>CM069435.1:69641388-74641388 GCA_035610365.1 Aquatica leii
TTAGTCAATTCTTGAAAGAATTAAGGGTTTTAGTAAATTAGGATTTGTTTTTTTCTTCATTACCTTTAAATTAAAGTAAAAATGGACAAAGGTCGTTATTTAAAAATGTTAGGGTGGTCATCTCCTAAAAAACTCTACGTTGCATGTAAGTTCTAAACTACTTAAGAATGTAGTTTTTATGCCTTTTTACTGATTCCCAAATTTTCAATTTTTTTTTGCTCGTTCAAAACTTATAGCTTCATCACAGGACTTTTGGTAAATACTGTATAAGTGTTTATTTATTATTTCTTTTTTTATTCATTATTGTGCTATTTATTTTATAGTATAATTCATTACTCTTGTTTATTCATGATAGATTAAATTAAAATAGTTTTAAATATAACTTTTAGTCATATTTTATCAATGTCGTCGCGGGCAGCTATCTGCCAGTGAAAGTTTCGCCGAAATTGGTCCAGCCGTTTCAAAAATTAGCCGGAACAAACAAACAAATAGACAGAAAAAAGCCGTAATACTTTCATATGCATTTAGTAAAAATTGTTATTTTGACATTACAAAGAGACATTTCAATTTTACTTATTTGTATAGATTCGATTGTGAGGCAAATTGAATTCTTTCTAAGGAAAACAACATTGCAATGTTTTTTGAACAATTTTATACAAACTGTTAATATGCTAATAATTCAGTCAAATTAAACATTGAGCAATGCATCAAATCACGTATTTTTGATTTTTTGATATGTCGTTCATAACGTAAACGTATGTTAAATCCAAGTTTCCAACCTCGATAGACAACTGAGTCATTGTCAAAAATCAAGAAAATCTCGAAATTGTTGAACTTTTTTCCGTTTTTGTAGATTTTGACCGGGAAGAACTGGTTTTTCAACAATTATTGTTGTATTTATTTTTGGAGTAAGTTAAATTTCGAACAATTTAAAATCCGAACAGTTTTTGTAGGATTATTAGTTCCGCAAATACAGTTTTTCAAAATTTGGCTAATTATTCAATTTAAACGATTTTTAGCAAAATTTCAACAACTATGTGACCAAAAAAATGAGATTTTTTTTTTTAATTCTCAGGCGTAGTATGTAAAAAATGAAAGTACTGAGAATAAATACATCCATAAACCTGGTTAGTTTAAGACGTCGTCTTCTGAGGTACAAAGAGAGTTTTCAAGAATATCCGAGACGGACATCTCAAATCTTCGTTTAATTCATCTTCATCTAGCTGGTCATCTGTAGATGAGTAATCCAAGCTAAATGCGAGCTCAGGGACGTTATCACATGAGACTCAATCGCAGTGGACGCAAACTACGAAACATTCCAATCCAGCCTGCCTGCAGCGACAGACACTGCGGCAACCTTTTTTGCAGCCGCAGAAGATAGGCTTCATGAGATGTTATGTAGCATTTTCTGCGTGATACTTAAATATTAATCCCAGTTCCCTGTTCTATCTGCTTCGATGAATTGTTTGTTACGGTCGAAATTTTCAGTATGCACGCCTATGTGTTTCGACGAAAAATTAATTTACGGTTTGGACGCCCCCTAACGATCGTTTTCTACGCGCGACTGTCATTTACGACGAGTTCTTCAATCTGAAAACTACATAAAATGGCCGGCGAATTGACGAGTGAACATTTCTAAACTTATCCACAGTCTTGGGGACCAATCTATACGTGTATAACACGTATATTTCGTTTGCGTCGTCACCGGGTAAGATTATAACTCTCATTTAGTAAAACTCCGTTGTAATTTCTCGTAATCTGATAGCCGTTTCCACCACGTGCGAGCATTTCATTCCAAATGGTTAATTGTTAATGGGGGATCCATTTCGAATACCAATTTCGTCAAATAAATATTATACGAGGCTTACGACATATGGCAGTAACCGAATGTACCGAGTGTAATTAAAAGCTGTCGAGATTCTACTCAGGCAGCAGATACCTGTGTAATCACAGAAAAGGGGTATAACAGCATCCGATTTCGGGTTGTGTTATGTGTATACTTTAAAATTTAAGTAATGATTTTGTAGAGTTGGATTTCGTGAGATATTAGGTTGACACGAATTGCGATTCAAATTACTTGCAGGGTACGTGTCGAAGAAAGTACTTTCTCCGCACCAAGGGAAACTCCTGTATTTGTGGTAAGTGCTTTTATATCTTTTCTTTCGTCGTCAACGAGGTTACTCACGAAACTTTCGCTAATCTTAACTTCGTACTGATTACCGTAATTGTAATACCATTTAGTTAGTAAATTTGCTTATACTACGTATGCTGTGTCCTACCCTTATTTATTGTGATAATTTAATGTTAATGCTATACTAATTAATTTTGTCTTATTGTCGTTAATGCCATATTCCTAATTATGTAAACGCTATTTACTACGTACTATTCTTCGCTACTTAGTTCATTGGAATTTATTGATGTGATGTGTGCTGCCGATACTACAGGCATTTAGTTAGAAAATTGCTGATGTACTTCTTAATCAAAGTGTACGATAATTATTAATGTGAATCGCTACTCATTGTAAACTTTAAGGTTGGCGTATAAGCCAAGTGTGATAGGTATTAATTCTACCTCGAATATATTAACAATCATATCTTCTATTATTATTCCAACGTTAAACCATTAAATCGATTATACTTGTTAGTCTTTCTTTTTCTCTTCCCTGCTCCTGCGATTATCGTTAACGACTAATTACTTTTGACTACTCGAACAGCTGAGTAGAGGAATTACGAACCTAACATAGTGTTACAAGTTTTATACCGTACTGTCCTGAGCAAGACAGAGAATTACTTTGGGATAAGCTCTGGCGCCCTACAACATCCTTCCTGTATTTAGTGTGGACCTCCCCTCTCTCCGATTATTGCGAGTTGGCCGTGCAAGTTCGTAAAACCACAAAAGCTTGTAACATGTTTTATTAGCGTTATTGGGTTGAAATTGTTGAAGAGCGTTTGCAAATTTTACGGTAACTGCTTAAAACTGTTCACTGCCCTTGGAAGTCAGAATTACTGATCTGTCAAAATTTATTAACAAATTTTCATTAATACTTTCATGGCCTCTTGCAAACAGCATTGTTTTTGCAACTTCATGTGCTAAGGATAACTAGATCAAAATATGAGCCCTCGCTACTCTAGCATAAAGGTAGCCAAACATCATCTTGATAATGCTGTTTTTTGCATAAATATTTGAAAGTAGTTCCTTTAGTCCGCTTCCTTTCATAAACACGCCAATTGTACCCATGAATGGCATGAGCAAGTGAAAACCAATCAACCTTACCACTACGTTGCATAAATCAGTATGGAGTCAATAATCTCTTTGGCATTGTACAATGGTTGGTCAAAGGTTACAATGCTAGTTTTCTGCCCATGGATTCGACATTTCTCAATGAAAAGCCGGAGAGTTGTTAGTATAGTGTTATATTGTGATGGTGAATAGTTGATGAAGAGAAGCCAAAAAAGCTTCGATCTTTCAAACGGTTTGTCTAGTGTAGCTTCTTCCACGAAATCATTCCATCCACTGATAGGCAACTTTTTCTGAGTTTTGCCTAGCAGTCATAATAGATCTGAATGGAGTGGCGAAATACTTTTAGGCAGTGGCAGTATCTCAATTGACGCTAAACGCTAATTTTTACCACGATGGAAGATTTCTAGCTGAATAGGATAGTTTTTCTCTAGTATCAGCCGTGATATTTGTTTTAAATCAGGATATCCTCCTTTCAGGAAATGCCAAATCAAATGGAGTCACAGCCATTAAGATCTACATTGTCAAATAAAAAATTGCAGGAAGCATGATAGCTCCAAGCTAAGTTTGTCTGGTCCCAGAATGGCGGAAG
This sequence comes from Aquatica leii, assembly GCA_035610365.1. Classification (NCBI taxonomy): domain Eukaryota; kingdom Metazoa; phylum Arthropoda; class Insecta; order Coleoptera; family Lampyridae; genus Aquatica; species Aquatica leii. The sequence continues at coordinate 69,645,218 of CM069435.1, forward strand.
TTTCAAGAATTGAAATGTTAAAGTAGAATGCTGCAAATCCAAGAGTGGACATCAAGTTTTAATTCAAATTTATGATAAAAATAAACACTAATGCTATGCAATAATGAAGAAACGAATGACTGTGGTCTTACTGCTGCTATTATTGCATGTGGAAGATTAACATAGTTTTTCCTATGTACATCTAAGAAGTACTGTTTGTCTTTAAAAATGACTGTTTCTAACGTTAGTCGCTAAGACTCGTGGATAACAAATACATCATAGGAGAAGTCATCTGAGGGTGGGAATTATGTCACGATTATTGTGCACGAACATATTGTCGTATTGCATCAGGAGATGCCTTAACCACACGCAGTCTCTGTGGTTGAATCTCAATTTTGATCATTGTACCATGCCGATATCAGAATTTTGTGTCTGCTATTTTTAAAACAAGCAACGGTTTTTTGGAAGCAGTTTCGACAATTATATCTTCTCCATTTTTCTTAAGCAGACGACTTTTTAGTGTTCGATTATCGGGGTTTTTCCCTCCACTTTAGTTAACCATCTCGCCCAGAATAAAAAAACTGACATTCTCTTAACGATATGCAAAAATTTGTTCCATGGCATCCTCAATCGTGGTGTACTTGCGACCTACCCTCTCAACACCTTCTTATGTTGGGGGCTAGTAAAGTTTCTTTTGACAAAATTAGTTATATCTCGCGTCTACTGGTCAGTGTCATCAGAAATGCAATTTTTAATTTTTACGGCCCACTCATTACCTTGCTTTTTTGCGGCTCGTAACATTTTTACACAAAGATCAACTTTTTCTACAATAATAACGTTATTTCTTTTTGCTGCATTTTTTCGCTTCTCAGTTTCTGTAATTTTATCGCCGCCTAGAAAACAGTGTTCTCTGAAACTAAGCTTTTCTCCCAATAATCTTGTACGTACTGCATCTTTTGCTTTCACGTCTATTTCTCCACGGCAAACTGCTGCTATCAACTTAGGGTTGTTGTACCTTTTCTGGCAAGCAGTATGAACAGAAATCTCGTTCACACGTTTCAAAAAATGTTCGTTTTTTCGATTTCTCAAAGAAATACTAGGATAGGGATTGTATCCCTCTCGCCTTTACTGTCACTTCTTCACTCTCGTTTAAACTCCTGAGACAAATAAAACACATATTTTCAAAACTCTAAGACTCCAACATTTTAAATTAATGAGTATTAGTCATACTCGGCGTAGTAGTCGACTTTTCAATTACTTCAAAACTGAATCTGGAAGCGTTTCGGTTGTGCGGTGCTCAAATATTATAGAGGAGGGGATGAACGCACGATCAAATTTGGAGTAAAACCTGAAAAAGGAACATTTAATAACATTTTGTAGCCCACCAAGTATGAGTCATATTCTGTACAAATTGCTTTTGTTTTCAAATTACGATAAAACATTGATTAAAACGGAAAAAAATCAAAGTTTGATTAAAATAAACACCTCTTCAAAATAGATGTCAGATTTTCAGATATTTCTTATCGATATATGTGTTTTTTAATATAATAATAATGATAAGTAATTGATTTTTTACATACAAATGCCTGTAAATAAAAACACAAATAATCTCATTTTGTGGTTGATGAAATTTTGCTAAAAATCTGTAACTTGAATAATTAGCTAAACTTTGAAAAACTGTATCTCTAAAATTATTAATCCTATAAAAACTGTTCCAACTTTAAATTGTTGGAAATTTAAATAACTTCAAAAATGAATAAAACAATGTTTGGTTGAAAAACCAGTTCTTCCGGATCAAAATCTACAAAAACGGAAAAAATGTCAATAACCTCAAAATTTTATTGTTTTTTGGCAATGACCCGGTTATCTCCCGAGGTCGGAAACTTAGAATTAACATTGCCTTTACGTTATAAACAACATATCAAAAAAGCAAAAATACTTCATTTGATGCGGCGTGACGCCCCTTTCCTGTTTAGTTTGACTGTAAGGTTAGACTTTGAGTCACACTAAACCTTCTCCAAACTTTAAATAAATTTGAACGATTAGAGAACCCTTATGAGAAATTTGTGATTAATTTTAAATCTTAAAAATGTTTGCAAATAAAAGCAAAAATTACTTTTGGTTTTGTTTTCCATTAATATACATTTTTTTAGATCGGAATTGGAAGTAAACTTCAATGTTTTTGTTCGAAAAGCCTTTACCATTCTTGTTATGACTGTTTTTTTCTTTATTGTTTTGTTAATGTAATGCCATCAAGTCTATATTTAAATTAAATATCAAGTGTATCTTTGTAGTTTAACGTTCCATACTTTCTTTTTTGCATGGAAATACGCTAACAGAGACACATGACTTAGCGCTTGAGAGTCTAACTATGTCTTAAGCTTAAGCTTAAATAATATAGGCGATGTTGAAACTTAAGCGTCAAGTTTAGTCAGACAACAGTCATTTCTCTTCTCGTCAAAACAGCGTTGTTCGCATTATCAAAATAATGTTCAAAATTTCACTCATGAATTTGTAATTTGGATTACGGAATATTCGTTTTACCGTGTGTTCGGATTAAATTAGATAGTGTAAACACTAATATAAATAATGACTATTCATCACACTTTTTCCTGTTGTGCCTAAATAAAAAAACCAATTAAAATGGAAAATCCAAAACAGCGTGTATAGTTGAAAAAAGCTTTTAAGAAAATTTACGAATACGAAACTGGTATTGTACTATGTATTCAAAGATTCAATAAAAATTATACATAGAAGATTAAACATTAATAATGACACAACTATAGATAGAAAAAATTTAAACACAAAACCTTTACGTTGCAATAATTTATAGTCTAAATTTAAAGATTTAGCTCCAAAAAGATATTCATCCAAAATTACAGAAATAAATCAAAGATTGTGATAAAACATAATTAAAAAAATAATCATACTTTTTATACAAATTCGTCTATTTAATGATATGATGTACGTAAACCGGTTAGTGCAACATAGTGCCAGTTTCATAAAGAAAATTTGTATTAGTAAAAAGTGAGTTAATTGTTCAAGAACAGGAAGTTATTAATTAAAATTCAATTTAGCAGAACTTTCAGTTAGTACTAAAAATTCATTAAGAAAATTTTAAACAGAAGTCCAGGATTTAAAAAAAAAAGTTAGGTGTCATAGCTTCAACTTATGTATTTGGTCTTATAATTACTAGCTTTTAAGCTAAAGAGTTATTCTTAGAACCAAAAATATTTATTACTATAGGATAGCAATGGTTACAAATAATATTAAATTCGATTTTTAAAGTACCATTAACATCTATAAAAGCGATGAATGTACAAATATTTAATTATATTTAGTTTCTTATTACTTATCTCTTAGACCATTATTTTCGCTGTTATATTCGTATTGCTAGCCTCTTACGGAAAACAAACCATTGATTTAAAAGCAATAAAACTAAAAAACATTCACAAAACTTCACTAGTAGATTAGAAATTCAATGCGTCCTATAGATTATTCATCCTTAAAAAAATAACGCAAGATTACTAATGCTTGACCACTTGGAAACGTAATAATTTAAATTGATATTGACAGTCCTTAAATAATAATATTATATGATCACGAGACCTAATAAATTAAATAATACATTTTGTTAGAACCGATACTAAAATTACGATAAAACAGTTCAGAAAATGCGATGACAAGAACAATGTTCGAGCCCGTGTGAAAGATTGAATATTTGCATAAAATATACATTTAGTCACTTAGGATCCTAGAAATAAATTAAATGATCAATCTTGACCACAATCGTATTGATTTTTAACCTTTTCCTAATAACATACTCAACCCTCAAACCAAAAAATATCCACAAACATCTGAATATTTTATTAAACGGGGAAAAAGGTAATTAGTAAAACCCACGATCGGAATTCAAAACACTTGTTTTTCAAATTATTAAAATATTTCAAATCTCAACGTCTTGTAAAAACAACTATAAATAAAATGTTTCGAACTTTTTGTGTGGATATTTAAAATAGAATTGCAAATAACGAGTAATTAATTTATGTTCCCTGTAATAACGTACAAGCATTCACACTTTCATAACAAATTTTTACTATTTAAATGAGAGTGAATGTATAACAATCGGCAACATGCAATTTTTATACGTGCATTACCGTTGACGAGGGTGTCCAAACCCGGTATAAAAAATTGAAGTTACTCCTATACAAACTGTCAGAGTTGATTACTTTACGTTTTTAAATCACTTGTTCTACCTCTGTTGACAAGAATGACTATCACATTTTTAATACTAATAATTATTTATTGAAAAATCCTACCAGTTTCGCATTTCAAAAATATTGTCGTTAGTTGGCGAAACTCGCACAAAAAATGTAAATTTATGACGTCTACAAGTAGAGAAAAGATAAACGCATAAAGATCGAGAGTTTGTTCATCTAAGTCCTATCCACCTTTGCCCTCTATTGAATTTTATTGACAACTTTTTTGTTTGTGATTGGTGAAATGTTCTCATGATGTGGGTTAGATAGTTCGAACATTTCCCTTTCAAATATTCATAGCTCGAAATCGATACATCGTTTGAGAATTGAACGTTTAATTTATTCTTTTTCGTTTTGATATGTGTTTTACTTTGTGGCAATCTTTTCGTGAGTGATGTGACTGAGTGAACGATTGACTTGAACGACGTTTTATCCTAAATATTTTTTTTACAAATTGAAGGAATTATATGTGGTTTGTATTTTAAAAAATAGACTTCAGGCTGCAAACGACTTTATAAATATCTTTTATAAAGAAGTACGAGACTTTATGACAATCAGAGACAACAGAACAACATTCACAGAATAACTTCTACTTTATTTTTTATATACGTGCATACATTTAAATTACGTTTCTTGACAAGATTATAATGCCCATTTATAAAATATAAAATTCTTACACATTCTAAAAATTAGTAGTAACCCAAAAAAATGTTGTACAATTGTGAACGATATCTGATTAAAACATCTTGAAGGCATTGTTTAAAGGATCCGTCGAACTGTCCGAGCTTTATATTATAAGTGGTCGATGGATATCTCATTTTCTTACAGTAGTTAACCGTGCGAGTATTTATCGATAACATTGAAAACATCCATAAAAATATTAAAAGAATCTTATGGTAAACGTTGCGAAGTTAATTAAAATTAACATAAATAGTATTAATTGTACAGATAAATCTTTAATATTAATTATTTCCTTTTTAATATTATCAACAATATTTAGGTGCGCAAGTCATTTCCTGTTACAGTTAAAGATGGTGATTTGGTTAAAAACCATGAAATTTTCCATAATAAAGGAATGCCGCATTCTGTTTTAGTAGGTGATAAAAAATAAACTAATTATATTAATAGAGTAAAAAATAGTTTAGTGTTGTTGCCATTTTGCCTTCATTACCCTAATTATCTTTTTACATTGTTCTGTTAAATAAGAAATTATAAAAAAACGACTAATAACTTAGTTTACATTTATCCTAACTTCAAAATAACTGCAATTTAATAAAACGAGCACCCATTAACTAAATAAGATGTCAAACTCTGTATTTCCAATAGTTTCAACTTGAACTTACATTTTAAAATCAACATAAATAGTATTAAATAAATCGGGTTACATCATTTATAACTCGAACGGCTAGACCGATTTGTTGGATTTGTCTATGTTCCAAATAGCAGAACAACTATTAAAACATCGGAACAATTCTCGAAAAAAAATTACTAATACATTCTGTATGGAACGGCTTTTTTGATGACATCTCGAGAAAGGATTGATTGATTTCGATTAAATTTTTAGTTCGTCTCGGTCGTGCATTGGAAAAGAAAAAGAAAATTACAAAAAAAATTAATCTCTGACACGACAGAAACAAAAACGAACATGGCGTTGTACGCTAGTTCCGATAATGCCATTAGATGGTGTTGTGTGCATTACCATTTAACAGTTGATAAGTCAACGTTTGCCTCAAATCATAGACTGTTTCGCTATATAAACAAACTTCAGCTGACGACTAACATGCTAGTTTCCAAACGATAAACCGGCCGAAGATTTCTCCAAGCGGCCGTGTTCCCGTTTAATTTAAGCAATCGCTAGAACAAGAACGTCAAATCACTGTAGAATGCTTAGAAATTGCCCTATACATATTGCGAACGGAAGACCAGCCTAATTAATAATACAAAACCCATAAAGTCCCTAGTGACAACAAAAATTTATCTTAGTCGTCTAGTTTCGATTTTGCACATTCTCGGTATTAGTGTTGCATATACAAGTGTGACGCCATGCACCAGCAAAATTGTTAAAATAAGACCAATTTTGCTCATAACTACAAGACCCGGTAACATAAGTGCAGAAATAATATATTATTCTTTATCAATATCCGCACCTCATCTATATGTTGTTAACGTCATTAAACAGAAAACAAAGCTTGATGTACGGAGGGCAACCAGCGTACTTGACGACAATTGACGGCACTTAACGGCATGATAACATAGTTAAGTACATCGCCAACGATGCTTTATGCAACCGGACCTTAAAACTGCTGTGACATCCAAAGTTGTAGATAATTATTTTTCGCACCTTAAGGAATCTATTAAGAATGTACAACATCATTAACTACGACAAAACAAACTTTTCAGATAATCCTGGTGCTGTCAAAATTATAGTGAAACAAAACGTAAAGCGCACACACGAGGTTAATACATCATAACGGCACAAATAAATACTGGCGGTAAAACTTTTCAAATTCTTAACAATTACTTTGCCATACTTGCGTGCGTTCGATAGCCCAGTCATTATTGAGAACAATTTAATAAACCGTTTGACTATCAGTGTTGTGCAACAATATGAAATTCACAGTTTTCCGACATTTTCTGCAACCGTTAGGTTTGAGCTACTTTTGACCATTCAAATTGGCTTGACGTGTAGTCTTAGAACAATTAAAACTGAAGGACCAGGGTGCGATCACCGCATTTTCCAGCATGCTGCTGCAGGCGATAGAAAAAATTGGTACAAACTCTATAGCAAACATACTATATGGACTTAAAGCATGAGGTATCATTGCATTAAGTCCAGTTTTAAAAAAAAGTTAAGCATCTTAGAAAACCATAAAGAACAAAAAGAAGTGTTTCAGTGTCTGATTTAGTGCCAGTACTTATAGATAGCTAACTGAAAAATACGGGAAAAAATTAAATACCTGAAAAAAAAATTTTAAAGTAAGAACAGATGACTCAAACACAGATTCTGCTGTTCATAATCAGATCGAAATAAAAGATACATTTAAAGTAGTACAATTTTATTATTTTTAAGTTTTTAGTATTAAAAAAACTCTGATAATAATTACACAGTCAATTTTTTCAAGAAGAACACTAGTCAAAAACTATTGTTTTTTGACCAAGAATTTATTTTTAAAAGTGTTATTTTTATTTATGATTGCATACATATTTAGATCTACAAACTGATTGTTGAGATGCATGTGGCTTCGTTAAAATTGTTACCAATAAGATGCTAACCCTTAATTTTACACAAACACAAAACACAAAAACGATGTACTTAAAAACGTATTTATTTACAGGCTACAAACGGAAACTTGGTTACATGACGATTAATGTGGAGTGGTGTCAGTATGTTTTTGAGCTACTAGTTCTTTTGTTCGCAACCCAAGCAGTGAGACCTTTCTTGAAAACATATGTTGAACTTAACCTAAGTAAATTTTAGACTAAATAAACAAGTTCTGCTTTACCCCAAGTAACATTGTGAAGCAAATTGACTTATCACCAAAAAAATTTACGATAGTTTTACTATAATGTTTCGAAAAAACTTAAAAGTATTATTTTTTTGGTGATTCCGTACAACTCCCAAATCTTTATAATGTTCATATTTTGTGAGTACTGTAATAAACATTTAAATGAATAGACTTAAAACTTTCTTTACGTACACATCATGGTTTTATTTAAATGTATATGTACGAGGTGTATAAACTGAGTAATAAGACTATTTTCTTTCAATTTTTTTATTCAAATAGAATTACAATGCAATATTGCCTCCATTAAAATAACTTGCTTGGGAAGCCACACACCACTGAAAACGGTTTTTCCAATCCTCATAGCAATGCATGAAAACGACCACTGGAATAGCCTTCAGTTGGTCGGTTACAGATGATTTAATGTTTTCGAGTGTCCCAAAATGAGTTTCCTTAATGTGATTTTTCAATCTCGGGAAGAGGAAAGTCACAAGAACTCAAGTCAGCCGAATAAAGAGGCTGAGGAGTCACAGGAATGTTTTTACTGGCCAATAATGATCATTCTGACTGTCAACCGACGATCTAAAGGCACAAGTTCCTGGATTCCGTCGACATTTTCATCAGTTCTTGAAGATGAAGGCCTTCCGCTTTATGGTTTATATTGCACTGTGCCCAAGTCTAAAGCAAAATCTGTTAGCACACCGTTGTTCGAAATTAACGTCACTTATTTTTAGAACACTCTACAAAAAATTGTTTCCCGAAAGGATCGCTACGAACAACCAAATGACTTTAGCGAGTTCAAACTCGTACTGAAAGCGTACCGCATGTTCACCTGTCCTTTCTCCAAGTCCCACGTCCCAAGTGTCGCTAGATCGAACGCAAGTTGCCAGTCTCATTACTTAATTTACACACCTCGTACATCGTACTTAAACAACCAAAAATCTACACACTGATGTGAAAACAATATCCTTTAAAAGTTGATAATAAATCTAAAAACGCCAAGAAAAAAAATCAGACTACAGTATGACAATGCAATAAACTCTCTACGATCTCCAGATCTTGAGCCATTACAGATTTACATTTAGAAGATAATAGATAGCAACTAACTGTTTAATAAATAGTCTACAATAGCTAATTCCCTTAATAACACATAAAACATCAATAGCACACAATCCAAGAGTTAAAACATGTAATAATCGATGCTGTTCAAAATACAATAATTCAGAAGTTACAAATCAAACCTTCATACCAACCCAACCAATGTTGGTTACCCAACATATAAGTTGCGTGAAAAATTAGTAATTCTAAAGACGCTATTAAGAATAAAACAAAAAACTACAAAAACCAATACTGTGTTACGGTGCAAAACATTTGCTATACGTTTTAGAATAAAGAATAACACAACAGTTGACAAAAGAAAGAAACTATAAAATTAGAAAAAATGTGTAATAATTAAAAAAAAGCAATTGTCAAAAACTAAAAAAAAATATGAAAATTAAAATTCGTGTCTTTTCAATTACTAAAAAAAAGTGAAACAACATCTACATAGGTGTACTTATATGTTAAAGCTTCAGTGATTATTCATAAAGTATAAATGACACAAATAAAGTGGGAAGAAATAGATAAACAAATAATAATATTTAATAAGAAAAGAAGCTATCAACATATTGAAATAATAAGAGTTTATGTTTAGTGATATTTGTGTTAAACTGTAAACGCTATAACAGCGAGAAACGTTGTAAGTTGATTTTATACCTGCGGAATTCAAATTTCAAAGTCGAGATGCGATAAACAAATTCCTAAATGTCAAACAAAAAAGACAAGAAAACTAATTAAAAACAAACAAAAATTTAATCGAATTTTTTACATATTCAAATAAGAAAAAAAAGTTCATTAGTACTGAAATAAATAAGAGAAAAGTATAAAAAAACAAACTATTGAGCATAACTAACGTTGTAAAAAATGTTGTTTATAAGATGTTGTAGACAATATCAATGGTAATATTTAACATGGTTTTATTAGCTGAGATTACAAAAAGCAAAAACACCGCAATACGCGGGAACTTAAAACTTAGGTTAACTCGTTTCTTAGTGGCTAAAGACCCTAAAACTAAATTATACAGGGCTCGTTTACACTTTCAAATTTATTACAACACCCTCCCTATTTGAAACAAGTCCCTGATTTTTAATACAATTTAAAAATTTTACTTTATCTAAAGCCTTCGTAAAAGAATCGGCTATCATTTCTTTCGTCGACACATGTTTTAAGCATAATTGTCCACTAGTCACTTTTTCTTTTAAAAAATAATGGCGCACATCTATATGTTTGGTACGAGCTTGATAGGCACCATTCAACGCTAAATTTTGTGCACCCTGATTGTCCACATATAACAATATCGAATCAAAGCTGGCGCACAACTCTTGACTTAATCCACTAAGCCACAGAGCCTCTTGTGTTGCTGCCGACATAGCCATATATTCGGCTTCGGTTGATGAAAGGGCTACAGTGGGTTGTTTCTTGCTATTCCAGGAAATATGTGAGCCGTTCTTAAAATAAATATAGCCACTGACTGAACGTCAATTATCTTGGTCGCTAGCCCAATCAGCGTCACAATATCCTGTTATATCCGACCCTGTAGTTTTCTTTCCACTAAACTCAAGGTTATAATCAATTGTTCCCTTTAAATATCTTAGGATACGTTTGACAGCAACCCAATGCGCAGGTCCAGGGTTCTGATTGAAACGACTAACGCAACTCACTGCATAGTATATATATGGTCGAGAAATTTGTGTGGCAAACAATAGACTTCCAACTGCCTCTTGATACAGAATATCTTCCATCTTCTTCTTTTCTTTCAAAGTTACTGGAGACTGTTGTTTTGAAAGTTTTTCGCCTGCACACAATGGAGTATCCACCGGATTACAGTTACTCATGTTGAACCTGTTTAAAACCGAGAATCGAATTAGCTTCAACAATGTACTTCATTTTAAAATTGTTCATTAGTTGATTCTTTAAATTATTTTTGGCTGCTTGATTATCTGACAGTAAGATCATATCATCTACGTATATTGCCAAAACTAGCTTAAGTTTTTCTGTAATTTTGTAATAAATACATGAATCTGTTTTTGATTGTTTGAGGCCAATTTTCTTGAGAAAAAGATCTAATTTTTGATTCCAGCAGCGGCTTGCTTGTTTCAATCCATACAAAGATTTTTTCAATTGACATACTTTATTGGTGTGATTGAACTGCTCTGGAGGAATCATATAAATCTCTTCACTCAGATCACCTAGTAAAAAGGCTGTAACTGCATCTAGCTGGTCAATGTCAAGGTCATGTTCTGCAGCAAACGCAAGCAAATATCTTAACGAAGTGTATCGAATAACTGGAGAATACGTTTCTTCAAAATCGATACCCTTTCGCTGTTCACAACCTTTAATAACCAATCTTGCTTTATGTTGAGAATGACCTTCTTTCATTTTGGTTTTAAATATCCATTTACATTTAAGTGCCTTTTTACCTGGTGGTAAATCAACTAGGTCCCATGTGCCGTTTTCTATGAGGGCATCATATTCGTTATGCATCGCCTCGAGCCACAAACTTCCATCCGAACAATTGAGAGCTTCCTCTACGGTAAGTGGATCTTCGTTAATTACTGCTGAATAGGTAACGAAGTCTTTTAATGTTTTAGGTACTTTTCTGGTACGTTGAGGTCTTAGACTAGGAAGAAATAATTCTTCTTGAAGTTCTGGTACCGTTACCGGAAGCACAAAATCGGGATCAACTTCTTCCTCTTGATCATTCATCTCTTCTTCTTCTTCTGAATTATCTGGTTCAGCATATTCTTCAGAAGAACTTGAATGAGTTGCATTAGAATTTTCTTCTAAAATATATTCTTCCGCCAATGTAGTTTTCGGAAAATAGAAAAAATCATTCACATTTTGACTGCTATTTTTGTTTAACAATACGGAACCTTTTTCATTTTCTATAAACTAGACGTCTCTGGATAGGAATACACAATTCTTCTCTGGATCGTACAGTCGATACGCCTTCGATTCTAAACTGTAACCTACGAAGATGCAAGGAGTTGCTTTGGCATCTAATTTTCTTCGTTTCTGAGCAGGAACATGTGAAAAAGCTTTGCATCCGAAAATTTTGGTATGCTTCACTGTTGGTTTTTTACCACTCCATAATTCTTCAGGAGTCCTTTTTACACACCTACTTGGTAAACGATTGAGTATATAGACTGATGTATACACTGCTTCAGCCCAAAATATATTCGGTAACCCTGCTTCGATTAATAAACAACGAGCTTTTTCCATAATTGAACGGTTGAGCCTCTCCGCTTTTCCATTTTGTTCAGAAACGTACGGTACTGACGTTTGATGTAGTATACCTGCAGTCTTAAATACGTTTTCGATTTCTTTTCCACAGTATTCTCCACCATTGTCTGTTTAAAATAATTTTATCTTCTCTTCTGTTTGTGTTTGTGCAAAATTTTTGAAAATCTTGAAATATTCGAACACTTGGTCTTTGCTTTTTAAGAAATAAACAAACGCCTGGTGGCTGTAGTCATCGAGAAAAGTAAGTACATAACGAGAACCAGATAGTGAATTTTCCTGCATCGGTCCGCAAAGGTCTGAATGTACCAACTCAAGTACTCTTGACGATGATGATTCATTTGGTTTAAACAGTTGACGGTGACTTTTACCCATTACACAAACTTCACAAACAAAATCTGGCGAAAAAGTATCAGAAAAGTCAATACCATTAACAAGTCCATTCTTAAGCTTATTGAGACTAGTCGAATTAACATGTGCCAATCGCCTGTGCCACAAATTACATTGTTTTTCAGAAGAAACACTTAGCATCGCTGAACCATAAGATGAGGTTGATGAGGTATCTATTTTAAACAAATTATTATGAAGACTAGCACTTGCGATCAGTTGGCCTGATGAATTACGAATCTTTGCACCAACAGAGTCAAAAAATACAGTGTTTCCTTTCTTGACAATTTGACTAACCGATAATAAATTGACATTCAACTCGGGAACAAAATATACATCACTTACTTGAACTTGAGATGTTTTCTTATCTACTGACAATCATAAGTTTACATTACCTACAGTGTCTGTAGACATTTCTTCATTATTGGCGATAGTGATAGCTAGTTTGGTAGATTTTCTTTCATCCCGGAGAATATTTTGACTTGCTGTCATGTGTGCAGAACAACCAGAGTCCAAATACCATACCATATCATCTTTTTCATACGCAGTAAATGCGGAATATAAAACAGAGTTTCCAGAACTGTTTTTCTTTTTGTCACAATTACTTGCAAAATGACCATATTTATTACACCGGTAACATCGAACACCTTTCGACTTTTTATAATGATTGTTTGAAAACTGTTTATTTTTATCTGAACCATTGGCACCATATAAGGCAACAGATTTCCTGTCAGTTTCACTCGCGACCACAGAAATATCTTGTAGGAGCTTGGTTTTTATAGAATCAGCAGTGACTGGAGTGCCAGAGCTTTCAATGCCCATTATCATCGGCTTGTAGCTGTCTGTTAAACCTGCTAAAAGTATAGTGCCTACCCACTCATCACTGACTTTTAACCCAATATTTGAGAGTTTATTTGCCGTTGTGATTATTTTATTCACAAATTCTTCAACCGAACTACTGTTTTCAAGTGTAGTAGTTATCAAAACTCGCAAAAGTCCTACACGTCTTGTTAAGCCTGTGTCTTCAAAAGCACTTGCTAAGTTGTCCTATGCGTTTTTAGCAGATTTTGCTGGCTGTACGAGCATGTAATTCAAGGGATCAACTAATAAAATTATCTTAGACCATGCTTTTATTATTTTTTTTGTATCTGTTTCAGTACTCAACACAGCATCCCATAGTTCCTCATGTTCAAGATATGTTTGAACGGCGAACTTCCAAGTATCGTAGTTTTCGCGACCTTTTAGTTTTTCAATCGGAGGCAGCTGATAACCCGACATCTTTCTGATTCAAAAAAAAAACCCCCACTTAAAACACGACATAAGAATTACTCCGCATTTAGCGTAGGCCTGGGCCCATAACCTGTTGTTTATAAGATGTTGTAGGCAATATCAATGGTAATATTTAACATGGTTTTATTAGCTGAGATTACAAAAAGCAAAAACACCGCAATACGCGGGAACTTGAAACTTAGGTTAACTCGTTTCTTAGTGACTAAAGACCATAAAACTAAATTATACAAGGCTCGTTTACACTTTCAAATTCATTACAACAAAACCTATTATAAATACTCGATAATCTGCCCAAATAGAAAAACATTTAGATTAATTTAAAGAAAGAAAGAACATTCGATTTAATTAAATACAATTAATTTCTATCTTTGCGTAAATAGACATTTTCAAATTATTTCAACATATTTAAATTTATCTTAAAACGGAAATAAGATACATTAGCAACACCATTAACATTTTGTTTGTAATTTCTCAAACGATAACCCTAATTACTTGATTTTTTCTAAAATAAAAATAGGCAACTAATTACCCATTGTATATGTTTAAAATTACGTTTTCATCATAAAAACTGATAATAACATTATGCATATTCATTAATATTAATGAATTAGACAAACGCAGTTTAAAAATTAAAATGCAATAATCGTATACAAGTATTAAGCATAAACAAATTTGCGTTTACCTTTTTGGAACAATTATTTGCCAATTTTCTGGTAAAAAAATCCAGAGTAAGAATTTTTTTGTTCATTAGCCGATTATTACCTATAGTAGACATGAATTTTATTCGGTATTAAAATATCGTCGTAGCTCTGAGTTTTCCAGCCCGGTTTCATAAATTTTGCATTTTACCATTAATGTTAAATTCTGTCCAATATCATAATAATTGCATTCACCGTTATTCGTTAAATGAAGACAAATCTTTTACTGATTTGAGTCAAAGAACGTCACTTTTACTTAACAAACATCAATTAACTTTCAAAATGTACAAGATGAAAACTTGTAATCATCTAAATGTATAGCTGACTTTAAAGTGTTATCTAACGCTAAAAGATAAATTCTGTTTTACTAAGTTTCTCTATATCCTAATGTTTGTATAACATCAAAGTACGTACAAACGAAGATTTCACAAATCACAACATGAAAGCCTATATCGAAAAGAATCCTACTAATAAAACTAATAAACAAAAATCAGACAAAAATGAAAGAACAGGCGAAAAAGAAATATTTTTGGAAGAACTAATAATAATAACAACAGAAAGGAACAATATAGATAGCAAAAGACTTGAATAGCAGAGGAAGAAGAATGTTTACCAACTACAGAATTTAATAATAACCAACTCATATTACAAACATAGAAATATATATGTATACTAGAGTATAACCAACTAGAAATGAGAAAAAATAATACATTACGTACTGATAAAAAAAAGAGAGAGAGCGAGAGAAAAAAAAACATATTAGACATAAGAGCTAGAAGAGGCGCCGAAATATTTAGTGACCATCATTTATTGTTAGAAAAAATAAAAAAGGATACGGAAATTAGAACCAGTAAAACAAAAAAAAAAAGAAAATCACATACCGCTAAAAACACACAAACTTAGAAATAAAGAAATAGCCATAACGTATAAAGAAATAACCGTAACCAATCTGCAGAAAAAATCCACAAAACCATGTTAAAAGAGGAAAAAAACATAACAAATAAAACCACACAGCAATGTAGAACATACAAAAACCAAAGAACAAAGGTAAAAGAACTAGTAGCAGCAAACAAAGAAAAATCATGAATATATCTTAAAAATAAGATAGAGAGTGACAGTATTGAAAATCAGAAATGATTTTATAAATCAGAAATGATTTTATAAATCAGAAATGATTTTATAAATCAGAAATGATTTTATAAATCACTAAAAACCTTTAGAACATAAAAATAAAAAAATACACATAAAAAACAAAAATCAAGAGATACTAACAAATAAAACAGAAGGGAGATGGAAAACTGACATAACACTAGTTTATAGTGTATCTGGTGTATAAACATTTTGCACAAATGAGTAATATAAAATTATCTAAACATTATACGCAAATGTGCTCAAGGGTTGTTTCTGCCACGCATACAAGTTTTCATGTTTTATTATTAATTATCTAAATTAAATGTGTGTCACAAGTGCAACGACTTGTGCAAGTTTAAACTTCTTTGAGCGCCGATTGACTTGTTTGTAGAGTCCACTCACAGAGTCTAAACTAATAGTACATATCTTATGCAGATACAGTACTTATGCAAATACCGTCGCGTAGTGAGCTGCTTTTATGCCGTTATAGAATTTACATCTTCCAGTGAAACAGAAGTTCATGAGGTTACGAAAAAAGAATATCAACTAAAAAATACTTCAATGCTGTAAAAATCACTCAACACGAACTCGATGATTTAGTACGAGACTTGGGGCTTCCACAGTATGATGCTAAGCTTTTGGGATCAAACGAAGAACCTTGTTGCTCCTGGTACATTGATTACACCAGGCTTGTCCAATCAGCGGCCCAAAACTCTTACAAATGCATTCTGTTGACACCGGAAGAAGGAGTAGATGCTAACTTTTGTTTTTGGCAAATAAAACGCATCGAGATCATTTGGCAGAAAAGTAAGTGTTTTATTAGTTTGATTTATGCACATATTGATATTACATTGTCAGTTACGAGCTGTTAAATTTAAGGATCATTATTATTTAACAATTCATTTAGTGTTTTTAATCAGTAATTAAATACATCAAATTTAACTAATTGATATATTTTTGTATTAATAGAAATATCAAATTGAGAATATATATTTTTTACAATCAAATAATTTCTGGTAGGAAACCTAAAGTGATAAAATTTGACATTACCAAGTTATTTAGACAGCAAATTTCAAATGTGACCATAACTGCATTTCCATCAATATTTTTAATTCCAGTACAGCAAAACTGATAACAAAAACTCAAAACTATTTGCTGACGGCGAGTTCATTAAGCTATGCATGAAAAGGATAGCAAATATAACTTACCCTAATAAAAGGGATTTACTAAAATCAGTTTGTCTCAGCAGACTATAGCCAGGCGAATTAAAGAAATAAGAAAATCTGTCAAAGCAGTAAATTTTGAATTTTACGTTTTCGCGATAGTCGAAAGTAGTGAAGCTGCTGAGACAGCTCAATGGGTAATTTTTATTAAAGCTGTTGATGACAAATATAACGTCACTAAAGAGATGGCTTCTTTAGTACCGTTAACCCATTCGGTACCATGAATTAAACGAATTATTCATGCCATGCCCCCGGCTGGTACCATTATGCAAACGGTTGATTCATATGTATTTTAAATAGTGTTTTAAAATTTGGGTTTTCTCTAAGACATTTGTTGGTGGGAGGCTAGGTGAGTCCTGCATTGCACTACCAGTTACTACGTGTAAGATGTTAATTTTCTTTTGTAACACTTGAAGTCATATCAAAATATTGTAATGTATTTTAGTGTTCTAATAGTCCTCAGACTTGTGTAAAAATTATGTCGGAATCAGATGCAAGTGAGTACCTTCCCGATCAAGACGAATTCATTGACAGCGATATATCAGATTCTGACGAATTTTTTGAGTTGAGGATGACATAGAACCTAGAAGTTTTGGAATCCGTTTGAAGATGTTAGAGAAACGGATCTGATTGTACATAATTATGATTACGGCATTCATCCCGCCATCAGTCCGGTGAACGTGAATTCACCAAGAAAATGTTTTGAAGCTATCGTTTCTCTAAAAGACAGTTATGTAATTGGACCAACACACGAGCAGTTGTATATTTTGAAGAAAAGGGCGATTATGAAAGTAAATTCTTTGAAATGGCAAGATGTTTTCGAATCAGAGATGTACGGTTTTATGACGATAATTAGAATGGGACTGGTACATCTGCCTCGAATTTCGGATTATTGGTGTAAAAAAAATTTGTTAAGAGACCACCAGTGTTTTCAGCAAAAGTTATGAGTAGGAACAGGCAGAATACTTTTATTTCGAAAGGCATTTCTTAATACTTACGGTAAAAATATTTTTCTAGGTTTGTGACAATTTAATTTTTTTTAAGATTTAGCGATCCACAAATAGATAAAGCAAAGCTACTCACCAAATTGGTGATGTTTTTTGCATATATACGTGAAAATACTGTGATATTGTTAGACATTGGGAAAATATAAGCAATTGATGTGTGCCTAATGTTATATAAAGAGCGATTTTATTTCAAGCAATATATAAAAACAAAACGAGCTAGATTTGTAGTGAAACTGTTTTGTCTTTGCTCAAGTGCTGCTGATATACATGCAATTTTTCCGTGTACATCGCCAAAGACATATACAGTGTTTCAGATATACTTGGTGGACAACAATTAATTATGTCTGAAAGAATGATTGTTCATTTACTGCAAAATAACCTATGTAAAGGTCGTGTGAAGTGATTATAGACAATTGGTATATGTCAGTTAAATTGGCAGAATTTTTGCTCTCAAAAAACACTTAAGTTACCGGGACTATAACAGCCAACCGAGGAGTGCATCGAAATTAAATGAAAAACAGCTTCGACCATATCAATAGTGTTTCATCAGATATAAGGGTTTACTATTAGTAAAGTTTAAAGATAAAAGAGATGTATACGTTTTGACAAATAAGTTGGCAGCTTCTTTTATAGAAAAATCTCGAAATAATAAAGGGCAAACACCTACTACTGTTTACAAAGAAACCCAGACATATTGAGCATTATAATCAAAATATGGGTGCTATTGACGCCGTAGATCAAGACCTAGAATATTGTAAGGTCTGCAGCACGTAAAAGTTTTAGCTGGTTCAAAAAGGTTAGCATTCACATGCTACTGAATTCTAGAGTCTTATATAGTGTTTGTAATAACCAAAAGCAAATGCCTATGTCGGATTATACGCTTCTTTTGTGTGATGATATTTTAGCTACACATGTGCCGAATTACGAAGAAATAAAAAATTCTTGACAAAACAGCACGCCCTCAGACAGAAAAACACAAGCTGATTTGATTATCAAAATCATAGCAAAAAAGAAGACGCTGCAAAATTTATATGAAGCAGTAAAAATACATTAAAACGATTTTTTTGTCCGCTGTGAACATATCTGGAATACTTACTGATGGTGCTCCGACAATGGTAGGTAAACGAGAGGGAGTTGTAAATATATAAAATATCATAGTACATCAAAAAAATGTATGCGCAAAATGTTTAAAGATGAATAACGTCATGCCTATTGTCATCAACACCGTGAATTATATAAAAGTCAAGAGATTGCGTCATCGCCAATTCCAGGTATTTCTTAAAATTATTGATGCTGACTATAAGGATATCATTTACTTTTTGGAAGTTAGATAATTAAGTTAGAGAAACATGTTGAAAAGGTTTCATAATTTGCAAAATTTATGAAATCGAAATTTGTGCCAGAACTTGACAATGACTCACAAATTTGTCCTTTTAATATATTTGAGCTCTCATTTAAATGAGTTAAACCTGCGCCTTCAAAGTAAAGCTTAATTTACGAAAAATAGCAGTTTTTCAATTTAGAAAATTTAGAAAAAACGCCATTTTCTACCTAAGTGAAAATCACTCGGTATATCTGATAGAGGCTAAATAAAAACAAATTATTGCCGTAAAAAAAATTTTTTTAAATCAAAAATAAATAAAAATACATTTGGTAACCGACTTTTTGGCGAGTACTGTATGTTTTAGGCGCTGTTTTAAATATTAACGACCCCAAACCATACCTTGCTCAACCAGAAGTACTTCATGAAAAAGTTTATATAATATTAGACGTATGCCAAATGTTAAAAATTAATTAGAAATTTATTTGAGCATTATAAAGTGGTGTATAATGGTAATAATGAGCCTATTTTCTGACGATTTATAGAAGCTCTGCATGAAGTACAAGAAAAATCGGGGTTGCGAGCAGGAACAAGATTACGTTCTAAAGATATATTCTTCAAAAAACAAATTATAAAGGTCAATATAGCAACTCAAACTTTGAGTAGAAATGTTGCTGATGCTATAGAATTTTGCTGTGTTGACTTAAAATTGCCAGAGTTGAATTCATAAGGACAATTGACCATTTAATTGATGTAGGCAATAGTAGATCTTTATTTGGAAGGGGAACAAAAACTCCATTAAAAAAAAATGCAAATATTCTTAAACCGATCATAAACAAACAATTGCAATATTTGCGAATATTACAAGCATGTAACAAGAAATCTATATTTCTCACATAACGTAGAACCGGTGTTTTGGGGATGTACATTTCTATCACGTCTTTATTAAATTTGTAGAAACATACATATATAGCTGCAGAAAATACTGTTTTGAATTTGACAATGATAATAAAGATATTCCAACAATCGATTTCAACTGTGAACTATCTAACTACACACAAAATGTTGTTACATATGAAGGTAGTTTTGTTGTAAAAATGCTCCACAAACGTATTAAATGAATGACATGTTTGAGTATTCTAAAATGTAATTTATTATTTATATTTGCCACCTACTTATTTCAGAACTTTGTGAGAAGAATATATTTGCAACACTGACATTACATTTCTTAGATCATATTGCAAAGCTTAGCTTCTTGAATGTATTATCAGTTGCTATTTAAAAATTAGGTTGCATCATGAAGTAAGCAAGGTAAGTGAAATAAGCAAGGGGATACCTTTAAGAAAACAATTACCAGGATTGGTATTAAATGAAGGCATTTGTGTGAAAATTGTGATCCAACAATGCAGTATTGCTAACATTAATTTTTCTTCTTGATTATTTCCTGTTACATATTACAGTTTAAACATCTTTGTTCCTATAAATTTTGAAGAGTCGTATATATAAAACAAAATAAAAGGCTACACTTTGCAAATAATCTCTAAAGCATTATATTACAAAAGTGCTTTGAAATACGTACCTATTTATTATCACATCACGTATATATTAAATTTTAAAAAATAATAAGGATGGACAAGTCATTTGGTGAAAAATGTTTTAAAGATAGTACAATACACTGACCAGTGAACCGAAACACTTCAAACTTGTAGTGGTTTCCAATTACCGCTAAAAGATTTACCACCATAACATCACTAAAACCACTAGTTGCAACCTTTTGTAACTAAAATTTAGGTGCGGCGTCTTTGCTTCAAATTTGTATTTATGAATGCTCAGTCCTTTCATATACATGTCAGTCATTTAGAAGCACCTACATTTGTGAGCATTTATTTTCAAAGATCAAACACACAAAGAATAAAAATAGAACCAAAATATCTGATAAGCACCTTGAAAACTCAATAAGAATTGCAACTACTTCTATCGAACCAAATATTGAGCAGTGTCCCAAAAACAAACTCAAGCACTAATTTCTTATTTTTGTTTTGTCTAAACTACCTAAATATGTTAACTATGTAATAATAATTTCTTTTTTCATCAGGTATCGTTAGTATAAGAGTGTATTTTAAGTGTGGTCCAAAACCACTCATCCTGTTCTGATTCTCAGAGAAGTTACCAGGTTGGAAACTCTAGGTTTACATGGTATAGAAATCGGGAATGTCAGTTTGTACAGTTTTTTTTACAAGGTCCTCTCGTATATTGTAGTGATATCTCTGGTTTAATACATGACTTAGGCCTTTGGGTTGTTGTTCAAGAAAGTTTAGTGAATGCAGATCAAATATTTTTACCTCCATTGCGTATCAAGTTCGGTTATAATATTGCAATTTGTAATCATGTTTGAAATCACAACATATTTAGTCAATAATAAAATTCATACCCTATAACGACACAATAACACAGTTAAATATAAGAAAAATTTTAAAGAAATCATCTATAAATTAAATAACTATTAATAGCTCTTATAAAACAATATGATCAAAGATTTGACGTCAACAAATAACAGTTGTGGGTAGTATGAGTTTTAAACTTTAACATTTTACTAAAAAAGTTTGTAGAAAAAAAAATTTATTTATATATTTATCTCCACATTCACAACGAGACGTTCTGATCAAACACTTCGTGAATATAAACATTAATAGTTTTTCCAGTGTTCTGTCACAAAAACACATTTTACATAAAACTTTTAAATTATAAATTTCATAAAAAATAAGAATTAACGAATCAAACTCGTATTGAATGAAGTCACTCGACCTGCTCATTTTATACATCCGTTTATACTAAATCGTCCAGTTAATAAATCGGAGTTTTCCCGGTTTCCGTTCATTAGGTTCTTCTCAACTTTCACTTCCTATTATTATAATCAGCGTTTTCTACTTGTACAATAAATGATTTCACGATTCATTCGACTTAAAAGATCCCTTAACCAGTTACATTAATGCTTTTACAAAGTTAAGATAATTAATTTAAGAATCACTGAACTATTTGGATATTACACCCTTCCGTAAACCAAAATAATATTCTAAGAAACTTGTTCCATAAGTTACGTTATTAGACATCTACATGCCTTCATCGTATTCAAAACCAAGTAGTATTCCATTTTCTATTAAATACTTTCACGTCGTACTTTTTTAGAATAACTGCTAACAAAAAATGAATCCATTTAAACCTAAATCAGCTACTTTTGATCAAAAACGCAAACAATTTAACAATGCATATTAAAAAGAAACTTTTAATTATACTGGATATTAATATTACATTATTTTCTAGCTTTAAAAACTATTATGACTAACATAAATTTAAAAAAACTCGTAAAAGCATTAATTATGTATTTTTCAATTGTAACAGAAACTCGTTACATAAAGTTGCGTATATCGTTCAAGAATACACGCGCTTAGTATCTTCGAATAAGTAATTACGGCTAGTGTTAACTAGTACCTAGTTGTTATACTGTGATTTATGTAACATGAAATTTAGTAATTCTCACTTTTCCGATAAATTTCTTTTTTTTTAACACAACAGGGCAAAGTTTAAGTGTAGTCGACATCCTGTGGGGTGCATGTCCTGATACATGCAGCTATCGCGATCCAGAAAGCGTCGACTGTTAAAGAAACACGTTTATGTTCTCACGAGTTTTCACAGTAAAACTGTACCGGAATCCCTGTAGTTCGTCTTTATAACTGCCGACGACATTTATTTTGTTTACATTATGTTAAAGTAGTCTAAAGTAGATTTTGACAACATCTACAATCTTTTTTTTTATCTCAACCCGGATATATAAAGTAGCAAGACTTGTTGAAGAAGCCAAAATATTTACTTATTGAAATGTATTTCAAATTGGTACTACAGAAAAAAAACCTTAATCTTAAATATAGTCTAATATCATCATTTTGTTAAAACTAGCAAGCTTTATTATAAGTTTAATTCACACATATATAATACTAACAAAAATTGTTTTTTTTAAGTATTTGAGCTAAGTACCTATTATTATTAGCAACGTTCATTTCTCAAAAAATTTATTAACTGCAAATTCCTGGTTTTCCGAATTACCTACCTAAACACCATAAGTTGCGTGAGTATGGTTTTTTGCAAAATGATTGCAATTACTTTTTTAGATAAATCGACAAAAAAATTCTAAAAAATGACAAAGAAAAAATTCTTGGAAATCAAAAACAAAAGAAATAAACATATTTTAATTAAAAAACTGTATAATTTAAGATTTTGATTTTCATTAATAATTTGTTTAACTGCATTTTTTTGTTAAGTAAAAGAGATGTAACAGTTACGTTAAATCTAGGACAACAATTGCGAGGACGTGAATTTGAAATTCTAGAAACTATTACATATTCATCATCAGAGCAATATAAAAATTCCATTTAAAAAGCTGACAAAACTAGAGATTGTCTTTAATGTAACGCTTGAGCTGCTTATGTAGAATATGCTCGTTTGTATTAAAAATAAAAGAACCTGGAGCGGATTGAGCTAGGAAAAATTCCGGAATTTTTCTTTTGAGCCATTTTTTGAAAGACAAATGTCCAATGGAATTCACGTCATAGATTTTTTTTGTTTACTTTTTTCCTACAAAATGTTATTTCATTAATTGAGGAATATCAATGTCTTTGATCGTACAATTTTGACTACTTTTAACCACCTGATAACTGATAAGAATCAGTTAAGTAATTAGTAAAATCAAATCACACAGTCTTGGTGGCCATTGCTGATTACCACAAAGCGAAATCAACTGATCCGGAAACTTTTTATCGAGCAACACAATTCCTTCGCCAGAGGTGTGACACGCGGCCACCTCTGAATGTCTATTGCATCAAAATGAAGCTACAAAAGCTTTTTTCATCATACGTTATCGGTCTCCATTAACTGTCAGCTTGCCCTGTCCCATCTTCAAAAAAATAAGAACTGTTGACATTACCAGCCCAAAATCCACACCAAACCTTCACTTGCTGCGGATGCATTTCTATTTCATAAATCAAATGAAGATTTTCTGACCGTCAAATCCGGCAATTTTAATTGTTGAAAAATCCATTTAAGTGTAAGTGTGTCTTGCCACTAAACACGATTTTCCTCGCAAAGTCGTCGTCTTCCTGTTGTCGTATCAGAATCCAGTCAACAAAATCTCATCTCTTTTGACCATCGGGTACTTACACCTGAGTAAATTAAATTTTGTAAGAAAAGCAATGAAGATCTTTCATAAGAATTTGCTTAAATAAAAAATACCTTATGTCCAATTGTTGATAACGATGTCAAACCGATTTCTGCTGTCACAAACCAACCCAATATTTTCGATAGACCCGCCAAAACAAAAACGCCTAGAATTTTTAATGTTGATTGTTGATCCCCTTGCGTTAAACTTTTTCATAAATCTGCAAAAAACAGTGTTGCACGGCACGCTTTTTGGAACACGTTCTATTTCAGTAGCAGGGGCTCAAACTCTGAGATTGTAGATGATTAAAATATTTAAATGGATGAAGTGGTAATGGCATATCTGATTTTTTTTGTTTCTACAACTTCATTATCGTGTGTATTTCGTGTAAAGCTTGGTTAATTTTAATATTGTTATCTTGTGTAGTACTTCTATTTTGAGAGTGTGATTATTGTTAGAGTGCGACAGCCTGAAAATTATTGCCAATTGAGCGAATTCGACAGAAGCCGAATTGTTGGCTTACGTGAAGGTAGTTTTTCGTACCGGAAAACTACAAATCGACTTAACCGAAACCAATCCACTATCAAGCATTAACTAGAGATAATCGAAATCATTGTAGACAAGAAATTGGAGAACTAAAACAAACAAATGAGGTACAAGACCGCCATTTTCGACTTATGGCAATAAGAGACAAATTTTCCAGTCAATAGATAAGTAAGTTAAGTTAGGTCATCCAAGACAATATAAACGCCGGATGATATGTTAACGAAGTGGTAGAATTCCATATTTTTCCATTCGTTTAGCAGTTAGGCGACCCAGTTTTCCATAAAGATAATGCCCGTCCCCACATAGGAAGACTCCCTATGAACCGATTCGAAAAGGTTAATGCATGGCCACACAGATCAACCGACTTTTCTCCTATTGAACACGCGTGGGACATTATGAGTAGAAGACTGAGGAGTTTAACGCATTCTCTACAAACATAGAATGCTTTCCTTCATGAATTGCAAGTTGTTTGGGATACAGTAAACCAAGAGGAAATCCACCACCTGCTGGAATCGATGCCACGAATAGTGAGAGAGTGTAAAGTCAATGGGACGGGGGCAACAAATTATTAAATAAAATTTGTGTTTATCTTTGTTTTTTTTTTATTGTAATTATTTACTACCTATGAGTAGCTAAACTTTCTTGCCAAATTTGGCCACAAAATTCCTATCCCTTCTCTGTGTTGCAATTTCCATGTCACAGAGTATAATTTTATAAATTTAGTAATGTACGTAGTTTATAACATATGTTGATTAATTTATTGTTACTGTTTCATTTTAAATGAATTGTCATTAAGTAATGTTTAAAATTGAATTAAAAAAACAAAAATAATATTTTGCGGAAACTCTCGAGAGAAAAAATGGAGCGCACAGATTTTACTTGCTCCAGGGCGCTGAATATGTAGCTACGCCACTATTCAGTAGTATATCGTTTGTCAAACAAAAACATTATTTATCTCATCAAATAAAAACATTGAGATGTTTATAAGGTTGCCGGTGTTTACTTATCAAGTGTGTCCAATTTTAAACAATAAAAAACCTTTTGTCAACCAATTACAGAAATTTATTCATTTGAAGCTACTTCTTTTAGTAAACTTTCTTCTATTTTCAGTATTTTTATTGAAGTGGTAGAATAACTTGTGTCGGATGTTTTTGTTAGTGTTTTTTATGTACCTAAGTGCTAAAAATTATAGAGAATGGAAAGTATCAAGTTTTAAACGTTTTATATACGCATTTGGCCTCTCCAAATAGTTGACGTTTACCAAATAATTACTATAAAAAATGCCAATCTCTAAAGCTTTCTTCCATCCTTCTGTCATACTAATTTTCTTCTTAGAGATCTGAGTGTTAGTTGTTTAGATAATCAAGAAACTTAAACGATTCGAGATGACCATGGAACCAAACAATAAACGTGTAGTCATTGTACCTAAACCAAACTTTAGGTTTTAATATCGATGATTCCAATGCAACTGTGTCAAAGGATTCCATAAAAATGCTATAACAAGTGATAAAAGAGACCCATAGCGGCACATAAGACTTGTTATCAAACTAGAAATAAGTAATTAAGCAATTTTCAGTAAGAAGAACCAAATTCAAATCTTTGCCATAGTGAGACAAACTGTATTCGATGATAACAAGAGAATTTTTAATAGGAACCTTGGTAAAAAGTAAAGTAACATCCAAACTCACAAGAAGATCCTATAGTTCAAACTTGATAATTTCTAAACGTTGAATAAAATAATAAGAGTTTAGAATGTGAGAAGAAGTTTTATCTGTAAATTCGCAAAGAATGTTGAACAGAAATTTGTTTAACTTGTAAGTAAGAGATTGGATAGTACTGACGATAGACCAAAGAGGTATACATTGTACGTTTCTTCTGACAAAATAGAATACATTTTCTCAGTGTAATCAGTTCGATTCAAAACGACAGTAGCGCTGTCCTTGTTGGCTGAGAGAAAGACTATGTCAAAGTTACTGCGAAAACTTTTCAAAGCTAACTCTTTCATAAGGTCACAGATCAGAAAAGAAAATTTCTTCGTGAATAAGGTATCAAACCCATATTCAACTCGACAGGTAAAATTTCTCAAATTGGTTCCTGAAGGATAAATTTTCTTCACTTTCATTTCAAAGTGTAGGTATATCAAATTCCTTGTTGATGAATTTTAAAATTTGGTTTGGTTTACAAGTTAATTACCTAACTCTGTAATGATTCTCTATAATATCGTCGTTTTCTTCTTCAAATTTATCGATTTCATCCTTAGTCAGATTTCAGTTGCTTGTTCGAGTTCTTCCTTTTGTTTGCCCTGATGAAGCCTCTTACAAAAGTGAGCAAAACGTTGGCAACATTAAAACGGTTCAAACCTGGAAAAAGTTTTTTTCCACTACTAGTTGTATACGCTTGCATTATTACGTATAATAGTAGGTCGTGAAGTTGTACTTTTTTAAGCGCAGGTAAATAATATTTCATTATTAACTAGTAGTTAATAATGAACATATTTACATTTTCTGATAATACTACAACAGTTTCAAAAAAAAAAGTTTAGGAAACTGCGTACCAAGAGCAAGAGATTTTATTTAATGCTAATTTAAGTTTTTAAATCGTTCAATTAATAAATTAATTTGATTTTAAAAAGTAAATTATTTGAAGTTCGCGCTTAATTAAATGTGAATATTATTGAGTTAAATATGTTTTAGATACATATTATCAATGCTTAAAATAATAATGTTTTTAAAAAATTTAAACAACTTTAGTACTAAAAACTTACGTTATCTGTTTATTTTTGTGTTTTAAATCATAATTAAGAATTACGTCAAAATTAGTTCTATTAAACTAATGACAACTGTCAGAATTACTGACTTCATTTTTAATTTAGAATTAATATCTTAAATTTTAAATTTGATTTAGTAACAGGTAGAAAAGTTTTAATAATTCTAGTAGTGGAAAAAATTAGATACATATATACCACGGTTGAGAAGCTCATTATAACCTGCGCGATTTATATCTCTCGACGCTTCGCGTCTCGCGATATAATCGATCGCTTAGGTTATAATGATGCACTTCTCAACCTTGATATATAATATACTATTAACTTTAGTATAGACTCCAGTAATTATAAAATTTTAACAGATTTGTATTAATTTTTTTAATCAAACATGCGTTATATGTATAGTATATAAATTGAGTCAACATCAACGTCGGCCTGTTTCTTTAAGACCAAATAAAAACAGTTGCTTTACGTTAAATATAATATTTAACGATTTGATATACTCCCTCTGCACTCGTAAGTTATGTCTTGTGGTTTTTTCCATCAATCTTAATTATTCACTTAATATTTAAATCAAACGATTTAGGTTTTTAAAAACTTACACGGAGAATATTAGCTTTACCTACATCGTCGCAAGTAATAAAAGTGTAATTTCAAAACTGGGTAAATAAACTATTATGCTTATTAATAGTATGCCCAAAGCAATAATTATTATATTATAAAAATTAGAATACAAATTAAATATTTAAAAAAAAATTAAAAGTAAAATCCTTTTGATCCTCCAATTAGGGTAAAATAATAACCTTGTTGAAAACTGTATGTTGCAAAAGGTAGTCGTTATTGCTACCGGCAACCACAAAACAAACCCCAGCGGGATACCAAGACAATAGTATAATAATAAACCAAGAAAAATGTCAAATTGAAGCTTTCATGAAAATTTTAAAAAAGTCGAGCGTATATAACTTGTAAGCCGCGAGGGTTTCATAATTTTTGTGTGTTTTGTTTTCAAAAACAATTTCTCCTCTTTTTCATCTCTAGCAGATTCTTTTTGGCATTCGTTAAATTAGTCAAAAATTTAAATACAAAAATATACGTACGCTAATTAATGAAATAAATTCAGTGAAGAAATAAATGGGGCGCCTGACTGCATGTGTGTCCTGGCGATAGCAATCGCCGCGGTATTATATTCCTTGTTTGTTTACAGTATTCTTTGTAGGACGGTTCACGGTTGATAAATATAATATAAATCACGATACCCACAGAAAGACGTTTAATTACAATGTTGAAAACCAATTATGAAATGGTTAATTTATGAGGAAGGATTGCGCCCAACTTCGATTATTGGTATTTATAAAAAGTAGCACCCGATTCGAAGCGTTTAGCTTCTGTTGGCCGGGAGGAATTGTATACAAGAGCAATCAGATGGATATAATAAATTATGAGCCGTTTATCAATGAAATATCGGAAGGCGGACACCGTTATTTACTAAAATGTAAATATGATTAATGGAAAATTCGGTTGTTTCCTATCAAACAAGTAAAATGTAAAAAACTCATTACATTGATTGGAATTTATTCACGATTATTTAAAAGCCACAGATTAGATTTACAACCATAAATTATATGGTAATTATTTTTAATTCTGAAATAAACAACTCGCATCGGCACCAATAGTACAAAATTATTATCATCTTCAATTACTACACCATTTGAATATCTTAACAGTTTTAAATTGTATAATCAACACTAACAACTTTTTATTACTTTAGTCAATCTCGTACAAACTTCAAACATTTCTTTGTTTTACATATAAATTTTACATTTTACAAAAAAGTGATGTTTAAGAACAAGTATTCGAATATAAAGATGTAGTATATCTTCAAAAATAAGTATCATTACGAATAAAACTGTTTAACAATGTTGTTGACTAAAGCTTTGAATATCTTAGAAAATAACATCAAAACTTTTCATAAATGATGTAACATCACGATTCTTGCACCACTACCACTACCAAATTGCTGTTAAATTGCAATAAAAAAAACCAAACAAATTTTCAAAAATCTAAAATTATTTATAACTTAACTGATAAGTAAAAACCCATAAAGTGCTAAAAAATCCATGAAAATAAAACCTTAAATGTAAGTTTAGTATACTGCCTGCCCGCGTAATTTTTTTTTACTGAGGTAACATGTCAAATTTCGCACAGTTTATTAGTAAGCAAATGCCTTAACCATCACCAATTACTACTTTACTTTCATCAAAAAAGAACATCAACTCGTGCGCTAAAAGTGATACGAGTAAGAATCGTTAAAATCGCAAACAACACGAGCACTGAAAAGTTATATTACCATTCCAGTTCGGTAAGCAGCGTGGAAACCTACTCCAAAACCACAAACCATAAATAGTTCAGTTCGGTTAGCTTCCTTCCAACACTATCAAAAAAATTATTTTAAAACGAATCTTATTGAGAATTTGATTCTAAACCACCAATTTGCCTTCCGAGATCAAGATAGAAAAATAGAGCAAATTCAATAGATAGCAAAATATCTCGTGACCTGGAAAGCATCAGATTCTTCTCTGTTACATTCTTAAGACTCCTCACTTGTAGAAAAAGTGTCTAATTTTATTTAACGCGTTGTAAAAACCAAAAAGATAATATTTTTACAGTAGAAAAAACGTACACGGAGAAACCTTCAGTTATTAAAATTCATTTAAAGTAGATAAAAACGAAAAAAAAATATCATGCGATGAACGCACAACCACCTCGAATAGTATAATTTAACACATTTTTATACAACCTTTGACTGTTTGAGGTAACATTCTGTTTTGAAATATTACATAAATTACTAAATGTTAGCTAATTTTTTGGTTATCAACAAATTTAAATTGCTTAGCTTTTATTATAACGACATTCTAAAATAAATACGACATTTTAAGTTATCGGCTATTAATTTCACAGCAAGTTCAGAAATTTATTGAATGATATAAAATTAGTAAAGATGACAATTTGTTTGACAGTTATTTTCATTTTTTTTTATTTAAAACATCAATTAACCATTATATTATACAAAAAAATTTTATACGTAAATTAAAAGCTAAAATTAAAACTTCTTCAAATAAAAATTGTATCTAAATGTATAGTCTATATTAATGTGTATGTGAATCTGTCACATAACTTCTGAAAAACTTTCGATTAAAATTATTATTTATTTCAGAAATATCAATTATAAGAAGAATGCCTGAATTCATAATGTATAAGAAAAAACGAATAACAATACACATCGAAATCAATAAACTTATCAATATCTTAGTGTTTAACAGCTTAGTTAAGATTTGATCATATTGCATTGCAAAAAACCTATAACAATATAATTAACTTTGAAAACGTTTTTAAGTTTACCATGAAATCTTAAAAGATAATAAAAGTTAACTGTATAAAAAAAGTTAACTTAATAAGTAGAAGAGAAAAAAGGTACCTATACCAAAACAGTTTTTAAGAAAATATTGTTACCGATTGTTTCGTGGCCTATATAAAATTGAAAAGAAGTTGCTACCAAAATTTGAATATTTAAAGAAAAACTTACCTCTCCTGTTCAAATAAAAGAGATTACACATAAGCATGTTCGAAAAAAAAACATCATCCAATGCAGTCATATAACTAGTTAGAAAACTCTCATTGAACAAGTCTATGACTACGTTTGGGCAGCTAGCTATAAGCGCTCACAGCACGGTATGGCCGTTCGGGAAGACAATTCGTGGCGGCAATAATCAGCTCTTAACGTTTTGGAAGCGTCTGACGTCATCGATCGCGCTAACATAGCTTATGAGGTAAGGCACCAGATGCTTACAGTCCTGTTCTAATATCCAAACCTTTGACAGGTTATTGATTTCATCTCTATTGTTACTCATGTTTTTTTTTATTATTTAATGAATCATTTTCTAACCAGTCCGGCATAACCTTTTCCACAATTTTGAATTCTTGGAATAGTCCTGTGCCGCCTTTCTCTGCCTACTAGTCGCGGTAATGTCTCGAGAATTTTCAGTTCCTCTTTGCTACTTAAAGGCAATACCGGCCAAAACAAAATTCTGTGTGAATCCTATCTGCCTTTTTTATTTACATTTGCGCGTTCGGGAAACCCGCTAGTGCCAACTGCTAATAGTCTTCAGGAACTATACTTCGAGGGTTTGATGTGAATAGTGCGAATACACCCTATAAGTTCGTTGTGCGCATAGAAACGTTTCAAAAGTAAAATATAGTTTCAAAGTATCAAATTAAGTCAAGTGGAAAATAGAAAATGGTGAAATCTTCTAACGTCTAAGAGAGTAACAGAAACACTACTAGTGTGTTTGTAGAGCAACGTTTTGTAGAATTAAAGTCTCCACATCCAGTTAGGTGAACTATAGTTGTTGATTAAAAAACTAATAAATAACAAAAAACTAAAAAATATAAAATTCGACAAGAATTAGTTAAAACAAGCCCGCAAGCATCATAAAATAGAAAACAAACTATATCGAAAGTGTTAGTGCTAGATAACCCATTTAAGTCACAAAACTTTTTAAAAAAATAAATTTATATATACTAAAATCTGATAAAGATAACACTTCAGTTATAATACTTATAATACAACGAGACAAACATAAAGAAAAAAATTATAATCTACTTAATGACAAAAACATTTACAGAAAACCTGACTTAGATCCTACAACTAAATTTGAAAACGAAAACAATCATTTAGCCAAAAAATCTATTCAACAAAAGAAGCATTGACTGAATTATATGTATAAAAAAAGTTACACCAGTCTAGCTACCACCCAAGTTTTGTAGATGAGTCAGAATGCATGAAGACCTAAATCTTATCAGATCACTTGTATCGTGCATAAGAAGACCATCTCTTCAAATTTATTTCATTTGATGTTACAGTTCTGTTTAACATCACAAGAAAACTTAGTTCGTAGAGCTTAAATACTTAGCCGAGTCATCCATGACTTACTATAGTATGTACTTAGCAAACTCACTTTTCAACCCACATTATCGTTATGTTACGTAGATAATGTTATCTTGGATAACTGAGATCGAAATTTTTAACATTTTCAATACGTACAATCCTCATCTAAGTTTCATTTACGAGGTTGCTGTTTTTAGACATAAGATTAATAAAGCATAATTAATAATATTAAGGTATAAGTGCTGTACCATAGCTGCTTGTCAAATCGTGTATTTAATTCAATTGAAGCAAGGTACTGAATTGTGAACTGTATTTTTCATGCATGTGTAAACAAACAACTTAAATACAGAATCATATAATACAAAAAACGAATAGATTTGGATGATTCTTTCTAACTTCCAGAGAAGCGAAGAAAGGTCTTCAAAGATCTTTGATCGCCACTAAAGTTCCCAGCTTAAGATCAGATTAATAAGCCTTCTAGTTTTGCCTTTTCTGCAACTCAGAGATGTACTCTTTGTTGCAACGTTGCCATAGATGCTGGTGAATCTGTTGGACCCTTTGGAATACGGATAGACGAGAAGTAGGAATTCCAGGAAAGTTCGGATTTAGTAATGTTAAGGGTCTTTCAACCAGAAAGTGCGCAAAAGTAAGTAATTGAAGGTCATTTAAGTAAGATGGGAGCGCACAAAAGACGGGAGTTAAAGGTTTCTGTAAAGGTAAAATACATAGCTCTTCAAATGTCAGAATACAGTTACCTATTACACGCTTTACGTGATGCTAGCTGGTCTTAATACCTGCTTCCCACAATTTGTTCCGTTGTCAGAGTATAGATGTAGGCGTTTGAACGGCGCAATACAAATATGCAAAAACTCAATAAAAAAGATGTTTGAAGCTTTGTAACCGCGATCTTTGACCATCAGCGGACCAGCAAAGTCAACGCCCACAACAAGAAAAGGATAAGATTATTGAACGCGTGAAGATGCTAAGTTGCCCATGATAGGTTAGGTCAACTAACTAGCTAACATAGTGATGTACGACTTGCTTACCTATTAATTTCCATGCGCGTAAAAGACCCTTAAAGACGACCTTCCTTAGGACTTGAACATTTCTTAGAAAATCATAAACAATATGAGATGACACGTTTGAGTCTGGAGAGAATCAAGAAGTCTGAAAATGGAAAGAATGCTTCCGTTGTTACTAGCACTGGGATTGTATCTTCATATCAGAAATCTCTGCTTCAGTAGACTGGGACTTGGACCAGCATGACGCATCTTGGGTAAGCCAAAGTGGAGTCTGCTACGACAGCATCAAGGTTTTTAGAATTCGAGACGTGGTTCCTCTAGAGAGTAAGTCGGCAAGATTTGATTTGTTGGGGACATGGCGCCACACCGCATCGGCAATGATTCTTTGAATAACTGCGACTTTATTGCAGACGAAAATATTGAACAAGTTGGGACTGGTTTTCAACCCCTACAAAACGATGTTGGAATCAAACTACACAAAATATTTAGATATTGAAGCATCCACAGCCTTTAGGGTGTGATCTCATAGTTTGACTAGAACAAGTGCTTCAGATAACTCAAACTTAGGTACAGTTAAGAGCTTAAGAGGAGCAACGCTTAATTTTGCAAAGAGCAAATTAACGTAAAGTTGATACGGACTGAATGCTATTCGAGACTGAGTAGTCCCATAATAACTTTTTCAACCATAGTTCTGTAAAAGAATTTCAGCTGTAATAGAACACGGCGATGGAAGACCGAGTAGATCAAAACTTTCAGATACTTCTGACAGGATGATTCGTTTAATTTGTGAAAGCAAACCAAGATACAAAGTACATTAGGTGATCAGTAGAAAAGAAACAAATGAGACCCAGTATGGTGGTACGCTCTTAGGCTCCGAATTCATGAATATCTAGATGTAGATCAGAATCAAGAATGCCCGGTCGATAGAAGTTGTAAGCAGCGATCACGAACTTAAATTAAAACTATCAGCTAGTGTAAGCAGATCATCAACATAAAAGTCTTGTTTGATGATTCAAGGAATTTGTGGATTAGAAACTTGATGGATGACATTGCACCTAGTTAGAAAAATTAGAGCAAACCAAACCGAACCAAACTGATTTTTTGAAGGATCAGTAGATTAGAGCCTAACTGCACCTGCCCAATGCAGAACAGTTCGAAGAAGGCTAATGGGCGTATCAACACATTGATTTGCCCAAGATGGTTGAAAAATGCGTCCGACAATCGTATTTTGTCTAGAATTAGAACTTTAGAATGATCTACCTGATAAGAAGGCAGCATTCCAGTAATACCGTCTAATACAAGGCAAGAGAGATTATTCTTGTAAAGAGAATGATGAGCGGAGAGCTCAACGTTGCGACTCGAACGTATGCAAAAAAAGAAGCCCTTCAAACTAAAATGTTTACTTGACAAGTAGACAATCTTAACTTTTCACATGGGTCTGAACGTATAAAGTTTGATTAGCTGCCCAAATCAAGAAGTACACGAATAAAGTGGGAGATTCCGTAAGAATCAAGAATCTTACAGTTTATAGTTGGCAACAAAGCCTTGATGTTCTGCAAGTAAATCTAGAAACGCATCGAGGTAACATATCTAGCCTTTGAAGAACGATCCTTGGGTGTCATGTTGAGAAAATTCTCACATTTGGATACATAGTGGCCCCCCTTGCAAAGCAGGCATACGAGAGTATTTGCAACAAACGATTTTGAATGCAATTTAGATTTTTCTGGTAACACCTTAACTGGATTGGTTTCTAGGTTATCCAGAAGATTGACATGATTTGTGAGAATGAACTTGAACTGATCTAAAGTAGGCAGATCGGAATTAGATTTGTTGCGTATAGTTTTTGATTTCTGCAAAGTAGTTGAATTTAATTTTTTCTATGTAACATGTATAATACACGTTTCGAATAACTGCTGTGTTGTAGCAACAGATGGAAGTGCTTGAAAAGAGAATCGCTTACTTTTCTAGTCCTATAATGTACTTTAAATGTTTCCGAATTAATAGTTTAGACTAATCATATCTGGCAACTAATGAGTTGAAAACAATTTGATAATTACTAGCCGAAAACTAGCGATTTAATATTTAAGATAATGCAACTTTTAGATATCGGTAAGATTCGAGTTATCATGAATCAAACTGGAAAATATGTTTTTGAATGGGATCCAGTTCTCTAGGTAACCTTTGCGATGTACCAGATTTACATGAATGCAGGCTACGATTGGGCAACTACGCCCTGTATTTGGCAAAGAGACCACTAATTTGCTGATTAAATATTCAAGGCTTCCCTCTGTGGAAAAGAAGACATTGTCGAATTCTGAAGAGTCTTGCTCTGCAGATGAAGGATCGTCCATTTGCTTAATAATTTTAGTGTGAACGGATTCATATTCTGATAAGTAGGTAGGCTGAAGCGTTATCACAACTACTTTGTAATTCTAAAATTTATTTTTCTGTAATTGTTTGCTCGGCGTCCTCATATTAGCATGAGTTATAGCATCAAAATTGAAATTCAAGTTAGCGATTTTTTATTGTTGTATTGGTTTGAACTAAACTTGGCTCAAAATTTGGTAATAAATAATAAATAGGTCAATATCCAAATCGATAGGACTAAAGGTAGCGTAACTGCTTGTCGAATTGTGTATTTAACTCGATTGAAGCAAGGGTACTTTATTTTCGTCTAAAACGTACAGAGAATCTCAAACAGATACACAAAACTTATGACATCCACTAACAATACTATTTACAACAGCATTTGCTTAAGAACAAACAATAAATCTAAATCAAACGACAAACACAATGTTATATACAGAATCAAATGCATGTGATGTAACAAATGTTATATAGAACAGATGAAATAAACTTCATCATATCAATACTAGCCATAAAGTGGTAAAAGTAACGTTAGTACTGTATACAACAGTACAAATGTCATGACGTTCTCTACCCAGTGCTAACATTTTTAATTTAATTGGTTGTCTATTTTGTGATATTTGCGACCTCGTTTTAACTAATTGTTGTCAAGTTTTATACTTTAAGCTACATAACTTAATTTTTTTGTAACTAATATTTTTTTATGTTGTAACCTGCTAGGTATTTCTAGATTACATTGCTCTAAAACACCAAGTTTTTATAATTATACTATTTGAATCATTTCACTTGATTGTTTTGAGTTTTAATTATACTGTATTTTTATTTAATAGTTTCACAAAACGTCGCCCAGTAAGTGTTTTTGTTGCTTTCTTATACAATTCACCACCTTTCTTCAATCCCTCATTAGAAGGTACTTTCGTCTACTAGTAAACTTTCAAACAACCGAAGTTAACTGAACCTAACATACTTTGATATAAAAAATCTAACCTAAGATAACTTAAACTAAACCAACAGAACTAAAAAATATAAAACGAAAATTTTTATGTACAAAAACACATAACTTTCAGTGCTAAATTAGATTGATTGACAATCGGTTTCACGAGATTTTATTTACCAGACTGGTGGTATACCCGAATACCAAACGACACAAAATAATTAAAATCTGCAACAAATAGATCTATAATGACAAACCTATAATACGTATTTCATATAATATTCTCACAGCCAAAGGCGTAGAAAGTTTGCTCGAAGTATATGACATGTTAATACGCATAGAGTTACTTTTACAATTACACGCATCATAATTTTTGTGCATCTGTTAGACACTTAAACGTTGGTAATCGACGATAATGACTTGTTAAAACAGTAAGTAATAACATGCCAACCATTCTCGTCTCTGTTAAAATATTTTATCCATTCATCAAATGTGTTCATTTAATTAATTATAAACACAAATATTCTTATGCAAAATTATCAATAATACGCGATATGGGTTTTTTGAAAGTCCATCGTAGAAATTTAAATTGCACCAAGCATAAAAACAAGAAAATATAAATCTTCGATGTATATCTGTTAAATTGCTACCGAGTTATTATCTTCGTGGTTACGAAAAGAGCACTTCCCTCATTGCTAAATCTGATAAACCATTCGTTAAATCAAGTGTGTCTCCAAAGCCGGCGACTTAGCCCTGATTATTATAATCGGAAACCACACACAGAGAAGAGTTTTATCTGTACTCCAGTTGAGAATTTCATTGTATGCTGTAATGTTTTGTACAAATATAAACTGAGGGTATATTAATTATCTTCGCGTCAAAATATGTACATAAAAATATTAAATATATATTAGGTACTAGGTACTAGATGAGGAAGTTATTTAATTTAAAATTCCTTTAAGAATTAACATGACAGGTGATTAATTTCTTCCTTATTATGCGCTTATTATTAGTTCAAGTTTTTTATGTCCGTTTTAATGTTTATTAATAACATCACTTTTCGATTATTACTTTAAAAGGATCATTATAAAAAAATTATATTCCACATAGTAAACAATTAGAGTTTACAGTATTCTTTAGTTGCAAATGTTTCAATCAGAAAAATTAAGATCGTTTCTGTGCAGTTCAAAATATCGCCATTTAAAAACAATCAAACAAATGCCCACTAAAAGAGAAATCAATAATTCAAGCAAACTATCAAGTAAACAATAATCGTCAATAGAAAAGATCGATTTAACTTCCAAATATGTACACAAAGGTATTAAATTAAATCAGGATACAACTCGATACAAAAGATACATTAATTCAGTAAATGAAACCAATATTAACGAAACAAACAACCTAATTCGGAGTGGAACTGCAGACAGTCAACCAGATTAAGATCGCATCTCTTGGATATTTAACATAAATTTTGCGGTCTCTTTTAGTCGTTGATTTGTATGCAATTAGTAGCTAAAGATATACTATAGTTTCATCGGACAGCAGTATTAACATATCCAGATATCGCCGTAGAACGTCTCCGTCGCGACCTCACCAACATCCCGGGGGACCTAAGAAACGGCCGCTTAAAAGACGATCTTTACGTTACCGTATTAATTAGTGGGTGCACGTCGAACGCTAATTGTAAATTTAATTAAAAGCCTTCCAAGGCTTATCAGATACAGCACAAGAAGAATGTGTTATTCTTGCCAAGGGGGAATAAATTCTAAAAGCTTTCGCGGATGTAATTGCACAATTTATGAGAACCCTAAGTAGGTAGTTACATAAGATTTACGTACGTATAGGTTACATTTTGATATTTTTTTGCCGTTACTATTTAAAATACTACGCGAGTAAGAAACTACAGTTAATCGTAAATCGTTTATAAAGCGCTGTTAACGTTAAAGTCACCCCGAACCAAATAGAAAACGTTTTATACAAAAAAACAAGTTAACAAATTGGATAGCAACGGATCCATATAAAATCCATAAGAGAAGACATCTAACAGCTCATCCAACAGAAGAACACGGTGATCGATTCACATTCGTGTCATATTATGTCTAAGCAGGCTATATTTTTTCGCATATTTAGATCAGAACGACAAGCAAATGCACTTACGCTCGACCGGGGTCGGCCTGACAGCCTACAAGAATGCACTTATGCACAACACATCTGCATAGGTCTCAAGCTTTCTCAAAAGCTATGCGAAAACAGCACTAGCTTTTTCTCTCTTATCTACAAAACTACACTACATGTTAAAATTTAGAACTGAAAATACAATAGAAATTAAATAGTACAACTAATTTAATCGTTCTCTTAAAATATAAAGTAAAGTTAACGTTTGAATACACAAAAAGTGACTGAACTAGACAATACTTAACGACTTAAAACAAATCATAGAATGAATCAAAACAACAACATTCCACTAAAATTATATCTTCATAACACAGCCGTACGTATATTTTAAGAAAACTAAATAAACGCATTTAGTAAATAAATTATAGTATATTTTAACGTTTCCAAAAATTTTTAAACATAAATTGCACCTTTTCTTGATTTTAAATAAAACGATTAATAGTTTTCTAAGAAACTTTCTAAACCTACAGGAAGAAGATTCGT
Source organism: Aquatica leii (assembly GCA_035610365.1). NCBI lineage: Eukaryota > Metazoa > Arthropoda > Insecta > Coleoptera > Lampyridae > Aquatica > Aquatica leii. The sequence goes on from CM069435.1 coordinate 69,684,799, forward strand.
TCATGAAATCGTCTTCATAAACAACGATTTAATGAAATATTTATTTATTTTACTCATTATTAAAATGTAAAAAAAATTATTATAAATCCAAATTGAATTGACTATACTTGTTTAGCGCCAAGGTTAAATAAAGCACTTGGGGTCAGTTACAAAAGAATTTTAATAACAAAGAGTTTTTAACTTTCGAGAAAAAATAAAAATATTACACTCAACGCCTTTACCACCGATTTTAACCAGATGGAAAACTTGGCTAATATATCCTAAATATTTGGCAGAAAATTATGACAGCATTAAGAATGTAATAACAGAGTTTGACGTTGACAGTTCTAATGCATTCAAAAAAATGCGTTGATATGTTTAAGAAATCGGTGAAAAAAGATTTGTTGTTTATAAGAAAAAAATTAAAATCACTTCCTTTTGACGAAAGTATTATTAAAGTAAATGTTTAAAAAACAAATTTATAGCAGTAAAAGTTAAAAAAAAACAAATATATTCGAGAGTAAAAAATATGATAAAGCTCTTACTTATAAAAAATATTAAATCAAATATACGATTTTGAGTGCGTATTTTCTAGGTCCCTGTAATAAATTATAAAACTACAAGATGCCAATATAAGAAGTATTTTAAAAATTTATCTGTAATGCCAGTACGTTTAGATAAAAGCAACCGGTTGCGTTGTAACGGTGTCTGAAGTTAAAACTGAATCGATATTATGCAATTAACGTTAAAAAGAGTGGTCAATAATTTGCTTAAAAATATTTAAAAATGCAAAAAAAAACAACGAATATAGAAATTTGATTGGCAAAAAAATATTTTTTATATTCTATCAGAAATACGTGTGTTAATTTTAACCCATAGAAAAACTCGCCAAGTTGAACCATGGCATTTTGGAAAGATCGTTTATTTTGTTCGCAATTTTTTGCCCCTATTTTTGAATAAACGAGTCGTTTGGTTTTTTAAACTGGTCCTTTCTTTAAATAACCTAAGCAATTTTCAGCATTGTTGTTATGGGGTATAAACTCAGATGGTATTAAACCCATATTCAACTCGACAGGCAAAATCTCTCAAATTCTTCCTAGACAAATTTCCTACACTTTCATCTCAAGGTGTGTACCAAATTCAGTGTTCATGTGGTTTAGTCTACATTGGTGAAACCGGTCGTTCCGTCATTACTCGCATTTCAGAACATGATCGTTGTATAAAGAAGAGGTATATTTCCAAGTCTGCGGTTGCCGAACATCATTTTACTACAGGTCACAAGATAGATTTTGATAATATTTCATTGATTGCCAAATCTCCATTCTTTTTCAACAGAAAATTCCGAGAAAGCATAGAAATGATCAAACACCCCAATAACTTCAATCGCGATCATTTGGTTCCCGCTCATTAGTCATTTATCGAAAACACGCCCCTTATCAACCGTACCCAATCTTACCTTTTCAGAGTTTAGATTATGGCTTGTTTCACAAGTGGATATCCTAACTTTTGAGAAGTTTTTAGTTAGATTTTGGTTGCTTGTTTGAGTTTTGCGATTTATCTCACGCCCTGATGAAGCCCCTTACGAAAGTGGGCAAAACGTTGGCAACTTCGGTTACAACAACAATAACACGGTCCAAACCCGGAAGACATTCTTATCTTAGTATCAGATACAATTATAATTTGTGACAAGATTTTTCTAATTAAGAATCAACAGTTAAAGTCCTGCTGCATGATAAAGCTAATAAATATTGTGCAGCAGCACGAAGATTGTATGCGATTCGTTTCCCTAATCGTGTTTTACCAAACAAGCATACATTTGAAAATCTTCGGGTTATGACTCTTTTAAACCTCAAGCCCAAGATCGTGGAGACCTCATTTTTTTCGCATACTGAATGTCGAGAAATATATTTTAGACTCGCAATTCAGTATAGTGTATTGCATTCTAGAGTTTAGAGAGTTTTAAAGGTTCAACAGGTACATCTCTACTATGTGCAACGCGTTTAGTTTTTGCTACCTGGTGATCATGCTCGTTGGCGCGCATTTTGCCAATGGATAGTTTTAGATTAATAGACAACCGAATATTTTTAATTATTTGCTGACAACTGACGACGCAGAATTTAACAGAGAAAGTATAATTAATATTCGCAATACTGATGTTTGGGCTGAAAAAATTCCATAAAAATTTTCAGCAAAAATTTTCCGTAAACGTGTAGCCTGGTATTTTAAATGATCGACTAATTGAACCTCATGTTTTACCACGTCGTCTTAATGATGCACCATATTTGCATTTTTTTGGGAAGTTTTTTTCAATTTACTGTAGGACTTCCCTTTAGAAACTAAAGCAATTTATGGTACTTACACGATGTTCCCTGTCACAATAGTGTAATAGTGAAAAAAAGACGAAATCATACTTTTCAAAAACGGTGGGTTGAAACTTATGGTTCTACTTTGTGGTCCGCTTGATCGCCCTTAATCTTTGCAATTTTTTTCTATTATGTTGCATGAAGCAATTGGTGTATGCTATCTAAATTGCAACTAATGAATAATTTAAGAATCGTATTGAAGATGCTGCTGCAGTAATAAGAAATAATCGAGCAATGCTTGATCAAGTAAAAGATTATTTTTACACACGTCTACGCTGTTGTTTAAGAAGTAATAGCAGTTATTTTAAACATTTACTGTAATAATTATAATAAAATTTACTAATTAATTACTATTTTCCGTTGTTGCATTTAAGGTTTATGTATTGAAACCCGAGTTAAAACGTATTGAAACGTTCTCGAAGTTATTGTCAACTTCGAGAACGTTTACCGAAGAATGTAGAAAATTCTCGATACAGATACCAGAAATATATAAAACGTATTCAAAAGGAGCTGAGGTCAGTTTTTCGAAGTCGGAAGTTAGGAAGATTGTCGGTTTAAATAAATAAGTGATTCACGTGTGTGCTAAGATGAATAAATAAAGTGCCCGTGCCAGTAAAAAATAAACTTAATGGCGTACGTGCTTTTAATGTAAACAAATATCGGTTTATAATAACCAGAACTTATCCGCAAACATTATATTTCGAGTGATAGTAAAATATAAATTAGTCTAAGTGTTTTTCTTAAATATCGTTAGATTCAATTAGTTACGTGTAGCTTTAATCGTGTAAATACTTTATAAATAAAAACCTATAATGACAAACAATTATTTGATATACAAGCAATTTATTTTAAATTTTAATAAACGAGACACTACTGAAATTTTCTTTTTATACCAATGATTTTTTGTTAATATTTTGTTTCTATCACAACCAAAATTTTTCGGTTTTAACCAAAGGCGGGTTTTAATATGTTATGTTCTAAAATAGAAAAAATAATCATTTAGCTAACTGTACTCCGTACTCACAAATTTTTAAGGCAGCAGTATACTCAGAATATTACTACATATTACAAAAATTAAAATTTTCTCCTAGATAAAAACGCAAATGAATAAATTTTTGTTTGCTAGAATACTTTCTTTGTCTAAAAATGTTTTTAATTGTTAAAAATCGCATCAAAAGTTTCAATGTTTAGCTTATTAATAATACTTTTACTTTATTATAGTTTTGATCTACAAAAAGAATAGTTTTAACTGCTGTAGCAATAAGAAGAAAAATGTCAGTAGTGCGAAGTGCATTAAACTACCGTTATCATATGTGCAAAAAATATCTCCTTAAGGTTCAGAAAGAAAGCTTAAATTTTTCAGCCCCAAATTTTCAGCAGCAGCAGCCGCTTTTTATAACAAACTATGTTCATTACATTTAGTAAAAGGTTCATTAATAACATTTGTAGTAAATATGTTTATACTGTAAAGAATTTTAAAACTAAAATTATTTAAAACTAATTATTTACATGTAACTTCCAAAAGATTATTCTAATATGACTAACTTTTAACTAACACTAATGAAATGTATCGAAAATTAAGAACAACAATTTACAAGTAGTAATTTATGTATGATTATCACTCAATATCTATAAACAATTTTTGCGTAAACTAGCACTGTTTATTTATCTAAACTGGTATTTATTTTCACTTGTTTATTTATACTTGACAAACGCGTTAAGCAGTTTGATTTATCTAAACCGACATATTCTTCTTCTGACTAGATTAGAATAACTACAACTTCCTTTGAACGCTTTTTATATTCTTACGTTATCTAGTTCGAGTGATCACCTCGAATCATCTTGAATAATCTCGAAGCTTCTATGCGTTTCACTGTCCCTTTTTTAAGACTGTTCTGTCCCTGAATAGAAAGCTAGACGTGACAGCGATAGGAAGGGTAGTGACGATAGCGGCAGCTCTCTTTATTTCGCCAACTTCATCGAGCATGAAAGTAACAGTCAATGTATTTTTTCTGACCCGATGTTTTACTTAGGTGCTAACTGCAGACCAACATTTGAACGTCTGTTTCTTGGAAGACGACTGTCCTCCAATGTAATTGATCTAAACCGCAACCAATGTAATTTTAAGACTTTACCAACAGCCGGTTGCTGTTTGGGTAGTTTATCTAGCCATCCAAACTTCTTAAATACTACTACAACCCCTCTGAACGTCTCAGTATCTTGAGTCAAGCAATGTGCAATAGCGTAGTCTCTTCGAACAGATCTTGTTGTTCTTTGATTGTAACTCCAAACCTACTCTTTTCAGAACCGTATATGCCCATAAAATTATCGAAGTTAGTTCCATCGGCTTGATTCCTGGTTCTGCTTTTCACAACCCTGGTCTTGGGTAACGTGTTATTACCAGAGAACGGGGCTAAACGATCGATGTAAACCACTTTTGGCTTGCCTCTGGGTGGTTTTCGGATACAATGTATGGCGTGCTTAATAAGATGCAGATCTTCATAAGGGGCCTCCTATTGCCTCTGAAGCTTCGGCTACAAATCATGTCTTTTGGTATTATACAACCCCACCATGTCGCTCAGTTGAAACCCACCGTTTGTGCCTTGAGGTCATATCTGGTCTTCATTCTGTCGCTGGAAATTTGCGTATTTTTACGCAACACCTCATCTACTTCGTCTAATCTCTTCATCAGCTTGCTGACGTAGTATTTTCCAGCAATATCTTTTGTCTGTCTTTGTCCAAATAGGAGGTAGCATGGCAGTCGTATTTCGCTACCGACTATGATAAAAGATGGTGTTAGGCCTGTGCTTTCGTATTTCTTTCGTCTTTTTGTTCTTCGGACGCTACTTTGGATAACTTTCCTATTATTCGATTTATTCGTTCAACCATGGCATCAGATTGAAGATGGAAAAACGTTGCTCTAGTTTTCTTAATCCTCAACCGTTAGCAAACTTTTTGAAACAGCCCAAACTCAAAGTTGTGGTCTTGGTCGGAATGCAATTCCAATGCAACTCTGAACCAACAGAAAAACTGTTTCACCAAAACTTTTATGATTGTAGCTGCTTCTTGATTGCGTATAACGTAAACCCTCATCCGTTTCCTGAAATAATTCATTGCCGCCAAGATCTATTTGTTTCCCGAATTAGATTCTGAAAATGGCTCTGCAATGTCAATTGCTCTTTTTAAAAGGCTTCCCACATTTTATTTTTTCATTGGTGCTTTGCGCTTTTTCGCTGAAGAATTTCCTGATGCGCATACCGTGCACTTACAGCACCATTCCATGATATTTGCATTACACCCAGTAGAATGTTTCTCGAACTTTCTTTAATGTATTCTTTACGCCAAAGTGTCCTCCTGATACCATCGTGCAAATGCTGCCCTCGACACTCTATAAGAATCGCTTAAAAAGACCATCTTCCATTTCCAAGGAGTCCCAGTGCGCCCAGAATGGTTTGAAGTTTTTTTCTAAAGCACTTACTTCTTCCCAGGTTTTGGAATCGCTTTTTAGTTCATTTTTGAAATCTGCGACTTTTAAATCAGAAAATTTCTTTGTCGCAATTATTCGTTCACTTATTATTTCTATTTTTAGTACTAAATTTTAAAAGCAACCGAATTTTTTATTATTAAATAACTAATTTATAGACACTGATAAAAAAGGTTTAATAGAACTAATTTTTAGACACACACGAACACGTATTAATCACTTGTTTGTTTGTTTAAGACAACGTTTTATCAACGGCTTAACGTTACGGATTTCATCCTACATCTGATACCAATGTAAAAAAAAAACTAAATTTAGTTAAAACTAATTATTAATACGTAACTTAAGATTATCTTAACTAACTTCTAACTAACACTGATGATATTTAAGAAAAACAACTTACAAGTAATTTATGTATGACTATTACTCGAGATTTATAAACAATGTCCTCGGGAACTTGCACTTTTGGTTAATTTTATCAGCATGTTCTTTTTTAAACGACATTGTATGTATTTAAACCCGCACGTGCACTTTATTTATTTAAACTGACACAGTATTCTTCTGACTAGATTAAAATAACTCCAACTTCCTTCAAATACTTTTTATATTTTTACGTTATCTGCTTCGAAAACATTGTGTTCCTTCTGGTAATAATCTTGAATTATCTTAAATAATGTCAAAGCTTCTATCCATTTAAAATTTTACAAATTCTACTTTATTTATTAACATAGTCTAGTACAATCATTCCAACGCTTCTCTAACATTTCAATGCCGTTTTTGTAGAACGATTTATTTTGAACTCAAAATAAGCATTTGTGTCCCTATGTCTTCAGTATTTGTAGCCAATCTCTTTTCCTAAAGCATTTTTTTTGACATTTGGAAACAGGTGATAGTCGTTGAGAGCCAGATCCAAAAAATACAGTACCGTATTTTGCCATTGTAACCAACCATTTATGACGCACGTTTTTCTTTTGCATTTGAGTCCGTTTTTTTGCGATCTCAAAATAGTGTTATATACTGCCAAAACATAATTGTCAAGTTTAAGCGACCAAACCGTTCAACCTTAATGGTATTTGTACGACCATGTTTAAACTCAGTAAACCAACGTTTGACTTTTGCTTGCAACACACGAAATTACTTTTCCCATCGTTTTAAAAATAACAAAAGTAACGTTACTAAAATCACTGTAACTTGTAAACTGATTATCTGATTGGCACGAAATTTTGACACATATCGTTTGAAGGTTGGTGCTTTCTAAAAATCATTTCATTAAAAGCGACATCAATGTGTCAGCTTCAGAATTTATGTGGTAAGTATATCCGAAATTGTGACATCATTTCTTATATTCGACGTTAACGCACAATTATAAAATAATAATAACTTTTTGATCGTTACAGTATTCTTTGATTTTTTTCTCAAACTGCATAAAATTAAATTACAATTTCAAATTGTTTTGTGCAAAAAATATGACATTTTAGAGTTCGCGTAGTTTGTAAAGAACCGGTAGACTGCGTTTTTCTAAGCGACAAATACTTTACTTGCAGAGTTGTTTTAAAAAACAACGTTTTGCACTAACCAAAATTGAAACTTAAGCAAACAACACAAATTCTACTACAAAAGGAATAACAACCGTAAATCATCTATTAAATCAGAACACCCCTCGTTTCGTAAAAATAGATTCATCGTGTCAATTTTGTCTACTGCGCCATACCATGGACAGGTCCTTAACAAATTACGTGAATTTTTATTGATAATAATTATAGTAATTTACGAATTATTAAATTATAGTATTAAAAAGATGATCATTTTTACCGTTGCGGTCAAAAATTGACAGTTTTCGCTTCCCACACACGCCACGGTCAGGAAATGATTTTAGAGTAATTCTTTATAACCGTCAAATTTGACAATTAACTTTAAATAAATTAGAACAAAAGTAGATAACTACAATTATAAAAATAACAAATACTAATAAATATAAATTCAAAAAACAAATGATTATGAATATAATGGTATATACATGATTTGATTACTGCCGAGAGCACGATAGCTTACCGAGACACGAAGACTTGTGTTATACTAAATTTATTAGAAATACACGATAAACATCATGTACCTACTATAGCTAATGAAGAAAAAAATTACGTTAAAAAATTATTACTTTATATGGTGAAATAGTAAACTACTTAAGAATAAATAAAATTATTTTCCATGTTTTTATTCATTTTAGAAAATATTCTAAAAGTACAAAAACAAAAAGTATAAACTGTACGCTTAAACACGTTTACCACTTCTATTATTAAAATTTAGAGTCTGAAATTTAATCGACTATCCAGCACTAAAATATTTTTTATAGGTTAAATGCTAATAAACGCTTCGAACCGTCACCTATTTTTTGTACTTGGATAATTTAAAAAAAACATCTACTAATTATTAACTTCTTCAAAAAATGATCCGTTTGAAACCAGTTTAAACTAACTTGGTAATAGTGTGTAAACCATATATACCATAAACCCTAACAATTGAAATCAAAAAAGCGTTGAATTAAACTCGAAAATTTTTTTGATTAAACGATATGATGTAAGAAAGTTGCGTACTAACAATGGTACTAATCACATTAAACTTAAAATTTATTCGGTAAGAACTAACCTGAAAACATGTTTACTGTTAAATTCGTTAATTGAAAATTCAACTTTTACTTAAAAAATCACACCAAAAAGTAACAACTTTTAAAGGCATGCTGCAATATTTAAATGAGCCATCTGTAACCGACGTACAACCGACCGACGTTAAGTTATGAATAAAATTAATAAAGTGTTATTGCGTAAAAACTGTATATTAAATAACGAACAACACACGATGTGTATAAACTCAACAAAGAAGTTGTCACGGTATAAAATTTTAAAAAATGCCAGTGGCAAAAAATCAGTCAACAGACAGATGTAAATTATACAAACCTAATTTACATCGGATCTTAAATACAGCAATTTGCTGAATTCAAAATCGAATTGAAATGACAAGGTATAATGTAATTTTAGCTTTAATTAGGACAGATGTATCAACAAACCAAACAACTGTCTTTCAATAATATAATAATTAAAGTAGCTGCATAGATAATTAAATCAAGTCGTTTTTTTTAACGCCATCTTACTAAATATAAATTCCGCGCCATTTGCATTATTTAAAACATGAGGAACAAATTTTAACGTGTCATAAAATATTTTACTTTGGTGTAATAACCGTAAAATAAAGTGGTACTCTAGTTAAAACGATCATTAAAAAGAGATCTGGAAAACATAAAGAAAAACATCCATTTTAGTGACATGCTAAACTATTTAACACCAAAACTCCATAATTAAGTCGCCCAATTTAGTAAAACATAATTTTCTAAGTTACGTTTACATCCGGTTGAAATGCAATACGTCCATTCGTTTAACACGTTTCAAAATTAGTGTTTGTTTTCTAACAAAAGTTCGCAAACAGAATCATTTATCAAAAAGATAGACAAGTGTGACCTCTCTAACTGACATTTGTAATGCCCATGACAAGCAACAACAACGTACCTTTTCATTATTCTTTCAACAAATAAATTTCAAATTTTGATTGTTGATTAGAAATCACTATATTGCAATTCATATTTAACATGAGTTTAATAATGGAAGTAGATTTAAAGACTCGATTACATCAAATTAAGAATAATGGCATATACGTAATTAAATTGCATTTGAAACCGTTAAGCAGGTCCCTATTCAAATCTAATGAAATAATACAACACAAATATTAGTCACGGTCCTAACAATACTAAAAAATGTAAGCAAAATATAATAACATTTAAAAAATTCTACGAGAAACAAATCTTGATTGCGTTAATTTATCTCTCCAAAAGGCAAAACTTTTCCACGTAAAAAAGATTATCCCTATTCACTTATACTAGTGCTTAAATTCAATCAAGCTGTCAAATTCTTCAAGATTTTTAAAAGCAAAATTTGATGTCATTCTCACTACTATCACCAAATTCAATTTATTTTGCAGTTGTTTCCTAAACTTTATTTAGATTTCTTCCAAAGATTTTTTGTCTTATGTTTCCTTAAAATGTTTTTTTCTAATTGAGTTAATGAAATACCACCAATCTTATTTTGATAGTCAAATTTAACAAATCCAGCTTTTAAAGCACAATTATGTACTTTAAAATTGTTTGGTTATAGCGACTGTTAAAATTATAACAAAAACTAACGTACGAATTGGAGTCCTAAAAATTGCAAGAATAGACTAATAAACATTTTTGAAATGTAAAATTTCAAAATGCACCCATTTTGGAATGTAAAACTTTAAAATGCACCCATTTTTAAAATAGAAAATGTACCCGATTGAAAAAATAATAAGAAACAACAAGTATAAAATGAGTGCTGAAAGTAATATGAAAAAAAATAATAAAAAGATATTTGATCTTTAATTTATTTACACTGTAATTATGATAAAAACACTAAGTTACCATATAAGGTAATTTTCTAGATGCAATCAGTTTCCATTTCATATGCAACGCAGAGAAATTTTTTTGATTTATTGGCACTGCAGTCAAATTTATTATTTATGCGGCAATTACATTTATAGTCGTTTAAAAAATTGTGAGACAATGATTAACGTACTGCCATAACATTATGGATCACAGGAAGAATGCTTTCAAAAGACCTGAAAGAAGAGCTAAAGTAATTTATGAATGAGGAAAATCGGCGCTGAATTAAATTATTGAATATTTAACGTAGCTTAGCAAAGCAATAATATTAAGCATAATTCAAAGAAGATTGAATTAGTGTAGGTTGATTTGATTTGTAAGTTTTGAGGCTGTATTTTGGCATGACGTCACATCGTGCATCTAAATTAATTTTGTGAGAGTATAAAAATAAGTTTTCTCTAGCTTGCTTTAGTAACAAGTGCGACGAAGAAAAACGCATTGAAGATTTTAGAATGATAGTTCGTAAATGTATCCGAATGTATCTTACGACGGGGACAAATGACAAGGCAGGAGCATTGCGTGAAATATGCGATGGTTTTTTGGCCCGAGCCACATGTGGGTGTCATTAGTCGTCTAGCAGGTCGCATTACAGACACATAAAGTTTAAATACGTCGAGTTTTTCGCCTTCTTTAAAATGAATTTAATATATGTATGTGTGCTGCACTAAGATTTTGTCTTGCACAAAGCAATAGATCGAAGTAATAAATGTAATATTATAAAATTGTTGGTTACGCTTGCACAAAAAACATAACAAAACGATTAAAACCACATTATTTAACAAACTTGTAGTTTCAGTACTTTCAGTGCGTTATACAAAGTATAATACCGGAAGTTGAACGCAAGAAAACGCACTTCAAACGTTCGAATGGAAAAGTAAATTAGAAATTTCGCGAAATATACAAATTTACTTAAACATAAACGCAGCTTTTTAATGTTTTTATAATTGAATCACGCCCTAAACCTGTACGATAAAAAAAATAGATAAGTAAATCGTTAAACAGTAGAAATCTTAAGAGATATGAAAATTAGAAGCCAGTAAAGAGACACCTAAATTTGACTATAACAACTACAAATAAAAAGCAAATCTGACAACATAACGGACCGAAAAAAAAATTAACCATACATTTCTTAACTGATTTTCTACAACTATAGATACTCAGAAAGCAATTCACATTAAATACCCATGACCACTACAATAATCTTAATCCGCGTTGTCGTTAAACGAAAACATACATTAATAATTGAAAACAGACAAATTTATAACAAAAATTAATGACTTCAATAAAAAAAGGTTCCCACAACTTTCTTTAAAATCTTGATAAATACATTTTGGGAATCCTAACAGTTAACTTTAATGTAGATAATTGTGACATTAATGAATAGCAAACAAAACATATATTAATAACGTGAAATGTGACACCGGTAGCAAAAAAAACAAGCTGAAACTGCGATAAATTGTTAATGTTTGTCTAGACTTGACCAGCATAATCCAAAATCTGCTTGTCGGTTAAAATAGGCGCCACAGTCCGCTTAGATTACAATGATAAAGGCTAACCTGACCTCAGAAGACACGAGACGTCTCTAATAAACCAGGCAATTAAAGCAGGTTCAAGTGGAATCATAAACCACTAAGTTTCACTTTTAGTAAACGAGGAAATACTTTTAGTGGCCTTTAAATCTTCTTTGAGCGTTCGTTAGCTATATTTTCCAGGTAAATTTCGTAAAGTTGTTTATTCGATGTACACGTATGCGTTTTAATAAAACTTTATATTCTTTCTATATGATTTTATGTAAGATAAATTATCTCCTATTTTCAAAATATATTTACAACTGAAAACGTTTATGAATAAAACTAGAAGTGATTTACTACGTCTTAAGCTAACGCAACATAGGTATTTTGGGTTTAACGACAAAATTACAACCATGATTTTACAGTGTGGCCGGAAATACTTGTTGATTTGTTTCTGACATTGGGACGCCATATTCAGGATGGCTGGTGTAGTCTGCTAACAAATTACTCATATAATTATTTGCGACAAAGATCATGTCTTGCATTTTACGACACGTTATTACAATTTCTATTTCAAACGCTTTATTACTCTTCCGTATTAGATTTTCTTTTCGCATTATACTATTCAAATGTTAACAAGAAATTGCTAACTTTACAAAATTAATTGAACTACACACGTTTGTTTTCCTAATAGACTATAACAATTGTTTATTCATTTCGATACGACGATGCTTAAACTCTATTCGCATTTCTTTTAACTTAAAACAATAAACTTACGTCTAGGTTTAATTTTTTTTAAATATTATTGCTAAATCTTATGTATCTATTTTTTAGACGTTAACAAAGTTTAAAAAACGTATTCCTTAAAACATATTACCTACAATGAACTGACCTAAGGAATGGACCAACTTTCCTTTTTTATTATATACTAGCTGTACCCTGCCACGCTTCGCAGTGGCACATTGTGATTGAATGGTTGACATTTAATGTAATTATATTTACATACATTAAAAGTGAGGTTAATCCAAAATAAATAATATAATTACTAAATAATATAATTACGTCCACGTGTTAGATGTAATAAAAAAGATATAACCACTCACTTCTGTTAGAAATTCACTTGAATTATAATAAGTCCTTTTATTTTGCCTGTCAGTTAATAATATTTTTACTGTCCATCTTTGATATAAAATATAACCTCTACTTACGATTTGGTGAAAAGCGCAGTTCGATCACAACACTATCACACCAAAAATTCTTGATTTAAGTGAATATTTAATTCAGATTGTATAATAATCAGAATCAGATGCAATTTTTTTTGTAAATAAACAATGTAATTGGAAACGAAATTGTTTCTCATGTGACTGCGTCATTATTATTGCGGTTGTCAGCGAGTGTTTTTATCGCCTATGCCAGATGGCGCGGTCACTGGTACACAGCTGATCGTTAAAAAAACAATTTTCTCGCGGTCGCAGATATGTGACTGATGCAAAAAATAGATAAAAACAATCCTTGATGCGGATTTTATATCATGTTAAAATTTCAACTCAATCGGTGCAGAACTTTTTGAGTTTTTGAAGCGTACACAAACCAACATAAAATTTTTATATATATAGATTAATAGTAGTTTATTTAATGAGTTCCTGTGTAAATTGGGCGCTTTTTTTCCCAAGTCCTCTAAGTAGTATGGTTTTTTAAGTTTTTTATTAAAATAACATGTAATAAAATATACATGAAACATAGAAGAACATAAACAATTGAATACACGAAATTCCTATATAAATTCTTAAAAAGATCGTAATGAGAGGAAGATAGATTTGCATTATAGCAAATCTGTACTAAAATCAAAAAGCGTGGTTAATAGAAAAACAACTGCAATTGTAACAATTTTAAATCTATATCCAAAAAAAGTGATTTAAGTTTTGGGAAATTTTCCTAGTGAGATTTTGTCGTCCTCGCCTCTCCTTCCTGCTTTTAAAAAGGAATTGTTGTGTCTAACGTGTTTGAAAAAAAATTTCTTTGCAAAGTGTTAGGCGAGAACCAGTTGCGTTATGTACGCAACAAACATGCGGTCGCTACTATCATTTATCAAAAGATTAACAAAAGAAGTGATAACTAGCAACTAACGTATTATATATTTACAAGTTTGTCAAATAACTTAAGTTGTTTACTTGTGCGCCACAAAAGGCAAATAAAAATCAATTTACTTACAGGCTAGTTTCGAATAAATAGAATAAAATTAAAAAAAGGATATTGCCTCTGCAACTACAATTGGTACGAAACAACGTCTTGTTATCCATACTACTTCCCAGCATAGATATGTCTTCTTCTCCATATGTGCTTTTGTACAATTGCCAGATGCTGATAATTATGGACTTTAATTACCCATAAGTGCGACCCAAGTGACCAGTTGTAGTAATTAATTAGTGGACTTCGCCCATGGGAATCAACTTTCGAATCTTCCAGTAGCCAAAATTATTTATTCAAATTCAAATCGATACGAACCATACTACATAATGCCATCGAACAATGATATATGTCGATATCGATACAATTAAAAAAAATGATTTGTTTTGACAATACTATATTTGCCGTGACAACAAATGTTTTTTTTAAATGTTGGTTGCAAATACAAAGAAACAACGGATTATAAATATTTATAATTAAATCAGGTGAAGGATATTTACAAGGACGAAACATAACCGCCCACCAAAATTATCAAAATTTGATGATTTTCTAAATACGATTAAACTACTGTAAACACGAACGAAATAAGAAACTGAAATTATAATATATATGCATATATCGCAAAAGAAACAAAACGTAATTCTAAGGTTCCATGTGCTACTGCCGCGGCAGAGCACACAGCTTTACCAATGGGCGCTTAAATAGACCTTTACTAGTACGAACCGTGGCCACGCGGGGAATATTGTCTTTTCCCGTGTGCAACTTCACTATTCTACCCAACCTCCATTGAAGAGAGAGTGTCGAATCTTCTTTGACCAAGGTACCAATATCAACTGGTTCAAATGTACGGCATTTAGACCATTTACCTCGTTAGTATAATGTCTGGAGGTATTCACTACTACAGCGTTTCCAAAAATCTTAGTGTAACCTTTGGACTAACTGCCATCGCGATAACCGATTAATGCTCAAGCGTGATAAATCTGCCTCGGGGGGTGATGTTAAAAGGTTCTGTAGTCAAGATATATCCATGCGTTAAAGCGCTCAGGTCGTTTGGATCAGAGCTTAAGCTGCAGAGCGAACGTGAATTTAAAGCATCTTCTATCTCTACAACTACTGTGTTTAATGCTTTATATGTGAGGATTTGCTTTCCCACAAACCATCAAAGTGTGGTGGAGAAGAATGATTAAGGTGCCATTCAATGGCTTCTGCCCCTGCAGCGACTCTAAATTGAAAAATCAATTCCTTATTGGCTTCAACGAAAGTGGTACCACAATCGCTAAAAATCCGACTGCAGCGACTACGACGGGCATCGAATTTGCGCAAAGCTGCGAGAAATGTATCACTAGCTAGATCCGAGGCAATCTCGACATATAATGCTTTGGTGGCAAAACAAACAAACAAACATAGGTAAGCTTTGGCGGCCTTAGAGCCACGTCGTCGCGATACATGAATTAGAAAAAGACCACTATAGTTGACACCAACACAACTAAATGTTTTAAGTTGGCTAACTCGAGCAGTTGGTAAATCGGTCATAGGAAGTTCAAACGCAATAGGTTTGGTGTTAAAACAAATCTGGCATGACGGTAAGGAACAACGAATGACTCTACGAGCTGACACTATCCAAAAATTTTGTTGCGTTAGATGGTAGTATTTACACCAGCACACTTATTTTCTAAATGAACTTGTTCTATAAGCAAAGTAGTTAAACGATGCTTTCCAGGCAATAAAGCTGGATCTTATGTCCTAAAGAGCAACGAGGCATTTTCTAGACGACCACCTACTCCTAAAATTACTTCGTTAACTACAAAAGGCGACATTTTTTGGAAATTTTTAGAACAGGATTGTCTCTTAGAAATGGCAACAAATACAGATAGAAACGCTTAAAGTTGAACTACACAAACTAAACGAAAAAGTGCATGATGCTGTTCATGCTGAGTTAAAGAACCGAACTTCTTCTACCTTTTCCGACAATAATCGATAAATCAAATACAAAAGACAACAATTCTCTGTATCCTGTGCAACAACGAAAAACGGTGAAGTAATTCTAAAAGTGCGTTGCACATAAGTTGCGCTGTAAACGTCACGTATTTCAATTCCAAATTCGTATCCTCCATCGAAGAATCTAGTTTTTCTCAAGGCCAATAATCTTCGGGTTGCAAAAGCCAAGTCAGACCCGCCAACCAAAGCGAGCAATTAAGCAACTCCTCTGGGAGAAGACCACGCGAAGCTGGATCAGCTGAATTGTCACACGAACGAACATGAAGCCAACAGAAATATTTCCTAATAAACATCAACCCCACGATACCACCATTTTACGGAAATGACATGTTTATTTTCCATAATTGGGCTGAGGAAAATCCTAATGATTAAAAAAGACCGCTTTCAACATAAATTCAGCAAAAATGTCTAGGCGGGAGTTGACTAATTTATTATTGGTCCTTTTATACTACCCGACTAGATAGCGTTGCGTATTTCAAGTTCTTACAGAATAGCTTGTCTAACTTTTAGAAGATGTGCCATTAAATGTAAGAGCAGCGACAATATTTATGCACCATGGCGCTCAAAACGTTTTGGATTGCCTGTGCGGCAACGCGCAGTTCTCTAACCGCTAGATCGGACGAGGTAACGACGCAGGCCACCCAGATTACCTGATCACAATCTCTTAGATTATTTGCTTGTGGTGCTATTAAAAAAAAGGCTTTTCATTCCAGCGACGATCTCTGCAACCTCATTATTACAACCTTTAGAAAAACCAGATAAATTCCAAGGATATTTCGATCAATACGAATGCATGCAATACGTCGAGCGAATGATTGCATGAACATAAATAAAAAAAAATGTTTAAGCGTTGAAAGCTGTTGAATTAGTAATCCTAGTAGTGCGATTTTTTTTAAAATGTCATCACATTTTGAGTTGTATAAGATAGCTCGCCTGTATAAGAATCAATAAAATATATGTTTCTAGAAATGCATTTTGCGATATAATTTCAACAGAGAAAAATTTCCTAATTTTGTCCGATATATCACTATAAAAGGTTGTCGGTGATTTTCAGGGAGAACCTGTATTTTATTTATGAGGAGCCAAAGTAAATATCTCGTTTACACTAAAAATATTAGTCAGTTAAAATGTAGATTTAAACTGCACACTACATTTGCAAGTTTAGTTTAATTTTTCAATCAAGTTTAAACAATACAACAAGAAAGCAAAATATAATTATAGCAAACGTCAGTTTGTCAATCAGTAGTGTGGATTATGTTAACTATTTCTCCTATGTGAAGTTAGCATGTTAATAGTCAATAATATGTTTGTATTTTCTAGGGATTAAACGTTTGAACGTGTAAAAAATGCAGTTTATCGACTCAGATAGAAAAAGAGTATGAGAACAAGAAGGAAAATTTAAAAAAAATGTAATTACTTGCAGTCTGTTTCATTAACGACTGACTCCTGGATGTCAATTCATAATCAATCTTTTACAACAGTTACTGCACATTTTGTAGATAACGAGTGCAATTGCTGATTCGGGCTACGTGCCGTACATCTGAACTGCGCAACTTACTGTTTGCAGTTAAGCATAAACAAGGCGTTCAAAAATGATCATCAATTAACGTCAGCCATAGCAGCGGCCACTCGTTTGGTTGGTCATTTTAAGCAGAATTGCAAGGCAACTAGAAATTTAAAGAAAATAGAACCAATTGAATTTGAAACAGCATAAGCTAATACAAAGATGCGTATCTAGACGGAACAGTACATTTGACATGTTTGAGTGACTAACAGAACATCTTTGGGCAATTTGTGGCGTCTTGAGCGATATAATTGCAACTAAATTCTGTGAAGCCAAAATTGTGAAAATAAAAGATATATAGTAAAGAATCATATAAGAATTGCTACCTGTTTTGAAACCTCGAAGGATGGCCACTGTTGCGTTTACAAAAGATTTTATTTCCTCGTTACCTTGTTTAGCACCAATTCTGCTAGATCTGATAAATAATCATCTAAAAGAACCTGAAAAGGACACTGCTGTTATCACAAACTTCAAACGAGTAACAAAATTAGATGTCATTGCAAGGTTCCCCGAAATATTTAACATCAACAAAAACTGAGCCCATATATTATAGCAACTTTAAGGGATCCAAAACATGAGCATCTTTCGCTATTCAATAAACAAAGCACAGTGAATTGCAAAAATATTTAGCATGTCCTGTTACGCCAATGAACAGTCTTAATGGTAGAGTCAAAACTATAAAACTTTCGCGTGACTTCAAGCATACGCCCGCGAATATCTGACTGTTCCGGCAACGTCACCTCTAGAAAGAATGTTTTCGGCGGCCGGAGAGATGCTGACTAAAAATAGATGTAACCTCTCGGGGCAGAAATTGTTTTCCTTTTTATACTTTTTTTTTTCATCCTTACTATAAACGATTTTTGTATGAGACAACCAAGAAACATGTATTTCAAATTCCAAGGTGCCGAAAAACTACTCATCGCTAGAAATTTACTAAAAAAAACAACAAACAAATGTATAGACCGATTATATTTATGCAAATTTTAGCAAAACTAAAATTTTCGCGATTAAGAGTTTTCCGAATAAAAAAAAACTGTTAAAGGTGTAAACGTTTATTTTTTCGAGTTTAAAAGTTTATCTTTTTTTTACGCTTTTATTCATCCCTAGACTATTTGTATATACGGCATTTAACTTTCTTCTGATAATTCAAAAACACAGTATAAAGTTATGTAATGCACTGCTACAATCCTGAAATCTATTTTTACGATTTTTACATTTAGTGAAGTAAATCCGAGACTTTTTTTTAATAACAAAATTTTGTAATTTTAATTCAGAAATTTTCAATTTGTAAAATTTAGACATTATTAGGAAAAAATATTTGTATTCCGAATTACTGCTGTAGAAAAAAACATATTAAGATTTTTAAACTGTTACAAAAAATAGAATGCTTTTGAACATGTCTTATAATTAAACGTGTGAAAAGTTTCTATGTTACGCTGAACCTGCAGTCGTTAACTAACCTTGGTCTATTAGTATCTTGGCAATAAATTACAACAATCAGATAAAACGTTTAAAATAAATGATCGATATAATTTAAAATTTACTGGAATAATTAGCGCCTGCAAACGTGCCAAATCGTACTTGCAATAGATTCCATTCGAGTTGTCAGTTAACTGCGGGTGGTCTACGCACAACACGGTAGCTTCAGCACACGCATAAGCAACAAACTCATAAACATCTACATGCAATAGTATGTTACATGCCTATATCTCGAGTACGAACGTTTTGCGATATCAATTAACGTTGCTTATTTAAAGACGTCGACTATTTCACGTAGTAGGAGAGGTTCACTACTATAATAGGCAAAAGAAACTTATTATATAAAACCCAACAAATTTAAAAACAGCTGGGTCAAAGTTTATCTTTCATTCTTAGTGTGTGCTTTTTTTAAACCGTTGACGAGAGTGGATGACCGCTTAAGCTTCATACCTTCCCTTCCCGTCAGACTACCAGTGTTGCCTCATTACTGCTGAAATACGAGTAGCGGCTTTAATAACACCTCATGTTAGAAATAATTGGTCGGATACGCAAAACGCTTGTTTTTGTTAGGTGGTCCTTCTGCTTGTGTAATAAACAAAATTTGAAAAAGGAACCCGCGCCTGTGTTCAAAGAACATTTTTCTTATTTGTAAACGTGACGGGTAAATAAAACTGGAAATTTCATTATTTTGACGTTACCTCATTATTTATTCATTAACTGTTACCCTAAAAACCAAAATAAATTAAAGTAATAGCTTTTAAATGCACGTGTTCTATTTATCTTGGGAAAATTTAAGCTGACGACGATACTTAGGAAAAACTAGTGTTAACCAAACGCACACCTGATAACTGATTCCGGAAGCGCACATGCAGGGCATTCGTTAATTTACACATGTCCTAACAGACCGATAGTACTATCGATATTCGTACAAGGTTCGTTAATGAAACACGGTCCGGCAATCAACTAACTCGGGCGTCCCTTGGGAATATACAGACATGTAACCCCTTATGCATGAATATAGCTGTGTGAATAACCATATTAAACCTAAAGGTGTTAAAAGGGACAAGCGATAACACAAAACAACTATAATTTCTATCTAAATTTATCAGACGACGCAAAAATTACTAATCCAAATTACGTTAAGGTCTTAATTAAGGACAAACCACCAAAAATGTTGTAAAATTTACTTACAAAAATCAACTACGCATGTGAATACTTAAAACAACTAAGTGCATATTACTACAAAATAAACTATCGCAGTTACAAAAAAAATTGAATTTTATACCATGTCGGTTTCTATTAAATTATTTTTGCTGCCTTATGCATTTTACAAATTATTTTTTTCAAATGATGAAAGTACGACTCTTTGTAAAGTTTGTTCATTTAGATTTATCAATTCATAAACTAATCAACAAAATTATTTCCAAAGGTTTTTATGTGATTAGAGCACCATGTACTGGATTACTAAAAATTATTTTTTTAACAAATTCTTTGTACAAATATTGACAACTTCTGAAAAACTAGTTAAAAGTTAATTTGAAGTCTTATCAGCAACAAACTTGATCTTGAACGAAAAACACCACATAAAGCAAAAGTTCTTCATAAAGCTGTTCTAGTCATTGCGATAAAGAAAAACTCACACTTCATAATTTTCTTCTCTACATACTGTATATTTCTCGTAAATGCTTTCTGTTACTTACTTTTCTTTTCCGGATTAGATTGTCACTTTTCACGACAGCGTAGTGTCCAATTAATTTTTGTGGCCAACGAAAATTGATTGATTGAAATTTGATCTATCGATGATCCTCTCGCAATTTTACCATTTAGATTGAATGCTAGAAAAATTTTGTTTGTGCGATTTTCTCCGGATTAACTCACAAATTGCTAGTTTTGCATTTACACTTCACTTCTCCAATCGTAGAACACCTGTATGCCACGAGTCAACATACGAAGATATATCTCTTGAAGCTCATTTATACGGTCAATTCTACAAGTAGCTGTCCAATTGTAAGAATAATTAAAACTGTGGATACCATAAAGTTTGAAAAAAGAAATAACTTTCCTAGCACTCGACGAAGTTCACTAGAAAGCAGTAGAAAATGCGCTGTATTCAGTATACATTCTCAATATTGTGGTAAATATTTCAAATTACCCGTCAGTCCTGACGGTAGTGTGCCTCGAGACACAGTTTTTGTGCGATTTGAAGTTAGAGGTTAGACATTATTATGATTATGGTAACTTTTGGGTTTAGATATGTACACGTTTTGCGTTTTGGAGTGTGCTTTTTGAATATATTGTTTTGTATTGATATTGAATAATCCTGTATCTTCCGGCCCATCTTACAGTTTTCAGAAGTGGGATACAGGACAACATTTAGAAGAAGACTATTAGAAACAATTTTTAGTAACCACGTGGAGAAAAATGGCAAACCAACCTGAATTGCCTGAACTTGATAAGAATGAATCGCAAGTTAGTGTTTCTGATATGCAACAAACGGTATGCGCAATTTTGAATTATCAGCAGTCAAGGGATGTAAACGTGTCCACTAATGAATGCCCGCACCCAAATTTGTTGAAGGTTGGTAATAAAGAGTTGTCACAATTAATTCCTGAATTTGATGATCGATCAGAAGAAATGGATATATTGTCGTGGGTAGAAAGAGTCGAAGCAGTAAAGAATCTATACAGGGTGGATGATAAGCGAATTCACTTATTAGCTGTTGGCAAATTACAGGGTACAGCCAAGAGTTGGTACCATTCAAAGGTGGATCATGTGTTATTGACGTGGACTGATTTAAAGAATCAGTTAGAATATCACTTTTATAACCGTCCAGATCGAGTTATGTTACAAAAACAATTTGAATCAAGGAAATGGAAAAGAAAGGAAACATTTGCAGATAATTATCATGAAAAGATTCGATTACGAAACAGGCTAAATTTCAGCGAAATAGATTTGATTGGATATTTGATTGATGGTTTCGAAAACAAGATTTTGCAGTCACAGGCTAGGATGCAGGGTTTCGAAATATTGCCACAATTCTTTAAGGCAATGAATACAGTATTTCAAACAGACTTTCGAACTAGTGGAACAGTATACAAAGGAACTACTTCAAGTTATGGAGAAGGTGTACACACAAGTCGACCGATGGGTGCTAAACCAGCTGAAACCAAGTGCTTCAATTGCGGCTTTGCAAGTCATCGGGAACAGAATGTCGTAAACCTCGACGTGTATGGGGTAGCTGTTTTGAATGTGGTGAGCGTGGTCATAGAGTAGGACAATGTCCAAAAAGAAATCAAACCCAACCCGATTCCACGACAAATGTGATTGAAACTCATAGAATTCCTAAACCGTATGTTATTAATTTTAAGGATGATTTCAATACTGATTGGATGTTTAATGTGGAGGCGTTAGTGGACACAGTAGTCCTATTAATTTGATTAAGAGTAGGTATGTACCTACAAAATTGATAAAACCAGCAGATAGTAGTGTGCATGTATTTAAAGGTATCAATGGTACAAAATTGAATATCTTGGGCAATTTCACTAATGTTGTCGAAATTGGTGGTAGACAATTTAGGATTCAATTTTATGTTGTACCAGAGGATACAATGAGTTTTAGTAGTATTTTAGGGAGAGACTTTATTTTATCTAAGGATGGAATGAAGCTCACATTCGATTCTAACGGTGTAGAAATTATAAAATCTAATCATTTTGTGAATGATAGTGATGAAAATGTAATTTCAGAAATATTGAATATTGAGCTTGAAACAATCGCAGAGGCTGAACTATACTTGAACCCATCAATACCAGAAAATGTTAAGGAAACAGTCTGCAATCTTTATAACAATTATGTTTGAGAGGTGAGTCACCAAAAACATAATGATCATAATTTTAATATGCAAATCACTTTAAAAAGGGATAAACCAATTCAGTTTCAACCACGTAAAATCTCCTTTTCAGACAAAATTAAACTAAAAAAAATCTTAGATAATTTAACCAAAAGTGTTATTAGGGATAGTAATTCACCGTATGCTAGTCCAATTGTTTTAGTAAGAAAAAAGCATGGAGACCTAGATTATAGAGCTTTAAATGAAATTACAATTACATGAAGACTCAATTAAGTATACTTCTTTTATAACCCCCTTTGACCAATTTGAATACTGCCGCATGCCATTCGGGTTAGCAAATGCGCAATAACCCATAACCTCCTAAGAACTGTAAAGACGTGCACCGCTTTTTAGGGTTAACCAGTTATTTTCGTCGATTTGTGTCACAGTTTTCACTAATTGCGAAACCACTTTATGAATTGATCAAAAAGAACGCGACTTATCGCTTTGGTGAACAAGAACTCGATTCGTTTGAACTTTTAAAATCAAAATTAGTTTCTCATCCGGTGTTAGCTGTATATTCGCCTAAATTAGATACAGAGCTTCACTGTGATGCCAGTGCATTAGGTTACGGAGCGATTTTATTGCAAAGACAAGAATACGGTAAATTTAAACCAGTTTTCTATTTTAGCAAACGTACTATGCCACATGAGAGGAAATATCATAGCTTTGAGTTAGAGTGCCTAGCAGCAAAAAACGCAATTAAACGATTTCGCATTTATTTAATTGATAAACATTTTCGTTTCGTTTAGTTACAGATTGTTTTCGAGTTACCTTGTCTAAAAAGGACGTTAATCCTCGCATTGCGCGATGTTCCTGCAAAGTTATACGAGATTGTGCATAGAACCAGTAATAAAATGGTACACGTAGACGCACTTAGTAGAGCGCAAAGCGTTTTAGTGTTAGAGGCGAACACGTTCGAACAGAATTTATCAATTAAACAGAATTCTGACCCGTTTATAAAAAATGTTAGGGATAAGTCAGAAAAAAGAGATGATCCAGTTTTTGAACTGCGAGATGGTTTGGTGTATATGAAGTGTAAACAAACTGAGACTTTATTATTTTTTGTACCAGCTAGCATGGAAAGTAATGTCATAAGATCGAGTCATGATGATTTAGGGCACTTGGGGCTAAGAAAATGTTGTGAGTACATTACGCGTACGTATTGGTTTCCTTCTATTCGTTCTAAAGTTAGAAATCACATTTCTAATTGTTTGAAATGCTTAACATATTCGCCTGTTAGTGGTAAACGCGAGGGATATTTACATCCTATAGATAAAAGGAAGCTGCCCTTTGATACGCTTCATGTTGATCACTATGGACCTTTACAGAAGACTAATAAAGGAATAAGTATATTTCTGCCGTTGTAGATGCTTTTTCCGAATTTATTCGATTGTATCCGTGTAAAAGTACACAAACGAGTGAAGTTATAAAACATTTATCAAATTATTTTAAGTACTACAGCAGACCAAAACGTCTTATATCTGATAGAGGACCTAGTTTCACTAGCAAAGTATTTAAAGAATTCGTAGATACTTACTTCATACAACACGTTTTAGTGGCCGTCCACACCCCAAAGGCTAATGGTCAGATAGAGAGATGCAATAGGATGCTTATTCCTATGCTTTCAAAGTTATGTGATTCTATAGATAAATAACATTTAGTTGTTTCAGATGTTGAGTATTCTTTAAATAACACTTACCATAGGGCAATAGGAGATTCTCCATGTAAAATTCTTTTTGGTGTTAATCAAACAGGCAATGTTGTTGACGTACTTAGGTTATATTTATAATCTAACATACACCAATGTCGGGATTTAATTAAAATTAGTAACGACGCCTCTGAACACATCTCTAAAGTTCAGCGCGAGAATAAATTAGCATATGATAAAACTTGAAAACCTGCGAATACATATAAGGTTGGTGACTATGGCATGATAATGAATGTTGATTCAACCCCCGGTTATAGCAAAAAACTTTTGCCCAAGTACAAAGGTCCTTATGAAATAAAGAGAATCCTTGATAGTGACCGTTATGTTATTGGTGATTCTTGATACTTTTTTCCCTCTCCAGTAGTGTTAGGCCCACTTTTTGGCATTATAATCGCCAAAAAAAAACTAGCTGACTGTCTCGTAAGGTTTACTAACTTCGCCAAGTGTTATAGTATAAATATGTTTGTGAATTGAAATAAAACTATGTTTTTAAAAACTTTCCATTTAAAAATCACAAATTAAAAACATAAAGTTTAGTTACCGTAAGGTTTAACATTTTTATAACCGACGTGATTTGTGTAGTTTTTAGTCTGATTATTTGTTTGGCATATAAAAATTTACTATTTTTAATAATATTTTATTTTATGTTTTTAATCAACACACATTGCATAGTAAAATCAACTACTAATCTAAGAGGAATGATTGGCATTCGTAAATTTTTAAGTATCGTTCTTGTTTTAAAACAGAAAAGTAACGGATATAAACCTAAAAAGTCCATTACATTGACTAAGAATCCTCTAATTGAATTTTTTATTACAATTGACAATAAACAACACTTACTTAATAAAATATCAATGTTGTTATAATTTTTTGAACTAAACATCTAATAAAAACATTTTTGGCACCCTAACGACAAGAGCAAAAAAAATTTGCCTACAAATCAAAAGTGTACAATTGCTGTATTGTTATAGTGACTTTTAAGATATAATTTAATTCCGCAAATTTTTTTAATATTTATTTAGTATTTTCAATAGTATATGATAAATTATACACCTGGCCTAAGAGTATGTTTAATTGTCGTAGGTCAATTAATACACTACAAAATTATTCATAGATAGACATGAAATGGTGTGCTTCATTGACTCGATCTAATGAATGGGGTTAGTAAAAGTTACTAAGTTGAGCGATTATTGAAATCGAAATTTAAAACTGTAATGGCTCTAAACAAGTTTATAGTGCTTTTGAAATTGTAGCATTTCACCAATAACGACAAACCTGTAGTTCGAAATCGTCTTCATAAAATAGAAAATGTGCTGCAAAAGATTATAAACAACTTTCAAAGTGCTTATACCCCAGGACCCCAGTTCTTATAATTCCCCATAAAGTTCTCCTGAGAAATGAGTGAAGTTCTCTCAAAAATATCAAGTTTCTATTCTTGTAAAATGTTCCGATTCCTCTCATCTCGCGAGAAAAGCGGCACATCCTGTTAGATTTGTAATGCTGTTTCAGTTAGGTTAGCCTACAAATTTCAAATAATTAAAGAACTCGTTTGACAAAAAACTCAAGTAAGTATACCGATTTATTTTTACATCATTTTTTTAAATATATTTCCCTTTAATGTCATATTCCAAAACTATCAATTTAATAAGCAACTTATGTAAACGACGTTGACAGTACGGACAGATGACAGGTAAATGATAATTCAAGTTTCAAAAATTGAAGAACAAAATGAAATGCATCGTTATCCTCAATTCTGATTAGTCGAAAAAAAAATGACACTGGCAACGCTGTATAACTCGCAATGCCAACTTCATATCACATCCCCACTCAACTACGTTAAAGTAGAGTTAATAAATTAGAGAAATTTCTATTGATCTCAAGAATAGACGAAACAATTGTTCCATGGTGAGAAAGATTTAAGTTTTGTCAATATATTCCTACAAAACGACACCGTTATAATATTAAATTGTACAAGTAAATGGTACATATGGAATATGTATGATAAAAATAATTCTCTCCAGTGAAACTCGCAAGAATGATTCGACAAAAAGAAAACCTCATAGCCTTACAACTCATTCTCTGAAAAAGAGAAACCGATCTACAGAACGCTACCGAAAATATGATAAAGATGGAACAATCATAAATTGCCAAAAGAATATTCTCATGTTAAAAAAGTGTTTTTGTGTTATATTTGTCTCCTGTATAAAATTTATTCTCGGAAAGCCCACTCTTCGTCGCACGAGCAGAGATAAATGTCAAATTGAAAAACGGTCACTTTTCCGGTATGTGTGATTTGCTTCATACTTGTTGTTGATAAGTGCCCAGCAAAGCTTTTACTTCAAATTATTCACACTCATCCATGGTATAAATGGGTGTCGTATTTTTGCTGTTTTGTGAAAATTTTCTTAGGCGGTTTTTAGATAATCACATGTCGTTCCATTAAGGTGGAGATATCAAAACCTGTTTCGTTATTCAAAAAATTCCTATGATGACATCACGCCACGTTGCTTAGAAATGTCGAAACCTTCGCTAAACTAATACAATTATAAACGCATTAGAAGCCCACTCACCAAAATGTACATAATTGTTAGATTTCAGTTAAATTTAAATTATTCTGAGAAGGTGCTGCTAGCTATTTGTATGCTACAAAAGATAACCAAATTGTAAGTATTATATTTCCTACTTTAATTCTTTATATCTACATTTTCAATCAGTTGCAGGTACGACTGGACGTACATAACAGGTTGTCACAATTAATTATGAAACTTTTCTGTTGTGTGTAACATATTACTAGATTTTCGGAATCTTTGTATATTTGTGTTATAATTTACAAACGTAAATTCATTTGTTTTTGGAATGTAAAAATTAGGCCGACAAAGTCACTTTGTTGTACGACGTGTTGTCCAACCGAAAGCTTATTTCATATTTTGTCGGCGACTTACGTGCTAGCGTTTGATTGCACTTATATAAATATATTTATGTATCTTCTCCTATCGTTGACCTTCTGTCTGTGATAAAATAAATATACTCGTTGTTACAACTTCTGTCTTGTCATTTGCTCTATTACAGCTTCGGGTAGATTTAAACGTTGTCTCCCACCCTAATCATTCATCATTTTGACGCCATTTTAAATTTATTTTATAATTTAGCACCTCGAAGCTTATGACTCAATCACCGAATCAACTGAGCTAGTCGTCACTACTATTTAAGTTACGAGAAAATCCTCGTAACAAGCTGCCATTACAAGTAGGGACTATTTATGACACCTGCAACGCAACTTCTTTTTTCTGTAGGGATTGCAACAATAAACAATATTAAAGCCTTACATATTTTTTGTTACAATCAAACTCATAAAATGCAATAAAATTTATTAAATGTGCACTTCTTTTTTATTTTCTTTTCAGCTTTATTCAATAATTCAAGCTATATTTTTTCTAAGAAAACAATACTGTTTTAACAAGTAGGAAACCAAAGTTTGAAATAAAGGATTGAGTTGCCAAGCAGGCAAGTGATATAAATTTACGTACACATATATTAGCGGCAGTATACCGATGTTCTGGACACATCACTACTAAGTGTATCATGATACATATGGCCTGTGCGATACAGGCATGAGTATATCATTGACGTTGATGGTATTAAAGACTGTAAAACGCCTTTTTAGTTAATCTTTCAGTCGTGAAAATCGAAACAAATCAGTCTTTTATAATATTACTAAACGAAGATCTATTTAAAATTCTCAGACAATACCTGACACTTATGTAGATCAACGTTGGTGCTATGCAAAAATGCATCGAGGGATCGAATACAATGGAAAAGCAAATGATCTTGCAATTCCAAAACCATCTGAATCCTACTTTGAGCTAGAACCAAAACTAGAAATAACAAAAAACCGCAGTTTAAAAAAATGACAATGCAAAAAAACTAATCAAAGACATTTATAATAGAATGTATAACTATCAAAAGCCAATTCCAAAATTTGATAAAAAAAACTAACTATGCTACAAAGAACCAGGAATTGTAACACGAACTGTGGTGCATTAGCTATTTAAAAGCATCGTATTTATACACACAAATGGAACCGAGAGATTTTCATACACATACAAGTACTGACTCTATTACTTGTTCCAGATAATAGTGTTTTCCAAACTAGTAAGTACACAAAACCCAAAACCTCGTCCCGTAATAAAAGAAGCACAAACTGGAAAATAATAACATCCATTTTTTTTCATCATCTAAAATTCTACATAATACAAGAGATTCGATTTTAAGCTAAAATACTTACAATAATAATAAATACGATAATGTTTAACAAATAGACAGTAAAAACGGGCATTTACAGGAAGAAATTGAAAGACGTGGTGACAGTCTAAGAAATAAAAGTAAGTTATGACCATGCAATAAACATTTTAATCTTCCAAGTAAATAAATAAAATACATTACATTTCTACGTTACACCTTCTTATTTACTTTTCATTAATTAAATTAATTAAAGAACAACGAAATGATGTCTGATGTTGATATTATCTCGAAAAAAAAGAAGGACGTGTCTAAGAAGAACATACGTTGCCCTAAAATGGTAAAGCATAGCCATATGTGCTGCGTGGACCAGTTCAATATGTATAAATATGTATAAAAGTATATCACGTTGACAAGAAGTCTCATAAATGGTGGCATTGTGTTTTTTTGTACTTCCTGGATGCCAGTATAGTCAATGGATTCACTTAGTTTTTGGGTTGTAGCTTTTCCATTCCAAAAAAAAATATTTCCTTTTAATTTAGACACAAATCGTAAGCCGTTCGAGCCGGCATAATGAAACTGAAGAATTGGTTACCAATCGACCAGTACATGACGTGCATCACAACACCGGTTCAAGACAATGCCATCATGGAACTGACTGATACTAATTGTTTTGTATCGACGCTTCAAATGAAAAAAAAATGCAATAGAACAATGATAACCAGTTTACATTACTCAATGAATTTGATTCAGTTTTTGACATTTTTTATAATCAATAATTTACTAGAAGTCAATATTCTTAAACAAAACGTGAAAAAGAAATTAAAATATTTTTTATTCAAAAAATATTTGTTGAATGATAATTAATTCAAAATTGGCAATTTCCTTGAAATTACTATTTTGTTGTGTAAATAAATTTATTGTTTTTTATGCAGCTACTAATATCCAAATTAACCAGCAATACCTACGTATTAATGTAAATATTTATTTGTGAATACTTTATTATTTTATCGGTTTTTTAATAACATATGGAGACAGTAATAAATGATATACATATACATATTATGAAAAAGATTAAAATGTTTAATGCTGTGGTCACGTTTTTTAATTTCTGCCTGGACATGTAATTTTCACTGTCCATGACTGTACAAATAAACGTTTTAGTTTATTCGTATTTAAACAATTTTTTATTTAATGTTACACCCACATTCTAAACACATCTAAACGTCATAATTAATTAATTTACGTTAAAAATTAGTATCTATGTTATAACATTTCCTATCGTAAACCTAATAATATTAAACATAGTAGACACAATTAATGTCTAATATTAAAACAGCCAAAAAAATGTTTTTGTTACCGTGTACTAAATAATCAGAAGTAACATGCTCAAATTGTTGATTCCGTAAGAATAAATCGTCTCTATATAGAACAACAAATTCATAACAATTTTCTCTTTTTAATGCTACAACATGCAATTAAATTTGTCAAATTAATAACAAAACGCCAACTTGAAAAGCCGTTACTCCATCTAATTACTAGAGTTAATTGAATTAACCAAAAGGTTTTGAAAATGTACGAACTAATTAACGTTACGAGATAAAACACAGAAAAAAGGAAATTAACTGGCAAACTGAAATCAAATCGTAAAATTTACAGAGCTAGTTAGAAGAGTTGATATCGGTAATGATTTTGATCGTGCCGTATTTTATGCGTAATCAACTACCATTACGTTTCTACTTTAGTAATTGTTGCATTATTATATTTAATTGTTCGGTTCGTGCTAAGAAAAAAATGTTGAAATCTGTTTGACTTATAATTGGGTTAAATAATTTCGTCTGGTTAAATTAAACATGAGTATTAATATTTTAAATTTATTAACACGAAATTCACCTTTAATTTAGTTAATTTACAAAAAATTAATTACAATTTTTGATATACGCTCACCGAGTATTAAAGGCGTAGTCTATTTTAAGTTTGAAGTGAAATACCTCGAATAACAAATAGGATCGTACATTTTGACTCCTTAAATAACGAGCTGGTATATTTATTACCAGTAGTCAGATATGGCCTGTACTAAATAGATTTTAATTACATTCAATAATATATTGTCTTAATTACAAAATGCTACGTACGGCCCATTCGTATAGGTGGGCGATATATCTGAGCTTGAGGTATCGCCTTTTTTAATGGGGCGGTAAAAAATTTAATTTATTTTATTCGGCCCCTGTGTGTGATTCATTACGTATATAGGTATGTTTTAACGAACTTTTTTGCATTCAGAATTAACTACATGTATTCTTCGATAATTTCATAAGATATGACTTTTGTACTATAATTAACTCTTACTTTTTATTAAACCTATTATTTTCGTGTTCTTACAATAAAGCAAGAAGCCTTATCGAAATCTTGAATTGCGAACCAACATTTAATAATTCAAAACAATCCAATACAAACGCTATTAAAAAACACATTGTGTAAATTAGTTTACAGCCAATTGAATTAATTATGTAAAAGCAAACATGGCTCAGCGGCACTATTTTTTTGTAAGCTGTCTACGTCATTTAAGAATCTATTAGTTTTGATGTTGAGAAAAAAATTACAATTTAATTTACGTAACCGTGTAACGGTCATTAAATATATCTGGCGCCACTTATTTCGTGTAATTATAAACTTAAACAAAATAATTTTTTTGTGTAAATGAACAAGTAATCAAGTATTATTAATTTTAATACAACAGGTGAAATTGAAAACTATTTATAACAAAAATGACTTTTTAACTTGCTGTGTATCAGTAAAAAATGAAGATTTGCTATAAAAACTTTTTTTATATTGATGTAACGGCAGATATTACATGTAAGACTGAACCTGGACCAACATGCAAAATTAAACAAACTAATAAACTACTGAAAATACATTAATATTTGTAAAAACGAAGTAGTAATCAGAAGATCAAATAACATAGAAAACGCAATAACTTTATCCTATTGCGAAACGTATGCGTAATCATATTCCAAATAAGATTGTTAGCTTTACGACACTTTACCGCAACTCAATTGATTAGTTTCTTTTTTAACATTGTTAAATGCTTCCTACAACTAGTTAAACCAAAGAAAAATTATTGTTGGGCAATAAAACATTTTTAATTTTCTACTAATATGTTTCATTGTTGGATAATAACAATTTGATTAAATATTGAAATATCCGTAAAAATTAGAAATTTTTGTTTTAAAACCCGTGTTATAGCATTTTGTATTTAAGGAAACACTATAAGTACCAACACAACAAAACTAACCCAGTGTTTTGCCAACAAATACTTTTGATTGTTAAATAATCAATACAAAATAAATCTCAACACATTACTGAATCAATAGATTAAAAAACAATAATAAGAAATGCAAGGAAACAAAATAAAACCAGAAATGATCGAATACGATCGATGAGAAGAAGAAATAGACTGGCAAATGCAATGCAACAACTACAGAGTCATATGTCTATCATCAATAAGCTTTAAACATTATATAAAAAAGGATAAAACAATTCGTGGAAGAAGAAATAGAAAAAGAACATGGAGCATACAGACCAGAAAGACAAACAAATAAAAACATTTTTATTATGAGAAACATACTAGAGAAAAGATTAAAATGTGATAAATGACTTATCCTGGATGTATAAATTTTGTTTGGTGGACTGTATAATTTGATTAATTGAATAATTGAGTAATTATGAGTAATGTAGTGTGGCGCAAGTCAGTAAGTAAACCATGCTGAATATTACTTTTATGTATGCTTTATAAAAAGCTTAAAATTCAAGAAAGACATCCAGATCTACCATCAGACACTCTGGTTTCTCTTCAATTAGCGAATTGATCTTTCACCTTTAACTAAAACTAAAGAATATTGATTTTCGATTTATCAGGCAAAGTCGAATGTAAAAGTCGGCATTAAATTTAATAGTAGATTAGTATTAATTTTGCGTGTACCGTAATAGTTGCTCCTTTCTACAAAACTTTAGACCCTTACCTCCATGAGGTTAAAAGTGGGCAACGAAGCGCAAACAATAAGTCTACCGTTTAGGTATTAAGATCGTGTGCACGGCTAAAAGCGTAGCGTCAGGTGCAGTCTTTTTCCACCCGACACTCTACGAGCGTCGCGTTTTACCTCGTCTATTCCATCAGCCTTCTGCATGGAGGTTGTATCCGCGTCGTCGTGAAGACGAGCACGTTGCCCTTATTCCTGATAAATCCCTACCTGACAGAATCGAAGAGTCCTTCAATACTAACGTCACGCGCCTTACAAAACTAATATCTGCCTGTAAATTGATTCTTGAATCTGAGTGAACGGACTTAACAAAGATTCCTATCTATCCTCAACGTTCATACAAACTTCTCCCCTGAGCACGTAAAGGAGGCTATCCTATCACAAAATTTGGACGATACTTCTGATGAGATCCTACATCTTGCCAAGAAGCAAATGAAAGTTCTTTTCCGCTTTGGCCCTCGGGAGAGAACTAACCGTGACTGGATATACCAAAATGCGTATAATGTCAAAGATCATATCCGATTACGCTTTACTTTAATTGTCTGAAGTTTGACCATCATTCAAACGAATATTAAAAAAATTACAGTGCCGCCATTGTGCTGAAAATCACGAAACTAAGACGCCCTAACACGGAGCGAAACACTTCATGTGCAAACTGCGCATTTAACACAGCGCCTCGCTCAATACCTGCCCAGCATATATGAAGCGGCTCGACGTCAAAATAGCAAACACTAACTATGGACAATAAGGACACTCAATTAACTTTGAGGTTTGCGCAAGTGAATCTTTGTAATTCACAAGCTGCAATTTTTAAAGCTATGATTACGGTTGGAATCACATCCTTGGCAATCGTCGGCGTTTATTAGCCCCCGAGTAAAGATGTAGGCAATCCTCACAATCACCTTAATAACATTGTTGATGAATTAGGAGACGTTTCTATCATAATAGCAGGTGACTTAAATTCGAAATCGCCGCTTCAGCACTCCCTGGTGACCGACGAGCGCGGACGATGCTTAGAGAACCTCGTGGGTGAACGTGTTGTCAACAAACCTCACCAACATTTCACCTTCTCTAGCCACTTAGGCTCGGTTTATCTTCTACGTAGTGCTTTGTGGCACGATCCTAGATCTGCAGTGGCAAGTTAACCAAGATGATCCTCAATTCATGTCAACATAGCTTAAACCGCATACGGCTAAGCTCTAGAGCCGGTGTACCGTGGTAAAGTCCTAACTTAGACAGGTTAAAACGAGCGGTGCATTGTTTACGAAAACACTACAAAAAAAAACAAAACCACAATAGCTTGCGTCTTACAAGGCCGTGCTTCCCTAGTAAAAACTAGCAGTGAAGCAAAGTATAGTTCCTGGCAAAGATTCGTTGAAAAAAGCTTGGAGACGAGCCCGTGGGGGTTAGTTTACAGGTGGTCTTCTCGTAAGTTTCTGTTGATCCAACCGTGCTCCAATGTCCGAGACGGCGGCATATACACTATCTCAGAATACGAAACGATTAAAGCTATTGTTTGCTCTCTGTTTCCTGACATCGATCCGACGACAGATAGTCCTTTGCATGCTCAATAAAAATCCCGCACTGATTTGCAAATAAGATCCCAACAGTACTGTGTGGTCACTAGCGACGATATACTCGCGGTAATTATTAGAATTCCTCACGGACCTGACGGGATACATTGTAATGTGTTTCCGTCCTTTTCAGCAGCCAAGTGTCACTTCAAGGTGTTGATCTTGTGTGAACTGCAGCGGCTGTGGAACACTTCCTATAAAAGACGTAATGCATATTCCCTTATCCCGGACATCATAACCTAAATTAAAATGTCCCACGTCTTCGAACGAGAAGCAGTCCAGATGTTTTATTCACACGGCGGATTTCGTTGCACATTGAATTATCGATTGTAGCAAATTCGATGAAATTCGAGGTGACCT
The DNA here is from genome assembly GCA_035610365.1 of Aquatica leii. Classification (NCBI taxonomy): domain Eukaryota; kingdom Metazoa; phylum Arthropoda; class Insecta; order Coleoptera; family Lampyridae; genus Aquatica; species Aquatica leii. The sequence goes on from CM069435.1 coordinate 69,719,681, forward strand.
GTTAGCCACGATCGATGTTTTAAATAACGCTTTGATTTTCGTTTTAGCTTACTTAAGTAACACTCTGCCTGTGTTTGTCTCCTTTACTTATATTCTGATCCTTTTCCGTACCGACTTGGTTTAACGAAGATAAGCCGTAAGGTATGTGCCTCGCGATACCACTTGCTTTTATATGACGAAGTTATACACAGCCCATCTTACTAGTTTTACAAGTCTATCCTTTCTACTCGTAACATTTCCAAACGTATTTGTGGCAAACTTGTACCAGCAGGTTTAGGTGGTTTAGTGAGTCTGAATGCTCCTGATCTGCCTGTAAACCCTCCACCAAAAATGATTAAATTTACATCTTCTTTCAGTAAAGCAGATGTTTATGAGTTTACGACAAAAAATGTTATCTACTGGAAACTACTTTAATGACGCAGAAATTCATTCAACACAAACTCAATAATTCAGTACCCGACTTGGGCTTTCCAAAGAACACTTCTGAGTTTTTAATACCTCGATTCAAGCAAAAAACCTACTCGCTCCAAGTACATCGTTTACAGGATATGTACATAATTCATAAACTTCAGTTGATACAGTATTTTTTTACAAAAAAGTCCTCTCGTATGCTGCAATAATATGTTTGATTTAATACGTGCCATAGGTGCTGCAGTTTATATTCCTAGTAAATAAAGACTGTTTATAGGCTCCTCTAAAACCAGTTTAAAAGTTACTCTCTTACATGATAGAGATAAGTATAAGTATAACAATCTAAATTTGCTATTAGAAAAAATCAAATATGAAAACCACAAATAGCAACCATGTCGAAATTTAAAAGTGTTATATATGTTGTTGGGCCAGCAGCGTGGTACACTAAAATGTCTCGATTAATTTGTGAATGGAATAGTAGAAAGCTCTGCAAAAAAAAACAGTGGCCTTTAAACCATAATCTTATATTGGGATAAAAAATATCGTACATGAAAGTTTAGTGAAGGCAGATAAAATACTTTTACATCCATTTCATATCAAATTAGGTATAATGAAGCAAGTATGAAAACATCGTTAAAAATGTGCTAGAAAAGATTCCCAATCAACATTTTTCCCAACAATCTTAGAATCCATCAACACAAATAGAACAGAGGTACTAAGGAAGGTGAAATAATTGTTGGTCTTAAAAGAAACAATTCTGAGTTTGTGCATAAAAAAAGACTACTAGACAGTGTTTTCAAACAAAAAGATAAATGTCTGCCAAACCAAACATTTTTTCAAACGCTACTACTAAAACTAGTACAAAAGAAACGCAAAGATTGAAGTCATAGAGATATCCCATCTACGAAAAATAACAAATAAAGCAAAATAAGATGGAAGATCTAACAAAACAATTAGAAAGACTTAGTTGGTTTACATGACCAGAAGAGTATGGAAAGCAAAAAACTACAAGAAAAAAAGAAGAAAACCTAGGTATAGCTGACACCATAAATAAAAAAAATTATTGAATAAGAAAGAATAGAAGCAATGAACAAATAGATAAAGCCAGTGACACTAAAATCTGACACCACGAAGAAGTAAGTCTAGTGATAGTTGTATTTTTTGTGAATCAAATCAGCCGATTTACAAGGGATAGATTTATAGTTCGTACGTTCAATGTAAATGTAAAAAAACTAAATATCGAAAAGCCTTCAAAAAACATTCCATCAAAGACATCACCATGCTGACAGTGCAATAAACAATACTTGTCCAATAACATCAAAATGCATAAAATTCGCCCCAATACACAAAATTTACATTCTTATAGAAATTGGCTCTATTCCCCTTCAAAAATAAACGTGCGTCCACAGTTAAAATAAAATACATCCACAGGTTGGATAATGACAACAAGATTAAAATTTAATAAAAACCTCATCAACTTTACTAATGCAACTCAAATCACTGTCAAAATGTCAATAGAAGAGAGAACTGCGAATTTTCAGTTAACTTGCCTCACCTGGAAAAGATCAAGAAAAACATTTCACGATGGTAGTTGATAAGAACCCAGACGTACTAACTAGACTTCGAAAAAAAGTTTTCTAATTTCGTCTAAGCAAAACAATCCTTATGGCGCAATACCGACAAGAAACTATTTCACTAAATTTTCGAAGAAAAACTCAAGATACATATGTGTACTAAAACTTTTTAAATTAAACCAGAGTTTTAATTCAAATTTGGGAGAAAAACAGTTAACTAACGTATTCTATACTATGAATTAAGGTTGTAGTTTTCAAAAAATGGTAACAACATACTATGCCGACCGACAAGAACCTTCTGTATTTACAATTAAAGTTCGACTACATAAAAAAATACAGCTAAAATATCAAATATAAATATATAATTAAAATATAAATATTCCTGTAAGTAATAAAACCTTTTAAACTTTTTACTAAATCAATTTCGCGTGTATAAGTAATTATTTTGATAACTTCCACAAACCTCTTCTGTGAATGGTTTTGTAGTAGTATGTCATGTAGTATATTCTTTTACATTATCAACTAACAAAAATTATTTAAAAATAAATTTCAATACATTGATAAAAGAGAAAAGTTAAATAGTAAATTATTACATATTGTTTTAAACGAGCAAACTAATTTTAAATTAACTTGAACCCGAAATAGAATTTACTTTAATAATATTAAAACAATAACAAGATTATCTTAAAAATTACAGTTACGTTTAAAACAATCGTTAGATGTTTTATGGTATAGTAATTTTTTTTTGGCAAATGACAACTTCCCAACATCCAACCGACAGGTAGATTAGTACAGTATGAAAAACGATAGTGAAAAATCCCTATTGTTTTAAGAGATGAGCCGATCGTTATCAAAAATACTTAACTCAGGTAAGAGATGCCCAATTGATACGTTTTCAACCTTTACCCATCTTTAAGACAATCGAACAAATCGTTTTATTTTTCAACTTATTGTCTAGACTAAAATCAGTTGTAATATTTTTTTAGGCGCCACAGGTATTTTCCAATACTTTTGTCAAACAAATAAATTAGTTACAGTTGCGTATTTGCCTGAATGAAATACTATACGTTTTAAAATATAAAGAAAAACTAACCTTAAGTTTAACGAGACGTGGTTCGTCCGCAGCTAATTTCGCTAATTCTTGATAATCTCCTTTGGCAGCTGTCACGAGCCATTCAGTGCACTTCTTCTGGTCTAACTGTAACAATATTTCATTGATTTTATGGCCTACGCATTGTCTCCTTATTGGTGTTTATGTGGGCTCCAGTAAGACAAAAAACAAAACTGCATAATTTTATGTTTCAATATATAACACAACGACATACAGCAAAATCCAACCCCGTTTGAGTCAACATTTATGAGCAATAAAAAAATTTGAAAAAAAAGTTAATTATACTAGTCAAGATGTGTTATCACAACTAAACTAAAAAAAAACTAATTATCGGAAGTCACATACAACTTGCGTACCAACTGTAAATTATGGAGTTGCAGCATGCAATTTCTTTTGTTTATACAATTGTGGATTATAACAAAACAAACTCACGTAGATTTGAACATGCAATTGATAACTTCTATTTTAAAAAAATTGTAGCGTAACTAAAAGTTAACAATTATTGTTGCTAATTGCCAATTATATAATATAGCTAACATCATATTTATAATTTAAGTTACAGTAAATATCTGATATTTTTTTTAATTACAAGAAAAGCTTTTCTTATACAATTTGGTATTAGATTCCTTGTTTTTCCTTATTTAAAAAAAAGCACCTTTTCCCGATGTTTTAATCTCTTATAACTATAAAACTGTAGTTCATTAAAGCTCAAGAACGACTTAAATGTATACATAAACTTGTTTATAAAAACTGTACCAGCAGAAAATGTCATGTAAATGTGTGTACTTTAAAGAAATTTGCTTTAAGAGCTGCGAAAATAACAAACAGGACATTTTTCTTTCTTTTAAATCACGCAAGAATGCAATTGTTTTAGAGCTTTTCTTGTTTGTAACGCCAAAAGTAACACCGTTTTTTCACGTATTACAATTCGTGTAATTTAAATACAGTAACTAATGCGTATGACAAGATTAATGCTTTTTTGAAAGTTCTATCATTTCAATATATTTACTATATTGTCTTTACTTTTATCAAATCTTGGCAAAAAGTTAAAAACTTCTAGTACTATTAGCAAAAGTTCAAGCTTATGGCTGCATTGTCAGAATTGCTTTGTTGTAAAGTGTTTTTTCCTTTACAATTTTTGTAAGTACTTTTTTTTTTAATTTCTTGATTAACGAACAATTATTTTTTTCTGTAAAGCATTTTTTAACACAAGTTGCTTGTCTGTTAATAAACATCTAGTCAGATTTTAAAAAGAACTGATACAGAACCGTTATCTCAGCTAAAGCTAAATATTGATCGCATGCTATATTAACAAATTAAAGTAATGTTTCCAATAGCAATTTCAATAGCTTTCATATCTGTGATAGATGGTTACAACTCCGCTCTTCTGAATCGTATATACCAAAAATGCAACCATAGCTTTTACATTTCCTTAATCGTTTCTGAAACGTTTCCACGAGTCGAAATTTTTTTCTATAGTGAACCTGTTTATTTGAATAAAACTTGTTATTGTTACTATTTTTTCTAATAAATGTTTTCTTAACTGTTAGTTAAATGTTTGCTAATAGAAGAGAACTTCAATCTCAGCCTATTAGTCGCACGTCACGTTGTGACATGCTTGTAAGATTACTGTTTTTTGAAAAAACAGGATAAGTCCGATAGGTATTCCAATTTTTTTTAGTAAATATTCCGCTTACCGACATCACTAATACTCTCGCATCTTCTAGTTTCCAAATTTTACAGATTTCTATAGATTAAACTTTTTCTTTTCAGTTTTAATTAAGTTGTGTTGTACTCCAATCACAATCAGAGTTGTTTTATGTTATGTTTTGCTCAGTTTAAACTCCGGGGACAATATTGCCCCCCTCTTCCGTTAACGTCAATTCATTTGTATTTTAACTACCAAACTAAAAAGTCAACACGTGTTAACAAAATACTCAGTGAAACTTTTATCCTAAAAATCTTTGAACGTCAGCATATTTCATGGATTAAATCAAATGAAAATTCAATAGTGAAATGTAAACGAATCAGTGAGGTCATGGTGCATTTCTATTTTGCGGTGAGGTTTAATTTTTTTTGTCATTATAGAATTTTATTACCGTCACGTGATAATTTTAAAAATTACTTTAATCATTGTGAAACTTTATAAATAGTTGTTTTACATTTATTTCTTTTTTTTTTGTTAAAATAAATGTACTCCTTGTTAGTTTGGTTGTCTTCTATTTATTTTTCTTAAGTGTTGTCAGGTAAAAACAAAGACATGGAGTCTTTTTCTCGTTTTGACGGTTTTTTAACCGATTATAATCAATATATCGAAGACACTACTACTACTTTACCCACCTTCTTTCCCAAACTTTGAACTGCTGTTGCCTTTCTTTGCTGTGGATTAGGTTACAGATAATTAACTGCACCTCAGCCGAGTCCAGTGCTTACGTTTTTATCGTAACAATTGCAATTGTTCTTCAATTCAATTTCAATATCCGATTTATTATAATATATCATCTTATCAGTAATAATAGATCTATCTCAGTAAAGTATTGCGTCGTTTGATTCTAATGGAGCAACAGACGAGCATTTATAGTATAATTCAGAATTAAAACTATTGTGTTATAGGACTGTGACGTGTACTAATTTAGCTATTTGATTGTGTCGAGTTAAGTATACACGTTATCGACTACCTGCTGCGATGTGTCCAATTATTTTTCCACAACCACTACATTTTCTACACAAATCAACTGTATAAATCTTTACATGTTTGTAGTAGCTTTCATTATTCTTTTGCAGAATACCTTCTTTTAAAAATCAATGCTAATGTCTTTTTAGCAATATCTGAACTTTGCAGTACTGTACTTTATCTATCGTGCAAAATGTTTTTTTGCAATACGTTTATCAGCTCATTTTCCGTTATAATTTGACCAAGTAAACTTAAGAAGCAGTCTCATTTATTAACTCAGTAAGTACATAAAATTAATTTCTCGCATCTCGTTTTTTTAATAATTTACATATATTGATCAACCCTCCTAAAATCTATACCACGTGTACCTCGCAGTAAATGATCGCACATCTTGTGTTTCCTGATGTAAATGACTATAGAAATGGAAATGTTAAAAGCTGATCTTATACCCACGTATTTCAAATAAGTTTTAAATAAAAATCGCGCGCTAAAAACACGACGTATTGTAACGTAACAATGTCAATGCAAATGTAAGAATAGCAGCAGAGTAAACCACTAAACGACCGTTTCGCTCTTTGGGAGCTCTTTAGCAGTGGAAGACACTCTACTGTACTTCCACAAACGCATTGTGTCCTAGAGCTTTATGTTATTAAATGATGTGATTAACATGAGTGGAATACGATGGCATAGCCCAGCTCAAAGTATAAATTCACTATGCACGAATAGTAGTAGGTAAATGGTTAAGAGATGGTTTATTCAAAGGTTATTTGAATTACAAGAGTATAAAATCAGCTTCCAATGTTTCTATCTCTATAGCCAATTACTTACTATTATTCATGCATAGCAAATTTATACTATTAGATGGTTCTGCCACCGTATTTCACTCATGTTAATCACATCATTTATTATGTTGATGATTTAAGTTTTGACAGTGCTTTATTCATTTGTAAATCATTAAAAATATTTGTTGTAGGTAAGTAAAACATTATTTTAAATTTACTTTTAAAAATAATTTATGTTTTAGATCATAAATAAATCTAGTTGTGAAAATTCACCAAATACAAATAATGCGGTTGAAAAAACTTAAAATTTCAATAACGTTTCATCAAACATTTTTGTTCTCGATAATATAGCAAATGAATGTTCATCAACTTCAGAAAAAATAACAGCTGATCATACTCTTAAAGTGAATCAACGAGTTTTGAGGTTATAACTAAATATTTCAATTTTGACAGTATTACAAGCGTGAGAGTTACAATATTGAGTTTATAATGCCATTAACACGAGAAGAACTTAAGCAAATTTTAGAAAATAGTGATTTTTTTTTATAGTGATGATAGTTTATACGATCACAGTTACTATCTAGAAGAAAGCAGTGGTGACTCTGATGACAATAGCAATGCGACTGCCAGTGCGGTACATAAAAGAAAAAGAACAGATGTCTATTCAAATAGGTCTAAAAAGTTAAAATTATTCAATACGATATCATCGTCTGAGCCAACTCCGTCGACAAGTACAAACGCTGAAGAAAGGGTTATGTCAGAAAATTTTGAATCAAGTTATGTATAACTAAATATTGGTTCCGATTTTGATTTAGCTGTTAATACTTTACGCAATATACCAAATACACACATTATGTAGGAGACTACAAGTAGACAGAAACTTAACAAATTTACATTTAATTAAGTGCAAACTATTAAGAAACATTCTCGTCTATTCGTTGATCAAAATGTAATAGATCTGCTTCTCCGGGAATCAAATAAATGCCGAGCAAAAATTATTCGAAAGCTCCCTTGAAGAAAAAATTACACCGCACTCTTTGATTGCCAATTGGAAAGAATTTTCTTATTCAGAGCTACAATGTTTTTGGGGACTGATTGTTTGGATGGGTCTTGACAAAAAACCCACATTACGTGGTTACTAGAGTACTAACCTTCGTTATAAAAATTTTTTTACTGCACAGTGTGGAATGAGCAGAAACAGATTCAAATCTATTATTCATTTTCTTCATACTGCTGACAGTGAGGACTATGATAAAAACGATAAATTATACAAAGTGTGCATTTTAATACAGACTTTCAATAATAGTGTGTTCCACAAGAAACCGTCTGCATCGATAAAAGTATGATACTATTTCGTGGTAGACTTGGATTCCGACAGTGTATCCCTAATACAAGTCACAAATATAGACTCAAAGTGTTTTAACTGTGTGCTGATGGTGGATGTACTTATACAGTAAAATTATATGAGGAAATGCCGTCTAGACCAAGGACTACCAGTGTTGCAACAGATGTAGTGCTGCAGCTTTGGCACCTTGACTAAATTGTGACAGATAATTTTTATACAAGCGTAACCCTTGCTCGCCAACTAAATGCAGCTCATTTAATCGGAATTCTACGTTCCAAAAGGAAATTTAATCCTACACCTGTTGTATCAACTAAGCTCGAAAAGGAAGAAATGACTACATTGCAAAGCAATAGAAACGTAATTGTAGGAAAGTGGAAGGATAAAAGAGACGCTTTGTTCTTAAATATATCAAAAATACAAGTGTTGTTGCTACAAGAAGCACTGTGAAAAAACCTTCAATTATAGTGGAATATAACAAAGCTAAATCATTTATTAATGTGTCTGAGCCGCAGCATATCCATCTACAATCCGAAAAGGTTTGTGGAGTAACAAATTTTTGTAAAAACCGAGAGCACCTAATATCATTTGTTTATTTGTAAGAGTCAAGTGGTACCACAGAATTATTTTTAAGTTATTACCAAACACGTCAGTTGTAAATGCCCACTTTCTCTTTGCACAAATCACTAACAAGAAAATCTCTATAACGCAATTTCGTGAAGAACTGGTCTTGGCTTTGCTTCAACGAGCTGACAAGACATCAGAACGAAGAGAAGCTGACTACTGTCTCACAGATGTAAAAAAAACTGTGGAAGATGTTCATCATGCTATCGAGACATTTCCAAAAAAATACGGACCAGCACAGGCAATAAAAAGTGTCAAAAATGTGACAACAACGTGCATTCCATGCAAAGATATCAATAATTTTGCTTTTTTTACCAGTCATCCATATACTAATATAACAATTATTAAAATAAAATGTATCTGGTCCGAACGTAAAGTATTGTCACATTAGCCTGTTCATTACAGTGTTAAGACTGAATTTAATTTGTTAGAAGTAAAAACACGAAAAATGGGAATGTCTTGTTTGTTCGAAGCAAATAGTTTTAGTTAAATAGATCAAATACAATTATTGAATAAAAATCTTTACGCAAAGTACTTAGCATACACAACGATTTAACAGCAGATCAAAAATTTCTTTAAATAACCGACAACGTCATTAAATGATAAAATTTTAAAAACTGTTAAATAATTTAATTCAGTGTATATATAGCATCGTAAAGAGGAATTGACATATGTCTTGCCAACTCTAATAGAAGTACAAAAGAAAAATAGGATTCATGTTAGACTTTCGTTCGACATTGGCCAAAAAAAGTGTTTTTGTTTTGTATCTGCGTGTCGAATTATCTGAACTTTTCATAAGGTTTTCCAATATCATATGCATAAATCGAGAGATAGCGCTTGTTCCATATAAAGTTTAATTCTTCAATTCTTTCCTTTTTTAGATTCATACTTTGGGTCGTTTAGGACATATCTACTTTTCTCGTTTATTTCTTTATGCAATAACACATACGCACATAGTATTCAAAAATGCACTGACAGTATTTAGTATTAGATTTGTTACAGCCATCGTGCGTTAAAAGCCTCTTTTCACAATAAGCCGTTTAATATGCAAGTATCGGTCACTGTTGGCCATTGTAAGCGCCAACCCTAGCGTTACCAACCGCATAATAGCCCAAGTTGTGTTATTACAAAGTAGATAGAAGAAAGTAGAGTATAAATTAATACATTAAAAAAAGATAATCCGCCACATGGCTTTAAATAGTTTAGTTCAAAGTCGTATACTATAACTACAATCTTCTTTAAAATATCTAAACATCATCCATCAATTCTATTAACAAACTGAATTCAACCTAAGATGATGGTTTTATCAATGAAACTAAACTGTAAATATATACTTGTAATTGTTTTTTGTGAGGCGACTATCTATACAAAACAATCGGTTTATTTAGATGCTGTATCCACAAGGAGTTCAAGCATTCCACAAGTAAGTTTTTTTCTTAGCCAAACGATTCATTAGACTTGTCGTTCTTACACGTTTTTTTAATTATTTATATAAAAAAAACCAATGTGGTTTCACATTCAAATTATAATAAAAATACGTTTAAAATTAGTAAAACAAACCCACGCAACAGGTACGTAAACAAGTAATTTATTGATTTAATTGCATTATACGTACGTAACTTGACAAAAAACCCATGTGACTAAATGATCGTTAATGAGTGAAGCATTTAAATTTAAAAAAATCGTTTAAAAATACAAGAAAAGGTATAAAACTTGATTGCAGCGCCAAGCCATTTATTTGCTTTTATGGTACGTATTGTATAATTCATCGAACGTGTGCTGCAAGTCCATAAGTTACCAATCATAAAGTCAAATTTCATTTGTGTTTATATTAAAAGCAAGACTAGACCCAATTGAAAATTCGATTATGCAAATTTAAACGATTACTAATTGTTTATCAAATTGAATTTGAACATCATAGTTGTGTATGTAGTAAATTAGAAAATGCAAATTTTGCGTGCCGATACGTCATAATGTCAATGTATGCACTAACATGTACAACAATAAAAAAAAACTAACGTTTTACCCTACAAGACGTTAAAAAAATGAAGTTTATATTTTAGTATTACGACAATTAATTACTATTTTTGAAATTAATTAAATTTAATTTATATAAACCTTTGCAATCAGTTATGGGTACTTACCGAAGTGACCGAGGCGCCATCATCCTCGTCGGCACCCTGTGGACAAACACAGCACTAAACAAAAGAGCACGGTGTATAAATTAGCTGGCAATACGATAACATCACTAACTAAACGGACGAGTCACGCCGTTTTTATTAAGGAATTACAAGAAACATTTATGTAATTTGTTTATCGTGGAAATAATGAATTTTATAACATTATTTACAATTTTTGCCCGGATAAACCCATAAGTCTACAGTTGTATTTGCACTAGAATTTATAAGTAATTATATAAACGAACCTCGTAAGTAGACACCACAAATTGATATTAAATTACGAAAAAAAGCACTGCGAACAAAAATAATTTACAGGAGCAAAAAAGTGTCATATTACATATTTATTTAAATGTTAGCATACATAATACATTCCGTTAACAACAAAGAAAAAAATTGTCAAATTATGACTATCGTTATACGGGGATGCAAGGCGATCTTTATAAATCATACTTTTTTATTTCTTGTTCATGTATTTCAGAGTTGCTGATAGAATCAGTTAGTTGTATGCATATTAAAATTTGAATAAACCCGTACAAACTCAGACTGTTAATTTGCTTTTGTATCGCGATCGTGTTCATGTACGGTTCAGAAATTATAACAAGAATTAGTAGCTTATTTTATGCCAATAACAAAAATGTTTGTTTGCTTTACATTTCCACGGGAAGGGCAAGAAACTTATTACAACATAAATAAAATAAATTTATAATAAAACACGCTTCTTCTTTAAAGCCGTGCAAAAAAATAATTCTTGGAAAAAAGTATGTGTGTAAAGGTACAGTAATATAGAAGCAGTGGGAACAAACTCTTGTGGTTTGACCCGGCCTCCCTTGAATAACAAAGTTGACAGCTCACCACTAATAAATATCAACTTTCTTATAGCAATCCTCATCAAGGAAACATGACTTGTCATACTGTCGCCTCAATGTGATACTAAACAGAGAAGCAAATGATTTTATAATCTTTTCAATTTAGTAGATGTTATTGGTACGACACAATAGAGATGGACAAGTCTGATATGGTTCATCTCAACAACATGCAGAGAGGATTTATTATGTGGGAATATAAAAAGAAGTTAAAAAACAACTGGATAGTGACGAATAGAGAACAGACTTAATACAAATTGCTTTGATTTCGCTCAGATTTTAGTTTCTTTCTTGTACGACATAATTAATGTAATATCGAAATAATTGTTGTCAACAAGTTTTAAACGACAGTCATTTACCTTTATTTTAAATACATAAATATACTGGGTGGACGAGTTTGTTCTTTATTATTCGATTACGTTATTTGTCAACTTACATGTACCCATAAATTATTTAACTTTAAAAGTACGCTATTAAAAAGTGATACTATAAGTCAGGAAAAGTGAAACATTAATTATAACTACTCGTGATGCATTGGTACTCGTGTAATGCAATTTTGGGACGCTATTTTGTTGTAACAGTTTCTTTTCAAAATCATTAACTAACCGGTTACTGTTAAATTTTACTTGGGTGCATCGCTCTTTTGCTATATTCCGTTCCCAATTTTGGTACATATTAAAATTGTTTGCATTAATTCTTGATGTATAAACTGTAAAACTAAGACAATATAAATGTAATACAACATAAAAACGAAACAGGTAACCCCTAACATTGACTATCTGAATAATTGAATCAATTATTGTTGAAAGGTGTTAAGCGACATTTTTAGCAAAATGCAATTATGTCGCCATGTGTTATTTTATAGGTAGACCCATTGTTTGATGTTGACAGAGACTAGATTACTGTACTCTTTATGGAAAATATTGCTCCTTTCAACAATTAACCGCTTGTTATATTAAAACAGCTGATTCCATTTAGAATATGTTATTTTTATGTGATATTGATTAACGTGTAGTCGAGCGACAAGCAGGGTAAATTTTTTAATGAATAAAGAGGTTATTAAGAGTGAAAGTTCTTCCGATGGTGAAGATATTCCAGAAACTAATGTACGAAAGCGAAAATAAGACAAAAATCTGAATATCAGCGAAATATCATAAAACAGTCAAGAGTTGCGGGAAGAGGTTATGTAAATTACAGAGTTGCTTCAAAAGAAATTGAACTTCCATGCACGTAATACATCCTAAAACAGTTTTTACGCAATTTTTAATTATTTGATGTACAATTCAGATGTGCATCAAAATGCTTTTACAAATTATAACAAGCACGAAAACAGCGCATTTTTTGATAATTTTCATATCATACAGACAAAAAACGAGTAATATATTTAACTATATCAGCACATTGAGACGACCAATGTGAAGCGAAGGCGAACAATCGACAACAATAGAAGGAACACCTCTTTGCTTCATTATGTAAAAACTGATAAAGAACGGCTTAAGGTCTGTCATAACGCTTTTCTAAGTAAGCATGATGTTGACAAAAAAGACTTGCAAGAATTAAGTAGCTACTTGTACAAAATACTACACCTAGAGAAAGAAGAAATCATAATCCGAAAACGCATGCTGTTAGTGAAGATGATAAAGATTCAACAACACATCGAAGAATCTCCGGTCAAACAAACCCACTGCTCTAGGAAGGAATATTCTTATCTGAATAGCAAGTTAAATATTAAAGCCATCTAAAACCTTTTTAAGAAAAAACATCTACATGCTGTGCATGCAGCTCAACTAAAAAATAAAAAGTCCCTGACTCGGAGAAACTACTAAGCGCCTGCTTGTAGCCGAATTAATGGTGCACTAACGTAGGGTTAAAATTTTTATTATAATTTGCACACTACTTCCCGATTGAGTGTCTGAACTGAGACTTTTTTCTGATAATTACCCTGGGCAAAACAAAAACCATACTCTGGTTAGAATGTACAGCCTTAGCAGATATCGGTAGATTTAAAAAAATAAAAACAGTTTTATACTATCCGCGAGCAATCGGTTTTACTCTACGATAGAAATTTTGAGAAAGATCAGAAATTATGATAGGGTATATTCTGTACATCAATACACAAAGATCATTGTAACTTTTAGTGCTCTTAATGGATTAACTATAAAGGAAGTAATGCCTGATGAAATAAGAGACTTCAAAAACTGGTGGGTCAAATATTACGAAAGAAGTGCATTTCCACTGAAACTATGAAATCAGACGTTCCCAAGGATACAAAAGTACATTTCACTATTTCTCAATATCATCATTTAATACACGAATCGGAAATACCTGGCTACGTTATCGTTTTAGATTTTATTAATTCATGGTTGACCCACCATTTTTATGTAACTATGCCACGAAGAAGTATTGCTACCAAAGAAAAAAGCTTATACAGACGGAAGTGAATCGACTACAGAAACTAAAATACATTATATGAAAACCACAACACAGTATATTGAAGAGGAATTCAAACAGTTTTACCAAAATATTATTGAAACTTGTCCTACGAAGGAAGACAAGAAGGATAGAACTCAGTGAATCCAAAAGTGGGAAGTTCAATTTCAGAGCGAATTTAAAGCATTTATTGCTTAAACAATCTATTGTATATTCTATTATAGTTTTTTAACAAAAAACTACGGTTTTTTTATTTTGCAGAGTATTTATTTGTAAAATGTTTATTAGCAAGTTAACAACAATCACAATGTCAAACAATTCCAAAACAAACAATAATGTTTCTTAATATATTACATTTTATCATACTCAAGAATTTCTGTCAAAATGGTATATTAAAACACAAATTACAGAATGAACGCGCTTCAATCACGAGAATGAGTTTCATACAGGAGCCGCGCAGCGGCGAGTTTATGACGCGGTCGAGTGATTGAAACGTATTCTATGACGTGTGCTTTATACTATTTTCTCTATTTCGATACAATATTTAATATTTTTTGTATAATTTTAATTTTAAAACAACATTGGGAAACTTTTATATTTTATTTAATTGGCAACACTTACACTTTGACATATTGAAATTTATGTGTTAACCTAAAATTTCATACAAAATTATATCTTTATACCTTTATAAGTAAATAACTTTGAATTAATAGGACGTTTTTATTTTATCTTGGCATCAAAATTTGAATTTCAATTGTTAAGTTCCAATAATTTTGATTTCTTTTTCATGTAACGTCAACTTATGATGTAGAGATGTCAACTTTGAAAAAATCTAACATTACTAAAATTCGTGTAAGAATTTGCTTATTCTTACACGGATTTGAGTGTAAGAATCGCTCTTCTCATGTCGAAATAAAGAAACAGATTTCTAAGACAGACATGTATTTTTTCTTCATTCCTGTAAAATTTAGTAAATGTGGCTTAGTTCCATTCAACAACAACCAATTCAATTAGTATTTCATTAATTTAAAATAACTATCTCTTTGTGTAATGCGCCATGTTTGTCTATTCATTTTGTTACGTGCATAAACTTAAATAATGCATTACCCTGTATATCAGTTTAATTAAAAATTACTTTTATATTTCTCGACGCCATCTATCGGGTTCGTTGGTCACTTTGTATTGAGTAGGCGATATCCGGCGTGATTACCGGCATTTTGACTTTAACATCGTGCATGTTAGTATCTATGTCTGCGTGAGTGAAAAATTCGTTTTCTAAAATCATCCACGTGTTGGGACACGATGGAAAATAGAAGTTTTCTTAATTAACTCAGTTTATTCACGCAGAGTAAGTGGTTTTGGTTCTTTCTTTAATTAAAGGTAATTTTTATGTCTTTTGTTAGCGCCATGTGCTACCTCCTAACTAGGGGCATTCTGGTTATAATTTAACGTCCACCAGGGAAAGTTGTGGCTTCGTTACGATCGTGTGGAGTATTCGAATCGTCAACGGCCGTTCCACCATCATTTGGCCCATTAACATCGATAAATATTTTGAGGGGACGATGCTAACTTTTTATAAGGCCTACGAGTAGAACTAATTAAACCACAAAAAGGGGTACAAAGCATTCGACAACCGGGTTATATGATATATACTTTCTTTTACCTTAAGTAACGATTTTTGTAGATTTCACTTTCGTGAGGAATTAGTTTGACACGACTTGCTATTTCAAATTGCTTACAGGTTTACGTGTCGGGGAAAGTACTTTCTTCACACCAGTGGAAGTTCCTGTGTTTTGGTAACTGATTTTATATGTTTTATCTCGTAGTCAACCAGGTCGCTCACGAAACTCTTGTGAATATTAATTCCGTAGTAATTTTTCTTGCTTATTGCTTATTGTGTATGATGTATGCTGTGTACTACCAATAATTATTATGATAGTTTAATATTAATACCGTAATTATTATCATTATTTCGTGTATCTCGCATGCTGTATACAAATGATATGTACTCTAAATTATCCTTCACTTTTCATGTCAACGTAATCTACCTATGTATTGTGTGTTGCCGATACTACTGGTTTTCGGTAATGAGAATTCTTATATTCTGTGATAATCATCAACGATTCTAGATTAAAGTTGTTATTGTGGTTACTTGTTCTTTTATGACAACATACCTGTCTAATAACAAACGCTGGCTACCCGAACAGCCGAGTAGAAGGGATTACGAACCTTCGAATTGTTACAAGTTCTACACCATTCTGTTGTGAGCGGACAGAAGAGTTACTTTGGGATAAGCTCTGGCGCCCTGAAACACCTTTATATATATTTCTGAGGAACCTACCCCTCTCACCGACTACTGCGAGTTGGCCGTGCAGGTTCGTAAAATACCTAAAGCTTGTAACAATTTGTTTATTATTGCACAGTATTCTGTCATTACTCCTCTGGGATAATATTTGGAGTCATCGCTATTTCCAAGTACCTATATACTGTTTTTATTTTTTTTTATTGCCAACACGGATAAAAAAGATGATACGACAAATGGGTGTTTAAGATAATTCTGATAAGGATCATGTATTCAATTATTACATGAACGTTCGTATTTTGGTGCGTTCATGTTGACGCCTAGTTATCGGATTAGTTAGGGGGGAAGGTACAGTTGTAGTGCACTGTTAAAGCTACATTTTAATAAAAATGTATTCAATTTTGTCTTTTTTTGTCCAATCTGTAATATTGTGTACAGTAAAACTAAAAAACAAAAGTAGAATTTTTAACATACAATGCTGTATTATTTTCAAAAAAAAAAACTTAAACAGTCAAAAATATATGCGATCTCTACAAGGCATCTTAAAATACCAATGTACAGTTCAGAACCGACGAGCTTAACAGCATTTAACAGCTGACGTCGCATTTTACAGTTTAAACACAACTCCACGATGAAGGTTACGTTCTGTATTTGGTAAGATTTCAAAGGCGTAGTCTGTTATAAGCTGCTACCGAATAATAAAACTATTAGTTTGGTAAAGTACTGTGATAAACTTGACAATTTGAAGACAGTGAAGAAACGCCATTTATTGATATTACTAAACCACATACGCATCTGTAACCACCGTATAGAAGTTGGTAGGGATTTCATGACATACGATATCACCCACTCTATGTCCAGACATCGCACCATTTGACTACCATTGTTATGCTGTCTACAACATTATTTTAACGTAAAAAATTCTATTTACCTTGACAGATTTTTCGACAGCTAAGAGAAAACTCACACTATATACTATAACTAGTATGTCGGAAAATATTTCTTCCACAGCATTTACTGAATGTAATTCTGCTAAAATCAATTTAATTGCAGAAAATATACTTTCTCTTATCAACACTAACACTCAAAAAATACACTTCACATTCAAAATCGTAAGACAAAAGATCGCTCACAACAATTTTATGTTATCGTAATTCATATTCGAAAACAACACATTTTGTTAATAGAGCGTTATTATGATTTACACAAAATATATTTTTGAATAATTATTTTAAATTTGTACTTCAAGCCAGCAAGAACATTTCTAAAATGAAACAAACTACTACTGCAGTACGTGAACTTGTGGTTCATGATTGTAAAAATGAAAAATTTTATAGAGATATTACAAAAATGATTAATCGTAGTTCTTCGACGGTGCAGACCATCATTAAACGTTATAAAAGTGAAAATTATATTGTAAATAAAGGAAAACTTAGTTACAAAAAAAAGTTAAGTGATCGTGTGAACACTGGATTATTCAAACAGTTAGATCCAAGAATTAGTGAGCCAAAAATAGCTGCAGATATCAAAGATTATATCTGACCAAAAAAGTAAACCCAGATCGAGAATTTTGAGAAAAACAAATATAACTGTAGAATTGCGCGAAATAAACCATTCGTAAACAAGAAAAATAGAAAGAAAAGACTTATATACTTAAAACATTTAGCTTTCGGAAAGACGTCATCTTTACAGACAAGTCTACACATAATATATTTGGTTATTATGATAAACTTAAAATTTGACGAAAACTTAATAGAGATAGAAGTTAAAAATTTGAGTGCAACCATAAAAAATGGAGGTGGATCAGAATTGGTGTGTGTTTCTGCAAGCGGTATTGAACATCTGGTATTTGTGGATGGCATTATGAATAAATGGAATTATTTAAAAATTTTAAAAAACAATCTGAAAAGCAGCGCATTAAAAATGGATAGCTTGGATAGGTTTCAGTTCTGACAATGATCCAAAACATTCTTCAAGAATTGCAAAGGAATGGACATTGCATAACTCTCCAAAAATCAT
Organism: Aquatica leii; assembly: GCA_035610365.1. Classification (NCBI taxonomy): domain Eukaryota; kingdom Metazoa; phylum Arthropoda; class Insecta; order Coleoptera; family Lampyridae; genus Aquatica; species Aquatica leii. Next base: position 69,737,993 of record CM069435.1, read on the forward strand.
CAAACACCGCCACAATCGCCAGACTTGAATGTGATAAAGCACGTATGGAATGAACTTGAGGTTTGTATCAAAAAACACGACATTTCAAATAAAGAATAGTTGAAGAATGTCCAGAAAGAATGACAAACTATCGAAAGAGAATATCTTTAAAATTTAGTTACATCGATGTCTCGTAGATTACAAGCTGTTCTCGATAATAAGAGTAATCCAACAAAGTATTGATCAATTTTCTCATCTTGTTTTGATAATTTTTTAGCAGTATACGATTTTAAATGTAAGATGCATTTTTACAGCAGTTTACATTTTTATTTAACTTTAAGCTATTAATATATTGTTACGTTTATTTGTGGTTGTTTTTTTTTTTAATGCTGAGAGATATGTTAGTTTTAAATTTTTTGTTCCAATAATTTCTTATACAGGAGGTTCTAATGAAATATATTCCAAAGTAAAGATGTACAATTTTCACTGTGAGCAACTGTATACATTTTCAAGAGTCGATATAAATAACTCACATTTATTCAAATTACATTCAGCTCACGGTTTCTAATCTTGGAAAAATTATAGTCCGTTACTCTTTTGGAATGAAAAATCGACACTCGTGGTTGACCACGCTGACATTCGCTCGCGTTCAGAACTTTTCAGTCGTATCCAATTTTTATTTCAACAATGTTATTGAATATATTGAATATATGTACTATTTACAGAACAATGTCAAATTTAATCAAACAGAAAAAATGAAAAGTAAAAAGTTTAAATATACCTACATTTTGAGCATAAGACAATAACTACCTATAATATGTTAAAACTTAGACTTTATGTTTATAAAACGACGACGGGCCACGGGTATAAAATGGAAAACCAAAAACTGAAATTGATATGTAACGACGATGACTCCGCAATCATAGCCAAAAACTTAATTATTTACAAGAGAAAATAATAAAAGAACAAATCGATGAAACCTAGAAGATGCAAACTGGCAATTAACAATAAAAATATTAAACAAGTAATGCAAATACTGTACACACCAAAAGATCACACCGTACCACAAGTTCGATATCGAAATACACATTTTTTGATAGAATATCAAACAAAAACATAAGATAGACGTGCAATGTACAAGATGTTGTAAAATGTACAAGAAAACACCACAGAGAGTGGAATAAGCACGTATCAACAATGATCAACCAAATTCTGCAAAAGATTGCTAGAAACCACAAATCAGGACCAACACGCCTAACTGAAAGACCACAAAAAGGGTGGAAAGATAACCGATCCTCGGCGACACAACAACAATAATACCGCAAGAAACAGATATGCCACCTATTGGAAGAAGAAGAAGAGATGAGTAAAGTTATACTTTCAGTTTGTTAGTAGAGTATATATTTTTACAAATTTTGTAACGCCGTCTGGTAATGATAGAAGACACAAAACATTGCCCTGTTAAACAAAAATTAATCTAAATTCTACATGTACTAATAAAAATCTATCTGTCTTGATTGTCAAAAATTGTATTATTAAAATAACTTTAAGAAACGCAATTATGGCAACATAAAGGTACAGATCTAAAAAAACGGCTTTAATGAAAACCAACTCCTTTCTAAAACAACAGACAAAATTAGTTCGCGTTTCTTTGATTGTATTAGTATCGTGTTATTCTTTAGATCTTTGAGTTTTGCCACTACCACTTCTTCGTTGTGACGTGTTTGATTTTTAGTAAAGCTAATTTTAAACCTTTTTTTTAGTGACTTGCGAGCTTCTGCAGTCTACTAGTTAGTTATTGAGTATTATAAGTTCGTGAAGTATTTTTTGTAGCGCCCAAATAATGATTACCAGTTTTCTATAAATACTCTTACGAGTTTTTGGCTTTTGACAACAGAGTTTCGGTTGTTTTCTATATTGTAATACTCTATCAACATAATCTCCATTCTTATTGTTTCTTGTCTACTTGTTCATTATACTTAGATTTTGTGTTCGGACGTCTTTGCTATCTTCATTTAAAAAAAAATGATTTAAAATGTTACTCTTGTATAGGTTAGAAACCTTTGCCATTTTTGATGTGCTAGATTACTGGCTAAAAATATCATATCAATATACAAATTAAAATTATTTTTTTAATGCGCCGTTTGAAGTGAATGCTAAATTAATGTACCTTCCACAAAAATTAAACTGACCAAAAAAAAAATTAATACACTAAAACCAAAAAAATCTTTAGAATATTCTCAGAGATAAGCATCCGAACGACTAAGCAACCAAATTTTAACCCACTTATTACAAGACTTCTAACCGAACTATTAGCCAAATAACTTTCAACGTACAATAATCTGTTAAAAAGCACATTAACTGTGAGATATTTAAAACACAAAAATCAGGCAAAAAAAATCAATGGCCGTATTGATTTGCTAAAATTATAACAACTGCATATCTTTCCTAAGCGATACGATGGATACCTGGTGGCGTTTAGTTGTTTTAGTGACATACAAACATAACCTCATTTAACAGGTTACTAATTAGTCTAAATCAAGTAGTTATTGCTGCATACGTAAATACTATTCGTAGATTAAGAACAACCCAATTCTTTCTTATCACCACTTTCCACGTATTCAAGACACAAATTGTCACAATCTGAAGATGAAAAGCGACCACAAACAATTAAAAATGGAATACAATCAAAAGCTAAAAAACAAAGTTTGCTAAAAAACAGAAGTATTCGTCAATCAACTAGTAAATTACAGCAGAAAGTAAACAAGAAAAACTATAGAAATATATATAAATCAACAAATATAAAAATCAACACACTGGTTCGACAAATACTAAACATGACGTTATGTCACTAACTCAGCTTCCTATCCATGCCAAAGTGGCGGTGTGATCTTAATCGAGATTACCTATTGCTTATAACTTTTAAACCTAAAGGTTTATAGTTATTAGTTACTATTATTATAATTAGATTAACAACGATGTACCAAAAGTTATTTACCTAAATTACTTTTGAGAATGACTGCCTTTGTGATGAAAAAATTCCCATTTTAAAAAAGTTTTCACATGAATGTCCGGATAACCAAAAACACAATTAACATGACAAACGAAAAGTTAGTAATTAATTTTCCTCTTCAAGCATACTTAACGCTGGATAAACCAGAAAACGCATACGCAAAGGGCAGTATTGAAAAGAAACGATGCGTTGTTAAAAGTACAAACCCACAAACAAAACTAGACGAGTTAGATTTGGGTCTATAACTATTGTTAACGTGCGTAAGGGTTATCGAAAGCAAAACAAAAAGGTCGCGTGGCCTTAACAAGACGTTATTGTAACTAACTTTATACAAATACAAATAAGTGGAATGCATGTACTTTTATTTATTATAAAAACAGTGCTGGTACTCATATTTGCGTTAATGAAAATAATTGTGAAATAAAGTCATAAATTTCAAAGGCAAATGCACATATAACGAATTATAATTCGACTATAAATTTCTGCAGAAAATAAATGACGACAGCAATACATGTATACCAATAGAACGAGCAATTTGCGACAAACAAACCGCATCACTAAATAAACAAGAGAGTTCATCTATATGAGTTTGCATAAACAAATTTGACAAAAGGATAGGGCCTCGATCATTCAAAACATTGTTTTTCGCATACGAATGGTCCTACATGTTAAGTACCACACATCAATTAAATGCGTCATTATAATAAAACAAAAGGGATTGAAATATTATATCATCCACAAAACCGACGCGTGCTAACGCTCGTTATATCAGCTGCGAGGATTTCCCTTTGAAATGAAAACAACTGAATAACCAATGCATCGTTACAACACACACGGGAAAAGTGTGCGTACGCAATTTCGCATTCGACATAAATGTTACCATGTACGAGATGCTTGAATTAAACAACTCTAAATCATAAAGTTTTCATCTGCATACATGAAATGAATTAAAATTTTACAGCAAAATATTTGAATTGCAGATATACAACTTGACTTTAAAACACTTTTAACTTAATAATAAAAAAATAAAAGGCAAAATGCGTCGTAACTTTGAATAAGCAACAAGTACATGACGTTTCTCCCTGTTAAATTATATCGATACTTACATTGCTGTGACATGCCTTTAATGCAATGCTCAGTTTCTACTGATTTAACAATATATAAAATAACCGACTACATCGCAAACAACTTATAATGGTTAAAGCAATTTTGTTTTTTCTAAAAAAATTTGTTTTCCGATATACCGTGAAATCATACTCATCAAAACATAATAATTATTTTTCGAAGTACCTTTATTATTATTAATGTATATAAACTACTATGTTCAAATATATTATTTATATTCCATAACAAAAAATTCAAAAACAAATTAATGATCTTCTGATATATTAAAAAACCCATTAAAAAATACTACAATATGAGTTTTGTGAAAAAACATAATACAAAACACCATAAATAAAATAGTATGAAATTAAAAAAACATTTAAAGAAATAAATGATTATTATATAAAATACAGTAACGGTTATACCAAAAATAAAAACAAAAATTAACTTTAGTTTGCGCGATTTACCTCTGCACATATATAAAATAGTTTAGCGCAATCGAATGTATATCATTAATCAAACCATATATGCATCTAAGCCTTATATATAGTATATAGAAGAACACTTAAAAAATAACTTACAGACTACAGCGCGTAGAAATAATATACGTTCCCCAGAGAAAACCCCACAAAAAATAAAATGATGTCCGTGCATGCTAAACTAAAAACCATAGGTTTTTTTTTGTTAAAAAAATGTTTTTTACATTTACATTTTAAATTAAATTGAATATTTTTATTTTTAACACAATGTGATACTTTGGCGAAGTAACCTCGCGTAGGTATCAACTACAGCTGAGGAAGCTATTCAGATCTGCTTGCTTGAAAGTGGTTCAATTATATATGTATACATCGATGCAACTTCAATATCACCACTGGGTCAAAAACAACAATTAAAAAATGATTTTGAGTAAAAAATACGTTTCTTGATAGTCTTGTTAAATATAACAGAGTACTCAAAAAATCACGCCATTTTGATATATTATTTTAAATTTAAGAGATGTGCAACAGAACAAAAAAGTGAAAAACGTGACTAGTACTTAGACTACCATTATAAGTTGATTATATCTCCTTACAATAAAAATGTCTTACTGCATTTTGATCCATTTTACTTTGGAGATATAAGCCAGCACAACACCAATTAATAGGTTTGCTATACCAGCCATGCATAGCCAAAAGTATCTTAGAATAGACTGTTTAATATAGGAACAAACTAGACAACGAGAAAACACATATTCAGCTACTTCTTCCTCTTTATTACATCCTTGGTAAAATTTTACCAATAAAAATTGTGTCTGGTTTTAAAATTAAACTAATGTAGAGTATACGTTCCTAACGTAAGTATTAGCGTCCCCCGTTTCTCCCAGTAAGCGCTAAATCGTTTATGAAAAGCAGTAACAAGCCCAGAAACAAATAGGGAGTGTTAAAATGTCAGCAGTTAGCCCCGGCTTTTTTGATAAACTAAAAAAGGACCATTGTGCTGAATTGTGTCCAATACGTGCTACTTTGTGCCGCAAAAACAAATTTTTACAGTTTTTACGGAGACAATTTATTTTTATAACAGATAGTCCCGCCCCGCCTTTTTTGATAAAATCAAAAACAACCTGTACTAAATTCTGCTCTGTATGTACTACTTTGTGACGTGAAAATATTTTTTTTATCTTTTTAACGGTTTTTACAATAATACATAGCCCCGCCTTTTTTGATAAAATGCAAAATAACTTTTGCGTTGAGTTGTACTCAGTATGTGCTATTTTGTGCAGCAGAAACAATTTTTGTTTTTTTTACCAATTGTCATTTTTTTGTTTATCAAAAAAAGCGGGGCTAACTTTACTGATATGTATATTTGCATTGTTTCAAATACTCTTAGTACATAACTATCTGAAGCCTAAAAACACTTTTTGAAAACTCATTTTCTTAAATCATTTTTCAAAAAATATATTTGCAGTTAACACAGAACTAATAGAAAATAACAAAAAACTACGAGCAACATGATACAACTCTATTATGAATAAAACGTGTGTAAAGAAAAGAAAAAATAATTTTTTTACCTCGTTTTTTACAAATACATATCTTAGTAGTAACTATAATGTAAATTTCATTCCAGTAAATAATTTTACTTTGAAAATCATTAGTCATTTTGTGTAATGTTTTTAACTCATTAGCAGATTCTAAAGAAACCAAACCGTTTTTACGATAATACATAGCCCCGCTTTTTTTGATGAAATAAAACATTACTAACAAGACGTGCTACTTTGCGTCTAAATATGTATGTAGACTTCTGAAGTAGGCGAAATGGTTAACTCAAGATCAAGTCGCAATTTCGAAATGTGTGTCGGTATATTTAATTACATTTGTACTAATTACTGAAAAATATTGTGATCATCTTTCAAGTCATCGGCTCTGAAATCATTTATAATAAATGTCTTCCTACATGCCACATCTCACTATCACTCGATGCAGTATGAAACCAAGCTTTTTATTTTCCTAATAACTCTAGAAATATGAATAATATTTTTTTTCAAAAATTAAGAGAGAAATTTAGTTGTATGGCACAAAATAGTACAATAAACAACGTGTCATTTTGCGTTTTGTGTAAGACAAACAGACAACAGATCTCCCATCGTAATGATTTTTTTCTTCATGAAATCTGAAAATGATAAAAAAAACAATATTTGTTTCTATTGCACAAAATAGCACATACCGAACACAGCTCAGCACAAAGTAATATTATCGAAAAAGACGAGGCTCTATCTGTTATCAAAAAAATAAATAGTCTCCGTAAAAACTATAAATGAAGAAAAAATAATTTGTTTTTGCGTCACAAGGTAGCACGTATCGAGTAAAATTCAGCACCCTAGTTATTTTTTATTTTATCCAAAAAAACGGGGCTATGTAATATCATGAAAACGGTTTTGTGTTTATAAAACCTGCAAGTAACAAGAAAAACAATTTTTTCACCGCACAAAGTAGCACATAATGAGCACCATTCAGCATACTGGTTATTTTTGATGTTATTGAAAAAGATAGAGCTATGTGTTATCATAAAAATTGATTGTCTCTGTAAAAGATTGTAAATGAGGAAAAACAGAATTTGTTGTTGCGGCACAAGGTAGAACGTACTGAGCACAACTCAGAAAAATGGTAATTTTTTTGTTTATCAAAAAAGACGGGGATACGTTTACTGACGTGGCGTTAAAACGTATTGAACAAATTAACAATACTTATATTTATGGTTAATGTGCTACGAGTTTCATATAATATTTCATTGTTAATTGTAAAAACTAGGAAAGCCACACAAAATAGTGAGAAATTAATCTTTTCTAACAGTCAATGAAGTGTTTCTTATGATAAGACCAGACCAAACAATAAAAAAATGATTTTAAGCAATATCTCAATGAATAAGAAGAATTAAACCTTCAAATTTCCATTTAACTCAATGAATCAACTCTAGCAAATAACGAAATCATACCATGCGTACGATTTATAAAAGAATTTGAAAACTGATAGTGAAATATTTTATCAGCGGCTACTGATGGTTCTCCGGCAGTCAGGAAGCTTTATAAGAGTTTCATAGCCCATTTAAAACAAACAGCAACAAATGTCCTTGCTGTATAGCAATTATAAAATCCTGCATACGTCGCACAGTGGGATATTTGACGAATTATGTTTTAAACTAATTTAAGCGTATCAGTTAGTAAATTAATTAATTAATTAGTTACATACAGGGAGCTCATAAAAAATCTATCTTGACCTATTTAGAGGTTTTTGGGGCACACTGTTAACAATAGTTAATAATTCATTATCTGTTTCTTCATGATTGAAGTCCTCTTCATCAAGACCACGACAAAATTTCATCGGCAGTAACATTTCAAGTCCGAACTCAAAAGCAATCTGTTAAGAATATCCTCATAACAAGAAACTCGAGCTTTCGAGTAAAATTTTAACGGAATTATCGGAAATTATTTATCGGGCTCCTTCTTCTGACAATTGACCGATTAGTAGTATATCATCTTCTATTACAATTGTATCATGAAATAAGATCTTGTGCGTCGTGGGCGACATTAGGTACCTAATATATAATTGCACATAGAGCTCAGCTGTTTCTTCTGTATGTTTTTTGAGCTTTTGCAAATTAATATTTTAGCTACTAGATATGGTTTCTAGAATAACTTTAAAACGATATATTAAATTTTGATCAATCTGTTAGAAAAGAGTCAGTAAAAATCTTCTTCTTGTGTTTCTATCTTCAGGGTTGCCATACCCAAGCTTACAGACATAAACGTTTTGAAAATATTAATAACAATAATTTTCTTTAAATTGCAATTCATGTCCTAAATAAGGTTAAAAAGACAGTAATGAGAATACCTATTTCATTCGTTCATTTAAAAAATTGCGCAAAGAAGGATTATTCAGGAAAAGAGCGTTAGAGATGTTTTCTTGTAAACAAGGATAGTAACCACTGGTGTAAACATTGGAGCAGTCAGTCTTTTGGTACGGAAAATCTTGTGATTATATGCTCTTAATTTAAATTTTCTAAATTTTGTTTAACAATAAAAAAAAAATTTGAAACGAGCCATTTCAAAAAATAGTTTGGTTGTTATAACTAATTGAAATGACTCTGTAGAAGTATATATAAAGGAATCATATTGCAACAGAAATTATTACGACTTTTGTTAATGCGACAGTTATTATTTTACGCAGTGTACATTTTCTTCCAAAGAAAATTTAATACGTGTAGTCACCATATTTCTTAAAATACAAATTCAAAATTAGCAAAATCCAAATAAATATTGAAACTCAGGCAAGATTAATTTTCAAATTAACATTCCTTAGTTTGCATTAAACTACACATTATATACTGTAATCAACCGTTTTCTCTTCATTTTACAGTAATATTGATTAAATTTTACTTTATACTCTTGCTTGATGTTGATTATATTTTTTAGTGTAAATACCTGATAATAGTTTATGGATGAACATTCCTTGAGCTGTTATAAAATAAAGTCATTTTTATGGGTTAACGAACAAAGTCAAAAGTTGTTGTATATCATTCTAGTCATGTATAACCCATATCTGTAATTGACTGCAATTAATTCTTTGTTATTGTTTTTCTGTAATTAATTTTTACAATAATTTGAGTGTACCGCCGTTAAACTGCAAATCAGATTATGTGCGCTATTTACAACCCTAACAGTAATCCACATTTTCAATAAATTTACACACCGTGATCTTATCAAAATAACAGTTTACTCTGCATTCTAAAAAACGTTGCGGTTAAAGCATACACACCATAATCGTCTCTTGAAAAGTCCTCTCCAGAATGCTTTGAATTCCTCGCCATTTTTGACCACTCCTAAGATTTTTTCATTCAACAATGCATCTTCCAAAACTACAAACGTTTTACAGAGCTCCGAATCCGGCTTATTACTTGTGAGATTTTTGGTGATTAAGGAGTAAAGCAAATGCCCTTCAATTGCACAATGCATTGCGTTTTCAACCTTCAAACCTATCTTTAAACGACCTGAAAACTTCATATAATTATTGACTTTGGTCACAAGATAGACAATAATATTTTATATTGTCAAATAGGTTACGATGCATCTTAAAAATAACTGTAACCTGAGCTATCCTAAGATATAATAAATTACCGTTCTGAAAATCGCATTCTTACGGTCGAATATCATAGAGCTCCTTCGTGTGCTTACTGGTACACCTCAAGTTATAAATAACATAATAAAATTCAATCTTTTTATTCATCGTCTACACAATTGCCGGTGCACGTCTCATACATTCTTATATAAATACAGATCTATATACTACGGGTACTACTAATCCCCATTCTTTAGAATCGATAACTATTTTAATAAATGCTCTCCCATTATACAGTTCTTTCTTTCGACCATACAGGGCGACTCCTTAAGCATGGTCCTTAAATTTATTTCGAAAAGTATTTGGTCTAGCAATACGAGAAAAAAATTTCATAGACGAAATCATATATAGAGAGTTTACTAAAAATATTTTCACTTTTGAAGACCTTTTGGGGGCGGTGCAATCAGGGGGTGGTTACAAAAAATCGTAATTTTCTCAATGATTTTAGATGTAAAGATATTCATTAATCTACCTAGTTTGAAAACTTATCTAATTCAACAATAAAATTGTCTATTACAAAATTTATAAATCTCAATGCTAAGCTGTTAGGCGAAGACATAACCTTTATAAACAAAAATGAACGTATTGTCGATTAGAAATATTTTATTTCAAACAGTTTGTAACTGTCGTATAGTACCAAAGATTCTACATTAGAAACACCCTATGGCACATTTCTTAAAATTTTCTTGTTAAATTGGTGACGCATTTTTGTGACGACTCCCAGATTTTTGCGGAAAGGCATAGTGAGCTTAGTATAGTTGTAAAGTACATGAATTAGTAGTTAGTTCTAAATTTTATCTTCTTTAGGAGGGGCAATAAAAACCACTCTAAACTGTTTTTATGGCTACGTTTCGTGCCTCTAGTGTGCACTTCTTCAGGCCAAAGAAAAGGTTATGAGTGGTGACACTGTATACAGTGTATATTGTTTGTTTAATTTTAATGTCCGTCGTTTTTCTTTGTATATACATTTAAATTCTTTTATTCATTGACCTAATTTTATGTTAACTAGAATAAGTAACATTATCAGACGGTATGCTTGTTAGACCAGTGGACTGTCACCACTCATAACCTTTTCTTTGGCCTGAAGAAGTGCACACTAGAGGCACGAAACGTAGCCATAAAAACAGTTTAGAGTGGTTTTTATTGCCCCTCCTAAAGAACATAAAATCTAGAACTAACTACAACTTAACTAACAGGAGGATAAACTACTTTACCATTTACATGAATTAGCAAATCTATCATAAAAAATTTGAAATCTCTGTCATTGGAAAGACGGAAGATATGACACGAAAAGTATAAAAATGTCTTTTGTGAACCATCAATCGCGAAAGTGTTCAAACTGCCTCCCACTGCTTAGAATGCACTCATTGATTTTTATTCTGGTTGACAGTACGGCAGCTTATAATTTCTCCCTTGAAATAGACCGTATGGCGTACGGTGGTGTTAAAATCATGTTCTCGCTCGTAGTAGAAGGATCTTGATAGACTAAATCTTTTATACGTCCCCAGAAAAAAAATCTAGACATATCACACTTCCCCTCCCAATCCATCGATCGGGAAATTCATCGTTGAGATGGTTCCAAACTCCACCTGCATAATGAGCAGGGCAGCCATCTCATTGTAACCACGTATTTTGACGACTATTCAAAAGATAGTCATCAATAAATGTGGCAATTTATTTGTTACGAACTCTAAAAAAGCAGCACCATTTAGCAATTAATCAAAAATGTAGGGAACAACAATCTGTCCGTCAAGTATCCCACACCAAACATTTACAGACCATTGATGTTGATTATTCACAACTCGTATCCAATGAGGGGTTTTCTTGACATAACAATGCATGTTGTGCCGATTCATATTTCCGTTATTCTTAAAAGTCATTTCATCTGGCGTTCTCGATTTGGATACATAACGTTGTAAGATCGTGAAGCAATTAACTCATTTTCTTTACATTGAAAATATATCCGTAACATGTCACATGATTCGGAATTTGTGAAAACCATCTGTTACAAAGTATTTGAAAACAAACAAGGACGACAACAAAGAGATAACAAGGTTGAAATAAAAACACAAAATAGTAACAAAACTCAAGTATGCAGCAACACAAAACACAAAAATTAACAACGTTCAGATAGAAACACAATGCACAATCTCGATAGGTACTTAATTTGTTAAAAGCAAACTAAATGTTTTGACAACAAATGCAAATGCTACTATAGGCAATCCTTCCTAAGCGATACGCTATCTGGTGGCATTTTTAATAAACAGAAATAATGGTATACGAGCACAACCTCATTTTAAATTTTAATATAAATTATTTTGCAACGGTTCTTAATTACTGCTTGCATAGAAGATAAATGATAACTGCATCGTTGCCATCGATTGACTGACATTATTTAAGATTAAATTACATTTTACGTCTTAGTAATTCATTTTTTTGTAAAATTTATAGTTGCTACATGACGTTGAATACTGCAATAATCGTTTACTTATTATTTTGTTACAGCGAAAAGTGAGAATAACCATTTCATTGCACATTTGCACTAAACCATGTACATTTTAAATCAGTTTACGATAACTGATCCAAATGATTTATATTGCTCGTGAAACAAACAGCAACCGACTAGAAAAAAACTAAATATTTTTTATTTCATATAATAATAATATTCAATTGTAATGCTTGATTGTGACAATATATAGGCAATATTGTATTAAACTATATTGCAATTAATACAACAGAATTATACTTAAATAACTTAACCGGTACATTTTACTTACAATTAAATTAAAAAATTAATTAAACTTATTACACTTTATTCTAAAAAACTTAACATTAAAGATGATAGAAATACTTTAAATTCAACTTTATAACCACTTATAAACACCAAAAAACTAATAAATTTGAAACTGTATACCATTAAATCAGGTTTCTATTTACACCACAGTGGCGCTGCGATCTTAATCGAGATTACCTATAGACGTTATACTATTTTTCATAATACGTCATAATACGGTAAAAAACAAATCAAGCAACCGAACTTCTAGATTAATAAACATTTTGTGTCATATCTCCCGTTCCTCCAATAACAGAATTCAAATTTTTTATGATATATTTGCTAATTAACTCAATTTACAACTATTCTAAGCTCCACTATGCCTTTCCATTTAATTTTGTAAAGAAAATTGCATAAATCTGCGAATCTTCCTAAAATGTGTCACCAATTTAACAAGAAAGCTTCAAGAAAAGTGCCATATGGTGTTTCTAATGTATAATCTTCCGTACTTTACAACAGTTACAAACTATTTGAAATAAAACATTTCTGATGGACAATACGTTCATTTTTGTCTATAAAGGTTATGTCTTCGCCTAAAAGTTTAGCATGGAGATTTAGAAATTTCGTAATAGATAGTTTTAATGTTGTTTTAGATAAGCTTTCGAACTAGATAAGTTAATAAATATTTTCTGTGAACTCCTTATATGTGATTTAGTGTATGAAACTTTTTCCGTATTGCTAGACCAAATAGTTTTTGAGATAAATTTGAGGGCCGCGATTAAAGACTCACCCTGTACATTATAAATTAGAATCAAATTTCCTCTCTTGATTAAAATAAAATTCTATGAAAATTCATCGACCAAAAAATTGTTGCACTTCGTAACAGTACTCGTTTCTTGCTTAGGAAAAAAATACGCTGCTAACCACTTTGTAACATAGACCATCGCTACCAGTCCCTACTCTGTTTTTAAAGACAGCAATATCTACAGCAATTCTTTTAAACTTTGTAGTCCCGTCAGAACTTTTTTGGCTTCGGTTGACATCCTCGAATAGTACCTTCAGTACGTGTTTAGTACGCTATCACTTTGGAGTAAAATGCTGAGATATTTTCCTACAAAGATTGCTGATTTTTGCGTTTCTAAATCATAGCTAAATATAAATCTGGATTCTTTTGTTGGTTTTTGACCACTTCTTGTGGTTCTCAATAATCATTTGTCACCGTTATCCCATAACAATCACCTTTTGATCATATAATGTACAAAGATGTTCACATGCTGTTGAACATGGATCAGCATTTAGACGGTTCCTTCCTAGTCAATAATCAATATTGCAAACTTGGTATCTAGCAAGCGGCTTATCCTTCCGAATTTGAAAAGTGCAACAACCATCATAATTGGTCCGCAACATAAAGTTTATGTCGTATTTATTTGTAGAAATGCCCCAACAGATTTCAGAACACCAGCAGTTTCCTCTATTTTGCTGTGACAAAACAACCTCAATGCCATTATTACTAGCATCTGTATCTAATACAAACTAATCGTCTTTTTGACACATTACCGGAGATGTTCACAGACTACTTGAGAAATCAATTATTTTTGCACATATTTTATAACTGGGTAGACTTTTGCCAAGTTTCTCCGGTGTTGAATTTATGAGCTACTAAATTAGTTATGCCGTTATCATTATCTTCGCTCGCAAACAGACTTTGACATTTGACCTCGGCGAAAACAACACTGATTTGCATATTATTCAATATCTATCATTAAAGCATCAGTGATATTGGCGTAGCACACCATAGTTTTGTGTTGTTTATGTTTTTCATCAGTTATAGATTTTAAAGCGTTTTCGCAACAAAACGCCATTTGCAATTTACACATGTCCGTTTTTCTAACGTAGACCTCTAACAAATATAAACAATTTGTCTATAATGTTAGCAACTCGATAACGTCCTTTTTGTTTGCCAATGGTAACATCAACGTCTATAACATCGTAGGTAACTACAGATTCTATATTGACTACCCTTAACTGGGTCTTTTTCGGTAGCAGTCTGTTACCAAGCACTACGTTGCCTTTTATTTGTAGTCTAACAACGAAATAGATTTTTCGTTAATTATTCTATTTACATAAGCAGTATTGATTTTCTCCTAGAAAGTTGCAGAGATGAATGGTAACGAAGCCGTACGAATACCGTGCAATCATCTTAATTCAAAGTTCCAATTAAAATTGAGATACAACAATCAGTGAGCGACTTTCACATTAATCCAGACTGTCCAGCGGCCATATTTTGAACAGAACCTACCGCAATCTCCGATTGAAATAAAGAGATAACTAGAAAGCCTAAAACAATAGAAAAATCAAAATTGCTGTATATCGCGCAGCAATATATTCTAGCGTGTAGGGCAGTGTGATACTGTGCAAACCTACCGAACGAAGAAAGAAATGATAAAGAAATCTATCAGAAAAGACTTATTTAATATATGTATGTTCAGGAACCAAACTGAAATATAAAATAGGGTAAAAACGAGCATGTTTATGTTACTTTGTTAGTATGCTGTCTTTTTTTAGAAAATTGTATACAAAATCTATGGTTTTTGTCAAAGTTAATCATTTCATAAAAAAATAAAATATAAAAGAATACTAGAACATTGAAACAGCACTTTTTATAATCTTCATTAATAAAAGAAAAGTAGTAGCCAAAGTATTTAAGAAACATTTATTGATTACAATTGTGATTGTGTTTTTCAATTCCGAAAAAAATACTTCCGCCCAAACGCAAAATGTTAATGTAACTCGTAAATGTTTTTAATACATGTATTTTATTTTGACTGTTTTTTTTAATCATAAAGTGGGCAAAACCTAGGGTAAGATTATACTCACAAACTTGACATTTTCTTAGATAATACATTAGAACGGCGATCAATAAATGCTGATAAAACTCCACTAATATCAATCATGCAGTTAAAATAAATTCCACAATACGTGTCAAAGAAGAATGCCAAAGTCTAAAATATTTACTTCTTGTTTCAAAAACTAACGTTTAATAAACATTTTATAAAGACCAATTCAAGTAATGCAATATCAGTAAGGTTAAAACTCTGTCCAAGGCAAACGTCATTTTATTAATGCCACCAATAAAAAAGAATTTTTAGTAAAGAAATTAAGAGTTTAATAGACCACAAGCGGAATGTGTAGTTTAGATGCCGTTGTGACTAATTAACTTTTTAATAAACAAAACCTACGATTAAATCGGCGCCTTAATGATATTGCAATTATGGTAATCTAAATTAATTTTTTTAAAGCTAAATAGATTTAGTTAAAATCGATGTAGGTCTTTAATTAATCATCTATCAAGCTTTGACGTACCTTAGGTTTACATTTATCACAACACGTCTTTAGTTTTTATCTAACATAAAGAATAGAAAAATAAGCAAGTCATATAACAACTAATAATTGATATCGTAAATACACAATTGATACTGCTTAGTTAGTCATTCAAAATATGAAAAGAAAACATGACCGTTAAAGGCACGTGGTTCCCGTAAACTAATTTGTGATCACAGCAGGAATATACAAACACTCCTTATAAAAACTAAATAAGTGAATGACTGAACACATTCTTATAGAAGGGTCATTAGTTATTTTTGATACTTTATCGTCATGATGAGGTGTAGTCATGACGCTGATTACAAAAAAGGTACAAGCATAATCACGAACGTGAGATTTACATAACAACTTGAATGACAACTTACGATACGATAATTGCATAAATACACAAAAACGATTTCGAAATATTAAAAAGAAACAGTCACTGTAATGTATACGTCTAGTGCAAATACAACGGTATTAATTATTTACCTTTTCAGGAACTTTCTTCTTCTCTTTCTGCGGTCTAGGACTTAACTCATCTTCAACTGAAGCCATTCGATTAAACTTTTGAGTTCTTTCTTTAACACTAACAGGCTGTTTATCACTTTCCGCATTTTGATTTTCTTGACGTTGCTCCTCATTTTCTAGTGTGTGTTCTAATTCGTTTACGGGATTTTCTAAGTCAGGCCTTCCTTTTTCGCTGTTTTTGCGTCTAGGCGGTGCTTGTGGCGGCGCCGATTCTTGAAGAGACATGTTTGAAGAAATTGATATTGTATCGTACGACACATTTGGAGATGCCGTAGGTGGCGGCGGCGGAGGTCTATAAGGCGGCGGTTGCCTAGAGTTTGGCGAACTCCTCGCTACAAAATCTTGTACAGAATGTGTAGGAGATAAAGGTATTCCAATTGAGTTAATTGGATCAAAGCAAGGTTGAACCGAAGTCGACACGGGAGGAACTCCAGTATCAGGATAAGGAGAGTATTTTGGTTTCAATATCAAAAACTTCTCGTCTCCTTCAGTTTTAGTTACAGCGAGTGTATTAATGTATTTCTTAAAAGTGGTTCTAGCGTCATCTGCAAAAAGAAAGCAATTGTTTTAGATGATAAATTTAAGGTCAGCTTAAAATGACCTAGTCATAACACAATTAATTTTAGGTAACGTAATATTAACTTTTAAATTTTAATAAAATAAAGAATTTGAATTACCGTTACAAGTGTTTGTTTGAAATTAATTATACATACAATAGATAAATATACAAAACTTAATTTTAATGTCTAATTAAATAGTTTTTTTAACAAAACAATCAATTACCAGTAAATTAAGAAAACGACATTTTTATAAAATAGGTACAAATGATAATTTTAAGTTACTTAAATATTTAATGAGTTATAACATACATGTATTTGCATGTATTGGCTAAAGCAATTGTAATAGACAATTTATAAATCTAGGTGTTTGCACAATTTGTAAATCAAACAGTTTTTTATAACAAATAAATAAATACACCTTATGGTTTAATAGTAACGTTTTTGTGTTGCCTTTTGAGAGCTTCTGTCGAATTTTACATTAACTTTAACACCTTTCTTTTCAATTTTAACTGAATTTCGAGATTTTTTAAATGACTTTTCTACCAATCGCATACTCGTTCTAATATAATAATTTACTTTGAATACTTAGTTTTATGTGAATTTCTAGTTTTCATTTTACTACACTAAGAAACAAATGTTGACGTTTGCGATATTGGCAGCATAAAAACGTTTTTCGTTATACGCACCTAGCAACTATGCGCATTTTAACAAATAGCACAAAATTAGTAAGAACTTGTAAATTATCGATAAATTTACTATGCTGATGTGATTTACGCTAAATCACGAAAGTAGTCTTTCATTATGCAAATATGACGGTTTTATAAATAACACGTACTTTTTTCATACATTTGTGACAAAGTTGGTCTTAAAAAACAAAGACCAAATAACTATTCGTGAAAAAAAACATATTCTGCTTAGCGATAGATGACAAAGATAAAAATAAAAACTGTAAAAGTATGTGAGAAACCGTGGAACGAAAATATTCTCATAGTAGTAAAAAGTATATTAGAGACAAGTCGCTTGTCAATATTCAGTTCGTCTTTGACAAACTTTTCATGCAGCCGTTCTCTATTTATAAACTAATTTTGAAACCACCAACCAAACTAAGAAAGAAACAGATAAATCCGAGAGAAGAAAAACTTAATGCGGTAATAACCTAATGCCGACTGTGCAGATTTAATCAAAAAATTAATAAACATACTAGAAATGAGCAACTGGAAAAGCAACCACAAAAAAATGATTAGTCACGTGATGATATAAAAACAAAAACTAAACTAATAAAAATTGCTCAATACAAGAAGAATAAAGAATAGAAAACGAAGACAAACTATAAAATATAGTGATTTTAAAAAGAAATAAAAAACCTTAATCGTGATCAAAACAGTAAAAAGATCTGGCAGATGTAAAAGAATATTGGTGTGCATAAGGCAGAAAATAATTGCCAAAAAAAATAAATTTAGAAAGTTTGTGTTGAAATCATTAAACCACTTTTTTTATTTTTCGTTTATGACATGCAAATGTCGAGAAAGGATTGAATAACCGATGTTTATGATTCAGTTTGTTTCACTATATTTGGCAGAACGTCATAGAGCTTAATAAATTTTTCCAAGGCGCAGTTGGTTCTTTAAAACTCAAATTAAGAATTAATATAACATGACTTGTGCACAAAGTTATTTTAAGACATTTATCAACTTTTTTATAATATCTACAGAATTTGTAAATAAACTTAATAATAAAAACCGTAAAATACAGAATAATAAAAACAAAGATTTCTTTAAACTAATACATATATTTAAAAAAGCAGCTGCGAAAAAAAACGACATGATTTACTAGAAGCTATGTAGTTGAATAAATTTGAATTAGTTTTCATAATAATAAAATCTTGTTTATCTATGTCTACGTTAAAGGTGGTAACAACAAGTAAGAATGATTGTCAAGTTTCATTATAACTTTGTAAAACAATTTTACAAAATGCTGAAAATTGAATAATTGTATGAAACGTTCTGAAGCAAACTGTCGTACATTTTTTCACATAATTCGTTTTTAGTTGCATTTACTGTTTTCTAAAAATTTAAAATTAAGTTTAAAAGTTTGATATCCTTTATGATGTGATTTACGTAAAAGATGTAAATTCATTTTATAAACATATCAAATTCGTTTGTCAGAACTTTTTTAGTTAGTTATTGATTAGAATGCTACAGATGCACTTACCTGTTTCATAATTATCTTAATATCTATGCGTGTTTTTGTGGTGTTTCATTAAAATACGATCATACAAGTCGTATGCCAAATGAAATAAAAAATTCACAAGATTCAATCAAATTTCAAAATCGAAAAATCTAAGTACAAGATGAACTTTCAATAGTAGTAAATAATAAGGATTACAAGTACACTTTGTTCCAAAAGATAGTGTCGTTCCTAACTTCGCTACATAAGCAAGTCAGTATCATTCGTTAAGAAATAGATATACATATAAAAAGTGACTGTAAAGATCTTTCTGAAAAATCCCGGATGTTTTCTACGAAAAACCAAGTTACTTTTATCGAAAAAGGAAAAGTCATCTTTACCGTTGAGACCTCTTTTTAGGTGAGAGTTACAAAAAAGTAACGCACTCGGTAAAAGTGCATGTTTGGGGTTGCTTTTGCAAACAAGAGTCCTTGTATCTCTTTACAAATAATCTTAATGTACAAAAAATTAACATTATTTATTGAAGATCGAAGATGGTTTGCGACGCTAGATTAGCTTTCTTCGTAGCCTATTGTTATAGTCCCATTAAAAACGTGTGGGAAGCCATAAATGCCAAAGTCAAGAAAAAATGAGTCTTCAATCTGTCAGTCACATCCGACAAATATGGAGGTCTCCACCTGAGACAATAGCGGAAAACATCGTCAAAAGTATGCCTAACTTTGAACAATTTTCTTTTTTTTAGAAAATACAACTGACACGCTCTTGTGGAACAGAGTGAACATAATCGTTCTTATACAAATTTTTTAGAGTTTAAAAATTTTAAAAATGTGTTAATTACCACTAACTGAGTTTATCTGTGTTTCTAGCTTGTAGTGCTGTTGGAGTTAAGGGCCCACCGTCAATCCACGGCTCCCGAAAACGCAGAGTACCCTAAAAGTAACGGTTGGATAGAAACGTCCGTGTTTAAAAATTATTTTACAAATAGTTTTTTTAAAAACAATTGGACCTATTTATGATGGTCATGCTACACATGTTGGTCTCACATTGATAGAAATGGCAAGAAGTAAAAATATTGTGATATTAAAATTCCACCTCATTCCAACCATCTACTACAGTCACTTGAGTTATGCGTTATGAAATATCTAAAAGTTCGTTAGGATGCTAAGCTCACGACATGGCAAAGACACCATAAAGGCGTCAAATCAAAGAAAGAATTTTCAAAAATTATTGGACTATGACTGAAACAAACAAGAATGTGAAAAAACGGATTTAAAAAAGTGTAATAGTGTCGTTATTCCGAAAGAAAGTTATGATCCCACTGCTTTGCGACGGTGTTCACAACCATGAGAATAATTTACCAACCTGCTCTTTTAACTTCGATACAGTAACTGAAGCTCTAATTCAAATAGGCTTCAAAATATACCGGCAGTAAGCATTACTGCCCAGACAAATGCAGAATCGAGTGCAGATGTTGGTTTTGAAAAATTACTTCTTCCACAATAAAAAGTAACACTTCGAATAAGAAAGTCAAGAAAAATGGAGCTTGTCCAGGTGCTGGGGCTATCATTACAGATGATGCCATACAAAGCCTTAAAGACAATGAAATTAAAAAAGTTAAACTACAGAGAATCGAGCAATAGAAAAAGCCTAAAGACATACCTAAGATCTCGCCTAAGATAGACGATTAAGAGAATAAAAAAATTGCCGATAACCTAAGTCTAAACTCATATTCGATCGAGCGCACTTTATCTGATTTTTTTAAAGAAAATATAGAAGAACAGCTAGAAGAAAAGTCTTCAGACTTGTAATTAAAAAACAAAGAAGAAACTGGGTTATTGTTAAATTCAGCACAAAAAACGGTGTGAATTAAGTTTGTGGAAAATATTTTGTCATTAAATGAGTATAGAGAGACTATTTTTCGTTTTGTAAAAAAAACATTCGAACGTAGTGAAATAACCCTTTTCAAGATGACATCAACGATGTTGATAATGATGACATAATCTCAATTTTGCCAAAACCAACCATTGCTTGGGTGTAGAAGAAAAAATAACTGGACCTTTCTCGAGGTTTAAAAATTAAGATTAAATACAGCTTTAGCGTTTCCGTGGTAGAGTACGAACTCAGTCAAAACAGCCGTTGAGTGAAAGTCGAATTTAAAGGAACCTTTAGCTTAAACGGTTTATGAAACATACGACGCAACTTAAAGAAGATAATAATTAACAGTGTAAGGTGGAAAAACTACAATCAATAAGCATTTTGCGTTTCAAGATCTCCTGAATCAGAAAAATGTATTTTTGACAAAAAAAATTGGGTGTCTGTGTGTGTGTAACATTCTACCCACGATAACTCTCGAACCAAAAGTTCTAGTAACTTGAAATTTGGTATGGAGCTGGCTTTTTTTATTCTCTTAGATGGATCTGATAAAGAAACCAGAAGTGGGTGTATCCGCCAAGTTTTTCTTATATAATTTTGTACGTATGTAAATTATTCGAATAATTTTTACAGTTTCTTATAAGATAATTCTTCTTAACAATTTATTCAAATAAAAATTTGTTCTAACATTAATATTTTATTAGATATTTGATTTATAATTTAAAATGAATTTTAAATATAATCTAGGTTCGAATCTGGCTGCGACTATTTTTTTTAGAAAAAGATTTCATATATTGAAAGCAAGATACGTTAACAATAACAATTTTTACTGATTTACTAAAAAGAAAAGCAATATCGAGGCGCACAAATATAGGTCGATATGACAACATAACCACAATTTACCATATTTCGGTTATATCTTAATGAAATCGAGGAGAAAAATTTCAAAAAAAATATAACATGCTTTAAAGTCAATACAAACGTGTACATATCACTTCAAAGTCGGTAAGATGAAAACATTTTTAAATTGTCTAATGTGTAATACTTAGTACTTTGACTATTATTTCTTTTAAGCTTAAGTTTTCTGAATTCTCTATATTCTCTTGACTTGGATGTTTTTTCAAATTGAAAATAAAAAATATGTAGAAATTCCTTATAGAACAATCGTGTAGTGACCACACCAGTATTTTTAGTATTAGATTTTTAAAATAAGCAGATTTTTCAAAACAAAGTTTATTTCTGACTTTAGACTGATAAATTATAGAATGGGTCAATTTGACCACAAGTGGCATTTTTAGGTATTTACATGTAGTGGCGGTTCTAGTGTTAAAGTGCTTAGTAGAACGTCTTAAATTTAAGAAATTGGTGCTATAGCACTAATTTGTTACATTTTATACGTGGGCTCATTAACCATGAGATGGCGTCGACCACAACGCTTTTATATGTCTTCAATTTACTAATAAGAAAAACATTGAATGTGCATTCATAGCCACAAGCATAATATCTATTAATACCAAAAAAGTACTTAAAAGACTCCCTAATATAAGAACTAATAAGCACATTGCTACAACAGTTAGTAAAACCCTAATTAATTATTTAAAGAAAATTCGAACTCGTGCTGCAGGACCTTTAAATGAGAGAAAGAAAAAAAGTAGCACTGAGCAAATCAGTGTGTAAAAATTTTCACAAAAGTCACTAATATTGATAAATTTCACCGAAACTTTGATCTTGAATACTTTTGAGTGTAGAGCAAAATAATCCAGTACAAGCAGAAACAATAATGGAAGAAAATAAGATTCAAACCATGTTAACGAATATTCCCAAAATATGTGCTTGTAAGATTCACAACAAAAAAACATTAAATACTACGTTGCAGAAGTTATTAATGCAGATCGTCTAGAAAGTTTTCCCTTCGATTGACGACATTTCGGTAGAGCAGGAGGATAATATTTTAATAATTTTGCACATGCTTAAAATTATTATAAGCTATTTACCAATTTGAAAACGACTTTAGGTCCTACAACTTGCAATGAAGCCATATATTTTTACCTTCCAGTTACCTACTTCTGGGTCATTCCGTATAAAATGAACACTCTAAAATAAAAAAAATTACTTGACCACCTATGAATTTGATGATATTTGGTATGAAGATTGTCTTCATAAAGATTAAGAATACCATTTTTCTAAAATATCTTAAACGGTTTCAAAATTAAGGCTATGTAAAGTTTTTTTAAAATTCATCAAAAAACCTAACCGACATATTTGATATCACCATAGTTTTTCTCCTGGCTGAGCTAGAAAGATGGGAATGATGTCACTTTACTCAGTTTTAAATGCTCTTTCTTAATGTATAACACAACATACTTTGTTATAAAAAGTGTTTTTGAGAAATCCAATTCAAAATTTTGATTTTGATTTTCTCAAAAAAAAACAATGTTAAAAATTTTTTAATATTTCCTACAAGTAGTTTATATTTTTGGTAAGTGATTCTCAAAATTTCAAAATAAGAGGCTAATGGGCACATATAAATAATAATTAAAAAAAAAAGGATGTTTTATAAGTTTTTGTATAAGTTTAATACTATGTACCCTAACTTTACTTTATTTATTTACGATGGAGATTATTACCGTAATTAATTACGTACTTAAGAGAATTGCCTCTAAGGCAACAACTTAGTTATTTACAAAAATATTTTTTTTAGTGAAGTTGGAAATATTTTTTATAACTCAGGTACTTTATAATGCATTTTATTTGAAAATGTAAAAAGACACTCATAAATAACAATCACCAGAGTCTGTTCTAGATAATTCTTCAAGTTGTGACACGAAAGGTGACTAATAGTGGGTAGGTTTGTTGATTGTTTCATGAGCTGACAAGAGCCTCGCACATTCAAGTTGAGACAGACTCACTCTCAAGGTGTTATATTGTTCAGTCTGCATCTGCAGTTCGTATAGTAAGTAAGCAAGTACATAATGTAGGTGTTTAAAAGTGAACAATCTTTTGTGCTCACATAAGTTAAAATATAAGTTCTAATAATTAATTAAAACTAATTTTTATATATAAGTAGTAAGTGTTTACAAGAATATTATTTTGTAAGTACGACATGATAAACATGTATTGCAACTCTTTGAAAAACACAGTGAAAATACAATAAGCAAGGCCTATGTGATGCTAATGAGTTGGTCTTTTTCTAAAGTTTAAACAGACAATGGAAAACAAAAACAAATTCATTAAATTACAATGTTTTAACCCGCTAAACAAAACTAATGACATAATTAGAGATAAAACGAGACCGAGAAATGTAGCATCTTAGATGTTAAGTTTATATCCTGAAATACCTAAAGAAGCCAAAATTTGTGATTTTTTAAAAATCGAAATTAAACATTTAAAGGTGGACAGTACTAATCAACCTGGCCCCCCTGGCCTATTTTGTTCTCCAATCTCCAAACTAGTGAGAAATGCAGTTCTCAACCATATGACCCATACATTTCTTTAGATCCAAAAATTCTAATTGAACAATTGAATACTTCAATAGTTGAACTAGAAGAGTCTCCAATTAATGTTAAGATAATTCACTCTAAGCATTATTCTACTGAGAAAGTAAGAAAGATAAACTCTGCATTGAAGCGTAAACTCTTTTTAGCAGCTGAAGATTCATGTAATGATGGTGAGAATCTACATGAGTCAGTTTTACAAAACATCAAAAAAAAAAGTTTTCTACATCAACAAATAGAGTTAAGAAGTTAATGATACGTGTCTCCCCGAGAAATAGGGCATTAAAAAAATAATGCGTAAATTTATTGCAACAAATTATATGGTAAGACAGGCAAAACAAATATTAAAAGAAAAGAGTATTTTAGAAAGCCCCAACCCAAAGCCTGAAAAGGCTCTTTCAAAACCTATTATCGATACCGTTAAGTCATTTTATGAATAGCAGAATAATGCCCGGTATTAAGGACATTTGATTGTAGTCGATTCAAATGGAATTAAAATAAAAATGTCAAAACGACTAATATTGTGTAATCTTAAGGAAGCTTACTTAATGTTTAAGGAAAGATACTGAGATATTACAATAGGTTTTTCCGAGCTTCGACGAAAACATTGCATACTGGCAGGCCAAAGTGGTACACATTCATTCTGCGGATGCACAATCCACTAAAACATGAAGTTAATGATAGAAAATACGAAATTAAGAGCTTTGACAAAATTGAAAACTAAATACTTATAAACACTGTTTGAAAAAAAATGTGTAATCCACCAAATATTAATTGCTATACAAGTGAATGTACAGAATGCCCAGGTGTTGCACCAATTCGCAGAATCATTGAATAGGGTTTTGAAGAAAATCTTATAGAAAATGTCACTTAGCTTCAGTAGGTGTCTGTTGATCGTTGCAGTCTCTAAACTTTACAGAAATCTAATGAGGATTCTATAAATATTTTCTGTAACAAACTGACCATTTTAAAAATGCACGATTTTTTTGCAAATCAGCAGTCATCATTCATTAATGACAAACAAGAAAATATTAAAGAGTCTGAGTTTGTAGTAAACCTAGATTTCTCTGAAAACTATAATATTGTCGTTCAGGACGAAGCTCTAAGTTCCCACTGGGCAAGTGATCTTGTGACAATACACTTATTTGTAATTTATTACAGAGAGAATAATAAACCTAAACATTTAAATTTTGTTGTAACCATGTTTGGAGCATAACACTTTTTCTATGTATACATTCCAGAAAAGAATTCATGACAACAAAGTTTCAAGTAGTGCCAAAAAAGATTTTTTATTACTCAGATGGATGCGCTGCACAGTATAAAAATAAGAAAAATTTTATCAGCTTATGTTATCATAAGCAAGACTTTGGTCTAGAGGCACAATGGCATTTTTTTTGCTACTGTCCATAGAAAAAGACCATGTGATGGAGTTGGCGGCTCAGTGAAGACACTTGCTACAAGAGACAATCTACAAATTTTAACACCTATCCAACTTCATAAATGGGCAGTTAAAAATTTATCTGGAATTAATTTCACCTTTTCCACACAAGAGTATGTTGAGTTTGAGTAATTTCTGAATAACCGTTTCAGCCAAACAGGAAACAGCAATATAATGCTTATATGCCTGTAATTCAAGTGTATGTATGCGTAAAAATATTATCTGAAGATACAACGAAGGAAATAATGAGCATCCAAAAATGCCCTGAAAAACTACAAATGGCAGAAGTTACTGGATATATAACCGCTGTATAGACCAAAAGTGATGGCTGGAATATTTGTTGGAGAAGAATGAAGAAGTAGATGAACTAAAAGTGACATTTTTGCATCCTGCTGGTCTTTCATCATCATTTTCATATCCAAGAAAATCGGACATATTGTGGATACCACAGATGTACTTTGTAAAGGTGATCCCATCACTCCTACACGAAGGATTTACGTAATAACATCTAAAGAAGTCATAAAAATTCACAACCCATAAAGTATTGAACTTTTGCTTAAAATGTAAGTGTTAAAAATGTAATTTTAAGTTCCTAATTAAGGTAATATAGTAAAAAAATATGTAGTAGGTAGTCAGGCTACCTAACAGTTTCATAAAAGCCTTCTTTTTCAAATTATTATTTAACTATAAACCCATTAGCCCCCCACTTTTGAGAATCACTTACCAAAAGTATAAACTATTTGTAGAAAATTTTCAAAAAAGTACTTTTTGAGAAAATCAAAATCAAAATTTTTAATTGGTTTTCTCAAAAACACTTTTTATAACAACGTATGTTGTGTTGTACATCAAAAGAAAGAGCATTTAAAACTGAATAAAATGACACCACACCACTCACATCTTTCTAGCTCAATTAGGAGAAAAGCTATGGTGATTTCAGAATATGTCGGTTAGGTTTTTTTCTCGGATTTTAAAAAACTTTATATAGCCGTAATTTTGAAACCGTTTGAGATATGTGAAAAAAAATTGTCTTTTTTCTTAATCTCTATGATGACAATCTTCATACAAAATTTTATGAGGGGGGTTAGGTTTATAACCTGTGTTGATTTGACATGAAATAGCCTTTCCAGGTTTAGAAGAATGCCTAAGTTTTGTTTATACTTTTGCATGTAGTTTCTAGTTTCAACAAAGAAATATACTGTGAATCTAAATAAGTATCCTATCAAAGTAAAGAAAATAGAAAACCAGGAGTAGCAGATTATTAGAATTAATTCCAAAAAAAACTAGAAAGGAAAGCAGATAATTAAGGATTTTTAAACTTAATCAGAGAAAATGACAAAAACTAGCTAGCAAAGAAACAACAATCACAGAAAAAGCAATATTTAAAAAAGAGGAAAAACCTTTTTCCACAAAAAGAAAACAATGCACTAGGTTTCAAAAATCAAAGAATACTTAAAGACAACAAACAACAAAAAGCTAACAGATGCAGTGATAACAGTTAATTTTTAAAAATTTACATAATTATAAACAGTTATTGTACAAATCTTTCAGATGTTTCAGAATTGCAGAATCAATTGACTATATTGATTATCCTATTGATATTTTTAATTTGTATAACGTGGCACAATGTACAAAAATTCCTGAATAATTGAGCTTGCTTTAACCAACTGCAAAAAAAAATTACGAAATCACATAAGAGCATCGAGCGATCCACACGAGGCGACAACCAACAATAGCAAATAAAAACCTGAACATAGTCATTCATTTTTAACAAAATAGAAATACGAATGAGTTTTCCAATGCTGTCTATAACAAAAATTAAGCTGCTATGCCGGAAAATGATATAGCAGCATCAACATCGTGATTATATAAGAATTCAAAATTGTATTAATAAAGCCAGGGTTGGCACTAATTAAATTTAATATAAATTACAATATTAATTAGTAATTTATAATATTTTATACATTTAAAATTAATGTTATCATGGTTTTCGTTCGTAATGTAATTTTTTTTGTTGAGTTTCACACCAAAACTATTAATCAGACAAACTGATAAAAAGGCGATAGATAATACAATAAATAAAATCGCGATAACGAGATTAATATGAATACTTAGAATAATAATAAAAACCAATAGAAGAAATATAAATGAAATAGTATTAATCAACATAAAAGTTACACACATAATAATGAATCAACACCGGTACTCAATACTATCAACTATGAGTGTACGTAACGTTTCAACAGGTAGTCACATGTAAACAAAACTTTAAATCTCTATTATCTACGACACTACTCAAATTACAGTTTTACCTTTAGTTGCAGGATCCGTCAAATACTTCTTAAAATGTTTCACCACATCACGATTAGACACAATTCCACCTTTTTCGAGAAAATAATCTAAAATTATATTAATTGACAGTTCACTGGCCGCCATGTTTGCAACAACACGAGAAGGTACGACTATCGTTCGCACGGCAACGATACATCGTTAAACATTGACCTTCATGTGTTATATGATACGAGGGACGTTCGTGATAATTCTCGACACTTGAGGACAAATTCAATAGTCTTAAAACGATATTGAAAATAGTATTTAACAAACAAAAACACAAAGTGAAAGACCCTTTATTTTTGTCAGCTTTATCAAGATTATAATATAACATTACAACGGGAAATGCATTTAATTAAATATTTTGTGGCACATAATCAAGCAAAGCATCTGAGCCGTACACAACACCTGCAATTAGTGACGGTTCGAAGCTTCGCTAAATATGACTATCTTTAAATTTGAGATGATATCGTTAAAGTGCACTTTTAAAATTATAATAGTTTTATTACTACTTCATCTTGCTATGACACAATATATGTAAAGGCTACATTTCGCTAAACTACTAAAACAATTAATCCCGAACCGTCACATTTCCAAAACCATAATTTAAGCATTTTTATCAAAATTGTTTTAATTAAGTTCTTGATGAATTATCTTGATTTCATATAGTTTTTATTTTATGCAGCGACTTCTGACAGCTGAAGGCAAAAAAAACACAATGCATTTTATTTATGCATCCTGTGGAAATATGATATATGACATGCAATTTTTATAACACCATTTTTCAACCTTTAAAGATAACAACCAGCAGTTGTTGATCAAAATTTATATAATAAAAATCCGACAAACAAATATTTTTTTAAATAAAAGAAAATGCAAATGATTCAAAAATATATTCAACGTCTGCGTTGTATTTTAATTATTTATTGTTAAGAATTTTTTTTACGTTTCGTGTAAGGCAAAACTAATTCAACTGAAACAAAAACAAACACAACGATTTAGAGAATATTTTATGAATATTTTAGTATTTACGTTGAATTAATAAAAATTGTAAATTAAATATTAATTTTTATTATATTTTTTTTTATATTTCCATTTGCATTTGCATAAACTTAAATTGTTGATTACATAATTATAATGAGACATTGTGAAATTATAATTTAATGATAATTAATGTGTAAAATTTTGAATACTTATTAAATAAAATTATCTAAAAATTCGTTTACTAAAAGACATTTAGGTAAAAAGAAACATCTATGCAACACAATTAGTTATTTGTAATGTTTCAAGTGTGAATTATACTTAATTAAACACCGTCATTAATTTTTATTGCGTTTATTTTGTTGTAATTATTTAACTATTTTTGTTAGTAATTAATATTTTAATTTGGTAATTGACGTACTAACTTTATGACTTTTTTAATTTCATAATTTTAAATTTCTTCTCATGTCTTTACAATTCACAATTAGAAGACAAAAGTATTTATTGATAAATACTACAATTTAATAATAATTAAATAAAAACTAGTTATTTTAAAAGACAGTTATGCATATTATTATTGATCATGTAAGTATCAACATTTTTATTTTTCAACTTTATTTCCACATGATCTTAAATTATAAAAGTTGTAAATTTTTTTATTTTTAAGTTTTGTTACTTGTAAGTTATAGCAATATTTTAATTAATTCCCTCGTATAAATCCCGCTATCTGAACTATTTCGTTGGTATCAGTACTTTTATCAACAGCCACGGAAAACAAAAACTTTTGTCTGTTTGTTGATTACCTAAATTTTGTTTATCATTAACGGATTTTATACCATTTATTTGTGAAAATTATACGAAATTTGCACAATTTCAAACATGAATTATTAAAATCAATTTTTTTTTATTCTTGTCTATTTCTAACAAAATAATTACTAAACTAAATTTGATTTTAAGTTAGGTAACTGCTGTCTTTCTAGTTTAGGTTCACAAAACAATTATTTGCTAACTGAAATGAAACAAATTTTTTAACTGTTGACTGGTGTTTCGCACTTGTTCCAACAAAACGTCGCTATAAGATCTGATAAAGATGATTTTTATTCATTTTTTCTTTTACATAGAGAAATTAGAAATTAGTTAATGGTAAGAAAAATTAATATAATAAATTTCGATTGCAATTCGTTTAGCTTTTACATAGTTGTTAAACACGGAAGTTGTTATCTTCATGTTTTTATCAAAAAACAAGCTTTTATGTTTACAAAAGCTGATTTAAGTTTTCGTTTTTTGTTGCCTAAAATGTAACTATGTCCATTTTTATTTCTGACTACTTTTGAAATTAGATTTTTGTATTGGTGCTTCTATATGTAGAAATTGCAAATTTGTGTATTTTTTTTTAATTACACGTATAATGAAAAAATATAATGTATGCATCAAAATACACATGTTTTATTTTATTTAATTCTTGATGACGTTCTGATAAAGTAATGTCAGTAGTCTTAGAATAAAATTTTTAGAAAGCTCCAGTATCAGGGATTGTACGTGCTTTTGGTCAACTGATTTCTGTTATTGGACTTATTAATTGCAAGTGCAAAAAGAAACGATTCACATATAGGTAAGTGCAAAAAACAACATTGTTGTTATTGCAAAAGTTTGTAATTGAGAATAATTTTTGCATAAGATGTATGTACCTACATTGCATTGAAAATGATTTAACACGTTGAATCCAAAGCGGGTCGCGCGAGACTACTCCCAGAAACGGTCACTTGTATCTTTTCCAAAAATGGGTATGAATCTTTTGCAATAAAAACTAGACGCATTTGATTACATATACTATATATACATATATTAGTCTCCCAAGCTTGCTACCACTACAGTGGTAATCCGGATATAAATTGGTGCATTCAGCTGATAACAAATTCAGGCTAGTCATGTGTACCCTTTTTTATTTCTGTTTTTGCTCTCCACGATGATGGAAAATGCGGCAATGGCAACAACGTTGGTGTGCATTTTTTCAAATCCATTTTATTACTGCTTTCTGTTCAAGGATTTAAACGCATTACGTTCTACGTCGCGCGTAGAGCATAGCGCGTATCGTACGCTTCATGTGAAACGAGACTTTCATGAAAGTTATACTCAGCCGTGTATTTTTTTGTGTATTATTTTTCCTAGTGCAATACCTGCAACTTAACATGCCACCTTTGTTAGGTTCTGTGATAGGAACTTGTTCTATGAAATGTTGAACCTCTGGATTTCGACGTACCTTAGTAACTCTTTCCCTAAAATAAAAACATAACCTTAACATATAATCAGAAAATCGACCAATAGTCTTACCAAAAACGAAGTACCAGTTTACTGGCAGAACATGTAATTTTTGAGACTACATACACACCCGGTACGGAGTTTCCGTGTCGCTGCTGAAATCCGTCTTAAATATTTTCATAATAAAGTACATAGAATTTCTTGCCAGTTAAGTGGTAGTCCGTATATAATTGGACAACCGAGGTACCACTATACTAGTAGTTAGGGTTCAATGTGCTAATTAACTATCTGTACATTTTCTAGTGAGTTATGCACATTTGTTCATGTAAAATCGCGGAGAATTAGGAAATTTTTTGGTTTCAGTTACAATTCTCATAATTTCAATTTAACTTTAAAAAGTTTTATGCAAACGATAAATTTACTATCTGTTTAGAGTATTCAAGTAGCCAATTATGCCAGTTATATCTACAAGAAATGCTAAATCAGTTATTCATGTATCATTGTGTAGCTCGTCGACGGTCTCATTTTTCTGTGCTGTTATAATTTTATGAAATCAAAAAATATAGACTTGACTGTTCACATTGTTATAATGTACTTTGTACTTGCTCTTAATTTTTTAAGCTCTGCAAAATATGCTTGACTATTTATCGCTTGTCTACGACTATAATGTACGGTTTCAGTTACTGATTTTACAATTTTATCAACCTGCAAACTTTTGACAAAGTACCTCTTATAGCAGAATTTAAGTTTTCACTGGTTACTTTTGTGTTACGATTTTCCATTCTATATAATTTCCGTGTGATCGATTTCTCGCAAACTGAGCTTTTGTCGAAGCAGTGGAAATCTTCAAATCCTGGAATAAATTGATTTACTTCACATTAAAAATCTGCTGCTGTTGCTGTAATCGATAAATCTGCTTTCCAAAGATCCGGTTAATTAAAGGACTTTTTATATATTTTTTGCTGATATTTATTAGGAAACATTGACTAAACCGGAGTATTTTTAAACAGAATTTAATGGTTTGTTTTTGGCATGCAAAAGGATTGTTTAAAACTACATCTTTGATGTTTTTTAATCGCGTACCTACGTTTTTACCCGTTTCTTTAATATATGTACAAACACAATAACAAAGAATGCTATAAACGCAGTCAGACTGAAAAGGAATTAAAAAAAGCCCCATTTTAAGAAAAGCAAGAAACTAAATTTTGATTTTTCCCAGAAAATGTGTAATATCTTTGACATAAAATAGATAGGCGATAGACAACGGTTGAGACTTTCTCTTACTCTTGGTTTTGTAAAAGTAAACTTTGTATTAGATCGTGTAATACTTTTTCTACGGTAGTTGTTTGCATTTAATACTTTTAGAAAGATTTTGGGGTTTACTATGAGAAACCGTTCTGCAAATTCACTACTGATAATTTCTGAAAAGCGTGATGGTGAGTAAAACCATTTAATTATCTATTTGTATAAGTAGGTTTTCAATAAATTGAGTGTGCTAATGCTCTTTTTTTCGCGCAACTAAAACGTTTAAAATGACAAATAACAGTTCTTTTCTAATTACATACTCGAATGTTTTGATAAATAGACAAAGAAAGTTGTTAAGCGCCGAACGATCATGCTGCCAAATGACAAAAGTGTTACCAACGTATTTGTACCAACTTTTGGGTCTTAGTTAAATTTTTTTTTCTCAAAATCTTTTATAAATATATTAACAACAATATTTGAAATCGGAGAACGGATGCTCTTGATATTTATGAGTAAAATTTTCATCGAAAAGTAATAGACGTCAGACATTTTTTGATGATGGCCACTGTGTCACTTGAAATATTATTCTTAATAAATAAAGATTTGATAATATTAATAAAATTGTAAGATACTTAGAACTTTTACAACTGTAAAAAATAATAATTACAATATTAAAATAACGTCTTTATTCCACACAAAAACTTCACTATAAAATAGTAATGTAATCTTTGGCGTTGACCGACTGGCTCAATAAACACGCCAATAATGCGTTACACAAGAAAAAAATTATGCCGTCACAACGTTATAATTACGTAGTAACTTTAAATTTTCTTAAAGTAATCCTACGTACGTAGGTGAATTTACAGCGCTTTTGGCATTAAAAGTTTTTTATCGTTTTCATTAATTGACATTTCAATAGAAGAAGAGAAATCTTTTTAAACTATTTTATACAACGCGTTTAAGCAAAGATTGTTGATTTTGTTATCATAGTCGAATCGATTAATAGCATCAGTGGCATGCTTTTTGTCAGTTTTAAAAATGACTAGATTTGCCTCGCTTAAGCGGCTTTAATGGAAAAAATTCAGGTTTTGAAATATTACTTTAAAAAATTTTGGTGAATTCCAAAAATTTTTTGTAGTGCCAAAACGCATTTAATTTGCAAGAAAAAAGTTTTTTTTAGAGCAAATACAAAGTTAAAACCTTTAGACAAAACAGTTGTTTCTGTCGAGGACAATGAGTGTGAACATAAATTAATTACAGTACTGCATAGCTGACGTTTTAGAGTTACTCATTTGTTAAAATTTTTGAAATGATTACTTGTAACTAACTCTTTAACAATTGTTTAATAGAAACTTGATCAATATAACTCCAATCAGACGGTGAAAGAATAACACCAAGATCAAATAAAAAGTTATTAACAATAAATTGTTCTTGTAATCGAATGAATACGTTCTATTCGTTGTTATTAGATGTAATGTGTGGACTACGTTTTTCTTGCAGTTTGTCGAATAACCTTACTGGACATCGGTTTATGTGTTCCTTGATAGGCGTAAGCCACTTATTCTCTGCGCATTTTCAGCACCACCTATATTATTTAAAATTTAATGAATTTCTTTAGTTATTGTTAACCTACCTTGACAAATTTTTGTAGGTATAGGATTATAAATAATCCTGCCTGTCGCACATTCATCGTTTCCTATTTCTTCTTTAAAATATTCCGTGATACAATTGCTTTCTTCCCCACCGCGCCACGCTAACTCAAAAGAAACAATGTGAAAAAACTTTTTCTGAAGACTTTCTGGAGTATCTTCGTCAAAGCTGTTTATAATCTTGTCAATTTCTTCAAGAGAGAATGCTTCAGCGCTTACTTTTCGTTTCTCCGGAATTGATTGCAACTGCTTGCGTTTGGTGTTCCTCGCTTCTCGTGCAGCTTTGAAGACTATATCCGAGAATGGGTCAATTCTTCTATTATATTTGTTAAAATACAAGTCTTGCACTAACTTGGCGGTTGTATTCCATATCGTTTTGATACAAGATTCCTTATAATCTTCTCTATTACGTTTCCGTATATTAAATGCATAATCTTTTAAAATATTTGCAATCATATCAGTGGACAAAGATTCGCTTAATACATATTTGCGTTGTTGGAAAAATTCTGTAAATTGATTCCACACACTTTCTCTGCACTGAGTTGTCTTTCTCGGAATCGAATTTTGAATGAGTTCATTAACTGAAACGTCAGGAATGTTGCCGAAGCGCGACATTTTTACTTTTGTCAAAATGACATTT
The DNA here is from genome assembly GCA_035610365.1 of Aquatica leii. Lineage (NCBI taxonomy): Eukaryota > Metazoa > Arthropoda > Insecta > Coleoptera > Lampyridae > Aquatica > Aquatica leii. The sequence goes on from CM069435.1 coordinate 69,773,057, forward strand.
GATTTTTTTAAATATTAATGGTTGCTAAAATAATGTTAAAACAATAAGGTAGCGGCAAGAAAAGTAGCATACAATTTTTTTCACTTAAAGAAATCATTTCTAACTTGTGATTGGTGCATGTGACACTGTTCTTAATGTCTCATTAGTCTACAATACTATGAAGTTAATTATCAACAAAAGAAACTTCTTTTTTTTTGTGAAAAAGGAACGGTTTTGTGTTTTTTTTTGCCGACACGACATAGCCCTGTATAAAATCCTTATAATCTATAAGATTTAGTAATGTAATCGCCAGTTATTAAGACACTAATGTGATAATAAAGTTGAAATACATAAACCGTGTAAACCATGCTCAAAGTAAGTTCTGTTCGTCACATTTTAACATTGATTCCCAAGCAACACATTGGTATAAAAAACGTCTAAATGTCCGGCTAATAGACGTTTATTAGACATTAAAACGTTTTTAAATGCGTTATTAACGTTTATTAGACGGACAATAAGACGTTTTTTGTACCAATGTGTTGTTTGGGTTGTTTTTCTTTACAGAATAGTACTAGATAACATATTGTTAATATAGCACGTGGAAAAAATATATATTATCTTATATGGTTACGCTTGCGATAATACAGTGCACTACTTTTCAATTGTAAATTAAAAATAGCTTATACTAGTTTTCTTTTATTAACTGACTGACAGCTTGTCACATTAATTTTAACTATGCCTATAGACATTTTTTGTGTGTAGAAAAAAACTATAAAAAACAACAATATAATACGTTATTTTTCTAAAAAAGCTTTTTTTTAACACTAATACGCTCTTTTTTTATTTGTTTCTCTAGATATTATTATTATTGTAACGATTATTAAAACTACAGCTCAACCGATTAAACAAAAGCTCTGAGGAGGCGTAACGGAAGTCGCTGTTTTTTGACAGGTACATTCCACACAAAAAGTATCAGCGCGGCAAATTTAAACCTAATTTGTGGGATGTTTCAAAATTTTGTTAACAAATTTATTCCTATTTAATAAACCGAATTTAGTAGAAAATTAATAAAAATAAAAAACTTGTACTTAGGCACTAGTTATTGAAATTCAAATCAGATAAATTTGAAAACTAAAACATTTTCTATAAAAAATAATACATTTTATAGTTATCTAGTTTATAAGAATTTAATAATGCATAAATACAAATATTTTTAACAAAACAAGAAAAACCTTAATTATTGCAAAAACTTTTAATACAGAAGTGTAACAACTTCCTAAAATATATAATAAGAACCATCAACATACTCTGATCACAACTAAAACCTTAAGAACAAATAATGAAGTAAACTAAGTATCTCACATTCAACTATCAAAGTCGTCACGTTAAATTATAATAATTATTGTGAATAAGAAAAATAAATCACTATATCAAAGAAAATGATCGTCCTCTTCTTCTTCAGAACTTTCTTCCTCTTCATCTTATGAACCTGTATTTACTTGAAATGATAAAGTCTCTACCGTCTCATCAAGTAATCCATCACGTTCCCATATTTTATTAGCCACATGTTCAACATGTGCACAACATGTTTCCCAATCCGATACATTTATCTTTGCAAATGCTTTTCTCACTAAATTTTTGATTTCACTATTACGTTGAGATACATTGTTCATCGCAACTTTACGCTTTGCTAAACTCTATATAAGCTCAATAGGATTAAGTTCCCAGTGATATGGAAGCAAACGTAACACAGTATGACCATGTTGTTTTAATAACACATCAACATAATATGTTTTATTATATTTAAATTTCTTTACCAATCTTATCAACTCAGCTTTACGCATGTCACTTGTTGTTGGTATTCCATTGTCTTCTAGCCATTCACGATTATTTTGTTTCCGTGTAGATTGATTAGGTGGCTTATTAATTTGAACGTTATGATAGGGTGCATTATCCATTACTACAATGCCATTTAGAGGTAAATTTGTAATTAATTGTTTTTGCAACCAATTAAAAAAAATTGTTTGGCTCATATCGTCGTGATAATCTCCGGATTTACTTTTCGATTTAAATATCAAAAGACCATTATTGACAAATTTATATAAACCACCTGCATGCATTATAATATGGACCTGCCCTGTCAGTTCGGTAACCTCCTGGTTCTTCTTCAGATTGCCAGCAACTGCTGAGTTCATATGAGGGATGAATGTAAGTTTCATCCAAGTATGTTACTGCTTTCTTGTTAGCACCCAAGTCATTGTTCTGTCTTAATTTGCGTAAATAACGAGAACGCCATGCAACAATGTGATTTCTTTCCATTAATAATTTTCTGTTATTGTGACACTTTTTAAATTTAAAACCGATTTGGTGTAGATGATGTCGTAGTGTTTCTCGACTCCCAGAATAACCAGTTTTGTCTTGCATCTTGTTAACCAACATTTTCAACGTAGTAACTTTGCTATCTATCGTGTAGATTTCATAAACAGTTCCTTTTAATATGCCAGAATCCATACTGTCAAAAGATATTTTTGTAGAACCACCACTTCTCTTTTTTTTAGAGGGAGATTTTAAGATGCCATTTTCGGATGCTGTCGTTTCAGCCCTAATAATAACAATAATTATTTACAAATTATGTTTATACATTCAAAATTATCTGAATGAAAGAAACCGATTTTCCTGTCGCAGCAGCAGCTAACTCAGTTGCTTTCTCTAATGGAAATGACCATACACCATCTGCCTTCTGTCTATCAAAGAACTCAACAACGTTCTTAATAATGTTCCAGGCTTTAGAATGAACCATCTTCTTTGATTTATCAGTCATAATACAACTAAAAGCAAACGTAAATAATTAAATCTACAGCAAAATAACGATATTGTCTTTATATAATTATTAATTAACGCAATTGCATTAAATGATTAAAAGCCATAACTAATTTTGAGGTTATATGCACTATTGTGCACATGTTTATTATTTTGTAATACGTACTAATTCCACAAATAAGATAAACAGTCTTGAAAAAACCTGTTTTAAAGTACCCAAGGAAATAATCAAAAATAGCGATGTGCAAAATCACAATTGACAAGTCGATATAAACTTATGTCAAGGATTGTATCAGCTTGAATTTCTTAATTGTGATTGGTCGGATTTTTTACGGTTCAAAACTGGGATTTTAATTCACATATTTTCCGGGGCTTTTGTTTACTTTGTCGCACTGTAATTTATTTATACTAAAAATTTATTTATAACTAACCGAACTAATTAAATCTATATATAATAATAAAAAAATATTGACTATCTAAAGTTAAAGATTAAGTTTTTGTAATAGACCTTAAAACAATTCGTTTAAAAAGGTTCTATTGAATTACTGTTACTGAACGAATTACGCAACAAACTGTGATAGAAATACAAAATTAAAAAAAACAGTTTCTAGTATTAAAACGATTAAATAGACGTTTACAAAGACATCATGTCCGTAAAGTTAAAAAAAATAAATAAAAGAAATGTTTCGGTTTAATAAAAAAACATTTTTTTTGACACAATGCGAATTTGGAAAACATTTAAATAAACGAATAAATAATTGTTGTTTAAATAATCTGCAAGTATTTGACTGTTTTTCGCAATTTTTAAATAATAAAAAAATGTATACGTTAAGAATAAGTTAAATTTACGTTTTAATAATGCACGCTTTGGTTAATTGCAAATTAAACAAAAAAGCAAAGTATGTGCTACATTGTTGTACAATAGGATTACATTGATTACTTGTAATAGGTTAACTCACACTTTTTAATAAGGTATTTTAGTAATCGATACTGAAACCTTACAGTTTATTAGTTTTACAACTTAAGCAAAAATGATATCTAAGACAAAAAAGATAAATTGCTTAACAAACGGCATCAATTTTAAAATGTTAATAATGTTTAGTATTGTTTATTCGATATAATTGAAGACGTAATACCAGGTGTTGCAGTAAGGAAATTTTGTCATTAAAACATCCTGCAATATTTCTACTTCAAGAATAAAAATTACCCACTTACGATACAGTATACTCACTTAGATAAGAATAATTAGAAACGTTAGGCATTGTTTGTAAGCACGATAATGAGTAGTACTTAGTGAAAACATTATAACGTCTTAAAAGCCATGAACAACTAGAAAAAGTACTTGTTTCGTAATGTAATTGTTATGTTTGCATATAATTTAGTGACATTTAAGGGAAGCAAAATTTATTCATTTACAAATTCTATTTTTTGTAAACGGTTACGTATTAAAGTACTCTCTAGAGAAATGTAAATGCTTTAGGTTCCAATTACGAAATACGCAGCACGTGTACTAGTTTTGTCATCAAGAATACGTTTTAATTTAACCTACGATAACTATAATTTTTAATTGTTTACTCTTTCTTTGATATACAGCGGCGTTTTAACAATCTTGAAATGACTACTTAATGAAACCAACGTAAGTACTTCATCAACTACACTAAGCTCAGATTTATATCAATCAAGTTTCGTACGACGCAAATAGTTTGCATTTTTTTTTTAATTATAAACCATTTACCATTATCTGTTGATATTATATGATACCGCGTGTTTGCCAAAATTAATAAAAAGATGTCACATTATCCAAAACTTTAAATGTATGTTACTTTTAGTTTCAACGTTGATTAAAAATTACAAATTGTAAGGTAGTCAGCATCATATGCGTATTGGGATGTTTGTCATCTGTAAAATGATAGTAATCAAAATATTTATTTTAAAATAACTATTAATTTGATTTTCTAACGATTTAATTGTTTTTAAACGTTAAAGTACGAGTACAATGAAACATAGTTGTGCATTATATCATACCCTTAAATTAAAAATAGAAAAACTAATTAAAATTTACTTTAATTTCTGGAAATTCACAAAAAGCTTTATGTAATACCATATAATTGCTAAAACGTGTGAGGTACTATATTAAAACTAGAATATTTACAACGACATGTGTCCTTATTCATGTCATATTTAAATCAAGTTTTTCATGTTCTTGCGACCTGTGACACAAAGTTTTCTCTTAAAGTCTGCGCTACGTGCATGTAATTATATTAATTCAAATACTATTCCATTTACTTTAACGTAGAACAACTTTCAAAAATGCATAAACTTGTTCTTTTATTTTGTAAAAACAAAGTATTTCCGGTAGCACATTTTAACTATTAATTTTGAAATCTACATAGCATTAATGATTATTATAAAGTAGCATACGTTGATTTATATCTTAAAAAGTAAGTGACTTAATACATGTTAGTATAACCTAACATTAAATTTTTAATTATTTACTTTGTTTAGCTCTTACTAGACTAATTGATTAATATAATTAGAAAAAAAAATACATTTATGATGATTTATTAGTTTTAATGAATTAATATGTATTTTTAAAAATATTTACAATTGAATAACAAAAATGTATAAAAATTTAGCACAATAAACTTTTTCTTTTGTTAAAATTTTTTTAAATATAAAAATTAAAGTTGAAAGCAAATAAACAAACAGAACAAGATTGTGTTAATACATTTCATTATTTTGAAACAACTTAACAAAACAAAATTTTATTTTTCCATGGCAGAACGCCTCTGTAATAAAATAATTAATTTTGTTCTACGATTGTATTATAAACAAAAGTTTTAATGCATTACTTATTAATCAATAAAATGATAGTATAAGTAGTTTACAAATAACGTTAAAACAAACAAAAAATATGTGCTTGCAAAAGTTATTGAAAGCATAGATCAAAACTAGCAGTGCTTCAAGGTAATTTATTTAATGCACGGTTTTTAGCAATTAAAAACGAGGTTAACAAATATGTATTATAATTTTGTTAATTTTATAATTGAATCATTTTTATAATTAAAATAAGTTTAAATTTATATTTAAGTATAATGTGTGATAAATTAAGCAAAACAATAAACATTTTAATATTGTGAATATGTATGATTTTAACTACATCAGTTTTTCAATTATTCCTTATTTGTCTTTTATTACACAAGACTACAAACGTCATTTTAACTTTATATTGTTTCGGTACAAAAAGTACCTTTAATCAAAATATAGAAGATAATTAGTAAAGAAAGATCAATAATGGAACAATGTTATATATGACAAATTATACATTCTGTTATATTATTAAGCTATACTGTTATTGACCACCTAATACAGGTTAACACATCACCAATTTTTTGGTATATGTAATGTATTGTTGAACTAGTCATTTATATTTGTATTATAAGGCCTTTATTAGGTAAGTAATTAAGTACATACATACGTTTCATAGTGCTTACCTTTCAAGTACAACCATTCAACTGCGCACACCCGCGCTGCACTACATGCTACATATTATTATCTATACATGACAACTTCACCCTTTAAAAAAAATTTTAGTCATAAGTCAATCTATCGATGGGTTTTACATTACGTTTAGAGCGTTATACGTTTCCTGATCCTTGATCGACCTCATCAACATCTTTTAAAAAAGTTGGTAATGCAGTGTCCTCACTCTTCTCTACCACTACTGATTCCTTTCAGTGATACATTTTAATTTGGTTAATGTGACGCTTCCATTCAACATTTAATTCCGAAACATAAACAATATAGATAACATTACCAATTTTTTTAGAAACTACGGCTTTAATCCAGTTAGGTTTATTAACTACTCGATAATCTTTTACAATAACCTTATCTCCCAAAGAAAATTTTTGAAGTCTTCCGCCCCGATGATATTTCTTTTGTTTGTTTTGCTCTGTTACGACCTTCATAATTAAATCATTTCTACAATTATTATCTGGCAATAACAGATCAAAACGGGTTCTTAAACTACGTCCGAACATTAAATTTGCCGGAGTTTCTTTAGTGGTACAGTGCACTGAATATCTATAATCAAATAAAAAATTATTAAGTGTTAAATTTATATCTAAAGTTTATCTTTTTCCTAAAGCATTTTTAGTGCGTTTTTAATTGTTTTAACGGCATTTCCTGCTGCACCGTTCGAGGCATAAAAGGAGGGGAAGTAGTATGTGTAATATTATTAAGTTTTAGGAAATTTTGAAATTCTAAGGAATAAAAATTGGTTGCGTTATCAGTTACAATATACTTCGGCAACCCGAATCTTGCAAAAGCTGTACGCAAGATATCAATCGTCACCTTTGAAGTAATTGAATTTATCGGGACTACTTCAATCCATTTCGAATAAGTATCGACTAATATTAAAAATTGTTTGTTTAAATATGAACCCATAAAATCTAAATGCAAACTATCTCAGACCTTAGATGGAAAACTCCAAGGATGTAATACAGCCTTTTCGGGTGACTTACTCTTTAGCGTACAATTTTCACAACTTCTACAAATTTTTACAATGTCATTATCTAAACCGAGCCAATAAAAATATGATCTAGCTAAACTTTTCATTTTAATAATCCCTAAATTGGAACTATGCAAATCTGTTAAAATTTTATGTTGTAATGTTTGTGGAATTACAAGTCGGTTATTCCAAATTAAACAATTGGATTCTACACTAAGTTTGTCTTTAATTTTGTAAAACCTTTTTAAATTCTTATCGACTTGAATTGGCCATTTGGTTTGAACAAACTTTATAACTTGAGATAATATTTCATCTTTTTTTGTTTCCTCTTCAACTTGTCTAAATTGTAAAGGAAAATTTGCATTTTGTGAAAAATAATTTATAAAATTAATATCTACCGATTTCCAATCAGTCGACGAGGACTTAATTGGTAAACGAGATAAACAATCCGCGCGGTTTTTCTCTGACTTTATAAACTCAATTATATAATCTCCAAAAAAAATGTAGGAGAGCTTTTACAGAAAAAGCAATTGAACACCAAGGAACAACCTAAAACAGAAGAACTGCCCAATGCCCAATTCACTGCTGAGCATCCCATGTGTCAAAGGTTTATCAGAATCAATAAAACGTATAAGGAAAAGCTACAACTTAAATACAGTGTTCAAATCATCGACCACCATTAGGAGTATTATTTCCAACACAAAGCCACAAACAAGTCGAGATTCCCAAAACTGTATTTACCAAGTTCCATGTGAATGTGGCAAGTCATACGTGGGGGAAACCAAAAAATCACTCGACATCAGACTGAAAGAACATCAGACGCACACACAGAGAGGAGAGACTTCTAAGTCCGGCATCGCGCAACATTCGTAGGATAACCAACATCGAATGAAATGATCGGAAGCAAAAATCATACACAAAGAGGAGCATTGGTACAAACGGAAATTTAAAGATGCGGCATTCATCAACAACAACAAAGAAATTTTTAGCCAGCCAAGTGTCGAGATAAGCAGCATATGGAAACCACTAATCAAACCTCTAAAACAACTTCACTAAGTAATTTTGTTAATTAATCTGTTACGTTAAGTTGATTTTGTACGCTTGAACGCTTTATCGAACATATCTTTAGTATATAAGCTCCAGTAGTTTCTAAGTTTGTTAGTTTTCACCTGATGACGATTGCAGATACCACAGCAATCAAAACGTTGTGTATATTCATTTCAAAATAATAAACAATAAAAGTTCAGCAGAATGTTATTACTTCGCATCAAGCAACATTGTTTAATACATTCAAACAAACGTTGGTAGTTAACACTTTAGAATTATCATTTAGCAATACTTGCTGATACGCCGATGAAAGATCTAGTTTTGTAAAATTAATACCACCCTGTAATTTTACCAAAAGCTCTTCTGTGTAATGGATACTTATCGATTTCTATTAACGGATTCATTGTAATTTTAAAATCTCCGCAAATTTGTACCGACCTGTCGCGCTTTAAAACTGGAACTATTGACGTTCCTCAAGTACTGCAATCCACTGGCTCAATTACCCCAATCTTTTGCAATCTATTTAATTCTGCTTCCACTTTATTCCTTAAATCAAACGGTAAAGGTCGAGCTCTAAAAAATTTAGGTGCAAGAGAATCTAATTTAAATTTGATAGTAAATTTCTGTTTTGTAAATGCTCCTAACCCGGATCAAAAAACAAAACTGTACCTACCTAACAGAAACTGAAAATCCTTCGGTAATTCAATATAATTTAAATTTGATATTGTTAAATTAAATAGTTTGAAAAAATCACGTCCTAAAAGTGAGGGTTCAGAAGCTTCATTGATTACATAAATATCTAAACATTTCATTTTATCCTGAAAACAGATTTTACAATTAATATATCCCACCGGAGCAATTTGTTGCCCATTATATAAATTAAGTACTTTATCGGTTGAAAATAAACATCCCAAACAACACATTGGTACAAAAAACGTCTAAATGTCCGTCTAATAAACGTTAATAACGCGTTTAAAAACGTTTTAATGTCTAATAAACGTCTATTAGCCGGACATTTAGACGTTTTTTATACCAATGTGTTGCTTGGGATTTATCCATAAAATTTTGTTTATAGAAAGTATCAGAGATAACACTGAAGGTTGAACCTGTATCCAAATCAAATGTAAAATATTTATTTTCAATAATAACATCCAAGTTAATCGAATTAAATTTACTTTATAAATTAAATAATGAGTAATCTTCAGATTCTAAAAAAAATTGATTATTGTTCTGATAATTACGATGACTTGCATTTTTCTTCTTTGTCGCGCACATTGGCGCTAATTGAACTTTTACATTACATACACGACAGTAACATTCCCTGTACGAACAACTTTCTGCCGAATGATTTCTGCGTCCACAAACCACATTTCGGAACTGCAACCGGATTTTGCCTGGGAGAGGAGGGGCTGATTTTTCGAACTTGAATCACGTGACGCCGATCCACCATGCACCCCTTCCTTATTTTTCCTTTTAAAACGTGAAAAATTAATTTCCGGTTCTTGCTTAACGTGAATGTCTTGATTGTTCTGCATTGATGTCACTTTTGAAGCGGATTTTGCCATTGCTATCTCCACTATTTTTTCAATTACAAAGGTCTTTTTTTCTTCCATTAACCTATCTTGCACATTTCCTTTATCGTACCCAATAACAAACATATCACGCAGCACCAATTTAAATTCTGCCACTTCAAAATTGCACGACGACGCTAAATTTCGTAATCGAGCGGACCATTCCCTAGCAGTTTCATTTGATAATTTGCGAGCGTTATAAAATTTGTATCGCGCTGCGAAAACTGCTAAATTAAGTTGGAAGTGATTCGAAAGTAATTGTATTAACTCTGCATATTGTTTTTCTTCGGGTTCATCCGGCAAACACAAATCATGCATCAATTTATATGCATCTTCACTGAACACATTTAATAATATAGCGGCTTTACGCTTAACCTCACTAATATTATTTGCAAGAAAATAATTTTCAATTCTACGTTTGAACACTGTCTAATCAGATTTTACTGGATCGAACTCACGCAGATATCCAACATTTTGCACCGGTTGGTTTTTAACACTGGCGTGACGGTTGTTACCCGCGCTGCGCTACATGCTACATATTATTATCTATACATTACAGTATAGGTCTAATCCATGTTTATTTTACTATTTAGTAGTAGTTACACTTCCTTATAGATATTCTGAGTTTGCTGCTTATAATTCATAACCTCAAAAAGTTATGTCGTGTTGTGACAGATTGCGTCTGAAATTTGAGTATATAAGCGAAAATATTAAGAACTGTAATATCCGAGTACTGTTAGGATGATATTGTCTTAAAAAAGCAGCTAAAGCAGAACTTTGAACAATTATAAGTCAACAAGTATATATTGTAGATACGGAATTTGTTTTTGTTAATGAGATATCAGCTCGTATCAATTTGTTGACATCATAACAGATAATCATTTTGTACCATAGTTACTAAAAGATAAGAAGAATACAATAAAGAGATATATATAAAACTTTTGAGAAACGACTTTTTGTTTCTAAACAATGAATCAGCTGGAGAGAGACAGCTTCATGTACACAAGGAATATCACTACGGGAAAACATACCATGACATGTGTATCATCAAAATGCCAGCAACAGTATTAAATAATAAGTTTTAAAAACCTTCTATTGCAAAACATGTACAAAACCAAATGCATATTTTATAAAATTCTTACAGTTTATTTACTGTTCAATATCAAATCACATACCTTGTTTTTATTGTCTTTAGTTATTACCAATGACTAGTCAGCAAAAAATTCTTTTTAACGCTGAGTTAATGAGTTTATACAGCTCTAAGTACGATAGTAATTAATTAGTCTTTGTGTTTATGATACATCTTAATCGTCTCTTGAAAAGGAGTAAAGATTGTAGTAAGTTTTATATAAAATACTGTTACTGTACAGCCGAAATTTACGCTAAAGTTGCTTTTTGATTTACTACAAGAAATTTTTGCTACAGTATTTCGTTTAATCTTAAAAATTCTTAAATACTATATGTCCAACTATACCTATGTTTGTTTGATTAACTAATAAACTTTGTAGAAAATTAGATCAGATCTGGTTAAGAAGAGTGTTTTATTTGAATGAATTATTAATCTGCGTAAACCTCTAATTCTAGGACAAACTGTAGATGTAAAAAGTTAATATATTTGTTGTGATACAGTGAGTGTTATTAACATAGCTTTTATTGTTTTAGTGTTTATTAAACTTTGTCATATGATGTGTTTTTAACCGAGAGCAAAAATCTTTGAAAGACTTTCTTATTGTAGTGTTGTTCAAAGATCGTGCCTGCTTTGCACTCTCTTGACTAAACGGCGGAACCGCATCTAAGCATTACCTCACTGTTTAAGTATGGTGTTTATTCTTCTTTGCTGCTGTTTTTGATAGGTCTTCTGCTTATTTTCATCTTTAGAATTTTTGCTATGTTTTTTGCTATTTCTTGCCATATCTCTTTGTCTTTCAACATAGCTTTAACGAATGTTTCTGAAGAATACTCTCCAATTGCTTTTTGTGAAGTGGCCAAGTACTTACATTCAAATAATAAATGTTCCAGAGTATCTTCCTTTTCATGGCATAATTTGCACCTGTCTGTATGAGATAAACCAAACTGGTGAAAGTAGCTACTAAAGCGACTATGTTCGCTAAACATTTGGGTCAGGTAAAAGCTCATTTCATGTGTTCTCTGAGAAATACCAGTCGCTGATTTTAAAAAATAAGCGTTTTCTCCAGTCATCCGCACATTTATATTTTTACCATTTCTTTAGGCTCATCTTTGCGTTTATTTATCTTCTAAGGAAGGCTTTTTCCTCTACCAATATGTCAATAGAAATTCTTTTTGCAAATCTTTCAACTGTCTCTGTACTTATTGTTTGGTATGCTGAGCACATTTTTATCTTGTTTTTTTTTAAAAAGTCGCTCCAAATAGATGCTCTGTAAAGCAATATTGAGTCGATTACAGGACAACTGTCTTTTTGCTTCTCGTGCTCCGTATGTATTGACCAAAATTCTTGACAAATTATTCATGCATGTCAGAGCTTTATTGCTAACAAATTCTATGCGCTCTCCAAATTTCAGGTATTTGTCAAGAATTATCCGTAAGTAAAGAATAGCCTCAGTCTTTTCTGGCGCTAAGCTAAGGTGTGACCGTTCAATCTATTCGCTTATTCTTTCTAGCGTTGCATTGACATTTTCTTTTAAGTTGCTTTCGTTACTCACACAGGCTTAATTTGCAAGGTCATCAGCGAAAGTAATCAGCTTGATGCCACATGGAACCTTTATCTTCAGATATCATTGTAAATACATGATATCCCAAAGTATTAGGAGCAGCACAGATCTTTGCGGGACTCCCATTGACATCGGTTGCAATTCTCCTAGCACTTTTATATATTGGTTCTATGGATAGCTAGACAGGATGTTTACCAGATAAGAAGATAAGTTGCTTTCTACTAGTTTTATCTTGCTTGATATCTTGCTGTATTGAAAGCGTTTTGTACATCTACTTTTATAAGAGTTGCCAGCTTTCTTGTATTAAAAGGTTTATCTATTTTAGCCTACGCTGTGTTAAGTACGATGGCGGTTGCGTTTTCTGTTGATCTGTCCTGTTTAAAGCCAAACTGGTTATTTGCGAAAAAATTTTTTATGCAACGTTTTTTTTCATACGAGTAAGATTCCGCCTTTCTGGAAATGAGCCCTCCTTGATGTATTGATTCATTATATTTAGTACTGTTTTAGTAGATACTACCAGCTTAAGAATGTTTGACTGAATATTGGCTAGGTCGGGGCCTGAGTTGGTCTTATTCTATTGACGGCAATTTTAAGCTCTCCTATGCTAAACGGAGAAACAGCTGTCTCATCAATTATTCTATCTCATCTGTTAAGTTTGTATTAGGGGAACAGTTTTGCAATTTGTTGTTTAATTGTGTCCTTATTTGTTACTGATCTGCATGCTTCTACGTTTTAAAGAACTATTCTGTAGGCTTAACCCCATGAGTCCTCTTCAACTATTGCATAACTCTTTCTATTTATTTTCTTTGGATTTCTTAATTGCTAATTTCAAATTTTTTCTGCATGCCTACAAATTTGCCTTGTGTGATTCTTTTTCTTCACGGTTTGACCACGTGTAGAGTCTTCTTGTTTTAATAGATTTTTGCAGTGTTTTTATGTGGTCATTCCACCAGTATACTTTCTTTTTGTTTGTGTTTCTTTTTCTTTTGCAAAGGCCGTTATCGCACACATCTGTAATAAATTATATTAATTGATCCGCAGAGCTTCTTCCAAATTTTCTTCAAAGATTTTTTAATTTATATTTGTTCTATTCTATCCTTCGTTTCCGTTCTGCTTCCAGCTTTTTATCTTGCTCTCATCTTTCGAATTTTCCAGTTGTGGACATTAGGTAGTGCTACCGCTGACGCAAGATTTATGACAATTACAGATTTTTTATCATGTAGGTGTCAAACCTATGTTGCATACAAAGAGATTGTGTGTTGCTATTCAACTTGCAAAAATGTCTCTCCTTCGGTCTGTTTTATATGAAGCCTACAAAGAAGATTTTTAGATTTAGATTAATTTAGATTATTTTGATTTGAATCATTTTGCGTTATTTGTTTGTCTTCCATGTCCCTTTTGTTATTTGACAGTTCGACTGGTAGGCTTTTGATATTTTTCGCTGTTGCATCGTCGAATGCCAAATCTTGTTCTTTGAATGTGATTTTAGGCAACATTAGTTTTTTCTCTCTTATTGCTTTTCTAAAGACCTTGCTCATTACTTATTTCGTGGTTGCAGATGGAACATTTATCTTTTATCTTTGCACTCATTTGTCTAATGCTTTTCTCTTACACATCTATCGCAGCATTTACCATTTGTTGTTGACTATTGTATTACTTGCAGGTTCTGCAATTTTGTCCTTATTTTTGAACTTTCATCTCCTTTTTCTCTAGTGTGATAGCAGAAGTAGAGAATTCTTTTCTTCTATTCGGATTGTTTGCAGCAACATTGATTGTACTTAAGTTAATGGGTTCATATAGATCTTTTTGTATGTCTGAACCGCAGAACACGGTTTGTAGCATTTTTTTCAACCTTTCAGTGACTAAAGAGCATAGTTTATGAGTAGTTATCTGCAAGATGTTGTTATCAAGTGCAGCACTTCTAGCCGAGTAAAGTTTATTCCATAAGTTTTTTTGGTGATACTCTATTTCAATGTTTATTAGTTTTTTATGGTTTTTTCTTTTTGTTTAATTATGTTCAAGAATTTCAATACTAATTGATGATTCACACATGTCTAGAAATCCATCCTTGTATTTTTTTAATCTCTTTTTCCATCGTTTTATCGGAACTTTCCAATACCATAAGGCCACATCGTTTCCCAGTCTTTTCGACGGGATGTCTTACATGCATTTTAGTGTTATTGAATGTGTCTTCTTTCCAAAGGAGTTGTTTACATTTGTATGTGCTTATATATTGTTTTGTGTACGAGTATTGCAATCTGTGTGATACAACGATAACTATCTACTACCCCTCATTTTTTTGCGTATTACGTGGTGGATGATCATTCTGCACCCCCATCGTTGAAAAGAATGTTGCAAGTGTAACACGCTTACGTTTTTGTTTTGTAATTAATAATAAAATGTATTTAATAAGTGTTTAATAAGAGTGCTTTGCTTAAATCAAACCCAATTGCCAACAGGAGTGTCCCAATTTTTTCGAACTCTTCAAACGTTTGTGTTTCTCCAATTCTTTTGCTTGTGACTGCTTGGTTCCATGTTCTATGTGTTTGTTCTAATAGTTCTTTCTCGGTATCTATTACTATCTCCTTTACTTTGCTATCTGTTTGGGTTCCTACAGACACACCCACCGCTGTCGTTCAATTTTTTGATTCTCAATTACGTTTTACAGTTCTCCGTCATTATTTGGGAATTCTCAGTTTAATGTTTGTTCCATTTAGCAGCTAACTCTATTGCTTTTATAATCCCAAGTTAAGTCTACGTATCCCATATTATTTTTTGATGGGGTTGTTTGCGATCTATTCTATATATATCAGGGGAAGATAAGTTAGCGTTTAAGTTTTTGTTTTTTGAACAGTTGCTGAAGTAGAAGGGCTGAAAAGCCTATTCTTTATATTTATTTGATAAGATTTTAGCATCCTCGCGCCTTTCTACTTCTTTGCAAGTACCATCTTCTTTGTTACTCCTAGTAGCATTCGAGACCTGAGGTCCACCTTGTTTTTTTTTTAAATTGCTGTATGACGACAGCAAGGAAGATTGTTTGCACACTTTTTTGCCGTATCTGAGGGATCTGCGCCCTACTACTAGTAAAATAAATCTATTTACCTAAGACAGTAACAAGTTTTCCCAAAAGTCAGGATCAGTAAAAATTAATAATGAATTAACCAAGCAACCGCCACTTTGATTCAGTTTTTTATAAAATCGTTTTTTATTGGTATAGTAAAAATCGCTTTTTGCAACTGCTTATGTGAATATATATAGATGCAAAAAATATTTGATTTGATTTTTGTTTCTACTTCCCATAGCTATAGACAAATAATGAAATTTGCTTGCGTGGCAGTAGTATTAAATACATACATGCTCTAAACCGCAATCTCAACATCTGGAACGTAAACATTTTTGTAAACAGTTCTTTGTTTAGTGTTTCCCATTGCTGCTTTTAAATTTAATATTTATTTTACTAATGCAGTAATTACAGCTCTGTCTAACAAAAAACACATAAAAAACAAATTGTTTTTTTGTAAATAGCTGATCTTTCAGAAAATTAACAACTTCTGTTAACAAATGTTTTTTTTTAAACTTTAATTACTGTTATAAATTTATATTTTTAACAACATATATAACAGAAAAAAGCATACAAAAAGTGTATTTTGTTATATTTACCTTAAATTTACATACGTGTTATATAATTTTAAATAAAGCTTTTTAAAACTTTACTTATAAGATAATTGTGATCACTTATCTACTCATTAATAATTGTATTATACAAAATTTAATAATTATGCAAATACTTTGAAACTCATTATTACTGCAAAAATGAATAAAACTACCTTTTAAGTATTAACGCAAACTACGTTTAAAATTACTATTTAAATATTTTAAAGTTAAGCAAATATGTAATCACGTAAGTACAATAAATATACAGGAATAGTTAATTAAGCTCGCTAACCATTATGTAATTTCAGTTGGCAAATGTTACCGTAATTATTATCTAATACTAATGTTTTATTTTTTTTCAATTCATGTGCTTTAAATAAATAACAAAGCTTCTTAAAATATTTTTGAATTCAACGAAAGTTTGGTTTCTATAGAACAATCTTTTTATTTATATTCTTTTTGTTTGTAAGATGACTTTTAAGCTTAATTGGTGACACAAACTTGTAAGCAATTAGTTGTAAACTTCACAATGATAGACGTAATAAAATGCCAAATTTGTATTCTTTTATCAATTAAATAGAAGCTTTATTGTATAAGATTTGCAAGAATGAAGAACGAAATATGCTGCATTAAAGACCGTTCTAAATGTGTGAAACAAGTTTTTTTTAACTATAAAATTATTTATCAAAATGTGCTGATTATCGTGAAAGATTTTGATAAAATTGTAAAAAATGAATTAACAAAGTGATTAAACACTAGAAAGAAATGACAATTTCAAAAATTTTAATTTTGGTTTAAGTTGTAGTAGTATCATTTTGAAGACTAAGGTTTAAACTAATGATAAAAAATGCAATGAAAAAAAAATAACTATTTGCATTACCTGCTATAAGAATATTAACAACTCTTTGATGTTTCTGAAGGTTATTAGTTCTATATACTATATAAATCAAAACATGAATGATTTTTCTTTAATCTTTTGTGCTAAAAATTTGGTATGTCGCCAAGAACTATATCATATTTTTCAAGCGTTATTCGTTACTTCACGCCATTATGTAATATACTGTAAGCATTATTAATACACAAGTTAAATATTGTTATATTTTATAGCAAGTCATTTATAATTTATTAATACGGTTAAATTAATGTCTAAATTACCAACTCATTGTTCAATTTGTCTTTTTAATACATCTACAAATACATTTAATATCCTTTTGTAATGTACAGTTGTACAGATAGACAGACAAATGCTTAACGTCTTTTTTATTTATTTTATGTCCGACTGAATGATAAAATTCGCCTTATGGTGTAGTTTTGCGGTCATAAAGTACCTCTTTATAGTACTGGTAAAATAAAGTAACTATCTTCAATGTTATGGATATTTATAACACAATTATTGTTGCCACAAATACTCATTCCATCAACTTCGTTTCTTTCTACTACAGCATCAAAACTTACGTGTTGTTGATTTTCGACAGCAGTGTTTTGGCAAGTCAGGGATTCCTCAGTAGTATCCTCATGGTTTTGCTGTCTTCAAACTTGACAAAAAAATGCGTTTTAAAATATTAAACACAGGTTGTCAATAATGTTACTAATTTCTGCCCTCTGCAAGCACTGGTAACTCCAAATATCAGGATAACCTAGAATAAATGATGTTTTTTATGAGATGTCACAATGCTAAAGCGCTCTTACTTTGTTAAGTTAATGTTTCTTACTGTGAGCTTTAATTAAAAATTCATCTACGTGATTCTTATCTAATATCAGCAACTTTTTAAGCTTAAACCCTTCACCCTTCCGTTTCAAATAAGGAACTTAGAAATTTACTAATGTCAATTTCTTCACGTAGGTTTATAGTCGATCGTAGCATAGAATATTTGCTCTATAATGATAAACTTTTATACCGACAAAGTTCGCTGTTGTCGTGGTCACTTTAATTTCCTTACTAGAACGCCATTTCACTTTAATTTTCTTCGTATAAAAGTTGTTGGTAATATTTGTGATTGCTTTTCTATTAGAACCCTTAAAACTGAACGCTTGCTTCATGCATCCGTCAAAATTTTTAAAAACAATATTATTTCATTAAATAAGATTTTTTTCTTTAAAATATAAAAATTAACTAATTTTCGCAATCTGCCATAAAGCTTTGTATCCAATTCGTACATAATCAGGCTTTATGGACTCGCTCAATCTAGAAACTTTTGAGCTTGTCAATAAATACCAACATTATGTACTTATTACATAAATAACTATTATATTTTTTTAGAAATAGTGTGTGTGTCTAGTGTTAATGAATAAGCAAATAACATTCATTCAATTTTACGTTTGCTTTAAAGAAATTATTTAAATATGATTCACATTTACAAGAAACAAAAAATGTAATATATATAAAATAGTTTTGGGAGGCGGCCAAATTTAAGAGTGCCATATCGCCTCTGCCGCTTGTCATCAATTCTATCGATACGCGAAATTTTCTTTCAGAAAGTATCATATTACAACTGATATGAACATTCCTCTAGAAAATTTACGTGGGCAAGGATACAACAACGGTACCAACATGAAAGGAAAACATACAGATGTTCAAAAGCGTATCCTAGATTAGCTCTCTTCTTTTCTTGTAGTTCTCATTCGTTGAACCTGGTAGTAAACGATGCTGCCACTTCGTCGACCAAAGCAGTTTCATTTTTTGACATGGTTCAAAAATTTTATACATTTTTTTCTGTCTCCATTCGCCGTTGGAACACATTTAAAAAACCTTTAAGTGCACTGACTTTGAAGCCTCAAAAGTCTACCCGATGCTAGATGCACCTAGACCCTTGAGATACAATATTGCTGATGTTTATGATGCGTTAATAGATTTTACTGATAATAAATCATTCGATGTAATGACTTGCCATAAGGCGAAGTCTCTAGTTTTGAATATGCCATACTTTAAATTTCTTTGCTGTTTAGTTACTTGGCACCACTCAAATAAATGTTGTTAGTAAAGTGTTACGGTCTATTAAAATGGATTTAGCGATTGCTGTTTTGCTACTAGAAAAAACGTTGCAAAATAAGAAACAATATAAATGATAAATTTCTTGTTAACTGATGCTAAGAAACTTGCATCAATTTTAGAAGTCAATCTCGTCATACACATTATTTTGCGTCAGAAAAACTGCATCGTCTTTGATTATGAAGTAGAAGATCAACGTATACTTAACCCAAAAAGTGCATTCAAAATTTTTTTAATTAGCATTTTTGATGTTGCCATAAATATTATGGAAGGAAGATTTTATCATCATCAATAAGGCAACACTATTGTTACTTTTCGTTTTTATATAACATGTTTAAAAGATTTTGCATCTATTAAAGGGCGGAAAGTTTAGTTTTAAGTATATAGGACTATAGGTGCTATCATAATATGTGTAATATAAATTCCATTACCAGTTTAAAATAAAAATTTTGACCGTTCCATAAACATCTAAGAATTATCGGACAACAAAAGAAGGTCAATGTTGTCAAATAGAATATTAGTTAAATATTAATTTTGAAAACTACTTGACTGGTTTTTGTAGTGTGACTACAACTTGAGACTCCATTATCACTGTTAAAGTTAATCTTCTATAAGTGTGGCTTAGAACAATTAAAAAACAAAAAAATAGATTGTAATTAAAATAATGTTTGTTATTGAGTTGGTTTATTTAAATTTTATTTTAAACTTGAATCAATAAAAGTTTCTTTCGGATGCTTTGATTAGCAGCAATATCTTAATTATTAACCCATTCGTTGCCATGTTCTATTATTGGAACGCTGTCTAATTTTGCTATTACAAAACAAATGGTTCTGATGTTTGACATTTTTGTCATTTTAAATCATTCTGTACTGTTGCAAACCGAACGTAACTACAGTTATTCACATTGTGTTTTATTTTGTACCTTGGTAAGTAAAATCTCACAATTTTACAGATGTTATAATTTTTATACACTTATTCACCACATATACAATAAACTAACTTTCTGATTACAACTTGATACTCGAATGTTAGCACCATTCTTATCTGTTCTCCTTTGCATATTATCGGGTATCTATTTCTTATTTTTAATACTTAATACTTTAATATCAATGAGCATAATGTGTAGTTTTTTTTCCAATTTTATTTCTTCTTTCTATCATTTTTCTCGGTATAAAAATATTATCCGTAGTTTGTCTCTTCGTTCTAAATGCTGATTGCTCTTCTTTCAATTTTTCTTTTATCTCCTTTCTTAGTCTGCCTTCTACCATTCTTGTATATAGTTTGAATGCCACTGATGACAGGCATATATCTCTATAATTTTCTCACTCAAATTTATTCCATTTTTGGTCAATTGGTACTATCAGATTCTCTTACAATTCTTTTGGTATCGCGTTTGTCTTCCATGCTTCCTTCATTACTTCTAGCAACCACTTTCTTCCTTCTTTGCCTAACCATTTTACGATCTCTAGATCTATATTATCTGTACCGCCCGCTTTTTCTATCCGGATTTTTTTAGTCTCTCTTCTATTTTGTCTATGCTTATATTTTCTGTTTCTATATTATTGTTTTCCATTTCATATTGTTTGTTCTTCTCCGTCGTCTGTATTGCTCGTTCCTCTTCCTCTTTATCGTATTTACCTTTATATTGTTCTTTCTAAGTTTCTATTATTTCCTCTAAGTTTTTCCTTATAATGTTACTTTTGCATTTTATGCTTTTTATTTCTTTTCCTTTTCTGCCTCTTAAACCTCTTACATTACTCAAGAAATTGCTATTATTTACTTTATAACTTTGCTCCATTTCATCTCCAAAGTCTTTCCAATTCTTTTCTTTTCGTCCCTTATCAATTTTTGCACTTTCCGTTTCTCTCTATATTTATGGTATTCTATTCTGTCTTGTTCCGACTTTGTTTTGTTATACTGTGTTCATGTTTTTTTTTTAACTTCTTGTATACCTGCATTTCACCAACCTGTTCTTTTGCTATGTTTGTTGACTTTTGTTCTTCCGCATATGTCTTCTGCTATTTGTAGTATTGTATCTTTAAAATTATTCTATCGGTCGTCTAGATTCCATTTCTTTCTCTAATCTCTTAAATTCACTATCTGTTTCTTTTTCGTACCTCTTCGTCAAATCTGCATACGTTAATTTTTTATTGCTATTCTAGTATAACTATTTTGCTCTATCTGCTCTATCTTCTTCCATTTTAGTTCTGCTAGCCTATGATGTGTCCATATTTCTACTTTATTTTCTGTCTTAATTTCTTTTATTTCTCGCTTCATTTCATTTTTTTTGTGTATACTATGTAGTCTATTATACTTTTTCTGCTATAATTGTGCATTTTTTGTTAATGGTTGTTGTGAGAAGGAGCTTCCTATTATTAAATCGTTTATTTGTCAGAACCTAATCATTCTTTTTCCATTTATATTCTTTGTTGTTTTTCCCAATATCCCAATGCACCTTATTCCTATGTCCTTGTCATTTCCTATCTAGGCATTCCAGTCTTCCACCAGTATGACCTTCTCGTTTCTTTCATTCATTTAATCTAGAGTGCTTTGCAGCTTTATTTAGAACATTTCCATTTCCTTCTCTTTAGTGCATTATGTACCAGGTTTCTTTCTTTTCTAGCTTTATGTACATTATTCTTGACGATATCAGCTTAAATTCAGTTATTCTTGCTTCTATCCCCACCGTTACCATTATTCCTACTTTTCCTTTTGCTCTTTGTCTCATCTCCAATTCAGAGTAATATTAACTGTATTTTCCAACTTTAAGTTTTCCATTTCCTCCTTTCTTTGTTTCACTTATTCCTATCAGCTGCATTTTGAATTTTTCCATTTATTGTGCTAATTCATGTTTCTTTTTTTATTAGTGATGTTATATTCTATGTTCCTATTTTCACCTCTATATTTCTTTCATCTTTCTTAATTTTTTTATTCTCTTGTTTTTTTTTCTTTATAGTACCTTTTTCATAGCGATCGTTTATTTTGTTGACCATCCTGATCTTTTCTTTTATGTTCTTTTCTTCTTTGAGAAATTTTGCACTAATTGTTTTTGTTTTCAGATTTTTGTTCCCATATTCATTTTTTCCATTATTACTATTTTCTTCATCTTTTTGTCCCTTTCTAATTTATTTCCTCTACTGATTCCATTCTCTCAACTGCTCCATTGTGTAGATTTTTTTTAACTTGTAATTTGTTATATTGTATTTTTGCATTGCATCTCATGCTTCTTGCTTCTTTTATATCTTTTATTATTCTTTTTCTTTCTTCCTGTATTTGTTTTGGATAGTCTTCGTATATATTTTTTTGCTTTTAGGTTTTTGCGGTTTCTATTATTTCCTGCATTTTGTTTTATGTTAAAAGTTAGTTATTAGCTTGTTTCTCTTATTTCCCTTTTGCTTTCTTCCTAATATTATAATTTTTTGTATTTCTTTTACATTTCTATTTTAACTTCTATGTCTCTGATGATTACTCTCACTTTTTCTTTTTAATGATAATAATAATAATAATAATTTTATTCCATAAGACTTTGTACAAGTATGGGAAACGTCAAGGGGCAAATAACAAATACAACAATACTTATATACACAGTAAGATAAAAGAAAAATAATAATAATAATAATAATAATAATAGTTTATTTCCTTTAATAAAAATACTGACAATAGAAACTATTTGGTTATACATAGTTATAATTAAAATACTCTTCAATATTATAGAGAGTCGTCTCCAACAGCAGGCTTTTCTGCTCGTTGTTTACCTATAAATCGCTGTTTAAACGTATATAATTACATTTTGCTTGTTATCAAATTGCTTATCGCGTTATCAATCGACCTTGAACCTGCTTTCGAGCTCTCGCGCCGAAATCGTCGTTTATATATTCTTCTATTAATTAGGTTATTATTTATCCTACCTAATTATTTCTTGTATTCTTTTCTTTGACACTAATTACACCTTTTCACTTCAACTATTTTATTTAATACTTTCTATAACTTTTATTAAATTAGGCATTTGTAGCATGCACTTTCGTTTACTGTTTTTACCCCCAGTTCAAGACTGGATCCTCATGTTTTTGTTCAAGCATCAATATAATTAACCTAAATTTGTTTAGGTTTTACCTTATTGCATTCAGCAGTTCATCCATTCTGGTCCTGGAAAAAGTATGGTCTGTTACTCGGATGAAATGAAAATTTGATACTCGTAGTTACTCACGCTCGCATATGCTTGCGTTCAAAACTTTTTACTCGTATCGAATTTTGATTCTTATTTTGTTTCAGAATATGTTATTATACTTTATGCACAGAAAACATTAAAAATCTTAAAGCAATCTGAATATTAATATAGAATATACAATTGTTTATACTTTCTAATGACAGTAAAGAGTAGTAATTTCAAACAAATAAGATTAAAATAACAATGTATAACACAAACACTATTTACAACATACTTTATAGTAGTACTAAAAATGGAATTAACACAATAAAAAAATAGGACATAATGTATAAAATAGACTGTACTGGACGTAATGTATGTTATAGTGGATAAAATAAACTAAAAAAAATGTAAATTAAATTTATACCAAATATGCACTTGAGACTATACTCCGAATCGTCTTGCAACCATTCTTATTAGTCTCAAAATTATACATAAACATTTGGATTTTAAGAATTGACAATAATTGATACAATAACGTTTATGAATTTTGGTTCATTTTTAAAAATATATTATAAAGTTGACTGATAAATTTACTTATTTTTACAATTTTTTTCCTTTATAAAAAATTAAAAAAATTACAATGTAAGTTAAACATTAAAACGTAATTATTTTATAATCAATTACAATTTGTAAAAAATAAACGTTAATAAAAATGCATGTTTTTTTAATTCGTCAACTGTTAAGGAAGTGGATGTGTAAAAATCTATGTATCTACAACTGAAACATAAAACACTTTTTGATTATTTTATACCAACATTGTTACAAAGTGTTACATTATTATGTATGTAACATTTTTAAATGCGTTCTGGTTATTTTAAAAATTAAATTTTTAATTTTCTTTTACGATTAAGTCTGACAAATTTAGAACAAAAAAAAATATTTTACCCTTCATAAAATTTTGGTTTCACCATTTGGCAATTCAATTATTTTCGATATCAACCATAAATTACAAAATAAATAAATGCAATTACTAATAAACTTCAAACTAAATTAAACTTGTAAATTGCCGTAACAACTCCTTATACATTTTATTAATTAAATTTATGGATTACTATGCATACTATTTGTATTTGACTTTAAAGTAATTTTTACAGTTTGTCATTTAACTTTTTTGCACAATGGTATTAATTAATAAAATTATAAGTTAGTAATAAATTTATAGATGAACAATGTATAAATTAACAATGATTTACAGAACTCGTTTCTTTGGAGGATCGTTAATAAAAATCGATGTGTTTTATTTTTTATTAATGTTATTCTACTTTTGATTGTAGTATTCTTAATTTTAAATAATATTTATAATTATTTATGAGTTGTAGACGTTAAACTTTTACTATTCTTGAGTTATATCAAGTTTATGGTTTATGTTTAAAAATCTGTACTTTCTTTGAAATCAATTATCTATGATAGTTTAGGAAAAATAAAAAGAGTAATTTGATTTAGTAATCTGTTAAACGTGAAAAGCTCTAAAACAAACAATAGACGATAATAATGAAGCAAACTTCCTCTCTTGTTTCGTGCTTAAAGCATTTTATTTTGTTTACTGCTAACCATTACAAAATAAAAGATGAAAGATAAACAATAAAATAAAATAATTTTTAATCACTACGAAACGTTACATAAACAAAACAATGGTCATTTCAATTAAGTAATCTAACGCTTAAGATTTTAGTTTGAAAATAAAAGCAAGCAGTTTATATTCTAACGAATACACGAAAACGTAGTATAAATATTATTTAATAGCAAAAAACACTATATAAATTTTTTTTTCAAGAAATTGAATATTTTTGTAAATTTTTTTTTTCAACTGGACTTTGAAAAAAAACTCGGAAATAAAACTCATTTAATTTAAAACTCACGAAAAACATAAAGCAAACTAACAACAAAATATATTAATGTAGAACTTCTTTAAAATTTTAATTCATAAATAGAAAAACGCATAATAGTTATTTATAGTTATAGTACAAGTTGTGTTAGAAAGAATATAAGTCACGCGAAAAAAACAGATAAACAGATATGATTTAGTTTTTTCAAGTGACTTATAGACGCTAAACACGCGTGCTATACTTAACTTTATCCAACACCTTCAGAATATCGTTAAAAACCATTTTTTTATGACAGTTGTGACATTTTTATTTGACAATTATGAAATCTCAAACAACATAGTTAATCGTCAAACGACTAAGTTTCTATCTTTTGATATTGATATAAATATTAACGTTAATGACTGACATTGCAAAATGTAACATTGTTTTTTGGGGATTAAATGATTATTTCAAAAATGTTTTTTTTAAATCAATATTAACTTATTATTTGAAGTCATATTGACTTATGGTTTTTAGCTTAATGAATTGAATAAATATAATAGTGTGTTTATTATTTATTGTGTAATTTATACAAAACAAATAAAAAGTAATATTAAACTTTATGAAATCAAAACAATTTTTTTTAAACATTTTTTTGACGTTTATTATTGTTCTTATTGTCACTATGGTTACTTTGATAATATGTTCCAAGACGTGATAATTAAGATAGTTGAAACTTTTGGTAAGTGCAACAAAAATAATAATAAAAAGCGGTTAGGTAATACCATAGCGCAATTTAAAATAAATAACTTTATTAATGCATTGTCTATAAGAAAATGGAGTTATAATTGTATTATTCGTTAAAAATTAATCTGAAATGACAGGTCGATGCCGAACCGTAAAAATAAAGACTAAACGTGTATAACTGAAAATGTTTATTTGATTTGTTACAAATTATTTTCGTTATTGCATTGTTGTTGGATAAGTAGAACTAATACATAAGTTGATAGAAAATGTGTAAAATATGTATTATTCTAATAAATAAATTTTGTTTACTCTTATTATAACAATGTCATTTGATTACAATACTTCTTGCACTATCAATTGTGTTCTAGTCTTAAAGAGTTTCACTGCGCTCAGTATGCTTTGATGTTTTTTCTCTAAACAATTCTTCTTTCTTCATAACATTTTACGTTGACTTTTGGATATACGCCTCTACCTAATTGTGTCTCCAGTTGTGTCTAATTTGAGCTGTCTGCACCCAATTTAGACCTGCAGTTAGTGCCAGGTCAGCGGACGCCAGTAATCTCATACACTGGTGTCCTCTTTGTGTTTATTCATTCATAAAATCTCTTCGAGAGAATTGCTTTGTACCATCTCCTCTAGCTACATGGCCTGCAAAGCACCAGTTCAGCTTGGCAGCTTTTTAAACCACATTAGTCACTCCAGTATTTTGTCTTATTCACTCGTTTGTTTTTCTGTCCTATAGTGAGATTCTCAGCATTGACCTCTCCATATCGTTGAGTCATTTTTAGATGTTCATATTATTTTTGGTTGTTACCTAATTTTGTGCGCCATATGTCATAACCAGCAGTACACGGGAATCAAACACCTTAGTTTTTAGATGGGTGGAAATGTCTTTATTTTTTAATATAAAGCTTAATTTAATCTTTTCTTAATCTTAATCTTTTAAATTCCTTAAATGAAATTTTTTTAATTTTAACTTCATTTATTTTTAACGGGCTTTGTTTGATGCTGTGTTTAATTTGTCTAGCATCTCCGTCAGTTCCTCGAGGCTAGATGCTGTAATAACTACATCGTCTGCATATTGCAAATTTGAGAGGTACTTTCCATTAATGTTTATTCCTTTGTTTGACCATTCTAATTGTTTAAATATATCTTCCACAGCAAGCGTAAACAGTTTGGAAGACAACATATCTCCTTGCTTCATTCCTCTATTTAACGCTACCGATTTTGAGTTTTTTGTTTGTAGAGTAGCTTCTTTAAACTCCTGCTTGCTCGTAAGGTTGACATCCATCGAGCTTTGTTGTTAAACGTGTAGCAAGCACTTTCATTAGAAGTTTGTAGAAATGCGATTGAATACTGATAGGTCGATAGTTTTTCATCCCCGTTTTATTTCATTTTTATTTTCCTATAAGGAAAGTATAGCGATTGCAATTTTTTTTGAAACATATTTTTTTGCATAAATTTAGGTTTCAAGGTCTTCTGAATCAGACAAAAGTATTATTGACAAAAAAATTTTGGATGTCTGTGCGTAACGATGTACCCACGATAACTCTCGAACCAAAAGTCCCAGTAACTTGAAATTTGGTATGGAGCTGGCTTTTCATATTTTCTCCGTTTTATGAAAAGATGGATCTGATAAAAAAACCGGAAGTAAGTGAATCCGCCATTTTTAACAATTTTTCTTATATAATTTTGTACGAATGTAAATTATTTGATTTATTTTTACAGTTTCTTATAGAGAAAATTTTTCCTAACAATTAATTATATTAGTATATTAGATATTTAATTTATAATTTAAAGTGAATTCAATATATAAGCTAGGTTCGAATCCTGCCTGCGGCAATTTTTTTTTAAATTCCATATCTTGAAGGGAAAACAGAATACGTTAAAAATAATTTTTTTTCTATATTATTGTGACTTGTTTATTCACGGAGTGCTGCATCTTTCTTACATTATCTTTGGATGTGTCCACCATAACTCTCGAGTCAAAACTCCTAGTAAATTGAAATTTGGTAAACCAAACCAAAAATATGTAAACATTCCTTCATCATTTCTTATAGAAAACTCGTGTAGTGATCACACCAGTTTTTACTTTCCTATAAGGAAAGTATAGCGATCGCAATTTTTTTTCAAAAAAATTTTATTGTATAATTTTACGTCTTAAGGTCTACTGAATCAAAAAAACCTATTTTTAACAAAAAAAATTTGGGTGTCTGTATGTGTGTGTGTGTGTGTGTATGTGTGTGTGCGTGCGTGTGTGTCTGTGTGTAAGAATGTACCCACTATAACTCTCGAACCAAAAGTCCTAATAACTTGAAATTTGGTATAGAGCTAGCTTTTCATATTCTCTCAGTTCTATCAAAAGTGGGCGTACCCGCCATTTTTAATAGTTTTTCTTATATAATTTTGTACGTATGTAAATTTTTTTAATTATTTTTACAGTTAATTCTTCCTAACACTTTATTCAAATAAATTTTTTTCTTTAACATTAACAGTTTATTAGATATTTGATTTATAATTTAAAGTAAATTCCATAAATAATCTAGGTTCAAATCTTGAATACGACGATTTTTTTTAGAAAAAAATTCTATATCTTGAAAGGAAAGCAAAATACGTTAAAACATAACAATTTTTCTCTATACTCTTTTGACTGTTTATATACGGAGTGCTGCATCTTATTTAAATTATCTTTGGATGTACCTACGATAACTTTTGAACCAAAAATTCTAGTAATTTGAAGTTTTGTATAGAGTTGGTTTTTCATATTCTCTCGCTTTTATAAAAAGATGGGTTTGATAAAAGAAATGGTTGTATAATCCATTTCTAACAGTTTTTCTTATATAATTTTGTACGTATGTAAATTATTCAAATTATTTTTACAGTTTCTTATAGAGACAATTCTTCTAAACAATTTATTTTAATGAAAAAAGTTTCTAACATAAACAGTTTATAAGATATTTGATTTATAATTAAAAGTGAATTTTATATAATCTAGGTTTGAATTCTGCCTGCGACAATATTTTCTAAATGGTCTGCATCTTGTTTTATAGAAGTCTGTAGAACATTTTTATTATTTTGAGTATGTCTCTTTTATTTGTAATTTCTTTCCTTTTGTTATTGCTCAAATATATTATTTGTCTTCTCTGAGACTGGGTCTTAGACATTTCGTATTTTTATTCCTTTCTACAGTATCATTAATTAGGGTCATGTGTTCCTTCTTTTTATGTTCCCGTCTGTTGCTTCTAATCTGTTTGTTCAAACTGTTATATTTTTTTGTTAATTTTTTGTTTTGCTCGTTTAGCTTTCTTCTTCTTTGTTTTGCTTCTCATACACTTTCTATTAGCATTTAGCAACTTATCTATTTCAGTGTTTCTATATAGTGTTGTTGATTTTAGTTTCTTATCTAGTAATTTCCGAAAAATTTTTGACATTTCTTATAATTTCCTGTGATTCATTTTAATTGACGGGTATTTCTGTTTTCTTTCTAGTTTTTTATTAATACAAATTTTTGCTTTTACTCTCCTGTTTGCTACCAATGTCACATCTGTTTAGTACGCCGACGCAATGCACTATATGTTTATTATCAGTCAGAATATGGTCAATTTCATTTTTAACAGTACCATAAGGACCATAAGGTCCACTTTCTAATATGGTTTTTCTCAAAATAATTACTTTTTGCTAAATTGATCGTAAAACGTTTGATTTTCTCACTCACTGTCAACTACTACAGTTTTTCAAAGACATTCGATTTTTTATGTAATAGTTGGAAGTAAAATTTAATAAAATTTGTCTTTTTTTAACGTTTTTAAATTTGAGTTAACGTGATTCTTACTAATACAGCAGTTTTTATCTGTCCTAATGTTTTGCTATCCAGTAGTCTTTTGATGGTCTATTAGTAACTCTTCACTCGTGACACCTTCTGGCAACTGATTTGGTTTATATTCTATTTAAACACTTGCTTTTTTCTTCTAAATCTTGCGTTTATTCTTGAACAGTTTTAATCGGGTTCTTAAAGCTAGTCTACATATGGTCTTTGATAGTTTTTATTCGATTTTTAATACTAGTTTGTATACAGTGTTCGCCAAAAGGTCGACACCAAATGGGTTCCTTTATTTTTGATTTTTCAAAGAAATTTTTTACGGCAATAATTTGTGCTTGTCTGAAAACCTATTTAGCCGCTATCAGATATACCAAGTGATTTTCACTTAGATAGAAAATGACGTTTTTCGAAATTGTCTAAATTTAAAAATTGTTATTTTTTCTAAATTAAGCAAGATTTCAATAAGATTTTTTCATAGTCTGTCAGTTTTAGCTTACCAGACAATCTCAAGATCAGAAAAAAAATTTTTCTTCAACTTTCGCTAAAACTAAAGTTTTAATTTTTTTGAAATAATTTTAAATTTTCGCATACCAAGACTTGATTTCAAAATTCAATTTGAGTTCGTTAAAAACGTTTTAAGACTTATAATTGAAAAAACAAACTGTCCTAAAACTTATAAAAACTCTTACCTTTATTCAGTTTACATGATTCAATTTGAATCATAAAAATAATTACGTTATTTTTTCTGACAGTAATACAATCTACAGCCGTCTCATATTCTGCCTACTTAATTGACTGAAACTGAATAAAGAAAAATATTCTCGTTTAGGCAACTGTAAAAGAACATTTACAAGTAATTAATTAGCAAGGGCAAATTAGAGTTTTTGGAAGTCACGTGAATAGATAATCATTATCATTAAAAAACATTTCTCCCCTAAAAGTATCTTGCACCAAAAACGTAAAGATTATGCCACAATATTACTTTTCTGTAAATAACAACAAACCTAAAGGAATAATTAGCAATTTCTATTGTTGTTTCCAATTACAAATCTTAACCGTTTTCAACGAAATCAAATTGAATTTTGAAATCAAGTCTTAGTATGAACATTTGAAAATATTCCAAAAAATTAAAACTTTAGTTTTAGCGGAAGTTAAAGAAAAAAATTATTCTACACAGAGAGAAATACTGTATCAAAATTTTGCACAACATTGTGCATAACTGTATTGTTGATGATATTACTACAGTTGTTTATATTTATACCATAGACTTGCACGCTTTTATTTAATACGTTTGGATAAATAGGTTATGAAGTTTTATTTGACAAATTGTTTGAAAAATATTATAAACTGTAGTATGTTTTGTATTCGACAACAATGTGCTAGTATTTTGCACAATTTTGTTTTAGTTTCTCGTACAGCTTTGATAATATATATTACAATAAGATTATGCAATTCTTTTAAACTCGGAAAAAAGAAAAAAATTGAACGATAACGATAAGCGATAACGCATTGTATGTAAAGATGCTGATGTTGACACTTACAGACCGCATGCAGAGCGTCGAAGCAAACAAAGTTCTCGGAAAATATGTGAACTAACTTTAAAAATTTGAAACGATAAATGTTTCAACCAATCACAATTAGCAAGTATATCCGCTTGAAAAAATGTCTACAATCAAAATTCCTTGATTGCGTTGGGTTTGTTTACATCTTTACCTCCTGTTTTCTGAAACATTCGTAGTTATATAGTTAGTTTTTGTCAAGACTTTTTGAAACGCTGTTATTTGAACAAGGTAAGTGCATTTATAACATTTTTTAAGTATAACCTTTGCATAACCTCATTCATCACTTTAAAATCTGTATTTAATTCCAGTGTTAACTTAATTCTACGAACAACAGCTAATTTTTGCTGGAGATTTTTACATTACTTACTTTCTGTATTGTTTCAGCTGTTATTTATCAACATGAAATCGAAATTGAAGAAAACCATCATTTCGAAGCAAAAACCATTATTAAAAATGTGACTGCTAACTGCTGTAGCTGTAGCGGGCAAATCAACCACATTTATAAAAAAATCTGTGTGAATCGATAACAACAAGTAATGGAATTTTAAGATATCCCTGGACGAAAAGAATAAGTATATAAAATAAGTATACCATTTAAATGTAAATAAATAATGCTTTTAAGATTTGTAACGTTTTATTGACTATTTACCCAATATATGTTATTTTTAAGTAAATAACATTTAACCAAGATGCATAAAGTTGTACAATAAGAAGCTAAACGAAATAATAATAATTTGCACAATATTGTGCAAAATTAACCAAAGAAAATATGGGTCTAGATAACGTAACGCTATTAGACATTTAATTACCATTGGGTAAAAATACTTCAAGCATAGTTTTAAAAAAGTATCACAACATTGTGCAAAACTTTACTACAAATTGTTAAAAAAAACTGTACAATTTATTCTACACAAATGAATGCAATAAAACTGCACAAATTGGTCTTGTCACTTTTTCAGACCCAATTTGTGTACTTTTGATTAACAATTGTAGATAAAATATACAAAGATTTCTCTCTGTGTAGTCTTGAGATTGTTCGGTAAGCTAAAACTGACAGACGATGAAAAAATCTCATTGAAATCTTGCTCAATTTACGAAAAATAGCAATTTTTGAATTTTCTAGCTAAGTGAAAATCACTCGGTATTCTGATATAGGGACTGAATAGGTTTTCAGACAAATTACCGTAAAAAGTTTTTTTTTTAATCAAAAATTAAGAAAGAACCCGTTTGGAACACTTTATATTTTTTTAGATTTTTTTTAAATGATAAAAATTTTCGTTAATTTTTTTTTATTTTTAAACAGATTTTCTTTCATTTTTTGAGAAATTGCTACAGTTTTTCTAAAATTATCGTTTATTTTTGTAATTTAAGTATAGAATAATAGAATGTTTTGGTTGTAATACTGCTTTATAACCACAATTCCCTCGTGATTTTAATTCAGTTTTTAATTAAAAAAATTTTTGTCGCCATTGCTCGTTAATTTATTTTTTGTGCACTTAAATCTGTTTAATTTATTAATTACAAACATATTTTGATTATCGATTTAGTGTATGTGCTAACAAAACAGTTATGTTCATAAACTGCATCAAAGCATTTGTTATTATTAAACAGATTATAAACTAAAACATAAACACTCACAAACACGATTTAATGACTTGTTGGTTGTTTAAAGGATAGAGTTTAAAAGGTATCGATTTCACTTCTGACACTAATTGTAGTAAATTTGAATTTAAATTTATTATAACTATAACACAAAATATTATAAAAACTATAACTAATTAGTTAATAACTCAATAACTAAAAAAACTTAATTTATATTATACTTTAAATGTCGCAATCTATGCACTTTTATTTACATCTTCAATACGCGCGTTTTCTTTAAACAAGTTATGGCGTTTGGGTTTTTATATATCCAATCTTATCGTCGCCTTGAATATTTTAATCTTTTTGTCATGTGTCGATTGTTTCAAAACATTCATAGCTACAACAGTTAAATTAAAATTTTGGTTTTATTTTTTATTCTAGTTAAACGTCAGGGCGAAAGTTTAATATCGTACTATAAAGCTTTTGGAAGCATGAATATTACTAATTTTATATTAACCTTACAAATAAAGATTAGTAAAATAGATAAATAGCTATAAAACTAACACCAAATATTAAAATTTAAAAAACGAAACAGTCAGAAACGCCGCAATTTAACTGTAAATATGTTACCTAAAAAGTGAAGGATTTAGTTACCACAAACAGCGAATAAATTATAAAATAACGCCATAAAAGTACAATTTTTATACTTTTATATGATAATAATTGCACAATAATTTTTTACTATTTATGTTTATTTTCTATTCATTAATACACAGAAATTTTGATAGTGTTGTTAGGTCTAAAAAAATATTTTTTTTATTAATATAAGTAATATTGTATAGTATCTACTACATATTCGAGATATAGTAAAAATAAAGAAAGCGCTAAATCAAAAAATATGCTGCATTTTCTCGTCCACAATAAAGATCATGACAGAAACAAAAATACCGCATGAATTTTTTTAAAACTTTTTTTGCATCATTGCTGTTGTTTGCCTAAAAAATGATTGTTATGCCGCTCTTATAGAAACCTGTCTAAATCATTACGTTATTGTATACCCATGTATAACGTTACTTTTTTACTAAGAACGCAATTGATAACTGAATGACACAACTTTACATTTTCTATGAATTTTCAGAAAAACGTGGCATAATTCAAAAGTTTAGAGAAAACAACTACCGCGAATCCTATAAATCACAAGAGCTTAAGTTCACTTTTCAGTTCATCAAACCTAATATGTATTTGTTGTTGGTATGTTTCTTACTGAAATAATTAAATTTACTTATCCCATAATTTATTTGATTGTTTATGTATATTTAATCTTATATTTTATAAAGCTTATTTATCAAAAAACTTTAATTGTGTTCACCTTTATAAAATAATTGCTAAATAAACTTCAGATTTACTATTTAGATGTATGTATAGTTCTTTAAAAATAATACATTTTTTATTGTTTAAACATAAATCTTTAAAGATACTTTAATTATTTTTATAAACACGATTAGTATTTAATTTAATATATTTATTTAGGGACTGTACGTTAAACCTATAAAACCTATATACTTAGGTACTTTCTTTTTAGCACAACTAAAAGTCAATTAGATTTAGCATTAGCAAATTTTTTGTATTACAAATTCAAACTGATATTATATACGTTTTAATTTTATTGCCGAATTTGCATTTTGACGTAAATTATTATAAAACTATAAAAATCTTTAAATATACCTCTAAACTTCCCCTTTTTATAGGACAGCTTTATTGCTGTTTAATAGTGATTTTTTATCATTTGAAGAACTGTAGGTTTTATAACTTTAAGCATTCGTATAAATTTGTTATACAAATTAAGATCGTTATCTAATTTTATATTGTTTTTATATATTTAATCAGACCGTTATTTATAAAGCGTTAGCCTTTAGTTTTGAGAATGTTTCATAAACTTTTTTTAGATGTAATGGTGTCATTATTATTTTTAGCGATTATCGATACTTAAGAATAATATTTTATTCATTGGTTTCTAGAACGATTAAAAACCAAATACAAAAAAGTTCATGGTTTATTTAAAAACTGCGTAGCTTAAAAGATTTGGAAATGTAACAATTTTTTTCTTCAGTTAAAATAAACTTTTCTGAAATAGTTTTTTATATTATCTCTATAGTGTATGATACTAATCTGATGATTAGTAAATAATTTTTATCAAAATTATGGAGACGTTACATTGCTTTTACTTAAAAAAATGTTATAGACAAGAATAAATATTTTTACTAAAAAAAAATAGATGAAAACACGTGTAAAACTATTAACAAATTTAATTTCAAAATGGAAAGAAGTATCAAAAACTGATTATTTTGAATTGTTTATCTTAGACAGTAGTTCTTAAACTCTTTTGATCCACGGACCCCTTTTCATAGTCAAACTTGTCCACGGACAGGAGACAGTAAAAAAACTACATAAAATGCATAATAAAAAAATTACAAATTTTAATTTAACTTTGATTACTTTTTTTTGAAAAAGTATTTATTGAAATTATAACTTTTGTTTTAAAATAAAAAAAAAGTTTTTAATGACTTCGATGAACCTGATGGGATGTTATGAGTGTATTTATGTCCGGCTCTATGTTTTAACAACCGCAAATCTCTACAAGTACTAATTCTAGTTTTGTTACTTTTTTTTTTTGATGAGGCTTATACTGAATCCACTATTTACCAAATATAAAGACAGAAAAGCAATCAACAGCTTCTATACAATAACCCATAATGCTAAATATAAAATGGGGATCTGTTTTTGTAACCAAAAGTAGTCGTACCTTGTTTAAACATTGGTTTCAGCTCTTCATTTGTGGATAATTTAATAAGTTGCTCCTGTATTAGTATGTAATGACCTGAATTTGTCCTCTGAGTTTGACTACTTGCAAAAGGTTTCAACGCCCAGTCGGGAATATCCAAGTAAAGCATGTATTCAAATCTTTAATTAAGGTGTGAATAAAGCGCCGTTAAATGTTGAAAATAAGCAAACTGAGAATTTTGTTCTTTCCAAGTTTTGTTTTTACAGCAAAAGTTTTGCAACAAACGCAGATATTACACTTTTAGCTTTGATTAAATTTAATGCGTCACATAGTAGTTTCAAATTAGTCTTTTAAATGTGATATTACTTGTTTTTATGCACCTGTCTATATTTATATTTTATTTAGGACGTAAAAACCGCTAATTTGTTGTTATTTATTTTAACTTCCATATTAATAACAATAATAACAATAATTAAACTTTGCGCGTACTCCCTGGGACTGTTTAAGGACCCCCGAATCAGTTTTAATTTTCAACGGACTTTCTAAATGATTCCGGGGATTCCTGGGGATTCGTAGGGACCACTTTGCGAACCACTGATCTACGAGAACGATTCCGACTACAAATGTCGATTCTTACTACTTCATCATTTCATAGCTCTCGAAGAATCAGCACTTACTTCTGAATCATTTCGGTAAACTACATTTTATGCGCTATTATTTTCTTTTATTTTGCTGTAAAACCGTAAATTGTTTTTTTTCCTTTACTGAAAATTTGATTAAAAATGAAACTACCTCAAATGTTTGGAGTAAACCAGTCAACCTTATTAAGTATACTAAAAACCTTCATCTCTAAAAACCTTATCTCAACAAATTAATTTTTAATGTTTCTAGTAATTGATTATAAATTACCAAAGCATATGTTTACTGAGAACTGACATATTGTTTTTCAGGCAGACTTTAAATATTTATGTTGTCATCGATGTGATTAACGGTTATTAATACTGCCGCAGCTAACTTCTTTGACACACCGTATTTGCTATTGTATTGGATTAGCAATTATATACATTTTTGTTTTGCTTCCATTGTAGACGCAACTTAAGCCGCACCGCCATCTTTTGTAATACATTTCTTAGAATTTTCTTTAGAACTATGTACTATGTACTTTGCGGTTAAGAAACTATCGACTTTCTATAAACTGAACCAGTATTTTTTATTCAAAATATATGGCACATGTAAATTATTTACAAATATTAACTTTTGTACGCGAATGTATAGTACTACTTTTTTAAATATTAATAAATCTTTAAATGAAGTAAGCATAATAATCCTTATGTACTACATTTGCCTAACCGTAATTATTTTCCGTCGCATCAATACAAAACCACATCGTACAATTACAAAAGTACAAAAACAATTACATACAACAATCATGCTCTACAACAACAAAGCAAATGTTTAGAATATGTTTTCTTTAATTTGTCATTTTGTATATGCTGTCCTAAAGACGCATAAACTATAATTAAAAACCGGAAGCGTTTAGTAAGTAGGATATGTATATTGTAATGCTTGAAATAAATATGTATATTTTAAATTAAACGATACGTAGACTATTTAATCATAAATGTTAAAAAAATTGTTTTTCTGTCAACTACTGCTTATGTTTAATTGCTTATATAACATTACATCATTTTACGAAAATTCTATTTCAATGCTACAAGCATGTTGAATCCTTCTACTCTTATTCAACATTAATCTTTGTATCTGATTTGTTCTGTGCGTTGTGTATATTTATGCGTCAACAAAAAAACCAGTGCACTAAAAATACAGTTGTTTGGCTTTGTTTTGTTCGTTGAAACGTATGATTATTAATGTAATCTTACGTTATGGTTACGTATTGGATCGGTTTTTTTAATCAGTTTCTTACGGTTATTTTTTTTAAGTTTACATGTGCTTAAGTGTGTTTAAGCTTAAAACTGATTACATCATAGCAGTATGTGTTTCTGCTAATTAACCTATTTTAACGATAGTACACTCACACATGTGCGAATGAAGCACACCGTGATAACTTCTTGCTGCCAATTCTTATTTTTTGTTCCATGTCTTAAATTGTTGTCACCCAGCTTTATCTATGTGTTCTTTTTCTTTGGTACCATATGCCGTTTTATGTCTCCAATATTTGTAACATTTTGGTTCCATATACATACACAATTTTTCCTGATTGTTTTTGGTTAAATCGTCCCATACATACAGAATCTTTTTGTTCCGATTATAACAATCGAAGAACTTAATAAACCTAGGTTTTATACTTTTTATAAATGTTATTTTTACTATACTATTATCTTTGGTAACCTTAATTCTACAATGTTTTTAACTTTTTTAAGCTTATAGAATTGTTTTCGTTTAAATTTGAAAAAAAAACTATGTTTAATTTAGAGAAAATGTGTAAATTCCAATTTGTAGTTACAGCACCACTATTATGTTAAGTAACAAAAGGCTGCCGTTTTAAACCCAAATATTAAATTATGTGGCTTAGTTATTGTAGAAACTGATCAAACAAGCACTTTTCTTAAAATCGTATAACACTAAGTCAAATTTCGCAATAATAATAAATCAGTTATGATACAGTCGTCATCGGTTGAATAATAAAAAAAAAGAAAAAAAAGAAGAAGAAGCAGAAGAACAGGAAGAAGGCAGTTATGGTACCAACAAATGTAAACGGAAGCTTGATGATCCTAGGATGATTAATACGCATGCGCGTGTGCCAAATTTGTTGTTAAATTTTGTATTGTATTTTACAACAAATTACCAATATGCGACAATTTCTCTATTATTCTGTTTAGTTTTTATAAAGAAATACAGTATAAAAAAACAGCTTTAAGAAAATTTATTATGATAAATAAGTACGTAAATTAAACCTTTTTAAATTTTTTTTGGGTGTATATAAAAATAATTTTTAACACAAATTTTAAATGCTTTTTTTATTTCTATCGTTAAATTTAATTTTTTTTTATAATTAGTTATAGCTTGCTACTTTTCTTACTATTTTCTGATACTTCCTAGATTTTTATTTAATTTTTTTAGTAGAAACATTCAGATTACTTTTATTTTTTTTAGTTTAATTTCTTTAAAACATTTTGTGCTTTACTAATTGTTTTTTTTTATTTTCTAAATTAATTTTTTTGTAGGATTTATTATATTTATTGATTTATCTGACTTTGATATTTGCTAGTTTTTTACTTAATTGTTTATTTTTATCTTCTAATAAGATATTAGATAACTGAAATATAAACGAATTAAGTTGCTGATTAGTACAAGTACATTATTTCCAATCTACTTATGTTCTAGCCCAGCGATTCTGAAAGTGGTCTCTACGGATTTTGAAGAATCCCCGGAATTATTGATTTGAGGGTTTCTGAACAACATGAGAGGGTCCGCACAAGATTTAATATAAAATTAAAAAATGTGATTAATATGTAAGTTAAAATAAATAACAATGAATACATTATTAGCAATTTTTACGTCTTAAACAAAATATAAATATAAACAGGTGCATAAAATCGCGGTAAGTCACGCCTATTTATACAGAGTTATATAGAAACGCAATTGAGAAATTTTTCTAGTCTTGGACAAAAAGAAGTATAATTTCTTGTATTATTACGCAGTGTATTTAAACAAAATTGATATATCGTTTTAGTTTAAATTTATTTTAGCAAAATTATACTCTTGTTTAAGTTGATTTGAAAAAAATTTATTTCACAGTTATCAGTACAGTAAAATTATTATAATTAACAGTGGTTTGTTGCAAATAAAATCTTTTTGGGTCCCTTTTTTAGAGATAACAGTATGAGCGAGCCAAAGAAAAAATGCAGACAATACAATGTTAAATATATAAAATATGGTATTATTCCGTCACCAGTAAATAGTACTTTACCTATTTGTTTTCAATGTAATAAAACGATGTCAAACAACTCAATGAAATCTTCTAAGCTTAAAAACATTTAATAAAAATCCATATTGACAAAAAAGATAAGGATTTAACGTATTTTCAAACAATCAAAAAAAACTATTTGAAAACACCGACGTTGCAAGAGCTTATAAGGACAACATCTAAGGGAAATGACGACTGATGACGGGCTGCTTGTTTCTTATAATATTTCTTTTGATTGCAAAGTTTGGAAAGCCGCACACTATCGGTGAAGAACTTATTGTACCAGCTGTAAGTGAGGTAATACGCACCGTGTTGTACAAACCAAGAATTTTACTGAGTAATAATACTCTTCAAAAAAAAGTCGACAAAATTGCTCAGTGTGTAAAAAACTTTTTATGTAACTACATACTTAAAAATTATTAAAATTCTCTATGCAACTTGACGAGTCAACATTACCAGGAAACGAAGCTTTACTTTTAAGCTCACGTGAGATTTGTAAAAGAAGAACAATTTTTCAAAGAATTGCTATTTACTAAATGTTTGAAAACTGATACAAAAAGTGAAACATTATTTACTAAATTAAAAAGATTTTTCGATGTAAAAGCTATACCCTTAACTAATATCATCTCTGTTGCTACTGACGGTAAGACGACACTGTGGCTTTCTGTCGTATTTAAAACAAGCTATACTGAATGTATTATCGGTACATTGTGTCATTCATCGACATCATTTGGTCACAAAAAACCTTAGTGAACATTTGCATCAATCGCTACATTATGCCATTATAGGAGTTAATAAAATCAAAAGAAATGTCTTAAATGAGAAATTCTTTGCTGAATTTGGAGAATGAAAATTTTATATCCAGCATAATTTTTATTGTACATACGCTGTTGATTGCCTTTTCGTTTTCATATTTGCTAAAACGTGGATTAAGTGCCATTATGAGCCTCATCACAAAAACCAGAAACCGACTAGAAATTAGTACTCGTGGAGATTAAATCAAACTTGTAAAATCATCGATTATTACCAAATGACTATTTTCTGCGGTTTTAAACTAAAAAAAAATAAAAAGATGCGTACCTGTGACTCATCTCATTCTTCTTATTTTGTAAACAGTTGAATAATAGTTATAATCTTTACCGCTGACAGTTTATAACCTGTGTAAACAAAAAGATTGTTAGTAGTTGAATATTTTTTTTGTAAACTCAGGTAGTTTACTAGAAACTTTTTTTACTCAGATGTAACAAAATTAGTATTTCCTTTTAAAAATGTTTACCAAACATTAAAACATATGATTACAAATAGGTACTTGTTTTCTATACGCCTAAAACAAATATGGTCTTTAGAATTAAAATTTATATACGTAAAATAATGTCTTTACATATTTAAATAAATCTTAAAATCAGTATTAAATAATAATGATTAACTTAAATAAAACCATACAAATGTAAAAGTTTAGGTTTTAATTGAAGTTTAATAAATTATATGTCGCTTAGTTTAATAAATATGTTTTTTCAAAGGTATAAAAGATTAAAACACATAACTGTACTTCGACGACTATTAACGGGACATGCATTTCGCAAACAAAATCGCTATTATAGCAGTTCTAAGTAAAAAAAATGCAAAGATCAAATATCGACATTTAAAGTTTCCAGAGTACAAATATTGCCAATTGGAAACTGTGGTCTACCAGAGCGTGGCATCAAAGTCAAATAAAACTGTACATAGACTTGCATTTCTCGCCGCAGCTAAACTGTTCAGCATAAATTAAATACTATCTTTATATAATTATGGCTAATGAGTTTTTCTTACAGATATAAAAAGACCTACAACGCGTTTGTAGTTTTTCCAATAATTTATCTTATTGCGTTTTTTCAAAAATCTATTGCAGTTTTAAAATTAATATTACCACAAGTGTTTGTGACCTTACATTTGATAGAAGTTGTGTATGTTAAATTTTAAAAAAGTTAAGAAAACTCAATGGTTTGCAATGAATGACAAAAACAAGTAAACTTATTTTTGCGACAAAATTAATATCCGTGTTGTAATAACGTTTTTG
Source organism: Aquatica leii (assembly GCA_035610365.1). Taxonomy (NCBI): domain Eukaryota; kingdom Metazoa; phylum Arthropoda; class Insecta; order Coleoptera; family Lampyridae; genus Aquatica; species Aquatica leii. Next base: position 69,814,814 of record CM069435.1, read on the forward strand.
TGCTGCCAACACCGCAAATGTCAATTATTATATTACAACGAGTATGCGACAGACAGGTCATTTAAAAAATTTTGAAATTTAGTTAAAATTGAAAAAAAACAATGTTAAAGTTAATGTAAAATTTTACAGATTTAATAATAAATGTAGTATCAACATTATGATTCGGGTAATTTAAAAAAAAATGTAATTTTACAAAAGACAACACAAAAAATGTTGTACGTTACTCTCGTCAAAAGTATCGTACCATAACTCACTCACATGCAACGTTCGGTCGTGCGGTCTCGCGTCGGATTAACGTTCCTTATGCTATGCCTTACTTTCAACGCTTGTTACCTAAATTATTATTTCATATATGTAAATGAATTAAAAATATGTACTTGTAAATAACCATTGACTGTACCAGATACTAAATCCAATTTTGCGATATACAAACCTAAGACTTGACCAACATTAAAAATAAGCATACATCATTGCTGGAAAAAATCAAACTAAAAGATATACTTATCATAAAATAGAAAAAAAAGCGGAAGCAGAGAATAATATAGAATTATTATGTAACAATTTTGTTAGGTGTCCGTACAAAAAAAAATTTACAAATGTACAAAACCTAATAGATAGTCACTAAAAACAAACACAGCAGCAGTTTAAAAAACTTTTAAATTAAGAAAAGTAGATAAGACAAATACACTGAAAAATATTCTTAAAAAAAATAAATAGCGATTTTTACGGAATCTAAAAATAAATGCAAACATTAATAAAAACACAAAGACAAAAAATGAAAAAACTTATAGAAGCAAAACAAATTACAAAATTAACTTAAATAAAATATCTTACAAAAACAAACAAACCAAAAAATATATCAGAAATAACTACACCAAAAACATTAGAAATTGTAGTTGATAATCAATAAGATTACTACTACGGCGGATTTTTTGAAAAACATTATTAAACAAAAAAGAAACATGCTAATTGGACATCAATTAATGACCATTAAAAAAAACACGAATGGAGTGACCACATTGATAATATAGAAAAAAAGTAATTAAAATAGTACGTAAAAACGGTCTATAAGAAATATAATAAGCATTGAAAATCTAAAATAAGTAGATCAATAATTTCAGAGGATGAATAAGCATTTACCTAAAAACAGATAAAAAATAAATAAAATAAATAAAATAAAATGTGTGTGTAATCTTTACGCACGATTGGAGTAAAACTTCTTTGAAATTTGTGTTAGTTGTTGATTTTTCTTTTATTTTTATTTATTGATGAAACAGTAAAATGTTCTTGGAACTCTGCTATTTTAGATTAACCGAACCTCGTTTATATATTAATATAAAATTTGTTTCTCTATTTCGACATAAGAATTAGCGATTCTTACACTAAAATCCGTGTAAGAATAAGCAAATTCTTACACAAATTTTAGTAATGTTAGTTTTTTCAAAGTTGGTATCTCTGCATCGTAAGTTGACGTTACATGAAAAAGAAATCAAATTTATTGGAACTTAACAATTGAAATTCAAATTTTTTTGTTAATACAAAGTTATTTACTTATAAAGGTATAAAGAGATAAATTTTGTATGAGATTTTAGGTTAACACATAAATTTCAATATGTCAAAGTGTAAGTGTTGCCAATTCAATAAAATATAAGTTTCCCAATGTTGTTTTAAAATTAAAATTATACGAAAAATTTTAAATGTTGTATCGAAATAGAGAAAATAGTATAAAGCACACGTCATAGAATACGTTTCAATCACTCGACCGCTTGATAAACTCGCCGCTGCACGGCTTGTGTATGAAACCCGGTCTCGTGCTTGAAACGCGTTCATTCTGTAACTTGTGTTTTAATATACTATTATACTACTCTCACTTTTTAAAGAATTTTCACTCACCAACCACATTAGTTAAGAATTTTAAAAAAAATTAAAAACAACGTTTCATGAATACGTGGAGAGTCACAACAAAATTAAAGGTTAGAATAGCTAGAATGTTGATATAAACGTCAGAAATGTAAATAAACAAATGCTTAGTTACTGTTATTAAATAGCGGAAACTACGTAATTCTAACTTCCGCCAGAAAAAAATCTGACTTACTTCCAAGTCACGCTTTAAGAAGTTTTTCTTCAAAAAAGATGCCTCCTTCGCTCTGTATAGACACTAAAATATAGATTTTTGTTGTTAAAGAAAATGTAGAGAGTTTGAACCTACTCTTTAGCTTATTTGGTTTTTACAATCACTTTTTTAGAGTAGCATTAGATCTACAAAATTTACGAGTATCGAAAGACAATCATTCCTAGGCTTGCTGATTTTTTTAATATTTACCTTATCTTGGATTTTAAAAAAGTTGTTGGGTTCAATTTTCTTTGCACTGTGCTAACATTTATAGGACATTTACCTACTTCATTCTATGTTTTTAATACATTGACCGTGTTAAATTTTGCACTTAAAATATAAAGATATGATTAGTTATTAACAAGTCCAAATACCCTGCAGTTTTAACAATTTTTTTTAAACTTTTGGTACACAGATAAATAGGCGAGTAAGATTTAAAGAGACAGACTAGACACTTGAATCTCTCTATCCACCTACCTTATTTAAAGATAGTTTTTATAATTTTAATTATCTTTACTTAGGAGGTGAATCTTTTTATGCTTCTCATGAGTGAAGAACCTAGGGTACTTGGTAATTTGTCATTGTTGTTCTTATGTAAATTAAGTTGATCCTAAAAATTAACAAAATAAAAAGTACATTAGTTATCCACAACTACCTTTAGCCATAAGATCGGTTTCGCATTCTCTTCCAGCAAAAAAATGTACACGGAAGTCTACTGAAACTATACCTGCAATTGAAATTTTGCTATCTAAATTGCAATATAGGCATTAAAATTAATTTTTTGCATTCCTATCTCTATTTTTTTCAAAAATTTTATACAAATAAACTAAAAATCAATGAAAAAGTTTTTATGAGAAAAGATAAAATACAAACATAATAACCGACTACTGTTAAAAATAAACCCTTGAGCATAATAAAAGAAAAACGATTAAACATTCTTTTCAAACAATGAGACACAGTTTAATTTGTTCAATTCTAAAAATTTCTAATTGTGTTAGTGTTTATAATTTTTTTGGTTAAGTAAAATGTAGTCTTCTTATTTACTAAACTGCGTTGTGCGATTTAATAAAAAAAATTTAAACCACATGGTCTTTATTTAATGTTTTACACTAAAATTAAAACACTAGCAAATAATAAGGTACAACCTTTGTTATTAACAATTTTTCATAAGTTTTCTTATTTATCGAATTTTATTTGAGTAAAAAATATTTGTTTTCTAATTACTCTTATAATATCACACGTTTTTACGTAATTTTATCACCAAAAGTTACCAGCAAATGTCATTTTTTTTCCTTATTGGCTAAAAGTTTTTGACTTAAAATGCTAAATTCCTTAGTAATGAAACAAAGTTTTTTAGTTTAATTTAAAATACTGTAACTCAAGTGCCAAATAAGTTTATCATTTTCTTAAATTTTTCTATTTGTTTTACTAGGGTTTCAAATAATTCTAAACTCGTTTGTAATTTTATCAACATAAATTCTGTATTCATAACGTACGTGGTTTTTTTTTGTTTTATTGAAGTTATTCTACCAGTAGGTATCTGAAAAATATCTTAAATTTTTAATTGTAATTTTTGGTGTCTAAAAATTTTTAGAAAATTGTGTTTACTGTATTCTTTAAAAATTCGTAAAAACTAATGCAAATTAAGGGTTAATCAAAAATATCAACATAATTTAGATGTCAATTTAAGTTAACTAAATGATTATAAAGACATATTATTTGCGTTTTTGTATAACATCAGATACTCATAATTATCAAATTAATAGTTTCTCTTAAATGTTTAGAAATACAAACTGCGTCTATAAATAAACTGTGTTGGAAAAACTGCGATTACTAAAAAATATAGTGGTTTACTTAGAACAAAGTCATCTATCTCTGCTATTAGCTTTCTCAAAATTAGATGTTACAACTTCCTGAATTAATTTGTACAAATTATTCAGAGAAATGATAAAAAAATGTTGGCAAACGATTATCTATAGTAGAAAAATGAGTTGGTTTAACGTCCGTCCGTTGTTCTGTATAACACGATGCAGCTAATTATAATAGTGTTCGTAGGGTTGGAACGGTGCATCACGGTGGGGGTATGCGGAAGGCGGTCACCACCGACCTCACGCAGTCTCCTCGCGTTGCCTACGGTACCGCTGTCCGCACACCGGGTCCTCAATCCTCATTGTTATATCCAACCTTCCCTCTATGTACACACACATACAACCACACGCAGTTCGTAACCACGCGAGTTCATCAAAAGTGATTGTGTGGTAAAATTGTGCAGACGGCGCGATTTAAAAACAAGACGCTTAAAAAGTAATGTCAACAAATAGACGGCGAAGTTGAAAAATAAAAAAAAAGTTTCTGTCGTAAAAGGATTTATAAATATTAAAGCCGGCAGTCGTGATTATGAATATGAAGTGCGAGTGGGGCGGCGCGTCTGTACGAAAGCATCGCGGCAAATAAAAAGAACACCTGTAGCATCCTAAACATTTTATTACACACGTATTTCCTAAAGAGCGAAATCTTGTTGTACAATACCTCCCAATAAGAACTTTTGAGAACATTTATAGTTTACAAAAGACTTAATTTGTCGACTTCTAAAACTTTTAAAAGCAAAACCCAAAACGAACTTTGCTAACTTAATTGAATACTGCACGCGTCGATTTAAATTAGTACTAATTTAGAACAGACTAATCAAAAATCAAATTAAAATCGTGTAGGTGTAAATATTCAAAATGGAGGACACCTGGGAATCTTCGATGATGTTAGGGGTGGGGATAAATGATATGCGAGGAATAGGGGATATTCAACCCTCATGTTCGGGGCAAACAATACCCCGAGAACTTAACCACCAAAGTATGCAACATCATCAGGATTTACAACCAAACCCGGATGTAACCCAGGATATGAACTCTGACATTCATCAAAGCCTCAATCAAGGCATGGGGCGGGACCTCAATCAGGAATTGCACCATCATCACAATGATTACTATACAAATCAGGTATGATTTGCAAAAAAAATTACAATTATTTTTTTGTATACTTTCACTTAGTTTTTCGTTGTTTAATTTAAAATTGATTAATGGATAAAATCTTAACGTAACACGTAACATAGTAGGTAGTTTATTTAATTGCAATTAAAATTAAACGAGTTTGTTAGAGCAATCTTATAAATTAATATCCTTAAAAATTCAAACACAAATAGGTTCCTTCTAAGACAGCTCGTTAATTAAGACTACGACAATATTTATAGCCATTGGATAACACGATCCCACTTTCATTAAATCCTGGATTAAGTTAGAATCGGATGCAAAATAAAAATTCTTAACTCATTCTGACTCAACATATATCAAATACTTACTAAACCTATTTAAAACAAATAAAAAATCTAAGAAATAAATTTCTTTTTATAAATCTACACGTGCTTAAAGTAAAAATTTCGTAATCAACAAAAGAAAACCGTCGCAAAACAATTATAATAAACGGTACTGTACGAACGCAAGCATAGAAATCGCGACAAATATATGCATAAATAAAAATGTTTAAAGCTTTTCACAAGTAAATTACGTATTAACATTAAAATTACAAATCCATTTAACAATTAAGATTAGCATTAATCTTTATTTAAAACTTATTATCAAACTTTTAATCTATTAATTGATTACAAATTGCTAATAGCTTTTAATGTGGAAATTAACTATCAAAGAACCTCTATAATTTTTTACATCAATAATTTCTAAGTAAAAGGTTAAAGTTGATGCAATTTATATGACAATTTTGAAATTAACTATGAATAGTTATTAAAAAGTAGAAGTAAATCTAAAAATATTAGTTATAAAACTAACTGCTTTGTGCGTAAGCGAAATTAATTTAGATTCACATGTAAATAATAAATTATCGAAATCTATAGTTTTAAACGAGCCCAAAAGTTTCAAGTTATAAAACAACATTTTAACCAATCTAATCAGAACGATCCATCGCGTCAATGGTAAAAAAAAGACCTAAAATGGATAAAATACAACTAATTGGATACATTTTATCTATAATTTAAAAAAAAACAATTAACTCTGAGTTATTGCAAATCTTTCAAGCGCAGTTTTCAGGTTGTATTTAGTTGTCACGTACATGATAGTAAAACTTGTATTCTTTTTGAAAAATGATTGTGTTTTCTACTACTATATTGTAGTTATTATTTGTCGTTACAGCTCCCGTGTGTAAAATAATATAAAATTTTCGTGTTTCCGTGTAATTATAAAATAAACGTCAGTATCACTTTATCATTAGGCCATCGGTAAAACAAGAAAAAAGTACATTACGAACTAACATATTAAATTATTCCACACATATATCCCAGCTTTATTATCTTCTGAATCGACATGTGTGTTCTAATCACAAATGCAATACATTTCGTTATAATAATCTTTAAAACAATACGCATTTATAAAATGGAAAGTTTGAAAATTTTGTTTTGTAAACACGTAGTTCATTATTTTTTCTAATTTTCTTGGTTCAATCCAAAACACACGCCGGTATAAAATCGTGGGCTTTGTAACAAAACTGACACGGAATATTAATCGATTCACACTGTTTTAATAACACGCACAAGTTTTGTTTTATTTTTTTTACCTTGGGGACAACACACATTCGTATTGAAAATTACCATATTGCAATTCAAATAGATTTTTATCAGTCAGCCAAACCAATTTTTCCGACAGATATAAGCAAACAAAAATTAATCAAAAATGTTTTCAAATTTAAGCAAATAAAAAGGCAGTGGTGACCGATTTGCGTATGTATTTTTATCATTGATAAACGGCATAAAATTAGTTTTGTAACAATATGTAATTGTATTTTTGGTCCTTCGATAGACCTAACTAAAATACTGCCTGGCACTATATTTTTTTAAATTAATAATTTACTAAAGTTTACAAATAATAATATTACTTACTATTTTACGTTTTTTTTTTCCAAATTTAAACTCGCATGTTGTATGTCTAAAAAGTATTTCTTTTTAAATCCATACTATAACTACGTTATTTTTGACTAGACGTTTACCATTATTAGTTTCAACTTAGTTGGCAAACTCTTTAAAACATCAAATAAGATCGATCTAATAAATAAAAAACTGCAATCAGTAAACATATAAATTTAGAAATAAATTTATACACATGTTGTTTAATAAAGATGTCGCTATGATGGCTATGAAACATATTAATGATTTATTTGCATATTGCTTTTTGTATAATTTAAACAAAATATCTTTTAAAAGTCGTATATTAAAAGATAATAAAAAAAATACATACCAATAAATTTAAGAGCTAACATATTTTAAATTTAGCTTAATTTGATACGCAATTAAATTTAAAAAAAACAACCGGTTCAATTCGGATTTTAAAAGTTTTACACAAAAAGAATTTTATTTATTTATATATTACAACAATTGATTTTACAATTAAAGTTATTCTTAATAATTAAATTTCTTATTATAAAAAATTAGTTTAAATTGTTTTTGTTGCCAACGCGCTTGGCGTAAAAACCAAAACTTACTAGTTTTGTTAAACAAAGTAATCTTATTGGTATATATATGTTTCTACGACATACACATGCAACGAATAAATAGTCATTTAAGTACATTGAATGGTTTAAATTATTTGTCGCAGACCAATTTATATTTATCTTTGACGTACGGTATTAAAAGACTCAATAAGCTTTTTATTTCAATTTATACAATTTTTGCATTCACTCCACATATCAGAAAATAATACGTATGTTTGTTTTGCGACTTCTAATGCTCACGAAACAAAAGAATTGCTACAAATTTGTCATTTTGATTTTTTTTTCAAATTCAATAGTTATTACTGTATACTTACTATACATAGATGGCATCGCTATATCATTTACAGTAAAATTCAAACATTTGTAGATGTAACTTTTTAACATTTGTTTTTTTTTTGTATTGTGAGTAAACATTTGGTGTATGGTAAACATAATACTATTTTAAAAACTACCGTTTGTTGTTGAACCTGTGCCGGAATAAGGAATTTGTCAAAAAAAACTTGTCTACGGAAATTGTTTTTAACGAGGTTTTTAATCAATAATAACCTATATTTGTTTTCTGTATTTAGTTTTTAACAAATGTAAATTTTGTAAAGTAATGTTTCATTAAGTTGGTTATGAAAAATAATCCACTAACTTAGCTTTTAATTTTCTCAAATACGTTTTCACGCTATCAAACACGCGATCAACAATATCTGAATACATATTTTTGTCAACGCAGTTAAAAGTAAATGCGTTACAAGTTTGTTTATCAAAGCAAATAATCTGAATACCAAGTTTTTTATTAAAACATTGGCTTTGTCATAAGTAATTTTTTTTAAAGATTTGTCTTTGTAATGTTTCTTTCGTACTATAACTGTAACCAAATAAAAAGTGGATTGACGCAAGAACGCATTTATGTAAAATTCTGTCCTTTGAGCCGCGAGTAGACTACAGTAGCGTACAAGCATACGTGTCAGTTTCTTAACGTCACTTTTTTAATGTGCGATTGTTTATTTTAAAAAATCAGTAAGTACTCCTAAAAAGTAATACATTTGCAGTGAAAGCACATTCTTAGCAATTTATAAACAGATTTGTTCAAAACATATTTTTGCCTAAATTGCACTTAACTATCATAATAACCGAATTATTTATATGTGCCTATTTAAATTTTAAATGTATTGGAATTATGATACACGCCGCTGGATTCTAAATTTCAACGTATTCATAAGTAATTTCTTTTGGAGATAAAAGTTAACCAATGCAATTTTAGTTTCATATCATTTGACGGACCTTTTACAACGCGGTTCACTATGATTATCAAACGTTTGGTTTTCAATACATATTATTTTGATAAGTATGTTACATCGCTAACAAAAATGTTGGAACTGCATTACCTGCCCGAAAAATGATTGAATTTTACGAGAGACAAGTTCTAGTGTACACTGCAATTCCAATTCAAATTACCTTTTTTATTGGAACAATAAAAGATACTTTTTGTTCAAATGCTTGATTAGGTATTAATGTATAAAGTATTATATTTTCTTTAATTAACCTACGGCATTTGTTTTAACAAACGTAACATTGACCATACCAGCGGAAAAGACAATATTATTTACGATCGTATGGCATTTTAACTTTTTCATCACTTTTGCTGCCATAAAAGATTCTTCAAGTCCTGCATTTTTACACCGACTTGTATCGCTAATATAAGTGATATTATAATAAATCTTTTTATACTTCTCATAGTTTTACTAAGTGTAGATGACGCATTTTGTTTTATCGCAGATTTATTGAATTGTAAAACAGTACCTTACAATTTGCTTAATAAATAATATACTGTTACTTAACACTGTATAACTACTGCTGCTTGTTCCCAAAAAATTGTTTTTTTGTTGTTCTAAGAATTGCAGCAAAATATTTTTAATTTTTAATATATTTGAGTAACCAACGATTGTATTCTTTTATAAATATTTAATTAAACATTACAAATAATACTGTGTTCTTAGAATATGTTCTTATTTTTCCGGCGGAATATATAAAATTCTACTTTGTCGGAACTATTTGTTAAAAACAATATAGTAATCCAAAGGTTAAAATTTACTTTTTAAATTCTTTAGCCTTGTAGTATTTGTGTTGCGTATTGTATTGTAAAAGAATTAAAATTTTAAATATTTAAAAAAAAGATGATAAAAAATATAGAAACTGTGCATAGACTTATCGGAATACAAAAAAATGTATTCTGACAAATCGTTTTATCGTTCCTTTAATTGAAAAGTGTTACTTTAGTTCTTAAAAATAAAGATTAAAAAAACGCAAAAATATTTTTTTTTAATGCAGAAATGTGAAATTATATTAAGAAATGCTAATTTGGTAAAACAGTTACGTTACTGAATAGTTTAATTAGCCTCATAGATTTGCTCTCTTTGACCAAGAAAACGTTATTATAATAAATACTAAAGATTAGTTTTTGTTACTGTTTCTGATTATATAGACCCATTTAAAACATAAAATAGTTAATAGTTTTAATCAACTTAAAAAAATTAGAACTTGCTGTTAATAACAAATACAAAGAGTATGTATTAAATTTCTATTGAAATGTTAAAATAAATCAACTTACTTTTACATATAATATCACATATTTTTTATTTCACATAGTAATGTTTAGTAAGAGTAATTTAAATTGGATGTCACATTTGTAATTAAATCTTAGTTTTAAAAGTCATAATAATCAATTCATGGCAGCAACACTACATTTGGATAGATCAAACTAAAACACCGTCTCTTGCAAAGTAAATTTGTATTTCTAAACAAATTAACATTCTTAATTTAGTTTGAAATTTATTGCAAGTACCTACACAAAAACATTAATTTAAAATAAATTTAAAACTTTAGTTAAAAATGTAGGTACTGAAATACATATTTTAAAGTACCCAGACTAAATTTTAATATTAAAACAATGCGTAAATGTAAGTATGTATTTAATTATTAATAAATATAAAAAGTGTTTATCCATTGTTATGTTAATTTTTATTTCTCGCGTAGCAATTTTTGGCAAATAAGTGGCGTTTCATTTAAGTCTTGTGATTTAGAGAACTAAGAAATATTATCAGAATAATGTTCTTTTAGTTTTTTACTTAAACAACAGATGGTTTTATTTCTTGAATAAAGCTTAGATGCATAATTATGAAAAATATATTTGCTTGGCAATATTATAAACTATGTGCATTCATATACATACATTTTTTGCACGTATGCCAAAAAAACAAAATGTTTTGAATAGCTATGCATTTAAAATTTAAGAATAAAATAAGGCCTTGAGTTATTTTTAAGATATGAATGCAAAACAATGTTTTTGCAAGAATAATCGTATTGACTTTAATGGCAGAGCATGAAAAAACCAAATTGGTGTTTCATAATTGTTATATTTTTTAATATAATAAATTAGTAAAAACTACAAAAGTTTTTTTCATGTTAAAATATTAAGTGACATTTCTTACAATATAAAGGTTAGTAACATTTTAATTGAAAAAACTATTATTGGTTTATGTATTGTTATAATTAAATGATTAAACATCTCAAGTTAATTGTAGTAGATTAGCTCCAAAATTACCAATAAAGCCAAAATTGATTGTGTGAGAGACATATAAGCCTTTGAAAGGCAAAGTGGTGTAAGTCAATATAACCTTGTTCTGAGTTATAAAGTTTTGAATTTATGTCTGTTAGAAAAATCTCATACTTATTTAACGATTATTAATTTGGTAAAAGGAATGTAACACATATAAACTTAAATGTTGAACAAAAAATTTTAATAATCTTCAAAAATATTACATATATTTTTTTCTGTTAAATGACATACGCCATTTTGGCTGTCAACATAATGCTAAATAAATTTATTGTTTTTTAATAATATAGAAGTACAATGCTATACTAAAAAGCACCTAATAAATAAAAACTTTTTTAAAAAGTAATAGAATGAACGCGTTATTGTTTGATCCCAAGCTGCGCGAGAGCGATATAGCTGATTTGCTACAGTCCACTATGGAAAAGTTACTAACTACTTTTATACATGGTGCGTGTATGGTATAATTTATACAAAATAACTAAAATAAATGGAATTAAATTTGTTTTTGTGTTAATACTTCGTTATTATTTATATTGAAGTAACACCAAGAAAAATTAAGTTCAAATAAGTGAAAAATATGAACGGAAGCTCCGAACTTACTTTTTGTAAGTAAACTAGCTGCATCAAAATTGTGGACAAAGTACTCAATGCTTAAAATTAACTTTTAAGTTACAAAAAAACCTATACATATTAGAGAATGTAGAAAACAATAGTTTTCTGTTTAACGAAACCATCTATACTTCAAGACTTAATCATTCATTCATTCACCATAAAAAAATAGTAGTAATGCAGTTAAATATATTTCAACCAAATTAAAAATTTTATTTAAAAAAATACAATGTATAATAAACTGCGAATAAGATAAAGCTTTTTGAACAAACGTATATACTTATAATAAAATAAGTAAAACATTTAAAATCAAATACATCACATAATTTTATATTTATTTATTTAAATCGATCTAATAATGTTTCTCGTTTATTTGGGTAATGACATGTAAAATGCACAGTAAAAATGTGAACGATATCGATTAATTTATTCTTGCTTTTCCTCATCCTCATCACATCAGTCACATGAGCCCTCATCTGATGAGTCGTTGACATTAAATGTTAAAGATTCGCAATAAGTGTCTACTATGTGTTCTTTTTCTATATCCTTTTTTAATCTCTTTAACGTGCCGACATACTTGTGACCATACCTTTAGACCTACAGTTGCAATTTTTTTTTACCGAAGACTACTTCATTTAATTTAAACGTGATGTTTCTAGTTCCAACCCAATTCTTAATAATACCCTAAATTTTTTCTATAGGGTTTAAATCTGGGTGATAAGGTAGTAATCTACATGCAGTATATCCATGTTTAGCTAATATCGCATAGACGGAGTATTGCTTATTGCTCGACTTATTTATTAGTATTAAATTATACAGTTCTGCTTTTGTACATTTTTCTTCGTACATAATACCACGTTCATTTAGCCACAATTTCATGTCTGTTTTTTATTATTAAAATTGGGAGTTTTAACTTCCAAAACATTATGATAACTGGCATTAGAATTTTTTGGAAGATTAGGAATTAATTGATGTTCCAACCAACGATTATAATTGTTAAAATTCATTTTTGACCAGATTTAAATATCAATAAAGCATTATTAACAAATCATGATGTTCAACATAGGACGATTATCAGTGGTTTTTTGTCATCTAAAAGAAATATATATTTAACCTTCAATTTGAGCTCAAGAATTATGATTTTTTTTACAAAACATAATATATTTATTTAGTAAAAGTAGAACATCAAGTAAATTAAAGAATGTAAATATTATACGTGAATTCTGGTTTTTTAAGATCATTCTTAATGAGATTTCTTTGCCAGAAAAGCCAATGGTATCTTCATCCTTTATTTTCTCAAAAGTAGGCGTTTGTACATCAGTAAGATGGAAATTGTAAACAATTCTTCGTATAATTTGTTCAGAACAATTGTCTACGGTTGGTTTAAGAGATGGCTTATGACATTCTTTTCTCGGTGATTTATATGTAGTTTTATTCGCTAGTTTAAATTAACTTGCTTTCTCTCACAATACGTATTACAGCAGATCGTGAAACTCTTGTTGCTTAAACAACCGTATCGATAAGATTGATTTTACAAAATAAAAGTAAATTATTGAATGTATGTAATGCATAACCTAACAATTACCTTTTTCATTTCGTTCTTTAAAATGCAAATAAACATTCCATACTATTGTTCTAGATTCTTTAGGATGTGTGCCTCTTTTCGTAGCCGAAGATGCAGCAGCACTAATTTTGCGTTCAGACATGCTGTAATCAAAATGAAGTCGGAACAATCAGTCACAAGAAAAAATGATAAATCGACAAAAAGTATAATTACTAAGCTTTGTTAGTTTTTATTTGCTCTAATGGTCCTATGTCTTCTACACTACCATCGTATAGTAATTCCATAAAAAAGTTTGATTAATTGCTGATATAAATTGCAATAAGTCCTGCATGTCCTTCTGCTTTTTGATATTTACAGGTGGTTCATTGTACAATCTCTCTAAAACAATATTGTCTATAAATTATAGACGATTTTTGTTTCTTTGCAGTACGTTTATAATGTCGAAGGAAAAATCTTTCTGTAATCTCTATTTACAGTAAATTTTATGATTTTGTTCTCTTTTAAAACGTCACTGGATGTTTAGCCACAACACCGCATTTCCGCCAACATCCTTTTTCCGGTACAAATTTTATATTTTAGCAAACTGCTCAATTACGCTAAAATCGCGATCGTTGGATAGAAATAACAGTCCTGACACCAAAAGCTTATGATTAATTATTTCTATTTCTAATTCAGGCCATGTCAAAGCCATCTTTATGTTTCGGTTCTAACTTCCGCACGCATCGCTATATGCTACAATATGTTTTGCGCTTTTTGCGTGCGCGAAGCCGTGTTTTCTAATACAAGACCAAATTTCTTGAAATCGTCTTGATGCTTTAATTTCATTTCAAGCGTAAACATGTGCATTTTTCCGTTCTGTAGGGTCATCGCATATAAAATTGTAAATACATATTTTGCTTTTCGTAAATAAAAAGTGAATGTGTATTGATGGCTCAAAGCACATCTTTCTTTATCACTTTTTAGACACCGTCTTGCCTTCTCAGCCTTTCTTAGATGTAATTCATGAGATGTCTTTAATTCTTGGATTTTTTGTGGATCATTTTATACTAACGCTTTTATCTTGTAGAAATCACACTCTACACAAGTGTCTTTTAGTGGTACATAGAAGTTTAGGTTGAAATCTTTATAAAAGTTTTTGCAATACATCGCTTCAGATACAGGATCGAGTTACTTTAGGCCCAAAAGTGTTGTGCCATTCAATGTACAACGAATAAGTTCCTATATTCAGCCCTGGGTTTATATATTTTTTCTTTGAATTGTTCGCTCGTGTGTAATGAGATTGATAGCTTAAGAAAACTTGTAAAGTGTTTTTGAACAAATTTTCTGTCGAACTTGGGAGTTTTATTTGTCTGAGGATTCTCACCACGCAAATCCTCTTTTGGAGAAGTAAAACGGCGTTTTTTAGAGCTTTTTGTAGTCGATCGTCCGAAATTTGATACGTAACAAACGGTAACAAGAAAGAATTTTTTACAGACTCACAGTGCTAGAACTAATTTGAATATAGTAATGGTTAGTGGCCTGAGAAGGCGGTAACATTTGGGCTTGTCAGTATGTACTAAACTACAAAAAAATGCATTTTGATCTTTAAAGTCGGCGATTTTCCAAAATCAAATGCCAATATTTGTTCATTTTTAAAAACTTTACGCTAGCATTGATTCTTGCAATGGCAATCTTTATTTTTTGCAGGTTTTTATTTTTTATTTTTGTGGTGTTGGCATCGCTTGAATTTCTTTTTTTCCTTATAGTTCTTATGTGATGTGAAGGTTTTCTTAGTCGTATCCGTCCCAGTCTCTTAAGTTTATCTAATACATTCGTTTTTTTCTGTTTTATAATCATCATAAGAATCATATTTCACTTTATAATATTTTTATAATATTTACTATAAATATGTTACATTTATGTACCCAAACTAAATCCATATTTAATAAAGTTAATTGATACTGCAAAAAGTTTTAACTATTCTCGCAGAAACATTGTCTTAATGGCTCTTTGCTATTAGCATTATAGTCCTATACTCGCATAATTTATATATAACTTACAAAGATGTCTCTTACATATTGGATAGCTAACGAATCAATTCAATATAATAAAAATCTGAAAAATGTTCCCTAATTCGTATTTAACCGATTATTATTGTATTGAAAAAAACTGGCGCGGTCACTATACGACTTTCTTATAAGGAACGATTACGGAGCTAGCATGCTATAATTTTTTCGAAATTTCTCTCCTCAATGTCATTAAGATATAACCAAAATATGGCAAATTCAGCCTATGTTGTCATATCGACTAATTCCTATATTTGTGCGCCTCGGTATAGCTTTCCCCTTTAGCAAACCAGTAAAAATTATTATTTTTAACGTATCTTATTTTCTCTTCAAGATATGGACTTTGTTCTAAAAAAATCGTCGCAGGCAGGATTCGAACCTAGATTGTACTTGTGAATTTAATTTTAAATAAAATATTTAATAAACTGTTAAGGTTAGAATTTTTTTTATTTGAATAAATTGCTAGAAGGAATTATTTCTATAAGGAAAATCATTTACATACGATCAAAATTATATAAAATTGTCAAAAATGGCGAATACACCCACTTCTGATTTTTTAATCAGACCTATCTTTTGATAAAACCAAGAAAATATGAAAAGCCAGCTCCATACCAAACTTCAAGTTATTAGGACTTTTGGTTCGAGTGTTATGGTGGGTACATCTAAAGATAATATATAAGCAAGTCAAAAAAATATAGAAAACAATTGTTATTTTTAACTTTTCCTTTAAGATTTAGAACTTTTTTCTAAAAAAAAATTATCGCAGGCAGAATTCGAACCTAGATTATATATCGAATCCATTTTAAATTATAAATCAAATTATTATTTGAATAAATTGTTAGAATTATCTCTATAAAAAACAGTAAAAATAATTCGAATAATTTACATACGGTCAAAATTACATAAGGATAATTGTTAAAAATGGCAAATACACCCACTTCTGATTTCTTGATCAGACCTATCTTGATAGAACCGAGAGAATATGAAAAGCTAGCTCCATACCGAATTTCATGTTACTAGGACTTCTGGTTCGAAAGTTATCGTGGGTACATCGTTACACACACACAGACACCTAATTTATTGTCAAAAATACATTTTTTTTTATTCAGGAGACCTTGAAAAGTAAAATTATGCAAAAAAAATTTTTTTTTTAATCGCGAACGCTATACTTTCTTTATAGGAAAGTAAAAATGAACCAAAAGGGGGCGTAATTTGTATTTTACATCACGGTACAGTCAAATTTATTGTCTGTTTGCGTCTATCCTTAAAAATCGCGAACTGTAAAAAGCTTGTTTAAGTTTTTTTGTAAACTAATACATTTTCTGTTGTAACCTACAGTTTGAAATCTATTAGTTTTTCTTAACGGCTTTTTGTATTATGGATTTTGTACAACCTATATGTTTAATAATAAATAATATAATAATAATAATAAAAAACATATTTTTTTTGTTTTTAGTTAATTTTTTGAATTTGTGGTTTTTTAAGTGAACGCTTATGCTGTATGTTCAATACTAAATTTTACTTTACAAAATCAAAATAAAGGCTTTTTCTTCTTCTTCTTACCATATCATACATATTTTGTTGTTACAGTTTTTAATAAAGTTGTGATAATAATTACTTAATGCATTATCCGTTATGTAAAGTCACCCTATTTGAAAATATGTTTGATTATTTTGGTTGTTACAGACTACAAATAGTGATTTATATTAATAATATATAATTGCTTTTAGCAATTGCTTATTTATATATCATTTGAAATTTGCTTATAATATTTAATGTTATTTTAATTATAATATTGACAGAAAGACATTGCTAGATGAGGTAGAACAACACATTAAACTAAATTTTGTAATGTTATTCTACAAAATGCAAAAAAAAAACAATATGTTAGATTTAAAAGTTTTTGTAATATTAATTGAATACATTAGGAATACTAAAATTTCTTTAAACATTTGTATAGGTCAAATGACTATAAAGTTTTACAAAAAAAATTATAGTTCATTCAGGTAGCAACTTCTATTACCCCAATACATAATATGTATTCTATGTAAATCTAAGCAATTTCTGAAGTTGTTCTTACCACTTTGGGATTTCCTTAAAATAAATCCAAATAATTAAGATAAATTTACCAACAATATAAAACGGTTATATGACATTGAATAGCAGACTAACAGTTCTAATGATTAAAACATAAATCAGATCCACATAAAATTAAAGTCGGATATTATAAACGGACGCGTGTTTGCAATAAATTCGTTCAGAAGACAGCGCAAGAATACATCATGAGAATCTAACGAATGTTAAAAACACAATTTTTTGTTCCATAATTCATATTTATCGCGTACCAACAAAGATCAAATGATTTCTAAGTCGTTTTAATAATAATTCTAAACGGTCTTTTATATGAAAAATAAATTAGTTAAATAAATAAAAAACATAAAGCCGCTGTTACTCAAAGAAATTTAAAAACCTGTAAGATTTAAATTGCGCAAAGTGTAAAATAGCTTTTATTCTAAGCTTATACCTATTTATTAATAGATACGTTCTTTTTAGCCAAACGCACGATCTAAATAAAATTCAACACTTTAGCTTATAATCCCTATTCTTTGTGTTTATATATTACGTTTAATCTATCTTAATGGCAGGTAAGCCAATAATTTCTTTAAAAATCTTTTTTATTTGTTTTGGAACATTAAGTGAATACATCGATTTATTTTCTGGTGTCTAAAAAAAGTTCTAAATACGAACAGTGGTCAATCCAAGTTCGATTCCGAAATCTCCTATTATAAAATATCTGAAAAAACTAGTTCACTGTCAGTAATTCTAATTTCCTCATATAGAAATAAAAAATTTACATAAACGACAGAATAGCCAGAATTCATCGTTGAGCAATAACACTGAATAATATTGTCTTAGTTACTAATTAACTATAAAAAGAAGCAGTTGTGCATGTTATAATTAATTATTGTTTACATAAATTAAGCGATTACAATTGTTAAAAGTAGAAGATAATTTATTTTATGGCGTATAAAAATAAATTCTACATAAACGTATTCGTGATTATCTATTTGATTCGTTAGCATTTCGCATAGCTAACTGGTTATAAAAATACTCATAACCATAAAACCTTTTAAATGTTTCTTGATAACATAAAACTCTATTGTTTATATAGATTATTAATTGAACTAAATACTTTTTTATGGGAATTTCTCTTTGTAAACATTAATTTTTAATTGCATTTTCCGGATATGCTAATAGTATTCTGATTTATGGTTTAATGGCAAGGATAATAATTGACGTTAATCGTAAATGTTAACTTGTGATATTACAATTACATTGTGTCCACGTTTATTAATCATTAAAATACTAGACTACAGTACAATTTTTAGTACATACTTGCACGTCATTTTTTTAAAAATAATTTAGGGTGCTAAACGATATTACAAAAATTTTGTTTTGCGTAATAATTTGTAGTTTGCTTCTAGCGTTACAATATTTTAATCGCGTCATAAAATTATTCACAGTTATGTAAAATAGCTTTTACACTAACTTCGGCAACGATCATGATGTTATGTAACATGCGCTTCATATCGTTTTGATGTAATAAAAATGATAACATGCAATATAAACATATGATGCGAGCAAAAGAGTGCATATTTCCTAATAACCTGAATATCATCATAAGTTGAACACCTTGTAGACTTAAATGCACATAAAATAACATTGAAATTTCCATGAATTTGAATAATTGGAATAAAAATGCTGTTTAGCGAGTTTAATCGTGTTTAGATATTTATTATCCATCGAGCCTTATTAACAGACAAGTTGTTATAATTAATTACATTGTTCTTATTATGTTAATAATTAACTTGTCTAAGTAAACTTTTACTCTTATATTACAAAACACTGTAAACAATGTAAAAGAAAGAAGCAATTCAAAAATTGCGAAAGTAATGTCTGTATAAACTTGCATTGTGCAAATGTTTATGAAGTGATAACTAAAAACAAACTGCACTTTTAATATAGTTTTTAAAACTCATCAATTTTATTTTTGTTGTTATGTCTTAACTTATACTGTAACTGACAATTAGTATTTTCGTAACCAGAACCGGCAAGTTTCTTACTAGCCAAATTTTTAAAAGTAGAAAAATTATATTATTATTTAAACTGTATTGAGTTTTATACCGATGTTACGTTCAGTTCAATAACTATTTGTAGAAACAGCAATAAATAAGATCTTCTGTTTATCGAAGAACCGAAACGGCATATTTTTTCATTATAAAATTTCATCAAAATTTGTGTTTCTGATTACTTTCGTCGTCTAAACAAATACGAACATTTCGGGTCAAATTTCAATGTTCATAAATTATAAAAATTACTCAGGCAACATTTGTGTTTGTCATTGTGCTAAGTTTTATCTGTTATTTATTTTATAATTATTTTAATTCGTTGCTTTGTTTCAATAATAATTTGTACCTAGTTAGTGAAACATGTAAATTTGCTCATAGTCTTTGCACACCGGAATCATCTACTCAATTTTTGTTTGGCCCGAAGATACCTTGTACACAAAACGTTGCCATAATAAAACCCTGAGTAGTTTTTATACCCTTCCTTAAACGAAGAAGTACACAAAACGGAGAATAAACCAAACAGGAAAATAAAGAAACATTATCAGTAATAGCTTGGTAGTGATTCTATGCGACCATAGATTCTTAGATGTGGAGGATAGGCACAACTCAGAAAGAAAACTCTGTAGTAATTGTGGATAGATTTGCCTGATGAACTTGGCACAATAGCCAACGAAACGTAGCCACAATTACTATAGAGTTTTCTTTCTGAGTTGTGCTTATCTTCCACATCTAAGGATCTATGGTCGCATAGAATCACTACCAAGCTATTAAGTTTTTAGAGGAGTTGTATCGTTCTCATAGTAAATTATCAGTAATAGTTTTTGTTAGAGCCTACGTTATAGCAATTTATTGTACTCATCAATTTCAAGTGTTTATAAATTGCATAAATTGTTTTAATTTAGATTGAAGAACTTGCATTTGCCAAAAAAATTTTTTTTAATTAGACATAGAGCCTGTTTAATTCTGATTATGTTGTTCTTGCGACGTAAATTGTCGACTTTCTTTCTATCTCTTTAGTTTTCATCTTTTTTTGCTTTGTCGTTTATTGTGTTTTCCTAACTTGACTACTCGGGTCTTTAATCGTTAGACGTTGGTTTCATTGTCTTCCGCGGTATCGGATTTAACTCTCTAACATTTACTTTGCATTTTCCGTTATTTTAGGATATCTTTTCTTGTCTTGTATTGTTTGTAGTATTTTTATTGTGTTAGCAATTAGTATTTTAGCAAACATTTTGTGACGAGCCATAAGCGGCATAGTACAGTTTGTCCGTCAGTAGAATATTGGGCTTTTGCCATCGAAATACGTTGCCCCGACATCAATAGAAAACACAAGCCGCTAAGCAGCTTACTTACGGTAGATGCAGCCGAACAAAAAATGACGATTGATTACCTATTCATTTGTTGCTACAAACGTTTACTTCTCAACTTTTAATGACGTCTTCAACTTTTTTTGTGTAGTCTTTCAGTAGTATATGCTGCCTCACTGCCGTTAAATATATAATTTTAGAAACAATGTCCTAACCTATTTTATAGTTGGGATTTTGACAGCGTCACTTGTCAATAGATCATTGATTTTCGGTGTCATTAAATCCAATGACAACTTTTCTACCTTCCGTACTAATTTATAAATTTCTATGTTATCATACGTGGTATTTTTACTACAAGATGGCGTTCCAAAAACAATCTAAAAATTTTAGCATTTACTTTTCAAAAATTAATTTATTATTTTTTTTCGACCATAACATTCAATAACCAAATTTTGAGGAATTATTGTTCTTAGGATTGTTCTAGATGTGTCAAACAAAGCCTTGTCACGTAATACTTAGAGGTGAGTACACTGTAAGAATGAATTATACTTTACGACTAATTCCTTTTTTTGTAATAACAACTGCTTAGTATCAATAAACTTTTTTGCCATTAACGAATTGATTTTTCTCAAAACGTATGCACATGGTGATCAATGCACAACTATTGAAACTGTATGTTGAGTTACATAAGAAAAAATACAAGGAGTTTTGAAAATTTCGTTCACATAATAAAAAATAGAAAAATTTAAATGTATTATTTACAACATGCCTTATTGTATCCTTCCTGCATACGTTTCAAATTAAAACTTTCTAATTCTAGAATGAATTTTGTCGGTAGCATCTTGTATAGCGCTCTTTTTGGTTTGGTAAAGAATTCAGATGTCAAGCAGCCTTCGATTTTCACAGATCGTTTAATCTCTCTGACATCTTTCTCAATGGGTACCAACTTTCTTAAAATTTGGTGTAACAAACCTACGAAGGAAATGTTATACTAGCATTGACTTGAGTTTTATTTTTCTGCACCGTCATTAGCATTTGCTCTTATCTCATCAAAGCGGGAAACGAGTGTATGAGTAAAGATTCTCTAAACCGAGTAGCTTGGCTTGAAACGTAAAAGCTTAGCTTGAGCTTACAAAACAAAGCTTTTAAAAAATAAAAGCTTGATTTGGCTTGATGTTTGTGCATACAGGCTTTTGGTTTGGTTTTTAATCTTTTCCAAGCTTTCAAGCTTTTTCTTTCTCCTTCCGCAAAAGTAGTCTATGGCTTTAGAACACGTACCCCGCACGTGTTACAGCTCACTGCCACAGTATAAATAATTATCGAACTGTTAGCATAGCGTACCTCATGCCTTCGAACTGAAGTAAAGGAATAACGCGTTTGTACTAGGGAGCAATGAAAACATTAATAAATAAACCCAAATTCATAGTTACATTTACTTAATCATCCAATTTTTAATTTAGTTAAAAGAAATACACAATAAACTAATTACTTTATCCAGAGTTATGAAGTAACCTTGTAAACAGCGTGTTTCTGATAAAAACTACAAACTTAAGAAAAACTTTTTTTGTGGCTTTAATAAAAATTTTCTCTATGAAAGTTTGGTCTAAAGTAAGCCATTTTTGATAGTTTTTGATAAAAATAACCGAATAATAATATCCAAAATTTAGAAAAAAAACAAATAATTGTTTATTGATTAAAAAGCAGTAACTACATACAGCGAGTATCTGATTAACTAGCAAAAAAAGTTTTATAAAAAGTTTAAAAAATTAAAAATTTTGAGTCAAATAAATCAAAAATTACGGACCTGTAGTATGAAATAGTTTGTTGATACTGTTAATAAAAGGAAATCAAAAGTAACGTTATAATGTTTAATTCACTGTTCTACAGATTTCTTCTTAGTAATTTGCTGACACTAAAAATAAAAATAAATACAAAACAACGTAACATATGAGACGTAGTTAAATGAAATTGTTATTCTAAGAACCCACATGCTTTCAAAATACTTTAATAAATAAATGACACTGCAAAAATAAAACTAAATATGTAAAATTACTATTTTTGAGGGTACAATATGAAATATTTTTCACTCTAAACAAGCGTATTGTGAAAATTAAGTTAAAAAATTTATGCAAAATAAATTATTGTTTACGTATAGAATAAACTCGAGAAGAAAATTGATAACATAAACCAACATTATGATTACTATAAACGGTGTTTTTTCTATTTAGTTGCATACGTCCGGGCCCGTTCTTTAATAAAGTGATAACATTACCCGACTAATAACATTATCCATAATTCCAATAAACGACGTGCACTGTATTTGGAATTAGTCTTCAAGCCGATCTTTTGATTGTTTCTATTGTGGTTAATGCTGTAAGATTTTGTATTTTAAAACGTCTTCACGTATTGCGATAATTATTGTTCTCTTTAATTTGCAGTCGTTGCAAGAAGTATAAATTCCTTAGGACTTAGTTCAACAACTTGATTAATTTCTGTTTTGATACTGGCATAGTCTATTGCAAATTTGCATTAAAATTTGAATAATAAACATTTTAATGAATCTAATGACAAAAGAACCTCTTAATTTAGAACTGTTTTAGTTTTATTATTTTTATTTACTGAAATAGGTGCTATTTGCAGAGTATTTGCAGCGGAATGTTTAAGATCTTTCTGGTTTATTGACTAAATTGTAATTTTAGACGTAAATGTTTCACCATGAAACATAAAATTTTTTATTTTTTTTTTTGATAATGGTGTAGGTATATATATAAATTAAAATAACAATTATAAAACTAAGGTAACTAGAAACAAATTGTAAGAGAACTATATAATAAGCACAAGTTTATTTAGCTGCAGCATTTGCTTGAAGTTCTAAGAAAAGTACCATAAAAACTCTAGGCGTAGCTTAAGTGTAATTGATCAAAAAATTAACATTAGAGAATAACATGTAACCAGGTGTCGGATAGTTCATAACCACTGTCTCAGTTAATATTGTTGGTTAATTTAATAATTCCAATTGGTTCTCTAATTTTACTTAATTTTCAGTTTTTTGTTTTATAAATTGTTTTAGTTTTCTCAAAGCTTATATTATGGAGAGTGTCAAGTGCAGGTTTGGCAATGGCAGACTTAGTAGGGTAGAGTAAATGAAGATGTATTTTGTGTTTTTTTAATGTAGTATTTATAGTTCTACCACCAATATATACCTTGCCCCAGGTTGCATAGAACTTGATACATTCCAGAAGTATTGTAAGGTATTTTGTACTTTACAAGATTCAACAAATTTTTAATTTTAGTTGTAGTGTTATAAGCAACTTATATGTTATGTTTTCTTAGTATTCTTCCAATTTTGTCACTTATGTTGGAAACAAAAAGTAGAATAGCAAAGCTTTGGTTTATAGTTGAATCTTTTTGGCCAAAGACATTTTTTACTCCAGTCTATTAAGTCTCTCATTGCCAAACATGCTGATTGAATAATTAAAAGCCTTGATAAAGTAAGAAACGCGGTGTATTATTTTGATTCCTCAGGTAAAATAAAATTGTCAATAAACATAAGCAAAACAATACGGATCCGCTCAAGTTGCTTTGTAGATCATATTGAAACGTTCGAGAAATTATTTACAAATGCAAGAGCCTTCTAGAAGCTGTTATCCATTTTCTAGAAGATATAGCGAAAAGTAAGGAACGCTCGAGAAGGATTCGCCGATGTCTATAAATACCGAAGAAAGAAATCGTAGGTCAGTTATTGTCGTAACGCGAATGCAGCTGTATTAAAAAGATTATTCAAGTGATGATAAATAAGTGATTAGCACGAGCGAAGTTTTAAATAAATAACAGTGTACACCGAATCGAGTAAACGTGACTTATAGTGTAAACAAACAAGTTAGTGGCTTTATCTTATCGTCGCGTAAGTGATAGCATATTATTGTTTTATATAAATTTCTGTAAGTTTTTATCCTTAGATATTTAAATTTAATTAGTTCGGTTAATTTAAAAGTGTACATATTTCTAGAATAAGTAAACGTATTTTTAGTCGTTTAAATAAATTAGTTAATAATAAATAAATACGTAACAATATATTGTTGACATGGGAAAATTACATGCTGTATTCTAATTTAGAGCTTAAAAGTCTATAGCTTATTTTTTAGTCTTTTCATTTTATTAATAATAAATCCAAAACAATCCCCATAGGATAGAACGAGGTCGGGCTTCTATCAAAGCCCAGCCCCACCCAAAGATAAAAATTGTACAACCGGCCTGAATTAGTTTTTTATGACCCGGCTAAAATCGAGTTGGGTTTCGGGTCGGGCCGGGCCAAAGCCTGACTTTTTAATCCGAAAAATGTTGTATGAAAAAGTTGCGTTTTTACCTGCGGATAACCTGTTATCCGAGCTTTAGCTCATCCGAATACCAGAAGAGGTTTTGATTATATTTTTTTAAATTAAACATTACGTCGATTTTGAAATATTTGAAATACAGTCGTCTCGAAAAGTTTTGGCAACAGATAGTCGATGCAGGTAAACCAAGTGTGTGTTAAGCAACTGGTAAATCTGTATGAAAGAAATACAGAACTATACAGCTATATTTACAAAACAAACTTTCAGAGTAAAAAACCGTGTTTACAAAGTCGCTTAATTGACTACAGTTACAGTTTTTATATATTATACTATACTATGAATGAAACTTTTAAACCAAAATCACTAAACGTGTAAACCATTTTTTTTAATGAAACAACCATTTCAAATTCCAAAGTGTCGAAAAAACTATGGTCGTCGCTAGAAATTTAGCATGAATTCATCTGTTGGTCAGCATATTTACTAACTAATTTGCTAGCTCTTATATGCTCATATAAATTGAGAATTGAGAATTCTGAAGAATTCGACATTACGTTGTAGCGATTTTACCATGTAGCACTTAGATTACTATCAGGCATATGAAGTATGAGCTTTTATTTCTTAAGTGTTTATAACTATTTTATCATTCATTTACAGTGAATTAATTTTCTTTAAAAAAAAACAAACAAATGTATGGACTGATTACTTTTATGCAAATTTAGGAAAACCGTAATTTCCATGATTAACAGCTTCCAGAATAAAAAACTGTTTTTATACATTTTTTATACGCTTTTTTTCATCTCTAATTATAACCTATCTAAAAGAAAGTTAATACACTTTAGAAAAGATAGATGACTTAACAAATCCTACTTGCTTCGCGGTCCGCGTTTCTAAACTGCTTACGTATTCGTATTTATGTACTTACTTGATACGAAAGTCTGACAAAACATAGTTGCAATCGAGTAGAATATCCCTACACAAAATTTTAATGGTAATAATTTAAAACCAACAATTTTTAAAACAATTACGCGTTTTTTAGAAATCTGAAATCTGAAAATCACCTTCTAATGAGCCACGTCGGAGCTAGGGATAATAAATCACACTTAATTTTAGTCATAACAAAAATAAAGTTAAGAAAGTCAAACGTTTTATACCGTATGTTTTACATCACTACATTAAATTAAATTAAATTAAATGGAGTGGTTCTCTTGAAAAGGTACGAGTAGATATTTTTAATAATAATAATAAAATCCGTTTACTCAATTAAATTGGTTATTCAAATATAATTTCTGGTTTAATTAAATTAAATTCGGCTCGAAGCCTGGAAGATATATACCCAAAGCCAGGCCAGAATTTTTTTTGTCGCCCAACCAGAAACCGAATTCAAACCTGGCTTTGAGCCGGGCTGGGATCGTCCCTAATATCCCCATACTTAGGATACAAATTTATTAATTCCATTTTATTAGGAATGTCTACGCTTTTTTCCACATTTAGCATTTTTATTGTAGTTTCCGTCGCTTTTCTTACTCTAACAATTTAACGCAATATTAGGACAAAACTCGTTTATCAAATTGTCATTACCTTAAAGGTCTACTTGACACAGCTGCTTTGGTAGTCTTGTTGCAGTTACCATAATTAATGGCAAGCACCATATAATGTAAACTTGCTGGAGATCCATTTGTAAAGTTGACGCTGTGTTGTAATTGTTATCAACTTACGCATAGCACACTCAAAGATTCTAAGTATAATTTCAACCACTCATGGCATTTTGATTCATCAACTTGAAGATTTGTTTCAATGAGTTGCCTCGTAATTATAAAAGTTTGACTACCAAAGTCAAACGTAATTGTTATAACTGGACTCTTATGATTAATAAATGTACTGATATACACGTCATTTTGTCATTGTTTGTAGAACAATTGTTCCACTGACAAAACAGCTAAGCTTGAAGCAATTATTTGCAAAATATCCATATGCACTACAATTAAAACTTTTTTCTGTTATGTACGTTTATTCGTCTACAACTTGATTTTTATGACTTTTAGTTGCACTCTGATTTACTCCAACGGTCACTCTTCATCAATTTTATTATTTATTTACACTCAAAGTTATTTAGTTTTAAAGTCACATCTAGCAAGTCATTGATTTACTATTAAACCGGTTACAATGTCTTCTCATAACATAATCTCCAAAATGTGTGTTTTAGAATCAGACACTGTTTGTATTTGGGTTACTATTTTGTTCTATAAATCGAATGCAGTCTCATTGAGGAAAAAAGGTAGCACAAAAACGTTCTTCAAAATCCTTCCATGTTAGAATGTTTTTATTGTACATTTGCAACCAGAATTTTGTACTGTTGACCATATGCATCTTAACGGTTTGTAATTTGATTTTATGTAACCATTAATTTCAGTTTGTAAACATATTTGTTTATTTAAACCAATAATGCCATTTAATGATCGAATTATTAGGCATTATAGCCTATGATTGTTTTCAAGTGCTGCATTTTATTTTCTAAAATTATTTTTAATACCTCGTCAGTTAAAACTGTATTTTTTGCTGTCTTTTTTGTATTTTGAAAACAAATCTTTAAAAACATCGACTTTTGATGTTTGTTGTGGTTCTGGATTTTGTGCTTTAAAATTTAACCAACAAAATGCTGCGTTTTAGATAGTTTTTTTTTGTTGTTTACACACGGCCAAGTAGTCAGAAATATGGTACTTAATACAAGCTTAACGACAGGTTTATAGTGGTTTCTTTGTGCTTAAAGTATTGCTGGTGACTTGACACATACGCAATACTATTAATTTTATTATTTAAAATTTATTAATTATATTGGAATTTTATTAACATCTCAAAAAGTAGACAGTTAAACTTGTGCGATTAACTTAAAATTAGCTCTTTCTTACCATTGCATATCAATAAATACGTAAACAAAGCTTATCATAAGCGTTCAAGTATGTTTTTTCTAGATACAAAAAGTTGTTCTAAGCACACACATTTTAATGCACATATAAATAGTATTTAAACTAAAACATTCAGTTCGCGTAGTAACTTTTACGTTTCTCATTTTCTACCTACAAACTTTTTTTGAAAGCAAAAATATTTTGTTTATAAAATTATCAATGGAATAATACACCTAAATTATAAACTTTAGTTTTTCTAAACCAAAACTAATTTATGTATATCCTCCGATATTACTGTTGCATTTTTTACAAATTTTTTGTATACATATACGTAGATAGTCTACTAAAATATTTTTTTTAATTACTGTATTATAATACACATACATTTGATTATTTATATTCAAGATCTAAAATATTAATTTATTTATATAAATTATTTATGTTTTATTTTTCTAAGCAATTAATATTTTTTTTTGTTTTTCTGTTTTAATTAAAATATATTATAATCTTTAGTTATATAGTACGTATTTATATGTTGGGTTTTATTATATTTTGCTATTAATTGTTGATAATAAAAGTTTTGTATCTAATTAATATCTTTTTTATATAAAGTTGTATTTATCTAACGTTTTTAACATTATTATAATGTTGTTAATTTTTAAGCACATAATTAAAAAAGCACTTTCTTTTTGTAAGCGCGGCACGTAGTTAATATAAAAAAAGCACTGTACTTTTACACAAAAAGAAAGCATAATGTGTCTAAGAACTGACAAGTACTAGTGATTATACAAAAACAATAAGTACAATATAGCATATAATGAAAGAAGAAACTTCTTACACGTTTTGCCATGTAACAACTTCAACTGTAAACAATAGGTTTTTGCACATTCGAGCAAAAAGAGTTTTGACGTGCACTTAACAATAACGCGTATCTGAAATGTGATGAAACCGTAAAATCAATGCCCGCTTTTAAAACACCATTATTCAATAATGTTAATGCAATCTGATAATTTTTATAAATGATGAACATTAGTATTTTTTTTCTAACTATTCGAATAGAAAACACCGGTTCACAATTTACCATGGTTTAAGTTCTCTTTTTTTGCGTTTATTTTATCTCAAATCTATCAAAACGTCAGTTCCGTGATGACTAATTAAAGAAACGTGACAGAGTCCAGAAGTTTGTACTATACAATTTTTGACGGACTACTAGCACGATATGCATTTGGAATTAGCTAAATATGACAGATGGGACAATGGAACATAAACTGCGTGCTTCGAATCACGCGTGCTGCTGTTTTATTTTCCGTATTGATCATACCGTATGCATTATGAATATTTAACATTCCAATACATTTTTCAAAACTTGAACAATGTCTTGTTTGCTTAGTCTTCTTACTAGTAATACCCGTAGTTATATTTATGAAATATTAATAGGTACGTGAATAAAAAAATATAAATTATAAGCACCTGCTTGAATTTAAACAATTTTATAATATTTGAAACAGCTGTGTATTTAATTTCTAGTTTCAAGGCAATGCATCAAACGTTTAACGTAGATAATTTTCAGCAAGAAACTTTTTGGCGAAAACATTAAACATAAAACAAGTTTTAGTTTTAATACGTAGCACAGTAATTACCCGAACATGGTAGTATATGTTAGTGTGGCTAAACCGCTTTAAATTAGCGGCAGTTCCGTGAAAACTATACGACAGTAGATGATAACATCAGAATATGTTCCTGTATTTATTATAATACAACTGTTAAAATGTAATTAACTATTTTTGTGACAAGCTCCTATTGAAAAGATAAAGAACAAACTCATGTAAATGTTTTTAGGTTACAACTAAAAACATAATTAGAGCTGAACTATTTTTGATGACTATTTCATTTATAATTTTTATAAAAACAAATGATCTTTTTTGTTTTGTTTACTCTTAGTTTTTCAAGGATAACAATTGCTACTATTACGCTTAACTAACCTTAAATTTGAGTCATTTATTAAACTAGATTTTTTGAGGTTAACATCCTTAACCTTAATAAAAAACTAAAGATGAATATTAATCACCTGCAATTACTGTTAAAACTTTGCCACGTAAAACATTGACCAATATTTCATACTTTTATCTTAGCAATTAAAAACATTTAGTTAGGTATTTAGAAATGGTTAAGGTTAATGCAAACGTTGTCTTTTAATAATTGAGAAAAAATGCAATTGCATTATAAGACTATTTTGTGCACTACTATATAATCATTACTTTCCTATATTAATAAATTAAACTTACTTGACGGTTACTAAAACAGAATTTTAAAAATAACTCGGTAATCTACGACATTTTGAAATACTAACTTAAAATAAGACTTTATCAAATCCCATGACAAAGCAACTGTAAGTACTGCATCATCTTAATTATGTTTTGATTTAATACGAACTTTAATTAACATTTGTAAAAAAATTGTGTATTGTTAAAAAAATTGAATATTGTTACTTCATTTGAAAAATACATATTCTTTTATTTGATAAATGTACCCGTTTACGTTTAATAAGTTTAAATCCCGTTAAATTAATTTTAATAATTTTGCAGATTGATTTAGAAATAAACCAAACGAGCAAATTAATTGAAAAATGTATCTACAAAGATAACGTCAATATTCATATGCAAATTGCATCAAAGGATGATAAATAATGGCTAATATTATTTTAAGAAACACATTTTTTAAATCTAATACCACAAAAGTAAATATTTTTTTTAAATCTATGCTTAATTGATAAATAGTTCTAAGAATACTTCAAATTTTTGCATTTAATTTAGGATCTTTTATTTAAATGAAGGTTAAAGCATTTGTGTAAGAATTTTGTTTTTTTTGTTGATATCGTATATTTAGAAGACAATGGCCTTACCTACTTAACTAATCTCAGATAATAATTAATCTTGGAATGTATTAATCGGCGTTTCAAACAAATTAATGAATAAGTTAGTAGGTAACAACTGTTACTGTCTTCTCGTTTTTTTTGTTAAAGTTTTTATAATTTCTTTGTATTTGCATAATAAATCTTGGTACGTGAGTGATTACGACAATTTAAAAGAATTACTGTTTTGTCGCTACGCGATAAGCAAAGTAAAAAAAAACAATTTTTCAATTATTTCTCAATCATAAATATTTACGTTTTCTATTTACTTTTCTTTGGTTATTTAACGACACTGTAATAAAGTGTTTGTCTTAGTTTATTTCAGTTGTTAAGCAATTTTTCTGGAACCGCTTCTAAATTACATCTGCAAAAAAGAAAATCTTGTAATTAATAAACCATCTGTCTTTTTAAAACTGTATTATAATTATTAGTACTAAACAATCAATAAAATATGTTCGTAAGTTTAAATTACTAATCAATCCGTAAATAAATTTTCAATTCAATTGGAAACTCGTTTTGATACCAACTAAAATCTTGTATCAGTTTCAGATTTCAGATTAAACATGTAAGATCAAAGCTTGAATCGCTTGCTTATTTTATAAACTTAATTTATATTGTTTCTATGTAAATATTTCTATAAAAACAAAGTAATCAATAGAAATTAGAATTTAAAAATAGAGATATATTTTCGTTTACCTGATAGTTATGTAATAGTATGGAGGAAAACATTATTCACCAATGAGATTTATGTCAATGAGTGAACCCTACCCTACATTTTCAATTAGTTTAATGTCCCAAAAGAATCTTTAATGACCGGGACATGTCCTAATATAATGTAAGTAATTAGATTTAGAGAAACGTTTAATATACTTTTGACTGCGGTTTAATTAGGCGTCACTTGTAATAATTAAAAACACAACGTTCTTGAATCAAGCAAAATTATGAAACGCATTTAAAATATTTTAATTGGTTATTAAATGCTGATGAAGAAATTCTCAAAAGTCAAATAAGTGAATAAATTATTTTTAACGTTTAAGTTACAATTTATAAAAAAGGTTTGAAATTTAAAGATTTTTTTTAATAAAATAGCGTTATATAACCAACTTAGTTTTGGTTTAGTTTTTTAGAATTATTCTTGACTACTTACACAATTTGTGTAAGAACACGGTTGTCAATTTTACAAAACTAATAGAAAGAACATTGTTGAAATCTGGTAGATAATTGAAATTGTTTAAATGAAGTTTTTAGAAACATGTTCTTACCGTTAAATTTAATAATTTTATCTGACACATAACAAAAAAAGGTTTATTTTACTCGTTTGAATTAATTTTAGGTTTTGTGTGACATCCAACATGTACGTTAGTCAACTTGTAAACTAGTTTCATAGCAATAATTAAAATAACATAATTTTTGGCTTTGATTATGTTGTTAACTTGCTTCTAAACGATTATTAAAATACACGTTTTAAAGGTTTTCATGGTTTGGTCATTTTCTGTAGTAAATATTTTGCTTAAACAAACAATAAAAAAACAACAATACTTTTTTTTCTCAAACTGTCTTGAATAATTACAAAAAATTCCTTATTTTGGTTTGTTGTTTAACAAAGAATTGATCAAAGTGTAAATGTTTTATTTTAATTAACAAATAATTTTTTTTAATTTATTACGTGTAAAAATTTTTTAAAACTGATTCTACAAATTTTAGTAATTTATTTAAAAGTTTTGTTTCCTCAGTTGACAGTTATGGTTAAAAGTAGCAATTATTTATTTAGAATATAAACAATTCTAATTCAATGACAAATTATTTTACGTAATTTGTTGTGTTTTATAAATACGCACGAACAGTTATGTTTTACACACTTCTGTTGCATGTTTTTTGGGTTACTACAAGTTAAAAGACTGTAAAGAATTTGATTGTCTTAGCAATATAATTTATTTAGCGAATTTCACAAATTTTTGTAGATTTTGATTAGAAACATTTTTGTCCACAATTAAAGAATCCTAAACATTACAACATTTTAAATTTATTTAACAACGAATTAATGTACGCCCAAAAATTTTTGCTTTGATGTAAATTATATACGACCGACATTAGACCGACATTAAAATATAATTTATAACACAGTCAGAAAATGCTTGGCGTTATTATGTAAAAATAATTAGGCGTAGAATACGCGTAATGTATTTATAAAACGTCGTTGTAAACAAATGTTAAAAAGAAAATTAAAATATTCTGTTTACCAAGTTATTGGAGCAGAAGACAAATGCGTTGTTAATAGCACTATTACATACTTTAAAGAAAATATACATATTACATTATTTTTTAATTGATACTCTTTTGTTGCATTTTAACGAGTTCTCATGAACTATCACACGTGTTTTGACGGTATCGGCGAAAAGGAATTGACGCAATTAACTCACTTCCGGAGTGGACACAAACTTTTAAACATCCCTTTTCGTGTTAGAATAGAAACCCACTTAAGACAGTCCACCTGCACTTACTTACTTACATGTTTATAGAGTTGGTTAACTGACAGAATTATAAGTCAATGACTTTTGATTATATTATTGTTGTTGCAACTTCCATATGGTTGTTTAATTAATTACCTTTGCCGTTGATACTTTTGACCTAACACACTAATAACTATTACATCCTATTGTATATTTTGATTCTTCTTATAGTGTTATATATTTACAATTCAAATTAAGTAATGTCTTTATTTAAGATGTATAAAAATAAGAAAATATGTCACCAACTAAATATAATGTCGTGACAAAATTTGTAAATGCCAAAAATAATAAATTACGCTATAAGAAGTAACTGGATCTTGCTTTGTTACATAGAACGTCATAGTGTTACTATTTTATGTTAAATTACATCTAACTAAAATTATTTAAACTAGATTAAATCACATCTTAATGTTCAGTAACTATAAAAAACAAATTTGATTGTAGTACAAAACTTCATAGTTTAATTACATTTTGATAATGTGTTTGTTTACAAGTTGATTGACACAATTTTCATTTTTATAACGCGTGAAAAAATAAGGGTTGATACATAAACAAGAAATTTTGTCTTGCGATTTTTAACAATGTAAAATTCCTTGACATACTACTTTTTGATTTTAGGATTTTTATTGTTACATATTTTCTATGATCGTTATCGTCCCTCCAATTTTTTGATTTATCAACGTTTAATGTATACCATTAACCAGGTGCCGTTTGTATACAACACCTTAGTGTGCACCGTCAATTTTAAAACGAGTTATTTTTAAATACATTGTAAGTCGTCTAATAAGTAACTCAAGGGACTATTAATATGTTTACTTTTTAACCGTAGTTACTTAATAAGCGTATTGTTAAAAACCATAAAAATTTTTAATTAAGATTTTAACTTTATATTACATATAAGTACATAATATGTAAAACTATTTATATATACTACATATTTATTTTATTTTATTAACCGTACTCAACTTATTTACTAAACGATTTATGATTAGAAATCTGCTTAATAAGCAATTTCTTCTATATAAAATTTTGAAAAAATCACCTGTGTGCAATTAGTTTAAAGAATTATATATTTGAATTGCACGTCATTTAAAAAAATAAGCGATAATGCAGCTGTAAAATTATTAACAAAAAAAATTTAACCAAAATTTGGCAAAAATAATTTTTTTATTTATTAACAAAGTTTTTAAAAAATATCCTTTTTTAATAAACTTAAGTAATATAACTAAAGATGAATTTCTATGGTTGGAATCTCTCGCTAACTTGACACTGGTAATATTTTGTGGTTGCTTAGATTATAGTAGACAGAGGATACGAAATAAAACTGGGCGAACTGAAAAAAATTGGTCTCCAAGTACGTACGAAAAATGGAACGAAAAAAATTCTAACAAACAAAAAGGAAATATAAAGATCTGTAAACCTAACGAATATGTATGCTGTAGTAGGACTTCTTATAACTGTCGGTGCGCTAAAAACGAATAGGAAAATCATTTAAATTTTTGTGATGTAACTATATTTTATTAGTTATTTAACCAACAAGGTTGGTAATGAAGGCAATTAATAATCGAGACATTTTCACGCGCGAGCGAGCGCAGCGAGCGAGAGCGTTAATGTTGTCGAGATTATTAATTGCATATTATCAAACAAGTTGGTTTTTAAGTTTTTCCGTCGATCGTATCTTATTAATTTTTTGCATTTACTTATAATTTTATAATTTTATCTACTGTACAATTGTTTTATTTTTGTATCAACGGTAGTGGGATTTTTAAGTAATGGGAATGCTGTATAACCTCAACGCGTCAATTAAATTTTAATCGGATTGATTATAATTAGTTTTCAAAATATCAATGATTGCAAAATTTTTTTAGTTTTATGTGATTAACAGTATGTTAGAAAATCGAAGAAAATTACATCTCGAAACATTAAAAAGTTTTTTTTATCAGCCGAAAGATAATCGTGGGATTGTTTTCTTTGTACACAGAAGCTGCACTTGATGTAAAAAGCAAATCAAAATTATTTATAAAGCAAATAGTGTTTATACGTTTGAAAATGGTTCATAAATGACGAATATTGTTATTAGGAATAAAACCAGGAAACATTAAAAATCTACAGTAAAAACAATGGTAATTTTAATACATATTTACTTCTGTAGATAAGAAAGTTTTAACAATAAACATTTTAGTTTGGAAAATGTAAGTGAATGTTAATTACAAGGGTGAACCAGATGTCATAAACAAATTCTTACGACAGATTGGGTTTGAGTACAAAAAATGCCACGAATTATAGTTTAGTGTTGTCGCTACTGAATGATGGTTTTAGAGAGAAGAAACTAGTTCACCTACTTATAAATTAAATATATATTTTCTATATTGATTGTTGTGTTACTTTTGTTTATAACAATGTTTACCTAATGGCAATTTAAAGAAAAAAATCTGGTATGTACACACGAGAAATTTATAATCGTTTGTTCGTATTATAGATTTGTCATATTAACCATAACATAATGTGCCACATTGTAGTTTTTAAATGAACAGCATGCAAAAAGCTGAATTTTAGCAATGATTTTAGTAACACAATTGTTTAGTAAATCTTTTTAGTTTATGATTTACTATAAAAATGCTGTTCACTAACTTATCGATACAATTTGAATCTGATAAAAGTTCATTTGTAGTTTAGCAAAGCATAGTGAGCAATGTTTTACAAATTAGTGCAAATGGCAGAGAAGTAGTTGCTTAGATGAAGAAGGTAATGTCGAAGAAAGTAACGATAACTCAATGCTCTTTGTCTTATTTTTATAAATACGTAATGTTTTCGGTATGTATGCAAAAGAAGTACACGAGTATCACTACAACACAGTTATATAATAAGTATTGGTTTATACAAAATATACGTTGTTATTTATGTAATAAACTAAAATCTATTTATGATTATTTTTATATACCATTTCATATAACATACAAACATCACAACTTTGATATCAAAAAGGCTCCGCAAAAGCAACGGAAAATCATCGATAAAAACCAATTGACAATTTGTGTGCTCATAAAATAGTCAGATGATGTAGACCACAATTATTGTTAAGGATTTTATTTATCAGCTTCTTTTAGCATCTTGGTAACTCCAAAGTATATCATTTTGTTTTCATTTTAGTGATCAGGTTACTTAACCTACAATTATTGGAAATGTTTACTTATAATAATGCACGGGTGAATTTTTTAATTTATTTTTTATTTAAAAACGTTAACTAATACAATATACGTAACCTCATAAAAATCTTAATTCTTTTCTACGATTTTAT
Organism: Aquatica leii; assembly: GCA_035610365.1. NCBI lineage: Eukaryota > Metazoa > Arthropoda > Insecta > Coleoptera > Lampyridae > Aquatica > Aquatica leii. Next base: position 69,851,689 of record CM069435.1, read on the forward strand.
TGGTTAGAAAAAATAGAGCGTTAATAGAAATTCGTTGATTTCATTGGTTTAAAAGTAGTGCGGTAATAGGGGCTATTACCGCACTACTTTTGATACATTATTATACGTTAATACAAGTATTAATAAACGATCGACGGAAAAGTATATTTACCGCTCTAATGCCACGCATTAAGGTTGACGATCTTACCGAACGTAGAAAAAATGACAATTTGGCTGTCATCAGAAAAACTTTTAGATGTTTGTTGGACACTGCAAGGAAAATTATTTATTTAGTTTTTATTTTGCCGTTGATGAACAGCTCGTAGTTTTTTGAGGAAAATGTTTTTTTAGGTTATACATAAAATCAAAACTCGCCAAATATTAAAAATATGGACAATGACTGACAACAACGTATGCCTGCAATCTTCAAATTTATACAGACAAAAAAATTAATATTTCTAAAAAACAAAAAAGTAAAAGAGTTGTTTTTAACTTGATATAAGCTATTCAGCGCGGTTGACAAATTTTCACAAACAATTTTGTTACTATTTTGCCGTCGGCAGAAGAACTATATGATATATGTATGTGAAGCAATGAGAAAAAATAAGTGCGATATTTTTCCTGTTCTTTTTCCCAATCGTGTTAGAAAAGAAATAATCCCTGGAGAAAACTGATATGAAACCCAAAATAATACTTTACCACAATAATACAATAGGGGCAGTAGACACTATCGATAAATTGGTCAATGAGTGCAATGTTAAAAGAGGAACCAAAAAATATCCATTTGTACTTTTTCAAAATATGATTGATTTATCTTGTATAAATTTATTTTCATTATGGGAGAAAAAATTCAGATTAAAGCAAAACCAGCCAGATCAAAAAATATTGTTTATACTTGACCTAAGACTTGGCCTAATAACCGTATTTCAGAAAATTAATGCGATTCAAAAAAAGTAGTTAATGCTATGAGACAAGTACAACTTCAAGAAAACGAGCCCTTGCCACTTAAATCAGAAAAGTCATTCTTACGCTGCAGTTATTGCTCAAGAAAAGATAAATAAATGCTGCATCTACTCTGCAGTGCAAGATTTTTTTTGCAAAAATTATGGTTAATTAAAAAATCAATTATTGTCACAGTTGGAACGCAAATGGAAATGTAAGTTGATGATTATAATAAAAATGATTTTAAGTACTTTTTGTAACTAATTGCTATTTGTTTATTTTTAATAAATGTTTTCGTTCATAATTTTAAGATATGGTAAAAAAACGGGGTACAGGTGTTACGCGTTTCTTAAAAATCTTGGTGCTACAAAGGTTAAGAACAACATTTTTTAATTGATGCACTGTAAACTAGGTTATTATATTACGATAACGTTTGTCATTTGCAGTTAATGACCTGTATCGTTTTCAAAGAATAAAAATAAACTGTTCCTTTTCAGCGATTTGCTGACATCAAAAATGAAAATCAATACAAAAATGCTTTCGGATAACGCGTAGTTAAATAACTGTGGTTAAATGAATTTGCTATTCTGCATATTCGTTTGAAGTATACTCGATAGTACCTCTTCTATTGGATAAAACACAAACGTCTAAACGTCGCAGAAAATTGTTCGTTAATCCCGTAAATAATTGCACATTCTGTTTAATTGTATTTATTGCTCCAAAAAATTGATTTTGCAACTCTTGTCTGTTATCTTTAACATAGCTCCACAAAAAAATCTAAACGATTAATATCTGGCCTACGGGCTAACCAGCGTCTAGTGTCGTTTTTTCTAATCCAACGACCTGTAAAAATTATATTGAAGAAATTGCAAACGGAACGACTTACATGCGGTAGAGCTCTATCGTGCATAAACGACATTTCTCTGCGAATTTCAAGCGGTAAGTCATCAAATTCTTGCGCAAAAGTTTCTTATAAAAGTACAAGCTGCCTGTAAGTCTTTCTGGTAAAATAAACCGTCGAATTAAACTATTTCTTAGACTACTTGTCCAAACATTTAAAAAAAACGCCACTGAAGTTACATTGTTGAATTTCATAAGGGTTTTTTTCATTTCAAACATGTGTGTTGGAAGAATTCAGCACTCCAATTCGTGTAAAGCAACACTAATCTGAAAATAATATTTTGGCACTAAAGTCAGGGTCTTCTTGTTGCTGCAAGCACTTATAAAAATCCAGTAGCGGTTTAAAGTTAACGTCGGTTAACTGTTGGACTTGTTGAACATGATAAGAGCACAAAGAATAATTCCTTAAAACATGATGTAGTGTACTATTTTTTACAATTTATAGTATCTGCACATGCATTGAAGAAAAACAAATATTAAAGTATAACTGTAAACAATTCAATGCTTTTCCCATATAACTGTTTCTTATTTATTAATTATTGGTGGCTACATGTTTCGACCTAACGGTCATCATCAGGCCTCTAAAATTATCAACTAAAGTAAAATCTCAACCTTAAAATTCGTAATATTCTTACAATTAATAAATTAAAATTAAACAGTTTATATTAAAATGACAATATAAATGAAACAAAATGACAATATAAATTCTTTTATCTCTAAAACATTTAATTAAATTTTTTGGATATAAAAGAAATTGTTAAACATAAAAACTTAGAACCAGATGCATGTTTAAATAAAATTATTAATTTTGAAAATGATTTTCTTTTTCTTAAATAATATTTTTGTTTTTATTTAAATTATTTTTATATTTATTTAATTTTCTTGTAAATAATATTATTACTTTATATACCTTTTTCGTTTAATTTATATTGTCATTTTGTTTAATTTATTATTTTAACATAAACTGTTTAATTTTAATTTAATAATTTATTTATTAATTGTAAGTATATTAAGAATTTTAAGCTTGAGATTTTACTTTAGTTGATAATTTTAGAAGCCTGATGATGACCCTTTAGGTCGAAACATGTAGCCACTAATAATTAATAAATAAAAAACAGTTAAATGGGAAAGGTATTGAATTGTTTACAGTTATAATTGAAAATCCCATTTTGAGTTAAACTTTATAATGGATAATACAATCTTAAATATTAAAGTTTTGATTTTATTGAAAAGTTTTATTCTTCTTCCGTTGCTAATACATGAAGTGGTCTTTCTCGACCTTGGCCTTTGTAGGTAAAAAGAACACCTCCAGGTTCTCTAAGTCCTTGCATTCACGTCAAAATAAAGTTTAAAGTTTTGAAAATTCTTTATTAGGATATGGCACAATCTACGTGTGGAGGCTATTATTACACTCACCATACATTAAAACAGTATCACTGTTGTACATAATAAAAAAAATTTAAATCAAATATTATGAAGTACGAGTACGTTTACACGAATCACTTAACATCAACTAAAAAAATCCGTTAAAAATTCGAGACATAAATAAATCAGATTGTCGAACTAAGTTCTAAAAAGTTAAATTTTGCATTCAATTATCTGAAGTCTTGTTTTGGTTACAAGCAAAGATAAACGTGATCATGTACACAAAATACATCATGTTAAGCTAGGTCAGTAATAATACTAGAAAATAAAGCTTACGATCTGCTTTGATTATTTTATTAGCAAATTATTTTGTAAATAATAGAAAATTAAAGAAAACAATAATTTTCACAATACATCAACGAATTTTAAAGCATTTACACCCATTATTTACCGCATAGTTACAATCAGCAAACAGTTTCCATTTGTTGAAGATAGTCAGGACCGACTCGAAAACTTTAATTGCAAATATCTCAAAACTGAGCCACTGTAAACCAAATAATTGAAAAATTTTCATTCAACGCCTGAAGGCAACTACACTTCAGTTTGTAGTCGTATTTCAGATAAACCCTGTATTGCTGGGACAACCATCAAATGTTAATGATACCACTCGCACATTAGCTTTCTATCCAAATTTAAACAGTGTTTCACAAGGTTACACCCTTGTTCGCCATTTACTAAAAAATACTCTACAGAAATTTTCTTCTTCCATTGATGCATACCAACTTAAAAACTAAAGCGTTTGAAGGTAGGTTGCAGGTATCAGTGTCTATTCCTATGCCCATATCTATATAAACAACTATTTCTTAGCATCATATTCGACATGTTTTCGAATAGCCGCTTTATCCATAAGAAGAGCATAAAGAAGCAAAACCTATGACGTTTTAGTCATTAACTGAATAGCTGCAAGTGCCTCTGTAGCGAACCCAGGTTTTCTATTTATACATGCATAAAAACGTTTTTATATGCGGCAAACAAGTATCAAAGGAGTCACGTATGTACTGATATGCGTTAGGTGAGTAATAATGCAAAGTTAAAGCAAACTTCTTTAACTGAGCTGAATAGACTGGTATTTTTATTGACTTAGCAATTTGTCGCTTCAAAATTTTTTTACTAGTAATGGAAATATTTTCTATGTTAATTAAATTTTTCTATAGAACAAGATTTTTATCGTTGAGAGTTTTAATAATGTTTGGATGTGCTAGTATCGTGTGGACTGTAGAATTTTTTAAATAAACTTCTACTTGAACAGTAAAACATATTTATTAAATCTTGTATTGACAAAATACTTATATTAACTCAACTCAACTGACTTAAAAACACTAAACAAATAACTCTTTTTCAACCCCACTAAATCTAAGTTTTAATGCGTACGGCGCAAACATGCCGGCCACCTTGAAATACTTAATTTCAACATAGTTAATATACATTTTCTTACTAAAAGGTTATACAATAGTTACATACTTATTCTATTTTAAACTGAATTACCATTTATATACTATTTTAATACAAGTCTGTTGTATTACTTTAACTATCTTTGTTAGGTAAAACACAAATTCTGGAACCTGCACATGACACTATGCTATTTTTTATTTTAACTTTCACGACACGTATGACATTGTCCTTGCCTGGAAATACTTCTGTTATTGTACCAAGGCAAGGCTCCATTTACATGGTGGAAGATTGTCTTCTTCGATTATTACTAGACAGCCTATTTTAACTAGATTGGTGGATATATTGTGTTTCCATATGCTTCGACTTTGTAACTCTGATATATATTCCGCTAGCTATCTTCTCCAAAAACACTGAATAATTTGTTGCAATCGTTGATAAACTATTCATCGATGTTCTTGAATATTTAGACTTGACTCGGGTAGGGAAACTAAACTTTTCCCAATTAAAAAATGAGCTAGAGTTAAAGTTTCTAGATTATCAGGATCAGATGTTAATGGACATAACGGTCTAGAATTTATAATGGCTTTGATTTGACATAAAATAGTAGCAAACTGTACATAATTTAAATGTGCATTAGAGACAATTCTATTTAAATGAAATTTCATATGTTTAATTCCCGCTTCCCAAATTCCTCCAAAGTGAGGCAATCTAGCAGGGATAAAATGCAAGGTAATGTTTTCACTGGACATTAACTCTGTTATTTTATTTGATTGAGATTTTAAAAACATTGATAATTCTTAAATTCTTTTATTGGCACTGACAAACGTTGTGCCATTCTCTACATAAATCTACTCATATAAGCTAAAAAACAATCAGTAGTAAGATCAATAAGAACTTCTAAATGTATTGCTTTGACTAACATACACACAACCAAACATACGTATACTTTGACGTACTTGGTTTGACTCGAAAACATTTGATGCAGTTTTTAATTGTTTTTCTAATTAAATTTCTACTTGCAATTATCCAAAATCGATTTCTAAGTGAAGACAATAGAGTAGTTAGTCCGCAATGTAATAGTTTTATGTGTTTGCTTTCAACAATTCTTTTTGTAAGACTATGTTTTGGATATAAAATAATTGGATGTCTTTTATTATATGAACAACTTGAGTTTTGCAGTCTTCCACCAACTCTCATTAATTTATTTTCGTCAACAAATGGATTTAGAGAAAAGATTGAACTTTTTTTTGTTAACTTCTTTGTTGTTTATTAAATTGTGGTAATCTTCGTAAAATGATTCTACTTGAGCTAATCGCTCTAATTTATTTAAACTTCCTTTTAATTCTAATACTGATAAAGAATTTATTTTCTTATCGGTTTTATTTAGTTTTAAATTTTGTATAAACCTATTTACATAAGCATAGACTCTAATTAACTTGTTTACGTTTGAGTATTTTTCAAAAATCTCACTGTAATCAATATTTACAGCAATATTGCATGATATTTTTTGTTCCGGAATGTCTTGATCATTAATTTGAGGTTTAATACTATTTAACTCACAATCAATTGCGGAAATGCCCCGCGACAATAAATCGGCTGGATTATCATTTGATTTGACATGATACCAACAGAAAGTGCTCGTCATTTTTTGAACCTCACTAACACAATTGGCTACAAAGGTCTTCCAACCTGCGGCGTAATTGTAAAATTCGAATATAAACAAACTCTATCAAATTATATTGTAATTGATTCTAAAACCTTGTTTACTAACTGCGACAATAAAACAGCTGCACACAACTCTAGTCTTGGTAAAGAAATCTTTTTACATGGTGTAACTCTTGATTTCGCACAAACTAATTTTGAAGAATAACCGTTAGCAATAGTATCAACGCACCTGATATAAACACACGCGCCATAAGCAGATTCGCTAGCATCTGCAAAACCATGCAATTCAGCATTTAAATAATTATTTGTTAGAACGTATTTAGGTAGTTTTACTTTATTTATTTCTTGTAGACTTAATTTAAATTTAAGCCATTTCGTTGCAAGATGCTGAGGAATAGATTTATCCCAACCGACTTTGCTAACCCATAATATATATAATTTTATCATAACTGGACCTAAACAATCTAACGGATCAAAAACTTGTGCGGTAACACTTAAAATAGGTCTTTTGGTAATTATAGTAGTAGCCGTAAAAGCATAAATACAATATTCAATAGAATCCGTTGACGAATTCCATATTACACCTAAAGTTTTTGTTTCTTGTTTGTCAAACTTAAAAAGATTATTGACTACATTTGAATCATTGTTTAAATTTACGTTGCTAAGCCATTTGCTTAACTGATAATCGCCAGAAGCCAAGATACTTGTTACTTCGTTTTTTAAACGCAATAGGTCTTCTCAAGAATTGGTACCAAATAAACAATCAACATAAAAATTGTTTTTAATAATGTCGCAAGCTTCTGGATACTTTGCTTCATGATCTAAGTCCTAATTGGTACAGTGTAAGTTTTAATGCGCACGACGCAAACAATGTTTTTAAATGTTTGTTTGAATGTATTAAACAATCTTGCTTGATGCGAAGTAATAACATTCTGCTGAACTTTCATTGTTTATTATTTTGAAATGAATATACACAACGTTTCGATTGCTGTGGTATCTGCAATCGTCATCAGGTGAATACTGTATTCATCTAGTGACGATTGCAGATACCACAGCAATCGAAACGTTGTGTATATTCGTTTCAAAATAATAAACAATGAAAGTTCAGCAGAATGTTATTACTTCGCATCAATGTTTTTAAATGTTGTCGGTTTGCCGTCGTGTAGTTTTCTGCAGTACCTTAATTTTCTTTTTGCATCTGTGAATAGTCGATTGCATCGATTTTCTAACAGTTTTTAATTTAAGAAGTGTGTTATGATGTTTGTGATCTAGAGAAAATGAAGTTGTCTTAGATTTCATTTGCTTCCAGGACTGTAACACTAATCCTGCACTCGATGTAGATGGGGATCACTCAGAAATAAAATCATTTGTCAATGAAGTCGATGCTTGATTTTTAGGATTAGAAGTATTAATCAATATGTTTGTTTCGTTTTGTACAATTTCAATCGTATGAGAACTTTTTTCAAAATTTTGACTCCTATTTCGTATTCTTCCAACTACAACCTAGTGTAAGAAATAAATTAGAATAAAGCATCTATTTAAAATTAACAACCTGATGCTGGAGATAACTTGGAAATGTAAGAAAAATTGTTGGCACTGAATTGTAGTTTAATCTACAATTTATTGTAAAAATTTGTTAAAGCAATCATCCATAAAGTATGTCGAGCACAAGACGCTTCTTTCACTTAGCACCCAGTTCTTCTTTTTTACTGCGTTACAACACCTAAGGCCTGAATTCTAGATCTTTTTGAAATCTGCAAAAATGTCAATCGTACACGTTCAAAAATATCTTCAAAAATACTGCTCCCTTATGGTACGTAATTTTTTGTTGGTGCTTTACTGTATTACGATCATTTCAGTTGCTACAAACATATGCTGAACAGTTCACTATAGTACTAAAAGATACAATGGTTCTATCAAATAACTTAGTTTTAATACATATCAATGTACATACAATAATTTATATTAATGTTATTGATAAAGTGTAGGTTAGGTTTTTTTGCGTATTTCATTTAAATACATAGCTGGATTTCCATTCATTATACACTACTAGAAGTTTATAAAAAGTATTATGTGTAATATCCACATGCACACAACAGTACAGAACTAATTGAAATTTTCAATCAAGCTAAATCTGTGAACTAAACAATGTTTATACTAAGATAAGAACGTCTTCCAAAACAAGCAACCGAAATCTAACTAAACACTTCTCAAAAGTTAGGTAATCAACTTGTGAACCAAGCCAGATTCTAAACTCAGAAAAGGTAAAAAAGAAAACGATAAACTTGAAAAAGCAAACGAAAATCTAACAAAGAACCACTACAGAGTTAAGTAATCAACTTGTGAACCAAGCCAGATTCTAAACTCCATAGAACTTCGGTTACAACATTGACAGGGTCCAAACTCGGAAGATGTGCTTATCTTAGTATATACTCCGGCCGTGGAAGCCTTCGCTAAACAATGTTTAACCAACGGTTTAACCAAGGGCACATACCAATGGCGTTCTAACGTTGGTTGCCTATGCGTATGGCTTTACCACAAGTAACACACGTTTCCTCTCCCTACTTCTATACTCTTTGGTAAAATTTTTGCACGAGAGGAAAACATTTACATTATTTAAAAAATTACGTTGCAATTTTATTGTTAATTAAAACTCAACAACAAAATGCATAGAAATTAACACGTGCATATATCATCCTCTTTTGTTGGTTTTAAAAAATGTGATGATTGACATTACTTTTTTGTGATTGTCCTTAATTTTTTGTAGTATTTGAATTATTGTTTGGATTACAAAAATAGATAATTAAAGTCCTGCTTAACACAATAATTCTATTTAATTAAATTTTTTGACAAAATAGTTTTCACAATTTTAATCATTTAATCACCATGAAAAATTTCATTTCTTACTCTGCAAGTTTTAAAATACTTTTGTTATTGTTTTACATGTAGATGTGTTAATCTTTATATATTTAATTGATAATATTATGAATAAAAAGCTTTAAATTAAAAACAGCTATCCTTATGTTATTGATGTTTTAGTGTAGATATTATCTACGTTTTTAACATTAAGTTTTATAATCTACTCGTTTTTTTTTGTATTTACCTAAGAAAATAACTTAAAAAAATGTTTTTTTATGGAAGTACAGTACTACTACGATTTTATCAATATATGTGTGTTTATATATACATAATTGTCAAACACGGTGCTTGTGATTATCATGACGATAACTGTCCGGCTAAAAAAACTTTAACTCATTAGTTAATTATTATTTTACTGCAATTCAAAAACATAAAAATTAGAAGCTGACAAATTAAATTCAATTACATCTTTGATTGTTTTTTTATATCAATAAAATAAATATTAAGCATTAAATAAAGGGTGTTGCGTTCTATAAAACTTATACTAATATATATTTACATTGTGTCGGTGTAACAAATATATAAATTATACACAGCTTATACTGTGAATCTCTTAATTTATTAACTAAAACCATATGGTACTCAATCTTCAGATCTAGTTGTTTTAGTTACCAGGATATAATAAATCTGTAACAAAAATTACTTTTTTAAATAGAACACCTATTATGTAAAAAAATGTTGTAATTTTTATTGTATTAAGTATTTTTAATTGTACGCAATTATCATAAAACTTTTATTTAATTCAACTTTTAACACAACAAAACTATTGTTGAGTTAACTTTTGATTAAGAGTAATTAAGGTATACTGAGTACGACATAATCATTAGGCTAAGTAAATAGTTTGTAAAACAAAATAAGGTTGGACTAACTAAATAGTTTAAATACATCATCTACTGGTGTTATTTAAATAAACTTTTTTAATTAGCCTGTTCGTGTTGGTATAGTCTATGTTGTTTCTCTTTAATTTGTAAACTTTTACATACTTAGCAAAAATTAAAAAAATTGTTTACGTTAAGAATTTAACATAGTAAAAAATTAAGTCGTGCTTTTTTACGCCTACAATTAAATCTATAAATCTTTGCGTTTCTAAGTTCGGGACAGTTGGCTTCTTGAATATTTTAAACAAATACACGATTTATTCCAATGTTAGACAAATATTAACAGTGTGCAGGTATTTCACTATTATGTAGAAATTCTAAGTAGGTGTGAATTATAAGCAAATACAATTTAAAAACATTAAACAAGGAACTGGCTACCAGTCTACAACGTGCCTTATAAATTGCACCTGTACAGGAATTTCGATGTCAATGCATACTCACGCATACGACCCGCATTTATTCTAAGGGTCGTAATTTTTTGCGACAAAGGTGTTAGTTATACTCCCTTCACATCAATCTCTATTAACATCGGTCGCTACTCATTTATAACCATTTTTTTAAAAACTTAAATGCAAATTCTAATTTATTCATAATTACTATAAGATTTATGTTCTGTTAATAATATTGTTCAAGTACAACACGTAACTAATGTATCATAAATTATTTAACAAACAAGATCAGTTACAAATAGGTAATTAATCTAGCGCCCAGCAAATTATAATTAAAACAATTACAAATTTATATACTTTTTTAAATTAAATTTCAAACGGAAGTTATACAAAAATTTTGCTTTAGATATATATTGTAGTAACACCAAACCACTTATTTTTTATGCAAATTAAAACAATTAAAACAAAATGAACACATGTTTTAGTTTTAACAGCGTGCACGTCATAAATACCAGTCTTGATAGTTTTTAACAGGCAGTAAGTAAACTATTTCTTGTTGCAGATCAATGAATGAATAAATAAATTATATTAATTAACAAATATGATAATTACATAAATATTCATGATTGAATGTATTATTTCAGTTATCATTGCATCAAAAGTTATGCAGTAAATTCATATGATATGACATCTCTACATAAACTAAAGATTAGCCATAATTTCAACGTCGAATAACTTTTTTTATAATATATATTTGTATTATTCTTGTATTAGTGGTACTATAAAAAATGTGTTCACTCAAGCTGATTTTTGTTCCAAAATTTTACTATAATTGGTTTTCAAAGACAAAATATTTATGTTTTGTTCAAGATTAATGTCATTAGTCATTAATAATGTGTGCAAAACCACTTTCAAGCGTTTACATGACGGCGTTTCGTGTTACTTCATCAAATCAAAGAAAACATAAAGTGCATATCTTTTATCTTTAAGTCTTAATTTAATTGATTTTTATCGTTTTGTGCCTATGAAGTGTGAACCCAACAGTTTTTTTGAAATGATAAAGTGCGCACAGGTACGTAGCACAAAACGTGTTCATATAAAGATTGTAAGTAGTTTAATAACGTTGAACTTATATATTTTAATAATCATAAATACATAAATGTATGTCTTACAGTTTCTTTGGTAATCTTTAAGTTTTCTTACTACACCTATTAGCATAGTTATAAACATTGAAAAAAGTAAATTTTAATATTTAAAATATTGTGTCTTAAAAAATGTTTGTTTGTTTTTATGCTTATTACCAAGAGAATGTTATTGTTATAGTAGAATTCAAATTAGCTACGTCACGAGTTACACTCTTATTACAATCTTGAATTTTTAATGAATTTTGTGGCTAAAAATGTTCACAAAGCAAGCTCTGTGGAAATCTTCAGAACCTGAGTTCGAAGCTCTCGTCTCCACTGCGATGTGTGAACAATTTTACACACTTGATTTATCTAGAATGGAATAATAATTTTATTGTTCTTTAAATAAATTAAATAGAACTTGAACGCGCAGTCAAAACACAATTATTTATTTTTTAAGGCATATCTAATATAAAAACTGTTTTAAAATTCTACCAATTCAATTAGAATTATTTCCAATCGTTTGTTTACTTAAAAGTTTAAAGTCTTAAAAAGAATAATATTATACCATTCGACGGAAGCAGTTAGTAGTCTCCTTGTTAATCTGCAATTAGAATCAAAATGATGGTAATAGAATTTAAGCGGAACATTTACGTACATTCCTCACATTCAATTCCTACTTAGTTCTTTAGAAATAAACGTAGCAATTTAGATTTTTTTCTAGCCATACATTATACAAAAGAAAGCAGTTACTTATTCTAAATAAACACTAAAAATAACTAAATTTATATTTAGATAAGATAAAACAAGTAATAAATGCAGATATTTTATTTTCTTTCCTTAAAGTTATCGCAGGTAGAGAAAATAAAAAATATTTCCGACTCGAAAGTACAAAGACGCTTGTACCATATACTGTAACGAATTTTATTATTAAAACTAATTTATTTAAACTACTAAAAATATTTTTACTTATACTAGAAATATGTACACTTTTAAATTAACCGAACTAATTAAATCTAATAATATTTAATAAAAACATTTACACTATAATTTATATCACTTACACGAAGATAAGATAAAGTCCGCGGATAGCTTCACACACTTGTTTACATTTACACTAAAATCATGTACTTCGTAGATTTATTTATAACACGCGTTAACGACTTATTTATTTAGACTTGAATAATCTTCTTAACACTGCTGTCTTCGCATTACGGCAATAACTGACCTACGATTGGTTTCTTCGGTATATATACACATTTTGAAAATCATTCTCGAGTGTTCCATATCTTTCGATATACGTTCTAGAAGATGGATAACAACTTCGAGAAGGCTCTTGAATTTGCAAATAACTTCTCGAACGTTTCAATACTTTAGCTCAATTTAAATAATATAATTACAAAACTTGTAGAACAATGGTAATAATAATTGAACGCCGCTTATTGGAATGTTACCAGATGAGTAATGTTATCACTTCATTAAAAAACGGCTCTGTTATTATAGAGAAGAAACAGCGTTTGTAGTAATCATAAATTCGGTTTATGTTATCAATTTTCTTCTATTTTCTTCTAGATACGAAGCATAACTTATTTTGCATGAATTTTTAGCTGAATTTCTGTTTATTAAGAGTGTCGACAAACTGTGTAATGCAATAAGTCTCTAATTCTCGATTTATTTGCTCAAAGTTTGATTTGTGTCCTAATGTGATTCTATTAAGCGGCGTGCAGTATAATACTTAATAATAGTGCTCTTTTGCTATTTTCGTATAGTTACTTTTGCTACAGTCTCTTTTACTTAGCGGTTATAGATAGCTCCGATTTTATTACCTGTTTTATGCATATTATTTATTATATTAATAACATAAATTATCATTTTGCAATAAACATTAAAATTAAGTTTTTTTTACGTTATTTGAGGTGCAGTCAAAGTACGTTAATGTTGCTGAATCGACACTGTTTATTGGTCTTGTCAGAAACTAATTTTAACTTGCTATAAACTTGTAGCAGTTATTATTAAAAAGTCTTTTTGTTACTAATTAAAAAATTAAAAACTTTTTATAATGTCTAACCTTGTCCATCTCCCAATCGGAATAATACACGCCCTGTATATATATTTTAACGCTTTAATTGGAAACAATACAATGTCTGTCAAATGATGGCGAAGCACAAATGAAAAAGTACATACGTCTACAATACTAAAAATGCAAATCGAGAATAATGAAACTTTATTGTTGCCAACATACATTCTTTCACGTCTAAAGGTAGTAACTTAAGACGCCAAATTGAAATTTAAAATCTATCTTGCAACAACTTGACCATCCTGATCGCCCACGACATCATCAGAACAATTTCTGTCGCCATTCTTACTCCATAACCTAATTCCACTAGAATAGAAAACGTTTTTCAAAATGGTATCTGACAGACATGAAAACCTCGTATATCTGTTAGTACATATCTATCATTATCTAGAACTTTCTTGATGACATAAGGTTCTTTAAACTTTAGTAAAAGTTTCTAATAATACCAGGAGTAGTATCGACATTTCTTATAACTTTCTATATTATACAATTTAGCAGCTAAATGGTTTTTATCATACACAGATTTATTATAGTCTTGCAATTCTTTATTTAAAACCTGAGTTCTAGCCTTAACTACGTTTAGATTTACACAATTACTAATTAAGTATTCATTTTCATCTAAAAACAATCTTAAATTATCTTAAACCTTCCCCTTTTGGTTAATGCCAAATAATAGCATTGAAGGGCTTACTCCAGTTGATCTAGTAATTGTGTTGTTGATGGCAAACTCAACATTAATTAAATTATTATCCCAGTGTAGGTTTTCATCTATATCTACCAATTCAGCAATTATAGGTTTCACGAACCTATGCATGTGTTCTACTTGACCGTTAGTATTCGTCGAATTACACGAAAACAATTTCACGAATTTGCTACAAGCACTTATTACTGAAATTACTTGCCTGTTTTGTTTTTGCGTTATTTCGAGGGGTCCAAAATGATTGATATGCAATATGTCAAAAAGTTTATTTCCTTTATCAACAATATGCAAAAACCCTTCGTTTTCCTTACACTTTAGACAAGTAGAGATAGATATGCAATTTAACTAATTCCCGAATGTTTGGAAACCAACCAAAGGTTTTCTTAATTAGATCTACCGTTTTGTCAATTCCGACATGACTAATATTGTCATGACAGATACGTATCACATTTTTCCGCATATCCTTAGAAACATAACGTAAAACCTGGTCTTTAAATTTTCTATAAAATATTTCATTTCAAAAAATAAGTCTTCGTACTTTTCTAAACGTTCTCTGATTTTAATAATATTACTATCCTGGCTTTGCTTAAGTATCAACACACTTTCAAAGTTAATTTTAGTAATTACGAATATATTTTGTGTCCGACTCAATGCATCAACATGCTGCATGTTTGTTCCATTTTGATGTTCCAGTTCATAATCAAAGTTTTGGAAATATAAGGCCCAACGGCTTATCCTTGGGTTTATATTCTTCTTTTGCAATTTTAATTTTAACGCGTTTCAATCAGTCACAATTTTAAATTTAATTCCAAACAAATATAAGGCCCAACGGCTTATCCTTGGGTTTATATTTTTCTTTTGCAATGTCAATTTGAATGCGCTGAAATCAGTCACAACTTTCAATTTAATTCCAAACAAATACACACGAAAGCGCTCGAAAGCATATCTTAACACAAGAATTTCCAGCTCATAACTGTGATGCTGTGACTCGGTATCATTAGTAAGTTTACTATAGTAAAATACCGAGTGAAATGAGCCATCTGTTTTCTGCATTGGCAATAACACAGATCCAAAGCCAATCGAGCTAGCATCACAATGTAATGCGATTTCTAACTGTGGCGAGTATATACTCACTAAGAGAAACTGGACCAATTTACCTTTCAACATTTCAAATGAATCTAAATGAGTCTTCCCTCAACTAAATTCTGAAAAATTTGTTAACGCATGCAGCTATTGTGGCAATATCTTTTATAAATCTCCTAAAACATGAACTTAATCCTATAAATCGATGTACTTCATGTGAATTTTTTGGCACCAGGTAATTAACACGTTTCTTTGGTTAGGTCTAACGCCATTACTATCTACTAAATAACCTAAATATCCGACGCTTGGTTTTAGGAAACTACTATCTAAGTTCTAGTAAGTTATCTACCATTCGTTTAAAAACTATCTTTAAAATCTCCAAATGCGTATCAATACTTTTCGTTGCAATTAGGAAATCATCAAAGTAGATCAATATTTTGTTTTCTAGCAATAAATCACTAAGATCTAGGCTTACATATCCGACAAAATTTTGAAATGCTGTACAAATTCCAAGGCATTCGCAAGTACTCATATTGTCCCAAAGGCGTCACAAAGGAGGTATAGCAAATACTTTCTTTAGCCACGGGAAAAAATCCGATTTTCAGGTTTAGGAGTGTAAACAAAAACTTTCCTTTTAAAGCATCCAACTTATCGTCAATCAAGGGCAACGGACATGTATCCTTGATAATTAGTCTATTTAATTCACGATAGTCAACACACATTCGTGTCTACCCCGATTTCTTTTTTACAAGGACAATAGGGCTATAATATTCAAAGTAACTAGGACGGATTATTTTATCATCAATTAAACTCTAAATTATTTTCTGAACTTTAATTTATTGCAAGTATGATCTACAACGATTAAAGTAAAAAGATTGCTCATGGTTATGTGCAATTTTCATTTCATAATTAATTATTGGAACACTGACCTTTGTGCATTACGATAGCACAAGTTAAAAATATCAATTAACTTACCACGGGATTCATAGTCAATTTCGCTGCTAATAACAAGCTCATCCTTACTAAATTCACTGTTAGAATAATTAATGTTCATTATTTCAAAATCTGACGGTACAGGTTCAGTTACTTCATCTATCATATCAATCGTAACCTTTAGGCCGAAGCTAAATATTAAATTAGAATTGCATATTACATCCCTTTCTAACACACTACTGTAACTCATTGTATTGCCAGCAACTACATACAATGTTACTGAAACACTGACATTATTAATATTAATATTTGTAAGAAACGTATCTAATATTCTTAATCTAGAATTATTAATACCTGCAAAGTGTGCATTATCTTGGGTCAATTCAATTCCTTGCACAAATCTACATTTAATTAGGCTTAATTAAGCTGACAATGGTTTCCTGTTTATTGCGTAGCTGGAATTCAATTGGTACCGTATATGTTAGAATAACAGCTGAATTGGTTATCAGTGGTGGTAACTCAACTGCCATCGTTGTGTGCCGGGTGCAATCTGCCTTGTGCTAGTAGAAGGTTGTTGTGTTGGGCAATTTTCCACTTTATGTCCAGTCTCACTACAACAAAACAACTGTCCCTCATTCTTCTGGGTTTTGAGCAAGCTATTGTTAGATAACAGAAAACAGCGTAGAAATTTCCTTCCCAATTCAAGGTCTTTAGGTGATACTGCTGATGAACTAGGACCTGGGCGAACCACATTCACAGGCTGCAAGTATGTGTTTTTTGTTAGCAATGTTTATGCGTCTATCAGAAACGAAAACTCCATTCATAATTCTTAAAAAGTACGATAAAGAGTGAAAGTCTTGAATTCTTGCTCGGGTTTGGAGCACAGTGTTATCTATGGCGTCAATTATATAATTAATCATTTCGTCCTCACACAAATTCAATTTGTTTCCTAGCCGTATTTTTTCATGGTAATAGATCGAAAACTTCTTAATCTTCCACCAGCACCTTGACTCAAATTTTAGCATAAGGGCTATCTTATCTTTACGAGGTTTAAACAATTTTTCCAATTCTTGCCGTAGTTCGATTAATGGTAGGCACGCATAGCTTGCTTTCGAGTGGTACCACTTGAGTGCAGCTCCCACTAATTTGCCTACTATGATCACGATAATAATTTCATCAGGAACTCTATAAGTGTTCTGCACATTTTCTATTCCCTTCGCCTTCGCATTCTCTAAAGGTGCGTATTAGAGTGCTAATCTCCAAATTTTTATAATTCGTGACCGGTGCTTCTTTTGTAACACGATTTTGGAAGGAAGTTCGTTGCGTCGCTCGAATAGTGGCCTCAATTATATCTTGTAATCGAAATTTGTTGGGCTTCATCTGTGGAAATTCTTGAGACATTCTTTATAAAAGCAATTTAATTTTAAAGGTAATTTAATCAAACAAAAACGCACGCGGAAATAAACAATCTTTAATTTTCACGTCACTTCTGATGCTGTAGGAACACTACCTTGCTAATGTGCTCTAAAAAAGTTGCTCAAAAATATATTCAGTTGCGTTTCTGAATTTTCCGACGTCTGTAACATGCTAGATTGTTTGACATTTTCTTAATTTTTGCATCGTTAATTCTGTACATCCTTTTGACAAGCGACTGAACTTGCAACTTTTTAACAACAATTATTTTTCAAAATTTACTGAAGACACGGTGGAAATGAGGTTTTCTTTTAGTTGCCGTTTATGAACGTTGTTTACATGATTTATCTAAAGATTTTAAACTGCACTTACTTGACAACAATAAGAAAATCTAGTTCTTATCGTTTTTGGAAAATTTCTATTTAGTAAATTGATCAAGAATAATCTAAAATTTGACATCATCATCTGCAATTAAAATTTTGTTACAAATTTTATCAATTGAAATCCCCAAATAAATTTCTGAACAGTAAATGAATTTCAAGTAGAATCAATACAGGCGTTTCTTTTGACTTAAGCAATTAAATTTTTCAAACCCTTTGCAAAAAATTATAGAAAATGCCAATGGCTTTGTGACAATAAATTTGGCCATTTATTCAACCAAATCTTTCATTACCTTGGCAAATTGAACCGCATTTTTCCAGGGATTAAAATATTGGTGATTCAACTTACTTGCAATGTTATTAATAGTACTAACAAAAGTCAGTCATGAGTATAATGTAAATTTGAAAGTAACTATGTTGTTATCACTATTGGTTATTGCGATTACTCATAATGCCTTAAAAATTAAAGTACTTATAACTCAACTCTAGTTTAAATTCTGTTCTGAAGCATAGTATTACTTCTAATTAAAAAAAACAAATAAGTATTACAAACTAGTCTGTTGCTCAATGTGCATAATATTTTCCCATACAATGTATAGAGAAGCGTGATTTTAGAACACACTAAAGTAAAATTTTGAATTCCAATAAATCTCAAATTTAGATAATGTGTGAGCGTAGATAAAAAGTTTTAAATTGGATACCTCCAAAAAATAACTTTTGTTTATGCAATTTTTAGCATTTTTTCCAACAAATGTTAACAAATTGGATTTGATGTCTGGTTATAATCTGATTTGATGTCTGGTTATAATCTGTAAGACGTCTTTAATTTTCTGGCGTCTTAAACAAGTTTGACGGTTTTTCCACAAAGGCATTTTCAGCGTTTTTTTTAGTTTGGCGTGGTGTTCATTTGGCGTTTTGTCTGTTCGGAGAAATGTTCCGATTTGTCTATTGTATATACAACGTTTCCATCAATGTTATCAACTAATACCGTATAGCTTTGACTTTTTTCTAATTTTATTTTAATTAATTTGAATGTAGGCCGTTTGTTAACTGACATCGCCTTCTCAAAACACAGAAGTTTGTTTACACAAAAAATAAAAAATTAAAACACTATCTGCTTAAGATACTACAGTGTCTAATTGCATTAAAAATCATAGTACATTAAATAATACAGATAAATCAATGTCTAATCTTTTTCTTTAAAATTAATCAATTGAAAAAACAATTTTATAAGTTTAAGTTTTGTCGAGGTTGAGGCTTCATAAGAATTGCAAAAAAAATTACATATATCATTATAAACAAGAACATTGTTCAAAACGAGCCAATTGAAATGAATTTTCCTACAAAAATAACATCTGATATCAGTCGCGATTTAGCTGATTTTTAACCACCAACGCAAAATTCAGTTTTGCGTTATAGGAGGGTGGGCGTAAAAATATATGGTAACAAATGCGTTTTGCGTAGCTCAGCAAAACACATTAATTTGTTTAAAGCATTTATTGTATTCGATGACATTGGTTCGTTCTAAAATAGATAACACGCCTAAAAATTTATAAAAATAATGATTTCTAAGAAACAACCTTAATTTTATGTGCTCATTTATTTCCTTGTAGTTAAAAATAAAAAATGTAATATGTACTTTAACATTACAGTTAGGAATTTTATACTGCGCTTGATTTAAAACATTTTTGAGATTAGCGACTTTAAAAATTCACTACCCTAACTAAGACCTACATAGTTTTCTATATGTTGCCACACGTGGCCTTGTTTTCATGAGATGTCGTATGCAACAATACTTACATAAAAAAATTATAAATTACTAATTTTTTTTGAATTCGTCCAGGCTATTATAGATATCAACGTTTTGACAATTTTTACGATGTAGTAGTTTGGAGCTAAAAAAATCGTGAATTTAGTTTTGAAATAACCGTTTTTAAGGATATATTGTTGTAGAAACTAAAAACTTTTCGAACTTAAGCATCGACGGATAATACTAATCTAATACGTATTTTACAACAAAACAAAACAGGAGTTACAACTTATGCTATTGACAATATATGGTTACTAGCAAAAATTAAAGCTCACTGGAAAATTATGATGCTCTGAGGCCAGTAACTCCTTCTCGCTCGGAATCTGATGTTCCAATTAGCCAACCCGTTTTTTATAGCGCTGGTACGCTTTTTTAGAGACAAACACAAAAGCTCTTACCAACAATTCTTGCAGTTTCACACCGTCTGTGCTCATCTTGTATTAATGGTACAATTCTTGACACATCAACAGAGAAAATGTATTGTATATTGTTAGATGAATACTAAAAACATTACACCGTGTAACCAAGAAAAAATCAAAATCGAAACAAAACACAGCAAAATGAGTTGTCACTAGCGCAAATGAAAAAAAACTCTCAGAGCAACCAACAACAACAAATAATAAATATCACAAATAATATTATAATTTTCAAGTGATCTCTAATTTTTGCTTGTCAGTGTATGTCAAAGCATAAATAGTATATGAAGTATTAAAAACAGTAAGGGCTTTTTACCGATCGAAGACAATATTGTCTGAGACCGGTAGAGTCCTTAACGTTCGTGATGCTTATGCTATTTTTTGCACGATAGACATATTTTTTCCTCTTTTTACATTATCTTAATAAATGTCAAAATTTTATTATTTTTGAGCCACTTTAAGATTTTTTCTTCAAACTAAAGTGTATTCATTTTCAAGATAGAGCGCGCGTAAACAAACCGCACAGACCTGTACTCAGTATTTATTTATTATATTATTATTTTTGTGGTGCGTCTAATAATTAGATGTATGCGTTAAATTTGAGGTACGCTATATAATGATAGTTGAAAATCAAACATAAAAAAAACATAAATAGTTTACGTAAAAAAACTAAACCTATTATCACACAAAAAACTTGTTATCCGAATCCGGGTCTAAAGAATTGCACCACCTGTTTCAATGAACGGTAGAATACAATAGCATTTGCAACAGCACGTGATGATCATGCATTCAGTTTGTTTACGTACGCTCTATCTTGAAAATGAATACACTTTAGTTGACTTTCCAAGCCTTGTCACGTTATACTTGTCCTGTACTTACCATTCTAGAACGGTAAGTAAATCGCTTACCGACGAGTTATGCCTAACAACTAGCAAATGAAACATACCGCCTTCGATACAAGCGTAGTAACTGAGAAAATGATCTAGTAGTGCAAAAAGCATAATAACATATCAGTTTGCTATTAATCTAATCTATTATCTGCAATTAAGTAATACTTAAAATAGATCAAAGTTCACTGATTTGGTGTTTGATTTACTAATGAAGCATTTAAGTTAATAATCCAAGAACGAAAGGGTTTTGTAAAAGCATAAAGCAATTTAAAAAAGCTTAATAGCACTGAATGATTACATTTTATTCTTTGTGTCGTAAAAATGTATGCTGATTATGTGTTTATTTTGAACATTGATGAACGGCAGCTGTTCTTAACAAGCACCAAATACTTTTCTCTACTTCTCAATACTAAAACAAAAAAATGAACGCAAACTGCAATATATTAAAATGTTTTAATTGATTTCCTTTACAAAGTATTAATAAGCACTTATTTGGTTATTTTATCTACGTTAAAATCATTTACGGCCAAATTATTATTTAAATGCATTAAAACTTCCGTGATACGTTATTAGAAGAAGTTATCGCCGACGAGCACAATTCTACAATTTGAAATATTAAATGGAAATATTCACCTGTCGGGTAATAAGGGGTTCTATGAGGCTAATTCTCTAAGGGATAATAAGCAGGTGCCTTGATACGTGTCATTATAGAATGCACGTTGTACGATATCGCTACTTAACAATGATACGTTATACATACACTTGATTACTTTTAAAATTGACTTTTAATTTCGAATTTTGATTATACACTTCTACGGTCTATAAAAATTTAAAATATTACGCGATAAAATTAGTAAAACGACCATATAAAATAGAAATTTTATTATTATGCATTGATCCTGTGCCCTCAACACATAAATCAACGTTTTTAATAGTGTACCATTTTACCTTGTAAATTCCTGAAAGAATATAAAAGTTTGTTTGACTTCATGTTTAATTAGGTGACAATATTACATGTCATTATGGTTAATCTCAATAATTACAATACACCTGTTTCTAATATATACGACTAAAATACAAGACATATTAATAGTGTTTTGTTCATTTTTTTATAGTTTGTGAGGTAGGTACCGTTTTTTTATCTATTGTTACATTATGGATTATAATTACCTACTACTTCTTATCTAAGAAGTTTTGCCATATTGCAATTAAACCTATCTCTAAGTAATCATATTGTGTGTAATTAACATATGTACATTACAGTACCTAACTTGCACACAAAATAGTTGTAGTATATGTATTTTCAATTTTGTTAACTTATCGATAATTGTAGAACAAAAAATCATTTGGTTGTTTCCAAATCAATGAATTAATAACATTATTTTTGTATCAATAGATACTCTGGTAAAAAAACTAAATTAAAACTTAATTAAGTTTACATAAAATTGTGTTTAAAAAAGAAATAAAGAAACAGTGTTCACAAAAACACTATGATTTTTTAAAAACAAATCAATTAAAATTGTTAGTTTTGCTTCTGAAAGTGGTGCATGATGCCAGACGTTTTATAAAAAAAAACATAAAAAATGCGTGTTTTATTTGAACACATTTCAGAGTACCTAGTTTAAAATTACGTCAGTTTTACTTTTACTATAAAAATCTAGATTGGTTTTTTATTTTAAGATTTTTTCTCACTACACGTACACATACATGAGCGATGAAACGTAAAAACCCACATTAAGTAGTCCAATGATGATTGTGGTTGTCTAATTTATTGATGTTATCTTCTGGAATTTTGACAAGTAAATTTAAATTAAAATAATTTAGAACTATTTAGGTATTCCTGGGTTGATCGATATCAAAACCATAACAAAATTTTAATAACAAGACGTAAACTGATATTTTAGATTTTACAAAATGAAAAGGTCAACAAAATAAGCGCCCGAAAAAAGCGAAGAAAAAAGAGCGTACGTAAACAGTAACAACCGTATATAATTTTAATTTAATTAATTTATATTTAGTTTGACTAAAATTGTAGTCTTCTAAACATGTTTGAAGTATTAAAACGAAATTCTATTAGTATCTTAAAATTGTTAACATCATTGACAGTTTTAGAATCTTATTCAAAGAATTTGTAATTTTTGTTTATTTTAAGCAGCTTAAAGCTTATGGGTTTTGCACACAATACAATACATTTACCTGCACAAGAAATAAATTATTGTTGTACTAGGTACTCGTAAACATCTTTTGCATTACTAAAAACCTGAGGGTAAATGCAATTTTTCTATTTATTTAAAATCCTCTTTTGTTTTTGAATCATAAAGAAATAGACACAATTAAAAACTGGTTACAGGTATTTAGTAAATAAACTTTAAAGTGCATTGTATACTCTGTGGGTTCTAGGAATAAAAAGCCGTGGAAAAAAAAGCTGGAGTATAAAAAGCTGAGACGAAAAAGCGATGGAAAAAAAATCCGGCGGAAAAGAAAGCCGGCGGAAAAAAAAGCCAATAGTATACATATTTAACATATTTAATACATAAATACTTTAAACGAAGACGACATTGATTTGATTTACTACTACAAAAGTATAGAACTACTAAAAAAATAAGCAATTTATTTTTTTTTAATACTAAAATAACTTTATTGTATGTCAGAAGACCAATAAAATATTATACATATTTCTCCAGATTACAATTAAAATAATAGTATAGCGATTTTCTCCTAACAGTGGAAAATCAGATCGTAATTACTAAACATTTTACTACTTTTTATTACGAATACTACGAGTAATTATAAAGACAATTATTAATTATTCTAATGTAATTATTGGTACGAAATCTAATAGTGTGTCCTACTGCCAAGAGAAAACGCCCGACGTCACTTCATATTGCCTGCACAAATTATTTAACCTCCTCTGCATATCTTCATACACATTCTTTTTTTTCTTTGCTATGACACCTAAGTTATTCTGTTCTATTTTGGTTAAGTCTGCAGCGACTTCTTGTCTCATTTTTGATATTAATTTCCAAACAGTGGGATGGTTTTCACCAATCAAATTGGAAAACCTATTATTCCAACCTTCCGTCTGGTTATTGGTGCGATCTTGTCCTTGTAGAGTAGCTTGGTGGACATTCCATAAGTCAACTGGAAACATTGGTGAAATGTTTCTCATTCTCAGAGCACCATCATTATTATTTCCAACTCTTCTAAAAGTGCCGGACACATATGTAGCGTCGAAATAGTTTAGCAGATCTTCTGCTTCTGCAGGTGCCACCTCTCTTAAATGTAACATTCCTCTTCAAACATCTTTTGGTGGCAGAAACGCTAATCCGTCTATCATTCCACAGAAACGATTGAATGCTTCGTTTTCTTTATAAAGATTGACAAGACCTAATTCTTGAATTTTACGGAAGGTACTTTGGGTAAGATGGTAGAAGCATCCTCGGACTGATATATCTTCTCCTAACACATTTTTTACAGCTTGTATGGCCGGTATTTCAAAATCTAGATGTACAACTTGGGGATCGCAGTATAACCCCCTTTCCTCGCATTTCTGAAGTACTGTCCTAAGCAGATATTCATACGTTTGCTGGGTTTTGTTTTGCAATAAACAAAAAACCGCAGTAGTGAACAAATTGTTAGAACGTATTCTAATTACGTATAACTGAGAAAATAGTGGCGGTGCTAAAGAAAAGTTTCCATCTAGATACCATTCTTCCGTAGTAGCAAGTAAATTCAAAGCAGCATCAGTTGAAAAAATAACAACACGTTGTGCTGCATTAGGTCCATTATCATTGAGAAGAAATCTCTCGGGAGCAATACCGCCAGTGGTAACCCAGTCACCTAAACATAAAGAAAATCTAAACCTAAATATATCGATTTTGTGAAAATATTTAACAATGAAGTAATTTCTAAATCTAAACCGGCATTACCTACAAATTTTTAAAGTTTTGGTATTTATTTCGCAAAAAGTGTGCATACAACAAGTATAGTAATTTAATTTTTGTAATAAACATATTATTATATTAAAAGAGTTGCCAATGTATATGTCAATTATTTACTGATGGATGGATTGTGATTAAAAACACAGTTTGCATACCGTCTATGAGAAGATCCTGTAGCGTTGCCGGAACTTGGGGTAGATTTTTTGATTTTTGCTTTCTGAGAGTTCGTTTTACTGAATCTTCTAAAGGCAGACGCGCCCTAGTCGTGTTTTCTAACTGCAGCACAGCTTCAGCAAACACTTGTGCGGGTTTACTTAGTGTGTCTTTTGCCCTGATTTTCATGCCGCCTATTGCTTTTGCCACTTTTATCGATTCTTCGTCCGCAGGATGGTTATGATCTCGTGTAATGCTAGGTTCTTCCTTGTTTAACGTTGTTGTTAGAGAAGCGTTACACTGAAAAGGTATATCAACATGTTTTTAAAATGTACGGTGTAACAATGATAATGGACGTTGAATGATAATAAATTCTTACCTTGAATGAACTAGCTTTGGAACATCTCCAGCGTAAAAAAAATTTGCACTCTCTATGTAACACGTACATATAACCCCTATAGCAAAGTTTATTACCGCCTTTATTTGACTATATAATTTCCATGATAAGAAAAAGTATACTTACCTTATTTATATTTCTCTACCCCATTAGCTTCATGAGAATCTTACAAACAATAGTAATTAGGGACGACCCAGACAATTGTTTAACGCATTTCAAATTTAGTTTTGAATGAATAAGGATTAGCATTCTTAATACTATTAGTCTAATAAGAATGTTACAAGTATTTTAATTTTAGATTTAAAAATGCACTTTCTAAAAACAAAATTATTTACAAAGTTTAACTAAAAGTATAAAATGCTTTTTTAAATACGATCATATACATTTTTATGGGCATAGATGTGTACAGTTTTTGTTGACTTTTACTCCACCGGACTATTTTTCCGTCGGCTTTTTTTTCCTCCGGATTTTTTTTCCGGGGCTTTTTTGTATTGGCTTTTTATACCCCAACTTTTTTTTCCACGACTTTTTATTCCGAACACCACTCTGTGAATTTAAATTCTGTCATACCTTCAAATTTAAAAAGATATTAATTTATTCAAATATGATAAATTCTTGTTTAGTAAATAAAAAGTGGGCAATGATTATAAAATTATGTGGAAGTGTGTTAAATATCAAACTTATAGTTGTGAACGATGCTATACAAGAAATTAAGCTATAGTGAAGTACACGACCATATGCAAAACTTGGCTAAAATAATAGCAAACAAAGTTATATGTAAAATTCGAACAATTGTTTAAACAACAAAGAAAACGCAAGAGGTAATTAACTTAACGACAACCTAAGTCTAGGCATGTCTAGACAATTTCCAAGCTTAAATACAATACATCTTATGCGCAACATTTAATTCAAAACAAAAAATAATTAGAATATGGTAAAATAATGTAAAGATCGCTATAACTTTGAAAATTCTATTAAGTTTAGCGTAATTATAAGTAGCTAGCGACGATAATTTTTTTTATAACAAATAACTATTACATTTTTTTTTATTATTTAAAGACATGAAGAGGGCGATGAATCGAAAAAAAACAAGTATCTACTTGTAATTTTTGTTTTTCTTTATATAACTTTTTGTATTAACAAAATTGATTAAATTTTACTTAATTGTTGGTAATATTACCACATCATACTATTATGATTATAATTTGTTTAAAAATGACAATTAAAATTAATCGATGAACTGATTTCTTAAAGTGAAATCATCGAAATTTCTGGATCTTAACAAACTAAAACATCTGTTTTTTTTTCTGACGAATACAAAATTAAATAATCTACTTGCTTGGAATGATAAAGTAGATTGTCAAGTACAACTAGCAATTCTTTAGGTAATTGTTCAATCATAGGTTGAAAATATTCTTCAACTGTATTAAATATCATTTCTTTGATTTAAAAATAAGCAGTCGCCCAGTAACATTGTATTAACATTCTTTATATGCGATTTGTTTTACGATAGTAAATAATCGTTGCAAAAAAGTTACGTTTTTATTCTGCCGAAAATTTGAAATTTTTTTAGCCAGCTTTCATCTAAATAGTGAATATCGTTTTTTTTTCTAACAAAATTTCTGAATTATTTCACTGTCAATCGGACACCATTTTCTACGTTTTTTTCAAAAAAATATTAGTTCTGCGAATACTTTTCATAATTCATTTTGGTTTATATCTGGCAAATTATTTTTTTTATGGCAGACAATATTTGATTCAAAGTTGGTTTATTACATAAAATTCATGAACTTTTCTTTAAGTTGCAGTTTGTAAAACATCGCGAATCATTACTTCACATCTTATAAGACTGACTTTGGGCTCACCTAACATTCCTACCTCTTCTTTCTTTGAAGAGGCAATGTATGGTTGATTGCTCAAGTAACAAAGTGGTTTTATAATTCTTAAGTTAGAAAACGTTTCAATTTTATTGTAGTTATGTTGTTGCTCTCTATATGTAAAATCGTTCTATTAAAGTTGTCTGGAAGATTATTTTGTTGTCTATTCAAAATTGTTTTTTAAATCGATGTTTAGAACGTTCTTACAACAAAATTATAAAACTGCTTATGAGATGGGTATAAAAGTGTTGTAAACGTTTATATAATATTGGTTATAAGACATTCACCCCTTACAAATATTAATTGATTTATAATAGCTATGTCATTTATCGCTTTACAACTGCTTTAATAAAGTATGTGACTACGTTATATAATTGTTGTATTAGTAATATTATATAACAATTTTGCTTTCTGCATCAGATTACTCACAACGAAAGTTCCAATATAACTGTTAATTAAAAAGACACAAACCATCAGTTATAAAATAAAAGAAAAGCAGTTATGAAGCAATACTGCTGTTAAAGCGCAAAATTATTGTGTTAAATATAATTATAAAACAATTCGGATATACTGGCGTAAGAGAAAACCACCTGATTTGGCAACATATCTACAACCGTTTTTTGAAAAAGCTAAAATAATTTTTTCTGAAGGATTAATATTGAATGCATTGCAGCTTATTGTTAAGTTGCGCAGCTTGATATGTTATTCGCCTGCTCAACCATTTTCATTATCTTTTTATTACTAAATACGCGCTTAAAAATTCATCAAAATATAATCACATTTGTAAAATACGATCCTGTCGTGTTAACTTTTTCATAAACTAAAGTAATTAAATTTGAACGTTTTATAAGTTTTCTATATGCATTATAATTATTGTATAAAAGTAAAGTTGGTAATAAAAATGTTTTATTAAAAAGAGGCCATTTTGAAAATGTACTCGCATATATTTACATGGCCGCCATTCTCGAGGAACATAAAATTAACTTATATTTCACTACTTTGACGACAAAAACACATCAATTAAAGCTTCTTATACTAGTATTTATCTACTATTCTGGTTTTATGCTAAAAAATTAAAATTTAAACTTTTTGTTTTTTATCTGATTATTAAATTTTTTTTAAAATACTCATTAAACCTGCGGCGCACTTAAAATTTGCGACTTATCTACCTCATAATTGACAGTAAAATTTCCTTTGTAGCAAAAAACGACGTCCGTGTAGATCTATCTCATTAATTTTTTTATAAAACAGCCATCAGTTTTAGTTTAAGTAAATAATAGGAATAATTAAGTTCCAAAAAGTACTACTTAATAACTGTTTGATTTTATTGAAGCTGTTCTACACTACAAAAATGTTTTGTAACTTCATCAAAACTACTGTAATAAAGAGCCAACCAACTATAAAATCTTCATGAAACTGTTTTGTTATTGATATATAACGTTTACGTAACTATCCCATAACAGTGTTTTGTTGGTTTTATAAAACACGTTAAAAAACTAATATGTTTTATAAATATGTGCCCATTTTGCATTTATAGCTACTGTAAGAACGTTTTAGTTACATTCTTAGAACAAAAAATGTTTTATAAATCTTGTTTTGTAAACATTCTCTCAAACGTTATAAAATATAAAATTGTTACTTGGGTGGCCATACACTCATCATATTTAAACATAATTGCGGAATACAATAACTCCAATTTAACTGTAAGCGCACTTGCTGTTGGGCGTTCGGCTGGAACAAAACTTAAAACTTTTTTACAAACAGTTAGATGACATACAAATCACAAATTAAATGTAATTTTAAAAAATTTATTAAATCATAAATATTACTATTAAGAAACTGTTAGGGATAAAAAGATATTATTTTTTAACATTTTTTTCAATAACTGTTCACTAATTAATCATTACAAAGAAAAACAAAAATAAATTTCTAGGTCAAATACTTTAATGTTTACAAAAATTTGCTTGACGGAATTAAAACTTTTAAGAAATTGGATAAAATAACCGGTTATTTAAATAACCGATATTTTTTAAAATTTAAAATTTTTTATATATTGGTTAAACCGGTTTCTAAAAGTAAACCTGTTATTTTTTGTGGTTTCATCGGTTAAACCGGTTTCTAAAGATAAACCTGTTGTTTTCCGTAGTCACGTAAAGAAATTCTTTAATTTTATTGCAAAAAGGGCATAACCCCGATTCAGCGGCCCCTTATTTAGCGGTTCCTATTTCAGCGGTTCCGTTCCAGTTATGGCAAATTTAAATCCGTTTTGAGTAATTACAAACTAATGCACTATGTAAATGAGAGTTTAACAATTAAACAGCTATTAGTGTAGTGAATTGCAACTTTGGAATGTTATTAACGAGTCATGGATGTTTGAATTTTTAATAGGTGATTACCCTAATTGCAGATAGTGATGTTTAAGCTTATTCAATTTCTTAGAATATTATGTTTTTCTTTCTGTAATTTTGCAATTAGGTATACAGAGTTAAGAAGCATTAAAATTCTTTAGTTTGGTTCTATCTTTGTATTTTAAAGTGCGTTATTTTTTTAAAACTAAAAGTAATGCTGAGGTTTGTAGTCTCCACAGTTTTTGTTATCGCGTGGACCAAGTTTCAAAAAATCAAAAGCGTTGGCGTTGTTTGAAACAGGGTTGCAAAGAAAATTTTGGAGTATTTCACTCTACCATAAAACCGAGGAGAACATAAGCACTTAGCAGATTCTAAAAGTGCTGATCTGAAAAACATTTTGAGTGCAACGAAAGACACTGCAAACAGCAGTACATCAGCAATTTCAACCGTACCAAGAAGCAGTTGCCACAGTTTCGACTAAACCCGCATTAACCGATTTTCCGTTCTGTTGATACAGCATTATATCCCCTACTGGCAAAAAGTTTGAACGAAGTCAGAATTTCGGAAAATTTGCGACGAACAGCTACTGGTAAAAATTTCGTTGCGCACGCAAGGGAAGATAAGCCAATAATTATATTTGCAACAATCAAAAATATAACAAAGCTGTCTAATGATACACACTGGCTTATGAACGGTAAATTTAGTGTTCCCCGCCGTTTCATCAACAAGTATTTACCATACACAGTTTGGCAGACAACAAAGTTATACCGATGGTATATTGAATACTTTCAGAAAAAAATTCAAAATATGTATGTGAGCGTCTTTCGAATCAGAAAGGACATATGCACTTCCAAATTCATCCCAATATTATAATTATAGATTTTGAAACTAGACTCATTCTTGCAATTCCGCAAGGATATCCTATAGCAAGTATTCGAGCATGTTATTTCCACTATTGTGAAACCGTATTTCACTCTATTCAACAAAATGAACCATCTCAAGCCTACAACAACAGCGAGCTTGTTTGTAAACACTGTCATATGTTACTCGCACTAGTATTTCTACCCAAGAATGTGATTAAAACTACTTTCGACAAGTTAGCAGATGATGCACCGATACTGCTGTTAGCTTTGTATCACTATTTTCGTGCGCAATTTTTACACGCCACTGATCTATCGTTATGGAATATGTATGGCATTAGTAGACAAACCAACAACTTTGTGGAGTTTTACAAAACTAGTGTAAATATATTGGCTCAATATATGTATATGAATTCCGTAAAAAAACCTGATTTTAGCGCAAGCAACAACAATATTACAGCAAATCTAATCCTCATAAGTTGTATGTGCAACTAAACCAAAACATAAAACTATTGCAAAGACAATATGACAATGGGCAAAGAAACTCTCAAGAATATATACGTGGTATACTTTACAATCTAAACAACCCTTCTCAAGGAACATTTCCGAGAAAATAATAGCCATTATTGCAAGTAATACTCTACTTTATCTACGACTTTATTTGTCAATAATATTAAAATTACTTAGTACAATAAACTATATTGGTCGTGAACTATCAATAACTGTGGAAGACTTTTCAATAGAAATATTTGAAATTTCGGTTGCTGTAAAGAAAGACGACGCTGTATTACTATTTATCTGTTTAGCAATAGTATTAGCTGTAGTTGTCTTGTTTCTCATAGACTGATCACTGTAATCTTCAAATACCTATGTAGACATCCTCCGTCAATGTACAGAGTAGCAGATGATCTGCAATAACAATGACCGCTTTGAGGATTTGAGGATATTAAAATATTTGAAAATTTGTTTTCTAATGTCTGCAAATTTGATTTTTCTTATACGTTGTGTTGATACTTTAGAAAGAATGAATTTGTTTTTACATGTGACGGACAAGGATCGATGTGCTTCTTTACAATATTGTTTATATTGTATCTTCATACAATTTCTTCACGTCTTCTATAGTCATTTTATAAAACTGGTTTGAGCAGCATACGCCAATAACTAAAATGAATATAACCTAATGCAAATAAGAATATGAGTTTTTGAACAGATAAGATTAAATATCGTCGGTGTAATTAGCAAATTGTGTAACTCCAATATTTGCTCAAAGTGGCTTTTTGGTTCCATCTGTTGGGAAAAAATCAACGAACATGTTGGAAAATTGTCTAACTCCACATAAATTTGTTTAGCACAGGAAACTACATTCGGAATACTTCGTAACTCCATTGCGCCATTTTGTGATCGGCAAATGTCGTATCTCACCATTTTTACGTTACAGCTGGTGTTGTATAGCGCGTGCTCGACTTATTTGTGAATTAAAGAGTATTGTTGCGATTGAATATAGGTTTTTAGTTTTAAAATAGGTGAGTAAAATATATAAACTCGACTGTGCATGATTAATTACCCTCAAAATTTTGCAAAAACAATTAGTTTTATGTTGTAAATCATATGGTGGAGATACGTCATTTTCGCTAGTCCCTATAGTGATTTATTTCATGGAGATACGTCATTTGTAAACAAGTGTTACTTCAACATGACGATACACACATTGTTTAAAAAAAAGAAAAGTGTTTTCTCTTACTTATCCACTGCTAAGGAGGGATATTTTCGTTCCGCATATATAAATATCAAGAAATGATGTAAATCCAATGATCACAAATTGAATTTGCGCTGAATTGTATCTGACTAACAATTTTATTATTAATAATATTTTCTTTTACTTTACGTTTAACTGTCATCTAGAACCATAAAAATTCTAAACATGGTAAAAAAGACAAATAGCAGCACAGAGAATATTTTAGAATTAAAAGAAGATGTGTTCCCCATTAATAAGGACTTAAGTTCCACGAATGTTGTCCGCTCTACCGGTAACAACAATTTGTTTTATATTTTTATTTAAATGGTGGTAACATTGATATTATCTTTGTTAATAATACCAAGTTTTCCCACAATGCCAATGAATTAGTTTTTCGTAAAAGTAATGACTGAACAACTTCGCTTGTTTCTTTTTCAGAATGTGTTCTTATCCACAACAATTGCAGCGGAAACTCAAAGAAGATCAATAAATCACTGAACATGGAAAATTTTATTTTAAGTGCTACAAATAAAGATTTCATTTTTGTTGATAAATCAATAGAAGAGGTCTTACCAGGTGTTGCAGATTGGGATGATAAACAGGAAGAAATAACAACAGAATCAGAGAACTCAGAACCTTTGTAAATTATTAACAAGATTATAGAAGATGCTGATGGTGATTATTTGGCAACTAAAAGCCTGCTCAATAATTATAATGCGGCAACTGAAGGCAATCATAGAGAAAATGAAAATGCCATTGAAACCGACAATGAAGATTCTGATATCGAGGAACCCACTACAAGCGGTAAACGGAATGAGAAAGAGAGATGGAAAGGATATAAAAGTCTCCGAATGAGAGAGTTGGAGCAAAAATATTCTAGTGAGAAGAAAAGTGGAGACAAATGGAAATATGACATCAAAAAAGGTAGAAGAAAACTTAAACCCCCGTGCTTTTACAAACTAAGTGAGAATGCAAACTGCCAACTTCAATGTAGATCTTTAACAGAAGATGATAGAAAAGAAATATTTGAGACATTTTGGAAGTTGTCATGGGCGGAAAAAAAAATTTTTGTACGAACACTTGCAAACGTAAAAGCTACATCCAGAAAGAGCAGCACTGAACAAGTATCTAAGAGGTCAACATCTACAGAGTTTTATTTAAAAAATCGTGGTACTGAAATTCGGGTTTGCAAAAAAAAAATACTAGGTCTTGGTGAGGTTGCTGTAAAACAAAGGATCCGCTCTTTCGATGTCACGATAAAAGTAGAGGAGGTGGAGCATCGCAAATATGTTGAAATGGAAAATTTAAATGGGTTTTTTGAGATCCTGCCAAAACTTGAGTCCCACTATTACCACGCTAGTTTGTCCAAATTATATTTAGAACCTATATAAGAGTCTAAAGCCAAAGACAAGTTGCCAAACAACGAAGTATTTGCAATGGATCTACAGTCCCTTTTATTATCACCAAAATCAAATTTATCATCTCTATATTACAAAACGAAACTGGCAGTACATAACTTTACCATCCATGACGTGAAAAGACTTGAGGGATATTGTTATCTGTGGAACGAACCTGAAGGCAATTTAACATCTAATGAGTTTTCTTCAATTATAGTTTATTTTCTTTTAAAATTTATTGCTTCTCACCCATATGACAATAATTTTAAGTACATTTTTTATAGCGATGGATGCAATTATCAAAATCGCAACGCAATGTTGTCTAATGCATTATTTAATTTAGCAATTCAAAAAAAATATGACAATAATTCAAAAGTATCTTTATAAGGGTCATACTCAAATGAAAGCTGATAGCATGCACTCATGCTTTGAAAGGAAATTAAGAAAAAAAGAATACTGCAAAATGGCATGTGAAAAATCCCTCTATTCTGTAGAATACTTAAAACATGCATTTTTCAAAAATATTGAGCAGTCAGTAAAATTCTTTTCCTCAATTAGGCCAGGACGAAAAACAGGCGACCCCGTGGTGACAGATATAAAAACCCTTAAGAATACCAAAGACGAGGTATTTTTAAACTGAGACATTCAAACTTGGAATGAGATGAGCTGTCTGTAACAATTAATCCGAGAACTGAGAGTGTGCCTTTTGAGTCGATGGTTTCTTTGCACAACGAAAGACTCAAGATAAAAAAAGAAAAATACCAACATTTACAACAACTTAAGCGTAGGTTGGTACCAGATAGTTTTTATGATAACCTTCCACATTGTTGAAAAGTTTAGTTTCTTGTTCTTTCGATAAAAAGTACGTATGTTCAAAAACATACTGTTCATTTTGTTGGAAATTGACGTAACTCCATTTTTTTATATGTTAGCCTGTAATTTTTCTATAGCCTCATGTGTACTTTGTATCTAAATAAATTGGTCATATAATGAAACTAATTTTGTTTTAATACCAAACTCCGTAATTTTTTTAAATAGTTTTATTGCTCTCCTGAAAAGTTATGCATTATGGAGATAGGCATTGTGCTAATTACACCAACGATATGTATATTTACTTTATGTAAGAAAAAAACTTTATCAGAAGTTTTGTTAATAACGTTCTTAATCAAAGACTTCTTTGCTTCAAATCCTTGAGATTTTCTTTTTTAAAACGTATGCAGTTTGCCATATTTTTCTAGATCAACGTCATGGGTTATTTTTAACATAGATGTACTAATTAATTAAGATGACCATAATGAAGATGGTTTGTATTTTGTACTTAATTTAGCAAAATAGGCCAGCAGATCATTTTCGAAAATTGAATTTGCACCATTTGTTGAAGGTTGCATATGTTTTATTATAAATGGATTTCGATGTTTCCGATATCAAGGTAGACGTTGTTGCATCTATTTGTACAAATTTTGTAAAATACTCTTCATTTCCATCCATCTCAAATACAACTCATTGAGATAAAACAAGGAGAGAAGGTTTCAGTGAAATACAGTTAACGGCGTTTGTAATTTAATATACCGAATTACTCGTATCCGGTTTTCAGTGGCGTATGGGTATGATTGCTGTGTTTGTGAGATTAAGTAACTTGATTTTCTTATAATAAATAAATTCTGAAAAAACTTATTTTGTATATAAAATTTCACACTTACCGATGAAATGTAATTTTTTGACTTGGTTTTTTAAGTTTTGGAACTTTACAAATTAAATTGTGTGAACACAACTTAGCACTATCGTAACCTCAATAAGCATGACTCAGAAATGGCAACCTAAGATGTCTGACTTCCGTCCTATAAATGTTTAGTGATTTGTAGTTAACCGTTCCTCCTTTTTTTATCTCAATGGAACAACACTGCGCGTTTGACACATTATATAACTACGTTTTTCCAAAATAGTTCGTATTAAAAAAACTTAGATTACAGGCTTGAAAATGACATATTTATTTTAAATAAATAGCTAATAATATAGTGTGTAGAAAGCTTTGTGAGATATTTTAAGATACAATTTATAAACTTATGGTACAGTGTTGTATTGCAAATTCGACTGTTAAACTGTAGTTTTCATAGGATTATTATTATATGGTTAAGTACCGGTTTTTCAATCACGGGTTAAAATTTAATAACCGCTTATCTTTTTACAATTTCTTTCAAGCTATTTTTGATAAATCTATCAGAAATTTGAAATCATTTTAAAACGGTTATTTTGTGTGTAAATGAATACTTAATATAAAATAAATATGTCTTTAATATTAACTGAAAAACAGAAGCAATAGTTATTTGTATCACTAGTCCAGAAAGTTTTATTTTGCGAGTATATGAGCATATTTGTTAGTCGAGGTGAATCCGAGGCCTACAAAATGCGAGTACTCGCAAAATACTTTTAGAACGTGTGATACACAATTTTTTGCGCTGACCTTATAGTATAAATTTATTAAAAGCAGTTATTTAAGTATTGAATTTTAATAAAATTTAATAAGATATGTTGATACAACTGAAACCTGTAATGACGAAATTCAATTGTTTTTGAAAATAATTTGACAATTACATAGTATTATTATAATTTAACGTATATGAAAATAAAACTATTGTTTTTTTTAGCAATTGTAAGATATAGGCAAATTTATTATATTTGTTTAGAAAAATGTTGTTAGTGTTATTCTAAATCTGACAGACTGACAGATGAGGTTTAATTAATTAATGATTATTAGTGCCAATTTTTAATTATAAAATTCTACTACACTTTACGGGCCTAGGCCGGAAAAGTAAACTTTCCTGTCGATTATGATGCCTATAAAATACATCAAAACGGA
This sequence comes from Aquatica leii, assembly GCA_035610365.1. Lineage (NCBI taxonomy): Eukaryota > Metazoa > Arthropoda > Insecta > Coleoptera > Lampyridae > Aquatica > Aquatica leii. The sequence continues at coordinate 69,888,569 of CM069435.1, forward strand.
CGGAAGCACAAAAAGTAAATTATAGTTTACAAAAAAATGTCAATACGTATCGAAACATCGTTACTAACTTAGGTTTTTTAATGCCCGGGTACGTAATAATAAAAAGAATAAGTAAAATGAAGAAATTGTAAATGTTAAAACAAAAAAAAAATACTTTTTTGAACACAAGAACCAACATAAAGTATAGTGTCATTCTGTAAGAGTAAAGTCAACTCAAAAACTAACCAACAAGAAAATAACATCAGAACAGATCATAGATGCAAATAAGCTCAAAATTATAAGGAAACAAATACTAAAAAAATACTTATATAGCAATCCAAAAGAAGCTTTATATTAAATCGTTTAAATATCTAACGACAACTGTCTGCGTTAAGGACGTCTCCAATAACGTATTGAAACTATTACAATTCTTTGTAACAAAACCACTACCATGTGAAAAAAAAACCTAAGAATTACAAAAAACAATTGGAAAAAATTTTGAAAAAATGTGATAATCAAAATATCTACAATATAAACCGTATTTTTTCTTTAAGTTTTTTTACTTGTCTTAACCACTCTTTGTATGTCTGTTTGTTTCGTTCTGTTCTTTTGATTTTATTACAACTTTTGTTATTCTTCACAATGTATTTGTATAAGATGACTACACCAGTATCAGTTCCAATCGCTTATTTTGAATTTTTGTTATTGGATTCTGTTTGGTTGTGTCAATGCTTTTTATAGAAGTTATCTGATAACATTCGAAAACTGCTGAATTATTATTGTTATAAATAAATATACATTATTAACTCAAAAACATTATGTTTCACTTCAACTCTATATCTAAAGTATTTTTTACTTTTCTAGCCCAATCATTAATGACTAAGCTACTTATAAGTAATTTTTTTCTTCTGTGTGTCGTAATAACCTATTTATAGCAATTATATATATCTAGTAGAGCATAAGGTGTCTATTTCTTATTTTTATTCGAAATTTTTTATTATTTCTTTTCGGCGATTTGTACTTTGTTTTACTACTTACGTATTTCTTAGTATGGTTTGTTGAAACGTGCTAAATGTAAATAACTTCTTTTCTGTAATTTTAACATAAAAAATAGAGTAAAACACCTTTTCTAAATATGTTTACCTATACGTTAATAATCTAATTTAAATTTAAAAACGGTTCTTTAAATGTTATTGAATCAATTACTATTATCTATTTAAAATTTCAATTTCATTAAAAAGTCAAGCTACGCGTAGCTTTGTTATCGTTTTTCAGTTTAAATAACTTTTCATTAGTACATAAGGCCAACAAGTCGTTAAAATTATACTAGATTACTTAGACGTTTATACTTACCATTCGTATTAATTGGAAGGTTTTGTAATTACATAAGTATCTTAAAAGCGCTTACGGAAAGCTCTTAAAAAAAGTTTAAGAAGTTTCCTTAGTCTGACAAAGCTTAAGAAAAGTCTTATTGGCATTGTATAAGTAATACAAAAAGTGATATTTTAATAAACAAAAAGTCTAGACATAATAATATATTTTATTGTTAAAGATTTTACTTACCTATAGGCCGGCTTAAGTTTTTCAAAGAAGTAGATAGGTACGGTGAATAATACCAACCCAACTTACCTGCGCGTTTCAGTAAAAATTTTGCTTTTACTTGAAGTCATGCCTAAATTGGCGCCAAGTTTTATAACCGTGTGCAAAATTTTATAGTATCGTATTATATACGTATATAAAACGACAATACCTTATTTTTGGATTGTTAATAATAGATAACTGTAAACTTAGTTTTATTCCTTTCTCACATGAAACAATTTACTTAATAGTCCGAATTCACATCATAGATATGGAAATGAGATTATAATATGAAATACAATGTGACTGTTTATTTATTTGTTTTTATTGCACGTCGACGTTTTTTTTGTTGTTAATTGCTACAACTTTGTATTTTATTTTTAAGTAAATAAGTAATTAAAATTGTTCTTCTAAAAAAATTTACTACCTTGTTATTGAAACTACCTGTAAAAAAATGAATTTATTAAAATTATTATACTTCCTTTGGAGGATAAATAATTTCTTCCTTTCAAACGGTCAAAAATTGTGTGAATTTGCATATACTTGTTGGCGTATAAATCTTATAAACGTGAGTATTAATGTAGTTTATAATAATTTAATTTATTTGTAACAATAGATGTAAAAGTCGTAAAACAGTGCAAGTACATTTTGGTTTTAATAGATTCAAAGTTTATCAACACCTGCTTATGTAATTTTAATTAATTCCACTTGTTTTTGATGTTTTTTTACTTGCAAATTTTGTAGTTATGCGACGTTTTAAATTCCACATTCAAGTAAGGTTTTTGTTTGTAATTTTTTATAGTACAGTGATATAAATTTGTATCAGATCTGGTGACACAATTACTGATTAGGATCCATTTCCACTTAAACAGTAACTTACAAGTTACATTCACTTACACAAAAAGTTTTTAAAACAATATATAATTTAGCATCATATTGAAAATTGGATTAAAGTCAACGATTAAAGTAATCTTCATACGTTTTTGATAAATAAAGATCAGCAAAGAGTTACAGGTGAAATTATAAAAATGATTTATTATTTTGAAAATTTAGAATTACGTTATTGTAACAAAAAAAAATTCTGTTTACAATAACATTTACAACGTTTTAAATAATATTTTTACTAAATCTTATTCTTACTGCCATAAAAAGAGTTTATCTAAAGAATGTTTAAAGTTGTCATTATTCGGACGTCGGTTTTGCACAGTAATAGTGTATCTAGTAAAATTTGTATTCTAGCTTTAGTCAAACAAAATTTGTATAACTCTTTAGTTATAAGTAATTAAATATTATTTTGTATAAATGTTTGATTATTTTTCTATGTTTTTTGCCATATACCTAAAAAATAACATAAAAATTCTGATTTAGTACAATTTTTTTATACCAACTGAAATTAAGGAATATAAAAAAATCGCTACATACTCCTATAGTGACATATCAAACTTTACCACTACCTTGACCTTTTTATACAAAATATTACCAACATAATTTAATTTGTGTCTAACATACCTATTAGCATTTATAAGTAATTTTTAACAATTTTAATATTTCAGAATAGACACGTCTTTATTATTGAATTAGTTATCTATGTGAGTTCCAACATTTTACAATACTTAGGTACCACTACCTGAGTATGACTTTGTCGTAAAAGCTTTTTTTCTTAAAGATTACAGATTGGTTACATGTGCACGAAAGTTATATCATTTTCGGAAAGCATTACAAAATACCGACGATTGGTGCTTTGAAGGAACTGAAGGATTAATGTTTTTTAACTATTTAGTTATTATTGTCTCCTGTCAAATGGTGGTTTAACATCGGGGGGTACTAAATACGAGTCCATTCATAATATAAACTGTCGTTTCGAATTCCTATCATTGCTAAGTTCCTGTAGGGCAGGTATTTCTACGTATAAGCACCAGGTAAAAAGTGTCTGGCGCCGACGGAAGTATGACTAACAAACAAATAAATAATAAAATATTTATAATATATAAACAATAAGTTTAAGGTATATGCATCAGATAAATTTTTGACAGTATTTAAGATATTGTTGCATTTAATTAATTTTAAATTAGCTCATACCTTCCAACTGTTAAACGTAACGTAATTTTCATACGATTATAATAATATTAACATAAATTTATTTTAAAATTATTAAAATTAAAGTTAACCCAAGAAGCGTTTTAAAATTAATACGAGAATTAAATGAAGCTATAAAAAACGGCCTAACCTGTCATAATGCGGAAAATGTAACGTTGCCCTAGAGATCCCATCATCGTTTAGACAAACACGAGAAATAAAATTCGTCGTTAATTAAAATAATTTAAATTGTTTTATAATTAAACGCTATTATGGGAATTTAGTATTTTTTCTGTAAAACGTGAAAATGAGAAAATGTTAATAACTACAACGTACAGGATGTTCAAAATGTACGTATTATACCGCTTTGATGTCTTCCCTTTTTAATTTATTGCTTTTACAGATTTGTTTACTGGTAAAATTAATGTTTCTAATGGTCTATAGAGGTCTTTTGTTTTCCTAATGTAATTACTAAATGCAAATAATGCAAGATATGTTAAAATTCTGTATTGTTTGGGTCAAATTATGAAGAGCTTCAATAAAACAATGCCTTCGACAAAACAAAGCGAAAAATCAAAATAATAGCGTTTTCAACACAAACGATGAAACATAATGGTGTAATAACAACACACTCTTTTTCTAAAATTACATTCTGTCCTAAATTTTTCAGCAAGAGGAAAAATGTAAGAAGGATCAATGAGCGAAAATATAAAGTAGATGTAAAGTAATAAAATTTCAAGTAGCTTAATTTGCATACAGGTATATTGTCAAATACGTCACTGACATGTTTAACAAGTTATTAAAAAAATATTTAACTTAATTTAAATTCCACGACATATTTCTCATTGTTTCCAATGAATGAATCTTCTGAATAAGAATAACAGCTACTTAAAAACAAAGAGCTTCGTGTATCATTTCAAAAACATAAAATTACGTTTCACTGTGCATCTGAGCATTGTATCAATCGATATTATGTATAGGTACTCCACCCATAACGACCAATAGATACGTTAGCTTAATTATCCTGCAAATATTTATTAAATTAAAGGACGTATTGATTTGTTAATCATAAAGTTTTAAGCATCATATAATTTAAAGAGAAATTATGAAATTCTGTTATACAAACAAACCCCTCTTTAATTTTCTGTATACAAGTGATCAACTTATTCAGGAAAGTTTCGAAGTTTCACAAACTTCTTCGTATAATTGGCGGAAAGCTACAACATCCTAATTGAAAGTTTCCAACTCGGAATACTAGAAGTTAATCTTGCAGAAATATCAAAATTGCGTATTGTTATTACAAAGTTTAATAAAAACTGTCGTTCAGATTTTTTTAAACTATTTACAGTAGGTATATTAAGATACGTCAAACGTTTTAACTCCTGAAGAATTGAAATTCATTTATAATTAACGCAGCAGGTGTACGCTTCAAGCACGTAACCCCATGGGGGATCATTAGTGTATTAATTTAAGTTACAATTGAAAAATAAATATTTGTTAATGCTGTTATTTTCTTCTGATTGTACCTTTAACGTTTCAGTTGATTAAATTGTCGTTCATTTTGATTTATGGTTTTCTACCGGTGTTTAAACAAATAGTTTTCCAATTTTCATTTTGCTAACTACGTGTAAGCACAAATCACTTTTGTTTCTTATAAAAAATAATTATGCAATTAATTCTAAAAGCAAAATACTTTAAGATTGTGCGTAGATAGGTAGATTGGAGTGCCTTTGAAGTCTTAAGAAAAAAATAAATTTAGTAAATTAATAAAGTTTTTTTGTATAAATTACTAATACGAATTGTAGCTAAGAATCTCAGAATATGTACCTATATGGGTGATTTTAATTTAATTTAATGAATGTTTATATTATTTCCTAATGAGACTTGAAGTTTCTTTCGTGCCCTTCTTTTAAAGGCAGTTACGCGCAGTTTTCCCTACTAACCGAGTTTCGAGAAGAATAATAGAAGCGAACGAGGTATAAATTTAATGAGATTAAAAATAATCCAAACACCTGTTGAAAAATGCTAAATTGCACTATCGCGACCCGTACAATTTTATGCGGTGTCCATTTAATAAACATATCAGACTATATGTGTTCCTATCTTTATTGCTGTAAGCGTTAGTGTGACAATAAGACCCAAACGGCACAAGGTGTAAAGTGGGTTTTCATGTAAAAAGAGGAGCATCATTCGTCCGAATCAGAATACAAATGATACCAACGATTCATTCAGACAAACACCTTGTATCCAATAAATTCAGTTAGTGTTTTTGTTGTGCGAGGTGGGATTTGTCGGGATCTAAGAGCCCCATAAACAAGATATTCACAAGAGCCGCCTTTGATCCCCACGTTATAGGCGGTCCGTTACGCCACTAGGCTGGATTGGAAATGGTGGGGATCCTATACCGTAATGAAAATGAATCTGAAGGCCACCTTTTCCATGTAGCTAGTGGTTGTCATACTATGCTCCTCCCAAATTGGGGAAATCCCCTAAGGATGACACACTTCTCGGCATTGTCGCTAGAGGTAGTCTGGCCCAGTCGCTTTGAAAACGGCACGGTGCACACCTCGCATGAGTCTGTTAAATGTTGTAAATAAATTGTTGCGTCGAGGGTTACTGATAACAATCCTTGGACATGTAGTTAGTGTTGTGTGGACTACAAATTGTTTTGTGTGTGTGTGAGATTGTGTTACCACGGACGCGGTGTAATGGCAGCGTACGCCCAATTCGGTTATTCTTATCCGTCGGCATCACAGGTACGTACACACTTAATCGGATAATCAAACATTAAAAAAATTCGGGTTGGAGTCCAGTTTTTTTACAACATCGCGTACGCGTTATTTTCTATTACCGAGAAATGCTTAATTTTTTTTTCAATTTCCCCGTGTTCGGTTCCGTTTTGCCGTATCGAGCCATTCTACGTTACATTTTATGAATGAGGACTTAAATTCAAACGACCTTAACGTGACAGGTTAAAACCAAAATTTAAGAAACGCTTTGCATTCAAGGATTATTTATGCTTGATTTATTGTGTTTTTAGAAAGCTGTTTAAAATTGTTTCGGGTAGAACTACGTTTAAGGTTTTCTAGGAAGTTTTTTTGTTAAGAAATACAAACTTATACTGGAAGAGTGCGACAATTCTAAATATTTATCTAAAAATTGATTACATCAACTAATTTCGAAAGTTGGAAAATTTCCATTCCCCGTCGAACACATAAACTTTGTCATAGATATTCGAATTTACTACCGGTCGAAATATAACTAAATCTAATTTCGCTAATAAAGGAATTTGAAAGATAAACATTCTGTAACCCTTCTATTTGTAAAATTTATACCTAACTGTTGCTGTTATAGTGAACTTTTTGTAGCGCATTTGATTCTCGTATTCAAAATGGATGTATTGATTAGTAGTTGTAGGTATCGCAAAAACTTATCATTTTTTAATCGTTTTTTCATCGCTTATCAATTCAGAATCCTTAGTTCTAGACTATAAATTTTTTATCAGTTTTATTTGATTTTTAATTTGAAATACTTAATCTACAACATAAACTAAAAGCTTTATAATTAAGTTTGGTATTTTTACCACGATTTATAAATATTTGCACATGTTACCTTTAATTAGGTTTGTAAATTCTATATTTTTTAGAATTGATAAAACAGGTCTTGCCATGGATCCATGAGCAACGCCGCCCTGATTACAACTAAATTAAATTTGGGTTTAATGATACTAATTCCTATTATCAAAATATCATTAGTTACGCGTGAGTGTTCAATAAAATACTTCTATCTTTGTTAAATAATTAGCGATTAGCATTGAATCATATGTTATAAGAGCCGAGCAAACAACGGCAATGGGGATGCAAACATTTACCCAGCTCTTGTGAATCGCTCTGTAAAATCTAATATACCGACTGTTATTCAAACACAAAATCTACATTAAATTATTTCAACAGTGGCGTAGATTAAAATTGCAATGCATTAAAACGTTTTTATAATAAAGCTTATTACCGCCATTTATATAAATACCTATATATACATACAACGGTATAAAAGGGGAAAATCTTTTATATTATTTATATTTATGCTTGCGCCGACTGTAAATATATTATACTATTTATACATTTTTGGTTCTATAAATTTATGTAAAGACTTAAATTTTATTTAAATGCAACTAATTGACATAAGAATGTGAAAATGTTCTAATAAACAATTTTGCTACATCCACAAACTGTCATAATCTAAAATTTTAATAGGGCGCTACTGAACGAGAAAAGCGGTTTTTTATACGAAATTTTTCAGAGAGATTTTTGAAGAATGTTTATTAAACATCAACATATGTTTTGTGGTCTGCAAACACTCTTCTAGATGGTCTTATACTCAAGTTCTTAAAGTGGATTTGGATGATATTTTTGTAGATGACATCTGTATATTTATTGTCGGTATTTTTGTTCTCGTCGGATATATCGTAATATGTGGCCGTGTTAAGCAAGCTTGAGTAGGTGTTCAATCATAACATAATCTTATAATAAGTGTATTGAGTGGAACATATGTTTAGATATTAAATAGATAATGATAATTTCAAGTGTTTTGAATTAAAAAATTACCTTTATGGTTTCTGCATAAATCTTTTAAGATTTATTTTATTTACTTCTAACTGTTTTGAGTTTAACGAAATTCTTTAAAAGTGTCTTATTAATCAGTTTCTAGACTAAAATTAACGATATTACCTAGTAATATCATTTGATTAAGCAATTATCGTAATTACGTTATACAATGACTTAGGTGTTCAATTTACAAAACCTACACATATAGTAGTAAATTTTACATTGATTATTACTTTGGAACAATGCTAATTAAAATTCAATAAGTGGAATATAGAATTTGAATACAAAGTGGTGTTATAAAAAGCTGAGTAGGACTTAGTGAATGTGGGTTTTAAACAATTGAAATGGTTATTGCATATATAGGTTTCACTTTTTGAATTTACTTGTCATATTATCGATGTGAAATTAAGATATTTGTATATAGTTGCTTTTAATTATAATTTTACATATTATCTTTGTACAAAATTTGTACCACAAAAAAACGTCATCATCAAAGTATAGGTATATCTAAGATGATTTTGAAAAGAACGCTGCTAAAAATTTTCTTTTAATCTTAGTATCCATTTTGCTTAAAACCCAAAACAATCTGTATTATCTACTTTACTGGTTTTCTTACTATTTTTAATAGCTTTTGTACAGTAAAGTAAAAAAATGTATGGGAGAATTTTAGGTTCACTATAATTCATACCTACCCTGAATATGAATTTAAACTTATCGTGTTCAAAACGGTTTCTCCGGGGTTTCTCTTATTAGTAAATCTATGTATTTTTGTAGAGCGTTTTTAAATTTTATGTTATTTTGGAAAAAAAAGGTCTTTAACTAAAGTAACGAGGCATAAACATTCGCCGTTTATCCAAACATACAATTTAAAGCGCATTAAAACTTTAATTAGAAAATACAAAATGGAGTTTTATTTAGTTTCTTAGAAATATTATCAGGCATGTGAAATGCATTGAATTTAATATTCTTTAGTTCCCGTTCTTTAAATCAATTCTAGCGGATGTTAAGGCACTAAATCAATAACTGTAATTCTATTTCTGTTTGCAGTTATTAGTTTCGGGTCAAACAACAACAAACTCGGCGTCCTCACCAGCATCTGGTGGTGGTTCACTGAGCCCTGGTGGCTCAGCGGGTGGACCTGGTGGTGCACTATCGCCTGGTGGAACATCAAATTCCGGACCGGCACAGTGCTGCGAGTCGGGAAGACCTATAGTAACAGATCCTGTTACAGGACAAAGTGTTTGTTCATGTCAATATGATTCTGCACGCCTTGCCGCTTTACAATACCCCAGAAGTGTTGGGGTGTATGGTACACCTTATCCTTCGACGGATCAAAACCCTTATCCTAGTATAGGAGTCGATAGTTCAGCATTCTATTCTCCGTTGGTAAGTACCACAGTCCGCGCAATTATAATAATTATAAGTTTTTTTCAAATTAAAGATAAAGTCAGTATTACAGTTGTCTCACATATTTAATTATGTTACGCTTTGCTTCCAACGTTATTACAAGTGCATTTAATTAAAGTGCAGAGAATAGTTTTTCAAGGAAATTACCTACCGTTCGTTGATTGCATTAATTTATTTCATTTCATGTTTGTGCAAAAATTAATTAAACCTTTACGATATCAATTCGTGTTTGTAAAACTAATAAGTGTGCCTCGGCACGTGCTTGATATTAAGCTTCAAGACAAACTCCATATAAGTTGGTACATTGTTGACTCTTGATATCAATCCTAAAATACACATTTGACATTAACGCAAAAGTTAATGTATACTATCAATATTATATCTGAATAACGATTTCATTTTTCATCTTAATTATTAATTACATATTTACGTCACAATTTAAAATTAAAAAATACTTAAATACTTATATAAAAAAAAAGCTTTATTCATCATCTTTTTAATTAAAATGCAATTTTTTAATAACATGAAAAGTAAATGTAGGAGTTATGTTTAGTAAACAACCAAATAGAAGTTCGCATTCTTCTTTAATACTTTAATTGACTAATAAATGTGGTGGAGTTGTAAATGATTGTTTAATAAGCTAAAAAGCGTTTGGCGCATGCCGATCCTGGGTGGCCACATCGTAATTACCACTCGGCCGCTTGATTACCACTTTGGTGATTACCACTGATTACCACAGCGCGGATAATGTACTTGTACCGATCTGCTCGATACCAAGACAAAAGACAATAAGGGTACCTAGATTTACGATATTGCAACTGTCATTAAACCAGTCGATTCAACTTGGAATGTAATAAGCGAACTTAGTTTTTCATTGTTGTTTAAGCAGACATTATTACAGCAACATGACTTGTTTAATCCTAACCTAACACGTGGTGAAATCAATAACGCAACTAGTTCTAATTATTTCTAAATAATACTTTTCAAGCTGCCAAATCACCGATTTTTATGTTATGTTATACACCGCAACAAATTCGTTTTATGTTGACTTTTAAACAAATCCAGACGTGAATATATTTTTGGATTAATCAATCTTTCACACGCTACTTGGATACTCCAATGTTTGTTAATACATCTATCTTCCAATTCCTTTGATCTTACGACACGTACAATTTTTATTGATAATTTAGTCATATAATTTTTATTTATATATGTTTCACGCTCTTATTAAATGTATTATATTTTTTATTTTATTAAATAAATTTACAACGGTATAAGAAGATTATGATAAGAATTATTAACAGAAAAATTCTTGTTTTTAGATGCTTAGAATTCTTTAGTCTTTTATTGGGTCATAAGATCTGTATATTAGCAACGGTGTGTTCTGGAGTCGAAATACATTTTTAAGAGTATATTATTTATTTATTCTTTCAATTTGCACTTCATTGATACAACGCTAGCAAAATATTGTATAAATTAATTTAGTTAAATTAATTAAAAATTAATTAATTAATTTTTAAACCTTACCTAACAAAACTCTCTAAAAGATCCTTCAATTTGTACTCTTCTTTGTGTCGTCTATTTACCAGTTAAATGCATGTTTATCTAAATGTTTAGTCAAAGAAAAAGCTCGCCAGTCTGTTTAATTGTACGGTACTATCAAAACATTAGTTTCTTTCAATTATTCTACTTATTCTATTCTACAATTTTTTGTAATTTTTTTCAAAGACTTTTGGAAATCTAAAAAAGGTATAATTGGACGTGAAAGTTTGATTATTTATTTGGCAATTAATTAAAATTTAAAAAAATCTGATCTGAGTAAACTTGACTATTTCTTGAAATATTTGTTTTTTGTTTTATATACTTGGTATTGTGGGCGTGTATTTTTTGAAAATTACACATAATCCAAAATTGATAATTTCTATAGATTTATGCAGTTTTCATTACAATGTTGGAAGAATGGTTTTGCTGGAATATTATAAAGTTGTTTTTTACTATAAATTTTTGTTTTACTGTCAATCAGCTGTCGCCTTAATAGATTAATAAAGATACACCAATGCTACACTATTCCATTGCAACAGCTTTAAAACTATAGATAAATTTAGTAATTATACCAGTCACCACAATTAAAAAACAAATACTTTACTATGTACGCTGCCTAGGTTTTAAACCTCTGCGCTTTAAGCGGGGTATGTTCACACCCCACAGTAACATTATTTCGATGTTTTCATAAATCTAAAACATTCTTTTTTTCTGTCGCATCTCGCTATCCTAAGGTAGTCGTATGAACCATTAAAAAGGATTTTTAAATTGAGTGTAATTACTCTTATTTGCCAGTTAATGAGATTGGGGTATAAAAACAACTTGTCCGAGTACGGGTTATCAAAAATATAATATGTAATGTAAATTACTAGTGGAGAATCTGTTCAATAATGGCACATAGGGTGCAGTTGATTTTGATTCGCAATATGATAGATGCCGCGTGTAATGATGCCTTTATTGTGTACATTACAAAGTTCAAAAACTGTCATAAAAACAAAAAAGGTACGCGTAGACTATTCCTTTTAGAACTGAGAAGACAACTATGTTCGGGAACGCTTTGCAAATAAGAGTGAACTCCAGAGTAACATTATTAAAAATATGAAAGTCATGTTGCAAGAAGACCATAACAGTTCAGGAGATACTCAAGTGCTCAACCACAACAATCTTAACAAGGACGTTGCTAGATTAAGTCTACGGAAATTGGCCATAAAGCGCAAAACTGTTTGTACAAGTTAAAAAAAATTGTTTGCAAACCGTATTATAGGAATCATGTAATTTCTAAATAAATATAATAAATTAGATTCTCTGTTAGAATTTCTATTTTATTATTATTTTAGATTTTAGACAAAACCAAATTAAAAGATTGGAATATTTATGCACCTTAATAGAGCACTACCCAACATCTAAGACAGTTTTCTAGTTGTATGCTGGATTTTTTTTCTGACTGCATTTAGCTCATCCAGAAGAGCTAGCTGGTCCATCATATCAGCTGTTTGAACAAAACAAGTTCTCATTTTACACTTAGCACGTAGCACTGTAATTTGATGAATTTCTTTAAAGTAAAGTAACAAATGAAACAAATAAACGAAATGTGCTAGCGATGCTATCTCGCAAGTACATACGAATTAAATAGATAACTGTAAATATAGCTATTTACAGTTAAATCAAATGACTTGGTTAGTTGCAGTTTATCGGCTCAGTGAACGTTTTATTATATATAAATATTTACCTACCGTCGACATGTAATGTCAAACTTTACAGCTGTCATTTTAACGTCGTAATGACATACTTTACCGCACTAGTGCTGTAAAACACTGCCAACTCCAACATAGAAATTTTACTCGCTACTATTTTTTTGTTTTCTAAAGAGGTTTCTACATAGCTTTCAGCTACGGTACTAGACTTTCATCCTCCATGTCTTTAAAATGTGCATATTTGAACCGGGATCAGCAAGAAGAGACGCGGAGGATCTTCGGAAACAGTGCTCGGTATATTTTTTTGCATTTGGTACCTTTAAGGAAGCAGCAATGTCTTTTGGTATTTTAATAAACGACTTCATCAACAATATTATTAAGTTTCAAATTCGTGAGTTCTTCTGTACGACAGGCTCCGAAAACACCAATCGTTAAGAACACCTAAGAGTACAACTTTAAAAGAATATTAACACTACTAATATACTTTAACTTTATTATTAAATAGTTATTATCATTGGCATTTTTTAAAAATTTACATACTTCAGTTTTTGAAAGTATCTTCGATTTTTCTGGTTTAGACCCTTCACTTATCCGTTTTAAAACAGCCAACATATATTTACTAATATTTATGTTCCTCTTCATTGAAATGGTGGTCTTTAACATTGAATAATAAGTTTACAATGACGACGGTTTCTCATTTTCGGTTTTTTTGAAAAAGTATGCCAACAAAATTTTTTCAGGCATATTAACTTTTTTCTTCTAATCGTCATTTTCATATCTATTTCTAGATTTGGCCGGAATTATGGTTAAAGGTGTATATTGTTCTGCAGAACCCATTTTTTAATTTTTATAATAAAAAATTCAACTAACAGTTATTACTTACTATTTAAAGTGATAACTAACAACAAGTAATGCACAAAACATAGGTTCGCAAATTTCTAGATTAGAATTCGTAAATAGTAAATAGTAATCTAATAGTAAAATATAATATATTACTTTCAATCATCTCTTTTTGATTCACAAAACCCAAACAAGATGATGCTACTGGTTGTGTGATACGTTTTACAAATGAATGGTAGACGAATATGCCATTTTTGACGTAGTGAGTTGCATTTTGTGTACAAAGTAAATATGATTTGAAGCTGAATCTAGTAGGGAGAAAGTCTCAAAAAGTACTTTCTTATTAAACACTTTTTACCGTATGAAACAGTAATATTGCAGGTTTTATTTGTATAGTCTAGTAATTGTCAACCTTAAAAAAATTTTTTTTAGTTTGAATATTAAAAAGCAAGTTTTTTTGTAAATAGTGGAAAATAATATTTAGTTAGAGTTGCCACTGTTATAAAAAATTTATATATACGTATATAACACATTGTAACGATGGCAAAAATCAATGTTTTTTGAGCGATAGTAAATATGTTGTATGTCAGGAAATAGTTGAAACGATTAATATTAATGTAGCCCTATTATTAAAAACTAATTTCAATTAGACTTTGGCCAATTTTCAAAACAAACCTTAGAACACCAAAAACATTTTTTTGTAAACCAATTTCCATGGATTGGTATACGTTGACGTATAAAGTATATAATTGAAGCGCAATAAACTCATTACTGTTTGTATTGATTTTTTCAGTTTAGATAGTTTTGATATATAACTGAAACTAATCTGACTTGTGAATCTCCAGCTAAGAGATTCAATTATCGTGTAAAGCAGAGGCGTACGTTTCGGACTACAATGATTATAAATTACGCTAAGAAAACATTGTTTCCTAATATAGTTTTCAATGCGAACTTATCGATTTGTAATTATTAGTTGTTTGTTGATTACTCATTCAATCAATTTTGAAGTATTTATAATACAAAACTCTACAGGTAATCATTAATGCATGTTCAGGTATTTTATTAACCATTATGGCTTTCTCCAGTTACTTAGTACTTTACCAAATTTTATTAGGTACTTGAGTGTTTAACATAAATATTAATTTATTTTATTAAGCAATCTTAAAACAGCATCTAACATATCTTTAAGTGGCTCACAATTTACTGTTAGGTTTCAGTAATATTTAAATCAACAGTTTCAGCATAGTTAAATATAAATTGTATAAATTATAGAACTAAATCAATAATCTAAATTCTCACATAACAAAGTCGTAGATTATTAAAGCCTATAATTGATTGTTATCTTGTAAACAAGAAAATAAATAAGGCTCGCCTTGATTATGTGCAGTATTTTAATACAACTACTTTATTATAATGTAACTTGGTATTTTTTTATTTACAGCTTGTTAACAAACTAACGTTCCACAACAGGATTCTTGAGGGTTTATTGATAGTGCGTAATTAGTAATTCTTATTTAATAAATGTTAGATTATATTTATCTCACTCATACATTGATATTATTTTTCTTATTTTCAATGTTCACAAAAGTGAAATTAAAAAGTCTAGGCATGGCATGAGCCTTTTTATCTGAAGTACCTAAGTTTCGTTAAAGAAACTACAAATCAACAGTTTGCTTTGATTGAATTAAATCTAGAAACTTTATTGCCATAGAATACGGGCATCTCTCAAGAAGGTATATTAACAAGAACTGTTTATCAAATGAATTTTAAAAAAAAATTGTAATTTTAATATACACTAAACGTAGTTAAATTCTGAATTTTATGTTATCAAAATATTGTAGATATTTTTTTTTAATTTCCTACAAATCTTATTTAATTTTTGTTTTTTACATGTGTGTATAGCAGAATTATTATTTTATTCTTATATTCTTCTTATAAATGATTATGTATTTTATTATAAAAACGATCGTTTAGTTTATTACAGAAAATTTGTTTTGTCGATTGAGTTTATTTAAAAAAACATGAACAAAAGAACATATATTAAATACTAATAATAGTGAACAAATTTTTATACTCTTATAAAAGTATACTGTCACAGTGTATATGCAACTTTGCACACTTTGACGCCTGTTTGGTTTTTGATCAATACGACAAATACCAATGAAGTTCTCATTAGCGTAAATTAATACCATACATTTGAATTTTGCTAAAAGCAGTAGTATTTGATATATCAAAGGGTTCTGGGACTACAAAAAATTTAAAATATCGAACACATATAGTAAAGAGTGACTAAAAGGTGTTTATATACTACAAATACGTAATAATGTAAGAAAAAAATGCGTTCAATGAATGAAATCAGTAAGTTTCTGTTCTACATTGCAATTATATAAAGATTTTTGTTCAAAGAATGTTTCGCACTTATTTAAACTCAAAAAAATGTTTATTATGCTCTTAATTGCTAATGACTAAAGAATTTGCGATAACACCGCTAATCGAATCGAACAAAGAGTTGGAAAATTTCCGATGACTTCAAATATGTTATCTTTAAAGAAAAAATAGCTAATTATTTTGTTGAATAAAAATTTGAACAGTTATCTTTTATACATAGTAACTTATACTATGAGATGCCATCGATCTTTACTAAAAATTTGAAGTTCAATATAGAACATCCAAAATAATATTTTCAGTGCCAGGATCCTTGAAACAAATTAGTTAAATAGAAAAATTCGCTAAAAAATGAAATAGGGTTTGACTGAAGTTTAAAATGTGAAGTACAAGTTCTGGCTAAGGTACGAAGCAATCTATGCATAAAAAACATAGTAACACTGATTGCGTGTTTAAAATTATTTAAAAAAAACATCTTTTTTATTCACAATCACAACTTTGTGTTTCTTTATTTTTTATCGCTACATTTTAGGTTTAATACAGTTTTCGTTTAATATTAAATTCATCATCCGCAAACACATTATCTCAATTTTTCTTCACATAGTATGCTCACTTATCTGCATGTTATGACTAGAAGAGCGGAATATATGCAAAGTGCATATAGATGCATATAATGCATATTTTTGCTTATTTCAAACAACATTGCATATTTAAGCTAAGCACGATTTATTTGCATATTCTAAAGATAAATTAATATGAAATTATCAAATTTCACTGTCTTACAATAAATTAGATCGAATTTTATAAGTTAAAACGGTATGAACCAACTCTGGACTTTTCCATTTCTACCTGAATAACATTGCAACAAAAGATTGCTTTACAAAGTCATTGAATTTGTCTCTAAAATTAAGGGGGTTTTCAAGAAAAAAGATTATTAGCTTAGTATTCAAAATACGTATTGTTAAATAATATTTACGTAGAAACAATTTCTAAAAATAAAATAGATACCTACCTGCTTTAAAGAGGCTAATATTATTTTTTCCGTTTTTCGAAATCATTTGTTTAAAGTAAACGTAATATCGTGATAGTGCTTTTGAAGTGTTTTGTATATTTTAAATTAAAATGTCTACAATTCAAAAAAGTGCTTCGATGAAGTGTTTTGCCGAGTTAAAGTTAAGTGGAAAAAAAGTATTTTGCAAAGCCTGTTCTAAAATCGTAAGTTACATCCATTTTGACATGTCATTATCTTAAAATTTACGTAGGTATCAAAATTCCATACAATATGCTTCTTTGTATCAAAGCAATTTCAGAAATATAGTTCAAGTCTGTCACATTTTTTCACGTTTTTAAAAAATATAATATTTGACTGTGTGGACTTGAAAAATTCCTGTTCAGTTTAGTAAATTCGTCAAATTGTAGCTTTTGTTCATATGAAAATTGATTTCCCTTTGGTGCTTGAACATTTTTTCTCTATTTCGACATGAGAATTAGCCATTCTTACACTAAAATCCGTGTAAGAATAATCAAATTCTTACACGAATTTTAGTAATATTAGTTTTTTCAAAGTTGGTATCTCTACATCCTAAGTTGACGTTACATGAAAAAGAAATCAAAATTATTTCAACTTAACAATTGAAATTAAAATTTTGATGCCAAGATAAAATAAAAACGTCCTATTGATTCAAAGTATTTACTTATAAAGGTATAAAGAGATAATTTTGTATGAGATTTTAGGTTAACATATAAATTTCAATATGTCAAAGTGTAAGTGTTGCCAATTCACTAAAATATAAAAGTTTCCCAATGTTGTTTTAAAATTAAAATTTTACGAAAAATATTCAATATTGTATCGAAATAGAGAAAATAGTATAAAGCACACGTCATAGAATACGTTTCAATCACTCGACCGCTTCATAAACTCACCGCTGCGCGGCTCGTGTATGGAACTCGGTCTCGTGATTGAAGCGCGTTCATTCTATAACTTGTGTTTTAATATACTATTCTTCTACAGATTTTCTGTGAGAAGGAGTTTCAAGTCGACCAACATTTAAAAACAGTAAGTCATAAGTTGAAGCTAAAAAATTTATGTATTAAACATAAATGTGTCTATTTAAGATTTTGTTTTATTTATGAGTATTTTTAATGAATATGCATTTGCATATTTAGGAAAATTTAGAAAAAATAGCTGCATATTTTTAGCAAAAGTAATGCATATATATGCGCATATTTTGGTAATGCTTTGTTGCATATATTCCGCTCTTTAGTTATGACTTTAGTAGTTCTAACACAAAACTTACAAAAGTACCGACGACTATATCTATACGATACCGATACTATCTATAGTATTGCTTTTTTTAATGCTTGACTTTTTTTAATGTTTCTTGTAGATTGTCCAAAACTAGTTTTAGTTGAACGCCCACTTTCCAATGTATTTGAAAGTATTTTGTTGTCGCACGTTTACATTTATCAATTTTCTAATTATATTTTTTTTCTTTGGTTTTGATTAATAGACATAAATTTATTTCTTTAATTACACTGTTTGCTATCCATTTTCTTTTCTTTTTATTTAAAAGCAATGTTTTTAGGTTTTACGTTTTCAAGCAGTACGTTTATAAATTTTTTTTTAAATACTTATATGTATGCAGGGTGAGTCCTTCAGCGCGTCTGTCGAATTTATCTCGAGAACTATTTGGTCTAGTAATACAGAAAAAAATTTTGATAAACTAAGTCACATATAGGAAGTTTACTGAAAATATTTTTACTTTTGAAAATCCTTTGCGGGGGACGCAACCCGAGGGTGGGTACAAAAAATCGTAATTTTCTCATTTATTTTAATCGTAAAGATATTCATTAACCTACTTAGTTCGATAACTTATCTAATTTAGCATTAAAATTGTCTATTATGAAATTTCTAAATCTTCATGTTAAATTGTTAGGCGAAGACAAAAATGAACGTATTGTCGATTAGAAATGTTATAGTTTGTAACTGTCGTATAGAACGGAACATTTTATATTAGAAACACCATATGGCACTTAACTTGAAATTTTCTTGTTAAATTGGTGACGCATTTTAGTAAAGACTTGCAGATTTTTGCAATTTTCTTAAGAAAATAAAATAGAAAGGTATAGTGAGCTTAGTATAGTTGTAAAGTACATAAATTAGCAAATCTATTATAAAAAATTTGAACTCTGTCATTGGAGGAACGGGAGATATGACACAAAATGTTTAATAATGAAGAAACTCGGTTGCTTAATTTGTCTTTTGCTTTTTCGTATTATGACGTATTATGAACAGTAGCATAACGGCTATAGTAGTACCTGCATTTGCTGTCAAAATATTTAGTTTGCTTTTAAAAAGTTACCTATCGAGATTGTGCATTGTGTTTTTGTTTGAACGTTGTTAATTTTTGTGTATTGTGTTGCTACATACTTGAGTTTTGTTACTATTTTATGTTTTTATTTAAACTTTAATACCTCTTTGTTGTTGGTCTCGTTTGTTTTAAAATACTCTGGAAAACATGATTTTTACAAATTCCGAAGCATATGACATGTTACGGTTATATTTTTAATGCCGAGAAAATGAGTTAATTGCTTCACAATCTTACAACGTTATTTATCCAAATCGAGAACACTAATGTAGAATGGTTTTTTGTCGATTAGCATTACGATTACGCACTACAGGAAACATATAACCAATTCCAGTACGAGAAAGGTATCGTCCAGTAACGAGCGAAGAAAATATGGTTAATGTTTTAACCGGCGTTGAGGTAAATCCCAGGGAAATTGAAAAAGTTATCAGGAATATCTTAAAGAGATATCATAAAATTATAAAAGCCAATCGACTTTATTCCTATTTACTCGTGTTACACTAAGCACTTAGCGATAACGACTTTGTAATAAGACAAAATTGTTGTTATTGGTTGCAAAGCATGTTGACAGAAAACTCAAATTTTTTGAATAAAATTTTATGAACAGATGAAGCGACATTTAATAATAACGGAAATATTAGTTAACATGCATTGTTATGCCAAGGAAAACTCTCATTGGATTCAAGTTGTAGATCAACATCAATGGACCAAACGTTTGGTGTGGGATACTTGACGGACATATTGTTGGTCCCTACATTTTAAATAAATTGCTAAATGGTGCTGCTTTTTTAGAGGTAAAACAAATACATTGCCAGATTTATTGGATGATTCCTTTGAATAATCGTCAAAATATGTGGCTGTAATTAGATGGTTGCCCTGCTCATTATACAAATGGAGTTTGGAACTATCTCAACAATGAATTCCCTGATTTATGTATTGGGAGGGAAAGTGCGTTTCCTTGGCCACTCAGGTCTCCGGAGCTTACATGTCTAGATTTTTGTCTCTGGGGATGTGTAAAAGATTTAGTCTACCAAGATCCTCCTTCTACGCGCGAGCACATGATTTTAAGAATACAGAACGCCAAACGGTCAATTCCGAGGGTGGAATTAGAAGCTGCTGTAGTGTCAACGAGGAACAAAAATCAATGAATGCATTCTAAACAATGGGAGGCAATTTGAACACCTTCGTGATTGATGGTTCACAAAAGACATTTTTAGACATTTTGTGTCATATCTCCCGTCTTTCCAATGACAGAGATTTCAAATTTTTTATGATAGATTTGCTAATTCATGTACTTTACAACTATACTAATTTCACTATACCTCTCCATTTATTTTTTTAAAGAAAATTGCAAAAACCTGCGAGTCTTACTAAAATGCATCACCAATTTAACTAATTTAACCTAATAAACTAATTTCAAGAAAAGTGCCATATGGTGTTTCTGATGTAGAATCTTTCGTACTATACGACAGTTACAAACTATTTAAAATAAAACATTTCTAATCGACAATACCTTCATTTTTGTCTATAAAGGTTATGTCTTCGCCTAACAGTTTAGCATGGAAATTTAGAAATTTTGTAATACGGCAATTTTAATGTTGAATTAGATAAGCTTTCGAATTAGGTAAGGTAATGATTATCTTTACATTTAGAATTATTGAAAAAAATTAATTTTTTGAAACCACCCTCTGATTGCGCCGCTCCCAAAAGGTTTACAAAAGTGAAAATATTTTCAGTGAACTTCCTATATGTGATTTAGTCTATAAATTTTTTTCCCGTATTGCTAGACGAAATACTTTTCGAGATAAATTTGAGGGCCGCGCTTAAGGACTCACCCGGTATATAGAAATTTTGAGCAGTTTTTAATATTACTAGGAATATATTTTTTGAACGCTCCAATGAATTATCTTCTTGTCATTGTGTTGACAGTTCGATTGTAAATAATTGATTTTTTATGTATTTAGTCTTCAAGTGGTAACCTTAATAACTTTATAATTGTTAAAATTTGGAAAATATACAGGTGTTTTTTCTACATTAAGGACACACACTATCTAATCGCTTAGTAATACTGATCTGTTTTTAATCAGATGAAGCTGATGGTCAATGCTGATAGAAGATCATTTCAATATTACAACTTTAGAAACACATTGTTAGTTAACATACGATTTATCTGACTTTGGAATAAACAAAATAAAATTTTTATCGTTTTTTTGTAAGGCCATTGACCAAAACGCTTAATAGAAAATCCGCCACTGCTTATAATTTACATTTTCTTTGCAATACATTGTTTTTTACACAACAATTAGTAACAATTTATACTAAGCACGAACATTTTGATCAAATATTATTGCAAAACGTACCAATGAAGAGCCAAATTTAAGACATTAAAAACAGTTTGTAGAAGTAAATCTGAAACTGCTTTTGTACGTAATTAATTTACAATAACTACATAGATACTACCAACATGCGCTGATAAATTAATTTTTTTAAACTTAAAACTATTTTTTTAATATAATATTAAGCATTTCACTAACAGCTAGACGTATTAAAAAAATTACACCCAATCAACACATTGGTATAAAAAAAACGTTCAAATGTCTGTCTGATAAACGTTTATTACACATTTAAAAACGCTTTAGTGTTAGTTGGGCAGTAATACAATTTTTGTTTGATTTTAAAAACTTTTAGCAAAAACACGATTTTTGCAAAGTTACGTTTTTTTGAAACAGATTTTGATTTATGTGTTGGTAAAATGAAGAGAATAGACCATTCGACAGTTAGAAATTTTTTTTAAGTCTCTTTAGGTGTAAACCGTATTTTATAATTCTTCTTACATGAAATGTAACTTGATATTTACCCACATTGTTATATGACGGTATTGAAAAATATTCTACAGTGCGGTAAAATGAGCGCTAAAAACCAGGCCTTAAAAAACATCTAAAAAGTATATTAATTAAATAACAATAAACTTTATTTAAATGTTACTTTACATTATATTTAAACATATAAATGTACAAAAACGTAAAGATTTTTGAATGTATATTTCAATTTTTTAAAATGCACCATTTTGTGACAACTATGTCAAGTATGATTACAGTTTGCTGTTGCTGACGATTTTAGATGGTACATTTAAAAATGCAACGTTTAAGCATTTGATTTGTTTTAAATACCTTTTTTTTACGTAAGCAAAGTTGTTATTCAAAAAATTTGTAATAGATAAATAGTCAGAAAATGAAATTTTAAGTTTATCAAATCAAAGCGATTGTAATTATGTAGGTAGGTACCTATAAGACCAACATAAAAAATAAACATAATTTTTTATAATTCTTTATATTAAATTATTGTCGACTAAAAAAATAAATACAATTTTTTTGCGTTTAGGTATTACAGCGCTTCAGCTAAATGAAAACCTCGCCTACTGGGCTCGGTTTTCAATCATTGCTGTCACACTGTAAAATACCACTTACACGAACTCAATTGTAAATAACTATTTTATTGCTACAGAGTTTCAAAAAACTTTATGAAACATATGTGACAATTATTAACATTAAAGTTATTTTTGTTGTAACCAACCAATTATAAAGCTATTATCGAAGTACTTTTGAAGTAAACTGACAATCGAGTAACCAAGTAGATTGACAAGGTTAAAATTAATGAGAATCACTTTGATTTACAGGTCACTTAAACTTATGATTATTCTTGAAAACAAAATGCGACAAAATGTTTATTAAACTAGAACACAAAAATTTATCTTTTATATAAAACTACTGAGTTTATAGGACCAAAATGAATATAGCAAAAAAATTGGCTTTTATAGAAACGACGTTTGTATAACTTTGTCAAATAGAACATTGTGCCAAATTTATACTTAGTAGGTGACGTGAACATTTGTACATAGTATATTATCCCATACTTAATATCGACAACTATGGTGTCTGGAATTTGGTTATTTATTTATGTTATTGAGTTTTTATGACGTTCTTCTTAAAATGAATACTGTGTATTATGTATTCAGTTGCTCATATGTAATTTTTTTGGATTAACACATGAATTACTAAAAAAGTTTCATCTTCATTATAATCATCGTTGATTTTGCAAATGGTTTTTTTCAGATTGATATATGACAAATACGGGTTATCACTATTGACTTTTTTTCCAGATGTTAACCTTTTTGTTTTTTATCAAAGGTCTTAAATAATCAGTGAAAAACAGCTTGCTGTGCTGAATAATTAAAGCATACGTCAAATTAAAATATGATTTTTCACAAAACTTTTATATCGTTGGATAGAAAACGATTTTAATACAAATAAAATATTACAAAAACGTACTACACTACACGGTGTTTTCTGAGAAAGAAAACTAAAATATCGATCAGATTGTGATCCACTTCTTTTTTATTTAGTGTTAACTGCACAATTTACCCTGCAGTAGTATTCATCTTTCCGTACTAAACAATTTTAATTAGGATTATTTTTAAAATTTAGTAGTTATCGATGCTGACACATTTTAGAAGAGAAGATTTATTTCACCTTCTGGTGGTTAATTTTTTTATTATTATTTTTAAACCACTCTAAGCTATTAAAATTGTGTGTATTTAAATAACGTTTCTTTATTTTTGAAATCATCTTATAAATATTAATTATTTGTTTAACGCACTCGAGTAATTGTAATGTGTAATACAAATGAAAATATGTGACATCCTAGTTGAAATGATCTAAAAGTTTTGCATAAATCAGAAGCAAACTAATTAATTGATGTTTTATTTGTAATGATACGACGTTTTTAATGTGATGCGTAGATAAAATCAGCTAGTAACACTAAAAAGCGCTAAAAATTCTCGAGTCGTTTAAAAGTTTACAATGGAAAAAAAGTGTAAATTTTTGCACCGTTTCGCCGTTTCTAATAGTGTTCTATTTTTGTTCTATTTTTGCTAATTTACATTAGGTATTTTTATGTTTTTGGCATTTTATTTTAAAAGCTGGTTGAGAAGTTGAAACGGTGCCGAATGTATTTAAATATTTCTAGATTGTGATAATCGTGTAGTTTTAGAAATACATATTTTCGATTCATAAATATTTTGCTGAAAACAAACAAATGCATCATTCCAGAAATACAGCAGCACTTCCATTAGGTAAATTTATTCTCATATAAATTGACGAGACGACTTGGGCGAGCTGGTTGAAATCTAACAAAAACGGTGACGAGTTTCAGACACTCAACTTGAATGTATTGTTATGAAACGCGGCGTGACAATAAAAATCCAATTTCTGCATTCCTCCCAGTCGACTAGCGCAACTTCTCGAACTGATGACACTCAGAAACCGCCGCTTACGGCGATTCAAACTCATTGTTTGTCGTTTTTCACCTCCAAGTCTGCTGCCTTTTACAACAAATATAATTAGTTGCTTCATCCATTATTTCACTCCACGCGACAAGGGTATATATGACTACAACGTTGCTTACAACAAACGACACTGTACGCTACATACTGCAAGAAACATTATATGAGATATACTTGAACTTTTTACAGTATATTCCTGTTTGTTGTTGTCTTGATGCATTTATGCATGCACGTTGTGTTGCACTTTTTTGTCGGTGACGATCCTTTATCTACATTCACTGTTTTCACTACATTTTTCAAATGTTATTTATGGATGGATAAAATAAGGGGAGACTCTTCAAGGTAAACCATGGATTTTTGCCTTTTTTATATTGAACACATTTTACCTAATAAGGATTTTATTGTAGGTTGATTCATATAAATTATTTCGTAACTTGAACAACTTTTTGACACCTTTCCTACAGTTTATATAACTTTCTATTACTCCAGTTACTTTAACTTTGCAAAACACGGAAGTAATTTGCCTTGTAAATCCTGTTTTAGTATAGTCAACAAAAGTTTTTACATAAAAATAGTTATGTTTAATTAATATTGACGTATGTGTAATTAAAGTTAACTTATATTACTTAAATTAATTCGAAAATTACAAAATTGCGTTACGTTTATATTTTTCGAAAAACTAGAATTGATAATTGCACCAACAGTAATACTGTAAATTTCTAATTCTAATGTAGTTATCGTTGCTTCAAATATTTCATTAATTAAGAAACAGAATAAATGAAATCTGAAATCATTAAAAATCAAATCTGATATAAGTTAGTGTGTAACAGTTTGAAATGTTTTTAACTTCAATTTAATAAGAATCGCATTTTTTTAGTTTTACAGTTAATTGTTGTTTATAAAATTAGAAAGACGCTGATGTATATGGTGAAATTGCTTTTAATCACAATTTGTACATAATTATTATATATGTAATATTGTAAAAACGTATAAATTCTTATTGGTTTAGGGATATTCCCCAAGCGTCTAAATGTATTTATAACGGCAATTATTATAATGGTGTACAATTTTGTTAAGTGTAGAATAACATTATTCACATTACGTATATTGGAATCGTTTAATCTACGTTACAAAGAAAATAATTGCAGATCCACTATGACTAAAACCGTTATAATCAGATTCTTTGATCAACACGTTATGATAAAACTCAATAGAATTTATGCGTAGCTTAATTTTGGTTGAGAAACGATTACCATTTGAAATGTTTATAAAAGGCGAAAAGACTGCTATCGTGCCAACACTCCATATATTTAATTAGTATATACATGTACACGTATATGCATATGCAAATATACAGTATTGTAAGATTTTTCGCAATTAATAATATAAATATGCATGGGAATGTAAATAGTAAAAAAACGAAGTGGTAACGTATCAGAAAATGCAGTTTTTTACCAAAGCTTTTAAAATATATTATTTGCATAAATATGTGGTTCCAAACACCTTGCTCCAATCTGAATTCATCGTCGAGGTAAATGCGGTATCGATTATTCCGTATAGGATTTTCACAGCATCAACTTGGTTTCTAAGAACGTCGTATTTTGTGTTAAAGGAGAAAACTTCAAAGACGTTATACACATAAACAGTGTTGAATTTCCGTATAAGTATAAATGCAGGAAGGACTACAAATTGCTGCTTTGTATCCATAAGTGTTCTTAACGGATTTAAGATTTACATTAAGTACGTTCTAAATTTGTTTAACTAATATATCTATTATCTCGTCTACCTTGAGTAGAAGCAATTTTTTGTTTTTCAATAAAAATTTTAGTTCAATAAACTTATTTAAAAGTTTCGGTTTGTTTATGTAATATGGGAAGCTAAGATTAATTACCGCTGGAGGGTAAAAACCAGTACTTATTTAAATTTGATATCGTGTATACGCAAATAAACCATAAATTAATACGTCTCTATTAAAATATTTCATAGTTTTGAATAGTATTTTCAAAAGCGTCTTACGATCAAGATTTAACAATAAAATATTAGAATGAATCATCTGCTGTTCTTTATTTATTTTTAATGAATTTTATCATTTTAAATTTAACTTGTGGTTGTTTTGTAGACAGATAAAGAATATTTATAACAATATAAACTAATAAAATATTTTATGGCATATAAAAAGAATTTTAATTGATGGTATTGTTCTCAATATTCTAGTAAAATCAAAATGCACACATAAATAATTTTAATTTTTATGTTAAACTTTAAATTCGTTTATAAATTTAACTGTCTAACAATGGACACGATTAACAATTGCGTCATTGATATTAACTACGTGTAACTAATTTCAGTTTGCTTTTACTATATATAAAGAGAGACTATAAACATTCTACTTAAATCCACTTTGGTTTATCTCTGAGTAATTGGAACAAGAGGTTCTTTGCAATTTTTGAGACAGCATTGGTCTAATGAAGATCTGATAATGATCAACAGTAACGATTTTTTGTTACTATAGCAACAAAGATAATTGCTAATCTAGTTAAAATTATTTAAAAAAATTATGGACTGTTTTTTAAACTATATCGCAAAATTTTAAACAAATATGTAAATTTGTAAATATTTTTATTAAACAATTAAGGCAGTAGTCTGGTAAATTGGGTTTTGAAAAATTTTTTTCTTACTTATAACAGAAGTGAAATATATTGAGCATTGTAAAAATTTTAAACCGAAACTTGAAATATTATTGAGGTTATAATGAATATTTGAGAGCGTCCCGTAGTTGCATGTTGAAGGTTGCGCGTATCCTTTATACCTAGTTAGAGCATCTCGTACCTACTTTTGGGATTACCTACTAAAAAATATACCTTAGTGATAAACACAATCGAAAGATATTAACAATCGAATGAATAGTAAGAGTAGGAATCATTTGAACGATTCATTCGGATAGACGTTCTTTCAACTGCTTTAACACCAAACCATATTTTTGTGGGTTAAAATACACTTGAAATTAATTGCTGCATGGACAGCGGCATGCACCATCAATGAAGAGTTTTTCCTTATTTTAAAAACCCTGGAGAAAAATGACAAAAACCCTGGAGACTATGAATGACACGGCAAGGCTTCTAATGCAACAAGGCAAAAAAAATTGCCAAGAATGATGCTTACAAAAATATTAAAGGCATATTCTACGCCCCAGGCATAGAACATGAATATAAGTTTTTTTTTTAATCTGTTCCTGAAACCAAACGCGTTTTTCACAAAACAATGTTTTTCAGTGGGCCCGGTTGACAAAAAATTTGACCGATTGGTCTGAAGATTTTACACGGTATTCTACATATCAGTAGTTCTTGCCAAGACAAGAATATTTTTTTCTACCCTAACTTTCTAATTTATAGCTTGATTTGTGCCTGAAAAAAATTACTTCTATTTTGTTATTTTCGGATAAAATTTAATAATCCTAGTTCCAACTAGAACCACAATTCTATAGATTAATAATGAATTTGTTTTTTAAGATGTACTTAAGAGCCGAAATCACTGGAGGCCAGTCACGTACCATTTTTTTAAGGCGTTTACTTTAACCATTAATGCTAATAATAAAACGTTGTAAAATCAAGTAAAAAAATTTTTTTTTGTATTCTCTAGATGTTAATAATAACTAAAAAAACAAAGTTCAATTTTATTTTCCTATTTTAAAAAATCCAATGAAGACGTAAAAAGACGTGCAAGTTAGTAGACTACTACCTTAAAAATGTTTACAGTTACAGTTTACAGTTAATGGTTAAATTATTGTAGGTAATTGTACAATTTCGTTAAGATGAAGAGGACAAAACAGTGTGTAATCTTAAGTTGGTGATTACAATTGCGTGATACTTTTTTTCAAGTTGTAGACAGGGTTTGATAGAGCTTCCAGATGAGTATTGTGTTATTTTCAACAACTACTGTTCTCCTACTCCACTTATAGTTAGTTGTGTTACAGCGGAAGAACGACGTGAATAGGTCCAAAAACCTTTTGGGCGTTTATTTTGTCTATTTTCCTATTTCGTTTTTTCCTGCCGGGACTTTTTAAGACGGCTGAACGTTTGTCTTATTTTTGTTTGGCGTTAACAATTTACTATAAATGAACCTGTGCGGTTCTAGAAATTATTGAATTATAATTTATCATTTTAGTATTATTTTCATAATGATCTATTTCTTCTCTAAAACATTGCACCAATACTTTTGTTGCTTCTCCGCCTCTCCATGTTAGTTTGTAGCTAATGGTGTAATAAAATTTTCTTTGTAAGCCATTTGGAGTATTTTTGTCGCATTTTTTATGTTTTCTTTCCTGCAAGCTGTAGAAGACGGTTTTTTCTTTTTGCTAATATGTTGAAGTTTTCAACTTTTACAATTACGCGCATCTTGTGTAGTCTTAAATTTAATGTCAGTGAAGGGATCAATTTCTCTATTCTAATCACTGAAATAGTTCTTTTTGGATACGTCTTGTGCTTTTATTCTACAAACTTTTGACAACAGAATTTTTTCAGTTTTCTCCATTTGTGTGCATGTTATATGCTCAGTTCTTTAAAATTGATGCGATCTGTTATAACTCAGTTGATGCATAATTACGTTCAAACCAAAAGTGTTTTCGTATTGTGCTCTAGATTTTTTTGGTGTTGACTGGTGTTGTTTGTTGTATAGCTGTTTGTATTAAATTAGCCGAGCTTCAACTAAATCTCGTGATTATGTTGGTCTCTATAAGATAACTAATTGTAATTTTTTTTAGAATTTACTTACCTTACGAATAAATAACATGAAAAATTTGCTGTAATTAACTACTAGCAAATAGTCAGTGTAATGTTGATGCTCTTGGTTGATTTAATTTTTTTTTCATTAAGATTGGCCGACAAGACTTGGTTTAATGTTTGATCATTTTTGGTACTATATTTTTTTGTTTTTTAACTTTTGAGTTATTGTATCTCGCACGTAAGCTGCAACACTATTGTCTCTTTATAGTTTTATTGAAATATTTGTAATTTGTTTATTTATTTTTAATATTGTTATTTATATAGGTTAGCAATGCATTCTTCAGTTTACTTATGCTTCAAAAACATACATATAATATTTTTCAACTCTTCTTCATCAATTTTTGTTATACTATTTTTTTAGTTTTTGTTTAGTTATTAACATATTTTGTTGTTGATTTTATTTGTTCTAATTAACACTATGACCTCTGGTTGCATTTGTAATTTTGAATTTTGCTTTGACGTAATAGGAGAATTCAACTGAGGTAATGTGTAAAATAGTACCCATTTATCACATAGAAGCGGTTGCTATTATATAAAAAATACAGTACCTTGGCACAAAAAAATATAAGTAATAAACTTACAATAGTAGAATTATATGGATGGGTAAGCGTTGTATGTTCATGGGCGGCGCTTTGTGATTTTTATATTTTAACAAAATACATTAAGACGCCATACTTAGTAAGTAGAAACAAAAATAAATCAAATTTTTTAAATGTGTGGTTTAAATGTTGACATACATTTGCTTAGCAAACTTAATAATAGCGGCATCTTGCTTTTTAAGTTTAACTTTCCATATACGATGTGTTTAAGATCCTGAAGAAGAAAATAAAGTCAAGAAAACTATAATATATTTTTGTTTCATTTTTTGTAAATTTTTATTGGTGTTAGAGCAAAACTAAAAACATTTGTTTCTAACAACTTTCAATGCATTTAAAGATAAAGTTATTATTTTGTTTATTTGACGTTTCGTCATCCAGCAACCTTTTCTTAAGCGATCTAAATTTTTTTAAACTAAATACTAAAATATTGCGTTGTAAATTTTTATATTAAAAAAAATGGTGTGTTGATAACTTGATCTGACATTAAAAAGTTTTTTTTACAGTTCACTGCATTTTTTTAACAAAGTTAAAAAACAAATAAGTAAAAGAACTTTAGTACGTAACTAATCTTAAACAGTACATTTGAGTATTGAAAAATTTTAACATATCAACACGGAAAATTAAAATTTGTGTAGGTAGGACCATAACATATCCGTTGAATCATACTCGATGATACTAGTGCAGTGAATCACGGATAATGTTATCAGTTGGGTAATGTTATCAATTTATTAAACAACGGGCTGAAAGTATGTTACTACATAGAAAAAACACCGTTTATAGTAATCATAATTTCGGTTAATGTTATCAATTTTCTTTTATACATAGAAAATAATTTATTTTGCATAAATTTTTTAGCTGAGTTTGTACAGTACGCTTGTTTAGAGTCAAAAATTTTATCATTGTACCCTAAAAATAGTTATTTTCTATAACTTTATTTTTGCAGTGTTATTTATTGAAGTATTTTGAAAGCATGTGCGTGTGATAACGTTATTTTGTATTTATTTTTATTTTTAGTGTCAGAAAATTACTGAGTAGAAATGTATAGTTTTTAGAACAGTAAATTAAACACTATAACGTTATGTATTTCTTTTTATTAATGGTGTCAACTACAGATCCCTAATTTCCGATTTATTTGCCTTAAAATTTTTAATTTTAACCATTCGGTTATTGTTATCAAAAACTTCAAGGCCCAACATGATTTTATTAAGCGATGTGCACTGTATTTTTGAACATCTACACATATAAAAAAATATTATTTTAAGTTTACTGTTAATCAGCAATGAGTGTCGGAAAAAATCATCTCTTTAGTAGCTTCATTAATATCAAACCTGAATTCACACAAAACAAAAATCTGAGGTTTCGGATTGACAATAGTAATAGTAAATCAAAGAAAAACGCAATTATTGTTTTACTGGCAGAAATTTTCAGTTATTCAAAACAAAAATGCACTTTTTCGGTTTTTGATAGAGGCTGCCACTTTGTAAAATATTGAAATGAATATGAAAATTTCTTAAACAAACAGTTAAAAAGCGTATGTGTTTATTATTTTTGTATTCATTATTAACATGTAGCCTACCTTAAGCCCAACTTCACGAACCGCCACTGGTGAGTGGTATACCAAAAAAATGCTTTATAAATAAATACAGTCTGTGTTAAGAGTAGTAATGATTTCTCTCAATCTCAATAGATCACATGCATAGGTATAAGGTTAAATTAAAAAAAGAAAAATATGGACGTTGTACAATGGTTGTATGAACGGTGTGGTAAATAAAATAAAAATATATCCTCAAGTATGCGTTCATAATTATAATTAAAAATGTGATCAAAAGTATGTTAGTAATTATGTCTTTTTTTATTTTAGTAATCTAGAAAACAAAGTAGATAATCTAGAAAGTTCAATAGCAATTTGATACTTTTTTTTAGTTATAAAAAAGTATTTTTTGTTAGCTTGATGTATTTTTTCTAATTTTTTTTTTAAAGATTCGTCAATAACTTTGTTTTGGATTTTATTTCTTTCTAATAGTGTAAATCGTTTAGTAGTATCTCAAGCAACTATTAACATATTTACTTTTTAACCGAAGTTACTTAATAAGCGTATTGTTAAAAACCATAAAAAAACATAATACGATAATACATAATACTTTTTATACATATTACATATTTATTTTCAAAAAATCTAAAATATTTGTCTGTTTACGCAAATTAAAAAATGTGTAGTTCAAATTTTACTCAATTCTATCTAAATCTATACAAACTTCTTGGAAAATTAATCACTGCTAACTTAGTTTTAATCAACACCCGACAGCTTCAACGTAACAAGCACCGTTATTCAAATAATATAAAAGAGGATTATGTAAATACAAGTGTTACCTACATATGTGTTACATCCGTCATTGTCGTGCATATGTAATCTTAAATCTTTAACTATAAAAACTTTGTTTTGCACTCGAATGTTTACCTACAAAATGTATACAAATTTATCATAAAATTTTTTTGAAGATCTTTTTTACCGTTAAAAATTATTTAATAACCGATCTAAACTTACTTACGAATCCAATTGTGACTACAAGTGCCTTTTAGACGGACTGTCGGAATTTTTACTTTGTAAACGTTTATTTAGCAACCGACTGCTTACTAAGCGTTTTCCACTGTATTACCAAAAAAAAAGAAAAAAACGCCAAAAGGTAAATAACGCATCTTGAAGCGCAACGCAATATCCACAACACGTTAAATATTACAATTAAAAAAATTGTATGTAGCCAAAAATTTCTTCATAAAATGCTACAAAACATATTTTTCAATCAAAAAACATGGTTTCAATTAAAAAAAATTAACTTAATTGGTGTTAAGTTAAAGAACAAGCACAATAGAAATCTTTTGTGTCATTATAATTCAGAGCAGAAGAGAACCTTCAGTAACATTTCCAAAAAAACTATAAGCATATATTTTTAACGCTTTCATTAGCATCCTTATGAGCCGCACTTCCAATTAATTTTTTTCTTTGACGTCAATTATGTTTATAAGCAAAACTATGAATCAAAATATTTTAGTACACTTTTTCTAAATTTGTTAGTTTATTTTTTTGTTTATTGCCAATAGTTATTGTGTAGTTAATAAATAAATGTTTTTAATTTATACAAAATATAATTAAATTTAAACACTTTTAATGATATTAACAATGGACAACTTATTCTTATCAAAAAGTTTTTGATGAAACATAATGTGTTGTTAGTTTGAGAATTTAAAACATTTTTAAAAATTGAAATCAGAAATACAAATCCCAATTTAAAGTAAATTGTGGTTGAATCAAGCAATAGCTTCATTTTTAAGCGCATTAAAAGTTGATTGTTTTGTTAAGCTTTGCTTTAACATTAACATTACTGCTAGTAAACAATAGAATCAAAAATACAAACACTTTCTTTTTTCAAATAAATTTTGTTTTTTTATAACATAAATTTTGAGATCTTTTTATTCTTCTTAACTTGGGCATATCGTATCATTAACTATTAGCAATAACGTTCTCTAGTTAATTAAATTGGCTTAAAAATTAAGTGATTAAGTCATTTATTGTTGTTACCAAACTATATTTGATTGTGTGATGATGTAATCCATATCTACAACTATTTGTAATTATAGGTCTATTTATTTAAAATTACAGGGTAAAGATATAATAATACTCACATTATTACAATATGATTTGTTTGCGCAACATTTTTAATAAAGTGTTTTGAAAAATCACCTGGATGAACAATTAAGCGGCACTTAGATAAAGAACACTTATCGGTATTCGATGGATGAGTTATCGGCTACGATTGAATTCGTTTGTCGGCATCTAATGGCGACATTATGCATACTATCAGTGACAAATTGTTTACCAACGATTAGATTACATTAGATAGCAATATCCTTTAAAATCCTTAAGTTAATTGAATAATGGCCGTTTGTTACAAAATGGCGTTTATTATTTAAAAAAAAAACTATTGCACGACACCTAAAATTTTTATGTTAATTCCGAGTTATAAACTCATCATAATTTATTAACCGCTACATCATGAATAATTTATTTACGTAACTTAATCAAATTTGTTGTTACGAGCTTAACTTATAACTAATTTTGTTTTATATAAACATTCATTACGCTGCTATTACTTTAATTACAATAAATTTCCTTTTAGAATAAATTCAACATCACTAATAGTATTTTTATTCCAATATTTTACAATTATGTGTTTTTACGTGAATTGTTTTCTTTAGAAAAGAATTTTAATTTAACTTCAGTATTATTTTAATGATACATAAATTAATAGATATTTTATTAAAAATAAATTCTAAAAACGTCTCAGAAAGTATGTTGAGGTTATTTTTGACTTCTACATGAAAAAAAAACACGTGGGTATGCATTCTTTCTTTGAGAACTCAATTGTGAAGTAAATAATTTTTTTGTTTCAAATAACTACTTTATCTTTTTTTATTTATAATTATCTCGCTTTTATCCAAAAACTTTAGAAGAAATTAACAACAAATCCGTTTAATTTATCGTTTATATATTATAGACTTTTAACAAGTAAAACTTTTCAAAGCAAGGAATGTTAAGAAACCATTAAAAGCGTTGATAATTTAATTCTTCGGGGAATTTTTAATGTGCTAAATAAGAAACGACGTGCTAACTTTTTTATGTAAAATTAGGCTACTTATGATGTGAAATGTTCTATAATTAGATCTAAAAGTTTTACTACGTAAAAGTATTCAAAAGAATAATGACAAAAACAGTTGTAGTCTTGATATGATAGTACGCTTGTTTCCAATACATTCGATGGAAAACAAGACGAAAAGGATATTTGATACTGACTTGTTCTATTTTTCCTATAGATACGTTAATTGAAAATTGATTTTTTAATTGGGTTTTAGCGATAATTCTGTCATGAAACTGTTTTTTATACAAATTTATCGATATCGGTATACACCGTATTCATACGTTATCATTAAATTTTTTCTTAAGTACAACCTTGAGCGTATTTGATATTATTTTCTTTCCAGTGCGTTTTATTGTCGACATTTGGTATATATAATCGTTTAGTTTCACAAAGCATTTAATAAACTATCGCCCTTGCTTATTGCGCGTTGCTTCCTACGTTCCTACCCCAATCGCTTTTATGGATCATATACTTTTTCCATTCATTCACTGTAGCAACGTATTAGCAAATTATTTAATTTTGTATGTTTTGTTACGTAAATCTGGACTTTCGTGTTGGTTGTACACTGTAGAAATCTTTAAATCTAATGTGTGCCTCAATATTAAAATTATTTAACATTTATGAAAAAGTTAAAAATTTTTAAACGTCACGCAAGAGTATTACATCCTGTAGACGTATAATACATGTCGCTAAACGTAAAATGATTAAATCTACGATTTTCCGTGCAAGCTGTTAACGTTAATATACTCGCCTCGTTTAAAAAGTGAAAAATTTAATAAACGTTTTTCAACAAGTTGTTTTTAAATGGCCCTTGTATCAATTTAAGCTTTCTAACGAAACGTTTTCAATGACTGGATCAATTGACTGGTGTTTACTGTGGGATAATGCCAGTAATTTAGTGAGCAGTGGTTAGAAATGAGGTTTTTTATAGCCACTCAGGCGGCGTTAAGCGCGAAAGTCTCTATCCATCTTCCAGATTCCCTTGGGTATCCCTTACTCTAACGTCTTCCACCCCACCGAAAGATTTACGCACGCAGAATAAATATATAGCAACTCCGGTTTCCGGACTCCGGGTGAACACATATAAAGTGGATTTCTAAATCATATATCAGGACAAGCACCTAGCTGTGCACATCTGCGCTTTTGTTATCTTTTTAAGATGATCGTCGTTTACACGAGTTTCTTTTACAGATTTTATTCCTTTTTTTGTTTCATTTTTAACATAATTAATTACGCTAATGTCGTTGCCAAATAAGACATTTTTTAAACTCACGGATTATAAAACGAGACAATAATTTTATGTTATGTTAACAGCAATTTATTTTATTGGGTACTTTAGTATAACTTGTTTACTTTTAATATTATGTAGTATAGGTACTATAAAAGTACACGGTTAACGATGCTTCTTTGATTATAAAATTGAAATGCACCATTAAAAGCTACTTCTTTACAGATACGTCAAGCTTTTAACTAAAACTCCAAGTTATAGTCGCGACAGGCATCGATCCTGCGGCCGTGAGAATCACAGCGAGCGGCGACAGGACAATGTCTCCTAGTAGGGGGTTTCAGCCTGACTTACACCGCACTTTTTTTCAAAGCTTACATCGATGCTACATGATTTGATACTTTGATACAAAATTTACCAAAACGTGAAATTGCACTGACATCGTAAATGTGCAGTAGTTACATTATACCAGCAATTCAATAAAGCTTACTAGTGTATCATTTACATAAAAGAATTAGCAACTTAACACTCTGGAAATCAAATATTTATGATTCATATTTTAGATAAAATTACTGTTATATATATTAATTACTATTGTAACCATTTATTTATTATTAGATTTAAAACAATAGTCAATCATAAAATGAAATAAATTTAAATAAACGCATACCTACTGTGTTCGTAAGTAGTCGCACCTAAAAAAACTAATTTGTTACAGAGTAATCCTTATGCCTTAAAAGATACAAGCGGGGTGACCGATATGAGTTGGACGAGCGCGGGCCTACAACCTACTACAGGGTATTATCCGTACGATTCAACGCTGGCAGCGTACGGGTAAGTAACAAAGAACCATCGATCAAAATACGTTTACTTTTAAATAACAGGATTGGCTTTAGCGTGACATCCTTTCTAAACAATTATTATGATCAGGACGAGTTTACAAAGCGTGTCACACCAAACAATTGCATGAGAATCAACTTGCGGTTCGCGTTTCTCCATAAAAAACACAGATCTATTAGATAAACAGTGGATATAACCAGTCAACATGCTCTATGTTTCCCGTCATGAGTTTTTGAACAAGATATCGCTTGCTATAACATTAATAAAAGTTTTAGATGTGTTTGCGTGTTCATTCGTCCCTCGATGCGAATCGATAACGAATAGAAGCTTTAGTTTGTGGATACCGGGTTGTTTTATGTGCATAGTTGTTGAATCCGGTTTAGATTACGTTGCGGCTAATTCCCGGTTGCAGAACGGGTAATGTTGGAATGGCCTCAAGACAAAATGGCTGAAGTGGGAGCGCTATTGATTGGAGCTTTGTTGCGGCGTCGCGGCGCAGGTGGCGGCTGCCATCGCAATGCACCATTTGTATTTATAGTCGATAAAATCGGTTCCACTCATTTCGCACTGCATTGTTAAACAAGTTCAAGTCTATAAAAGAATTAATGGGAGAAAAACGACGTTCGGCAGCAGCTAAACGATGTTTTCTTTTTTTAAACATTATTTAATTGCATTCGTTTGTAAAAATTATAAACGCCGATTTTCTAAATGTTAAAAAAAGAGCTGACTAAATAAATACCGACTTTGAATTATATCGGCTTGATGGAAGGCGGACAAGGCGTAACCAATCGCTCGCTCAGCGGAAGTGTATCAATGATGTCTGAAAATCGAGGGAAACTTTATTTTTCTCGTTTTATTGACATCGAAGGCCGCCTTTCTCTTGTTTATCGGAAAAAAGTGCCCCGCTTAATAGGGGTGAAACCACTCTGACCGTAATCAAATCCCGCTCTCGGGGATTCGAGGGTGAGCATTACATTAGCTTGGCAGCTTGGCACAAAGAAACGGGCGGTAGTACAAATTCAACATCAACTTGACAAACCGTGTCGCTGTTTAGTGTTCTCGAATCGTTACCTGGGATTTGCCTGCAATATCATCACAAAATCACGCAATCACGCATTAGTTCGGTCACGAACCTACTATAAAACACACGAAACAAGTAAATAAGAGGACGCAAAGTATCTATAAATATCGCAATTATTATACTCATTCTGTTTATTTATTGTCACAGGTATGGTGCCGGGTACGATCTGGCAGCGAGACGTAAGAATGCCACTAGGGAATCGACCGCCACTTTAAAAGCGTGGCTTAACGACCATAAGAAAAATCCATATCCGACCAAAGGAGAAAAAATTATGCTTGCTATTATAACCAAAATGACCTTAACTCAAGTATCTACATGGTTTGCTAATGCGCGAAGAAGATTAAAGAAAGAGAATAAAATGACGTGGGAACCGAAAAATAAAACTGACGATGACGACGACGCGTTAGTGTCTGATAACGACGACAAGGATAAAGATGACGACGATAAACGAGACGATACAGGTAAGTGGGGGTTGAATCGAAATTTTAGAAAGTATTTTCCATCTGTTAAATGGCGTTTCAAGTGTTACGCGCATTAAGCCCCCCATTTCACTTTAATCGGATCAGCAGTTAATGCTTATAGCCCCAAAACGAAGATACCGACTATACCACTTAGTCGCACCCTTCGATACACTATTTTAAAATCACGTTAGGGTAGAATTTGCTGTCGATTTTTCAATTAAATTCTTATTGCAGATATTCACGGTCGCATAAAATCGGAGAGAAACGGTAAAGATATGGATGACGATGATCTGACGGACGAAGAAAGAAAAGAAGATATATTAGGAAGTCAAATGCATCACATGTTGGGACCTGGTTATAGTCTTAAGCCGGAATTAAAATCTTCAGATTGTGGAGTACCTTTACCGCCATCTAAACCAAAAATTTGGTCGTTAGCTGATACTGCAGCGTGTAAAACGCCACCTCCACCTCCTCCAGCTCAGCAACATTGGTCTAGTAGTAACGGTTTTGTCTTGCCAAGCTCGGCAAGGTATAGCACAAGTGGATTTCTACCCGGCCACTGTCAACAAGGGTTTCCCGATGTTCAAACAGACACTCCACCTCAAACTCCACCTAACATGAAACTACCTAGTGTCGCGGGTAATCTATTACCCGGACAAGCTCCATGTATAGGCGGATCAACGGGAAACGGAGGTTACTCCCAATCTAACTTTTTAGGTGGATTTGGAAGATTGCAATCACCTCAACGACCCCATCCACCACAACCTAATCAAGTTGCTGGTCCTACTTCGGACAACGCTGCCTTTAAACCTTTTTATAAAAGGTAAATTTAATATATTACTTTTTTTTTAATTACTTAATTTGTCTTTTTTAATTTAGTCCGCAAAGTATGAACGGAGGGTTTGTGTCACCGGTGTGAGCCGCACCTTGCTGGACCATTCGCTAGGTAAGTGCTTACACTAAAATATTCAGAATGAGGAATGCCCGCTATCGCCACCTTCTTGACGTTGACAAATGATTCAAGATTCAGATCAGTAAATCCTCCTCACGCGGTCGACCACTAACTAGCCCGTTCGCTATTTATTCAATCTTATAAACCTGTCCTGCTTTAGTTTTAGTTTGATCCCCGGAGAGAAGTCATTGTCTTAACGGTAACACTCGATACCGTATTGTCTTAATTAGAAGTAATAAAATCATGCTTGTATCAATAATAGTTTTTAATTTAACATACAAATTTTAATTAGTTTCTTTTTGTTACAGAATGTAGTGAACATCGGTCTGGCGAGCATATCGCAAAATGGGCAAAGTGCAACAAATAATTAATCAGTGAGTGCAAGAACTCGCGTGTTGGTCGATTGCAATATGTTGTATATTTTGTGTAAATGCATTTATTTATATCTGTGATAAACAAATAAATTGTCCAAAAAAACTGGTGTTGTAGTTCGGAAATGGGATTCTCTTCTTTTCTTTGTTTTTCGTAGATTCTTCAAATTAATACAAATGCGCGCACCTTTGTTTGTAAACCTGTTGTGAATCACGAAGTTTTTTTTTAGGGCGGTTCACTGCTACATCACCTTTTTTTATTGTTATTTTATTGTAGATGGATTAGAGAATTGTTGTGTATAAATTAATTCATATCATGGATTTGTAATATTATACTGAATTTAACTAACAATTTATTGGTTGGCTCTCAGCCTCAGATTGTACATTAACTTTTATCTGTTTGTAAATAGATCAGTGTGTATAGAAAAATAATATAAATATCATTGTCTTAATTAAATCATTAACAAAATTTTACATGTGCGTTTTATTCTAATACGTTTTAACATGTGTGTTCTATTGCAGATTTCGTCTCGGGGTTGCCTGATTGTTAATTGCGTGTATGGGGCGAACATCATAAACGTGTTTTCTTAGCACACTCTTTAAGTTTTAGGATTTTATACAAGCCTTGAAAATTTAATTATAGGTATTTAAAAGAATTACTTTTTTCTTGTTTTATTCAAAAGCAAATACTGTTGTAATTTATGACTTAGATGTTATAATAAGGTT
Organism: Aquatica leii; assembly: GCA_035610365.1. Taxonomy (NCBI): domain Eukaryota; kingdom Metazoa; phylum Arthropoda; class Insecta; order Coleoptera; family Lampyridae; genus Aquatica; species Aquatica leii. Next base: position 69,929,113 of record CM069435.1, read on the forward strand.
ATTTGCAAAAGGGATATCTTAATTATTCTGTTCATTGAATGGAATAGTTAATATGAACATCGTTAAGGAAAGGGTAAGTGCTTGCTTGAATCCCTTCCTGGATCGTAACATGAACGAATTTGCATTTGTAAGTAATAGGCAATGTGTTGGATGTGAAACTTTATCTATAAGCTCGTAGCCATGAAATACATGTTTACATCGCAGGATGAAATATGAAACTCTGATTTAACACTGAAAACAATAAAAAATTGCGTGCGATGTAAGAAAACGAAAAAGTAGAATTCAGATTAACCTTTCCGTGTTAAGTATGACAGGCTCGTGTCAACACCCCATTTCAATCGAGTCGCGCCCTCGCCGATCCTCACAAACACATTACTATAAATTTTAGGCGAATAGTTAAAAATTAACATATTCAAATTTGTGACCGCTGTAACAGGAGAAAGTCGAGTGAGATTGTGATCAGTTATGGTTGTTTTCGAAGTACGTTTAACAGTCGGGAATAGTAATAGTCACGAGGTCGATCGACGCGGGGTGTCCCACCCCGCATTGAACGAACACTCACATTGTTATTTATGGGGTTTTGGAACTGACTACCTTATTGTTTGTCCAACTATATAAACTTTGTCACTCTTATCTACAAATGTATCTAATGTTTATCTTTTGTAAATTTAGTGTTTAGGATATTAAGTAATATTTTATACATACTATAGAGAACTGAAAGGCCATAAAAACTTTTGTTTGCATTTATTCCGTTACTGACGTATAATTTTTATAATTTATAAATATTTTTTTAAATTAAAAACTTTTTAAAAAATCGGAATATATTATTCCGCACTAAACACAGAGGGAAGGCAACGTTTAAACTTTAAACAAAAATAAAAAATTCGTTTTTTAAAGTTATGTCTTCTTTATTAAAGTCCCTGCTGTTTGATCATCTATCATTTTGTCTATAAAAATTTATAACCGTATAGATTACATATGTTAAACTAATAATTTGAAAAAAAGATACTACGGTAAGTATTTTTTTAACTTTATATCTCTATTTATTTATTATCGTATTAAAATTTAAACAAGTTTAAAAACAAACGTTTGTAATACTAAAATTTTTAAGCAATAAATAATTCAAAATTTTAGATGTTTTATAACGCCAATAAAAAGAGAGAAATTATTTCGTAGATAAAACCAAGTGGGTATATGCAAAAAAACAAACGAAATTATTAGCTTTACACAGCTAAGTTTAATATATAAAAAAAATATTAATACTAAACTAAATACCAAAGCCAAATATGAACAATCGTTTTTTAGGACTATTAAAACCGATGTTGTAATCACTTACACAAACATTCTTTCAAATAAGTTTTATGCTCTTTAGGCACTGAATCTGATTAGTCATTAGTATTAAGATTGATGAATGATACGCATAGTACTTATAGTGAAACTAATTCCTTTTTTTTAAATTAATTTTAATTAGAAACCTTAAATATAAATAAAAAAGAAGTCACAATGACGATTATTGTAATTTAGAAAAAATCATTGGTTGATTGTTGAACTATCGAAAGTGCTTAATATTTTCTTTAAAAATATTTAACCTTTTAACTACATAAAATTTTAAGCGTGGGTTTATATTAACCGCATCCGTTTAACTTAAAAAAAATATTGTTGACATAAAGTCGCAGTAATAACGCTAGTATATAACTATTAAGTAAAAACAAATTTCTTTTTTCTTTGAGTTGTTAACTTGGCATCTGGTTAAATAAAAGTAATTTGCTTAAAGTTACGAGTTATTTTCTATTTAGTAGTAAAGTTTTTCTTTAGATTTATTTTATAAAAACGTAAACAGATAAACTAATACAAATGTAAAAAAATGGTCTTAAGAAATAAATAGCACCCAAAAATTTAAACCAAATGAAAAGATTTAAAAAAAAGCTTATATTCGTTTTGCATTGTATTTGAATAATAAATGTTGGGTTAAGTCTCCGTAAAATGTTATCGTTATTTTTTTAAATTTAAAAGCAACAAAATTTACTTCTAAGCGCCAGTTGTACAATCATGGTTTAAACTATAGTTTAACTAACCTTGGTTTCATTTCAAAATACTGTCATATCATTGGTTGTAGGTTTTATGATACAAATTTCATGATCAAATTTTGAAATTGAATCAAGTTTAGTTAAAGCGTACATTAAACCATGATTCTACAACTGGCTCTTAGAGTTGTAGCAAAAAATCGTTTGCTTCTTAACCGTTAGACATAAGTATCTGATATAACGCCGAAAAAGAACGCCAAAAAGACACATAGCCGAAGTTCTATTCAAATCACTGAACGCCGAAAACGGTCAAAATGTCAAAAATAATAATGCGGACAAATCGAAGACCATGTTTCGCGTGGCGTGAAATTCAAGTACGTATGACCAAACTCTCAACTTTATCAAAATACGTATATTAACAAAATGTCGAAAACAGTCAAAAAAAAGTGTTTGTTGGCCAAAATCACAAAAGTTGAAATTACTAAGTGAACCAAACGCCGAAAATATATCTCAGGCGAAATAATATAATAATAACGTGTAAAAATGTAATTATCTTAAGTTAAATAAAATGAGTAATGGATTTATTGTAGTTCGTTTAATCGTAAAAGAATGTCTTGTTTTTTCTTCTATTTTTTAAAAATGGTAAAATTGCTATGATACAGAATATAATTTTTGTCTAGTTTTATGTACTGGTTTATTTAAAAAAATTCTTAAAATAGTTTAATAAATGTGTATTTAAGTCATTACGTTACATTTATTAAAGTAGCTTTGGAATCGCTTTTGCCAGTTTTACCATTATTTTTAAATAGAAGAATAAAACAATATTATATAAACTAGTTTTAGCATTATTTTTAATTAGTAAAATAAAAAAAATATTAGAAGTTGTTTTACGGATAAACGGACTCAATAAATCTATTACTTATTTGATTTATGTTGATTCAATATTTACTGTTCTAATTCATATTTCTACAAGCATTTTTCAAATTTCATCTGATGTTTCTACAGTGATTTGTTCAGGTAATCATTTCGGCGTTTTAGACATTTTCGGTATTTTGACCAACAACCATTTTCGACGTTTTTGGTAATGTTGAGATTACAGGCATATTTGAGTTTGACGGCGAATTGTCCACAAGATTATTTTTGAGAATCTGACAATTTTCGGTGTTTTGTCCACGGCACTGTTTCGGCGATTTGACCACAACTTCGGCGTTTTGTCTTTTCGACAATATCCGGGTCAGATTAAATCAGTACAAGAAGACAAAAGTAGTTTCTTAAGAATTAGCAAAATAAGCCTCAAAACACGTCATGCACTATATTACAAAAAACAAAAAACAATATCAATTTCCAAACTTTCTGTTATTATGTATACATTTTTATCTTAACAAAGGTATAATAAGAGACATCATATAGTAACAATAATACTCTACTAATGTGAATATTAACAATTTTAAAAAATGTTTTTTCGTTCTTTTTTCTAAGTAATTTTTTTGGAACCATTTTTTTCATAAAAATAAAAAATATATTAAAACCTTAGCTTTGTTATTAAAATGTTGTAAAATATGATTAGTGTAAATAATATCTACAATAAATTGGTTCTTCTTTATTTTAGTGTAATTTTTAATATTTTTTCAACCAACTTCTACAAAAGGAAGCGGTTTTCTATTTGTCGCATTTTTTTTACTTTTCTATAAGAAAAGTATAACGATCGCTGTTTTTTTTTTATTTTTTTGCTTAATTTTACATTTAAAGGTCTTCTGAATCAGAAAAATGTATTTTTGACAAAAAAATTTTGAGTGTCTGTGTGTGTAACGATATACCCACGATAACGTTCAAACCAAAAATCCTAGTAACTTGAAATTTGGTATGAAGCTGGCTTTTCATATTCTCTCCGTTCTATCAAAAGATGGGTCTGATAAAGAAACCGAAATTGGGTGTATTCGCCATTTTTAACATTTTTTCTTATATAAGTTTGTACGTATGTAAATTATTCAAATTGTTTTTATTTTCTTATAGAGATAATTCTTCAATTTATTCAAATAAAAAATGTTACCATCTTTAACAGTTTATTAGATTTTTATTTACAATTTATTGAATTTACAAATATGTATAATCTAGGTTCGAATCATGCCTGAGACGATCTTTTTAGGCAGAAATTCCATATATACGTTAAAAATAATAATTTTTACTGAAGGAGAAAGCAATATCGAAGCGCACAAATATAAATGTTAGTCGATATGATAACATAGGCTTAATTTGCCATATTTCGGTCAAAAAAATTATAGCATGCTAGGAAGTCAATACAAACGTGTACATTGCTTCGTCATTCCTTATAGGAAAGTCGTGTGGTGACTTCACCAGTTTTTTTATTATATGCCCAGCTAGAATTTTTTACCACGTTGACAGATTTCGATTATTCCTTTTGGTTAGAAGGTACTTTGAGGGTGGTCTTTCTCAAATGTACATATACATAAAATCCTAACGATGTGCATTTTTAAAGTTTTTAGTGACTATAACCATTATTGCATACATAAATAAAAAGAAAAGAAAAAAATTTTTTATCAAAAAAAAAAAAACAGACTAAACGTACTAAAAAGTAAAACATAATTTAATTTTTAACGAGAAAATTTTTATTTACATGAAATTACTTTTTAAACTCGATGCCAAACACATTTGACTTCAACCTATTATTACAAATGCTAAATTTAATGTTAATTATTTACTTTTTAGTCTATCCTTTTTTTGTTAAACATTTTTTTAATTAAAAATATTTAGTCTACAACTTAATGCAACTGTAATGATGATAAATACTAAATATTACAATTTTCCATTCTAGATAATTTACCGTGTTGTCGTTATCACATAAGCTGAGTTTTCGTCACATCTTCAGAGCCTGAAATAAACATTTAACTCTGACGATGTCCGTTGCGACGTGTGGCAAAAGCTCAGCTTGTGTGAAAATGTCGTCATGGGAATGATCGAGAATACAAAATTGCAATACAAATACAACCCGAATTCTACTACAAATACAAAATATTTAAATATTATCAGTTTTTTTTATTTTTTATATTATTGCGACAATAATTATTTTAGTTTTTTATCGTAAAAATCTTAAAGAAGTAACGTAGAGAAAGAGATTGACATTGTTAAAGAAGCGTGAAGATCCTAACAGTTAAAGAACTTATCTATTAATAGAAGCTATTTATAGTTTGCAGTTATTAACATGTCGAATTTGGATAAACCAATTAGTAAGCATAACTTTGTTTGATAATAAAGAAAACTACTTGAATAATTACATTAAAACTTTTTTTTTAAATTGATTCACAAGCATGACAGAAGTACTAGTATGAAGGTGAGTAAACTTTGCAACAAATTTATATTATTTTAGTTACAAACAGTAATCGTTTTTACATTGTTTAAATTACTTAGTGATTTGTATTTGTTACAATTGAACAAATCATTTCTTTCATATTTAGAAAACGACTACCCAACAATATTAAATTAATTGATTTGTTGAAGAGGTATGCACAGGATCACACTAAACAAGCAAACAGGTTGATATAAGTCGCTGATAAGTGTGGAAACGGGGAAAATATACAAAGTATCAAAAGAAAGTTTTGTACAAAAGATTAAGTGTTCTTCCATGGCTACTAGACAGTAAAAATTTTAATTATATAGGGCTAGAATGAAGGCGTAGCATACCAAACACCATGTATATTATTTGATATTTTAATTTTTTTCTTGTTACAAGCTTACGAACCTTGCACGGCCAACTCACACAGTCTAAGATAGGGCAGGTTCAAATAAATAAGAGTTAAAGGGCGCCAAATCTTTTATAAGTAAAACTTCTGTCTCGATCAGGACAGAAGGTCCAACCTTGTAACGAATTTCAGGTTTGTAATCGTTGTTACCCTGGTGTTCGTGTAACCAACAAAAGAAAGATATGTTACCATAAAGAAAAGATAAACTACGTATAACAACTTTAATTTAATAACGTAGATTATTAACAACGAGTCTCAGAAATTCTCAATCCATAAATGCCGGAAGTATCGGCAACACATAATACATAAGTTTATACGATGTCAATAGCGAGGAAAATTACATGACAAATATTGTTTGTACACAACATTTGATACACACAAAATACTTAGTAAAACTACCTCAATGGTATTGAAACAATTATTGTAATTACGTAAGTTAAAACCAGAAAAATTTCGTGAGTGACTTTTCTGAGAGCGACAAAATCATTAAATAAACTTACCCGCAATCCAGTACCTACTTGCTCAAAGAAAACGTTTTCCTCGTTGAGTCAGCTGGAATAAAAATGAATAGCAAATCATGCCAACACAATGACTCACGAAAGCAAAAATCTACAAAAGTGTTAATTAATACTTACAGAAAGTACACATAAGAACCCGATTATCGAATGCTGTTGCACACATTAAGTGAAAGTTGGTTTTGCAGTTGCTTGACAAACGAGTAGAATCTCGAAGAAAAGTTCTTGTCTTCGTTTTTAGTTTTAACGTAGGATTTCCAGAGTTATACTAGTTCCATAAAGGTATTTGTCGATATTAATCCTTCATCGATTGATAATGCATCGAAACATACAGCCAAAAACGTGCTATCAAATTAAGAAGAAAATTACCAAAAAATTCTAAAAACCGATATGAAAAGCTTACCCAGTGAGGAATAAACTATTATAAATGCGTAATGAAATTATAATTTCATTTCCATTAACATCGATGTTGTTAGAAACTTAAAATTTTAAACATAACAAGCCATTTTAAGTAGTTGCCAGTATAACGTCTTGACAGAAAATGATGTGAAAAGAAAACTCGGCAGAGAGCCTCAAAACATAAATCTAATTTTAATTCAATCAATATACAGGGTAGCGCATTTTTAAATTTATGCACGTAACACTCTCAATTTTAAGTCAAATTTTTAAGAGGCATAATGTACCTAAATTCAATCGTTTCCGAGTTTTGAAAATAAACGCTATTGTTTTAAAATCTATTGAATGACGAACAATAATTATTGAAATGACGAATTTATTTTGAAAACATTCTGTGGTTCTGAAAAGAACCGATTGCGATGTTTGCTATGATTGTTTGGAATCCTAATTTATAAGATGTTCACTATTGACCCCCTGAGAATAATGAATTCGCTGAACAAAATTTTGCACTGTATTTAGAAGAGCGTTTTGAGGAATATTATTAATTTTATGCACATTCTTGGTTTACAACTCTTCGATATTTTTTGGTCTATTTTTGTAAATTAAATTTTTGACATGACTCCCACGAAAAAAGTAAAGCGGCGTCATATCGGGAGATCTAGCTGGGAATTCAATAGTTTCCCTGCGCTTTAGCCATCTGCTAGGAAAGGTTTGATTCAGATATTCCGATACCTCAATTCCAAAATGACGAGATGCCCTATCCTGGTAAAAACATAGTTTTTCCGCTAGTAAATTTATTGTTTGAAAATAATCCACTAACGTCTGAAACAATTGATTCTTGCAAAAGTGCCAAATATCAAACAGGGTTTAAATTTCCGTTTATGAAATATGGTCCCTACGATATGTTTACCAATAATACCACACCAAACATTTATTTTTTTTAGTCTTTGGGTGTGAATTTATTCCGTTCAATGTGGGTTTTTGTCTGACCTACAGTTGTGTCGGTTTACTTGTCCATTCAAACAAAATGTAGATTCGTCGAAAAACAAAATGTGATTGGCAAAGTTAAATTTCAATTCAACATCCAATACTACATTTAAAAAATGTACTTCATTTGTAACGGTTACTGGCCTTACAGTTCTAGTTTTTGACACCGCCAGTTTTGTGAAAACGATTCAAAGTTTTTGAAACTGTGAATTTAGAGATCGATTCCGAGTTAGAATGCAATTCATTGAATATAATCACCACTTGAGTAAAGCTTTGTGTTCTATCACCATACTTGCCTTTTTGCGCAAAAACTGGTGACACTAAATGAATGTTTGACATTCGTTGGTATAGTAACATTTTAAAACAAAAGAACAATGCTGCGTACTTTGATAAACTACTTACAGAATTTTGTTTTGTGCATCTTAATAAAATAAGATTCCTAACAATCATAACAAGCATCGGAATCGTTTCTTTTCAGAGTTATAAAATGTTTTTAAAAGAAATTCGTTATTTCATTACTTTTTTTTTTCACTCAATAAATTGTAAAACATAAGCGTTTATTTTCAAAACTTGATAACTCGGAAACGATTGAACTTAAGTACATTATACTTTTTACAAATTTGACTTAAAATTGATAGAAGAGTTAAAATATTGAATAATGTACAGAGTGTTCTATTTAAAAAAAGCAATTTTGGTGTGCCCCGCTTTGTATAATTAAAATTATTACTGTCTTATAAACATTGAAGAACTCTAAAACCTTTGTGTAAAACTTTGTTTGATACCTTGTATATTTTTTCTCATAATCGACCGTTTTCAGACTTATTTCATGTTAGATGAGGTTTATAAGAAAAAAAGTTAAAAAATATAATGCACGATTTAAAGATCTCTACATACAGGGTGTCACAAAAAAGTTTTTTAAGTACTCAGTAAAACTTCTTAATATAATTACATAAAACTAGTAGTGAGAAAGTTATAACAAACTAAAAACGTTTTTATGTTAATATTATTAAATTGTTACTAAATGTTTTTAAATAGAATCGAGTTCATATTTTAGAAATAGAATAAATTATTAAAAATGCCGTATTTTACAAAATTAGTTTAAGTGATGATCCTCTTCAGTAAAAAGTTTGTCGTAGTCAACGTTAGCAATATAGTAAAACAAAATACATTTTACGTTGCCTTAAATAGAGACAAAGCTATCTCTAGTCAAATGTTTACAGTAATTTTTTGTTTCAGACTTAATTTTTTAATTATATTTTTTTAAATTTAAACAACTGTACAATCGTAAAATGCAATATGTGCATAAAATTTGGTAGACTACTATTTTTTTGGGTAAAAAGGAAGTCATGTCCGCAATATAAATCACTAAGAAGAGAATATTTTAATATAAAATTCTCAAAAGCATTAGTTACAGATCCAAAATCTATTGAAACAAAAAGTTAATTAATTAAAATAGTTTAGTTTGTCGATTTCACAGTTTTTTTAACTTAAGTTAACTTGTGATACTATCTGGTTTCGTATTATTTTGTAAGAGAGTCACTACGTGGTTGCTGACTTTCAGAAATAAAAACCATCAAACATTCTTTATCACCACTAACTACAAAAAAACGTATTAGTTTGTCTTGAATATTTGTTTTTCGTTGATTGTTGATAATGCAATTCTTATATAAAATTGGACAATATTTTATTTTGCTTGTAGTTACTGTTACTTCAGATGCAAATAAGTTGTAACAATTACATTAAAAAAAACATTCTAGTACTGTACTTTGACTTTTAACTTAATAATGAGTAAAGAAGAAAATAGTTTGAAATTAATTTTGTTGATGAATCTTTATAACCATTATCGACGAAATCTGCAAAAATTTGTATGTTTTACGTTTAATATAGACATAAAGTTGATAAATAATTTAACACTCAAACTTGTTTTTCACAAATCGAACAAATCACTGTAGTCGTACATAAAGCACGTGCATAATTATTAATTCTTAACAGTTTTTGTAATCTATCTATAGATGTAGATGTAGATTAAGTTTAAATTAATCAAATAATAAAATGAAATTTACAATTAAGAATAAATGCACGCTTATATACTCATTCATAACTGTATAAAATAAAAAAAATATAATAGGTATTTATGTTTTAAGAGCAAAAGTACGACTTTTTTGCTCGAAGAGGGAAGAATCACTCGAAAGCAAAAAAGTAACTTTTTACTCATAATGCGTACATTTTTTCTACAAACAATACCAAATAATACAATTTAACTAGGTACCACCATTGTATTACGAAGTGATAAAATGTATTGTAGAATACTCGATAGAATATTAAACAAGTAATTTGTTATTTGTAATATGTAAGTTAAAAGTGCAGTTTTGACAATCTTTGATATAAATTCGTAATTAAATAGTCAGCTCCGAGTTTTCATTCAAAATTTCAATATTTGGATTATTGCACTGTGCATATTTAGATAATTAGAAGGTTCTGGAAAAATTTTCTGCGTTATTTGATTTTTCTGCAAGCATCAAACTGTTCTAACTTCTGTCTAATTAAGGTTTTTGGCTATATCTTGAGATTTTTGCAATTGTGTTTATTCTTACAGGTTGATTAAAATACCTGCTTTGATTATATTTCAAAAATAATCTCGGTAGAATATTCTCTCTTCTGGGTTTTAACCTAATACATTTTCTGTAAAACACGAAATAATCAAAGTAATTTTTTTATTGTCATTTCTAAGCATAAATGTTTAACTTTTCCTTGTTTCAGAATCAAATATATTGATTACTAGAAGCAATTTTTAATCTTCCACATTTCTTAAATTCATTTTAACCAGTTCAACACGCTTACAGGCACCAGCAATTCCAACAATTAAGACAACCTATGGTATACAACAACTTTGACAATTTGACAAAAATTACATCAAACCAATCTTTACTTTTTTAACTAAATGAATTTGGTAAGTAGGATCGTTTAAGAATTTCCAATTTTACTTCCGCTAAAGATTTTAGATGTCTTATTTATTACACACTTTGCCTTTTTAAATATGACTACTCAAAAAACTCAATCACAATTGTGCACAATTAAATATTAAAATCAAACTGACATTTTTAATCTTTGTTTGTCTTTGGGTTGTTGCTATTGACAGGACGCGTTAAAATTATTTTCCGTCGATCTTCTTTTAATAGTAACATTAAGGTATAATAACGTATCAAAAATAGATCGGTAATGACCCTTATTAATGCACGATTTTAAATCAATGAATAACTTTCTATTAATGAACAATGTTGTATAGCAACCAATAAAACCGTTAACAACTACTAATTTAACGATATTGCGCAACTACTAGATATAATAACGGGTTAGTTTGTGTAGTTTAATTTCCTTATAACTTTACATGTTTTACTAATGTACGATCAATGGAAAAACTTTAAGACTAATTTGTTTGTTAATCAGCGATAAATAATCTCGACAATATTAATTGTTATGATATACAATTTTATTTGTTAAATAATTATTACGCTTTTGTTGTTATTTTTTTCTTGCAATTGTACTACAGGCGTTTAACGAAAAGCAAAAGAAAACAATTAGGTGTTAACTTTGTTTTTTAATATTTAACATTTGGTTTTACAATATTCACATTTACAGTTATTAGAAGCTGAAAACTTTCGTACACTTAATTGATTGTGAGAAAGCAAACCAAAACTGTGAGAAGTTTTTAAATTTTTAGTTGCATTAATATCTGTAAATCTCTTGAACAAAAAAGTTTCGGTAGCATCAACATCAGAATTTGATACAAATAAAAATTCTATAACAGAAATTTGATTAAAACAAAAATTAAAAATTGCTCTAGATGCTCGTATAGGATGATTTGCGGTTCGTTGTAAGACTTTTTCCATAATAATGTCAAAAAGGAGCACTCTGTTTTACAACTAAAATTATCTTTTGATGACATGTTGACCAAGATTTATTAATTTTTGTATTGGGCTGCCGTTCAATTGGTAAAGTAATATATTTTTTTAAACTATTATCTTCTATTACTATAAATGCACTTTGATATTTCTTAATTGTCAATTTGAAATTACAAAAAATCAATAAATACCCAGATTTTTAATACCGTGTTATTTTCATCTCTAGTAGAAAAATGTTTACAGTTAAAATCACAAAACACAAAAATAAAGCTTTTCAATTACCTTATACTAATAGCTTATTGTATACCAAAAGTACGACTTATATCGCAACACACGATCATGATACTGCCCTTGCAAGAGCCATAGATCTACAAGGAAACAATAAAAAGGTTGGACTGCTCAGGTAGATGTCTACTTGCAAATTGTGCTCAACCCGCGCACATGTATCATTGTAAAAAATGCACTAAATTTAATGTCATTGTAGGATTTATGTTCTAGACAGCTAGTGGCAACTAAAATATCTGTAGTAGAGGAAGGCATTAAGACGGAGTTTATTATCGGATCCGGTTACCTTTCCTACGACCAGATAAGACCACCGCTGCTAGAAGAAATCCAACGGCTGATTAACAGTGAGAACAACAAACCACTGATTCTTGGATGCAACACCAATGCACACCACACTTTGTGGGATAGCACAAATACAAATCTAAGAGGTAAAAAAAAATTATTCTAAAAAGCATTTTAGACATAATAAGTAACGGAGATGCGCCCACGTTTATGACCGTGTTGCGTAGTTAAGTTATTGATCCTACGCTTTCTAGTCCAAAGGCGAGCAAAGTGATCAAATGTGACATGTATCAGATGAACCTTCTTTATCTGATCATAGATACATTCGTTTCAACATTGAATCAGACGAGAAACTCTTAATGGAACACAAAAACCCGAAAAAAAACCAACCGGAATTTGTTCAACGAAGCTTTAGCCGGCCAAATCAGAAACTGCCCTACAGTTCCAAGATCAACGCACAAGCTAGAACTAATGACAGACAGTAATAGTTAATTTATTAAAATTTGCATTTGAAGCAAACTGTTCAAAAACTTTTAAACGAACCCCCAACAAGATAACTTGGTAGAGCAGAGAGCTTGACAATACAAAGCCACGCACTAGAAGACTATTTAACACAACCAAAAAACTAATGCAAAAACACTTCCCGGGTTTATCGTTAACTAACGTTTCTAAGTACCGGAACCTAGAATTACGAAACAAACGAATATCCAAAAGAAACTAGGACAAAAAAAATAAATAATCTTGAAAACTTAGAATGAGGAATCAATACGTTTAAACCCTTTCAGTCTTCAGGAGCTAATGGAATCGCATCATGCTGCAAAAAGGATTTGCTGTTCTGCGAAAAACAGTATGCGAAATTCTCAGAGCCAGCTTAACACTTTCGCATATACCAAACAACTGACGGATTGTAAAGTGGTATTTACACCAAGGCCAGGAAGATCCTACGTACGCTCAGGCATTTGACAATACTACCTTTACTTCAATTGCAAGAACAATTGAGAAAAAAAAATCACACCTCTACTCTGAAACTGGGTTAACTCAATGCTCATAAATTGGAAAGTAACAGCTACTTTGCACGGTAGCACTGTAAGAGCTGGCGGGTGCCTTCAAGGCTGTCATCCTTACTGTGGTGCCTCGTCATGGACCCCTTATTACAAGAACTAGAAGACGGCGAGCTGTTTGCTTTAGGATACGCCGACGATCTGACCATTATCACAAATGGGAAGTTTAGAGCAACTGTATTAAACATGCAAAGTGCACTAAACACCGTCGAAAAATGGGGAAATAAGAGTATAAACCCAACCAAGACGACAATCGTTCGGTTTACACGACGGAAAACAAATGTCGTAAAACTAACTACGATGTACGGAGTAATGCTCTCGATTACAAAAAAGTCAATTATCTAGGACTCACTCTTAATATTAGACTGACTTTTAACGCTCATCTAGAAAAAATCACAACAAATACTGTCAGAGTTCTTAATACAACTAAAAGGATAGTCGTGCACACGTAAAAATTGAAACTCATAATGACTAAATGGTTATATACCGTAGTAACAAGACCTATCATCACATACGGTGCGCTTGTATAAGGTGAGAAAACCAACTTAATAAGCATAGCTGCAAAGCAAGGCAAACTACAGAGAATGGCATGTCTGCTGATAACAGGAACGATGAGAACCGCGCCTACAGCAGCCATGGAAGCATTATTTCCAATTCCACCATGAAGAAAGCAAAACACAGCAGCATGCAGGCTGCAGATTAATGAACACACGTCAATTATCTGGAAAAAGAAACCGGGTATATACAACGTGCTGCTTAAAAAACAATCTTAACTATGAGATCCGATTTTTCAAAAGATTATCACATCTTAAAGAAATTGAAAGTAATAATACAGTCACGAGATGAGTGAACAAAAAACAATTACCCGGGCGGGGTCAACCTCTGTACACAAATAAGAAGCAATTTTCGCTGACCTTGGGTAAATATGCGTCCGCTTTTCAAGCTAAAGCTGCTGCACACTGGTGTGCCACAAACATTACCGACTTGAAATCTTACGCTAATGGTCAGATATCGATCATATTTGACAGTTAAGCAGCACTACTGGCCTGAAGATCGCCAGTAATAAAATCCAAACTGATTTTGGCATGCATAGACAGTCTGGAAACATCGGCAGCTCATCTGGATACCAAAAGACCAAAATGTAAAGGAAAATCTAATAGCGGACGCACTAGCTAAAAAAGGCACAACAGGGACATATATCGGACCTGAACTCGTTTCAAAATCGCTAATGAGACTGAAAAAGAAAAAATTCACAGCAAACTTGCAGCGAAGCATAAAAAACTATAGAAAAACTTTTTAGAAATGAGGCACACAAAAATCTTTCTTACAAAGCCACAAACAAACTCTCAAAATCCACTATCAAGCATGAGTCGACAAAAATTAAGGAAACTTAATTAGCTTTCTATGCCGCGGATACTTGGAGGGCGATGAAACTTTGCAGCATCTGCTGTGTAAATGCGAAGCATATTAAACGCAACGCACAACGATTCTCGGCAAACTAAAATTAACCGATGATGAATTGAAAAAGGCCCCTTTGCAATAAGCTTCTGGATTTCATTGACAAAACCGAAACTGCTGAGAGTAATAAATCAGAGGTGCACAAAAGGACCAAAAAGACTGCAGTACAGAGGCGCGAGACGAACCACCTCTTAAATAATAATTTAAAAAAGTGCCGAAGGTACAAAACAGTAAAAATATGTATACAATAGTATAAAAGTGTTATAAAACTATTACTTACAATAACAAACAAGAAAACTAATAAACAGATTCAGTTAGTGAATAGAAACATTTCTTAATGCAATAGTTTTTAACTCAAATTTAAATAAACTTAGATTATTAACATTTTTAATATTTGTGGGTAACGCATTATAAGTTTTGATGGCACTGTATTAGAAAAAATTTGGTCGATGAGAGGGCATGGATACGTTGATATTGTTGCGTGTGTGCATGATGCTGTACAAGTTTTTGTTTATGCGAAACAGGTTTAAGTTTATCTTTACAAAAATTGCAATATCGTAAATGTATAGTGATATGATGGATATTATTTACATCTCAATGAAGACTGGTTTACAATTTGTTGTTTTTTTATACACCTTAATATGCGTTTTTGTAGAGCAAAGAGTTCATGGACCAGTTTACTGTTTTCCCAGAGGATAATATCATATTTTAACCTAGTCTGAATATGGGCAAAATACAACTGTTTAAGTGTATCTAAACTAGAAAGTTGTGATAATTTAAAACAATAAAAAACAAATACTCTGGTAAAAGTTTTTGTAGAAAATACTATTAATTTAGTTTTTTTACCGTTCAGGGTTAATTGGTTATTATCACACTAAATAGCCATTGATGATAAACACTGCATTGCAAGATCTCATAAGCACTGAAAATTACAGAAGCTGATTATCGCTGATGTATCATACGAAAACGGATATAATGAGTTGCATTTTATATGATTCATAAGATCGTTTATATATATTAAAAACAATATGGAACCTACGATAGATCTTTGTAATGTTTTTCTATATTTGGAAGAAATTGAGAGAACGCAATCATTTGTCTAATAATTAAAGTTCACGTATTGGCGATGTTTTGTAAGATACGTGGAAAATCATTTCAAAGGAATACTTCTAATGCCCATGGGATTCATTTCATTTAAAAGTATCGTGTGTTCGATTGTGTCCAAGGCTTTGCTCAGATCCAAATATTAAGTATTAATCGATTATATATAATCTTTTCTATGACCTTACTAAAAACTGATAAAATTGAAATTCATTGGTAGTTATTATTATCCATCGAGTCACCTTTCTTTAGAATAGGGATAACTTGTGCAATTTTTAGGGAATCCGAAAGTATACCATGTAAACATGATTCATTTATAACTAAAGGAGAGGCTATCCAATAAACATTTTTTTTTGAGAACATTTCCTGGAATATTATCAAAGCCGTAAGATTTTGCATGGGTAATTATTAGAATAAATGAAGTGACTTCCTTTATGTCAGTAGAATGTAGAAACATAGATCGATGATGGTTGGCGATAATGTACGTAGATTAGTTGTTAACAAGTGGTTTTTTAACCGATGTAAAAAAAATATTAAACGTTGCTACTATAACTGAATTTGATATAGTGTTACCAGTCACGTCTCTTAGATTCGTAGATTTTTGTGGTCTGTTTGAATGCTATTGCTTATTAGATTCCAAACGAATTTGATTTTATTGTTGCTGTTTCAGATGTATTTTTCGTACAAATTATGTAATGATCGAGCTGCTAGTTTTATCTGTAGATCAATCCATTTAGAATCCGTTGATTTGATTAAAAAGAAAAGAGCATTTAAATAATAATTTATGATACCCAAAAAATATCAAATTTGATATTGAAATATTTAGTGTTATACCTAAACTTCGTTCTAAGATTCATTATTTAGCCTATAGAAAAAGTGGAATTTATTATTTTTGCTAAATATTCTCGATTTGCTATATATTATGTTAGAAACTATTTTTTCATCAATTGTAATACTTTGAGATGTGTGATCAGAAAGAGTTCTAGGAATAACGTCACTAACAACCACTTTTTCGCTTATATTCGAACATATGTAATCTAGCTGTGGTGGCAAATTTTCTAGCATTCTAGTTAGTTCCATCATATGGGATCTTAATTTAAAAGACGAAAATAGATCTACTAGTTGAGAACAATCTACTGCGTTTATTGTTTCATTTATATTAACGTAACCACAAACCATTAACTTGTCACTATGCTTACAAATAATGTTTAGAATGTCGAATAATTTCCGGGTAAACTCAAATAAATTTCCTGTTGGTGATCTATAAATACATTAAACTGTAAATTTTCTCAATATACACCTGGCACAACAATATTCAAAGTTTTGTTTGACACACGCCACACACGACACACTTCGTAATAATAGCATCCATTCAATAGCTTGAGACGCCACCTTTAAGACGACTTCTGCAGAAACTATATAATAGCTTGTAATTACTGATACCAAATTCATTAATTTCATCCAGAGGCAACCATTACTCGGATAAGCATAAGATATCTTGGTCGAGTATCGAACAAAAAATTTTCAATTCTGCACACTTTGATCATACACTTCGTATATTTAAATCCATGATTTTAAAAGAATATTTTACTGCATTCAGATTTATGTTGGATGACTCTTTTTTCACACCTTCGTATTTATTAGCAAATTTACAATTTTTTGTTAAGTTTTTTTTTAATTCTGTAGGTGGGTGAAAAACTGTTGAGCTAGTTTTTGATTGCCATTTTTCATAATTTTTTTTTCCATGTCTCGATTTAGTTTTTTCTACTGCGTTCCAACAAATTATACATTTCACGAACTACATCAAATCGCTTTAAACTATGTTGCATTGTCTCTGTCTAATAAATAATTTCTTTTTACTCAATAAGTAGTTTTCACTTTTGGTTTCAAAGATTATGTTTATCTAATTTTTTTTTCCTCTTGGTAATTTTTTTATTATTATAAGTTTTAAAAATATGCATTTGGCAAATCTTTCTTACATCCTTAACGGTTTCATTATCCTCTTTATTTAGATACTCTGGTTCCGCATTTATAAGAATTATGTTTGATGATTGATTGTTATCGCTTAGTTTAATTTTTAGTTGGTTTGTAATTTCTCCTTTAAAAATTTCTTCATTGCAACTAATTACTGTTTTATGCTTTACATTTTCGATGCCAATTGCTAATTTAACCGGATCGACCTTGTTTTTTATTTCAGTTATCGTACCACTACATTTTTGATTAATACGTGAAATAACTACAATCTTTTTTTATGTTTGTTTTACTTTGATTATTAAAATTCAATTTATAAATAACATCAAATTTACAACTCATTACATTTTTAAATTCGTTAATATATTTCAATAACTCATTTGTGCTATCTTCAGATATGTTACTCGTTTTACGGGATTGCTCTTTAACTTGCACTTTAAGGCTTTGTATTTCCAATGTTAAATGACATATTACTTTGTTTAACGCTATATTTTCTCGTTTTAGCTGTGTGATTATAGTTTCTACGTTTACTTCACTTACATAGTTAATATTTTCCAAAGCTTCATTGGCATGTTCGTCACATATTAATTCGGTTTCATTGATTATTTTAATTTGATTTTCGTTACTTAGCAGTGTTTTGTGCAACTTTTATGGTATACACGTTCACATTTTATTAAAGCGTCTTTTACTTTATTTTTACATCGAATTGTTACGATCAAATTAATGATTCTTATAGGATGAAGGAAAAGAAGCAACTAATTCAGTTAATTGCGACGTTTCGTGTTCGCGATGAACACTTCATCAGGCTCGCACTTTTATTGTTAAAAATAAACATTTTTTAGATTATTTTGTCAACATAAATAAAAAATGTATAATTATATAACTAACGAACATCAAATAAACGTAAGAAATTTAAAAATTAAACGAACTAACAAACGTTATAATTGTGTGGTTCAAAATTACAGAAATAAAACGATAACAGTTATATGCTACAGAGTCATAAAAAATTAATTCACAAATACAACATTCAATTAAGAGAAAAAATACAACACGCGTCATATCGTGAAGTTTGACAAACGTACGAAAGTTTGCAATTTTTGGTACTGGTGTATGACAAAGTGAAAGTTGGATTTTTGATAAGAAACCTAAAGAATTTTATTTGTAGGTAATACTAAATTGAACCAATATAAATAACCACACTAATTATATACAATTTTTTAACAAATGCTGTATGCGGATCCACCTCTAGTTTAAGTTAATTAATTAAGTTAGTTAAGATTAGAACATAAGTTGGTAGGTAAGTTAGGTAGTTTGTACATAATTAGTTAATGGTTCTTATGTTATTTTTTTTAATTAGGTTATTATATACTGAACTAAGATTTTGAGTGTCCGTTCTGAAATTGACGTTTTTAGATAAATTAATAAAGATCATTTCTGCAATAAGTCTTTTGTTAACATTGGTTTCAAAATTTAATATGGTTAGGTTGTCAAAATTAAAGTTATGTTGAAATTGTGCATGATGTAAGAACAACGCTGTTTTGGTCTTGGAAACATTAGTTCTTTTACAATTGTACTTGTGGTTTTGAATACGGTTTTTTAATTTTTGTTTAGTCTGACCGATATAACAAACTACCTAACTTATCTACTAGTTTAAGTGATCATTAATTTGATCGTAACAATTCGAAGTTTGTTATCAGGAGGCGAACTTTTCAATCATGTATTTTTACATTTCTTACACTAATTTTTCTTATTTAACAACAGTTCACTCTCAGGCGATACTTGGTCGTCCGCCATACTTTTTTGGGTAAACCGGAAGTGACACTTGCGAAAATTAAATGGCTGTCAATTTTAGTTTTTGAAACTCTAAAGAACGTTTCTACAAATTTTGAGCAAAATCTAAAATATTCTGCTTGTCGATTTGATGATTTCATATGAAATGACTCAGCTACAAAACTACACTTTTATTTATTTCATTTAGCTGATTCTGGTAAAGTCTTAATTTATCTACTTTTTATCCAATCAAATGTGTTGTGTTTAGTTCTAGTTTAGAGATTTGTACAGTACATCTTTTACCAAAAAAAAACAGTTAAACAGTTATTGATTCAAACGTTAACATAATTTAAAATCATTTTTTTAGAATAGAGGAACCTGAACTTTCTATACTTTTGAGTTATAGTTGAAATACTAATTTTACGACAAAGTTTCGGTTTATTTATGTCTTATTGTTAAGGTTGTTTGTTTAAAACTAGTACCCGATTTGTCTACGTTTAATTTTATACACGTTTTTAAATGCTTTATAGCACGCAAAGATTGTCGTTGAACTTGGTGTTCTTATAGACACAATAATTTGTATTGACGCAAAAACAGTTTTCTAAAACACACAAAAAAATTTCTTTAAATGTTGTTTAACTTATGCTATACTAACGAATTAGTAGTACAAATAGAAGCGTTGAGAGTATAACAGGAAACTTGTTGCATCTTATTCATTTAAAGTTACTCTAATGTATTAAGAAATAAATATTAAACTTATTGCTGACGACTCAAATTTTATATAAATCAATTATCATTTTACAATTTTTATTATACTTTAAACGAATGCGCAATAAAAAATTTATGACGTTTGAATAGCTCCATGCTTCAGTGTTTTTGTCTTTTTAAGTTAATCAATGTTAAGTTAAGTTATTATTGTTTAACATTTTTATTAGAAATTTTAAATATTCTATTTTTAGCATAATTTGTGAAAGATTTATCTATTCATTAATTAAGTTATACCTTATATATACATATAATTGGTTATTTTGAATAATCGTAAATAATTTATATAAATCATTCTATAGTTCTTATTACTTTGTCATCTCTTTTGTTATTTTATTTAGTTGATTGACGTTGAAAAAAAAATGTTTCCTAATTTACTGTCACTTTTAGCTAAGAATAGTTTACAAGCAGTTCTATTGCATAGATAAAAATTCGAAAGTTTTACAAAAGCTTAAACTGTAAGAGAAGAAAAAAGAAAGAAGAAATTTTTTATTGTTTATTAATACATATATGGTTTATACAAAATAAAAAAATTATAATTTATTAAGATTTGAATTCTCCTTCCTCGTCTTTCTTTAATTTTTGGGTAAAACGAGGTATCTTAAAACACAAAAAGTTCTTTGTTTTTCTCAAGCTTACAATTGTATAATTTTTCTACGTGATTTCAAGTTTTTCCAAGTCAATATTTTTTTTTTCAGTATTTTTGTTGAACTTAGTAGTTAGAGTTGCATCAGGTCTACCAAAAGACACATTTCATGCAACACTCTTTAAATTTCAGTTTTTCTTTTTAATTTGAATATATAGGTTATATGATAAGTGTAATTCTAATTTTTGCGTGCAACATTGATTCTCGTGTCTCAGCACCAGGCCCGCGCCTAGCACTTTTGGCACCCTTGTGCAAATTTAAAATAACGCCCCAAATTTGTATTGCGTTCATATGTGAGTACAGATACGGGTTAAGTTAGGTATTATTATCCACTATTGAAAAATAATTTTAAAAAGTATTTTCATAAATTCATTTTCATTTTTATATTTTACAAGTACAAGCCATAAGTCATACAAGTTAATATCCAGGTATTAGGTATTATTATTATTAATATTTTAGCTAAGTGAATTGAGCTTTCCGTGCTTTAATGTTTGCAAATTGTTTAATTAAATCTTCGGTGTCTAATTCATTTAGCTGGTCCGTTTCTATTGAAATCTAAGATTACTTAGTCGGTTTTGCCACATGGTCAATCTTAAATAATTTTTTATTATTTTGAGGTTTGAAAAAGAGTATTATGCTCGTATTAGGAAAAGAATATACTAAGTATTTAATTGTTATATAACTTAAAGTTTCTTCTGGAGACGTAATAACTTTTTCATCAAAATTTTGAAATATTGCAATTCTTTAACAAGTTTCACGGCAGTTGTGTGTCGTTCATTGCGAGTTTTGTCGATTAATAAATTTTCAACTTTTTGACATAATTATAATTGTTCGTTTCCAAAATAATTTTTAAATTTATCAATATTCCATAAAACGCATAATTATTAGAGTAAGACGAAAGTAATTGGAATCTCTTATCCACTGATGTTATGATTACGTCTAGATCGTTTTTTGTATTTAGGTTCTATGTCTAAGCTAGATACTATTTCTTTAGCATCAATCAATAGATCATTAAAACCTTTATCGGAACGATAAGCTTTCAAAAAATTATTGAAATTGTTTAATGATTACAACACTGAGCAATATCAAAGTTCGATTTTTGAATAATTTTACTAACAATGTTAACATTACTTAAAATATTATACCACAATATAAGAATGCAAATGAACTCAAAATTTTGAAATTTTTTGGCCAACGATGCATCTAAATTTTTTAAGTTATTTTTAACGTTTCCTTCGCTTATTTCAAACAGAACATTATAAACCTCCCCAAGGAGTTATTGCATCTATTCTACTAGACCAGGGGTTTCCAACTTATGAGTGACCGAGGGCCGCCATTAGATTCATGGAGTAAATAGGGGGCCGCATCCGCACAGGTATATAGGTACTATTAAATAGGTGTTAATGAAAGCCGCGGGCCGCGTGTTGGAAATCCCTGTACTAGACCATCGAGTATCCGATAAAGGCTTTAAAGTTAAATTTGTTACATTAGATAAATTAGATTTCAGAATTGACTAGCGTTTAGTAGAAGCTGAAAAAAAATACAAACAGTTCTTAAGCTAAAGAAAAAAATTTGATGCTTAAAATATTCGATTTTGCGGCATCATTGACGAATAAATTTAGGGTATGATTGCAACAAGGAACAAAGAAAGCTCGCCGATTGATCTCCAAAAATTTTTTTGTAGACCATTATGCCAACCACGCATATTTCATTACTTTATTTTGTATTTTATCCCTGAGATAGTTTTTGTGATCTTTTATTTGAGAGCGTTTTGTATGTTTTGACATAATCGGGTAAAATTTGGAAATCATTTCTATGCATTTTAAAAAGTTATAATTTTTCTCAAACAACTTATTACTACTTCCACAAAAAGCTAAATTTTGCTTACCTAAAAACTGAATCACGTTGAAAATTCTTTCTATAACAGCTGGCCAGTATTTAGTTTCTCTGTTTATTACATTTTCAATTTCAGAATCAATTATTTCATTTTTATTAAAACGGTTAGAAAGATCTATCAATTTTCGAACATTTTCGATATGTAACTTGCGCTTTTTATTAATGTTTAAAAACAAATTTGTTGAGTAGTCTTATTTTGTTCAATATTTGTTGTAAGCTTAGCTAAACCATTTTTTATAATTTCCGTAAGTGTATTGTTGTCTAATGTCAAAAAATAAATTATATTACGTATTGAAGTTACCGTTTTCCAAAAATCAAACGTTGATAAAAAAATTATTATTTACAACATTGCTAAATAAAATAAAAACATAGATGTTTTATTATATTCTTTTATCTTCATTTTTCCTTTGAAAGTTAATATTAAAACTGCTAGTTTTTATTTATCTAAGTGCTTTTTTTAACATTGCTTTTACAACAATTTTCATAAAGTTAGTTCATTATTACATGAACACATTAGTCTCCTATAATGTACGTTGTAGTAAGAGTATGTAACAAAACTTCTAGTAATTTAACCTTTAGATAAATTTATTTGTTTTACTAAAACTTACTAAGTATGTATAATATTTGCATAACAGTCTATACATTTACTGCATATTCAGTAAGGTATTGTCATAAGTAACTATTTATTGTATACCTTACTAAAAACTAAAAAAAATATAGAATCTGTTAAACATTTATTTTACTATAATAAATTTTTTGGTATTGTAAAATATGAAAAGAAAAAATGTCAACGGCGATAAAAATATTTAAAAAATAATCCCTTGTGTAATACGAAAAATTGCGAAATTTCTTAATTATAAACGAAGCTGTTTCTCAATAAAGCAAA
The DNA here is from genome assembly GCA_035610365.1 of Aquatica leii. Taxonomy (NCBI): domain Eukaryota; kingdom Metazoa; phylum Arthropoda; class Insecta; order Coleoptera; family Lampyridae; genus Aquatica; species Aquatica leii. The sequence continues at coordinate 69,952,816 of CM069435.1, forward strand.
TTTTTTATCTAATAAATCAAGACTAATATGTTTTCTAACCGTAACGTTTTGTGTTAGAAATTCCACACAGAACTCTATGTCTAAAGATAATAATTGCTTTTTCGAAATCGTTAGATATCCATAGATGTTTTACTTAAAACTTTGATTTAATACCTAAAATATTTGTTTATGGTTTGCTTTAGTATCCAAGTGATGTATGGTATGTTTAGACAACGTCTTAGTGGCACCTACACTCCGAAAGTTTTAACAACCACAAAACACGATCGGTTCTACTATAGCATGTCGATAATTAAATATTAATACTTGGTTATAAAAAATTTAAAAAAATGCATTGGTTAAGGTTTTAGCCGGTTGTACTCATAAATAAAATAATAAGCGTGCAGATAGTGCTGCTAAACTGTAGTCTCGCTGAAGCTGATCCTCACGCAAACCAATCCACTATTGTTAAATCATTATTATTGTTAATCTTTCTGCTGCTGTTACACTATTTTTAATTTTTATGCGGTATGACTTAGCAGGTGGTGTAAAAAAGAAGACATAAATATTGATATTTGAAGCAAGTTTTATTTACCTTGGCAATACGTGTTCACAACAAACAAGATAAATGATATAGGTTGGTCGTTTATCGTCGATCAATAATATAAATTGTCCAAATGCGATTATATATTTTAATTGTGCGGACAAGTGGTAATATTAATGAGTCTAGAAGGCGAAGCTTCCATCCCACACGCACGGCAGGTAGAGTTCGGTTTGTACGTTCAACGAGGAAAGGCAACGAATACGAAAGTTCTACAATTAATTTATTCTAAATGTAAAATAGGTAGTGTAATCTTATTTTGAAGTTCCCTAAATGATACATGTGGGTGTATCTACCAGTTTAAATATAATATATTTAACACCTTGAAAAGAAACACATCCTAAGACGTCATATTAACTGTTATCAAAACTTGTATCCGTATCCTTTATTTTTTGACATATTAATCAATAAATTATTTGACACATATCGTACTTTTACATAATTATTTTTATATTATTGATTATAAATAATGCAAGCAAACTTACTAATTATGTTAATTTATTTTTTTTCTGTCATAAAAAAATCTTCAAGTTCATTTAATTTTGACAGACTGAAAAGATCTCCGTCTTTAATCGGTTAATTACTTAACTATAAATATTTTTAAAATTTTACAAAATAAGTTTGTTATACAATTATCTAATAAAACTATGTGAAATAAAAAACCAAATAGAACCATTTTTAAACGTTTATTAATTGTTATTTTATATGATTTTGATTCTTTTTCTTCTATAGTTTAATCTGGTTGTAGTTAAAAATTTCTTTCGAGTTCTATTCTTCTAGTTCGTGTGTTTTTTCATCCAATCGCGATCGGACCCTATCAGCCATTTGTTTGCGTTTGATTTGCACTTTTCTTCTGTTTCTTTAATTTTTATCTGTTATCTTATACCCTTTTAAAAGGATTAACCTAATTGTTTCTTAGTGTACCTAGTCTCTCTCTTGTATCAGTTAATTTGAATATTCTTCTTATTTCGGTATTTTGTGTATGATTGCGTTGTTTAATTGTAATAGATCTTTAAAGCTTGTACACGATAGGGGTTGACCGGAGCACCTTGGGCAGTTTGCTACGAAAAATAAATTAACAGGCATAAAGTTCAATATGAGAGTTATATTTCGTGGCAGAATGAAAACTCAAACTATTTACTGATAGTTTAGCAATGTTACAGTGTTATTTCGCTTTAATATTTTTTATTTCATATTTTAAAAAAAGTGCCAAGTGTGTCCACTGGTTATACAAAAAAACAAATTAATAATAAATTTTATTATACATTCAAAATACAAAAATAACATAAAATTAAAATAATTACAAAAAGTACTGGAGTAGATTACTCTATTGTATAATCCTGAAAAGATTATTGATTCGGTTTGTCTCACCAGCGTTGCATGGCAAAGGAAGGCGAAGTACAATATTGTCAATATCTAGTATAACCTCGTCTTTAACGCTAGGAAACACTCACTGTTGGCCGTATTTACAGTAAATTCTAGTTGACCATTGTGTACCGTTACCACCTGTCCAACATAATATTTTAAAGTTTTTTAGTAGCAAATTTAACTAAAACGAAACTTTTGCTTTAATGTCTAAAACTTCTGAATTGACTTCTTCTAATTCCTCTTCATAAAGTTCAACTTTATCACTACTCTCTATTAGTGCAATACTTTCCCCACTATCAACGGAGTCACTTTCCTTGCTATGTTCTGATTTATTTTTGATATATAGATTTAACCTTACTTACTTTATTACGAGGAAAGCTGTCTGTTTTCAAAATTTTTTTTTTCTCTTTCTCTAATTTCTTGAGAACAGGCGTGCCTGTTAAAATTTGGGTGGTTTCTTTTTGCTTGCGTATTTTACCATCATTAATTTCCATTTTTGTTTTTAGGTATAGGAGGATCATACATGACATAATATCACTACTGCTCTTTGTAGGAATAGTGAGCCTAGTTATTTGTGGCGGTGTTTCGGAAAAATTAACACTTGCCCTAAATCAATACATTTCGTTATTATTACTTGATGGCGTAGCTTCATTTGATGTAGATATTGCCACATCGTTACCTCTGCTGCTAAAAATTCTTGTTTCTCAAAAATGTATCTGTTGAAAGGAAATATTCCTGTGGATCCAAATCCTGATGTTATATTTCAGCAACTGAATGCAAGTGGATAAGTTTGCTCAAATAATTCGGCTACATCATATGGAGAGATTTTTTTATCTGGATGTTCTCCTACAAATTTTCAATTTTAAGATATTTTGATTTGGCTTAGGACCTAGTGAGACGTACTTGGAAGCATTATTATAATAAAGCCTAAAGGCCGAAGACGATGGCTGGTATGGGAAGGAAAGATTAATAGTGAGACCCTATTTTCTTTAGCTAGTTTTATTGCCTGAATACTTACGTAGGCTTCATGGTTGTCCATGATTAGGAGTACTCGAGAATAGGTCGAAACATTTATAAATTTAATGAAGTGCTGCAGCTACTTCATCGATAACTCAGTGTTTACGCAACCTGATAAATTTGAAGCACTTACAGTACCTAGTGAAGCTTCTTTAATCATGTGCTCTTTAAAGTGTACATAGGAAAATATCATGAATGGGGAAAGCATTTCCAATTGCAATAATTGCACCACAAATAGTTACTATTCTTCCTTTTTCTGCAGATGATCTTGTATTAAAGAGTTTTTAAATAAAAATTAATATGTATAGAATAAAAAATGGTTTAAAACGTAAATTTTAATACATAAGTAATGTTGTTCTAATAAAGTTCTAGATATGTATATATTTTTTATTAAATTCACTTAAATGTATCTAATAAAGCCAGTAATTTTTTATTGCTTTAAGCATACGAGGATTTTGCTATTGATCACGTTTTTGATTTTAACCTATCGAAAATCTCGTCGTTTATTTTTTGCCTATGTGGAAATCTGTGTAATAATTTTTTTTCAATTTCTGTTTGTTTAGTAGAAACGCGCGATTTTTTTTTCTTTATAATTGGCATCATTTTCAGTAGATGTCCTATTCTGATTCTGTTCAAATTTCTGCATCAACGCGTCTTGTTTTTCACCAAGAACCAGCTGGTTTTGATGTTCTTGCACTATATGCTCGACTTCATCGTTTTACTGATGTTCTACTATCTTTGTTTATTCACTGCCACGTGCCGAGTTTTTGGTAAAATCTACAGGTTCTAAATCAATTAGACGGTTTACTTTAAAACATTTCTTCATGTCATTGTCATTGTAGCTATTTCCTATTTTATTTTATCGAGTGTTTTGGTAACCCACTTTAAAATGTTTGATTGCACTCTAATCTGACAGTAGAAGTTTCAAGGTAGTATTAGACGGAAGATTTTACCTTTTCTGGTTGCAGAAGGTGATTATGGGCAATGCAAGTTTCGGTAAAGAGCAAAATTCGTTGTTTCTGCTTTTTCATGTCGACGTTTAATTGCAAGAGCTATTCATTACATAATTTGGCAGTCATCCATGCTTTTTTATTAACTCGGTAAATCATAGAAAAAGATTTAACGTCTTTGAAACACTTGGGTTGAGCAGACGTCTCGATCATAAGGAGTTTAAATTTTTGAATTTCATTCATATTAACCGCTAGCAACAACGTATTCCTTTCTTTACTGCGCTTGCTCTCATGGCATTTATAGAAAAACCTCTTACCTGCATTAAAAACATTTCGTAATTGTTCAAGTTTTCCAGTTTTTTTTTGGAATGTTTGCAGATCCTTGGATCTACGCTAGAACTTGCACCACAAAGTTTTATAAAATCAAAGGTATGCTTTTTTCTTAAACTTTGGCAGACACCCATTACTCGCATTCAAATTTTGAATACATAGTACAAACGCATACAATTTTATCTTTTCGACACATGTTTCTGTCTACACTTCAGAAATCATTTTTTTAGATATAGCAACTTGCTTTGCCTATTTCTTTTCTTACGATGCTAACATTGTTGTTTTTCAAAATTGTATATAACCGTTGACTGAAGAAATGTATAAACGTTAAACACGGTATCCCAAAATTTTCTGCAAACATATTTTTTGTCTCTTACAGCTTTAATCAGTTTTTTTTCTAATGGCGTCAAACTACAATACACTTTCTTTGAATTTATAATTGCAACAAAACATCTAAAACTATAATGGAAAGAATGAATCAGACAAACAATAACCCTGGAATCACAATAACCATACCAAACATCAGTAACCTCCACAACAATAAAAACAAGTTGGAACGCTTTCTAATTATATACAAAATGTAGAGGCTTAAAATTCTAATTATACCACGAAAACCTAACTAACTGATTGTTAGGTTTTTGTAGTCTTAAATGTAGTTACTACTTAAATTTACATTACCTTATTAGATAATTGAAGGCCTGATGAAGCAGACACTGTAGTCTGTAAAACGTCGCCTACAGAATATAATCCAAAAAACATAATTTTTTCCTTACACGTCATCTTATTGGGATTTTATAAAAAAATTACGTTTAATTATAATTACCTGTTGTCAATCGACGTAAATGTAATCTTGAATAAACGCTAATTATAAATCTTATTTGACAAGCCTGTGCGTAATCTATTACCTTCGTTAGGAATTATTAACCTCACTTACGTAATATTTACCTGAAGTAAATTCACTTAAAGACTAAATCACTTTGATCCTTAATTGTTAATTCTTATCAATACTGTGTCAATCGCATTAATATTATTTAAAAAAATAACACCGCCATTTTCATTTCAGGTTAATTATTGATACAAAATTTATAGTTACTATCGTTAAAACAGCCGGAATAAAACAAAATCAAATATTTTTATTTATTGTCACTGTCACTAATAATTTAATAAACTTGTATTTAATTAGTTTATCGTTAATGAAAAATTGATGCCAAAACTTTACACTGAGTTGGGCTACAGTGGCAAATTACAAAGTGGCGCCCGAACAAGGATTTTTGAAACTGTGATCTGAAAGCGAGTGTCAATTAATAACTAACTGTTTTAGAGATTTTGGTGGGCGCTCAAGATTCCCAAACCAGAAAATCCAATATATCTGATCCTGTTCAATAACAGAAAGATATCCCAAAAACAGCTGCGCAAGTAATTTGAATTTGCAACTTGAGAAAAGAAGGGTTGATTCAAACCCTAAAAGTACATCAATTAGAAACAACCAGCAACGTTAACAAATTAAAAGCACTTATGATTAAGTTTATACAAACCGGATAACGTCCAGCAAGTACGCTCACGGTGTCTCAGAAGAAAAATACTTTCCCTCTCCCCAAGCATCATCAAATCTTTCATCAGCCGCATCGCCGGTAACATTTACTCTTCTCAGCTATTGAACAAGTATGCAAAAGTGTGCATAAATAAAAAACAACCGCATCTTGTTCTTTGACCAAATCAAATACCAAAAAATTAACTATAGTATTCTAGGTACTATGTTATTACAAACACCTTCAGAAGTATTAAAGATAACGCTTTCTTGTGGTATTAAAATAACATAGACCCATTTACCAGTTGGGAAGATTTCACTACCATGTTTAAGCAACTAGAAGAAACTGTTCAAAGTCAATTTCAACAAACAAGAGCAAAATTCGGCGACTACATTGATGCCCTCCAGACGCTAGTAATACGATATAGCCAGATGTCTTCCGAAGTTCAAATAGAAAAGGTATACAAACATTTACTGTATTCATACAAACTATACATTAAAAGAAAAGATTATACAAATCTGGCTGAATTACAACAATTAGCACATGACTTCAAAACAATAACTAAGCCAAAATCCCACAAATTCCAAGCATCAATTTAGCAGAAGACGATTCTGATTTTGCTAGAAATACCAATAGTATGTCGTACAGAAACTGCTTCAGCCTGTAACCAAAACTGTGTATTGATCTACAAACCCTCAGAAATAGACTGCTTAGGTAAAAATTGTTAATAATTTTTATTCAAAGTGCAGATCTACCATCGTGACTTTTGTAGATTCTAGAATGTTTATTACCAGCAAAAGCTATTAATTTCCAATAGGCGTTAAATTACAAACTATCCCTCTTACATGGCAGTCAATCTATCATCTCACTAGCAATATTTTGTTTGGTTTAGATGTCCTGCTGTTGTGAAAGTAAAAGAGAAAGCATTCACCATAAATGGTCAACCGATTGTTCGAGTAGTTCGGTATACATTACCGAACTACTCAAACTACTTCGGACCTAGGAGGAATACAAAGCATATCGAAAACAAAACCGCTAGTAAAAAACAATTTTCTGCAAAATAATGTAAAAGCAGTTTTAATTATTAACTAGTTCCGCAGTTAATGTACAGTAACAGCCAGTCATGAAAGAAGACAAATTTTTGTACCGGTTAAAATCGGCGCTGCTCGTTTTAAAAGTTTTCAGTAGCACGATATTCAAAGTCGAACAACTAGAAGAACCAAACCTTAAGCCCGAAACTCACTGGCTTGTGCTTTTGTCAATAGACGAAAACTTACCACTAAATACTACAACAACGACGATGCAACCGCAAATGTCGCCAGCATTGTTTGTCTCACAAAAGCACCGTTCCAAATCACTCGCATTACCAGGTAACCACAAATATAGTTAAAGTAGATACCCTTGTACATGTACCCTCGTTAGTTTCCATAAGTAAGTCAATTACTTTACCAATTTTATAAAGCTTCAAACAACCGCACGTTCTCTAAGAAAGGGTAGTATGTAATTAACCAGATTATGGGATCGCATTTAGAACTAAATTATTTAGAAATTTGGACTTTGGCCCCGCGGCGTGTAAACCACCTCTACCAGTAGCATCACTATCCCGCCATAAGTTCAAGCCTGCAGAACGCTTGTCTAGTATATAAGAATATCCGCCATTAAGCAAAGAAGCATTGTTAGTCTTGTTTTTTAGATTCTTTACTAGAAACCTCAATTAACAAACCGTCTTTGAAATCCGAATCCCTCAACCTATCTGGCTCATTCTCTCATTCTCTCATTCTTTATTCTTTGATTAATCTGATATTACCAATTAACGACTACCGCTGTGTTATTCTTATAAATTGTTAATTCTTAGATCATGGATAAAGTAACGTTGGTCGAGCTTTAATAAAATGATCAATGTGTCATTTAGTAAATTTTCCAAATTTTTGTTTACTATTAATTATATAAATAATATAATATAACTAAAAGTAATTAGTAAAACACTTACCACTTGCCCTGCATTTCGTAATTTAAAAAAAATACTATTTGAATTTTTACAACCATGTACGGTTCTGCATAAACACAACTTGATTGATCGTTTCTCATGTGACATATATGTATATGTTAGGCAACCAACATTGCCTGTATTAGTATAAAGTAGATCAAAAATTACTAAATGATAAATTTGATTTACAACCTCTAAATTAATCTTAAATAAATAATTAAAAACGGTAGCAGGTTAACAACAATACGTAAATAAGCAATAATAATTATTTAAAATCTATAACCGATGTTCAATATGTTGCCTTTCAGCTTTGATACACTTGTAGACTCTTCTCTTCAGACTTTGGAAAACACCACGAAACTCATCAACTTGACTATTTTGAATAGTATCAGTAATCGTGTGTTCCGCTTATTCAATATTGTGTAGCTGATTCTAGTTATCCAAAAAATAGACACAAAGTTTTACCATGACGTTCTCTGTTTACAGTATTGTAAAAATTTTTTGAACCAATTATCCTTCTCTCAGCGATTGCAATTCATATATCAAATTTCAAAAAATGTAGAAAAACGGTGTGCGTGGATTTTCAGTTGATCATGTACGATAATTGTGAGCATTAACACATCCAATTAAATGAAATGCGTATGTTTTTGACAACAAGTGCAGTGGATACCTGTACCTGCAGATTTGCAAACCGTGCCAGCAAAAACAAAAAAGAATAAGAAAAAGAATTGTCGTCGAGCCCATACTATTACACAAATTTAATTCTCACTGTGAAGTAGATTTAAGTGACTATTAATCTCATCCAGACAAGGAGTACAAGTAACGGTCTATCCGAATTATCTAAAAAAATTTGTGATATAAAAAGCACTGAAAACAAAACGCGCAGAAGAAGTAGCGTACAATTTACTGAATATTTTCACACTGATTAATGCACCAGCAATCCTACAATCTGACAATAGTAGAAAATTTTCTAACCAAATTGTAAGTAGTCTTAAAAGATACTGGCTACTTTAAAAATTGTAAATGTCAAGCTTACATATTTCCAAAGTCAAGGGAATGTCGAACGGGCAAATCAGGACATCGAAAACATGCTAACAACTTAGATTCAAGATAATGATAGTAATTGTTGGAGTGATGTGCTGAGATTTGTGCAACACATAAAGAATAGAGCGTTTCATTCAGGTATCAAAAAAACACCATAGTTCTTTTCGGATCTAAAATAAAAGTTGGTATATCTTTGCCTCTCAATGATACATACAACCGGAAAAGAAAAGAAGATCTAGAAAATGTGATTAAGTTATCACCAAGTATTTCCATTGCTTCTGAATCCTTAAGATAGATCCAGTTTTGACACAAAATTAAGATCAACATCAACAAAGCCCGCCATCAAAAGTTCTGAGATGCATAATGAATCTTTTTTCAACCCCTTTAGATGATCCGAATTTCGAAGCAGACTTTGAGCACTTATTGGGTTTCCTACTCTTGTGCTGTGTGTGTGTACCAAGGAAACAACGGGCGCTCATTTGGGTAGAAAACCTATTTATGCTGTTTGTGGTACTCTGGAAAAAGATATGACAGAAGGCTATGGTTCGCTGTTTGTCTTTTATGTGCAAAAAACGCCTTAGTTGTAAAAAAACCGCATCAATTCCAAAGAGAATTTAACAGAACAAGCTAAGAAAAGGCTTAAAACTTCTGAATTACCTCTTGGGCCATTAGGTACCACTGATGCTTGTCTTACAAAAAAACATATGATAAACTTTATCAATTTGGAACAAAACAAGGTATTGTAAAGACATCGTATTCAAAACAGCATTTCACAGTTTGTTATCAAAAATTGTTTAAAAAAGATGTTCTCAATCCAGAAACAACACTACGTGCAGTTGCGCATCTGCAATCTACGGGAACAAGTCGTGGATTTGTAAAATGTACTTGCAAAAAAACTATGCACTTTAAAATTTCTCAATAGTTCCTCATATAATAAATAAATTTTTTTTACTTATTCAATTTTAAATAGTAGAAGTAGAAGTAGTTTGAAAAGTAGTACTTCTTATTTTTACAGTATTGTTTTGTTTCATAAATTAATCTATTTTCTTACACATTGCCGGTCGACTAGAAAGTCCCTAGGAAGTGTATACATCACATAAGTAAAGTATGTAACAGCCAATAATAATCCTAATATTTCATACATTGCCCCACGCATTCTATACATTGCCTAGGTATTGTATAGAATACCAGAATTGTACAATTGCCGGTAACATATATAATATACAGTACCTACAGTACTTTATCTGTTTACAGCCATTAATACTAAACAAAAACTCTTTTTAAGAAGAACTAACTGAGCCTAAAATGGTATCGTAGTCTTAATATTATAAATATCTATTCTTGTGTGACAGTGAGGTTAGCAAATGCATGTGTTTTATAATCATCCCGTATACTTAACAGTGATAAAACTTCCTTTTAAATGTATCTCAATACTAGCAGAAGTTGGTTAGAATATTTGTTTTACTTTATAAATAGACTAAAAGGTTTTGAAGCTTCCGCCTAGTTTTTTTGCAAGCATCATGTTATTTGGGTATTTAAATAAATATTTTGGAAGGGGTCTGGATATTCAAAACTTCTACTCTGGTTACGTCACTGATTGACATTCGTCTTAATCATACGGTATATACAAGAAGATTCAGGGTTCAAACCTTGCTTCAATTTTGGGCTAAACGTAGGGAAAAAATGCATTGCAACAATTTAAAATACATATCTATGGTAATTTATACAGGGGCTTCATTAAAACCTATTTCCCACGTGATCTATGAGTTGAGCATCAACATTGTTTTAGGTTGGTAGTGTTACCACAGGTAAGTAGTAACATTTTTTGACATTCTCATTTGACGTTTTGTTGACATCGGGTATTATTTTTCGTCGTTTTCCTTATTCTGTATTTTTTATATTTTAAAATTGCATATTCATAATTATTCAGCACTTTTTGTGTATCTTTTGGTAAGTACTGAATAACAGCTGTAATTTTGAGGTCTAATTTTTGTAATTTTATATTATGCAATAACATTTCACGATGTTTACTATTGAACAAGTCACCGTCATTCCAATGACGCATTTTCAAATTGAAAAGTGATACTCGCAATCGTGATGAAACTTGGTCATATTCTCTTCAAAGTTGCATCGATAAATTCAACAAATATTTTCTAGAAAGAAACTTTACTTACGATGCTTTCCGACGACGTAAACAAGTTTTATTTAATAGATTTTTAAATGAGAATTGCATTTGCAAGACGAAACAGAAAGGCGTGTACTGTACTCACTGCACCTGTTATTATAGAAATTCGCAATTGGATAAAATAATTTCTTAATAAAACGGTGGCAAAATTATTTGTGGGCATCAGGTATAAATAAAGTCGCTTTAATTCGATTTGTAAGTTATAAGCATTCAATTTTTGAGATTCTTATTAAAAACTTGCCACAAAGCACTAAAAAAGAAGCTTTCGATGACTCCGTACAAGGTTATGTTTATCAATGTTTTCCAAAATTTAAAGAGAAGCATTAACAAGTGTATTGCAGCTAAAGAACAACATATTGAACATTTGTTATAAATTTTAAATAAATGTTATTACCTATTTTTATTTCAAATAAACAGGTATTGTTATTAATGTGTTATCGTTTTAATTAATTACTTAACCTTAATTTAGAGGTTACAAATCAAATTTTTCATTTAGTAATTTTTTTTACGTTATACCAATCTAAGCAATGTTGGTTGCCTAACATATGTGTCACGTGGGATCTAATCTTTTATTAAGGCCCTGTATCAATCACAATATAAATAAATGATTGGGCATAGCTTTCATGCAGGCAGAATTTTTTTGATGTTTTCTAGTCACATTATAATACAATTTTGCTTATATAATTAACATTTAATATTAACTATATATATGTTATAAATTAAATTAGTATTTAATTTATATACTTTATTATATTAAAAAACATGCATCTACAAAAATTTCACAACAAAAACAGTTTTAATTACTTGTTTACTAATTATTTTTTATTTATTTTACTGTTCGCCAACAAGCTTTTTGTTAATAATTGTTTTCTTAATTACATATATTAATGGGTTAATAATTAACTATCATTTATAGCACTAATTAAATTAAAATTTTAAATTTTGTTATGAATATTAAAGCTCACTTTGACATATATCTTTTTTTAATTAATTTTTGTTTTCACGTATCTCATCTAGAAGTTTATTATTTGTAGTTTGGTTTTTAATATTTATTGCGTAATCAACATTTTTAAAAGTAGCGTCAAGGCAATAATTTTTACTTATTATTACATTAAACTACGTTGCTACACATTAACAAAGTTTGTTGGAAAAACAACCTAATTCTTAACAAAAATAACACAATTTTCTGTATGCAGTACATAAGTAAATGGTATGCTAACAAACGTACTAGATAAAAGATAAGCTTTGTATTTCTACGGTGGCTGCTGAATAGGTAACCCACAGTGAACGTTCGTGTTAAGAAGCCATAAACTTTTAGAATTTGTCAGTCAGTAGTTCAGCCTCAGCACATTCATGACTTGCAAAGAGTAAAATAAAAAGTAGTTTCATTCAGCTAATAAAAATTAAAGTTTCGTTATGCACGATAAGCTTATAAAAATAACGTAACTTGTACGTTTAAAAAAAATCATCCAAATGAAGTGATTATAAACTACATTCTCTTAATTCAAATGTAAGACAACGGTAAATAAAATCGGAAGACTTATTGCTTTTATAAACCGAACTTCATAATCAAATGTTCATTGGAAATGGCAGCATTACTTGTACCTGTTGGTTAGTCTCGGTTTACGACGTGCACCGCCAACTGTGACCAAACGGTGCTCACAGTTGATAACCTGTGGTGTTTACAGACCAGTTTCTATATATTTTTATTAAACTAAATGTGGATAAAACTAAATCTTAATTTAGTTTAACGTTTTGTTTGCATTGACATTTTTTATATTTTATGGCTTATTTTAGAACGTATTTGAATTAAAGGGGGGCCAATTGATCTATAAGAGGTACTTCCTTCCTACCGCAGGAGGTCATTGCAAGAATTCTTAGAAAACAATTTCTTACATGTTCGTCAGTACGTTTCGAGCTTAAGAAGACATGTAACAAGTCTGCATGTTTCATGTTTTATCATTGTTACAATGATCTAGTAATGGTCTTAGAACCTTGCTCTTTTCTCAGCTGAAAGAATTTGTGATCTATGAGTTTTAGCTTGGATAGAACTACATGATGTTCGTGACAGATTTATTTGATAATTTCCGGCGTTTAATGGTTATTTAAATTTGATCGCTTTTACTCACTTTTTTGATCTCATTTTTTTATATATTATATAAGAGTGCTAATTAACATTTAACAGATCGTTTTTTCTAAAATAAATAAAAAACGAATACCAATTAGGAGACAGGTGTAAAGATAAAATATACGAAATTCTATCACATGACACCAGTTCTCGTTTTTCATTAGAATCATAATGTTACAAAACATGTTTAATAATGAATTTATTAACACTCACTTGTTTTAATATTAATTGTTAAATGGTTATAAAGCTTTCTTTTGCTTAATAGCAAAAATTTGTGTTCAATATCCTAAAACTTTGAAAAGAATGATCGTTTTGGAAACTTTAAACAGAAAATTATAATATATTATTAAGGTAATTAATCAACTAGTTACGATTCTAATTAATTGACTTTGAAAATATTATTTTAAAAAAATTTAAAAACGGAGGTGGTTTCATTGGGAGGTCACTGGCTCGCTATCGAAATAAAATTACTTTTTAGGAAATTTCACAAAACAATTTCTTTTATCACTAAGACAAGACCTACTTTACATACTAAACATATTCATTTTGTACGACGTGGTTCAATCTTCTAACCGCAAAATCCGCATCTTAGTGACACCGTAAAGTGGCATACCCGACGCTTCGCTTGGTACCTGTCGCTTGAATTTTTTATATGAAAGATCATATTCAGACTTGGGTCCAGGTTTTTTGCAATTATGTATTCCTATTAATTCTCTTGCCACAGCTACCTTAAATTCTTTGAGTTTTAGTGATCGATCATCACTTATTTTTCAGAACAAAATAATCAAATTTATTACAGCGACATAAAAAGTGCCAAAAAAAGTCACCACCTTTACTTGTTCAGTCTGTCTATTTTATATAAAGATTTTAACACAGAAACGTTTCACATTTTTTTTCTTTGGACAAAAGTTGTTATGATAGAATTGTGAAGATTAAAAAAAAAATTCTTCCTGGCACAAACCCAAACTTTATAGTCGCGTTTTTTCGACTTTTGGAGCATGTATTGCCGAAAGGACGAACTGCATTTAAATTAGATCATAGACTCGTTTACCAACTGGTGTTCATCAGGTTTATTAATAATGTTTGTAGATTTCCAATAATTTATTCAGAAACGGCCGTACTTTATACAGTTTATCAATATCTGGGTTGCTCTTCTTGGTTGTACATTATTGTCATTCAAATAAATGTTTCTGAAGATCCACATAACTCTACTTCTAAACATAAGACGTGATATAGAACCATCACAAATTTCTTTGTTATACTCTATTCCTATAAGAATATTTATTCCCAAAAACAATTTCATTGTTCAATGTTTTTTCTGAATTTAGATAAATCGCCAAATTTTTGTAGAGCATGTAAATTTGTTTGCTCAGTAATGTGTAAAATTAAATTTTAAGAAATAGACACGAAGCGTCATCAGCAATGTTCTTGGGAGCAGATTTTTTAGTAAACGAAATTAAAAGCGCGGTTTTATTTTTGGAAGCCCATCCAGTTTTACTTAAGCTTGAAAGCGATTGATATTTCGTTTTGATTCAGGTTATCTTGAACAATAATTTTATTTAATATGTCGTAGTCTTCTAAATCTTCCCCATCTACGTTCACGGTTAGGCCATAGGTGAAATATTGTGAATAAACTTGTCAATCTCATTTTCATAATTCTTTAGCTCTAAGTAACTACACTTTTTTTCACTAAAATTAGTAATTTGTTATTATTCTCAGTGGCATTATATTTTTAAATAAATAAGATATTGTCATCATTTGATAATATGTTACAATACTGTGTTTTTTTTTAATATTACACACAACGTAACGGTTAAAATTTGTTAACTGACAGATTTCAAAATATTATAATACGTACATTTTTTACCGGCATACATTTAACGCAGTTTTCAGTCAGTAGCCAACAGGTGGCGCAACATATACAATCTGGCGTAGATGGTTTCTAAAAGCTACCACTAGATCTCTTGAAATACATTTTTGAAAAGTGGTTTGTTTATGAAATCCCTAGGAACAAAACGGTTAATTACATGTCGTTTGAATTGGTCTCTAACCGAATCATTTTAATCTATAAAAAAAGCTTTATTTTTGCAGAATTGTGTTGTACAGGTTTTACATTTGATCAAAAACTT
Source organism: Aquatica leii (assembly GCA_035610365.1). Lineage (NCBI taxonomy): Eukaryota > Metazoa > Arthropoda > Insecta > Coleoptera > Lampyridae > Aquatica > Aquatica leii. The sequence goes on from CM069435.1 coordinate 69,968,060, forward strand.
TCTTTTTTAACTGAAGGTGTAACCAAAAACCAGTTTTTTCACCACGTCTGGTGTCAGGTATAATGATTCCTTGCTAGCAGATAAATTATAATTATATTTACAAATTTTGTTAAACAGAAGTTATGAAGTATTAGAATGTTTAATTAGTATCAAGAATACGAAATCACTTAAATGTGCACTAAAAAAATTGCTGACATAAAGTTTTGCTTAAAACACGTTATTTCTTCTTTTTATATTGGTTGTTGCCCTTATTTATGAAAAAACCAGCAATAATTTTATATCATGTTGGGATTCCATCTACATTGATATCGTTTTTTCATTTTTGAAATATCTTGATAGAATATTTTTCTCTGTTCATCACTCATCTTTCCTAAATTAGCAGTTAAGAAATCCAAATGTGACTACATAAAATAAACTTTTAGCGACTTTTGACGCTCTAAATTTTTATTGTTTTCTACTTAACTAGTAAGGGTATCTTGGTAGTTTTCACTGTTTTAATTAGTATTGCACCAAACCAAGCAGCTTGGCTTAAAACGTAAAAGTTTGGCTTGGTCTTAAAAGTCAAGCTTTCTAAAAATAAAAACTTGACTTGGCTTGATGTTTGTGAATACAAGCTTAACTTAGTTTTTAAGCTTTTTCAAGCTTTTTCTTGTTTCTTTCGCAAAAGTAGTCTATGGCCTTTGCAACACGTTCCCCGCACGCATTGTAGATCACGGCCACAATATAAATAATTGCCCAATTACTAGCATAAGTTACCTCAGAGCTTTGAAATGAAGTGAAAGAACAACACGTCTGTACGCGGGAATAATAAAAAGATTAATAAATTAACCCAAATTCATAGTTATATTTACTTAATTATGTTATTATTAATTTGATAATAAGAAATACACCATTAAGTATGGTTATAATAAATATACTAAATTTATTGACGTGTGGTAAGCAGGGTAATATGCACAAAATAATGACCTTACAGAGTATTCACGATGCGAGGTTTAAATGTTTATACGTTTTTGCTTGAATTCTGATTGATACAGGCTTAGTAGGTAACCTATACACAGCGTGTTTCTGATAAACAACTACAAACTTAAGAAAAAGCTTTCTTGTGGAGTAAAATAAAAATTTTTTATATAATGGTTTGATCTAAAGTGACCCATTTTCGAGATATTTGCAATTAGTTTTCAGGCCGGTTTTGTCTATTTAAATAAATAGAGATTGACTTTTGATTGTAACTATGTGGTAAATGCTGTGAGATCCGTATTTTAAAATGTCTTTCCGTATTGCGTTAATTGTTGTTCTCTTTAAATTCCGTCAACTACAAAAGAAATTGTTATTAAAATAATTGCAGCAGATACCAATCTTTATTTCTTCGTATTGACACTGACCTAACTTAACAAAATGTACTTTGCGTACTCGATTACGTTTATCTGCGGTTGTAACCAAAACAAAACTTCAGCTAAATAAACAAAAAACGTTACAATGTAAGAAGTATAAATTCCAGATTCAGTTTTTTTAGAACTTATTTCGACAACTTGCTTTATTTCTGTTTGGATCTCTTCAATTGAGACTGTTTGGTGAAGTGATTGATAAATTTTCTTTTGCGGTATAAATTTTACATTACGATATTATTTTTAAGTGCTTGAAAGCTTAACCTGCAAAAGTTTGGCTTGACTAATCTTAAATTTGGCTTGATTCTTTAAGAGCTTGACACTGTAAATCCCTAGTTTTATTTTTCCAGAAAATGTTTGCAAACATTTTGAAAAGAAGTCTATACCGCCAGTTCTAAATCATTTATGTTACGTTCAAAATTTTTGGAAAGCTTCGTAATTTGTGGACCAACAAATACATTTCTTCACAAACTTTTGCATCAGACAGTTTTAAAAAATCAAATCTTAAGTATTCAAAACAGTTGCCTTCTTTTTCTAGTGCCTTCACATTCTGTTGAAACAACAATTAGTTTATATATTTATGTGTAGAGAGGGTACAATTACCAAATTAAAATCCACTAACGGTTCAAATTTCATAATCATTAAATTTTCTAAGAACCATGTTGGTCCGTAGATGCCATACTTTTATCTGAACTGCTCGGCTATCTTACAAAATATTTGGTAAATCTTTCTTGCAGTTTAAGTAATAAGGAAATAACCTTAAGGTCGCCACAGATTTTACAAAAGGAATTTGAATATTGAATAAAATTAAATATAGTTGACATACCGTTACTTCAATACAATGTAAACAATGTTATTCTTTTAATTGAGATTTTAAAATGTTTTGTTACGAGAAACTCAGGTTTCTTAAGTTGATCCGCCAAGAATAAATTGTTACGCTGGTCTTCTTGTAACAAAACAAAGCAACGGCTAGCACAGTTTTTTCGGAGAAGGATCGCAGACTTTGTTATGTGTGATTATAACGTGATTCTAAAAAAAGGCGCCAAGACGATGAAAAATTAAATTTGGGAGATACCGTCTAACTCTACCCGTAGCAGGAATAGAATAAATAACACCACAGAAGTAATAACACCGAATATATATATATTTATTATATCACAGAAGATGAAGAAGGTGTATAAATGTACGTTCTTAACAATATTTACACGTAGGTCGAACGAATTATAAGTTGCGCCAAATAGCGAGCAACACACCGTACAACAAGCTGACCCTGTCGGTCTAAACAGTTACATAAATATAACGTCTGAATTTATATTTACAAATCTTTAAATTGTAGACAAACAAAACAATTTAAGCCTTTGAGACTCAACGCGCACTGCTTATAAGTTCGTGAAGCACATAAAAATTATTAACTGTGTTAACTTAACATGCACGTACGGTCATTAAAACGACATGACCACCGAAGTACAAAGCAAAGAAAGAAATTAAAGTAGTATTATTCACAGTTAGGTTTTACCTCAGTCGGATATTAGCTAATCTTCGTACTTGATGTACCTAAACGAGCATCTAACGTTAACACAAATAAAAGGTTTCCTTAACATCCAATCATTAAGAACGCAAATGCGCAGCGTTTCCCTTCGACTTAACAGCATAAATTTCTCGTGTTTCTAGTAATTATTTTTCCAAAGAGAGGTTGTCCTGCCTGTTTCCAACCCTTGACGGTGGATACGATAATGACGTTTCAATAATGTGACGTCATGGAAACTTTCCAACGAGGCCACCTGCTAGTTATCTTCGCTGATAACGATGCACATTTGGTGGGTACCAATATCCGCCCGATTCAACCTTCCAAATGCAATTGTATATTAGGATAGTAGCGTGAAACAATCTAACGGTAAAGGTTAACCCGGGCGTAAAAGTACAGAACCTCGTACTGGTCTGGTTTTGTAGGAAGTGAGGTAAAAATGCTGTCTAAAATTTGACAGACTCGGCGCAAGAGTAGGGAAATTCTCCTGACAAATTTCATACTCGACGAGAAATTTTTCATACTCGCGAATTTAACTACTAATTTCTTTTTTTAACATTACAGTTTCTTTGGTTAAAATTCAAATCCCGTATGATGTCATTGAAGTCTGTTTGAGTAATGAGATGTGTTTTTTTAGATTGACATTCAAAACGTTTGTTTTTTTAAATATTTTATATCTTCTTCGTTTGTGGAATTTACAAAAAATTAATCCTTTGTAGTTGGAAATTCACGATCAGTTCTTTTCAACGGTTTACTTACAGATGAGATTTCTGGTTACGTTACATTGTGTTTATTTCTTTGTTCAAAACTCTTCAATTTTCATAAGACAGAAGTAACAGACCGTGTTGTGATTTGTTGGGTTACGCCAAATCATTAGCTTTCGTGACAATACCTTAGAAATAAAAAAGTCAGTAAATCTAACAAAAACCATTAATACAATCAAAGTGAAATAAACTCTCAATTAGTGTAAGAAACGTGTAAACACACTGTTCATGTAGTGATAAAATTAACTCACCTATTAAACGAGCGCAGCCAGGAAACCAATAGTGCTCAGCAAAATTTCCAAATAGCTAACGGTCACTTCCTCTTTTGTAGAAGATGAATACGACGAGATGAAACAAAACAAAACAAAAGAGTAAAACTCGCAAATTGAAAAACACTAGCAGATCGAGACAAAGACACAGTCAAAACAACAATTAGCAGTAAACTCAATTTCCAGAGAATGATTGTGACGAACATCTATTAAAAGTCCTAGATAAGAGTAACATGCGGATTATTTAATCTAACTAGCAAGGTCAAAAACGAGGGTACCATCCTATGTCTTCAGAATGCTAATTTATAAATTAAAAATGAAAGACATCACTATAATCGTAAATGCGGCAACTATCATCTCTGTAAAACCAACGTACGCAGAAACATTAAACAGCAACAAAGAAACCATAAGCCCGAAGTAGACTGGGAGAGAAAAGAAGTAATGATAATAAAAGCAACCCACAAGAACAAATACAAACACGGCGACGAAGCTCAGAAGATAATCACAAATTTAATTAAACCAATGCAAAGTGGTATTAATATAAGCAGAATTAAACAAACTAGAGGCGACGGAGTAATAATAGAAACTAACTCGGCAGACAATTTAAAAATAATAGTCAAAAATACGGCGATTAATAATGCTGGATTGGAAACTGTAAGACATAAAAAGCAGTTGGTCCAAGGCTCATTATAAATGATGTTAATAAGCAGCTCACAAAAAGAATGTTAGTGAAAGCAATAATTAGACAAAACTTGTAAGTCAGGTCCTAAAGACAGAAATAGAATGAGTCAAGAAACCAAGCAGCCACAGGGTTAGAGAACCAAAATGCCCTTGCTTAAAAATTAAACAAGGAACCAAAATCAATACCACAAATTATGAATAAAACACGACAAAAAAACTTGAACATGGAAAACTGGAAAAGAAACTTTGTACGTCGTATCCATGTACTTTACACATTTCCGAAGAAATTGAAATGCTGAAATGATCAACAATATCTTAAACACATACCCTAACCAAAAAGTCATAATTGGAATAAACGCCAACGCAAACTCCACCGTATGGCATAGCGATACAACAAATCAAAGAGGACGCTAAATCGAAGACATCATAAGTAGAAATAGGCTTAAAGTCAGACAATCGCCAGACAAATATAGATGTCACCCTAGTTTCTAAAAAATGTTTTGGTAACATAAACAACTAGAAGGTCTTAGACAATGTCTCATTTAGCGATCATCGTCTAATAACTTAGAAATGGCACTCTAAGTTTAAACCCAGAACGCTCAATGATACGAATCATCTAAGATACGCCATAAAAAAGCTGACTGGCAGAAATTCCAAAAACTGGCCGATGAAAAAGAGATGATAAAACTTAAAATACCCAAAAACAAAGATGAAACAGCACTGCCATGAGTAAAAACAGAAAAAATACACACATCAGCAACAACACCATTCAAAACAAAGGATATGAAAAATGTAGGTAAAATGGAGAACTGCTGAAATTGTCAGATTAAGAAAAAAATATCACAAATCCAGAAAAAACAAAAAAAGCACCGATTAAATCATAACCATGAAGAATTCTCTCGAGCAAAAACACAAAACCTCAGTAACTTTATAAACGAAATAGAAAATAAAGCACAATGGGATACAATATAACACAGTGACAAAGTCTAATCAGAATCACAATGTTGCTGTAAACACAATCAAGAAGGTCATCGGAAACGTCACGACAAGCTACCAAGTGCAACCTAAACGATGCGGAATTTACAAAAAAGCTAAGGGAGCAAGCACACCAAAACCTAGTTATCACAAAAAGAGACCCCTTTAGAATAAAACAAATAAAAAACGTAGCGGTGCACATGAAAAATAGCAAGGCATGAGGCCAGATAATTTTGACAAAGACACCGAAATTCTTCCTTAAAAAGCAAGATTTTGACACAGTAATTGTACTGAAACTAAATATTTTTACAACTACAAAACTGGACGCAATGGATATAGAATCTAGAATAACGTAATAACATACGCAAACGAAGTATAGTTATTAAAGTAGGTTAATAATAACTTAATTGTAGTGTTATAATCACTTTTTTATTTTGATTATTATCCTGTTCTTCTATCATAGCAAAATTATCACTTTTAATACTCACACTATTTTGCTTGGGAAAACCAAGTTTATTTTCCTAATTATTATTAGACTTTTTTGTGACTAATGACGCCAACCTAAAGATTATTTAACCTTTTGTTGTGACAGCTATGATTAGTGTAACTAATGCTACGATATATTTTTTGAAGGAATATCTTGGTAACTAAAAACAATTCCAATTTTGGACATGAAGTATATTTTAGAGAGTTTAGCATACTGAATGCCATACGATTTGCAAGGTATTTTCAACACCGATTCAACTTTTTACTATAGGAATAGCTCATAACTCTAAAATGAAAAAAAAAACTGAGTTACGAGGTGTTAGACGTTAACGTTACTAGGAGTATTTACGTTATTCCGCTACAAACGCCATTTTTCAAAATTTGTTACTTACAACGTTTTGTTTCTTAATTTGCTATAACAAAAGAGTTTTCACTCCACTTATTTATCTTTAATAGCTATTAAAAAATCAATTTTATGGAAATTCTTGATAGTTGGACAATACATTTTTAATTTCATATTTTTATTTAATATTTGCAATTAGTACATATTATCTTATATTAGTTTTCAGAAACCTAACTTGAGCTTAGTAGTTAAATTATAATCAATATATAGCTAATCTAACTAAATTAAACAACGACACTTGACGCTTCTTAATTAATTACCTTTACTATATTATGATTTTAACAATGTGTAAAAAGTAGCGTTAGTAAAAGATTAATAGTTGTTTCAAAAATATAACTTTTTTGATTTTGCAAATACATACTATTTGGGTTTTATTGTTTATTGAAGACATTAACAAATCGAAGCGTTTAAATAAAAAAAAATGCTTTCCGTTTTTAACATGCTCTATCTTTATCAAATATGTTTTTCATTAATAAACGATTTTGTATTTTGTATTTAATTTGTAAATAATCTGTAAAAAATCATGACCCACTTATTTAAGTAGCAGGTAATCTTTGTTATTTTTTTAATTTTAAATCAATGGCTTATTAATAACTAGCAGATTTTTTTGCATAATTTTTAGTGCAGCGTTTTTTTATCTTACCATCGCGCCTAATTTTTTTTCTTAAATTTGATTATTGTCAATAGCAAATAACATATTTTAATTATAACCAAATAGAAAAAATATCGACACAAGAACGCATTTATGTTTAATCCCGCCTCTTGCGTCGCAATTAGACTACAGTAGCGTACGAAGTAATACATTTGCGGTAAAAATACATTTTTAGATAATTTGTGAATAGATTTGTTAAAAATTCACTTAAATTGTCATTTGTATCTTTTTAAAACATATCGCATATTTAGTAGCACGTGCATCATATTTATTACGACAAACTTGTTTATGTTACAAAAAAATTATTATTAAAAATTATAACCAGATTATTTATACATATCTATTTCGTTTTTAAATGTCTTGGAATTATGATACAATTTGCTGGATTTTAAGTTGCAACCTTTAGTGATTTAACACTCCTTTTACAATACGGTTCACTATGATTATCAACCAAGTAGTATTCAATGCATATTATTTCGATAAGTATGCGGGAAAAATGATTGACGTTTCCAGTTTTAGGTGAGACAAGTTCTAGTATAAATGTGTGACTTACGTATACAAAATTCAAATCATTTTAATAAAACCCTAGTTTAATTCAAAACATAAGTATGCAAAATTCGTTTTTAATTTCCATGGTTTTTATAAAAGTCATTTTCTTTTTTTATTATCACAAAATTGCATATAATTTTATTATTAACTTATTCTAAGAAGATACCATTGTTACTACTTAGTTGTTATTAAGTTATTAAATTATTATCGTTTACTACAGATTAATGCGTTGGTTAAGCTTACACAACTATTTATAATTACTTAAGGTGGTTTTTTGAATTCTGTCACGCTATAAATTGTTTGTTTAACTGATACAAGAATACTTGTGTACCTACTGTTCAACAACTTTTTTATTACGGTTACACAAGCTATAAATATTTTATTTGCTCCGTTTTGTTTACCTAAATATAATTGTCTTGTCAGTTTTGTATAAATGAGTCGTTGTTTAGGCACAATTTGTTTAATCTGCATTTATAACAACAAAATTAACATGCATATGCATATCTGAAATTAGTACGATACCGAACAATTAACATTCACAGAAGTTTCAATTTATTATTAAAATTAATACGTCGATTGGTCTGCCATCTAGTAGTTAATTAATAAATATATTAGAGCACGTGCGCAGACCCGCGCCTAGCACTTTTGGCGACTTTGTGCAAATTTAAAATAACGCCCCAAATTTGTATTACGTTCGTATGTGAGTACAGATACGGGTTAAGTTAGGTATTATTATCCACTATTAAAAAATAATTTTAAAAAGTATTAACATAAATTTATTTTCATTTTTATATTTTACAAGTACCAGCCATAAGCCATACAAGTATTTTTTTCATTTTAGTTTCAAATGTAATATATGATACAAAAGCACAAGCAATAAAAAAAATATTTAAAACATTAAAAATACTCGTTTATATATCACAGGACGAATTTGATCGACAAATAAAAACAAAACAATATATTATTTTAATAATGCAACATACACAATCTCCAGGTATTAGGTGTTGTTATTAATATTTTAGCTAAGTGAATTGAGCTTTACGTGGTTTAATTTTTGTAAATTGTTTAATTAAATCTTCGGTGTCTAATTCTTGTAGTTGGTGCGTTTCTATTGAAATGATAACAAGATTACTAAGTCGGTTTTGCCCCATGGTCGATCTTAAATGATTTTTTATTATTTTGAATTTTGAAAAAGCAACCGAAATCGACATTGTTAATAAAATACGAAGTATTATGCTCGTATTAGGAAAAGAATACACTAAGCTGTTAATTGTTATATAATTTAAATTTTTTTCTGGAGACGTAATAACTTTTTATATTGCAATTGTTTAACAAGTTCGACGGCAGTTATGTTTCGTTCATTGCGAGTTTTATCGTTTAATAAATTTTCAACTTTTTGACATATGTAATTCTAATTGTTCGTTTTCAGAATAATTTTTAAATTTATCTATATTCATTAAAAACGCGAAATGATTAGAGTAAGAAGAAAGTAATTGAAACAACCAACTTTGAACTTTAAAGTTTCGTCGTGAATTTGTTCATCGTCACATTCATAATCAAAATGGTTTTTTTTTAATTTTTCGCGGTCTTAGATCTCTTTGTTTTTTGAATTTAGGTTCTATGTCTAAGCTGGATGCTATTTCTTTAGCATCAATCAATAGATCATTAAAACCTTTATGAGAGCGATAAGTTTTCAAAAAATTATTCAAATTATTTAAATAATTACAACACTGAGCAACATCCAAGTTCGGCTTTTGAATAATTTTACTAACACTGTTAACTTTACTTAAAATATTATACTACAATATAAGAATCCAATTTTTTGGCCAACGATGCAGCCAAATTTTTTACGTTATTTTCCAAGTTTCCTTCGCTTATTTCAAACAGAGTATCATAAACCTCCACAAGTTGATACTTTAAAGGAGTTATTGCATCTATTCTACTAGACCATCGAGTATCCGATAAAGGTTTTAAAGTTAAATTTGTTACATTAGATAAATTAGATTTCAGAATTGACCAGCGTTTAGTAGAAGCTGAAAAAAATACAAACAGTTCTTAAACTAAAGAAAAAAAAATTGATGCTGAAAGTATTCGATTTTGCGGCACCAAACACCAAAACCAACAAAAGAAATTTTGTCAAGCTTTCACCCGACACATCATCTATAAGACAAAATAATAAAAAATGTTCTTCTATACTGATTCCCGTGCTCTTTAAATTAACAAATCTTATACAAACTGAAATATGTTTTTGGTGACTAGAGTCAGGAGTGCAGTCTAATAATATGGAATAATATTTTGCCTTTTTAATTAGTTCTAAAATTTTGAATTTGATATTTTCACCGATCAAGTTGATTACTTTATTTTGTATTTTATCCCCGAGATAGTTTTTGTGATATTTTATTTGAGAGCGTTTTGTATGTTCTGACATAATCGAGTCGAATTTGGAAATCATTTTATGCATTTTAAAAAGTTACCATTGTTTTTCTCAAACAACTTATGACTATGATTATAAGCGACTTTTGGCTTAGACCGCGTCGTAGTAAAACACCTAGACTTAGGCTTGGTCCTAGTCTCTTCTTGAGAACCAAAACAAGAAGTAGAACTTGGCCTTTGTCGTATTGTCGTTCGTGAACCCAAACAAACTTAGGTTTGCAAGACATTGCAGCTTGCATCTTCAGAGTGGTAAATGTCACTGAAAGAAAAAGTGTACATGACGATATTTATACCAATAGCAATAAGCGTGATTAACAAACCTTATCTTTCCGTTACCGCTTGACTGACTTCGTTATTACTCGTAGTAAGTGTTTGTGTCCTTTACAAGAAGGTCGATCTTTGTCTTAGAGGATATAATACTGGTAGCCAAGATTTGCTGAGTCCACAGCTTCGCGGATTAGTCTGGGAAAGTAGAAAGGAGTTCTTGCCAGCACTTTAGTTTGGTCAAAATTCAGCGTGTGTCCTTGGTTCCACACGTGTTCTGCCACTGCTGATTTAGTGACTCTGCGGTGTTTGCAGTCAGCCATATGCAAGCGAAAATCTATAGATTGCGTAAAATTAATAAGTAAAAGTTTGTAGTTTGCAAACATCAACTACTAATTTTAAGTGAGGATATTAATTTTACCGTTGTGAATGCTTTTGGAGAGTAAACGTTGCCAACTTCTGCGTATACAGACTAATTATTTAGTATGTAGAATGTAGCATTACTCGTTTTGTATTGTAATATTGACAAGAAAGAAAAACATGTTGTAATTTGAAACAAAATTTTTTCAATTGTTGATTTTAAACAAAATATTATTTATGATTATTTATGGTTGGCAGGTTGACAGTCATTGGCACGTGATCCATATTTTCTTTATAATTTGTTACAACTAATATTGACTGTCTGAGATATTTTTTTAAATCGAAAGTTTGCACTTTTTCTACAATTATCCAACCACTATAAGCAGTTGGTATTGTCAATTTAGTTACATACCAAAATTTAGTCGACTATCAAAGCTTTCTAAAAATTCTGCTGGTTGAGCTTATTTTATGTTAGGTTATGCTGGCAAAAAAGTATTGTCTTTTGTTGTTTGTGACGAAATAGAATTAGGTATGTATTTGCCAATGCTTATATATTGTTAATACATACGCGCATTGCAAAAAATATATTATTTATATATTTTAACTTAAAACTTAGATGCCAACTACCAAATACTACTAATATTCAAATTTTCTTGGTAGTCGTAAGGGCGCCAATTACTGGGTGATACATTTTTTACAGTAATGTTCATGTTTGTTAAAACCGAATAATATTTGTTTTATTGATAATACCTAGGTTTATTTTTTAATTTTTTTTGAAGATAGAATGAATGAAAAGGAAGAGCAAATTGCACAGGTAGTTTACGCTGTTAAAGATGCCTTGCCAAAATTAAGAAGTCTATCAAAAATGAATCAAAGCTGTGAAATCAAAGTTACTAGAATGACGACGTCCCAAATTCAAACCCTCGTTAATCATTTCTGAACACAGCTTAGAATCTTCAACAAAGACAAAACAATTTTTTTGCAAAAAACCTAAAAAAAGTTATAATTTGCAAGAATACAAAAAATTCTCGTAATTTTCACTTTTTTACTTCTACAAAAGAATACTTTCAAATGTAATAAATATATATTTAAACTACAAAAATTGGTTAACCCATAATTATGTCCGTAGATGAACATATAACTCATCTCACATAGCAGATAAGTCAATTATGCAATAAAAAAAGTAGAAAAACGGGAAAAATGAAGAAGACAGTGTTATGTAGGAAATAAGAAGTTTGTTTAAAAAATAAAGAGAAAGTTATCGCCTGTGGAAGTAAAAACAGTTAAAATTGCAGAGATCATAGAAGAATTACAACAAAAGAATGATATTTACAACAAGAAAACCAGTCGCTAAAGGAACAGAGGAGATAACAACAAATTAGAATAGAAGTATTAGAAAAAGATATAAGAAAGAAAAATTTAGTGATTTATGAGATGGAGGAAACGGAAGGAAAAAATGAAAAATAATTGAGGAAGAAAATAAGAGATATATGTCAAAAAATAGGATGTGCAAACAAAATAGTGAGGGAACAACGCAAAAAGTTAGGTAATTATATGAAACAAGTAAGTGAAGACGCAAAAAGACACAATTAAGATATAACAAACTCCTAATAGACGGAAAGGAGTATACGCTAGAGCAATTAGAGGCTAATGAAGTAAAATAACTGTCAAAAATAAATGATAAAATGAGTAAAGCAACAACATCAAGAATGAAATCGACAAAGAACTATGACAATGATGAATTGAAGAAGCAAATGAAAATTATTACAAATAGTGAACGGCGTTCAAAAAACTGAGTAAAAATAAAAACCGGTCGAAAAAATTGATGACGAACTACAAAGAAGATGAGTAAAGAAAAAAGATACATAAAAAGAAAAGAACCGAATTTTTGGTTAATGGCATGGAATGTAAAAAAGTTTAAACAAGGTATCAGTAACTACGAACTTAGTAAACGAAATAACAAGATATAAATTGGATATTGCAGCAGTACTAGAAATGAAATGGAAAAATTGTGGAATAATAAAATCAGGAGATTACACAATAGCATATCGTGCAACAAAAGAGGGGAAATTTTGAACAAGGTTTGTAATAAACAACAAATATAAACATACAATATTAACATTTAATCCGATAACTGGTGGTACTAAGAATAAAAGCAAATTTTTTTTTTTTTAATATTACCATTTGCAACGTACATGCTCCGATGGAAAATAAAAGAAATGAGGAGAAAAAGTTATTTTATGCACATATGCACACGCATAAGAAATACTAGATGCAACCTTAAGACACGATCTGAAAACAAAATTAGGAGACTTCAATGCAAAAGTGCGAAAGAAAAAACAGTATAAAATAATTATAAAAAAAGCTTGCACGAGTAGATCAATGATAACGGACAACGTTTAATAAACCTGGTCAGTAGTAATAATTTGATTGTAAGCAGTACAAAATTTATGCACCGAAAAATTCACAAATAAACATGGATGTCTCCGGATAGAATAACAGGGAATCGGATTGACCATGTTATAATAGAAGCAAGGGTTAGACATACAAGATGTGCAAAGCTGTGCAAGAGCGGACTGCAATACATACAATTTTTTAGTACGGGTAAAGTATATTCAAAAAATAAAAACAATGAAAGAAGAACGGGGAGTAGTGAAGTGCAAGTTTAACATAAACGAATTAATACAAAATAAGCAAACAACCAGGAGATACATAAGAAGTATAAACAGAAAATTAGCAACAGGGTAGTATGGACATTTAGAACATCAGTGGGTACAAATAAAAAGATCAGCTATAATGACAGCTATGGAAATTTTACCAATAATAAATACAAAAAAATCAAAGAAAAAAAAATGGTACAACAAGGAATAAAAGAAGCAATACCGAGGCGAAATATAGCAAGAATAAAAATAATTGATAACTTTAGTAAAGAAAATCGGGAAAACTATAAGGAAAGGAGATTGAAGGTTAAGAGTATATGTAGAAGAAAGAAAAGAAAGTTTAAAGTACAAAAATTAATAGCTATGAAAGAAGCAGGACAAATAAAGCAATGCGAATTTTTTAAAGAAATCAGGACTCAGAAAAAAAGATACCAACCAAGAGTTACATTGTGTAAAGATGCGAAAGAAAATTATGCAGAAAACAAGCAAAAGGTCGTGGAAAGATAAATAGATAGATATAATAAGAAATTTTAAAAATAAAAAATCTTTAAGGAAAGATTGCAGAGCGAAGGTGCTAAAATATAGAGAGAAAGAACTGAAAGAAAAAAATGCAGTTTGATAGAAAATATCTAGAAGAAAGAGGAGATGCCAGATGAGTGGAACGTGGGGATAATATGTCTACACAAACAGGGGAACAAAACAGTATGCCCAAAACTTTTAGGGAAAAGCTTGATTAAATGTATCCAACAGATACCACAAAATCTACAAGGATGTGTTTAAAAAACACGCAAGCAAATGGTATACGATATGATATCAGAAGAATTTCATTTACAGGAAGGTTTAAGACAAGGGGGTCTGTTATCTACAGTGTTGTTCAACATGGTACTAGAATGGATAGTACGCAAATAAACAAACAAAAGTCAAACAACATTAAATATCAGTGTACAAATTCTAACATACCTACGCGTCCGTTTTAGTGATTATAGCCAGAAGGTAGTCAGAATTGAAAAAAGCATTTTTGCAAATAAAGAAAGCGGCAAAAACTGCGGGAATAAATGATGCAAAATCTAAAGTTGTGATAACAGCCAAACATGTAATAGAGCAAGTAGGTGTGCAAATAGGTCAAAAAGTATTTGAAAAAACAAAGGAGTTTAAATATCTCGGTTCAGTAGTTACGTTAAAGAATGAGTGTATGGTGGACATTACAGTAAGAATAACGATAGGAAATAAGTGTGTTTATTAGCTGCAAAAAGTGTTTAAGTCAAAGAATGTCTCGATAAATTCTAAAACAGATCAGTAGTAAAACTAATTGTAATGTAGGGATCTGAAACTTGGTCTTTCAATAGAAAAGAAGAGCGACTGCTAAATATTTGGGAAAGAAAGATATTAGAAAAAAATGTTGGCTCAGTCAACAATAAAGGAAAATGGAGGAGTAGGTATAACTTTGAACTGAAGGAGAGATATAATAAATCCACTGTAACAAGTGAAACAAAATACAGCAGAATAAGGTGGCTCGGACATATGAAGAAAATGAACATATTAAGGAAAGTAAAGAAATCTATAAGGGAACTTTTGTAGAGAAACGATTAAAAAGAAGACCGCGATCGCGTTGGATGGTTAAAGTAGAAAATGATTTAGAAGCGTCAGAACTGGAAAACTGGAGAAAAGTAATTGAGGACAGCAAGAAATAGGGACAAGTTAGCAAAAGAGTGGTGCAGATGCAAGATCAGACACAAGAGTGACTATCATGTGTTAGACGATTAGTTAAACTAGTTAAACTAGTTAAAAAAACTATACTAGTTAAAAAAACAGAGCCATGGCTCTGAATCAGCTGCAGAACTCCAAGGAGTAAGTAAGTTAGTAAGTCATTTTGTTTGCATTTTACCTCAATGCGACAACCTGTATTTTGCAATGGCGGCGTTTACAATAGACAATGGCTTTAAAGCAACTAGATTATTTCCAAGTAGGGATGCCATACGTCCTGAATTTTCCGGACATGTCCGGTAATTTAGGTCTTTGTCCGGAATACAGGAGGAATTCTAAAACATCCGAAAATGCTACCATTTATGTAAAAAAAATTTTAAAAAATCAAATAAACTCAATGTTTTTATTAAAAAATCAATGTTACTTGCATTTATTATGATCATTTTTCTTATATTGAGCGCTCCCGGAAATACTTTTCAATACTTCCGAATCTTTAATATTAGTTTTGTTCTCTCACATAACGAAATTAACATTATATTTACAAGAAAGTCCGGAAATTTCTTCAAAAATCCGGAATTTACTTCGGAATTTAGATTTTTTGATCTAGTAACCTTATTTCCAAGAGATTGTAATGCGATTAAATATTCTAAATATTTTGGAAGGGTCAATAATGAAAATCTCCAAAATCCAATAAAAAAGTGAACTTGATATTAGCATTCATGATTGCAACGTGGCCAAAATGTACTTTTTCTCGATTTTATAACATTTAAAAGATTTCTTACCAAAAACATGCTTCATTTATTTGAAAATAGCAATGGTGCTATAATTAGTTATGAAAAAAATTGCTCAAGTATGTGTTTTTTTTTAATAAACTTCAAGTCTCACATCAGACAGAAGCCGGGGAATTGCCATTGTATAGTATTGAAAATTTGCTTATGGAATTTTTCAAACTAATATTTACATAACGTATTAAATTAAGTACACATTCGAAAAATATGATCAAAATGTTAATAAGATTTTTGCAGCTGATACAAGTAACAGTAAGTCAATAGAACTCCCGAATAATGAGAAGCAAGAAATTGAAGTTCCTCATAATAAGCTGTAACTGTAATTGTAACTTCAGCCGAATCTTTTTTCAGCGGTATTTTTCATTGGCCAAAGGTATTAAAAGGGTAAACAAAAGCGATATAGAAAGATTACCTTATGTAATCACATCTGAAAAATAAAAATGTATATTTAAGAAGACAGAAAATAAAAAAAGATGCAAGAAGAAAAATCAAGATACGAAAGCTTCGAAAAGAATTAACAAAACAAAAATAAGCAATAATTTAAATAATATAATATAATAATAAAAAGAAACTGAAATTCTTGAGCAAGGGGATTTGCTATTTGTGTGCAGAATCAATCTTATGGAACAGAATGGAGTAAAACTTGAACTTTAAAATAACCTTAATAATCTGCCACCTTAAAGTATTTGTAATTTTTTTTCTTTATTGAACTTTTTTAAAGTACAAGAAAATAATTGTTTTCAGAAAAAATAAATGTTTGTTCTAATAAACTAAATCTAAATTGATTTTTGGTATATACTAACAACTACAAAATATTGTTAATAAATAAAAAAAATGTCGTTTCAAAATTAATATTTATAAACTAATATAGTATGTATTGTGCCAACTAATCAGTACTTCATTAATCGTGAAGAGTGTTAAAAAGCTTCTTCATGAATTACACTTTATTTAAATTTTGTATAATTTAAGACAAAAATTATACCATTACAAATGCAAATCACGTTGTGGCTGCGTTTTATATTATATTATTTTTAATTGTGTATTGTCAGTTGTATTGAAATAATTCACTTTGGTTCGCAATTACAAATTCTGCATTTCGTTTGTGAACAAGACCTTTCTAAATTCAAAGTTTTTTCTTAAAACAATCGCAACCGAATGTGTGTTCTTAGTTGAAATTTTAAGATGTTTCTGCAACTTCGAATTCGGTAAAAAACGGCATTTTTGTTAAATAATTGTTGTTGTTACTGAAACATTATAACAATGCCGTATATGCTGCAGCACGAATTTCAATAGAGTAGACAAAAACTTTTTACACGAGCTAAATCAGCGATTATGTCCCTAATGTTTTGGTTTAAAATTCAATGCACACAAAAACCGAACATTCACCGCAAAATGCTTTACCTCCAAATAGTAATAAACTGTGACCTGGTGTAACCGCGAAAAACAATAGGAATTCCGAAATAGTCCATCAGTACATGTAACAAATACAATAACCGTGCTCGGGGGGCCTCGGCGCCCCCAGTGGCGCCGGCTGCATTCCCCACGTGCCCCGATAAATCACAGGGCCCCCGCTAGGCGTCTCACGAGCGCACAAACAATGAAACAATAGGGGAAATAAAACACGGCGACATCACTTTGTTTATTCCGTATAATTGTTGGCGTGCATGTCCTAACTCGAAGAGATTGATGAAGCTCTTTACCTGTAATTCGTTTACGGTTAAAAACTATCGAACAATCTTTATGGCGTAATCGAACGATCATTATTTTATTTAAGGGTTCTGACACATTTATATCTCTTTTTTAATGTAATTAAGTACATTAAAAATCGATAAATGTTTTATTTGAAATATACGCGTACAGTAATAAACAATCTAACAATATCGAGAACACCCACAAGTTTTGGCGAATGCTATAAATATGTCCGAACTGACAGAAAAGCTAAGGACTCTTTTAGGTCACTTACAACTGTGTGAAACAGCAGACCCCTTACTGCGAGGCCACCATGAAATTCTTCAGGAAAATGTTTGTCAACAAAGATACTTTGTGTAAATACAAGCAAAAATACTGTTAAGCAGGTTTCGGCCTACCCTTACATAAGAATAATAGCAGATTTGACAGAGAATGATGACTTCGTGTTACTGAATAGGATGACAACCTAATTTAAACTGTTTCTTGTATTAAGAAGTCTCTTCCTAATTTTTCCTTTTAAACTATTCTAAATATTTCACAACTTTCCTTTAAGACATTTCTTTTCAAGCGGGTTCAATTAGTTTTTGTGTTGAAAATAAGGTAAGTTATTATGTCAAGATACTTTTAGCAACTTATTAACAAATTATCGTTTACATTGCCAAGTACTCTTATGTTCATTACTTACACAATAAGAACAAGACTCACTTACATGTATGTTTGCAAAAGATATACTTAAACAAGAAACAAATATGATAAGATATAACTGTTAAGTTCTAATAGACTCAGAAACAAAGCACAGATAATTTATAACAAATAATATATCATATTTTATAATAAAATCATCAAATCAATTCACTAAATGAACAAAAACATTATTCCAGTGTTTATTCACTCTAAAATGCCAGAAATTGATCTTTCCTTATAAGAATCATGGTTTAATACATAACGAGCATGGCATGAGCAATTGTTTAATGTAAGCACTTAGTCAATTGTGCACTGTTAACGAAAATATTCACAGTAATCGTCTGATGTAGTTCAATTATTTGTTTACTTCTTACTTGAATATTAAATTAAAGCATTGAAGATTTATTTAGATTTTGTATACTTAACTCTAGTATTTTTTAACATGTGATGCCATAGTCATAAAATCGATTTTGACATCTTGCTGATAAGTAAGTAAGATAAGATGATACTGTCACTTTTTTCAAAATTTATTAGTGTTAACGCAAACACAAAATGATCTATTTTTTGAACTCTTTTCTAGAACGCGAGTATTATAAAGTTACAATTGCTAACCATTTTGTTTAAACATACCCTCAATTTTTTTTAATTTTCTTATGTTTGTTTAAGATTTATTCACTTTTTTAAATTTCAGTTTTGTTGTTTGGAAATTGATGTAACTATTAACTCATTCAATTGAAGTACAATTGTTAATAACGAGAAGAGTTTAAACAGAATAAGTGTGCAGAGAATTTCAAGAGTAGGTACAGGGTTTCAGAACTCTAAAAGATAAATTTTATTTCGAAAACATTAAGCAGAAAAGGTCTAACCGAAATAAATCATACTTTTTATGTCGTTACAATTAAATCAAATTTAAGTTTTTGGAAATACTTTGTGTTATGAAACCTCCCGTATATTGATAGTTACCACAACGAGTAGTTCGGTTGAAAAAAAAAGAAAGTAAAGCTAATGGCCGCTGATGTAAAACCACCATGTAGTTTTAGTTTAGTGAAAACTTTTTATCTAAATGTATATTGCTGTTTATATAAATAAATGGTAAAGTTACTGCATTCTCTCTAAGTTCATATGTATTATTTGGCGACGAGATATTTCGTAACTCACAGTGCACGTAAGTAAATTGTCGGCAGCACGTGAAAACGTAGTGCATTATGAAGCAACAGCGGCGCCGTCGCAACCGTCAATGGAAAAAACTCTGAAGAAACTCAAGTTATTTTTCAAATAAATAATCTTCCAGTACCTGTATATAAACCGACTGTCGAGTCCGTTGAGTTATTTTTCAAAAAGTTAGAATTATACTTTAAAGTGTCAAAGATCAGGGATGCAGAGAAGGTTAGCCGATGATGTCTTTTTTTCGAACCAGGAAAATATAAATTGTTACCTGAGTCATTAAGTTCAAGAGAAGTAAAAAATACCTCGTTTGAAGAGTGTATTAAATGTTTAACAAGAAGTTTTCTCAAAAAACCAGCACAATTGCTGAACGATATAACTTTTTTAGTCGGAATTAGTAAGTTGGAGAATCACTGTCTAATTATATATCGTCTACCAAGAGTTTGTTAATTACATGCAGGTTTGGCTCGTTTTTAGAGGAAGCATTGCAAGACCAACTAGTCTGCGGTCTTGAAAATAAAGCTATGACTAGAAAACTATTATCTGAAGATACAACGCTATCGTTCAATTCAGCTTCTAAGATCATTATAGACATGGATATGATTATGAAGAGCTCGGTTTAACTCCGTAACGCTGCAGCTGACAACGTGACATGAGAGGAAGTCAACAAAGTAGACACAAGAAAAAACCGCCACCCACAAGCAGAGAAAGCAGTCATTAGAGTAAAACATTCTAAAAGATCATTCCCAGAATGCACATCGTCCCAAGTCAAATCAGTCGTCTATTTGCCCTTGTTTCAAAGACTGTTTTTAGTGTTTTTCATAACATCAACCAGAAAACTGTTTACCAAAAACAGCATACTTCTGTAAAAAACGGTTAACTATTTATTAATGTCGCTTTAAATGCTAGGTTTAATTTTGTTTCAGATCCTTTAACCTATCAGATCGAGTTTCTTGTGGATTGTGGGAGTTTGTCATCGCACATCAGCTTTGAACTCTATCGTAGGTTATTTTCACATTAAATTCATTTATAGGTCGATTAATAACAGCCAATAGACATGAACTAGAAATCAGTGGGTCGTTATTAGTCAAAGTTTCTTTTAGCTCTTTCGCTCATTCAGAAGAGCTACATTTAATATTCTTTAAAGATCTATCGTGTCTTGCTACTTTAGGTAGACATTGGCATTAAAACTAAATATTGGTAATAGAACCACATAATTCTCAAATACTAGAGAAATTGTCTAATAAATATCGGCGGGCATCCTCCAAAATCGATAATAAACTGCCGGCAGATAAATTTTTGGTTAATATTACTCTAAAAACAGAAGAATTTTCCGTCTTTTATAAAGTTTATGATGTTCTTTATGCGTTTCGAACTGAAGTCGCTAACAAATTGAAGGTCCTCAAAAGACAAGGTATCATCTTCAAAGTTAGGCATAAGCAAGCCTTTTAGTTTGTGTTCCCAAAAGAAAACGGAAAACTACGACTTTGCGTAGATTTCAGAACCGCGCTAAATCCGAAAATAAGAGTCGTCAATACTCTATTCAGGCGCGGCTTTAGCAGTTTATTTCGGTGGGGTCTCCATCAGTTTAAAGCGGGGGGGGGGGGGTAGGTGCTCATCACATTTTTAAATAATAATGTGTTGAATATGGCGTTAATATAAAATTGAACACCAAGCTTTTACTTGCAAGCGATGAAGTATCATAAATTATACAACTATTAAAAAAAGCGAATGTATTGCATGCAAAGTGAGAAAAACTTCAGTATTATTTTTAACGTCGGGGGGGGGGGGGCATAGCCCCCCCCCCGGCCCCCTCTCTAAAGCCGCGCTTGACTCTATTCCACGTTCTGACAATGTTTTCAATAAATCCGTAAGTTGTCTTCTGTAGGTTGGAATTAACTAATGCTTACTTGCAATTAAAATCAATGAGGCGAATAAAGAATTACTCACGGTAAACACTCTTAAGTCATTGTATGTTTATAGTTGCTTAGTTTTTGTATTGTCGTCAGTCCCAGCAATATTTCAAATGGTTATTGATTCGATATTAAAGAGTATATATAAATGTAGTGCTCACTTGGATGATATACTAATCGGTGGCAACGATGTTGTAAACAAATTTTAGATTTAGTTTTGTTGCATATCAATGAATATAATGTCAATATAAATATTTCCAACCCGAATTTTACGAGAAATTGTTTTTAGGTTTCGTTTTGTCCGGTCAAGAAAAAAAGATCTCAAAAACAAAAATTGATAAAATAACGTCAGCTCCATCTCCTTAAAACTCAATTAAAGCCTTAATCTGTCTGCAATTAATTTTTATAGGAATTTTATTTAAATGTTTCAGAGTTATTAGCACTGCTGCTTCAACCAAAGGCGGAAAAGGAATTTTTGCAGGATACAGTAATTGAACCAAAAGCTACAGAATTTACAAATCCAAAACTGAAAAGTATCATTTGGTTCGTGATGTAAGCTTCATTCATTATCACAGTTACCTAGAAGTCACTACTTCAGTGATGTTGAAATATTTCCATTATTGAACGAAATTTATTCTACTACAATCGAACCGTTACCTTGCTGCAGAGCTCATCTGACGATACAAGATTTGATTCTATTTTATCAATGGTCAATAAAACTATAAACGGCAACAATTTACCAACTATTACAACTAATATACACGTTGATAAAAAACGCTATACGAAACGAGTAAGTAAACCCAATAAACTGATTTTTAATAAAAATTTTATATGCAACCAAGCCATGATGTGTACATCAAATCCCACCACAGAACACAAAGCACTTGAAAGGGAATATGCAGAAAATCACAAATGGCCATAGAAGAAGAGATAAAGTTTCATCGTCTAAATAAATCATGGAGTCCTGTCAAACTTCTACTTCGTCGTAAAGCCATTACTATGAAATGGGGTTTTCAGCGGAAACTAGGTCCTGATGGAACTGTGATTTGCCACAAAGCAAGATTGGTAACCAGAGTATGCTCTCAAACATAGGGTACATAATATGAAGAAACGTTTTCTCTTGTCATCCGTTTTAACTCGATCCGTGCATTGATAGCACTTGCGGCTAATCTAGAGCTGTCAATAGACCACATAGACGTTACCACAGCTTTTTTAGATCCTGAACTTGCAGAATAAATATATATAAAACTTCCAGATGATGAAATTTTCCGACTACAAAATTTGGTGTATGATCTTAAACAAGACAGTCGTGTCTGGTATCTGGAATTGAATAAAATATTAAAGCAACTCAACTTTAAAGCATCATGTCATGATACTTGCGTCTACACACGACTTCAAGCTAAAAAATTATTAATTGTGGGAGTCTATGTAGACGATAAGAAAAATGCCGCGTAAACAAAATTATGCATACGTTTTTAATGAAAGATTAAGGAACACTACACTACTGTCTGAGTATACGTATACAAAATGAGCACATAATCCTACATCAAAAAAACTATTTAAGTTATGTTCTTAAAAGATTCAATATGAGTAATTGAAATTCAGCTCAACTTCATTAGATCCGAATACAAAACTTTTCACGCATATGGTACCAACGACAGCAGAAGATATAGAAAAAATTAGTAATATTCTATATAACGAAGAGATACATAAATGGAATCCTTACTTGAGGAATTAAGTATTGCAAGGAAGAGAAGGCGATATAAGCGTATAGTGCTTTTGAATGGACACGTTGTCAAGACGATCGCAGATCTACTAAAGAATACGTTTTTATGTTTACCGGAGCTGTCATATTCTGCAATTTAAAGAAACAACCAACGGTGGCCTTGTACTATACTGAAACAGAGTAGATGGTTTTTAGTACTGCTACCTAGAAGGAAATTTGTATACGAGATCTTCTAACCGAACTACTAGCAAAACAAAAAGAACCACTAATTATCATGTGTAATGATAAAGGTGCAATTGAAATCGAGAAAAATCTAAAATTAAATGCCAGAAGCAAACAGATTAACATAAAACATCATTTTGTGAAAGACTGCGTAAAGTTGGGACAAATTAAATTGGCCTACTGTGACTCTAAGGAAATGACAGCTGACGTATTAACAAAGGGACTTGATTCGGTATAACACTGTCAAAGTCTAACCTTAGTTAATAAAGTGTACTAGTTGGCAATCATAGTTTAAATTCTTTAATAGCCAGGATTGACAATAAAAATAGGGTGTTGTAACTAATTGTCAACCCTATATATAAGATAGCTTAGACACCAAAAGGTGATGACATGTATACATATAATAAAACTGTCAATCTGTGTGTGTTTTTTATAAATTTTAGTATTTTTATAAAATAAATAATCGCATTAGTATCCTCTCTTTTAATACATTGCGCAACATATTACAACACATTGACTTGTAGACGCTCTTTCTCTCAGAAATTTTTTTGAATGCAACGTTAGCAGCTTGTACATAATAATTGTGTTTTAGTGATATTTTAACCATGCCAGTGCAAATGCGAATAAAATATAAAATATGGCTAGAAATGTGTATATAGAAAACTCAACTGCACATAAAACATTTAAGCCTGGACCACTAAACTTCTGTAAGAGTTACACAAATGCTAAACACTCGTAAATTTTACGAATTTCTTTTTTTATTGTTACAAACTGTTACAAGCTTATAGGTCTTACAAACCTTGCACGGTCAACTCACACAGTCATAGATAGGGGAGGTTCAAATAAATAATATTAAAAGGGCGCCATATCTTTTATAAGTAAAACTTCTGTTTCGATCAGGACAGAAGGTCCAAGCTTGTAACGAATTTTAGGTTCGTAATCCTTGTTACACTGATGTTCGTATAACCACAAAAAAAGAAAAAGATATGTTACCATAAAGCAAAGATAAAATATGTATAACAACTATAATTTAATAACGTAGATTATTAACAACGAGCTCCAGAAATTTTGTAGTACATTCTAAATACATAAATGCCGGAAGCAACACACAATACATAAGTTATACATAGGGTATCGATAAGCGAAGAAAAATTACATGATAAATAACTATGGTTCACAACATGCGATAACACAGAAATAATTACTGAAATTACCTAAATGGTATTGAAACAACTATTGTAATTGCGTAAGTTAAAACAATCAAAATTCCGTGAGTGACTTTTTTTGACAGCGACAAAATAATTAAATAAAACTTACCCACAATCCAGTACTTGCCCGAAGAAAACGTTTTCCTCGTTGAATAAGCCTAAAATAATTATAAATAGCAAATCGTGTCAACACAATGACTCGCGTAAGTAGAAATCTACAAAATTGTTAATACTAAAAGAAATTAGAAGATAATAAGAACCCGATGTATCGAATTAGTAAAAGGCTGGTATCGCAATCGACTGGCGCAGTAGTATCTCGGAGAAAAGTGCTTGTCGAGACTTTGTTTTTATTTTGAACATATGCCTTCCAGAATTATAATCGTTTCGTGAAGGTATTTGTCGATAATAATCCGTCAGCGATCGATAATGCATCGAAACATGTAGCCAAAAACGTGGCGGAACGTGCCTAGACGTGCTATCAAATTCAGAAAGAAATTACCAAACAATTATAAAAAGGAATAGGAAAAGCTTACCTTGTAAAAAATAACCTACTCAAAATGCGTTCTCAAATTAGAATTTTATATTCATTAACGCCGATTTTGTAAGATTCAGAATCATTTATCACAAGCACGATTTTAAGTAGTTGACGGTTTGACGCCTTGACAGGAAATCGCATAAACTAAACTCGGCAAAGGGCGTCAAAAACAGAAATCTAACTTGAAGGTAATGAATATACAGGGCATTACATCAGAAATTAATACACGTAACAAAACAACTCAAATATTATATTTCTCATACAGCAACAAACTAAAAATGCAAAAAAATTCTTTGGGAAACACATAAAGTAAATAAAGAAGCCCGATGCGGTCCGCAGATAGCTCCATTGTAGCTGCTGCAATAGTTGAAAGTCATTCGACGAAGACGTGACGGACACAATTTTGAGGGGCCTTTCAGGCACTATATCAATATTAAAGATATTGCATATATTTTGCCAAATTGAACGATGCAAAGTAGGCGTATTAATTTGTAGCTGCAATCAAGGTTTCACTAACTCGCCCTTTAAATAAAGCATGAATGTAATTCTAGACACAGATTTTTTCCACGCTTATTTTTAATCAAATTATATATAACATTAGAATTAATTACAGCAATGTTTATCATATCATATATTACGCACATCGGCCTTCTTCTGGTTTTACGACCACAGATCACACACAGATTGAAGCACATTTGATCAAATGTATCTACCCTAAATTTGATTGCATTATAAAAGTGTATCATCTATGGCTTCTTTGTGGTCCTGCTTAAACTTCTATGGGTATCTATGGTTGATAGTAAAATAACTAACCTATTATTCTTGGTTTTTGATAAATATGATACAAGGATTTTTTACTGGTCTTAACAAAAAATTTATGTTTCTGGTTGTCTTTGTCAAGTTTTCAACATATCTGGTAAAATTTCAGCTTTATTTTTCTTTAGTGTTCCAACAAGAGTCAACTTGTAAAGGGCGTATAGGAGCGCATCAACCAGAGTTACTGAAGTTATCCATCTATAGTAACGCATATGTTGGATGCTTATTGTCAAATTCTTGATGTAATAAGTACTTAAGGACAATCCATTTGTTTTAATGCTTTTTTTAGATATAGCTCAGCATCAATCATGTATTTTGAGGCTACATCACATAATATAACTAACTTGATGCCATATTTAGCTGGTTTATTTGGAATAAACATGCGAAATCCGCATCTTCTTCTGAATGATAAAAATTGTTTATCCAAAGTTGTGTAGCTGGATGAGGTATATGAGGATCTACAAATGGCGATAAATTGCTCCCAGATGTTTAATATTAAAACAAATATGTCAATTTGTCTTCGGTCGATTCTACTTCTGTAACATATTATCGTTGAAAAAATGTGAGAAGCAACTTACTGGTTTCAGCATATAGGGAGTATATTCTTTGCTTCCACGAACAAAATGAACCATGTTGTTAACAAGAACTCTCGTACTTTGTTGTGGTTCTGTGGCCATTTTTATCTTTCTATTAAGGTTTTTTGGAGACCATGATATGCTTCTATTCTCAGCCATCGAAAACAATAGCATGTTATCATCTGGTTCGTCGTCACTATCCGAAACAGATGTATTACCACTTTCAGATTGTGTTGTTTGATTCATTGATTGAATAAACTCATTCGTAGTGGTTTGATTTCACCTTCGGAATTTTCATCATCGCCACAAACTGCTTCTTTCACTTCCATTATTTCTTTATTTACACTTTTGGATGTTTGGGTTTCTGCGTCACCCATATCTTCTTTAATCATCAGTTTGTTTGCTTTAGCTTCTAATTCGGCTTGTGTTAGATATTTCTTAGAAAACGCTATAACTAACCTACAACGTTTATTTAACACATAGCAATAATTTAAATTTTACGTAACGGATCCAAATACTAAACATTCGAAAGAGAAACTACTTCAAAGTTACACAAATAGTAAACACTTGTAAAATTGACAACGAACACTTAATACCTTTATGAAAAATTAATTTTCGCCAAATTCTTCCCATATACGTATTGTCTCTAACAAATTTGGCAGTTACTAATAGTAACACACAGCATGGACAAGCGGAAGTATTCAAAGGTATTGAATAGCACACGAAATCGTAAATTTTACGACTGTTTAGTGTACTAGGGTAATCAACAGCGACAATTTTTATACGAAAATTTAGATACGGAGGATAAAGTTTAGAATCTGGCTTAGTTTCCAAATTGATTTGCTAACTATTTAAAGGTTCTTTATTAAATTGTGGTTTATTTAGCTTTAAGTTTATCGATTTCTTTGATTTCTTTAAATTTTAAAACCTGGTTTAGTTAACAACTTTTAAAGGTTCTTTGTTTGTCGACAACATTCACACAACTCAGAAAACGTTCTTATTTTAGTACAGACTCGAATCATAGAAACTTCCGCTCTTACATGTAAATTCTTGATTAAACCTTTTACTTCTTCTATTGATAGATCTTAATTTCTCATAGTATATACATACTTATTTTCAATTTTATTTGTGCTTTATTATTTAACCTTTAATCCTTTTTCTCCAAACGCTGTTAAAAGTAGAATTTTTTACAGGGCCCACTTACATTAAAAGTAGAATTTTATTCAGTAGCGTGTTAAAAAACTTTGTTGTTTAAAGCCATTGTTAATAAATAGAACAATGTTTTTTAACACTGGTGTTACATTTATTTTAGAATTTGCACAATTACGAATTTTTATTTTTTTTCGTTGCGTGGAACTAATTTGCGATTGACTGGATGCAATATAATAATTGAAATTCAATAGTGAAATATTTTCAAAAGTACTCGTTACACTTGCATTTGAAGAAAATCGCACCTTTGACATAATATTAGAATCAATTTTTTTTCTAACGAATTTTTAATATACCCGTCGCCTACACTTGAGCTTTTCCACCACCACCCAATGTATTTTTATTGTGGACATATTTGCCCAAAAATCAGCCAATAAACTTACTGATAACTTTTGAAAGCAATATCCGCTACATAAATGACGGTGCGTCAATTGCACAACCTCCATTAGACCAATTAGAACGAAAGGATGAGAACTGTTGTCGATTGTACAATCATATTGATACGCTACTTGATTCAAATCAATACTTGAAGCACTCTTTCTTGCGAGTCAAAGATTATCACTTTATTGATCTGTGCGATAAGCTGGACGATTTCTCATTGCTTACTGAGCTGTTTGACATACTCTTTCTCATTGTTCTTGTGTTTGTAAAGCACTAAGTCAGGCCATACTAGCGGTGCTTTTTTCGTGCAATTTCTTGTTCATCTGCAGTGGCATCTGGCTCACAGCATTTTAAATAACTGTCAAATTAAAGTTACGTAACAAAGAAACTATCAATGCGCGCCGAATGACAAATGTGTTAAACTCACACAATTAAAATCTTCGAAAGCAACTTAACGCTTGAAAATTACGATCAAAAACACAATTCTACAAAGTTACAAACGAAAATCAAGCACACAGTCAAAAATTACCGATTGGATTGATTGTCGATGCCTGCACAATAATAAACAGTATAACACAACCTCACTCCATGTACGTGCAGTTTATGTGCGTGCACTTCATCAAACTCAACTAACGTTTTTAAAATCACTTTTCGCTAATTAATCAAATTCGAATTTAATACCCGTCGAAAAAAAAGGATAATGCACACAACGCCATCTAAAGGCATTACCGGAACCAGCGTAAAACGCCATGTTGATTTTTGTTTTAGTCACGTACCAGAGTTCAATCTTTTTGTGATTATGTAATGTCAATCGATCATTAGCTCCATTTTTTATTTTTAATTTTATCATATTCTGATTTAGTGTCTACATTATTTTTTGTTGTTTAGAGTTTTACAGTTTTTTTTTTAATCATTTGTGTAAAAACTTTGGTAACGTTGTAAATATTTGCTTACATTTTCTCGCTTCTTATAGCATTTCTTCAATTTAGTTATTTATTATTAGCAGAAGCTTTCATTGTTATATGGTTATGGTGAATTTTCTTTTTGTTTTTATAATATTATAGTTGAAAAAAAATTGTTCATCAACACTGATAAGGTCATACACAAATTCTTTTCTTGAACAAATTGTTGTTGGATATGAGAAATGAATTGTAAACATTAATTTAAATAAGAAAATGGTCACCGCCATATTGTCAGAATCACAAAAAAATTCCAGAGTTAAACAGACACATATCAAAAAGCATTATAAAATGTCCGCGAAGTATATTACAGATCAGTTTTAAAAAATCTCATAAAAGTACTCAAGCAGTTGTTACATATTTAGCGACTTAAAAGTAGTTAAGTCTTTAACCCAATGTTTGACGAAATATATTCTTTTTATATACAGATCACTATAAATAGATAAATCATTTAAACAAAAACTTTTCAAAATTGTAACAATTAACAATTTATAAAGCAACAATATTTGACCAATACCACAAATGTAAGGAATCTTTAAAGTTTACTGTATTTCAACGTTTGAAGAATGTCTCAAGCCAAGACTTTGTATTAATGTTTTATAACAACTGTTCATATTGTTATACAACAGTAACAGTTCTTTCACACTGTTGTCATTATTTTTTATTACTAGGAAAATATTTTTTAAATACAGAGTAAACAAAAGATACAAATTTAGTAATAAAAAATGCTGAGAACTATATAGGTGAGAGTTATTAAATCTTGTAAAAATTTTTTTTTGTGAACTAGACTAAAGTACAGATACTTTTTTATTGTTTTTTTAATAATTAATACAAGTGGACACGAAAAACTTGTAATTATAAAACTTAAGTGAATCAATATTAGAGACCATCTTTGCCAACAGTTTATTTATGTAAAAGAAGTTTTAAAATCACATTTACGTCAAAAATCTACAGTCAACATAAATATTCAACGCAGACTGAATTCCAAAGAGTTTTTTTTAGTAAATTTCAATAAAACTACTATTAAAATAGCGTGTTTTTCATATGTTAAACAAGAATCGAGCATAAATCACAATTTTGGTTGTAGTTTAATAAGTAAGGAACAAATAAGACATTTAAGTTTATTTTGACACACGTGCTTAAAATATATTTTAGTTTCTAATGGTATCGGGGCGGATCTGAAGAATAATGTCATCTGGAGTATAACGAGCTCTGTTACATGTCTATTTATCGCCCACCATGTGACACTACGTTTTGCAAATTTACAGCATCTTGATAATTTATCGTAATGGATTTCTGTAAACGAATTTTTCTAAGCTGTTAAAGATCTTTAAGGCGTTTTTTCAACTAAAATAATAGAAAATAGTAAAATACATGTAGGAAGACGAACTGTACAAACAAATTGTATAACTACCCTGACTTGACTAAGAGTTATCTAAACCATCCATATACCTACTTCCTATGGAGAATTTATGACTCTTAAAAAAAGATAATGTAAATAAACCCACACAATATTTAACAAGCAATAAATGTGTTTTCAGACGACTTTGTTGCCATACCATTAGAAACAATAAATTATAATTTCGAATTATTTAAATTCTTTTCAATTTGTTTTTACAGAACTTATAATGACAGTAATAAACGTGTAAAGGTAAAGAAAACTATAAATTCTTTTTATATGTTTATGTCATTAATCGAAGACATAAAAATATTTGTATATAAAAATGCACGGACATCGTTAATTGACCACAGCACTCTTCATGAACTACGTTCGAACATTGCCCGTTATTACCTTAAGAGTTTTATATTTGTCGTAAAATCTGACTATAGCTAACGGTTAAATTAAATTTTTATTTCAAGTTTTGGTGCAATTTTGAGGTTAACTAAGAGTTAAGTACTTGTAATCATCTTATTTATAACTAAATATCTTGGAAGTCTTAAACCGCACACATAGTATTTACCAAGTATATTTTTTAAATATATTTATTCTGAAAAAAAAACTAATTTAATGCTTACTTCTATTTATGTAAACAAACTGAATAATATTTAAAAATGAATTTATAATTTATTAGATTATTAGATAGATAAAAAGTAAATCTTAACAAAGCGTTTTTTGTTTTTTATTGTCCAATAAAGAAACCAAAATTTACAATTTTTTCTAACATTAACAATAATTTAAAATTTATATTATACCTAACGTTGTAAATGATTTAAAAAAACTAAATATATATATTTTTTGTAGAATTTAGTCGTGTTCCATTCTTTCTTTGTGTATTAAATATATTTTACACTTAATTCAAAGCTTTTTCCATTTTTCTATTCTTTAGATTTCAAAAAACTTTTTATTGTCACATTTTTCTTAGTCTTTCTAATTTTTTAAATTATTCTATAGACACACGTTATCTTATTATTTCTGCTTTTATATTTTTAGTACTTTTCATGCAATTATCTTATCTGTGCCTTTTGTCTATAGTCTGAAGTTTTTAGATGTTTTTAACATTATCAATCAGTTGTTTTCTTAAATACTAACAGTTTATTTCTACGTTGATTATGAGACAGTTTTTCAAAATAAGGTTTACGCCACTTATTGTAATCACGGATAATGTTATCAATCGGGAAATGTTATCACTTTATCAAAGAACGTATGCTACTACAAAAAAGAACACCGGTTATAGTAATCATAAGTTCGGTTTATTATCAATTTTGCTTGTTTAGTTTTATTTCTGCAGTGTTTTGTGTGTATTTATTCAAGTATTTTAACTGACAAACGTAACATTGCATCATTTAAACAGTTGTAAATATTTCGAGTATTAACTTGAAATGCATATATGCGTTTTTAGAATAACAGCTTCATTTAACTACGTCTTATGTGATAAAGCTATTTTGTATTCATTTTTATTTTTACTAAAGGAAATGATTGAGTATTTGTAATTCTTAGACCAGTGAATTAAACATAATACTGTTATTTTTTATTTCTTTTTATTTACAGTGCCAACAAACTATTTTTTATTTTGACAGTTTTTGCTGGTATTGGTGCTATGATTTCACTTTCTAAATTAACATGTTAAGCAGATACACTCTGTATGTATTTACTGTTTTCTAACTAATAAACATTTAATTCGTAAAATGGATCCATATATTATTGGTATGTTATTAATTAAATGTAATAAATGTGTTTAAACATTGAATAATTAAATACAATTTTTTGAAAAATTTTTGATTATTGGAAGACCACATTTATTACATTTAATTAATAAACATTTATTTGTTTTTTCTGAACTTCGGATATTGTTATCATTTGATTATTGTTATCAAAAGCACTAAATCTCAAAATGAATATTTAATTACTTTTACTTCTTCAAAACTATAATTATTTATCTCTGTGTTTGTTTTTACTTTTTTTTTTATTTTTTAACGTCTATTTTGTTATAAAATCTTAAGCTGTCGCGGTTGTTATGTTTATTTTGTTGTTGTTTGTTTTAACTATTGTTTTTTGTTTATTTTTGGTTGATATAGTGTTACATAGTATTTTTTTACAATTTTTCAAACTTAAGTTATTCAATAACAACTAGAGATTCTAGAGATTTAACAATCCAAGTAACTTGGTTTGAAACGTAAAAGCTTGGCTTAAGCTTGAAAGTCAAGCTTTATAAAAACAAAAGCTTGATTTGGCTTTATGTTTGTGAATACAGGCTTAGCTTGGTTTTCAAGTTTTTCCAAGATTTTAAGCTTTTTCAACCATTTTTTCCTCCTTCCGCAGAAGTACACGTACCTTGCTCACTGCCACCAAAAATAATTACCCAACTGCTAGTTACCAGACAACTTCACACTGAAGTAAAGAGACAACGCATCTGTATGTAAGAGTAATAAAAAGATTAATAAACAAACCCAAAATCATAGTTACATTTACTTAATAATTAACTAATTATTAATTTAATTATAAGAAATACACCATAAACATATTATGGTTATAGCAATGCTAAATTTATTCACGTGTGGTCGGCAGGGTAATAAGCATAAAATAGTTTAGGACGCAAGGTTTAAATGTGTATACCTACTTGATGATGCATTCCTGCTTGACTTCTAATTGATCCAGAGTTATAAGGTATTCTAGTATAGAGCGTGTTTCTAATAAACAACTACAAAACTTTTTTGGTAAAGTGAAAATTTACCCTAAAAGGTTTTGTCTAAAGTGACCCATTTTCGAGATATTTGCATTAGTTTTTAGGCCGGTTTTGTCTAATTAAATAAGTAAAGACTAAGTTTTGATTTTAACTATGTGGGAAATGCTACGAGATCCGTATTTTAAAACTTTTTCACGTATTGCATTATTGTTTTTTTTAATTTCTCTTGATCTACAAAATAAATTGTTAGTCAAATAATTACTGCAGATACCAATCTTTATTTATTTGTATTGACAGTGACCTAACTTAACAAAATACACTTTGTGTACTCGACTACGTTTATTTGCGGTTGTAACCAAAACAATACTTGCAAGTATCAATTCTAAATTCCCCTTTCTTAGAATTTAGTTGAACAACTTGCCTAATTTCTGTTTTGATTTCTTCAATTGACGCTGTTTACTAAAGTGATTTCTGTAAATTGCCTTCAATAAACTTTATTTTAGAATATAA
The DNA here is from genome assembly GCA_035610365.1 of Aquatica leii. Lineage (NCBI taxonomy): Eukaryota > Metazoa > Arthropoda > Insecta > Coleoptera > Lampyridae > Aquatica > Aquatica leii. Next base: position 70,001,673 of record CM069435.1, read on the forward strand.
ATTTTACATAAAACTGATATTATTTTCCAGAGTTTGAAAACTTGGCAAAAGCTTAAAAACTTGGATTGAGTAATCTTGAACTTTTTAAAAACTTGGCTTATATTTTAAAACCTTGGCATATTTTCAAATTTCAATAAAGTTGTTACGAGTTACAGCTCATATTTTTTGTGATTATATGTTTTAATGTTAGAGGTTAAACTATTGTAGAGTGTAATTGATAAGTACATGAAGTTATTCTGATAAAGATTAGATATAATGCAATATATTGTTTGCATATTTTACTGTTTCTATCATTTAATGTTTTGCAAAATAGTTACTATACAGGGTAACCTAATTTAAATACCTCATTACATTTCAAATTACAGCATATAGTTTTTAAAAATGCAAATCATAGTAGGCAATTAGACAGTTAAAATCGGTTGTTTTTTCTCTTTTCAAGGATATAACATACATATATGGTCTATGATTTTATATTTTACTCATTACATCAAAAAAACGATATTTTTTAAGAAACACGTATTTTTCTAATAGTAGGCTTCTGTCGTTGAAGATGTGAACAAATTAAATCATTTAGTATTGAAAGTTAGTTTGTATAAAGTGCAACAACTTTTCATAATTATGAAAAATACGATATCATAGAATACATTAATCAATGCTATAAACATTTGGACGCTGCAGCCGAATTATATTTCGATTGTTACCCAAAAAAAGACATCCTCATAAATTCATTTTTATGAGATTGAAACAAAATCTGAAGAATCATGGATCATATGACAAAGTAAGAACTTTAAATTGATATGATTTCAAAGTTTTTGTTGTTTATCACTGGAAATGGCATACTTTTTTGTATTCTTGCCTCTCAGTTCTTGAGAAGTAGTATTTACTACCAATAAATGTTTAATTCTTTGCAGTCGTTTCTTTGACAAAACAGGCATATTGAAAAACGTTGCTTCACGAAACTTAATATTACTTAATTAAATATTAATAAAACTCCTGTTCTTTTTTTGGCTTCCACATTTTGTAGAACTTGATTTTCTTTGATATTTACTTCAATTTGACCTTACAAATATATATCATACAGAATTTTAAGCTTTCACGGTTTTCTTGGTTACGATTATAAACGACAGCTTAAATCGCGACGTAGTTGAACACCCAGATTTTTTAGGCTTGGTCCTAGTTTTTTTCTTGAAAGTTTATCAACATATCTGAACTAAGCTTTTAGTTTTAACTTAACATTTTTTATGATTTCAGTTTCAAAACACTCCATATAGATATTGGCTATAGCTGGAGAGAGCAGTGAACCAATGGCCGCTTCTTTTGCTTGTTTAAATAAGTTGTCGTTATAACTAAAATAAGTAATACAATTTTCTATTCTGGATAATTCTAGTATTGTCTTTATCACACAAACTGAGCTTTCCTCGTAGTGGAGAAACGAATCTTTTTTTTAAATTATTCTCTGCATCTAAAATTGTACGATTATTAAAATCGAAATTGTGTCTTGTATTAATATGATGAACATATAAACCTGTTTGATCTTTTTTTTAGTAGTATAGTCACGTATATAATTATTTATCCATTGTTTGACTTACTGTTTCGTTTGTCCAATATAACACACTTGGCACTCCATACAGTTGGCTTTATACACTACATTGTTTTTCTGTTATGTTAGTTTTAACGTTAATATAAGTTTATAATGAACATAATACTGTTTGTTGCTTATTGCAATTTTTTACACTTACACTTATTAACTGTGAAATTCTCTAAAAAAATAACATTTATGTTTTAGTTAAAGGGTGATACTTATCTAGTAAGATCCAGAAGACGTATTATTGGAGCCAATGTTCTACACTTGTGGATCCTACCTTTCCTTTGGAATCCATTTATGTCGATATATGACTCAAACCTCATACTAAATTACTTTGACGTATTGTTTTGTAAAAATATCTTGTTTGTATGTTATAATTATCTAAACAGCCTTAAGCATTTTTAATTGTATCAGTTATTCTAATTTGTAACTATCAAGAATTTAATTATAAATCATATTAAATCATTTTACTTTCAATCGTAAACTTAAAACATTTTTAACTGTATGTAATTCAGCTCTCTTGAGTACGCTGATAATATACCATTCAAGTTTCTTTGATAGTTTGAATCAGTTTTGACACATAACTCCGTACATGTAAGTTTAAATAGTACGCCCGTTTTCATCTATAAACATACAAGAAGTAGTAAACGTTTTACTACTCATTACAAGGAACTTTGGTGAGGTAAGTTTTTAGTACTCATTTTAAGCGTTTAAATTAATCATATTTGTCGGTTGTTAATTTGTTGCAACTGCATGCAAAATAAATAGTTGATCGATTATGTTTGAAGTTACTGTGATTGCTAATTATTCTATTTGCTATTAAATTCGTTAAATTATTATTCTTCTGTTAAAATAAACTAGTAGTAGTACATGTTATTGTTAGATAGAAATATATACGCTTGTTACATTGTTTTTGGTCGCTTTGTTCCATCCCATTTACTTCGTAGTAGATTCAGATGTACCTTTAGTGTCTCCGAGACGAGGATCTTATTAGTACGAGCACCTAGTTTTTCTCTTTCTTTTATTATAGCTTCTTAACCACGCTCACTCACCTACATCGTAGCTAGCCGTAGTGACGTGGTTCTTACCAACGGGACCCACTGCAGTAATGATTGGTGATGAAGGTAAAAAAGTTGAAATGTTTCTTTGTCTAAATATTTAAGTATTGTTTAATAATGTTTATTTAATTAGATCTATAGACGTAAACAATATAAATAAGACTACTGCGTAATGTAGGTGTTGCATAGCATGTGGTTATAGTAATAGTAGTAAACAAAGTTATACGATGTGTAATTAAATTGATATTAACGTTATTAGAGATCACTACGTCTAAGTGAGTAATTGTGATTACTATACTATTATTGTTTGTTTAAATTAAATAAACACTAGCAGTTAAGTCATGATATAAACTTTTCAACGTAGTAAGTTAGAAATTAATAAATCGAGCTATAGTATTTTATATAATAATTACTGACCCATTAGGAAGAAACAATTAAAATGAAGATAATAAGAAACAATTAATATAAAAGTAATACTCTACAGGGTGTCTTCGAAATACGAGCATTATTTTTAACAGGACGTGGTTAGAGTTAAATACAATTGATTCACAAAAGAAAATTATAATAAAAGTTTAAAGATAACGGACTTAAAGGTTTTCTTAATTTGATGGAAAAATTGTTTGAGAATCACTGACTGACTATGCATTTTAAACAATACATCTCATCAGATGCATAAGCACAATTGCAATTTTGTAGGTTTGAGGTCATTGGTACAGGTTTCGTCAATAGATTCATTGTTCAGTTTTGTCACGTTAATCTTAGCGTATACTTCGTTTCCGAGATTGTCTTTATTTGTTGTTCGTTGTTTGGTATTATTGTTCGTTGTTTCTTAATTGTTATTTGTTGTTATTTTATATTATTTTTGATTTATCGTATTGTGATCAATATTATAGCTCAATTCTCGAATCAAGAATTTATAGTGATGGTTTTAATTTATGGTGAAGTGCTTCAAAACGCAGCAAAAGCTTTACGTATTTACGCTGAACGTTTTCCTAGAAGACAACATCCAGTACCTAAAACATTTGTAAATGCTGTTCAACGTAAACGTGATACTGGTGACCTAAGGTTAAAACAAAGTTGGAATGCCGGACGCGCTAGAACACGTCGTGTTATGGAAGTCGAAGAAAAAATATTGAATCTTCTAAATAACAATCCCACTTTGAATGTTCGTACAATCCGCACGAGAAGTGAATGTATCCAGAAACGTAGTATCGCGTACCCTAAGAGAATAATTTTTATATCCGTACCATATTCGTTCTAGCTTTAAACTCCGTAGATTACCCTCAACGCATAGCTTTTTGAAATTGGTTACGTAAGCAATGCGCTATAAATGAATACTTTTTAAGTCAAGTGTTGGTAACAGATGAAGCATCGGAGTTTTGAAAACCCACATGCGACAAGACGGGTTCATTTTGAACATCGATTTTCGATAAATCTATGGGCAGGTATTGTCGGCAGTCAATTGATTCGCCCTTTTGTGCTACCGTAACGTATGACAGGTCAATCGTATTTATTATTTTTGCAAAATAATTTGCTTGAACTATTAGATGATGTGCCGTTGAATGTACGTCAACACATGTGCTTTCTTCATGATGGTGCTCCACCACACTTTAGTCGTCCTGTTCGGGTACATCTAAACAATGTTTTTCAAAACAAGTGGATTGGTCATGGAGGACCAATATCAAGGCCACCGCGTTCTCCGTATCTAAACCCCATTGGTTTTTACTTATGGGGTTATTTGAAAAATATTGTGTATGCCACAGAAATTAACACCCCACAAGAATTACAAAAATGCCACGGAAATAATTCGTCAACAGAATGGACTACGAAATTGCACCAATTCGTGGTTACGTCGAGGGCAGAACTTTGAATATCTTTTATAAAATTCGACAAAAATCGATAGTTTTTTATACGTTGAAATTTTGGCAAATAAAAACAATATTAAAGTATTATTAATTGAAAGTATTTTTAAATGTTATTATTGTAGAAATGAAACAGCATTAATTTATTGAAGTAGTAGTAATTAGTTAAATACAGGTAATTTGAAAGCGTGATTATGTTTTTGTAATTTAGTTGTACCAGCAACGTTTTAAAATAATTAATGTCGTCGTACTTTAATCGAACTGCTTACACTTCAAACGGAACAGGTTATTTGTCACACAAATTACGGGATCTGTACTATCATCCTTTTAATGCTGACATAGTTCAAACACTTGTGGTTCCTTATCGACGCCAGGACAACTTAAAGTCTAAGAACTAAGCAAACAAAAAATGCAAAGAATAAACATATGTACCGGTGATCCTAAAACTTTTCTCTTAAATTTTTCAAAATTGCAACTTCCTTATTTTCAAAATTTTATTATATTTTTTTTGTAAATCGATTGTACCTGACTTAAACCGCGTCCTGTTAAAATTAATACTCGTATTTCGAGGACACCCTGTATATACACTTAAAATATAAATTTTGTTTAGTCTAATTAAGAAGGAAAATACTCGTAATATACAACTTACCGTTACGTTTTATGTATAGAAACAAACCTTAGAAGAAAATTGATAACATAAAACGAAATTATGATTACTATAAACGATGTTTTTTCTACGTAGTAACATAGTCGGGCCCGTTTTTTAATAAAGTGATAACATTACCGGATTGATAACATTATTCGTAATTCCAATAAGCGGCGTGCACTGTATTAATTTTTTAGAATTGATTTATAAGTTTGCAAGTTTAAAAATTAGAAAAGTTAATATATACATAATTATACACAATTTTTTAACGTACAAAATTTGTTTTTTGAATTAAAATAAGTTCCTTTTTGCATTTTCTGACTGTTATGTTTTCTCATTTTATAAATAGAGAATGAAGTCTTCAGTTTAATGTGTTTTCTGTTGATGTATTTAAAATATTTTGACTTTTGAATCCTATCTATGTTTTTAAATTTTTTGTGCATGTAATTTAGAACTTAAACGATATATATTATATTTGTCGTAAATTTAACATATAATTTGTATATAGGTACATAGTGAGTACCATACTGAAGGGGCACCAAAAAAGAATTTATGCCTAGGGGCCCCGAGATGTTTTAATGCAGCACTGCATTTATTTATTGTAATAACAGGAACTTTAAATATAGTATATTAATTTTAGAATACAAAACAAATATTAAGGTTAAATTCAAATTGTATTAATTGGACTATCAAATTTGAAATGATAAACGATGTTGAAATCTCAGATAGCTCTAAACAAAATTAAATAGTACACAAATACCGCTTAGTTTTATGTAATACTTTTACTACTTTCAAAATTTCATAAACACGGTGAAGATAAAAACAGATCTGTTAGAACATTATTATTCTCTATGAATTCTACTATACAATTGGTTATCAATGTAATTTAAGTACAACCGTAGTTCAATTTTATTAAAAAAAAAGTTTTTTTTGTAAACTGCCTTAAAACGTACTTTCAATAAGGCAATCATTAAAAGCAATCTTGAAGATACTTTTTGCACTATACTAGATCGACATTTTTAAAAGCGATTATATTCAATAAATTATTATGCTAACTATCATTACAAAAACCATTTTGATTGATTGGTTTTTGAAAGAGACGGTGTTTGAACGAATATAATTAGTAAGACTAGCAATAAGCATTACAAATTTAAACACTGTTACTTTTATTGCAACTTTCATAGTTTGTTCCTAAGTAGGTATACGTTCAATCAAAAATTATCGATCCATTGTTAATAGAGATGTTTAATCATCAAAGACAAATAGTTTGTATTATTAATTATAGTCCTCGCAATTTTACTTTCGATGCACGTCATTAACGTCAGTGACGTAGTTATTCAACCATGTTGTCGGTATTATCATGTAAACTTACTCTTTTCGTACATTCTTCATATTACATTGCGAATTACGTTTTCATTAAATGTTACTACATTCGTAACAGGTGTACTACGCTTACGTTTTGAGGAGATCTAAGAACCTGGTTGTTAGCAACCGCTGTACATACAGAAATAACTGTAGAATATATGTATGTATTACCACAATTTAAATATTATGTAAAAGGGTACCTCTCGCACAGCATTTACTGATATCAATGGACCACCATTATCTCGTTCAAGCTCAAAATAGTACAGTTTTGTATCAAAAATAATTATAAAAAACAATGAGCACTTTGACATATTACTTTGACGTAAAAAACACAAATTAAATTTGACAGATGCCAACAACGCTGCAACTTTAGTAAGCACACCAACAACGCGACAAAAAAAAATTCTATAAGACAATTCGGTATTTATTTTTTTTTTGCTATAAATAGGGTGGTATGAATTTTACGTCATTAATGACGTGCATCGAAAGTTAAATTGCGAGAACTATAAATACTTTGATCGACAAAAAACACCAAGTAAATGTTAAAGTAAATTTTGTCAAGATCAATAGCCGTCAATGCACACAGATGCGAACTTGTGAATAATTATGCAAGAATCAATTATAATAACAATTTATCACTCGTTCTACGTCTCGCCCGTCGCTACGACGTCACTACATCAATCATGTCCTGCGTTAATCATTTTAGACGTTCACGTCACATCCTTGTTTTATATACAAAAATATCTAAAATACGTGCAAATTTAACCGTAACTATGCATTTTTTTAACACATAAGAGAAATTTTATCCTAAACTTAACAAATCATTTTAAATTTTTGGATACGTCGAAAAATGCAACGGTGTATTGCACATTGCAAAATATAATAAACTCTTTGTCGGTTAAAACAGTAGATAATTTGCATCCTGTCTTTGAGACATATTTGAGATAAGTATGCTGGAATTTTGATGCTTCGCTACCTCCATTGAATTGTTTATCAACGTGTGAACTTAGCATTACACTAATTAATCAGATTTAATTTTGTTCAGACAATAACTTCCTTTCGTAGTTATTAACAATGATAAGACATACTGCTAATATTTGAGATACGAGAAATTTGTGACACACAAAGTAATTTTAGCAAACTTTTTTATTTATTACATTAAATTATTCAAGAACTAAAAAACAATTTACGTAAAATTTCCGTTGGGCATGTAGTTTCGTCGGCATTAAACTTTTATTGTTTTATGTCATTATAATGACTGGATAATTTAGACTTTATTATGTTGCTTATCATATCTGACACTTTGTTTTATTCTAAAGCATGACGGGCTAGACATATAGGAAACACAAAAAGTTTCATAGCGTATAATACTCGTATAGTACTTTTATTTAAAATACAATCAGAATTAAAAATCTGTGATTAGTTAGATAATACTAAATACATGGTCTTGCCGATTCTTTATTGTCATTTAAAACATCAATAAAAAGAAATAAAGTTGTTTTAGTTTTAGAAGTGTTGGTGAGTGTAAAATCGCTATTAATATTAATGACAAACGTAATTGACGAATTCAAATATACATACATTAAATAATTTTTATTTTGCAAACATAATCTATTTTTAGGCTTGTGTCTACTGAACGCAGTAGTAATAAACATAAGATACTGCAGCAAAATCGAATTTATTGAAAAAATACTGAGTAGATTGGGTAACCATATAAAATAGATCAATGTAACATGTAATATACTTATAATAAGATTTGAAACAAAATGTCAACACCTATTAATAATAAATCTGAAATCGAACTCTGCTACTTTTTTCTTTTTCTGTTTTTTGTAAATTGCTAGGACATATAGATATAGACTGCGCGGTTCGTATCCTTCTAAAAAGACAAATATAACAATTCCAAAAGAATATAATTACCATTGCAACCAATTTTTAATCATATTTGAAATAGCAAAGAAAGGATACCTCTACCCTGCTATATAATCTCCATTTATCTCATTTCTTAAATGTATGATAAAAACAATAGAAAATTATAGCTATATAGTAAATCTTGTTTTACTGACTTTTTCATAAACTGACACTGTATTTTAATATACAGGGTGTATCTGAAACACGACTGCAAACTGGAGGAGACGTTTCCGTGTGGAATTAAATGAAAATTTTTCCTTTTAGATATAGTCTAAAGTAGCCCACTAACTTAACAAAATGTACTTTGTGTACACAATTACGTTTATTTTTGGTTGTAACCAAAGTAAGGCTTCAGATAATTAAATGCAAAATTCAGCTTTCTTAGAACTGAGTTCGACAACTGGTTTATATTTATAGTGAGAACCTCCACACTACACGTAGATCATGGGTTAAGCAATATCTTATTAGATAACTGCATTTAATAAACTTTATTTTGGCGTGTGTGCAAAGACTTAGCAAAACTGGAGATATTCTTTCTATCTACAAAAGCAGTGGTAGAGAAAGATCACCCTATGTATTAGCAACGGAAGAAGAAGAAATCTCTTCAATAAAATCAAATTAATATTTGATTTTCTTCAATATATGTACAAATATTGTAAATTGTAAAAGATCTGAAACAAAGTAGCAATAGAGAAATAGGCCACGCAGCTAACGTGTCCCATAGCACGCTGCATCGTGTTTTAAAGAATTATTGTTTGTACCCTTACCATGTTCAACCAGTCAGTTAACCGACGTTGATTTTGAACCGCGACTTGAGTTTTGTGGGTGGTTGCAGTAACAAAAAGCTTTTAATTCTTACTTGAGTGCTAAAATATTATTTTCAAATGAGTGTTGTTTTACACCAAATGAAGTGGTGAATTTTCACAACATGCATCTTTGGAATAAAGAAAACCCACGTGAAATTTAACAAAGTAACTTTCAATGCCGTTGTTGTTTGAGCGGGTATTTTAAGAAATAGTTTAGTTGGACCGTTGATTTTACCAGAAAGACTTACAGGCGACTTATACTTTTACAAGAAACTTTTGCGCAAGAATTTGTTGACTCATCCCTTGAAGTTCGCAAAACAATGTAGTTTATGCATAACAGAGTCCCGTTTACAATTTCTTAAATATAATTTCTCGTAGCTCGTAAGCCGGATATTAAACCTTTAGACTTTTTCTAGAGCTATGTGAAAGGTGAAGTATACGAAACCCTCGTAAATAATAGACAACAGGCACAAAATCGATTTTTTTGCAGCAGCAAATGCAATTAGACAGAATGTATGCAATTATTTACGCGAGTAACGAACAATTTTCGACGACGTTTAGACGTTTGTGTTTTATAAAATGGAAGAGGTATTATCTAACGTACTTGAAAATAATGTGCAGAATAACAGTCATTTAATCAGAGTAATTATAACTACGCGTTATTTGATAACATTATTTTGTATTTTTTTTTGGTGTTAGCAAATCGCTGAGAAGAAATTTCCACTTTTTAGAACATTTTATTTTTATTCGTGGTGTCAACCTTAGAAGACTACAGGTCCGTTATTTACGATTTATTTTGGCAATAATTTTGATGTTTCTAAATGTTTTACTGGAACTTTTAGTTTGACGTTTTTGCTTGTATTTATGCTTTAATTTCACCTGGTCAAATAACCTGTTAATTAGATACACCCTGTATATTAACATTTATTTGAATAAAAAAAACTGGTAATAAAGCAGTTTTACAATGAACTACATTGAATATATTGTCATAAAAAACAATACTTTGAATTACAAAAATTTACAAAAAAAAATATTTTTAAAAACTTACTTGCAGACAAAATAATATTGAAAAACGCAATAATTAAAATGATAGAAAAAATAAAGCTTTATAAAGTCAACAGTGTTTTCGTATTTTAAAATATTCTATTAAAGGTTTTTTAGGATATTGTAAGCTGTGGCGCTGTAATCGGCTTATGTCAAAATGTTGCGATCATTTGTCTTACAAATATTTGCCAGTTTTATAGTAAACAAATGAAACGTCATTTTCTTAAAATACATTTATTTCCACACTTTTCTAATCTATCTTTGCTTTTGTCGTTCTATATTTTATAAAGAAGGTTTTATAGACACAATTTTATATCCAATTTAAGAGTATTATTAGAAGCAAACTTGTTTTGATATTTATAGTTTTATTTTTTTTATAAATTTTAGTGCATACAATGTCTAAAAACAAAGTTATTCTTAAGCATGGTTCTTGAGAAGTGATGTAGTATGTAAAGGACCTGTGGGCGAAACTTTCCTGCCCGACGTTTTACGTACATAGGCGTAGTAAAATGCCAACAGTGGCGTAACATTAAAGTGTTTAATTTAGTTCAAAATAATGTCTTAAAGTGAAATTACCTTGTGGACAACTAGTAGTTAACTTTTAATTTTTTTTAAATTTAATTTAATGGTCGTTAGTTCAGCTACATAGACTTTAATTACACCGAGATAAAAAATATTGTACATAAAAGTTTAGATAAAAATTGCATACCAAATTGAGTACAATAAAACAATTTTTAAAGACACTGAATAAGAATGGAACCTGCTTTCAGGATCTTTGCAATAAATGTTCTAATTTATCTTGAAGAATATATTCTTATTGGTTTTTCAATTAGAAAATTGGTTTTGGAAAGTCAATATAAAAATATCATGACTGCTGTTAAAAGATAATCCTAGATTGCTTTTAAAAGTGTAATCAATAATTTTTTGAAAAATCATAAATGAAAATATTTTGAAAAAATCGTTAAAAGTATGGTGAAAAAACTTCCCAATTTAGAACGTAATATGAGGATCAAAATTCACAGTTCTATATGAACAAAAAAAAATAAAACAAAAAAGAAACAATTCTGAGTTGCATAAAGACACCATTAAACAGTATTTTCAAACAAAAAAATAAATGTCCAATAAATTATGTTTTTTTTGTAATAAAATCTTTATTACGTAAAATGAAGTTAAATAAATCCGTAAAAATCAATACTTTTTTTATTGTTAAATTGTGCTGGATGTGATAAAAAATCTAGATTATATTTGAAATCACAACATATTTAGTAAATACCTATTAAACTTCAAACTCTACCAGAAAAAAAATTAAATATATAAACTAATTGTAATTGTAATTCTACAAGTAATACATTAAACGTTAACAAAGTAACGTCCAATTCATCATCTGATGTTTTCGATTCCATTAGAGTCCATATTTTTTCAATTGAGCATGTTTTTTTCTTACAAGTTTCTACCTTTTTTCTTAGATCGCGTATTTTTGCCTTTTTTTCTAACGTTTTATGGGTTGTCAAATCCGTATTGATAGTAATAACTCAAAAACAATCATCGATTAGTTGGTTAGTTCTACTTGTATTAAATAATTTAATTAACAATAACAAGGTTTTATTTTGCATATTGGTATAAATGTATAATTTATGTTACGTTATGAATAATAAATAAACATTAGGAAATCATGGTTAGAATACAAATGTGTTTATAATATTTTTTCATGAGTATTTACCAAAGCAAACCGTTACTTGCAGAGTTGTCACTTTAGTACTAATCAAAATTTAAAGAGTTAGGCAAACAACACAAATACTACAACGAAAGCTACAACAACTAAAATAGCAACCGTGAATCGACCAGAACATCCCTTATTTCGTACGAATGGATTCATCGTGTTAATTTTGAGTAGTACGCATATTACCTGACAGGTCCTTTACAAGTTACGCGAAGTCTAAATTTTATTTATAATTCTATGCTGAATGAAAATGAACAAGGGCAACTTTCATTACCTTTAAACAATATTCAAGAAAAAGTAGTCGGTGCTACAGGAATTAAAATGACTACTGTAAAAAAAACTATAAAACACCCGAAGGCAACAAATTATCTTCACCAATAAAAATAAAAAATAATAAACCAAACCTAAATTATTTTTAGAAAATTTTGAAGAGAAAATGTTAGAAGAATGATGTGTTTGACAAAAAAACGAGTAAATGTTAATTTCCAACATTATCGTAGAAAATTAGTGGATATAATTAGTTTTTGCTAGAAAAAAAAACAGAACACAGCGCAATTAATTAAAAAACTTTAAACTAAACAAATTGCCTTTAGATGCTGAAGACGAACAGCTATGGCTGCTCTGTCTTGGCAGATTTTCAATTTTTTACTAATTCATTCTAATTTTTGACAAGGTTTACGATATAATGAAGCATATCTAAAAAACAAATAACACTCTACAAAAACTAATTTACCTGGCAGACGAGAGATGGCAAAATGCATAAAGCCAAACGAAAAGATGTTATTTAAAAACAAAAGTAAAAATAAAACTCTACATAAATATAGTTGTTGAAATGTCAAAAAAGCATTTTTTTTAATATTAACAAACTTAATCCATAACTTGAAGCACAGGACGGTGGAAACAAAAGTCTAGAGAAACTAAGAAAACAAATTTTAAACTTTGGTATGTGAATACTCTCTGTTCCATTGCTAAACTTTCATTTATAACAAAACGAAACGAAATACAAATGAATTTTTGGCCTCGTACGTCTGCTAGAAAATGAAAAATTATGATAGTTCCGGGATTGTTACAACAAACCAGACCAAAATCACTGCTTAGTAGGTAATATACTTTAAAAAACTTCTTTAAAAATATTTTAGAGAATAAGAATATGTAAAGTTTAGATTTACAAATACAAAGGGCTTAAAAACGTAAATAGAACATAAACTATAACCAATCTTATTTATCTTATTTATCAAAAGTGAAAACATACATAGCACTCACCAAAACATATAGAAAAGTATCGTTTATAATTTACGAAATACATAAAAACAAGATAAAAGGAAGAAAAGAGAAATAAGAAAAAACCTTAAACCGGTCAGAGGAACATAATCGTTTTAGAAGCAGTGGCGTAGCATGGACCATTAATTTGGGGGGACACAGTTAAAAAAATAGAGAGCGTCCGGGAACATCCTTTAAAACATTTGGGAGTTTATCAAGTCCAAAACAATGCATTAGCAACTTTCCGTGATTCGTTGTAGTAGAATTTCTTTAAAAATTACCATTGTTCTTATGGATAAATTCCAATTCCCACGTGAGTGGAACCTCCTCTTAAAATTTTAAAGGAAAATAAAAACAACTACCTACTAAATAGTTGTAAATAAAATCCTCTTAACAACGTTATAAAGTTTATTGTAGATATAATTGTTTTTAACATTTTACAAGAAAACATGTTATTAACGAAACCAATTTGTGTAGACTACTTTAGATCTAAGTTTTATTTAATGGAGCACACAGTGTTGTAAATTATCTATATAAATTTATATATTTATATATATTCAAATGAACTCTATCTATCGTTATTACTACCTAGATTATTTCATCTATTATCTGTTATCTATATAAAGTTTGAATATTTTATCTATTATCTAATACTAGATAATTTTTGAAACAAAAAAAATGTATCTGTATCTATATAATTTGAAAATTATCTATTTACAACACTGGGAGCACAAGTCTTCTTTCAGCTATATTTAAAAATCTGTCAACAAACTGAAATTTAGTTTTTTTGCTTGCGTTTACTTTCATGTCATTTCTTATTCGAGAGCCATCAGGACAAGTCTAATTAGGCGACCTTCCGCCACAGTGCTTTGTAGATACGTTTTCAGTCTTCCTATCATGGAAAATAATGGCTTTGCACTTGCTGTGAGCAAAAAAAGTGGTATTTCTAAGAATAGTGCATCTAGTGCATTTTGAATAAAAAAACTCAGATAATTTGTGAAAAATGAGTCTCACAGCGTTGTTTTCAAGGCTATTCTAATCAAATAGTAATTGGGCAATACCAGCAAAAGGGTTGCTATTTTAAGTATTCTTAAAATATTCCGTTTGCGAGATAGGAGGGTTTTTCAACAGACAAACTTTTCAGACCATATTTGTTTATCTGCTCTTCTGATTCATTGCACATCTGAGTAAATCCATCGTCATTTCTATCTAGTTTTAAACAGTCAATGACTGATTCAATCTTTGCAAAAACTTTGGAAATATCAAGATTTTCAGTCTGTAGCTTTTTGGAGAGGATATTAGTTTGACTCAAAACGTGGTGCAACAGTTTTACACTAAAACTCTAAAGTACTGATTTATTTGGTTACACTATCTGCCCAAGTGCAATTTTACTATTTGTAGTATCGTTTGAAAAAAAATTCCGAAGTTGCTCCAAAATAACATTGACAATCTACTAAAGCACAGTCTATCTAGTTCGAGACAAACTTATTAGTCTTTTTATTTTTGTTTCTCGGCTTTGCTTACTTATTGATTCAAAAATTAAAAATATACCGGACGAAACATTAATTATGTTATACGGATTATTTACTGTGGTTAAACAATTCCTAAGCTGTTTGATTTCTTCACAAAATCTCATAGCCACCAGATTGGGCAAATGAGCATGGCAGTGAGTATACAAAACTTTAGGTTTATCCTTTTAAAACCTTGCAGCAACACCTTTAAACTTCTCACTCATATTGCTGGCGCCATCATAGACATGGATGGTTTTCACCAGTGGTATCGGAAACATTGAAAAAACCCGAAAGCCTCTCTTTGATTTCTATTCTTCCGTTAACCTTAACAATATATCGGATACAAATGCTAAGTTGTACATGCGATGACACTTCTGTTGTTTCATCACAAATTATTAAGTAAGCCATGGCTTCACTCACTTCCTGTACGATTTCATTTATTATGCACTCAATAAGCTCATTCTGTACCTGTGCACTTTTGTATGAGTGAGCTGGTGATTTCATTAAGGATTTAATTTTTGTGTCCATTTGATTTGATCTTCGGTCTTAAGTAGTTCTAGAAAATTGACCCTGATACATGACACATCTGCTACACTCATGTCAGGTTTTCTGTATTCATTCAAAAACTGTTGTGTCTTAAAGTGCATTACTAAGGACCTATATTCAAACCAAGAAAATTCTTTGTAACAAGATTGCTTGAATTGCCTTAACTTAAAATTAACTTTGCTTATCTTAAAGTAGTCAACGAGCTTAAAAAGATCTTTTAAAACATCTGCAGTTTGTACGCTCAACAGAAGATCCTTGCTCTCTCCCTTACGGTCTTCATGTAAAAAAAACGCCAACTCATTTCCAACATAATCATCCGAGCTACTTACACCTAAACCTGTATACTCTTTAAAACTTATAGTAGACTTTTCGCTTTTTTAAAAGAAACACAGCACAGAGATTTGGTTCGACATTACAACCAATCGTAACAAATAGTCGCAGTAGAACTAAAACAACTTTAATTGAGCGAATCTGTGCACTTTACTACGACTTAGTGCTATGTTAACAAATACTAGATGAATAAAGATCGGCTAGGGATGTGCGCGGAAAGGTGGGAGTAGGAGAAGGGGTAGTGCCACAAAATTAAATGCGTGCTAAAGTATGAAGTTACTATATTATAGAACAGAATGGTGTTAAATCCTTTTTGGTAGGAGAGGGCGACAGAAAACACTACTTCATGTGTTTTTTGAGCGACGTTTCGAAGACAAAGTGTCTACTTCTTTAGACCAATATATTTAATAAAAACAACATAATTAATACAAGCCTACAAACCAGACAATTTTGAACAATTATTCAAACTAAATAATTATAAAATTTTTGATGTTTCAGAATAACTAAAAACTAGGATGTAAGAAAAAACCAGAAATTAACTTACAAAAAACTAAAAACAAGTAGCGATGAATTCGCCAAACACAATCAATTGTTAAAAATAATAAATAACAAGAAACATTAAATTGTAGATGATTTAAAAAACAAATAATGATTACAACAAACTCACGAACATCACAAAGATCAAAAACCAACTAACTAAAAAAATTGGCACTGAAAAGTAACGGTTAAGAATTCGAGGTCATGACATTTTATTGATTAGGTTATTGTACACAGTACTAAGATTATTAGTATCTGTATTAAAATTTACATTGTTGTTATGTCTAGTAATAAAAATCATCTCAGATATTAATTTTTTATTATATTTGGGTTCCACATCTAAGATGATAGGGTTACTAAAATCGAAATTGTGACCAGTGTTAATATGATGCAAAGCAAGCGCCGATTCTGCTTTTTTGTTTTTGCAATCATATAATGATGATTTTTAATACGATTAATAGTTTTTTGTTTAGTTTTCCTTATATAACATTTGTTACATCCCATGCACTCGATTCTGTATATAACATTGTGTTTGTCGTATAACTCTGTTTTACCTTTCGCTTTGAAATAAATGGTGTTGTTATTATAGCTTACTATTTTCAAGTTTTTTTTAAATCGGAATTAGTTTTCAGTTAACCCGGGATCGTTTATGATTTTAGTATACTCAAAATTAGAAGTAGTTTTAGTTTGGGATGTTATTGGTCTTGTTGGGTCTGACAGGACTATCGTCTTTATGCGTTTTAATTAATCGACAAAATTTGGGTGGTATACTTGTGTATGTGACAATGTGTCTTTTGTTAAAAATATTTTTGGCTAAGTTATTATTTTTGTTTTGAAATTTGATTATAGAATCTAAGTTAGTTTTTTTGTAAGTGTTCTCGTCGTTGAGTAACTTGTAAATTCTATCTTCATATTCGTTTCTTTGTATTACAACCCGTTATCTTTATCCGATTTGAGTATCAATAAATCTTTGTAAAATTTTAAAAAACGTTTAGTAGAAAAAACCAATTTTTGAATAAAAAGGTCTTCAATATTTAAATTGTTTTTGTTGCTTCTTTTAAGAAAATTGGTAATGACATTGACTATTTTGCCTCTTAACCTTTCTTGATCCTCTTTTTTATGGTGATTAAGTATGTCTTCGGTGTCTTTTATAAAATTAGCAATACAAATTTTGGAGTTAATGCTAGACACCGAGCTACATCTTCTGGTAACTGTACATCTGTTAAGCTGTAGATGCACCCTACTTTAGACACACTTAAGTTATGGTTTTTGTCTACATTAATGTTTTTTTTACTATATTATGTTATAAAATAGAAGGAATTCAAAGTCTAAGCATCGACAAATTATTTATCGAAAATATAGGACAAAATAACATGTTGCCTGAACAGTGGCGTACCCAGACTGATGTGTTGGGGGGGGATTAACGGTAATCAAAGTATAACTAAAATAAGAGGGGGGGGTAGCCATTCACATGGGAGGTACTGTTTTTTCTCTTAAAAAAATTGTTTAAACTTAAATACTTTAAGTCATTTTGATGTGTCCTGAAACCTAAAACAAAATTTACAAAATTGAAAACTCGTATTTGGGTAGACAAAAATATCATTTGGTATTTTAATAATATTTATAAGACAACAGTTTATACGTAAGTAAAGTAATTAAATTTGTGTCTTAATTAACAAAATCGAGTCGCCTTGACAGTTTAGCCAACTCTTCAAAAACTTTATCAGTCGACAGCGTTAGTTCCTTATGAATGGACAAAAGCGCCAAGCCAGGTAACCTTGTCTAAAATAAAATTTTTCGTTAACAAGTGTGAATGTTTTACTAACCTGTGATGTTGAGTTTCGCAAATAGGTTTTAACCATTTTAAGCGTCGAAAAAGTACGCTCTGGTGTGGCAGCCGATACGGGAAGCGTACATAATATTTCAATTAATTTGTAAATGTTGGGAAATGCTATCTCAATGCAACATTCTAAAGCTTCCAAAGCTTGATTTTTAATCTTGTTGTTATGTAATGCAGACAAATAATTTGTTTGCCAAAGTTTTATTTCTCTAATTACAGCTTGTTTTGGCACTTTAGGCAAGAAAAGATTTAATGATGTTTTTAAAGATTCAATTTTTTTTTTCTTATCTGCTCCTTCAGACGAAAAAAGGCACATAAATCCTTCAAAAACAGCTTTGTGGCCGGTAAACCTTTCTTTTAACTGGCAATACATATCTCACACACAACGTTATTTGCTCTATGATCGATGTGTCTGTTGTCTCATCTGCTAAAACTGAAAATGCTCCTGCTTTATGTACTTTATCAGACACTATTCAATTAGATATATCAGCCCAAAGGTACAGAAACCTTTGGGCTGATATATGTTTCTCGAATGGAAGCTGTTTCGAAAAACTTACATAAATTAGCATCTCCTTCAGCTCTATACTTCAAAATAGTTCTAAAATTTCCTTCATTTTTATCACAATAAATAGCTTTAATTGGTCCGCTATCTCTATGACCTCTAAAAGCAATTTCTTGCCGCCCACATAATATGACGGCTTCAATTATGGGTTTCAATTTATTTCTGTTTTCTATTGCTTTTCTTTGTCGGTCACTATCAAGTAAGTTAATAACAGGCTCTTATTTCTTCTCTTTCATTTTCTTTAAATTTTGATAATCTGCAGTTACAGAACGAATGTGATATTTGGATGTTTAGTGATAATTAAATACCTATATATATAAAAATATTAGATATCTACTTCTCTCTAGCTGTTTTCCAATTGTCAAATTAAAATCTGCAAAGCGCACCCAGTTGTTAAGAACCAATTCTCCCAGTTTTTGCAAAAAACAAACAAAATTTGCAAAATGCACCTGTTTCTTTTTCAGAGTAATATAACCAATTATACTCCGAAGACCATTTGTACTGAAATTTCAATCCTTGTTTATTAAATTTTTTATGTACTGGAAACGTATAAGACGGCGGAGGCACCCATAATGATCTCAATTATATTTTGAACATTTTTGTTTATAAAATTTCCAATATTGTTTAAATTAAAAAAAATGTTTCTGAATTGTTTTTATTACTGCTTTTTTCAATGTCCTGATTCTTATTCTCTTGATCATGTACACCTTCACTCTGAAAAACATTTTGAGAAGTTGAAGTCATTGGTAATTCAAATCCGTATGTATCCACTTCCCAATCTCGGTCTTTTTTTTTTAAAAGTTAGTCATTTTGCACTGCTTACTCATATTTTGTAAACGCATTAAATATAACAATAGAAACACAACCACAATGCACAACACTTTTTTCGTATACATGCCAAAAAACGCACAACTACTAGCTGGCTATACTTCAGTACAATAAAGTACTCAAATACCGTAAAAAAACAACAACAAAACGTGCAGTATTTTGGAAAAAATCGTCGCGCAGTTTGACAACGTGGGTACGTGTTTATAATTAAACAGTGCCTAAATAAATATAAAGGAGAAATATTGCAATCTTAGTCGGCGTTTTTTAGTCAAAGTTGCATATGGTTTCGATACTATCATCGGTATCGCTGTATCTAGATAATTACTTTTTTAAAATAAATTTACATGCATTTAAATACTAAAGTAATAAAACCTACTTATTACATTATAAGAATACAGTCGACCGACTCATAAGAAGTTACATAGAAGTAGATTAATATTTTAATAGATATTTTCCCAATTTTTATGGCTGTCTTGGGGGGGGGGGATCTATCCCCTTCATCCCCCCCCCGTGGGTACGCCGCTGTGCCTGAAGTATTTTGACAATTACAAAAAAAGTTATAATTTAAATTAACTAAATAATGTTACTGCGGTGAGTCTTAAGTTTATAACATTGTCATATTAGAGGACACGTGTCCCCTCTACCCGTGCCGACGCCACTGCTTAGGAGTATATGCTATATACGGCAATGTACTAATTTTAATCATGAAAATTAGTGCTAATGAAGAAATAATTATTTTTAAAGATTTTAATCAAATTAGAAAAATGCAGAAAAAAAATATACAAAAAGTGACTAAAACAGTAAGCAAAAAAACGGAAAAGGTTTTTTAAACTGAGATAGAATAAAAAAATTTAAAAAATGGTAGCAAACAAAAAAACGCATTTAAATAGCTTTCAACAAAATAATAAAAATCTAAAGATATACATATACCCAGAATAAAAACAATAAATTCAAATAATAATAAAAAAACAGAAATTACCCAAGAACAGAAAATATCAAGAAGTAAATACGTATTTGGAGAGTCGAAAATCAATGAAAGTGTGTGTGAAGTGTGTACAAAAAATAAGAAAAACCATAATAACACATTTTGCTAATAGAAGATTGGAAAGATCGGTATAAAAAATTATTAACTGAAAACAGATATCATAATAAGAGGAAGAGATTACGTTAGATATAATACTCTTAGTGAGACATGTACAGAATTATTAAAAGGTTGTTCTAATAAACTATTTTCCATAATGATAAACCATTTTAATCAGTGTTTGCATAAAAAAACCTTGTCAATTGAATTAAAAATGGCTTACGTCTTCTCTATACACAAAATTGGTAAAAAACAAAAGAACTATTCGTAACCAATATTTTGTATAAAAACATTTAGAAAAACTTAATATAAATTGAATACCTACTAAGATAACGAGAAACAAAAACACTGCGGTTTTCGAGAAACAAATAACTAAAAATCAAGCGAGTTCTATTATATATATATATATAAAGTAATTTTTGATGTGAAATAGCAGCATCTGTGTTAAGGCTGAATAAATGTACAATGGGCGCAACCCAAAAGTGAACGCCCTATAGTTGTGATGACATTTTTACTAAAATTTAAGTTGGCTTCGGCCGGTTTTTAAGAGATCTCAAATTAGAATGCGATGACCGACTACTTTTCTAAACATCCACAAACACTATTAAATTCAACGTTCACATTTGGGTTTTGTCAGCTATACACCGCATCAGAAACAACTTGACGCTTTGAGAAAGTATCTTCAAACAGAAGAAAATATGAAAAATTCCGTAAGTATTGTACTAGTTTTCTAACTACATTGTTGATTAAAGAATTACAAACTTGCAAATTATACAACAATGATTCATAATGTAAGCAAATCAGTTCAGCATTCTTTTGTCTGACAAGCAATTTTTTGTTCTTATACAATAAATTAACTATAACGTAAAAAAAAATTATGTAAACTTTTAATTTTGTACTGTATTTATCTAGTCGAGTTACACATAGTAAGAAATATAGAGATCAGAAACAAAACCAGAGTAACAGGTGTTAAGCAGGCTACATCGCATAACAAGATCTAGAGAAGTAGGCGTACAAAATATTACAATAAAGCCCAAGAATCAGGAAAAAACCGTAAGAAGACCACAGAAGCTCTGGCTAATCGACATACAAAGGAATGCTAAGAACAACTGGATGTAGGACAACATGGAAGCAAATAGAGAATACTATATCCAAGAGTAGATATACGTAAATATAGACTATATACTTAGTTATAAAAATACAATTGCAATCTTAAATTTGTATTTAAGTTGTTTGTTTGAAGCAAGGCAGTTTCGCTCTATTTCAGAAACGCATTTATTGTAGCAAATCTTTCTGTGTTTTTTCGTGGTAAAGCGTTCCAAACATCTACTATGTTAAATAAAACTATTTCTAGTCCTTTGTATAGACGTATTATGCTTTTCAAATCAAATTTTGTATTTACTGGTAGTAAAACGTAAAAAGATGTCGTTTATCTGCATGTAAGCATCGCTTGCAATTACTGACATGCTCAATCTAACAAGTTTAGGAATTCGTCTTCAGGTTGGTAGTGTACTAGTGTATATTTTTATATTTCATTAAAAATTAAAACCAATAGTATAGAGGAAATGTTTTATTTCTGACGTAACGATACGTCACTATTTACTGAATGTGACACTTTTTTGCTCTATAAAATAGATTTTATTCTGTAATAATACTTTTATCTAAATCTAGGTGTACGATTTCTCGACAACATACCTACAACATTTTATTAAATCTTGTTTCTTTTAAAATTTGTGTAAATACACAGTTGCAAAATTGCTGTACTGTAAACATAATAAATTGAACAGATTGAGTACTTTTAACAGAATACAAGCGCAAAAGCAAGTATATTTAGTGATAACACTTGTTGGTGTATTTATAGAGCTATAGTAATGTTAAATAAAACGACTGCAATGTCGATACGTTATCCATTACATTGGTGTAATGAATCCAACATCGCCGGAGGTCTCAATCCTTTATTATATGTTTAGTTATTGGAAGTCCATTAACATGTTATTGGTGCATTAAAGTTGTGTTGAATTCTGGACACTGAGTGATGTAAACGTTCAGTTATTTTATGAATCTGTGTTACTATCGATAATAAACCGATTATATCGGCAATGAAGAATCTGGTTTCATATGTATCCAACTTTTACGACCACTTTTAACTTAATAACATAATAAATTTAACATATGTGGACACTAGTTTTTATAGCTCAACGATAACAATAATGATTGTCGGGAATCCGAATTTTGTGTTTGTCTTTAAAAGCTTTTAGCATACTTCTTATATCTTAAACTTTTTAAATTAATGTACAAACATTTAATACTTAAATAGTTTATTGATTTGTTTAATTCATTTAACGTATCACTAAAAAACAATTACATTAGTAACAGTGGCATAGATTAACTAAATCTTTTATTATGTAGCGGCTCAGAGAGTTTAATTTGAGTAACTGAAAATGTGTATTGAGTTATTGTAATAAGATAACGTATCTACAAAAGGAACACTCGAATACCAAATTCCATTTAATTTGGTGTTCCACTAATAGTAAATCAAAAACGGCCTACAATATGTTCATAGCAAATATGTGTGTCTATATCAAATCATTCTTCTTTAGCTCCAGTAAAGATTATTCAAATAAATGAAGTTTTCGAACATTTCTGAGTACTATCGAATTAAATGTTAAGTTAAAATAAGTCAATGAAATCGTCAAACGTTTTATACGTCACTTTGCAAGTAGTATAAATGTTTTAAAGAAAACTTTAAAGCAATAATAATTGTGTAATAAAAATTTAATTGTTGTTGAAATTAACAGATTTTATTACAATTTTGACTGTTTTAGTGGTGCAGGTAAAACATCGAGGTGGCGCCAGTCTGCAGGTATTAATGAAGGTAAGTTGACACCGGTTCGGTTCCGGTTATTACAGTTAGCGAACCGAGTTGATCATAAACAACGGACATCGAAAAGGTATATTGAAATTGTACACCAACGTGATGAGTTACAGTCGTAACTTCGTTTATGGTCCCCATTATAGCGACACTGAATTGTTACTGCACTATAATGTTTTTGTTTCAAGGAATTTTAGTTAGTATACATTTAGATACGGCTAAATCTTTAAATTTTATAATTTTATTTCGTTCGAAGTTTACATGCCGCTGTTGTACAATAAAATCATTTTCTCCCACAAATTTATGTCATTTCAGCATTGTTAGAAGATAAAATTAAACAATCTTGATTGTACTTCTTGTTTATGGCAATTATAAATAAGCAAAAACGGTTAAATATGAACAATAAAATAATAATGCTAATAGAAAACGCTCTTGTGCAAATAATTTAAACCCCGATTACTTCGTTGGTTGTTTAGTACACACAAACTTATAATTTATGTAAATTAAACGATTTTAAAGCTGAGGTAAAGTGCTTTAATGTAAAGCTTTATATTGCATTGGCGTTTCTATGTTTAAATAATACCCAAAAATTAATTTTATTTGTTAGTTGATGTGATTTAACGTGTCGACAAATTTTATTTTGTTTTCACATACAGTTTTATTTACTACATGTGAAATACATTCAACAGATAAAAAGATTTCTAACTACATAGTATGTTAAATATCGATTCTTACTGTTCTTTTCTACAATGTTTTATTTAGTTTTTGTATCTATGTCTTTAAATATAACAAAACATTGACAAATTATTGATTTATTCGATCGGTTTATTTACTTAAAAAGCTAAATTTATTTGTAAGCAATTGTTTATTTGTTACAAACATTAAACACGACGACTTTTTTGTTTTTGAATTATAAACAAAGAGTGTTTTTTTATCAAAATACTTTCTTTTTACATGTTTTTTTGAGTAGAACAAAATTTCCTTAGTCGATTTTAGACAGGTATTTTGAAATTTTGTTATTGAGTCAAACGTTTGCATTAATGTTTTGTCAATAATCTTTTATAGAATAACACCTTAATATAAAAGAATAAAAACCGTATAACAAACGACACGAAATACTGTTCTATGACGACTACAATGACAGTTATCATTTAGAAACAAAAGATGCCAGAGATTTTTTTCCATATTTTTTTCATATATAATTTAAACTAAATGCAAAATTAATTACCATAAAATTAATGGACTTCATTCTTTGTTAATACTAAAGAAATGCTTAACAATACAATCAATATAGTAAAAACAATATAAAATTCTTATATATATATATACCTTACAATTATAGAAAAAAAGTAACAGCTTCTTTCAGATTTTGTTTTTTAGAAGAAAATTTTGAATTAGCAAATTTTTTAAAAGTAAACTATTTAGGCAAATTATTTACTCTACTAAACCAACAGGTTCACGTAATTTTAATAATGTAGATAGAGCAATTTATTTTTAATTATATAATTATTTTCAGTTTTTTTTTTTTTTTAAATAGGTACCAATTGTGATAGATCGGTGAGAAAAGTGCTGTTCATGTTATCATTAACATTTTTATTTTGTAGTAGTTTGTAGTAGCATATAATATAAAAATGTCAATTCTTGTGAGCTTGTAAATAAATAATAATTGTATTTACTAATGTTGATAAACAAAAGTTATGAAAAAAATAGATAAATACAAAAATCTAGACATAACAAATATTAGAATGTTTAATTAATGTCAAGAATAGAAAAGCACTTAACTGTACACAAAGAAAAATTGCTGAGATATCAAAGTTTTCTATGAATAAAAGTATTTCTTCCTTTTATGTTGGCTGTTACTCAGGACGGGAGGGATGCCACCTACGCAAACATTTTTAAAAGAAGTCTATCCTGTCAGCTCTAAATAATGCATGCTACGGTAATAATTTTTATCTTTGAAAAACCTCCTAATTTGTGGATTAACCAAACTTTGGCATCATACAAATTTGAAAATTTCTTTCTTAAACATTTAAAACAGTTTTTTTCTACTGATACAAAAAACTACAATATTTGGTAAACCTTCCTTGCAGCCTAAGTGATAAGGTAACAACTTTAAGGTTACTACAGATTTACCAAGGAGGATTTGAACATTGAATGAGTTTTAATATAGTTCATATACTGTCTTACGTTTCTTTTGTGTTTGTAGAAGAAGTCAAAGGAATTAATCGTTTCGAGTTACCATTATGAAGTAAAACATCTTTAAAATATGTTTTCGACGAGTCGATAAACAATTGGGCAGGGTTATATTCGATACTGTATTTTTCATCACGTTTCTTCAATACAGAGATGTAGTAAAAAGATTTCATTTTTTTAATCAATATCACAAAGTTTGTGCTTTTTCTTTGGTTAATCCCAAATTCTATATCAAGCCGTTGAGTAATAAGACGTGGTTTGTTACCAAGAACATACGTCAGATTACTTCAAAATTACACATTCAAAACATCGTTTATATCTTCCTCGTCGAAATTTGTAGAAGAATATTAATGCATTAAAATTGGAAACTCACAATCAGTTCTTCTCAACAGTTTGCTTACAGAGGAATGGATACGTTACTCTTTGCATTTATTTCTTTTTGACAAAACTTTCAATTTTTACAAGACCGAAGTAACAGCCCGCGACCTAATTTGTTGGTTTACGCCAAATTATCGAGCTTTATGACAAATACAGAACTTCAAAAGAATTCTTGTTTTTGTTTCACTGAGTTAACTTGACACAATACGAAATATAGGATATATATGTTCTACCTATGTTTTGTCTTGATGTTGAAGCCAAACTATTGTTGAAAAACGCTTTCTCAACTTTTTTGATCACATACAAAAACGAGGTTTATTGACTGAAAATAATAAAACAGAAGCTTATAGATTAGATTTCAGGATTGCAGAGGGCAAATATTTGGCTGACAGGTACTGTAGAGATTAATAATTTAGCAATGTTTTCACTTTGTGCAGCTTATAATCTAAATTAAACAGGTGCATTTTCTATGTCTACATCTTTAAAAATGGTTACTTATTTACTGCTCAAAATGGCTAAATTATGACTGAATCTTAGAATATATTATTTTTATACGCGTTACTGCTAAAGTATCGTAAACATTACGGTTATACAAGAAAACAAATATTTCGTCAAATTTCATTTACAAAATACATAACAAGTAAGGTTAACTAAATGTGTATAACAAAGTAATTATGCATAAAAATGTTCTATTTGATTACTCTGAAGAGCACATGGTGCAAAGATTTTCGCGGTGTTCCACACAGATCGCGAGTTTTAATGATTGCAATAATTTTTTGTCATTCTTCGAAGACAACTTAGACAATAAAAACATCACAAATATCTGTGCGAATGGACCGTCACAAATTTGAAATTGTAAGTCTATATCGCATGCAGGGTTCGGTGAGACTTTTGCCAAATTGCCATAAAAATATGCCGAGACATTAGTTTAGAATCAACTCTGTATTTATTATGACAGTATATGACAAAGTTAATACTAGCTATATTGAAAATTCTAAAAAATATTCATAGCGGCCACTTCTATGTGGTTTCGAACTCGCGCGGAGTGCGGACGTGTTTATGTGTGCTCTGAAAGTAGTGATTAAATTAAGTTGAAAAATCAATTAAAACTGGTAAAGCCCTAAAGGGCATTACTAGAATAAACTATAAAAAATGTCTAAAGCAGCAAGCTGTGCAAAATGTAATGCGGACTTAGTTAAAAGTGATAAAATTGTTTGTTGTGCAGGGGTTTGTGATAGAATGTATCACTACAAATGTGGTAACATTACTACCGACGAATACGGTCTATTGATGGCTAAACGTAATTTTGGTTGGTTTTGTGAACACTGTGTAGATAGAAAAAGTTACATGGCAATTATTTTGGATGGTATGAAAGCATTAAAACAACTGAAGGATGGTGTCCATAAGCAGAATGAAAAGATTGATAATGTTAATCAACAACTCATAGTAAATCAAGATAAAATAAAAAGTGACATAACTGACATAATTGAAGAACGGTCACAACCAACATATGCCGATAAATTGAAATTAAAGAAACATGAACCAGCTATAATAATAAAACCGAAAAACGTAGAACAGAAAAGTGTGGATACAAAGAATGACATTAAGAAATGTATTGACCCTACGGATATGAATATAACCGGAATACGACCGGTAAGTAATGGTGGTATACTTATTGAATGTAAAAATAAGGATGATGTATGTAAGTTAAAAGAGAAAGCGGAAACTAAGATGGGAGAATCCTACAAAATACAATTGCCAAAGAAAAAGTTGCCAAGAATAAAAATAGTTGGATTGTCTGAAAATTTGCCACCGGAAATAATCGAGGAAAAAATTAAAATGCAGAACATATAAATTCGGAGAAATCGTCTTTAAAGATTGTACACACAAAAGAAGGTAGAAATCGGAAAAGTTATATAGCTTATGCGGAAGTAAATGCATACACGTATCGGGCTATAATGAAAGAAGAAAAGATAAACGTAGGTTGGGATAGATGCATAGTATATGATGCTATTGAAATTAGAAGATGCTATAGATGTAATGGATTTAACCATAAAGCCTCGGAGTGTAAAGCACAAAAAGCTTGTCCAAAATGTGCTGGCTCACATGGGTTGCAAGAATGTACTGTTGATGGAGAAGAAAATCACAAATGTTCGAATTGTATTCAAATGGCCGAAAAATTAAAAATGAAACTGGACATTAACCATCCTGTCTGGAGTCAAGAATGTGCAGTATTTAAACGAAAAATGGAAAAGGAAAGAAAGAAGATTGATTTTTTAGAATAAGTAAACAAGGTGCGAACATATTATATTTGAATGCACAAAGCATGCTAAAACATTTCCAAGAACTAGAAATCTTAATTCAAGATAGGAAACCAAGTTTGTTATTATTAAGTGAAACTCGTGTAACTGAAGACATACAAGACTGTGAAATTAGTTTTTCAGAATATGTATTAATTCGGTGTAATTCACAAACGAGAAGAACTGGAGGGGTTGTAATAGTTATAAGCAAAAAATCCGATATACTGTAATCTCTAATTTTGCATTAGAAAATAACTATTGGTTAATATGTATCAAAATAATAGGAGGATTTCAAACAGGATACTATACAGTGGTGTATCACTCGCCAAGTGCAAGTAATGCTACTTTTATAGAACATTTTGAAAAGTGGTGTGAAGATACAATTCCGGATAACAGTCGACATATAATTATAGGGGATTTTAACATAGATGTATCCAAACAAAGTTTTTATGGGTCGAAATTAATACAAGTTATTAGAAGCTTAGGGATGAGACAAATTGTAGACGAATTTACGCGTACAACAGAAAATAGCCGTACAATAGTTGACCTAGTAATTACAAATGTAAATGAATTAAGATCTGTTGTATTAAATGAACCAAAAATAACTGACCATGATATAATAGAAATAAATTTAGGTACATTGCATAATAAGATGGATTACAAAATAAAAACAATAAATTGCTATAAAAATATTCAAAACAAAACCTACTTAATGTACTGAGCCATCACAATTGGAATATGCAAAATCGACAGATGGATCAAATAGCAAATGACATAGTTCAAACGCTTTGTTATGCAGTAAATGACCTAATTATAAAGAAAACTATAAAAACACGAACAAATAACACTTGGTTTACAATGGACTTACGTAATCTCCGAAACGAAAGGGACAGGCTTTATAAAATTGCTAAATTAACGGGAAATGAAAATGACTGGATGCTTTACAAAAACACAAGAAACAATTTTAGTAACAAAATTAAGATAAGCAAAAATAAATATTACGTAAATAAAATACAACAAAATAGCGGACAACCTCAAAATATGTGGAGAATTATTAAACATTTAATCAATGGAAAAGAAAATGAACCAAAAAATATAATATTTGACGAAGTAGAAATTGGTAACTTAGAAGAAATATCAAATAAATTTAACGAATATTTTGTAAGCAGCATTATGCAAATAAATAATAGTATAATCCAGCCCCCAGCAAACTTCAAAGAGGCCCCAATATTAAAACCAATCATTAATTTCAAATTTAAGCAAGTTAATTTATCGGATCTGAAGAAAATCATAAGTAATATTAAGAGAAAAGGAGGAACGGATCACATTACAAAACAAGTTATTACAGATGCATTGCCAGAAATTGGTAATGCAATGGTAGACCTAATAAACAAATCTTTAATAAGTGGAAAATTTCCTAATTGTTGGAAGCAATCCAAAGTCATACCAACGCCTAAAATTAAAAATACAAAAAGATGCGAAGAATTTCGACCTATCAATATTTTACCAGTGTACGAACAAATACTAGAATCAGTTGTTAAGGAACAATTACAGTGCTTTCTAGAACAAAATAATATAATTAGTGAAAATCAATCGGGTTTTCGAAGTAAACACTCGTGTGAAACAGCATTAAATCTCGTGCTAACAAAATGGAAATCCGAAATTGACGAGGGTAATAGTGTAGTAGCAGTGTTTTTAGACTATAAAAGAGCCTTTGAAACTATCGACAGAGGAAGACTTATAAATAAACTTTACCAATATGGAATAAGAAGCACCGAACTTCAATGGTTCGAAACTTACTTGGAATCTCGTACTCAGACCACCACGTACCAAAATTACGAATCTATTCCAATTCAAAATAATTTAGGTGTACCTCAAGGATCAGTCTTAGGCCCATTGCTTTTCTTAATTTATATTAATGATTTAGAACTTAACCTTAAGTGCTGTAATATTAATTTGTTTGCGGACGATACCCTGGTATCAATTACTGATAAAAATGTACATTCAGCTATTATAAAGCTAAACTCAGAATTAGAAATTATTGCAAATTGGTTACAAACAAACAAATTAAAATTAAATGTGCTGAAAAGTAAGACAATGGTAATATCAAATATTAATGTTGACACAACAAAAATAAAAATTGAAAATATAGAATTAGAACAGGTTGAACAAATTAAATATTTAGGAATTGTGATTGATCAGAATCTAAATTTTAGAAGCCATGTGAATTATGTAATAAAAAAGTAGCAAATAAGATTAGCCTATTAGGAAGAATATCTAATAAATTGACGATTAATGCCAGAATTACTGTTTATAAAACAATTATTGCACCATATTTTGATTTTTGCAGTAGTATATTTTTAATGTGTTACGAAGTCGACTTAAAACGGTTACAGAAACAACAAAATAGGGCTATGAGGATTATATTACATTGTTCAAAATATACCAAAATCACAGTAATGTTAGATTGTTTACAATGGTTAAGTGTGAAACAGCGGATATATTTCAATTCATTAATGTTGGTATAGAAAATAATTAATGATTTGCTTCCAAACTACATGTCAAAATTAGTGATACGTAACTATGAAATACATTCATATAACACGAGAAGTCGATGTGATTTCAGATTGCCAAAATTTTCAAAATCAAAGTCACAAAATTCTCTTATGTACAAAGGTCTGAAATTATATAATGACTTACCAGATGAAATTAAGCACGAGCAAAATATTTATAAATTTAAAAAAGGTCTGAGTGATTATGTTAAGAATAAATTTTAAGCAAAAATTAGTATTAATTAAAATATGTTATGATTTATGTTAAATTAGTATATCTTTACTAAATAAACACTTACTTACTTTACTTTACTTTTATGTTTTTGACTGCAAGTCCTATTGCTGCACAGCTGAGCAGACTTAGTTTTCTTATAATTGATCGTTATATCTAGTTTCCGGTTTTCACTAATGTTTGCGTTTTTGTAGAGGGTGAAAAGTAATAATACAATTTTGTTTGGGTTTGGCATATAAGATACCAACGTTTTCTGGATATTAAATATTAAAGTTTTATACTTTCTATGTTTTGATTGTAGCAATTCAGAGAAAATTTCCTTCTTATTTTTTTTCTAATGTACCCAAAATAGTTATTTTAAATGGTTCTCTCAACATTTCTTAAGCCAGAAGAACTGACGTAAACCAGTTATCTATGGTACCTAATATTTCAGAAGTTTTATTTTTTTTTCTTAAGCAAATTTGCGTGCAACCATAAATTTCGAGAACAAGTCACAATACCATGACGATGTTTATGCCGTATTTAGACGGTTTGTTAATAATGTACATTTGTTGTTCTTGTACATCTATTGTAAGATACAATAAAAGTGCTTAAAAATTTCTGCTGGATTCCATAAAAAGCTCCCATATTTCTCTAATAGCAGCAAAAATATCAGAATCGCTTCTTTTCTTTCTGGTAGATTTTTCATCAAACCTGATGCAATTTAGTAAAAATGCAAACCTATCGCTACGCATACAAGATCGGTAAAAAGCTCCAGAGATTATGAGATTAAGCATTTCTTTGCAATTTAGATGGCTATGTTTTTCGCAGCTAAAACATCAAATTGACAAAAAAAACACGCAGTTTTTTTCAGTTTTTACACAATTGCAAAACCTGTTTTATAGTTTTTAGACTGTCTATCAATTTCTTTGTTTCTATGAGTGAGAATAATATCTAGAATTGCAGAAAAAATGCAATAAATATGTAATATAAATAATAATATAAAATTAATATTTAGACAGCTGTTTTTTTTGAGATAGTTTAGTTTTGCAAACCACTTGTAACCATTTTTACCTTTTGGTTTATCTTATCCGAAACGACAATGCATTAGTGTTTACATGGTCTTTTTGGTAACAGTTTATTAGCATCATATACACTATTATCAGTAAACTTTTTCTATACGAGTATCTTTTGTCTGAACAACTCGCTCATAACAATTTTGAAGAAACTTTTTTGCATCCAACATTTTGAATAATTTTATCACAGATGTGTATGAGCTCATTTGGCATGTGTACAGTTCCACTACAATGCAGGTTAACCAATCTTTCTTCTCTATGCTTATACATCAAGATTGACAATTGTAGATTTCTTTTCAAAAATTACTCTGCTATAAAAATGAAATAATCTCACTTCAACAAATTGTAAGTCATTGTTATTTTCATAACAAAAAAGGTATACTTCCGTTATTTACACGTTAAGTAAAAAATTTAAAAAACTGAATATTCCAATACCGTTACTGAAATCAAAATAAATAAGGCAATAACACATAAACATAATTTAAATAATAACCTAATATTAAATATTCTAATAATGAGTGTAATAAACGCTATTATCTGTTGTAGACGATTTTTTATTAAATTCACTAGCTTTGCGCATAAATTGTTGCTTCAAAATTGAAACAACCAAAACACAATAAAATTTAAAATTTACAGATGTAAAATAAAAAACAATATTTTTCGTACAAGTTTATACGTTGCTTTTTATTTTACATTATTTTGTCCATGTCTACTTGCAGAAGAAATCTTGTCGACAAAGCTTAAATACAGAGTTCAAACAATATTTTTAGCGCGTTTTAAAAAACAATATTTAACTAACAGCGTCATCTGTTAACACGTTTAGATTTTAAACATTCCGCTTTCCCCACTTAGTCAACGCTAACACTAATTTGCAGAAGTCCGTGCATTATCTATTTCCTAAAAAACGCGCTTTCCTTGACACCCCTTTACAAAATAACGTGTTTATTTTGTTTTTAAAAAACACGATCGCAAAATCTAAACTACTTGTCCAAACAATTCTG
Source organism: Aquatica leii (assembly GCA_035610365.1). Taxonomy (NCBI): domain Eukaryota; kingdom Metazoa; phylum Arthropoda; class Insecta; order Coleoptera; family Lampyridae; genus Aquatica; species Aquatica leii. The sequence continues at coordinate 70,034,748 of CM069435.1, forward strand.
TGTACAAGGTAATTTTTATCTATATCAAAACCAACAAATGCATAGTGATAAGAATTCAAGATTACTTGCTTAAATTCCCCGTAATATATTGAAAATAACTTTAAGCATAACTTTTAGTCATATTTTATCAATTTGTATATTAACCTTAAAATATAGATTTACATATGTAGTTGCGGACTTTTTTTTATAACTTTTAGAGCAAATTTAAAACAACGCCCCAAATTTGTATTACATTCATATGTGAGTACAGATACGGGTTAAGTTTATAGAAAACAATATAATAAAAAATCTTGTTCTATACTAATTTCCGTGATCTTTAAATTAACAAATCTTATACAAACTGAAATTTGTTTTTGGTGACTAGAGTCTAATAATATGGAATAATAATTTGCTTTTTTAGTTAGTTCTAAAACTTTGGATTTGATATTTTTACCGATCAAGTTGATTACTTCATTTTGTATTTTATCCCCGAGATAGTTTTTGTGATCTTATAGCGTTTTGTATGTTCTCACATAATCAAGTTGAATTTAGAAATCATTTCTATGCATTTTAAAAAGTTACCATTGTTTTTCTCAAACAACTTATTACCACGAAAAGCTAAATTTTGCTGATCTAAAAACTGAATTACGTAGAAAATTCTTAATATAACAGCTTGCCAGTATTTAGTTTCTCTGTTTATTACAGTTTTAATTTCAAAATCAATTATTTCATTTTTATTAAAACAAAAAGATCTAGCATTTTTAGAACATTTTCGATATGTAACTTGCTCTTTTCATGAATGTTTAAATGTTCACTTAAATGCTGCCAGTCATTGTAACTAGATTCATCACTTACACAAACAGATTTCAAATCGCTGTCATTAAAAATTTTGCAACAGAAGCAGTAAAGTGTTTCGGAATACAACAACCAAAAACGCTTAATTTTTCTTTGTTCGGTAAAATTCTAAAAAAGTAACTATTGGAAAACTTACGCTCGGACTTCAAACTATCTCTCGGATAAATATCCTTTTTGTTTGGATAATGAGCAGGGCCACGTTCTACTAATTCTTGAATATTATTAAGACGTAATTATATATATATATGGAAAGGGGAAGGATTCCCAGAGAGATGGAGAGAGGGGATAATATGCCCAATACATAAAAAAGCCGAAAAAAATAAAGTCGAGAATTATAGAGGGGTAACATTATTGAGCTCGGCATACAAATTGTACGCGACAATACTGCAAGAAAGATTACAGAAGGAAATAGAGGAAAAAAGTTTGGTACCAGACGGACAAGCGGGATTCAGAAAAGGAAGAAGGGCGATAGACAACATATATATAATGAAACACTTAGCAAATAAAGAACTAGAAAAAAGAGGGAAAATGGTAGCACTATTCGTAGACCTAAAAGCTGCTTTTGACAAAGTGAATAGAGAAAAGCTGTGGGAATATATGAAAAGAAAAAAGATCAAAGACAGATTAATACAAAGAATAGAGGAAATATACGAAGAAACGAGAAGCAGGGTTAAAGTGAATGGAGAAGAGAGTGAGAAATTCATAACAAAGAGAGGGTTGAGGCAGGGATGTCCACTGAGCCCAAGCCTGTTCTCGGTATATACGGGGGATCTGAAAGAGACAATGAGAGGACAACAGACAGGAGGGATAGTGGTAGGGAAAGCTAAGGTATGGTCGTTGGCGTATGCGGATGACATAGTGCTGGTGGCTAAGGAGGAAAAGGAAATGAAAGAGATGATGAAAACGCTAGAAAAATATATGAAAAAAAAAGAATTGGAAGTAAACACGGAGAAAACAAAGATAATGATATTTAGAAAAGGAGGGGGAAAAAGAAAAAGAGAGGAGTGGAGATGGAGTGATGAGAAAGTGCAACAAGTGAAGGAATTTACATACCTGGGCTACACGATGAAACAGGATAATAAAGAGGAGAACACATAAAGGAAAGGGGTGAACAAAGGAAACAGGCTAATAGGACAAGTCTGGGGTGTGGGGAAAGAGTATTCAAGATGGATATAAAAAAGAAAATTGCTGTTCGAAAAATTAATAAAGGGGTGGTAATGTATGGAGCGGAAATATGGGGCTGGAAGGAGTGGAGGGAGGTAGAGGGGCTACAGGAAAAATACTGGAGATGGGTGTTAGGATTGGACAGGGATACACCGGGGTATATTGTGAGAGAGGAGGTTCAGATAGAAAAAAATAAGGATTGAGACAGGAAAAAGAGCAATAAAATACGAGGAAGAAATGAGGGAGAGAACAAATTGCAAAATTCTGCAAGAATGTTGGAAAGAGATAAAGGGAGGGAAAGTGAAGTACGGACAGGAGGGCAGAGAAGAGTATTACAAAAGAAACGGGTACGCGAGTGAAGAAGTGGAGAGATTAAGAGAAGAGGGGGTAGGGACAAGAGAAGAAATAATAAGGAGAGATAGAGACATCGAAAAACAAGAGAGATGGACAAAGATAAAAGAGAGCAGATATAATAGGCATTATAAATATATCAAGGGTGAAGGGGTGCCGGAATATTTAAAAGACAATGAGACAAAAAGCAACAACAGGAAAAAATGGTGGCAAAGGTTCAGATGTGGCAACGAGGAGCTAGGGAACAAATATTGGAGAGAAGAACCAGAAAAGTTGTGCAGGCTATGTGGAGAAGAAAGGGAAGACATTAACCACATGAGAAAGAGATGCAGGGAATTAAGAGAAGAGGGGATGAAAATAGTGGATATCTTAGATGAAAACGGAAAAGGAGTGGAATGGATGGAGGAAGTATGGAACAGGAGGAAAAAGTTAAGGGGGGAGAAGGGATAAGAAAATGTAATATATATGTAATGTAATAACACCACCAAAATTTGTAAGCCAAATGGCAATGAATAAAGTTATATATTAAGACGTAATTTCTTTGGCCATAGTGCAGCATCTTTCGAAAGTTGACTCACATTTTCCGTTCTGGTAATTTTTGGTGTTGATTTTTCATTATCAGCGGAACTTGAAGATGTTGGTGAATTGCTTTCTAGAAGATCAGTTTCTTGTCTGCTGCTGATACTTGTTTCAAGTACATGTTCAGAATATTGGGATTCAGCTTGTTGTTGTTAATAATATTTGGCAAAGTAGACTCGGGTTTTGAAAAAAAAATGCGTAATTTTGACATGGTTTTCCAGTTCTTCCTCTCTTTTTCTTCTATTTAGCAAATTTTGGTATCCAGACAATTTCTTATTTTTTTTCTGACATCCTGTATACTGTAAAGAAATTAACACGTAAGTAAACAAATTGAAAAATTATTTATGAAAAATGGAAATGTTTCGACGTCTCAAACTCAAACTCGAAACTATTTTCTTAACATTACTTAATTTAAGCTAGTCCAAAATTTATAAATTTTTATAAATAGTAATATTAGTGCTTATCAATTATTCTGTTTGAATTTGTTTCAATTAAAAAAGATATTTATATAATCACATATAAAAGGATTTTTGAGAGACAAGTTTATGGCTTTTAATGTTTTAATAAATCTAAAATAAAAAATAAATTCTAGATAAACTCACCTTAATTCACAAAACACATCACTTGTTTTAAAAGCAGAAATCTTTTACCACATGCACCTTTTCACTTCGCTAAGTTAATTATCGAATGGGCATTAGGCAACAAATGAAATCGCGACCGATGCAGCGCTTAAATATATAAAGTTTCGTACATTGCAAGCTCAGACAGGAAAAAAACGCTTGTTCGCTCGTTGGCTCGTTGCAAGCCAAATTTCAAGCTCAAACATGAATAAAATCAGATTTGTTTGAGTTCACACAATTCATGTTATCATGTTACGTATTAACGTATTACGTATTCGATCGAATAAATGCTATTATTGCGCACTCTCATTTGGAAAATATATTATTTTCGACAAGTAATTCGGTTCCCTCGTCTCAAAAAGTAAAAATAAAAAAATAAACAAATAAAAAACAATGTAATAGCTACCAATTCCTTACTGGTTTTTTTATCATTATAAATTTTGTTTTGACAATGTTGTTTGTTGCTTTATCTTTTTTTTACTTTTGAGTTTTAAGGCTTTTCGGCGCCTTTGTGCACCACACGACTTTGCCCTTATGTACGGCGCGGGACTGTAAATATAAGAGATAAAAAACGCATTGTTCGACTATTTTTCGTGGACTTTACTTGTAAAAAAGCTAGTTTTTAAAAATTTTTTTAAATTATTAATTTATTTTTTTATTTTTAGTTTTTGCTAAACATGTTTCTAAGGTCCGGTTTCACCAACTAAAATTTAACTGTAGATTAACTAACCTACGATTAAATTTAAAATCCTGTCATATTATTGGTTAGCTTAAAACCACTAACCAATGATATGACAGGATTTTAAATTTAATCGTAGGTTAGTTAAACTACAGTTAAATTTTAGTTGGTGAAACCGGACCTTATATTCTGTTCATTTCATTATTTAAAACTAGGTATCATAATTAAATGCGTGCCTGTGCTATTGACCTTTGGAAAGTCCCTTTATCTGAAGCTAATTCTGAATGTCAACTGAGATTATCCTTATTATAAAAATGCATTGTCATCGTAACTGAATCAACATGTAAAAATTTAACTCCCGGTGAAAAGAGGAAGTAGTTCTAATTTAGTTTACAAGATTTCACTTAAACAAACGAATTAAATCATCACTAAAACTCTTTTTATTTTAACAAAATAATACATAGTTGCTATGTTTGTCCTAAAAGCCCATTATAAAAACTAATGAGAAAATTTTTAAAATCGGACGAGTAGTTTCGGAGATTACCTCATACATACAAACTTACAAACTTTACCTCTTTATAATATTAGTAGATCTGTAAATTTTAAATGTTATGTAATTGTCTTTTGGTGGTTCATAAATTACTTACTTTAATAAATTGTTGTAGCTTGAAGAAGTGTACATCTAGTACGCAAAACGTCGCCATAATAAGAAAAGCTCTTTTATGTCCTTCCTTAAACGAAAAATTACAGTAAATCGACAATTAAAAAAATGAAGTATTTCGGAAAAGTATACCAAACAGAATATTTTTGACAAGTCTACAATAAGAAAAAATTGCGTTCCAAAACTATTTAGCTGAACCTTGGAGAAACTTAATCAAAAAGCTGCAAACCATAAAATTTAAGTGTCTCTATCGACGTAAAACAAATATGCGTAGCATATGTCGTTTTTAAAAAAGAAAATTGTATTTGTTTAATTTGAAAGTATTTAATTTTTTTTAAATTTAAATTCACTGCATATTTCCAATCTACTCTTGAATTCAGTAATAAGTAATAAGTCAATCGTAATGATGTCGTGTGGCTAATTCTGTTATTTCATTGTAGCGCTTTCGTGTTCTACAAGCTGATTATTGTAGGCTTTGTGCAAAAATTAGAATGTTCAGATCTATAGAGGATATTATTCCAAATGTACCAAGGCTCGTTAGTAATAATGTGGAAGACTTTAGATTGAAACTACTGTAATAATATGTAACTTATTTTAGCTTTAATGTGAATGCTTCATGTGAGTTTTGCATCGAGATGCAGGCCCAGATTTTTTACTGCTGTCTTGTACGCAGATTTCACGTTTGGTGGTAAAAGTTGTATAAGATGATTTTTCATTATTAGCTGATATTTTCCATAAACTAGTGTAGTCTTAAAGTAGGTCAAGATGGTGTTGGAGGCGATCGACTGCAACCTGCAGTATTTTACTAGCTGCTAGGATAGCCGTATCACCCGCGAATGTGGGAATTGTTGTGTCGTTTGTGGTTACCAAGTCGGAAATGTAAAATAGTGCAGAACTTTTGATGTAATCTGATGGCAGTAAAAAACCGCATTGTTAATTTTGAGAAAAAAACTGTCAACACGGTACGATTTGAGTAGCAAATAGAACTGGCTTAAAAAATTAATTTTGTACAATAATCTATCGTTTCCAAAAACTTTATTACATGGGTAACGATTTGGTAGTCTTGATGTACTGTGCTAGTGCTAGCAAAATCAAATTTATAAAAAGATATGACCTAATCGAGACTATTGTGAATGGTAGTGATGAGTACTGTTGCCTTGTGTGAGACATGGTGTAATATTTTTTCTATTACGAAGTCGTAACCAGGCGTTTCATTTATTAGTGTGTTAAAGAGGGTAAATGATGCTGACAAGAGGCGTCCAAGAAGAAGTCGATTTTGTTGCTGCCTTGATTACCTTGGTGAAGGGGAGTCTTAGTAGCATCAGTTAAATGTGCTCCAAATGTATCTGTCTTTTCTTTATAAGATCTGTTAATGAGCGATATTGTTACTAGTGGTCGGTTATATTTCTTCGTTGCCTTCTATAGAGCTTGGTAGTCTGGGGTAAGTTTAGATAGTTAATCTTTGAATGAGTCGTTGCGTACTTTCAATCAAGCAGTGTGCAAGCTGTAGACAAATTTGTTATAAAAAGCTTTGTCTTATTTTGGGTTTTGCGTTTTCTTACTACGAAGTCTCAGATATGATAAAAATGTTATTTGTTTTATTGACTGTAGAAGCAGGAGTGACTTGCCAAGCAGTTGTTAAGAGGATTATAGTCAAGTATTAAGTGGCAGAATTGAGATTTTGATTTTCCTGGATTCGTATGGTTAGGCTAAGGTTTTTATCTAGATAATTTGTCAATTAATCTTAATTCGTGTATTTATTGAAGAATATTAGAGGTAGTACTTTAAAGAGTATGGTAGTGCTAAGAGTAATGATGACTAAAAAAAATTTAGTAAGTCTAAAAGTGTATTAGAATCACTAGGCCACTAAATGGGTTCTTACGTTGAGAGATATCCGTAGTTATTGTTTTATATTATTCGTAAAAGGTTGCGTCTTTTTGGAATGATTAGTTTTAACCTTTAAGCTGTATTTCTTCATACTCGTCAGATGAGATGGAATGCCGTAGAGGGTGGGTATGGAAGGACGTAAACTTCAATGATTGAGCTTTGAATTTGTATTTTTTGATAGTTTTGTAACTCGTGATGAACTATGCTGTTTTTGACAATCACTGCTTAGCCGCCGTTGAGCGTTCCATCTGAGTGTTTGACGTAACAAATACTATATCCTGAAATTATCTTGTTGTATGCGCTTCTGAGATAAGGAATATGTCTATGTGTTGAAGTTGTAAAAAGGTAGGAATTTTGGAAATATTTTGTTTGTGATACCGTCGGTGTTTCAAAGTGCAGTGTGCAATTAAGTTATCGTTTTAAAGCTATTTTATTTATTGCTGTAGGGAACATGTTTAAAATCATCGTGTTTTAGCTTAAGAGTTGGGAAAACATTGCTTTGAATTTGAAAAAAAAGTTTGTGAACATTTCGCACTGGTGGTGTCTTTAAAATTTTTGTTACATGTGGATGTTTGATGTCCATCGCCACATTTGACGCAAGTGAAAGGTTTGTTGCAATATGTCTTGGTGTGTTCGTATTTCTGACATCACAGACATTAAGAAATAGCTTTTTCTTTTTGAGAGGCTTGATTGATACTATTATGTTATTGATATGTTTAACGTCAAATTTTGTTTTTGCGTGTTTCGAGGTTTACTATAAAAATAGGGTGAGGCTGCTTAGTTGTTTGGTGTGGAATATTGATTTTGTTTCGGATTTGATATAGATTTGAATATAATGATGTAGCTTGCAGATGACCATTTTGTATGCTCAATTCTCTTTAAGCTGGTAGGTGTAATGAATTATATTCTATCATTGAGGTGTCATTAGATGTTTTGGTAGTGTTCTTTATGAAGCACTTCAGTGGAACGTTCTAACATTTTCTCATAATTAGTTACACCGTGAATGTAGATCGGTAGAGAGTTTGTATTTATTTGGTATGCTTACGTGGTAGGGTTGTATCTTCTTGGAAATCAATTGTGTGTTTTTTTTTCTTTTTTAAAAGTTTAACGTTAGTTGAATTTTTTGTTTATTATCATTGATTGTTAATTAAAATTATTTTGCATTGTCAAGGTAATAGCTGAAAAAACCTTTAGGAACCTGGTATATTGAAAGTAAATCCGTAATTTTCCGGAATAGTGGAGTTATTTATAACATAACCTGCTGGTGGCCAAACCCATGAGTGTTTTCAATTGGAAACATTTATTGTGCAAAATTTACATTTTTTTTATAAAATTAAATTAAATATTGTACTTGCCGACTTCGAATTACTGAAATAACTGACCTATTATTTGTTTGTACTGCATTTATACATTTTGGCAATCCTTCGCGATTGTTCTATATCGTTTTGTACTAGTGTGTACTGAAGCTCCGCCGAATATACATGATGAATATTACATGTTTAGCACATAGTTTACAGCAAGTTGCATAAACAGCTTGGTTTACCAACTGATATCAAATGGTATAAAAAGTAGTTCTGAAAGTCGTCTCCAACTGTTTATAGAAATTGCCGAAAGTATACCGTTTCGGTCTACACCGACTATTACTCGATAAAAACTTGGATAGAAACTGAAATTTATTAGGCAAAAAAATTTGAAATTATTAAGGAAGTTATCAATACATTAGACTTATATTTGAGCATTTATTGCGCTACACGACTTTTCTATAAGGAATTACTACTTATTTTTTTAAAAGTTATAGTTGTCATAAAACCACTTTGAAGTGATATGTACACGTTTGTATTGATTTCCTAGCATGCTATATTTTTTTGAAATCTTTCTTCTCGATTTCATTAAGATATAACCGAAATATGGCAAATTGAGGTAATGTTGTCATATCGACTAACCCCTATATTTATGCGCTTTGATATTGCTTTCCTTTTTAGTAAATCAGTAAAAATGGTTATTTTTAACGTATCTTGCTTTACCTTCAAGATATGGAATTTTTTTCTAAAAAAAATCGTCGCAGGCAGGATTGGAACCTAGATTATATATGGAATTCACTTTAAATTATAGATCAAATATCTAATAAACTGTTAATGTTAGAAAACATTTTAATTTGAATAAATTGTTAGAAAGAATTATCTCTATAAGAAACTGTTTAAATAATTCGAATAATTTACATACGTACAAAATTATATAAGAAAAATTGTTAAAAATGGCGGATACACCTAAATTTTGGTTTTTTTATCGGATCCATCTTTTGATAAAACCGAGAGAACTACAAATAAAATTAAAAACCTAATTTTTTTGAATTTTCTATATTCTTTTGACTTGGACTTTTTCTTCAATTTGAAAATAAAACATGTAGAAATGCCATATAAGAAAATCGTGTGGTGACCACACTTGTTCTTTTTTGTTAAAAATACATTTTTGTAATTGAGAAGACCTTGAAACGTAAAATTCTGCAAAAAATTTTTTGCAAAAACATTAATCGTTATACTTTCCTTATAGAAAAGTAAAAATTAAGATTTGCAATTTTTTAGTATCTATTAGTGTTTAGTACTATATTGTTTATGGTATCTAGTAATGTAATATACACAAAATAAATGAAAAACTATAAAAGATACTTATTTTAAATGCATATTTAAGTACATATTTTTCGTGTTTTTTGTGCATATTTACATGCATATTTTAAGCGTTTTTATTACATAACTATCAGACGTCTTATATTATAAATACTACAACTACTTTTGCATAATAACAGTATCATTTAAATAACATTTCTAGTATTTAAAAATAAAGTTATCTCTGAAACTGTGTTAAACCTTATGCATTTATACTGTAGTCACTAATATAGCAAAATACCGTTACAAACTTTGTGTTATTTAAATTGCTAGCAGTGATACTATCACAAACATTCCTACATTGCATTATATTACATAAAAAACATCTTTGCGCCTTTTTAATTCTCTTTAAATTATGTTTTTAAATTTTATTAAATTAAATTTAATTAAACAAGAAAATTACATTTACCTATACATTTTTCTATTCAACATTTTTACTAACAATAAAAAATCAGTGTTGATCTTTTTACAACTTTTGAGTAATTAATTTTATTCGCATTTATCAAAAAATATGTATGTTGCTGAAGTATAAATTTAATGTTTGACAAAATAAATAATTTTATATTGTTTAAGTATCATACTAAAATGTGTTAAGTGTCAAGCGCTGTTAATTGCAATTTGACAAAAAATCTAAAATGTGACGATGTAGTTACATGAAAATTTGCGTTTCAATTATCTTTATACAAGAGACAATGCAATTAATTTAGCAGGAGTCTTGGGAATTATTAAAATAAAACATAAATGTAATTAACGTTATTTAAACTCATTACTTTGTACGTGACGAAACGTTGATTAAAAAAGTGTCAACACAAATACTAACTTTACACGAATGTAGAAGATAAAAGGACATTATTCTATTACGTAATTAAAAGTAGCTGTAAATTATTTCGTAATGTAGTTCTTTCACGTTTTACATAAAAACGTATAATTTAATATTTATCGTCCTAGTTTTACACTTTTCTTAAATGTGTTTATTTTGGCAATATGCGGTAAATGTCAGAATACTTAATTTTGTCGCTATACCTTTTGTGTTGCCGTAGTTTTAAAGTACGTTTTTGTATTTACATTATACAACTAACAGCTTGCATGGCTTTTATGTTTTTCCACGGGTCTTAGAGATACGTGTTTACATGACGAATATTTAATTAGGTTACATGCAATAAAAATGAAAAAAAAGGCTTAATTTATTTTTTTTTGTATTATAAAAGACATTTTCGTCTTACACTAAATACATGATATAACTGTACTAAAATAGCATAAAGTAATAAATTTTAAAAAAATGATTTTTAGATTACGTTGCTTGTTAGACTGTTTGTGTACGACTAATACATAATTCGACACATTGTATGTTTATTAGCGATTGGGCAACGTCGTGCGTTTCGTTTGACCAATTTTATTTTCGTACATCTATAAAAACATAATTTAAAAGACCTGTACAAACATTACGTGTACCACAATTATAAAACTTAAAAACGAAATCATTTAAGCCAATGTGGATACTATGGCATTAGTTTAGACGGTACGTATAGAATAAAAATAGTTTGGTTTGTAAATTAAATATTCTAGGTTATGTTTACAAATTTTTTTGTTTAGTGGTAACTTTCTTGTAATTAAATGTAAATGGTAATAATAAAAAATGTAATTTGTCGGACTTTTGCTTGTGCAGTGTTATAAACGAATTATGATTATAAGATTCTTAGTTAGCTAGTTAAATAATCGAATCAGTCAAATAACAAAATTACTCAATTGGCAATAACAACATGTTCAAATTAACTTAAAGAAGTCAGTATTTATTAACATCGACCAGTTTCTTAAACTATATGACAACTCATAAAAACTAATAATCTTTCAAAATTTATCAATAATTGCAAGATACTAAGATGTTTCTTCCAATCATGCCTGATACCTGTAAGTTATTATTTACCTGTGTTAATGCAGTTTTCATAAGTATTTATGTATACTTTTATTCTGTATTAAAGTGTAATCTTATAAAAACAATCTATTCGCACAGTGTCGCTGCCTTGTTAAGATTTTTGGTTGGTTTTGTAGCTTATACTTAATACAACTGCATATTGAGAAAATAATCATAAACACTTTGTAGTTACGTGACAATAAATAACACCAGATACATATTACAAAAACAATCCAGTGTTATGCAGTCAATCTGTTTTAACACTAGTGACCACTCGTTTATTGTCGTACATTGAAAAAATTACATATTTAAAAGTAGTTATAAGAAAAGCGTTTAATCACCGTAGTCTTCATTTTTGTAATTGACTACCTATGTCCGTCTACACTATCATTTTGTTAAGTAACATATTACTAACGCTTAACAATTTTATCGCAATATTTCTTATGTTAAAACGCATTTTGCAGCAAACATTGTTGTAGCATATTAAATTAGTTGGGGTAATTTATACTATTTCCATTTAATGACAAAAACATCGAGAACGTAGTACACCAAGAGAAAAAACACTAGAAGACCATAGTGTTAAACAAACATTTTAAATATTTTTGCTAAATTGGTTTGATTCGTTTCCATTATTATAACTTAACGCCTAACAGACTTAAATCTTTAACTGTTCATAAAATTTTCTGACTTCGTCTCCATTGGTAAACTACATTTAAACTATGAGAACAGCAGTGCAAAGGTTTGCTTGTAATCTTAAGTAGGTTTACATTTGCTGTCTCATCGTAACCTTACCCCGCAGTTTTTATAGTTTGATTTTTATATATGTTATATATGTTTTAATTTTTGCTACATAAACCCACAAGATGTTTCTTTTTTTTGTAGCTTGATTAGTTTTTATCTTTTTTTATTATAACTTAATTGATCATTTTTTTATAAAACTTTCGTTTCAGTTCTAATTTGAATATTAAATTAATGTGCAATTAATTAATTCATTTTGTATAATATAACTCAAATAATTGGTATTGCTTTTGATTTTCTTTGCCAAATCTATTAAAATATAATGATAACGAGTGAGTAATGTAACTATTTCTCTTATTAGCTCGGAAAGATAAATTAATTATATTAGGCAATCACAATACCTATAGTTGAACCAGTTTTCTACCGTAAACGAAATTCCATGATTGTTTTTGGTTTTCGATATTTCTTTCAAATGCACTCAGTAAGTTCCTCTAAGAAAAAGAAAATTGCTGCTTAACGTATCAAAAATCGAGCTTTGTTTTTTTAACTTTTATCGTTTTTTGAAGTGAAACTTCTTTATCGGCGTTGGAAAAAAATTTACCGTCACATTTTTTCCGTTACGCGCCATCTTTTTTTTCGGTTACGGAAACGCAATAGCGACGTGATAAATAATACATCAATACTAAAGTGATCAACAAAATCAAAGGCTCTATTTTAATTCTAATTCCAGTGGATTTTTAACAAAAGTAAGTAATTATATCTATTTTTCTAATACTTGGGTGGAATTAATTGACATAGAGTATAAATTCTGAAATATGTTATTAATTTAAATTTAAAATATTTAAGGTTAACCTCAGTTTCTGATTGAACGATGACATTTTAAATTTAAAATATTTAAGGTTAACCTCAGTTTCTGATTGAACGATGACATTTTAAATTTAATATATTTAAGGTTAACCTCAGTTTCTGATTGAACGATGACATTTTAAATTTAATATATTTAAGGTTAACCGCAGTTTCTGTTTGAACGATGACAATGATAGTAATAATTCTATTTCAATTAATGAAATGCTGTAATAATCTTAGTAGCAAAAAGTGAAATAATTGTATTATTTGTATTCATGTCTATTATAATAAAATCCTTTTGTTTGTTGTTGTTTATCTAATTTTAAATTTAAAATATTTAAGGTTAACCTCAGTTTCTTATTGTAACTATCGGTCAATGTATATGATTTCATTAAAATAGTATTTATTAATTAATAAGACTGCTAATTTAATGAACATCAATTAATTGATATACATGCAACTTTTCAGAAATTGGTTAAATAAAGTTAAATTAGATAAATTTTAAACAAAAGGATTTTATTATCATAGACATGAATACAAATAATACAATTATTTCACTTTAACTTTTTGCTACTAAGATTATTACAGCATTTCATTAATTGTAATAGAATTATTACTATCATTGTCATCGTTATTATATATTTTTGTAATTAATGGCTTATGGTAACTGAAATATGAAAAATCTACAAAAATTAGTTAATTGATTTACAAAAATTTGTATTCATGTCTATGATAATAAAATCCTTTTGTTTAAAATTTATCGAATTTAACTTTATTTAACCAATTTCTGAAAAGTTGCATGTAGATCATTTTGCGAAAAATAAGGCCATAAAGAAGTTTCACTTCTTACATGTGTACACTAGTACACGCCCTAATTTTTTTTATTTTTGTTTTTTAGAGAAAGGTTTTTTTGAACGATAGAGACCAATATTTTACGCTTTACTTTTTTGTTCAATACATAGAGTTTCGGAAAGTTTTCCTTTGTCAGATAATTTATTTCTATATTAATGAGCGTAAAAAACAATTTTTTGCTTTGATTAGTTCATGTAAAGAAATATTTGCGATATGACATGTATATAGAGTGTTACTACCTTTGGCTTATAGTTTGCTTTCATAAGAACTACTACCAGATTGAGATTATTTGAGTTAACTGATTTAAAAATGTATATAAATATACAATAATTGCTAGCAGAATTGTATTAACTGAATGTAATATAAATATATATTGAAACGTTCGAGAAATTATTTGCAAATGCAAGAGCCTTCTAGAAGCTGTTATCCATCTTCTAGAAGATATACCGAAAAATAGGGAACACTCGAGAAGGATTTGCAGATGTGTATAAATACCGAAGAGAGAAATCGTAGGTCAGTTATTGCTGGAATGCGAATACAGCAGTGTTAAGAAGATCATTAAAGTGGAAATAAATAAATCGTTAGCACGCGTGTGTCTAGATAAATATACCGAGAATAATCGTGTACGTGATTTTTAGCGAAAACAAATGTGAAGCTATCCGCGGACGTTATCTTATCTTCGTGTAACTGATAGTGTTATACAACGGTTATACATAAATTAGTGTAAGTTTTTTTATTCATTTCATTAAATATTATTACATTTAATTAGTTCGGTTAATTTAAAAGTGTACATATTTCTAGAATAAGTAAACGTATTTTTAGTCGTGTTAAATAAATTAGTTTTTAATAAATAAATACGCAACAATATTTTATTAACTATTAATAATTAATTTTTTATTCATTACTTTATTTATTTTTTTTTGTAAATTTGCAGCTTAAACTAATAAATTAATTTATAAAAAAATTACTTTTAAAATTACTATTACGTGATGTATGCCATAACACACTGTATGTACATAAGTGATTTAATAAAATAATAGTCACTTAAATAGAGTAATAAATTTAAATCAACCGTACACTTAATAAATTGTAAAAACTGTGACACATTCATTCAAGCATCAACTTGAAATTCTTACAGAACACAGTCAGTACCAGATTTACAAGTGGGCACACCGTTCAGAATTTTTCTAAACATAGTTTTAAGTTAATCATAAAAATATTACATACTATATCAAACTATATAAAAAATATGTTTTTTTGCCTAAATGAATCAGTATTTACAGTACTTTTAAAGATTTTTAGCTAACATCATATATTTTTATAGTTTGAATAAAGGTATAAAAAATGTATATAGTAAAAATGTTTAGGGGTTTATAATTTTTGTATAAAAATTTTCTAATTTTGCGCGCCCATGATTCGTGCGTTCGGAGCAATTCTCTCCAACTGCTACGCCACTGTATGATACTATTTATTCGTTCCTGTTTTATTGTATTTTTGAAATGCTGTTTTCCTTCTTTTTAAATCTAAAAAAGGCAGTTTTTCCAAAGTTTTCAGAAAAAATTTAACATTAGAAAAAATAGATTTTTTTATTTACTGCAATGATTACAATGATACCTACCTACGAGGTTTGGCAATTTAGTTCCTGGAGGAAAGCTGCAAAACTGATCCTTGGTGTGCTAATAAAAATAAATAAAAAAATATCAAAACAAAAAAATATTAATTGCACATTGCAAAACAAATTTATTTCAATAAAGAGAGAGAAAAAATGGTAAAAATAAAGCGGTGTAGAGCTACACAGATACGAATAATTGTGAGTTTGTAAATAATTTTTACAGATAAGAATAATGTTAATGTTAATAATGTTAAATTGCGATAAATTTAATCCGTAATGAAACGAACAAATCTGCATGTATTAGTCGTAATAACACATATATCTAAGTCGTACCTGTTTACATTCGTCAATTACATAAATTAATAGATAATAAAAGAATTGTACTCAAGATTGTTCAGTCATGCTAATAGCTATTGGCCTGAATCGTCTCCTATAATTCGTAAACTTCAAAGGAAAAGTAAAAATTAGATTTAAATTGATATCACAAATAATTTTCTGTAACTCAATAAATGAACTTTAGGACCCCGATTGCTCTAAGCTTCTAAATAATTGTCATTTATAACATTGCAGGTGTATCCTCAAATTGATGGTTCATCACCAAAATATGTTGACTTAATACCAAATTACGTCAATTGTACGTAATCCAAATTATCGACCTCGAAAAAACCAGACACATGGCGATGTCAATAAAAAAAGGAAAAAATGACAGCTAATACTCTAAATGTAGCAAGGGGGAGTTCCGGGACAAAATTCATACAGTACGCAACCTATATCAAAAGATTTTAACATAACAAACAATTTTAACAAATAATTGCAAAGAAGATGTTCACGTGCCGACAGCCACGACTTTTCGAAAAAAATATGTTGATTCCAGCTATCAGTTTACTGTTATTGCGGCTAAAGCTGCCATTGGAAACAATCTAATATGGATATCTGTTGACGAGACAAGTAATGTTAAAGTACGGTATATTACAAACTTGATTATTAGAAGTTTGAACGGTAGTACTGGATATTTAGTTTCTGTTAAGAAGTTGTAAAAATCCAATAATTTAACTACAGATTTCTAGGTTTGTAAATGAATCTCTTTCTAATTTTTTTACCTAAATGGGTACAAACAAACAAAAAAATTTTAACATTAAGTGATTTTTTCCAACTTAATAGTACAATAGTACAAGTGAACGTGTAGATAGAATTTGCAATTATAAAAACTCATATATTATACAAAAAAAGTATTTCTAAAAGTTTTTCTGATAGTACAGTTGTATAAAGTATGTTTACTTAATGTGCCTTTACCAGCTCTGTGATTATTAGGTGGGGAACGTGGTTGAATTGTGTTGATTTTAGAACAAATATTTTTGAGAAAATTAAATATGTAATTTGCAGTTTTGACGTAAATAGCTCTACTGCTATAAAAAAATGTGTAGATTGTTTTAAAAAACTCGTTATTGAGACGTTACTTGGCACATATATGTATGTATGTGTATGAAAATAAACAAAAATCAGCATATACATAATAATTATTAAAAACTGTTAACAAAAAACTTTGTTACTCTTGTTAAAATTTGATTCGTGCAAATATAAATAAAAGATAAAATTATACTTTCACTTGCTTATATGATATTGACATACATCAATACATGCATTAATCTTTATCGGCATAAATAAAGCAAAATTTAATGTGAGAATTTACAAAAATCGAATAAATTTTTAAAATGTCAAACTACATTAAAATTTAACATTATATCTTTGACCTTTAGAACATATATATATTTATAAACTATTAGTCAAATTCTTAATTGTTAAAAAAAACTTTAAAGCTAATAGTTTAGTTTTGTATGTATTATATTTAATATTCGTACAAAACATGAATACAAAAAACAAGTTATTTTAATATTTTAAAGAAATAAACATTCTTAACTAAAGCTAAGTATTAATTAAACATCAAGTTAATAAAGTGTACGTATAATTTAAATGTAAAAATTCGTTGAAACTAAATTTTGTATTAAAGTTGTAACACATATTAAGAAATGTTTATCTAATAGTTTATACATGTATTTTTTTTGTTTCAAAAATTTATTTATGATATGAAGTAATAAAATAAAATTTAATTTTGAGGATTCAGTTAGCAATTGAAACTGTCGTTTGTAGATGTTTGTCAATAAACAAACTATAAAAACTTTAAAAAAAATTAATCTCTAATACAACAACTCTATTTTGCTATTATCTGATTATTATCAGTGTTTTTGAACAATCGATATATCAAATTAAACTGTTAACAAAATAGGCAATAACTCAGTAAATCATTAAAAAGCAAAATCAATTGTGCGTTGTGTAAAATACATTTAATTTTAATCAAAAAGTAGATGACGTTCTTAAAAAGAACACAAATCTGCAAAATAATATATGAAACAACAAAAAAACACCAAAAGATTAAAAATCATTAAAAACCGTAAAATATTTTTTGGTGAACTATACAAAAAAAGTAGTAGTTTGTCAACGTCTGCCATTCAATGCTTATTAGCTCTTTTTTTATTTGCACGTTTATCATCATCAAGTTTTCTTTGTAACAACCTTTCTTTTAAGTTCCAAAACTTTATTTATTTAGTATGTAAATATAAAATCAGCTTTGAACGTTGCCATCTCTATAGCCATTTACATACTATTGTTCAGGCGTAGTAAAATTATACTATGAGATGACTCTGCCATCGAACTTCACTCATGTTTGTCTATTGAGTTTATCTGTTTTTTCACGTGTGCGCTATGTTTGTTAGTTTGTCGGATTTTGTAACCCACATTTGTAAATTATTTTATTGTGTCTATCTCTTTGCTGTTCTAAGTCTATTTCACACTTTCTTCTCCTTTTGTAGAAAAGATGAACTTTGTTTTTTTATGAATATAGATCTACTAAACAGATTATCCACTGAATATCAAATTGAGAAAAATCCAAGTTAAGGATCTTAAAACTCAATAAATAAATCAACAAAATGGTGAAATAAGAAACAGTAACTGCTGCATTTTTTAAAATATGCTATTTTTTAGCAAAAAAATACAAATCATGTTTTGCTAGCAAAAAGTGTGGCGGCCCTGTTTTGAGCACAACGAATTGACGCTTAACCGCCAACCATTACAGAGCGAACTTGGTTGCAAAGAAGACAAAACTTTATCTCAAATTTAAAAATATGTCAATTAATGGATTAACATTCAACATGTTACCAGAAACCAGATAAATCATTTTCTAAAACACCAGTAAAGCTTATAAAAATTGCCCAAAATTTCAAAAGCTTTTATTTAAGTAGATATAAAAATTACCTAGAACAAATTTAAAAATAAACGAAAAAAATAACCATTGTGGACTGCGGCATTATAAAATGTATTTTTACCAAATTTTAAGAAGACGCGCGTAACTATACAAGGTTAAAGATTAACAAAACAACTTGAATGCAAAATGCAATTGTCTACGTAAAGGTTCAGGTACAGATTAACCAGGTAAGAAAAAAAATATTTACAAATATTTAAAAAAATACATTCTTGCCGATGGAATACTTTTCGTTTACGGTTAGAAGTTGGAAATTCGATACATAAACTGACGTTTAGTACCAGCAGTGGTATTAGTAATAGAGAATTTTATGGAGGAGGATGAAGTGAAGCGAGAGCTCTTTTATTAATCGGAGTCGAAGATCTCAGCCAAAGTGTTGCAAAACTGAGAATTTTAAACTCGGTACGTTTGTTGGTTCAAAATAAATTAAATATAGTAGATGTTTTTTTAAATAGAATAGTATTTTATTTTAAAATAAAAATATATGTGTTCTTAAAATTGAATTGCAAAATTGGCGGTCAACGCCACCTACGTGGTTAAAAGAGCCACTAATAGTAAATAGAAAATTATGAGGATGTAGCTAATATTTTGAATTTAACCCATACCATTTCAAACTATTGTTTGAATAATAGCGGGAAATTAAATTCACTAACATAACGAAAAGTGTAAAAATTTTGTTTGTGTAACTGCGGAAACCATCATCAAAGACTAGTGGACAGCTGTTTCGTCCTATTGGGACTTCTCCTAGTGCTGAGGAGTGCCATCACGTAAAAGTAATTACGTCAAGATAAAGATACTAAACTTGGTTATGTAAAACTATAATCCACTATTTAGATTTGTCTAATACTTTGAAATGAAATACCTACCACGTTATCAATACCACTCAATTAAGATATGAAGAAAACTTGCCAATTTTTAAATCTAAAAATTCTTGAAAAATATAATTCGTTAATCTTTGGAGTCGAAATTTTAGACAGAAGCTCTGATATTTCAGAATTGCAGTCGAAGCTTCATAACATCACTAATCAGTAACTTAGTGAAGTGTATCATAATAATTTCGTTGCTTGAAATATAATAGTGAGAGTAAAAAGTTAATATTTTACAGATTTAAAAAAAACAGTGAATTTAATAAGTAAAATAAAAATTAGAAATCGAGAATATGAATATGCCCAAAAGGGACCGCGTTAATCGCAAAAGAGCAAGGCTTCTCAAATCTTCTCTAAAAGATAAATGAGTTTTTTGGCGGTCCTGTAACGAAGAAGGCAAAATACAATACAACGTCTAAAGATCAAGATTCGGAAGATGCAAACACGAGCATGCAGATCGATGAACAGTGCCGCAATTGGAAATAGAGGTGAAACTGAAAACAATTTCTCAGAGAGTTCTAAATTTAATGAACAGTATGAACATGAAATTTTCAGGCGGAACTTTTAAATTCAAGTTCGGATTTATTATTTATTTTTATTATCTTGTTTGCTATGATTGTCCTTCCTTCATAAATACAAAATCACTGCATTGCATTAATTTGAAAATAATAGTAAGATTCTGAGTGAAATTCTGTCCATATATTTTAAAAATTTCAACTAATTTTTAGAAGCAGTCCTAGTAGTTTGCAATAAAATATTGTCAAAACTCATAATAATAATTACTTTTGTAGCAATTTAAGTGAACGATTACTTTAAACTAAGCACAAAGCATACTATAGTAAAATTTGCTTTATTGCAATACTTGAATGTCTTCAATTACATGAAAACAAGTTATTTGAGAAATTTATTTAAACTATAGCTAAATAATTTATGTTTAAAAAATGTTATTTAAGCCATTAAATCGTATAATTATCCAAGAATTTCTACAAAATGATAAAAAAACCGTTTTTATAATGAATACTTTTCAAATGATTCAGCTACTCATGCTCCAGATTTTGGTTTGGCAAAAGAACCACACCTCTTAATTACAGATGGTGAACCTGCGATAAAGGTATTTGTTGACCGCATTTATTGGTTGTTTACTGTTATGAAGTAATAGTTCAAAATATCACACCTTCCAGCTTTGTGATGCTGACCAGCCTGCCCCAGACAGTCCAGACACTCACATGGTCGACGAAGATACGCAGAAGCAAATAATAGTTTTTCCTGATGACAATTCATTGCCGAAATGTTGGAATCCCAAGCAAAGAAATGTGTTCTGCAGAAAGTGTCCGTGAATCATCATGAAAAATGGCAAGCTTAGATGTTCTGACTGCAAAAAAGCTAGTCTTCTTAAAAAATACAAATCTTCCCTTCTTTGTTCATTTAAATGGGCTGTTAATTAATGAATTACTATTGTAATTCTAATGTCGCTCTTAATCAATGCATTAGAAAAATATTTTTAAATAACGATAATTGAAATTATTCAAGCAATATAATTTTCTTATAGAAATCCGAGTCAGACAAAAAACGTGATGGTAATGAGTTAATGACAGAGCCGTATATGGTGGTTGTGCACGTCTACTCAGCTTGGTTGAATTCGACAAGAACTTGAGCCTTATGTACGATATTTTATGTGAGCTGAGTGAATTATCTCTCAAATTGCAAGAACGTGAGATTTCGATCATTGAGGCACATCATAGTATTAATATTCAGATCTCGATTTTTGAAGCTAGAGAACGATGTTTCAAATCTGAAGCTTTGAAGACTGCTGTGAAATCGAAATTTGTACGGAGTCACTTTGTATGAGAGTGGTGGTCGAAACAGAGATGCTCCAACTGTCATAGTGATAGTCAATTTTATCGAAGTCTACAAAACAATCTCAGAAAAATAATGTTTACCGTAAGATCTTCGCATGCAAATCGTAATGCTGTTGATTATGAGAATTTAGGTTACTGTAATGATGTGAAATCTTTACTAGAAACGTTTGGATATTTGTACGTAGCATTTTGATGAATAACGTATTTTTATACACATCTCAAAACGTAGTTTTTTCATGTTGGAAAAAGACCATCAAGAAAAAAAAATATTAAAAACGTATAAGTTCTATTGAACAGTGCAACTGTAATTTACGTACAATGTTAGAGCAGTAGTAAGCAAACTAAACATGATTAGTTTCTGTTTTATTAATCAACATAATAAAAACGTGATGAACAAATATTGATTTTAGTTTTCTGACGCATCGTTAAAATTCTATCTGACGTCTCAAAAAGAAACGAGCGTAATGTTAAATATGAATCACTATATACGTGATAATTTATGAAAGATCAGAATGCGATTAAGATAAATTCTAGATTAGACATTTCCGCCAGTTCAGGTTAAAAGTTTTTTTAATTTTTAGTAGATTTAGCATTTATTACATTTCTAAGAAGTACGGCCACGATGTGTTATCACTTTGGGAGTTAGATGTAAACTTCAGATTGATTTTAAATTGACTGTACATTTAAAGCAGCTAAAAAAACATAATAAAATATTGAAGAAAACGGTTTAGATATTGTTTAAATATTTGAATCGTGTAGAGTGAAAATGTATTTAAAATCGTTTTAAAAATTAATCGTTAATACTACTCCCCTAGTACTTTGATCTGGCAAAATAAAATAAATTTTAGTCTGTCCGTTTTAAGGCCAATATATTAACAATGTACGCACGGATGTAAAAAACACAGTACCTAAAACCTACCTAATTGATGTGTCGTTTTTGTTTTGCTTAATACTGGCCCTGGACATGGTTTGGCCATTAAAATGTCCAGTATATCGCGGTCCGATCTGTGCCAGATAGATGACGGACCAAGAGACAAATGAAGCGCAGCCCGGCCTACGTTATGTTGAAGTTACTTGGTGACATCTCCCCTCGTACCTATAACTCGTTATATCGTTATGTCACATTAAATATCGTTTGGATTTGGTTTCATTTTATTGAATTCTTGTCAACATAACGTTATTTGTTAAGTATACAACTTTTTATCACCGGAATTTCGTTTAAAAGAAAAATAACTAAAGGTAAAAGATACACGCTGTTCAAATCGTAAATACCACAAATTAATATCTCCTGTTTACAAATTAAAACGACAAATTTAATAGTTAATATATTTAGGATTCGTTTTTAACTAAAATCGATTTCATTAAAGTATTCCATTAGCGAAAACTTGACTGGAACGTTTCCTACTAGCTTGTAATGAATCGAAAAATATGTAACGCATAAATTAAACCGAAATTAAAAAACAAAAAACGAAGCACTAAATATAATTACATTTATTTCAATTGCCGTAAACATTTTTAAAATATGTCTTAATTTATAGTATACGTTTCTGTGGGCTTCTTTCCAAAACTTCAGAATCCTAATGATGACTATAATTTTTATTGATGACTTTCATCAATATTCCGCTTTAAACATCTTTATTGCTAATAAGAAGTCCACTTAATATTTTAAAAATGAATACGAAAAATATTTAAAATATGCTTTTAAATTTTTCACGTCTAAATCTCGACGTTTAAAAAAGTTAACTTTCTTATTTTCTTGGCACTTAACACTAGACAGTTGTTATTTTAAAATTTTAACAAATGGTTGTTTCCTCGATTATAAATCTATAAAATTACTTATTTTTATACTAAATCTAAATAGCTAAAGCTTGTTACAGTATCAAAACAGGTGTAATAAAAACAATGTGTAATATTAACTTGTCAAAATATTTCTTTTTCTTCGAATCGCTTCCAAGCTAAACAAAAACAAAGATTAAAAAAGCAAATTCTTACACACACAAATAACTTACTTTTCTGTTAGAATGTCATTAGAAAATTGTACAATTTATAACTCCATATATTTAAACACATTTTTAAAAGTTTCTGAAAGGAACGACAGCTTACTTACATTTTATTCTCTATATAAATTTGCGAAGATATAACCACTTCGAGGGTGGACAGAAATAAATTGACGCTACAGTAAAACTAGCGCATCTTGAGTGTTAGAAAATTTGTTTTAAATCTTGTAAACCGTTTTCTGACGTGCTCTGCATGTGTTATGAACAAATAAATGCTCTTAGTCGCACGTTTTTGTATAATGAAAAAATCGTGTCGTTTTCTATGCACTCGAAATATTTAAAATAAGCAATTTACACATTTACTACACAAAAAAAGAATTCGTCATAATGTATAAACGTCTTTCTACAAATTCTTCTTTCCCACTTCGTAAATCAAAATAATAAGAACGTATTTATTGTTGAATTCTTGTATTATTTATCACCGCTGCTAAATTGACAATTTTATAAAGACACTTAAGCTTGGAATCTTTTACCAATTAACTAAAAATATACGTATGTTATCATTTAATTGGCATAGATTAATAAAATGTACAGGTAAAAACTAATGCATTTAAATTTTAGAATAGAATGCTTGGGAATTGCTTAATTTATCAATACAACTGTTTTTCTTTACCACATTCATTAATAAAACCACTTTTTTAAACTAGTTTCTAGTTTTTGCTGCATTTCCATTTAAAAATAAGTGTGAATAG
Organism: Aquatica leii; assembly: GCA_035610365.1. Lineage (NCBI taxonomy): Eukaryota > Metazoa > Arthropoda > Insecta > Coleoptera > Lampyridae > Aquatica > Aquatica leii. The sequence goes on from CM069435.1 coordinate 70,058,936, forward strand.
TCTTTAACATTTGCAATGCTTTGTTCTTTGTAAAAATCAAACTGATTAATATTTTTTAGCTTTGTGATCACTAATTTCTACGTTATTTTTAAAATACAATAAGTCTTACATTTTTAAAAATGTAAACATCAAATTTATTTCTTTAATTTTTGAGCACACTTAAAAGTGATTTAATATTTCAAGTTTATATCTGACAAAATTTTACAAATATAAAATATTAGGTTGTCATATTTTGGAAATAGCTAAACAGCTTGTTTTGTGATATATATTGCGTCGATTAGAAAAAAAGACCTCGGTGCAATTTTTTAATAAGCTCTCACTCCGATGTACTAAAACAATTATCGTTTTTATTTTGCAAGAGTTCAACTTATTAATATATTGGCTAATTTAAATTTATGTACTATTTTCAGTTTTTCAATGTCAATTTTTGGTTGCACGAAATAATAACTACCGTGAAACGATTAAAAAATTATGTAAATTGAACATTTTTTTCGGTTTTAATCATTGTGTTGCACTTTTATTTAAACTATTTTTATTATAGTTATAAATCAGTACAAATCTGCATTTATTCGTATCGCTGCTCGTTGTAGTTTATTTGTGTAATTACACAGCATCAGTATAAAAAAAATACTTTTTAATTATTTCTTCAAATGATTCCTAAATGTTTAATTTTATTTTTTCTAAGTAGTCAGGTATATACATCTAGCAATATTTATGAATTATTAAAATTATTAATGCCTACCAATAATATACAAAACGTGTTAATTCCTTAAATGAATTTGCATATATCAAGATTGTAATAAAATTAAGTTCATCTTAAAATTTTTTTTAATTTTAGTTATATTTTCTTGAAAAACGTGTAAATATAAAAAAAACTATTATTAAAAAATGTAAGTTTTACTATTAATTTTCTAAAGAAACATAGTGTTGTTTGTTGTTAATGTTGTTAATAGGATGAAATAATTTAGAAAAAGTAAGAGTGTGAAAATTATTTAAAACATGTGCAAATGTAGATTTAATAGAATTTGGATTATTAATGTATTTTGATTGATTTTTTAAATATTTAAGTTGTTCATTAAGTCTAGTTTGAAAAGAGCTTTGTCATACCAAAAAACTCCACTTTTATTTAAATTGATATTATAAATGTTATTAGAAAAAACATACTGAAATTGTTAAAGGGATTAATTATTTATTGGTTTATATGAATTATTAAAGTTATTAATGTCTACCAATAATATACAAAAATGTATTATTTCTTTAAATGTAGATATTTACTTGTTTCAAACTTGTAATAAAATTAAGTTCATCTTCAGAAAGTCTACAATAAATATATACATATATTAATAATTCAAAATTTTAAGTTTAACTTGCATTTTTATTTTGAAAAATGTCAAAATATGAAAAAGTCAAATTATCTAACTATATAATTAAAAAATGTAAGTTTAACAAAAGATTAATATTATAAAGAAAGATCGTACAATTTAGAAACAATTCTAAGAAATTTTGAATTTAAAAACATAATTGAAATTAGTTTGATCGTGTAACAAACAAATTTTATTTGATATTATAATATAAACCAACTCTAACAATTCTAGAATTTGTTTCTTGTTAATGTTATTAATTGGATAAAATAATTTAGAAGAAATAAAAGTATGTTGATTGTTTAAAACAAGCTATTTTGATGACGTCTTTGTGTCATACCTATATAAAATTTGTTACAAGAACAAATTAATTTATAAACTCCACTTTGTTTAAACTATTATTCAAATTATTATTACAAAAAAAAGGAGTTGCTTTTTAAGTAAGCAGAAAAGTTGGAAATATAACTGTTTTTACATATTCTTAGAAGATTGTATTGTGATTATTGCCAAAAATAGAAATAATTAATAAATGAACTAATTAATTTGGACTTCTTCGTTTAGGAGGGGCATAAAAAAACCACTTTAATTAATTTTTCTGGCAACGTTTCGTGCTAAAGGCGAGCACTTCATCAAGCCAAAGAATAAAATCAAGTGGATCAATCCACCGACCAAGGACATAGGCAACTTTACGAGATTGTGTTTACTAAATAATAAATAAAAAATAAAACATTAAACATAAAATGGTCAATAATTAAATTTTTTTAAATAACGCATGGCATAAACGTTCAACAAACAATTGACAAATGCTCGCCTTTAGCACGAAACGTTGCCACAAAAATAAATTAAAGTGGTTTTACATGCCCCTCCTAAACGAAGAAGTCGAAATAAATTAGTACACATACAGAGGAGGAGAAAGATTCTTTACCAAGCTAATAAATGAAATATATGTATATGGAAAAGGCGTAAATTAAATTATTTATAATTATATTCTTAGGAGTTTTCCTAACGGTTCCAATTTCAGTTTCAGTTCCTATAATTTATTGATTTACACGTTAATAACGTGGATGATCCAAGATCTTTAATGCGGATATCACTGAGCATTGCGTTAGCATACGGGCTGCTTTCTTAGCGTAAACAAAAACGGAAATGACTTAATTAGCAAATCATTTTTTAGATAGCGTTTACGACTAGGTAAAATTTTTACAATGCAAAAAACTATAACAATTTTTTTTTAAGACGGTATGCAATAACGTAACCTCACCGTGGTTCTCTAATTTTGTCAAAATATTCAACCAAAGACGCTGGCTACCTGTGCTGTCAAAAATTTTATCAACATACAAAATGTGAAACGTTATTGCTAACTCCATGTAACATATTTAATTTAGTTATTTATAGCTCTCCTAAGAATGCTGTTTGTTTACAACTTTAAAAATAAAATCAAAAAAACAAAAAATAAATAACTTTTCCGGTTCGGTTTCCTAAATCTAACTTTTTTACATTACGGTTCCAATTTCGACCCAAGTTAAAATAAGGTTCTTTTCACACTAGCCGGTACCGGGTATCTGGTTTGATCCATTTTGCGCATTACGTTTTGAAGCCGATTGTGGAGTGGTAAAAGTTTTTGCTATAATTCAGTAACGAGGTATGATAAAAGGTGAATGCGTTATTGCAATGTGGTTATTATATCGGTGTCGGAAACGGACACAGAAAGATCGTAACTTTAGTGAATACGGTGGTTCACGTGGTGGTGGTGTTCTTTTATTAATATCCAGTCAACATAATTCCTTTGAAGTCTCTTTGAGTGATTACAATAATTATTTACCTGTTAATGTAGATATATTGATGATTATGAAAATATCTTTATATTTTTTGAGTCTTTACCTTTCTTATATAATAACAATTTTATAATCATAGGCGATTTTAATATACCTGAATATATATATTCTTATAGTCAGAGCACAAAAAATGCAAAGTTATTGAATGATTTTATTACATACTTTAATCTTGTTCAGCATAATACTATATGCAATAATGATAATCACATTCTCGACTTAATATTATCCAATTTAAATTGTGTTGTAATTTGAGAGACATTAATTATATGTAACAAAGAATATTACTCTCATCCCACATTAAATATATTATTAAAAACTAATGCATACAATAAAAATGTCTCTAAACACCATGTATTACCACGCACATATGATTTCAGAAAAACTAACTTTGTTAGACTATATGATTTGATTGGTAATTATAACTGGAATGAACTTACATGTTTTGATGATGTTAATACAGCGGTCACATTTTTCTACTCAGTTTTATATAACTTCTTTGATGAATGTATACCCTCTAAATCAAATTAAAAAAATTCATTTCCCCCTTGGTTCAATTTTGAAATACGACTGCACAAAAAGTTTCCATTCAATGACACTTACTTGATCAAATATAAATATTATCGTGCCATAATTAAATGAATGATAAAAGCCTCTTATCAAAGTTATCTTAAGTCATGCGAATCTTCAATTACGTTAAATCCAAAAAAATTCTGGAGTTTCATAAATTCACAGAAATCGAGTCTTAATTACCCTCAGATTATGTCACTTAACAATGAAAATTTCTCGACAACTGCAACAATTGCAGATGGTTTTGCTAAGTGTTTTGAAAGTGTATATTCGTCTTCTTCTTCTTCTTCTTCTTCTTCTTCTTCTTCTTCTTCTTCTTCTTCTATTGGTTTAGACACAAATACTTATAAATCTTCAAATAATCTAATTTATCTATCTTATATTTCCGTTAATGAAATAGAAACAACAATAAAAAGAACAATTAAAACCAATTTATCGCACGGGCCTGATCTTGTTCCAAACATTATAATAAAGTACTGTTTCAAACCACTTTCTAAAGCTCTGTTTCATATATTTAATTTGGCAATAAAAACAAACACTTTTCCTACTGCTTGGAAACTGGGCCGAGTAGTTCCTATACATAAATCCGGAGATAAAAGTGACATGAGTAATTACAAGCCAATAACTATTCTCTCAAGTCTTAGTAAAGTATTTGAAAATATTATATACAAAACCATATATTTTAACATTCATAATCAATTGTCTTTCTCACAGCACGGTTTCATGAAACGTAGGTCAACTACTAGCAATTTGTGCTATTTCACTTATTACATAGCAACAGTCTTAGACAACAAAGGCCAAGTTGATGTGATATACACTGATTTTGCAAAAGCATTTGACACTATCGACCATAACATTATAATAAGAAAGTTGCATGTTTTTGGATTCTCTTCTGCATTAATAACACTTTTGTCATCGTACCTTCGGAACCATCTCTTCACAGTTAATTTTTGCGGATATAATACTTCTCCTTTCCAAGCTTCTTCTGGAGTCCCGCAAGGATCAAATCTTGGGCCTTTTTTATTTTTGATATTTATTAATGACATCAATGACGTAATAAAATCAGAACGTTTGCTGTTTGCCGATGATCTAAAAATTTTTCAAGCTGTTTACACAACTAATGATTGTTTTGCAATTCAAAACGACCTTCGTAAAATTGACAACTGGTGTTGTTTAAATAACTTAAATCTTAATCTCGCTAAATGTAAAGTTGTTTCTTTTAATCGTAAATCGACTACAACTAAATTTTGTTATTCTATACGTAATTTACCCGTTACTCGATGCGACCATATTAAAGACTTAGGTGTTATTTTTGATAAAGCACTTACTTTTAACTTGCATATAGATTCAGTCTGTTCTTCTTCTATAAAGATGCTAGATTTTATTGTTCGCAATTCTCGAAGCTTCTCAAACATTCATGCAATTTACACATTATACTACGCATTTGTCCGGTTCAGACTAGAACATTGTTCACTGATATGGGATCCTATCTACCAAAATCAAAAAACTCGCATTGAAAAAATCCAACAGAGAAGTTGTTAAGTATATTTACTTTAAGATGATAGGATCTTATCCACCAGTTGAAATAACTTATGATAATTTACTTCAACTGTTCTCATTAAAATCTCTAAATGAACGACGTAACTGTAACACTGAGCAATATCTAGAAAAACTAATCTCTAATGAAATAGATGGACCAATTTCTCTTTAAAATTTGAATTTTCATTCTCCATCAGTTCATACAAGATATCCAACACTTTTTTATCTCGACCATGCACGAACAAATATTTATTTCAAGTCTCCTATCAACCGGACGTGCTTATATTTTAACAAACGTAACATATTATTGTAATAAATATTTTGGATTGTATTAAGTTATTGATTTATCTATTTTCTTTCCATTGTGCTGACTTATATATTACTTATATATAATTAATATTAATTTTTGTTGTTATTTACTGAATTTATGTATATATTGTATCTTTAATTTTCTTTTTTATCTCTGTGTTTTCACTTTTACTTGTTAAGTATGTATAAAAATTAATTTGTACCTGCCCTATTTTAGAATTTTGTTTCTGTATTGAAATAAATAAATAAATAAATAAACAACAAAAACAAATTTACTGGGTGCATCCTATCATTGCAAAAAGAGAAGAACTTGGCACTTTTAATATGCTCTTTAGATATTTGGGATAAGATAAAAATAAGTTCTTTAACTATTTTAGAATCTCGATAACTTCCTTTGATAAACTACATAACCGTCTAAAAGATACACTACAATCTCATAATACCACCATGAGTAGTTGGATTCAACGTATTCAAATGCTGGCGGTTTCTATTAAATAAGTAAAAACTGATAAAATTTTATTATTTATTTTGAATTATTATTAAAGAACTTGTCATATGAAGAGTTGGTACAGTAAGCTGGGGACGGGCTAGGTAAAAGGGCTATTTACTGATGAAGTTTAAAGTTAAGAGCTGTTGGAAGAGCTGACAGGATAGCGTGCACTTGTAGAAACTTTAACTACGATAGTCTTGACTGGTACTTGACTGCATCTATTGACATGCGTTTGGTCGTATTTGTTGAATTGCACTTGGACATTGAGAATAGTGGAACTGTTTTAGCTGGCCAATAGATGACATTGTGTGCTCAAGAATTAGATTCATAGAGCGAGACAATCAAGAAGTTCCTCCAGCACCTTCAACATTTTAAGCTCCATCTCATCTATTTTGCGTTTGCGGGACTCTACTGCATGTTTTGGCAATCTGATTATATCAGCATTTTCAACGTCAGATCTAGGTATTTTTTTGCATTTATTTAATTCAGTATGAGAGTAATCGTCATCGGTCGTCAAACTATCATATGTTTTTCCTTTTTGCACAAACTTTTTTTAAAAACTGTAACTGATCGCTGTAAATGTACTTTTTAATATTTGATGAACTAACCCATGATGTGTGTCAAAGTATGTGGTTTATTATGCAAATGAAAAGCATACCTATACTTACAAAAATGTATGGCAGACAACAACTTACAAATTTAAACGAGATTCAAATTTTCTGCACTGTTAAGTGCAGTTGACGGGAAACACGTTAAAATCTTGGTTCTATGCTTTATAAATATAAAGATTACACATCAGTTGTATTATTCACAGTAGATTATTGTTTTGTTTATGTCGATGTTGGAAGTTATGGTAAAAACGGTGATTTTCAAATATTTAAACGATTTTTGTTATAGACAGTGATCGAAAACAACGAGCTGTAGTAGAAATTTGTCTCTCTGGAGTAGCAAGTTCAAACGTACCATACTTTTTTGTAGACGATGAAGCTTTCGCACTGCACCAACACCTTCTTAGGTCTTATGGCGAATCAAACGTAACTATCAAAGAAAAGGTGTTTAATTATCGTTTATCGAGTACTAGGAAATACTTCGAGTGCCCCCGATTTTACCGTAGATATTGTGTTGTTCTACATAATTTTGTGCGCTTTAGAGATAAACATAACATAGATGATATTATGAAAATTTTAGGTTTTGATAATGTACCTAGAAAGCAAGTATTACGATGGGACTATTTCTCAACCAATGCTACTGCAGTTAGGTGGCAGCTAGTAAAAATATAATGATGTATATCTTTATGTATGATTTGTCTATATTCTGATTGTTCATTCATTTTTAAATGAAATGAAATGTTTTAATTATTTTAGCTGCAGACAGACAGAAATACTTATAACTTTTATTTTAATACCTACGCAACTTATTTTAATTTAAGTTTGTTTTTCATGCAAATCCTTTTTTTTTTAACAATGTATATTGAGTTTAATTTTAGTTTGTATCTATTATTTTTGATTTGGACAGTAAGAAGGATAGAAACTTAATGTTAAATTAGTGGCTTTCTTAATAATCTTTAAAGAAACGTTTTGTCTAGTGATTAGCATACTTTGAATAAGTTAAAGAAAAAGAAAAAACTCGATTGATTTTAAATTACCTCTAAATGCACGAAATTGCATTTCAGATTATATTAAGCAAAGTTGTATTTTTTTATTGAAAAAAGCAGTTTCGGAAAAATATTACTTTATGTGAGACTAATTGCTTACGTGGTTGGTTAAAAATTTAAATTTGACAGGCGAGGTAAATAATCAAAGTTATACACTATGCATATAAGAACTATGTGTTACGATTTTGTATAGGTTGAATATCTATGTGTAGTCAATACGGCTTGTTTGATAATAACGCCGTTTTTCCTTTAGGGAAAATCACAGAGTATTCTAATGTTCCAGGCTGCAAATGTGAAACGCTTTTGTTTCATATACTTAGGATGTCTCGCTTGGTCATACATTCTCTTCTGGAAATCCGATCGGAAAAAATTCTAATTCCGAATTTTTCGATCATAAACAAACGTTCCATCTGTATGTGTGAAGATTAGCCGGTCAAGCTACGGAACTTGATCGGTTTTAATCATTTCTATACAGACTCTTCGTGATCCAGATAATTGTGTCATAATGTGTTCTTAGGTTATACCGCCCGTGCTCGGTCGCCAAACCTCATTAGCGCGACACAGGGTGCGCTACAAAGAAGAGTTTACACTTAATAATAACAATAACGTTTATACAAATATCAAAAGCGGTTATTTTGTCAGAAACTGCTGCTGATGGTAGAAAAAACCTAAAACACACTAAAGTTTAGTGGAAAACCTAATTCAAACTTTTAATAAAAAAATATTTTATAAAATGCTTATGAGATTTTAAAAAATATATAAATAATGAAAACATCAATTAAAATGCCAGAACACATAAAAGGTATAGAAGAATCCTCTAAAATGTTTTCTTCACTTAACTCAATTTCAGAATTTAAGCAATAATTAGAACGATGCTCTAAAGAAGTGGTTCCTAAGCTCTTTTGGCTGACGGACCTTTTTTATGGTCAAAACTTGTTCACGGACCCTTGAGTAAAAAAACTACATAAATAAATAGAAAAATTATAAATTTAACTTTGATTGTGAATCCACATGAGTACTAATTTCGAATCGGTTTTTTTTTATGATGAGGTCCATAATGGCACTGTATCCACGTTCTACCAAATAGGAAGACGGAAAAGAAATCAATACAATAACCCATAATGCTGGATATAAAATTGGCATCTGTTTTTGTAAACAGAAGTTGTCGTATCTTTGTGTAAAGATTGGTTTCAGCTTCTCATTTATGGATAAAATTACTCCTGTATTAGTATGTATTCATCTGTATATGTGCTATGAGTTTGACTACTCGCAAAAAATTTTAACACCCAGTCGGGAATATCCACGTGAAGAATGTCTTTAAATCTTTAATTAAGGTTCGAATAAAGCCCCGCTAAGTATTAATAAAAGGTAAACAACTTATGCAATTCTAAAAAATTTGCAAACTGAGAACAATTTCCTTTTCTCGTTTTGCTTGTACAGCAAAAGTTTTGCAACAAACGCAGATATTACACTTTTAGTTTTGATTAAATTTAATGTGTTCCTTTGTAGTTTCAAATTAGTTTCGTTAAATCTGGCAAAAAATTAGTCATATAAGCAATGTCATATTTTTAGATAATAAAAGTCTCATAAATCATTGTTTATACTGTTCGGGAATTCCAACACTAAATCAAAGAGCAAATAGAAGTTAAACAAATAATCTCTCATTTAAGGTATTCCTTTTAATTTTATTAACTGTTCTAATGACATAATGTACTGATTTATGCAAACGTTTACTAAGGTTTTTTGCGATCAAATAATGTCGATAAACGACACAATGTACCAATAATACATTTGGTATAGCTCGTTATATGCCAGAAAGCCTCGGTGTTGTCTTACCCTTGCCAAAACACCGTCAGTAGTAACAAAAAGGATATTAGTCGAAAGTATAGCTTTTACATCGATTTTATTTTTAAATTTAGTAAATACCGTTTTACTTATCGTATCAGTTTGCAAACATTTAGCAAGTAACAATTCTTGGAAAAAATTTTCGTCTTTTACAAATCTCAGAAGCTAAAAGTAAAGCTTTGTTTCCTGGTAATGTTGACTCATCAAGCTGTATAGAAAATTCAGATGTTTTTAAGTAGTCACATAAAGAGTTTTCTACACACTGAGCTATTTTGTCAATTCTTCTTCGTACAGTATTATTACTCAGTGGATTTTATTTTATATTTATAATATCAAAAGCTAGTTTGTGAAACACGCAGCATATTACTTCAGTTACTGATAGAATAAATTATTTACCAATAGTGTGCGGTTTTCTGGAGTTTGCAATCATTAAAGAAATGTTATAAGTAGTACGCAGTCCATCGTCATCTCTCCTAGATGTTGTCCCTGTGAGTTGTTGCAATGTCGGTATTTTCAAATAATTTCCTTTGATTGTCTTAAAAAACGTTAAATCCTTATCTTTTTTGCCACTATGGATTTTTATTAAATGTTCCTTAAGCTTAAAAGGTTTCAGTAAATCGTTTGACGTCGTTTTATTATATAGAAGACAAATAGGTAAAATACTATTTCTTGGTGACGGAATAAAGCCATATTTCATATATTTAACACTGTATTGTCTGCACTTTTTCTTCATCTCACTCATACTGCAATCTGAAATTTTTTTTTAAATAGAAAGCTGCAATATAACGCTCTCTGGAATGAATTTTATGTAAAGGTTACATATTGTGTAGATACTCATTGTGTACGAATTAATTTCTCAAGAAAAATAAATAATCAAAAAAATTAATTAACAACAGAATATAATAATACAGTAATATACAGTAATTCCGAACATTCGCGAATTTGGTTAGTCGCGGAAGTAAACAAAATATAATAATACCTTTTAGGGTGCATTATATTAAATTATAAAACCCAATATGTCTATCTTCTTTTAGAAATTTATTATTAATATATTTTTAGAAACACATCTGTGTTAGAAAAACTTACAATCCCTTCTTAAGTTTTTAAAAAGAAGAAATATTTAATAAATGTTAAGAAATTACTGTACTGATAATTGTGATATATATTTTTTTATCAACTTAAACAAGAGTTTAACTTTGCTTAAATAAATTTAAATTAAAAACAGACATCAAATTTATTCAAATATACTTACGTAACGAAAGTACGCTATTTGCCTAACAATATAAAAAATTATACTTCTTTTTGTCCAAGACTAAGAAAATTTGTTATGCGCACTTCACATCACGCATTACATAAAACTAAATTATTGATTAGATGCACGACTCTCTTATAGTTTATATTAGAGACCAGTTGGCGCAGGTATCGGCTCTATTGCGTTCCTGTATAAACCTGTATAGATAGGTTTGTTGTTACTTGTATTTTATGCACTTGTCTAGATTTATATTTTATTTAGGACGCAAAATTTGCTAATTATTTATTCGTTGTTATTAATTTTAATTTCCATATTAATCAAAATGTTTCAAATTTATTTAATTTTATGTTAAACTTTGCGCGGCCCCCCGGACGTTGTACAGGGACTCCTAAACCAATTTTAATTTTCCACGTACCCACTGAACGATTCCGGGGATCTTTGAAAGTCTGTAAAGACCACTTTGGGAACTACTGCTCTATAATTATTAGTTGTAAGCAATATTAAACTTTGTTTTCCTAAAAAAAGATTGCGCCGTAAATTTTTTTTCAATTACAAGTGGATGAATGCATAAAAAAGTTTTAATGTTTTATAAAGTAAATGATTTAATGCATAATTAAATAATTATGTATTCGATTTGAATCCGATCTAGAATTACGTACGTAGATATTTACAACCTGCATTTCACCGCGTCGCCTGCTATAATTATCGTTAAAAATTCAAATTTGTTGTAATGTAACTTTTAAATTAAAATAAGAACTTTAAATAGAAATCTAACTTTTACACTATTTTCAAAAAGTTTAAATACCAAAAACTATCCAAATATAAATTTTTTTATGCTACATGGTCATCTTAAAATTGAATTATTGGTGTTCTCACTTTATTTTCATACAACAATAAGATATCGATTAGACAAAAACTAACAATATTGTTTACATAACTCAAAATGCAAAATATAGTTTTTAAGTATGTTTTCTTGTTTGTATAAAAGTTCTTATTTTAACAATGTAACAAAAAATTTAGATGTTTAGCATCAAAATTAAATTTTTTGTTGTAATTCAAAAACAAAATGTATTTGATTAATTTTATGTTACCAAGCAGGAAATGTGCAATCGTTTACGCTGATAAAAAAACTTTTAAAAAACATAAAATATTTACTGTTTTTGTTCATATACCTACTGTTTATTGTATTAGCTTATTATTAGCATAATGGTTTTAAGATTTTTGTTAAAATAACATCGCGAATATCTTAACAAAAATATAGCTTTTAACAGTTGTGTTTAAATTTATCTGGTAGTGCAACAATATTTTGTCCCAAAAGTTTCTTGGTGACTTTATCCAAAGCATCGATGTCTTTTGATAAACTTTGGCGATCATATATTGTTTTAAAAAAATTAGTAACAAAATGATCTATAACACCAGTTAAAATTAATTTTTTCAAGCTTGCCTTATTTAAGACGTACAAAAAACTAAATGAAAAATTATCAAAATTGTACAAAAAACTTGATAGTACCTATTTTGGAGACTACGGTACAACAGTTTTTATGTCATCAACTATATTGTTTGTTTTTTAATATCTTTCAGATGTTAACATTTATTTATTTACAACACATATTATCATTTAACTAATAAACATTACAGTTAATGGATTATTGTGGTATAAAGGTAGATTACGGCTTCCAATAATTATAACTGGCTTCGGATTATTTGTTTAGATATTTTAGCGTTGGCAGTAAGTAATAAAAGTTTTACAAATATGATGACAATATTAATCAGTAGTTGTCATAATTTATTTTATTAAAAATAGTTTTTGCAGCTTATTAAATTAAAACGTCACTACGTCATTTGAAATTTGCATAAAATGTACATACGACAACACAAATCAAATGCAATATTTTTTTGTAATTAGTAGGCGATAAATATCATATGTAATATCTATAATAAATAAGAAAACTAATTAATACTGTGTTAACAAGAAACGACATAACTATCTTGTACACCTACTTATTTCAAGTTGAAGGTACATTTTTTAAGTTGTTAACTGGAAATATATACAAGGTGAGTGTTTAAGTGCCATTAACTGGTAATATTAAAATTGTAACAAGTAATTTACAAGTCTTATATCTTTAAAATCCATTAGCAAAGTTGTTTTTAATTTCAATATCAAAACAAGAGATTTTACCAGTTATAAAATTGAAAAGACGATCTAAATTAATGCGAAATCGGGTTAAGTCTTTTTAATTCCTGTTTGACTAGAAATCGATGCAGATTGTAAGTTAATTAACAAAGAAGAAAAATGTAAAAGAGAAATGCGATTAAGCTCGACTTTTGTAACTTCCTTGTACTCGCGTTAGCTTTCACAATTAAACGTTCGTAATGCGTTTCATTAATACTTTTAACGTTCCAATAATTCATCTAATTTGTCACCTGATATCATTTGAAACAGGTTTGAGTAGGCAGTTTAAAGTGTTCTAAGAATTTTTTTATTAAAAAATTCGTCAATCCGTATTTGCCTTAAGTAACATCTTCAGGTATAAGAAAACGAACAAAAATTTGTTGAAATAAAAATATACGAACCGGGTGTTTATCGTATCATTAATCGAATATCTGATGATTCAGTAAAGTTTAGGGGTTCTTCGTGAATGAAACGAGTTTGTGAAATGTATATTTATGGCTGCATTAACATAAGCGCTGTTTTTTTGAACAAGCAACGGGCGCCACTCTCATACGCTGGATGTGGTAAATATATAACCATTTTTACGATATGTTTAAAAAAAGAAATCGAGTTTGAATACGTTAAACACTATGCGCTCGTACAGGATGACACAAAATTACAAAGTCCATGTTAAAGTTTAACAATTCTAATTGAATTTATGTTTTGTGCGGTTTTAAACGTAAATCAATGTTCCTGATTATAATATAAAACAGATATTCTTATCCAGTCCTAGAAATATGGTCAATTAAAATGCTTATTTAGTAAGAGCTGTCACGGTCAAAGACGTCGAAGTCACTATAATCGGAAAACTACGCCATGAATGTACGTGATTAAGATTTTTCTAATTTTTACGTACTCTCAATTGGCTTTATGTATGTACGTTAGGTAAGAAATTAATTAGATTCTTTTACCGTTACCCTTTACATCTCTTAAACGACAAATTTTTAAAACGACAAAAAATAACGTTAATTTTATTTATTTATTTACGATGTATTTTTTTTTGTATTAAAAATATAAATTGCAGACTATTGAATGCTCATAAAAATATTTTCTTAATTTGATAGTATCGTAGTTATTAGATGTAAGCCGGTTAAATAAGTAACGGAAAAAAACAAAAAATGTGATATTTATTTGAGTATTTAATTCACGCTCTTTTAACTACCTACAACAAATAAACCTATTAGAAGAACTAGTTGTTTATCAATTATCATTAATCAAGTTCATATTAAACAAGAAGTTGTAATACGTTTTTTTTTATAAATTGCCAAAACTGAGTACTTATTTGGTTCTAAAACATAAGACAAAGTATAATTGAAAATTGTTTAAATTAACTTTCATTTAGTTTATGCAATAATACTCAAACCAAAAATGCAAGAAATAATGCTATTTTGTAATATTTAAAACAAATTGTACTGTACTTGTTTGTATTTTATAAATGCTTAAGAAAAAACTAACCTGGGTTTTCTTTAATGTAACTGCGGTGGAACAAAACCCGAATAAATCTAATTATGACGTTTTTGAATCAAAATAAAAATTTTTAAAATGGTAGAATTTCAAACTCAACTGTACACTTGACGACTATGTTGAATCAAATTAACAAGCAAAAAAAAACAAATGCTGTTGCCCTATTGGTCCTTCAAAAATTAATTATCAAAAAATCTTAAAATAATTAAAATTTAAAAAAATATGTAGAACTTTACTTAGTCTTAAGTTTTTTTTTTAAATTTTGTTTCACTAATGCGAATAATAGTATATAGTATAAGGAGTAAGAAAGGAAAGGCTGGCAATTCATACGAATTAGAAATACACATTCTTTACGAATTATACACTAGACTATTTCTACAACTATAATATGTATGATTATTAATCAGTCATTAAAACTTTTTACGAGAACAAACAACGCGGAAAATAAATAATCTAGATTTAAAAACTTGGTAGTAATACCTAAAATGACAATTAAAAATTATATGTCCAAACTTTGTATTTATTTTATGTCAATTCTACTAGATATAAGTGTAACTATGATTTGAGTTTTAGCTATTTGCCTCTGTTCTATCTAACTAAACTAAATTTTCTGCTTTAAATATATGCAATTCTAGCTCGCTTCTACACATTTACTATTTTAATTTTTTGTAATACATTGATTTCAAGCAAAAGTTATTATGAATAAGCTGGGTGAGTATCAATATCAATTATTCACAACATTTTGCTTTTACAGCCAATAAATAAAAGAAATCTATGCGAAAGTCTGAATCGTTAACAATGTTTTAAAGTTCTTCCAAGAAATACCATGTTGGAGTGTAAACGTTATTTTTTTACAAGCTGCCACAGATTAACATGTAAATATGACTTACAAAGCAAATAAAGTTAATTTGTGAATATTTAAAAATAATGTGTAATTAATGGGTGTTATTATTAGGAACTAAGAAGGTAATAAGAAAATTAGTGGTTTTTTAATAGCACTGCTTTAGAGTAAAAACTATTTTAATCTTTTTATAACAAACGTTTAGAAAATACTAGATAAAGTTAATTACTCCAAAAGATCTAATATGCTGCAACAATCTACTGTAAATAATAAAAATTAAATACAAGAAATATTGCAATAAAAAGAAATTGATGAAAATGATACTGTAGTCAATTACAAAAGTGACGATAACAGTGATTAAGTGTTTTTGCTTATGATTACTTTTAAATATGCAATGTCTTCATTATATAAACCAGTGATTTGCACTAGTCTTGTAACAATTGATTGTTCTTGTAAAATTATTTTTGTGTTATTTATTATAACGTAAGTACAAAGTGTTTACGATTACATTTGTAACAAGGTAGCGACACTGTGTGTTTTATAATATTATAATTAATACGAAGTAAAAATATATAAATAGTTATAAAAACAGAATTAACATAAGAATACATTATAACTGACAGATAACAGGCATGTGCATCTTGGTTTCTTTCCCATCAAAAGAAAAATCTGCAAGCAAACAAGTAGTTGCAAATTAAACGTTTTAACTTATTCTAATTACTTGAACTTAGTTTTTCTAAAATATGTTACCATTTCATTACAGAAAATTGCCACTAAATACCAACGTTTACAAACATAACCTAAAATGTTTAATTTACAAACCAAACCTTTTTTATTCTATACGTACCGTTGAAACTAATGCAATAGCATCCACACGGTCTTAAATGATTTTGTTTTTAAATTTTATAATGTTGATGCACAGAATAATTTGTACAAGTTTTTTAAATTATGTTTTTATAATTCATTATCCTGTACGGTAGTAGTTTAGCCTGTAGGGAAATGAAATTGGTCAAACACAATGCATAGTGTTGTTTAAACGCAAATAAACATACAATGTATCGTATTATCTGTTAATCGTAGAAAAACCATTTTATCTAATTATGTTATAACTAAACATGAAAAAGCAGCAAAAAAACAAAATTTTGATTAAAAAAATACAAAAAAAACTATGTAATGGGAGTATTATTCTAATTTTGTATGTATTAAAAAAATATTTATTCAACAATTAAAAGCAATTTTAATTAGTCATTTTACACCAATTACCTAAACATTTAAGAAAATAAAATTAAAAGAAAAACCTTATTGACATAACATTTCTTTTAATTTAACTACAACACTGAAAGTATTTCAACGTCAAAATTTTAAGATGTTTTGCAATTGTAGTAATTATTAATTAACAGCAATTTGCAATGATAACTTTTTTTCCAACAACCATCATAAGTCAACCGAAACGTTACCTATATCTTGTACATTTAAATACTACAATGCAACCCGCTTATTGGAATCACGGATAATGTTATCAGTCGGGTAATGTTAACACTTTATTAAAGAACGGACCAGACGTATCCTAGTAGGTAACATAGAAACATCGTTAATAGCAATTACAATTTGGGTTTTTGTTTTTATTATTATTATTTTCTTCTCAAGTTTTTCAATAACCTATTTTGAATAAATTTTTTAGCTAAACTTTTACAACACGCATGTTTATAGTAAAAAATTAAATCAGTATACTTTAAAAATGTTTGTTTTGCATTTTTAGCTTGCTTTTTTAAGTTTTTGGCTGACCTACCTTGCCTTATTTAAACGTATGTAAATACGTTTCTCTTCAGTTACTTTATATTTTTAGTGTACTTGGAAATAATATGCAGTTCTTAAAATTAACAACTTAATTTAACTACGTCTTATATGATTATTATTATATATTTTTTTAACATTATTATATATTTTTTGTATTTATTTTTAGTATCAACAAATTACTACGAAAACATGTAGTTTTTAGAACAGTGAATTAAACATCATAACATTGTTTTTGATTTCTTTTTAATAACGGTGTCAACAAATTAATGCAACAGTTCCGTAATTCTCGATTTATTTAAATAATTTTTTTAAATGTATTTTTAGAACTTTTATTTTGACGTTTTTTGATTGAATTGATGCTATAACTTTAGCTTCTAAATTAACAACCGGTTAATCACATACACGCTATATGTATTTACTGCTTTCTAACTAATATACATTACCAGTGGCGGCTGGTGGTCAATCATACAAGAAGGTCATTTAAAAAAACAAAATTATCGTAAAGTCTAGAAAAACGTTCTTACATTAAACGCGATTTATATATTAAAGATCAATTACATTTAAGATTAAGATTTAAGATATTCTTATATCTTGACAATTACCAAAATGACCGATAAAAATTTAGAGGCTTTAATAAAAGATTTTTCAATGCTTAGTGTAGAAATACGCACGACTTTCTTGTCCCATAGTATTACCGATTGCGTAGAAAGTCGATCAGTTATTTTTTTTACAAGCATTTGCAATGTGGTCTTTAATTGACTTTCGGCAAGCGCTGTCCAATTGTATTTGTAAGCGAATATTAACGCGACTAAGGCTCGGTTTCACCATTAAGAATTTAACGCTAGATTAACTAACCTACGGTTAATTTTAAAATCCAGTCATATTATTGGTTAGCTTAAAACCACTAACCAATGATATGACAGGATTTTAAAATTAATCGTACGTTAGTTAATCTAGAGTTAAATTCTTAATGGTGAAACCGGGCCTTAGAGTAGCATAATTTATACAACTTTCTATGTGATTCGCTGATAACAAGTGATTTTTCACTTTTTATTTTAAATGTTATAAATCGGTTACATTATTTTTACACCATAATAAATCATGTGAAAACAGTAAACCTAAAAAACAGTAAAATTTATTATTTACTTCAAATTCACAAATCCAATCGGACGAATCATACATAGATTTTTTTAAATCATTATGAACTTCTTTATTTTTATGTTTACTGGTTTTACGAATTTGAAGTAAAGACTGAGGAGCGTTAAATTTAAATTCTAAACGTTTAAACTAATATTAGCTATTAATTTTGTTTAGTCTTGTACTACCGTCATTAGGAAACGAAAACGATAAGTCGTCTATTAGAAATGAATATTATAGATAAACTAAAAAAATCGACTGTAAAGTTTGTCATATGTGATAAGAAATGTGCATTCTAGCATCTGTGTTTTATACATACGTGCTGCGAAGATAATGATAAATGACGTAAGTCACGTAAGCATTGCACTGCCACTGAGTAGACGGAATGACTTTCAGGCTCAAGACCGCATTACTTAAATTAATTAAATTATATAATGTGTGTTTCACTATTGACTACAATAACTATATCATTTACGATTTAGCTTTAATAGTATGCACGTGGGTACACGTAAATGTGAGGCTTTGGTAGATTTGCAAGTTTTCGTATCTCAATTCTTAATTTAAACGCATGAAATTCAAACTCTGATAATTTGATTTAAACGCGAATTTTCTGTAATTTTAAAGTAAATACAATACTTTCCTTATTCATTTTCTGGAGTAATGACCTAACAGAAAATCCGCCACTGTACATACATTACATATTTATTTGTTTTTTGAATATCGGATTTTGTTATCATTTGGTTATTGTTATTCTAATGTGATCCGATTAAACGGCGTGCACTGTGTTACTTTAATTTTTTGTTATTTATTACATTAGAACCTACTGAAGAAGGATTAACTGCATTATTACCATTTACAATTTCTAATGCAAGAACAAAAATATAGACTTAGATTTAGTGTTTATAATCAAAATGCAGTTCTACAAGTTAATATTTAATAAGAATTTTGTATAATTTATAAGGTAAATGTTACCAATATGGTTATGCAGCAATTTGATGTATTAGCTACAAAAGCTTGTTAAATTTAACCAAGAAAATGTTTCTTAAATAAGTTTTCAGCTTTGTTTTAGTAAAAAAACACGGTTATGTACTAATATTTAAAAAAATTATTTTGGTATTTTAGATACAGCAAAATTAAAAACTAAAAAAATTCCCAGATTTAGCAACGTTCAAATTAATTAGAACTTATCATCGTTGCGATGTACGTGCACAACTGCGGTTAGAAGAATAGGGACAGAATCCCCTCCACTTTTTACTTTCCCTGACGTCATTACTGACCTCGGAGGGAACGTAGGTGAAGGGTTTTTTTGTGAAAGTATTTTTCTGGTTTTTTGTGAAAGTATTTTTCTCTCTCTAACAATGAAATTTTTCTTCTCTCTTTTACAGCGAATTTTTTTTCTCTCTTACAATTTTCCTTTTTTATTTTACATCATCTGGTAATTTTTTATGCGTCATAAGAACTAATGATTCGAGTGAGAAGGAAAATATTTTTATTAAAAAAAGCTGTGGGTGTACCTGGATTTGAACCCGGGTTTCTCGATTACAAACCAACGACTTTGGCTAATGCTCCACGAGGGTATTGGATTTTAAACAGTCAATTTAATATTGTATACAAAAAATTGCAGTAAATAATTTCTTATAAAAGATTAGTACAAAAATGGTAAAATAATTTTTAAAGTGAATGTGAAACAACTACATTACTTGTATATTTACCGGAAAGGCAAAATTGCTGAATCATTAACCTGTTTTTCTAATGTGTCACGTGTCAAACATTTTACAAGAAATACTTTTTGTACAAACATTCTTTCCCTATAAAGATATAAAAGCACCTCTTTACTAAACCTTAGTTAGTTCTTGTTCACAATTCTAACCAACACTTTATTATAAAAGTTCTTGTGATGGCAGCTAAAACAACACGTGATGTAAAGAAATTTGCACCCTATTCTAAACGTGAAGATTGGAAGAATAATTATAGATCACCAGCATCACCAGTGTACATTCCTACCGCTAAAGATTACACCCTATTTAACGAAGCCAAAAAATCATACGGTATCAATAGTTTAGAAGATAAATCAAAAGAAGTACGCGAAAAACACGAGTTGTTTAATGAGGTATCTATTTCATTAAATCACAGTTACTCAAAAATTGCGCGCTTAGGATTAGATGTTTATAATGGCTTCAGACCTTGCCTGAAAATAATAAAGTCCGGTTTTAATTCGGGTGTTTACTTTACATTACCACAATTTACCGAGTTTCTAAGTGTATTGGACAACATGATAGAAGACCTCAGTCACAAAGATGTGGGTAAATATGATCTTGAAAATTATATAGTGCACACAACTGATGTGAACGCTGTTCGATTTGTGTCTAAAAATGTAGAAGAAACATTTCAATTGTATGTTGGCCTTAGTTCATTACAAAGCATCAGAAGAATGATATTCTATTTTACGTCACTACTGAGCGACAGAGAAAACTGTGACTGTCCTTTTCAAGAGTTTATACACGATGTGGTGAATTTAGTAGATGCAAAGAAAAAACAGGAAGCTTGTTATGAAGATTTCGAAGAAGTTCTCAAAGAAAAGTACAACAAAAATTTTATGTTATACGAATTAGTTCACAAATTTCCAAGTTTTATGAACATTGCGGTAAAGAATTATATGGATACATATGACGACCGTTTTCTGTACAAATAATTTAGTATTTTTACTATACAATGTAATTACATATAGGTAATAAAACAAAATATATCTAATAAAAATAAAGATTTTTTCTCGTATATAAAACTTGTTTTATTTTGAACGCAGTTAGTCTTCGTTAAGATAACGACCATTAACATGTATCAATTTCAACATCCTTTTTCAGCAATTGTTGCAGGACCCTCTGGTTGTGGTAAATCTTACTTTATTGTAAACTTTATAAAAAATATGAATGTTTGTGAGACTAAATTTGAAAACGTCATATGGTTTTATGATGAGTGGCAACCGTTGTACAAAGATTTGCCAAAAATAAAATTTCAACAAGGATTACCGTCTATGGATGCGTTTGATGGAGCAGAACCTAGTTTAATAATCATTGACGATTTAAGGCGCGAAGCGAACAGCTCTGTTGTAGATATATTTACTAAAGGTTGTCATCATAGAAACCTCAGCGTATTTTTCCTAACGCAAAACGTCTTTCACCAAGGTAAAGGACAACGCGACATATCATTAAATGCTCATTACATAATTCTATTTAAAAATCCACGGGATAAAGCCCAAATAAAACATTTAACGAGGCAAGTATACCCGGAAAACCCCAAGTTTTTAGAAGAAGCTTATAACGATGCAACATCGAATCCACATGGATATTTGCTTTTTGATTTAAAACAAGGTACGCCTGACATTGTACGTTTCAGAACGTCAATTTTTAACGAAGACGGCGCATGTTACATTTACATTCCTAAAAAAGGGTTTAAATACACAAGTTCAGATAAATTTGACATCATTCAATCATAATGACTAACGTACTCAGCAAGCATGCGGAACTTCTACGGGCTTTGACAAAATTAGGACCTAATGAGCGACAAGCTTTGCTAAAGTGTGCCAGCGATAAGCAAATACATTGTATCTGTGAATGCATCTACAATACTTTAAAAGGAAAAGTTCAGTTGTCAGGAACGCAGAAGAGACGGCTCTCTCGTCATAAAAAAACACGTTGAGACAAATAGTAAAACAGGGAGAATCCATTAAAAAGAAAAACCTGATTTTAGTACAACAAGGAGGCACATTTCTATCGTTTCTCTTAGCACCCTTAATTAGGGGTGTGTTAGGAAGTCTTTTTTAACTAATATGGAACACGCTAAAAAGATGATCATTGTTCCCCCCGGAATTAAGACAGCGGTTAAAAACTAATCCCGAACCTATGCAAAACAATGTGTTGTCAGAGTTGGACATCGAAATGAACAAAGTTTTAAATTCAAAATTGTCAGACCACGATAAATGGAATATGTATAATCAGATTCTTCAAAGGTATTTACATTTTGTCGGTGAAATCCGACAGCCTGTTAACATTTCAGTTGAAGATGAAAGATGACGAAGGTACCCGATCCTGATATAATAAACACGCTACTTCCTACATATAAGAAAAAAGCAGAAAACTTTTTAAGAATTTTGAACACTTCAGGAGACATAGTATGGGATAAGAATGGAGTTGTAACAATAAAAGGAGAAAATATACCATCTTCGAATATTATTGATTTGGTGCATGATGCTATAAGACCGAGAAAAACTAGTAGTCCTAAAGGCTGGCAGCAACTTGCATCTTATATGAAAGAAATTAATTTCCCGCAAGAACTTATTGGAAATTTAAAACGTCGAGGTATTTCACAAACTAGAAATGAGCAACTAGCGGCAAGTTCGCCACTTAGAAGTGATCAAAATATTGCGCCAAACTATGATGGTGATGACAAGTTGAGGCAGTTAGTAGCTGAAACCCCGAGAAGATCGAACCGCAGGTCAAGAGTTTCAAACTGGGAATCTTTCAAACTTTGATGATGGACACCGTATATTACGACCCAGCTCACGTTAGCGGGTTTGCGGGTGCAAATGACTTATTTCAATCAGTAAAGTATAAACATAATCGCCCCAGCGTTGAAAAATGGTTACAACAACAAGAATCGTATACGGTACATAAACCTACCAAAAAACGTTTTCCAAGAAACAAATACATTGTAAACAATATATTTGAATTATGGCAGGCAGATTTATGTGATATGCAAAGTTTAAAAAAATATAACGACAACTATAATTACATTTTAACCGTAATTGACGTATTTAGTAAAAAGGCTTGGGCTAGACCGCTAAAAACTAAAACAGCCAAGAACGTTATTGAAGCCTTTGCAGATATTTTTAACGAATGTCAAAATTGCCCATTAAACATTCAAACGGATAAAGGAAAAGAATTTGTCGCAAAAACTGTTCAAAATTTTTTCAAAGAACACGAGATTCATTTTTATGTTACGAATAATCCGGACGTGAAAGCCGCTGTAGTTGAACGATTCAATAGAACTCTTAAAACAAGAATGTGGCGTTATTTTACTTATTCCAATTCATATCGGTACATTGATGTGCTACAAAATTTATTATTGTCTTATAATAATAGATATCATAGGAGCATTAAAATGGCGCCCAATGATGTAAATGATTCAAATATTTTACAAGTTTGGCAAAACCTGTACAGCAGTGGAGTTGGTCTAGAACGAATACCCAAATATAAAGTCGGTCAACATGTAAGGATTAGTAGAACTAAACAGATCTTTGAGAAGGGTTATACAACAAATTGGAGCGAAGAAGTGTTTAAAATAAGTGAAGTTATTAATCGCAAACCTCCTGTTTACCGAGTTGTTGATTTAAATAGCGAGCCAATTGAAGGAACGTTTTATGAAGAAGAATTACAACTTATTACAGTTAATAGTGACACTAGATATAAAATTGATAAAGTTTTGAAAGAAAAAGGCCGCGGAATAAATAAACAGTATTTTGTAAAGTGGCAAGGATATAGCGATAAATTTAATTCTTGGGTCCTATCGAACGAATTGCAACAATTATGAATACCGAGAATGAGTTTTATTTAACATTGCTAAGTAACAGCTCTATGAATTACTACCCTAACAATACAACTGCAAATTTTATGACACAATTACCTAAACGAGTAAGATTGACTGGGGAATGGGTTGTTGGAATTTCTGAAATTCAATATCCGTGTTCGTTTTTAGCAGTTGGAGAAACTGATAACTTAATGTACTATAGGACTGAACCACCCGAAGAACACGAGTTAAGTCTCGAAGAAGTGTTAAATCTTGCAACGAAACATTTTCTTGACAATAAAGATTCAATTCATTTTTCTTATCAAGAATGGCATATTGTAAAAATTTCTCCAGGAAACTACGAATCAATCGAAGACGTTATTACTGAAATTAATAACCACGAAATAATAAGGAAACTGATAAACTTTAAATACAACAGAATAACAAAAAGAGTTTTCTTAAAAGTAAACACGACATTATCGGTACTCGGTTTTTCAAGAAGATTAGCACTTCAATTAGGCTTTCAACCCAATCAAAATTTAGCAAAAGAAAAAACTTCAGCTCATCCAGCAAACATATGGACAGGTATACCATCTCAAATGTTTATTTATTGTGATATTGTAGAACCACAATTAGTAGGAGATGTCTTAGCACCTTTATTGCGAATTGTCAATGTCACTTCTGATAATTACAATTACGGATGTCACAAAGATGTAGTGTTTTCTCCTGTACATTACATACCCCTGATGAGAAAAGAGTTTGAAAATATAGAAATAAATATAAGAACCGACACGGCAGCTTCTATGCCATTCGAGTTTGGTACGCTGAATTTGAAACTTCATTTCAAAAAACTTAATTAATTAACATGGCGTGTCCATATCAACAATATTACATTAATCAAGCCGGTAGTGGAATTGGTGTTATTTACCGAGGGGCTCCATATCAAAGAGGTCATGGAATTGGAAGTTGGCTGGGAGGTATATTTCGTTCAATTTTACCATTGTTTAAGTCAGGCGTGAAAGCAGTAGGAAAAGAAGCGTTGAGGACAGGAAGTAATATTTTAGGAGACATTGTAGAAAACCGACCAATCAAAGAATCGTTTCAAGATAGAATGCGCGAAGCCGGTCAGAGTCTGAAACGCAAAGCTGACACTAAAATTGAAAATCTGATGCAGGGTTCTGGATATAAAAAACGGCGTCAAAAAATAACTAGTCATTCTCTGTCTGTAATTAACAAGAAGACGTCAAATTCTAGACGCAAGCCTGCTAGTTCGAAAGTTAATTACAACGATATTTTTGACAGAAATTAATAATGGCTTTTCTTCACGCTCAATCTTGCGAATGCATTAAATCTGAATTAGATTTATTTGCTCTTCCATCAACTCAAACAAGTATAGAATCTGGCGAATGGATTTTCTACAAGCCACTATCTTCGTTAACTGACGACGCACCGATTGAATTTGTTATACCTGGCAACGGCAATGATTACTTGGATTTAAGCCAAACAATGTTGTATGTAACAGCCAAAATCGTGAGACAAGACGATACTTCGTTAAATCTTGAGGATGCTGTAGAACCCGTAAATAATTGGTTACATTCTCTATTTAGTCAAGTTGAGATTTATTTAAATCAGAAACTTGTATCTCCGCCTAATAATACGTATGCATACCGTTCTTATATTGAAACTTTACTAAACTATGGATCAGAAGCCAAATCTTCACATTTATCGTGTAGTTTATGGCATAGTGATACACCAGGAAAAATGGATAATTTGACGGAAGACAATGTGGGATTCATTAAAAGAAAATCTTTTACTTCCGAAAATAACCAAATCGAGATGATAGGACATGTCCACTCTGACATATTTAATCAAGAAAAATTTCTTGTTAACGGCGTCGAAATGAAGATAAAATTTGTTCGTTCAAGAGATTCGTTTAGTTTAATGGCTAAATCTGGGTCTACATACAAGGTGAAAATTTTAGAAGCCAGTCTTTTAGTAAGAAGAATGAAAATCAATCCTACAATTCTAATTGCACACACAAAAGCGTTAGAATCTACTTCCGCAAAATATCCAATAACCAAAGCCGATGTTAAAGTATTGACTATTCCATCAGGGATACAACGAAAGTCTTTAGACAACGTTTTCTTAGGCCAATTACCTAAACGTTGTATTATTGGATTTGTGTCAAATAAAGCGTTCAATGGAGATTACGCTACCAACCCGTTTAATTTTCATCATTATAAAATTAATTACCTGTCCTTGTATATTGATGGTCAGCAAATTCCGTCAAAACCACTTCAACCGGATTTTACAAAATCAGGCTTGTACGTGCGAGCATATCATACTTTATACTCCGGAACCGGCATTCATTTCTTAAATGAAGGAAATGATATATCTCGAGAAGATTACCCTAAAGGATTCTGTTTAATGGCTTTTGATTTAACACCGGATTTATCGGCAAATGCTAATACACATTGGAATCTTGTAAAAAATGGTTCGTTGCGCATAGAAGTCGGATTCGAAGATGCGTTAAGTGAAACTATAAACTGTTTAGTTTACGCAGAATTTGACAACGTCATAGAAATTGATAAACATAGAAATGTAATGGTGGATTTTAGTAGTTAAGAATACTCAACATTTTACTCAACTTAGTTATTACTTAACACTCGAGAAGAATGGACGCGTTTGTTGATTTGCAAGGTTTTCGCGGAGCAGACAAAAAATTTATTCCTAAAGAAGTTGCAGTTGTTTCGTCAGATGGTGACTATTGCGAAGTTTTGCTCATAAAGCCACCAACGCCTTATTCTACTTTACCAAAATCAGTGAAAAACGAAGTTTATTACCTAGAAAATTATTTTCATGGTCTAAAATGGAGTACTGGATACATAAATTTTGAAGATTTTGAAGACGAACTTAGAAAATTATTGATGCCTTTTAACGGTATTTTTGTTAAAGGCTATGAAAAGCAAAACACTTTAAAATTTTTAAATAAACCGGTAGTTAACATGGAGGGGCTCAGTTGTCCAACCTTTAAACAACTAAAAAAAGACATGCAAGCAATCAAATGTCTACATCACCACATTGAAAACCCTTCGTGTGCTCTGGAACACGCTTTAATTTTATGCGAATGGTCAAAGCTTAATAGCCGAGATGAATGCGGTAGAAATTCAACAATGTTTGAAGAATATCCCGACCACCAAGAATGTACATCGACTTGTATGTGCTTCTAATCAACTGCCATGGCGTATACAGAGACCTTGTGCTATTATCGCAAACACCGACCCTTCCTATAAACCTGTGAACATTGGGCAGCGTTTTACATTGATGAATATGGACATGGAGAATACTTTGATTCTTTTGGAAGACCACCTTTAGGATATCATAAAAAAATTTTAGAAAGAAGTTGTTGTACTTGGACTTTTAATTGTAAAATTTTACAAGATTTTCATTCTATGTTTTGCGGTCAGTATTGTCTTGTATATTTATATTTTAGACTTTGTGGTATAAGTATGTTAGAATTTTTAGAAATATTTAATAAGGATTTAATAAAAAATGATGTATGCATTAGTTTATTGTATAATTTGTATTTTAAGAAAACCAATGTATTAGATATTTTATAAGATTTTTTGTACACATTAACAAAATAAAAAACAATTAGTTGCTATTTAAGTGTTTTTATTACAAAAAAAATATTTAACGAAGTGATTAGACATTTACAAATAAATAAGAACAATATTAATAATAAGAAAAATGCAATAAAATTTTAGCAAATAAAATAATTATTATTAAATTACAGTGTTTTTATTTGGTAAAAAATATACAACTATTTAATTAAAGAAATATGTATAAGAATTGAATTACAAATATATATAAATACACAAATTTATTTACAAACTTATAACTTTATATCTAAGGATATGCAAAAGCAATAAAAAAAACATTAAGTGTTTCTATAGCCGTAAGGTAAGAGTATCCATGGTATCATCTACCCGACGCCTTTTGGTGTAATTAACCCGAAAGACTTTCCTCTCAGGTTTGGAGATTACGTCGTACATGGAATTGCGAACTATACGGCGATCAGTGTTGATGTACGTAGGTTCTGCTTCTCCCAATACCATGTTTTTCAGATGTTCGAAGTTAACAGTTTGAGCATTTTTTAAATTTTTGACAATACCTTTAACTTTGCATACATACTCGTATTTATTATTTTTCGTCGAAAATATCTTAAGTGCGTAATTCTTGGGCCCACCGCTGACAAACTCCACAATTCTGCTGCCTGGTCCATAACTTTCAATTTCATCCGTCATGTTACCGAGGTAATCTCCAGTTCGAGGAATCCAATCACCACTCTTTTCTGTGAAGATAACTGAATCTGTGTCGAAATATAACACGCGCTTGTCCAATTTTTTCAGATATGTGTATAGTTCTAATCTAGCGTGAGCTGTAGTATAAGCCGCCAAAGCCACATTAACGGTTTTGAGAGGAACGATTCCGTCATCGGGTCTATCCCAATTGAGTATGACGGTATCATCGTCAACAACTGTTAGCATGTGAGCTTCTACCGAAGGATCCGTCAACATTTTGAACAACTCGTAGGGGTCCTGCAGAATAGAACATTGCATCAAGTTCTCCCTTTGTGCAAATTTTCCCCAAAAGCTGTTTAGGCATAGTTTCGCGATGTAGCGCAATCCAGGGTTTACTGAAATGTTGTCCTTGTCTAAAGCAACTCCTTCTTTTTCCAGGTATTCACGGACATAACGATCCTTTAACTGCTCACTGGTGCACCATGTGGGCCAACCGCTGCACTCTTGCTTTAGTTTTAAAAACTTATCTACGTAGGATGAGAACAGTCCTCCGGTTCTGGTGTCTTTATTGTATTCGACAACTTCGTACTCCCAAACTTCTGACACTTCCAACACTTTGTATCCTTGGCTTAGCGCTTCTCTGACTTCGTCAGCAACAAACGTACCAGTAAACTTACGTTCGTTGTCGGTGTGGTTGCAATCACGATTTGACATGGTTTCTCCGCAAACCCTACATAAAATAAACATAAGTTTTCCATGCATTCTGCAAGGTAAGACGGGGTGGTAAAGGTTTGTTGGTGGAAGTATTGTGCATTTAATAATGCCTTCAACAGTATCCAAAGACAAACGCTGACATGCATTATTCCCTACATGAATCTTAGGATGACCAAGAGGATATTTTTTATATTTATTGACGTAAGGATATAAAGAACAGACGTCAAGGTATCGAATGGTTTCATTCTCTGCAGATTTGTGATATAGCTTTACCGCGTTGGTGCGACCTCCGAAGAAACTGTCTCGAGGATTCAAAGGCTCGTTTTGAAGAAAGTCATTGTCAGACACAAATTGGTTTGCTTGGATGTTAGTTTTAAGAAAATTTTTAAACTGGCATTCTTTAATCTCGATTAAGTTGTATCCGTACGACCGTATGCGGGCTGAAATCGCTTCTGTTTTTCTCGTCTAGCAGACATAGATTCATTTTATTGCCCCGAGTTCTGCGGTCTGATTCGGGAAACATATCTCACAACCATGAAAATAACAACCGTGAAATTGGTATACAGTGTTCGTTCTAGCACAAAAACCATCCACTAGGATACCCTGTTGCAGCCGAACTTCACGACCATTTCCCGCGTGTTGAATTGTGATTCCAGACGAATGTTCCAACCATAGCAGCCACTTAATTGCGATAGAAGATTGTTGATCTGCCATTCTATAGCCATTTGGTGGTATAAGCCCTATAGTATCATCTTTCAGGAAATGTCTTCTAAAAACTGTATTGCAAGCGCCTGCTATGGTACATGACTCTCGGAAAGGATCAACACCATTTGATTTGGTAAATCGACTCCAAAAATCTAGACATGCTTTTCTCAGTATATCTACATCGCTTATACAGTATTTAACTATCTCCGATTGAAAATTAAAAACAACGTTGTTGTTGACTTGCTCTTCGTACCAAGAAATAAACTCGTCCCGTGTAGAATCCGTCATTTCATCGTAACCATAAAACTCTTTGGATGGTAGTGGTCCAACGTAATCTTGATTTTCTGCAGTGTTAAAAAAGTGTGGAAAAAATCCTTTAGATCCGGAAAAACCAAATGTCTTCGGCAGCTTCGCTAGAGGCATCGGCATATAATTTATTGAGTCTATAAACTTAATATTACCGTCGCAGTTAATAGACATAAGTTTAGTTCCAGTCGCAATAATTTTAGGATTCCATGTAGTCCGTCGAGATAAAAGAGTTTTTAAAATAAAAGTACCGTCATATCCTTTCATGTTGTGCGCCAGCGTGACAATGTATCCCTTACACCTTTTCCGCAGGTTTGCAACAAAATCTAAAAATTCACCAACAGGATCCTTTTTAAAGATATGTTGACGCCGGCCACAGTTTCTACAGTCCTCGGAGATGTTTTGTATAGTAATACATGATTTGCACACCTGTTGTGCTACACACAATGTAGGGATATGCAAGAACATATTGGTAGTTCCTTCCAAGGGAGTATCTTGCCTGCACTCGAAGTCGTAAAATACGAATACAAAGTTAGCGTCCATTTTCTTTTTATTTACGGGTTTCTTCGTCATAAAACAGTGATGGCGGATGGGTTTGTCAATCTTGCAGCTCGCGCAATGTTTGTATCCACATATATGAGGTTTCCGTTTGTCAACCCAAAAACTTGAAAAGCATGTCTGACATCTTTTTAACTGAATGCATAGAGATTTTTTGTGTTCTTCGTAACAATCTTGCCCTCGGAAATCTCGATGGCATGAAGTACAGACTACAGTTTCTTCGACCATGTTACACGGTGGAGACGAATGGCACGCCGGGCAGATATATTTACAGTTTTTATGCGCCCTCTTATTGTTTGTGCGAGCACGACACAAGTCGCAAAAATACATTGTTGAGAATGCCGAACACACATTGGTTATTACATTATAATGTTTGTTCTCTAAAATTAAGTTTAAAACTGTCCTATCACTCGAACGTGGCCCTTCATAATACACAGAAGTACCCAGTCTGTTATTATAAACTACAACAGTATAATCTACCAGGTGGTCTTGAAACTGTTGAATATGTTCACGGTTACCACCGTTGTTGAGGTTCACTTCAGCGGCTCGACACAGGTCTTCGGCTCGTTTTTTTGTTTGGAGGTTTCCCGCTAGCTGGAGGCTGTATAATAAGGGGTCCTTAGCTTTCCACGCAATTGCTAGCACTAGAGCACGAGCGAGGCATAAAGTGTCGTCGTTTTCAACTACGAGAATTCCCCTTTTACGCCGACAAAATTCTTCATAGGAAACGCCCGTCATACGATCCCTAGATGCGCCAAACCCTACAGGAAGAGAGACTCGATCCATATGTAAGCGAAGAGCGTCATTTGAGAAAAAATTTGCATTGCTTTGTAGAATCTTCTCCAGAGTTGCCATCACCACTTTAGCGTTCAACTGATCGACGCGACGAAAAGATATCCCAATAGGCTTCTCCGGATAATTGTCGTTACGCAGTGTCATTCCAACTCGATCAGACGGATCCGCATCCCTCAACAGATGTCCGAGTATTTCATTAATGGCATTCTAAAATTACATCATTTGATAAGCTATGCAGAAAGAATGTTGCAGAAAAGTAATAATCTTACCTCTAACCACAATAAAGGATTTGACGCCTCTTCCGTTTCTTTAAATTTAAACACCATGGCTTTGCCACTAGCGTTAAATTTTTTAACCTCTTTCACACCCTCCGCCATGATGTTAAAGTATTTGTACGAACTCATCGTCGTGCCACTTCCTTGCATCTAAATATTAATTTATAAATTTAAATTTTTAAAATATTTTTTTCTTACCGATGGACCAGAACCGTTAACACTGACACTCTCTGCTTTGTATAGATCACGACGCGTAACCGTCGACTAAAATAAATTAAATTAAATTAAAAAATATTATAAGTAGTAATTTTATTGAGACTTACCTTTTCTGCCATCACCTTCTCAATAAAATTTAAGAAAACGTCTTCGTCTTCACGAGTTAGCTGATCTCCGCGAATCACTATCCTCTCGCAGAGGTCTTCGTAGACAGCCGGAAGCTCTTCATCTTTAAATACGCCACAACCGTACAGGTGTAAAATTGCTGAAGCTTCCATGACGTGATAGTTACCGTAATTTAAATAGTAAACTGTAGCTTGTTTAAGAACACGACCTTTTATACAAAAGTTTTCCTTGACGTCATCAATAAAGTATTAACTTGAGGACTTTTAGAATTACTTTTAATTACAATACTCAAAATTTTATAAGTGAAAACTATTACTCAACGAATAAAATTTATCATTATATTTAATGGAGAAATTAACGAAAATAATTCTCATTGAACAAATTAGAACTTCTTTTGGTAATTCGTAAAAGATTAATTTTTAGAATTATTTTTAATTACAATACTAAAAATTTTAGAAATGAAAACTACTGCTTAACAAAAACTTTTCATTAACAAAATCATTTATTATTATATTTAATGCGGAAATTCGTATTAAAGAAAGTAATTCTCATTAACAATGAATTAGAATATAATATGGTAAAGTTTGTAAAATATGAATTAAGTGATTTTTAAAATTACTTTAATTACAATACTCAAAATTTTAGAAATTAAAACTATTACTTATCGATATCCATTCATTAACAAAATCATTTATTATTATATTTAATGCGGAAATTCGTATTAAAGAAAGTAATTCTCATTAACAATGAATTAGAATATAATATGGTAAAGTTTGTAAAATATGAATTAAGTGATTTTTAAAATTACTTTAATTACAATACTCAAAATTTTAGAAATTAAAACTATTACTTATCGATATCCATTCATTAACAAAATCATTTATTATTATATTTAATACGAAATTTTGTGCTAACGAAAATAATTCGCATTAAGAATGAATTCGAACTTTATTTGATAAAACTTAATATTTTTCTTAGTCATTTTATTTACCTTAGTCAAGCGCTATATAATCATTTTTTGAAAATTTATATACGCATATTTAAGTTACCATGAATTGTGAAGATGTGTCTCTGCCGTTGCTGGAAGGGGATCTGTTTGAAGATGAAAATTTTGAAACTGACTTGACTAGTGTAAGTATTACATCTTCTTTTATTTTTGAAGTAAAATGGACTATTGGTTTGATATAAATGTGTGACAAGTTCTATATTACAATTTGACGTATTTATTAACATTTTGAAAATTATAGTCACTAAGTAAATAAATTACTTATTTTATCTACTAGAGTAAAATAATCCATTTTCAGCTAAGCGAATTTTGCGTAACGGGCGTATCACAAAAGATTTGGTGTGAGTATACGCTGACTAGCCTTACAAAATGTGTGATTTCCAGAAATGAAGGTATTGCCATCATCTTTTAAATACCGCTGTATTAGAAGATTGTTTTTTTTTAATAGGTAACAGTCAAAGCGAGAATCCTTTTTGTACGCCAACATCCCGTGGCTTATACACAGACGACCTTCAGGTTTGTCGAGCAAGACCTCCATGCATAAAGGAATTGGATGGATTTATCTCCGATGATGATGACGTCGTCAGCATTATAAGCATTTCATCTGAAGGTATAAATTATTGATAATTATGTATTTTCCTGTACTTTTAAATTGTTAACTTACAGACGAACGAGAAAGTTCAACATATTCTAAAGAACCAAAACAAGAACTTTGCAAACCGTTCGACTTGATGTACCCTGTAAAAGCAAATATAGAACAACTTCCAGAAAAGGGTATAAACTCTAAAGAAATAAATGAAAACAGTATGCAAGATGATAAAAGTGAGCAATGGCCAGATCTTCCCGAAGGGTTCATGGAAGTTTTTGATTTTATAGAAGACATATATTGTTAGTTTTCTTTTTGTGGTTTTTATTAAAAATAAGTTATGTTTTGGTATTAATTTTTTTTTGAATGTTTGAGATGTAACACGTGACGACTTATTAAAAACAACAGGTTAATGATTCAGTAATTTTACCTTTCAGATAAGTATATAAGTAGTCTAGTAGTTTTACATTTCTCTAAAAATTATTTTACCAAATATTAATTTATAAATTTAAATTTATAAAATATTTTTTTTTCACTTTCTTAAAAAAGTATTTCTTGTAAAATGTTTGACACGTGACACATTAGAAAAACAGGTTAATGATTCAGCAATTTTGCCTTTCCGGTAAATATACAAGTAATGTAGTTGTTTCACATTCACTTTAAAAATTATTTTACCATTTTTGTACTAATCTTTTATAAGAAATTATTTACTGCAATTTTTTGTATACAATATTAAATTGACTGTTTAAAATCCAATACCCTCGTGGAGCATTAGCCAAAGTCGTTGGTTTGTAATCGAGAAACCCGGGTTCAAATCCAGGTACACCCACAGCTTTTTTTAATAAAAATATTTTCCTTCTCACTCGAATCATTAGTTTTTATGACGCATAAAAAATTACCAGATGATGTAAAATAAAAAAGGAAAATTGTGAGAGAGAAAAAAATCATTGTGAGAGAGAGAAGAAAAATTTCATTGTTAGAGAGAAAAAAATACTTTCACAAAAAACCAGAAAAATACTTTCACAAAAAAACCCTTCACCTACGTTCCCTCCGAGGTCAGTAATGACGTCAGGGAAAGTAAAAAGTGGAGGGGATTCTGTCCCTATTCTTCTGCGGTTGACAACAAAACTTGTATATTTTTGTAATTTTAATTGTAATTATTAACGGTTATTAAAGGATCTTGCTGTGTTATCTGAATAGTGCCTGACGTTATTGAATCACATTCACGACTTAATGTGTGATGTTTGTTTTTAGATTCCTTGCAGCTCCGAAGAACTTACAATGTTGTACTGTGTGATTCTGTTACAAAGAATTTTAGCAAAACAAACGTTTTATTATTTTGTCAATTCCTGATTTAATCGCAAGATTTATTAAACTAGGACATTGATTAGTAAAGTGTTCTGGTTTGCAAAAATTACTTGAAATTTTATAATTATACGTAGCTACGCATGCAGAAGCCTTATTTCTCCTTTGCGGCAATTTGTAATTGTTTAGCACCACTATTGTTTGGGTTTGGAAAAGATTTTTACAATTTTCCGAAATTTAATGATTCGAGTAATTGACATTTGCTGTTAAGAAAATGGGTTAGTTCTTTAATGGTGGGAGCATCCCCAGCTATTTTGGTAAATTTCCAGTCGCAAATTGTTAAGTAATCTAATTTTGACGTTACGTTTTCAATTAATAAGAGATTACAGTGTTCGACTGGTTGATTTAGATTTTTTATTAATTTTAAGTTTAAATTACATATTATGTTTAACACATTTCGTAAAGATTCAAAAGAGTTTTTAACTTCCAATGGCAAGTTACACAGACTTTGCGCGTGATTTTTTATAATAAAACGTTTACTTTCATAATGTTGTTTAAGTAAATCAATAGATATTCAGTAATTATACTAAAGTGGCAGGTTCGTCTTTTAAACACGACCTTTTTTTTTTGACCTTACCATCTAGGGTATTAGTCACGAAAAATATTTATACATTTTACTTCTGAATATGATACCTTATATACATGTTTTCGTTAGCTGTAGAAATTTGTATAAATATTTAAAGATATTAATATTATTACTATTTAAAATATTAGGTAACCACACTGCAGAAGGAAAACCATTGTTATTAATAATTTGAAGTAAGTTGTTACTGTGATAGTAATTTAACCGGCAGTTAAATAAGAGATGATTAATATCACCTACTTCTCCGCATTCGCAAAAAGGAGTATCGTTTATACCAATTTTAAAAAGATATGAAGGAAATCTTCCATGCCATAATTTGATCCTACTAATGTTAGATATAAAACATCTGCTGGGCAAATCTTCTTTTGATACTAATGATGCGAAGGAATATTTGGGTGAACTTTGTAATAGAATGATTTTGAATTACTACTAAATTCTTTCCATTTTAAATTCCATAGCAACTGACAATGTCCTTTAATTACTGGGAATAGATCATTAGTGGCGAGGTAATCGCTGTATTTGTTGTTTGATGTAATTTCACTTTTAGCCAATCTATCGACCTCCATATTGCTATGTATACCACTATGTGCTTTAACCCATAAGAAATAAATATTAATATTGAGTTGTAATGCCAGATCTAGCTGAGTTATAATATTGGCGATAATTGGATTTGGGAAAACAGCTTTATTTAAGTTAAAGTTACTTATGCTTAATAAAACAGATTGCGAATCTGAACATATAACGACACATTTTAACTTATTATTTATTGTCCACTCGATTGCTTGTAAAATTGCAACTGCTTCTGCGGAAAAAATACTTAATAATGAATTTAGGGAAAACGAAAGTTTATACTGAATTGACGGCACGTATATTAGAGCCGCTTCCATCTTAGATCCGTCCGTAAAAATAAATGTTGCGTGTGAAGGAAACTTAGTTTTAGCTTCTTTGAAGACTGTGTTTGAATTTGTGTTAGCTAAGTAGTTCGGTAGAATGAGACAGGGTTTCATTAATAGTAGTTTATAATCTAAATTGTATATAGCCGGTTCGTGAAAATATTTCTGGTTTAGAAAATTAAGTTGGTGACATATTACAAATGCTTCTGTGAGTGGTGGGGAATTTTTCTTTATCCAATATGTTTCGGTTAAGTTACGGATGTGTAAACTATAAATTTTATTATATAAACTAGGGTTTTTACGTTTTAGTTTTAAAAAAAATTTGGAGGCTAAAAAAAGTCTTCTGCACCACAGTGATTGCTCTAAACTTTCAACAAGACAACATTGATTTAGGGAAGATTTCATAACACCCATACAAATTTTGATGGCTTTATATTGGATTTTATCAAGCTTTTGGAGGTGAGTGTTACTTGCAGCCCCGTAAAGAATACATCCATAGTCTATTATGCTTCTTATGTATGATCTATAAAAAAGAAGGGCTATTTCCTGATTACAACCCCAAGCAAACCTACAGGTATATTTTAAAAAGTTAATACCTTTTTCGGTTTTATTAGTAATATGTAAAATTTGATCTCTCCACAATAATTTAGAATCTAATTTAATACCTAAATATTTAAATGTTTGACATATAGGGAAAGACATATTATTTAGAAGTATGTGGTTTTGTTTGGTTATCCTTTTTTGAGTAAAAAACATAACAGTAGACTTTATTGTTGAAATATTAAATCCGTTTTGAAAACACCAATTTGTAAGGTTGTTAGTAGCGTAAGTAAGATTTTTAATAGCATCTTGTTGATTTGGTTTTGTAGAATAGACTACAAAATCATCAGCATATTGAATACATTGTATATTATTGCCAAGTATCTGATGCAAATCCGCAGTGTAAATATTAAATAAGAGAGGACTAAGCACTGAACCTTGAGGTAAGCCCTGTGATGTAAGCCTAAGACCAATCAATTTGTTGTTGTATTTAATGGTTATTTTTTTGGAATTAAATAAATTAAAAAGTGTATAGACTATGTGTGTTGGAAGATTCAAAGCAGCTAATTTCTCAGATAATAACCATAAATTGACATTTTCGTATGCGTTCGCTATGTCTAAAAATAAGCCGGCTGTAGTTAAGTTATCAGTAAGTGCAAGTTAGAGATCTGTAACTAGATGAACAGTTGCATCACTAGAACCAAACCCAGGTTTGAAACCATATTGGTTTGGAGGAAACGAATTGTTTTTGAGAAGCCAATATTCTAAACGAGATTTGATTAACCTTTCGAATGGTTTGGTTACACACGATGAGAGAGATATGGGTCTATAACTGCTGTACAATTCTCGATCTTTCCCTGTCTTATAAAAAACTATGATGTAGCTATTCTTAAGCAATTGTGGTACATATGAAAATTTCCACATAGCATTAAAAATATCTAAAAGATATTGTTTAGCCTGAGGTCCTAGATGTGATAACATAGGGTAGCATATATTATCCGGTCCAGGAGAAGTATTACAGTTTTTTTTAATGGCTTGATTTAATTCTTCTAGTGTAAATTGTTGAGATAAAAAAGTATTGTTATTGTTTAAATAAGAGCAAACAGGCACGTTATTATTTGCACACGGAGGTGTTAAACTATTTAAAATATCTTCAGCGAGTTTATCTGAAATTGTGATATCTGCAGAGCCCCTTTTCAAGTTTTTAACATGTTTCCAAATACGATTTATTGGAGTATTTTTATTTAAGTTCTTACAATACTTAATCCAAGATTGTTTGGCTTTTGATTTAAACAGTCGTTTACATTCCGCTGATATTTTTTTGCATTGTATGTAATTATAGTCGTTAGCTTGCTTTTTGTATAACGCAAGAGCTTGTTTTCTTTTGATAACAAACTTGTCACATTCTTTATCCCACCAGATAGCATGTTTCCGTCTATTGGGTATGAAAGGTTTATTTAGTTTAAATGTTTTAGAAGCGGTATTATTCAAGGAGTCAAAAAAGAAATTAACTCTATCTTCTAAATTCTTTTTATTTAAGCCAGATGTGAAATAATTTTCTAAGAGCGTGGTATATTCACTCCAATTGGCAGACTTCACACACCATTTACGAATAGGATAGATAACTTTTTAAACACGACCTTAAGTAATGCAGTTTCGTAATATTGTTTAATTTACTGTCCTTGTGAATGAATGTAGTAAATGTTTGAAAAAATTATCTGAAAAGTGTGGCAACTTTAAACGCGGAAGTTGAATTGTAGATTGATATTGATATAACTTGAATTATTAACATTTCTAATTTTCGCATTTGATAATCGTTTTTGAATGACATCTTTGATTTTAATTAATACATCAAAGTATTGATCTTCAAGTAAGTTTCGTTTATTTTTTTTGATTATTCGATTTATCTAAATCTTCGACTTTATTTTGAATTACTTTTTCCAGCATTTTTCAAATTTTGTTAACCGTAATCGCGTTTGCGTCAACTTACTTTGGATTTCGTAAGACCTCGCGCTTTTATTAAAGTTTTTAATTATTTAATCATTTTAGATAAAATAGAATTAAATCTACTAATAATTTAAATTTAGTCGCCTAAATAAACACACTACTGGCAAGATCAACTAACTAAGAAATAACCTTAACTCTAATGCCACAATGTACAGAAATTATAGATGATAACTAATTAAATTGAAGAATTGTTTCCATAGTCTTGTAGATCATCCGGTTGAAGTAATGTTTGGGGTTGTTTGACTGATGTGTTGAATTTAGCGTTTTGATTGCTCAAAGGATTAGGTTTGTTGACGTAACCAACAAATTTTAATTTGAAGAATAGCATATGTTGATATTACAATCAATTTTATATATGAACATATTCAAACAGAAAATTTTACAATACTACTAAAAACTAAACTAAACTGAAAAAAAAATATATTACAATAATAAGTAGGGCACATGTTAAACCAATTAAAACTAAAGAAAGTTAAAACCTTTTTTAGATGTTTCACCCCATACAAATTCATAAATAACATAAATGCTAAAGCATGAGCAATTGAGTGCTTAAACGTGATTTTCAATGATTTTGTCCCTTTAACAATTAATCTAAAGATACAATAATTTTGTAACTTAGTGTAACTACTCTTATTATACACTTAAGATATAATAAACTTTTACTTAACATACCCAAAAGAATGGATTTAGGAAGCTTTATTTAAAAAATGGATTAAAATTCTCAGAAAAAAAACAGTTTAAGATTGTAACTCGAAATTTTGATGGTATGTTTCTATTACAAGCAGTTTAAATTTACAGCTACAACTAATGGTTGGAGCAACGAGCAGAAAGCGACGTCCCTAATAGTGATCTTACGTGGAGAAGCACTTGAAATTTTGGAAATTGTTTGTGATCACTTTCAAAGAAATTTCGCATTGTTAATTTCACCTATAGAAAAGAGATATGGAGGTGATTATCTGCCGCAAGTATATCGAGTTAAAATAAAAACCGCGTTCAGAAAGCTGCAGGGTTTAGAGCTGTCATTGTTAACTGTTAACAATTGGCTATACATTCTTACATTCTTTTGTGGACTGATTTTAAAACAACAAAACGCTTATGACTCTACGACTAGCTCGACCTAAGACGTTAAATGACGCTTTAGTAAATGCTTTGGAGTTTCAAACAGCAAAACAAGCATCGCACCGAGACGGTCATAAACGCTGCCGTTCTGCAGAAATACCCAAACCTGGTTGCGGATTAGATCTACTGAGTTGGAAGATAGTTCGAAATATGTTAGAAGTTTTCTTCGGAGGAATAGGCGTTTCAGTGTTGGTCTGCAGTTACCATCCAAGTAAAACATCTGGTCAGAAAAAGTTTACTAACTGCTATTTTTACATTCAAAGAAGTCATAATGGAAAGAAATGCCGTTATCGCCACGATCTTTTTTACCGGTGCCGCGTTCTGTTTCAGACAATTGTCAAATGTCAAAATAGATAGAATGTTCTAAATCTAGATAAAATAAAGAATATAAAAGCTTTCTGAAGGAAGTTGGAGTTTGCCAAATATAAATAAACAAATGCATCAAATGTAAATAAATAAAAGTAAAAGTTATCTGCGGATAAATATCCAGTGATACTCATATATAATTTACTTACTTTACTTATAATTTACATTTTATTAATGTTAGTTTATTAAAAATTAGTTATATTTATAATAGTATTTTAATTACGAGTAAATAGTTAGTTTAAATAAGTTAGCTTTGAAATTCGTCACTACAGTATTTTAATATTCTTATGTACTAAAACACAAATAGCTGGATAAATCTTGATTTTGTACGACATGTTAAGTTGGCATTTAGTCATCTAAAGCACTTCAGCATTTTAAATGACAATATGTGTTTGTTTTGCAATGTTTTCGTCCCTCTATCATAATTTTGATGATACTTGAAAAACTTTTCTATACATAAATTTTTATCTTGATAATATTTCTTTAATTAATCTAATTTTAAAAACGACTAATCTATAACAATAAACACATTGAACAAATTTTTTTTAACCTTCTCAAATCTAAAGAAGTACCCACTTTTTTTGTAATTAATATTTATGTAAGTGCCTATAAAAAATGACAACTTTACAGCAAATTTGCATTTTACTTCATTTATGGTTACAGCCGGTATTTACCAAAAAAAAACAATAATAAATGGTAGTGGGTTTTATATGCATCATGCCTCTGAAAAGTACCTGAACTTTTTAAACGTAGTTAATTAATTTTATTTGAAGCTATTGGACATTTTAGCTTTGCTTACCAAAACATTATTATTGTTAAAAATGAGTATCGTTGAAAAATGTTCTAGAGTAAATATTTGCTCATACCTGAAACGTTTGATCGACTACAGTTATTCTCGTACGATATCAGTTATAAAATGCAGAACATTTTGAAAAAGAAAATAATCCAGTTCTAGCTCTGCCGCTTCATCAAAGAAAAGTTTTTTAGATGATGAATATTAGCGTGAAAACTGTTTATTCCACAATTTGTAGTCTTGACTATCATAACATTTCTACACAATAGATTACACACTTACTGATAAAAAGAACAAATTGCGAATGTGCTAATTTTAAATAACATTAAATGAGCGATATTCAGACACCTTAAACCGTCAAGAATAATTATTCTAAAAAACGCACAAGTGGTGTCATTTGTCTCCATGATAACACTCGATTCCATAAGGCTCGTACAGTCTAAGATCCAAGTTAGAAAATTTGTCTTGATTTAACTCTTTGACTCACCATGTCACTACTAAATGAGCGGCGGTTTAATCCGGACGCAAAGGAAGACATTGCTGTAAACGGAATAGTTCCGCAAAAAGCTAAAAACGTTTTTACAGATTGCCTTAATGTTAGATATTTATTTTGAATTTATAGAAAAATTACATCTTATAGCTTCTAAACGTGTTTCCATTTTTGCAATGAACATTAGAATTATAAACTGAATTAAGATTTTATAATATTTTAATTTAACTACAAAATTAGTTTTATTTGTTTGTTCCTTCAAAAATTTATTTTAACACAGGCTTAATTACTGAACTATACACGATTAGT
This sequence comes from Aquatica leii, assembly GCA_035610365.1. NCBI lineage: Eukaryota > Metazoa > Arthropoda > Insecta > Coleoptera > Lampyridae > Aquatica > Aquatica leii. Next base: position 70,100,857 of record CM069435.1, read on the forward strand.
CAGCACTCTCTTAATCTAATGAGTACTGTTAAAATGTTTCGCAAAGCTTTAATGGCAACTACGCTTCGTAAGTTGTCATTTACATAATTATTTACTAAAATTTGATGCATTCTGGTTTTATATATTTCTAAGTTTTTAGGTCGTTCAGTGGTTATTTTTTTGCTAGCTGGATAAAATATATAATTCTATTGTTGATAATTTATTTAACACACCCGTTAATAATTAGAATTTAATCTTGATTTGTTTGAATTTTGACAGTATGAAATTTTTATTATTCCGTTATTGGTCATATTATTTATTTAATTGTTAATTAAGCAAAGAAATTTTGTTGTTTAGTATATGCTAAACAAATTTAAATTGTTTTAAAATTAATTAAAATAAAATTTATAGAAGAGTCTTAACTCGCTGCAAACACTAAATTCAAATTTAAAAACGTAATAATATTTTACACTAGAGATTTTGTTGTTTATATTTAACTTGTTTTAATTGGATATCATTAAAAAAAATTACTAATTATTAAACTTAATTAACATTTTAACACGTTATTATATAATAATGAAAATGCAAATTTTGTTTGAACGATAAATTTTTTTTTCGAAAGCTTGTTCTTCCTTATATCATTGGGTTTGTTGGGTTATATTTGATTTTAATAAATTAGTTAATAAAACACATATTAACTAAACACTAAATGTATTTTGTTAAAATTTGTATAATATATGACTAAAAACAATAAATTTGTACTACAAAGTTCATTTACATAAATACAAAAAAATACGTATCTATATATTCTAAAGTATTCAAGCAATTTGTATAATGTATTAACAATTTAAAAGAAAATAAACTAACATTGTTGAAAACAACTAATTGCCCCAATTAACGTAATTAACGCAGTCTTTCTACGCACAATAAAAATACATATTTCAATTTCTAAGCAATAATTTAAAATGCTGATTGAGCTAACGTTAACTCTAATTCACTATATCAGAACAACGATAAATTAAGATAAATCACTCAATAACATAAACTTGACTATTTCATTAAAAACGTGCTTTTCTTTGTCTTAAAAGCATCGAGTATAAAATACGTTTACATTCCTATCATAAGTTATGCTGAATTCGCTATTGCAATTCTAGTCTATAACCCACATATGGTAATCATTAAACCAATCCAACTTCAGTTTAATTTAATTTTTGCCATATTTTAACAACACGAAGACCGTTACACCAAATAATAAAAAGAAATATAATTAATTTTTATGGGTTTTCTCAAGTAATTAAGTTAAAACATATAACAAACGTTAAGCTGAATAAGACGAGCTTATATATTTCATGTTCAGTAATGGATGTTGCGTAGACAAAGAAATATTTAATGCTCAGTGGGCCTAATAATGACACATTATATCGTAGACCACCCAAATAGAACTGCCGCAGAATGTTATGCAAAGCAAATTTAAGCATATTTCAGTTATTGACTTGCACGAATAAAAAACCATTAATTTGTTTAAAATAAACGCTACAGATAAAAATGTAAGCGTGGGTATCCTTTTCACAAATAAGTAAATTTATAGATTTTCAAGTTGTTAAGGTTAGTTTGTTTCTTGTTCTGAATGATTTTAATTGGAAACGGATCTCATTAAGATTCTACGATATCAACACGGTCTGGTGCTCATTGATTAAAATAGTTTAAAAAAGAAATTTTGTAATTAACGACGTTTTAAAAATAACTGTTATAAATAATGATCACAACAGTCGTTATAAACAAAGAATAGTTTTACGTATCTAAACAATGTGTGCTATCATAAAAATTTATTAAAAGAAATATGAACCTAAATAGATTACACTGTCTGTACCAACTCGCCACTCCTATGCTACTACCATTTTGAATCAAATTTATTTAGAGCAAACTTTCTACTATTAGAAAGGTTAACAAATTTTATACAATTTGTTAATCGCATTCTGTTTTAAAAAAGAATCTGACCATTTTTTTCTTTAATTATTTGACACAGGAATTAATGAAATAGATAATGTAAATAGTCTATCTTACAAGTAAAAACGTGTTAGCATAAATTATAACGCTTTTATATAGTTGTCATATGGACTATGGTAAATGAGTTGACTAATTATAATTTATTAATCAGAAAAAGATTAAATAAATAATCAAATGTAGTTTTGGTTATATTAATAATAATTAAAACAACAATATTTAATAAGTATGATCAATAAACAATAACAAAAACAACGGGAAATGTTGAAAAAAATTGATATCTTAGAAAATAATGCAATTAGTGATTTAATTAAGCTAACGATACTTCAAAAAAACCTTTTTTTCTAAATTAACAGCTTAAGACCTTAAATCACTAGTTATTGCAATTGTTTTTATTAAAGCAATTTACCATATTCAAGCACTATTTTGTAACTTTAGGCTTAACGTTTTTGGGTTGGTCAAACTGCTACATTTTAAATTACCCTCAAAAAATAATAACTCACATTGGCTGCCGAGACAAGTCATTCTAGTGATCCAAAAAATCGGGTTTAATATGGCACTGCTTTGGTGTTGTTGGACAAATATAAACAAATTTGGTTATCATAAGTTTATTGTTGCTACTAACCCGATTTCACAGATCACTGGAATTCATTGTGCTTCATCAACCAGAGAGTTCGTTGTCGATAACCAATAGAAGTTCTTTTTTTTTTTGGTTTTTTAAAATTTATCAGTTTCACCAACTCAAAAACGTTAAATCTAAAGTTCAAAAAACGCTTGAATCTGGTCAATTGAAACTGATCTGATACTGAGAAATTTCTTTAGATGCAAACATTAGTTAATCCAGAATGTCAAACGTAAATATGTTATTATCAAAAATTTGAAATGTTTACTTAATAGTCTGTTATTAGTATACATTAATCTTTAACAAACTATAAAAAATAGACAATTATTTCTTTTCTTCTTATAGTTTTTGAGTAGAACTCATCAGTAAGCAGTAAAACTAATATAATACGTAATAATTGTATTTACCACTAAATTAAACTGAAAACAAAAATTAAAGTGTTTCATTATAGTGTTTTTGTTGTGTAAATTTAATTATTTGTTTTAATGTTGTGTTTAAACATGTGTTTCGAGATAGAACAGTAATAAAAAGTAAACTTTACACAGATTTAGACTCTTACTTGCGAATTTAGCAATTTCGACAATTTAGTTTAAATATTCGTACTCATTTTATGTAGTTTAATTTTATCTATAAATTCAACATAAATTATATTTTGTGATACTATTTTTGTAAATTATTTTAAATTTTTAAAATTGTGTCAAAGTTTTTTTAATGTTTGGTGTAATTTCTTAAATAAGTTAGTCAAGAATGTTTTATTTGTATGTAACTTGGTTATACAAATAGATTAAAAAAAGAAACTATTAATTTTCATTGAAAAGTTTTTATTTAAATTTTTATTTACATCATTAGAGTAATGGTTTTATTTAAAAATAAGTTTTAATTGAAATAATTTTTTTAATTTAAGTTTTGGACACTATGTTTTTTTAATTTTATCCGTGTGAGTAAAAATGTTAATAAATTTGCCAAAACAAGAATACCTACTTATTAAAAATGTGTGAAAACAAAATTTGAAACAAGGGATGAAAGAGGAGCGCTGTAATAAAAAACTTAAATTAAATTAAGTTTTACAACTACGATACTTCTATTTTAATATTCTATTCTGGATAATTCCCGTGTCGCAGTAAGACATCTTCAGAATGTATTCCAGGTTCTAAAGATGATCACTGGAAAATTTGACAAATAATCGGCTTGTGAAAAATCGACAATACAGAAATTATCTAAATTGAAAAGTCGTAGTATAAATGCAAACCGTAGAAAAAAAATTCTATTAAGATATCTCTAATTTAAACTCGACCTATTCAAACATTTTACTCAATTTAAATTTTGTTGTTGTCATTATTATTTTTATATTTTATTTTTATTTCAATTTGACAATTGTTCAAATTTAAAAATATTTTGATTTATTTATAATTTATACAACTGTTAAACGTTTTATAATTATTTTGCTGATCAAACATTACATCAATTTTAATTTTATGTGTTAATTTAGTTTTTGTAAATATAATTATTTTAAACAGCAACGCCTATTCTTAATGACATTTCTTGTTCAGCAATCACTAAGTAAGCTCTATCTCAATTGTTCTCAAACTTTTTTGTTTGGCGGCACACTGAAATTATCAAACAAATTTCACAGCTCACCTGGTATTTTGCTTTTCGCAATTGTTTAAGACATGAGAAGTAAGGCGGATGTGGGAAACAAAGCCGCATCTTTATATCACTCTTCTTTTAATTAATTGTAGAACTAGAAAGAACGGATTTTATCATATCGCTTTTCAGTTAGGTGCAAATAGTTACCTTATCTAAGTTTACTTAATTGCATGCGAATCGGTTACATAGTTTTTGTTTGGTCAGTTATTCGGAATTTTGAAGTAACTGGACAATCGCGATGTATTTTTTGACGTGAATGTGTAACTGAATAGTTCGCTATACTTTAAGCTACAAGCTCGTTCAACCTATATATGATTATATTAATAAATGCAAAAGCTACAATAATAAATAGTACAAAAGTTTGTTCACACTTTCTACTAAAATAAAAGATGTGGCCATTTTTGGAACAGAGTATGACCCTTTCTTGTTGAGCAGCTGAGATTTGACGACAGTTTTAAGGAGCAAGTCAGCGAAAATCAAATGGTTCACTTTTCTTTATAAGACTAGTTTAAACTTCTTTTTGAAGTGACAATACTTTACCATAATAAAATTGGCCGTTCCAATTTAGAATAAAAAAGTCCTTTTCCACGACTGCCATTGTTTTAGTAACTTCTTCTTCTGATTGTTTGCTGTACACTTATACTCAGAACATTATTAATATCAAGTAAGGTTGAAGCAAGTTTCTTCACATTTTTAAGCTTTGCTTTTGTATTTTTACTTTTTCTATTTTTTATCTTTTCTTCAACTCTTTTTCTTTTCTTAAAATATATAGTAATGCTATTTTTTTACCTTCAAGAAAGCTTCTTCTTCTTTTGAGGCGAGACATCAACAGGTTTTTTTTAAATTCTAATAAAATTGAAAAAAAGCATTTCACATGATTGCTTGCTTATGCTCGAGATGTCATCAGTCTTAAGATTCGAAAAACCTGAGATATCTTAATATTGCAATTGATTCACCTGCAATGCATTTTTTTTCGAATAGAAACTACAAGCTAGTTATCTTTTTGGAATTTTGATACTTGAGGTTAATGGTTTTCTGTCATCTATTGTTGATTCTGCGTTTTTTTAATCGATTTCCACGTTAGTTTCTAGTTATTCTTGAGTGTATAGAAACATGTAGTTTACGTTTTTTGCTACTTAAGTTTTTTATAAAAATTGTTTGTGAAAATTGTTTTTTGCTGGACCGTCTTGATTATACAGTGCTTGCCAAATAGTCGGCACCAAATGAATTTTTTTAATTTTTGATTTTTTTAAAATTTTATGGCAATAATTTGCGTTTGTCTTTAAACCTATTTAGTCCCTATCAGATATACCAAGTGATTTTCACTTAGCTAGAAAATGGCGTTTTTAGAAATTGTGTAAATTCAAAAATTGCTATTTTTTGTAAATTAAACAAGATTTCAATGAGATTTTTTCATCGTCTGTCAGTTTTAGCTTACCGAACAATCTCAAGACCAGAAAACATTTTTTTTCTTTAGCTTCCGTTAAAACTAAAACTTAAATTTTTTGAAATATTTTAAAATTTTTACATACTAAGACTTGATTTCAAAATTCAATTTAATCTCGTTAAAAACGTTAAAAATTTATAATTGGAAAAAATAATATAAATTGCTAATTATTCCTTTAGGTTTGTTAATATTTACAGAAGAGTAATATTGTTGCATAATCTTTACGTTTTGATGCAATTTGAGCTAACTGGGTAATAAGATTAAGGATTTGCAAAAATTAATGTGTATTTGAGCTCAGACTACTCTATTTCAAAAACTTATAATTATGCCGATGGTATAGTATTGTTTTTGCAAAATCAAATGCTTTTACAAGAGTTTAAATACTCAAATAAAAAAGTTTTGTGTATTTAGACCATCTTATTGTTGTCACTAAAGTTCCTAGCATTTTGTCTAATTTCTTCAAAACAAGATATAATTAAAAAACAATAAAGAATCTATAAGGAATCTCTAAAACTTTAGATAATAATCCATGTTTTTCAAAATTGTTTTCTTATTTGTAGGTATACAGTTTTATGCTATATAAAAACATTGAATTACCAAATTAATTGTGTTTGATGATTCTCTAAACTACAACACAATAACCAAAAATCTTTAAATCTTTGTTTTATTTTCTATTTTGCACTAACTGTATTAATATAACATGTAAAAAATTTTGGCAAACGTTATCTAGTAAAAAAATGTATATAACTATCTCTCTCTTTAGTTCTGTTGCACCGAGTATTGATTATAGGCCGCTATTATCTGATATCTGATGTGATTATTAACCAATGTTTATAATATCTTAAACCGAATAATTTAAATTTTTTATAATTAACTGTTAACAATTAAACATAGCACAAAAATAACTTATTTAAAAGTTTTAAATCTAAAAAAGGTTTGGCCAATTTTTTTGCACTGACAACCTGTAACTTAACTCGGCTAGAGTAGCTTGCGATAGATACGTCGAGATAATTAAACATAATAATATAAACGCAAGTATATTTATTAATTACTATTAAAGTATTATATGGATGAAATAAAATTATTGTTGGCGACGGTGTTATTTTTTTCACCTTTGTGTAATGCTCCCAATGCGACGTTGTTGATAGGTTTATTTCAATCTGCTTTCGGGGTCCAACGGTATGTACCTGCCAATAACCTTCTTTTAAATTGATGGTACTAATATTCTTAGTTTCTAGAAATTTGTTTAGAATGCTTTGGATGAAGGGGATAGGATACGCGTTTTTGGTGGTAAAGTCGTTAACTTGCCGAAACTTGATGCAAAAACGGTATTTCACAGTATAATTCTTTATCAGGATCACGGGCAAACTCCACGGACTACGGGATGGTTCAATTATGTCGTCTTGCAGCATTCGATCGACTTTTTCGTCCATGATAAACTACATTGGCGGGTTCCGTGCATAGTATCGTTGTTTGACTGGTTCGGTTCCAGGCTTCAAAAGAATTCGGTGAGATACGTCCACGGCTGGTAAATTTAATTTTACGAATTTAAACAACTGTCGTTGTAGAAATTGGTCCAAGACTGGTAATTCGGCCTCTGAGATACAGCAAACACCTTACAGACCGGGGTTGTGATGGTTATGGCACTGAACCAGCTTATTGTTCAGAACCATGCGATGATCAACCACTCGGAGAACGGCACGCTGCTGTAATAAGAAATCTAGTCCTATCAGAACATCGGTGGTTGAGTTGGCACTTGAGGTTTTTTTTTGCAAACCTATTTGAATTGGGAACCAATAATTATAGCTGGAAGTGATGAGGTTTTTGTAGGTGTTCGATATGGTTCCCTTGGAGTTGTTGAGTGTGGGCTACGAAGCGTTTTACACGAGGTCCAATGTAGCTTTTCGCGGCGCCGGTGTCGACTAAGGCTTGGAAAGTGTGTGTTTGGATAGTAACAGGGACAAATAGCCTAGTATCTAAATATGCTAATCCTGGTACGGGCTGCTTTTTGGCACACATCTGATTTACGGTCTTCAAACAGGTGGCCCATTCGGTGCAGCTAGTAGAGCTGGGTTTGGTCGTGTAAACGACTCGTGGGTCACTTACGCTAGTCAGTCGGAACGAAAAAAAAACAGAATAGTTTAAACTTTCCTCGACATTGAGCCTTAAAATTCCTTCGTTGTTTGCATCGCCAGCATATCTCGGTGCGGTTATACGGTGGGCTGAATCGGCCGGCGGAGACGTCTGAACGGCGTTGACAGGTGTGTTCTACTGGAGCTTCTGGGCTGGGGTGTTCTTTGTTCAAAGCTCCGTGATGTCTTCAAAATCTTGAGCGAATTGCTGGAGCTCTGTTAAGTTTGTATAATCAGTTCTCTTGATATATAACTTGTATGAATTATGCAAATTTTCGTACTAACCGTTTGAGTTGTTTTTCCTGAAACATCTCGACATGTCGGATCATGAGAGTTTGCAAGGCGTGGATATAATCACCGGCTTTGCGAATCACGAGAACTAACAGATAGGGTGCGATTTGTTATTTATTTTGGACAGTTTCAGGCAACTTTGATTTGCCAGGTACACAAAAGGACAACAGGTAAAAAGATACATTTCCAGGTGATGCATGCTCTTTTAAAACCCTTGTGGTCGCACATTGGTGAACTTTTAGAATGGAGACTTTTCTCTCGCGCGGCCATGGCATTTTGTAGACGCGGTGGGGTTGAAGGCCACGCGTATTTGGTGTAATTTTTAAATAATTTTTACGACAAATACGGACGTTACAAACGGTTTTGTTACAAACCTGAACACGTAACGTAGTATCTGTTTTACTCTTAAATCTTGAAAGTTTTAACCAAGCAGTATTACCAACTTGACATTAAAAAAAAGTTTCTACTAAAAAATAACAAGCAAGGTCTTAACCAAATTTGAATTTTTAATCGATAAATTTGACTTCAGCACTTAAACAAAACTATTGGGTACGTAAATCTTATTGTTGTTATTGTTTACATAAATTTACGTTGTAACGGCGGTTTAAAACCATAATTCATATCTATCATACATTTTATATTATACTTCTAAGCAAGCAAGAAGACGCGCGCGTACAATATCTTAACTTATTAGAAAACTGGTACCATAATTTGCTTCAATAATCTATTTTAACTCTAAACTGACGGCAGCTAGCGAAATTGAAGAATGCTTTTTTAATACAGTACACGCTGCTTAATACAATCACTATAAGACTTAAGATTTTTGATAACAATAACCGAATGATAACAACATCTTATATTAAAAAAACACAATAAATCTTTATTGTTAAAAAGCGGTAAATACATACAGCGTATATCTGATTAATAATTTGTTAATTTAGAAGGTGCAATTTATAGCATCAATACAAAGAAAAATGTCAAAATAAATGTTTTAATAAAACATTTAAAAAATTCAAAATTTTGAGTCAAATCAACAAATAATTTACGAATATCTTGCATTAAATAGTTTGTTGGCACAATTAATAAAAAGAAATAAAAAATAATATTATGATGCCTTATTCACTGTTCTAATAACTTTACGTTTCTTCTCAGTAAGTTACTGACACTAAGTATAATAATAAATACAAAATAAGGTTATCACATAAGACGTAGTTTAATTAAGTTGCTATTCTAAAAACTGCACATTCTTTCCAAGATAACGTATTTACAGATGTTTAAATGAGGTAATGTTACGTATGTCAATCAAAATACTTGATTAAATACGCGCATTTAGCAAATACTTCACAATTAAGGTAAGTCTAGATCTTGAAGGCAAACAAAACTAAATCTGAATGTGATTTTGAGGAAGTTGATTACACTTATGATCCCAACACGCAATGCACATCATTAGATTTCAGTTACCTTTAATTATGCGGTAGTAGCTGAAAAGATAGCTGATTTTTTCTTGTTGTGTTTCTGAAAAAAATTGGTTATGTTATTAACAATTTTTTTATTAATTTACTTAGAAAATATCAAAGCTTATATAAGTAGCAATTCCATAGCATTACATACATGTTTTTCCACCGTTCAATTTGTCTAATAAGGAAAAAACAACAATTTTTTGTAATATCAAGTTAGAATTCATCAATGTTTGCATCTAAAACCACGATCTATTCTTACAAAATGATGCGCACTAAATACGCATATAAGTAACACTGCAAAAAAAAACTAAATACGCAAGGCAAGTATTTTTAAAGCACAATTACTCTAAACAAGCGTATTGTAAAAATTCGGCTAAATTCTTGCAAAGTAAGTTGTATTATTTATGTGTAGAAACAAACCTGAAACATTAGTATAAACCAAAATTATAATAACCATAAACGATTGTTTTTTCTATGTAGTAGTATACGTTCGTTCGTTCTTTAATAAAATATTAACATTACCCGACTGATAACATTATCCGTGATTCCAATAAGCGGCATGCACTGTGTTACTATTACTATTAAATGTTTATTTTATGTAACGCAAAAAATGAGAAAAAATAATAATTATTAATGCGTACTTTGCACTTAACGCAAAAATTGTAATGTTTTTAACATTTTTGCTAGATCAAATTGACGTAACAGATCACTAAATAAAAAGATCTTAATTACTTTTTAATTGGTTGGAAAACAATTATGTGTTTACAGGTACATTTTTTTATAATTTTGGAAGGTAGAAAATAATGAGTAGACTATTTTCAAAAGAAAATTTATAAACAAAACTTAATAAAACCACTTAATTAGATCGTTTCTTAGAACTAAAATATTGCTATAGCAAAAGCTCTTAGATATGCAATTTTCTATCCGCAGTTACAATGTATGACAATGTACGTATCAGAACAGAAACATTTTATTTACTTTTTTAACAGTTTGGCCAGTTGTTATATACCTATGTTTATCATTGTCTTAATTTAGTAAAAATATTTAAATTTAAATAAAAACAATTAGTATTTAGTAATTATTTACTGAATTAATTTGATCTTTTGCGTCTCTTTCATAGTGAGAAATTTAAAAATATGACATGATCTATAACAACAAATGACAAACTATAGAAACACCGTGCATTTAAATTTCAGTGTAATTTGAGAGTGAACATTTTGTAGCAATGTTTTTCGTAACTTTTAGATATAAAAAACAGAAGAACAGTTCAAGTTTGAATAAAGAACGACCAACAACGTTTACAATATATATGTAATTTAATTATATTGATTTTATTAATAATTAATTAAGTAGGATATACATAAATGCACATTCCATTTAAAATCTACTGACGCCCGTATTCTGTCGTCCAACGTAAATCTAAATCATTTATTCTGAGCATTTGGGGTCAAAAAACAACTAAAACTATTTCTATCGATGATCTTAAGATTGCACACAAAAGACAATGCCCGACATATCCTGCACAATCGCTCCTAACAAACCATGTAGTACAATAACACAACCACACTCAATTACCCGATCAGGACGACGAGTCCAACTTTCAAAACGTTTAAACTAATGTCAAGGGGAATTCGCATCACAGTTAATCACTGAAAAGAGAGTTCCGTGGTTACTTAATTTCCAAAACATTTAATTTTTGTTTTTTATGTAATTAAGTGGCATATGCATAAATGCACATTCTATTAGCATTCTATTGACGCATATATATATATTGCAATGTACTATAGATAGTTTAACATAAATTATTTATGGTTATAGTTTTACTCATATTAAATCCCTCTGATCCACAAACTTATTACGCAAATAAATTCATCTTGTCAAAGTGGCACATAACACCAAACTGGCGACTCTAACGTGATCAAGACCCCAACTTGATTATCACCGTAGCGTCAAGGTTCATGTTGCCAAAGTGGCACATGACGCTACTATGGCGCAATTTTTCACTAACATTCGTTACATCTCTGACAAAGAAAACGCCAACAACATCGCAACACATCTAATTAATTTTGTCAAACTTGTTCTAAAAATTCCAATCGCCTGTTTCAAACACGTCTATGTAGACATCATGTGCTCATTTCCCATTTCCAAAGACAAACGCTACTGCATATATGCATCGATAAGTTTTGTTGGCCAAAAACCTCGATGCCGATACGTTGCTTGGACTTGTTACAACGATTGGTTGCACAATTTAGAGCATCTTTATACTAATAACAGTCAAGGTCGATAATTCGGATCTTTATTATTCAATGAACTTGTTCAACTTATGAGTACTAAACGCTTACAAACAAGAGCTTACCATTCATAAGCAAATGGCCAAATATCCACCGGCAATTGAATGTAGCGATTCTATGTCACAAAAAACAATAGACTCAAATTTTGCTATTAATTTTACTCAGGATACGTGTCGCTTGGCGCGAAGGTCTAATAATTTTTGCAGTTGAACCCATTTATTGTAAACCTATTCGTCTTGTTGAATTTTTTACACCATCAAAAACTAATTTAACCTCCGATCTTGTTTCGTTCAACAATTATGGAATTTGAACGATCTAATCTAATAACAGGAACGAGTCATACTTAATATGAAACGTTCACTTATAAAGACATGGTTACAACTACACAGTGTTTGTTTGACGTGATACAAAAGCAAGTAGTTTTATACATACGTTTGTAGTATATTAAACCTTTCCGATCGACAAACTTATTACGCAAATAAACTCATGTTACCAAAATGCCATTAGGAAAACAACTTGCAACAATACTGTATAAAACATGTATTTATGTTAGATTTTATACAATTAACATCAAGAACTATATATTTACTAGTTGTATAGGCTTTCATTATTACGGGTGATAGAAGTTAAGAAGTAGCACTTTTTTAAGCGCAGGTAAATAATAATTCATTATTAGCTATTGGTTCAACATATTTACATTTTCAGATAATTTTATAAGTTTTAAAAAAAAAGATTACGAAACTGTCTACCAGAAGCAAGAGATTTTATTTAATGCTACTTTAATTTAAATCGTTCATTAAATAAATTAAATTGATTTTAAAAATGTAAGTTGTTTAAAGTTTGCGTTTAATGAAAAGTAAATATTGAGTTAAATCTATTTTAGATATAATCAATACTTAAAGTAATAATGTTTTTAAACAATTTAAATAACTTTAACAATAAAAACTTACGTTATCTGTTTCGAATTACGTCAAAATTAATATATTACACTAGTGAGACAAAACGAAACACTCACTTGTTTTTTATTTTAAAATTAATAATTTAATAATTAATTAAAATAGTTTTATTATTTCTAGTAGTGGAAAAAATTGTGTATAGACCTCGGTTGAGAAAATTATTGTAACGTGGGCATTTCAGTTTTTTGCTTTTGTAAAAAGTTTTTGGTGGTTTATGCACACTTGTCAGTATAAACGTGAAACTATTTTTGTGAGATTTTGAGACTTTCGGGGCTTCAAAGTCTCTGTTCGAGCAGTATAATGTATTTATTTCGTTTCTGTCTAAATTGAGCGTTTTTCTTTCCTCTGTAGACTCCTGTTTTAAAATGCCCACTCGTACAAAAAACACTTAATTTACACAAAAACTCGTTGAATCAACATCTATTATAATATGTATTTGACACCAAAAAAAAATGTTTTACGTAAAATACATATTTTTTCTTATTTCTTTAATACCAAAAGTTTTTTTAACCAAGATAGAATTAAAAAGTCCAATTATTACGATTTAAGACTAAATTAAATGGAAGTGTAAATTTGTTGTTTATTCGTATAGAAAAATATATTAGAATTTTAAAAAAAAGTTAAACTTAATTCTTTTTAATTTTTTTTGTTCTAAAATGTTTGTCGCAAGTCTACTTTAAAATTTGAATGACATTACGTAATGAGTGTTATTTTTAAGATAAATAACAGATTTGTGTACATTTTTACTCAGTAGTCGTCTTCGTATAATTGAATAAATACTTTTATATGTAATTACAAGACAACGCTGTTTTCGTCAAGCTTTAATTTTGATTTCAAAATTGCGGATCAAACGGAATCAAACCTCTTCCTCTTCCTTGCTTATATAATACCTATGCTATTCTACTTCAAAACACTTATTTTCTTTCTCCAATGAGAACTTGTCTGTTCATATTTGCTAATCACTTAATAAGTATGATGAACATGATAGTTAACTAATTATAATTTAAAAGTTAGAAACTTGTATTTCTGTTTTGATGCAGTTAATTCAAGACATTGTGATGAACGATGGATATAATCTTACAAAGCTTTATAAATAAAAAATAACCGTAAATCAATAACAATGTACTACACCAGAGTAGTTAAATAAAAAAATTAACATTATTCGTTAAACAAATTTTTAAATTATATAATTTACATAATTTCAACCATTATCATTAATTACATTATGTCGTAATATTATTATCGACTATTTATTCTGACAGAAAACTAAATAACTGTAATTGAAACGTGTTAGATAAAGGTGTTTGCAGTTACCATTGGGACTAGAAAGTTGTGAAAAACCATTTGCAAAAAGTAGAAATAGATGTAAGCTACAATAAAATGGCGCAATTGAACTTATACGGCATTAAGTTCTTAATAGGCTAAGGAAACAATGCAAGTCGTAGCTTATATATCGAATCAAGTATATAAATCTTGAAATCTTTTTATTTTAAATACATTTTCCCACCTCTGTATCATGTGATCTAAACGTAACTTCTCCGATTGGATAAGATTTCTTGACAAGTGCTAAGAGCATCCTTTACGTTAAACATGAACGTGGACAATTGCAACAGCCATAGATGTTTGGTATTTTATGACCTCTGGTTTTATTTAAAACATTCTCTATAGGTGGCATTACAATGTTGATTAACGAGTTGCTTTATTACATTAAATAGAATTGTTATGAATGATTTACTACCAATTATTTTCTTATTGAGAAATTTATAATGATATGATAATTAAATTAAAAATTAAGAAAAAAACAATGTTACTACAAGCTTCGAATATCAAGATCACAATATACATGTCTACAAGGTAATAATTTTTTTTTAATAAATAATTTACATCCTACGCATTGTTTTATGTCTTTTTGGTTAATTTACATTGAAAATCGAAGATGTGGTTTTTCTAATTAAAATGTGCATTTTTTTAAATACATTAGTGTTAATTTTTATTTAAAAAGCTTGGTATCACGCACAATTCTTAAAGAAAAAATGTTCGTACAAAATTAAAAAACCTTAACGCTGATATTTATTGCAAAAACTTATCTATTTCCCAAGTAGCAAAAATCAGTTACAAAACGGTTGTAAAACTCTCTTGCAACTATGGTTTCAGTAAGGTATTTAGTTACAGAATAGTTGCTGAGTCTTTCCTAACACGTTGTCAATACCGGATTTGGTCAGTTGCAAGGCAACTGCAGTAATATTATAACCGTTTTACAACGTATCTGAAACCGTTGCAATTACTACTTTGTAACTGTTTTGCAGCGTTGCTATAACGGTTTTTTACAAATCATGTTTACCTATTCTGAATCGTTTCTGTAATGGTTTATCATTACGGTTTTGTAATTGATTTGTTACATTGCAGTTACCGTTTACAGCAACTGCTATGTAACTGTTTTGAAAACATGCTTATTACTATTATTTGAAACTACTTTATAACCGCTTTGTTAAGCAACTTATCCAAGATTTTAGTTACTAACTGCATCATAAAGATTAGAACAAAAGTAGAGATAAAATTATATTAATAAAAAGATACAGATATATAAAAAGTTATAATAAATGTACATTATTTAAATTTTTATAGTTTCTTATAGAACTAAATTCAAACAAAAAAGATATAATACCTAAAAGAATTTTTACATCTGTTGCAGGTAGGTACTACCAGTAAACAGGTTTTTACTGCAAATTTTCAAGAAAAGCGGATTACGTTTATTATTTATAAATTTTGTAAATAGTAAATGCATACATTTTGTTAAGAGAAAAATGTCTTTGTGTTAAAAGACCATGGCGGATTAAGATATCCCTCACATGTTATAGTTTAATGCGTCTACGTAATTCTTAGTTAAATATTTGTATTAGGCTACAAATGCACATGTGCAATTATAATCGGTTCAATGATCATAATCTCGACTGGTTTTTAAAGATTATAGGTGTTCGCAATGGCGATCTAATCTACACGTTCTGATCACTGTGTGTAATATTGTAATGTCCTTGCAATCAAATTCTATTTTATCCTAGAAGAAAATAAAATCAATTTAAAATTTGCTTACTTATAATTGGCAACTAATTCTTCAACGTTGATTAAATTAGAAACAGTAGTTTAAATGCACGATTAAAATTATAGTAATATAATATACCAATAATTGTACTTACGTAGTTTTGAATTAGAAACACTTTCGGTACTGTTTATTGGATAATGATAATGGACTATGTGTCTTATAAAAATCTTGTAAAATGCACTTCTTCTGTTGCTGTTTGAACGTATAGATTAACACTGTAGTATAGTTTTAGAAATTCACACTTGTAACCATAGTTTCAAGACTGTTACACTCGAAACCGAAATGAAGGTTTTAATGCCACTAAATTGACACTGTAGTTACATAAGGGTATAAGAAAAACTTAGTTATAACCATAGTTGTAAAATGGTTATTTCTGTAATAGATTTGAAACCTCAGTAAATTACGAAAGTTGCTGCTACGTTGCTGCAACGGTTTATTTACCATGGTGCTAATGTTACTAATTTGCAACTGGTTACAACGTAACCACGGTTACAAAATGTTGCTTGGATTCGTTCTTTACTGCTAACTTATAAAACAAATCCTTTGCTAATGTGTACCTATATAAAATACTGTAAACGTTTGGTTTTTCATATTTGATATAAAAAAAACAATACAGTTTACGTTGGGCTTTGGCATCACAAATTTAGCTACTGCTCACTTTTTCATGAAATTACTGTAGTTTGGTTAATGTACTATAAAAATCTAAAAGATAAATATTTCTGTACAATGGAGCAAAAAATAAAATTAAAAAGATTTACTAAATATGCGAATTAAACATTGATGAGGAAAGTAAACCTAAAAATTCTATGCGTCAAAAAAGGGAGTATCAAAAAAAGAGTTTTATAAGGAACTATAAAATTAGATATATAAATAATTTAATTCAACAATGTATACTTAAACAATTACAGTAGATACACCAAACTTTAAAAAAAACCGTCAGATCTATCTGTTTCTTTAAATGTTTGTTCTAAAAATTCTTTTTTTTAACTTAATTGCCTTGCATAAAAAGTTTTATCATTTTTAAACTCTTCATTGTGTTTTAGACTTTAACTTCTTTTTTTATTACTTTATACCTTCTTTTAGCTTACTTGTTTTTTCTATTGTATTGTGCTCATTAACCTTTTTAATTAAATAAACCGTTACGTTGTTACGAGAAAATCAGGCCCCCTAAGTTGAGCGGCCAACTTTGTTACACTGTTTTCCGAGTAATCACAAAAGTAACAGCTAACACAGTTTTTCCGGAAAAGAAGTCGCAGGCTTTGTGATGCTAAATTATAAATTAAATATAAAAAAGGTGCCAAGACAATAAAAGATCAAATTAGGGAGATATCGTCTAACTCTACCCATAGCTGGAAAAGAACAAATAACACGACAGAAGTAATAACACAGAATATATATTTATTTTATCATAGCAAATAATTCTAAAGAGGAGGACGAAGGTACATAAATATAAATTTTCCAAACGTTAATACATGGGTCGAACCAATTATAAGTTGCGCCCTATACTAGGCAACACGCCGTACAATAAACTGACCTTGTCGGTCTAACTTTTAAATACAAAGAAGGAATGAATTTATACTCGCAAATTTAAAATCGCAAAAGTATATAACAAAAAGAATTTAAGTCTTAGAGACTCAACGAGCACTGCATACGACTTTTTGAAGTACAAAATGATATTATTAATTGTGTTAACCTAACATGCACGTACGGTAAACAATCGACATAACCACCGAAGTGCAAATCGTAAAATTAGCAATTGTAGTACTCACAGTTAGGTTTTATTCAGTAGGGGATTAGCTAATTCCGTATTACCTAAAATGTAATATTAAATATAACACAAAACCTACATACGGCTAGCACAAGTAAATTTAGTTTTGAAAGCATACAATCATTTGAGATAGCGAATGCGTTGGTATGTTATTTAGTTTACATAAACGTGTACGTATCTCTTCTTCCAACTCTAACATGTAAAAATTTTAAGTTTTGCTATATTAGCAAAAATAAAAAATTTACATATGTAGATTACACACCATTTGCATAAAGACATTATAAGAACAGTAGATTGTTGCAATATTTATCTCGGCATATTTAATACATTTATAAGAGAATTAAAATAAGACAAGGGCTTTAACTTGAGTGTAAAACATTTAAAATCTGTATGTTTCGATTCTACGTTTCTTTTGGATTAAAGAAACCATTTTTAGCATGACATGATATTTTTGCATTTACTTGTGATTAATTTTATCTTTTCTAAATTATTTTTATCTATTTTGTTGTTCCTGCTTTTTTTGTTGTTAAATATAGTAAATTTTTTTAATTTTTTGTATTTAATTTGTTATTTTTTAAATAATGAGCAGTTAATGTACACTTTTTTTTGTTTAAGGTTTTTGCAATTGTCAAATTATTGTCTCCCACAGAAACCTTGAAACAGCCTGTGACTATGAGATTTTGGGCTAGTAGACCTACTCACCTAGCGTATTAGTATTTTTGTTTTGCAACGTGACAGTGTTCACCTAATCTACCCGCGCTGGCCAGACGAGTTGGGAGATATAACTTCAGCCGTCCCTAACCTAAGATTCAGAAGCTGTCGGAGTACAGATCCTACTGAAGAACCGTCGTGTCCTATGCCAGTTTTGGTCCGTTTCTGGTATTTCATTTCCTAGATACCACCCATATCAAGGAGGCATTCTCCTAACGGCCACCTGGGAAAGCGCGCGATAGAGGACTAGCAACTCCGCACAAGTACACTACAGATGCTAAACATAAAGGTGAAACATAGAGTAAGAAACGAGAATATAAAGGAAAAAACAAAATTAATAGACGTCAAAAGACATGTAACATCTCTAAAGTAGAGATGGGCCGGCCACACAATGAGGCAAAAGGGCGAACGATAGAACAAGGTAATCCAAAAATGGAGACCATGAACGGGAAAAAAAAGTATGAGCCGCCCAAAGACAAAATGGCAAGATGATCTAAAATTACTAGCAGGTTTAACATAAACAGAACAGCTCAAGTCAGGGATAAATAAAGACTGAAAGAGGAGTCCTATTTCCAACATTGGATAAATACGGGCTAATAAAGAATTTAAAATAGATTACATTTATATTAGAGAACCCAGTTAAAATTTCAATTTTTTTTTTGGTACTAAGAAATTAACTTTGAAATTCGTACAAATAGATAAAAAAAGTAGCATCTGTAGACACACCTATGTTAACTAGTTAAATTCCAGTTAATTGCCGCCCAACCAAAGTGGATTACTAAAACTAATGTTTTTATTAGAAATAGATGTTGCGTGAATTAAAAATCATAAGAAAACCATTATTTTTGTTCTAGCAAAACTAACAACCTTAATGCTTTTAGTGTAAGTTGAGTAACCGTCGAGTAGTCACAAAATTATATTTTCATTGACAAAAATTACTTTTTCCAATGTTTTTGGTAAACTGAAAACTCGGCAAAACCAATAGAACTACTTATAACATCAAACAAAATATACAAAACAGTTTAACAACTTAAACTCGGCAAATTTCTCAATGAAAAAATTGTTTCAGACTAGGTCATACTCATAACCCTTGCAGGAGCCAAACTAGATGCAGTGGCGCCCATTCCTATGGCCAGGAGATAGCCACAGACTCCTCCCTAATTCTCGGGAAAAAGATACAGGTTTGTTAAACATACTTTGTTCAAAATACTACCATTCTTATAACAAAAACTCGCCAAACTACTGTATTATATTTTTTTGATGTATTCTTTTAATGCTGTTTATGATATTTCATTATTATTTTTATAATGTTCATATTATGTTCTTGTTAGTAATAATCGCATATTATTTGAATACGTACATATATGTAGTACCAATCTATTAAATAATATGTACATATTTATTTTCATATAATTACCTTGATAATTTTTTCCATAGGTAGAAACGAACATATTTTGGCTGTACCGATGGTGTCCCCTTAAGAGAGATTTTAGTGTACTTATATTTCAATACTTAATAATCTCCATTACCGTAATGATTTACGTATTGATATAACGTAGAAGTGGCTTAATACTAAAATATTTTGCATTTTATATATTTTTTAACTAGAGCCCCGTAAACCCTCTTTATGTTATGTGGGTTGGGAGGGGTGCGAGAAAGAGTAAAGCAGTCGTTGAACATTTGTCAAAGTCTTAGTCGTCACCTCTCTGAATGGAAGGACGATAGGTGATCGGTGGCAGAAGACTTTTTCAGTGAGTTTGTTCGCGTCAAGGTTTGTTTTATAGTGAACTTAAAAAACATATCAAGTCTTACTTATTTTTTTTGTTCTTTAAGTTGTTTTATTAAGGTTTGTATATTTTATCTTAATTTATTACCAAAAAAAACAACTAAAAACTCACGACTCAAATAAAATTATCACATCTAACAATATATGTATATGCTCGAGGTCATCAGTTGGCATTTTGAATCTACAAGTAAGGCTAAAAGTTTTTGTGAGTCTATCAAAATGAGAAAAAAATGTGATCGAACAGTTCGACAGTGGGATCACACAACTTGTAAATACCAATCGCAATAAACTAAAACCAATTCTTGCAACTTTAATATTCTGTGGCACTCATGACATACCTATTAACAGAAATAAGTCAAGTAAGATAAATTTTCAAGATTTATTTTTGTTAAAAGTAAGTGCGGGTAACAAATTTAGAAAACAATTCTGGAAAAACAAAATATACATCACACAGATTCCAAAACAAATTAACAATTACATGCGGACGATAAATCGAACTTCGCAGTAAAAAAAGAATTTTTAGGGTTTACTGAACTATCTACATTAGATGCAGAGGAAATTTCTTCATTTATTTTAAAATTTGTCAAAAATTTGGGCATTTCGGTTTTGATGGCTGCTCTGCAATGGCAGGCCATGAAAGTGGAATCCAGGCTAGGATTAGAGAAAAGTATTCTAGAGTTGTTTATTTCCACTGTGCACCGCGCAAGCTTAACTTGGTTGTCAATGATCTTGACAGTGTCCAAGAAATTCGTAACACTGTTGGAATTATAAAACAAGTCATTAGGTTCTTTTAGAGAAAGTGTTTTGCGTAGGAAAACAATACCTAACATTCCAATATTCCGTGGAACGAGATGGTCAAACAATTATAGATCTATCAAAGTATTCAAGAAAAACTTCTATACAATCAAATATAGTCCTAATAATCTTGCAAATAACTGTGAAGTTAATCAAGATACTAGATCACATGCTTGCCAACACATCAACTGCATTTATTATTTGTCTCCAAATTATATTAAAACATTCGTCATACTTAGAACCAATAGTAAACAAACTTCAATATACTGACATAGATCTCTACTCAGTCTACAGATACGTCAACACTGATCCGTTAGTCAATTTTCAGAAGCATAGAGAACACTACGAAGAGTTCACAACCTTATTTGTGGCTTAGATCACTGGATTAAAGGGCAGTTAGAAATATGTTGGAGGTAATCTTCTCAAAAACAGATGTTTAAGTGTTGTTTTGCAGTTACCATCTAAGTAGAACATCAGATCAGAAAAAGTCAATTGACTGCTACTTTTATGCTCAAGGAAGTTGTCGAAATTCTACCGGTATAGCATTTAATTTCTGGGACTGAACAGTATTAAGAAAAGGGCAGTGAAGCGTTCCCGAATTACATAAAAATTTTAAAACGCTAATCAAAAAGAATAGAATATTCTGGATTCCGATAACGGTAGAATATAAAAAGTATTTGAGAAAAGTTAGAGTCAGGTTTCAAATCGAGTCGGGAGTAAAAAAACTTTGCCAGTTTAAATAAAGAAAATTATAAATTGCTCTTTGTAAGACTTGATTTGCTTATAATAGATTCGACTTTTTCTCAGAAACTCAGACTAACGTAAAACTCTTATTTCATTATTATTTTTTTAATTCAACCAATCACCACAGGTTGAGCGATGACACCATGCATGTGGTGTTATCGGACAAAAAAGACATGATATATGCAAATTTCAAACTAAATTTCAGAAAGTAAATCAATTTATAATAATGACAAAAATATATGAATACTTGTAAAATAACAGTAGTTTTGAATTAAAGAATATAAAAATAAAAAACAAAAACTGATATGCACTATAGAAACAGGCAAATTCTTAATTAATTAATTTTACAAACAAATCAATTTTCATAATTTATTTAGATATCTTTAAATGATGAATAAAAATTTAATCACCATTTTAATAATTTTTTTTTAATTATCAAAAAAGTAAGTACTAATATTATTGTTAAATAAAAGTTTATTTCATTTTAAGTGTTTTATGAGGATAGCTACACAAGTTTAAAGAATTATGTATGTTTAGATTTATTGGTAAGATTTGTATAAGATGAAATGTCTTAAAAGCGTATAATTTTATATAGATTTTTAATTGGGTTAAACATGCGCCCCATTTATTTCCGTAACATAATTTTTTTTTAAGTTTAGTTCAGTTTCTAGCAGCATTATAAAATTCTCCGTTTAAACATGTATATAAAATCGATTGTAACAAACATTTTTTTTAATTTAAAATTAAAATTTATTGGTTACGTTTAACAACCTAGTCTCTTGAGCAATCAAAACGCGAAATTTGATGCATTAGTCCAGGGGTCTCCAAACTTTTTAGCCTAAGGGCCAGACTGATTCCTCAACAAAGCCCAAAGGGCCAAGATCTAGCCAGAAGAGTTACTAATTCTCAAATCTTTATTACCTTATTAATGGTATAAATATAAAATATAAATTAAAAACTACTGCTTATGAATTAAATATGTAAAATTTTTACGTGTATTATGTATATACTTACATATGTACTTGTACATACATAAATACTACAAAAAATACGTCATTCGTAACATTGGTGTTAAGATATTACTTTGTAAGTGTTGCTCTTACAAATGTAAACCGATGATTAGTTTTATAATACGTATTTGTAGCATATCCTTCAAATTTACGATTGTTTATTTTAGGTATAGTTTTCATTTTCAACTACGTTGCATGTTTGTTTCAAGAAGTTGCAGATAAATAATTCTCAGACTTGAGTTATTGTTTATTTTTGCGGTTTTTAGGAGCAGCTTCTTCTATCTGGCACCCCGGCGCCAATGTACCTTTGTCGGGCCCTTTGTATGTATGCCGTCGCACTAACAAATTGTGGCGTGATGCGCCTCCTCACGTACGCAAATTGTCATGGACATGTCAGTCCGGTGGAAATAGCGGATTGATTGCGTGTATGTACTGTGGGTGTTGGTGCAAAACCTAAATATTATTTTTAATTAGAAGTTACGTGCTTTGTGTATGAATTGACAAATATAGAAAAGAAACGAAAAATAGATAGTGAGTGCAGAATATTTAAAGAGCAATGGGGTTGTCAATATTTTGTAATCGAGTCAAATAATAAGGCAACCTGTTTAATTTGTAATGTAACTATAGCCGTCCTCAAAGAGTACAATATAAAACGCCATTATGAGACTATGCATTCTCAGAATTACTCAAAATTTACGAGAAGCTTAAGATCTGAAAAATTTTAATCAATGAAGCGCGGGTTGAAATCTCAACAATTCTTGTTTAAAAAAGTCAATAGTGAACAAAAAGCCGCAACTCGTGCTAGTTTCCGCGTAGCTCATTCCATTGCAAAACATGGGAAACCATTTACTGACGGTGAATTAATCAAGGATTACATAATTGCAGCGGTAGAAGAAATGTGTCCAGAAAAGGCTAATTTATTTAAAAACATAAGTTTGTCAGCAAACACTGTAGCTCGAAGAATTGATAAAGTTGCAGAAAATATATTAGCTCAATTAAATGACAAAAATCGTCTCCTAGAGTGGTTCTCTCTCGCCCTAGATGAGTTTAGACGGATGTTTCAGATACTGCTCAGGTATTAATTTTTATTCGAGGGGAAGATAAAAATTACGAAGTGTATGAAGAGCTTTTAGATGTTCATAGCATTCACGGCACGACCACTGGTGAAGATATTTTTAAAGGAGTTGAAAATGCTGTTCAGAAAAGCAATCTTAAATGGAAAAACTTGAAATCCATTACCACTGATGGTGGCAAAAATATGTATGGAATAAATAAAGGTGTGGTTGCTCTCGTATCAAAGGCCGTCCAAAAAGATGGTGGATCAAAACCATTAATAGTGCATTGTATCATCTATCAACAGTCCTTGTGCGCAAAATGCTTGGATATGTCAGAAGTTTTAAAGCCAATCATATCGGTTGTCAACTTTATCAGATCGCATGCGCTTAATCATCGAGTTTATTGCAGAGATCGGAGAAAATGACTTGCCATATTATACTGCAGTACGTTGGCTTACTTGTGGAAAAGTTCTTACCCGATTTTTTGAGCTACGAGCAATAATAGAAATTTTTTTGGACGAAAAGAATCGTCCACTCGCGCAGTTGCAAAACGATGACTGGTTATGGAAGTTATCATTTTATACAGATTTGACTAAACATATCAAAGATCTTAATTTACGATTGCAAGGAGAAAATTTGTACACACATATTAAGTCATTCCGACAGAAAATCGCTTTGTTTCAATCCCAATTAAATAAAAAATGTTTCACGCATTTTAATACGTGTCAAACGTTCAGTCAGTAAACTGACATTCCTTTTCCCATTGATTTTGCAACTGAAGCTTTGGGGGCTTTAAAAATAAATTTTGAATCTCGTTTTTCTGATATTGACGCAATTGCAAATGACATCAAGATCTTCCAGAATCCATTTATCACCGATATAGAAACCTTTCCCCCAGAACTTCAAATGGAAATAATTGATTTGCAATGCAGCGATATTTTTAAAGAAAAATATCAAAACTCATAATTACTAGAATTTTATAAGAGTCTTCCACTCACACAGTTTAATCAGGTGCATAAATTTGCTCGTAGCTATTTTACCACTTTTGGAACGACGTACCTGTGCGAAAAAACATTTTCCAAAATGAAATAGACAAAAATGTTTACAGATCAGTGTTAACTCACGAGCATCTTAAGTCGCTTCTAATAATTGGCACAAGTAAATTTAATCCACAACTGCAAACGATCGTCAGTGGAAAGTCACAGCTGCATAAATCTCATTAACTACTTATACGTTCCTATACTAATTTATTGTTTAATAATTTAGTTTTGTGGATTATTGTATGTAAATAAAACATCTGATTATTATTTTGTATAATTACTTTGTTTGATTTAATTTATCAAAATAAATTAAAGGGAGGGCCGGATACCAGCAACGTCAGGCCCGCTGTCGCGAGCCGGATTGGTGCCGCTCGCGGGCCGGTGTTGGCCCGCGGGCCGTAGTTTGGAGACCCCTGCATTAGTCAAACAACCTTCAAACAAATATTTTACTAATAAAAAACAAAAAAACTGTCTCTGTATTGCACTTGTTAAAGCTTCAAAATATCAATTAATAAATCTAATGTTAATTAGTAAAATAATATGATTTTTATTTATCTTATAAAACAATAAATATTTTTTTACTTATGAATCATAATTTTTAAAATCTCCGTTAATCTTTGATTCATTACTGCAAAGTTACTCATGATAATCTTATTCAAATAATGTTTATTTTCAATATACACAAATGTAAATAAACTTACAAAAGACTGCGTAATGCTTTGAAAAATGTAAGTTGTGTGTTATCTATTTGTGTTTGTAAGATAGCACCAACAAACAAATTAATCCTTCGAAGCATACATGAATCCCAAGTAAATGTCTATGTATCTGAAACAATCGCAAGTTTTTTCCGTTTTACTAACATAGATGAACGCCTTAGCGTTTATGCTTATATCGTTATGGAAATTATCTACGAGTTTGTATCTAATTTATTATTTTTTAATTAACTATTAAACCATAAAAGTTAATGTAATCATTATTATTCATATATTTTGTTTGTTAGTAAACAACGTGTTTATTAGATGTATATACCAAATATACATAATATAATAACATTTTAAGTATTTGCAACAGAGGAAGTTATAAATTTCTTAGATTAATTAAAATTAAGTTTCAAGTGCATTCTATATTTAATTAGACAAGGAAGCACCACCGCATTAATTTATTAGTAAAACTATAAATCACTGATGTAAACAAGTTAAAACGTGAAAAAACTTTTTAAATGCTATATCTAAAAACTCATTTTGGTTTGTGCTTTCAAAACCGAGCTAATCCAGAGAACAGATAGAGATTATTAATATACATTTTGTGATAGGTAGCAGTCAAGTAACAACATATTACTTACTGTAGCAGTAAAAGTGAAAAAGTGTAAATTAAAAAGACCATTTAACTAATAAAATAGAATTATGCACATTCATTACCATAGAAAAAAATTATTGTATAAAACTGTATCTACGACTAATCATCAACAATTTGATATCTTTGTTATTTTTTACTTTAATACAATTCATGCTTACGATTCAGACAATAGTTTGATGTTGGCAAATGAAAATAACACAATCGACGATAAACGGAACTCTAATCAAGTAAAACGTAAACACTATAAATCCATTACAAATCTTCCATTCATGAATATTCGATTGAAGTTTGTTGAATGAACAATTTGAAAATGATATAAAGTGACGAGTTAACAAGAACGATAAACCAAGTACATCGACGATACTCAGAATTCATTCGGTAAGTACAAATACAAATTTAATATGAATTGACAATGCCATTTTAACAAGGATTGCATTGCATATATGTAAAGTGCGGTAATCAATAAAATTAATGTATACCGCATACGTAGAGTAATTGTATGGAATTAGAACTGGATTAAGTTTGCGGATATTGATTTTATAATTAAATGCAGAAATTTAAATAATCTCATATTAATTATAGCGCTTTGCTGCAATTAATATTAACAGAGTTTTTTTTATATATACGGCCATTTTAATTATAGTTTTTATATAATTAAATATAAAAAACGTATAAAACAAATATTTACACGATTTAGAACTAAATGTTATATAGGTAACTAATTAAATCTAATTTTTATATAACTATCACTCGATAAATCATGTCCGCGAATAACTTCGCACTTTTGTTTATCTAAACTGGTATTTGTTTATGTTAGTAACACGTTCATTTTAACACTATTTATTTAGACCGATTTTTTACACTGCCGACTTCCGACTCGATTCAAATACTGACTCCAACTTCTTTCGAATACTTTTTATATTCCTACGTTATCTGCTTTGAGAACTTTCTGGTAATTACCTCGAATCATCTTAAATGATCTCGAAGCTCTTATGCTGTTCAGCATTTTTTTTAAATTTTATATTATTTTAGCAAACAATGTAAATTTAAGATTTAATAATAAATGCATAGCGACGCGACGTCAAGAACTAAAGTGCAGTTCGAGCAATTAAGCTTGGCAGGTGACCTTTACTTGACCGATAGCAGATTTATATTCGGTTGCATAAAACAAAGTTATTAGCTGACGCCGTTATTGACTAAATCGTAGCTATTTATTTGACTATTTGTCAGCAAAACAATTTAGTTGGTACTTGACTAATGTAAACATTACGAATAATGCTTTATGCAACCGAGCCTTAGTGTTGGTAGTGAGAACTACACTTTAAAGCACTAGTAAGTACAGTCCCAAGCAAATCAGTTGTGTCACTGTCATTTTATATTATCAGTTGTTGTTGCGTGAACAGTTATAAAGGAAGTAAAAGCACCTTAATGAATGACGTATCGATTTCCGGTAGATACAATTTAAAAATAATAAAAAAACGTTAACAGAGATCAAGGTTTAAATTTTTTTTAAAAGAATAAGAAATTATCAACAATAAGTATTCTTCTGTGGGTGGCTTCCATGAAATTATTGGTCCAGTCGTTACCAGCAAGCGTCTTCTCATAAACCGACCACATTCTTCTACTGTTTCTTGTGACAATTGATCCAAGGTTTGTTCAAGTGCATCTGATGGTACAAATGCCAAATTAAAAATTTTTTAGCAGCAAGTGAAAACTCTATGTTGTTATTGTATTCTTGCGTCAGTCTCTGCTCTGCCAACTTTTTCTTCATGTTTTTAACCAAATGAAAAAAACATCCAAATATTTTAGCATCTGGAAAAACAGTTTTACTTGCATTCACAACTGCTAGTCCATCAAAATTGATGTAGGTGCCAAATTTAGCCGTATCTGCCGAATTGCTTAAAACATTCTCCGATACGTAACTTACTGTTTATTTGGAAGCAATGCATAAAAAATAGGGAATACAAATCTACATCGCCTGACCATAATAACAAATACTTCTGGAAGAAGAGTAATCTTTCAAATTGATTGTCGGCCACAAATCAAAATTCGGGCAGCATTTCCCACACCAGAATCAAACAAAAGAAATTGTTCTTATTCATTGTTAGCCAATTTATATGTTTGATAGTTGTGTGGAATTGCCATAGCAGCCAGATCTAATGGATGTAGAGGAGCAGCTTGTCGTCAGAACACCTTCCGCTGAATTATCTTTACCATCAAATGTTTATTAGGAAGCCTTCTTTTTACTGCATCCGGAATACGTTGCACTGCAGTTCGAATTTTTTTAACTTCTACTTCAACAATATCACTTCCATGCGAGTGCTCGTTAACTAATTTAATAACGCGATTAGTAGTGGCGCACGTATGAATTATACTTGCAGTTAAACTTTGAAATACAGTATAAATTCCCATTGTGGGCAAACTTTTGCCGATGTCTTTTCGATTTTACTTTATCCATAATGATTTAGGTACAAACAGAAATATACTAACTTATTATTAATATGACCAGTGTATTTATTCGTATTATGTAATTCATTTTTAAAAAAACTAATAGTGCTACAAGAATCCAATCAAATCATCATTAACTAATTATCCATACAAATGAACAAGTTATACACAAAGTATACCATTAAAACCATTAAAGAATATAGATAGCTTTTTCAATACCAATTACTTACCGCTATAAATCAATAATCTACACGGTGGCAAAACGGTTTAGGGTTAAGCCGACTAGAGATAAAGCGTATATGGAGTCAAACCAGTGGAGGCAAAACGAAATGGCGGCGTCCGTAACTACAAAATTATCTCAAAGCGTGGGGCTTGTTTGCTCAGTATCAGTGGCGGCTTCTCTATTAGGTCACTCGGACAATGACCCTCCAAAATGAATTAGAAAATTGTTTTATTTACTTTAAAATTACAAGAACTCGCGTTTAAATCAAATTATCAGCGTTTGCATTTCAGTTTTCATTGTAAGCGCAACATATGCGAAAACTTACGAATTTACCCGAGGCTGTTGTGTTTTATAGTCCCTGTGTATTATATTGTATTATCAACGGTATTATATAATGCAGCCGAATCGTAAATGATAGTTATTGTAGTGAAGAGTGCAACACGCATAATACAATCTTATGCGAATTAGAAAAAGACAACTAAATGGTTTCTGCGGTTGTCAGCCGAGTCCCATTTCGCGTGCTCAATGCAATGCTTACGTCATTTATTATTATCTCCGCAATACGTGTTTGTAAAACAAAAATGCTGAAATGCACATTTTTTATCTCATACGACAAACTTTGCACTCGTTTTTTTATTTGTTTGATAATATTCGTTTGTAACCAATGTCAATGACTTTCACAAGTTAAAAGAAAATTAATTATGTTTAAGTACATATTACCGTTTTTGTTTGATAAAAAAATTAATCGCTTATAATAGTTTAAATTTTGAAAGACGTTTAGAATTTAAAACCAATGGTCGTCTTCGGCCTTTACTTCAAATTCGACAAAGAAGTAAACATAAAACTAAAGAAGTACACCTTAATTTTAAAGAATCTATGTACGATTTATCAGAATGGATTTGTGGATGTGGAGAAACATGGAAAAATCTTTAATTGAAAACATTGTAAATTTTAATGAACTTGTTATCGATCATTTTGCTAATTCTAAAGATAGAGAATAGATCTGAAATATAAATCGCTTTAATGCAAAAGTTTTTTTTTTACTTTTTGTGATAATTGCGTTTTTTTGAATATTTTAAAATGACCCTCTGGTATGATTGACCACCAGCCGCCACTGCTCAGTATGCACTCTTAAAAAAGAAAACTAAGAATATCCTAGAACCGAGGATGAGATAATATCTCTTTTAATAAAAACTAATTTACCAAGAGCAGTAGAACAACCCCATTTAGTTAAAACTAATCATACCCCAAAAAAAAGATTGGGAAAGAGCAGAGACAATTGTCGACAAAGAAAGGATAAAGTAAGCTTCTTTAATATACATACATATACCACTTAACTTACTCAAAAACACGTTCCAAGCAAGTCTCGCAAAGCCTGAAGACTGACTAAAGTCATACTTATTACAAAACCGGGTAAGAGCAGATACGCAGAAGCTAAATCTTACTGATGGGTCTATCAGTCTAACGTCATTTTTTTTCTTAAAACATTAATAAGATTAGTAGACAAGAATTAGTGGGAAGTGGTTTTAATAGCATTCCGATCTACAGATATCATCATGCTTACCAAACAAAAAAATCATGTGATACGGCACTACACTAACTAGTGGAAAAATTGAAAAAGTCATGGAGTATAAAAAGTATGCAGTTGCAGCGTTTCTTGATATACAAGGAGCCTTCGACAACACTTCCTATCATTCCAGGGGCAATGGCAAACCATCACATCGGAAAAACTACTATTAGATGGATGTTAATACAAGAACCGTAAAAAGAAAATTCTTTGGTAAAGTAAAAATTTTCTTTGTTTCTATGATCCCTCATAGTCGATGGACTGCTCACCTAGCTAAACAACAGAAGTTATTACACTCAAGGATATGCCACGCCCTTGTCATACTGACACGTGCCAAATACCAGAGTACTGTAGACTATACAATAAAGACACCATTAAAGATAACTAAAAAATGATGTCTAGAGAATACTCTTAGAATTAATCCTAACAAAACCACTCTTTTCAGTTTCACTCGTAGAAGAAACACTACAAACAGAGTCAACTTAAAACTGTTTGAGACAAGCGCGAACGGGTAAAGTGATGTTAAGTACTTAGAAGTAATCATCGACTTCAAGTTAACTTAGAACTTCCATCTTGACAAAACAATTACCAGCTGCATATAATGATAATGAGTTTTTGAGAAAAGAACCATAGGCAGTAAGTGGAGACTCAAACCAAAACTGACCCTCTGGCTGTACAAAGCCATAGTTTTAATAATCACCTGGTGGCCCAAAACCCAACAAGTAATTGCAAAACTCAAAATTAGCAGGATACAATATCTGGCTAATCGGTGCATCACCGTGTAAAAGTGCCTCAAGTCAAACATTTAAATCTACCATCTCTCTACATCTTTTTAATAAAGTGAAACCAGAATGGTAGCTTACTGATTACTGGCCACTGGAAAACCACGCCTAATAATATAGGGCATGTCAAGATTATGTCACACATAAATGCATTAATGCATTATGAACATTATTATATTGCTTGGCTTAACTCTTATTTTAAACAAAAGCTAAACAATAGTAGTCTTAGATTTTATTTTTACTACAAACAAGTTAAGAAAAACACACAGTAATAATCATGCATAAAAAATCGAAAGATAATTTTTTCATAAAAATCTTTCAATTACTGCTTTTGTATACTTCTACAAAAATCAATATATGTTTCAAATTATTATTAAGATTTTATCATGTGCAAAGGTTGCAGAAAGCTATTGTTACGTGAATTTAACCGTAACTTAAGACAGGCGGCTGGTTAATATTCCGGAGAGAAGGTCGTAGAGAATACTCAGTGTGCTAATCGTAAAGTAATTAAAAAGGCGCCCAAACTTTTAACTACAGATCTCGATTAAATCTGTCAAACACTGAAAGAGAATGAATGGCAAAACACAGGTTGTAACAACGAATACATTTATTTCAACAAAGGAAAAAAGAGGTTAGAAAAAAGAAGTGATGTAGAACTACATAGACTTTATCAATTAAGAGTTTGTCAATAAATATCACAGACAGTGATGTTGATGCAGGCTCCTTAAACGAAACAAAATTGCTGAAAAGTAAATTATTACATACATATAACGTTAACACAAATAAATGATAAATCTGTTAAGAAAAACCAAGTGCGCCTAGTTTTCCATCGTTAGTATAGATATTTCGGTAAGAGTGCCTTCTAAATTGTTTGAAATCGTAGCAATAAAAACGATAGTTGCGATATCTTCATTGTTGGTAGGAGGGGCATTCAAGTATTACGTAAGTACTAAAGAAGACGGAGGGTCCTTGCTTTTGCTTATTTTTGATGACATGGGGAATAAGGGGTTTGGATGGTGATTACGTCAGCAGTATTTATTTATCTACTTTTCAGTTTTTCTGCAAAATTAAGTGAATTTTGATTTGATCACATATGACAAGTTTATTTGACTATGCTCAAAAGCGAAACGCATGTTTAGAAATTTCCCAAAGTAATTGATATGCTTACTCGCTCTCACGCGCTGTTTTACGATTAAGTTATACTCTAGTTCACTGTTCACAACTTCAAAAAAGTGTTAATTTTTTTAATAGATTCTAAAAATATGTGCGACAGCTCATTGGATTTGGAAAAGCCAAATAATATGCATGCGTACCTTCATTGATAAGTTGCGTATCCCGTTTATATCAGCTTTTAAAATATATATCAAATGCTTTAAGACTCTGCATTAGTCACACAAGCTTTTATGGTACGCCTATTGTTTTTGGAAAATTAAACTCTATTACCAGAACATCTCTATTTGCGTGTCTCAATTTGTTTCCTAACTTATTGGTTCGGTTCAGTACATTTGATTTAACGTGTTGTAATTTAATGTTTATTTTACCATTGATCAACTTTTGCTAATAAGTTGAATGGTTAAAAATGTCGTCTAACGTTGATAAATCAAAGTTATACCAAAAACTATTCCAAAGTTTTAAACAATCTTATACAACTACAAAAGTACAAAATGTACAGAAGTTAGTAAATGAACAAATAAAAAAAATCATTGGACTACTATGTTTCACCAACATAATGTTTTAAATCAACTTAGGCAATACAAAAATAATAGTAATTAAAAATCGTAATTCAACGCAATAATTAAAAACGTAAGATTTATTCAGCTGATGCAAGCGATATCCTAATTCAAGGGTTTTCAAACTTTTTCAGTTTATGTGCTCTTTATAATTTTATCACGGAGTTCTACAATTAACTTCCATTAAAAAAATTGCAGTATGCTCATATTCTTCTTCTTAAAAAAAAGAAGGAAAGCAGCCTTCTCGCCTCGAGACGCCCTTCACAACCCACCGCGATACCTTAGGACGTTAGCAGTAATAAGATGTTTTATTTTTAGCCAACGTATACCTGTAAACCTGCAGAAAATAAACAAAGTGTATCCATAAAAGATTTTGTAAGACGTTCTAACCTAGAGAATGATCAATCATTACTATTAAAAACAATAGCAGATATTGCATTATTAGGGAATGCAGCAGCTGATAGAAAACGAACGGGATCTATTCCCAACGGTAAAACTGAAACTTTATCTCTTTATCATACTTCTGTCAAGTCATTAAGTCGTCACATTGAGAAGATTCATAAAATAGTAAACACGTATACCAAAACGAGAGTAAGGCCTATAATAATGGCTGCTCATCGTAACGATTTGATGTGCATAATACAAAATTTAGACAAGTGCCAAGATGTTGAATGGCTTGAAACGAACGAGGTCGAAATTGAGCAGACATAAAACATCGAGTAGCAAACGTCACTGTTATTAAAGTTTTTTGTTTTGCAGTAACTATAATATATTGTTTTGTGTTATATTTTGAACACTTTGACATCTTATATATTTATGAAACGTGGCTGCTTAAATTTGTTGAACGCTTTAGGTGCTTGGTTTAACACGGAGACTTTAATTGCATAGATAAAATTAGATTTCCGTAAATCGCAGATCCTTTTGTTTGTCTTGAACCCTTAACTATATCCAATGTTTACGTAAGCATAAAAGACAGGAGAGGTAAAAACGTTGTCTTCTTTTTGCTAACAAGGGGGAGAGGGGTTAATAATTATAAAAATTCTGTTTACGTAATACTTAAACGGCACCACGCCTGCAGAATACGCATCCAAAAAAATTCTCAATACCCTATGCGTCTGGTATTAATTGTTTCATAGGAATTTTCTAAAGTTAAAAAAACACGTGCAGGTAACTAAAATTATAAGAACACGTGCAGGTGGTCAAAATTGCTAATGATAAAATAGAAAAATTAAATTGCTCCGTAAAATGAAAATACATCTTCACTACGATGAATTTCTCATAACCATCACATCTTAAAACGTCATTTAGCATTCAAAATCAGCGTGGATATTAAGGCTGGGGAATGTAATACAAATTAATAGGCACTCCTAACTTCAAGAACAACTACTAAAGTACTTAACATTATACCGTACAACTTACACCACATGTAGAAGATGAACCAATGTATAGAATGATGCATTTGTCATATAAATTTGATGACTAGAAATACAAAAAAAAATTACCAAAATAGAGCAATTTTTTTGCGAAAGAAATCATTTTTTTCAAGATGACATATAGGTTTAATCGACTTACAATTACCATCATACCGTATATAAGCGTTTATACTAATGATTTGCCAAAGTAGAAGCGTATTGAATGTCAAAAAAGCGAGTTGTTCCTGAAATTAGTTTACGCTCTCGTTGCTTACGAGAATAAAAATGGCGGTATAATTCAAACAGTGTTGTCTATTATTATAAGTTTAAGGCATGTTTGCGTTCATTTATCTTTTTGAAAACGAAAACAATTTAAATTGCAATGCGCACACGCAGCGACATCGACAAAGTAAACCGTGCGTAAGAAGGAAATTCCCCAGCCTTAAGATATTTAAAAATGTGAAAACTTACGGAGTTTACACTAGTACACACGTCTGGTTTTTTTTTGCAAAAAATGGAAGTGGCCGTTTTAATATGTCCCACTGACAAATGCTCTGTATGTAAAAGAAAAGGTACGTTACAAGACAAAATTTATACAGTACGAAAACCACTCCGAAATATTTTTAACTTAATTCTATTCTGAACGAACAAGAGTTAAAAATAGTTACGACACATGTTCTTTTTTGTAATAAATCAATAAAACGTTATTATTTATAATTAAAATTAATGTTATTCCAATTATAAGCCACTTTCGGCTTAGACCGGTGTCTGGGTGTTCGAATACGACAGGTCTAAACCAAACGTCGCTTATAATCGGAACGAAAGTAACCGCGAAAGCTTAAGATTTTATATAAATATTATTGTTTCTGCGAGATTTCAACAAACGAAAAAAGAATTTTGTTGTAAAACAACCGGCAAGAAAATACCAACATTTCTTTTTGCGTCATTCATCAGATTGCAGTTTGTAGATGCTTCGCCTTGTCGGGATGGCAACCGGTTCACTTCCTGAAAAGAAAAACAAGATACAATTTTTACCACTTTTTTTAAAAGAAGCTTAATTATATCCCGCTATTCCTACACAGATAGCTTCCGCATTATTTCAATTCAATCTATAGGTTTGCTCAGCCACGTTGTGTTAGTGTCAGTATGTTTCAACCTTGTAATTTTACGTACCTCTATGTTAAACCAGTCACTCATCATGCGTAACTTCTAAGCAAGCATTTGCTAATGTTGCATGATCACGGCGTCGGTTGCACTCTTCTCAATATTTACCTATCTGCTAACAGAACTTAAATCTAAGTATTGCTAAATGACCAACTTCTTGTGTAAATCCGCGTATTTGTCCACCAACTACGCATTTGTTACCAACTTTCACTGTATTGTTTAGTGTATTCTTTTTCCGTCGCGGTCTTGATCGTTTCTGTTCGAGTATTACTTTAATCCAAAAAGTTGGCAAACCATTTTAATTTGTGTCTCTGTTCTTTTTGTGTCGCGTTTTCCGTGATTTCGTGTTTTTTGCCAATCTAGTCCGACTTTATCAGCCTGACGTCCGCAATTCCGCGTTGTACGTGCGTGCAATTGAGAAGAACATGATTAGATCCATATTTGTTTTAGCATTCGTACGGGTCGTTCTCGGTTCTGTCTTTTCCAAAAAGATAGGTTTTGAAGTAACTGTATCCAGCCAGTAGATACACCATGTAGCGGTCATATCCCTGTCGTCGATATGCGATTGTAGTCAATGTTTATGTTGTCAGTTATAATTGTTTAAGTTTTGATCTAGCAGTTTGCTGTATTAAAAGCCTGACCTCAAAAAATAACTCTGCGATTTTGCTTCAATTAACCGGTGCTTTAAATTGGCGACGATTGCTACGTTTTTTGTAAGGTGCTAGATTTTCATGAGATGTTAAAGCGTTTTCCTGATGTTTACCAATTTGCTCTAGAAATTGGTAAACTTAATCTCTTTTAAACCAATGTGTTTTCTACTAAACCATTGTATGTTTTGGCGAGTAATTTGTAAAAAAACGCATTTATAAAATGCCAAATTTTATGTAAGTGTTAACTCTAAAACAGCGGAGCCCTAGGGCAGAAACAAAAATAAGAACAAATTTCTTTCTATTTTCAGTCAACACCTGTATGGGTTAATAAATGCCAGTGCATCATAGTTATTTATGTTTTATGAGCAGTGTGTTTTCAATTGATTGCAGTAGAGCGTTGGCTGAAAACATGCCTTCTAATTCAGATACAATATTTTTCATTTTTTTTAATTACATATTACATATTATTAAACTAGATTAGCAAAAAACTTTGTTACAGCAGAAAGTAATAATACGCGTTCTTTAGTACGATAATCTTCACGTCAATCATATTTAAATAAATCTCATAAGACACAAAAAAAGAGAAAGTGTAACGGTATAGTTAGACGTCTTTCAAGATCTCGTGAACTGTGGCGCTGTAGTCTGTATATGTCAAAATATTGTTATTATCCGTCTTACGAACATTCAGCGGTACATTTTTTCTAACCTATCTTTGTTTTTATCGTTGTATTTGTTGTTAATAAGTTTAGGTATTATTATAAATACATTCATTTTTATTTAATAAATAAATATCTGATTATTTTTAATTTTTATTGACGTGAGTGCCTTTTGAATAGACTAACGTTTTTGGAATGCAGATAGACTTGTCAAATCTTTGACTTTTAGTATATTAATTCCGATTTTTAACTCAAGGTCACAGTTCACGACATAATGAAATGCCTCTACCTAGATTTTGGATTTATGGATGCTAATAATTGTTCTCAGTGTGTTTTGTCTAGTAAAGTTTTACCAAACAGTTCTTTGTTTGTTAAAGCGATTTGTTATTTTCAATCTTTGCATCCGGAATGTGAAAATAAGACGGCAAAATTTTTTACGCAAAATCGCGGAGTGCTTTTAAGAACAAAAACAAAATTGCAATGGCTAGAGAGGCTCACATAATACCATAAAAGCTTATAAAAAATAAAATGTATGTTTGACGAAACAACTGTCAATGACGCCACTAAC
Source organism: Aquatica leii (assembly GCA_035610365.1). NCBI lineage: Eukaryota > Metazoa > Arthropoda > Insecta > Coleoptera > Lampyridae > Aquatica > Aquatica leii. Next base: position 70,138,251 of record CM069435.1, read on the forward strand.
ATTAATTCACTCATATATTTAAGTCGAACTTTCCATTACAGCTGCGGTAAAAAGAAGTATGCGCACCACGAAAAGAAAGTACGTCATCTCAATCCGCGTGTTTGTGACCCTCGCTTCGTTTGGGTGACAATCTTACACGCGAGTTGGAAATATCACAGAATTTTGGCTTAGTAGCGTAAAAAATGGAGACTGCTTTCTAACATTAAAGAAATTTAGTCAAGAGCTGGTAACAGTTGAGCTACCTAAAGAACGATCAAATGAGATTATTGAGCATCTTACACTGTTATGTATTTCTGTGACCCAATAGTTTCCAAATAGAAGATTAGATAAAAAATCCTTTTGCTGTCAGAGAAAAACCACATGTTTCTTCATGGCAAGGGTATGAAACATTTATAGATTTGATTTCAGAGTATACAATAAAAGCGAAATTTGAGAACCGGCCACTGTCAGATTTTTAGTATAGCTTTGAATAAAAGTATCTACAGCTGTCAAGAAATTGTTATTTACAAACCAAGTTCGGAAGAAGTTTTTTCTACAGAACGCTAGAATAATCTTTCCGCAAGAGGTTTTTACATAACTTTTTGTAACGAGCAAATATTCCTTTAATAAGCAGAAGCAATCATTTTGTATTAATGTCAAATTTTGTTATAGTTACCTTGATGAAAAGTGTAGAGTGCTATGAATTGAAGTTTTGTCTAAAGTGTTTTTGCTGTTCATCTTTTGCTGTCAGTGTTATATAATTTAAAAAGTCTGGAGAAAGTACACCTCCAGAAATACGAGATATTGCAAATCAAACAATAAATAATTTGCTACCTGTTAAATCAAACACACGGTATAGCACATTTAAAGAATGGTGCAAGTCTAAATTTATTAAAAATTATACATAAAACTGCTTATTGGCATATTTTCAAGAAATGTCTTGCAAGAAATCATTGTGGCCAATTTTTTCAATGCTATAATCTTGTTTGTCAGTTTACGACAATATTGATATTTCTAAATATTCCAAAGTGAATCATCAAAGCATAAACCTAAAAAATCTAAAATTTTAACCGATAATGAAATAAACAAATTTATTAGTGAGGCCCCAGACTCATTATTTTTGTTAATTAAAGTAAGTGTTAGTTTGGTTGCCTAATTTTATCTTTTTAAATAATGCCTACTAATTATAAACTAAAAATAAATGATTATACCCTATAACTACCTGTACATTTCTAAAAATTATTATATACAGTATAAATTTGCTTGATACGTTTAATTTTAGGCAGCATTAATAATGGGTATTTCTGGTGAATGCCGCAGGGAGGAATTATGCAAGATGTCGATTGATGATATAGAGTTTAAAACGGATGTTGTAATGGTTACCGTACCTGCAACAAAAACTAATGTTTGTCGTAAATTTGTTATAACTAAACCAGAATAGACTACCTTACTGGTGAAATACAACGAATTAAGAAGAAGAAAAATTCAAAAACGTTATTTTTTGACAGTTCATAATGGGAAGTGTATTAATTCACCGGTTGGATTAAATATGTTTGGAAAATTTCCATCAAAGATTGCAGAGTATTTAAAATTGGACAATCCTTTAGAATACACTGGGCATTGCTTTCGGCGTAGTTCTGCTACATTATTGGCCGATCATGGCGGCGATATACTGTCTCTCAAAAGACTTGGAGGATGGAGATCTTCTGCTGTTGCAGAAGAATACGTGGAAGATTCTTACCAATCAAAAATAGATGTAGCAAACAAAATTATGTTACCCGAAACAACAAAAAACTTACCAAACACAATTACTTCTAATGTCGCTGCAAACGTTGTACAAAGTACAAATAATCCAAGTTGCAATGTTCCAGGAGTTTCAATTTCAGGATGTGAGAACTGCACAATTAATGTAAATGTTTATTACACCAATAGTGATAACTCTAACAATTAATTGTAAATTAATTGTTCTTTTGTATAGTTTGTAATGTTAGATAAAGATTTATTTATTGAACTTAAAACTTTTTCCACAGACGAAAAACTGTTTTTCTTAAATACTTACCTCTATTAAATCTTGCTTCTAATAAATAATAATTAATTTTCTATGTATTCAACGAATCGTACACTTTTTATTTTCTTTTAGCTTATGTTTATGTCACGTTTATGTGTATTAAATATAGTCATCAACAAAATGGATAGATGGCACTTTTTAACAACTTTGTATTGGTTTTTTAAATTTACTTCTTGTTTTTATTAATAACAAACACTGGAATAACGGTTTTTAACAATTACAAATTATAATTGCATTATAATATTATTGTTTAAATATCTGTAAATGCCAGTGTTTTTTGTAATTTTTCCCGCACTTGTGCGGGAATAACAATTTCTTGATTGGCTACACACGTATGTAAAACTTCAATTCCCAGGCGGCGAGTACAAAAAATTATTTCTGTTCTTTTTCCATTCGTCAGCATATAGCAAAACTGGGCTTTCTTCTGACGTGGTTACTAAACCAAGTATCGAAATTGCTTGGATGCAGAACATGATATGAGGTTCCAACTCTCTTCTATAAAACTGAACATTAAAAGAATTTTCGCAAATAAGTCTCAATATAACATAGAACATACCAACACTTATAACAATTAACAATTAAGATCGTTTTTCAAAATTGTTTTTATTAATTTTATCTAAAATTTATCTACTATGTATTTTCTTAAAAGTAAAAGTTTTGATTACGGTTATTTTGTTAACTAATTAGTTATAAAAGAATATACTGGGGCTCCGTCAAACTGACTTCAACTTTTTAAGGGCTCCCCGCCTAAAAAAGTTTCTGAAACGCTTCTCTAAAATAAAAAATATTATAAGTTGAATGCTGAAAGTAGTTAGACATAACTAAGATATGATTAAAGCTTAATCACGACTAAGTTAATTACGGCTGCTTGTATCAAAATTTTTGTAAGTACAATATTAATAATCGCGACTATATTAACTCTTTTGAATCAATGCTTAATTGATCGTAAATTGAAATATGTTCGTTTAGGAAATTAAGTACTTTTATTATTTATTATTTTTTACTTTTTTTTTATTACTTTTTTTACTACTTTTTTACTACTAAGTACTTAATACATATTTTAAAAACATATTGTATGTATTGTCTAAAGTAAGTAAAAATATATTCCCATTGATATTACGTTGCATTGAAATTAAATTTTATGAAGAACAAATCTGTAATTAACTTGCTAACTTTAAACTTTCAACTATTTTTATAATAATATAATTTTTATTTAAAGCAACATTATATAAACACGATAATTGTTTTTAAATTTAAAAAAATCTAAAAAACGTACCATACGTTTAATTTTAACTTAATTTCTAACTAGAAATATCTAAACATTGAAATCTTTATCGGATGAACCCAAAATATATTAATATACATTTTTTAATGCTCACTGCATTATACATTATGTTTCTGAAAGTTCAAGTATTAGTATACATACATATGTATAAGAATTGCTTAAATTATAGATTCCATATATATTTTTAGTGAAAGACATCTTAGTAAACAGTGATAGGTCACCATGTTTTTATTTAACAACAAAGGTCAAGATTCTCATAAAATGACAACTACCAATATAGTTTCGTAACAATTTTTTAATAATCCAGGATGATGTATACCATGAATACAAATCTTTACCTAATAATAATAGTGAGCGGAAGGAAATGGTACGAGTCCAATACCACCTAGCGGTTTACACATGTCCAGCATGTCTTTACGGTACATCCGGATATTAGTTATGAATACAAATAACATCATATTTCTTGCACACATCAAGAATAAGTACTAATTCGTTACAAGCACGCGCTAATATAACAGAAAATATAATTACACAAACAAAGACGTACAAACACCGGAACTTTAACACACGCAGAAAATTTAATTTAGTTATGTCGAAAAAAAAACCTATCATAATGCATCACGATTAAGAAAATGTTAAACGTCACAGTTAGGCCAGACCCTAATTATCTTATATAATTTTGAAAAATGATGGCAGGAATTTTGTTAGTCAAAAAATGCATTCAGAGAGTAAAGACTCAATTCGGTTAATACGATGTAATTCATCGTGGTCAGTCACTATTTCCGGTTACGGCTTGTTACAACAGTCATTATTTTTCAGCTCACATCTTTGCGAAGAATTGTAGGATATTTAATTTAGGCACCGCCACCTGCATAAACGTTATACCTTAACAAGAATAAAGGTGTGACGTTCAAAATTTGTTTTATTGATATCTCAATATTTCATTACGTATCACAACTCAGCAGGCGACAACGACGAATGTATAAACGTTTTTCCTTTATTAAAGTTATGTATTCTGTACAAGTTCTAAAACTTAATTTACAAGTCAAAATCTGCGGCCCCTTTTGTAATTGAATGTAATTATAATATCTGGAAGTTATTGCGTTGCAACACTTGGTTCGATCATTATTAGCTTCTATTTAATTAATGCGTTTATGCGTTGATGTATATTAATTAGAGTAACTTATTGCGAGGGGTAGTTTCGCCAAGTTTACTCAAACCATCACCAAGTTTACGTCTCGCTCCGACATCCGACGTCTACTTCGTTTTCAACAAGTGAACGTATATAAAGTTATTTAAGTTTTACTTCTCACTATAGCAATATGTCTCTTGCAAACTTCCAAACACTCGACGCTTTGAATTAACAAGTTGTTTTAATAAAATTCAACCCTTCCCTAGCGTTTGCGACGACTGCAGAATTGTCGCACTTGGGAAATCTTACGAGAGAAATAAATCAAAAGTTGGCGTCGTTAGCTTTTATGTTTTATTTATTTACTTCTTTTCGCTACCTCAACTTTTAGATTGTTGCCACTTTTAGCAATCAAAAATTATTATAACTTTTAATGTTTTAGTTGCCACTTATTTCAACGGTAATAACATAAGATACAATTAAACTATAAAGAATTTAGAATTTAATTAATTATTGATTGGCTCTGACTTTACTAAATGTTAAAAAACTAGCAATACCAACCATATATTCTGTTTTTTGTTTAAAAAGATTCTGTTGAAGAACTATAATAACAATGACAATTAAAATTAGCAGAAACGAAATAAATAATTGAATACAACTATAAATTTAATGTTATCTTATTATTGTAGTTTATAAATGAATTGTATGCAGCAATTATAAATCAGCACGATTATGGAATTATTCTACCTACAATAAGTGTAGCAATAAAGCGAATGCTGCAGTTTTTGCAATAATCTCATGTTTCTATAGTTGCGTCAAATAGATTTTGAAATTTTTATTACGCTGTATTCTTAGTACTCTGTATTTTAAAATACCCTTTAGTAAAGATGTAAGCTACTCAAACTTTAATGCTTATTATACTAAGATAAGAACGTCTTCTTAGGTCGTCACCGAGGGGTAAACGAGGTGTACAAAAATTTGGAAGTCATGAGGTAACTACAGAAAATCAAGCGGCAGTCGAACGAAATTAAATTGTTTTGTGAGTGTAGAGTCAGGTTATGTTTAAGACGTGATGTGAGGTAATGTGCCAACCCGAAGTTCCAACCAAAAGTGGGCGCAGTGAAAGTTTATATTTTACCTCAGTTTAATAGTAAGTCAGGTAGTAAATACATTTATTTTATTTACATCAAGTCAAAACAAATCGGTTAAGCTGAGTTCATGCTCAGCTAATAACTAACCACTAAAAAGTAAAAAGATAAATACGCTATGTGGTATAAGATCGTCTATATTCCTTTTAACATCTACTAACCTCTATAAGCAATTAATCACTAAAAAGTTAAGTTAAGAATTTTCAACTAATAGCACTATTGATTAGGTGGATTAGCAAGTGCGTATGCACTTAATATAGGTAACCAATACCTAAAATAAAAAATACGTGAATATGTTAAAAGGTAGTGATGAAGATCATTTTAAAGATGACGATGAGATTTAAAAATATTAAACTGTCATTCTCCTGTAGTTTAGTTGAGTTGGGTTGCATTTAAGCGAGCACTTACGTTAATGTGTAGTTGGTAATGTTTGATTAATTGTTAGTGGTTAGTTGTTAGTTGAGCATAAACTCAGCTTTACGCAAGTACATGTGCCGACAAGATCATGGATGAGGCTACCTCACCAAATAGCTTGCCGACGGTTTCAAGGTTTCTTTGAAAATCCATTAAGATTTATATTCCCATGCAGCCGAAAAAACTTATGTTTGTGAATGAGACAAAGATTTGACAGTAATTGCACTAATAACGGAAGTAGATATAAACGATATCGAAAACTTTGCAAAGAAAACAATTGAACTGCCTAAATGTAACACCCAACGAGATGAATACTTTGGGATTTTTGCTAACGATGTGGACACATTTAAAATACTGAACGGACATAAGAAAGTATTACAATTGATCGCAAATTATTACGAAAGAACTTACAAGTCAAGCACCTCTCCTTCCAAAGACAGTACAAATAAAGAGAAACAAGTCAAACCAAACTCAAAACCAAATAAATCTCCGAAAACTTTAGTCGCACAGAATACTGATCTTTCTGAGGAATAATACAATTTAAACAGAACAATATTTCGTTCAATTGAAGCAAAATACATCCAAGAGAAATGGTCTCATATTCAAGAAAACATTAAAAACATTGATATAGCTCTCATGTGCGACAAGAATGGTAACATTTTAGGTGAGTAGGTATAGTTTTCCAAAAACGAAAAACTTCAAAAGCTTGGTTTTTTTCAAATTTTATCGTCATTTCCGAAAGCATTCTACCAGAACCAAAAGTACTAAAAAAAATGAAAAACGAGCAGCAGACAAACAAACTTTGGTACAGTCGTTTTTGACGTCTATGGACAACTTTCTTGTTGCTAGTTCAAAGAAAGCAAACGGAAGAGGATCAGACATACATCAAGTTATACTTAGGGATATACGTTCTGATGTAACGGCCTCAAATGCCAAAGCCGCTGTCTGCAACAACAACATAGCCAATGATAAAAGTTCAATTTGGCAGGTAATTTTTTTATCCACGAAAACGCTGGATACTGATAAATCTTGTTAAATTTTTAGCGATATTTCTAGTCGAAGAGCAAGACAATCTTAAATACAATGGAGCATCAACAAATCAGTAACAAAAACGTTTGCATGACTTCGTCTCAGATTTTGCAAAATCATTCCAAATCTTTTTCAAAAATAGTCATTATTTCTAACGACACCACTTTAACCCTTAAAACTCTAAATTTTCAAACTTTAACAAACACAAGTCGTAATAACTCTGATAATAATAAACTGTCACAAGCGACTGCTTGAAACCAAAACCCGAACCAAAATTCTTATCAAAATGAACGAAAGAAAAATATTCAAGAAACCAGAACTCGGAACAGACTGATGAACATCAATCAAAAATCACGGAATATTATTCTTATTTCCGACGCATTGTAGACTTTATGGCAGCTAATCTAAATGTAAAAGAACAATTGGGAGAATGCTGCTCACGTTATAACAGCGATACACAATACATTGAAAATTCCTGAGCTGGTACAGAATATAAAAGTACACCAACAATTTCACGCAGTTCTTACTCGGCGTTTTTGTCAAAAATACTCAAAAGATACCTAACCACAACTCTTGATAATGTCATTAAGAAATTTATTCTTTACATTTTATTCATTGGTGGTCGACTCTTCATGCCAATTTGCCTGCTATTTTCCCATCAATTTCATGTTTAAACCGGTAAGCGCAAGAGACTGGTAGACAGTATTCGGAAGGTGTATTTTACTATGAAGAGTTTAACAAATTTTTGGAACATTGTCACCTATTTAGGCAAATTTGGATTAGTGAAGTTTGAACACAAATAAGAGGCAAAGTGCAGTATGATTCTAAAGATAATAAAAGTTTAGAATTTGTTTTGCGTTTAAAGGATGGCATTCCTGTAACTAATTCCATCATGAAAATCCAGGGTTATTTTAAGAACAACACTACATCTAATTATGCGTATGCCATCATAGCTCAACCGTTTCGTGAAAATACTCTTACATTTTGTATTTTGGCTTTCGGAGCTCACAACAAATTTACATTCAAAGGTGTGCAATCTAGATGGAAGTACATAGAAGAAAAGACACAGCAATTTGGAATTACTGCAAAGTGCTACTTGTCTGACGGAAATACGTGCTTGCTAAAAACAATGCGTCTTAATTTAATGTTGCTTACGCGTTCCACTAAATTCTAAATAATTGGCCATGGTTTTTAATGAATTTTAAAGATTTGAAAGCCGAATATGAACTGATCTATGTACAAAATAGGGTCCACATAGCAACGAAAATGCGAACTCGATTGCTTAAATAAGGTATTAAACTACCTATAGGAGAATACTGCGCTTTGGCGAGCCATTTGCAAAGTCTAGTCGACACAGTTTCGAAAAATCGACACTTTTTGACAGCCTCGGATCTCAAGCCGGAAGACAAAATGAAGTGTCAGTTAGCCAAGAAAATGTGTTCACTTAGAATCGTCCAGTTCTTGGTAGATACTGTCTCTGACAGTTAAGTTACAGTTATATTTTTGAAAATTATATATTTTTTTACCACCGCTCTATTAAAAAAAGGACTTGGATGTTTCTACTCGTTTGTATTATCTGTGGTATTCTATTTTTCGCTTAAAAATCTGTCTATTGAACTAAACGGACATTCACTTGTACAGCTTATCAGGAGTTTTTGTGATCAAGAAATATCGCCGTAATTGTTTACACTTTTATTCAAGCTTGTAAAAAGCTGTTTTGAGTGACAAGATCAATAACGTTAACTTATTCGACGGTAGTCAATTTTAACATAAAAACAATGTTGCACCGAATTGACCGCATTCAAATTATCAATAATGTTATAAACGATTTAACCTCAGATTTAACAGAAATCTCAGTGGAGAGGAGAAATGCAGTCGCAGATGCAGTTTTATATTTCCACAAAAGAAGAAACGTTTTTTTCCTGTCTCCAAATGTTGACGATAGCTTCCAGTATACTACAGACGAAGATATAGAAACTATTGTTAAACGTGCTATGTCTGACGCAATAAGAGATACCGGAGCATTAAAAATTACAGTGGATAAGAATTCTGTGCTTACCCTGTCGATCTCATTAAAAACCAATGATCTAGATGATAAGGTAAAGCATCTCGACAACGATATGGTGGACAACGAAATCGACAATGTTAGTATGCTAAATCCAAAAAGTCAAAATACTAGACGAAGAGCTCGACGAAATTGAAAACCAGTAGGTTCAAGAACGATGAACTTGATGAATTCGTGCAGATTTACTTAAACTTTCAAAATACGGTTCATTTGGAAACATTACAAATCAAAGATTTTTCGAACAAGAAAATCATCGCCGACCTTGAATTTCTGCAAGTTAATGTAAACGAGAAGCAATATTTAATTAAAGAATCTTTGCTTTGTTGGCTTTTAGACGAAAAATATGGTAGTGTTAACAGCGACCAGATTAGACATTTTATTCAAAGTAAATCAACATCGGCTGGTACGTCCGCATTTACAGATAACCCAGATAACAAAAGAAATAAAAGAACAAGATTTAAACAAATCAAGCTCATGCTCAGATAAAGTAGAGTAAAACGCCAAGAACGGAGCGTTCGTTCAGCAAGTTCGATAATACATGTAACATGCCTCCAAAGACAGAATTGGAGTTTATTAGAATCGGAAACAGCATCATCTAAACATGATCCTAATGACTTATGTGATGACGACAGCTTGGACGATATTGACGTTACTTAAAGAAAAACGATCAGGTGAGCAGTCAGCAAAGTCGTGATGATCTTTGTGCTGTGTGCCAGGAATATGCCAAGACTGAAACCTAGTACAAATGTCTTTCCTACGGACATTGGGCACATAGCCAGTGCACGGCTACAGATTCCCCGCAAGATTAAATTTGCGATTGTCGCACCACCAGTGCCTAAACTTGTGCCAAACCCAAGTGTTAAATACTTAGAGTACTTATAAAAATTTTTTGTTTTGTTTTACAGAATTTATATTTTTTTGTTTTTGTTATCTTATTTTTAAGTAAATAAAGAAGTTCCTGTCTTTTTAAAAATATATTTTTGTGTTTGTAATGTTTTTGTAATAAAAGTTCTGTTCACTCATCTTCTTTAGTAAGTAGGTACATACCAACCTAATTTTATAAAATACCAAACAAATTAATAGAAATCTGTAAGAGATGTGGGTTAGGTTTGCTCCTCGGGCGTCACTAAAGTTTTACTCACTTTCGTAACGTAACGACACCACCAGTAGGTAAAAACTGGAATACTTGAACAAGCATATATGTACAGACTAATATTTGCATATAGAAGAATCGTTGCTGTTGGTTAAATCCGACTCTGATGAGGTTACGTTTAAAAAGGGTGTGTTTAGAAGTTTTGAACTTTATAAGTTAAGCAATGGTCAACGCGACAATCGATATCAGTTTTTTTAAATCCGAAAATACTTTGTTCGATTTTGTTAAAATTTGGTTTGGGTAGATTTTGATAAAGGAATTGCGTTTTTAAATAGATATCAATTTTACTGAATTCCGAAAAGAGTCAAAACTATCCCTACTGTTCCATACATTTAATTGTAACTTTTTTGTGGATCGTAGTAAAGCTTTAATTTTAATTAAAAGAAAGATACATTTATTTGCTCTATTTTCGTCTCTTACAAAAATGTTGTGTTTCTTTTAGTTTTTTAGCAAACAAAAAAAGTCCCATACAGTTTTACATGTTGTAAAATTGCATTATATATTGGTAAACATATTATTGTTAAGCAAAAATAGGCAAATTTTTAATTAAGATTTATTTACCTCACAATAAATGTTCAATATGACCATCAGCTTCGGCCCTGCATAAATTAATTCGACGCAGAAAATTAAAATTGACTCTTCTCAACAGGCGTTGGTCTTGCAAAGAGTTTGCAGCATGTTGAATCCTACCCCACAATTGGTTAATGTTGTCAATTGGAACTTTATAAACTTTAGTTTTAAACATTCCACAGATGAAATAATAACAAGTATTAAGATCTGGAGAACAAAGTGGACACAGAATGGTAGCATCTAGACCTCTGCCAATCCACCTTTCTAGATATTGCACGTTTCTCTAACAATACGAAAAAAATGTGGTGGTGCACCACCGTGCATAAAAAGAACATTTCACGACGTAAATTAAGAGGCACGTTTTTCAACAATAGAGGCCTTTTTCTTAGAGCACCTTGTGATATCACAAATTTTTGTCTTGATATATTTCTTAAGCTAAAAGGTCATTACTATTTTCTATTATATTGTTATATTTTATAACCGTGCCGGCACTATCAGTTTATCGTGACTACTTTTATCCTGTAAAATTTAGTCATTTTAGTTCTCGCTTTTCTAAAAAAACTGTAATTAAAATATTAAAAATATTGTTAACAAAAATATTTAACTAAACAAATTACAAATAAATTTGTTTTATTTTTTTAACTGCCACAGTTACAGAAAGATTGGAAAAAATAAAAAATGGTTTTTGTCATCAATCGATGTTTTCCATTGTGTGGAACAATAGACCAAAACCATGTTTTATTCAAAACTGGATTTAATAGTCTACATTTTTTAATTATAAATAAATATTCAGCATAATATTTATGGCACTGCAGATTACTACTTTACATTTGTTGGCGTTGATTTTTAGGGACAAATAAACGACCCTAGAGTATTTCCGTGTAGATAACGTTACGGTAAAATGGAAATCTGTTGTTATTACAAATCAAACTTCAGCCAAGCCGCCAGGTAAGCATTCCGTATACTGTAGTTGAAGGTGATGCATTCCTTCTCAGTACCTAATTTTTAAAACCCTATACAATACCATGCTAAAGACAGCATTAAACGGATTTTGTCGTGCTCTAAACATTGTCGAGAATGTTTTTGACATTTTAGTATCTGTATTTTGTATTTTTAGAAAATCAATGTTGTTACAAGCAGAAAAAAACTGCTTTGGTTTGCATAACATATGTATTACTTCATAACTTTTTACGGCAAAGTATTATTATGAAGTATATGCAAACCAGAAACATGGCAACACAATTCCAATAATACAGCTTGATTTCCCCGTCTAAAATAGTCAGAAAGTTGTTTTTTATTATTCTTTTATTATTACTTGTATGTTATTATATTATAATAATAATAATTATTATTTAATTAATTAATATTATTTGTATGTTATTATATTATAATAATAATAATAATAATATTATGTACTGTCGGTATTAAATGCAAACCATGTAGGCTTATATACATCCATAGGTTCTAATCCACTAGCGGATAAATCACTAATTTTTTTTGTTAATGATAAACGTGTTGCCATTAGCAATTTTTTCTTTTTTCGTAATGTATATACAAATTTCATGACACTTATTTGTTTTGTAATATTTTGCTAAGCATCACATTAAACAATAAAATAGTTTACTTATTTATTAAAAAAATCACAAGCTTTTGAACGTGGTCTACGTTCTTCTTCAGGTGACAATTAATAAAATGACAATTATAAAACTAAAGTAACTAGAAGAAATAGATGTTCGGAAAACTTGATAAATGTTGTAAGTTCTTTTAGCTATAGCATTTGCTCAAAGGTCTAAAGAAAAATCACTATTAAAAACTCTAGACGTAGCTTATAGTGTGTTTGGTGGACAAAGTAAAGATCAGGAAATAACAGGTAACCAGGTGTCAGATAACTCATAACTACTCGCCCTGTTAAAGTTGTTGGATACTTTAATAATTTCAATTGCTTCTCTGATCTTTCTTGAACGCCAGTTTTTGGTTTTAGCAATCGTTATAGTTTTTTCAAAATTTATGTCATGTAAAGTGTAGCGCATGTTCGGCAATGGCAGATTTAGAAGGTTTTATCTTTTACAAGATTCAACAAATTTTTAGTTTTTGTGGTAGTATTATAAACAATTTTAATGTCATGTTTCTTTAGTATTCTTCCAATTTTGTCACCTAAATTGGCAACAAAAGGTAGAACAGCAAAATTGTTCTTTATAAATGAATTACTTAATCCAATATAAGGTTGCAATATTGAATTTAAATACTTAGCTTACTCATAAGTTATCAATCAATACAGCTAACAATTGGTCGAAGAGGTGAATTTAGCTTGTGTATCTTAGGTAATCTATAGAACCTTGGAATAAGAGAATCTTTTGGCGTTAGTATTTTGACAGTCTCCGTTCTGGAAGTTTTGCTTTTCGTAGTATTCTTCTTGTTTCGAAACGGATCTCGGCTGCTTCACGATCTGGAAGAAGACTGATTCAATGTTGGATATAATTTCCTCAACAGAAATTATCGAAGGAGCAACAGCAAAATCCAAACCTTTAGATAAAACAGAACGAGCAGTATCTGATAATGCATGAGAGCTTAAATTAATTACTTGCTTATCATTTCTATAATTAATATCTTTAAAGGATCTATTAATTTGTTTGTTAAACAATTTATTAAATTTACTTATCTGTTTAGCTTTGGTAATGTTTTCGTGATTCTGTAGTCTGTGGAACATAAGATCATCAAAACAAAAAAATTGACGAAAAATAAAGATTTTGGTAAAAACCGCATATCGATATCTTTTTTATGTTTTATTCAACTCCTTCAGAATAAATACGTTTTTCCATTTAGTTTTTTTAAGTAAATAGACAAGATGCCAAATTTGATTGTAGATATATGGAATATAATAAAATAGGTTCAAAGTGCAAAAATATTCAATTTTGAAGCATTTTTCTCTATACTGTTATTTCAAGTTTAATAAAACAATCTTCCAAATAGCCAAAAGTAAGTAGAAAATAAAAATAATGTCCACGTTTCTGATCCCTTAGTGATAGTTTCAAGTCATTTTAAAATTAAACATAGTTTTTTGCTGTCTATAAGAGTGATACTTTTGAGCAAGTATCTGTATACAGGGTGTTCCAAAAGTGCAGGAAAAAACGCTACCACGTACTGTAGAAGTCAAAATAAGTCAATTGGACCTATTTATATACCAAAATGTACTGTTTGTCTGAGAGTTCAAAGTCTCACATTTTTCTACGCTGTTCAGAAATGCGTGAAACAAATATTTACAATCGAATTTTAGAGGATTACCCTACTTTCGGTAATAAAAAAAACAAAAATGATTGTAGAAGAGGTAAAACCAACCTCACCCTCTTGTATTTTTTAAACAATTTTCCTAGTGGTGGTAATTCGGTTTTAAAGCTTTTTTAACGGATAAGGTTCCTGACCATATTTATTTTTTGACGCTTGTAAAAACTCTGTGTTTCGAATAGTTTAGAAGGAACAATTTTTTTTTTTGAAACACTGATAACCGATATTCTTAGTACAAGTTTAATTATAGCATAGAATTTAGTTGACCGTGGACACGCAAACAAAACAAAAGTCACCATTTTGACAGGAAACAAATTCATAATCGTCTCAGTTTATTTTTGACAGTAAATGTTCAATAATTGTTAAATAGACTTAGAACTTTTCTCACGGATAAACGGTACATTTTGGTATAGATATGAATAGGGTTCAATCGACTTTTTTTGATCTCTACAATAACCAAACCATTTATTTTATATGTTCGTAAATCTATAATGAAGTCAACAGCGATAATGTTATATTTTGATGATATACCTTTTTTTATGTTATTAGAGTCTTAGAGTCTTAAAGTTGTGTATTTCTTCTATATCAGAAATGTAGAACTTCATCAAACATCATTTTTTCAAATTAAGCACTCTTCTCCAAAAGTTTATGTTTTATCTGATACCCTTAAGAAAACTCTGGAAATAGTTTATATGTTTCAAATATTAAAAATAAAAAGTAGAAAAATGATTGTCGTTCACCACTACTCACCAATGTCACATTTGGTCGATTCTGTAGCGCTATTATAAATTTTATTCTTGTGGTAGAGATTTTTATATTGCAATTTTCAACAATTTTCAAATTTTTGCGAAAGTCTTTGACACCTATTTTACCTGTCAACAATTAATCATCGTTCGTTTAGCATACAGTTTTTATGTCCTTGTTTTGTAGTCGGTAGCTTTTAACTTTCCAAAATTTTATAACCACGTTATTTATTATATAACAGTTAAATTTATTTGTTAATAATGACATAACCATTTTTAAAATTTATAAATATTATGTTTAATTAACAGTTTGGTCGATGCAGTAATTTAATCACAGCAACTCTAATTTTACCTTTAATTGAATTTTTTATTAGCATTAAAGATAATGTAACTCGTTCGAAAATTGACTCCATAGAAGAATACCTAGAATACCACATGCTGACAGAGTTACTAACAACAAAGTCTTAAAGAATATGCCAAAAGAAGTAGAACTAATCGATAAAATAAAGAAACGTAAACTTATATCCAAGCCATTTAATAAAGAAAAAAGATAATGATTATTACAAATTATTATCCAAGGCAAACTTATAGAAAAACGCAGGTGACAGCAAATGTTATGACTGAATAATAAACAAGAGAAGAGTCAATTGTTTAACAAATCAACTTATTAGAGCAGCTCTACACAAAATGAAATGGATCATGATGATCACCAATATTCAGAAGACAGCACCGTAAGAAGAAGAAGAAGAAGAAAAAGTAGAAGAAAAAGATGAAGAAGATGAAGAACTCAAGCATCATAATGCATTAACTTTATATATGATTACTCTATTTTGATATGTCGGGTATATTTGTTGTAAGCATTCACTTTATAGCAACAGAACCAATTATTAATTTTGTTTTTTCTAACTCTGTATTAACTCTCTTTAATAAGCTTTTAATTTATAATAGCACAAATGTTTTATTCGAATCGGTGTGTATGCTAAGGTTTTGCTGTTTGCTATGGAACGTAAATCCTTAATTTTATTGTATTTTTACCAGACAATTTATTTCATATGAAATGACAATCTTATCCTACAAAGATAAACTATTAGGAACAACAGATTACAATAATTTTGTTTAACACCATTAAATATTTTTTTAGAATACTTACAAATTTAAATTTATTTTTTGTTAAAAGCAGTATTATAGATAAAATGAAATCAAATTTTTGGATAAATATAAAAAAAAAGTTTTCAAAAAAGAAACAAACTTATACGTTCTTTTATTTCTATAGTATAGGCATATGTTTTTTTATAAATGTAAACTAAACATTTAAATATGAACAATAGCACTATATAACAATTTGCAAATATTTACTCTTTTAACATACCAGAAGAGCGCCAATTCAATTGTGTCTAGGAATTTCCTACAGATTTAATAAGATACCACTAACAAAGATCTCTAACTGTTTACATGCATATTGATATCTGTCGTGCATCTACACCTATAATTTTCCAAGCATGCATATTTATGAAGTTAAAACCGCCCCTGCAGCGCAGTACTGTGAACGGAGACATCCGCTACTTTCATAGCTCACTGTCTTTGTAGCTCGTAATTCTGTCACCACGTGAACTCTTACTTGTTTATACGAATGTTTTAATCTACTGTAATGCAAGTTTTTTGGTATTAAAAAAAGTACTTTGAGAATTTTAGCTATTTATATACCCGGAACGGTAACTTTCAAAAAATGTACATATGTTCTCGTGTAAAAAATTAGGTAGGGTTTTACTACATTTCTATTAAAATAAATTAAGGGGAAATGTCGTGCACTGCTTGGGTAATTTAGTATTTTTAAAGTGATTTATATAACTTTATTTCGCTGCGGATAATTCACCGACAGCAAAGAAGTGGATACGATTTACGACATATTTTGAATGTAATTATTTTATTAATCTACTAAATGTCGTAGCTTTAGTATCATATTTTTAATAGTTTCAACATGCGAAACATAAATAGTGAAAATGTACGAAGAAAATTATTAATTTATTTTTGGATTCCCGTAAATAGATGCACGAAGTGTGCTTTGGAATGTTCCCAGCACTATTAACCAAACATATTATGTTGACAGTGTAGACAGATGTATGAATAGTATTCAAAAGGACAAGAAATATTAAGAAATTCGAAGCTATACTAATTTAATGGATCATCGTACCACGGCAGGTGGCACCCAAGTCAAAATGTATTTAGGAATGCACGCACAGGATAGTCGCAGTCTCCATATCTTGGCATGGGGTCGTTGTGGCGTGGGGTTGCTGAATTATGACTACAGCGGCCCCCGGATACACTAGATATTATTTACAAATAGTTAAGTAAGTAATAAGTAAATTTTGTAAATAATTTGTTCGTCACAAGGTGCTTGAAGTACTCACTTATCGCACCGATATCATTAATATCAAATAAATTATGGATGTGCTACAAAGACTATTTAAAACTTAAATAATATCTAAATAAGGAATCACTTTTTTAAATTTTTTAATAAAAATAAAAATCGTTTTGGATGCTCCAAATCCAAATACAAATTTAAATAATTTTGCTTTGATTAATCTTCACAGTAGTTTACCAATTAAATACAAACGTAGTATAATGTTTGAATTTACTTATAATTCCTAAAAATTATGCTTATACTACGATCGCATTAACTTGAATCTGAGGGGCAAAATATTTAGATAAAAATATATTTTGCTCTAAAATATTTTAAGCTTTAGGGGTAACGTTTTTTGAAAAGTTATCAGTTATAAAATACCAAAACTAAGATTCATATACAAATTTTAAATAATTCCGAATAAAAAAATTTTGAGAAGTTAAATAAGTTAGAATGGGTGAAAAGTTGAGTAAATGAGCCGGAGTTCACAACAAATTCAGCTTCTGTTAATACATTATACATTTTACTATATGTAAGATTCACGTTTCTATATGTAATAAAATGCGATGCAATACCGCGAGTACTCGTGTCTTGAGTATCCAATTTTGTATTTTACTTTACAGTTTTTTTTTGTTGACATAATTCAGAATTGTAAGCTAGTGGTTCTCCTACTCCACTGTACAGATAACAATTTAGCATATCCAATTTAACCCTTTATAGGATACTGGTCGATATTTCAACCAAGTAAAAAAAAACTTGTATAAAACAGACAGCGGTGTAATATTCAACCAGTTGATCGTTAGTGTATTGCGAAAGAGGACACTGGTCTCAAATTCGACCAATTTCTATATGCAAGTAAGAGAGAGAGAAACCGGTTGGATTTTTAACCAGTGTCCATTATTGCACCTAGTGTTATTTCAACGTGTTCTAAGCCGGTCTACCTGAAAGCGGTTTTTTATCTATTGTTGTTTGAAGGACTTCAGTGAAAATTCGTGGGTAAGTACAAGAACAATTGTAGATTACGATGTAGTAATTGTAATTGTCATACAAGTTTGCGCTAGGATAATATTTGTGATTTAGTTGGCATAATCACACATATGTAATCACATTGCAACGTGTTCATAAAAATTTATCAGTTAGTTTAACTTCTACAGCAATGTTGATAAAATTAAACAACTTCTTTTAACCTTCTCCATGCATTTATGTAGTAAAACAAAATTGCGGAACGATAAGGTCTAACAGGAAGAATTTTCCGAAAGAGTTGCTGGTTCCAGATAAAGACTTTCAACCAGGCGATTCCGATACTGTCGGTACCAGTAAATGGAAGGATAGAGGAAAAAAAATTGTACTAGTTGCTTCTACTATACATTCAGCAACAGAAAAATAAACAGTTCAAAGAATGACAAAGGAAGGAGTGAAGGTCACTGTTGAATGTCCAAAAAGCATAGAAGACTATAATAAAAACATGGGTAGAGTTGATCGGTTTGATCCATTCCTGTTACAGTATAGTCTGGAAGTCACGAAAATGGTGGCTGAAACTTTTTTATTACCTGGTTGACGCTTCCATTGTGAACTCCTACATTTTATATAAAATTGGTGCTTCTACTAACTAGTTTAAATTGAAACCAAAATCGCAGCTTGTATTTAGAAGCATACTCGCAAACCAACTTATATGAGACTTTTCAACAAGAAAATCACAAGGCTCGTGGCTGGTAGCACAACTTGTCAGGTAGCCCTATGTCTACCATGTTTTGGTCCATTTCACAACAAGTGATTGAATTGTAAAAAATTTTTATTAGTTTTGTGTTGATATTTCAACCAGTGTTTTTATAGGTATACTGTTTCGCCTAGTGAGATACCGGTTGAAATATCGACCAGCTGAAAAAAATATATATCAAACACTTTTTTTGAATTTTTTTTTTATTTTGCCATCTTAAACCCTCAATCAACAAATACCTGCAAAAAAACATGTGGTTTTATGTTTTCCATAATCTGCCCTAAAAAGGGTTAAAAAAATATATGCATATGATCTTTACGAGCAATTGAAGTAAAACTTTTTGGCGTTTGTGACAGATTAGACTTAAATGAAAATAAATATCATGTTAGAGTTTAGTCATAATTATTAATTATATACTTTACAGTAAAAATATACTTTACAGTAAATAAAATAAATTAATTAAAAATTTAAAAAAAAGTTTCATAAACGTGAATAGTCACAACGAAATTAAAGGTTAGAATTGCTCATGTCAATATAAAAGTCAGAAACTTAAATAAGAAAATGCCTACAGCTTGACCAAGCTTACAAAAACCCTAAGTAGGCGTGGCTAGGTAAAAAAATATTTTAGGTCTAATATTTAAAATTATACAACACAAATCACTAATACACAAAACTTAGTTGCATAAACAGTAGTTTTTGTATAACGTATAAACAATCTTGATCACTGTACAAATATCTTGTTTTAATTTAAACAATAATTACAATTACGATAATCACAACTAGCACGGCTTTTTAATAAATGTTCTATTGAAAAAATTACAAAGCAGAAAAGTGAATATACTTATTTTGGTACAAAATACAACACATTATATTTATCTCTTATTTGACAAATGACGTACAATATGACCGAAGTCAATAACTGATTAATCATTTACTTAAAGATTCACTTTGGTCAGTTTACCACTCGTCCTCATCTTGATCACCATTATTCACTGTAAACGTCAAACTTTCCACAATTTTATCAACTAAACCACCTACTTTCATATTTCTACACAAAGATGTAACACATTTCAAACTAACTTTTCAATATCGACACCTTGTTGTGCGATATATGGATTCAAGTGGATTTAAGTCACAATGATAAGGAAGTAATTGAAGAACAGTAGGACCTTGCTTTGTAGTGAAATTTAAGTTTTAAAAAATACTTTTTATTTTCTTCTACATATGTATAGTTGACTTTGTTTTTCATATTTTCTATTAATATTTTGACTGTTGGTAATCAGGTTCTTTACAAATTTTCTTAATAAAACTTAAAGATTTCCTTGTTGCGGCAGCAAGAAGTTTAGAATTATTTTCAATTGTATGTATCTATTGACAAGCTACTTGTTATTTATCAAAGAAATCAATGGCATTACGAATAATGTTCATGCTTTGGAATGAACAACTTTGCAAGTTTTGCTTTCTATGTATTAAAACTGTAATACAAAAAGTTACTTTATTTAATAATTATTACTGGTTTAATATTATAAATACAAAAAATAAACAATTCTGTGCTGTATATTTAATTGAAACAATTTTAAACTAAAAATACTTACCAATGTTATAAGTGTAATTGAATTATATTGTACTAAAAGAAAATTTGTACGCAAACAAGACAAAAATTCAAATATAAAAACACAAAGTAATATGAAAAGACAAAATATGAACGTAAATAAAAACCAAAATGTCAACAAAATAGATAAATGTACTTTAACGAATTGCGATACATGATTGGTCGACACCATTTGTTCTTTAAATTAGTTCGCATATTTTCCGTGGTTTTGTAAGCTTGATAGCACAGTAGTTTTATTTTTTTTTAATAGCGAAAACCATGTGAGCGTCGTGCCTAAAGAAGCTTTGCTTTAAAAAAATGAGTAATAAAATTTATAAAAACTGATAGCCTGTGCTATCAAAAAAACTTAAAATTGCATGTTTAAAAACATATCTTATTTTGCAGCCAAAAACTTCAGATCTCAACAGGTACGCGTGTTTTTCTCAATTCTTTTTCTTATTTAGTATATATTTTTAAGAAGTCAAATGTAGTGAAACAGTTTTACTGTTAACGTTTTTTTTGCAAACTAAAAAACGTTAAATTAATGTAACGCAAGTTTCGTTTTTCACTTAAAAAACTGAACTCGTCACGTTACATCAATTAAAACTACAATAAAAAAAACTTGTTTAACTTGTTTAAAATATATATGCTACTAAAAACTAAAAACGTTTTATTAATTTTCTGATTTTAGCAATCATTTTTTATATATTTTTTTTAAATTATATAAAAAGTTTTAAAAATACTTGCGGTTTACTTATAACATGATTTTTTGACTTTTGTTTAAAACAGCTAAATCACGTGAAAATTTGATTGATTTTCGTCGCTAGCAGCATTGAACTTAAAGTCACATATTCGTAACTACAATTATACCTCGACAAATTTAGAAAAATACCGAAAACATCTTTACATATCAAATTAACGCCTAGCAATAAAAGTTACTGTTTTATTTTACTTCTTCAAAAAATGAGGTGTATTAGCATTTAGGCATTATACTACAGACTAGACTACGTAGTTTTACTTTCTGAGATTATGTTTTATTGGTTAATATTCTTATAGTTTCTTCAACTAAAATTAGAAACGTCAATCACTTTTCGCAAAGCTAATATAATACCAACGTTTTTGTTAGCGATGCAACATACTTATCAAAATAACATAAATTAAAAACCGCACGTTTGCTAATCAGAGTAAACCGCATTGAAAAGGTGATCTTAGATAATATGAAAATAAAATTGCATTGGTTAACTGTTATCTCCAAAAAAGGTTACTTATAAATAGATTGCAACTTAAGGTCCAGTGACAGGTAGAATGATTCTAAAACGTTTAAAAACTAAATACATAAATACGAATAATTTGCTTATTATGATTTTATATATGAACGTGTTGCTTGCCGCAACAACTATGATGCACGTGCTTATCTCTAATAAATATCAAATAAAAAATAAAGGTTGCCCTTTAGGTGAATCTATTTACAAATTGTCTAAGAATGCAGTTTTACCGCAAATGTAATTTAAAATTTATATCAGTAGTCAGGTTTAATTATAATCTAAATATGTAGCCAATAAGAATGTTCAGTATTGTTTACAACCTTTAACACTCTAATTTTTTTTTAATTTGCACTTTAAACTTTTGTGTTATTATTTTCAGTTTTCAGTTTTCTAGTTTAATTTTTGTAATTGTATTTTTTGAAACATCAAGAGCTATAAATACACGTTCGCGATTTTGATTCTCATCTTATAAACTAACGATTCATGTAGTTACTTTTTGATTTTTGCAATTTATTAAATTTTTTTTGAATCGGTTGTTTTAGTTGTTCCTTTTTACGTTAAAAGATAATGTGCTAACGCAAAAGGCGATGAGTCTGACATCTAATCGCACTTGAGCACACCTCTTAAGTACCTATGCCCATGCGCATGCGATTTTTTTTAATTGATTAAAAATGTCTAGAAGTGATAGTGACCTTATATAAAACCCAATCTACTACTACTTCAAGATCTGAATTTCCTGGTACCAAACGAAAAAAGAAATCCTACAATTAAAAATATAGAAAAGATCGAAAAAAAGAATTTACATGATTAAAAGAAAGCCAAAAAGGATCCTTTAATGCTTGGTAAGAATTTGGTGCGTTTTAATTAAATTATTATTTTTATGATAATAAAGGTGTGAATCGTGCACAACAACACATGGAAACAGCGATTTAGTTAAAGATGCCGAAACCACAAAACAAAAAAAAATCGTTTAAAAAATTGACATTGTCGGTAAGTAAGAAAGTAGAAGTACGATTTGTAGGATCCATTTTAGAACATAATTTATTGTTTAAAGTAATGTAGCATCCTCCAAATCTGATAAATTCGATATGCAACGATTCCAAAATTCTGCTCGAACAGAACGACAAAGAATTCTACAGCTGCTGTGTGCGAACAAAAGTAGCTTCATTTGTAATGAATGTTACTGAGAAATCATTCACAAAATTATATGCCTTGTTGCGAGTATTAATTTAAAACATCAAGACGTCAAAAATTACTTTTTAGATTGAGTTCACATTGAACAAACTACTGGTAAGGCATTATTTAATCATATCATTAATTTTTGTACAATAACAGTTAGTAAGTATAACATTTCATACAAGTCAAATTGTATTGATTTTGTATCACATAAAGCTAGTAATATGATAGGTTCCCAAAATTCTATAGTCAGCTGATTAAAAAACGAAATTTTTAATATTTTATCATGAAAAGCATTTGTCATAATTTCTATTTCAGTACAATAATAAGTAGGCATTGATGCTACCACATAAAACAAAACAAATGAATTTAATGTATGTCTGTTTAAATACAAATTACAGTTTTTGTTAACATTAAAATGGTTTACAAAGAGAAATAATCGATACAAGAAAGGTCGTAATCTAAAACGAACTTTAAACATGTAGACAATTTAACGAAATTTACTGCGAACAACCATCTATGACAGAAAACGTTTCCTAAGGTAACTAAGTTACAACCAGCGTTTTTAACAAACGGAATTGAAAAATCAAAAATAGAAATGCCTAAACTCATTACTAGAAATAAAGAAAATCAAATTACAATACTTCATACCCTTATGGCTCAATTAGGAAAGAAAATGACAAGGAAAACCGCATACGGTTCTGTGAAATGATGGTAGTTAATATTACGTAAGGTAATACTTTAATCAAACAAACCTTCACAGTACAGGTAGCGGTAGGTCGTTTTGTGACAGAAAAAAACCTGATGATAGAGAAAATTATAAAAACAACAACAAAAAATCGGCTACTCTTAATTAGAGATATACAAAACTCTAGCAGAAGAATGACTTAAGTTATCGCAGCGTACTGTTCATAGACGCTTATACAAAGCTGGTTTTAAATCTAGGCGTCCGGTAAAAAACCTACATGTAATACAGTATGCAGGATATATGACTGACGACTAAAAAAATGTAAGATAAAATTCAAAACCATACAAATAACTTTTGAAAGAAATTATTATAATTTGTATATTATCTTCAGAATAACGGCAATGAGAGAAATAGCTCAATTTGTCAAAAGGTGAAAATCTGAGTAATTTAATAAAACCTGTGTAGTAAAAACAATAAGACACCACCATATTTTTGCGAGGGTATAATGAGGCAAACACAGTTCAAACGTGTCTTAGAAGAGGTTTTAATAATTTAATGCTATATTTAAATAAATTAACACCAAGTAATAGCCAATACACGTTTATTTACGATAGCAACCCTTGCCACAAGGCGAAATCAATCAAAAATTATTTCTAATCGGTGAATTTACTAACACTCCCATGATCAGGAAATTCTCCTGGTTTAAACGCCATCGAAAATGTTTAGAATGTGCTAAAATTAATAGTTTATTCAAGAACCAACACTACTAAATATCAGTCAATTAAAAATATTTAGGATGTGTGGCAAAATGATTCTAAAATTTAAAAAACCATACAATCATGTATTGCGAGCATGTCAACTAGAATAAAAGAAGTAATGAGAACAAAAGATGATATCACTAAAAAATAATAAATTAAATTGTGTTTTGTGCATATTACACTTATTTATGTACAAACTTTAAACATTTCGTTGCTGAAGAGCGTTAATCATTACTATGTACTCAAATAATGCCCAACTCTGCTTAGAATTAAGCCCTAAATAAAACTTTAGAAGAGTACATATTTTTTTTAAACAAAAAAATAGTGATGTTAAAAAAACTTGAGTAAACTTGTAAATGATTGTACGTGACTGTAGTCTAATCGCGACGCAGGAGGCGGGATTATGCATAAATGTGATCTTGCATTGATCGTCTTTTGGTTTGGTTTTGCTTATAGCAGTAACTTATTGTTTAACTAAGACAGTTCATAAACATTTTAACTCAATCGTATTCTCAGACATAAGTAATCTTTTTAAAACATTAGAATAAATTTTATGCTTCATTTTTTAATAAATTAATATGTCAATTATATGCGTATCTGTTGCTACAACGTTTGTTGCTGTTTGCTATACATATTTATTTTTGTTCTGATTTATGCCTCAACTTAATATAGAACTGAAATTATTGTAGCACCTTTGTGTATGTAGTTTTGTAGTATTATTATCGTTTCTATCTTAAATAACTTTTATTTTTCGTATTCGCTTCAAACAAGTTCAAATAAATATGTTATTTAATTTTTTAAACTATTTATCTCTTGTGTTAAATATTTCTATACCATTGTAGATTTTAATAATGTTTGTGTTTCAAATTTTATTAATAAAACAAATGAAAATAATAACGATCACAACGATAACACGCTACGTTTAGGATATATTTTTCTTTCTGTTAATCATTTTGATATTTTAGAATGTTCTGCTAATAAAGTGTTTGTGTCAGCTATCGCCAACATGAAAAAATTTAATAAAATAAATACCAACACAAATAAGAATGATAATAAATAAAAAACTGTAGGTAGAACACGTTTTGTTTTTAAACATTTTTATTTTTCTACGATAATCTGATGATGTTCTGTTACATTTAGTTTATATTTCGGCATAAGAAAATAGTTTGAAATATAGCTACAGCATTTAAATTATTTAGATTTAAAAATAACTACATTCATTGAAACTCATATAAAGAATTTGAAGAAAACAAAGACCACTGAGAATAATAACCAAAAGCAAACCTTAAACCAAAGTTTTGTAAATTATGTTTAGTTTTTTTTCACTATAGTTTAATTAAAAAATGTCCAACTGCGATAAGTGTTTAATGCTTCATCAAGTGGAGTTATTTAAATTATTTTAATTAATTGATTAAAATAAAACATGTTGTGGAGAAGACAGAGAATCGTAAAATTCTGCTTCATCAGCTTGTAATCACAGCTAAATCAAATAATTAAAAACACATTAAGTAACGTAAATTATTACAACAGAAAGTAAACATAGCAATAACATAGAACAGTACAAAACAACTGTTTTTATGGTATTAAAACAACTTCATGTAACAATTATGTATCAAAAAACACTAACTTTAACGTTTTTGTTTAAAAGTAATTTATAATATTTTACACCTTATTTATAATTGACTTTATTCCGGTTTTTATAAATTTAATTAGATATTTTATAACTTACTTAAACAATTTGAAAACAAAGCAGTTTCAGTTGAATAACAATCAACTTCTTGTGCGTCAATTAAACATAATAACCAGATTATAATTTATAACGGAATCTGTGTTTGTTTTATTGAAATTCATGAATAATAAAGAACTATTTTACAAAAGGTTATCTTATGCAAGAATTCCTGAAAACACTAAAATGGATCAAAAAAGAATATTAAATGCTAAGTATAAACACACGTAGGTTTATGTTATAATTTTGTTACTTCATATTCCGACGGCTATTTAAATATACATTATTAATGTAGTTAATTAGTTATAAAATCTGTAAAAACATGATTTTTGGAAAATTTACATTATTACTAAAACACATTACAGATTAGTAGATTTAGTAGAATAAATACATAAACAAGTAATTAAAAAGTAATAATTAAATGTTCTTGAAACGACTTAGAAGCTTGTCTTGCACATCAAACTAATTCTAAAATTTATTTGTACAAACAACTGTTTTTTATAATTTATTAAATACAAGTTTTTAGAAATACTTTAATCATTCATAATAAATTATGTTAAATAACATTGTAAATTCGTTTTTAATTTTTTTCCAAAATAAGCAAAACAGTGTTCAAAATAGAATTTAGTATTTTTATTATGGCCACTATTAGAAACTGAAGTCAATTAATTAAGAACGCAAGCCTTAAAGTTAGGCAGCCAGGTCCTACTCAAACTCTTTAAACGTTATCTCAAATAGAGTCTAATACAGCAAGAACGAGTTATCTTAACATAGTTAAATACGTGCGGACTTCCGGAGATGAGTCCAGGTAATCACTCACACCTGACGTGTAATCACAAAGAGGCGGTAACTTAAACTGCATCTTTAATGAAAGGAGGCTTACTATTAAACTACACAGCATCCTTATTGGTCCAAACAAGTTTCACTCTTAGATAAAACAAGTTAAAAAAATCTTTATCTGAAATAAATACTATACCATGTAGAGATTTCTACGATTTCTTCCTTATATTTAACAAAATCGCTTACTTTAAATTGTGACTTGTTGTTTATAGCTCTTGTAACTCATTATATTTATTTTCACCGCCATTACTGAAAAGCGGTTCTATCTTAAATTGTATTTGTAAAGGTATGTTGAAAAAGATCTCTTAAAATATACCGCTTGGTTTTGACTCGGTCTAATTTATAATAATTAATTGCAGGGTACACTGGGAATTTACATTATGTTGACGAAAATATGTTGTATCAAACTAATGGTAAATTGTAATTAAAGACGACTTCAATTTGAACGAAGACTAAATACTCAGTGCCACATAACTTCCTTAAGTAACAATGCTTTAACAGTTTTGTCCATATATAGTCACACAACATTTTTTTTAATAATTAGAATAATATAATTAGTATACTTGAAAAACTGTGTTAAAGAATACATTATTATTACTATTATTAAATAACGATTATTATCATTATTTATATTAACAGTATCTAATAAAAATAAAATATGTCAACGATCTTATTACCGTTAATTAACAACAACTTTGTCTTTAACGTTATTTATTTAACGTTAATCTTAGATGTCCATGTGTATACACAGAAACTGAAATATTTTTTGCACGAATTTAAAGACGAGGTAAGTCATAATTACATGCAGGACTACGACTGCTTGTTTACTCTGATCCCATTAGTATTTCACAAACTTCTAGTTCTTACTTGTTTTTCTTATTATTGTTTTCTTGTTACAAGAACAAGACTACAAATTCGTGAGCAACAAACAAGACAAGCATGTAGAAAGACCAAGACAGCTTCTCAAGAAATTTACAAAACATATAATTCTTTATTTTGTAAATACTTGTCTATATAACTCGTACATACAGTGCACGCCGCTTAATAGAATCACATTGGGATTTGGGTTTTTTGATAACAATAACCGAATGATAAGAATGTCCGATCTTCAAAAAATAAATGTTTATTAGTTAGAAAGCAGTATATGCATGCAACGTGTATCATATCAACAAGTTTTTAATTTAGAACCATCAATACAAGCAAAAAATATCAATAAAAAAAGCTATAATAAAATATTTAACAAAATCAAAAATTTGAGCCAAATAAATTGAAAATAACAAAAAGAAATCAAAAAGAATGTTATGATATTTAATTCACTGTTTCAAGAACTACACATTTCTTCTCGGTAATTTGCTGACACTAAAAATAAAAATAAATACCAAATAATGTAACTCAAAGGTAACGTATTTACAGATGTTTAAATGAGGTAATGTTATGTAGGTCAGTCAAAATACTTGAATAAACAAATAACACTGCAAAAATAAAGCTAAATATGTAAAATAATTATGTTGAGGGTACAATGACCTGATGATGATGTAAAAATTTAGCTAAAAAACCCATACAAAATAGGTTATTGTTCATGTATAGAAACGAACCTCAGAAGAAAATTGATAACATAAACCGAAATTATGGTTACTATAAACGACGGTTTTTCTTATAATAGCATACGCCCGGCCCGTTCTTTAATAAAGTAATAACATTACCCAACTGATAACATTATACGTGATTCTAATAAGCGGCGTGCACTATAGTAGTATACCTTAAAATTAACAACTAAAGAAATAAATCAGAAAATTAGCGAACCAAAACAAGATTTTTTAGAAAAAATTATTAATAAAATATAAAAAAACAGATTGGTAATGGATTGCTGCAGTTTTATATGTATCCTCAAACTGTAGCGTCTAGTCAACGACAATGCTTCGAATATAAGGAAATCTTTAAACAGTTTTTTTTTAAGAAACAAAGATTATCGTAGCACTGAGTATTTCTAAATGCTTACTCTACCAATTAAGAATATCATTATTCTTTTCAGTTCATTTCGTAAAAAACTAATAATTTTTGAATAATAATGGTTTTGGATTAATAATCAGGGGCGTAGCTACTTTGGATCAGTTGGAGCAAACTGTTCTAAGCGCAAGAATTTTTAGTCAAAAATATGCAAATGCTATTAGACAGTTTTGTCAAATGATAAAAAATGTTTAATCAATTGTCAAAATACGTGCACAGATTTTAATGTCTTTTATATAATATACTCTGTGATACTAAAATTACAACACCAAGAAGAGAATTGTGTGACTAAACTTGGCGGGAAGGTTTAGCTACTCAGCTCAAAGGTAAGAAATAATTAAAATTTCACTCACATGGATCAATTGGTAATGGCATATCTGACTTTTTTAGTTTCTACAACTTCATTATCGTGTGTATTTTTTGCGAGTCATTTAATGTTGTTGTATCTTGTGGTTTTTTGTTCAATGTGTTTTAAGAGTGTGATTATGCGTAAAAATTAAACAAATTTGATAGCGGCCGAATGAATGGCTTACGCAAAGGTGAGTTTTCGTACAGGAAAATTGCAAAACGTCTGAAAAGGAAACAATCCATTACCATGCGCTGTTATTAAGTATATACTAAGGAAGGTTAGAGTCGTCGTAGACTAGGAACTGGAGGACGGAGGTAAACAATTCAAGTGCAGAATCGCCATCTTTGATCAGCTCAATCGCTGATTTATGATTAGGTAATACAGGGCGTACTGTAACCCTTCGAACAATTTACCGTCAAATCAAAAGTTTGGGATTGCAATCCTATGGTCCACATCTTGTGCTACCACTGACGGTACAACACCGACATTAACGTTTAAAGTGGTGGTTGCGACCACCTGGAATCTGGTGTAGCATAGAGTAGTCTGTAGTGATGAATCCCGATTCTGTTTGGGGATACATGATGAAGCATAAGAGTGTGAAGCCAATAGGGAGGGGACCAACACATTAATAAATAAAAATTCTGTTTATCTTTGTTCTTTTTCTTTAAAATTTTAATCATTTACTACCTCTGAGTAACTCTTTAACTTTTCTGCCAAGTGTGGTCACAAACTTCCTATCCCTTTTTGGTTCCCATTTCCATGTCACAGATTATAATTTTATATATTTTTTAATCTCGGTAGTTTATAACATATCATCTTGATTAATTTAATGTTACTGTTTGAATATGTTGTATATTTTAAACAAATTGTCATTAAGCAATGTTTAAAATTGAAATAAAAAGATAAATATATTTTGCTGGAACTCTTGCGAGAAAAAAAGGGAGCCCACAAATTTTACTTGCTCAAGGGCGCTGAATATGTAGCTACGCCACTGTTAATAATGTATATTTATTTAAAACAACCAGTCACAAGCTTTCGAACATTATCCACATTTTTCTTCAGGTGGCATAAAAAAATTACAAGTCTTAAAACAAGGTAACTACAAAAAATTAAATATCAAGAAAACTTAATCAAATAAAAAACAGCATAATTTTGCTTAAAGGTCTAAAGAACAACTACTATAAAACACTTTATATGCAGTAGCTTAATTTATTATTGATTGAAAGAGTAAATATTAGAAAATAATAAGTAGCCAGGTATCGATCTTCGTAAACATAGTCCCAATTAAACCTGTTAATTTTTTTTTAAATTTCGAATTCTTCTCTGATCTTTTTTAAATGCCACGTCGTGGTGTTAGAAAATGTTTTAGTTTTCTCAAACATTGCGTTATAGAAAATGGATATTGCATGTTTGGCAATGGCAGACTTAATAATCTGAAGCAAAAAAAATTCTTTCAATGTAGTATTAATTGTTCTGCCAGTTTTTTTAACGTACCTTTGTCACAAACTCAACGACTCTGGTATACTAGTATTGAAAAGAGTTATCTGAGTGTAGAAAAACATGTTTTGTAGTTAGTCATATTTGTCGTATAACATGAAAAACTTATTAACATAGAGGCTTCGAGATCATTCAAAATTATTTGAGGTGATTACCAAAAGGGACAAAATATTCTTGATGCAGATAACGTAAGAATATAAAAAATATTCAAAGAAAGTTAGAGCAAATCTAGTCAAAATTTTGAAATGTGAAGAATCCGTCTAAATAAATAGTGTTTAACGCGCGTAGTCAATGAATATAAATACCAGTTTAAGACCAAAATGCAACAGTATTTATAAATATCAACTCATAATCATATATAAATTATTTGTATGTTGTTTTTCTTAAATATCATTACATTTTATTAGTTGGTTTTTTACCTTTTTTATTCGTTGCATTTTTACCGATTTTTACCTTTTTTTATTCGTTGCATTTGTGAGCTTGCAATAAACAGTAAACTCATGTAATTTAAATCACAGCATATCAAACAGCCGAGTAAATAGGTACTACAGTTAAAGAATTTTGTTAGAATCGTTATCATTTATTTATAATTCAAGTTTTGTCACTTTTACAACTCACAGTACTTGATAATAGCCTGTACCTAATTCATTTTATTTCTATTTTTGATAGTACTTTTATACAACTAAACTATACAGATGGCGGTACTGTTACCAAGAATACGCTCTCGCTCAGGTACGTCTAGTGTTACCAGATTAATAGTAAATGTTAAGAATAACAATATTTTCAAATGCTACAAATTTAAGGAGTTACTTTGAAGTATATGCTCCATCAAGACACATCTGGTCAGTTCAGGTAGTACTTGCTTAACGTCAAAGTATTTACTACACTGTTTGTACTAGTTTTATTCCGTACTATATGTTTAAAAATGTGTAGCATCTATTATTGGCGGAGAAAAGGCAAGGAATTAACAGGTTCAGACATGTTTATAAGATATTTTGTTTTATTTTATTATTATAGTATTAAAGTGATAGCGGTTGTTTAAAATGTCTTCTGATCAAGAAATTTTCCAAAATGAAGACTTAGGTACAATTAGCCTTTGTTATAATGCTAGAAGATAACAAGATAACTCTGAATAAAAAATGACACCTGTCATCAAATCTGCAAAGCTCTTAAAAAATTAACGAAGATTTACAACACAAAACAAAACGTAGATATGATATAAGTGTGAAGAAAATTATAGATATGAAGAAAAAAAATTAAAAATTAGATTAAACGAGTGGCAACAAAAAATTTATGACATATAGAACAGAAATAAAAATCTAGTAATTCAAACTGATATGCTTATAGGCCTTGTATATTTTTTGTGTAAATGCATTGCAATTGAAATTAATATACCTATCGCTTTACTGATGAAGAAGATGACAACCAATCAATTGAAAAATTGCAAAATACATTAACTTATTAAACAAATAAACACTGCTATAGCTTAAAAAAAAGCTGCAATGACTCAGAAAAAACCCACTATAGCTCAGGAAAAATCCACAGGAGTTACAGAACAATTTGTAGAAAATTTGCAAGACAACAAAATTAATAATTAAAAACATTAATATTTAAGTAAGTGTTTTTTTACATACTTAATTTTTATTTACGTTCTATTATTTTATTCAGGCATAACAAGTTGTTCTTGTTCAAAATCTTCATATGGATCGTTCAAAATTTGGCACAGTTATCTAAAACAAATCCACATATACTATATCGACATATTCTATTACTTTTAGCCGAACTGTATAATTTATATTAAAAACCAAATTTATTTATCTATACGTCACACGCGTTAAAACAACGAGTACGCACTTCTTTTTTAATTCTGACTCTAATTTCTTTTGTTTGCCATTTATATTTTTGTCCTACCTTTATCCAAAATATTTTGTTTGTTTCTTAAATCGCCTCAAATATTCTTGAGCTTTCGGGAATGTTTCAATATTTTTTGAAATTAGAACATGTAATAACAGCGTTGTTAAAACATTTTAATGACCAAAATTTACACCGTACACGTTTATTGTTCAACTCTCACTAAAATCGCTTATTTTTTGTTTTTGTATATTTGTAATAAAGTTCCTTCCTTGAAAATATTGAATAATAAGCAGTTTTAATTAATTTTTGCACTACTAGTCGTATACGCTTTTATTATTACGTATAATATGAAGTTGTAACGTAGCACTTTTTTAACGGCAGATAAAATATTTTAGTATTAACTAATAACTTACAACTTTTTTAACCGCAGATGAAATAATTTAGTATTAACTAATAATTTACAAAATTATCTACAAGTTATTTGAAATTATACAGGGTGTAACAAGTATAACTAATAATCTCTTAATAAGGGGTAGATATGGTAATTTACAACACATTTTGTTCATAAACATGTGGTCTATCTTTTTATAAATTTTTCTTAAAATTTTTTGTAATAATTAGATGTAATTACAGACTTGGTTGTTCGTTATAAGAAAACGTGATATAAAATGATTAAAACTGTGCCAAGCTTAAGTTTACTATTAAGTATTAAGTTTCTGATGACCAATAAACAACATTTAAGAGATGTCGTGCTAAATACATGGTTATTTTTAATTTACTTTAAGATTCACAATAACAACAGAAAAAAGTAAAGTAACTATGTCAATCGGTTATTTTGAAGTCATAAATGTAGAAAATAAAGAAGAATTAGTAAATTATACGGAAAACTATGAAACTGAATTGAACAAATAACAAAACTAAATACCAAATAACCTAACTACAAAAATAATTTAATGTATTTAAAATATCTTGAAATAAATAAAAATCGAATCAACAGTAACGCACAACCGAAATAGACACAATGCCTTCTGAATAGACAGAAAAAGAAATTTTAGCTACATAGTCTTATTTTGTTAACCAAGGTTATGGTTTCTGTGTGTTCAACAATCTACAGTTAAACTAAGCAAAACAATCTTATCGTATTCTTGCACTTTATACGTGTTGTTTACTACTAAACGATTATGAATTGGGTCATTGACTTTTCTTCGTACGAATTTCCATTCTAAGACAGGACCGTCCTTAAATTTTATTATTAATCTTTTTCAAAAACTATCAGAAATAGACCTTCTGTTTATAATGCAAATATGATCTAAATCATTACAGCTATCGCCCATTAAGGGATAATTAGTTATA
Source organism: Aquatica leii (assembly GCA_035610365.1). Classification (NCBI taxonomy): domain Eukaryota; kingdom Metazoa; phylum Arthropoda; class Insecta; order Coleoptera; family Lampyridae; genus Aquatica; species Aquatica leii. The sequence continues at coordinate 70,172,338 of CM069435.1, forward strand.
CCTGTTACACCCTGTATACGAAGTGAGTTTTTCAAAATTTTCAATTGTTTTAATTTTTAAACAAATGCGAAAATAAAAAATGCAAAAATGGGTCTGTTTTAATAATGAAGGAGGCGACTTTTGACGTTTAAACGACAGTTATAAAGTCAACTTTTTGACCTCCAGCAACTACTTTTTAAATGGCATGACCATACTTTTAATACGTGCTTTTTTAGGAAACTTAATAAGGAATTCAACGGTGTGCTTGGTTTATAATTTTGCCAATTTTTTGACAAGAGAAAAAAATTAATGAGAAATAAATTAATTTACTGATAATTAAAAAAAAATTTAATTTTATAAAACTAAAAATTTAACACAAAAAGTAGTCTATAAAAAAATGTATAGTTTATTAAAATAAAAGTAATTTACAATAACTATTCAAAATCACTTCAACAAAAAAGAAATATTTTACAACAAGCGTTGCAAATGATCTCCGTTATTCTTAAGACAATGCTAAAGTCTGCTCTCAAACCCTTGTCGAACAATTTCAAAAATTTCAACTGTGAGAGTGACTACACCGCAGTTCCTCAATCGACTCTCGTAGAGTTTTAAAAACGACTTTAAATGACCTCATAGGAAAAAGTCCAATGATCTTAAATCCGGGGATCTGGGAAGTCATTCAATAGGTCTCTTCTGCCAATCCACCGATCTGCATAATGGTCATCTAACCATTGTCCAACTGGTCGTACGTAATAAGAAGACGAAGTTCCATTTTTTTGACAAATTGTCAATTGTTTGTTGAACGTATGTCCTGCGTTATTTAAAAAAATTTAATTATTGACCATTTTATGTTTAATCTTTTATTTATTATTTAGTAAACACAATCTCGTAAAGTTGCCTATGTCCTTGGTCAGTGGATTGATCCACTTGATTTTATTTTTTGGTCTGATGAAGTGCTCGCTTTTAGCACGAAACGTTGCCACAAAAATAAATTAAAGTGGTTTTACATGCCCCTTCTAAACGAAGAATTCCAAATTAATTAGTTCATATACAGAGGAGGAGAAAGAACCTTTACCAAGTAAAGTCTCATTTAAATGAAGATTTCTATCTGTGCCCTTCTAATTTTCCAAGTCTTTAATTATTAGCGGTTTGATAACATTTTTTATTACTTCAAGATAAAGTGCATCTATGAAAAAACACCAATGATAGTATTTTCCAAAACTCCTGTCAGGAACGTTAAGTTTTCTGGGGTATTAAATGTACACTTTCCGCAAATTGTGAGAATTCTCGTCGTTCCAATACCGACAATTTTGTTTCTTGACATACTTATTTAAATAAAACGTGCACTCATTATTAAAACAATACTTTCTTAGAAATCGTGAAGCGGATTTGCATTAGTTCGATGGATGATAGTTTGACAAAATCAATTCTTCTGCCTGAATCATCATCTCTAAGTTCTTGTACGATGTTCATTTAGTAAAATAAGACTTGTGACGTTTTAATGCTCTTGCCACAATTCTTTAATACAATCCTGTTTCTTCCGTTGCCTGACGAGTTGACATCGTTGGATATATAGCAAACTGTCCAGGTACTGAAATATTGACGGCTTCATCGAGTATCTTCGGTTTATCTTTTTTTCTATTAGCAACAGATCCCGCTGCCTCAAATTTGACGAAAGTTTGTGTGACTTAGATTTCGGTTAAGATGTCTATTGTTAGGGGTTGTGGTTGTTTTTAGTGAACAGCCGTTTTTCATGCCATTGATAAACAAAAGTAGTAGATATTTAGTATTAAAACGTACAACAAACCTGATATTTCATGAAATGTATTAAATTTTCTAAAAAATAACTATTACAAGTATAGTCGCTCCATTTTTACAAAATTAAGGGTAGTTGCTGGGGGTCACGGGGTTAATTTTACAAATGTCGCTTAAGCGTCAAAAATCGTCCCTTTTAATACTAAACTGACCTGTTGTTGCACTTTTTTATTTTCGCATTCGTTTAAAAATTAATGCAATTGAAAGTTTTAAAAACTCACTTGATATATCAATGTTTTTAAATAATTTTAGTAATTTAAAAAAAAACGTAATCTATTTATTTTTGTGTTTTAAACGACAATTACATCAAAATTAATGATATTAAACCAGTAACAACTGTCACAACCATAGAACAAAACACTCACTTCATTTCTAATTTGAAATAATTATAATAAAGTTTTAATTTGATTTAGTAACAATTTAGGTTAAACGAGTTTTAATAATTATAATAGTGGAAAAGAGATCAGTGTGAGCCCGGGCCCACAGCGGTAATTTTTTGTGGGTGGCAAAATAGATCACAGATTTAGAGAAGGAAAAATAGTATATAAATTCAATTTTAATGAATCGATGAATTTCCAAAAAAAACGACTTCCCGGAATATCTTAATAGTGTTTGTGTCCTGTCCCTAATGCCTTTTAACAGCTTTGACTTTTATCGGTATTTGTTTCTATTCCATCTCTGTTCTTGACCACTTGTGTGGTTTCTAGAGTGATCTAGTGTAATTTTTATGTGAAACTGTTTGCTTGTAAAAGCAAAAAAAAAACTTTTTTAAAGTGCAGCCCAGGTTCCTTCAATATTATAAGATTAAGAAAAGTATAGTGTTAAATTTTTGGGAATATGTTATGGATAAAACAAACAATTTTTTTTAGATTATAATATATTTAAAGAATTAACACATTTATATATTATTGGTAAACTAATAATTTTAATAATTCATATTTAACCAATAACTATGAATTCCCTTAACAATTTAATATTTTTTAGGGGTTAACATTTGCTACTTTCAACGGACACGCATGGACCTAATACTACTTGTACTGAAATTTATGAAGTATTTACTCTTATTAATTCTGACTCTTGTGAATGGGTGATCAATGACGTAAAGTCATTGAATTTTTATTAAAAAACCGCATTTAATAAAATTTGGATTCGGATTTTACGAAATCCAAACGATTTAGTTCTGATAGATCACGTTCTTAGTCAATGCCACTTTTTACTTGATCTATCGTAAACGATGAATCAAGACAAAGTATATTTAATTTATTCTCTAAAGACAGGAACTGAGTACTGTGAACTAATACTATTCCACCAGCATTGATTATTTGCCAGATGTTTCGCATGTAGACCAGTTGTCTTTTTTTATCCAAACTGTTGCTGATGATAGTAAGCTAACAAAACATTTTTTAGGATTGAAGCATAATGTTGAACATAAAGCTAAACAGTTGTTTAAAGCTTTAATGGAAGTTTTAAATACTTGACAAATTGATATACAATATACAATTTTGACAATGCTTTTAACATGTTAGATGCATAGTATGGTTTAGAAGGACGTGTCTTGTTTTCTGTGTCTACCCATAGATAGAATGTTTTGCGTCAAGAACTAAAAAAAACCATTCTGTTGTAATGAGTCTTTCTGCTACAAAGTGGAATGTGTAAAAATTATCATGTCATTTATATGGCATTAACTACTATAGCTAATGATATTGGTGGAAAACCAATCACTAGATCTGAAGCTAGAAGCATCATTCAACATTTTAAGCGATTTGAAATAGCTTTTTTAACAGTACTGTAATCGACGTTAATGGAAAGATTCTATGCAGTACAGATTAAACTTTAATATGCAGTTATTTGCATGAGTGAAGTGGTAGATTTGTACAAATTATTTTAAATTAAAAAAAAAGACTTATGAATTATGATTATTATGCTCTGGGTCAATTTTTTTACTTCAGAGTTTTATTATTTCAAAAGTTTTATTATTTACAATCTTTGATTGTATTAACTATAAAATTCTAACCTTTTTGTCACTAACCGGATAACTGTAGTTACAGTAAGTTGTAAACTATTGAAAAAAGTTGGTTTGTTTTCGAACCTTATTCCTAGGCAAAAAAATATTACCTTTTGATCCAGATGGAAGGTATGTGGGTGTTCGAGTTTTGTTCACTGTTTCAGAGGTGTTTGGTTTTTTAATTAAGAATCGGTATTATATTTGTACTTTCTAGATATTATAAAAATAACAATTATTATAACTACAATGACAATATTGTTTATTAGGCCTAATCGTCAGTGGTGTTTTTAACTGGTGAATTATCGAAGCTTATGTTAAAGATTTATAAAAAAATTACGGGCAAAATAAAAATAACCACAACCACCCTTCAAAAAAAAAAAATTGTTTGCACCGGGTAAATAATCACTTGTAGCATTTTGTCTTCTAAAATGTATTATTCGACAATAGTCTTACAGTTAAACTCAAGTTATTCTTATCCTGACCTCATCACCGCTGGTTTTATAGTAAACATTTTTATAAAGAATCTATACATTTATTAGACAATTAAGACAATTTTTTATCGGTGCATGAACTGTTTAAGAACACAAATTTCATCAAATAGTAAAACAACAAACTTTTTATAAAAATTGTAATTAAAGACACAAGAAGAAACTTAAATGCAAGTGTAGTAAATCGATTTAAAACTTAAAATTATGTTTCGTCACAGACTTAGTGTCATGATTGATGAAGTGACCTAAATGAACAAGCATTAAACATAAGCAAAAAAATGATTTTTAAAACATTGGATGAGCATTTGATAGAAGCTAACGATAGGTAATTTTAATTATAGTTTGAGAAGGTCTGAAGGTATAAAAATTTCTGAAGAAATTTGAAAGGTTTTTTGACTATACTTCTTTCCAAACCAATCTTAGCAAGATTTTATTCATAACACCAAAAAAGTAAGAAAAATGTATAAGAGCTGTTGGACATCATGCAAATCTTCTACTTCTACTTTCCTTTCTCCAGAAAAGGTGACAACGTTGAGAAGCTTGTTAATGAAAAAAAGGTTGACGTCACGCATATCTATCATGTTGATTCATCAAGACTAAGCACTGTTCAAAATAAGTGTCAAAAAATACTTGGTCAGAAAGAAAAATACAGATTGGCTCAGTTTTAAGTGGCAAGCGTAGAGTAAACACTACATTTGAGTCTGCGCCAGTGCATGTAGCAACTACGTCTAACTCATGCTAGTATTTAAACATGAATAAACAATTAGCTTAAAACAGAAGGTCCATCTAAAAATTTGATCAAAATCTCCGAATCAGGTTACATAAAAAGTAACGTATTTGTTAAGTGGTTTAAGAATTTCATCAAGTCAGTAAAATCAACCAATAAACACAAGATTATTTTAGTTCTCGATAGCCGGAAACGTAGCGTAATAATATTGCACATACCACTTATTGAGTTCAACCCTTTGATAAAACTTTTTTCAGACCATTGAAAAGTAATTAAGCAGTGCTTAAAATCAAGTCTTGAACTGTGTGTTTTTTAGTACCAAATGACTGGATTATATACAAGAGTGTAGAGAAAAACAGCAACAATAGAAACCTGCATTAACGGCTTTTTAGTAAACAAAATTTGATTGTACAGTATTTTAAAACTGCGACTTTGCTGCATCTAAAAAAAAGTTTTGTCTTTTAAACATTTGATATTTTTAAATGTCGGGGTCTCTAACAAAAAACCTGAAGATGTCAACATCTTAAATATGGACGACGGTTAGTTTGAATTTAATTGGCTTGAAACACAACACACAACAACCAAAGTTCTGAAAGACTAGTCAGCTTTCGGTAACTAAAAAGTATTCTCTTTTTTATACAACAACCTACCCAAAATCCGAAAAAAGCAAGAGAATACAAAAAGTAGCCATTTTGACAAATAGCTCGTACAAAAACTAACTGGAACTAGCAAAGAAAAAGAACTAAGTTACACAAATCTTGACGCAAATAACATTTAATTTATTTCCCATACTGATTATAGTTATCAAAATTACTATCTCATGAATTATTCTGTTACAAAATAAAACTTGTTTCTTTACACTATTGATTTTCGTAATAATTATTTATTTTGGATCAATAGATTCCATATAAACTGTATAGGGTACGATGAAGAAAACATATAGGAAGTACAATGGAAGGAACTGGTTTCTTTCATCGCACCACTTGCAGCGCGTTAGTAATTTTAAATACTAAATTAACTTGACATAGCTTGTTCTATATGTTTGTATAATGTGTAATATTTTATTATTATAATTGTTTATTTATTATTTAATTTAAATAATAAAAAAATAATGTCTTGTTAAAATTTAAAAAAAAACTGTACAAATAAAAAGTTGTTATATAGATAATAATTCTGAAACTTTAATTAAATTAATGAAAACTTTCTTTTTAAATTTAATAAATTAAAACGTTAAAGATTGGTCACATTACTTATTTGCTATAATAATATTTAGTTACATCGTTATATGTCTTCATTATAAATATATATCCTGACTATAAATCTTTATTCGTTATAATTTTTGGTAAATTAATTAATAACTTGTAAAAATATTAATTACACAGTCACCTAATTTTTCTTTTATTACAATTTTTATAACTTGAATCATTTTTGTGTGTTCATTATTTATATTTATTTTAGTTAAGTTTTTATGTCAAATATTTTATTAATTATACACATAAAATCTTTATTTTTGATTTTCTATAATCGTAGTGTATAAATAAAATAACTTTTTTTTACTCAAAATTGACTTTAATTGTAAAATTTACAAAAACAGGTAATTATTCTTTTTAAAACGTTACGGAATTACTTTGAAGTAGACGAAGTAGATGGCGTTACGAAGCTATGTTGACACACTTTTTATAAGAACGTAATAATTAACGGCTTTTAATAAAAAAATAAAAGCGTATTTATACAACAGTTAAGTATAAATGAATCACAAATTAAGAATAATAATTAATTTAAACGGTTCGCTAATTTAAGTTATTTTTGAAGAAAAACGCCTAGATAAAGTAAACCCACATTGCAGTAAACTCGCAAAAAGGTTTTTAAAATATTATACAAGACCTGTATAGTTTTATTTTTTAATATGAGAATTGGACTATAAGTAATTAAATTAACTATGAATTAATAAAAACCATGTACTTCTTAACCATTTAAACATTTGTTTAGCGAAGCAGAATTTTAGGTTTAAAAGTATCATAAGTTATTGTACTTGTACCTGTATAAGACAGCGATAAAGAAGTAATTACAATACTTATTAAAAATATATTATCAAAAACACCGTCATAATTTTTTGAAACATTTGTTAATTCTTTATACTTTACTTTTACTTTACAATGTATACAAAGCATTGACGTCTTTTTTTATTACACTAACCAAACTTTATTTTTTTTTAATTGGTAAACTGTTAAAAAATAGACAATAGGTAAATGAACTGTACCGTATAACAATACAATAATGTTTATTACCATTTTACAATGAAACAGTTGTATGTTAATTTGTTTTAATTATAAATGTTAAGAATTTGCCCTTTTGTAATTTAAACCTTTGACACTTTTATGAATTTAAATGTTTTATAGGTACCTATTTTATCTAAGCTTTTACTACTTTTTATTAAATACTTATACAACAAGAAATAGAAAAAGTAAATTAATATTTATTTTATTCCAAACGTTGAGTTCATTTTTATTAACCAAAAATATCCAATGACAAATCGTACTTTAGTAAAACAAATCAAAAGATGATGTGCGTATATTATAGTTTCAGTTAGGTGATTAACCCAACCAATAGAAATAAGAAATGATAACTAAACAGTTTACTTCAATAATATGGTTGTTGCTAAGTGAGGTCATAACAAAATTTATTATAAAAATTAAGCTTTTTTATGCGTTTTATGCAACAACAAAGCTATTTCTGTACACTTATAATATAACAGTTTCATGATAGTTAAGCATTTCTTGGTAATTTACAAAAGAGTATATTAAGAAAATACAAGTGGTTTATTATAATTTAGATAATAAATTAAGGACTAGCAATTTAATGAGACACTCTGATAACGTTTTGTGTTTAAAGTATTGTGAAATTGTTAATGACACATTAAAATGGCATGAAAAAGTGTAGGGTTTTGCAATACGATAAACTGTATTTATTGAGACAAGTAAATTAATTAAAGAATAAATTGACTTCAGATTATTATATTAATAAGATTTTGCACAAAAACTATAAACGCTTTTAACTAATACCAACAATTTGACAATAGTTAGGTTAACAAACCTATATTTAAAAAACTTTTACTTATTTTAAAGTAAATTATTTTAAATTGTTTTTACGATTGTTTAACTTTATTTAGTTCGTTAGTACGTTAGACTGTCATAACTCAATCAATGTACAAAGTGATTACCACAAAAATCTAAAATTGAGTATCTTTACTGTAGTAGGTAGGTATACGTTATGTATATAACAAGGATAACGCCAAAGGAAGAAGAAATGTAAAGAAGTTGGTAAGTTGTTGGCGGTATTAAGAAATGACCGAATAAAAGATACTTTTGTGTTAAATCGCATCTTAGATTTTTTTTAAATCGAAAAGTGTTAAAATTAAAAATTATGTAAATGGAGAATTTCCAAAATTAATTAAAACAGCTTTAAGAAGCTCTGGCATACATACATGGAAGTGAAACACCAACGACAAAATCTTATTGATACACAATCATATATGCTAGTTCCAGCACCAAAAAAGTGTTTTTTTTAATAGAGACGATTGGAAGTCATGAATTACCTACTTCGAAAGGTACAGACAAGCTACGAAACAAAACACAGACGATTAAGTTAATTCGCATGGGTGTGAACATTACGAAATTCTTAAAAACAATATACAACCATCACAATCAAGCTTTACAACATACAAACGAATAAAAGAATTTCTGGATAATCATATCACTGAAACTGCTAATGTTATTTATGAATTTGAAAAATTCAATATGCGTAAACCGCACAGGAATATATTAGTGTGTTAATTGGTTTGGGAAAGACGTGTAATAATCGAACGCCCAAAAATGAATTAATTCGAGATCGCCTTGTACTTGGTATTTGAGACGAAAAGAAAGAAAAAGACTAACATTAAAAAAAGTTATTGATGATAAAATAACACTAGCAGAGCGTATTAAGAATGAAAATAAGAAATTACAAGAGTAGAATAGTTAAATAAATCAAATTAAAAACATCAAGGGCCAATATCCTTATAAAAATAAAGGTGAAAATTCACGGTACAAAGCTTGGGATAAAAAATAAAAACCAGTCACAAATTACAGTCACGGTAATCAAAGCAGCTGCAGAAAATGTGATACAGGATCAATTCATAAAATTTTTTAGCCTAAATAGAAAATGTAGAAGATGCAAATTAACAGGAAATTATGCAAAGTATTGTAAAACTAAACGGGTAAATGAAATTACTCAAGGTAGTGACAATGAATGTGAATCAGAAGATTCAACCTACAGCTTTTATCAGGTGATAAATATTAATGCAATCAAGTCAAAGTAGTTAATACAAAAGAAAACTTATTAAATCGCCCAGCACTGAAAAAATTAAACATTGCAAAATGGGTAAATAAACAAACAAACAAACTGGTGCGCTCCAATGGTAATTGCAGCAAAGAAAAACGGAAAGGATCTAATTACCTTCAATTGAGAATATTTAACAAATTAGATTTTGCAAACGGATTTTGTCAGATAACTTTAGAAAGAAATCAAGAATATTAACCACTTTTAAAACACCACTTAGGAGATCTTCATATAAAGAATTATCCACAAGGTACTTTATGGAATAATTGATCAACTAAATTCTAATCAAATGCAAGTACATGCTGATGATACCTTAGTCCCAGGCCAAAATTGTACAGAATACGACGAGAACTTAAATAGTGTCAGTATTATTAAGTCGAAAACGTTCAACTTTAAATCAAGTAAAATGCAGATTTAAGTTTTTATAAAAAAAATGTAGTTTTCATAACACTAAAACGATTTATTTGTGATACATAGTAAACCAAGAATGCGTTAAACCAAATTCTAATCGTGTTCAATCAATTGTAGAGTATCCACAACCGAAAAACCGATGCTAGACAATTTTCAAAGTTGACAAACTATGTGTTAAAATTTATAGCAAACGTGACAGATAAAACTAAGTATATGGGTGAACCGTGTATTAAAAAAAGACAAACATTTTGTATGAAACCAAGATCATAAAAACGAGTTTGACAACATAAAAAAAATTTGTAAGAACAAAATACGACCCAAACAAAACGTAACGATCATCTGCAGACGTATCGCCATACGGTGACCTCTTGCCGTAACGTGCTGCTAAGTTTCCTATCTTAACAAACCACAAACTATTGACTGTAATACTTAAAAATAAAAAAAATTATAAACTCTCAAACCGCTTTAACAATTCCGATTAAAACTATTTAAGTTTAATTATGCAATAAGGTATGTTACTTCCTGCAACATTTTATGTACCAGAGGCATTATTGCGTGCTCCACTACGTGATGGTTGCGAAGACAAAGACATTGAAAAGAAGCCAAGCTAATCTTATACTGTAAGGACATGATAATTATTTCGGAAAATTGTGTTTAAGTAGCATTTATAAGATTATTATTCAAATTTCTCTAAAATTGTGCAAATGAAAAAGAAAACAAGAAGAGACAGCTGAAAACAATTAGATTACTGTAAATTCCGTCAGTTTACAAAAGAATTTAAATTTGAATGGGTGAGTAGTAGCCTCGAATATCCGCATGCAAGTGGGCAACCAGAAAGTCAAGTCAAACTAATCAAAAAAATCTTAAAAAGGAACAATGATCTTTATATTGCTTTACTATGCTATCGAAATACTCCATTAGAATGCGGTGCACTTCCAACACAACTTTTATAAAGAAGAATACTCCGCGACAGACTACCGAGAAATTCCTCAAAACTGAAACCACAACTACCAGATCACTAAGAAACCAAGAAGAAAATTTAAGCAGAACAGTTGCGACACAAGAAAAATTATGACCAACGACACAGAGTCAAAAAAATAATAAACTAAAGAAGGGAGAAAGATTTGTTTGAATGTATTAAACAATGTTGCTGGATGCGAAGTAAAAACATTCTGCTGAACTTTCATTGTTTATTATTTTATTGTATATTCGTTTTAAAATAATAAATAATGAAAGTTCAGCAGAATGTTATTACTTCGCAAGGGAGAAAGAGTGTTGATAGTCAACATAAAGAGAGAAGGTACTATCAAAAAAAGTACTGAACAACCTCGGTGGTATATATTTCAAACAGATCTAAGTGATGTACAAAGGAACCGTAGACACTTAGAACCACTACCGTAATGGTCAAAGACTAAGAAGGCAGGAACGATGCAGTTTACTAGAACAGAATATACAGGATTCTAAACATAGAACCTGAGCAAAAAAGATTTATTGTTCTATCTATCATCTAAAAGAATATAAAAAAGTTAATAAGTTGGCGGGATTAAGTAATGACCGAATAAAAATCAACGTAGGTATCAAGTTTTCTAAAAATTTTAAAGTGAACAACGTTTTAACAAATACGATTAATGGTTTTAACTAAAATTTATCAAAAAAAAATTTTAAAAATCTATCAGCTGTACTATAACGAAATCTAAAAGTTTTTTCATTACCAAAAATCGTAATTTGTTGTTTTTCGTGATGTCATGTCATGTCCTTAAATTTTTAAAATTAGTTTCTTATTATGCCATTTAATTATCATAGTTATTCTTTTTGACTCAGTAGAGCGGCCTGATGAAGTGCTAATTTATAAGCACGAAACGTCGCAGATTAACTGGACTAGTAATTCTTTGTTTTCTCCTATATGAAGGGATCATTAATTGGATCGGTAACTAAAAGTTTTTACTATGAGCAAAAAAGTGAAACAGTTTCCATTTATTATAATACAAAGGACGGCAAAACCATTTTCTATCTTTTTACGGTCTTTCATCATCATATAGCAACGTAAAAAAAATATAACAAAAAATCTATTTTTCGATGACAAATTTTATATGAATATGAAGTAGTTTTTAACAAATACTTCTAAACGTTTAGGACTAAACTAAAAATGGGTTACTGTAATGTGCATGTCGCTTATTGTTTCGTTAAAAAAAGCAAAATACTAATACCATTATTTATAAAAAATTCCCGTTTTTTTTGCTATGCTGTAAATTTTGAATGTTACTTTCATCTAGTCATTCTTTTTTATAAAAGCGATTTTCAAACTGTGGTATGCGTACCACCAGTGATATGAGAAGCATCTCAAAGCGGCACACAAGCAGCCATGGCCATAATAGGGCCATCTAGTATAAAATATAAATAAATAATGGGGGCAGCAAGCGAATTTCGAATTTCGCTGCCGAGATCTTATTCGGTTTTCGCACGGACCGGCACTGCCTCGAGGTTGCATTTTGGCGTTTGAACGAGAGACTTGTATTTTTTAAACTTTGGTTCAATCAGTTTCGTTTAGTTGCAAGTAAAATTAAATTAAATCAACATGAGTTAGTGGATTAATAGTGCAACGTCAAACAAAACAACTAATGCTGGAAATCCTGTTACATCGAGTTCTACTTTAGAATCAGATTGTGCAGTGATTCGAGATGAAAAAATGTTTACCAAAATACAAAAATTTGTAATCAAATATTATCTTGAGTACATTAATATTGGATTCACCGTGACGATTGTATATAATCAGCCACGGTCACAATGCGTGATCTGATTTAAAACTTTATCAAAGTAAAGTATGAAACTGTAATTATTGAATCGTCACCTTACCACGAAAATTAACGGAACGTCATGTGTTCGTTTACTGGCAGTACCGAAAAATCAGTGGATGCATCTTTTCTAGTTAGTTTAAGAAGTCTGAATAAAGTCATACAATTGGTGAACTGTTGTTGTTGTTTACAGCAAAAGATATGGTTACTTGTATGTTGGGTGAGACGTCAGCTATAGAAATGATATGTTCAACAATATTGTGTCGCGCAAGATTAAAAGTATCGCATTAAATGTTCAAAATCAATTAATAACTCTTGTGAAACATAGTGAATTTTTGCGATACAACTCGATGAAAGCACAGATATAACAAACTATGCTCAACTTATGGTTTACGCTTATTTATTATGTAAGGCGCTACCCACACAAAATACCACGCATGAAATATTCAAGAAGCTGAGTGAAATATTTAAGAAGCTGAGTGAATTATTTGCTGAAATTTGATGAATTTTGAGCTATGGGAGGAAAATTTTGAAGTGTTGTCAAACAAGTAAAATCTGTTGCAGAAAATTACACTTTTATGAATTGCAGCATCCACAGACAAGCTTTAGTAGTAAAACGTAGGCCTGAACAATGTCCTCGAGAAAGTCATCAAAGTGGTAAATTTGATTAAATTGCAAACTCTCAAGTTTCATTTATTTTCGAAACTGTGTTCTGAAGTTAGCAGTGATCAGTGATTCAGTTGCTGCTGCACACAAAGGTGAAATCGCGTTTACGAGAAAAATGCTGAGCACTCTCTGAAATGTAGTTGTATCTGATGGAGACTAATTTTGAGCTGCGTGATCGATTGACTAACAAGCTCTGGATGACAACATTGGCCTACTTATCAGATATTTTCAATTGGATCAACGACTTTAATCTAAGTTTGCAAAGTAAAACAACAAATAGATTTTTAGTAAATGACAAAATAAACGCATTTATCAAAAAGTTTTAAATGACGAACAAGTGCGTTAGGAATAAAAACCTGGAGTTTTTTCATAATTTGGAAAATTTTGTGACTGCATGGATTTAAAATGAGCGACAATGTCATCGATAACATAAAAAATCATTCTCTAATGCTCGCTAACACCTTTGAAGAATATGTTAAAGAAGATTACTCTGGATTCCTTTAGATAAGAAACTCATTCATTTTTTACTATTCGAATAATATTCCTAAAAACCTAACTATTAAGGAAAAAGAGTCTTTGATCTTGCGATAGGGGCTTGAAAGCAGAATTTACCAAACTAGAGTTGTGTTAATTTTGGCTAAGAGTTAAAAATGAATATCCATCGCTGCGCAGAAAACCATGATTCTTTCTGATTCCAAACCACCACGTATCTATGTGAGAACGTATTTTCTGCTATGTTGGTGACAAAAAACAAATACCGAAATAAGCTTAACATAGACCCAATTTTGCGTTTAAAATTAAGTGATAAACAATAAGAATTTTGAGAATTTTAAAAACAAAAATAAAATAATAAGAATACGGTATGTAAACATTGTAAACTTTACATTATAAGTAAAGTGTTAACTTTTTGTACAAAAAAATAAACATAATATTTTCATAAACGATTGTTTTTATTTCGTTACCATTTTGAAAGATTTTTAGAATTTTTAACAGTTCAGAGGTACGCGAGTGCTCTTAAGTTAACGTTTAAAGTGGCGTCGGGAGTAACTTCTTGCTTAGATTACATGATTGTACACTTTACTGATTAGTTAATAGTGTTCAGTAAAATATCTTATTCTTTCGAAATCATTTTTCCAGTTGATTTTTTTTCTGTCGATAAACTACTAACGAGTTTTACATGATCTAAAAAAGTTTCTGTTTATGAATGCGAAATATTGTTAAGAATTACAACAGACACGGCTTTAATTTAAAGTGTTTCTTTAATAAGGATACATTAATAATTAATAATAAACAATGTAAAATTGAATGATAGCGTAAAATAATATTTTTAAATGTACCTAATTGATTTAATAAATACAGCACAAAACGAGTGCAAACTGCAACCAAAAATATTACCTACACTTAGATAAAAGATAATTTATATTCAATTTCTGTTTTTTGTCAGTAGTTACCGAAGCTAACCCAAAAATTATTTGCTGTTGTGAACGCGTCGTATGAAAAATGTAATGTAAAACTAAAGTACTAACCTCGGGATACTAATCAAATTTTGTTAAATGTAACTTTTATTTGTTTGTAAGTCTTGGGATCTAAATAATCAAAGATAATAAGATTATAACAATGTAACAAAAAGCTTTAAAAGAAAGCTAAACATTAGGACATTAGAGACCAAAAAGTTCAAATCACAAAATCAAGTATTATTTATGATTATAAGTGACTTTCAACTTAGACCGCGTCGTAGCTCAGACTTTTTAGGCTTGGTTCTAGTCTCTCGTTGAGAGCCAAAACAATAAGTAGAACTTGGCCTTTGACGTTTGTGAACCCAAACTAACTGACGTTTCGCAAGACATTGCAGCTTGCATCTTCAGAGTGGTAAATGTCGCTGAAAGAAAAAGTGTAAGCGACAATATTTATCATTAGCAATCATGCGGAGTAAGTGTTTGTGTCCTTTTTTTGGAAAGGATAATAACGAAGTCAGTGAAGCGGTAACGGTAAGATAAAGTCCGTTAATTATGCTAATCGCTAATGATATAAATATCGTAGTTTACACTTTTTCCTTTAGTGACATTTACCACTCCGAAGATGCAAACTGCAATGTCTTGTCAGTTTGTTTGGGTTTACGAACGAGAATACGGCAAAGGCCAAGTTCTATTTTTTGTTTTGGCTCTCAAGGAGAGACTAAGACCAAGCCTAAAAAGTCTGTGTATTCAACCACGACGTGTTCTAAGCCGAAATCTAAGCTTATAACCAGTGGCGGCTTAAAAGCTAGGCGGAGTAGGCGGCCGCCTAGGGCCCCGAGTCCGCGTGGGGGCCCCAAAGAGACCAAAAGCACAGACATTTTATTTGATTAATATTATTATTATAAAGCGTTTCAAAAATGGTTTTCTGGTTTGGTTTGACTACCTAGGAGTCCTAAAGTGACTCTGCCGCCTAGGGCCCCGACGATTCTTAATCCGTCACTGCTTATAACCATAAACGAAAGAACCGAAAAAACTTTATACAAGTATTATTTGTAAAGTCCTTCTTGCCAAACGTTTTTTTAAATCAAACTGTAGCTTAAAGTTGAAAAAATTACAAATTTTAAAATAAAAGACATACCTAGTTTGATTAGTAACCGGATGGCGGTCTTCTAATCCTGTATCCATTTTTCTCATCTTTTTCTGCCTTTCGATATTGTTTACATTTCGTCCATTGTCACTTCCCTCTCTGCATTTTCTTCTTCTTATATTCTCTTCTTATCTCTCATGTTCAACAAATGACGATGAGGTACCAGCTTTCTGCTCATCTCTTAGGTGCTTCCCACAAGTCTTCTTCCACCAAGGCGGCATGTTCTACATATCTTGGCATCTTTTGTCATTCTATCCACGTGTTGAATCTATTGCCAATTTCTTTTTTGGTACCACTTGGCAACGTCTTGTGTTTTGCATGTCTTTCTGATTGGTGTATTTGTTTGTCAGTCTCTCAGGATAATGCCGAGTATTGATCTAAGAACCTTCATTTCTGTAGTTTGTACTTTTCGTTTTGATCTTTTTGTTTAGGCTTTAGTCTCCATTGCGTACGTTAGTACCGGTTACACAAGAGTCTTATATATCTTGATCTACATGCACGTATTTATTCCTCCATGTGGTTTGTGTGAAACACCCTGGTATTTTCGTCATTTGTGTTGCCTGTTTTTGCGTATTTTTGTACAAATTACAGTCGCTTGATATCTTCATTCTCAGGTAATTAAACTTCATCACTTGCTGTATGATTTTTTCGTCCAATCCTAGTTTACATCTTAATGGTTCTTTTGTTGCTATATCAGAGTTTGTGTTTCTACACATTTGCATAAAATTATTACTCCTCATTTTAGAAATGGTCTTAACGAATCACTTCGTTTCACTCCTTGCCATACTGGTATTTCCTCTGTAATTTTTTACTTCTATTTTCGTTTTATTGTTACTGTAAGTGTCTTCGACTAGTTCTATTATATTTCTAAGAATGTCTCTGAGTTGTACCCTGTCATAAACTTTAATAAAATCCACTAGGTACACATGTGCCGGGCAGTTAAATTCTACGATTTGCCGCACAATAAAGATTGCACTTGTACTTCTATTTTGCCAAACTCCTCGTTGTTAGTCTGATATTTCTACATTTTTTTCTTAAGTTTCTGTTGAGTGATTCGTGTTAGTAACTTTAGTGAAGTGTTCAATAAGGCCATTTCCCGAATTTTGCGATTGTTTCTTATCACTATGTTTAATATTAAGATGGTTGTATATGTTTTCCATTCTTTAGGTATGTTTGATGTTGACACGTTCTTTTGAAATAGGTCTTCTATGCAGCCTTGTTCTCCGTACTTAAGGAGTTCATTTCGTATTTTATCTGGTCTTTTTCTGTTTTTTAATTTGGCCATCGCGTCTTTTATTTCATTAAGAGTTGTAGTATCTTTATTGTTGTTTTGTGATGTATCTTCACGTGCTTGGATATTTGCCTGTTTTGGTGTTTATTCATACTGTGGTTTAAACTATCTCGTTCACTCTTCTTTTGATATTTTATTCATATGAACATATACTCTCTTTTTTTTCTTCTGGTTTTAAATTATTTTCCACACTTTCCTCTTCGTATAAAAATGATTCCATATCCTCTGTGAATGCTTCCCAATGCTTTTCTTTGATTTTTCTAATTTCAGCGTTAGCTTTATTCTGGCCTACATATATTTTTTCACGCTCTCCTGTAGTTGAAGAGCTACTATATTTTAGGTAAGCTTTTCTCATCTCACTGACCAGTGCTATTACCTCAGGCGTGTACTACAGTGGTTGTTTCATACTATTTATGTTAATTTTGTTTTTCCCAAGAGCTTTATGTGCAGATTTTAGTATGTTTATTTTCAGTTTTTTTCAGCTCATGTCTACTGTGTAGGGATGTGTTGTAGCCTCCTTTCGTACAGATGCAGAGAATGCTATGCGGAGCGACTAGCACAGTGAAAGCTACAGCCGGTACTAGTCCCGGGTAAAGTAAACTCCACTTTTCTTAATTTAAAATGGCATCTTTTAGTAAAACTACTTACGATGTCAAAGAAACATCACACGATGATACTACTAAATGTACTAATACTAATGTTTTTAGTAGGATTAAAGATAATTTTAAACATTGTACAGAAATTTTTATTTCATTGTAGGTATGTAGTATATGCGATTAATAAAAAACGATTTTTTGATTTTTTTGTTAAATCATCAACTCAACGATTCTTTAATTAACGATTTAACTTACTTCTACTTTCATTTAGTATAATTTTTATTTTTTCACTCAAAGAATTTATGCAATTCCGGTAACTGTGACCAAAGCGGAACGCTCGTTCAGTAAATTAAACAGTAAAAACATAAATGATCTTAATAATGTAATTAAAAAGACATTTTTTAAACACTTTCATAAGATTTTTTATTTTCTAAATGTTTGTAAAAACATCTTTACGAGTAGTAGGTACCTACAAATAGAAATAAAAATAATTAGCACAAATCCATACTAATTTGTTACGGAAATCAAGAATCAAGTTTTTAGCGCGAAATCAAAACCACGTAGGCTATTTAAAATTAAAATAAAACTAATAGGTCCAATCTCAACAACGTTTCAAAAAAAGTGAAAACTGCAGATTTTTATAAATTCAAACATACCTATTTAAATTCGCGCGTTTTGTGACGTAGTACAGCTATTTTCAGTATACAAACTTAACTTATCTTTATATCAAAACGATTTTAAAGGCTGGAAAAAAATCGCTTATTATTGATTATAAAAGTTTTTATAAAAACGTAATTATTGTAAACAGCGATATAGTTACTGTTTTCGAATTTTGGTAGTAGGCATTTACTAATATTTTCACAAAGAACTACATTTTCTTATGAAAAAGCTACCTATATAAGCACAAAAATGTTAAAAACAACACGTTACTTCAAACACAATAAGTAGGTACCAAAACAAAGTAAAAAAAGGGATAAGTATTACTAATATTTTATATTACATGTAATACTAATAATAATAAAATTAATTATAATTGAAGGGTTTGGTGCAAAAAGGGTATAAGTGTATAAGTAGACAATTTGAGTTAGTGCTTTTATTATCGTTTTTGCAAAAAACATTGTGAGGTTTTAGTTTAGTGTGTTATGCTACTTCTCTAAAAATGTCACTGCTAAGATCAAAATGCACTTTGTATGTTTTTTGTACTAACAGAAGGTAGGTTTAACTTGACATATATGCGTGTAAATCAAAAATGTAAAAAAATCACTTGTACCCTTTTTGCACCAGACCCTTCAATTGCTTTATTGCAATTAACTAAATTAAATTGCTTAATTTTTTTGCGTATTTCTATATATTTTTTAATATAAATAAATTTCCTGTTGCATTTGACCTATTTTCAGTTACTACTACAATAATGAAATTGTAAATGGAAGCAATTTCTAAGTGAATGGCAAATTGAAAATTAATTGACTCTTTTTTTAATTGATAGCAGCTAGAATTAGAAAGAGTTATGTAGGTAACACGTGTATGGCTTAAAATTAATTTAATTAATAAAGGGTGAACTGTCAGGATGAAACGTTTAATAACAAGAACATTATTCGCGATAATCTCCAAAAAGAAAATTAAAATCTTTCTAAATTGAAAGAATAAAAATTAGAGTTAATTAAAATCCAATATTCAGATTATTTTTAAATCGTCGTTACAAAACTCGTTACAAACAATGATTGCGATTGTCTGAAAGTAATTTATGTAGAATTAAAGTTTACATAATTTAAAGCATTATCTTAGAGCTACCGTTTACAATTAGTAGGAAATAAAGTATGTGTTGTGAATGTATAGGTTAACACGTAGTAAGTAGTAGCAGCTAAGGGAATGTGTAAAAATATAACGGATCTAGTTAATAGTCGAGAGCAGGGTCGGGTAGAGTGAAATATGTATGTAGACACAAAGTTTAGCGATTGGGGATCTTGTAAGTTTGAATTTAAACGGAAAGAGGGGAAGAAAAGCTAAGAAAGAGGAATACACGCCAGAATGTAACCGACGTGTTACAGGAGAGACCGTTGCATGTACAGAGGTGCGAACAGCGGTTGCACACGGGGATGATGTCTGCACGCGGTCGATCCATCACGAGCCACGGATTGGACGAGATGAAAAGGCGGTACGAGGCGGTTCCGTTGAGGCGCTCTTCAATCCGCCGCCGACTCGCCCCGAAGAGGGGAAAAATGCGCTTCAGGAGGGGAGCAGAAAAAGAAGTAGGGCGCAATTTTTAGTGGTGGTGGATCAATCGGTCCGCCGAGGGGAGGCCACAAAAATGTATCTCAGAAAGAGCAGAAAGGTCCCCGGAGGAAAGCTGCCCCGCCACTCGCGATGATTTTTTACGGATCGCCGCGACTACTGCGCTTGTGTTGTGTGATCGCGACAATTTGTCGCCGTTAAAAGAATTCCGTGACATCAGTAGTCGCGTTCTGTCGGTGGCAAAAACAGGGTTTGTTGGAGACGCTCTGACCGCGGAAAAGATTACCCCCTTCCACTGCCCCACTCCGCTCCACCCACTGGGCTGATCCTGCAAAAATCAGAGTCGGCAGAAAGAAGCACTTGGGTCAACCGCAATTATCACCTGGTGCGCTTGTATTAGATTACGCTACCGAATTTTTACATGATATTCGTGGTCGGTCACGTGGTGGACATGCGGCAACGAGTGTAGTGTACAGTGCGTGCTGGAAGCCAAACATGCTTCCTTTGGCGACGACTCAGTGAGTGCAGCAGTGACTGGGACACACCATGTCCCAGTTTGGCTTCCGAGTATCGCCGAATACCCAGGTATTAACATGGCCCTGCGCGCTCCGATTTGGCTTAGCAGTCCCCACGCAACCCCTTAATGCTACCCTGTCAACCCGTGTAAAACCACCTAAAATACCTACCAAAGCGTATGTTAAACTTTTATCCAATTCCGTGTAATGTTATGTATGTAAGTCGTGTTGTATGAATTTTAACTAACAACCCAATTATCTTACACCGAAAAATTTTCAAATTCAATTTTACATGCGTAAAGCTAAATCAATTCGACATGAAAAAATTGTTATACGTTTAACAACTAAAAATACGCTTTAAATGTAACTCAATTAAAATTAAAATTTTGTTTACTATCAGATATGAATTTCACACGCAAAATCATAAAAACAAGCTTTTACATAATCAATCGTGTTTTTTTTTCATTTAAATTATTTGTTTCAACACAACCTAATATTTCCCATATGTATAAACTTTTTAACGGAAGCTTCCCTTTCTGGGATAGTTCAGGCGTAAAAAACGATTCTCGTGCGTTATAAATTTAAAAACTATTTATATACGGTTGCGGCGACGGCAGTGCCATATTATATAATATTAGAACATAAAAACGTTAACATATTCATAGGTAAATGTAGACGAAAAAAGAAAAGAATGTCACCAAAACAAGTTTTATGCTGTCCACTGTTGCATGCGATGTCGCCGATCGTCCTACGCATAAACTTTTTAATAAAAAAAATCTGCCCTTTAACAGTTGTTCAGTGAATATTGTAAAAACACTTGATTAAGAAAAATGAAAATGATATTTATAGTTGTAATTAAGTAGAAGGTTGACATTCATGCATTTTACAACAGATAACATTTAAAATACGAGTGTTTAAAATGTAATCAACACTGTATATATGTAAACCAAGTATTAATTATGCAGTTTATTAAAATAAACAAGCAGCTGCGACGGCGTTTAGATTGTATGTTAACTTTTATGGTTTTGCATTTCTTTTTATGTTGCTAACCTCTAATTCAATTAGTATTTTTTTTCATGCACATATTTGCTTAAGAAATGTCTAAATATCTTATCTGTGCTTACATAAGCTTTTCTACATGTGTAATGCGGTCAATCTAAGATTATTTTAAAAATAAGCGTACCTACTTGTTAACAATGTTTTTATTAAAATAATAGGAATAGGAAATCAAAGCAGGTTTTTTTTTTACTTTTTTGTTTCTCCAAATTAATTGTAAAAAATTGTCACATAGTTGTCAATTTTTATTAACCGAGTTATCCCACACATTTTGCTCACACCAGTTTTAATGAATGCCATTATTTATTCAAAGAAATTAAACAGATATAAATGTTTGACAAATTATATACAATGTTTGATATATAAACTGCTTGATTAATAAATAATTTTCAATTATTATCAACGATGCTAATAAAGTTTTTCTTTTTTGAAACGACTTATATATAAAATAATAAAATAACACTATCTACATATGTGATATTTTAAAACACATGTTATCGAATGACAAGATTTTAACAAGGCCATCATTAACTGTAATTTTTTATATCAAAGTGCGTGACGATAAACTAAAATAATTAATATTTTATTGAATAATTTTTAATGCAGCTTATAAAGTTATTACTTACATATATTGAGTAGTTTATGTTTATTTTACAAACAAATGGAAATTAACAACCACATGACTATAATAAATAACAATTAAGTAGCTTTAATCATCATTAACCAACAATTGTTGCCAATTATGCACCAACATTAAAACAGTATCTTCAAACAGGTACGTGTTATTGATGCACTTAGCTTTAGTGTCGATAATGTTTTTAGAAACAATAGTTAAAACAATTAAGATACAAGAAAATAATTTCACGTTCATTTCATCTAAACCATTGTTGTAAAAAATCATTTTTTTCAACTTTCAATAGTGGTAGTAGGTACCTACTCGATTATTAATTTTTATACATTGTGTAATAGCAGTTTTTTAATTCGATTAAAAGTACGTACCTACTTGTTTCTGCCGTTAATAAAAATCATTTCAAATACCAAAAATCTGTCATACTGAAAATTTCTTAGCTATTGAATTCTAAAATAGTTTTTTTGAAAGTACTTGCACACAAAATTAATAAGTCATGGAAAATGGTTTTGTTAAAGAAAAGTACCAGATATAACTATAACAACCTACATTTTATGATGCTAAATTAAATTCTTATTTTAGTGCTGCCGTCAAAAAATTGAGAAAACTTAGTCATAATTAATTAATCGCATTAAGTATACGTTTTCCACGTTAAAATGTGTATGAATATTATGTGACAGGAACATAATAGAACTTACCTAAACTAAATAAATAGTCAAAGTGCCATATTGTATTCTTTACTGCCGTATATAGAAAAGCGGTAAAAACCTTATTCAGGGACAAAACCTATAGTGCCATCAAAATTAAATCTTTTACCATGCGATTGTAAGCCTTGTATTGTAGCATTATAAGAATCATTTTCAGAATCTTTTTATATGCTAGTAAATATAATTTAGCAGCTGGCCGTACCCTCCACCAAGTGTTAGTAACGCCAAATTTCACCCATCAAAATAAATATTAAATCGTTATAAATCACTAAGGGCACACACACGTTATTTTGTGTTTCGCCTCAGTTACTTTTACTGGGGGAACCAAATTTTCTAAGTGATGAATTGTTTTGTGAAAGTAAAATATGTTTATTTAGTGGTCCGCTAATGTACCGTAAATGATACATTTTTTTTCCTCAAAAATAAATACTGTTTTTTTTTTGTATTGAAAAAACACAGCTGATGTCAATATTAGCGTTAAGGTCTCGAAAATGTTTACTTCCGTGTTTTATGCGTTGAACCACCTTCAACTTCAGTTCAGGTTTCAATTGTATAAAATCTGGCTTCTCTTTACTCTTAATTAATACGGACAAACAAGGTATCGTTTTCAAATACTATTGATTGTACGATAATGGCAATAAATTTTGGCGGCAGTGCATTTAAACATTATCTTCTAAACATTATATATAGGCATTTCTGAAAATGACAGGTCGAAGATAGGGGGAGCTTGGAAAAACGCGATTGAAACTGATCAAATGAAATGACGGAGTATGATTTATCGGTGGATTATACGGTTTAGGCTTTGGATGTTGCAAGCTTTTTGAACACACGTTAGAGCAATGATTTTAGAACAGTTTATAGGAGATTAACTCAATTTTGACGTTTTTGGATATCCTTTATTCATATCAATTTTAATTCTATTCATACACGTATTTAAAGTGGTGCATATATAATAAATTAAAATTCTTGTCTGTTTATAGACATTATTTATTGCTTCCTTTTAGTTAAGAAAAGGCATAGATAATGCGTTGATAATGAATAATTCACTTAAAAACTTAAGCATTCTTACCCATTTACATAATACTTACATATGCTTTTAACATTAAAAGTATGTATATGTTTACACTTATATTTTATATATTTTACGTCATAGTCTTTTGCATTTACAAGTTATTAATGTTTCTTGAACTGAATCTCCTATATAATTAACAGTTTAAAATTTAGTTTTTCTCATTATATAACAAAATTATCAATAAATTATCATGCATTTCTTACTAGGGTTGTTCAATTTACATCAAATGTTATTACTAAAAACATATTTATTTTAAATGGTCGCAAATAGTAGTAATTATTTTAATTTTGTGTAAAAAATAACACAAACTTTTGTTATTGAACATTTTAATAGGTTGTTAAAATTATTTGCATACCGCCAGTGCATTGTTTAATTAAAATTAATTAATAAGAAACATCTTTAGGAAACCTTAAAAATGGTTTTAGTTGCAATAAGTATATTACGGTTTTGATCCCATTAAAGCGTTATCGATTACCCAATCAATCGAATTAGTTTCCTTAAAAAATCAAATTGAAGTCAATGGTTATTTTATAACTAAACGTATCAAAAAGTGGAAGTGTGTTTACGAAAGTTTACGCTAAAAGATTTGTTCTTTTTTGGTTATTACTGGATTTTGAAATATTTTTGTTTGAAACTGATTGCGTGTACACCATTCATTTGCATTTTCTAATTAATTTACAATGAAATAAATTTTTTTTTCGCTATCGGTTGAATTTGAGGTCTTAGATAAAAAGTAAGGTTTTTTTTATATCTAATTTATATGTTGTTTATATAATGCAAGTTGCAAGATTTTGAAAAAGTTGCGCACAATGTTTTTTCTACACGAATCTAAAGCATACATACATACACTTTTATTATTATTTTTAATGGCGACGACATACCACATGGTGTAAACTCATCTTACCGAGGATATCTCTTATTACTAAGAATGCAGGAAGTAGTATTGGTGACACTGAACTAGATGTTGTTAAGTATTATTAAAAAAATAGTTTATTATACGTTTCTTTAAATACCTTTCACTTCTTTTGACTGTTTAGGAGTACTATCTTTTTTATAACTGAAGCATCACAAAATCTAAAGTTTTAAATACATTTACTATTTAGCTTCTATTTTACACAATTCAATAAAATCAACAAAGAATCATTAATGAGATTTAGTTCTAGCAGTTGTATTTTATGTTTAATAATTATCAAAACTCAAGTACTAGAAATCTTTCGAAATTTTGTGCTTGATTTAATAAAAATATACTGTTCAATGACAATTTGCACAAAAAATGTTTGTTTTACATTTTTCTTTGGATTTTTCAAAGCTTTTACAGATTTTTTTAATTACAAATCTGGTGTCAAATTCCAATTCAACCATGCAAGTGTTTAAGTAAAATCTTTGTCATCGCCAGTATAAACTTCAACCTCATGTTAGCATTTTTAAAAATAAAACGTTTATGAATAGAATCGTTTACAAAGTTAGTATCACTTTTGGCAGAAATTGAAAACGTATTTTTGTTATTTTGTAAAATTGTTATTTGCACTTTGAGCTACTACCGAGAATTATAGATCTTGCTAACTTTATTCTAAAATTAGCAATGTTGCAATATCTCAGGTTCTATCAATGATAACATAAATTTTTTATTTCAAAATTAGTTTCTGCGTGAGATCTTTTAGATAAGGCGGATAAAATTTTGTATAAGTAAATTTTTCAGTTATTTAGAAATATTTAAAATTTTTCTCAGGCGAAGGATATGGGGCCATGTAGAAACACCGCAAATAAAATAAAACTATTTTCTTTTAGATAATTCTAAAGAAGAATTAAAATCGCCGAACAACAAATTGTTTTTATCAAAAAAATTTTCGACACGCTCTCGATTGTAGTTTTTTTTGTTAACAAAATTAAAATTAAAAAACAAACTTTATTCTATTATCTATTACGTATTTTAAGTTTTTATGAAGAATAAAATATTTTATTTAGGTAACATTTAACAATTTTGATAGGTATTCAAAGTTTCTTTATAACAAAAAGTAATGTTTTTTAATAAAAAAAAATATATATTATTTTGTCGATTTAACCTAGATGATCATAGAAGCTTCTGCAAGCAAAAAATTTGAATCGTTCTTTTTAGTAAATCGTGATTTGTTAAAGTTTTGTCAAACGATAGCTAAACATTAATTTAACAAAACTGTTATCTAACAAAGAAACAAAGTTGTTACGTTATTATTACTCTTTTAGATTGAAGATTAAATTCATCACTTTGATGTTTTTGTCGACACTAACGTTGATGTTACAAATTAAAAACAAAAAAAGGTCAAAACTACAAATACTAGTTTTTATTTTAATTTTTGAATCATTAGAATGTTTGTTATTGAATTTCAAGGATGTTATCTTTTTTGTCTTGCATTTCAAGGTCGCGTTACTTCAAAAAAGAAGATGTTTCTAAGATTGATAACAGTCTGAAAGCTCATATTAAAAAATCCTTATCCTAGTGATCATGATTATTAAATTCGATTTGATGAAATTTCTTTTGTGGAGGTTGCTTAACATCAGTATTTTCTGCAATGGAAAGTTGTTGCTGTACTTCTCAATCGTGTATAAAAGAAATCATATTTTATTACGTTTTCTCAAATATATCTATTGATCCTAAGCTTTATTTTTGTTACCTACCTGAGCATTAGGCATATTCGATAACTCTTTTTTATAATTGCTCCGACTAGATAAGTTGGCAAACTCTAATAAACTGCTCGTCAAAAGTTAGGGATATTACAAAAAAGTTGTTTAAAAATAAACATTTGCGACAAACACAGTGTTAAAAAAACTAACAATTAACACTATTTCGTAAAAAAATTAAATTCTTTCTAACGTTTAAATTATTTCAAAAATTTATAAATGAATGAATAACATTTTTAATAGGTAGATTAAATAACGGCTTCACAACGTCTTTGTATACTCCTCCAGCAAATTGTTAAGCACATCTTGCCTGTTTTGGATCCAGATTTGTGGCAATAGATGTCTCAACTCGAGAAGAGTTTCAGTTCTTGGTTTATGTGTATTCAATCTGAAGTTGATCCCAAGCATGCTATATGCAATTTAAATCGGAATATCTTGGAGGTAATGACAAATGAGAAATTTTTTATAGCTTCGATTTTACTGGCAGATCGGTGCGGCGTTCAGTGTCATCAAGAAAAACGAACTCTTCGCCGACAGCGACATGGAAAATTTGAAATATCATTGTTGATGACTTCCTCTCTATAAACCCCACCTGTCATATTCCTATTCGATACCAAAAAGTTTGTGCATCTAGTAAAACAAATTTCTCCCCAGATTGTGATCGTACCCTCTTGAAATGGATGGATTTCAGAGACAGGTCTATGATTTCTGGACATTAATGGATTGGCCCAAACTCGTACACATCGACTATCAGAAAATTTTCATATACAAACTTCTATTCTTGATGTCCTTGCGTGCTTAATAGTGTACATACACACTTGCCAATTCAGACGTTTCAAAATAGAAGTAGCAGTTAGATACAGATAACGTTTTGAGAATACAAAATAAAGATTAAAAGTTATATTATCTCTATTTTATATCAACTTTAACTACAGATTCAAATCGGAACTAAATATTTTATTAATACTTTTAATATCCCTAACTTTTGACGATCAGTTTATTTATTTTTTATTGCTAGGCATACTAATTGTTCTATTTGTCGCTTTTTTTTACATCATGTACAATTTGTAATGCAAAATAATTGCAAGTTACGCAAAACACGCTTATCATTAGGTGTAGAATCCGCCACTGAAAGCAATAAAATGAATATAAAACACTCGAATGAATCATCTGAGTAGTCTTAAGCCTTCGATTTATTATCAAAATTCTATATTAAGCTTTTGCCTATAAAAAACTTTGAGATGGCAAATATTTCCAGTTATCGAATTTTATATGAGCTTTTCTTGATTCTATATGAAATCACGTCATACAATTGTAAACGAGTTTTTTCAGAGTAATTTGCAATCAACGCCTTGTTTAAAAAAGTCGTATTTACGTTTTTCTTACCGGTGCTGTAACACTGCATATTTAAGTTTTCTGTTCTTCAGTTTTTTCAAACTTGTTCTGTCCATAATTATATGATTATTAATAAAACGGAACGACTCTCCATGTATTTAATACGTTTGTATAGCAGGTATTTAATGGCGTTTATGTTTTGTTTTATGTAAGTATTTTGTTTTTACTGCGCGTACTTATTTAGAAACGTTTTAGTTTTTGCAATATTTTTTTAGTTATGTGAAACTTATTTGATCAATAATCTTCCAAAAAATACTAGAAATTGCTTTATTGTTAATTTACAATTGTAATGTAACGATTTATTTTGCTTATTACAAAGATAGATAAATTGACTTCAAATTTAAATCTTATATTAAGTAAGAATGCATTTTTGAAGTTTTGCAGCATCAATAACCAGCCGCCACTGACTGTTACAACGTTTAATTATTAAAGCGTGGTTGATTTATACCGTTGATAGCTAATTTTGGCGGAAATAAGAAACCGAGAGATCGCCAAATTATAGTTTCCAAACTAACAGATGCCATCAAAAACATTGTAAAACTTTGTAAAATTTGTCGTTACGAGCTAATCATCATCAGCGGCAGCATAAATACACGCTCAAAAACAATTGCACACTTCCAATATATTATAGCAAGTTCGTTGTCAAGTTACTGAAAAATGCCTTATTTGCTAATTCAGAAAACGGAAATCTCTTTGCGTCATGACAACGATAGATGTTGCTGAAATATCTAAGGACACCAATTTAAACTTTTTTTTAAGCAACAAAGGCTTGCGTTTTTTGCATCAAAATTGCGTTGTTATTACAAAAATAGCAAAATATTACAGGCAACAAAAGTAGAATCAAACAAAATATCGCTAATAAATATGATTAAAGTTTAAGCACAACTAAATCAATTGCGACCGCTCGTATTAAAGTATTTACGTTACACTTCGTAGACAGTGACACCGAATTACCTTAGAAACAATCGTTGTAAAAATGAATTGAATCTGTTCAACAGCCGTTAATTATCAACGCTTACTAAGATTTTGTCCAACTTGAATTTTAACAATTGATTTACTATTTACATATTTAATATATGTGAATAGTAAATCTTTATTAAAAACATAAAAAAAGCTAAAGCTTTGCATAAATCTATAAGTTTATATTTGCTTTAACAATATTTATATTTACATAAAGTACAGGAAAAATTAATCTGTGTGATTAAACATTATCTAAAGTGCCATAATCCAATTAATACGTTATAAAAGGGCGTGGACAAAATTTAAGGGAGGCAGTATGACTGCACGGAAGTTCCCTTAAAGCTCCCTTTTTACCTATAGTTAAAATGCGTCACATTATCTACCCCTAAAGCGTCTTAACCAACGAGATGAGAGTAGTCATAAAATTATCTCAAATTACATTATGTGTTAGAACGGTAGCTTCATAGAAATTTAGTCTTACGTTTAGTTTGATATAAGGATCAAAATTTTGGTTACAAACACGAAATACAAACGTACTCGTCGAGCTGTAATAACCGCATTATTTATTTACTCGGGGGAATGTTCACTCATGCGACCACGCATTCGTTCGCCATTATTAAAAATAAATCTGCTTTTCGGGTTCGCTTCGCACTCGCGCTTCCCCCTGTATATCAACTTAATGTACTGTTTGATTACTATTTACTCAATGCGCATTGGAAAGATTATTAATGTGACTAACTTTTCAAATAAGATCGCATCGTTTAGAAAAGATAAATTAACTACATCGACGGTGCCCTAACATATGTGTTTAAGCAACTTTTTAAAAATGTTGTCGTTAAGATGTTCATTTAGATTACACATTTAGGTGGTTATCACACACTTCTAACAGCTTACGAAACATTTAATTAGGAAAAACAACAGATTGCAAATGGCCATGTCGAATTGCCGAATTATACACCATCTTTTATATAATTAAGAATCGACTATCAAATTTAATGAATGTTGTGTGACTAAACGCAATTCAAATTGAAGGAAACATCAGGCGTTATTATCGTGTATACGGAGATATGACTGCTAATTACTTGTTTTTTACAACTATCTTCTAATAATGACTTATTGTTTTTCAATTTCCTACCTAATTAATAGAGTTAATTAGGAAGCTTAAGTAACAATAAACTAATTGAGTGTAGGTATTAAAAAAATGTTATTATTTTCAGAGCACAGTATCATCAGGACCTAGTCAACCAACCCCACCACCAAGCGGTATGGCAGTGACCTCTTCAGCACCAACTCCTGGAAGTCCGCCAACTACTCAGCGGTGTTGCGACACGGGTCGACCACTATTTACAGACCCAATTACGGGTCAAAGCGTATGTTCATGTCAATATGAATTATTGGGTTACCAAAGGTTAGCTGGTGGTGTACCTGGATTACCACCATTATCAATGTATAGTGCACCTTATCCAGAAGGAATGGCTGCGTACTTTCCAGCTTTAAGTGCTGATCAAGCACCATTTTATACGTCTGCGGTAAGCATCAATTTTTTATTTACATTGACAAACTAATTGAGTTTCTATTAATAATAATTCTTAAATTGCATCTTTGTATGTTCTTATTCATTGTAATGCATATTTGCATATAAGAAAACGTTGCTGCAAATACACGCGCTGAAATTACAACGTAATTACTGTAATTGTATACATAACTCTAAGATTTAATCGCAGAATTATCATAATGCTTAGAAGCTATATGCATATCACTTAGTAAACTTAGCTATGCAGTTCCGTTCCTGTACAACTTCAGTAAAATCGTGCATCTCGTTTTAGAATGAGGATACAAACTATTCACCAGTTTTATATATTTTTTTTATATACATACAACCAATTTAATGAAAAAAATGTACCTAAAAGGAACATAAATCACTAGTTGTCATATTTAGATCTACAAAACAACTTCTTAGCATCTGAATTTTAATTACAGCAGTAGTAATTAATCACGCAGTTGACTTTTGAACCTAACAGTTCCAAGAGCGTCTTTAGTGTCAAAAGATAAAACGGATGTGTGAAAAAAGTTTGTTGATGCAAGAATTTTTCTTTTTTCATTTTACAAATTTCATTTTATAATATACAAAAATTTACAGAGAACGATTTAAATTAGAAGGTTGGATACTGAATATAATCAAGCAGAAATTGTTGGATTATTTCATATTGCGTTTAAAAGACAAGCGAGTAAAAGGATTTGACGTCTTCATGGACGAAATAAATTGTAAAATAATATTATATCTCTGTGCGATTACGACTTCCTTCGCTTTTGATGTTTTTATTTATGACTTTTTTAACGAATTTTTACATTTCCTCAACGCGCTTAACAATATATGGTCGGAATTTTAGTAGTTCTTAGTTAACTTTTGCATTATTGTTCTAAATAATACATTTTGTTTTTGTTTATTATTTTTAAGTTAAATTATTCTACTAGATTATTTACAATTAATTAAATATTTTATCGCCACTATTAATTTAATACGTTGAAGGAAGTCTATTTGCGGGTGATGTTTATTCAGATGTTATTCGAGGTTTGAAATATGCTACTAAGTAACAACGACTCAATAAAATTAATATAAAACAAATTTGTGTAGTATGATAATTATCACAACCAGCTATTGCAAAAGTTAAAAACAAAATGTAATCTAAGAAACTAAAATGTTGAACTCCAGTTAATTATTCGACTGAAGTTGAGCAATAACAAACTGAGTATTAATGGAATTTTGACTGTGATCAGTCTAAAGTGTACGTCTTCTACAACCAAGTTTTTTTGTGATTTAACGAAAAAATTCTAATAGCTTTAATTGATTGAATTATATGTTTAAAATTGTTTTGCTGGACACACTTGACCGTATCTATATAATCTTTTTCTATTACTTGCATTTTCTTAATACACCAAAAACTATTAAATATGATGCCACATATAATACGATTTATGCGACGGACGAGACTAAAACTATTTTATTCTAATAAACGGTAATTAGTCCAAGAAAATTTGCATTGAACAAATTGACCATGTCGCATAGTTGCGAACTATAATTTTAAAAATCCGTCTATATCAAAACATTTTATTATAAAAATTCCTTTTTAATTAGACATTAAAAAAGCTTTTCTGAACTTTTCTTTGTCTTCTTCAGGCTTTGAAAAATCCGAAATGTTTGTCCAATCCAATTGTTTGAGTGACTGTGCAAAAATTAACATTGTCATGATAACGAATAGTGCGTCTCTTCTATTTCACCTAATTTATACTTTTATATACCTATCACACTTGCGTTAACAGTTCTTTAAAGTTTCTTGAGTCGCAGTAGTTATAATTTGGTTTCATCCTTTATCAAATTTTTCACCACTTCGCGTTGTTTGACACGTTGAGCATTGATTAATAGACGTGGAATTGACTCAGCACAAAGTTTCTCACATTTAAATATCTTTGCAATAGTAATTGAATTTGTGTGTTACTAAATGCTTAAACAACCGAAACTGCTTGGCATTTTTTGATATGTTAATTCCAAATTTTACGTACATCTGTTTTGGTAAACTGTCGAACGAGTCAGTACTGCTAAATTCTCAAAAATAATGTTTGTATACCTATACAGAGTAACTTTTTGAAAACGATCCACCTTAAATATCTAGAAAACAAAAACGTTATGTACAAATGTGCCGTAATCGATAATTAGTGTAGTTTTAGATCTGCAGCTTCCCTGAAAAATATGAAATGAAAAGAGGGGTTAAAAGTTTGTTTTTTCTAAGTTCCTTTTAACCTCTGTTTAACTGTGTAATAGTTTTGTATTTCTACGATTCGTTTTTAAGAAAACGTCACTTTTGTGATAAAATTTGCAAGGTAAAAAGGTGAATCTTTTTCTGTAGCTATCAAGCATTTTCTAAAATAAAAACTGTTTCTTATACATTGACATTCATAATTATTCAATTTATAAGTGCATCTACACACGTTTGGGTGAAAATGATGTACTTAGTTGCTGAAAGATTTGAAATGATTTTTATTTATAATGTGCTAGAGCCACGGCAAGGATTTTTAATGATAGGCATTCAAATAAGCCACAAATACGTTACAGAGCTTGTACAAAAGTTTACAGATACCGGATCGGTAATAAATAAGAAAACACATGGTAACAAAGTGGTGAATGAAATGACTTGAATTGAGTTAATACGCCATATTTCATCATTGCAAAATAAAAATTGTCCAAGATGTTTTAAACAGGCGAATAGAGTTTGGTGAGACTATGTCGAATTTAGTCACTGCAATCCCAAACTTTGTAAAACATATCTGCTTTAGTGAAGAATGCAGCTTTAAGACAATGTGAGTTACTGGAACGACGAGAACCCCCATTTTGTCAAAGAAGGTCATACTCAAGGTTCTCAAAAACTGAATGTTTGGGTAGGGATTCTTGGAGATGCTGTCATTGGGTACATATTCATAAATGAAACACAAGCTGGAACATTTACTTAAATATGTTAGAAAACATCGTAGATCCTTTATAATCATAGAAATAGAGAATTAGCAAGATTTAGAAGGAAATTAAATGTTGGACGACAATGAGTTCTTCTTTCAACAAGATGGAGCTCCATGACATTATGCCTTAAAGGTTCGTAATTAGCTTAACAACGGATTGCCGAACCAATGGATTGGCAGACGTGGTACAATTAAGTAGCCAGCACGATCATCAGACTTGAGAAGTTTAGAGTTTCTTTCGCTGGTGCCATTTGAAGTCAGTGATATACAAAACACAATCGGCTAATTTGGAGGACTTACGACAACGAATTATTGATGAATGCAAGCGAATTACGCGAGAACCGTTTTAAAAAGTGAGGTAAGAAATTGAAAACCGGATCTACTACTGTCTGGAACAAAACGGTGCTCATTTCTTGTAAAATTCAACTGTTTTAAACAATATGATTTGTATTTTTGATGAAATTACATTTTTTCATCATTCTTCATTTCATTTCTTCACTATGTGCCTACTTGTCGTTGGAAACCAATGCTCGATTTTTTTGTAACAGTTTGCGCAAAATATTAGCAAATTTTTATTGTTTTTTGATAGAATCATTTTTGTATTCGACCACGAATAGATTTCTGCTTTCAAATAAATTGTAGTAAAATGTATTAATTTAATACTTTAACAAAAAATGTAATTTCATGCGTACAAAGGCGATGGTCGTCAAACATCAAATACTCTACTTTATTCTTGTTTGTTTTAAATTTAAATTTTAAATTGCTACATAGATGGAAAAAAATTGTTTTGCATGAAGTTGGCATAAAATCCAAATTCGAGTTGTGTTTCTTAGAATCATGTAACGACAATTTATTATAAAATAACGTTAAAAAATTGTTAGAAAATGATTGTAGTGGTTTATTAAATTGATTAATATACTCTTAGAACAGTTAACAAATAGAATAATACATATTCCAAGAAGTTTTGTAGCACTAAAAAAAGAGTTTATTTGAGCCACTGAAAACCAATGTGATTTAAAGCTATATTCGTTTTGAAAAATTCCAAAGTATAATTTTGAAGTGTTATTGTTGAATAGCTTTAGAAAACGTCAACTTAAAATTACCATCATTTTTAAGATGCAATTTATTACAATATCGTTAGGTTTTTTTTGCACTTTTTTTTAACTTAGACCTTTCTAGCTTTCAACGGTTTTCAGAAGTAAGTGTACGGGAAGTATTTAGCAAATGAAAAAAGTAATGACAAATAAATTTAATTCCATATTTTAAAAGTTTATGGTAAAAGCTATGAATTAAAAGAGTTTTATTGAAAATTTAAAAGCATGTGAAAAACATCAAAATGTTAACTGAAGAACAAAATAAAAATAAATTGACATTTTTATGCGTCGTCTACAAAATGAAACTCGAGTGGATCATTTTCTTCAACATTTTCATTTGTAGTTATTATATATTTAAAATATTGCTGATAAACTGCGGGAATAAATTGAAAAAGTTTCTCCATGTTTGTTTTTCTTTTTCTCATTTATCGGCAGTGGAGAATCGTACAATAGTTCAAGAGGAATATTTCTGAATTTTTGTGGTACTTATTCCTTTGCGGTTAGGAAGTAAGTTAATAACTTCAAAAGGATACTATTCGTTCAGTGGTTCTTTATGAAAAATCTTACGAAGTTTTTTTTAAACGTACCTATTCAAATTTTAACCAGGCAGAAGCATTGATCTGGTTTTCATTTCAGCGTGTTGCATCTTTGAAGAATAAAATTCACTTAGTTTTATTTATTTTTTTTGGATCTACGGCTTTTTTTTATTATATTGGACCAATCTTCTGTCCGGTATTTTCTTCTGTTGCTGTATGTTCCAAAAATCCATATCATTGGACCAAAAAAGTGTCTACAAACTTATGATATATTTCTTGCAATTTATCTGTGTCTGCTAGAAGCTGGAGCTTATAATTTTTTTCCTGACCGCCACATGCATCACTGTAAGCTATTATATGACTTGCAGGCATACATGAAGTCACTTTCTTCTCCATCTAGTTGATTTATGCCAAGATTATAAACGTACATATTTCAATTCTATATGCAATTGAGCACGTCAATGTTGGATACGGCAAAGCTTTCTGTAAGTCGAAAGTATATCCATAAACTTTCCCCTTTTCGATGATAGACAAAGCTCGATCGTTCTTCAATCTTTGTCTTGCTTTCTCTGCTTTACGTAAGTGCAAGTCATGCTGTATTTTCAAATCCTGTTTTTTCTGTTCATCAGTTTCACAGTTTTGTATTGCTTTCCACAAATCGCATTGTACACAAATGTCTTAAAAGTACTATGGAAATGATGATTGAAGTTTCTATGGAATATATTCCTATAAATTGCTTCTGATACCGACTTGTGATTGTCTTGCAAGCTTTCCTCTTTGTACAAATTGTACATCAATCTAATGTTTAAGTTTGAATTCAAGTATTTTCTGTTAGAATTGTGGGTACGTGTATAGTGCGATGTATAGGCAGGAAGTCTGTTGATGTGGTCGCATACATACATATTGCATGCGTTTTTCGGGGGTTTTATTTATTGCTTTGTACTTTCCTCGTAAATTTTCATCTTAAAACGAGTCACGTGCACGTTTCAGCGCCCTTTGAGGACGTCCATTTGATATTTGGAATGTTTGCAGAAAGTATTTTTTACATAAATTGTAAGAAGTATTGGCAATATTTACATATTAGGTTATTTGATGTAGTTTTGGCAGCTTGACTTGAATTTCTTGCACGATGTGTTTTAACTTCATTTCGTTTAATTAAACCGCAGATGAAAAATTTCTCGTCTTCCAAAAGTTTTCGAAAACGGTTTTTCTATTATCCCACTGATTCTATAAAAGCACTTCTTTTTGCATTTGCAAATAGTGTTCCGCAAATATTTAGTGGGCACTACCTTGTTTTAAGTACTAACATATCCATGTCTTATGTTTCTATTTCGTTTACGATTTGATTCGAATTCTCTAAAACGCTTTCTACCGTGACGTTTATGAATAACTTCAGGAAGATGATCAATCTGATCTTCAGCTACAAAAATATGAGGTTATGTTAAACATTGCAACATTTGCGTATTAATACCTAAGGAAGATGATCTCGAATCTTATGTTTTCTAGTTCATATTCACTTTCACTGAATGGTTCTACTTCTAACTCACTGGTACTCATTTTCAAACACTAAAGGATGATTACAAACTACAATGGTCTAAGTTAGACTTGTATCACTGTATCTATTAACATCAGGAGGAATTAATTACACACGTAAACTACTAGTAACATCTACACGACAAATACTGTTTTTAGTTTTCAGTAATTTTTCTGTACTTTTGGAATCTTTGCCATCAAAAAATATAGAAACCGAATTCATTTAAAAATTACTGAAATGTTTGCATCAGTACTGTTTTTACCTGAAACTGGTAAACATACTGATACCGCTATAAAACTGTAGGCAACATAAAATATTAAGAGATGAAGTTCTTCATTTCTTTATTTGCATCGCCCACAATGGTTGTAATTTTTTAATCTTTTCAACCAAACAGTTGAAAATGTCAACAAAATTGATTTATTTATTGTGGTTCAATTACTATAACTTTGCAAATTTTAAATTTAAATGAAGTAAGCTTATCTCCGTTAATTTATACATTGTATTTGTCAAACTTGATTTTTAGTCTAATGATGATCTTATTTCAAGATTGAAACAATTTCATCATACAAATATTCTAATTGTAATAATATTGGACCCTACGATTTTAAGCGTTTTTGGATTTTTTAATTAAAAAGATTTCAATATTCCAGCAAATGTGTCTATTTCACTAATTAAACATTTTTTTTATTATGCGATTTTGTAAATGCAACCATGTCTGGAATTTCTCAAAGCACACGTTCTGAATATAAACTGCAAACTTCATTTTGTTTAATCCGTATTTAGATTTTATAGGGTTCAAAATTACGCTATTTAAGTGTGTGTTGCAATTTTTTAAGTGAATTTAAATGAGTTTATTGATTTGCTTAATATACAAAAATCTGATCAAGACAAAGAAAACATTTTTTAAACGAGAACTCTTTTTGGAATACCATGTTGTAAGCATATCCAATTTTAAAAACAATTTTGCAAAACTATCTAAGAAGTTTTGTACGTTAGAAAGCGGATAGAGACACCAACTGATGACAATTACTAGAAAATACGTAACTCTTCCAATTGCTATCAAATACAATGCTTAATGTTATCTGTAACTGAGAGAAGGTTGTAATAATATGTTTACAATTTTTAACATTTGTAAAACAGTATGAGTATTTGAGGCAAAATCTAAAACCTTTCGATATGTTAAAACCTGATATATTTTGATGTCAACCAAAAGATTAAAATTTCTTGAAATATTGGCTTCTAAAATTGATTGCTTACAACAAAAGTCTATCTAAATTTATTTTTAAATCGAAAATCTAAAATTTAAGTTTTTGTTTCAAAAGTTATATAAATACTTTTAACTAAAAGGGTTTACTTCTAATTGCTAAGATTTTTTGAACAAATAACACAAATTCTTTAAACAAATTGTTAGAACAAAATTTGTAGATATCTACTTGCAAATCATCCTTTTAAATGAGAAGAAATGCACTTTTGAATATTGTTTCCAGTTCTTGTTTGATACCAACACAATCGAGAGATTCAGAACCACTGGAACTTTAGCTTTGTACAGTTTTCAAACCATACAATTTGAAAATTGTTCTGATGTTTTTTAATGTTGGTTATGTTTAAAAATAATTAAGCAGGAAGCACTGTTTAAGGTTTTAGGAGACTGTGTAAATATTGTTGGCTTTACTGTCAAAATATTTTTAAAATGTTGGATTATCATCAGATAAAAGAATAATCTTTACGTTCAATGGGTAATATTCTTTAATATTTGTTTCTTAAGTAGAAGCATTAGAAGTAATTGGGTGGGAAGCATCTTTATTGAGAAGGTTTGTTTGTATTGTATTGATAATGGAGGCCAGTATATTAATATTGTTTTAATTTAGAAAAATGTAAGGTTTGATATAATGTCTGCTTTCTTCAACGCTAAGATCGAATTCAGCAATATTGTGAAGATTTTTTTCATATGCCAAATGCCGATTTTATTTAAACAAACCATAGTTTCCAGTCATTTCACCAAAAGTTAGGTAATTTAACACCATACTGATAATACTTTATTGGCTTCACTAATGTTCTTAACTAATGGTAGTCTTTGTTTTTTAAGGTTTACAGAAATTAAAGTGTATGTTATTTGTTACTGCAAAAAAATGAATAATTGATGAAACATATACGATAACAACGAGATAATAAAAAGTTACTCAGATCAGTATAGTAATATGATTGTAACAATAGTATGTGATTTACAATTTTACAATTTAAAATTCTATAATTTTAAGAATTCGCAACAGAAATGAGAATATAATTTCTAATTGAATACGAATGTCGGCAAAAAATGTTCTTTTGTCAGAAAGTTGTTCCGTTTTAAATAAAAATATTCACACTTTCTATATATTAAAATCATGTTAAAACAGTTATTCTGATTTTTGTTTAATTAGGTGAGGTGCGTATTTTTAATGAACGACAAAACAAATCGACCAGTTTCTGCTTATTCTTGAATCTTTATAAGTATAAGACACTGTCCTTCAACGGCTTCTAAGTAATCTTTAAAATTTTAAGCATAGATTATATACAATGCATCATGGAAGTAGAAAAAAGTTGTCATGTTCATTGTTAAACCACAAGCATCTTGTGATTAATATAATAATCCGTAATGAAGTTATAGAGACACGTCCCAATCCTGATTTATGACAAAACACATTTTCATTTTGTATAATCTACTGATGTGTTTGTATACAAGGTTCCTCTCGTGGTAAATCCCCGGGGCAAAGATCTACAATGACCACATTCATATTCATTAAGCGCGCTGGACACATAATTAAATTTTAACTGTCATGTTAACTTAATTATT
Organism: Aquatica leii; assembly: GCA_035610365.1. Lineage (NCBI taxonomy): Eukaryota > Metazoa > Arthropoda > Insecta > Coleoptera > Lampyridae > Aquatica > Aquatica leii. The sequence goes on from CM069435.1 coordinate 70,211,815, forward strand.
CTGTTTAAGAATGAATTCGTGCACCTAGCTTTGTATTTTTAAACTTATAATTAAATTCGAGAATGACGAATTGTAGCAGTATCCAACCGATTGTAAACGAAAAATTATAGCATATGGTTTAAATAAACTCAATTTTGTTGGTATATGTTTGTAAATAGTAAGTTTTTTTAAAGGTACGACAAGATACATAATTTGTTTGATGCAGTTCAATTACGCATCGCGAGGCTTAAAACTGTTCTAATTTTTTTAAATTTTAGGTAACATACATTTGACGATTTTTTAAATAAAAATTTTAAAACTTCTAACAAACCCTGTAACGATCAATTTTCAATGAATGTAACAAAAGACAGTGGCATACAGGCAAATACCTTGTTAACATGTGTTTCCTGATGAAACTTTGATCGAAAGCCAGCATCCCAGAGTTGGCGATTAAGCGACAGACATGTTCTCGCTGACGGTTTCCTGCCTCATTAGTCTCATCCCATGCACGTCCCACAGCAATTAGAATATTATGTATCTTGCATGAATCGTGCCAAGTATACAATTGGGGTTGAAATATCAATTACGGTGTTAATATTAAATTTTCCATTTTCAATTCACTCGCACGGTCACGTGCATTAACTTTACCATAAAAATTTATATTATCTACCAAGAAAGTTAAATAAATATTTTCTAAAGAGAATGATTAATGACTATCTTTGTAGTTACTGAATAATGACTTTTGTGTCGAAAAAGTTTTTTTTTATAGTACAAATGCTTTACGTGTACACTTGTCACAAAGTGTTCCTAATTATGTATTGTTGTAAAAGCTTAAGCTAAAAATAATAACCGAAAAACAAACGTGTTATAAAAAAACAAGGTACTATTTCTTTGTTTCAATCGCAATGTTTAACTAAATCTTAATTCTTTAATTCGCGATTTCTAGTAATTGTAAATGTAATTACCATTTATTGTTTATGTGTAGTATGATACAAAATTCATATACAAAGCTCAACATAATCACAAAGGTTTTGTAGTAAATTGTGAATAAATGATTGATCTCTAAAAAAAAGTTGATTCTGAAACATTTTTATAAACGCATTACCTGATCATAAACAATATAAATACAATACATAATCTAATGTAGTTTTTTCAGAAACGAATAATTCAAGCTTTGTGTCTTATGAAACCTGCATGAATTAATATGGTACCAACTCACATGGTATTACATATAATCTGGTTTTAAATTATACTTACATGTGTAATAGTAAACACGCCGTATAATATCCGTATCTGTGCAAACATTTAATAAGAAAATAAGCTACCGTTTTTGCGTAGTTAATGTAACTTTGTAGTATGTCACAATCCAAGAGCGACTTTTAAAAAAGTGACAACGTATTAAGTAGAACTTCTTTAGACAAGTTCCTAACGACTTTCATTGCACGATCAAAGCATTGATATAAAAACATTTTGATGTCATTACAGAACCGTTATAAGAATTTCAACTCACCTGTTAGAAATGAAAGATTGACTTAATCGGATTTAACCGTTTGTATTTTTGCATACTATTTGATTGAAGAATGCACGCGATGCTTATTAAAATTAAAAACTGGAATTTCAATTATTGATTAATAAACAACAAATAGAAAATTTAATGTAGCAGATAATCCATCATCTGAGAAATTTCTACTAATTAACTGTAACAATGCACCTGAATATACAAAGAAAATAATCTTATTTATAGTGTGTGATATTCTGGTCTAGTGATTACGAACTCATTGTAAAAAACCAGTCGATAATTAACTATATAAATATTAACTTATGACATAGAACAATCGTAATATTAACACGCAAAGTATTTTTCTTAGTTTGTCGGAGTTGAAAGGACGAGTACATAATACTCGAGCAATGTTGTATGAGAAACATTCGCAAATATTACGCAATTTTTTTTCTGAAAGCTTAAATTCGTTTATTTTTTGTTTCAGGCTGCTAGTTTAGAACTGAAAGAAAATCTAGCAAGTGCAGCAACGTGGCCCTACCCATCTGTTTACCATCCTTACGATGCTGCGTTTGCTGGTTATCCTTTTAACGGGTAAGTAATTTTTGTCATAATACGGGTAGATCGTAACCTTCCTTATTTCCCACATATAAATTAATAATTACGTCTACTTATACGGGTTATTATATATAAATAACAAATTATCACTAGTCTATATTAGAATTTATAAATGCAAATTAATGTTATTATTAGATATATAGTATTTTAATCGTAACTACACAATAGAGTTAACAGCACTAATATTTCTGACGACATTAATTAACCTCGAATCATATTTATGTTTGGAATATGTTAAGCTGAATGCAATTAACGTACTTATTAATGCTAACATAATTACGTGCAATTTTGCTTACAATGTTTTTTCTTCATTATTATTTTAATTATAATTAAACGTTTCTTGTTGCAATCGGTTTAATTAAACTGTTTAATCGTTACTTGTCAAACAGAATGTACATAAATAATAATTATCAAATCTTAAATTTATACGAAATAGACATGTATTCAAAACATCCCGGAAATGTTATTTTTTTGTGGAAGGGCGCTCCTATTTCATACATTGGCATAAGTGGCGTTGGTATGTAATATCACAGATAAATTATATTCACAAAGTACGATTTTCCTACAAAGTACGATTTTCCTACAAAGTAAGCTTCGTACTCTTTCTACCTTAATAGCTTATATATGCTACCAGGGTTGCCAACTCCTAAAAAAGTTTGCCCCTAAGCACAATAGAAAATAACCTTAAACTATTTGTTCAAATCTCTCAAAAAACTACATTTAACTGAAATATTCTTTGTTTACAAATTTAGTATTTTGAAAGTACCCACTAGTAATTAATTATTGTTTCTTATTTTTGATTATTATTATAATTTGTACGTTGTACAACTGAAAGCTTTATGAAATAAATAAACTTTTTAGACACAAAATAAAAAATAATAAGAAATTTAACTTTATTTAATTTATTTGACATCTTTGTAAATGTTACGTTTTTCTGTTGCTAAAATGTATTTAAAAAATTTAAAATCAATAATGTACCTATATCTGTGTAGTAAGATATGCGTCCGTGAAAAGACCAAATAAACTAAATTCTGTTCTAGAAAAGATTTTAGTTTTAATCGTCTTTGATTTTTTTGTCTAAGAATATTGTTAAAGGTCATAAAAATCAGATCTTAACCTCAAATGGTTCGCCACGAGGTATACTTTTGATTCTTTTTATCCCATACTTTGGGACTGATAATATATGATTTTTCATTCGAATGTGCTGTGATTTGACAATTTCATAATACACCAAAAATAATTACCTCTAAAAAAGTCCCATTCTACATGTTTACCTTCTAAATTTAGGTTAAAAACCTTTAAGTTGGTACCCCTGGCTTCTACTAATTCGTTCTATCATAATGTAACATGGCTTAAGTCTGCTATAAATAATAAAGTTATGAATATACCGCCAGGTATCGTTCTTGTACTAAATACATTTTTAAAAAAAGGATCAAATACAAGAGATGAACGCGTGTTTTTATTTCTTTTTAGAAGTAAACTTCACTTTTCTCACAACACAAATTTTCACGGTGTCTTAGCATTAAAACTTGCGTCTATTTGTGAAATATGTTGAGTACAAATTTTCTAATAGATAAAGCAAAAGTGCGTGTTCCACAATAAAATTGAGAAAACTTGCCAACTGACTGTCAAGTTGCTCTTTTTTCATATTATGTCTAATTTGCTCCTTTACCAGGTAAATGGCGTTAACTTTTAAAAACGCGGTTGACGAGCGATTAAGAATGTTCTTCAACATATTATGTTGATGTTTTTTTTATTTTTAGGAGCGTTGTTGGGTGGTTACAAAATAACTGCGTCTACATTGTGAGAATTTTTGTTCTACATGTCATAGCCATCATAAAACAAATATATTTAATATTTCCAGAAAATAGCTTTTTTGAAATTTGTTAATTTAGATTTAGAACTTATTTTAACAACTTCTCTGGCAGCTTTGTTTTAAACTTTCTTGCCTTATAGTTGTATGTCAAACGTAAATATAATACAAAAAGTATTTAGATTCGGTACATTCTCATTTATCTCTCTGAAAAACTGCTTGCCACGGTGTTGTGCATAGAGTTTAGTAATTATTTTGGCTCTTTGTAATCCGCTTTAGCCAATATCTTGCTCATGATTTCTTCGTACAATTACAAAAAATCACACATATATTCAATTTTTTATACTATATTTTCTATATCTGATAAAAGATATATTTTTGTAACTTATAGTGACATTCATGACATTTGAGATTCAAAATCAAATTTATTTCTTTGAGTTGAGAGAATATAATATATATTGAAGAGATCGCCTTTCTCTTTCAACAAATAAATGGTCGTGATTGTGGTTACATGGAATGTTTCAATTAAATAAGTAGCGACTGTCGTTAGGCAATCTAAAATAATCACATTTGTTTTTAAGAACACTTTTTTAATGTCATTGCATTTAAAATACAGTGCACGCCGCTTTTTGGAATCACGGATAATGTTATCTCTTTATTAAAGAACGGGCCGGACGTATGCTACTACATAGCAAAAATACCCTTTATAGTAATGATAATTTCGGTTTATGTTATCAATTTTCTTCTCAAGTTTCTTTCTATACATGAGCAATAACCTATTTTGCATGAATTTTTTAGCTGAATTGTCATAACATGCTTGTTTAGAGTGAAAAATGTTATCATTGTACTCTAAAACTACTTGTTTTCCAAGTTTAGCTTTATTTTTGCAGTGTTATTTATTTGTTCAAGTATTTTGACTGATGTAGGTACGTAACATTACATCATTTAAACATCAGTAAATGCGTTGTCTTCGAGAATTAACTTGAAAAGAATAATTGTTTTTAGAATAACAATTTAATTTATCATCTTATGTGATCACGTTATTTTGTATTTTTTTTTTAATTTAAAGTGTCAGCAAATTATTGAGAAGCAATGTATAGTTCTTAGAACAGCGAATTAAACATTATAACGTTATTTTTGATTTCTTTTTATTAACGATGTCAACAAACTATATAATGTTACAGGTTCGTAATTTTTTATTTGTTTCACTCAAAATTTTGATTATTTTTAATTTTTTTTAAATTTTAAGTGTCAGCAAATTACTGAGAAGCTAAAATTATAAGCGACTTTCGGCTTAGACCGCGTCGTAGTAAAATACCCAGACTTAGGCTTGGTCATAGTCTCTTCTTGAGAGCCAAAACAAGAAGTAGAACTTGGCCTTTGCCGTATTGTCGTTCGTGAGCCCAACGTTTCGCAAGACATTGCAGCTTGCATCTTAAAATGTCAGTGACATTTACCACTCTGAAGATGCAAGCTGCAATGTCTTGCGAAACGTCAGTTTGTTTGGGTTCACGAACGACAATACGGCAAAGGCCAAGTTCTACTTTTTGTTTTGGCTCTCAAGAAGAGACTATGACCAAGCCTAAGTCTGGGTGTTTTACTACGACGCGGTCGAAAGTCGCTTACAATTTTAAACATAAAAACCGCGAAAGCTTTAGATTTTATACTGAGAAGCTGTGTAGTTCTTAGAACAGTGATTAAACAATATAACGTTCTTTTTGATTTCTTTTTATTAACGGTGTTCACAAACTATTTAATGCTACAGGTTCGTAATTTTTAATTTGTTTGACTTTAAATTTTGACTTTTTCTTATGAAATTTTTTTTTACATTTTCTGCTTGCATTTATGCTTATTTCACCTTTCAGCGTGATTTTATATAGCGGTGTGCACTGTAATACAATTGTAAACAATCTACAAATAAAACAAAATTAGCTTATCGAATTTTATGTTTTTATTTTTCAGTTTTCAGTTTTTTTATTACAATAACAATCTAAATCACATACCACGTGATCATAGGCTGACATTTTTTTAGAATTAAGAATAAAATTATTAAAGATTTTTGCAAAATTTATGCACCAAAGGCAATATTACGATGATCATCCACTAACGCCAATTGTACATATAAGTTAAAGGTGTACAAATTTTGATAAAAAAAATTTCTTTGTCTACGCAAGAAAATAAATAAACCTGCGGTTAGAAAGTCTGCTTTTAAATTGGAACCTATTATTTTTAAAATACAAGCATTAAATTTACATTAAATTTTTTTTTAGTTGGACAATAAAAAGTAACGGTCATACTTTTGTATCATCTACTTTTCACAAACTTGTTTTCTATTTTTTCTTCTGTGTGTAGTGTATTTTCTTCGCTCAGCTTATAAACCTTTCGAATTTTTGCTTTCGAGTTTTAGGGAAACGCCATTCATGGATTGTTCGGTTTAGTGGCTTTCTGCATTATTCTTGTAACGACATTGATTTTTTTAGTTTATAAGCATCGGTCAAATTGCCGATTTAAAAGGTGTTTCTTGTTAAAAGGAAAATGTTACAACCACTCTTTAGAGGCGTGAAATATTTTAACACATATGAGGTGCTAGTTCGTAACGTATAAAACTTATAATAGATGCTTTTTTGCATACAAAATTTTGACATAAGAGACAAGCAACGCGAACGTGCACGACTTTGCAGTCGTTCTTGCCAGTTCGTTAGTTCAAATACGAGAACAACAACAATTTTAAAAGCACTCTAACTTATATGACTAAGAAACTTATTTGAAAAAGGTGTTGATAATGATAAGCAAAGGTGGCTGGTGGCCACTACTGCAGAAGGGCCATTTCCGATTCTATATTAAAACTTTAAAAACGCATTGTTACTGTACTACATGAACCTTGACCACCCATACAAAGAATGAGAAGTGGCCCATTACTAGGGGAGAACTGGCGTCCAGTAGTTAAGCATCGGCCGAAAATAGTAAACGTAGCTGGACCAGGTCTGGCTAATACGGCGAATGATAACGCCATACCAAGCGTGGCAATCAAGTATCGACCAAGCGCGGCAACTAAGTTTGAATTGGCAAATTGTGGCAACCCAGAATTGGCAAATAGTAGCAACTAAATATGAACCATCGATATGGATCAATACTTCAATTGTGTCTTCAATAAATATATTTGGAGAAATAATTCTGTTGAGTCCATTTGCAATACCTATACTTGTAGACGCCATTTGACTGTTGAAAGCTTAAAATTGATTGATGTGCATGGTGTTGTTTGGTTTTTAGCAATGCCTGTGCTGTTTTCGGCAGCATAGGATGGTCTTCATCTCGTAACAGAATTAATAATTCAGATATTACATTTAATTGAAGGTTATTTAAGTTTTTTAGTGCCCACTGTCTGAGTTTTTCTTGAAAATTTACATTTAAGTCAGTATTTTCATCAATGACACTTTCACTGTCTCTATCACTGTTTTCATCAATATTGTCATTGTTTATAATGTTATTGTAACTATTAAATTCACTTTGCATTTTTATATTACTACTGCTGCAATTACTGATGTTTGTATTATTTATTTTTAAAGATAAATTGTTTTTCTTTTGATTATTTACACTATTATTACCACTTCTTTTAAATTCTCGACATTTTTTTACGCGATGGTATGCTTTGGACATTTTAAATTAAATTGTTTAATTATTTAGCTTTTAATAAAGTTACAAAATTAAATAACATTAAATGTAACCTATAAAATCGATGCAAGGCTGAAACCAATTTAATGATCTTAAATTTAAGGCGATTGCGCAGCAACTCATGAATTTCAGTATCGGCCGAGAAACGATTGTTGATTGTGTACTATGATCAAAACTATCGAATGGTTGTTGATAAATAACCAGGATCGGGCCAATATGAATAGTTCGATGCTTGGCCAAGTCAGACATCGGCCGATCTACGGGACTTTTTCTAGTAACGGCGATTTTGTACGGGAAGTTCGCTAGATTCGAATGTGTTGCGCATTCATTGAAAATTTAAACAATACGTAATTGACAATTAATAATAAAACAATTTTTAGTATTTTTTTTGGAGGGTCTTGGGCTGAAGAATATAACCGCAATGGCCCAGCCAACATGGTTGACTCCCGGGGATGGTGACCATTCTATGAAATCGCCTTGCTAATGAATAAATACGTCGTAATAACGTATAAATACAAAACGTAGAAACTGTTTCAACAGAATCGATCGCAACTTTGAGAAATACACAAAATTCAAAATCCGGTTTCTGAAATTTCAACATCTCCATTCAATAGTAATCTATTGAGGCAATTTATCAGGTTAATAAACTTCAGATATCTGAGATTGTGGATTGCACGGTCCCCAATCTTTGCAACCCGTTGTCGGGCAAAGAAAATAATATAAATCTCTTCTCCATTTTTGCGTTTTTATATGTAAGATTTTTTTCTATTACGGTCAGATGATTTTTTTCAAATTACTTTGCAAAAAAGTATTATTTGTGCATTTTCATAGCTTGTTTCCGGTTTCTTCATAAATATTTCCCATTTCAGAAAATTAGCATTCGTCGATGATGCAGAGAGAAATTTTTTGGCAAGTTCAAATAATATTGGAAACACTAATTTTATTTCTTGCCACCATTTTACTAGGTCATCTTTTCTTGTGATTAATGGTACATCCAAATAGGTTTTTAATTGTTGGTTTTGTATACTTCTTAGTTCATGAGCGCCATAAAAACTACTCAGCTTTGTTTTGCATGGCGATGTGAAAATTGAGTAGGCGAATCTGTTGCGCAAAGAGCATGAGCAAATTTACATCAATTATGAAATAGACAAAAATGTCGTTAAAACAAGTCATAAAGTTAAACTTAGATAATAAATAACAAATACCGGTTAACACAGTAACAAACAAAATGACATGTAAAATCAAAAATTACGTCAATCGCAATCGACCTATGTAAAAACTAACTTATAATTTTTCATTTTTCTTCAATTTGAGTTCTGTTTGTAGATTTTTTATTGGTGAATGGTTTTGATTGAAGCCAAGCTATTCATCAAAATAGTTCCATACGTTTTTCTTGTGATCTGTTTTTTGAATTTTTGAAGAAATGTTTTCATTACCGGAGTCATCGTATTCAGGGATTCTATCAGGATTAGAGGTTTAGCTTCTGCCACACTTGACTTTAATATTTCGGTCTCCTTTTATAAATTTTCGAATTCATGTAAACGTTTCATATGAGTTGTGAATGATGTTGATGCATTTTTATATGTTTTTCAAAAATCTGTCAGCTTAAATTCATCTTGCACCAGAAGTCAACTTAGCCTTATTTTTGTTTTGAGAAATAATTTTTCATAACATATTAACAGTTATTGTATTAATTCTATAGAAACAAACTTTTGGCGAAATAGAGAGTATTTTATGAATGAATCATCAATTTGAAACCTAATTTTGGCATGTTTGCTTTAATATAATATACATTTTGGATAAATTAACCAATATTTGTTGAATATAATTAGATTTGGATGATATTGATCATAACAAACTGTTTTCTTTCTTGCATGCATTTGTATTTTTTTAATTATTTTAGTAATGCTTGTGTACTTGAAATGCTTATTTTATATACCTAGAAGTAGTTAACTTCAAATATTGAAATCAAAGTTCCGTTCCGTGAATAACTAACATCTGTATAATGAATATTTATGTTACAAGCACGTCGCTATAAAACAATAAAAATATACTTATTTATTTTGTTGTATTATAACAGCAAACAGTACATTGCTTTTTTAACTAATTTATTTATTTGCATGCAATTTTTAAAATTGCAGCAAATGTTGGCAAAAGTTTCCCCATATTATATACTATGTATTTTTCTGACACAGTTGTTACACACACAAACTAGCACGATAAAAATATTTTGAAAACAAAGTTTTATTGATTTTTCTGTAATCGTTTTGGATCTTTCAATAAAATTAGTTTTGTTTTCTGTTCTGTAAGCCCTTTCTAATAGTTTCTTACTTGTGATTGTAATATTTAACTGTCTTGTAGATTTATAAATTAGAAGTTTCTTAAATTTGATTAAAAGCTACTGGAGATACAGAGTTAATCAATTTCTGTGTTCATCGATTTCTTTGACAAAACTTGGCGTCAAAGAAATAATTAAAAAACGTCTATAAACCAAAACTGTTGAGTTTTCGTCGTTACTTGATTCGGCATTAATATTAAAACATAAAAATTGTATATATTAAATCTTATCGTTCTACAAATATTGAATGAATGACATTTTAGTTAACTTTCTCATTTTTGCGGACTTTTATGTTATACTCATTGCGAAGTTCATGCCAAAGTTTATTCAGAAACAAATAAATAGTACGTAAAGTAACAGGCGAAAAACACGCACAACCAACTCGAAGATATAATAAACTGATATAATGGCAAAATGGCGCAATGAAAAATTAGAAATAATTCTTAAATAACAATGTTTGCGTTTTTTTTAAATATAATTTTGATTTCCTTTTCGATTATTAACCAAGAATTTATTTTGACGTTAGTTGTTTTTTTATGTATCAATATTTTTTCAGCATTTTTTTCTATACTTTATTACGTTTTTGTTATTATTCTGAATAACTTGTTACAAGAAAACTGAATAACAACACACAAAGTAAAGAAACATACTAATTTAGAATATGTAAATAAATCCGCTTTGATAAGCTTGTGTAATTTTCTTATTTAATAAGTTTCTTCAGACCATCTATAAACTCAGCCTTTTTAAAAACGTCTTTGTTTCTTTAAAAGTTTTTTCGAACCTTTCATGTATGTATTTTTTATTTATTTTGACGTTTGTCCGTTATGCGTAAAAATCTTGTTTACAAATGTTATACAAATTTGTCGCATGTCCATTTTTTGGCATGGGTAGATGCATCCGTAATTCAAAATTGTCAGAACTGCTTTTTAATTAAGCAAATCTGTTTCAACTCTCGATTTATAAACGTAGATTACGTTCTTTGAATCGTTTTCTTTTGATTATTGTATTGTTTTGAAAATCACGTAAAACTTATTTTGTAGGTTTCGTTTATTTAATCCGCACAAATCTTTAATCTCAATTCTGAAAATTCATAAAAACAAGCCACGTTTTTAAATTTTTTTAGAAAAAATTTTAGCTGAATTAGGTTCTTTCTTATTAAAATGAAATCATTCGGTGTACGTGTACGTAGTGAAATTATTTTGTATTATCTACTTTGCAATTGCTTTCCACATTTTGCGCATAACCTAATTACTATTATGTGACAATTACTGTTACTAGCTTTACAAAATCATACCAATTGCTGCTGCGCGTATTGTAATTGTTTAACTTTAATAAAAGGGTATTACTGCAGTCGTCAATATTATCGATTACTTTGGTAACTGATGTTACGTTGGTTGTGAAACAACATTAATGCTGTTTCAACCAATTCAATTAATAGTCTTTTATTTATAAATAAAATAATTTTCAAGGTCTTGTTCAATAAGTCATCACAATGTGATAATGTGAAATAGGTTGAAAACATCAATTTTCATTGTCCTTCAATCTGTCTACGTTGTATCCACTTTCCGAGAATGGTGACTGATGACAAGCTAATGTGTCGGGCTGGCCACGAAACCGACGTTCGTGGTCCAGACGCCCACCGTTCCGATGCACGTAATTTATTATTTAGAACGATAACGATTCAGGACACCCTAGTCATTTGATATTGAATCCCCTTTAATCTCATGGGATCTCAACACATTCGCCACATTCTTGAATAAAACATTGCCGGATTAGAGCCTCTTTAATTGAAATCGTCGCCTTGTAGTGAAAATTGGTGTTAAAGCAACCTTGGCATTGATGATACTCTCCTTCGATAAGTTTTTTTTTTAAATTAGGATCGCATTATTTTTTCTTATTTTTACAATATTTATTAAGGCACAAACGTAATTTATGTTTACCGTAAATAAGTACTGAATAAAAAGTTAATTTACATTCTATTGCAAGAACGATTAAACATATATTTGATATTCATCTCGTAAAACAAATTACATGTTCATGTACAATGTTATTATGTGTTGTGGTTAAGAAAATATTTTTAAACTCTTTTTTATGTTAAATTTTTATTGCACTTTTATAATAATAATCACACAATTGCAAAAGGTATGTACTTTTATTAGTTCCAGTTTGATAAAAGGGCATTTTTACGTTAGTTATAATTTTTTATAACAAATAATCATCAAATGATTATTTTTGCTATTTCTTTGCCCTGAAACGCACAAGAAGTTGTATTAACGAAATCTATAAAAGCAAAACAACTGTTAAATTATTTTTATATCAAAGTATAAAAAAGAATGAAGTTAATTGTTATTGATTGTGAATGATAGCATCAATAAGTTATGTATTATTAAACATCGGGACCTAATTTGTCATCTCGAAAAAAAACATATTTAAATGTCTGCGAAACGCGAAAAAGGTGGAGATGTTTTTTGATGTACAATTTGTTTAACATTTTGCCAACGAGGGATTGTATTTGGGGAATAACGTCATAAATATTTTAAATTTATTTATCGATAATCGCACGATTTAATAATTTTACAAGGAAGTAAATAATTTCGCGTTGATTTGTTTTTATTATTATTTTTTGTGTAAACTCGTCGACATCATTCATTTTATTTATTTCCCTTGAGTTTGCACTTAATGTATTTGAAAAAGTTGACTGACTAAATTAGTGGAATTTGGATTCTTTCCAATGTAACACATAACATAACAAATATGATGATGGATTACCTTGTACAAGTTCAAAAGAACAGAACAGTTAACAATGTGTTATTATTTTAAGAAAGAAAAAAAAAGTTATAAGGAAGTTATTACTTTACGTAATCCCACTACCATCTGGAACAATAAACAATTAGATAACCAGCTTTAAGTTGAAATCAATTAGCGATGTAGATTATCGCCAACTAATTGAATAAACCAATAATTAATTTTGTAATTACGCTAAAAATCTCTCGAGATAAGGGGCAATCACTATGCTTGGTGTTCTTAGAAACGGCCACCCAATAAGCAATAAATAAACTAATACTGTCATAATACGACTTAACCTCAAAAAATCGGAACAAACTTTGAATCATAAACAATATTTCTTCCTAGAAGTGAGACAAATGCTATTAACAAATTTGAGGCTGTTATAAATAAATTGAATGACGGTCTTTTAGGGTCATCTATTGAGTTATCACAATTTATTACTTTAACCATCACATATCTGTTTATAATCATTAAGGACTTTTATGTATGAATGTATAAAGTACTAAATTATTAAATATCGTGTTTAATACACATTTTCTTTAAATACTCACTAAACCATTCGCATAGTGCGTGCCAAAACAGATTTTCTAAAACGCTGAAAACGATAGGAATGGAAATTCTTTGCTCATTCGACGCTTTTATACCGATACATACTGTTTTTGTGTTTTGTCGTAATCTTTCATATCGTGCAATAGATTTTTATTCAAATACCTACCTATTTTTTCTTAAGTGAAACAGTTTAATTGCTAGAATTTATAAATACATTTTAAAATACGCCAGGCAAAAAAAACATCGTTAGTACAAGATCGATGCATATCCTGTTCAGAAACTTGAAGTTGTTGACACTAATTTGATTAGATAAATTGGTTTTATCAAAAAAATCTACCTAAATTAAGTATCTGTTTTATTTGCTAAATTAACTAGAAGAAAATTCTACACAAAATAAGAATTGAATGTTACAGAAACTACAGATTAATTTATCAAAAGTTATAAACTGTTTTTTTGTGTTAATTTATTGAAACGATGTGTGATATTGTTAATGCATTACTAATGACACTAATGATTTATGAAATTGTGTGTTATTGGTATGAAGTACAAGGATTTAACATAATCATAGAGTTTTGTTTATTGCTTAGGCGTCTTGCTGGTGTATTTCTGTTACGATTTAGCCTAATTGCACTGTTTGACCTTCAGTTTACACTAATTGATTGGTATCTACTAAAGGTCTTCAATTGCTATACCATTTTTTTTTAATTCTCACGAATAACATCCACCGTGCGACAACATTCAAATGATTGTTTCAAAATTGCGAAAGCGTTTAAAATTACCTCACAATAATCGTTAACCGAATAAATCGACTATAGAAAAAAAGGTTACCGTAATACAAAAGCGATCAAGTATAATCTTGCTATAAGTATGATGCATCGATATTTAATTACGGTTTAAATGTTTCTCTTTTTGTCCAAATTTTCAGAAGGGTAGCTTTTTAATCCGTTTTAGTAGATGTCCCAAATTTAAATGACAAACAGCAGATGGGGTTTTATTTATTGGTTTCAAAAATGCGCGTCTCGAATAACACCTGGCGGCAGTATACGTATCTCGTTAAAACGAAACAATTTTTTATCAGTGTAAAGATCTCTCTTATCAGAGAATTCATCGTTTAAGGTTATTTTATATCTTCAAAGCGCCGTCGACAATTTACCAGTATTTGGAAAGTCGTTCGTTAGTTCCCTACCTACACTTCCTGCATTTTTCTTTGAGAAGTAACATAAAATCAGCAGTTGCAAAATCCATTAAAAGATTAAACCAAATCAGTTTATCTCTAATTTATGTTCTCGCTTGTTATAATCCGTGACTTGCTTAGAATCCAACTAAAATCAATCACGGCTGCAATAACACTAAATCTGCATGCGAGCCGTGGCACATGAGTCAGTATTAATAGGCATTCTACTTGCGGTTGCAATGAGCATGTAAGGATAAAGAACGTCTTGTACACGATGGTGACAATGGTGTGTAATTGGTGAACCTTCCGTCCACGTGCGAGGGCATCGGCTTCTTGACACGTCTTATGTATAAAACACATTAAACGCGGACAACATAGTGATAGATCAGCTGCACTATCAGGAAATGACAAATACATACTTCCGAAAGTATAGCTTGCATATTAATCAAGCTTCCTTAATTAATTTATTGAATTCTAACCATTTTAGGCGTCTATTTATGAAAATTGTTTTATCAAATCTTAAAACCAACTAATTCAACATCAAATTTTTGATAAACGCCGTATTTACTAATATCAAATCGTGACGGCTTCAATCGTTAGTAACTAAAATAATCATTGCGAATTGGCGCGATAAAACGAGTTTGCATAATGTAAAAGACATGTGACGGCAGAGGAAAACTGCAACGAAAAGTTCATTGTTAATTCAGAAGTCTCGAAGGTGGGCATTTTTGTTAACTGATGCACAACTGACAGTTTTGACCGCGCAGCCTCACCGTCGCAGCTTTCATTGGCACTCTTCGGTGCGGAAGTGATATGCATGACAAACTACGATTAGCAATTGCTATGGAAACAAGCTGATAATGCGATCAGTTTTACGAGGGGGTAATCTACAGTATGCTACCACTCCACGTTTTTTTATAAAATTATCCCTACAGGATGTGCATTTTAAAATAAGCACGAGCACCATTTGCGACTACAAACGACGCGTTCATCAACCTATCAAATTGAAACGTTTTACGTCCTTTCTAAAACTGACACTTTTATTAATTTTCAACCACATGAATATTCCCTATCGATACGTACGTCTAAAGCTTAATTTCGTCGTCAATAAACGCAATAGAAAATTCGAAACAACTCTCTTCAACTTTTGTTTATGTCAATCGATGTAAGATACTTTCGACGCATCTGTTTTTGATTCGTACAATCCGATATTATTCCCCTAACGCTATCGTTGTGACTACTGCGAAACGGCAGAAAATTTAATTTCAATCTCGTCGATTCAGCAGTTAAACTGTTACCGAAGTTTAAGCTTTGATAAGGGTTGAGCTTCATGATGGCGATTGGTTCGGAAATAGAATTGTCGCTATCTGAATAAAAACACAGAGAGCTTTTAAAAGCGTTTCCTTTTAAGATTACAAACTCGTTACGGTTATCTTTTTAAAAACCCGCTTTTGCAATGTGTCTATTTCTGTTGCAGATACGGAATGGATCTCAACGGTGCACGACGAAAAAATGCAACGAGAGAAACTACAAGTACGCTTAAAGCGTGGCTTAACGAACATAAGAAAAATCCTTATCCAACCAAAGGCGAAAAAATCATGTTAGCGATTATAACGAAAATGACTTTAACGCAAGTGTCGACTTGGTTTGCGAATGCAAGGCGACGATTGAAAAAAGAAAATAAAATGACGTGGGAGCCACGGAACAGGGTAGACGATGAAGACAATAACAACGAAGACGACGATCGCAAAAGCACGGATGGGAAAGATATATTAGGTACGTAGTTTAATACGATATTTTACGTATCTAAATTTATGTTTTCAGATTCTAAAGATTCTGGTACCGGTTCGAGCGAGGATGGTGATCGAACACCGCATCCACGTTTAACAGGCGATGGTGGTAGCGAATGGAGCGAATCACGTCCTGACAGTGGCCCTGACAGTCCCGAATGTTTGTACGATCGCACCCACCCCGCCTTTTTACCACCACGATCTTCTGGTTCACCACCGCAATTATCTGTATCTTCTACTTCAAAACCGCGAATATGGTCTTTAGCGGATATGGCCAGTAAAGAAAACGACGGTCAGTCTCATTCGGCTTCGTCAGCGTTTTACTCGACAGCGGCGGGTAGATTAATGCCACCTTTGGGAGGTCGATTACCACCCCCAAGCTTAGCGTCAACACCTTATGCAAGAACGCAAGAACTTTATCGAAGTTTGTACGGTTCTGCTGCTGCACAACATTTAGTCTCGGCAGGCGCAAGTGGCGGTTCGGCGGACGTGTCCTTACTCGAATCATATTCAAGATCGTTAGGTGCAACGTTAAGCGGTATTCATAACAGCGGCGGTTCAAGTTCTTCGGTAATTTCTAAAACAAATTTCGTCGCGTCAACTTCATCTGGTTCAAGTTCGGGTCTGCCCCTTGGTTTAACAACAAGTTCTTCCAGAATATCACCTTCGTCTACCTCTTCGGTATCTTCAGGATCTGAAACGCCCTTGAAACCAATAGCTTTGAATAAAGCCTGACCGCCGATCGTGCTTTAGCCTTGATCTACCTCGGCAAATGTACATAGAGATCTGGACAATAACGATTTCGGCGCTCGCCTCTTTGTAGTGTGCTGTACAGTCAATGTGATATACCTATTTAGTTCCTTAAGTTAGTTTGCGCACATGGACGTTTTCATAATAGAAAATTTTGTAAATAGAAATTATGACTGCGCACGCGCAGCAGTATAAATCTTGTATCTATGTATGTAATTAGTATAGAATTGTAAGAAGATCTTTGTTATTAATTATTATTATTATTACATGTAATACTAAGAACAGTATACAATACAAAATATATTACTTAAACAAAGGGCATGAACATTCTTTACGTTCGATCTATTAGACACTTTTAACGATTGTTTTTCTTTTTATTTAATAAACATATCATGTGATGAATACAATGGATTTGTATATTCTATTACCAAATTTATTTGCAATCCACTCGTGTGTTACAGTTGCAATAAAGAATAGTACATTATTTACATATTTGTTTTAATAATTTACCTTCGTGTGTGAGTGGCAAAACAGATCCGATGTAAACTTTTTACAACGTACGTGCGGTCTAGGTCATCAAGTTAAGGATGCTTTCACAATAGGGATGTCCACTGCACAAATCTGTAGCAGGACCACCGGCTGCGGACAACTATTTAAAACGCCGCAACAATATATCAGACAACATAAAAAGGGATTATGCTTCTATGGTTTTTAATGTGAAGTTTCAATGCAAATGGTTGCTAAAAAATCGTAAGTTTTGAAGTGGAATTCGTCAAAGGTAACGTATTTTAGCTTAAGAACTGAGTTATTGTAGTAAGTTACGAAAATAACAAAAGGGTAATGGCTTAATGTTAGACGGATTTATGCGATTTAATAAACAACTAGTGTGTTTACTCGGTCATCGTTTAATATGCCAACGTATAAGATATATGTACAATGCTTGAAGGTTAACTTGTATCCGATTTACAAGAAAAACTAACCGTATCTTTAAAGCTTTACAGAAGCTAATGTTACAGAATTTTGTTCGTCGGCGACTGATTTTATACGAAGCGGGGGCGACGTTAGACTAAGGTAAAAAAAACTAACTCCATAAATCGCAGCATATACGTTTGCTATAAGAAAGTTGGTATCTTCATTATGAAGATGAGTCATGGCCTTATAGGGATTGCAGATCGCTAAATTGGCCTCGGTTGACAGCCGATGACAACATCATCAGCGGACTCCCCGTTCGAGACATTGTTTTTCGCCGCATGAAACA
This sequence comes from Aquatica leii, assembly GCA_035610365.1. NCBI lineage: Eukaryota > Metazoa > Arthropoda > Insecta > Coleoptera > Lampyridae > Aquatica > Aquatica leii. The sequence continues at coordinate 70,230,041 of CM069435.1, forward strand.
TTCATTGAATTCATTGTGACGTACGAGTATGCACAGCGATCCTTATTAATGAGTAGTAATGAATGTAGTTAGTTGAACATATGCAGACAACTCGGGGGCGGTAGACTACATTCCATCTTGGACGCCTTATAGCACATATCTCACTCGGCTAATTGGAGAACGTTTTCACGGTTGACACTTCTGTCAAACATCGGGTGCATCTTCAGTTTATTTTATCCCGTCCTATTATTTTAGCTGGCTATAAAAAATGTCTTGACGAACGAAGTTTCTCTCAGACACATTCAATTATTTTAGCTATTTACTTCTAAACTAAAAATAAAACATGGGTAATGATAGTTAAAGAATCTGGAATTCGGCAGATTGTGCTCTACACGTGACAACAATTAGTCGTATCTTCATACCAGGTTTATACGGTGTTGAGTGATATTATTTTTTCAGTAATTTATTGATGAATGACAGTACGTCGGTAATTCCAAACAATAACCAGACATTTCTGTTTTTAAAGCTTGTTACTTTGTAACCGAGAAATTAATAATACAAAAAGGTGAGTTAGTTTGTTTATGAGGTTTCTATTAACCACATAATTTAAAAAATACAATCCATTGTTAACGAAAACATTAAATATTCATGTTAAAGACCAGTGAATACTTTTTAATTCTAGAAACGTCTTAACGGCAAATGATGTTATTAAAATTGTCAAATTCGTCTCTTTCAAAAACTAAACCATTTAGTAAAAAGATTTTTATTACCTATTAAATGTTACCAATTACTCTTAACCTTAATAAAAATAAACCGCGAATGTTAATTATTTCAATGACCGAACACTTCAATTCAGTTCACGTAAATATTACCTTAAATGAACTTTAATTTACGATACAGGGTAAAAAAAAAGATTAAAATTTGCGTTACTATCCTTTTTATTTTAGCTTTTTACTACAGTTGTAGATATGGTACTAATATAGATTGTGTGTGTACTACACCGCATATTGCTTTTTTATTTTTATCTTGGAATTATGTTAATTACAACTGATATATTTTTAATTATCTAACTTGCATTTGAAAATACTGTTTTTAAATACATTTTTACTTGGATAAAAAAAATTAATTTACACGTTCTGTCTATCGGAAATAATAGAAAACGTTTTTAATTAAAAAAAACTAGATGTTTTGAAATTATTTCAAAATACTGCTGCGTTGTTTTGGTTTTTTGTTTAGTTCCGCGTGTGTTTCCTGGTTCGTTGCAAATATGAATTTTAAGTGTATGTATTATATCATCAAACTAAAGTTAATTAAGATTTAATTTTTTCTGCATAAATTAGTTTATGAAATATTAGATGTTTTTTTATATTTTTATTTCAAATTGCATTTTTTTAGTAAGTGATTATAACTTTATATTCCGTTTTATTTATGTGTTTAGGAGTAACTCAGTGAAAAATTTTAGTAGTTTGTTTACCTGTAGTCAAAAACGTTGAGAAGAATGGGACTTTTTTTTTATTTTGACGTAAAATCTCTGAACGAATTTTTACAGGAATATTTTCTTGCGATATTTTTGTTTTAGTACTTATCATCTTAGCAGATCTTCTTTCAAATAAACGAAGTTTATCACGACTAATTAAATAGTCTGGGAAAAATAGTGTATCGAGCGTATACACAAAATTTAGTTAACCATTCTTCATTCAGTTTTCTGTGCTTGTAGATTACGCTATTTTCATTTTTGCCTGCGCTAGAATATAAAAAAATTATTTTCAGTTAGTTTAACTTATTAGTTCTTCAAACGGCAAAACTTCTGACCACGGCAAATTAACTTTCGAAATTTAGAAAAATGTAAGAGACAAATGGACAAAAATATTTTTGAACATATACGTGTTTTTACATGTTTAGGACTATTCATTTCTATTGAAAAGTTGCATGTTTTAAAAACATTTTTGTTTATACAAGGTGTTTAGTTTTCGCTGGGCACTATAAGGTTACACTTTTATAAATAGCAACCCATCAATTTTCTTATGCTGTTCGATGAAGGCTTAATTTAAATGAAAAATGCTTTTTATATTTTTTAAATTGATTTTAGACCAATTTATTTATAAATGCAACATAGAAAGAAATGGGCACAAAGTAGTTTTTAATTGTCTAACGATTCGGACTAGTACTTTTTTCTCCAAATATCTACAGTTATGGAGATATTTATAAATTTTCATATAAATCACAATAAGCATTATTTCAATCAAGCAGGATCTTCTTGAAATACGTAATCTTTTACGAACTCCCATAAAAAGAAATCCAGTAAGATATCAAGATCTTGCCGACCATGGCAAAGGACCTCCTCGGCAAATCCATTGATCACGATATTGTTCGTTTAAATAATTACGCACATTTCTAGCAAAATGACAGGGCGCATCATCATGCTGATACCACATGGTCCTTCTTGTGTTTTCCGGAACATTTTCGGTGGCAAAGAATGATTCCAAAACTCCAAATATCTTTCGGCATTTAAATGGTCATCAAAGAAGTAAGGGCTTATGATAACTTCATCCACAATTCATCCCCACACATTGCCGTCCATCTATGTTGCTGATCCAAAACTCTTAAAATATAAGGATTTACATTATCATAGTAACGATAATTACGACGATTTACTAGGCCATTACTATGAAAGGTAGCTTGGTCGGTAAATAAGACAATGGATATAAAACCTGGCACCTCATTAAGTTTATGTAACATCCACACACAGAAACTTCTTCGCGAGAAAAATCTCATCTAGACAACTTTTGATGCAGTTCAATGTGATACGTATGATATTTATGGCTTTTTAGTACTCTTCTCACTGAAGTAGCTCTAATTGTACCAAGATCTTCATTAATTTGTTTGATGTTAGCATTTGGATTTGAATGCTGCTTCTTCTTTTCTAACAGTTTTTCTTTGAACAGGTGCCTTGTAGTTGACCGATTCTGTTTGTTCGAATGAAATCAATAATTTTTGTAATGCACGGATCCGGATGTCTTTGTTTATAAACACGAGACGCCAAAAGGCAATTTTTTTCACATTCCATTCCATGTTGACTAATTAGTTCTGTAAAAAATTCATTTTAAACGAAAGTTAATGAAGTAAAAAGTAGTAATAGGTAATAATGTGATAACTAAACGCAATAAGTAAGTTGTGCTGCTATTTGTTTAATAGAAACAATTCCTAGAATAAACCTGCTTTATTAAAATAAAGCTTGTTGTGGTTTAATTGAAAATTTATAAATATTTCCATTACTATAAATGTTAAGAGAATAATGTACTAGTGCAAATTGATAGAGAATTAAAAACTACATTAGAAACAGTTGAAAGAGATCGAGGGTGCCATTTAAAAAAAAATGGAGTTTCGGCAGTTTGAAAAATTTGAAAATTAGCGCTCTCACACAAAATAAGTATGGCGAATTAAAAAAAATCTCTTAGACTATTTAAGTACTTCTGACTTTTACCTACAAATTTACAAAAACAAATTCCAATATTTCAAAAAACACTAGTTTTGTTTCTTTCTGATGCTGCATTTTAAAGAAATTGCTTTAAAATGGCAACACCGCAATCAATTAAAAAAAGTATTTTTGATCTAAATTAAGCCGCTATAAAACATCATAAAAAATTGATGGGTTGCTATTTAAAAAAGTGTAACTTTATGCTGCACAGCGAAAACTAAACACTTTGTATAAATAAAAATTATTTTAAAACATGCAGATTTTCAATAGAAATGAGTACAGCACTAAACATTTTATGCTGAAATTTATACAAAGGCATTAGAAACCGACTTCGGAGTAACGCTGTATAATAAAATATCGAAAGAAGGTAGAATTCCCGAGAACTGACAGGTAGGAATAATATTACCTTTACACAAGAAGTGTTGTAATCATACTTTACTAGTAGATGAATAATTATCGTATTTCCAGTTTTGTTAAACAGAAGCAAAACAAAAATAAATAAGTATAAAAATCTTGACAACAAATACTAATAAATATTTAACTGTAGGGCAATATGTTACAGTTGCTGTTTACCCCGAAAAGTTACAAGCTTTTTTTCCCACATCGTTTTTTTCTAACTGCATTGAAAGACTGAGTAGACACAAAAAAAATTGCTGACATCAAAGTTTTGTATAAATAGAGTTGTTTTTTCCGTTACATTATTTAATGAGAAATCAGCAATACTCTCTTATAACGACGGAATCCTACCTATCTTGATATCATTTCTGAAATATATTGATGGAATCTTTCTGACTATTAATCGCTAATCTTTTCTAGATTAGCAAGAAAGAAATCCAAATGTGACTGCAAAAAGTGAACATTTCGCAGCCTCAATTTTTTATAGCTTTTTAACAAATTAGTCGCAATATCTTGGTAGTGTTCAACTGTTTTTTTCACTTTTTTGATTTCACAGAAAATTATTTGAAACATTTAAAAAAAGTCCTTGCCGGCAACTTTAAATCATTCATAGTACGAACAAAAATTTCATCTTTGAAAACCATCCTAATTTGTGGACAAACAAACACCTTTGAAACCTCATTCTTGAAGTTTTTAAAACCGTTGCCTTCTTTTACTAGTGCTTTCACAAACTGTTTAATAAATCCTGATTTAATGTGTAAAGAAAGTAGAATCACCAGTAGAATCCACTAACGGCTCAAATCTTATATTAAAATTTCTAGGAACAATGTTTGCCTGTGGGTACCATTCTTTTATTTGGTAATGTTGCTGAACTGCTCGGCTATCCAAGAGATACAAACCCAACAAAATTTGGTAAACCTTCCTTGTAGTCCAAGTAATAAAGAAATAACCTTAAAGTTTGCCATAGATGATTTGAATATTGAATCAGATTTAATGTAGTTGATATACTGGCATACGTTTCTTTTGTGTTTTATAGAATGAGTGAATAGAATTGATGGTTTCGAGTTACTACTACAAAGTAAAATGGCTTTGAGACTTTTTGAAGAGTCAATAAACAATGGTTATTCTGCAGAGTTATATTCAATATTCACTTCATACAAAAGTCAATTTACATCAGTATAGTAACAGATTTTTCTTTCAATTTTTTAGAAAGAACTGAATTTTTGGTGTGGTTTTTTAATCGAGATTCCAAAGTTTATGATTTTTCGTTGTTTAAACCAAAATCCCGTATCAAGTAATTGAGATTTGATTGAGTAATTAGATGTGATACGTTAGAAGGAACGTACGTCGGATCGGTTGAAAATGACAAGCTCAAAACATCGTTTATATCTTCAGCATCCGTAAAATTTACAAAAGTATTCAAATAGCTTGGAAGCTGACAACTAATTCTTTTCAACGGTTTGCTTTTAGAAGGAATGTCTGGATACGTTACTTTGTGTTTATTATTTTTTAGAAACTCTTCAATTCTTACAAGACAGAAGTAACAGTCCGTGACATGTTAGTTTACGCCAAATCATAGGCTTTTGTGACAGGACAAACTTGTTTTTGTTCTACCGAGTTTATTTGACATAACACAAAATTCGGCCTATATGTAGTACCCATGTTTTGTGTGGATTTTTAATCTTGAAGTCGAAATATTGTTTATAACATCTTTGAAATAATTCATTTAAAAGCTTCTTTTTCACTTTAGTAACATATAATACACAAAACTTTCCGGAGAATTTTTACAGCCTCTGGCATTTCGGTTCTTGAAAATCACTCATAATACAACTTGTGAAACACTGCTTCAAACTTTCTTAACTAAGTGGCAGATCAGTGACATTTCATTTGTTTTTTACCAGAATGTCAACAGCTAAACAGTAAATCAATCACTACGCCAGCTGCAACTTTTATATCTGCTCATCGTATTGATTCCAGAAGTTTTCATTTTAGTATATTCCGCGATAACTAATTGAGGAGCGTTTATTCGAATACAGACATGTTCGTGTAAAGTAATTTGGAGAAAACCAGCAAATACTTTTACTTAAAATTATACAAATTATGAAATGTAGTAGAAGATAAAGTAGAATTCACATAACACTTTATTCATATAAAAAAAATATATGCAGCAAAAACTAAACAAAAATAAACAGACATGTCTGATTTTGTTTCAATGCAAGACGAATTTGTTTAAAAACGGTATAATTTTTTTCGTAGAAGTTTATAGACAAACACAATACAATACACACAAATAAATACAACAGTCAAAATATTTTGCTAACGTTTGTATTAAACCAAAAGAAAATTATAAAATATTGTTATTAAAAATGAAAATTACAAAATAAACAAAAATTTAGACGTAGACTTATTGAAACAAACTTGTAGATATGTAAAGCAAGGTCTTTTTCCATGCAGTCGCATAATAATTCTGATTCTTCTCACTTATCTGCCTCTGATCTGGGAAATTCTTAAGTTGTTTTTCTAATATTGCTTTCATCTTATTCTTTTTTTCGGCGGAAATGGTATTTCGAAGAAGCATAAGATTTAAACTGCATATTTCCTCAGAACAATCATGGAAGCATGCGTCTTGAATTTGTATCTTTAGAAATCAGTGGATCCACTGTCATTTTACAATACGGGTGTGCGCCTGTGACCTGGACGTGATTGCAATTTCGTAAAATTGGGTGGATATGTATATATGCGTGTCTGTATGGGAGGAAGAGCCCTAAATTATATATGCGCACGAGACCCTAAAAGCTTTGGAATACCTACTGGGTGGATTTGTTAAGTCATAACAAAAGGAGTAGCTGTTAAGACGATTTTTTTTAAAAAGTGAAAAAACGCATTTCCACGCGATTTATAAATTCTTAGGTTAGTCATCAATGTTGTTTTCTCTGCTTGTTCTTTTTGTTTCCGTAAGTTAAGAAAAGTACCGCAAACGTTCAATGCTAGAGATGAAAATATTGAATTCGTTGTAGAATACTCTTTTAAATATGGATAGGGAGAAAATAAAACGTGGATTGTTTGTTTAATGTGTACATTTCAAATAGAGTTGCTGTATTTAATTATGTAGGTATGACCTACATTACTTTTTTACTTTCCTATAAAAAAAGTACAGCGATCGCAATTTAAAAAAAAAATTTTTTTTTGAAGAATTTTACGTTTCAAGGTCTCCTGAATCAGAAAAACGTATTTTTGACAAAAAAAATTTGGGTATGTGTCTGTGTGTAACGTTATACCCACGATAACTCTCGAACCAAAAGTTCTAGTAACTTGAAATTTGATATGGAGCTGACTTTTTATATTCTCTCGGTTCTATCAAAAGATGGGTCTGATAAAGAAACCGGAAGTGGGTTTATCCGCCATTTTCACAGTTTTTCTTATATAATTTTGTACGAATGTAAATTATTCGAATTATTTTTATAGTTTCTTATCGAGAAAATACTTCAACAATTTATTCAAATAAATTTTTTTTCTATCATTAACAGTTTATTAGAAATTTCATTTAGAATTTAAAGTGAATTTCATTATATAATCTAGGTTCGAATCCTGCCTGCGACGATTAAATAAAAATTTTTTTTTGCTTAAGTTTACGTTTCAAAGTCTTCTAAGTCAGAAAAAAAATATTTTTGACAAAAAAATTTTGGGTGCCTGTGTAACGATGTACCCACGATAACTCTCGAACCAAAAGTCCTAGTAACTTGAAATTTGGTATAGAGCTGGATTTTCATATTCTCTTGGCTTTATCTGATAAAAACACCGGAAGTAGGTGTATCCGCCATTTTGAACAGTTTTTCTTATATAATTTTGTACGAATGTAAATTATTCGAATTATTTTTACAGTTTCTCATAAAGATAATTCTTCCTAACAATTTATTCAAATAAATTTTTTTCTAACATTAACAGTTTATTAGATGTTTAATTTATAATTTAAAGTGATTTCCATTATATGATCTAGGTTTGAATCCTACCTGCGACAATTTTTTTTTAGAAAAAATAAATAGCCGGTTGCACAAAAGTCTGGTTAATTGGCGATTTACTAATCGTTTTTAATACAAACATATCACTTCAAAGTGGTTTTATGACAACATAACCTTATAAAAATACATTTCTTCATCATTCCTTATAGTCACACTAGTTTTTTTCTATTATAGTGGCCTTCGGATGCTGAAAGTTTTTTTTAGGAAATCTTTTATTTTTTATTTAACGACAGTAGATCTCTTAAAATATCTATCTCCGCCCCTTTTATGTTTTGGAATATCATCTCATGAATAGTCTTTAAAATCGAATTTAGTCTCGGTCTTGGTATCTTTCTTTTCGGTTCACTTACTGATATTAGATGACAAAGTTTTTAGTACTGTATAGTTTTTACAGGTTCTTCAGAATTATGGTTACAAGGACGATGGAATTTAAGTTAGGATCTGCATCAAAATATCTGAAATATAAAAAGATTGTCTTATTTTTCCAAAAATATGTTTTTATTTTTCCTTTCCTTTTTGAATTATCACGTTGTGATGGTCTAGATCTTTTTTTTTCTAATCTCCTGAATGGTAGTATCTATTTTTTGCACCCAAATAAATACAACAAACTATTTAAAACGGCGGATACAAATTTTAATGAAGTATACTCGTAATGTTAATGCAAATCCTACTAGCGCTCAACCAGCACTAAAACTAAAAAAAATCAAAATATGTTGCAAACGCCGTTAAAATATCAAATGAGCCGACCACTAAATTATAAGATCATTAAATGCAAGTTGTGATGCAAGTTTACGAGGCCGATTTAGTTTCGACAATATGAATATGAAAAACACTAAAGCTGTCGTATGGACATGTTTTGTTTTATTCTATCAAAAGAAAGATAGTGTGGTGCAGTCTAACTAACAGCCACCAAACATCCATTGATGTATAAAAAAGGCTAACAGAAAGACAGACAAATTTGAAATAAAAGACAGATTGAGATAAGACCTTTCTAACCTCAACTTTCTAGATAAGATAACGAAAGAATGCAAGCGAAAAATGAAAAAACTAAATTGGCCAATTGCTTCGATTTTCTTATGCGGAAGGATCGAGGAGTTTAGGTTTATGGTTTATTTCTTTTAGACCAACGGTTTGTTTACTTAAAAATTTACCTTATTTTATTGTTTCGTTTGCTTTTTAGTGTAATAATATATTCTTGAAACCATAGACTGATTTTCATATGTTCGTACTGTGTAATGTCAACTAGAATCTGCTAAATCACAGTCTTTTTATCAAAACTGTTGCTCTTCTTCTTTGTTTTTTATCTTAACTTGGAACGAACAGTTTCTCTACTAATCATTTATCTTAGAAGCAAATGTTCGTCGTTTTTAGAAGGTTTTATTAAACGTATTACATAAAAAAACTACAATTTATGGTAATCATTGCCAATTTTCAGTAATGTTACAACAATTTAAAAAATATTATAGTATTTTGATTATACTCTGGTTTTTTAATTTTCTGTTTGATTTAATTTGAAATTGCAAAGTTTTCTAAATATTAAGTCAGAATTTATTTGCAACGTTACAGCTTTCATGAAACAAACCAAATCAAATGCTAACAAACAACTAAATTATGAACCTTATTTGTTAAATGTCTTTGTTGGGACGTTAATAGAAACAAAGATGGCTGAAGTAATATGCTCAACGTAACAGTTGTTAAAATTAATCTCACATCAGTCATTGTCGTGTCTTATCTTTTGCAAGCACACGGCCGTGTATGTTAAATTACCGTGGCTTTGTAATAACTTCTTCGTAAATTCCTCAATAGTAGAATAAAATTTTGCTGTAATTAACTGTTAAGCCATTTATATTCGTAATGTACACCCAATATGTGATAAAACGAAAACAAAGGAATAATAAGAATTGAAATGCAAATCAGTTTAGTGGCGTTATGAAAGGAAATTAATTTATACAAAGTTTAACAACAGAATGTTACCAGATATTGTAAAGGTTGTAACTGTTAACTCCGCAACTTGTATATAGGCGCAGGTTACAAACAATAGCGCGGTACTTCACCTTAATTAGAGCTCTCTCATATGGTAATAGCTGATGAAAGTTTAATTTGGCGTCGCTTGCGGCCCCGTAATTAGAACGAGCAAACACCAGGATTCAATAGCAGGAGCCAAGGCTCTTTGTGCTAAGATCTGCGTCAGTGCTAATTATCCCGCGTGAGTGTTGAACATAAACGACAAGATTAAGTCTATTAGGCGTCCTAACTCGCGCAATTTGCATTCGCTCGGCTTTTGAACAGATGACTCTTATGTTAAGATTACTGGATATGTCATACGAGCATCGGGATTTTAAGGTACAATCCCTACATATCTTTATTACTTCCCATTGTCGATGTGCTAACAAATTCTATTGTACGCTAATCGAAACGAAAGTTCATTCTATAAAAATAAAAAAATAAACGTTTCGACAGTATCAATAGAACTAAATTAAATGACGCATTTAATTTTGCATTGGGAAAACACGAACAAGTCAGTTAACTAACGGTAGAGCTTTCATTAGTTTTCTACAAACAAGAGAACGGCAGAATAAAAAGAGATATGTTAAGAGAACAAACCAACTATAATGTTTGAGTTGCAAGAAGTGAAATTAAAGTAAATTTCCCTAAAAGTCAATTAACTAGTCATCTTACTAAATGAAAAGTGATTGAACGTGTCACTGCAATCAAGGAAATAATTTCGTGTGCCATTAAAAGTGACGATTGAGATGGAAATTACGCCGGCTGGTCTGCTGAGATAAACAGCGGTGGGCTTGGAGATAGACCGGACCCCTCAGAGCCGCTGTGTTCACAATTAATCAAAAGAGAATTGACGGAATGGGTTTTAATTACTTCGCAAAGCAACGAATCGCAGTCGACAGACGGGATTTTAAAGCTATAGAGCTTTTAGATTTTCATAAAGTTACACTCAACGTAGAATAAAATTTTGTTGCTTTAATTTGTTATGACTTTTCTAAAAGTTTAGTATTATTAAATTTTATGCACGAGATGATAATTCATTAATTACTTTACAACAGTAATATCTTACCCAATACTGTTCAAACAGAAAAATTGTTCATTTTGTTTTTCGTCATATATAATTTGGTTTCTATATAAAACTAGTGCATAGTCGTTTCAAGTCATTTGCAAAATCAATCAATTTTCTCTGCACGTTAGAATTGATATTAATTGATCTATTAATCTATTCATCAATCAATACTCTGATCTAAACGTTTCTGCAAACTAGTTATGCCACGTATAAATGCTTTTGTATCAGAGTTAAGATTACATGTTTGTTTTGGAATTAATCATAATAAAAATGTATTTTGTTTGTTTTATTAATAATTAAAACATATGTAAATTATTTTTTTCCAAAAATATCAAATTGTTAAAATTACTACCCATATACTAAATGGATTATACAAAGATGTATAATTTGATACATTTTTGGCAATAATAACAATTTTCATAATAACAGTAATTTTTATCAATAAATATTTTTGTCTATCTGTAACCATGTTACACCCATACTATGTTGTTAAATCTGTCGAATAATAAATAAAATTTTCTATGTTTATAACTCATAAATAATGAAGTAAGAATGTGCTGACGGCGCTGAAAGAACTTGTAAATAAAGAAAGTATTTATTTTACGTTTCTGTTAACGTTTTAAAAGAAACCTAAATTAAAATCAAACTCTAAATCGGCGTGTGATTTTTCAACTCGCGCCAAGAATTAAAATATCAACTTTTACTTTGACAAAAAATTCGAAAATGACTTATTTCTTCTAAATGTATTAAAATCCTTTGCAAGTTTGTAGTATGATGAAAATATTTTCCAAATTTCTTTTGATCTAATGTTTTTGAAGGTAAGTTGTACATGAGACTTAATAAAAGTGTCATCAGAGAACAACTATTTTGACAAATCAACATAAACACTAATAAATTTTATAAGAAAAACAAAAAGAGCTTAAGTTTATGATGTGTGAAAATAATATCAAAAGAGTGTGTAATAAAGACTTATTTTAACAGTACAACACGTGCTGATGGCAGGTAGATGGATAACGAATGTTAGATATAATTATTAATTCAATAATTCAATCCGAATCTATTCATAAATATGGTTCGTGTGTACCTATTGAGATTTAATAAAAGAAAGAGACATGCTCTGTTGCGCGCTTTTAAATTTGCGAATGAAGATGAGTGATGTATGAGGCGGGCACTTTGATACGCTCCTTTGAGAAACATTTCTCAGTTAATAAAACTACACATATGCTGCAGATAAATATTTAGATTCTACAAGAGAAGTATTTATATCCAACACAATTACCTGTATCCTTAATAGTTTTAGCGCAGGCGTAAGTTACCGGATGTCGCGAAGCACTGACAAACGCACTGTCGTTTATCATCATAAAGTGGCATCAAAGAGGGCGACGCTTCAGCTTGTCCTAAAAATGTTATCGAGAGAAATGGTGCGCAGGAAACGCTTGACAAATACTTGCTTAATTATTTTTCACGCAGACATATTGATGTTGCTCGCTCACAATACGTAATGTGTCTACAGGACCATGTCTGGATATAATTAATGAGACGATACACTAGAAGAAAAGGTAATTTTTTAATGATGCATAACATGTTTCAGAAGTTGTTATTTATTGCACACATAAAATTCAATTGCTTAGTCAGGATTCTCTAATGACACTCGAACTAGAACTTACTCGAGTTATTTCTGATGTGAAACAATTGTGTATTTCATTAAATCGTATTAAATCTTAAATGAAGTTCTTAAATGAGAAAATTCTATTTAGAGCAAATTATATCATATCAAATCATCGCCAGTAAAGATAATTTTTAAATAGTAAAAAATTGTGTTCTCGTATTTCGTTATATGTCAAACAAAACATTTTTTCATGTGTTTATAATGAATAATATAAAAATGTTTTTTTAAAAATTCAATGAGATTATGCATGTATTCACATCAAAAAATGGACTTAAGTAAAACAAATATTGTTACTCAAAAATAAAAATTAAACTTTAAAGTAAAAATATCTAGTAAGTAGACTTGAATACGTTATTTTTATAAATCTAAATGAATATCAATTGTTCACTAAGAATTGAACGGTTAATCAACCGATTTCTAGGAAAAAATTACAAAAACTGGCAATCAAAATGTAATTATTGCAACTGTAGATACATAAGCACTCGAGAATAAAAAGTATTAAGTAGCAAAAAGAAATTTTATTGAAATATTCTAAGCTGAAGAATGGCAAAGATAGACATAACTTTTATTTAGCAATACAGTGGTGTCGCGATAATCTGATCCCGTGATAATCAGTATGCTTTTGTAATCTACATTGTATTTTGGTTCCATCAAAGTACTCTGTACTGATTCAGCAATCCTAATTCAATTACTTATGTCACACTATGCAGATTTTTGCAGGATTTTCTTGTTTGTAAGCGCGTTTATGTGCATAGGAGAAATTACATGTCCACAACATCATTCAGTACGCATCTTTCTGACTGGGCGAACTTTTTCAATGATAATGGCACCGATTAAACGAAAACACAAAACTTTAAGTCTCAAGGAGAAGTCAGAGACTATGGATGAGCTTAATTGCGGAGTTAGTGAAAAATCTTTAGCCCTTAAGTATGGAGTTAGGCTTCAACGATAAGCGACATTAGAAAAAAATATAATAAAATCAAAGAGCAAGTAAAAAAAAACGAATCTAACTCCATTATAGTTGCACATCTTCTTGGTTGTTTATTGCAACTGATTGGCATTTAATTTTGTGTTTTTTTTTGCTTAAAGGTTCGTTGTTTATTGTGTTGCTAGACCAGGAAAAAGACAAACTATACAACAAGCTGAGTATCCACGAATGGAGAATTAACTACATTCTTGGTTTGTGAGTCTTAGAAACGGCATGTACCTGTTTTGTCAGAAATTTTCGCAACGAAAGCTGAGCAGCTATATGTTAAACATTATGGTAATAAAAGTTTTAATGCACGTAGGGGATGGATTTCAAATTTTCGAAAAAGTTTTGGCATCAGGCGACTTAAAATCTGTGGAGAAAAATTGTCTTCTGACACTACAGCCGTTGAACCATGCATACAAAAATTGAACCAAACGGAAAAATCGTTAAACTTACGGCCATCGTAAATTTACAATGCGGATGAGTCAGCTTTGTTTTGGAAATTGCTTCCGGATAGTACGCTGGTATCTTCTACAGAAGCAACCGCTCCGCGACCAAAAACTAGCAAAGAACGATTGACATTTTTGGCAGCATGTAATTCAGACAAAAGCCACAATCTTAAACTTTTAGTCATTGGAAAATCAAAAAACCCTAGGTCCTTCAAAAATTCAGGAATTCTTGTAGACTACAAAACTACAGAAAAAGCGTGGATGACATCGGCAGTTTTTGAGCAGTGTTTCCATCAATGTTTTATTCTTCAAGTGAGAAAGTTTCTCAAGGATCAAAATTTACCCAAAACAGCACTTCTTTTAACTGATAAAGCCTGGAGTCATTGTAGCGAACAAGAACTGATTAGTGATGATGGTGAAATTCCGATACGATTTTTAACAACTCAATACATATCAACCAATAGAAAAAGCCAAACATCGAAAAAGGTTTAGCTATTTACACACTATAAGAACGGTTATGGAAAAAAAATCGTAATACAATATCCCACTACATACAGGCCCGTTCTGGCTCACCAGGACATACCCCTGTGCATCTTTCTGTCACAGAGTCGTCAACACTTCTGTGTTACGAACGTCTTAATGCACATACCTATAGAGCTATATCAACATCAACCAGGTGCTTGGTATTTCTCAAATGCTGAATTCGTGTGACCGTTTCAAAATTTTGTAGAATAGAGCTAGACAAAATAAATGTCAGTACTATAGATAATAATGTAAATAATAAAAAAAAAATTCTGACAAATCAGCGTTGGACCGCCAAATCGTTGACTTTTGTGCTTTTAAGTTGCGAATAAGGGAACCGCGCTCTACAAAGAAAAACGACACCTATCCCACAGTAACGCAACAACAAAATCTTTTGGTAAAATTGTGTTTATACAGAAATAATAACTGCCGAGTTTACAATAGTCTAATGTCAAAATTGAATTCATAAACAAGAAGCAGTGTTGCCGTTTTATTGAAAAACGTTTCCAGTTTTGAAGATGTTCTATTGGCTACGAGTTTACTGTAATTTTTCTTCTAATTATTACCGATTTTGACTATACACAAATATAGAGTTATTAAATGGTCGCTTCTATTTAAATAACTATGCAAAAACTTAAAAAGAAATCTGTTACAAACAATTTTTTTAGTGATATGTAATTGAAACAAACAAATTAAAAAAATGCCTGGCGAAATCACCAAATATGAGAACCAGCGATGCTAAAACAAGAAGAAAGAGTGTCAGGTGTGCATAAAATGCACTTATAAAACTTTGCAGAAATACTACATGTGTTGTTTACAGTATATGTAAAATATACCGATACTTATTAATAATTGACACAAATTTCATCATGTATTTTTTAAAGTTAAATTAATCAAAACAAATTTAGATTAAGTATGAGCTACGATAACTTAGAGGTATTTGTGCTATTGCATTCAAAAAAGAACATTTTACACTCTATTGACAGTGATAAAGTGATAGAACGACAAGTAGTTGCTCTTTTTGAAATATAGATGAGACATTGGCAGTATCAAAATGTGTTATTGCATGCATTCTTCAAATATATTTAATAGTGTAATGAATTTCATTATTAAAACTAATTTATTTAAACTACTAAAAATATTACCGAAAACCGAACTAATTAAACCTACTAATATTTAATAAAAACACTTACACTAATTTATATTACTTAGACGAACATAAGATACAGTCCGCGGATAGCTTCACACACTTGTTTACACTAAAATCACGTACAAGATTATTCTCCGTATATTTATCTACACACACGCGCTAACGACTTATTTATTTAGACTTGAATAATCTTCTTAACACTGCTGTATTCCCATTACGGCAATAACTGACCTACGGTTTGTTTGTTTCGTATATATACCTTGTGACAAAACGTTCCAGTATGTTCTGCATCCTTCGGTGAACGTTCTAGAAAACCTCGCGAAGGTTTTCGAAGTTGAATAACTTCTCAAACGTTTCAATAGTATTCTTCAGTTGCTAAATAAACTAACTATGAAAATAAAATTTCTTAAAATGCGGACTAACAAGAAACAGGATAAGGTAACTGTAACTTATGTCAATAGAATATTGACATGACTTAAGTCATTATATCAGTTTTACAAGCATATCTTAGTAGTAGCTGAGTAAACTCAAACTCATATAATCTAGCTTAAAATCAAACCTGCCGTTAGTTGGCGCCCTGAAAACAGTCTTTACAGCGCCCTCTTGTACCAGTCTGACTACATCCAGCGGTTATAAACTACCATACAACTTTCGATAGTATTGAGTCGCAGGCATTTCCTTAAAGTACTAGAAGACGCTCAAATGCTACGTTACAAATAAGAGTTAACAAAAATTTTAATTCAGAAAAAAGAACGGTTGGAAAAGCAGTCGGATAAGAGTTGGCGTTAGGGAACATTTTAAGCAATTGAACTGGCAAGATGGCCTATATTCCATATAGTTTGATATAGTAAATTTAGACATTGGGAAACTGAATAATATGGTTCTAGAACTAAATAAAAAGTTTAAAAAAATCGATCTAAAAACTAACTAAAATAACACTAAAATAATAAGCAACGCCAAACAAAATCTATCCAAAAATAATGTCAAAAAGAGGTACTAAAAAAAGTGCACTCATTATGGACAGCTTTTAGTTAACTCGGTCACATTCTAAAAGTGTACAATACCTGTTTATTTCTAGTAGTTATACAGTGCGTTAATTTGAAAACTTTTAATTATGAATATATTTAGAGCACAATCTAATAGAAGAAGAAGAAGCAGATTTGCATCTAGTTGCGTCTCGCCATCTAATCGCACTTGTAAGGTTTCGATTCAGAAGCAAAAGTCCAACAATTTTATCTTCAAAAATGCCTGCCCAAACATTTAATTCCTGAGGATATTGGATGTAGTCCTCTCGTACATTACGCGAATTTTTATCTTTCCAATAACGACAATTATGTTAACTTGCTTTTTTGAAACTAATGTGCATTTATCAGAAAAACAGATGTTTTTTTTAAAATGATAGCATATTGTTCAACAAGAGTAAAATACGATAATAAATAATAATAATAGTATAAATATAATATGTATAAAGTTTAATATGTAAGTGACTATAGAGATGGTAACGTTGAAAGCTGATTTTATACCCGCGTAATTCAAATGAGCTTTAAATAAACCGCGGGCCAAAATCACAACGTATAATCATAGTAAGGTAATAGTGTCAATGCAAATGTAAAAATCCCATCCGAGTGAACTACTGGGCGTCCGTTTCGCCCTTTTGGGGCTCTTCAGATAAATTATTTCAACCCGCTCAGCAACTGAGTATACCATTTTAACAATTTTTTTTTCAAAAAAACCAGTTAGTATAAAATTTTACAATGACACATTTCTAAGTAACAATAAATACTAACGTGAAAATACCTGTAAATAATGAGCGAAAGGCCCAAACAAATACCTTCAATAAAACAAAATTACAAAAAAAATTTATCTGCTTCTCCTGAGTGTCGTTATTGAGATAATAAAAAACTTGCCTTATTGTACCTAATATCTTCAAAAATAATTGCGCTATATATTCTAAGAGATACATGTGATAACTATCCCAAAAATTAAAAAAATTTCATCACAAACAGTGTAATTTTAAGGTTTGACAGCATCTCCCCAAAGTTTATTATTTGTTAATTATTTAAAAACTGTCGAGTAGAATGTCACTTTGGCGTAGAGACAGCAACTAAAAACATGACATAAAAATTAACATTCAATCAAAAAAAAACTATGGAACAAACTATGTTGTAATGACCACTGAGGGATAAAAACAAGAAATTAAAACTCTCAGTTAAAAATAGACAAGACCTGTTGTAATGGAGCAAGAAAGATGAACATGCAGGATAACGGTAATGAAACCAAGAGTAACAAAACAAAGCATGATCCGATCACACAAGAGATGGTCTGGTGATACCGCAAGATTTGCTGAAAAAACCTAGGCAAAAACCGTTAGAAACAAAAAAAATGTTGTCACTGTTTGATTTCAAACCATTAACCAACCATAATTAAGACATGACTTACGGTAATAAGTACTTAATTGTGCATATTCTCATTTATTATTTCACAAAAAAAGAATTCGTAAAAAGCTATTATAGAAAAAATTAATGCATGTATGTTTATAAACAATCAACGGCGTTACTACATAGAATCCTAGGTGGACTGAGCACTCCTGAACCTGTCCATGCCCCTCCCCCTCGAAGAAAAGTGTCAATGTATTTTAAGATAATGAAAAAGAAACACATCTTGATAAACCAAAACCCTATATCTTAATTCGTTCAAGAATTACAAGAGATGACTATCAAATAAAAAAATAAAATGTTTTTGTGCTGTCAACATCGCAAACATTAATATCCGTTTGTTAGTATAGTTACGTAAAATTACATAAGATTAAATATTCAAAAATTTTATAGCAAAACTCACATGTAACGCTTGGTCGTGCAGCTTCACGTCGCATTAACGTTTGTTATGCTATGCCTTACTTTCGCCGCTTGTTACGTAAATTACTATTACAATTTTTATAAGAAATGTTCAAACTGTCGACCTCCTTTGTTCTCGCAATGACCCAAACGCTCGTAAATAGAATTTTAGCTCTTAAGCGACATATCCCTAGTCAAATTAGTGGTTTTTTTAAGTATGCAATTCTTAAATCATTTATTTATTGATTCTGATTTTGTTGCATACACTCTACTTTAGAGAAACTTAAAAAATCGAGTGATGTTAGATCAGAAGATTGTGGTAGTCACTCAATATCATCTCTTCTACAAATGCAACGTTTGCTTGTTGGAACTATTTATTGTCAATACCATTAGCGCATACAGTTGGAACCACTTGATTTTCTAACAGTTGCAGATATCAGCCTCCGTTGAAATTTCCATTAATGAAAAATGAACCAGTTACATTCACTCCCTTAATACCAATTCATACATTTTCTGCGGTCTGTGAGTTTGATCTTCTCTTATTAAACGTGAATTTTTATCAACCCAATACCGACATTTGTGTCTATTAAGCTTACCATTTAAGCAGGAAGTAGCGTCAACAGAGAAATCGACATTCAAAAAAAATGTTACATTACATTTTTCATGTATTATTTCAGAGAATTCCAATCTTCTATCGAAGTCATCTTTGTTCAATTCCAGTTAAAACTTATAGGAAAAATAGTTATTTCTTTTCACAATTCTGTGGACAAAACTTTTACCAATTTCATGTACCTGAAACGCGTTTAATAAGGAGCTTGAAGGTTCTTCAATAAAATATATAACAGTTCTACGGTTTTTTGAAATTGTTGCAGATTTTGGTCTGCCAGTTCTCCGAAGATCTTCCGCAGTTCCTCTTCTCTTTAGTTCTTTTGACTGTTGATTTAGAAATTTAGATCGTAAGATTTTGTTCTATCACCAAAGTCGCGGATCATTAAAAGAGTACTTAATTCTTTCTATTTCAGTCAGTTTTGAACGATTTCTAAAACTAATGAAAGCAAATTTTAGAAAACTAGTACTGTTTAATTAAATAATAAAAGAAGATAATTAATACGTAAGTACGTTTCTTTTTTCATTACTTTTTAAATAAGGCAAAACTCGACAGAGGTTGCTATTTAAAAAAGTTGGGGTGGTCATCTCCTAAAGACTTCCCGTTGCATGGAAGTTCTAAATTATCTAAGAATGTAATTTTTATGACTGTTTAGTGATCCCCAAATTTTTTATTCTTTACCCGTTCCAAAACTTTTGGGTAACCCTGTATACCATAATTTTTGTTTGAAACTTTTGTCATAAACATTTGGAAAAATGTTTCTAATGAGCGTTATACATATAGGTATACGAACGTATGACCGAAGAGATATATTGCAGATTTATTCTCAATCGTAATGCAATAAATCGAATTCTATGCATTTATTAAAACCGACGTTGTTTGTTCAACTTATAATGTTATGGACTTTTGGTCAACAACCATACAAGAATAATTGTTTGGTATTAAGTAAGTGATCTAAACTTATAACAAATAAGTTTTTTTAATTACAATTAATGCATTAATTACGAACTGTTCTACAAATAAAAACTCAAAAATTGAAAACAAATCATTAGATGTTGTACAAGAGGAACATAATAAAATAGTTAGTAATCTTTCACTGAATTTCTTGAAATATAATATTATTTAAATAATTGCAAAAAATTGCTTTCAAATACATAATAAATTAAATCATTTCCTATAGTTCCCATTCACTTCGAGATATTAACACACAAAGAATGTTGCAAACCTGGAAATAACATCGCTTTAACATTCACACAATTACTATAAGATTAGAATTGTAACTGTAGAGGTATTTTTTTGAGTATGCGTTTTTTTTATTTTGCAAAACACGCAATCGTTATTTATAATAAACTTTCGTAAATACTAGAAAAGTAATATGTAATAGTGTAAGATCATCTACTTTTCTCAATTGAATAACTGGTTTTTTTAGCAAATGCAATTATACGTGGCAGATGTTATGATCCTTATTAGTTTTCTATATCTAATACATAATAAGTTGTTTACACAAGCTGTATGGATTACTTTTTATAATCTACTGATTTTAACTTACATACACGCTTATTTACAAATTTTAGATTCCATCAACAAATTTCAGCTTTTTTTTTGATAACAACAAAATGACTTATACCGAGTGCAGTTGTAATTAATTTTACATTGTAAAAAATAATACTGTTAAGAATAATAGAATAAAACAAAAAAAACACTGCTTCAAGATATAGAACATATGGAGTATATACAGGATATGGACAAAATATTGTATGTATTATATACCTGAAATTCGAGTAAAGTTGTAATTAATTATAATTTTGAATTAAAACTCTTTAGGATTTAGGCCAAATTTTGTGATTCTTAATTACGTTTTCAAACTTTCATTAACTATATAAAAGGCGGCGTTTCGATTTTTATTAAAATCATAATCATACCAATTAAATTAATTTTTTAATTCTATATTAAAATTTTTTTAAATTTTAAAATAACACCACACACATTCTAAAATAGTTTTAAACTGAAGTGAGTGAGTTTAAAATTATAATACAAATATTAAGGCTGTCGTAGTAACATAAATAGCAAAAAAAAAGTTACAACCAAATTTACATTGTAAAAATTATTACTGTTAAGAATATTAGAATAAAACAATTTTTTAAAGAAAAAAACACACTGTTTCAAGATTTATAACATAGACTATATACAGTTTATGGACGAAATATCAGATGTATTACAAAAAAAATTAATTTTTTATGCGTTAACTAGTATAATTGGAAATATCCAACTAAAGTAGATGATATTTTCAAATTATACTTTTTGTACAAACGTTGATAAACGCTAATTAATTACTTGTTATCTGTCAACAACTTTTGGTCAGCCTGGCACTTTTGGCGCCCTTGTGCAAATTTAAAATAACACCTTAAATTTGTATTACGTTCAGGTATTATTATCCACTACTGAAAAATAATTTTAAAAAGTATTTTCATAAATTTATTTTCATTTTTATATTTTACAAGTACAAGCCATACAAGTATTTTTTCATTGAGCTAAGCTGCACGAAACATTGCCTTACATAGACACATAAAGTGTTTTGATGCCCTTCCTTA
Source organism: Aquatica leii (assembly GCA_035610365.1). Lineage (NCBI taxonomy): Eukaryota > Metazoa > Arthropoda > Insecta > Coleoptera > Lampyridae > Aquatica > Aquatica leii. The sequence goes on from CM069435.1 coordinate 70,251,778, forward strand.
TAGAAGAACCTAAAATAAATCGTGTTAAGTTCAATTAAAGAGGAATATAATATACAACTTACCGTAACAATGTTAACTTTACTTAAAATATTATACCACAATATAAGAATGCAAATGAACTCAAAATTTTGCAATTTTTTAGCCAACGATGCGCTAAATTTTTTACGTTATTTTTAAAGTATCCTCCGCTTATTTCAAACGGAGCATCATAAATCTCTCTAAGTTGATACCTTGAAGGAGTTATTGCATCTATTTAACTAGACCATCGAGTTTTTACATTAGATAAATTAGATTTCAGAATTGACTAGCGTTTAGTAGAAGCTGAAAAAAATACATACAGTTCTTGAACTAAAGAAAGAAAATTGATGCTCAAAGGATTAAAAAAAAAAATTTTGTAAACTATTATGCCTACTACGCATATTTGCCCCATTGTCGTAACCCTGACACCGCAAATCGTTGATATTTAAGCCTTTTTTCTCTAACGACGACAAAAGCAATTTTGTCAAGCTTTCACCCGACACATCATCTATAGGAGAAAATGATAAAAAATGTTCTTCTATACTAATTCCCGTGCTCTTTAAATTAACAAATCTTATACAAACTGAAATTTCTTCTTGGTGACTAGAGTCAGGAGTGCAGTCTAATAATATGGAATAATATTTTGTTTTTTTAGTTAGTTCTAAAGTCTTGGATTTGATATTTTCACCGATCAAGTTGATTACTTCATTTTGTATTTTATCACCGAGATAGTTTTTGTGATATTTTATTTGAGAGCTTTTTGTATGTTCTGACATAATCAGCTCAAAGTTGGAAATCATTTCTATGCATTTTAAGAAGTTACCATTGTTTTTCTTATTACTACTTCTACGAAAAGCTAAATTTTGCTGACCTAAAAACTGAAAAACGTAAAAAATTCTTTCTATAACAGCTTTTACATTTTGAATTTTATAGTCAGTTATTTCATTTTCATTAAAACGGTTAGTCAGTTATTCCATTTTCATTAAAACGGTTAGAAAGATCTAGCAATTTTAGAACATTTTCGACTCTTTTCATGAGTGTTTAAATGTTCACTTAAATGCTGCCAGTCATTGTAACCAGATTCATCACTAGGACGAACAAATTTCAAATCGCTGTCATTACAAATTTTGCAACAGAAGCAGTAAAGTGAATTTTTTGTTTCGGAATACAACAATCAAAAACGCTCATTTTTTTCTTTGTTCTGTAAGATTCTAAAGAAGTAACTATTGGAAAACTTACGCGCCGACTCCAAATTATCTTTCGGATAAATATCCTTTTTGTTTTGATAATGAGCAGAGCCACGATCTACTAATTCTTGAATATTATTAGGACGTAATTTCTTGGGCCATAGTGCAGCATCTTTCGAAAGTTGGCTCATATTTTCCGTTCTGGTAATTTTTGAAGGTGTTGATTTCTCATTATCAGCGGAACTTGAAGATGTTGATAGATTGCATTTTAGAAGATCCGTATCTGGTCTGTTGCTGATACTTGTTTTAAGTACAAGTTCAGAATATTGGGATTCAGCTGTGTTATTGTTATTAATATTTGACAAAGTAGACTCGGGGTTTGAAAAAAAATGCGTAATGTTGACATGGTTTTCCAGTTCTTCCTCTCTTTTTCTTTTATTCAGCAAATTTTGGTATCCAGACAATTTCTTTTTTTTCTGACATCCTGTATACTGTAAAAATATTAAGTAAATAAACAAATTGACAAATTATTCATGAAAAATGGAAATGTTTCGACGTCTCAAACTTAAACTCAAAAGTATTTTCTCAACATTACTTATTTCAAGTGATTTCAATATTTATAAATTTTTATAAATAGTAATATTAGTGCTTATCAATTATTCTGTTTGAATTTACTTCAATTAACAGTGATTGATGTTTATATAATCAAATATAAAAAGATTTTTGAGATGCAAGTTTTTGGCTTTTAATGTTTTAATAAATCTAAAATAAAAAATTAATTTTAGATGAACTAACCTTAAAACACAAAACACGTCACTATAAAGTCTGTAAAACTACAAAAAACCAAAGTTTGAAAAGCAGATATCTTTTACCCCATGCACCTTTTTACTATGCTAAGTTAATTATCCATCGGGCATCAAGCAACAAATGAGATTGCGACTGATGCAGTGCTTAAATATATAAAGTTTCGTACATTGCAAGCTCAGACAGAAAAAAAAAGCTTGTTCGCTCGTTGGCTCGTTGCAAGCCAAATTTCAAGCTCAAACATGAATAAAATCAGATTTGTTTGAGTTTATACAATTCATGTTATCATGTTACGTATTACGTATTCGATCGAATAAATGCTATTATTGTGTACTCTCATTTGGAAAATATATTATTTTCGAGAAGTAATTCAGTTCCCTCGTCTCAAAGAGTAAAAATAAAAAAATAAAGAAATAAAAAACAATGTAATAGCTAGCAATTCGTTACTTTTATCATTATAAGCTTTGTTTTGACGATGTTGTTTGTTCTTTTATCTTTTTTTTACTTTTGAGTTTTGAGGTTTTTCGGCGCCTCGGCGCCGTCGTGCACTTTGCCCTTATATACGGAGCGGGACTGGGTCAGCCTTTTTCTAATAGTATCACACTATAGTTTTTAACGCATTACTGTCATTCTATTACATTTATCTTACAATAATGTGTAAATTTAAAATTTGTTGAAAAAAATCATTTTGTAGTAAAAAGACACGTTTGTACAAATCAAGCTTAAGATTTACACGTTCTGTTAAAAACTCAAGACTTATGCCATTTACGGAAAAAGCACGTTATCTGTTATTCCTAAATTTATTTAAAAAAGTATTTTGGTTTGCTTTACTCACTAGTTGTTTTGTTACCAGTATCTCACCGTGTAGTTTACACCAAACACCTTAACAAAACGTGACCAACTACTAATATAGTATATATTAGTAGTTGTACGTACAATTAATGATCAGTATAAACAAACCTCAATTAATCAGTAAAAATATTTGAATGAACCTAAGCTTTGATCCAACTAAAAATTTGTGCTTGACAAAATTTAAGGATACCTTAAAAATTAGAAGAAGCAAAAGTATCTAGCATTCCTCAATGGTAATTTCAACACTGTATGTAGATTAAAAAATATTGTAATCTGTTTTATGTGTTCTATGTTGGAGTATTTTATTTATTGTGCCACTAAACTTTCTTTAAAATAATGCAAAATTTAGTTATTATATAGTGTGAAAGTTATGAAAATGATGTTTTGTGAACTTAATAAAATAATACTTAAGTTTTTTTTAAATTTTGTCGTCAATTGCATTGTATGGTGTGGTAATTAATGCCTTACACGTGTTCATGTATACAAAACGCAATTGAATGCCTCATTTCGCAACGGTTTGAATACAATGTGTGATTTTTATAAACAATGATTTCGTTTGCATTTATTGTAGGTAAATTTGACTATGTAAAATTAGAATAACTTTGTAATAGTGAACCTAATAGAAATTCCTTGCATGATTCTTTAGTTACTTTCTAAAAAATTAGATAACCAATTAGTCATCTTCACTAATATATAATTTATTTGTTACTTTGTATTATTGTAATTCATGTCACGTGTAAAACTGATCTTATTTCTTTTATGTTAAGGTTAATGTGATTTTGTTTGCAATCTGTATAATTTTATGTTCGTACTAGTGTTATCTGATATGTATTTTGTTCCTAAAGAAATAGAACACGACATACATTTAGCCAAATATTTATCTTCTTGTCTTAGATCAGGCGAAAAATGTTGATCAATAAGCTAAATATGATTAGGAAAAACGAAACATGTTTATAAAATTGCGGTGTTTAAATATTTATTAATAATTTTTTGAATCGACCTTACTTTCAGTTAGACCTATGGTATAAAAACTACAAAGAGAACAAAAAGCTTTGTAGATACCAAACAGAGTATTTAATATTGAAACGTCCGAGAAATTACTTGCAAATGCAAGAGCCTTCTAGAACTGTTATCTAGTTTCTAGAAGATATAGCGAAAAGTGAGGAACGATCGAGAAGGATTCGCCGATGTCTATAAAAGCCGAAGATGGAAATCGTAGGTCAGTTATTGTCGAAACGCGAATGCAGCTGTATTAAGAAGATTATTAAGGTGAAGATAAATAAGTGATTAGCACGTGCGGAGTTTAAATAAATAACAGTGTACACCGAATCGAGTGAACGTGACTTATAGTGTAAACAAATCCGAGGACGTTATCTTATCTTATCTTAAGTTTTATACAACGGTTATACATAAATTATAGTGTAAGTGTTTTTATTATTAGATTTAATTAGTTCGGTTAATTTAAAAGTATACATATTTCTATAATAAGTAAACGTAGTTTTAATCGTTTAAATAAATTAGTTTTTAATAAATAGATACGTAACAGTGGTGTCACGGTGTGAAGTCCGCGATTTTTATTAGCGTAAATACCATTAAGTAATTTAATATCGCTTCCGTGATAAGAACATTGAATTAACTGTTCGCGATACGCGTGTTTATTTATAAAGTTAATATAGTGTTTATTAAACTTTTTCTTTTAACAAGTGCGTGATCGCGATTCGTTTTCGTGGTTTAATATTAACAAGTGGATAGTTATTAAATTTTGTGTTATATAAAAACTGCATTTTAATAAGTAGTGTATTTAAACTTTATATTCGTGTTATATTTAAATTTATGCCGGTGACGCGTTCGCAAGCAGTTAAAATGGATGCAAAGCTATTTGAATTTCTTGAATCAATCAAAAATGGTCAGGAATCGATGAATAGAAAAATGGAAGAAAAGTTTCACGAAAATTCGCAGAAAATGGAAGAAAATTCTCAGAAGATGGAAGAAAATTCTAGAAAAATGGAAGAAAATTCGCAGAAAATAGAGGAAAAGTTTTACGAAAATTCACAGAAAATTGAAGAAAAACTCTCCGAACATTCTCAAAAAATGGAAGAAAATTCTAGAAAAATGGAAGAAAAGTTGTTGGAAAATTCTAGAAGTTTAAAAGAAGAAATACGAACGAGCATAGAAAATCAAATTAAAATTGTTCAAGAGGAAACCCAAGCAGACATGTTAAACTTAAAAGAAGAAATTTGCGATTCTGTGAATGACATAATAGAAGAGAAGTTAAATGAAAATTCAAGAACCATAGAAGACAAGCTAGAGAAAAAATTGAGAGAAAGAATACAACTAGCTGCTTGAAGAAAGAATGACCCAAATGAATTGTCACGGTGAAGGAAGCGTCACGAGTGAAGATTTAATAATAAACCATCGAGAAGAAAACACTCACAAGTTCAAAGTTGTACCACCGAATTTTGATGGTAAAGTTCCATGGTCAACCTACTACAAGCAGTTTGAAGCCGCAGCTACTGCTAATGGTTGGAGCAACAAGCAGAAAGCGACGTCTTTAATAGTGTCCTTACGTGGAGAAGCGTTTGGAATTTTACAAACTATTCCGGACCACCTGCAAGAAAATTACGAACTCTTAATATCACGATTAGAAATGAGATATGGGGATGCTCATCTTCAACAAGTATATCAGGCTCAAATTAGAAGTCGGGTTCAAAAAGCTGCCGAAAGTCTTCAAGAGTTTGAGGCTGACATCGCCAGACTAACACGACTTGCGTATCCTACAGCGCCAGATACCTTCTTGGAGCAATTGGCTATTCAAACTTTTGTAGACGGCCTCCGAGACAGCGAAACACAGCAGACTCTTCGGTTAGCGAGACCGAGGACATTGGATGACGCATTAACCCATGCTTTGGAGTTCGAGGCGGCGAAACAAGCGTCGCACCGAGGCAGCCATAAGCTCCGTTGTGCTGCAGAAGTATCCTCGCACACAGAAGAAAGCATTGAAGACATAGTGCGACGGGTATTTCGGGAACGAGAAGCTCGAGGAAGAGAACTGACGTGCTGGAACTGCGGAGAAGTGGGTCATGTACGACGCCGTTGTACTAAGCCCAAAAGAAGACGAGAAGAGCGTCCGGAAAACTAGAACGGGTCGACCGAATGGGGCGAAAGTCGACCTCAACGAGCCATGCCCCGGAGATTACCATTCAAATGGCATCGCCTAGGGAGCAGTTGTATAGCATTTATCTCGATGGCAAGATCAATGGAAGAAGCGTTCAGTTACTGGTTGACACGGGAGCGACGAAGACCATCATTCGTCCTGACATGTTATTGGCAAACGAGAAGACATCACCAGTAACAGTACGACTTCGAACGGCGACGGGCGACGAAATACCTACTCACGGACAAGTCAAAGTAACCATTGGTTTGGGAAATGGAGTACTCGACCATCAAGTACTGGTAGCCGACATCACGGAAGAAGTTATCCTGGGAATGGACGTGATAAAGAAGTATGGGTTCCATTTGGATATGAAGAACGATGTCCTGAAGATCGACAATGAAGAAATTCCTTTTCATTCGTCAGAGAAGGCAGCCGTGCGAGTCTTATTGAGTGAAGACGTGACTCTGCCTGCAAGGACTGAAAGTGTGGTGATGGCACGCCTGGATGGAAGTCTCCGGGAAGGCTACATACGTGCTATTGAACCAATGGAGGGCGGCTTAGTTGAAAAGGGACTACTCGTTGGCAGAACTTTAGTACGAGTAAAGAAGACGATGCCAGTAAGAATCTTAAACATCAACTCAGATCCTGTAACGCTGAAAAAGAAGACCGTGGTAGGCCAATGCACGCCAGTATCACAAATTGTGAGATGCGTGAAGTCGAACGAAGATACGTCGCCGAAGAAGTGTCCACAACATCTATTGGACATTCTTACCACTAAATGCGAAAACCTCAGCCAAGACCAGCTGGCTAAAGTTAAAGTGTTGATCCAAGAGTACCAAGATGTGTTCGCGCTGGAGAGTGGCTCCAAAGGAAGAACTAACGTGGTGAAACATAAAATTAATACCGGAGACGCTCGGCCGATACGACAACATCCACGCAGACTTCCTTTGGCAAAAAGAGAAGAAGCCGAACAAATAATTACGGATATGGAGAGGGAAGGCGTGATTGAACCTTCAAGTAGCCCATGGGCATCCCCAGTGGTACTCGTAAAGAAGAAGGATGGATCAACGAGGTTTTGCGTAGACTACAGGCAGCGTATTAACGACGTTATATACCGCATCCGAAAACCGCCCAGAGGCAAACCAAAAGTGGTCCACGTCGATCGTCTAGCCCCGTTTGCTGGCGATTACCACAATCCGCAAGTTCAGGTCCGAACCAGAGTAATAAGTAGCAGAACCAGGAATCCAATCGAAGAAATGGAGTTCGAAAAGTTTATGAACTTATACGGAGGTTCTGGAAAAGCTAGGTTCGGAGTTACCACTGAGGAACAACAAGACCTGTTCCAGACACAAAAAGATTACGCCATCGCACATTGCGTGAGCGAGGAGCTTGACATGTCCAAAGGGGTTGCAGTCGTGTTTAAAAAGAAGTTTGGACAGCTAGATGAATTACGAAGACAGCAACCGGCAGTCGGAAAGGTTTTAGGACTACCTGGTGACGGACGCTTCGTTTTCTATCTGGTCACCAAGAAATACTCACGTGTCAAGCTGTTATACAAAGATCTGTGGCGAACATTATGGAGTCTCAAGAGACAAATGGAGTTCCATCATGTTAAGAAATTGGCAGTACCCAAGCTTGGTTGTGGCTTAGACCAACTGAATTGGAGGACAGTTCGAAACATGTTGGAGGTCGTCTTCCGAGGAACAGGCATTCAAGTGTTGGTCTGTAGTTACCAACCGAGGAGAGTATTGGGTCAGGAAAAGTCCATTGACTGTTACTTTTATGGTCAAGGAAGTTGCCAAAATGGAGGAAGCTGCCGCTATCGCCACGATCCCTTTTACCGGTGTCGCATCCAGTCTCCTGTTCTGGGACAGAACAGTCCTAAGAAGGGGGCAGTGAAACGTCCGAGAAATTACTTGCAAATGCAAGAGCCTTCTAGAACTGTTATCTAGTTTCTAGAAGATATAGCGAAAAGTGAGGAACGATCGAGAAGGATTCGCCGATGTCTATAAAAGCCGAAGATGGAAATCGTAGGTCAGTTATTGTCGAAACGCGAATGCAGCTGTATTAAGAAGATTATTAAGGTGAAGATAAATAAGTGATTAGCACGTGCGGAGTTTAAATAAATAACAGTGTACACTGAATCGAGTGAACGTGACTTATAGTGTAAACAAATCCGAAGACGTTATCTTATCTTATCTTAAGTTTTATACAACGGTTATACATAAATTATAGTGTAAGTGTTTTTATTATTAGATTTAATTAGTTCGGTTAATTTAAAAGTATACATATTTCTATAATAAGTAAACGTAGTTTTAATCGTTTAAATAAATTAGTTTTTAATAAATAGATACGTAACAATATTAAGAATAAAATATTTTAATCGATTAGTAAGAAAAGACAGAAATGTTAAACTGATTAAACTTTTTTTCAGACAAAAAGAAAACTAATGATGAAAACGGTGTTCAAAATATGAAACGGGTAACCATTATTATCAATTCGTAATAATGTTTAATTCTTTATTAAAAGTAGATTATAGAGAAACAGTAAATACAATTTAACCAATTTTATTTTGATAAAGATGGTTAAAGTAAAAAAAGAGTTAAACAACTCATTATAATTTGTTTTAGGATAGGTATATTTTAAATTTAAAATTCTTATTATCACGTAAAAGATCTAAAGTATGGAAAAGAATTTGATATCTAAATAAAAAAATATTCATAATCGAAAAAAAAGAGTTAAAAAAAAAAATTTTTAATTGTTAAGTTTTAGACAATTTAAAACCAATTTATTTGATCATTAGTTTATAATAAACGATGATAAAAGATGCTGACATTTTAAGCAAGTTTTTCAAACCAATAAAAAACTTATAAAATATGAATGTTGTAATTTTTTTTAAAAATAATTATAAAGAGGCACCTCAAAGTTTTAACATTTTGAAATATAAATTAAAATAAAATTTTGAACAATGTTTAAATTGGTTTTATTAAACAGCATTAAGTAGAATTGTTCAGTTTTAAGTGTTAAAAATTTTACTTTAATATACACATCAAAAGGAATTGAAAAAAGGTGTTAATTGGCTTCAAATCTCACCTTTTTCATCATTTAATTTAATTTGTCAAATTATCAAATAAATGTTTTTTTTAATTTTCCAAAGCTTAATAGTTCATTAAAGAAAACACTAATAATCCCTACAGTTCATTTTTAATATTAATTATAAACATTCTAGCAGCAAGAGGTAAAATGTCTACAACCATAACTAAACCTGATTTGATTTTCAAACACCTGTCTTTATAGATAACTGTAATTTCCTCTTGACAGAGTTTTTAAAAATATATATTTAAAAATATATTGTCATTAAAACATTAACTCTTTACACACAAACAACATTTTTTTTTAATTTATATATTTATAAAATGATGTGCTTAAAATTGTGTATGAACGCGAATGCTTCGGACCATGAAACGTCCCCTAAATACAAAGAACAACGTTGTTTGGAATTTTGAATAAACAGTTGTTGAAAAAAATCAGTCAAGAAGAGAACAAATATCTAACGATTGTTGTAACGAATAAGAGAAATACGTTTTTCAAAAAAAAAAAAAATAGAAGACAAAATTGTCACTATTAAAAACAAAGAGATGGAGAAATAAAGGGAATATTTTTAATCTTAGAAGTAAGATCAGAAGGATTAAATTGATATATTGATTAATAAAGTTAAATTAAATTCTTATGATATTATTAAGCTAAAGAGTACGTTCAGAGACAGGAAAGTTGCAAAAAAAAGGATAGATCAAATTAAGTTGGAAGATTAATAAATTTTTGCAAAATTATAAAAAAGGATTTATAAGTTTGACATAATGAAAATTATTCTTGAGAATTAAAAATTAACTCATATTTAAACTCAAACATTAACGATAAAGTGATAGCAACAAGGTTTTAGACGAAACAGATCGACAATAGAAGAAATACTTATCTTAAAACAACAAATTAGGAAATCAATAGATTTTAACAAGCCGATGTTCATATAATTAAAAGAAATGAGACCGAGTGCGGTTAAGAGATGTAATAAAAAAAACAAAAAGTTAGCACAATGTAATTGAAAGTAATAAATGAGCATCTACAAAATTTAACGTGAAAAACAGAATTGATAGTAGTCTCTAAACATCAAATTAGATGTAAGTTAACACTTGAAATTTAACTATTTGGAAGTAGACAAGTAGCAAGAATAGCAGCTTGTCTTAGAGACGTCGTACTCAGAAAGAAATATGTAGGCAAAGAAGCAAAAAGAGCAAAACCAGAACATGTGTAAGACCGGTACTTACATTTGCTGTAGAAACTAAAAAAATAAAAAGAACGATAAAAAACGAAAATGGAAGTACTTTGGTCTATCAAAAAAGTCACCGTCCGGGTGAAATCATGTAATGACAGAAGGACTCAAAGCAAATAACATAATAATGTAGATAAGATCACGTCCACGATACTGGTGAAATCAGGTCAATAGCATAGATGCGCAGCAATGTAAAAAGCGAGTTAAACCGCAAACACTAAAAGATCATAGAAAAGACGTCGGAAGCGGTGGTATGAAAGCAGATCTGTTCTAGCACCTTAAAGAAGGCGCTGGAAAGACTGTTTTGAGGTCACAAACTAACCACCGATTAGTGGTACGGCATGTCTTCTCTAACATTTTAAGCTAGTTAATATAGGTTTACTAGGCTACTAATAATATTATGCTTGCAAAATGGTAAAATAACTAAGTCATGTTAAAATCTGAAGTATGTAACTTACGTTACCTTGTTCTATTTCGTTTAGACCACATTTTAACAAATTTTAGTTTCATAATTAGTTTTGAACTAGCACTTAGCCAATATTTAAGAAAACGTGGTAACCTGAAAAAACCAAAACACTTTGATGCTGCTAATGTCTCATCTCGATTTTTTAGGAGAAAAATTACTTGTTTCACAAAGTCGTTCTACTATTTTATTAGTATCAATATAAAATGTTTCTTTTCACTGAATGAGCGTAATCGCTTCTAATTCTAAGTTATCGTTGCTCATACTTAATCTTAAGGGTGTTTTGATCAGCTTAACTTTGGAAAGTACCCTTTCACATGTTAAATTTTATCAAAATTATTGTCAATAAACATTGGAAAACTTGACGTATACTGGAAACAGCACATTTTGTATTCATGTAAAATTTTATAAACACATTTTATGTACAATTTAGACTTTTTCTTCTTGCTTGAGTAGTAAATATTTTAATCTTCTTTGTTGTCTCTGATTATTTGATATTTTTGTCTTCAATCTTACACATGACGTCTCTACGTCTTTGTAATCATCTTTTAAAAAATTGCTAAAAATTTCCGACCAAACATTATAAAATGAAATAAGTTCCTGTTTTAGTTTGGCAATATTTCACTATTTTACATATCTTGTTTAACGCGTTAGGAGGAAGCGTTTCTTTCTGTTCAAAACGCTTGAAGCTCAAGTAAGTTTGGTCTAAGTACAGAAGCTAATGTTTGCTCAACCTACTTTTTATGTTTGTATGACGTTGTTTACTACATAATAATAAAAAAAAGTACTTGGTGCTTATATGTTCGGTGTTTTGCCAAGATAGATTATGTCTTAGATGCCGTTTTTTCTCGTAAAGCGAGTTTTTCAGGACAGACAGGACGACTGGTCAAAGGTTTTACTTTTGCAACATGAAAGCAGTGGGGTCAACGATCAGGTGGTTCAGCGCTGATTTATCGAAAATATTTTTTTTCTTTTGCATTATTATCTATAGTGCATATCGTTTATTCAATCGAAGAGGTCTATTTGTCCAAAACTCAAAACAGAAAAAATCATATTTAAAGTTCTAAAAGCTACATTTTTAAAAGCTGGTGCAAAATATATTTGTGGTGTAATTTTAATTTAGTAAAAAACATTTACACAAATGCATAACTTAAAACTAACACAACTATTAATGTACTGAGAAATTTGAAACAAAAAAGTAGTCTATTACGTAATTTCAGTAATAACATATAAAAGTGTTGTGGTCGGCACGATCTCGTGGTAAACGAGCCCACGTATAAAATTTAACCAATTGGTGCTATAGCGATTGTCGTAAGTTGGTAATTGGATTTTAATACTTCTGCAATTTGAAAATTGTATTGAAACGACACGATTATAATCTATCAACAAATATATAGTGTAAGTAACTATATCAGTGTAATTGCAAAAATTACCACCAGAGAGAACCAGTGTACGGCCGTTTCACCGTTTTGAGGATCATCAGCACTGGGAAATACTAACTAATGTATTTTCACAAACACACGAGATAATTCTTATTTGATCTAAAATTGCAAAAATGTTTTTGTTCCTGGAAGGGAACAATGTACACATAACCCACAAAATGTATGTAGTAAAGTTGTGACATTGAACAATGATTTTGATCTCAGAAAAAAAGTTGGTGTAGCCCAGTACCTTCTGTTCTAAGTTGATTACGCTGTCAGAGTGATTCCTTCAGAAAGTGAAAATTTGGAATTGACTTATTAAAAACGTATTTTTTGTTACACTTGATGATCTTTAGATGATTCTGATAGCAACATACATTTAGCTCAGTTGGCTCAAAATATTTCAGTAGCTAAAACATCTACGAAACAACATCTATCTATCAAATGGCAAATTTCTAGTACGTCTCGCAATGATGTTGAGCTTGAATTTGAGGGAAATGAAACTTTACCTAATAACTCCGAAGAGATCCAACGGTTTATGAGTATATTATTATGGATGTTCATAATTCGACAACCAACAACACGTCGCTAGTGGTCTCCACAGACCCCAAATACTGAAAATTTCTGATGTAATGCTTGTAAACCGTGTGCTCAAATACCAATAAAAGTATTTGGGTCATGCGACGAACAAATGATTCTTTTTAAAGAAGGCAGTAGTTTGAAAATTGAAAAAAGTAAGGCTATAAGATTTGGAATTTATATTTAGACGCAGCAAGTAATGTGGCAGTACAAATGTCTCTTATAGTTCTAACAAACATCATAAAATTTGTTATGAAGATTACTTTTCAAGTCTTCGATTAGTATCCGTATTTGGCAAATCAAAAAATACATTCTGTGGTCACTGTACGTTCAAATCGCCTAACCAATTATAAACCTACTGCAGATAAGGGAATGAAAAAACAAGGACGTCGATACGTAACAGAAAGTACAGTAACAATTTAAAACACTGAAATACACTCTATACTAGCGTTTCTCAAACTTCTTTAGCCGTGGAGCCTTTACAAATTAAAGTTAGTGTGTCGGAACCCCAGTATATTCTTTTATAACTTATTTGCGCAAAATTTCTTTAATGTTTGGTTTTATAAAAGAGAGTTAAAGCTTTATATCTTGTTTTGTATCCAAGCAATTGTGATACTTGGTTTAGTGGCTACGTACGAAAAAAACCCAGTTTCGCTATGTGCTGACGAATGAAAAAAAAAACAAAAACAACTTTTCTTAACAGCTATAGATACTTTAGTTTATGGCTATACTAAAATTCTGACTGTGGTCAGTTCTTAAATTTCGCTTTTAGTTTATATTCAAAATCAAATTTATAAATGTTTCATACATTAGCCGTTTCTGACAGCAGAAGGATCTTTTACCCATTCTTTCATTTGGAAAGTATTGGGTCACAAAAATACATAGGGGTAAGATGCTTAATAATCTCATTCGATCATTTTTAGGTAGCTCAACTGTTTCTAACTCGATTAAATTATTTTAATATTGGGAAGCAGTCAAAGTCTCCACTTTTTTCGCTATTAAGTCCATCTTTTGTTTATAGACAGATTAACTTCTTTTAGTTTTATTGTCAAATAGGTAATTCTTAATAATCGCATTTTATTACTTCATCTCGCACATCAAACAACCTAAGTAAAATTTTATGGCCAGGTAACCATTGTAATTCTATGTGAAGCAGTAAAGATGTATGCAGGGTACCCATAGCATCACACAATATCTTATATAACCGCATATTTAAAGCTCGAGTTGTAACAATTTTAATTTATATCCCGGAAAAATTTTAAAAACAGATTTTTAAGTTTTGGGAAATTTTCTGAATGAGATTTGTCGTCCCCACCTTTCCTGCCGGGTTTTTTCAAAAAGGAGGCCATTTTGGGATTTTTAAAGAAGGAGGGGACCTGCTGCGTGACCACCGAAAAGAGAAGGTACATAAATTACATCCACCAGGTATTAATAATTACAAACCTGCGACGATATATGTGGATTTATTAATGAAGTACTAATGTATCAAATCTCCACGTTTTATTGACTTTATATGGTTTTCCTCGTTACATTTCACATGGTGAATCGTTGGCTAATTTCATCCACCATTACCTCTGAGCCTGCACACCACCTGAAGGTAATCGTCACCTGAATGTTTGTCCTGGGTCTTGTGTCTATGGTTAATAAGTTATTGTAGTGTTTTTCTCCTTTGTTTGTGGTTGTTACTTAGTCGTACCTCACCTGTGGCGTCTTAAGTGTTATCGTTAACACAGTTGGCACTTCGCAATTGTTTTTAGGCTCGTTTCTGTGACCACCATCGAAATTGCTTGATAGTTGACTAGGCTGAGACCCTAGATTGGAAGCCCTGGGTTGGTTCACAAGGCAGTCCCTGAGTCAGTAGCATCCTGTGTTGTGGGTGAGCCGAGACAACTATACGCAGGTACCATTTAAGTTAGTTGTTAGGGTTCCTGAGTTGTCACCGTACTTTAAGTATATATATATTTTTTATAAATTTAATTAACTATAAAAGTTGAACTTACTGTTTTGGTACGTGGCTATAATGAAGCGTATTAATAGCTTACCTCAATGTGCGTGACGGTAATTAGTGAAGATAGTAAGTTTATTTTAATAAGAATTACGCACATTTTGGCCAAAATATACGTAAGTTTGTTGTTTGTCTTTTAGGTTAAGTAGCGAAGTCGGTGTTCACAACTGCGTGTGTTTTGACGCGTTGGCTGTGGCTCCACGCGCACATTCGGTTTGTTTTTTCGGTTCGTAATCATATACATTTATACACAGTGAGTCGGCTTTTAAAATTCGTATTCAATACACACAAAAATTTGTTGGAAATTTGTGATTTTTTTTACGACCTCGCCCCGAGAAATTCTTTTTGTGTTGTCTTACACGACCTGAAGAATCCCAATCCCTTCTTCAGGCTTAGTGTGGTCACACAACTGGCGCCCAACGTGGGGCGTGTGTTTATTGGGAAATCTCGTTAAAATTTTAACATCGTAGCAATTTTTCCAACATATTAGAGTATTACCGTTTCTAAAGATGGATGTAAAGTGTTTATTAAGCGATGAACTGGAGTATGAACTTAAAATTCGGGGAATGGAGTATGCAAGTGGTATGACAGTAGCGCAGAAACGTAAATTGTTAGGGCCCATTTTTAAAAAGAAAAGTACCTAAATGTTTCTGTTCGGGTGGATTCTCTCCATGTTAGAGTTTCAATCAAATCGATGCGTGTAAGGCCAAGATTACTTCTATTGAAACGGAGCTTGCTGATCCAATTAATCAATCTCATCCTAAGTATCTAACTCGAGTGCTCTTCATCTCGCTCGACGTATCGATCGTATTCCTGTTGGCGAAGACAATGATGAAACCGCTATAAACGACCTTAAAACGGCTGCCAGTAATATTCTCGCGCTTGTCGATCCTGTTTCTTCATCCGACGCTGGCGAACCTTGTGATGCAGCCCAATCCACACCCATCGTTTTACCAAGGCCTGAGCCTCCTATTACCCCAGGTCATCATGTTAACGAGACTGAAGCTTGCTTTGCTGATCGATTAGCAGGTTTATTAGACGCTAGCCTTCAACGTCTTGAAGACAGTCGGCATAGTCACGTGCCTATTCGTAAATGGGGTGTCTCCTTCTCTGGTACACCGGATGGCACGTCTGTTGTTACCTTTCTCAGGCATTTAGAAGAAAAGAAGCGAGCTTCTAATATTAGCGATTCACGTTTGTTGGAAGGCGCTACCGATCTTTTTACTGGCCCAGCACTCACTTGGTTTCGTTCGATAAGAGACGATGTCACTTCCTGGACTGACCTTGTCACAAGAATCCGTACCTGTTTCTTACCCGGAAATTATGAATTAATGCTGTGGGACGAGATTCGCGCCCGTAAGCAAGGTGTCAACGAAGCTCCTTTATTTTACATTGCCACTATGAAGGAACTTTTTTTACGATTTAGTCGTCCCTTTAGTCCACATGAACAGTTAATGATTATTAATTATAACCATTTTACGCAACACCTTTGAGTTTAATTAATCTTAATTCTGTGGATCATTTACATATCTTATGTTTAAAGCTACAAGAATGAATAATTCACGGGTAGCAAGTGGTAGCAAAGCCTCGGTTTTAGAAATTTCTTCCAGTCGTGAGATTATTTCGTTACTTAGTGATTATGGTAAATCAAAAATCAAGCGGAAAGCTCTAACCTGCTGGAATTGTGGAGTAGAAGGCCACGATTTTAAGAGTTGCGTCAAGGAATTGACTCAATTCTGTTTCTTATGTGGTACTGACGACGTTACCGTACCTACTTGGCCCCGCCAACATTTAAACTGCAATCGGCAAAGTGCCGAACACGACCACTCGTCAAACCCCAGAGTTTGAGGGCTAACAAACCACACTGGTTGGAATAGCTAAAATATGTAAAATCCTTTTGTTCGTCTTGATATAAACTTAATCTCTATCGTAAATTGTCACTAGCCGACCAATTTTTTCATCCATCCGGTGATAACAGGCCTTATGCCGATGTGATTTTATTTTCTATTTCTGCTCGGGCAATGATAGATTCTGGTGCAAACATTACCATTTTAGGTGCCGCAGGAATGCATTTGATACAAGACTTTAACTTATCCCTAGTCAGCTGTGCCGATGTAAATTTGTCTACAGCCGATGGTGTACGTCAGAATGTGATCGGACGTGTGATGTTACCTTTAACTGTCTCCGGTGTTACCAGAACTGTAGAAGCCGTAGTCTGCGATAGTGTTCCCACTTGGTTAATTCTAGGAGTAAATTTTTGTAAGGTCTTTGGTATTAAAGCTAATTTCGTAACGGATGAGTTTACGGTTAGTAGCGCTTTTATCTCGCCGCGGATAAGTAGTATCGACGACCTAAGCGCAAATCGTCAAATCCGTTTAAACGCTGTAATCGAACAGTTTAAAGGACTTGCACATGATAAGTTAAGTCGAACTCACCTCGTAGAACATCATATTGATACCGGAAACGCAACACCCATTAAGCAGCGCTACTTCCCACTCTCACCTGCAATGCAAGTTCACGTTGACACCGAACTTGATGCTATGTTAGACGCTGGAATCATTCGCGAATCAGAAATCACCCTGGGCTCCACCTATGTTGCTTGTTAAGAAGTCTGATGGCTCGCACCGACTTTGTTTCGACGGGAGAAAGCTGAACAGTGTGACCAAGAAGGATTCTTATCCCATACCGTACGTTTCTAGTATTTTAGACCGTCTCAACGATGCGCGTTTTATATCATCAATCGATCTTAAGAAGGCTTTTTGGCAGATCCCCCTTTCCCCAACGTCATGTGAGAAACCGCATTCACAGTTCCAAGACGCGGGTTATTTTGAGTATTACTTCCTTTCGGTATAGCTAACGCCCCGGCCACGCAACAACGACTGATGGATAATTTATTCGGTCCTCTACTAGGAGAAAAGCTATTTGTTTACCTAGACGATATTGTCGTAGCTTCCAGTACGTTCGAGGAACATATTCAGCTCCTCGAGGAAGTCCATCAAAGATTATCCAATGCTAATTTAACCATCAATTTTGAGAAATGCCAGTTTTGTAGGTCCAGTTTGTCGTATTTAGGTTTCATTGTTGATAAACATGGATTGCGCACTGATCCTTCTAAAGTAGAGGCTATTGTTAATTTTCCTAAACCTAAAACCAGTACTGAAATTAAACGATTTTTGGGAATGTGTTCGTGGTACCGACGTTTTGTGCAGGATTTCTCGACAGTTTCTGCTCCTATAACAGCGTTGATTAAGGGTAGAAAAAAAGGACAATCTATTAAGTGGAATCCCGAGGCCGAAAAATCGTTCGAGCATCTTAAGTCGTTATTGTCGTCGACTCCGGTTTTGGCTAGTCCTGATTTTAAGCTTCCTTTTGTGATTCAATGTGACGCCTCTGACGTGGGTGTGGGTGCGATCTTGACCCAAGGAGAAGGTGGTAATGAACATGTTATCTGTTATGGTTCTAGAACACTTAATAAGGCTGAACGAAATTACTCAGTTACCGAACGTGAATGTCTCGCAGTCTTATTCGGTATAGAGAAATTTAGACCTTACATCGAAGGAACCCATTTTACAGTTCTTACGGACCACTACTCCTTATTGTGGCTAAAGAATATGAAAGACCCTTCTGGTCGTCTAGCGCGGTGGAGTGTAAAACTTTCACAACACTCATTTACTATTACACATAGGAAGGGTAAGCAGAACGTTGTTCCCGACGCTTTATCAAGAGCCCTCTCGGGACTAGTTTTTACAAATCGTCCCAGAAGACCGTGATAAATGGTATAAATTAACTTAATAGAACGGGTAAAGGCTGATCCAAATTCCTTTCCCGATTGGAGAATCGAAGATGGTACTCTTTTCAAACTAATACCTAATCGTCACGATGTCACCTCCAATTTAGTCGAATGGAAACAAGTTGTCCCTCGTTCCAGACGCCGTGAGCTTTTACAACTTTACCATGACGAACCTACATCAGCTCACCTTGGTGCTTTTAAAACGTATCGTAAACTCGGCGAACTATATTACTGGCCTAAGATGCGTAGTGAAGTATCCCGTTATGTCAGTAGGTGTCAAATTTGTTTAGCTAGTAAATCGTCGCAAGGTGCTCGTGCTGGATTAATGGGTAGTCCCAAAAAAGTTAGGTTTCCATTTCAATGCTTGTCCATTGACTTAATGGGCCCGTTTCCTCGTTCAGCGCGTGGGAACACGATGCTAATTGTCGTTAGTGATTGGGTCACTAAATTTGTATTAGTTCTACCAGTAGTTAAAGCGACTAGTCGCGCCGTTGCTAACTTTTTAGAGAACGACGTCTTTCTTTTATTTGGCGTACCACAAATCGTGATGGTAGACAATGGTCCCCAATTTATCAGTGGTTGCTTTAAAAAACTGATGAATCACTATAAAGTACAAAAAATCTGGTACAACGCTTCGTATCACCCACAAGTGAATTTTGTTGAACGTGTAAACCGCGTTCTAGGCACTGCAATCCGCTCGTATGTGAACGATAACCATCGTCAGTGGGATGCTGAAATTTACCGAGTCGCGCACGCTATTCGTACATCCGTGCATGAAGTAACCGGATATACACCCTCTTTTCTTAACTTAGGTAGAACCGTGCCAAGTTCAGGCGATTACTACGGTATACTGATTCAGTTCGGAGAGGAAGATTTAGCTATTGGAGATCGTGAACGCATTGTTGCTGACTTGACCAAATTATCCGAAGTTCATAAAGACGTCAGAAGTCGTTTGGCTCAGGCCTATGAGCGTAACGCCCGTCATTATAACTTACAAGAGAGTTGTTCGTTTTAGGGTCAACGACACGGTGTGAAACGTAATCATGTTCTCTCGGATGCTAGCAAGAATTTCGTAGGGAAATTAGCGCCTAAATACGTGAAATGCGTCGTCAAAGAGGTTACTGGTCCCTAACTTATAGATTGTCAGATGAGCGTGGAAAAAACGTGGGTGTTTTCCATATTAAAGACCTTAAAGCCAATTATGCGGAGGATGACGAGAACGAGAGATAATAGTGTTCAAGTTGAGTGTTGTCGTTCTCACATGCATTTTAGTTATTATCAATATCCTAATTGTTTTTGGTTTTCGGATTGTTATTAATTTTAAAATACTGTTTGTTTATCACACGGTCATGAATGATTATGCTCTGGTGCGAATTTTGTACGTTTGATGCGAATATGTATGCATATACTTTAGCGTCAAGGTAGTAGCGTTGTGCTGCCTTGAACCTTTTATGGTTTTACAGATTTTGAGGGTTGCAACTTTAGTAATTATTTAGTTTTGAGTGACTTAGTTTAGTTGATTTGTGAGTTATGTTCGATGACTGTGGGGTTGGTTATTTAATATGGTTTAGGTTAGTAATTTTTGATACTGTTTTAAGTTTTACTACGTTTATGAATTCTTCAATTTAACAGATAGATAGAGCATTCGATATTCCTATTCGACTCTTCTTGTCCCCTGCTTTTGTGATACTTACTATCTTTCTGTAATGTTTTATCGTGTTGGTTCTAGGCTAGTAGGTTTTCTAATTTTTCCGTCTGGGAGGGGGTGTGTAACAATTTTAATTTATATCCCGGAAAATTTTAAAAACAGATTTTTAAGTTTTGGGAAATTTTCTGAATGAGATTTGTCGTCCCCACCTTTCCTGCCGGGTTTTTTCAAAAAGGAGGCCATTTTGGGATTTTTAAAGAAGGAGGGGACCTGCTGCGTGACCACCGAAAAGAGAAGGTACATAAATTACATCCACCAGGTATTAATAATTACAAACCTGCGACGATATATGTGGATTTATTAATGAAGTACTAATGTATCAAATCTCCACGTTTTATTGGCTTTATATGGTTTTCCTCGTTACATTTCACATGGTGAATCGTTGGCTAATTTCATCCACCATTACCTCTGAGCCTGCACACCACCTGAAGGTAATCGTCACCTGAATGTTTGTCCTGGGTCTTGTGTCTATGGTTAATAAGTTATTGTAGTGTTTTTCTCCTTTGTTTGTGGTTGTTACTTAGTCGTACCTCACCTGTGGCGTCTTAAGTGTTATCGTTAACACAGTTGGCACTTCGCAATTGTTTTTAGGCTCGTTTCTGTGACCACCATCGAAATTGCTTGATAGTTGACTAGGCTGAGACCCTAGATTGGAAGCCCTGGGTTGGTTCACAAGGCAGTCCCTGAGTCAGTAGCATCCTGTGTTGTGGGTGAGCCGAGACAACTATACGCAGGTACCATTTAAGTTAGTTGTTAGGGTTCCTGAGTTGTCACCGTACTTTAAGTATATATATTTTTTATAAATTTAATTAACTATAAAAGTTGAACTTACTGTTTTGGTACGTGGCTATAATGAAGCGTATTAATAGCTTACCTCAATGTGCGTGACGGTAATTAGTGAAGATAGTAAGTTTATTTTAATAAGAATTACGCACATTTTGGCCAAAATATACGTAAAGTTGTTGTTTGACGTTGAGGTAAAGTAGCGAAGACGGTGGTCAGAACTGCGAGTGTTTTGACGCGTTGGCTGAGGCACCACGCGCACATTCGGTTTGTTTTTTCGGTTCGTAATCATATACATTTATACACAGTGAGTCGGCTTTTAAAATTCGTATTCAATACACACAAAAATTTGTTGGAAATTTGTGATTTTTTTTACGACCTCGCCCCGAGAAATTCTTTTTGTGTTGTCTTACACGACCTGAAGAATCCCAATCCCTTCTTCAGGCTTAGTGTGGTCACAGAGTCTATATAAAGTTTACTATTTCCACTGAGTCATCAAGAACAGGTTTAAAGAAAGATGGTAAATTTTTTCAAATGCTTGGCGGTAAATTATAAAGTAGTGTCTACTACTACCATTTTTAGCAATATTTTTGATCTTTGCAACAACGCTTTTGCTCCATGAGTGCAAACATCGATATGCAATAGTCCCATGGTAATCCGTTTTCGCAAAATTAGTTGTTAAAAAGATTCAAAATTTCAGCCCCTGTAGTATTATCTTCTAACGGCTTACAAATAAGTAGACGAGGAAGCTATAGCATGTTCGTATTGATACCGTACAAATACTAACAATACTGCTAGTCCTGCTACATCAGAGGATTTGTTCATTTGTAGAAAAAATTTAAAAGACTTTATACGAGATTATACCTCAAATTTTATCTCATATGAGAAGACTTTTATGCGGGGAGATAGGGGAGATACTGTATTATTCGACCTTATGGACAATTGTTTCGTCAAACATACATTTTATTTTTATAAGCTTTTCTGGTATTATGTGAGCTTCTCCAGTCATTACAATTTTGTACGAAACAATGTAGGAAGCTTTGATTGCATTTTCTTTAACAGTCTGTTATGCTTGAAGCATAAGCGTTTGTGTTCTTAGAAGTTCTAAGTATCCATAAATCCAAAATGTGTGTAACTTTTGCCATACTTTCTCTTTGTCTCATGAGATTAATTGAAATATGATTGATGTAAAGATTGGCGTACTAAAGAAGGCGTATTACTGTACTTTCTGGTGTAACTAAGTTGTCTGCTTCTGAACATTCTAAAAAAAATCTAATAAAAATATGTAATAAAAAAAAGAAAAATATTGTGTCTGAATTAGAGGGTCTAGTTTAATTCTGTATCTTGTGAACTTTCTGATGTTGATCTTTGTATTTTTTTAAAGGTTCCTGTTTTCAGTCGACGCTCCACTGCAATCAATTGAAAACACAATGCTTATAAAACATAAACAACTATGATGCACTGGCATTCATTAACGCAGACAAGTATTGACTGAAAATAGAATCAGTGTTTTCAGAAGAAATTTGTTGTTCATCTACTATAAATTTCGGTAGATTCTGTTGAGAATAAAGAAGATATACTTTTAGCATTTGACAAACATTTTAAAAATTAAATGATTTGTACACCTGACTGATTTGTTTATTTGTGCTCGCGGAGGGCATTAAAATACTCCACGGAGACATCGATTGCTCAGATATAGTACGGCAGTATAACATGCACATGGGTGAGGTTGATCTCTTAGATTCCCTAATAGGACTATATCCAATTCGAGTAAAAGTAAAACATTGTATGTACCATCATACGTTTTACTACATGCTGGAATTAGTTGTTGTAAACGCTGGGTTACTTGACAGAAAAATCAAGAAACAACTTGAAAAACAACTGAACAGAGGAATAAAGTAGGTCGCCCCAGAAGTAGTACAAGTTTAAATCGTACCACAACGACGATGCATTGAACCACGACCGAATTAATATCTGCAAGTTGACCAATTTCAACATTTGCCAATATGAACAGCTGAAAAAAAATATGGCCAAATGCAAAAAATGTAAAGTGCACATGTTTTCACGAAAAAGCTAACTGCTTTAAAGACGTTCACTGTTCCATGTAATTTATAAAATTGAAAACGTAAAATCTTTGTACCTTTTATATAATAAATATATTTTAAGGAACGGCTTAAAAGTTTGTTGTATTCATAATTTTCCACATTGACCACATAAGCTTTTTTTCAAAAATACTATGCTTTTCTTGACAATTTCTAACTGAAGTTAGGCAGTGTTATTAAAGAGGTTATACTTTTGACTATTTAAGTAGAGATTATACGCTTCTTCAAAAAAATCTTCTTTTTGTATCATCTTACGACAAAAGGTTGAACATGCCTAGCGTTTGCTATGATCTTTTGAAACTATACATTTGCAATTTTTTTTACGTTTGTCTATATAAGCAAAATCCGGATCACAACACAAAGAATGGCCCAAAATCAAAAAATTGTGCTCTACAGCTTGAAAAATACCCTTAACAATAAAGTAAATCCACAGCATTATATTCATTTTATTTTATTTATACCAGAAGCGATTTCGTTAGATCCTCTTGCACTGAGGTTTTTGATACGATATATATATATCTGACAACAATATTAAAAAAACGTTTACTCCATATTATAGGTATCTGAATGGAATAACTTTTGTGTACTATTATGACATAACAAGTACAATATAACAAAATAACAAAAGCTATAAGTGAGAGTTATTGTAAAAATGTTTATAGGACTTAATTAACATATTGCCGTAGGTAGCGGTCATAAATTTAGTTAGTTGATCTAAACACAAAAGTAAACGCGTCAAAACGTAAATAAATGCGCTCATATTGTTGGATTTAAAAATATCTGCTTCTCGCATAATCATATTTCTCCTGATGCAGGTGTTTAAGTATTGTAGAATATCAGGAGATAAAACGATACATACCAATATACCACTACGTCCACTGTACAGCATCGTGTTTACACGAATAGATATTAACATTCAGCGTGTATTTTCATTGTATAACGGTGCGCAATCGTATTTTCAGTTAAAATAAACGCGGACTTTCAAAACATAGGGATATCCCGTAGCTTGGAGACAATTTAATGCAGCATCGGGGCCATAAAGTTCGCGGCGCACAAATGTACTACGCTTATATTTATATATTTATGTTCTACAATATGGAAATATATAATACAAACCTGAGAGTATATTTCAAGTTATATGTTTTAGTATGATTTACTCGTTTCACTTTCTTTATGCAAGTTATGAAAAGAAAAATGTATTGGAAATAACAAACTTGATACAAGCGAAATGATATAAAACTTTATTTGAATAACATATTGATAGACCCTCCACAAAACGCAATCCTAATGAGACAAAACACCATCTTTGTTTTCGAACAAACGTTCTGAAAATAAATTAGAACCGACTATCTGCCTGTTTTGTATTCTAACCGCGATTCTCGCGTATGCCCACTCCTAAAATAATTTGCGGATTGCTTTCAATTTCGTTTTCCTTTTGCTTTGGAATTTATTTCATTTGTGCAATGCAAGATTAAATTTTTGTCATGAATTTTGCTCTACCCACGTTCTTGCGATTACAGTACTCAGGTGAGAGATCTAAATTACATTGTTTTATGTTACATTACGACGTTGGCTCGTAAAGAAATTTACCAAATTAAGAATTGGAATAACCTTGTTCCTGCTATGAATTCTGATTAATTATACGACTTGAATTACAATCGACTTTGCAAACATTATTTTTCGAAGTTTCTTATTTACACTACAAAATTCAAAATAAGTATCATCCGATATGAAATTAAAAAGAAGGAAGAATAATCTCCGAATTGAAATTAAAATCACGAAATCCATTTCGTCAAATGCAAACTTCGTGTTAATGGATTCAAAAGAACTCTTCCTTTTTTTATTATATTCATTTAAATTGTAATTGTTTAAAATTACTTTTTGTTGGATCTACTTATAAGACGTTTGGACAATGTCTATTTAGATTATGATCTACCGGAGTAAAATTTAATGTACTTTTTTAATGTTCATTCTTTAATATGAATTTGACGTAGCAGAAATAGGTTTTGTTTCGAAACATGACGTGGACAGAAGTCACAGTAAATTAAACATTTTCTAATTTACAGAATTTAAGAGGTTTTACGAAATTATCTATGCAAAAATTACAGTTTTATGTTTTTTGGAATATTTTATCTCAAGTACTACACACTAAAAATTAATACTTAGCTCTTAGTCCTGAACTCGTCATTAATATTAATTACCTTCACCTGTCGTTGTTTGTGACGAAATGAAGTAACAACGCCAGTGTTAAGCAGAAGACAGTTTCACTATTCAAAAGATTTCAATTTCTGATTGTACTTTTTATTCTAATAAATAAAAATTAAGTGTTAATAACAAAACACAAACAAACCACAACTTAATATATATACATTAAAATATAACTTTATACATAGTAGTACTTAAAATATGATTTGGTTCTATCATATAATAAAGAATTTTATTTACAAGTTGACAAGCTTTCAAAATAATTGGGTTTTAAAATGATTTACAATAATGTGTTTTCTTACAGTTTCAGCAAATAAAACTTACTATGTTATAATAAAAACATGCTCGTATTTTTTTTTCTTTTTACTCTTAAGTGTGTCGGATATTTGTTAATTTTTTTGCAATTTTTATTATTTATTATAGTTAAGATGGTTATAATATGTAACGCTTTACTTTAAAAAAAATGAAATAAAACAAAATAAACAGTTTTTAAGTTTTAAGCAATCATTCTGGAAAAAATCATATCATAGTTTTATTGCATCAAATGTTTGTTGTCACCAATTTGCAAAAGAGTTTTTAAATTATTACCAATTTTTGAAGCCAATTTATATACAAAAATAAAAATGTGTATTAGATTTTACTTGTCTAAAATGTTTGAGAAGGAAACGAACCACTTTATATTATTCTTATGGCAACGTTTTGTGCTGCAAGTGAGCACTTCAGAAGGCCAATAAAATTTATTAAAACTTGTTAAGTTTAAGACAATTTAACCGGTCCTTGAGTTGTGAAGTGATTATTGTTTCCACGACACCCTAGGTAGCTAAGTGGAGAAATGAGTATTCGAAACACAATTGAGTTGTATAATTATAATGTATAATAACTAAACGTATTTACATTTACCAACACAAAAATAAATAAAATAATTAGAATTCAAAATAAAATAAATAACATAAATAACATAAAATAATATAATTCAGGAAATGAAACTTAAATCCGTGCGGCTTTGTATATACTCTTTGTCGAATCCACCGACAGCGCCCTCTATTGGCTTGTATACGACTCTGTTATACTTTAACATGGTTTTAATCTAAAACACAAATTAAAAATATTTTTTTTATACCCGTGTTTTCCGGTAATTAACGCAAATCCCTTTGCCTTTGTTGCCTTTTCTTGCGTTTATCTAGATAACTGGAACTGTAGATTTGACAGGTAAGTTTCTAAACAATCTCGTCGAATTGTTCGAACGTTGACCTCAGGTGCATTTTAAATGCAATTTAAATACTGCCTGTTCGTAAGAAAATACGGTTCTTGGACTTTACAGGTCGATGCGGCGGATTATTAAGAATCAAATTTAATCAAATTCACGTCGATAAAACGACAATTAGTATTAGATCAGCGTTTTTTATAATTTTTCTAAGGTAGCAACTGAACCTTGAACTTGTAGTGTAAATGACTGGATGAAATCTGCTGAAATACAATTCAATATATATTTATGAGGTATGTAACAACGCGATATCAAAACGGATTTCTGGTGTATTTATTTATGTCACAGGTGCGGAGTTATATAAAGTTGTTATCATACAACTCGAGAAATGAATAAAACCGCCTTAAACCCTTACGGCGAGCACTAAGGTACTCTACGAACAAATGTCTATGGGCTACTCATTAGAGTCGACCAAGGAGCAGTACGTAACAATCCAATAATGGTGAATAACTTATCGGTCATCTAAGGCGAGCATTAAGGTACTCTACGAACAGACAACTTCAGGTGTTTGACAATTACTAACAAGGATAACCAAACACAACACTCCAAAACACAACAATTAATGAATATACGGACGGATTAATGAAAATGCGTAAAAATGATTCGCTGTTTGTTGCGACAGGTATAACGCAGGTCCCGATCGTCGCACCGGCCAGTCAAGAATTAATCATATCGAGCAAATGCTCCAGGTACAGGCTGTGATCGTTAATTGGATTGCTGGTTAACTTACGGTTAGTTTACAGGTAAAGCAGGCGCCATCCTAGACGGTGTAACAGCTTTTATATCCTTTTTTCTTCCTTCAGTCCCAGTTTTAGAGCGGGAGTCGTCTTGGCGCTGGTGGAATATACGAGGATGGGGGTAAAATCTATGCACCATTTTAAAATTTGTTTTCAATTTGTTCAAAATAATGGACTTTATGTTCGTTTCGTTACAATAATATGGGTATTAGGCCCTTCCTAAGCAAAAAACTGAAACTAGTCACAATAGATATAAAAGAGAATTATTTACTTCCAAATTTAGCTTTTGGTAGTTATAGTATTGTAACAAATATTAAATCTAATTTATTTATAAACGAAACATTTTGACGATTAATATAATTACTTTTAACTAACACTTTTCGTTTATCTAAACTGGAATTTATTTTTACTTAATGAAAGATTAATAGAAAGAAAGAGGAACTCTACCAAGATGCGAGAAGCAGGGTCAAAGTGAATGGGGAAGAGAACAAGAAATTCATTACAAAGAGAGAGTTGCGACAGAGATGCCCACTGAGCCCAAGCCTGTTCGCAGTATATACGGGGGATCTGGAGGAGACAATGAGAGTACAACAGACAGGAGGGATAGTGGTAGGGAAAGCCAAGGTATAGTCGTTGGCGTATGCGGATGACATAGTGTTGGTGGCTAAGGAGAGAAAGGAAATGATGAAAACGCTGGAAAAATACATAAAAAAAAAAGAAATGGAAGTAAACACGGAGAAAATAAAAATAATGGTATTTAGAAAAAAAGTGGTGAAAAGAAAAAGAGAGAAGTGGAAATGGAGGGACGAGGAAGTGCAACAAGTGAAGGAATTTACATACCTGGGCTACACGATGAAGCAGGATAATAAGGAGGGAGAACACATAAAGGAAAAAGTGAGGAAAGGAAACAGGTTAATAGGACCAGTGTGGGGTGTGGGGGAAAGAGTATTCGAGATGCATATAGAAAAAAAAAGTTATTGTTTGAAAAGTTAATAAAGGGGGTGGTGATGTATGGGGCGGAAATATTGGGCTGGAAGAAGTGCAGGAAGGTAGAGGGGCTACAGGAAAAATACTGGAGATGGGTTTTGAGACTGGACAGAGATATACCGGGGTATATTGTGAGAGAGGAGGTACAGGTGGCAAAAATAAGAGTAGAGACATGAGAAAAGGCCATAAAATACGAGGAGGAACTGAAGGAAAGAACAGAATGCAAAATACTGCAAGAATGTTGGAAAGAGATAAAGGAAGAAAAAGTGAAGTACGGGCAGGAGGGCAGAGAAGAGTATTACAAAAGAAACGGGTACGCGAGAGAAGTGGAGAGATTAAGAGAAGAGGGAGTAGGGGTAACGAAATAAATAATAAGGAGAAATAGGAACATCGAAAAACAAGAAAGAGGGACAGAGCTAAAAGAGGGCAAATATAATAGGAATTATAAGAATATCAAGGGTGCAGGGGTGCCAGAATATTTAAAGGATATAGAGAATAAAACCAACAAAAAGAAAAAAATGATAGCACGGTTCAGATGTGGGAACGAGGAGTTAGGTAACAAATACTTTAAAAAAAACAAAAATGTGAATAGAATGTAAATAGAATGTAAGGTAATAATTGTAAAGCACGAACCAATTTGTAAGCTTAGGCAACAAATAAAGTTAAACTTTTATATATACTTCGGACTAAATTCGGACTACTGACCTCGAAGTATTTTCGATTAGCGTCCTAAAGTTCCCAAATACTTCAGTATTTAGGTCTAAAAAAAATAATAATACATTTCTCCTAGTTGATATTGCAGAAAGCGAATTGTCGTTGTTTTGATTTCTTGTTGTTTTCCTGATAGTTGCTTTAATGTTAAATTATTTATATTTAAAAAAAGTATTTGGTGCTTCAAAAAAAACTATAAAAAGTATTTGTATTTAAATTAAATTCCATTACATCGTAGATAGTTAAACATATATTACACGCAGCACATGGAAACTACAAAAGCAAAAATTTGGGTTTTAAACCAATTTTTGAGATTCTCTTTTTCGTAATTATCCTATCTGCAACTACACTCGGATTATTACCACTGATTTCTGGTGGCTTACAATAAACTGCATCAGTAGATTTTTTTACAAAACTATCAAATTATTTCTTAATATTTGCTTTACTATGTTTTTTGGTAACAATTTTCAACATCTTCTTGCAAACAGGTCTAAAATTTTATACGAAAGTAAAAAATTGATACAGTAATAAA
This sequence comes from Aquatica leii, assembly GCA_035610365.1. NCBI lineage: Eukaryota > Metazoa > Arthropoda > Insecta > Coleoptera > Lampyridae > Aquatica > Aquatica leii. Next base: position 70,281,407 of record CM069435.1, read on the forward strand.
AAAAATTAGAGAAATTGTTTTTGTATTTATTCACAGTTACTTTACTGAAAAAGCAACAATAAATGCATGCAGTAGAGAATAGATCTGCTTCAGGAAACCAAACCTGCTATGGGATGCAACTCTACTTATACCTAACAACTATATTAGTTTTCATATTTCAAACCCAACTCCCCAACCCATGTACATGTACGTTGAGACTGTTATTTGAAGACAAACTAGCACACTCAGAGCACGAGTTAAGAACTGTCAGATTGGCTTTCCTAGGATTAAGCTAGGTAAGAAGAAGTAGAGAAGGAGCGTGGAAGCTCCGCTTAAGAAATATACTACATATATTATAAAGATGAAAACAATAATAGCCATATCGGCATTAGAATGCTAAATCAAATATGTATATGTATATAAGCCCTGCCAAGAATCTTATTAAAAGTAATGTACATATCTATATGAATAACAAAATGAAACTTCTTAAAACTTATATAAGTCTTCGCACTCATCTAGACAAATAAATTAACAACTTGTACTACAAAGTGGAAACAGTACAGGGTGTCCTGAATTGGATGGTTTGATAAGAAAACCTGGTCACCATAATAGATACGAGAAAATGGATCGCGTATCTTCGATCTCTTTTTTCGAGAAAAACGCGATAGTGAAAATCAAACTAAGCGATTGTTTTTTGTTTTCGAGGTATACGCGAATTTTTGATTTTCTCAATTTTCGACACATGGCGCTATTTCGGTTATTTTTAAAAGTAGAGAAAAACGGTTTAGGTGACCTTAGGGCACTTTTTTGAGTAGAATGCAATTGCGTTGTTTAATTTTGAATAACTTTATTATATTTCATGGCATATATTGTGAACAAATTAAATCATTTTAGTATTTAAGGTTAGTTGGTATAAAGTGCAATCGCTTTTCAAAATGATGAAAAATGCGATATGATAGAATGCTTTAATCAAAGTGATAACCATTCGGACGCTGCTCCGAATTATGTTTCTATCGTTACCCATAAAGAAAAGACAACCTCCTAAAACCACTGTTATAAGATTAAAACAAAATTTGAGAAAACATAGATCATTGGACAAACCAAGAACAAGAAATTACCATTAATAAAATAAATTATAAAATTTAATACCTAATTAATAATTAAACATTCATAGTAAATTTTCAAAATATTGTCCATTCATAGAAACACATAAATTACACCTCTTTGTAACACTGCGTTGTGAATATAAATATTTAAGATGCAATTAAGACAGTCAACAAAATGTTCTCTTAGTTTGTTTATCTTATTAATAGTTCTTTTGTATAAAGTGTGTTTAAGTGTGTCCCCAAAAAAAGAAGTCAAGTGGTGTTAAATTAGGAGACCGTGGTGGCCACCTTACTGGTTCATTATTGCGTATCCAATTATTTTTAAGATGTGTATTTAACAGCTCTGAAATTATTGCACTGTTATGAGTTGCTGCACCATCTTGTTAAAACAATAAATTGCTTCTCTCATCTAATGACATGTCATCCCAAAATACTTCAACAACATGTTTGTTCAGAATTTCATAATATCGTTGACTGTTTAAATTTTCTTGAAATATGTCGTAAAGCAGAATTCGATTTCCAATTAAGGCACACCACACGCTAAAACCAAATCTTCGCTGCTGTCGGAGAACGGTAGTGCGATGAGGATTAATATTCGACCACCAGTGTTCGTTATGCCTATTAAAAATCTCTGCACTAATATAGGCTTTATCGAACCAAATTATATTTCGATAAAACAATTGATTTTGTTAAATATTTTGTAGGTACCAATTACAAAATTGCAATCTACGCTCAGGAGCAGTAAGTTGCAAATATTGCTGTTTTCTAATTGCAAATGGCCAAAATTTGTTTTTTTTTTTCAATATATTGGAAGCTTGACTTTTTGAAATTCCAACTTCTGTTTCAATTTGGCGACAGGACATTGAAGGATTTGCTACTACAGCTCCTACTACATTGATAGAAGCTGTTTCCATATTTTGAATAATCTAATTTCTTGTTTTTGGTTTATCAAATGATACATGATTCCTCAGATTTTGTTTCAATTTCATTAAAAATGGATTTATAAAATTGTTTTCTTTCTGGATATCGATCGAAATATAATTCGACTGCAGTGTCCGAATTGTTATCACTTTGATTAAACCATTCTATGATATCGTATTTTTCATAATTTTGAAAAGTCATTGCACTTTATACCTACTAACTTTCAATACTAAATGATTTAATTTGTTCACATTTTCAATGACAGAAGCCTACTATGGGAAAACTACAACGAAATAACTGTTTGTTAAAAAATATCGATTTTTTGATAAAATGAGTAAAATATAAAATCAGAGACCCCACATGTTATATATCATTGAAAAAAGAAAAAACAAACAATTTTAACTGTTTAATAGCCTACTGTGATTTGTATTAAAACAAACACATCTATATGCTATAACTTGAAATATAATGCAGTTATTCAAAATTATACAACGCCATTGCATTCTACTTAAAAAAGTGCTTTAAGGTTACGTAAACCGGGTTTTTTTTCTACTTTGAAAAATAACTGAAATATCACCATGACGTGTCAAAAATTGAGAAAATCACACTTTCACGTATACTTCAAAAACAAACTCAATCGCTCAATTTGGTTTTTACCAGCGAGTTTTTTTCGAAAAAAAGATCGAGGGTACGCAATCCATTTTCTCGTATTCACTATAGTTATAGTTACCAAATTACCCTACCAAACATCCAATTTAGAACACCCTGTACTAAACCAGGGTATAACATTTTACACAATTTTTTTTTTTGGAACCTCAACGTTAAATTGAGCAAACAAATTTTCAAAACATGTGTACAACAGTACAGAATAAAAACCATAAACGTTAAAGAACAATCATTATTTAACTACACGGAACAATATCAGCTGAATGCAATGAACACGTTCTTCAACAAAAAAGAACACCAGAAATGAAGTTGATTTCATCATCACAAACCGAAGTCCAATTATGAGTTTGCGACCACAGAATAGACAGAGCGCGGGTAAACATAAACAGAAAACTGGATAAATAAAATCTAATCTATATAAAGAACAAGATATGTAGTTGACTATTTACAAATACTAAGTCATGAAAAGACATAAAGACAACATCTAAAACAAGAGCGGAAAAATGACCATAGCATCTACAACATCGATAAAGTAACACAAACGACAGACAACACGCTTTGAAATAAAAGCATAACAAAAAACAATAGCAAAATATTAGTAAAAACAAAACAACTAACCAAGAAAAAGAACACCAAATATGTTAAATCAAACAAACAAAAAAAAACAGACGAAACACAACTAAACAACAGAATCACATAAAATAATAAACCAGTTAATTAAGGCAAGCGGAAACCATCTTGGAGCATTTAGTAAAACTATAAAACCATTGCCTAAAAGTTAGAGAAACAGCTAATACTCAAATAATGAAACAAAAGTGATATAAAAAAACTAATACCATTATAAATGACTTTTACAGATTTTAAAAGCATCTTCGGCAAGGTTAAATTCTAAGGTCTGATACTCTACGAGAAAATGTAAAATTTACCAGGTATATACAGGGTGTATCTGTAATACGTTTTCTTGTGACGTTAAATGTAAATTTTTCTTTTAAATATTTGGTCTAAAGTGACCCAGTTTTGAGATATTTGCAATTAAAGTTTTCTGGCCGGTCCTGACTATTTAAACAAATGGAAATTGTTTGTTGATTGTAACTGATGGGTGTAATTCTTGTAAAATCCATGAAACCTATAGACGTATTGTGTTAATTATTGTTTTCTTTAATTTTCCATTATCGAGAAAGACCACTACATGTATTAGTAACGGAAAAAGAATAACATTTTTCAATAAAATCAAAACTTTTTTTTTGTTTTTCTTCAACGTAGGTGTAGATATTGTAAATTGCAAAAGATTCGACACGAAGTAGCACTAGAGGAATAGAACGCGCAGCTAACGTCTCTAATAGTACGGTACATCGTGTTTTAAGGAATTCTTCTTTGTACTCTTACCGTGTTCAACGAGTCCAACAGTTAACCGAGGTTGATTTTTAACCGCGACTTAAGTTTTCTGAGTGATTGCAGCAACAAGAAGCTTTTGACCTTGAATTTAGTGCCAATATATTATTTTCAGATGAGTGTTGTACACGAAACGGAGTGCTGAATTTTTACCCTCAGGAAATTCAACAAAGTAACTTTCGGTGGCGGTTTTTTTATTAATCTTTGGGTGGGCATTTTAATAAATACTTTTATTGAACCGTTTGTTTTACTTACAGGCGACTTGTACTTTTACAATAGATTTTTAGGCAAGAATTTGATGACTTACTTGAAGTTTGCAGAACAATATGGTTTATGCACGATAGAGCTGCTAGGCATGTAAGTTGCTTTATTTGCAATTTCTTAAATACAATTTTTAAGGTCGTTGGATTGGAAGAAACGGCACTAGAGACTGGTGCCAGATATTAACCCTTTACAATTTTTCTGGAGCTATGTGAAAAGTGAAGTAAACAAAACCCCTGTAAATAACAGACAAGAGCTGCAACATCGATTTATTGCAGCAGCAACTGCAATTATACAGAATGGACAATTACTTACGCAAGTAACTAACAATTTTCGGCGACGTTCAGACGTTTGCGTTTTATCCAATGGAGGAGGTATTATTTGGTGTACTTGAAAAGAATCAGCAGAATAGCAAATTCATTTAACACAGTAATTGAACTACGTGTTATCCGATAACATTAATTTGTATTTATTTTTATTTTTGGTGTCAGCAAATCGATGAGAAGAAATTTCACTTTTTAGAACAGTCTATTTTTAATCGTGGTGTCAGCAACCTTAGGAATCTACAAGTCCTTAATTTACGATTTATTTTGCTAAAAATTTTGTTTTAATTGTTTTAATGGAACTTTTGTTATGACATTTTTTGCTTGTATTTATGCTCTAACTTCACCTGCTAAAATAACAAACCGTTAATCAGATACACCCTGTCCAAGTGATTAGAAATGTAATTATACAAAAAACAACAATGATAATTAAATCTTTTGAACCATCTCTCTAAAACTTTTTGCGGATCTATTGGAAGACGTCTTTAAGTTACTCAATTGACAAACACCAAGGCTTAACATAAACAGAGAACTGTTATCATATTTAAAAATTGCGGTTGATGTAATAATATTAGCTAATAACATGCAGGAACTAGAAAACCTAATGACAAAACTGCGTGAACCAACACAGAAAGTTGAATTAAAAATGATATCAGTAAAATAAAAATTATGACAAATCGTAAGGACGCAACACTGACTCAGCTGGATAATATTACAGAATTAGTAGATGAATATATTTATGTATGTATGTTGGGTAACTACTAACCATCATCGAAAATTACAAATGAAAGAAATAAACAAAAAGATAAGATTGAAAACGAGCGTGCACAATAAGTGCGCTCTTCTCATACTCATTTATGAACCAGAGACGCGGTCATTCTAAAATAGTATCAAAAAATTCAAACAATCTTGTCATACAGAAGCCTTTCGACAAACAGCGTACTTCAATGCAAAGGAGTAATTGATGAAAGTTCTCGATATTTTTTTCTCACAACTGCGTAAATAACGCGGTCATTCACGGAAACAGATCTGGAAAACCTAATTAGTAATAGAGCAAAATTAGAAGATGTGGTATCTAGTATCGCCATGCTAAAGTGACAATAGGTAAGAACTCTAATAAACATACGTAATGACAAATTGAGCAAAATGATGACAGAATGAAAGTCAATAATAAGAAACAAATTTCGGGAAAGACCTAGTAGATTTTAGAGAAACGACATTGATAAAATCGCTGAAATACAGAAGTCTAAGATATACAACGGATTGTACAAAATAGAAACAGTTAGAGGTTGCGTTGGTCTAATGATGGAAAATTAGACGCTGAGTGCAGATAACAAGTTTTAGAATCTCATCAACTGTTTCTAAATCTGTGGAAGTAACAGAGGATAGTATGTATCTTTTTTACTACCTTTATATCCTACAATGTTTAGAAATCTTGCATTCAATTTTATTTATGCAATAACATACTATGCAATTGTAGAGATGCACTATAACCAACTTAACCAAGATGTATTTTGGAGATTTTTTATATCTGAATCGAATGCTTAATAATACTATAAGCAAAACTTCAACTCAATAGGATTTGTTTTAGTTCAATTCTTGAAATCCATATGATGAGTGAAAGTCGTGTCACAGTGTTAAAACAATATATGCTTAGACTAGTGATTTCTTAACTATTTTGCCCCGTAGACCCCTTACCGAGTATTCTGATGTCCATAGACCACTTGGGGAATCAGTGACGGCGTGCATTGTCTTTTGGTTTTGGGTAGACCCCCTGTTTATCCAATATTGATTTACTGAAAATTAATCATTCAATTTGACATCAATTTAGTTCGGTTTAATCTCAAATCTCTTCGGTTAATGTTTAGTCTGCTTAGGTTAGTAAATTGCCAACCGCGCTGTTACCCCTTTACACTTGGTATGAGGATGAAAAAAAATAATTTTTTTTTCAATATTCCATAATGAGGGATAAGTTACGGGTATGTATATCTAGTTCTAATAAGTTTTTTGTTAGTGTTCCGATTAGTTCCGATTGTAATGCAACATCCGTTTCTACAATTTCTCTATATGAATTGATTGTTTATTGTGATACTAGCATCAAAACATCCTCAAACCTAGTTTCAAAGTTTGTTAAACGTAGGGTGAAACGTCGTCTTCTTGAATGTTTGTCTGTTACAAATTGAGAAACTGGGATTACTCGCGCCGTCTAATGTTTTGCTTCATTAGCTTAATTTTGGCAAGAAATGCTGTAGGTAGTAGGTGGTGTCTAGTTTTCACTTCATTAAATTTTCTTCTAAAATTGGATCTTCAGCATCCAGAAATTCTAAAATAGTCTCAAAAAGTCTAAAAAATCTTATCAAACATAAGCTTTTCGAGAGCCAGCGTACTTCACTGCAAAGGAGTAATTGATGCAAGTTTTCGGCATTTTCTTCTCACAATTGCGCAAATAACCGCATATTCAACAAATTGCTTCGAATTTAGTTTATTACATTAATGACTAATTGAAGAGATCCATGCAATATAACATTCAGGTTTATAGCAACTAAATCTTGTCCTCGAATACATTTTGTTTTAAACAGCTTATAAATCCACAATTACTTATAGCTACTTATGTTTCATAAAAGGATTGCTTTTGCCATGAAGTAATCCTCCAAAATATTAAACATTGGTTCGCCTTTAGTGTCGGTTGTCAAAGTTCGTCTAGAATTTCTTAATCCATAATAAGACGAACATATACCAGTAATAATGCTTCATTACCAAGTAAAGTTGATTCATATAGCGAAATGAATCGTTTGAAAATAATTACACAAGAAGCTTTAAATATCATAACTAATTTCATCAATGCGTTTATCAACTGTGCTATTGCTAAAACAGGTTTTAAAACCTCTTTATCGACTGGCAAAATTCACTTTACTGCAATATATGCTGTTTTTCGAATTTTGCTATAAGTAGACGCCCGTAAACCATCATCGGTTTTTTGTAACGTCGAAGCGAACATTGTGTTCACCGTGCTTCTCTTCGAAATGTTTGAAAGTATTCCAAGTCTTTACTTGTTTTATCAGAGTGATATCTTCTGACGATCCTTTAGCATAGATGATTTCATAGCGCCATTTCTTAAACTCTATCTGCTACATATTAAGTACTCTATAATATCTATATAAACTTGATGTTTCTAGTTTTTAGTATAAACAGAAGATTAATTACAAAAAGACTTGTCTTATAACATCAACTTTTAATTTTTCTGAAGCAGTTTACGAACTGTAAAATAAAAGCTGATTTATTTCTTTTTTATGTGGTGAGTGTGTTGTGAGATTCAATATTTGCACATATTTCAAAAATTTTGTTTCGTTTAACATCCACTAATACATTTACGTATAGAGATTCACCAAGTCAACTAGATTGGCTTGAAACGTAAAAGCTGGACTTGGCTTAATGATTGTGATTACAGGCTTAGCTTGGTTTTTAAGCTTTTCCAAGCTTTCAAACTTTTTCAAATTTTTTGTTGGTGTTTTCGCAAATGTAGTTTATCGTCTTGCAACATGTACCTCGTACGTGTTTCAGCTGACTGCGGAAATATACACGATATAACCCAACTGCTAGCATAGATTACATTTACGTAACTTTGAACTAAAGTAAATGGACAGCGCGTCTGTGCGTGGGAGTAATAAAAATATTTACTTAATTATCTAATTATTAATTTGATAATAAAAAATACACAATAAACAGTTTATGGTTATAGCAATACTAAATTTATTCACATGTGGCAGGGTAATAAGCAATGCCCTTACAGAGTATTTACAATGAGAGGTTTGAATGTGTACACCCGTCGTTCTCGTTTGACTTCTGATTGATCCCAAGTTATGAGGTAACCTAGTGTACAGCGTGTTTCTGAGTCTAAAAAGATATTTCCAACTAAAGTTTTCAGGCCGGTTTTGTCTATTTAAATAAGTGAAGATTGACTTTTGATTTTAACCATGTAGTAAATGCTGTGAAGTCCATATTTTAAAATGTTTTCATGTATTGCGTTAATTACAGTTTCCTTTAATTATTTGTCATCCACAAAATAAATGGTTAGTAAAATAATTACATCAAATACCAATCTGTGTTTCTTCGTATTTACACTGTAATGTACTTTGTGTACTTGATTATGTTTATCTGCGGTCGTAACTATAACAAGATTCTAGTTTAAATTAGAATCACTAGATTTCTTGATAATGAGTACGTTGTGCTTTAATAAAGTACGTCTTTTCTTATAATTACGCCAATACTTCTTGATAGTAAGTTACGGCGTTCTTAAAATATTCTATTTCTAAATAAAATTTATCAAAAAACACATTAGAACAACTCATGCTTAAAGTTAAGCATTGTGAAACTAGATTCTAAATTCCGTTCGATGGTTATCGCATAAAATCGTATTGCTTTCATGCGCAAATTGCCAAAAACAAATACATGAAAATACATCTAACCTTTGCATGTAGCTAAATTTTGTGCAAGAATAACCTTGGTCACAAAAAGTGGATGTGTATAATATAAGTAAACATTTTAGTCGGATGACTTACGATAGTGGTAGTAATAGGTACGAAGTATTCAATATGCATAAAACACATGAAAACGATATTACTTGAGTACCACCATATTCAAATTTGTGCAATCTAGAACCCACCAATGAAAAATATGCTGAACTTCTTGGTATCATATTTTTACCCTTCTACTTACGCAACTTTTTTATAATTTAACCAAATGTGTATCTTTTATAATAAGCGAGATGTGCATGGTAAGCTTCTTAAATGGACCAGTTATTTTTCAATTTACCTTTCAATCTAATTTGTTAAGAATTTCACAACTGAATATTCTAAATAAATTTTTCAATGTAAGTACTAAGAATATTGGCATTTTCTGAATAAGCAAATGGCAGTTAAAAATTAGAAGCTCAGTTGAGTAGACACATTCTAGAAAATAAGAATATGTACTTGAGAATGAAAGAATACTCTTAATTTAAGAATTTTTAGTACTTTTAGTTTTTGAAAAGTTCTTTAAATACTTAAATAATTCTTAAAATAAAAAAAAGATTCTTAGCTGAAACAGAACTAATTTCTTACAAATAAAGTTTAAATTTACTTAGAATCAAGAATGACTTTTCTGTGTGTATGTAACCAAATTTCAGAATTAAGCTGTTTATTCCATGAACATTTAGCAATAACTTAAATTTTATAAATCGCGACTTAAACATACAAATTTATTTGATACAATTTTTTGTGCTACATATAATGCATATCCAATTTTAATTTCTAATACCAGGATTTATTGAGTACGTGTTATGTATAATAATGTGAAGAAATCACTGATTTATTACTTAAATTAAACAAGTTTCATTAGTATTTTCTTTGCAATGGAGAAACAAGTGTGAATAGTCAATCTATGTCATACTTTTTTAGTTTTCGGAGAATTTAATATTTTGTTAAGATCTTCGGTTTACATGATAACAGAAAATGTGTATACAATTTAAGTTTATCTCTTAAGCATGTAAGCATTTTATCACGATCAATTGTAAGATGATCTACCTAGATCATTCTGTCTGTTATTCATTGCGATACGACATTTTCTTTTTTGTGGTAAGCCTCGTCGACTTTAATGAAACTGTATTTTTTCTCTTTATATGTATGTATGTATGCATAATTTATACACGTAAATGCGTATATTTTTTATTTAGTTCTGAGATAATTCAGCAAAAATTGCAACGATATTTTATTACTGTGGCATAAAAACTCAATGTAGTTTTTATGTCGTGAAGTAACTGTCGTGTAACAAAGAATACTTTGCATAAATTATCAGAAATGTATTGCATTTATCTTCTTCCTATCTTATAGTCCAAATTAACAGATTTGGGGTTCACTTATACCTCGTAGAACGCTAATCGCCATATTTCAACTAATAAATTAATAATAGTTTGATAACCAATCTTGGAATCAAATTTCTTAAGGTAAGGTGTTGTCATCATCGACGAATAAAGGTGCCGACAATGCACGTGGTGTTCCTAATCAATGGAATCTAGACACTCACTCAAAATCACGGTCCATCTTATTTATGGTCTGGTGAGTTCATCTAACATTATAGGGCTTTATCTAACTGTCGGCTATTTGAGAATGTTAAGTAGCTATTTATAATTGTGGATAAAGGTAGTGAAGGCGCCGCCACGATTCTCACGCTTTTTTAAAAACTTTTTCTTTTTGCACCCGCTCATTTTTGAATCAAACGACATTTTTTAAGACAGTAGCGGAATTTTAGTACATCGTTTTTAACTTATCTGGGTTGCCATTAAGAGCAACCTTGTTTTAAATATAGGTCGTTAGTATGCCAGGTTTTCGATAACGCAACGTTGTTCACGATTAACATTATTTTTCTTTAATGAATCAACCTGTAGGTATTTTCGGCTAAAACATCGTGTATTTCTTCGAATACAGCTGTAACCTTCTCACAGTAGTTCTTTAAAAGCGGAAATTTAAACCAGAATTTTAATATTTGTGTGTAGGTTATTATTAAAAAGACACATCTTTTGTTTTGTACTAAATAAACATTTTTTTCGAAATAAAGAATATACTCAATTACTGATGTTTTCAATTAATACAACGGTAGTAGGTTCTCATAAAGTCCTACGCTAAAAGCGAGATCATTATCATATCTTTTTAACAAATTCCCTAGAAAGAAACGAACCATCAATTATTTTTTTTAAATTACCATTAAATAGTCCATCCTTAACTGATTAATGACAGCTGTTAAGTTAACAAAGGCGATCATCAATAAGTTATTTGCAAAATACCAAAATGACAAACTTTTTGCGTTTTCGCAACGCATTCAATTTATTTATAGAAAATCGTTGTTTGATTTGTCAATCGTTAAAGTATGCAAATTTATTTTAATTCGAATTGACTTTTATTTTTAGCATGTTTGGATTGCTGTCAAATATCTATAATTTAATTTTTTTCTAAAGCAAATTATAAATAAATCTGTCTAAGCTAATGCCGTTTTAAATGAATTCTGTTTATATTTTATCCTTTGATTAAATCAAATAATTACATTATTCTTTATTTATGAAAGCAAATTATTTAATAAAATATCTGTTTTTTAAGATCTGAAGGATATAAATATATAAATTTGTAAACAACTAAATTGGCTTCTAATTGATGATATAATTTACTCTTGCTAACTAAATCGTCAGCATATTTAAAAAAAACATTTATTTCTGAACCAAAAAATGAAAAATTATACTGGATAAAATTAGAAAAATAGTACATACTATATTGAACTACAAGTTTAGAAAAGTGTGCAAATGTTTCAATTCACGAGTGCGCGTAGCGACTAACAGTAACTAATTGACAATTTGTTTGCAACTAAGAGTTTCGTTACCAACAAAACTTTCATGAACCGTAGAGATCTCTTTGTTCTAAGGTAAAGATACACGTAGAAAGTATTTGTCTATACATGTTCGTAGAAAATAAGTAAACGATGCGTAGATAGTGTAGAGACTGAAACTTATCTTTCGTTTTTATCGGTTTAATTTTCAAAGTTATAGGCACACTTGAATTTGTTAAAAATTTAAGCTGAATAATAATAAATTAAATTGGTTAAAGATTGAATAATTAAAAAATATTTAATCTAGTATCTTATGGATATGACTCAAGTAAAAAAGAATAAGTTACGATTTTTTGATAAATCCCCAAGTAACATTTTAACCTGCATATTAACAGCAGAAGATTATTTACAATGGTGCTTTGAACGCACTTTTGCAGCTAAATGATCTGCAAAACTACTTCATATAGCCCGTACTTCATTGAAAATGTTATATCGCAAGAGATATGCAGGTCTACTATAGATCTGTATTACTTCTGCACACCATCTGCAAATAAGATACATTTACCTGCAATAGAAGTAGTGTACCGATTACATTTCACTGTATTAATTAGTATTTGTATACCTTAAATAAACTTATTATTTTATTAGTTATATTTACCTACAAATTTTAAAGCTCAACTGGGGTTCGAACCTTCTCCAGAATAACAGTTCAGATACGAGTCTCTTAACCACTTGGCTATTAGGACACATGAATATAAATTTGCACCTTTTTACGTACGTCTTTTCCTGAACATATTTATATTAAAGTACGCTTTTTGGTGCTCAAAATAATTATTCAAAAAAAAGCATTTTAAACTGCTTCTGTTCACTTTTCTATACAAAGACTATAATGTAAAACCTGACAGATTTAAAAAAATAAATAGTAATTATATAGTTTTACACTGGTTGTGTTCCATCTGATTTAAGCTGGCAACCTTGCTTCCCATGAAACGTAACCTAAAAAGTCCTGAGAGCCTTGTGTTTATATGGTTTATGTATTTTATTTTGCCGTAAGAAATGCCAACCTTTGCTGGAGAATATTGCATTGTCCAAGAACAAACTGGACTAAGGAGACTCACGTTAAGTGTTGTGCCTACTAAGTGGGTAAAATTAAATCAGTTAAGTGATGGCAGTGACATTCTTAACTGGCCTCATAAATCGAATAAACATTTAATAAAATTAATGGAAAAAGACCCAGATATCCCTTCAAATAAAGCTGATTTCATTCAATTGAAGTACGACTTAAAAGGATCTGGTTTCATAACCTTTGAAGATGTAAGTTTAATTTTACACAGATAAAACTGTTTGTTTTATTTAAACAAAGTTTATTTGATTAAAACACATGTTTTGTTTGTATACGGGAAATTATTTCTTTAAAAATCTATAACATTTGTTTTGACTTTATTAAAAGAGGGTTTCTCAAACAATGACTTTTCTAAAATAAATAGATTTATATAATCAATTGAAATAACTCGTTTATTTTGTATAAAGCATTTAATAAAGCCAATATATCTATGTTTTGTTTTAAATTAATAATTATTTCATTTAAAACTATTTATTTGTTAGAATTTTATTGTAGGCTATTTTTTAAACAAGCCAAACAAGAAAAGTAGTTGCAATTCAGATAAAATTATTTTGTTTTTAAAGAAAGCAGTTTGCTTATATTAAAAGAAATTTATTGCATTATAATAAGTTTTCAGTGGAACAAATAACAGTCAAATAAAACGATAGTCTCAATTTCAAGAAACCCTTTTTTTTGCGGGTGCAATATGAACATCGCACTAACTAATTATTTAGTTGTTACAATAAAGTGCATTATTACATAGCTAGTGTTTGATGCCATTGTACTAGAATAACATAACTGTAAACAATGAGCTATTAATAAAAAACAGAAAATAAGAGTTTTCTTGTTACTACCATTTACCTATATCTGAATTAAAGTTCAGTTATTTTTAGCTAGTTACATTTATGGTCGTTTTAGACTGACGCTATTGTGGAAAAAAAACCCTACAACAAAGTGATTCTGAATCAGAAACTATAACTTCAGGTGTTGTGAAAACAAAAACTAGTTCAGAAATGCATAGTTTCGACAGCTAGTTTGTCTATGTGGAGGAGAATAAACGTCTTCCAGATGTTTCCTCTGTATTTATAACACCTACGTCTGTCGAGTTCAATGATATCAATGGTAATGAAACAAGGACTAATGAAAATGAATAGAGATGTAAATCAGTTGAATTTTCCAACAGATTTAAATACAACAAAATTTGAGACCTTTCAAGAGGTAATAAGTCTAAAAATTGACGAATTGCAACAAAAAACAGAAGTAAAATTGGATGCAATATCTACAGATATTTATACGAAGCTACACAATCTGCATGGTATTCTGGCAAATATTAATGCCAAATTAGATGTAATCGGGTAGGGACCACCTCAAGATGCTTATCAGGAAATTCATCTTCCTCGGCGCCTGTTTAATTAAATAGAAACACTTGAGCAGGCTGAAGAGCTCGAAAACAACTTTAAAACTGACGAATTCTGTGATTCTGTTATTACACTTATTAAAACAAAATATGGCACTAACGATTTTATAAATTGCCGAACAGCAGCTTTAAATTTAGTAGATTATTTTTGAAGCAAAATTTTTTTTAACATCAGTTCTTGAACAAGCAAAAGCAAAAATGAAAACAAAATCAATTTTTTTTTAAACTATAAAAGTGTTCAAGAACTGCGTTTCTGCTTGCTGAGTACAAGAAGAGTGGACGGTTTGTAAAAATAATGAATTTTTACAAGACCAATTAAATAATTCAACAACTCGACTGAATAGAAACCAGAATCAGCGTACGGCAACTTCGCGATCCCACTCTGCCAAACAAAAAAAAAACAGTTAATGCTAAAATTACAAATATTTTTTATTATTTACAAACATTCATTTAATGGAAATGTATGGTGCATTGGTACAAATACCGTTATTTCATAGACAACTATTGCTATTAACTTACACAAAAGATCTTTAAATACATATTTATTAATATGACACAACTCATTCTTTTCTGTTTGAAAGATAAGCGAACGACTTGATAGTAAGGGACAATCAAAAAATCTTAAATATTTTTTAAACGTGATCCAAATATGCCAGATGAATTTGCATATTCCATTACCATAATTTCTTTGTTCCTATTAAGGAACCATTTGTTTTGAAAATCGTTTTTAAGTAAAAAACCTTCTCGCAAATCTACATGGATATACTTAGAAGTATCATTTTTTAAAAAAATATTTAAATAATGGATAGGCAACAGTACTTTTTGTTTGATAATTAATTTGATTAGATGTGATTCCTGATAACCTATTTGCTATTTGACTTAAAGAAAAACGTTCGCTTCTTAACATCTGTTTGCTTTTAAAAAGGTGATTTTCAAATCATCAGTTTTGATGAATGTATCAAACATTTGTTGAGCAATTTTTAAAAATCGACGGTAATAAACTGTTGAACAAAGTGTTACACCACAAAACAAATGTAGAAAATGTTTAACAATACCAATCTAATTAAGAAAAACTCTGCATACTGATGCTTTCCAGTGTGTTAAATAATTGATTCCCCAAACAGACCTATGAAATCCTGCAGGAAGTTTAATGCTGGTCAAAATTCTAGATATTTCATCTATTCCTAATTTTCCATTTTTGTAGGCAGTAAGTAATCGTTTTGTGACACGTAAATGAAACAAGTGCAAAGAGTCAGTAATAATTATGTCGTATATCATATTAATTAGTAATTTAAGTAAAGGCGTTACAATAGCATCAACATTTTCATTACAGAACCTTCGTATTTATAGGAACGAAAACGTGTATCTGTTCATTTAATGCAATTTACACGAGGTAAAATGTTACAACCTGTTGTTGAAGAATAAAAACCTACCGTGCAGCATTTCAAACAACCATATTGATTATTAAAATTAACAACACCTAAAAATTGGACAAGAAAATTATGATAGGTACAAATATATGAATTACTACCTTTAATATAAGCTCGAGCAGATGAGTCACAAATAAATGTTCTGATCATAACTGTCAAATGATTTTCATTAATGAAAATTCCTGAGTTTAACAACAAAATTGCTTCATTTATAAACGGTGTAAGAAATTTTTCAACGAATTTGCACATAAATAAGTACTGACCCATGAGTGATCAAGGATCATTAGGTAAATGAAAATCATATTCTTTGTTTAATTTTCCCAATAAGGGTTTTTAAACAGTTTGTGGTATAATAAATTCAATCGTCCAGCTTTTTGAAAATACGGCAAAAGATTCATTGGGTTTTAAATCAAAGCTCTCTTTAATATCATCTACGTCTAATATATCCATCTCCAAAAAATCAATTTTAGATGCTTCAAAGTTTGTGGTTTCTTTATGATCAGCAGACTGTTTATCGTTTAAAGGTATTTGAGACTTTGTGCTTAAATCAGAACTTTGTAATGAATCAGCTATTGCATTCGCACTCGGTATTTCTTTACTTGTTGATGAAATGTTCCACTCCTATTCGCTTTATTTTCCATTTACAATATTATTTAAATTTCTAAAATTTTTGGCGTTTATTGTTACGTAACCTACAAAAATTAATCCCATGTAACAAATTTACTTTTACTGCATGTTACATGCATATTGATAGCTGAAATGTTCCCTGTATAAAACATTTATATATAGTGATAAGTAGACATCATCATCTGCATAAAGCCTAAAAATAAGCTTCAGCTAAAGATTTGCATTTCACTTTTGCTTAGAAGCTATTTGCTGGATATTCAGACTGCAGGCGAAATGCAAGAGAGGCTTGGATTTTGCCTGTTCGTAAATGTGCTTTGCAGATCACCACTATAGTTTATAATGAAATTTAAGGTAATATGCAGTTACCTGTAATTTTACCTGCACTTACAGGAAATATGCAATTACTATACAGACGCAGTTATGAAATCCACTGCAGGTTACCAGCAGAGCATTTGCAGTTAATTTATGCAGGTCCGTGTTACTTAGGTCAGGTTTAAATTTCTGTAAATGCACAGTATCGGATCATAATATCTCTTCGTGATGAATGTATTATTATTATTTCTGATTTTTTATTTGAATCACGGTCCAAGACCAAGAATTATAATCTTATAATATAGGCTAAACATACTACGAAGTTGTTTGGAGTTTGCAAGGTTTGAAGTGTTCTACAAATTCATCATATCATACTGTAAGCTCAAGATTTCATACAATAATACAAATTCAGAAACATGTCGTCAAGTAGGTTTACACTATTTGATAAGAAAAAATAGATCCACAATTGATGCAATATTTATATTAAAACAAATAATCACCGAAAAAATAGTATACGAAATTAACAAAAATTGCAAAACACCAATCAAAGTAGAAAATAATACAAGCGAACAAATAAAAATTAACGACGGTATAAAACAAGGAAAAGTATAAAGGGAAGACCACCAAAACGATGGCATGAGTGTTGGACGTCAACATCAGAAGAGGCTTATAATCGAGAAAATGAGAATATGAAAGAAGAAGATAAGATACATAATTCTGAATAATAACAATTTTTTACTAGTAGTTCAAGGTTTTCGATCCACAAAAAAACGTCAGATAATACGATGTAACTTTTTCGAAATCACATCTATTTAGCAAGTGTATATTTAGCATAGTAGTAATTAAAACGTTATAATAGAAGTTACTTTTTGGATTGATTTTAAATCCGATAAGCAATTCTTTATTAAATCGTTTTAATTTTTTTTATTATGAAATTAATTTAAAATCAAATTAAATAATAAACATGACATCAAGTGAACTTACAATGCATATAAAGAAATGTAATCACTACCACTTTAATATACGAATTACGAACAATATACAATAGATGAAAAATTGTTTTTATACTGACAGAAATTTTAATGTTGTAACGGATGAAGCGCAAATCTATAAACAAACTGTGGTCGAATTAAAAATGATAAGTTTAAGCTCAATCAGATACGTACATAAAACTGGTCAATACAAACATAAATTGGTTTCCAGCCGATCGGAAACAAAATTGAGACTGATTATTAAAAGTAGTAATGAAACCAAATTTATCTTATAGGACTTTAAGCTTTTAGTTGTTTAGGCTTGGCCTTAGTTTTGCCGTTTTGTCGTTTGTGAAACCAAACAAACTTACGTTTTGCAAGACATTGCAGCTTGAATCTTCACAGTGGTAACTGCTACTGTGAAAGTCACTTGTTTTGACTCACAAAAAGAAATTAGGGCCAAGTCTAAAAAGTCTAAGTGTTCTTGTTCCATTATGACGAGGTCTGAACCGAAAGTTGCTTACAGTCTGAAAAATAAATGTTACTATTGAAATAGATAGTAATTAATGTTTGATTGAAAAATTGTGGAAGTAATTTACCAAGTTGTTCCATGGGTCGAGACAAAGTTGTTAAATTGGACGCGGATTCATTATCTGCAAATTTCAAAAGTCGACCATACTTTCTTTATTTGCGATCGTTTTGAAAAATTAATACATCTGCAAAGCAACTTTCACAGGCGCATTTTAAGGTAGGTGGTATTTTGATTTGTTTTTGTTTTAGAAACCCAAAGTTCGCTTTTTATTATAAACGCGATATGAGATAATTGTCGGATTGTATTTATTTTTCCGAAATCGTTAATGTATGACATACTACATAAAGCAAAAATCTGTGGTAAGCGTAAAAAACAAGTTACCTTGATGCAGTTTTTAATCGTGTATCCATGGAAACAAAAGCTACAAACCAACGTGAAAAGAAGTATTAACTTTCAAAGTCGAAAAAAAAACGCAACATGCTGCAAATTTTTTATTCATCACACAGGAATTATTTTGTGCACAAAGATACCTAAAAACATATCCATAGAGAAAACAGTCGTCAATACTATAGTTTGCTATTTTGAACACCAATTTAGGACAATACGGAGCATTCAAAAAACCAAGAAGAAAGTATGGAAGTAGGCTGTCAGCAGAGATTAAAAAAAAATATTTTAAAAGTTATACGCAAATAAATATCTGCCAATGAATTTAGAAAATGAAACATTTTTACATATTCACAGATAAATGATAACAATTATGTGTCAATAAGAAAAGCAAATTCAAATATGAGGCAAACGTATTATCAAATTCAAAATGCATCAAAAACAGAAAAGTTCGTTGGACGTTTTGTATTGACACGGCTCAACAGAATTTGTGTATTTTGAACCATCTGTACTAAATTATGTTGATCCTATTCAACAGTTACGTTTTTTGTGGTGGCAGCAGGATAGAGCACCAGCACACAAGGTAAGAATCGTAACCGATCGAACCCTTCTCTGTTAGAAGAATGGAAACAAAGGGACCAGTTAATTGGACCTGCTAGGTCCCCGGATCTAAAGTATGTAGATTTATACTTATGGGAATATATCAAAAATGCACTTTTCTAGACAAATGTCATTTCCCGGAGAATACAACATCTTGTAGAAAACTTAGTTAAGGAGCTTCTGCAGACAGAGCAGGCCAAAAAGTGAAGCGGTTTGCACCTGTTCGACAAACCCGCCGTGGAACCGGCCTTATTTTGAGCACCGCTTTAGCTGACGGCGAACCGCTAACAGTTGCAAAGCGAACCGGGTAGCAAAAAAAAAATTAAAAATATGTCAATTGGTGGATTAACATTCAACCAGAAACCAGATAAATGATTTTTCAAAACGCCAGTGAAGCTTAGGAAAATCGACCAAAATTTCAAAGACTTTACCTAAGTAGATATAGAAATGCGCTATAACAAACACAATAAACGAAAAGAAAATAACCATTCCAGACTGCACCATTTTAAAATGTATTGATAGCAAATTCTAAGAATCCGCCGGGAACTATACCAGTTCCTCAAAAGTGCAAAAAGTTAATTGAGTTTTTTGGCGGTTCTGCAGCAAAGAAGGTGAAATACAATACAACATCAAAACATCAAGATTTGTAAGATGCAAACA
Organism: Aquatica leii; assembly: GCA_035610365.1. Lineage (NCBI taxonomy): Eukaryota > Metazoa > Arthropoda > Insecta > Coleoptera > Lampyridae > Aquatica > Aquatica leii. The sequence goes on from CM069435.1 coordinate 70,301,440, forward strand.
CGAGCATGCAATAAACAGTGGCGCAATTGGAGGAAAAACTGCAAAGTATTTCTCAGAGAGTTCTAAATTTGATGAACACGAAATTCTGAACACCTCATTTTGGACCCAGGCTTTAAATTCAAGTTTGGATTCAAATAATAATTAACATATTTGCCATTTGATTAAAGCATTTTAATATTGCTTAATGTGATTTTCTTTCTTTCATAAATACAAAATCACCGTATTACATTAATTTGAAAATAATAGTAAGATTCTGAGTCAAATTGGGTCCATATATTTTAAAAGTTTCAACCAAATTCGTCACGGTAATTTTCAGTAAAAGATTGTCAAAACTCATAATAATAATTACTTTTGTTGCAATTTATGTGAAAGATAAATTTAAAAAAAACACTAGGATAAAATTTGCTTCATTGCAGTACTTGAATGTCTTGAATGTTATGAAGACAACTCATTTGTGAAGTTTATTGAAACTATAGCTAAATAATTTAAGTTTGGGATATGTTATTTAAGCGCTTAAGGGCCAATTTTACAAAGCTGGTATAAATGTCGAATAAGTTATACTCAGTTTAATTTTAAAATACTGCTATATTATTGGTTGTTGGTTTTATGCTAACCAATAATATGCTAGTATTTTAAAGTTATACTAAGTATTACTTAACTGAGGTTTATACCATGTTTGTAAAATCGGCCCTTAATCATATAATTATGCAGGAATTTTCACAGAATGATAAAAACAATCTTTTTCATGATGAACACATATTAAATGATTCAGTAAGTCATGCTCTATATTTTGGTTTAGCAAAAGAACCACAGCTGGTAATTGCAGATGGTGAACCTGCGATAAAGGTAATTGTTGGCCGAATTTATTGGTTGGTTACTGTTATAAACTGATACTTCAAAATATCACGTTTTCCATGCTTACCATCCTACCCCAGACAGTTCAGGCACTCAAATCGCCGACGAAGATACGCAGAAACCAATAGTAGTTTTTCAGGATGACAATTCATTGCCGAAATGTTGGCTTCTTTTAGAAAGAAAATACGTGATTGTGTTTATTCAAAATCGCATCAGACTATAGCCGATTTCATGCAGAAGGTGCAATCGAAAAATTTCGCTCTAGACAAATATGCTGCGTGTTTCGTACCATGTATAATTTGGTAAAAAAATGTCGACCATACAAGGACCTTCCTTCAAATATTGACTGCAGAAACCGAACGGTTATGATATGAGCACAAATCTCCACTCGAAAACATGTGCCAAAATTGCAGACTTCATTTGTGTTGAAATGCGTAGCAAACTGCTTATGGAGATTCTCGATGAATCAATTTCACTAAACCATATATCGTCAATCGCAATTTATTTGCGTGTTTTTATTAAAGGAACCGCATTGCCAGTTAACATATTTCTACAATTGGTCGAACTCAATGACATGGCTGCTAATGGCATCTGTGATAAGGTCTTTACTATACTAAGAAGTGCCAAATTCAGGAGTCGGAGGCCCTTGTGGTCGCGGTGACCGTTGCAGTCATGAAGATAGCTGACCGTTGTTGTCACGGTGACTGTTATGGTCAAAAATTCAAGTAGCTGTTGTAGTCACGGTAGCCGTTGTGGTTAAAGTTGGTAGGTCGTCGTTATGGTCACGGTGGCAAGTGACTGTTGTGGTCTACACCCAGCTATTCAAGTAATACAAAAATCCGAATCAGACGGAAAACGTGATGGTAATGACAGAGCCGTATATGGTGGTTAGGCACGTCTTCTCAGCTCGGTTGAATGCGTTAATAACTTGAGCCTTATGTACGATGCTTTATGTGATCTGAGTGAATTATCCCTCAAACTGCAAAAACATTTCGATCATTGAGGCACAGCATAGTATTAATATTCAGACCTTGGTTTTTGAGGCGAGAGTGAACAGAACCCTGGACGTTTTGAATCTAGAGCTTTGAACGCTGCTAGAAAAACATCATTTGCAGGAAACACTTTGCATGAGAGTGGTGGTCGAAACAGAAATGCTGCAACTGTGATAGTGATATTTTGCGCTCAGTTCAATCAAAATCTACAAAACAATCATACAAAAAGAATGTTTACCATGAGATCTACATATGCAGGTGGTAGTGCTGTTGATTCACAAGCGATCAAAGTGCCTTTAAACTGCTTGTGGAACAAATCAAAGTGCTGATTCAGATTTACTGGAACGATAACACCAATATTCTTTATGGAGAGAATATAGTCGTTGCTCTTTGTGACCGTTGTCTGCGAGGGTATTGTAGGGAGCTTCCGTAAGTACAAGCAAAGCAAAGGGAAAGTGATCGGTCCTGAACTGAATGATTTGATGATGTGCATCAAGTGCATTCCAATATCAAGTGCTGAATGCAAACGAGCTTTTATTTACTTTAAATGTAGCGGCATTTGTCATATTTACTGAAATTGCTATTCAAAATAGCAAATTATCGGGATGACTATTGTCTTGGAAACACAATTAAAAACTGTATCTAGGCAACTTGATTTTTATGCTTACGGCCGGCGTAACCTTTTGCGGGACGGGGCTCAAAAATTCGTAATTTTTAGTATTTTCAAATTTCCAGATAAGATAATCAATTTTTTAGCAGATAATAAATCAGCGTTAAATTTAATAGCTTTGCCTCAATATAACCGAGTTTCTCTTATAATAAGCGAGATCCCCATGTTGGAACTTGAATTTCAATCATGATACTCGTCTAAAAGAGATTCTATGAACTTTTTTTAATATGTCAAAATGAAGCTTTCTTACTGTGAAATCATTTATAAGCGCACAAAACTATTCTAGTTTTGAACTTAATGCCAAAATAATAAACTGCAAAAAATTACAAAAATTAAGTATAATTAAAAATTATCATAGTTTTCAATTTGTTTGTAAACAAAATGGTTTATACCTAAGACGTTTATTTGATATCATTCCAACAACGAAATTTACTACATCTAAATTTGTTGTACAAATATGTATTTATCACTTCAGATATTGGTTACTAAGATTTCGTATAAAAATGTGTTTATGGTTTATAGCTGTTTTACTTTCGCCAATAAATAAATTATTTGCCAATGTTAGTTTTTTTAATAACTTTTAATTTGTAATCTGACAGTTGATACATCAAGATTAATACAGGTATAACTTTAGAAGCGTTTACTATGTTCTTTTACTAATATATTTATTATACTGTAAAGATTACATCTAATCTCATTCCATCGATCCTTTTACCGTTAAACTTAGAATACAAAAAACGAAAATCAATACCTACATATATTTTAATTTTGACGTTTAAACAGATACAAATAGTTATAGAAACTAACCTTCGTACAAACTTTTAATTAATTATACTACGTAAAGTACTATGCACGACAAGATCAAACAGATAGCTACTTTAAATAACTAGATTAATTGCGGTTTTTCTTACTACTATAAGAAAGAATAATCTTTTTTGGAAGTACAAACTTGTTTGATCACAGTACTACATTAAGTCGAAAACCGAAACCTTGTTAAACGTAATTTTACATACATGTCAAATAACTAACATAGAGAAACCGCGAATAGTAAAAAGAAACGACCACACACATTCATAGTTTAGCTCATTTATAATTTCTTCAGCGTATAATCGCTTTTAAACGATCAATTTCCGAAAAAATCCTATTCTACAAGAAGATTTGTCAAGATCCTCAAATTTAATTTACATATTTAATTAAGCAATGAATTCTAACGTACAGAGTGTACATTGAAATTGAATATCGTAATAAAGGTCAAAGACATTCTTAATTTGGCGTATGTTTATGTTAAACAATTAGAAGTGCGGTCAAAACAGATCACGTCACAACAAAATATATGATGTGGTTGAAATATTTTCATCAATTACAAGATTGGGCAGGTGGGTTTTTGTCTTTTAAATCGTGTCCAATTGATGACACTATCAATTCTTCAATCGGTGTCTAGTCATCAAATTATTTTCTGCTATTATTTAACGGTACCAAATGGTACTAATTAAGATAGGTTTTTCAGGTGTTAATTACCTCCAGAAAAATAAATGTTTTATATGGTTATTCACTACTTAAGTGGTTTTCGACGTTTAACAGTATTATGATGAAGTTCCCGTATAAACTGTGATTTAATAGCTTTTTAAAGTACTATTTTATAGTATGTGATAGTATTCATTAATTACTTAAATGCAGTCATCATAAATACACAAGTTGTAAACTATTAGAAGTTTAAGATTTATTGACTTTATATTTCAAAATTCAATTACATATTTGACAAGAATGTGCTGTAATGTGTAATTTAAATTATCAGTTTATATAATAATTTCAAATTGTGATTATAAATGAATCTCGTTAGTTACTCAAGCATACAGTTGTAATTGTATGCATTATGTGTAATTGTTTTCAACGTATAACAAACAATATGTACAATTACACTATTCCGATTTGCATTGAATATAAGGAATTGACACTATTCTAATAGCTATCACGCAGGTTGAGTAAACTCGGAATGTTAAAAAAAAAGTTGAAAAACTAGAGCATGTGCATTTCATTGTTTAGTCAAAGCAGTAACAGTATTATTCTTTACCGATATTAATAATTCATTCTATGTAATAATTGGTTTTAAATTTATTTTAATGGTATTCTATGTGAAGAATACATAAAAACATAATTCAAGCATTCCGCATAATCTATTTTCTACTTAATATAATTTAACTACTTTGTTTACACATATTTTATTAAATTCTGATTAATTAAAAAAACATTCTAAGTTAGAAATTCACACGTACAGGAAAATATTAAATTTGTTACATTATTAAATAACAACAATTTTTTTCAAATTGAAATAGGTATTGTGTTTATTTTAATGTTTTTATATCTAATAAATAACGTTAAATAACGGTTTTTACATTCTGATTTAAGATGCGTTTAAACATATTTCATTATTTCTTTTTTAAATTAAAAGAAAAACACCATTATAATTTTAGATTTGTACAAATCAAAAAATAAGTTACATTTTAGTAAATAATATTATTTTAAGTAATGACATCATGACATGACATCAAAAAATGCTAATGTGTAGTTCGTGTAACAATACTTGCACTTTCTTTTGCGTTTTTTTAAACAACCGTTTTCTCTAAGATTATAACCGACTTTCGGTTTAGACCGCGTCGTAGTTAAACACCCAAACTTAGGCTTGGTCCTAGTCTCTTCTTGAGAGCCAAAACAAGAAGTAGAACTTGGCCTTTGCCGTATTGTCGTTTGTGAACTCAAATAAACTGACGTTTCGCAAGACATTGCAGCTTGCATCTTCAGAGTGGTAAATGTCACTGAAAGAAAAATGTAAATGACGATATTTAAACTAATAGCGATTAGCGTGATTAACGAGCATTATCTTTCCGTTACCGCTTGACTGACTTCGTTATTACACGGAGTAAGTGTTTGTGTCCCTTCCAAGAAGGTAGATCTTTGTCTTAGAGAATATAATAATGGTAGCCAAGATTTGCTGAGTTTTAAACCGTCTTCTCGGTTCATATTACATGGATGTTTTTCTATTTCCACTGCTTCGCGGATTAGTCTGGGAAAGTAGAAAGGAGTTCTAGCCAAAACTTTAGTTTGGTCAAAGTTTAGCGTGAAGATATAGTATGTGGAGTAGAAGATGCAATATGCACTCTACCTAAGGAGATCTCTGAAACTATTCGACAAGATGTTTGCAACATTGTAAGAAAAGCAAAACCGCCACGCTCTAATATTAACAGACATGAGAGAGAAGCAGCTAAGCGGTTACGTGAGAATAAGGACATTTTAGTATTGAGAGCAGATAAAGGAAACGCTACAGTCGTTATGAAAATACAACATTACAACGACAAAATGACGAACTTACTCTCAGAAGATTGGTACATACGTCTACAGAGAAACCCTTTAAACTCCTTGTGCACTAAGGTAAACTCAGCCATCAAAAACTCTACTACTATAGATATTAACAAGAAACAAACTTTGATTGTCAAAAACCCGGTTATGCCACGAATTTACGGTCTTCCCAAGAAGGAGTCCCTCTTCGACCGATAGTGATCACCATCAATTCACCAACCTAATCGTTAGCACGTTATCTAGCTGCAAAACTCTTGCCGTTGACAGGAAATACAGAAACTCATATTAAAGATTCTATAGACTTTGTAGAGAAAATTAAGAACTTGCGTATAACAAAAAAAGATATCCTAGTCAGCTTTGACGTGGTATCTCGTTTTACTAAAGTCCCGGTCGACGAAGTGTTGTTTTTGCTCAAAGAGAGAATTACTGAAGAAGAAGTTCTGCTCATCGAACTCTGTCTTAAAAACACTTATTTCAGTTATAACAACTTGTTTAAACAAGTAGAAGGAGCGGCCATGGGTTCACCGCTCTCTCCAGTTATAGCCAATATTTACATGGAATATTTTGATACTGAAATTATGAAAAATGTTGAGTTAAAACCAAAAACTTGGTTCAGATATGTTGATGATACGTTTGTTGTATGGCCTCATGGCAAAGATAAACTAAATGAGTTCTTTCAACATCTAAACTCTGCACATAACAGCATTAAATTTACTATGGAGTTAGAACATAGCAGCAGTCTAGCCTGTCTTGATGTATTGGTGATAAAGTAAAATAACGGAAAATTGGGGCATTCCGTTTATAGAAAGAAAACGCACACTAATAGATATTTAAACGCCAAATATCACCACCATCCAGTACAGAAGAATACTGTTTTGCATATTTTAGCCAAAAGAGCTATACGTGTGTCCGATAATGAAAATCTACAAAAGGAAAAGGAAACATTGTTGGAGTCCCTACAACAAAATGGATACGGGTTCAAAGAGATCCAAGACGCATGGAAAAGAGCAATAAATCCAAAAGTCAAAGAAGACATATCACCTCCTACTAGTACCGCTTATTTACCATACTGTATGGGTTCGACAGACAAAATAAGCAGGGTGCTAAATAAACATAATATTAAAACTGTCTTTACGACTAAGGATACCCTGAACACCTGCTTTACATCTGCTAAAGACAAACAAGGCGCTCTAAAAATGCCGGAGTTTGCAAAATTCCTTGTTGCTGTGGATCAAGTTATATAGGACAGACGGGACGCTCTATTGAAGTTAGAGTAAAAGAACATATGGCTGACTGCAAACACCGCAGAGTTACCAAATCAGCAGTGGCAGAACACGTGTGGAACCAAGGACACACGCTGAACTTTGACCAAACTAAAGTGTTGGCTAAAACTCCTTTCTACTTTCCCAGACTAATCCGCGAAGCTGTGGAAATAGAAAAACATCCATGTAATATGAACCGAGCAGACGGTTTAAGACTCAGCAAATCTTGGCTACCAGTATTATATTCTCTAAGACAAAGATCTACCTTCTTGGAAAGAACACAAACACTTACTTCGAGTAATAACGAAGTCAGTCAAGCGGTAACGGAAAGATAAGTTTTGTTAATCACGCTAATCGCTATTAGTATAAATATCGTCATTTACATTTTTCTTTCAGTGACATTTACCACTCTGAAGATGGAAGCTGCAATGTCTTGCAAAACGTCAGTTTGTTTGGGTTCACGAACGACAATACGGCAAAGGCCAAGTTCTACTTCTTGTTTTGACTTTCAAGAAGAGGCTAGGACCAAGCCTAAGTCTTGGTGTTTAACTACGACGCAGTCTAAGTCGCTTATAATCATAAACATAACAACCGCGAAAGCTTAAGATTTTATAACCGTTTTCTCATATTTTGTGAAGCTATTTATTTTTTAAGTTTCGTCAACACAACAATTTTAAGTGCGGATGAACTGTTAGCCTTCTAAATTTTTTAATAATCTATTAATTATATTTTTTTCATGGGCCAGCCAAAGGGATCAAAAGGAATTGATCTACAATTTTAAACCCACAGTACATACTGTGACTTGTGATCAAGAAGTTAACAGTATGCTCTTCAAACCGAATTTGCCAAAAATAAATTGATAACTAGAAAAGTTACTGAAACTAACAGAAAAAAATGTTAAAATTTAAGTTACAGTTATTGAACAATTTGTCGCATTTGCTTTAATTGAATGGTTTATTTAATCTAATCATTCTCTTGCTGATGGGCCCGGAATTTTTCCTTTTACCTCGTAGGCTTGTAAGAGATTTTCGTATAGTGAAACTTAAATAGAGTTGGGGTGTTTAATTTTAAAGTAAAATAGTTCTTGGGCATTCGATTTTACTTTAAGATTTCTCGTAGTCTGTAGATTGCCTGACAAATGGTTTGAATTTTTAGAAAATTGTCCTTTTTATCTTGTTAGAAGTTGTTCTTCAATGAGAGAAAGGTTGACATCACGGTGAAGGTCTTTGTTCCTGACGAACCAGGGTGCGCTGAAAGATAGTCTCAGGGATTTGTTTTGGACGACTTAGATTTTGTTGATTTGGCAGTTTGCAGCTTGGCTCCAGACAGATGAAGCATATAGCATAATGGGCTTGATGATAGTTTTGTACAAAATAATTTTGTTTTTTGAATTTAATTTCCTTTTGCGACAAAGAAGAAGAAGAAGAAATATTACCGCCCCACGTTTCTCGGCGTTGACGTCCACAAGTCAATCGGTAAACCATGTATCTAAAATGTTTAAATCTAAGTGTATATGTTTTGTAAAGTGTTTGGTTTGCCAGAAGCAGGCTAAATTGGTAGTGTGGTCATCATACAGTGCTAGTTTTATATTAGGGGGTTTAGGAGTGTAATATGTGTAAAGGTTGTAAATGGTTAGGGAAAATAATAGAGCCTTGCGGAACTCCTGCTACTAAAGGTTTGATTGAAGACGAGACATTATGTAATTTTATGCAAAAGTGAGGATGGGTGATAAAGGAATGGATGATACGTATTATTTAGGGGTGAATTTTAACCGAAATTAATTTGTTAACAAGACAATCATGCTAAACTGGATCAAATGCTTTTGAAACGTCTAAGAAAACTGGTCCGGGGCTTGATTGTTGGACATGAAATGGTAACATAGTTCGGTGACACTGAGAAGTTGTTCACTTGTAGAATGCTTAGAGCAAAATCCAAATTGATCGCTAGAAAGAATTTTTAAACGGGAAATTTCTAGTTTGAAACGAGAGATGGCAGAAAGGATACTTATCGGACGTTTTGTGGAAATTTATGATATTTTAAAAGTTTTGGAAGTACTATTACATCAGCTGTCTTCCAGCTACGTGGAAAGTAGCTTAGTCTTAATATGTCATTAACGATTGCCGTGAAAAACATTATTGTTTATTAAGCAAAGTTTTTAAAATTTTATTTGAAATGTTGTCAGGACCGGGTGCTTTATGATTTTTGAGAAATCGTATAATTTGCGTTGTTTTAAACAGAGAAGCCATAGAAAGTGGTGGATCTGAGTATTTTTGCGATAAAAGTTTGACAACATTTGAGTTAATTTTATTCATACGGTCAAGGTCGGCTATTTGATAGTTGGAGAAGCATTGTAACTCAAGATTATCAACATGTGATTCTTTTTTTTTCCAGCAGGAGAATAAACTAGACGGTTTGTAGAATGAATTGGTAGATCAAGTCTGGAGAAAACGTTACGTACAATTTTTTGTATGCGCCAAAATGAGCCGTGATTTAGAGAAAGAAATTTGAACATCCAGGACTTGTTTTAGTAATTTAGTAGAGTTAGACGTACTGGAGTTTATTATTTGTTTAGACCTCTTTTGTATTAGGGGTTAAAGGTTTATTGATATTTATGTTGAACGTGATTTTTGCGACGAATTAAATGTTTGATTTCAATAGGTAAAGAATTTGAATATTTGTTAGTAGTCAAAACGGTACCGAGGTTATTGGAATTAATGGTTGCTGTTTGAAAAAACGCAATGTTTTTATCAAGGCAATTTTGCGAATGAATAATTGGGATTGGGCCAAAATTAATTCTAGTCCAATTGGTAAAAATCATAAACAAGGCGCAGGATCAGTTGTAAGCGTTAAAAACGCATTATAACAGAGTTGTGATCTGAATGAAGTTAAGGAAAAAAGGAGATTTTCTGAAGTACTGCTATGTCCAAGATATCTGGGCGGTAAGTATCATGGAAGAAATTACGTTCAACTGGTGCAATAACTGATGATTGAGGATGGCTCTCTATATAATTGAGAAGTATACGGCCGTTTGGATTGCATACACGGCTATTTAAAGTAACATGTTTACAATTGAAACCTCCTGCTGCAGTGGATGGTTGATGGTTAGTAAATAAACGATCAAGATCGTCGTCAGTGAGTAGAGATTTGGGTGGTTTATAACATGAAATAACTCTAATATTGCCAACGAAAATTTTGAGCAATATTGACGTTGACTCTATATAATCACGGACAGGTTTAGGGAGTTAAATAAAAATGCCGCCGCCTTTATTGTCACGATCGGTGCGGTCAAAAGTATAAATGAGAATTTTGGGGTTATGGCAAGCATTGAGGTGAGTTTCTGGTAAAAGTACAGCATCGATTTTGTACTGATCAAGAAAGTACTGTAATTTTGTATTGAAGACTATTACAATTCCAGTAGGATATTTTGAGGAATGTTATATTAGGTTCATTTGCTATAATTGATGATTGAAAAGTAATTTTTAGAGGCTGTTGAGTTTGCCGTAAAAAAGCTGAAGTTGCTAATTTGGTGGGATTAGATTGACTAAAAGTTGTTAACATGTCACCTAAAATTCTTACAATGCGGGGATGCGGTTGAGAAAATGATGTATCATTCGTTATATTGTTAATTGGTGGTTGATGAGCAGCTAAAGACACTTCTTTGATAGATTGAAGAGGAGGAAATAAAATGGTAGACGTAAATTAAGCGTTATACCAAGCAGGAGATTTTTGTACTGCAAAAGAAGATGTGCATATGGTAACAGCAGGATATTGGCTATAATTAGCGGGGTGAGATCCCTCACAATTAACGCATTTAGCAAGTTGATCGCGAGTCTTAGTACATGTGTAGGATGAGTAAAAATCACCACATATTACCCAGCGATAAAGAGCCGTACATTTTGATTGCGAATATCCATGAAGTTGGCACCGAAAACATTGGTGCGATCGACGCTCAGAAACTTTTTACCTGAATAGCAACTGTACACCAGTCATCAAGAAACAAAGATTTTGTAATAAACGTTTCACAAAATGACGAAAATGTTGATAAACTTAAAAAAGGTCATGATGCCGTAGTTTCGGAGTGCTAAAGCTTATAATTTACCAATGTTGTGTTCAATCACTATGAAAGAAACAATTAACAAAGCTAAAAATATCATTGGTTACAAGTGTGTTAAAAAACTAATAAAAAAACTGTTTTGCTTTACATTAATTGAATCCTAAAGTGAAGAGAAAGAAATGGAACTAATCACTATCACAACCACATTCTAAGCACAACTTTCATGTTCTTTACATATAGCCACGAGTTGTTCGAATTCACCATATTAAAAAAATGTTTTTATGCGATTACTTTACAAGCGTTTCAGCTAGAGCGTTTTTCTGTGCTAAAGTTTGAATAAACAACCTTTTGGTAGTTATAAATCAATGTGGTTGTGGTTATTGTTTTACTTTGTATGTAAGGTCCATTTTCTTTTACTATTAATCAACTAAAATAATAATGATGATAATATAGGTGTGTATGGGATAGGTATTTACACGTAGTCACGTAGAAAATAATTGTCTGCACGTAGACGTAAAGAATATAGAATAAAGGATTATAAAAACCTTGCCTGTCGACAACTGTTGAAGTTAGAATCGAAAATATATTAGTATTAGATATTTCATTTTAAGCAGAAACTTGGATTATTGCAATTTCATAATTTACTTTTCTTGTGAATTTATTATTTCCTGAATTCTATTTGCTCTACACTAGCTGAGTCATTATTATCAAAATTATCAAAATTTTACGCCTAGACAATCTATTTTTAATATTTTTATATATAGTAGAAATTACGCGTCCGTCTCTTATTATGGTATATTTACAGAAGTGATGTTGGATTGTTTTACATATAACAATTATCCGCTGCAACAGACTAAGATTATCACTATTATTTTTAGCACAATCTATGCAAGTAAAAACTAACTGAACGTCCGTTCATTTAAAGCATTTCTTCAGATCTCCTACATTGTATTGGTATGCTAAAATGATTTTAATTTTGTGCTAGCAATACACATTTATCTCTTGTATACATCAAACCATGTCGAACAAAACGATAGACTAATATGTGTTTAAATATCTTACGTGTTTACAAAATCACCAACAGCTTCAATTGCTGTTACTTCATTAGGTTCAGTTTCAGAACCCAATTTGACGTTCAGCCAATGTTCAGATTTCTTCTGGTTTTATTTTTTGCACCTACTGAATAGCTATCATAGAATTTTTGAATTAATTTATCTAAACTTTAAAGTACGCACGGAGAGAAATATTATACTGAATTTAATCATTACGATTTCATATTTAAAGCATTTGCTTTTTTTCTAAAATTGATCCACGTTCAAATAACATTCAACGTAAATGTACTAAAATTTAAACTAAATCTCTTATTGCAATGCAATTACAGCGACAATCTAATAAAATAGAAGTTTAATTCAAGCGTACATCGGCTTGACTCAAAACCAACAGCCTTTTGCATGATACATATCAATTCCGCATAACCTTTTTTTCCGTGCGTGCACGCTGGTTATTGGAATCACGGATAATGTTATCAATCGAGTAATGTTATCATTTCATTAAAGAACAGGCCGAACGTATGCTACTACATAGAAAACACATCGTTTATAGTAATCATAATTTTGGTTTTATTCTATCAATTTTTTTCTCAGGTTTATTTCTATACATGAACAATAACCTATTTTGTATGAATTTTTTAGCTGAATTTTCACAATACGCTATTTTCGAGTGAAAAATTTTATTATTGTACCCTAAAAACAGTTGTTTTGCATATTTCGTTTTATTTTTGCAGCGTTATTTATTTACTCAAGTATTAACTTAAATTAAGAAAAAAAGAAAATTTATGAGAAAAACTGTGTAGTTCTTAGAACAGTGAAATAAACATCATAACGTTATTTTTGATTTCTTTTTATTAACGGTGTCAACAAACTAACCGGTCCGTTAGCTCAAATTTTTGTTTTTTTTTAAACGTTTTATAAAACTTTTTATTTTGACATTTTTTCTTGTATTTATGCTATGATTTTGCTTTCTAAATTAACGACCTGTTAATCACACATACGCTGTATGTATTTACCTACTGCTTTCTAACAAATAAACATTTATTTATTCTGTTTTTGAATTTCAAATATTGTTATCATTCGATTATCGTCATCAAAAACCTCAAGTCCCAACGTGATTCTATTAAGCGGTGTGCAATGTAATAAAATAAAATCGTGGTATCTTTCAATGTGCCCATAATAAATCATGTAATTTTTTCTGATACATGTGTTTTGAATTTATTATTTAACTTTTTAAATGTGATACGTCTTTTGGTTTCCATTGTTTTTTATTAAATTATATTTTCTTTCTGATTATTTATATTTTTATTAAGTTGACATCTACATTTTTAAACTAATCCAAAATTTTGACGGTAGCTCTACCATTCTGTTTTTTCTTCTTTTCTGAAGCGTATCATCAGATTGTGACTGCATCAAAGTAACTCTAACCCTTTTATCCGGAGCAGCACTTTTGTGCGTCGCCGTTTCTCTGCTGGGACTCTTAAAGGCCCACCAATTGGGCCGAGGTTTAGTATTATTTAAAAATAGTCCACGATTTCTCTGAGTAAATTAAAAAATTTCGTATTATGAATCTTAATGTAATTACAAATATAATGTATCACTAGTTTTGGTTTACCATTCATGTTAATTTACTTTTACTTTTAATGCTTGCAAAGTTGTGAGAAATTCTTCTTAAATCTGCCATACTTGTACTGTTTCGTGTATCTTTTTCAAGTAAGCTACTAGCAGCTCGCCATTGTGAAATTCTCAAGACACGCGATTTGTGAACTGCATATAAGCTACAGAATGCTGGGCGGCTAACTTTCACACTTTTAGCCCTACCTTAATATTGTAATAAGAATATTTCTTAGTTTTAGCTACACTAGCCTTTCTTCTTTTTGTTACCTTCTTCGCGTCTATAAATGTACCTAAATAGCAGTCCTGAATATTTTTGTTTTCTATTGCACAAAACTTTAAATATTTGATCCCTTTCATTTTCCGTTAATTTATCGAAACACTGATTACGACATTAGCATCTGGGGCCCTGTTTTTTTTTACTAAAACCAGTTTGCCCTTACTATTGACGTATTCTTTGTCACTATTTCTTTCCAATTTCAGTAAGTTTCTTTTCCACTTTTAAGGTGTATGTTTGCGTATCTTACTCTTTTGTTCTAGTGCCTCCTCTTTGTTGTTTTCTGAAAATTAAAAACAAAATTTTTAGATAAGGTAACATTATTTTACAATCATCATCTACCTTTTTCATTATTTTCACTACTTGAAAGGTGTTCGGCACTGACATGCCCTTCTTAAATCTTACGATTACTTTTACTTGAAGAATTAATTAGGATATTTATGTTTGTGGTTGCAGAATTAAAATAAACAGTTAAAGAACCAAAAGAATTTAAAAAAATATCTGCTGTATCTTGTTTATTTTCACTAAATCAATTACTTTCGACAGTCACATGTAACTTTTTTTTACTACTACTAAGTAATTAGGGTCAATATCACTATCATCTGAGTTATGATATGGATCACTTTCACTAGAAGAATCACTAAAACTACTCGTTTTATTGCCATACGACATAAACACAGGAATATAAATAACAAACAATCGTATTGAGGTTAGATTTCTGTTGGGAGGAAAAACGGGTCATGTGAGCCACGTGGCTACTTATTGTCACTACAAAATTCATGTTCTACTAACTGTGCTTGCAACATGTTTGCTGCAATAATGAGTCATGTAGACTTAAACGAAATTTTAAATCATATTATTTGAACGGTTCTAGCTCCAAACGATGCAGAACCACTTTTTTGGCCAAAAATGGACGATATTTCGATTTTACGAAATTGGGTCTTTGACCGGTTTTTGCACCAAACCCTTCAATTAGGAGATTCTGAGAAGAAAGTTATATCTACATTTTATTTAAAACTCAAATATTAGTTCAGATACGTTGATGACTCTGTGTAATTTGGCAACATGGTCTTCACGCGCTTAATAATTTTTTCCATCATTTAAATTCTAATACTAAGAATATTCGCTTTATAGTAGAATTAGCAACAGATTTGTCTTTAACATGTTTGTTACTCAAAATAAAGATGGTTTCTTACCACGTTTCAGTTTATTGAAAACCTACTTAGATATTTAAATGAAGTTTCTCACCCTCACCCCTCAGAAATTATTTGGGATTAATTTTTAATGCACAAAACAGTTTTTCTAAATCAAATCCAAAATAATCAAAAAGGATTAAACCAGTTAGTCAATGTTCAGTTGCAAACATCTACATCAGGAAAACTACGTCAATTTCAAAATATACTTTTCCCAAACCAAAAGTAGCACCAGATTCTAAGTTTCAACCGTTGCCAATCGCGTATCTACCGTTTATTGAAGAACCAATTCTTGTAAATGACTTAAGTTTTCTAATTAAATAGTTAATTTACTAAAACCGGAGAAAACAATGAAAACCAAAAGCAAAGAGAGAAAAGTGCTTACAGTTATTTAAATTTTCGTTTTTCAATGTCTAGTTGCATTTCGTTCGTCAAGAAGTCAACTAGCGATTCGTTAACTTCGCCGAGTTTACATTTATATAACTAGTTTGTCTATCAACGGTTAACAGTTGAATCGTTGATATGTGAAAAAACGGTTGATTTTAGTTTGTTAATTCAACGTTCACCACTAATCCAGACTTTTCAAGAATTAAGTAATTTAGTTTTTTATTTTTCTATTTTTATACTACCTATGGTAATAAGTACTTAACCATTTATATTTCACAATAACATTTTTTGTAAATATATTATTTCTTGCATTCTATTTGTAATTTCTACATAATGTACATTTTGTACATCAAACGTATCATGATTGTTATCTTTTACGTGTAGAAAATCTGTAATTATCTAGAATATGATCCTATGACTTATATTAATATGAAAGACTACTGCAAATGATAATAATGGTAGGAGCAGACATTTGAAAACTGAAAAAGACAAATAAATTAATTATTAATCCTCTGGATAACGTAATGTTTCTGTCGTTTGATTTGAACCATCAGTTGAGATTTACAGATATGTAAAGATGTTACAAATTTAATTAAACCTTTTCTATTTAATATCGTTATTACCATCTTTCCCAAATTACCAAACTAGATACATTTTTTTCAAAACCCAATACAAACATAAACTGTCGTTAATTAGATGCCTTGCAACATGTCTAAAATTTTAGTGCCTGCAATTCTATAACAGTTTTTATTTTACACAAAATAAGCGGGAAATGCACGTACTTTAATATAAACACCAACAAGATGTGCTAATTGATTTTTTTTAAATAAAACCATTAATTAGTTTAATCGACCACCTGTCTTTCGTTAAAAAAAGTTTATTGAACTAATTAATTTTATAAAGAAGCATACATGCGTTTTCAATATTTAATTATCAGGTTTGTTTATGTAGAAGAATTGCCTTGTTACACAGGAAATACAACCATAGCAGTCTTAAAAAATTCGTGCCAGTCATAATAAGCATAATTTACTGTTAACTCATGCTGCAATGAAACAATTTAAGCAGTGTATGTCATTTGCAGGAATGCAAACACATTAATGAATGAAAGTATTGTAGCATAAATTACTACACGTTAATAATGTATTAACTTACAATGCAGATTAAAGGTAGTTTCCTTATCAAATTGTCGTAAAAGACACATACACATATGTAACATAAGTATAAACAAAGTTTCTTTTAATGAAATTTGCAAACCCGGCTAAATGTAATCTACCCACGCACACACAAGAGCAATCTTTAAAGATATCGGACGTATTTCTGGACCGGATGTGACACAGCCTAGGTTCCAGCCCGTACCTTGCACACTATCATTTCTTGTTTATATTTTTGAAATCTCGACGGATTTTCTTTGTTTAGTAAACTGTATACATTGGTCTGTGTAGAAAATAAGTTACTCAATGTACGTGTCAAAGAACAAGAAAGCAATTAATTTATGCACATGCATTTTTAATTTAATAATGCAAATATTTTAACAATAAGTTAAGAATACACTGTAGGCACTATATCGGATTATCGAAAACGCACATTAGAAACAGTTATAATAGTACTAATTAAGATGCACTTGTAGAATAGAAGAAAACTATGGTAGTAAAATTAGTGTCAGTTTTATTTACTTTTTTAAGCAATCATGCAATTTATTAAAGAATGATCGCGTGTACATACAAGTCTATATAATCACTTTTATTTCATATAAAGACAAAGTAAATATATTTAAACAAATATGTTTGCGTAATTTGCGATGGAATATTCGTGTTCTGAATCTGGACGCGTGACGGGTAGGATAATTTTTCGTTTTCTTTTAAGATTTTTAGAACGAAAATCAAACTTAGCACTTTTTGTTTTTGATAAATAAAATTTGTTGTAAATTGACATCACTTTTATCTTTCTGAAAGAAAATATATGTCATAAACTACACACAATTTCTTCAAGTATGTGTAGCTCATGTGATATATAATTTTTCCCATGTTTTTAGAGTGATAAGCAATCGTATTTAATTGAACTAAAATCTGGTTTACAATATTCGAGTCCAGTAATTTCGCGAGTCGACCTATTCCAGTGCTAAACTGGATCATATTGTCTACATTATTCCAGTCATTCAAAAGCTGAGTTCAATCATTTCAAGAAAGGCGTTCAAAAATTGTTCGATGACTACTTTTACAAGAAGTAACTAATGAAGTGGAATAAAAAATAAAAAAAAAAAAACGTATTTAGGTGAGAAATTGGATAAGTAAAAAAAAATTTAAAAAAAACTTAACTATGTTTTTGTGACAGCTTGAGGCAAAAGATCCATCTTAATACAGATTAGCATTGAGAATGACAATAGAAAATTTTAAGGAGTTCTTATCATTAGTTTCAAATAATATTCAATGTAGCAATACACTATTCAGAGATGCTAACCTAGATAACTAAAAGTCACTCGTTCCTTTTTATGTACTGGAAATAGTTACAGAAGCCTCAGTCACCTGTTTCGTTTGCCAAAATCATCTACTTATATTGCAAATTATATCCAAAATTTGTCAAGAAATAAAAATTACATTAAAAAATGACATTAAAGTAACAAATGTTCTTTATTATGAATTTTCAATATTTAACACTATTTCGCTTAAGTATTATTGAAAGCATTCATAATAATATTGGCGTATTTTGGGTGTTTCCCAACTAATTAGGTGAATCATCAGTGGCTTAAGTGTCTGAGTAGATCATGAACTTATTAAAAATGTAATAGAAGTTGTAGTATGTGAGAATAACTCATGTTTTTTTTTTATTTCATTTACATTTTCTTACCAGTTTCTGAGTTCTAGAAAAACCTGTTAATTGCGTTGCATGTATATTTCAAAAATTTCAAATTCATCTCTTTCTGATTTCGAAAAATAATTTGTGATCTCTTTTATGCTGTTGTCAATTAAAGATACCTGTTAATTTAAACTTGAGATTTTGGAAGTTTCTGTGGCAGCGGGGTCTTCATCGGGACGGTCTCCAGATTGAGAAATTATGTTTTACTAAAAATAAATTGATTACAGGTGCCAAGTATGCCGCACGAATAAGTTGAAATTTCTTCTTTGTTACGGGACGCTTGGTGAAAAACATAATAAAATTACAGTCGTCATGGAGTATAAAAGCAGCAAGTACGTCACACAAATGAGAGCCAATGGAGAACGGTTTGCGCAACAAACGGAATTTTCCGTTTGCTACGGAGCGCTTCATGGAAAACATTAAAATTACGAGCTCTAGGTAGCATGGAAGTGTAAATTTTAATTATAAAAAGTTGATAGCATTGTTTTAATGGCAATTGTTGACCATGACTATTGTTTCACGTATATCAAGGTAATAACCAAATACAAGTGCGTCTGATGACGGTATTTCCAAAAATTGTTGATTTGTGTTAAAGTTGTTCTTTTCTACAAAGTTTTAGCGCGTTACCTCTACGAGGTTAAGGTGGGCAACGATTCACAGGCTATAAGTCCACCGCTTCTGACAATGAGCTCCTGTGAATGGCTAAAATGGTATCAGGCAATAGTTTATTTCACAGCCGGCACTCTACAGGCGTCGAGCTGTTGCGCTCTAACTCTCCCACTCTCTTAGCTTCCTATGCAATGGAGGTTGAATCAGCCTCATGCAGGCGTCGTCGTGAAGCGACGACGATATTCTTGTTGATGATACCACCCTGCCTGACAGAATTGAAGCTTTCTTCGAATCAGATATCCTTCATCTAACAAAAGTAATCTCTGCTTGCAAGATTACTACTTCCCGTTAATCAAAAATAATTGTCGTTAGCCGTCTTCAAGCGACTTTTCGGTACTCAATGATATTCCGACGCAACAAACTGCTGACATCGCCAACGCTTTGGCTGGTGTCCAAACAGTCTTGCAATCTATTATCGCTAAGCTCTCTACAACCGCTGCTTCACATTCTCCCCAAACATCTTATGCCCAAGTGGGCCGAATTTAAATCGTTGAGAAAATCAAAGTATCTTTGGGCGAATCTGTCGCTCCTGTTCCCAGGTTGACAGTAGTAATTATTCCCAAACCCGATTCTTCCCTCCAAACCACCGACGAAACTAAGACGATCCTAATAAAAGCGTTGGATTTTCAAAAATATGACCTCATACTGGATTGAATGACTAAAGCGGACAAAAAATTCAATCAGACTAGAATCTGAGAAAATTGACTTAACTAAGAATCTGCCGCCATTATAGGTAAAGCCGGCCTTGTGATTAAGCCCCAAGGCAAGTCGTTCTTTCGTATATTCGTCTTAGATGTTCCTGCATATCTGTTCTCTGAGCAGGTAAAAGAAGCAACGATTTCGTAGAACTTTCGCGACACAACGGATGAAGTGCTTTATCTCGCAAATGAGTACCTCAAAGTACAGTTCCGATTTGGTCCTAGAAACAAAGCAAATTACCATTAGTTACTTAAGGTCCACTCCGGAGTTCGACAATACCTTTTGGCATCGCGTTGTGTGTACGTCGTCTAGAATGTATGCCGGGTCAAGAACCATATCCAGGTCACACGCTGCTTCAATTGTCAAAAATATGGCCACCACTTTTCAGACTGTAAAAGCGATTTACAGTGCGGCCATTCTGCTGAAAAGCACGAGACGAAAACATGGCCCAATTCGGTTCGAGACCTGAATTGTGCCAACTACGCTTGCTTTGGCCATAAAAGAGACGTCAAGCATAAGGCTACCTCCAACACATTCCCAGCGTGTCTGAAAAGACTCGACGTCAAAATATCTATGATCTATTATGGACAGTGAGGACATTCTATTAACTTCGAAGTTTGCGCAAATGAATCTTCTCAATTCACGTATTGCGACTTTCAAAGTGATAAGATTCTCCTCCGACAATAGTATCGACATACTACTGACCCAAGAGCCATACGTGTTTAGTTCCGGTTTAGGGTACAAGCTTGTTGGTATTCCCTCTTACCTTCTACGTGGTGCATTGTGCCACGATTCCAAATCTGTGATGCTATCATTAATAAGTTGACCAGGATTATCCTCAATTATTGCCAACGTAGCTTAAACAGCATACGCATAAGATCTAGAGCGAGTGTAGCATGGTTGGGTTCTAAGTTAAACAGGTTAAAGCGAGCGGTGCGTTCTTTGGGAAAACACCTCTAAAAGGCCTCTGCAGACGTAAAACATCAAAGATTTGCCTCGTACAAGAACTCGCTTCACCGGCACAAACTAGTAGTGAAGACAGCAAAGTATAGCTCCTGGTAAAGTTTTGGCGACGAGTCAGTGACCGTTAGTTTACAGGTTATCCTTCCGGAAGTTTTTGTCGATCTAACCGTGTTCCAATGTCAAAGACGGCGACAAATACACCATCTCAGATAAGATACGATTAAAACAATAGTATCCATATTACTTGCAGACGACGATCCAACGACGGACAACTTCTATCATGCACAAATAAGAATCTTGTTTTTTTTGTGTAGCAATTCCCGACAAGACCTAATGTTTACCAGCGACGATTTGGCCGCGGTGGCTAGCAAAATTCCTAAAGATAAAGCTCCTGGACTTGACAGAATTTACTGTAACGTTTTGTGAACGGTTGTTCTAGATTCTCTCTCATATATGATGGTTGACCTGTTCAACTCTTGCATAAAATGTGGCTATTTTTCTACCAGCTGAAAAACTGGTAAGCTAATCAGTATTCTTAAACCAAGAAAGAAGAATCTCGCCAACCCTAACTGGTATCGTCTGATAACTTTGTTGTCAGAACTAGGCAAACTATTCAAAAAGACAATTCTTAAAAAGATATATGACGACATTCCGCCAAACATCTTATTCCACCCTAGTCAATATGGCTTCATTCCGGGCAAAACGACTACTGACGCCGCCGGTCGATTAATGTATATTGTACACTCGAACGTTTCCAAGTACAGACTAGCTATTTTCATAGACATTTCTGAAGCGTTCAATAACGTATGATGGCCTTCTATAATTGAAGCTCTCGTCGTTAGAAAAGTTTGCTGCTATTTGTCGAATACATCGATAACTTATTTCGCGAATGTTTTACGTTCAGTTTTCACCAAACGACTGACGAAGAGTTGTCCACAAGGCTGGGTTTTTGGGCTGACTTTGTAGAATCTGGTGGTTAATGATCTTCTAGACAAAGACTTACCAGCAGACTGCGGCATTTTCTCTTATACTGATGGCATCGCCGTCGCAGTGTCCGTAAATTCCCAACGAGACTTGGAGGCAAAATTTAACTTGTGTGTAAATATTGTGACTACCTGGTCTGGCAGCAATAAACTAAGTATATCTGCAGACAAAACAAGTTCGCGTTTTTGACCACACTAAGACAAGATCCTTCACTGCGCCTCCACGATACTCCTGTCCGTAGGATTTTCGAATTCAAGTAACTCGGACTAATGCTCGACGACAAACTGATATTTATAAAACATTGCACTTTCGTGGTTGACAAGTGCAAAAGCGTTTTGCACTTGTTTCACATGCTCACACTTAAAATGGAACCTTCACAAAAAACATCTTGCGAATGTTTTCGACAATGCAATCATTCCACTTACGGCTTAGACGTTTGGTACTACAGACTTTGAGACATCTACGTGGCCAAGAAACAGTCTTTTCTCCAATCCTTATTCCTCAGAACTTATCGCACCGTTCCCATAGATAATCTCTGCGTTACATCCAAATATTCTCCCCTACATCTCCTTTTGCAAGAAATTTACTGCACCAAAGTTTTTTGCAAGGCTGGTTCGTGCAACTTCCTTGACCAGCAAGTTTTAATCAAGGATTTTCCGTCTTTTTCAACGGCCAAGCATCACTTAAAGGTATTTATCTTGAGTAAATGGCAGCGGCTGTGGAACACTTCCCATAAAGAGCGTAACGCCTACTTCTTTATCTTGGATATTCTCCTGGTCAGAATGTCGTATGTCACTAGACAAAAGTCCGTCCAGATCCTCTCCTTGCACGGCGGACTTCGTTGCCATCTAAAACGCATCAGCGTTTTGGATAACAACATGCGTCCGTCGTGTGGCGTTCCTGACACTCCAGCATATCGGATTCTCGCTTATCGATGATGACCGTAGTGCCCTACTAGCCACTATCAACCCTTATTCCGATTTCCCTTTGACCATCCTTAGACTGGTCCCTGTTGTTAACAGTTATAGACCATTCGCTAAGAGAGACTAGAATTCACAGTAGTTTTAGTTTACTAGCATAGATGCATGGTTTTTAGTTTTATTTTCTTTACAAATATGCGACGACAAAGTAGATATTTAGTTTTTAAATTTAATAACTTCATGTACTTAACTTAGAGTCACTTATTTTATTATTATTATCTATAGTTTGAATAACACTTTTCAGTATATTTTTTATCGTCGCTACTTGACTAACTGCCTGTCTTACTTTCTTCCGCTTGTCAAAATCTTTTTCCTACCCACTTGGTTTTATGGCTTAAAAGCGAGGATAAGTCTCGCTGAATCGCGTACTCTCTAAGCACGTATCCGTTACCTAGACCATCCGAGTTTGACTGGACGACCTTTTTATATTGACACAATTTTTTCAACTTAACCTATCATTCTTGTGACGAACTTGTACCAATCAATGCCTCCTCCTCCTCCCCTATTTATAATCAATTGAAAATTGGCGGTTTTATACCACAAGAAGGAGTACTTGTAGCTGATGCATCATGTTTATTAAAAATGTATTTCATGAAACTGTATCCTGAGGACAAATTAAATTTTGAAGAAAAAATTCAATTATGGGAAATACTTTTAGATCAAAAAGTCGAGTGCGTATTTAAAGTCTTATTCTGTTGTCCGCGATTATATTAATACCCACAAGCGCCTTAAACAGTATCACGCAGCAAGGCACTAATACATAATGTATCATAAAACGCAAGAGGCAAAAGAACATAGTATACTAATTATTTTGTAAACGAAGAAAAGGTACCATGGCAAAATAATATGATTTATTAAAAAGTAAGTAACTGTACATTTTACAGTCATTGGTTGTGAACAAAAATTTATTCTAAATTCTAAATGAATATTAATTCTAAAAATACATACCTGTACATTTCTTTTCACAATTGGATTTCTTATAAATAAATTGAACTCGGTAAACCATTTTATCGGCTTGTAAATATCACCAGTAGCACCAGACATATATGATTTCTTAATCTTGTTTAGTTTATGGTAGTATGTAGATCGCAATACCTTTACTTTATTTTTCACATCTTGTACTGTCAACTGTGAAACTTTCTATTTGCATATCCCAATTTTTTGCAGAGCGGATTGGCGCATGCCTTTGTTTTTGTAAAATTTCAATGTGATAGCCCACAAACACACATGATCTCTGTATAAATAAACAAACTGAAGAGTGGTTTTCAGTTAATTTTATCATTTTAGGAATTATAGAACTAAAACAACGCGTATTTACAAAAAACAACAATGTGTCTTCACTATAATGCAGCACTGGATTGGTCATCTACCCTATTCCAGTGACGTTAAAATGGGCAAGTGGAATAGAAAAGTAGAACATCATTTCAGTTACTGGAATGGGTGCCAGTTCACATTATTCCAGTGGCATTTTAACACCGGTTTCAATCGCTGTACTGGAATGCTACTGAAATAGTGTAAACCAGGCGTAAAGTAAAAAATAATTTAAAATAGTTTAAAAAAAAGAGACAAAAAAAATTTAATTCATCTACAATGTACCGCGATTCGAATAAACAATCATAACAGATAATACATTAATTATGAGTGAATGCTGTAAGTAATGTGTTACGTTTTTAAATAAGTTTAAAATATACCTTACTAAAACCAAAAAGAAACAAAACATAAATATGGTTCAATAATTATATTTTGAACAAATTTCAATTCCGTTTACGGTTTAAGTATGAATAATTCAACAACTCTGTAAAATGCTTGTTGTACCTTTACTGTTCGGGTTACGATATACTAACCATCTGCTGCAAAAACATCCATTTTTTTACTTCTACTATCTATAGCAGAGAACACACTGTCACGCTCCATCTCTCAATGATCTGATTCCATATATTTCTGATTTATAATACTTATTGGCAAAGAAAAGCACAGCACGTAAAATTTACGCAGTTTCTGTTCTGACCAGAAACAATATTTACAAAAAATAGCTTGTATACTGTCAAGTTGTAAATTTTCAATTTTTGTGTATAGTACAGCTTACCGACGTTTTAAGATGGTGTTACTAATATTGTTTTTATATTCATTGTGTAAGAACTTTGCTTTTGTCCATCTCTGTTTTCTAGCTTTTTGTTTTTGTTTATGTAATTGTTAATCTTTTTCTCGTTTGTTTTCTTTCTCTTCCTCTTTTATGTTATGAAATTGTGCACGGTATAATTTTTCCGATTTTGATAACCCTGGGTGAAGATATTTTCATTTCGACGAATTACAACAATATGGAAAGGCACAAAAAACAACGATTTAATATGCGCTCTTACTGACTTCTTTAGTTTTAACTGAGGTGGGCTTTTCTTTCCTCTTTTGCCTGATTCCACGATTACGCTGAATCTTTATTAATATCCGTTTTTACTTTTTTCATAGAAATGTTTAAGATTTTACAAAAAAAGTTCTGACATTGATGTTGCATATGGTAAGTCTGTATACAATTGCTAATATCCTGCAACTATCTAAGGTTTTCACTTTTAATACTATAAAATTTATTAAGAGTTTTTTATTACTGAAACGAAAAAAAAAACGAAAAATACCGAAGAAAAAACAAGAATCGGACTGTTTCTGTCTATAAGAACCGAAACCCTTAAAAAAACTTTTAGTTAAATCAGAACCGTACTTTATTATTAGGTTTATCACCATCACACACACTTTTTTCGCTTATCTCTTGTGCCATTCACATTAACACGTTGAATGCGCATGACGGATTTTTCCGTCATGACATTCCGTTACCGTGCACAAATGACGGAAATATATATCACCTGTATTAGGTGTCTCGAAACGTTCAGGTATAGCTCAGCAGTGGTTAAAAGCTGTTTTTATTTTGTCATATAAAATTAAATAAAAAATATGTGTTAGCATCATGTTAGGTAAAGGTTTTTTCGGCTAGCAGCGAACGTATTAATAACACGTCTCTGGAAAACTAGAACTAAGAACTACTAATTTTTAAATATTACGTAATCCACACCTATTTGTGCGTCCAAAAAATTACTAAAAATTGATTAATTATTAAGTTAAAATTGCAAGTATGTATCGTTTCATTTTGCTTATTCTAAAGATAGATAAATTGATTTTAAATATAAATATTTTATTAAGTAAGAATGCGTTTTTAAAGTTTTAATATTGAAATGACTTTCTTGCAGCATTAACCACCAGCCACCACTACTAAATGTCTGAAAAGATCTACATATGTCGCTTAGAACTATTACATACACGTTTCAACTTGTGCTATACATTTGGTATGGCATAAATTGAAATACTAGTTGCAAAGCAATTCCAATTATTTATTGCATTTTGGTGTTTACTTGCATAATTCGTTAAAAAAAAGTATTCGATGTAGACGTTTTTTATAATTTAAAATAATGACACAAAACGTCAAATCACATTTCGACAGAACAAGAAATTTAATGGCCAAGGCTTCCACCGCCGTAGGCTATACTAAGTTGAGAACGTCTTCCGGGGTTGAACCGTGTCATTGTTGTAACCGAAGTTGCAAACGTTTTGCCCACTTTCGTAACGGACTTCATCAAGGTGTGAGAGTAATCGAAGAACTCAAGCAATCAAAAAATTCTTCATCTTTAGTACAGTTGCATCAAAGTTTATCATAAAGGTTAGTAAAATAATTTGAAATTGACGTTATGTAATATTTCAACCGAATAAAAAGTACATCAAAAGTTCAAGTGTTGCTTATATTATTAGACTGCTTGCTTTCGTTTGTCATTGGACCCTTATTACTTTTAACTAATTCCGAATTATCGATTAATAACTTTACTCTATTACAGTAAATGTGTATATACTAAATATGTGGTCAACAGAGTTTCAACTTTAGTAACAACAATAATATAAATCGTTAATTTTACCAAAAGCACACTTATCACTGTTATACACGTTGTTGTAAAGTTGTTAAAAAGATATAATTAAATTTTTATAGTGGTTAAACAACTGGTCGGATAGAAATCAGGACGTACTTAAAGTTATACTGCAAACGCAACATGTAAATATATGTTTTAATACAATTAAAAAAGCAATTATCAAATTAAGAATTAAATCGTAATTAGTTATTTGTTTTAATTAATAAAAAAAGCAATTCAAACCGCATTTGAATAATTAAATAATTTTTAAATATGGTTAATTTTAATTACAAAAACTGTTATTCGCCACGGTTCGTTAGTATGTATGGTAAATCCATTTAACACTATCTACCACATAATATAATTATAATATGCAAATGAGAATGTTTAGCAATAATAGTACGGGGCATATGCAAATGTACTAACAAAATAGTCTCAATTTCACACAAACCTCCGTGTTTTTCTTGATGGTCACTGAATAAATTCTTGTACATAAGCACGTCATATTTCTTCGTGATGAATTTTATTATAATTATGCTTCATAAAAATTGTTATACGTACATATCTTTAAGCTAGGAATTAATTTAAGTGTTTTTTTATGTATGATATTTTTTTATTAATAAAATTAGGTCATTTGAAATTTTAATTACTTATTTTTCTTTTGTAAAATGGTAATTTTTAACAGTCACAAGATTTTTTTTGAGTTTAATTTAAATCTTTCTGAAATGAAACTAGTTCAAATTCTAAACCGTTTTAGGATTCTACTAATTTATGTAATTATATTTGTATTATATAGTGAATGATGGTATCACATAAAAAAACATTAATGCAAAAACTGTTTTTTTTAAAAGACTTTGTTAATAGACTAAAAACACATGCATACAAGTACACTTTGTAAATTAGTCACAAACCACGTGACACCGTAGTATAGGCAACACAGTAAATATTCCTAAAAAAGTAAACAAATAGGTCAGTGGCTTGCAAATAATGTTTTGTCGACGATCAACGATGTTTTTGTTTTTGATTTAAAATACATTCAACGAATACTACTTCAAATTTGAATAAACGAACTAAAAATGTCTCTCAAAAGAAGTGCATTTGGTTTTGCGTACGACGCATTAATTACAACAAAATTATTTGATTAAAACAAAATAAGAAATACGTAATACCAGTAATAAATGCTTATAGTCAGAACCAGCAACACTTCCTGTCTTGATTTATTTACTCTGAATAAAATTATTTACTTTACTATAGATTTTAAATAATAAGTATGTAAGAATTAAGTTACCTTGAGAGTTTATATGTAGGCTTGTATTTGAATACTATACCCTGAAACCGTATAAACATCTATAAATTCGTATAAACAAAAATATGTTCCCGTATCAACAAACACAAAAATAATCTAATCTGGTCTTTCAACGATTGTATTTCGTAAGTTCACGAGACCGTTTGCAATGCCTGATGTCACCGAAAAATTATCAATTGCGATAATTTGGTCGTATAAATTACGTGTAGCAGAATATTAATTGTATCAACAATTTTCAATGCTTATGAGTAAATTATTCAAGC
Organism: Aquatica leii; assembly: GCA_035610365.1. Taxonomy (NCBI): domain Eukaryota; kingdom Metazoa; phylum Arthropoda; class Insecta; order Coleoptera; family Lampyridae; genus Aquatica; species Aquatica leii. The sequence continues at coordinate 70,329,805 of CM069435.1, forward strand.
GAGACGTAAATTTATAAGAACTGTGGCAAATTTTGTTTGACATGATGCCTAAGTCCAAAAAAATGTCGGCAGTACATCGAATATTTGAAATACAGATTTATAAACGAACCTTGACCTATGTGTTTGCTTAAGCAGAACTTATTTTAAAATTTGTATGTTACGAGTGTTTGATGCGAATGCATTGACATGACGATCAAAGATGTATCCTACTTTTAAGGTATGAAAAAAAATTGAGTCAGCCGACAATATCAAGTCATATGCAGGGTTCTCTAGGCAAGAAGACGAGACTACTACTTTTATATAATATTACATTGCAAATGCGATAGGCCCACACAACATTGTTAAGTATACCACTATTCTATATAGCTCTGATTTGCATACCATCGCATCAGAGACACCTAGAGAGTAATAGCAAACTATAGAAATATCCATTCATGCAACCTGCACTCAATCATAATTTTGGAGACCGCTAAAGTGTTGTGACATCTAATCTAATCATCTTCTTACAGATGGGCCAGGAATTTTTCCTTTTACCCCGTTGTCTTGTAAAAGATTTTCGTATAGTGAAATTTAAACAGAGAGGGTAAAGACATGGATAAGATGCTTAGGGTGTTTAATTTTTAAGTGAAATAGTTCTTGGGCGTTTGATTTTACTTCGAGATTTGTCGTAGTCTTAGATTTCTTGACAAATGGGTTTGGATGGCTTGAATTTTTAGAAAATTGTGCTTTTGATCTTGTTAGAAGTTGTTCTTCAATCATAGGAAGGCTGGCATCACAATAAAGGTATTTGTTCCTGGCGAACTAGGGTGCGTTGAAAGATAGTTTTAAGGTTTGTTTTGGACGACTTGGATTTTGTTGATTTGGCAGTTTTCAGCTTGGCTCCAGACAGGTGAAGAGTATAGTATGACGGGCTTGATGATAGTTTTGTACAAAATAATTTTGTTTTTGGATTGAATTTTCTTTTGCGATAAAGAAGAAGAGCCAAAGGTTTGAGTGAACGACGACCTTAATTTGCGGCAGATTCGACGTGAGCGGAGAAGATTAAACGTTTATCTATATTACACTAAGATATTTGGCAAAGTTGCACCAAGGAATTTGATAATTTGAAATGGTAAGTTGACCGTAAGGACGGTGTTTCAATTTACTAGAAAATATTACCTCCGCACTTTTCTCGGCGTTAACCTCCACAAGCCAATCGATAAACTATGTAACAAGAATGTTTAACGCTGATTGTAAGTGTTTTGTAATGTATTTAGCTTGACTAAGATGGTGGAGTTGTCAGCATACAGTGCTAGTTCTATGTTGAGTGGGTTTGAAAGTGTCATACGTGTAAAGATTGTAAAGGGATGGAGAAAGAACCTTGCGAAACTCTTGCTGCTAAGCATCTGAAGACGAGACATTATGTAATTTTATGCGAAAGTGACGATGCGTGATAAAGGAATGGATGATACGTATTAGTTTCGGATAAATTTTAACCGGAATTAATTTGTATACAAGGTTATCATGCTTAACACGATAAAATACTTTTTAAACGTTTAAGAAAACTGTTTCAGTGGCTTGATTGTTGCACATGAATTGGTGACAGAGTCTTCTAGTTACGTGAAATGTAACTTAGTAAGCTTAGTCTTAGCATGCCATTGACGTTGGCGGTGAGGAACATTATTGGTTTCTGAGGAACGTTTTTAATAATGTTATTTGAAGACCGGGAGCTTTACGAATCTTGAGAAATCGTATAATTTGCAAACTTCAAACGGAGAGGTTGGAAAAAGTGGTGGATCTAAGCGATTTTGCGATAAAGATGTGACAATATTTGAGTTAATTCTATCCATACGGTCAAGGTCCGCTATTTGGTAGTTGAAGGAGCATTGTAACTCAAAATTATCGGGATGTCATTCTACTTTTCAGCAGCAGAATAAGCTAGACCGTTTGCAGAATGAATTGGTAGATCAAATCTAGAAGAAACCTTACGTAAAACTTTTTGCATGCGCCAAAATGAGTTGGAGTCGTGATTTAGAGAATCTAATTTAGATGTCTAGGACTCGCTTTTGTGGTTTAGTAGAGCTAGACGTATTTTAGTTTGTAATTTATTTAGATCACTTTTGTATTGGGGGTTAAGGGTTCTTTGATAGCTATGTTTAACGCGGTTTTTGCGACGAACGAATTGTTTGTAATTAATAGGTGGAGAATTTAAATATTTGTTAGTAGTCGAAGTGGTAGCGAGGTTATGGGAATTAATGATTGCTGTTTGGAAAAACGTAATGTTTTTATCAAGGCAATGTTGCAAATGAATAATTGGGATTGGAGGCCAAGATTATCAGTTAGTAGTTGATTAAATCTAGTCCAATCAGTATGAAATCGTAAACAAGGGGAAGGGTCAGTTATAAGCGTTGAAAAATGCATTATAACGGGGTTGTGATCTGAATTAAGTTCAGGAATAGAGTATATGTTGGAAAAACAGGGGATATTCTGAAGGACTGCCATGTCCAAGATGTTCGGGTCGTAGGTGTTATGAAAGAGATTATGTTGAATTGGTGCAATAACTGATAATTGAGGATAGTTTATTATAATTGAGATGTATACGGCTGTTTGGATTGTATACACGGCTATTCCAAGCAACATATTTACAATTGAAATATCATGCTGCAATGGATGGTTGATGGTTAGAAAATAAACGATCGAGAGCGTCGTTAATGAGTGGAGATTTAGAAGGTTTATAGCATGAGACAACTATATTGCCGACGGAAGTTTCGAGCAATATTGACGTTGATTCTATGTGATCATGGGTAGGGTTAGGAAGTTTATGCTGCCGAAGAGATCTTTTAACAAGGAAGGAATTTGATGGTGCCGCTGCTTTTATTGTCACGGTCGGTGCGGTAAAAAGTATTATTGGAAAGTTTGGGGTCATGGCAAGCATTAAGGTGAGTTTCCGATAAAAGTATAACATCGATTTCGCACTGATCAAGAAAGTGGTGAAGTTCTGTAGTTTTATATTAAAGACTATTGCAATACCAGAAGACTAAAAGTTGTTAAAATGTCACCTAAAACTCTTGTAATTTGAGCATGTTTGTTTGGTAGACAAAATGATGTACCATTCGTTATATTGTTAATTTTTGGTTGTTGAGCAGCTAAGAACACTTCCTTGGTAGACTGAAGAGGAGGAAACAAAATGGTAGACGTAAATTGAGCGTTCTTCCAAACAGGAGATTTTTGTAATGCAGAAGAGGATGTACGCTTGGTAGCAGCAGGACATTGGTTCTAATCAGCGGAGTAAGGTTACAATTAGCATTTAACAGGTAGATCGCGAGTCTTAGTAGATGTGTAAGATAGGTGAAAATCACCACATCTTAAACAGCAATAAAGAACTGTACATTTTGATTGCAAATGCACATGAAGCTGGCACTGAAAATATTAGTGCCATAGACGCACAGAAATTAGGGTTTATACCTGAATAGGAACTCTACAGCAATGAGTCAGATTGAATATCTAGTTTTGTTCTCTTGTAAGTAACATTAGGGAGAGGGACATAAGAACTTTATTTCCTTTGTGCAGTTGAATAATCGTCGTACGGGTAAAATTAGGAGCCGTTAATTCGTTCAAGATCGTATCTGTTGGAATAGTTCTTGGAATACCTATAATTACTACTTTTAATAGCTTATCACTAGAAAGTGTGTGGTTGGAAATATTTTTCTTTTCTATTAAGCTTATTATAGCATGGTAGTCCGAAACAGATGGAGTAATTTTAATACCTTCATTAACATTAGTAGCAATAATAAAATTTGTTATGTGAGAATCAAGAAATGCTGGAGTAGAAGGCCACATCTTTGCTATTAATGGGTTTGTAGATAGTCTTATTGTAGTTTTCAGAGATTTTTTTAGCAGACATATATGCAGGCATTATTATATTTGATTGCATTAATTGAGTGGAGTTGGTTGTGGATGGCGTTTGGTAATTAGGGGTACAACTAACCTGACTGATATGGTCTTTTTCAGTACTCATTTGGGACTTCATTTTCTTCTTTTTACGGACAGGTTAAAAACCTTCATCATCAGCACTAGTAGGAGTTTTGACAGCAGCAGCTTCTTCATTTCATTTATAGCACTGAGTAATTGTTGTCGAGACATCGACGCACAAGCTTGAAACACATGTCCGCAGCCGCGGACATGTTTTGTAAATTAGAATATAACACTGAATAGAAACTTGCAAAATAATATATAACACTAAACGTAATACGGCAATAAAGAACAATAACGTAATGACAAATTTGTAAAATATATATGAAAATATATTTTAAATTAGAAAGATTTTAATGACAGTTTTGGCTTTGACAAATCGGAGGGGAATGTGTTGTGACATTTCATAGCTGTCATATATAAATTTATTGGATTTAAGCCAGGCAAATTATACTCAGTGTTGAAATTAGTTTACTGGTGAGAACACAAAAAACACACAATGTTCAATATGATTGAAAAAAAAAACAAATTTTTGTAGTGGTACGCGTAAAAGATTTATATAGATAAGTTGCAGGTTTAGAATTTGTAAAGTCAATTCTCTCAAAAACAGAATCTGAAGCAGATGAATCGGATACTCGAAAATAAGCTACATATTTTGAAAGTTAACCTAAAATTTGTTTGACTAAATCTGAAAGCGATTCTGACTCAGAATCTGATCTGCTATTGGCGTCTTTAATTAGTGATGTCACTCTTACTAAAATATTATTCAAGCTGGTAAACCGTTAACATCTTCAATGTTTACCCATTCCTCTAGAGTGCCAACTTTTATAAAAAGGTATTGAAAATCCAACGCCATATAAAATCTTTCAACAATGTACACGGAAAAAAAGGTTATGCGGAATTGATATGTATCATGCAAAAGGCTGTTGGTTTTGAGTCAAGCCGATGTACGCTTGAATTAAACTTCTATTTTATTAGATTGTCGCTGTAATTGCATTGCAATAAGAGATTTAGTTTAAATTTTAGTACATTTACGTTGAATGTTATTTGAACGTGGATCAATTTTAGAAAAAAAGCAAATGCTTTAAATATGAAATCGTAATGATTAAATTCAGTATAATATTTCTCTCCGTGTATGACAAGCATTTGTGTCGAGCACATGATTCTCCAGACAAATCTACTTAAAAAAACTTTATCAAGCAAACATTATATTCCATCAAGCGCAAAAAAGATGAAAACATTTTAGGGAATTAATTTTTTCATAAGAATGTTCAACTAATTAAAAACCTACACTGGTCTAGTGCCCCTGATATTATATGGGGTATGGGACGTTTCTACGCCGCCGGTTCTACGACGGCCGTTTCTACGCCGACTTAATTCGTATAATAACAAAAACTTGCAATGCAAGTAAAACCAAGAAATTTAATAAATTTCACTATTAAAATTTATTGTATTTATATTTATTACAGTAATAGAAAACGAAGTTTATTTTAAATTAAATAACAAATACTGTTCAAAATTTCTTTAAATTTTAACCTTAATGAACAGTTTCTTTTTATTATATTATTATTTGGTAGCAATCAATGGATCAAAATTTCTTATTATCTTTTTTGTGCTAATAACTATTACATTATTAACATAATTCCGAAGATAAGTTAGTTTTCTATGAGCCGATTAAAATTTGTCGTTTTCGCCCTTGTGCTAACAACTATGTGCGGATAAAAATTTCTCATATAATGAAGTAATAAATTTGTCATTAAAATTCAAAGAATTGTTTAACTGTATTTGGTTTAAATATGGGGTAGAAGCCACTAAACGGAATACTTTAAGGGTATTCGTTGGGAGTAATTATTTCTTGAATCAGTGATCTTAATAATGGAGTCAGAAGTTTTCAGCAAGAGAGGAAACGAGAAATACTCCTGCAACGTATATTTGTACGTTTTCGAAAAACTAAGTAGAAAGGACGCTGATTTAAAATCGCGGCGGTGGTGCCATGAAAGATTGTAGACGTAAAAGGTTGTTTCTTCCATTTATCGCAAAATATGAGGAAGCATTTAGTTCAGATAGGTGTTCTTCGTCAATATAACAATGATGCTGAATTTGCATTACGAGCAAAAACGGTTATTGCATTAGCATTCGTGCCAATACCTGATTTAGATCAGTACTTTGATGCATTAGCAAATTTGTTGCCAAAAGAACTTCAGCTGCTTCTGAATTGGTTTGAAGACACTTATGTTGCCCGACTACATCGACGGGGAAATGATAGGCGTTTGCCTATGTTTCATTCAACAATGTGGAATTTATATCAGAGAACAATAGATGGAGAAGATTGCACTAATAATCATGCAGAGGCAGCCAATCGTCGATTGCGTTGTGAATCAGGTATGCACAATCAACTATCTGGGAATTTATAGATGCATTGCAAGAAGTACAAAAAGGACGAGACGCTTATGTTGAGCAACCTATGACCGGACAAAGACCACTGTTGAAGCTGAAAAAATACCGTGATGCTGATGAACGTATTAGAAGAATAGTTTCTGATTACGGAAACAAGGAACCTTTAGATTATTTACGTTGCCTAGCACATTATTACCAAATGACTCAATAATCTTATTTTTCTTATTTTTTTTTGTATGTATATTACTTATTCTTATAATGTAAAACAAATTTTAATAGTAATACTCATTTAATTTCTTAGTTTTATTTGCATTGCAAGTTTTATTAATCTTTTATTCTTGTTTTACAAATTAAGCCGGCGTAGAACCGTCCCGGCTTAGAAACGGCGGCGATGAAATGGCGTCGAAGAACCGGCGGTGTAGAAATGTCCGATATCCTCTTAAATGAGTCTAAAACGCTGACTGCTGTCCCACATACATGTAAATGTCAACGCTGTTATTACTGAAAGATTGTCCCATAAGTATGTCTCATGATAAGATACATTATTAGAAAACTTTGAAAAGCGTTTTTTTAGAAACCAACAATTAACAACCGATGAGTCTTCTATTACATTATTAACATAATTCCGAAGATAAGTTAGTTTTCTATGAGCGGATTCAAATTTGTCATTTTCGCCTTCGTGCTAATAACTATGGGCGGATTAAAATTTCTCATAAAATGAAGTAATAAATTTGTCATTAAAATTCAAAGAATTGTTTAACTGTATTTGGTTTAAATATGGGATAGGAGCCACTAAACGCAATACTTTAAGGGTATTCGTTGGGAGTAATTATTTCTTGAATCAGTGATCTTAATAATGGAGTCAGAAGTTTTCAGCAAGAGAGGAAACGAGAAATACTCCTACAACGGATATTTGTACGATTTTGACAAACTAAGTAAAAAGGACGCTGCTTTAAAATTTTGGCGGCGTGAGGAAGTAGGTCGCTCTAAAGAAAACATTCATACGAGGGCTGGAGAAATGTTTAACGAAATCAACAATCATTGTCATCCTCCCTCGGCAGCAGCAAAGGAAGTAGCAATTGTTGTCAACAAAATCAAACGTAGTGCCGAAGAAACTATTGAGAGCACAAGTGTAAAAAGGACGAGACGCTTATGTTGAGCAACCTATGATTGTACAAAGACCACCGCTGAAGCTGAAAAAATACCGCGATGCTGATACCAAATGTCTCAATAATCTTATTTTTCTTATTTCTTTTTGTATTTATTCTTATAATGTAAAACAAATTGTGTTTTGTCTGAATATTTGTAAGTATTTAAATAATAAATTTTAATAGTAATACTCATTTAATGTCTTAGTTTTATTTGCATTGCAAGCTTCATTAATCTCTTATTCTCGTTTTACAAATTAAGCCCTGGTAGAAACGGCCGGCGTAGAAACAGCGGGGATGAAATGGCGGCGAAGAACCGGCGGCGTAGAACTGTCCTAGACCCTCTTATATGAGTCTAAAACGCTGACTACTGCCCTACATACATGTAAACAACGCTGTTATTCCTAAAAGATTGTCCCATAAGTATGACAAACTCTTCAAATTGTGTCTCATGATAAGATACATTATTAGGAAGCTTTGAACAGCGTTTTTTTAGAAATCAACAATTAACAACCGAAGAGTCTATAATATAATTCAAAGAGTGCAGTTTCGTCAAACAATACGTACCGAATAAAGCTATAAAGCGTGGTTATTAATTGTAAATACTTGCAGATAGATTTGGATATTTTAGAAAATTTAATTTCTATACAAGTAACGCAGACACCTAAGAAAAATGTTGTGGTTCTCGCGTAATCAATCACTTTACATCTCATTTTCGTGACAAGAATCACCTACTGTACTTTCTTCCTTAACGTTTAAAAATGAATGGTATTTATGCTTTGGCTACGATAAAGATATCACGTCTGTATCTATTGAAATTCAAGCCAAACAAAACCATCAACTTTGGTGAGTTTTACTGGTTTACTTGGGTTTACTAGTAACACTGATTTAGCAACTATAAAATGGAAAGAGAAAAGGTCGGTTCTTATGATTTTATAATCTCAAAATTGTGAGTGAAGAAAAACTGAAAATGGTAATACATCTCAAGTTCTATGTGCTTTTTCAGTTTACTACAATCGAAATATGAACTATTTAGAGAAATATCAATTATCATCAAGGTATAAAATTGTTGGGCGCAGTGAGAAATGGTGGACCTAGTTTGTTTTAATTACTTACTGATGCTGTGGTTGTGAATTCGTATTGCATTTACAAATACAAAAACTACGACTACATTCTTCAACTCACCAACCGAAAAAATGTGGCCTGTGCAATACCAAAGCAAAGTAAGTTCGTCTGTCAGGTTTCTCTATGTTTGACAAAAAATAAATTATGTTTCCATAGCTACCATCGCAATTAAGTTCTCTTTTTGTATTTTATTTGGAAAATAAAAGCTATTCTTCTCAGCGATTTGGTAGTATATTTTTGATATAACCCTGTTATTTAAAAAATATTTGTTAATTAAAAACAATATTTGTTTATGATATTTAACCCCATCATTAAAGTTTTTAAAAGAAAATAGAAATACAGATTTTGAACAAGTCGAGATTTTTTGCACGAAATTTTAATAACAACTCAGTATAAAGAGGAATTGATGAAATGGTTTAAGACGTTGAAATCTTATTATGCGATTACCTAAAAAATTCGAAGTTTTTCATTCGACTCAATGAATCAACTCTACCAAATAACAAAGCAATACTTGTGCGTGTATGTTTAAGTTTATTGTTTGCTAAAAATGTAGAAAAAAAAAACACAAAGGGTGAATCAATGTTTGAAACATGTCATCAGTGGCTATTGATCAGAAAGCCTCACAAACGTTTCATAGTGGATCTGAAACAAGCCGCTCCAAATCTCTGTGCTATACATTGTGTTGATCAGCATCAGCATTTAGTTGCAAACAATCTGGATGAACCAAATCATTTATTGATTGATTATTTAGCATATTTTGTGGTGAAAATGATGAAGATTTCAATCGTTTGATGCGGCAAACAGAAGTTTGTTAACAAAAAGCATTTATTTGAACCGTTTCTTAACCTGTTTGATTTAGTATTAAAATTTTTTGAAATTTGTGAAATCCAAAAATGATATTGTTTACTTGACAGATCTGTATAAACTATTAAATGAAATAAATCTGCAGTTGCAAGATAAAGACTTAATTCATTTTAAATCATAGCTGTATTTGTGAGAAAATTTCTTCTTCTTAAACGAATCTAAGGAGAGGTGAATACTATTTTGTACTACTTTTTGCGCCTGGAAAACAGAAAGATTTATTTACGTATTGCCAATTCTTGGGTGTTTTTCATACTAATTTCACAAGACGATACTAGAATATTCTAAATATGAATTTACTAAGTTAGATTTTGGATCATTTCTTAAATAAAGATACAACTGGAATCTTTAAATTTAGAAGAAGAACTTGTTGAACTCACAACTGACGAAGAACTTGAAATAAAATTTTGAGTATCATCAACATTATGTAGTACTGAAGATTGTATTATCCATTGTGAATCTCAAAATGGGATTTTTAATTATAATTTTAAATAATTTTATGCCTTTCCCATATATGTAACTGTTTATTTATTTATTAGTTATTGGCGGCGACATGTTTCGACCTAACGGTCATCATCAGGCCTCTAAAATTATTAATTAAAGTAAAATCACAACCTTAAAAATTCTTAATAAACTTACAATTAATAAATAAATTAATAAATTAAAATTAAACAGTTTCTGTCAAAATGACATATAAATGAAACAAAATGACAATATAAATTAATCGCGAAAGGTATATAAAATAATAATATTATTAACAAGAAAATTAAATAAATATAAAAATAATTTAAATAAAAACAAAAATATTATTTAAGAAAAAGATAATAATTTTCAAAATTAACAACTTCATTTAAACATTCATCTGGGTCTGAGTTTTTATGTTTAACAATTTCTTTTATCTCCAAAAAATTTAATTTTAAACTTTTATTGCAAATATGAAGAATTTTGTAGATACTTTTATAATCAAAACAATGGTTATATTCTAATATATGATTAGCGAAAGAAGATTTATTATATAAATTAATACTAACATTATTGTTTTTAATGTAAGAAAAATGTTCTGCTATTCTTGTATAAAATTTACGGCCGGTTTGTCCAATGTAACAAGAATTACAGCTACCACAGTTTAATTTATAAACACCAAATTTATTCAGAATGCCAACTTTATCTTTACTATTGACAAGTAAAAATTTTGAATTAAATTTAGATTAAAAAAAATGTTAATATTATGCTTTTTAAGTAAATTTTGAAATTGAAAAGAAGAGCGACGAAGGTAAGGAAGAGAAAAATATGTCTTTTTAATGTTATCTGAAAGTAGAGTAAGAGTTGAAATGTTTTTAATATTAATGGAATTAAAAATTTTATTTTGGAGTTTTTTGATCATATCTAGAGGATAATTACTATTATTTGCTAAATTATAAATAATATTAAGCTTTTATTAAATTAAATTTATCATGAGGTAATTTGTATAAACGATGAAAAAAGAATCTAAAATATGACATTTTGTGTGAAAAAGGATGAAAAGGAATGATATGATCAGTAGTAGTATTTTTACGATGAATACCAATTTTGACAGAATTATTAACTCTATTTAAATTTAAGTCTAGAAAATTAAGAATGTTATTAGATTCTTTTTCAAAAGTGAATTTAATGTTAGGATGTAATGAATTTAGAATATTAAAACAAAGGTCTAAATCATAATTATTACCCTTAAATATAACCAAAATATCGTCAACATATCTTTTATAGTAAATAAAATGTTTTTTAATTAAATTATTCAAAAAAGGTTCTTTGTTTCTAAGTTAGTTAGGAAAATTTCAGCAAGTATAGGTGAAAGATTGTTACCCATAGGCAGACCTGTTTTTGAATATAAGTTTGATTATTAAAATTGAAAAAATTTTGATTTAAACATAATTTTAGACAATCAGATAAAAATTCGCAAATATGATCAGGAAGGTTAGATTCAAATAGAAGTTCATTAATAATATTTTGACATTCTATAAAAGGAATGCTTGGAAAAAGATTAACAATATCAAAAGATATAAGAAAACAATTTGTATCTAAAGTTAAATCAACTAATTCATTAGCTAGTGATTGTGAATTAGAAATAGAAAAAGGAAATTGAAAGTTAAGGTAAGAACGTAAAGTTTGATTTAACCAAGATGAAATTTTAGAAACAGGAGTGTTACAAAAAGAAACAATAGGCCTAATAGGATTGTTTAGTTTATGAATTTTTGGAAGGCCATATAGAAGAGGTAAAGAAGGGTTCATTAATAGTAAATTATAATGTTTTGTATTAAAAAATTCAGACAAAATATCTTTGTTCATGTTAATGAAATCTTTAACTTTGTTGGAGAATAAAAGAAAATTTATATTAGTATTTTGAAAATCATCAGAGTCAAGAAAGTTATTAACTTTGTCAATGTAATCAGTTTTGTTCATTATAACTAAAGTATTACCTTTATCAGCTTTAGTAAATATTAGATCATCTCTCGTTTGCTTTAGTTTAACAGCATTTAATATTTTATTGTTAAATTTTCCGTGAGACAAGGTAATATTTTTTAACTTTTGGTTACAAATAGCTCTAACATAATTAGAATCAATAAAGTTTGAAGTTTTATGTAAAATACATTCTAAATCAATTTTGAATTCATCTAAAAGCTTAGTATTAAGATTATTATTATTATGTTTGAGACCAAGTTTAAGAAATTCTATCTCATCTTTTTCAAATTTTGAAGTACTTAAATTAATTAATCTATTATAAAAGGTGAAGTCTGGAATCTGACTAAATACAGGTTGTGTTTGTAACTGTGAATTAAAAGATACTTTATTTTGTATTAATTTTTTAATTTTTGAATTAAGTTTAGTAAAAAGTTGAGAACCAAATTCAAAAACTTCATCTTTAACAAAATTAATAATTAAATCAATTTCTAAATTATGGAAATATTGAAAAAGAGTGGAATGTTGTTTATATATTAATAGATTTAAATTGTTTCTAACTTGATACCAATGTTTAATTTCATTATGTAGCCAAGCTTGTTTAATTAATAATTTTAGAGGCCTGATGATGACCGTTAGGTCGAAACATGTCGCCGCCAATAACTAATAAATAAATAAACAGTTACATATATGGGAAAGACATAAAATTATTTAAAATTAAAATTATTATTATGTAGTACAATTCTTTAAATTGCAAATTTCACGTAACTATTGTTTAAATATTTTCTTTCGGAATCGTTCTCACCCGAAGGCGGTATGCAATCTGATGCACCTGTATGTTTTCAAAACTGGGCTACGATAAATAACCTTGCTTCAAAATGTTTCTTCTTCAGACTACTTTTATAAACAGTTAGCTTAAGTTAGTAATCGCTTGTAGCACTGTTTAAACTGCGATTTAGACTTTCTTTATAAACTCTTATTTTAGTTAGTATTACAATTTAAGATCTTCATTCATCATTTTTAAGTAAACAAACAATTGCTGCAGGTTTTTTTCTATTTCTTGCACTGCGAAGACAATTTTACAAGTTGAGTAATTAAATATTTGTCTTAGTTAAAGAAATCTTAGGGTGCGAACATGTCAAAGATGCATGGATGACCGCAGTCGCCGTTTACGTCGCGATTCAGGTCGATGTTTAGATTGCGGTCGCCGTTTAGGTCGCGATCGCGGCTTACATCGATGTCCATTGGCGGGATGTGATTCATCTACACAAAAATGCATTTTTATTGTAAAATTAAACATGTATTTGAATACCTTTTTATGTATCTGAATCACATCCCGCCAATGGACCTAAAGATCAACCTACTCATCCATGTATCTTTGGTATGTTCACACCCTTAAAAGTTTTATCGACTAGTTTAAAGTTATGTAAGGTTTGTACCTATGTGATTTTTTTTTAAATTAACATGAATGAAGTGAATATCAAGCAAGTCGTGGAAAACAAGAAGTTGAATCAGCGCTCATTCAGGACCTAAATGACAATTAATGCCAACGCCGAAATCAAAAACGACTTTTTGTGATAGCTGTAGTAATCAAAACAAGAGTTATTTATTTATACATGATTTTATTAATTGGTTTATTAAGGCCCTAAACATATAACAGAAGTAATTTGTATTTTTCAGGAAAAAAATTCTTCAAAATTAATACAGAAACTAAATAATATTTAAAACAACAAAAGAATCAATCGACGTACTATACAAAAAAATGTTGCTACACAAGAAACTGTTTAGTTGAAATTTGACTTTTTTTTTGTTTCAAGATGTTGTGTAGTAGTTTCTTTAAGCTGCTGCAAATAATACGTTTTGATACCGAAACGAGGTGCGAATCAAAACATGAAAGGGTTAAAGGATTAACTAACATTTTTGAATTGTTCTTTATGTTACTTATTGTATTCTAAGTTTGATTATATCACAATTAATTAACACTCCAACTAAAAGAGTACAATAATTTAATGTAGTTTAGAAAAGTAATTGGCTTAATTATAAAACTCAAATGTTTGATGCATTCGAGAAGGTAACAAATTTACGAAATATAACCTATTTATCTAATATGGATGAAAAGTTCTATTGGCTTACAAAATACGACAAGGTTATAATGCTTATAAATATAGTTTCTCGTTGGTATTAGTAGACGAAAAAGGTAACAAAAAACGTCTCAATGTAAAGCTCGATCTTACATACTTCCAATTAAAAATAAACGTGTACGCAGGTGTCGTCAAGGCTAAGCACTTAACAGGTGTCTGTTACATTACTGACAAGTTGGCATTTAAAATTAATTACAAGATATTTGTTATTAAGCTTAAACGTTGTTTGACCACTTAAGAAGAAATAATAAGGCAAATAATAAGCGATTTTACATTTTCAATTATGATTAATTAACGTAAAATTTAGTAGCAATTACCTAGTATTTATTTAATAAAAAATTCATTAGAAAATGTAAAGCAAATATATAATTTAGTAATAGATAATAAAGGATATAAAAGAGTTTTATTTATTCTGGTTTAGTGATAAGATCTACGTTTTAATACCGACATACCTGTGCTTCTAGTTTATTCTTTTTATCAATGGATGTAGGTTGAGAACAGTGTAAATTCCACCACCTACGCTAATCTTACGTTGTGATTTATTATCTTTTATTCTTTTCTAATTTTAAGCTTAAAATTTTCTTTTCTCAGATTGGGCACCAGCAGCGCCAAAAGAAAAACGTCATAAAATAAAGGTGTGGCTGTTTATTTTGAAATTAATCTAAGATTTTGATTAATAGCCTAATTGTACTTGACAAACAACCGTGAAAATATCTTACACCCGAGGAAATAAAAATACCAACAACAAAGTCACTTCTAAACAAGATGTAAATAATGATGTGTTGATTTTCGTCTACTGTAGGTGGTTTCTTTTTTTGACGCATATCAAAAGCTTTCACGTATAAATTAACATTTTTATAAAGCATACTTAACACATATGTTGGTTGTTACTTCTAATTGATTATTATCAGAAGCCAAGTAAAACGTATAATTATGAAATTAACTTTTTTACCTTTTAAACTTAAAATTTTACCTTTCGTCTTTTGTATATAAATTAGTCACTAATGTTCTATTGATGGTAATTAAATTAATTTGTTAAAATTCTCGCACTAGAAACTAAAAAATAAAATTGTTAAACTGGTTCTTACGGATAGTAGGCTTATATAACGTCGGTCAACGGCTTCAAATTACCGTAAAATGTTATTGACACTAATGAAAATTAAATGAACGTATACAATGTTTAATTGAAAATTACAATTTCAAATGAAAATAAGCTTTTTTTGAATTATCTAATTGATGTATGTGAAAATTCTAGTACATTTTTTTCTGTTATCTGTTAAAAAAAAACACAAAAACAAATAAAAATGACAAGAAATGGAACTTTCACGTATAGTTACCATTTTTATAATAACTAAAAATTGAGATTGTTTTTATTTAAACTCATACCTGAACATCATTGCAACTACTTGCATTTAAGTCTAAGTTAAAACAAAAATATTTTTTTTTGATTCGCATATATTATTGTGTGACATTTCTGAGTTTTTGCATGACAATATATCAACCCACCAAGGTGTGTAAAGTTTGTAAAAACGTGCGTATAGTGAATTATCCAGATTTATGCAGGTATATTCATAATGTGATTTAGAAAAGCTATTGGTTTTTACGTTGTGTTGGAGAATCGGGTTTTTTAATTTAAAAATTTTATTTATGCTAAGAGGACTTAAAAACTAATAAAAAAGAAGTAGTTGAAAAAAATATATTTCAGATATTGATACTCTAGCAGATTTATACTGTATAACCAACCTATAATTGAAGCGCTCTGTGCAATAAGGTGCATAAGCCAGATTGGTACATTTTTTAGAAAAACGACTTGAAAGGTTTAAGTTAAATCAGTAAATCAAAGCTGTATGTTAGAAGTTGCTTATTTAGTATATAGATATTCAGTAAGTTGATTTTTTTCTTTCCCCCCAAAAAACAAACAATTAATAGTTTTTTTTTCGAGTTTATTGGATTTTTTTTGTTCAAGTGTGA
The DNA here is from genome assembly GCA_035610365.1 of Aquatica leii. Lineage (NCBI taxonomy): Eukaryota > Metazoa > Arthropoda > Insecta > Coleoptera > Lampyridae > Aquatica > Aquatica leii. The sequence goes on from CM069435.1 coordinate 70,345,838, forward strand.
CTTGTGCCCTTTTTATCTAAATTTGACAACCTGTTTTATTTTTTAGTAATGTATAAAATACAATATAAAATAACTCTTTAAGGACTACATTAAAAACAATACACGTAAGGAAAAATATTATACTGTCATTTTCTTCTCTGTCTACATTTTCCACAATATCCTGATCTTCGGTTTTGTCAATATTTTTTAAGTGTGCAATTTTCTTTCTATTCAGTTTTAAGGACTCATTATATATGCAGTTCAAGTTACTAAGAATGTCGTTTGACTGAAGGCCTAATCTACTTCCAAGCTTCCCAACATTAACTTTTTTATAAGACCCATTTATTCCATGTTTAATAAACATCGTATTTCGTTCTGTTCCATAACAATAACTTCAAATGGATTAGTTCTTTTACTTTTTCTTACGACTTCGTACTAGTCTTCTGGGCAATAAATTTGTCTAAAAAATCTTTTGTGTTTTTCAATTTAGGTAAAATTCCTATCGCAAACAAACAAATAGATATGCCCTGATACCAAAAATCTATGTTCCATACTTTTGAATTTATGTTCTCTGACCAGTTACAGTCAAAGTGACATAATTAGCCAGTTTTTGTTCTGACCTTTACAGTTATCCGTGAAAACAAGTTCATATTTTCCTCACTCTCTCTCTTGGCTGTAATCTCCGTCCACATATACATTGTCCAGTTATGTAATCGTAAATACCCAGATTATCAGTCCAAGCTTTACGCAAGTAGAATGCCGGACCAACTGAGGGACTGGATGCTGGAAGAGCTTGTTGCAAGTCAAATGAAATAACTAATATGTGTTTATTGTTTTGTTTAACTGATTCTACTTCTTTCTTCATATCATTCGACATAGCTTCTGCTCGCCTATGACGTAGTTTAAGCTCAAATTTCACTCTTTTAATGTCTTCTTCATTCTTGTTGGCAGTTGCTGTTTGAATTTCAATTTTCTTTAAATCACATATTAGACATGTATTACTTTTGGGCAGTTTAAAGCCTATGTTATAGTCATTGCAAAATATCCTTCGATATTTGTCTTCTTTGACTAGAGTAATATTTTCTCCCTAAACCAATTAACATAAAAATCCTTGTACAGTCTGGAGAGACTAATGTCTAGGTCGAGGTAAACCCTCTTTGGATTTTTCTTTCTGCTGTAATGACTGACTTATTTTGGAAACGCTCGTATATGGTCGTGAACAGACTATACGTATTCAAATGGTGTTATATTTGGCCGATTGTTGTGTTCTTTTCTTTCGTCATCTTTTGGTACACATCGCCCTTCCGCTATCTGATTGCAAATAAGTTTAATGCGCTTAGGCGACTTTTGCAGACCATGGCTCGATACAAATTTTTGTTTGCACAGCTGTATGTCAACTCCATTTAGTTTAACAAAATATTAATAAGTGACTTTTCGAGATGACTCTCTTCTTTTAATTTTCTTTTTATAAGAATCTTTCTTTGGCACAGCTTTTATAGATGCGAATATGTAAGTATTTTGAGCATTGTAAATACCTAAGTTCCAAAATGAATTAAAAATATCATTTACTTTTCCCAAGAGTTGCTTTCTACACTTCTTCTTATAATTACAAGACGAGCCAATATTTCTATCTAAAGCCAATTGTCCCCTTCTATTTTCATACTTGCATCCAAGGTTTCGTTTTAGGTGGCGCTTTTCTTTCTTTCTGCGTTCAATATTCGTCTTTCGTCATCGAGAAGAAGTTTTTTTCCAGCGTTTCCAAAGCACCTCGTGATGTTTCACCTTGTTGTATTACGTTTTGGACATCTCAAGATCTTTCTCGTGAGTTCTCATGTGGTGATTTTTCTCGTGAGATCTGCCAAAAGAAAATTTTTGTTTAGATTTTGTACGCATAAGGTCATAAGCCACAATGACATTTTTCGATATTTTTCTGGTAAAAATAAATAAATCACGCAAATATACAAAAAAAATTGATTTTTAAACCATTTTATTATTAAAGCGCACTTAGAAAACATAATTTATTAATCAACGTGCAAAAAAATTAAATAATTTTTTTGGAAATTAAAGGCACATACCCGCAAAAAATTAAACCAAAAAAGGCATGTCATAGTTTTATTTACTTACTGATTTTTTAGATTCAAATGGTGATTCAGACTCGCTATCATTTGAATGATAATCTCTGTCTACTATACTGTCGTCAGCACTAAAATCACTTTTATTATCACTCCTGTTTATAAGACTTTCAGACAAACTTATCTTAACAGATACATGGAGTCGGTCGGCCATGTTCTGACTTGTGTCGTTGTTGACTGAAAATAGCTAAATATTCTGCGTGCACAACAAAGGATTTTGGGTATAACGCTGTTATCTATTTCTTTAAAAGATTTTACTAGTGGTTTGTGACCTTCTTACACAGCTGCATAATAAAAAAATCCCTTTTTTTGTAATATGTGGCTTATGTCCCTTGTTGCCCCAAGTGCTTCAATTCAAACAAACTATTGAGAGAAGATGTTTTTTGAACCGGATTTGTACATAACATAATAAATTCTGACCTATAAAACCAGGACCGTGCCAAGCAAAGATGCAAGGGTGCACAGCACCCCGGCACCACGTTTTAGAAGCGGCAGGTAGGCGAAAAATAGTTTATTGAAAAAGTACTAATTGTTTAATCTTTATTACGTTTAAGATGGTTTAAACCTACTGCTTATTAATTAAATAGATAAAACTTGAAAGTATGTGATATACTTATGTACGTAAATAGATAGTACAAAAATATGTCATTTGTAACATTGTTAGTGTTATCATCATCATTATCATATATTACTTTGCAAGCGTTACTATTACATATATGGTGCACGCCGCATATTAGAATCATGAATGTTATCACTCGAGTAATGTTATCACTTTATTAAACAACGGGCCAGACTACATAAAAAACATCGTTTATAGCAGACATAACTTTGGTTTATCTTATCAATTTTCTTCTTAGGCTCGTAGTGATCTATTATGCATGAATTTTGTAATCGAAATTTAATTGGTTCTGTTAGTATGTTTCATGGTAACTAACTAAAAAAAACACTAGCCTTTAAGAATGCAACAAAACTATTATTTAGACGCCGTAACCTTAGAATACAAAGAATTAGAAGATTTTTATTAAAAAAAGTAATAGTATAACGAGAAATAAGAGTCTCAAAATTGTAATCGTTATCTTAGAAATTGGCAATAACAGCTATAAATATGTTGCTATTGAAACGTTTAAAACATTCCTTAAAAACTTACGAAATTCAACTAAGAGCTTAACTGTTATTAAAATCTTGTATTTTATAAGTAGTTTAAAGTTTATCTTTCTGATTATTTAATTTTTACCAGACTGTGCACATAGATACCTAATATCTACATCACGCAAATTAACTACGTACCAATAATTAGAATAATTAAAAACAGTTTTGCATATTTAGCTTAAATTTTGTAGCGTGCTTACTTTGACTGACCTATATAACATTACCTCATTTAAACATTTGTAAATACGTCACCTTGGAGTTATTTTGTATTTTAGTGTACTTAGAAAGAATGTGCAGTTCTTAACAACTTAATTTAACTATGTCTTATGCGATACATTATTTTGTAGTAAAATTCAAGTTTCCACGGGTTGTGTTATAATTTTTCATTTTGGATAATTTTCTTGTTGTCGTTATCACACAAACTGAGCTTTTGTCACTCGTCGCATTTCAGGCTCTGAAGGTGTCCACTGCAAAGTGTAACAAAAGCTCAGTTCTTGTGATAACAACACGGAAATGATTCAGAATGGAAGATTGTAAAACATTATTTTGTATTTATTTTTATTTTTGATGTCGGCAAATTACTGAGAAGCAAATCAATGAGAAGAAATGTGTAGTTCTTAGCACTAAATTAAACATTATAACATTGTATGTGATTTCTTTTTATTCACGGTGCCAACAAACTTAAGAGACTATTTAATGCAACAGGTCCATAATTTTTGATTTATTTAGTAAAAATTTTGATTTTTTTAAATATTTTGTTAGAATTTTTATTTTGACATTTTTTGCTCGTATTGGTATCATAATTTCACTTTCTAGATTAATTAAATACAAACTATATGGATTTATTAGCGTTCGATGGCAGAGCCATCTAATAGTATAAGTTACTATGTGTAAAAAATAACTGTAAATAAGCTATAACGGCGATAAACGTTGTAAGTTGATTTTACACCCGGATAATTTAAATAGTTTTGAATAATACTGCGGGATAAAATCACAACTTAAAGGACATTGGGGGTAACGCATTTATTTACAGTTATATCTATTTACTCTTTTCTAATAAATAATAAAAACATGTTTATTTTCCAAATATAGGGTTTTTGTTATCATTTATCTTGAGATGTTAATACAAGAAATATAGCTAAAAAGTAAATCGTACAAAATTTATGTATTTTACTTATTTTGTATAGGATAAAATCAAAACAAAATTTTTGCAAAAATGTAATTTAGGTATACCAACTATTACGATAATGAGAAAAATGAATCTAATATAATGGCATTATATTTAAGTGACAAAATTAATTTTTTTTAATATGCCATAAGCATGAATGCATTAGCAGTTTTAGATTATATATTTTCAAATTATTTTCCTTTAATGTGTCCATGATTCAATGCTTCTTGTAAAAGAAGTTTTTCTAAGCTTAAATTAATAAAAAAAATATTAAACCTGAGTTAAATAGTATTGAAAACTGATACTTCCGAAAACGATAATGTCTGATGATTTATTAAATTTATCATAACAAATACAGCAATTTTTTTAATGTTTATAAGTACAAATTAAAACAAAGTAGAGCAATTTTGTAACTTTGAGTAAGTACAATGCGTTTAATGCAACTTAAGTATTTTATTTGTTTTGTATTTGTATTCTGTATATTCTTTTATCAAAGTATTTTTTCTATTTTTTGCTTTTGTTGTTTGTAAATTGTGCTTGTTCGTTATCATCTGCATAACATCAAGTTAATTATTTTTTTCGATTTATATTAATCATTAATAATCTTTTTTTAATGCTTATTCTCTTCAAAGTAGATGTTAAATAATAGTGAAGCCAAAAAGTAGTCTTACACTTTTTATAGTATTTTGTTTTGTCTATTTTTTTCCAACTCTGACAACAACTGTTTGATTCTATTAGAGAGCCAAAGTTTTCTGTACTATACAAGATCGAACGGTATTATGTATTTGGTTATCTTGTACACGCTTGAACTATTCTTTTATGATGCTGGTCAATAACATGTGGAAAACTTCTTCTTTATTGTAAGACATCGCCAGGCATCATTACGAAACTTTTAGTGAATAACAATTCAGTTGAAAAAAGAAATGTTGAAAATTTTTTTAAAGAGAAAAAAACTACTATTCGAAATATTTATATATCAATGACAAAGGATTTAAATTGTGTTATCCATCGTCAGAATTTAGGTGCAAAAAATCTAAATGAACGCATGCAAAGCATTAAGCGGCAGATTATTTGTAACACTTTATATTAAAAATAATGATTACAATCACTTGTTGCTGCGCACAGAAATTCTTTGGCTATCAAAAAGCAAAAAAATGAAGAACTAACTACCAACTTGTACACATCCAAAACTGATATTGCTTATTTGACAAACTTTTATAAAAGATTTAATGAAGCAATTTTACAGTTGCTAGATGACTTAATTTTGATTAAAATGAAAAACGTCATAGCTACTTCTTTTAATACAAAATCTAGGTACAGGTGAATACAACAAGAGCTATCAATTTGGATAATGAGTTCACGAAGCGATACCAGGATATTCTAAACATTAATATACCAAGTTGGACGGTCATTCGAAAAAATGGGAATTAAACTTACCTAAAGGAAAGTACTTGAACAAAAAGATTGTTGTAAGTGGCAATTTTGTAACAAGTCTTTTTGTTACAGCTGATGCAATTAAATCGTATCATATTGGAGTGGTTTCCAAATAACTACTGCTAATTTAAGAATTTAAGATTTCGTTGTTTATAGTTTCATAATAATTGTAAACTTAATAAAACCGAAATAAAATAAGTGCAAATTGTTTCACTAAATTTAACATTTTATTGTAATGTTAAGAAAGTACTAACGTTTCAAGTGCTAAAAATGTTTACTAATTTGTTATGTGGATATACAAAACTTTATCAAGCTTGCAAGCTGATGTTCATTAGTATTTTACATCAGACTACATTAAAAATAAATACGGTTGGTTTAAGAAGATCTTGAATTTGCAATTATTGCCTAACAATAAGGAATACACAATAAGTAAATTTTATTTATACTCTAATAATTACAAAAAAATATGCTTTAACAATAATCTGAAACATTTTTTAAAGTACTTCTGTAATAACTTTAACATTGAATTTTTCCCGTGCAGTATTGATTAAATAAATCATCCTCTAAATTTCTAAGAAACATATGTATGAATTGAAATTGTACAATACCATCAGTAGCAGTGTGACAAAAATTTCTGTTTCATTAATTTTTAACAATAAGTTAATATAATGCATGCGTTGTTAATTAGGAAATCCTACGTATACACATACTTTTACGTCATCCGAAATGGTAATTAGTATTCGGCAACATGATAGATCGCATAGCACCTTTAGGCTTTAATGTAAAGGACGAATCCCCACAGTTAAGATTGATTATAAAAGCTGACAGTGGTGTAAAATAAAATAAAGATCCACATAATGCATGTTCGCAAACATTGTTTATAATGCAGTGAGAACTGCAAACAAGAATCTGTTGTTGTTGCTACGTGGCTTTCTGAATATAATAGAAGCCTTGTTTGATCTTTCAAAAGAAACACTAACCCCCTAACATACAAGATTTTCTGTTTGACAGTTTTTTTCCTTGTGCAGAATTCATTCGATATAGAAATGATAATGAGGACAGTCATTAAAAATTAATCACAATAACGTGTTTGGACTTAATATTCTTTAATGCGATGTAGGTAAATAAATTTAAAAATTGTCTTCTTCGAATGTTGACCGTTACGAAATAACGAAACAATAATAAAACCGTAGAAAATACGATATGGACAAGCTAATATGACAAAGTCCGTCTCATAAGTTTATCATGGGAACAATAGGATTCAATTCCGCTGGAATACAAATGTACAATCCATAATATTAAATCTGTCCACTATTGTCTAATTGCAATGGACGGCGATCGCCTAGCTCGTCCGTCGATTCAGCTCCGTGAATTATTCATGCGGGGATTGTCATCTCCAGAGTCGGGCTCGATTTGTTACGGCACTAAGAAGCATACGCCATAAAATCATAGACATGTGTTTTAGAATGACGAACTGCTCTTGTGTCGATGTTCTCAGTTTATGTTTTCACTCTAAAAGTCGACACTTATTCGTTTTTCAAAAATCGAAACCGAATGCTTACTAGGAACCGCTTAAATAAGCTTAATTAAAGGAATTTCCAAATGCACGCGTTTTCGTAACAAAAAAAAGGTTAAGTAAAACGACATAGGTTTATGCGGACTCAACAAGATTTGAATTGCTCGCAAAAAAATTGTTAACGCACCGCATCGTTGTTCGTATGAATCGAAATTGACCTTTGTTCGAATTGAATTAAAATTTATTGTTTACTAAAATTTACTGTTAGCATATACAGAAAGGTTTATGAAAAATAGTGAAGAGATTTAAAGTAAAGACGTAACGATTGGCAAGCAGTAACATTAATGAGTTTTATTTGAAAAGAGATCATTGAATGTCGCAAACTATATAACGTGTCAAAAGTATATTAAATTCGTTAGCATGTTATCTTTACACATTCAAAATACAGATATTTTAGGCAATCGAACATCATTAATACATAACGTAATGCTTGCAAAAATCTGAAAAAAGAGTATTTCCTTCCATGATGAATAATTCGAATTATCTTATGCATTTAAAGTTCTTCATCTGATTTATTATTATACTATATTGTTCCAATTTATCCATCTATACAGTATTGTTCTCAAGCGATTTACAGTAGGTTACGTAATTCGTGAAAATCTAAGATATAAAATTTTATTGCTAGTAAATCGAACGTTTTCATCTCAATTTAATCAGATTTAAAATTGATTATTTATAATATATTACCCTTAATCTGATTAAATAATCAACACTTTTAAGTTAAAGTAAGTTACAGGCAAATTGTTTTATTTTGTCTAAACAGTAGCGTATTTTTAAGTTAATCACAAAAATTAAGAAAATAGCTCTGGTTATCAATATCCGCAATTACGTTGTTCTTTTAGAGATGATGTACTGTTGTGTGTTGTATTGAGTGTCTGGAACATGATGTTGCACTAAAAATATAATAAATACAGTGTAGTTGGCTATGAGTATTTCCTAAAGTTTTAAATTAAAGTTTTGATATCAGACCAGTCTCAAGTTATTATTAATTTATTAAATAAATAATAACAAAAGCGTAAGATTTGTTCTGATTCAGTGTTTAATCAAAGAAAACAAAAATAATAATAACAATTAATTAGTTGTAAACGGCTTTCTGTGTCTCGAAAAGGGAGGATTTTGTGTCGATTTTTAAAAGGAAAGTTGACAACGGTGATATGCTGTGTGTAATGTTACAGTTTTTTGTACTATTATTTTAAATTTTTGCTTGAAAAAGAATGTAATAACCAGTGCTGACTCTAGAAAGTTTGGAGCTCTAGGCGAATGAATTTGATGGCGCCTCTTTGGAACAATATTTTCGCAACAATATAAAACACCGGATACAATGCAATTACTTTAACCAAATACTTGAATTATTCTTTTAAAAAGTTTTGAAATTAAACTTCTTTAGCTAGGACAAATCTGAAATTTTGGTAACGAAAAAGGGAACAGCACAGTCGCAGCAAACTATATTTTTTTAATTTACGTTTCTGACGTTTATATTGACATGAGAAATCTTAAATTTTAATTTCGCATTGTTTTAAATTTTTTTAAGTTCAATTAATTTAATCGATGAGTGTAAATTCTTTATAGAATAATATAATAAGCAGTATTCAGTTAATTTAAAATGGCAGAGTCCCAGGAACATTTTACTTATTCATTAATAAATAAAAATCAAATCAAATAAAATTAGCAAAGAAGTTTCACTGCTTCCGAGAGCTTATGTGAGCGAGGCTCAATCGTTAAATTCTTTTTTTTTTGCATAAATCACTTAAGGCTATACTCCCGGTTTAATTCAGATTTGTTTTGAGATGGGCGTTGCACTAATTTGTTCAACTATTTAAGCATTCACATATGTTTAGAGATATGGTTACATACTGTTAATGTAATAAAAGAAGAAAGAGTAGCAAAGATTTAGTCGCGGTTGCGATACTGATAATTTATGAGATTAGTATTACCCACGATTGGTGCTTCGACACTTTGACTGGCATTCTTCAAGTCCACGTGGACTACAAATCCGTACTCTTTATTATGATGAAATTGCAAATTTGAGATAACTAAACAGTTTGATAATGTTTATGAAGTCATACTATATTTACATAACAAAAGTTACTATACATTGCTTACAATGATAAGAGAATTATGAGACAAAATAATATTATTAAAATCATTTTTTATGTTTCTGTAGAAATATTTATTTCCATATTTGATTCCATATAATACTAAAAGAGCACCTGGAACAATTTAAAAAAATAATACTAATAATCATAGATACTTTTTAAAAATGTAAAAATTACAAATGTAATTGAAACTATTTTCCTTCAATGCTACTGAAGGCATAATGTACTATAAATAAAAGTCCGTCGATTAGGGTTTCATACAAGACCAGAAACTATTATCTTTTGTATCTGTAAACAAACAGAGAAAATTTATATATATGAAGTAAATGTGTATAAAATTAGTACGTGCGTTTTAGTGGGAACTTTAGATTAGCTTAGTATTTACAATTTAACAAAATCTATAATGCCAAAATCTTATAATAGAGTAAATTTAAATGTATATTTATCGAGCAGAAGAGATTGTCACACTAGAAATTTATAAATAGTAAGTACATACCATATGTAATTTAACGAAAGAGAATTTTAAATTATATTCTTATCAAGACATTCTGTAGATATATACCTTACCAGATATGCTTACTGTAGAAACGCTTGCGACTGCGAAACGTGCTAATGTCAATAGGCGGAGTTCCATCCTTCCATCGCTCAAAACCGTACCATGTATCAAACTTAGATTTCAGGAAATGCAGCGATATAAATTCAATTTTGTTTTCCATTTCCTGGTCGCATTTTCGAAAATAATTAAAAAAATTAAAATGTTACATGTTCTTACGATCTCTAAAATGGTGGGTAAAGGCCCATATTTTCGAAAATCAAATTTTTTTGTTTATTTTTAAAGCCCTAAAGACAATTTCAAAAAATGGGCTCTTTACCCCTTTGCAGCAATTTTTTTTAGGAATTATCATGTAAACATCAAAATTTTTCATTCAAAAATAAACTCAGGAAATGGAAAAAACGATTTTCAGGCCGGGCATACAGCCTTAATAGCTTACAATATTTACAATAATTACACAATTTTTTTTTCTTGGTTTTATTTTTGCAAAAGTGGAAACTATGTTCCTTATTTTTTCTGGTATTTTTTGTTCGTAATATTTCTTAGGTCATTGTAGAACGAAGGTAAGTTTTCATTAATTCGAATTTAGAAAAACTGAGCTCACCACTGGCCACAGATACGAGAAGTGTAAGCAACAATTACTAAATTTGATACGCTATCAACTAGCTTATTATCACAAATGTAGTTTAAAACTTTTTGTGGTATAGTGTTGTATGGTAATCTTCTTCAAATAGCTTGCAACTTGCCGCATAACTCAATTGCATCAATAGCTTTAGAATTTCTCTGTCAGAGATTCTTCCAACTTCATACAGTACTTTGGAAGTTTTATTCTGTAACTCATGACCGTTGTAGAGGCATACAAAAACATATATAAATATACAATATTTTTTATGTGATTTAACCTTTCATCAATTGAATTTATTGCAGTATCAAGAACGGCAAATAAAAGTTCATTTTAAACTGATTTTTGCCATCGCGTATAAGCTCATCTTCCGCATTGTAAGTAAACTCTTTTTTTTTTTAAGCGAATCTGCTCTGCCTGTAATGTGAATAATGCGGGAATGTTGACTTCTTCTGAAATGCCTCTTGCGTCTACAATCATTTTCTCAAATTCCAATTACTCCCATAACTTTCAGCAGCGTTAAGGTCAAATTCTTTAAGTAGAAGAAGTTTACTAGTCAAGTTAATTTAAAACAAAATATACCGCACAACCAAAACTGCAATAAACTTGAAATCTGAAAATTTTTATCTATTGACTGAGCTTCAATGCGCTATTGATTTCTAAATAAACTAGTCAAAGTATGGTCTTTGTAAATATCTATGAGCACATTATGTACATCCGTTAATTGAAACCGTAATGGTCGCAAAGCATCAATTTGACTCTCCCATTTTGTATCATTTAGTGGTTTCAGTACCAAACTAGGCACATGACGCAGTAAGACATCCCAACGTTAAAGCAGAGAAATACACACATAAACTTGAACCAAACTAAAAAAAGTTGTAGCTGCCAAACTACATTTAGCAGTATGTGAAGTGCAGGGTACGTAAAAAGCACGTGAATTGTTTGCCAAAATTCTTATTTGAACACTACTCTGTGCTTATCTTTTATGTTACTCCCACTTTTTATATCCCTGTCGACGTAGGTTTTCTAATAAGACTGACAACTCAGCTAACTTAAAAAGAATTTTTTAATTAAATCAGCATCAATCGTATTCGTAAGAGAAACCAAACCAAAAAAATTTTCGTTATTTTTCTTTTATACTTACGCTTACAAATCGAACAATGATAATCATTTACTAGACCTGACTTACGTCAGGTGTGCAATCTAAAGTTATTGAATAATATTTAGCAAAGTGTACAGAAGCTATAATTTTTTTTAACAACATCAGCCAGCAGATTAATCAATTTGAATTGGATATTTTTTTCTGAGGTAATGAATATGAAACAGATACTCAACAATTTTCACAAAATTTTGTTGTGAGCAGTGATTGCCATGTCTTCCACGAAATGCCAAGTTTTGACTTCCTAGAACTCTCACAAAGACAATTAACCTGACCCATCAGAAGCTGTTGCCAGTAATTTTTCTAGTCTCTTATTAAACGCAAACTTCCTTCGTCAATTGATTTATTACTTTTTAACCTAAGCTCTAATTCTATCCAATTTCTGTAGTTTCTAAAATGATTACTACCTTTTTCGTAGTTTGATAGTATCGTAGAGATATTCTAACAGTCGGTAAACACAGAGAGAAATCTTTGTATATTTTATCTACAATTGTTAATCAAAAGCACACAAATTGGGTCTGAAAAAGTGACAAGACCAATTTGTGCAGTTTTATTGCATTCATTTGTGTAGAATAAATTGTACAGTTTTTTTAACAATTTGCAGTAAAGTTTTGCACAATGTTGTGATACCTTTTTAAAACTATGCTTGAAGTATTTTTACCCAATGGTATGTTAAATGTCTAACAGCGTTACGTTATCTAGACCCATATTTTCTTTGGTTAATTTTGCACAATATTGTGCAAATTATTATTATTTCGTTTAGCTTCTTATTGTACAACTTTATGCATCTTGGTTAAATGTTATTTACTTAAAAATAACATATATTGGGTAAATTGTCAATAAAACATTACAAATCTTAAAAGCATTATTTATTTACATTTAAATGGTATACTTATTTTATATACTTATTCTTTTCGTCGAGGGATATCTTAAAATTCCATTATTTGTTGTTATCGATTCACACAGATTTTTTTATAAATGTGGTTGATTTGCCCGCTACAGCTACAGCAGTTAGCAGTCACATTTTTAATAATGTTTTTTGCTTCGAAATGATGGTTTTCTTCAATTTCGATTTCATGTTGATAAATAACAGCTGAAACAATACAGAAAGTAAGTAATGTAAAAATCTCCAGCAAAAATTAGCTGTTGTTCGTAGAATTAAGTTAACACTGGAATTAAATACAGATTTTAAAGCGATGAATGAGGTTATGCAAAGGTTATACTTAAAAAATGTTATAAATACACTTACCTGGTTCAAATAACAGCGTTTAAAAGTCTTGACAGAAACTGACTGAATAACTACGAATTTTTCAGAAAACAGGAGGTAAAGATGTAAACAAACCCAACGCAATCAAGGAATTTTGATTGTAGACATTTTTTCAAGCGGATATACTTGCTAATTGTGATTGGTTGAAACATTTATCGCTTCAAATTTTAGTTCACATATTTTCCGAGAACTTTGTTTACTTCGACGCTCTGCATGCGGTCTGTAAGTGTCGACATCAGCGTCTTTACATACAACGCGTTATCGCTTATCGTTATCGTTCAATTTTTTTTCTTTGTTGCGAGTTTAAAAGAATTGCATAATCTTATTGTAATTATCAAAGCTGTACGAGAAACTAAAACAAAATTGTGCAAAATACTAGCACATTGTTGTCGAATACAAAACATACTAAAGTTTATAATATTTTTCAAACAATTTGTCAAATAAAACTTCATAACCTATTTATCCAAACGTATTAAACAAAAGCGTGCAAGCCTATGGTATAAATATAAACAATTGTAGTAATATCATCAACAATACAGTTATGCACAATGTTGTGCAAAATTGTGATACAGCATTTCTCTCTGTGAACCCAGTAGTCAGAAGTGCGAAAAATCATACATAAATTAAATTAGATTTCTTTGATGTGCCTACAACAATTAAAAAATAATGATGATTAGATAGTTTCTAACTGAACAAATGTTTTTTGTTTACTTCTTGTAAATTAAGTTTATTGTCCTCTCTAAAATTAAAATAGGAGTAATTATTAAACATTTTTTCTTTAAACGTATTACGCTATCTTAATAAATGTAACGTTTTTATTTATTTTTATAGATTTTTATTTTTTATTTAAATTAGTTGGCTTACCAAGCGTTATCACGTTACTTGTCATGTACTTATCGTTCTAGAACGGTAAATAAATCACTTACCGACGAGTTACGCCTAACAACTAGTAAATCAAACATACCGTCTTAAAAACTAGTGTAGTAACTAAAAGAAAATGATCTAGTAGTGCAAGAACGGGCCAACTTTAATATAAACCGTTAATAAAAAGCAATATGTATCCTGATACTACCACATGTTTTGCTACTATTTTCCTTTTTATAGACAGTTCAAACATTTTGGTATTTAGTACTTTTGTGTTTTGCTAAATGAACATGAAATTGTTTACAAAAATATGTATGTACATATGCATACACATTAGGGTCAGCTTGTTCTTCGGTCGCTGTGCGTTACCGATACGCTTGTCTGTCCCATGCCCTTGTCATGCCGGTCCCAAAATTCTAGCGCACTAAGCAGCCTTGATCGCCTAAATGAAACAAGCCGGTCCTAGTAATAACGTCTTCTTGATGAAGCACCGTCGGGTTTTCATATTAAGCGTACTTCAGATTGATAAACTAAAAAAAATATGTAAACAAGAAGCCATGAAGGTTCATCTACTATTAGACAGTTATCACAGTTACAACACATTAAAAAAAACAAATTTATACTACTTTCATACCCAAAAAAACCTAAACCATTCTAAAAATATTAGTAATTCATTTAAAGTAGCAAAATCTTTTCGCAAGATGTACAACTCGTACAAACTTGTTTGAGGTTGACAATTTTACTTTATTTAATTCATATAAGCATTGGTAACATAATAAAATTACCACTTATTCACAAAAACCAAAAAACAAAACCCACAATTGATTTTAGTTACTACTCCTGGACCGGTTAAAAAGTAGAGAATTATCTTTAGAGAGATGAGAATTTTAAGAAGGTTGAAAGGATAACTAAACTTCTTGATTTAAATTTATCTCTCTCTTCAATATACATACTTGTTTGTATAATTTTTTACAATTAAAAAAATAATAAACATTTGTGGAGAAAACTTTGTTTATATTTATATAAAAGCATCATTTTAAGTAATAGATTACTTTAAAGTTACGGAAATAAATTTTAAAAAATTACAAAAACATTTTTTTATTTTTTTGTTTAGATATCTAAACACAATTTCAAAAATTTGACACTTTTTATAAATAAGAACCGTTTTAATGTATCATTTTTAAACAATAATTTCTGTTTTATGAAGATTAATTTGGCAAAAACGCGATGAAAGAAAAATACAAGTTTATTGAAAATGATAGTTTTTCCACTGACTGCGATTGTGTATTTACATTTAATTTTTTTATCATGGCGAATTCACAGAAAAAAATTTTTCTTTTCTTGAAATAAGCTAACAGTATTTTGTTTCAGTTTTAAGGAATTCTTTGTGATGTGATTCAGGAATTTATTAAAGCAATAGGTATGGTAATTCATCCGTAGAGCAAATAGTGGCAATATTTTAGTATAATAGTAAAAATTTAGATTTTTTAAATAATTATATACAATCATATAATTTTATATGTTACTAAATTTTGTTTCTCGACTTTATGATTTTAAATCATTTTTCTTAAAAATTAATTACTAAGATATAAGTATGAATGTTTAAACGTTATCCGTTTGATTCGTACCTCATTTTAACACGCAAACAAAAAAGCTACAGTGATAAACTGATTTAAAACATTGAATTAAGCAAGTATTTAACTTTTTTATACAATTTTTTATCATAATATAAATTAAAATGGTCGATTATGATTTTACCATAAAATCCGCATTAAGAATACTTATTATTTGTCTGAGGCAATTATACAAAAATATAAATCAAAGAAAAGAAGTGCCTCTGAAGGAAAAATAGCTAGTACCTCCCTTTTCGCATTAAAATTGTATAGCCGACGGGGTGTTTATCTCAGGAAGAAGGGTTAATTGTCCAGTATTCATATTTCACAAGAGCCATCCGCAGGCTACTAGAAAATGAGCAAACCATAACTAACTTCTCAGTTCAAACACAAATCCCTTATTTAATCCGTAAATTCATGTTAAATTTGTGGTGTGGTCACTATAAGTTACATGGATGATGTCAAAACCAGTCAACCATTTTTCAAAGATTAAAATTTAAAACCAACCCTGATTTCTTAACTTCCACATATAATCTTTAATTTTAATTATTTAATTAAATTTCTTTAAATAATTAAACAATTTTATATATTTATTATAAGCAGTATATAACAGATTCGACCACTTACGGTTTTAGTTACATAATTAATATGGATTATACATAGAACCGTTTGACAGTATTCAATATATTATCACAAATAAACCTTAAGATTAAACAAAAAACAATATTTTGTAATACTCGAATTATTAACAATTTTAATTTTAAAGTTTGCACAATATTTTATTCTTATTCTTGCTATTTTATTTATTGGGTTACCAGCTTAGATAAAAAGTTTCATAATTCTTTGCTACACAAGAATGCTTTCAGTTGTAATACTGATTCCGAGATTGTGCTTTGCTCTCATTCTTATAATTAACATGTTTTGCTGTCAAACGTTTTAGTTTCTGTCCATGATTTAAGTTTTATTTCTAGCAAGCTATCTAAGATTCTCAAAGTACTGAAACTTAGAGCAAACATATCTATTGTTGGCATAAATACAATTACTTCAATCTTAAACAAGAGATGTGATTATCAGCTATAATACCCCTAGAGCATTGATAATACCGAGATAATTTTGTCATAGAGATTGTTGAAAGCGTGTTTCTTGGTAATAGCACGAGGCCGAAGGCCGAGTGCTATTACCTTAAAGAAACACGCTTGAAACATTCTCTACGACAAAATTTTGAGTATTTATCAATGCTCGAGGGGTATTCGGTAAGATAATTTTTTACTACTTTCCAAGTTTTTTAATCAATTAATACAAATTAATTGTGTTTTATGGTGTATTTTCTAAAGGAATTTAGTTAATTTTGTAGTTACAAATATCATCAAATCTGTGTATCATCATTATGAATTAATTTACTATATGACATTTAATTTGACATTTTAATATATCATGTCTGCTTTGCCTGATAACACCACGCCCGTGGGTTATCGCTGTAATCCGTTGATGATTGGTTGAATTTTGAAAAATGCAATAAAATAAAATTTTTTTATTGGTTAATTGATACAGTAAAAAATTATCAATATCATACATTCTCAGCATTCAGATTTCAGCAATAATCTTAGTTGTTACATCTTAGCTAGAATAACAAGTAGTCTTCCAACACAAAGTTTAAATGTAGAATCATAGAATATTCCAACGGGCATACCTCCCGCTAATTCTAATTACTAAATTAAGAAGTGGTTTACCGCCCTTTTTTTGTTGAATAGTCTCTGGTGCCGTTGACAATCTTATTAATAAAACGTTTTGTAACTTTGAAAACTGTCAACTTTGATAATGACATCAAAAAGTTTTGGGAGATTGAAGAACTTTCTGACGGTAAAATTTTTTCTAAACATGATTTAGAATGTGAAAATCACTTTTGTCAAACTGTAAAAAGAAACGATAAAGATCGATTTGTCGTTCGAATTCTTTTGAAACATTCTTCTTCACTTCTTGGAAATTCAAAAAACATTGTTATTAAACGTTTTATGCTATTGGAAAAAAGATTTCCGACTTCTAATAACTTATACAATTATTATAAAGAGTTTATGAATGAGTATCGTGATTCAAGTCACATGTCTTTAAACACTTCCCATAAGTAAAATATTTCTTATTTTTACCACACCATGGTGTTATGAAAGATGATAGTCTGACTACTAATCTACGCGTTGTGTTTGATGGATCTGCTTCTTGTCACTTCATGACCTTCAATTGACAGGTCCATCAATAATTAATGATATTTTTGATATTTTAGATATTTAGACAGTATAACTTTGTTGTTACTGCAGATATAACTAAAATATATCGTCAAACTTTAGTTTTTTTTAAGTTAAAATTTACAAAAAAATGCTTGGAGAGATGACCCAAAACAAGATCTTTAGATTTATGTTTTAAGCATAGTGACATACGGTACAGCGTCTGCTCCTTATCTGGCGACAAAGCGTGTCAAACAACTTGTGTTTGAAAATTATTTAACTTATCCGGTAGCTGCTGCTATTATTGATAGAGATTTCTATGTTGAAGACCTTATTCCTGGGTTTAATTCTGAAAATGAAGCTATACGTGTTTGTCAAGACAGATTTTATAGTCAGCAAAATTTCCACTTCAAAAATCGTACTCAAACAGTTAAACTCTTTTAAATGGTCTTAAGGTCGATGAAGAACCCAACAGTGTCATTAATCTTGGCAACACTGTATCTATGAAAACACTTGGTGTTTACTGGAATAGTTTAACTGATTCGTTTACTTATACATTTTTTTTAAGTGACAGCCAAGTTGCGTTACAGAAAGAATAATACTTTCATAAATTGCTGGGATATTTGATCCTCTAGGAGTATTGCGTCCAATAATTATTTTATCAAAAATAATGTTACAAGTTTGGTCTTTGAAGACGATCCCTAAAAGCATCTCGAAGATGAATGCGTTTTAGAAAAGACTTGCCCTTATTAAATAAATTAAAGGTAAATAGACTAGTTATTAGTAAAGATACTTTAAACATTCAGCTAGACGGATTTTCGGATGTTTCCCAAAATGCATATAGCGCTTTACGCACCGAGCTATGGTTCTTGTTCATCTTGGAAGAACAAAGGTCGCATCTTTAAAACAAAAATCGATACATTATGTAGCGCTTTGTTATTGGCTAGGTTAATAAAACGGTAAATCGAGCGTTTAATCTAAACTTTGCTTCTTTTTACTGACAGATTCTCAAATTGTCTTAGCTTGATTACAAACAAAACATAAACTTTTGCAAACCTTTGTTGGTAATAGAGTTGCCAAAATACAATCTTTATCTGTTGTGAGTAGTTAGTCTCACACTGGATCAAAATCTAATCCTTCTGATATTGTTTCTCGTCGAATTTCATCTGATGTCTTTCTCACTTCTAATTTATGCTGGTACGGACCTGCTTGGTTAACACAACTAATTTGTGATTAGCCAAATAATTGTGCTTTAATCTACACTCGAGAGATACATGTATTAAAAAAGAAATATAAAATATTTTCTTCTATTGAGAAAAATCGTTTTCCTACAGAATCCTTTTCAAATCTTAAACGACTTTAAGGAGTTTTTGCTTATTACCTTAGATTTGCGTTAAATTGGAAAACATTTTTTTGCTAATTCTAAAGATGATATTGTCAATTATTATTATTATTATCTATTTCTTGGCATTTTATATAACCAAATTTCCCACATTTTGTAGGTCTTTAGGAATCTGATGTAAACAGTGTAAAAAACATTTGTTAAAAGCAATAAGCAAAGCAAAATTAACAGATGATGAGTTTTCGACAATACTAGCTGAAATAGAAGCTATATTAAATTCAAAACCGTTATATCTATTGTCATCAAATCTAAATAGTTTCTTACCTTTCACGCCCTCTCATTTTTTAATCAGACGACCACTAGTCAGCTTGCCTGAAGCAGATATTCAAACAGTACCAACAAATAGACTAACACGTTACCAACTGTTACAACAAATAAAACAAAGTTTTTGGTGGCGATGGTCACTCAATTATTTTACTACGCGACAACAATTAAACAAGTGGAAAACTAATATAACTTTAACGGCAGATCTGTAACTACCGTTTAAGTTAGTGGTAGCATGAGAAGTTCTTTCTTTTCGTTTATGCATATACATGTATTTATAACAGTTGTACCAAATATAAGATTCTTAAAAATTACAGTTCATTATATGGTTATAAACAGTGTTGTATATATGAAATATGGTTTCATTCTGTCACCAGGTAGTAGTACTTTACCTATATGTCTTCTATATAATAAAACGATGTGAAACGATAAAATGGAACCTTCTAAGTTTAAGAAACTTTGATAAAAATCCATAGTGACAAAAAAGATAAGGTTTAAAGCAGAGGTTCCCAAACTTTTTTGTGTCGTATACCCCTTGCCATGTTTTTCTGTTTTGGGTAGACCCCCAGTTACCTGATATTGATTTTTTGTAAATTTCTAACTGTAGTGAAATTTAGTGTTATAAACATAAAGTAAAAACACATGTTAAGTTTTATACATTTATTAATTGAATTTAAATTAAAACTACTCAAAATAAAATTTTGTATCTGTTATATAAAATATACGTAACATAAAATAAACTAAGCAATAAGTAAATGTTTTTAGTGAGAAGGATGAATGATTCTTTAATAATAAATTGTCAACATTTGGCGTCAATTTTGTAAGGTTTAATCTTAAATCTCCTCGGCTAATGATGTTTCTTTTTTCGTTAGGAGATTGGTAACAACGCTGAACCTCCTTTCCACTAGGTATGACGATGGAAAGAAAATTAAAAATTTCTTCGCTATATTCCATAATACCGGATAAGTAATGGGTGTGTTGTTTTGCATCCAGAATTGCTGATATCCGTTTTTAAACTGAACCTTAAGTTCTTCGTTTGTACTTAGTTCAGTCAGTTCCTCTTATATTATGACATTCGTTTCTTCTATGTCACCATATGAGTTAATTATCCACGGTGGTATTACCATAGTCAAACCTAGTTTTAAAAGCTGAATAGAGGGTATTTAAATGTTGAACGTAGGTTGAAACGTCGTTTTCCTGGCAGTTTGTCTGTGACAAATTGGGGAACTGGGAAAATTCGCTCCGTCCAATATTTTGCTTCATTAGTTTAAATCTGGCAAGAAACGCTGATAAGATGGACTTTGTTTTAATTAAATTTAGACTGTCGCCTTGTAACTGCAAATTAACCATATTAAATTTTGTAAATAAATCTGTTAAATAGGCGATGTCTGTTTTCCACTTCATTAAATTGTCTTTAAAAATTTTATCTTTAGTATCCAGAAATTCTAAAATAGTCTCAAAAACTGCAAAAGTCTTGTCAAACATAAGCCTTTCGGCAGCCAGCGTACTTCATTGTAAAGGAGTAATTGATTAAAATGTTCGTCATTTTTTTCACACAACTGCGCAAATAACCGCGTATTCAATGCGTTGGTTCGAATTGGTTTACTGCATCAATGACTAATTGAAGAAATTCATGCAATCTAACACTCAAATTTTTAGCAACCAAATGTTGTCGATGGATGACGCAATGTATTGCTAACACTCCTGACACATTTTGTTTTAAATAGCTTATAAATCCACGATAACGTCCAACCATGGCAGGTGCTCCATCTGTAGCTACTGATATTATATTTGATAAAGGGATAGCTTTTTCAATGAAGTAATCCTTCAAAACATGAAATATTGATTCACCTTTACTGTCGGTTGTCAAAGTTCTTGCGAAGAGCAGTTCTTCGTAGATTTCTTGATTCATAATAAAACGAACATATGCCAATAATAATGCTGCCTTACCAGGTAAAGTTGACTCGTCTAGCTGTATAGAGAACTGGTTCGTTTGCAAATAAGTACACAAGAAACTTTCAATATCAGAACTGATTTCATCAATACATCTTTCAACAGTATTGTTGCTTAAGAGAATTCTTTTAATGATATCAGATGCAGGTTTGTGTAAAACAGTTCTTAAAACCTCTTCAACGGCTGGAAAAATTAACTTCTCTCCCATAGTATGCGGTTTTTCGGATTTTGCTATAAGTAACGAGATATTGCAAGACGCCCGCGAACCATCATGGTTTCTTTGTGACGTCGAAGCAAACATTCTGTCCAGCGTGGGTCTCTTCTGAAGTTTATCTTTGAGTGTTTAAAAGTATTTCAAATCTGTATCTGTTTTATGAGGGTGGCACCTTTTCAGATGATTCTGCAGCTTAGATGGTTTCATAGCGTCATTGCCCAAAACTTTGTTGCATAAAAGGCACATAGGCAATTGTTTGTCCGACAATGATGGAATAAAGCTAAGTTTCAAATAATTAACACCGTACTGTCTACATTTCTTTTTAGATTCGGACATGGCATCAGTCATCTGTGGGCAAAATTAATCTATTTAAATAAGACATAAAGTCCAGCAGCGGTATATTAAAAAATCAAAGTCAAATATAAATCGTATGGTCTTAGATTTTATAGCAAGCATAGGCGTACAGCCATTATAAATGAATCTGAGAAAGGGAATGTTATGAATGTTACTTAAGGTTTTGATAGAAAGTAACATGACAAAAATGTTAAAACAAAATATTATACAACGAATAATAATAACAAATTGTTATGCGATTTATCTCTACGTACATTCGACTGTCATGTGTAAAAATTCACTGGTTCCAATAACACAAAATTTAAATTTTAATATAGAGAAGTATGTACAGTGGAATATCCATAATCCGAACTTCCGTAATCTGAAAATTCCAGTAATTCGAACTGGCCCACAGTGTAACGACCAATGGAGAAAATCACTATTTTTTTACTTTTAGTTATTTGGTAAGATATATGTATTTATAAAAGAATAATAAATGCCATAAATAAGTAAATATTGACACACATAATATATTTATTTATGTGACTGGCCAAAATATGTAGTTTAATTCCAAAACATTTTTTTTTAAAAGATGTTTCCTATATCTAACATTTAAATTCTATGGAAAAAAAAACAAGCAAATGAGAGTATGTATTGAAAATTCTTCAAAAAACAGCTGTACCGTTGTGAATTTCTTATTTTCTTAATTTATCTTGCAAAGTGGTAACATATTGTACATTAATAATAAAATACATACGTAATATGTATGTACAGTTGTCTTTTTAAGATTTTTCCGAAAACATTCCATAATCCGAACATCTCCTTGTAACAATTAGTTCGGATTACGGAGATTGCACTGCAAATAATAATAGCGATTGCTAAAACTTTGAAAAAGAAACTATTAAGGACTACTCGTGTAATTTTGCATGATTTGAATATTAAACTACTAATAACTGAAGTCATGATCGGCGTAATTTATCTGTCTTTGCTAACTACAAGTACAAAACTAAAATTTTATAAAAAATTATGTACTAACATTTCTCCGACACTCTCAAACAAAATAACACTGATTCACTATAGTTTGTGGGATAAATTACCAGTTTATATTTTCTTAAATATTTGCTTAGCACTTTCCTTTTCAAGATTCAGGAAACGAATAAACGTATTTGTCTCACATTCGTATTTATATAGTGACGAAATGAACAAGTCAGTGCAAGTTTGCGAAGCTTTGAGACTGCGCGTATGCTTGTAACAAGATGATACTGGTATATCATTATGTGCAGGTTTTAAGTTCAAAATGTATTGCGACCACAAAGCGAACGCCTACATCCTACAACTTAAACGATTTTAGAAACATATATAAAAAATTTTTTACTTCAGAGGTACTTTTATAAATAATGTATATGTCTTTATATTATAAGATAGTATAATGTAAGTAAACAGGTACTATCAGTATATGTTTAGATCTACTATCGTGGACCCCCATTTTTATTTCATGAACCCCAAAATGTTTTTTTCGCTGAGTTAGAACCCTTACAGGTAGTCATAGACCCCTGGGAATAGATACTTTGGGAATCACTGGTTTAAACTTTATTAAAAAATCAAAAAAAAAATATTTGAAAACATAGACATTGTAAGGACAACATCTAAGAAAGATGACGATGAACTACGTGCCTCTGATAATATTTCTTTAATAATTGCGCACTATTGGTGAAAAACTTATTCTACCAGCTGTAAGCGAGGTAATACGCGCCATGATGCACAAACCAGCTTTCGATATTACAAAAAGAATTCCACTGAGTAATAATAGCGTTCGAAGAAGGATAGACAAAATGGTTAAGTGTGTAGAAAACTGTTTACGTGACTACCTAAAAACATCTGTATTTTCTATACCGTTTGACAAGTCAACATTACCAGGAATCGAAGCTTTACTTTTAGCTTATGTGAGATTTGTAAACAAAGAAAAATTTTTCACGAGAATTGTTATTTGCTAAAAATTTTAGAACTGATACGAAATGTGAAACGTTATTTACTCAATTAAAAATATTTTTTGATGTTTTTCCATTGCTACTAACGGTGCTTCGGCAATGGTAGGACGACACCGATGCTTTCTGACATACTTAGAAAAGCTATACCGAATGTATTATCGGTACATTGTGTTTGGTCGTCAAAAATCCTTAGTGAAGGTTTGCATGAATCACTACATTATGTCATTAGAGCAGTTAATAAAATCAAAAGGAATGACTTAAATGAGAAATTATTTGCTCAAATTTGTTTGGAAAATGATGACTATAATAGTTTACTATTTAACACAAAAGTACGTTGGTTATCTAACAGTGCACGTTTGTATCGTTTCTATTCGTTTTTTGATTCAATGTTGGAATTCCTGGTGAGTAAAGATAACGATTTGCGGCACAATTTAATTATCTTAAAAAATGACATCGTTTATATGACTGATTTATTTGCCAGATTTGACAATAAATAAACTAATTTAAAGCTACAAGGTAATACATTAACATTAATCAAAGTTAAAAATGTAATATCAGCGTTTGTTAGAAAACTTTTGCTGTACAAACAAAACTATCAAAATTGCAAAATAGAGGTAAAGATTTGTTTGCTAAGTGTTGAACCATTTGGCAAGTATTCAAACTCAGAGCACAAATACAGACGAATACATACTAATACAAGAGCAAGTTATTAAATTCTCCACAAATCAGGAGTGAAACCAATGCTTAAACAAGGATACGATCTGGTTACAAAAACAAATCCCAAGTTTATATCCAGCATTATGGGTTATTGTACAGAAGCGGCTAATTGCCTGTCGGTTTTTCTATTTGGTGGAACGTGGATTCAGTGCCCTTATGAGCCTCATCACATGTTACCACAACTACGTCGACGTCTGTTGTGCTGTTGAAAGATACAAAAAACATTCGCACAGACGGTTATTAACTGAAAAGAAAGCAAAGTATTATTTTTTGAAATTTTTTTGTAGTATTGAATAAAGGCCAATAAAGTATGTCTTTATTAAATTTTTTTATATGAAGCAGTTTCAGTAAATAAATAATCAAAATTTTAAAAAAAGGCAACAAGCTTCGCTTGTTTTAGTGAAATGACTAACGTATTACAAATAAATAAAAACAGGAAAGTTATTGACAAATAATTTAATAACTTCATGAAAAAAAAGTAAGTTTTTCAATTAGTAAGTGTTTCGTTTTTTTGAACCTGGCATAATTATGTTCTCCAACCAGGCGCTACCTAGACGGCCGCAGTGAGTAAAAAGCTGCAAATAAAAAGGCACCGAAGTCGTAGATGCCTACAAAAGTAGTACATATTCTTGATACAATAAAAATGTATTGTAAATGTGCGCAACGCAACACAAAATAAAAGGAAAATAGAACAATATTTGTACTAAATGTAATACTTCTCTGTGTAAAAAACGGTTTAGATCTTTCTACAAATCTCTATAATACAAATGTTCCTATTTTGTATGATTCATTGACAAGCTTATTCTTTATTAAAATTACCATAAGTGAAAATAATACCTCTTGAATTTGTCATCAAATGCATTATTGTTTACTAGACGATTTAACATATAAGTGTGACAGGAATAGATCGTAGTATTCCCACAACTTTTAAAACGTACACTGAGAAAAATTAAATGTTAAATCAACAAATAAACGTTTGAAACAACAGTTTGTGCACATTCAATACAAGCAATAGTTTTGCAGAGTTGCCTTAATGTGCATGCAATGTTAACTATTACGAGTTAATTCAACACTGCAATCATTTCTGTTTAACATTTAATAGTGATATTAATGTTGCCAATGATTTCTTTTGAAAAGGCTGCAGTGTTAAGTCAACATTTTTAGTTATTTATTTTTCATTTTAAGTAATTTTAAGTATTGAACGAATATGTTTTGTTTAACAAACCATAACTGTTGAGTTAATGGCAGAATATATATTCAACTAAGCACTAATTTGTTAATTCAAGTAATTTGTGGTTAACATTTTTATGATGGTTCATTTAAGAGTCTCTTTTTTCTCAGTGTATAACCAATTGACGGTATAAAATTATATAACTGCATCAACTGTTTTATTCTTGTTTGCGTTATTGAATTTAGTTTTTGTAACTTTTCTATTTCTGTTCAAAATTTGTAACTATACAAGTAATGTAGTTTTTTAAAGTTCTTGCATTTCTCGAAAATTTTATATTATTCGTTTAGTAGTTTGTTTTTATTGAAATAATTTTTGATGGTATAGCTAGTTACTATGTTACAGTTTCGAAATATTTAATAACTAGTAAAATTGTACTTTTATTACTTGTGAATTGTTGTATGTATATATAAAATAAAGTGTAAAATGTACTTGTTTTGTATATACATTGTAAACTAAAAGTTTACGGAAAACAGAAAAAAAAGAACATTGTTAAAAATAAAGGTCTGACATCCGCTAAACTTTTTTGCATTTTCCTGTAAATTCGCAAAGTTATGCAAGTTTAGCAGGTTGTGTAAATTAGAGAGTTGCTTGTATTTCACTTCTTTCTATTAAATTATTCATAAAAAAGTAAAATCTGTTATTAGTCAGTTTATGACTATACAAATTCGCACATTAATTATACAGTTTAAATGTTGTGAAAACAAAATAGGAAGGTTGTACAATTGCATACAATATGTAATCAAAATTTAACAAATAGAAAACTCGAGTTTCCCTAGTATAGTCATAATTATGCATCATCCAAAAAAATATTTAAATATTTATATAACGCGTTTCTCTAAATTGTTAAAATTATACATAAACCTCATTCAGTTGTACTGAAATACTTTTCATGTACATAATAAATTTATCACAAAAAAAATCATAAAAAATATAATTGCGCGCTATCTTTGTATGATCTATGTGTTATAAGGGCCATTAAATTGTTTGTTTATGGTTCTATTAAATGTTAGCACCATTTTAACAAACTAATTAATTTAAGTATTAAAAATTTTATTAAGTTATATTTTAAATTATTCACCATATAAAAATTCTTATGTAAATTTAGTGGTATATATTCTAAACAATAATGTGTGCATAAAAATACAACTGAAGGATCCAGACGGTCGCCTATATGTAACAAATGTCTTGTGTAAATATCGGCACATGAGATTGTAGTTGACTTGGCCAAGCCTTGTTCGATATGAAATCATAACGAGAGCTCTGCAAATACTGACTTCTAATTAAAATCTGGACTGGTATTGACCCTGTAAACACTTGTCCGAGATCAATCGCTATACGATTGCTACAGATGAAACGAAGTACGCTTTTCCAGCTATATTTTCGTTTATTTTTCTGCTTTTGATGAGTTTGTTTTCGATGTCAAAAGGATGATGAAATTCTTTATTAGAAAAATATATTTTTCGTTCATAGTTTTCAATCGCTTCTATAAAACTATGAAGTAATTAAACGATGATGATTTTGCTTTGCACTTTAAAAATTGTTTTTTTCTCAACGTTTAATAAACATTGGATCAATTTCTTTACAAGAATTGCTTATATTATCGTTTGGATATACTTATTAAATTTGTTTAGTAAAATCAGAAAACATAACACGACTATTCAATTAAAAAAATAAATTTTAAATTAGATACACGCTACACAAATGTATTTTTATAAAAAGTTTTAAAAATTGATAAAATCAATTATGTAACGATACTTTAATGATGAAAAAAAAATTGAGTTAAGTTTAAGTTTAGTAAAAGTGTATATAACATCCATACAAAAGAAGCGAATAAGTAAAAAAAAATACAAATTATAAAAGGTAGAAATAATTTTTATAAAAAAGCAAAGAAAATTGTATAAAAAATAATTTTAAGAGTGAAAGATGCAGAACAAAAAAATTTAAATGTGCTATAAAAAATAGAAATTTAAAGTGATTAAGTACCTAAAAAATAAAAACTACAGAACAATATAATTAACACTATTTAAAACACCTGTATACAACTTAAAAATTAATAATAATTTAAAAAATATAATTTAACAAAGCATTCTAATAAATACGAACAGTTTGATCTTCAAAATGAAGTTTTAAACCGATAAAAAAGAGAACTTTACTTAACTTATTAAAACTTGATGAACTTTTTACAACGATCTCCAATCAGACGCCATTTAAACATTAAAAAAATGAATAAAATTGGTCTGATTGTAATTTATATATCTAAGGTTTAATTAAAATGACGATTTTATTATAATGGCAACGTTAGAGTTTGTTTATTAATCGGCGGAAACAACAATTCTTATTTATTTTGTGGTGTCGTACTTTTGTTTTTATGTTTCCTACTTTAAATTAAATATGAAATTAAAAGTCAAGTGTCAATTTGTATGGTCACCGATCAAATAATAGCTTCATTTAGTTTTCTAATACTTTAAGTAAATATGTTATTTATTTTTTATTACATACAATTACCATTCGATTTTTATTTTTACTGTGTTCTTGTACTGCACCCGTCTGATTCTCGTCGCTGCTGAAAGTATTGATATGTTTCTATATAAAGTTCTCTTGTCTTAATCATTGCGCGAAATTGGCTGCTAACATATCTGTTCAGACACGTTTTCTTAACGGAGCATCAATAATTTCTGTCTAATCACTGAAACAAACTTCTTTTATTCATCAGCAAACATGCTACTATTTCTGGAAGTGGATGATTATTTATTTTGTGTAGAAAAATCATAAAATCCATCCTTTTGTAGAAAATTTTAATTTCATGTGATATAACCTACAAAGCAGAAAAATAAATGTATGACAAGCATAGGAATTAATAGAGAAAAGTCGCCAAGTCGGGCCTTCATTTACTTTTTGGCGTCAAAAAACTTGAAGATTTAACATATGGAAGTTACAGTACCTGCATTGCAAACTTAAACAATTAATTCTAATATACCGTCGACAAAAATTTGAGACTTGTTTTTTAAGAATCTGGAAAAAACTTGGGACATGCATTTTTTGGATTTTAGAAAAGTGGCTCCTATAGTGGACCATCTACTTAAATACTTATGAAACATTTTTTTTTATTGTTTCATTTATCGACAGAAGTCACAGATGCAAATGTCGGTTTCGGCGCCGGCGCAATTAACGTGAGCCCGCATAGAGCACATCAAATACATTACCCAGTGCTCTTCTTTTGTGTTTTCTGAAAACTTTATACAGCAGAAAATACACTTTGTCATCACCGGCTGGTGCCGATTCCACCGGAGGAAGTTCTAATTCAGATAATTTCATCAGTGTTTTTTTCTTCTCAGTTTGAGACGTCTTTTGGCTTCCTCTTGCTTTGTGCTCTTCAAAGTTTTCCTTGGAACAAATTTTTTTGACCAACGGCCAACTGGCTGTTTGGCGTGTGGCTTCCTTGCTCTGATTTCAATAGACTGCTCAAAGTCAGCCTTATCTAGCAAAGAAGTTATGATTTGAAATTTGCAGGCATTTCTTACTCTCCTTGAGTTTTTTCTTCACTTTTGGAATTGGCGCTATGACTCACATGACAAGACTTTGAAGCCCCTATTTGTGTAGATTCCGGAGTGACAAGAGGAATCGTTTTCTGGCTGTGTTCACAGAAACACGTTGATGGAATAAGTGATTCACAGATTTCCTGGCTATCATTGCCACATTGGCTTGAGATGCTGGTATCCACTAGATCGTTATCAGTTCCTTTCCGCGTCTTGCTGCCCCTCTTCAATAAGTATATTGTCGGTGAATTCGTTTCTATCTAAGGGATAGATGCCAGTTAATTGGAAGCTGTTGATTGAGATCTGAGCAGTCGGGCACTCGATGTATGCTTTTCCAAACAATTCCATCACATCAAAAGCACTTATGGCGCGATAGTTATGACGCAGCCACTGTCTGATCTCTTTACTGTAAGAGGGCCCATAAATGTACCGTCAAGAGACTACATCTTATGCGAAGAATGCGTTAAAAGAGAGAAGATGGTGATATGGTTTCTTCTGGTCAAATCGATCAAATCGATCTTTTGTGTGTGGCTGTAATGACCATCCAGAAGTAGCAACACTGGTTTATCCTCGGTGGACTTAACTAACTGTACGAAGTGTTGGAACCACTAGGTGAATATGTTAGTCTAAATCCAGCATGTGGGGTGAGCAGTAAAAATTGTTCCGGGTGGAGTTGGACATTCATATTTTTTCTAGCAAAGATCACAAGAGGAATTCATGCATACAACAATTGTAACTAATGATCCACGCTCAGCAGATGTCAATGAAAAGATTTGCGTTTTACTTCGAAGACCAACTACTTTTGCTACTTTCGACTGCACACTTGAGATCCCACTCTCGTCGTCGTCGTCGTCGTATATTTTACTTTGTCGTAGAGATCCATAAGATAATTGAAGAAGACTTTTACGTTTTCTTTGCTAAACTCCAGCGCTCTGAAATAAGATGTTCCGGTAAGTTTTCTTTTAGAAAGCTGTGTTTGGTGGCGTTTAAGAAACAGCCTGACCCATTTTCTTTCGGCCATATCGTCACTAAAAGAATGCTTGAGATTGTCACTGCCATTCTTGGCAGGTATGTACGCGTTAGTTTAAAAAACGATGTTTCCATAGTAAGACAATATTCAACAGTGGGTTTTCTAATTTTTGTGCGCAAAACGTCTACAGGGCTGCCGTATTTTGCCTTTGCCAGTTTTTGAAGAATTGATCTGGGCACATGAAGTGTTTTGCTTACTTTTTTTAATCCAAGTTTTTTGCTCTAAGTGCCTTAATGGGTTTAGTCATGTCATTTGATGACCAAGTGGTTGATTTTGTTTTTGGCATCTTTTCGCGTTTCAATTTAAAAAAGAGACCAAAAAATATGATTTATGGTAATTTAAAAAAATTGAGCATAAAAAACAAAGGCCCCGCATAAGAGAACAGTAAAATTATAGGCCCGCTTTAGGCACATCGAGGGAACCCGACTTAAGCACAATCGTTTTTGTGTATCTTGGGGTTATGTTTTTTTTGTCAAGCAACCAACCAATAAACTAATCAATCAATTCATTACTTCAAACATACGATTAATTTGATTTATTTACTTTCAAACTTCGTACACAAAAAGACAAACACGAACGCACGAAAAAGTTTCCCAAAACGGCATAAAAATTTTGGACTGTCAACTATCAACCGTGACAGATTAAAACCAAACAAAGTTTTGTTGACCAAAAAATTAAAACATTGCTAAAGTTAAAACAAACAACTGAAAAAAATTAATGAATTCAGTAATCGACTTAACAATAAAGTCTGAATAAAGATTCTAAAAGAATTAGAATTAAATTGATAGCGACGAATAACGGAAAACTAAAAGTAGTTTAACACGATCATCACAATTTGTTTAATTGCAACGTATTTTACTGTTAAAATTATTCCACACATCCACATAACACTTTTAAGATGGTACAACCCTCAAGATCAACTAATCATAAGCCGTAACAGCATGAAAAATATAATGATCAAAAAATTTAATTAACCGCTACCGTTTCTCAAATTGATGCAAAATACCGCGTTATTTGCAATAACGGTCCAAATACTATAACTTCATCTTGAGTTTGCTTGATCAAAAAAGTTGTCGCAACTCGCTAGCCACTTGTATGCATATCTCAATACGTTAGAAAAAATAACATAATCAAAAACAAGCAAAACTAGGAACCATGTCTTAACAACAAATTAAAATTCTCTGTAAAAAAACTAAAAACAAACGCTATTGTTAACACTGCAAATGACTCTATTGTACAAAAGAATGTTTAAAACCAAAGTTAAAAATTTTAAACGTTTGCGGCACGCACGATGGAATATTTAATCAGGAAGTTGATCGTCTCTTTGCCAAATACAGGGCGCAATTCGCCCAATCGTAGCTTACATTCATGCAAATCTGGTACATCGCAAAGGTCACCAGCTTACCAGTAGTGATGGCCAAACGCAAAACCAAGACAAGACTACATAGGTCTTGGTCTTGGCTTTGCACCAGTTGATCTTACTCTTGGTCTTGTAGTGGTATCCTTAATCTCGGCCTTGCTCTTGGTCTTGAATATAGTTTTGGTCTTGTTCTTGGTCTTGTACGCAAGACTCTTGCAGTCTTGCATTTTTCCACCGTACTATGAATGAAACTTCACAATCAAAGTCAATGCTAAAAAAAATTTTTAATGGATATTTGATTAATAACAAAAAATTAATTTACTTTAATAAAAAGTAAACATTTTTGTCTAACCCACATGAATTAATTATAATAGACACGACATGTTTCGGCTTTTTTAATATCTAAACCATGTACAAGTACAAGTGCATCTGTAAATGGCTTAAGTATTAAAGAGTGGAAACATGCATTGCTTATAATTTTTATTATTAAAAATGATTGTGGATTAAACAGAACTTTTTTTTTATTAATCTGCTAAACTGCAATAAGAACGATGATACAGAATATTAAGTTACTTATTTTTAATTTTACATGTCAACGATCTAACAAGATTTAATTTAATTTTATACTCAATAAACTATCAAAATACAAATACATCAACAAATCTTAATTCATTCTTAATTTTGAAGGGTCTTAAATTGTATATACCTACATTTTTTATTGGATGGTTAAATTTAAATTACAGACAAATAAAAATATTTGTAAAGGTACAAACTTGTTAAAATGTGCTAAACGACCGACAATTTTTTTCCTACAAATATTAAATCATAAGCACTATTGCATTTTCAATGCGTCCGTTGTATTTTATAATAGATGTACTTTTAAGTTTTGAGAATTCAATTGTTTTGAAAAAGGAACAACGCCTCGGCATGTTTGAAGGATTTGCATGAGTATTACAGGCGTCGTGCCGATTTAAAATGCTTTGTAGGTGCCCTTATTGGAAACTAAGTAAAACGTGCTTTTTGGTACAAATTTAGAACTAAGAATTTGGGACTTTTCCACAAGTTGTTATTTTACGATTCATTTTATTACTTGTATATAATTTTATTAGATCATAGAAATGTGAAGAGTTTATATTTGATGAACTCGAAAAAATATTAAATTAATTCAAATAAGCTAATGTTGCTAAAATTCGTAACAGCGTCCTTCAACACTTTAGGAAAAGATAAGAATTAATATTTTATTGGTACCTATTTACCTACATGGTTTTTATTCATATATTATATATTTAGAATATCGTTTTGTTTGAATACAAATTTACTGTAAATTTTCTTTTCTTGAAAAACTAAATCTGTTTTATTGTACACTCTAATTATAAAATGCTTTCTTGACATAATTTATTTCAATTAAATTACATCTTACCAAATTTCAAATAGTTTTAGTTGGTTTTTAAGTAAATATTTCATTCAAGATGATTATAGTAGTTATTTAGTAGTTATAATTTTAACATCATTTTACTAAAGTCGAAACAACTTTTTTTCAAAAAACTTTTTACTTTCACGTATACATACAATAATTTTTTTGGGAAAACAAATGTTTTTTCGTATTTGGGATAAATAAAAATAAATAAATAATCGTTCGTAATAAGAAAAAAACTGCAAGAGTCTCGCAAGATAGTCTTATGTTTTTGCCGATATCTTGCAGAGATAGTTTTGCATTCAGTCTTGGTTTTGCAACCTTGAGTCTTGGTCTTGTTCTTGCTAATGGTGTTGTTATCTTTTTATATTCCGAGATTTTTGGATGACCTAGAGAACTAGATCGCATTCAAAAACATATTTTCCAGATTAATTAATGATAACTCGGATCTTACCGATATTGAAAAGTTGCATTTTCTTAAATTAATTTATTAATTAAATTTTTCGGCCAGCAACTTGTTAAATTGCTTAAAACTATTAGTTGCCAGATATGATCAGCTTAAACTATTAATTCGGAAACATTTAAAATCTATTATGGGACTAGAGCCGTTGTCAAAGGAATCCGCTTCCATTCTGAGAAAAGTAAACGATTTTTTTAGGCACGTTAAAGCACTTTTTTGCTACAACACATCAGTTAATCGAAACGTGTATCATACATGTAACTTCGGAAAAATTAGATCCAACTACTTCATGGCAGTAGAAAACAATACGCAACAAATCCAATTCCGATCTGCCTACCTTAGATGAATTCAAGTCATTTCTCCCAAATTATGTCAAACTTCTGGGTAGACTAGAAGCCACCCCAGTTGAGGCCAGAAAAATCAAAATTCTATTAAAAATTGTTTGTTGCAAACAGACCATTATTTATCCAAATGCGACAATTTTCTCAACAACACCTAAGGATTGTTCTTTAAAGGCGGGAAAGTTGAAGATATGCGTCAACTGTTTTGCACGGGGTCACATGTTACTTCAATGGGTTTCTAGATTTATGTGCCGAATATGTAAAGCTAGACATCATTACTTTGCTTTATGTCAGTCCTTCAATTACTGCTCCTTTGGGATAAGCAAAAGAAACGCATGCATCACAACCTCTTCTTGAATCTCCTATTTTTATTGTTTCTGTTTTCTGCTCGAATACAATCCAGGTTTTGTTGCCAACTACAAACTGTAAAGTTTTTGATTTTTACGGAATTTCCCACTCTATTTGTGTACTTCTTGATTCGAGTAGCCAATGTTTAGACCTATGTAAAAAGTTAAGATATCGCACTTGCCAAAAAACATTTCAGTTTCTGGATTAGATTTCGATTTCCCGCATACATCCGAGTTGTGATATCGAGCTCTCCGTTTGTCATTATCTTTACAAAATTGATCTCTCGTTTCTTGTACTAAACGAGATTACTAAAATGCTGCATTATTTTCAGGTAGATCATTTTAAAGTTGTGACTCCAGATAACATCCGAGTGTCTGACGCATTTTTATGGTCGTTCCTGTCAAATCGATCTGTTGATAAGCTTATTAACTTTTTTCGAACTGGTCTGCATTGGATAGATGTTGTTAGGCCCCAATCTGCTGTGTCTTTAAAATACCTTGGTTTGGTTGGATCGTGTCTGACTCTATGCGTTCTAGTTTTTCCAAATGACTTTCGACCACGTACTCCTGCGCGCTTCCTGGTTGGAAAACCTTTAACAACATTTTCTAGCGTTACTGGAGTTTCTACTTCTCGATTGATTGATGATAAAAATTAACCTCCTAAGATGTATGATAGGAACGTTGTTAAATCCTTCTGGTGGGAGAGGCAGATGGAAAAACACTACTTAGTGTGTTTTTTAGGCAAAGTTGTGTGGACTAATGTGTCCACTTTCTCAGGCCACTGTATTTAATAAAAAACACAACATTATTAATACAAGCATAAATACAACTAGGTAATTAGAACTAGTATTTCAGCTAATATAAAATTATAAAAATTGTTTTGTTATTTTAGAGTAACTAAAACTAGTCAGATGTAAAAAAACAAAAAACATACTTACAAAAAACTAAAAAAAAGAAGCGATGATTCGCCAAAAACACAGTCAACGGTAAAAAATAATAAATAATGGAAAACATTAATTATGTAAATGATTTAAAAAAACAAGATTAGTTACAGCATAATCATAACCTTAATTTAATGCTCGGTAATATTTTTGTAAATCCAGTATGCAATGCAAAACTAAATCCAGTTTTATTTCTTCATTTTTGAGTAATTCAAGTCGCCAATTTCATAGTCCTGTTTTTGTTCTCTTTTTGTAAAATGTTATATGTTTTATTCTAAGACTTGGTGAAAATTTTTTCAGTTTTTTTTCTTCTTTTTTGAGAGAAAAGTTGCTGGTTAATCGCTCCAACATGGAAAACTAAGCGACTTAAACTTAGGTTTGACTTTTTTCAGACGGATCAGTTTTCTCAAAAATTAAGGGAGTCGGATTGTCTTTATTGTTGGTTTTTATCGTTTCTTTAATCATTAATCTAATTTTGAAACTGTTTTTACTCTGTAACCTTAAGCAGGTATTCTTGCTGAGTGTTATCAACTGTAAGTAGTTGAACCTAGATTTTTAACAAAGTTGTTACTCTTCCTCCTTTACTTTTCTAATCCTAGCTTGAGACAGACAATGGCGTAGTTACGTTTCTTGTTTTAATTAAAACAGTTCGTGCTAGTATACCCAAATACAACTATGCTTGCATTGACATTCTTTCGGTAATGTGAGTTTTGTAAGACGTTCTGCCTATTGTATCTACTGTGCACTTGTTCGTTTTAAAGTTCGTAAGATCAGTCTTGTTGGTCTATAATTTACTACTTCTATAACAATGAAATAGAGATAATAAAACTAAAACGAAATAGTAAAAGTAGCCAATAAACATAAAATAAATGAAATGATTTACAAATAAAATAAATAAAAGAAGCAATACTGTACAACATTTGACAAAAAAGACACGCCTAGAAATAATTGTCAACATTATTATACTATCTAAACAAACTAAAACGAGGTTAATGCATGAATTAATAGTCTTTCTTTGAAAAAACAGCTAATTGAATAATCAGTTTAATTAAATCGTGAAAAAAATATCAACGATTTTGCGATACAAATAAATGCTTTTTCTATAATAAATTTACTTGCATTGCTCTTTATTCTAATACTGTTTAAGTTTATTTTTAAAACACAGGATAAAATATTCAACGTATTTAAATTACACTAAACCCTATTGAACGTTTAGTTGATTTTGCTTGATGCTAGTTTTTTTTATCTAAACGATTAATTCGATCACTTAAATTTCAAATTTGCAAAATACTCTATTGCAGTGTTTCTAATTTGCAAGATAATTAATTAATTATTTAAAGTGTTTGATTTTTTGTTATGAAGTTTATAAATTATGACTATCACACAACTTTGTTGATTTTATCACGCTGACACAATGTAGGGCATTTAGTTTTTAAATTTTTACCACATTGCGACGATTATTTTAAGCTTTTTTCTATTATGTTTTTGACCAATTTAAAACATTAATAGTATTTTTTTTTAATTTAATTATTATATATGAAATGTTACCAACTTAGTGGTTACACAATTTTTTGGTTGTTAAGCAATTAACAAGCCAGAGTACATACGTTAATTAGAATACTTTTTTAGAAAGTCTTTGAAACTCTGTTGTATTATCTTTGTAATAATAAAATATGAAATTTTTCATTATTAATAATATTATTTTCTGTATATCGCCTGGTAAAAACATTCGGCCAATTAAATAATTAAAATCAAAAGATTCTTTTGTTTACGTTCTGTTAACATTGTATGGAAATAAAGCAGTTAAAGTTTTGATAAAGGAACAGAAACAGTAGCTAAAACCCACTTGCTCGTTAAATTTAATCTAAACAAACACAACGATGCAGTATTAATTAAATTATAAGAGCAAAAATAATTGTTGAGTTATTCTATTTACAACAATTTGTTTTACAAAATGCATCAAAGTAACAATTTTAATTAATTAGATCCTTTGCTGTTAGCGGCACTCATACTCAGATGACGGTTATAGTACTGCCGCCGCGACGCGTGTCGTACACATGTAGAGCACTACACAATTAATGTCGGATGTAATGCACGAGCAGCGGCTTTGTCTCCGGTTGTTTATGGGTTATTGCAACCGATATAAAAGCCATTGATTTGGAACGATTACAACATGGTTCGTTCTGGCTGTACGTTCTGATGTATGTACCTTTTAACTCATTTCATAGACTTACGTCATAAACTCGTAGATTTTGCAAATTTACATACATTTGTAAACGTAATCAAACAATGGCGTTCAGTATTATTTACTCATGTTAAACGAAACGTTCGTCGCAAGTACATATATATGTTGAAAGTTCTACTTTTACTTCTATAAATAACATATAATCGTTTCAGAAAAACATTCTTAAGATATTGACGAAATATTGTAAATAATCTTAAATGTAAACAAAATAACAAATAAACCTGATGAAGATGAGTATACAATAACTATAAAGAAAGTCGTAACGCGATTCAATATAAATTTTTATGAAAACAACACTGTCGTGCATCATTCATAATTCACAGATTGGACCTTCGCAAAAGCAGAGATGGAATTTATAGAAAACTTTACATTCCGAAATTATTCTAAAGTCGCTCAACACTGCAAATGTGTATTTCTAAGTTTTTGATTCGTAGAATTTTACTAATTAAGTTTGTTTAAGTTAGACACCTTAATTTGTGTTATTATTCAGGGAAGAAACTTACGCATCAGAGTATTTACGAAACTATGGTTCTTCTCAATCACTAGGTATTAATTGTTTTGAGCAAATAATTGCTTACATTACAAGCCATCTAATCTTTTTTTAGGTTCATAAACATAACATTAATGAACGAAAAACCCAGTAAAATTTGTACAACATAACCATGTTTTAAAAGTGTTTGAAAATAGAGTACTAAAATAGATAAATGCTTAAGTTTTAAACTAATGAGTTTGGTGTTTATGTACTGCTTGAATACAAATTTTATGATAACACCTGAGTTAACTCATAGTGCACAAATTTTTTAAATTGATGAAATTCTCATTTAAAATTAGTGACCTTGGAGACAAATTATATGGTATAAAACTGAACGTTATAACTCTTTTTTGTTTTGAAGCGTTTATAGAGGTATAGATAATTTTTTTTTGGTAGACTGCATATCTCTTTTGAATCATAAAGACACTTAGATAGAGCTTGTTCAGTATCTTGTAGCAAAACCAGTGTCAGATAAGACGGCTAGTTTAGCTAATAACTACGCTCTTCATGTGTATAGTGAGAACGCTACTGTATTTCGCCACCATGTAATTTTAAACCGGTTACATCTTTTGACAGCCCAATTGTTTACTGAACAGTTTTTTGTTACAGGAAACTGAATAAGCTCTATCACAAGTCTTTGTCGTTTCTACATTGTTTTGATTTCTTCTTGTAATTGATCATATGTATTAATTTTTTGTTGTTATATGTTTTCTTAAAATTGAAAGAGTTAGGTACGGTTATAACAATCAGGTACACTGCCTCAAAAAAGTAAATCGACACTTTTAAGCGCGATCTGCAAGGTAGGCAGCCAAACTTACGTTATAACAGATAGGCTAGTTAAATTTGACAACATTGGCATTGTAGACATTACTTGCAGCAATATTACGCGGTTACTAACCATTTTTTATAAGCATCGCCTCAAGCGTTCAAAGAACATGTTTTTTTGCTGCAAATATGTATCTAAATTGTCCCATAAAGATTGAAATTTTTTTCGCCGAATTTTCTATTTAGGTATTTATGTTCTCTGCTCAAGTTTTAAATTAATGCTATAGCCCTTAATTAAAAACGTTATAAGTCATTTATAATTTAATTTATAATTAAAATAAATTTAAAAAAATCCATTAATAGTTTGAAGAAATTTAAACTGCAAGCCCAAATATGAAATTGCTGTTTTAATTAGCCTAAATTTTTAATAATTCTGGATTAAATTAAAGTCAACATTCCGATTTTCGTTGTAAAAGAAGTATTATCGTCATTTGAAAGTAATTAGTGGTTGAACATTACAAATTCTCATAACATTTATTCATAGCATTTTTTTTTTAAAGAAAATGGATTTTTATGAAAATAAGTAAAATCTGATGTTTAATTGTTTTTTTGATTACACTGTCGTAATACACGGAAAAAATTCAACTATCCTGATTTAACCCAATTTATGGATGATATCGAACCTACTAGTTTAAGTAGTAGACAGAAAGTATGCGTAACTCAAATTTACTTATCTCATATCTGTGCCTGTAGAGTTTTATTTTCAGGCGGTTTTCGTAAAATATTATTTATATTATAACAAAAAGAACAAGTGGCGCGAAATCAATATTCTTTTAAAAAGATATTATCTTTAGTTAGATGTAACTGAACTGGAAATCAAAACTAATATGAGTTTCGTTACCTATAAATGAAAACAGAATTATTGTTGGTTTTTGTTAAAAATAAGTAATGGAAGTATATCACCAAACATTAAAAAATCAGTCTCTTTTTTTTGTACAAAATGATCAACAACGTTTATATAATTAATAATACCCAATACTTCGAAAACCTGACAATTATAAGTAACGATTAACCTAAAAGATATCACATCGTGGGATATACATAGGTTGCACTCATGCAAAGCTGAGACTAATGGCTAGTATTTAACACGTTCAGCCCCGCGGCTAAACTTTCGTCACAGCCTATGAACCGCAGGGCAAAGTTTATTTTGAATTTTCTTCACAGCTTATGCGATCGTATTTAATTGGGCTATACAGTTGTATTTGAGCGTCCTGTGTCCCTAAAGCATTACCTTATGCGAAATATTAGCTTTTCTTATTTTTTCTTTTTCTTCAAGTAATTCAAATTAATTTTGATTAAGTATAATATTAAATGTGTGTTCCTGTTATTTGTTTAATTTGAATATAAGAAAAATGACAAAAAAATTTTAAAAATGGAAAATTTATTAAGTATAATAGGAGTGAGGTTTTACATATTACAAATTTTTTTTTCAAATATTGCTATCTGTTTTTTTGAACACTAAACCATTCTATGATCACTTTTCTTTTGAACCGAGAACAGGTTTATGGACCCCACACTAGTAACATGATTTTTTTTACATTTTTTACAATTTAAAAATTTTGTTTATTACTTTTTCTTAAATTTTTATTTATATTGATACACCATGTAAAGTACGCAATGGCAAACAAAAATTATTGGGCAAATGGAAAGTATAAACATTTTTACTTGGAGCCAAAAATGTTCAATAAAAATTTAAAAACAAACTAAAAAAATGCCAAAATTTTAAGCGTTATTCCATACTATTAGAATCAATTTTATGTGTCGCAATAGTTGCCCCACCAAATTTCGGCGTAATGCAGAAATTCTAAGTAGACGGGGCGGTTCCAGGCGCGGGAGGGGCCCCCGCTTTAAAGAAATATCGTGTAAAAATAAGATGAGAAAATGAAAATATCCATAAATAAAAAAATAATGTTTTATCATTTAAGTAATAAATAATAATAAAACAAGTACAATAACATCAACAAAATATAATATTACAAAGAAGTAAAACTTTTTAACGAAATAATTACAAAACATTAATAATTTATAGTTCTGCAACTCTTTTTAAATTTATATTATCTACTTTTTTCCTTTACTTTTACTTATTATTTTGCCTTTTTTGACAATGTTAATAAATCCTCCATATAGGGTGCAAAACATTACATTTGGCAAACGTAATGAATTTTGCAATCATTTGGATTTGGTTCATTACATCTCAATTATTTTAGAAAATCTAGAATCGTTGATTATAAAACTAGTATAATTATTCACCTACATCACAGGAAATTGTTTATAATGAAATTAGTCACATAGCAATTGCGTATCAAGTTTTTCACGTCTCTTAAATTAGCTTAAGTTAGCAAAATCAAATAAAACATAATTAGGAATTGTTACAAATTTTTTGTAAAAGCTTTCTTACTTTTTTAATTATGCATTAAACTTGAGGCGAGTTAGTAGTACACCATTCTAAACAGTGTTTTAAGGAATGTGTATTTTGTTTAAAATGTGTGTAGAATTGTTATTAATTAATCGCAAAAGAAAAAAGCTGATAGTTGTATTATTATTCTACACACATTTTAAGCAAGAAATAAATTAATTACAGCACTTTTTAGAATGGTGTACTGCTAACTCGCCTCAAGTTAGCCGAAAAACGTTCAACGCAAAGAACTAAGCGCGAAAAATTATCGTCCTTTGCAGACAGCTCATAGAAGTGGAAGGCCATCTCTCTTATCCAGAATTGAAAAAGACAACATTATCCAAGATGCTCGTTTGACTCCATTCACATCTTCCGCCACCATTGGCGAAAGACTACAGCTACAATCCAGTTTGCAAACAATAAGGAATATTTTGAAAGCTGAAGGAATAAGCTGCTATCAACCTGTAAAGAAACCTGTAATAACTGAAGAAAATGCCTACGGGACATTGCAGTTTTCAGAAAAATATTTAAATTTTGATTGGAAAGTTCAGATTCAGATGAAAAAACCTTCTGCACTTCCCAAGATATTAAAAAAGTTCTTTGAAGACCACGTTATTCTGGATAAGAATCAAAACATGTGCAACCCAACAAAAGAAGTGGAAGAATTAGTGCTGCGTACTAGGGATGGATGAATGATGCTGGCCCAGGGAACACCACTTGTCGATGGACGCTTAACTGCTCAAACTTACGTGACGATTTTGGAAGATGTTATGTTGGCCTCCGTACGAGCAATTTATTCCGAAGGACCAATTCGGTTTGTTCAGAACGATTCTCTTATACATACGGCAGCGGTAGTTCAAGAATAGTTCTTACAACATCCAGAAGTGGAAGAAATCTGTTGGCCACCTAACTCACCGGATTTGAACTCTATAGAGAATTTGTGAGCGGCGGCCGTGCGTGGGCGGAACGATGAACTGAACAATAACATAGAAATACGAAATATAAACAATTTGCATTGCCATATTAATACCATGTGGGCAATATTTCAAAAAGCTAATATATGTGTCAATTTAATCAATTCGATGCCAGGCCGTCTACGGGAATATATAACCAATAACGGATATTACACCCATTACTAGCATGGAAAATAAAAATATTTAAATAAAATATTAAATCGTTTTTTAATCATGTTTTTTATTAGGATTTTCTGTATCTAGTTTTGTTCTTGTAATGTAAATACCGTTTATGTATAATTTATAATAGAATCTAAGGTAGTACTTCTATTAAAATGTAGTAGGTACTATAATAATCTAAAACATAAAAAAAATGCAAACTACCAAATTGCAAATTTCAGTTCATTACTATTAAACTTAAACTAAAGAAAGCGGAAAAATATATTTCGCATTTTTCTAATTTTGTAATTTTTAGATTCACAGCATAGGTATGCATTTTCAAATTTTATTTGGAGTTTTTTTAGCGTTCTGTATGAGAAATTAGACTTGATTTTATAAAGAGAGTATCCTTTAATTTTTTATACGCATAATTTAAAAAGAGTAATGGGAATGTATACTGCAATTGTTCGATCACTAATTACGTTTTAATGGTGATAATACTTCCTTTGCAAAGAAAATCGAAATGTTGACTTTAATTTAATCCAGATATATTAAAACTTTTAGGCTAATTAGTACAGTAGTTTTATATTTGAGCATACAGTTTATCATTATTCGAGCTATAGATGGAACTTATTTAATCATAAATAACATTTAAAATATTTTAATTACTTAAGCAGAGAACATAAATAAATAGAAAACTCGGCAAAGAAGAATTTAAAACTTTAGAGTACAATTTAGATTATATCCAAAATATTTCTACTATTGTTGTATCTGGGTATCATTCTTTCTGTGCATGCTTTTAAGTGATGTGCTTCGGACTTGATCAATGTTGTTATTTTTCTATAAAAGATTATTTATTTAATTGATCTTTAACTATATTGACATTTGTGCATTTTTTTTGTTACGGAGGTTGTCCCATGTCGTGCCCGGGGCTTCCTGGTTTGCCTATTCT
Source organism: Aquatica leii (assembly GCA_035610365.1). Lineage (NCBI taxonomy): Eukaryota > Metazoa > Arthropoda > Insecta > Coleoptera > Lampyridae > Aquatica > Aquatica leii. Next base: position 70,389,261 of record CM069435.1, read on the forward strand.
TGAGAACAACTGGAACATAACGAAATTTCTCCATCAGTTGCTCGTAGACTATTGCGGAGTTAGTTGATTTACAGCACTACGACTTTATACGTTCCTTATTTTTTTAGCCATCTTCCGTTACTAATGTCTTGTGGCTAGCTGAACATTGTTTTAAAAATAAAAGTAGTAATAATAAGTATAGACATAAAAATAAATAGATAAAATCAGCGTATGTAAAAAAATCTCGTAAAATTACAATCAAGACATTGTTACTCGCCCAGTGTTCTCGGCAGTTAAGCATTTGAGGAATCAATTGCTCGGAAGTCAGTCCAATTAGTTTTCCACTAAGGCCGGTTTATTGTGTATAGGCAAACACCGTATGTTCCACGTAGTTCATTTCCCACAGTATATGCATTGCGGATTTGGTCTTTTTTGGATCCCATGCAAGTAGATGGCAAAGCAGACGTACCCTGACAATATCTAGGTTATGTGATAATTTAATTTCCTATGATATCTACCTAACCACGGTTCAATGTTGGGGATGAATCGACGTGTGCGTTTGCTCTTATTACCGTTTTGCCAACTTGCCTGTCAGCTTTGTGAAGTCAGTTCTTTCAGTTGTTTTTTGCTTACGGTGCCTTCTCTCATAATGTGCCTCTTGTCTGTTAGAAGGTCTCAAGGTACAGTTCCAGTAAGTAGTTGTGCTGCTTTCGTAGTTACAGTTCTGTAGCTCATAATAATTATAATACATGCTTTCTTTTGTACTTACCGGACTACGAAGCAGCTCGTTTCGACGCGACCACGTCGACGCGTTCATTTCGACACCGTCGTTTCGACGCGAGATCATCTCGACGCGAGATCATCTCGACGCGAGTTCATTTCGACGCGAGCTCATCTCGACGCGAGTTTATTTCGACGCGAGCTCATCCCAACGCTAGAACACACCGCAATACCGCCTTTACTTCAAATTAAAAGTAAGGTATTTCGACACATATCATCAATATAGAAATAAAACCAGATTCAAATATTTATTAAAAAATAATTATAGATATAATAAAAACTAAGTAATAATATGCATTTTAATCTATGCGAAAATTGTGTGCGATGCCTCTAAGGTATTCTAACATTTCACGATTTTCAAAATCCTGAACTAACGCCAAAATACGTGTATCTGCCTGTTGGTACCTACAACGTTTCCTTGGTGCGTTATCGCCGCGAATAAAACGCTCATATAGTTGGTCAATAGATTTTTGAACAGCCCGAATCCCATCAATAAATTTCCATAAATTTGGGTGATCTACTCCAAATTCGGCCTGCAAACGTCTATGAGCCGCTTCAGCATAATTGTTTGTGCGCGCTTCATTGTTTAACGTACGCGTATAACAAGACCAAATTTTGAGATCGAATAAAGGACGGCGTCGACGATTATTGCTCTGCATTCTACCAACGTACGTGTCCTCAAAATAGTCCAAAATTGGCCCTAATTCATCTGGCAATGCATTATTCAACACTTCTAACCCATTTTCTATTTCATTAATTGGGACAAACGCCAAAGCTGGTATCATACGAGCATGAAGTGCAAAATCTGCATTGTCATTGTATTGTCCTATTAGTCCTTCTTCTGTCAATTTTCTTTTTAAATTTTTTACTAAATGAAATAAACATCCATTCAACTCCGCCAGAGGAAACGTTGATCTAAAACCATTAATTACAGCAAGTTCGAAATCGAGAGATATATGAGATGGCTGGAAAGTAGGCCAAATGCCACAAATTAAACGGATCATGCGGGTGTAAGTATCCTCTTCTTTGTTTGGCAGTAGTACATACAAAATCGGTAAAACGAAACCACCGCGTTCTGCCATAATGACGAAGATCTGAAAAAACAATTAAATTACAAAACTCAAATCAAAGTTAAAATAATTCTGCAAATTAATCAAATGAAAATTTTGAATTTATTATACTCAATACCCACAAAAACCTTATTATCAGAAATAATATTACATTTCAAGTTCAAAAATGAGTACCTACGGAATCGCTTTCTTATAGTTTTAAGTACAACTAACTGACCATTTTTCCCAAAATCGTATAAACTACAAAGTAAAAGCATTCTGAAAATATGGCCTGACATCCTGTATCAAAATAGCAGTTCTGGACAATTAGGGATTCTTACTTACTTGTTGAAATAAATTTGGAGCGAGTTTAAAGGTCCCATCAACGTAAATTTTCTTTATTTGCAAGATCCAAGTTTGAATAATAGTCTTGCCGAAAATGAGCATTCTCTTTTCGTCACCAACTTCAGAATCGGCCAGCAAAAAATTTTCTTCTTCATAATTTCTGTAATTGTCTGGAATTTCAATAAAAGCACGATCAGGAGGTTGTGCTGGAGCTACATCAATTGCTCGTCTTGAACGCTGAATCATTTGTCGAACAGAATTTTGATTTGGAAAGCAACCCATAGCGCCAATCGTCATTGTTTGAGTGGCATTTGTACGAATTTGACTTGGGATTTCTACACTCTCAATGGCTCGACGTTTAATTACGTTAATTGTGCGGACCACCTCGACTCGCGCAGCATCATTTCCATGGCAGTGTTCACTAACAACCTGAATAAATTCACCACTTTGAACGTCTGTGTAAATAAGATCTTTACATCGGTTATTTTTTCAATTTCAACATCACATCGCCACTAATTTTTAGATCCATTACCAATTAACTTATCTAAACAACACAAGTATCCATTATGCTCATATTTTTCTTTATTACGAATTGAACGTATCATTGTGAATGTAATGTAAAGACTAATAAGCTACGCGAACCACCAGTCCCATTACCCATTTCATTTTCTTCCGTCATAATTTATTGTTTTATAATCCTCTTTCACAGCGTGAATCAACCGGACAATAAGCAAAGAATAAATACTTAAACTTAGATAGTATTGAGTATTGTTAAACTAAGCCGTTGTACAGGTAAACCCCAAGAGCAAACCTTTAAAAACATTCTCATAATTATTGTTAGGTATGCAAAATTTCTATTTTTAGGGGATAAATGAAATTCCAAGTATTGTAACATTTTCTATGTTTAGATACCGTCTTTACCACAGTTGTAGAACTTGTCAATAAACAACTTACAAAGTTATTTTTTAAAATTATTCACTGCACACATGACCGCTGCAACAAACATTAGCAAAGCTATTGTTTTAATATATGTGTTTAATGATCACTGACACTGTGAATTTTATTACATATTAAAGAAAATTTTTTTTTTGTTGCCATAGTATCAAATCACGTTTTTATATTATGTACCAATATTTTCCTAATTGTCTTTGACCTATTTAATAACCTATATTGCATTTTTTATAACTAAACAAAATAAGTACCCTTAGATACAAGCCGATACTTACATTACATTAAAGAAATTACCATAACGTTTAATGAATCAAAAATACAAAATTCATGATTTAAAGGATGGGTTCTCGTCGAGATGAGGTCGCGTCGAGATGAGGTCGCGTCGAGATGAGGTTGCGTCGAGATGAGATCGCGTCGAAACGATCTCGCGTCGAAACGGCGGTGTCGAAGTGGGAGCGTCGAAGTGGCCGCGTCGAAATAAGATGTACCGACTGGACTATACCTCGATACTTTCCCATCTTCAGAGCTTTAGTCCATATGGGCGCAGCATATAACATGCTCAAAGACACAACTAGTATCAAACGCCGTTTCAACATACCTGGGACATTCACGTTCGACACAATTTTCGATAGTGCTGATGCCGTTTTGGCAGCTTTGGTGGTGACTATCTTTCTGTGGTAATTATAATTTAAGTGTTTATCTAGAAATACGCCGAGGTATTTGACTTAGTTTACCTCTGTCTTGTTTGGCGCTAACTCCAGTTTGTGATTTGTGAGCCGGTTATAGATCTGAGGGATCGCCGTATTTGTCACTCTCACGAGCTCATCTTTGGTCCTTGCGCTAGTTATTCACGCAACATCGTCTGCAAAAGCAACAATTTTAGTTTGTGGGACCAGATCCATTCTTAATAAATTATCGAAGGTTGCATTCCACAGGGTTGGCTCCAGTACCGAACTTTGCGGGGACTTTGCAAGTCACCTGGATTGTTTCTGAATCATCAAAACACAGTATCATCAGTCCTCTGTTGCTTAGGTATTCTTGAATAATGTTGACCAAATAAGATTCTACATTTTTAAGCTTTAGTGCTTCAACTATTACTGGTCATGCCAGAGAGTTGAAAGCGTTTTATCTATCTGGTCTTCTATGTGCCTGCACGGGTCGTCCTGGCCTATTGGTCGACATTCTCTATGGCATTCATAGTAAATCTGCCACGTCTAAAACCGTACTGGTGTATTGATAGACCTCTTGCCGCTCTTGCCTAAGAGAACGAGTCTGACCATTTTTCCACTTTTCCAGGAATTATTGAGTTTGCAGTGTGTAGTTTATAAGGTAGGTGATCATTTCGGGTGATATGATGACTACCATAGGTTTTGGCGTTATTTCACTGTACAAGCGCGAACGCCGGGCAAATGCCTCTCTTAGTTCTCAGTCTATTTTATTGACGTTCCACGTTGGATGGAAGTGTTGATTGCTAGTGGTTGACGTGTTCTTTGTTCTTTTTAGGAAATGTACCTATGGTCGCTTAGCGTCTTGTCAATCATCACTTTTCATCCACTGATCCTTGGGAACATTTTGGAAAGTACGTCCACAAGAAGAAAAAGTGGGCGAACTGCCCACATTCATTATACTCATAATTGGTGCCGCTTTTGATTTAGACAAAAGTCTGTTTCTTTTGTCTTCTTTTGTTTCTCTAAAAGTGGATTGAGTTCTTTTGTTGATCTTGGCGTTGATAAGCACTGATTTAGCCCCAAATATGTTTAAAATGGCCCTTATCTTACACAGCGACTCGTTCAGGGCTTCAATTGTCTTTTTTTTTCTGAACCGCTTAGTTTGATGTATTTTTGTTATTTAGTTCAATGCACGCTGGTTAGCATCCTCTAAAATTACGTAGGTATTGTCCGTCTTGTTCTTGAGCTTATTCGAGTCTTCTTTTGTAGCCGTGTAAATTTTAAGAGATCACTGTAGCTGTGTTACGGCCAATACCTCGTTGTAAGTGTTGGTGTTGTTCAGCAGTGATTGCATTTTGTTAACCTCCTCGGCCTCTACGGTTTTTTTGGCATCTTTCACAAAGCGAGGCTCTGGTATCAGCGCTTATTAGTTTTTTAGCATTGCTTTTTATTTTGGGGGATTTAAGCTCGCTCATTAAGCTACTTATTCTTTTATACTTTTGAGAGATTAGTATAATCTTGTGCGAGCTTAAAGGTGTTGCGCGTTTCGCCATTCCATTGTTTTATAAGACCAATCACCTTATCCAAGAGGTTCTGTACGCACAGGGTGCGCCTTAAGATGTCTCCATCGCTTTACCATTTCCTTTTAGTCGGATTGGCACTATCTTACATTTGTGCATTTGCTAATACCGAACCTCCTATTTACGTCTTAGCTGAATCTATTGACAATAATGTTTTAGTTGTGTCATGTAAGTTTCTTTTAAATATTCTTCTCTTTAAGTTTTAGGTAGAAGAATGGTACTTCGTACAATTACTGGTATTATTTTCTCTTATTTACTTTTTATATCTATTTCATTTCAATAGCTACATTCGAAAACTTAGTTTCGTTTTCTTCAAAATTATTATATTAATATTATTTGGTTACCGCAACATTCACTAAAAATACAAGAATTTAATTTAAATCAACAATTACAATACCTTAGGTGGATATTTGTCACTTTTCTATCAGTTAAATAGGTCGTTAGTACAGTCTAAAAAATATGTTTTCTAGCACTGGCTGTAGTTGATACTTATAGCAAGGAACGTGTATGTGTTAGGTAACCCAAATATATTGGCTAATTTTTGATAAAAAAAATATTTAATATGTGGTTGTATATAGGCACGTAATCAGTATTAACAAAATCATGTTAAAATATTTTCATTTAGTTTTAAATAATTTTATAACTTGTTTAAATGCTTGAAACCACAATTTTGTTAAATCTTTATGCTTAATATAAATAAACAGTAGTCTTAAAGGTATTTTAATCTAATTTTCAAGCGATATGTAACCGTAAAGTTTACAGAAAGTTTAACGTCCCACTGTTCCTCTAAGACAAATTAGTATTGTAGTGAATCTCCGTGTAAATAATTTTCATTGTTAGTTTGAGAATAATGTACTTAAGCAAACTTAAATAGAAATTACTTTGAGTTACAATATTTAAAGTAGCATGCATGCACAATGTAAAAACAATAATTAATTCTGATTGATGAGACAAAATCAAGGTATGTTCTTGATCTAGTTTTATTGAGACGTAGAAGAAAGCTATGTTTTGTTAAACTTATTATTATTGTTAAGCTTAGTTACCAATACTTTTATTGTGTAACAACTGTTTAATTATAAATAATCAATGCATTTATTAAAACTAAAATCAGATGGGTTTGTTCATCCGGACGTATTAAGTACTAAATACTTAATTCATGTGACAAGCTTTGATAATATGCTTTTAAAAGAAAATTTCGATAATAATAATTAAATGTCTACTATTAACAAATTTGGATCGAACTGAATACATAAGGTTTACATAATGTTTTAATCACGACTATCACTACTATACTAGCAAATGTACTTTAGTTGATTAGTAGATAGCATTACACTGTGTTTAGTATTAGTAACAGTTTGACGCGAAACATCTTGCTATATCAGTTTTAAAGAAATCTATCTATAGCTCCATGATTTTTTTAATACAAATTATAAAGTAACAGTTGCAGCAATTGTTTCTTGGGTATCTCTAGTGTAAGATGCTAAAACTTGGTTGACTAGACACAGTCATGAACTTATGAATGGCTCACAATATTGTAACGAATTTGAATCTAATTTATTAAAACTAACCTTACACGTAATTTAGATATGATTGTTATAAAAATAATTAATTTTTAGGAAACTAACTAATACTAATAAAACGTAACGATATTAAAAAAAAAAACTTATAAGTAATTTAGATATGACTAACACTGGTTATTTATAAATAATGTTTGCAGATAACTTTCACTTTTATTTATCTACACTTGATGTAGTTGTGTATTTTAACAACACGTTTACACGAAGCTGCTTCACTGCCCTTTTCTTAAAACTGTTCTTTGCAGAAAACAGGATGCGGCACCGGTAGAAATGGTCCCGACGATAGCAGTAGCTCTATCCATTTCGACAACTTGCTTGAGCATAAAAGTAGCAGTTAATAGAGTATTTCTGAACCTTAGATAGTAACTGCAGACCAATACTTGAACGCCTGGAAGACGACCTCAATCGTATTTCTAACTGTCCTCCACTCCAGTTGATCCAAGCTGCAATCAAGCTTGAGTACTCCCATTCTTGTCTTGTATAATGGCTTTGCTTGTGAGTACTTCTTGGTGACCAGATAGAAAATGGAGCGTCGACTATGACGTATTTTTAAGACTTTGCCGTCCATCGGTCGCTGTTTTTGTAGTTCATCAAACTAACCAAACTTATTCTTAAATACAACTGCAATACCCTTGGACATCTGAAGATCTTTACTCACTCAATGTGCAATGGCGTAATCTCTTCCTGTTTGGAATAGGTTTTGTTGATTCTCGGTTGTAAGTTCAAACCTAGCCTTTCCAGAACTCCCATGCATGCTCATAAACATATCAAAATCTATTCCATCGACTTGATTCCTAGTTCTGTTTGTTGATAGCATGGTTCGGACCAAGTTTTGGGTAACGTCGTTATCGCCAGCAAACGGGGCTAGACGATCGACTGTGAACCACATTAAATTTAAATAATTTTGCTGCTTGCGTACGGGTTACGGGCATAAATTAAAAAACACCAATAACAACTCTAAGGAAAAAAATCCGTTTACTTTTAAAATGCATTAATTTTTTCTATAGCACTAAATTTTAGAAACGAATTTTTGTTATTAAATGCGTAGGTTTAATTATTTAATAAAAACACGCAAAGACGACCTAATCACTTGTTTGTTAAAATTGCGACCTGACAGCTGATACCAATTGTAAGGAGTTTTTAATTTAATTTATTTAAACTAACGATTTACACGTAATTGTGAAGCTCGCGAGCAAAAACGTTAATTTGTGGAAAATCAAAGAAAACGTTTTTTGAGAAAAATAACATATTCAGATATAATTTCTTTATGCGTATGAATGCACTTGAATATTATGAAGATGATGACTAGGTGTCAACATAGCACTTCATTTTCTAACCTCAAAGGAAGAAAAAGAAAATTGTATTTATCCCCGTTTGCTGCATAAGTTAGATTTTATCGTTTTTTTATACGAAAATGAAAAATCGACTCAATAAGTTGTAGAAAATATTACCTTCTTTGGTAAAAAAATATTAACTCGTGGTATTGATGTAAACTGTATATTTGTTACAAACAAAAATAAAAATACGAATTTTCAGATAAACTCAACAGAATTTATATTTATACATTTGAAAAAATAACAAAAACTAAAACATTATTAAATATGTACGGCATGTTCTTCTGAGAGACAGTCACAACATTATCTCCTTCTTCTTCTTCCTCCTCCTCATATCCTTCAGTATTTAATAGTTCTTTATGCCCCACCATATTCTCATCCTTTTTTCACTGAACTTCAAATTGCTTCTCCAAAACGTCTGTTAACGATTTTTTCTTCTTAGAGGGTATGCCTATCTGCAAAAGTGATTTACTTACGGATAAAAAATTACATAATTTAATGTCCTGGTTAATTTTATCGTTTATTTCGCAGTAGTAAGTATCCGTAATATTTATATGTCCGTTGAAGTTAATATGTGGGACCTTTGTGGATACAAAACCTATTGAATATAACCAAGCGTTGATCAAAATCACAATGCCTTATACTTACATTTCTGTACCTATTTTATAAATTAATAAACCCTCTCGTGTATCCTCTTTTTTTTGAGGGTTTTTTCTGCTTTCTCCGTAATCTCTCATTGTTGTCTTTGACAACAGAATTTGCTTCAGAATCCATTAATATCCACAAAGTTTAATTCACAATACACAATAATACACATACAGATAATAAGGTTATACGAATAAAAAAAAAATTATTAGGAACAATATAATAATTACTAATTCAGTTATGATTTTTTTTACTACTTGGTTTTACTGTACCTTGCGATTTGAGTTTTTGTTGTATACTGTCGAAACACATGTAGGTAGCGAAAAGAGGTTTAATTTGTTTTTTTGAGGTTAAGTACCAGCTCGTAGCCATTTTATTAATACAGCGGCGCGTAACGATAGGTTTAGAAGTAATCGGGTTTCTTTATTTTCACCACGAGCGTACCCTGTATGCTACATTGCGGTTATTGTTGGGGCACGCGGAAATCAAGTTTTTGATATCAAACCCTCCGACCGGGTGCATATTTGTTGATTGTTAATTTTATAGTTAATAATTTTTTAGTAAGTTCTGGAAACTTCTACATTTATCTTTGTTTTGGTTTGTAATTATGTAATTTATTTCAATTGGATTTAAAGCCGTTTCCGTAACGCAATGTTGTGTGGCATATATGTACATATATTTAGCAGCAGATCAATTTAAGCTGTTTTTTACCTTAGTGGGGTTAAGGGCATTTATACTTAAGACATATTATTTTTGTTTGTATGTATTTTATTTTGTGTACAAATACAATTTTGGGTTTTTTGGGTTATTTCTGCGTTTTGTTTGTGTTTCTTCTCTTCCTTCTTTTGTCTTGCCTTGTATCCCAATTTAGGTAAGGAACTGATCTTCTACGAAGCAGACCTTGGAGAAGCAGAAGCGGATTGGTTTTAGTAGCTTTTCTGGTACCCAAAAAAAGAATTTATTGCACACCGTCTCCACTTGCGTTGGCTGGAGTCATTTCCTCCCTCCTAACCTAGGTAAGCGTTTGTAGAACCTAGGGTTTTTAAGCTTTTACATGTGTATAAGTACTATTTGTCCTATTTCTCAATAATGGTTTTTCTTATTCTTTGTTTAAGCCTTTGTTGTATATTTCCAACATCCATTTCTTTCCTTCTTCGCCCATTTTCTTTTCCAATCATTTTTGTTGCGATTTTGTTGCTACCTGGAGTTTGCCGTTGTATGGGTTAAGTATGTTTCCTGTCCTGTTCGTAAAGTCTTTTTTCCATGTTTTTGTTTTAGTTGTATCTGTGTTTTTTGTTTTTTTTCCTTTACTGTCTCGTTCTTTAATGTTGTTTGTTTTTTTGTTAACTAGTTCTACATGCTTTTCTCGGATCTTCATTTTCAGCTAGTGTTAGTGTTGTTAAGTAATTAATTACAGTTACTTGTAAATGAAATTGAATTGTTTTCATTGTAATTGAAGCTGTAATTAATTACTTGCTCTTCAATGGTAATTTATTTGTAATTCCAGTGGCGGCTAGTGGTTAATGTACAATAAAGTAATTTTAATATTAAAACTTTCGAAACGCATTCTTACTTAGTAGTTTTTAAAATAAAACATTTTGAGTATTTTTTTGGAGGGTCATGGGCCAAATGACCTAATAGAAGAACCGCCGCTGTGTAATTCAATTACTTGTGTCTTTACAATTAGAATTACATTTTCACAACTACAAACTACAATGCTATATTACCTTCATCCGTTTCTGATGAGTGAGTGTTTAGTTCCGCTGGTCAAATTTTGACATCTAGATGAAACAAATTGTCAGATGAACAATTTAAAAAACTCAGAAAGTTAGATTCTATGCTGCTAATTAGACTTTTATATATGAAAGTTAATTAGCATGAAATCGTGGCTCAATTTAGTTATAAGTTTTTGAGTTTTGTTTTGCGTCATAAAAATTATAAATGATCAATGATCATGTTTAATGTCAAAACAGCTAATTAGGTTTCTATCTTCCTACCTGATCCTATTAAAAAACCAGTTGTAACTAATTACTTTAAATTGCACAAAAGCTTGTAATTGTAATTAATTAAATTCTGTAAAAAAGTTTTAACATTACTGCCTTCTGCCATAGTAGTTCAACTATCGTGTGTTTTGTCATTTTCTCTGATATATATCTTGACGCATTGTTCTGTCAGTTCTTCTTGTTTGTCTGTATTTGTTATTATCATCTTGTTTTTCATTACGTTCTCTTGTTCTACTTTGTTTTTTAACTTTTACTTCTACTAGAAAGTGGTCACTATTTACTTTTGTTCGTTTTCTATCTGTCACATCTTTAATGAGGTTCATGTTTTGCTTCTCCGCCAGCACGTAGTTTATTATAAACTTTTCTTCTGTTGTTAGTTTTTGTATGGTATATGTATTTGTAAGTATCATTGTGTTTTTACAACGTATTTTGTTACGTGTTCTAAACTGACTTACGGCACAAATAGAATTAAGCAAAGGCTCTGACAGCTCTGTCAAGGTAAAGAGTTGGGTCGTGAGTGTTTTTAGACCAAATAAAGCAAAAATTGTTAATAAAGAAATGGGTGCCACTATATTTAATTCCCAATTGCTTACGATGTCCTAACAGCAAAATATAGAAATAACTAACAGACTCAAATTAAGCAAATACTGTTTCTTCACTTCCTTTTTAATACACAAATAAATGAATTAACGTACATTCGCAGCCTCCTTGGCTGATAACATTCGATAATGCAAATGAAATAATTTATACAATAAATTGACACGCCAATAATTACAATATCTTTAGAAATACTGAACGGATAAACTCCTTTGCTTAAATAGATATTGATCTTGTAATCGTACTTAGGAGAGATTACAGATATACCTCATGTATGTACGTTAACGCAAAATAAAATCGTTGACATTTTCCAAATTACTACGATATAGCGATACCTACACCAGTCGCTTATCTTGATAATAACTGGAGAGACGTCCTTGGATGAGTTCAACGAAGTATCTGAATAATAATCCCAATTCTGAAAATAAATCAAATACAAATATTTGGTAATAACTGTCTTACCTTCAAGTTAATTTAAATGAACTGACACAAAGAAATTATTTAAACGAAGTTGACTAACTAACGATAAACAAAATATGTATTTCAAATTAAAAATGAATTGTCAAAAGTACGAATCAAATTGTTATTATAAACAGCTAAGATTAACGTTGAACCAAGAATTAAACTGTAAATAAATGTAAATTATCAGTAACTATGTAACGATTCTGTATTCCGACGCGACATCAAATTGATAGGAAACAGCTTATTTTCGCTTTCCAGACAATGTGGCTGACAAAAATAACGCTACCAGATTTGAACGAGGTTTCCCCGCCCAATTAATCCAACTCAAATATATACAATACCATTTGAGGATGATTCTCAGGAAAAGAATATCTTCTACAGATATGATGACGATTCTCAAGATTACGTTAAATATATTTTTTTTAATCTGAACTTAATTGCTATAACCAAATACCCCGAATTAAAACCTAAATTTTTCCTATGATATCTACACAATGTAAAATAAAACTTAACTCACCTCGCATAACGAGCTTTTCGACAAACATATTTTGTTATGATTAGCTTCCCAATTAAAACCGTCAATTGACAAAAAATAACCTTGCCAGCAACTTCCAAATATGTTAACTAATCCACGGAATACCTTATTTTGACCCAAATTACGAACATCTGCTTAATGAATTGCGATAAAACCCCAAAGTAAGTTGGTTGAACGGGATCACATAAAAGTATGTTTGTTGCACTTTTGGAATATTCAAAACCAAGTGAATTAACCGAAAAACCAACGCTATTTCTGATTGCGCATGACGAAAAACAAGTAATTTAAAATAAAATCCTTAAATTTTATACTAGAATTCAGAACTTATACAAATCATTAGTAATGTTACAAATTCCCCCCCTGCCAACAACATTAAGGAGAAAAGAAAAAAAGAGAAAAAAACCATACATATTCATCATGGAAGAAACTCTCCTTGCCTATAACGTGAATAAAGCAGAAAATAAAACAAAAGATAATATTATGGGATTATAGGGAAGCAACAAATTTCTTGAACAGATGTAAAGACTCAAACCTCTAGTATCCATCTCCTGTGTTCAACCAACCATCCCAATGACGTAGAGATAAAGAAGAAAAAGAGAGAGATATCACCAAGGTCACGCGCAAATGTTGTCATCACCATAACCAACCCAATAAAAGAAAAAATATTATAATTTTTGACGTTTTCTAGGTCTATGAAAGCGTAACGATCGCTTAGATCCAGTATCAGAAGCAGCCGAATCAGTATCTAAAGTATCATTAGCTTGACTTGTACCATTATGATTAGTATAATCTGGTTTTAAATCTTTCGCATGAAAAACACCCAATGACTTTCCCTGAGAATCTTCTAAGTTATATGTCCAAGGAGACACTACATTTTTAATTTTATATGGCCCCGGAAATTTTGGAGCTAATTTAGCATTGAAATATTTTGTAGCATCAGATAGAACAAAATTTTGTTTATATTTAACTACGCGTTTTCTTAAATTATACTTATTTTGAGTTCTAAGGGTGACCTGTTTTATTTTGCCTAAAATGTCTTTACGTAATTTCTCATAATTTTCAGAAGACTTATTTACAACATGTGTTCTGTTAGGATTTATAATAGGTTCATTAGGTTCAGCATGATTTTTGATAGAATCTCCATACCAGAATGTGTTCCCTACCACAAAAAGCATAAAAACGGAGTATGTTACTGTTGTATATTTGTACAGAAGTTAGTTTATCTTTTTTTGTTGTTATTTTTTTTGCCTTTTCTATGGTTGCTTATTATTTTTTTTCATGTATAGTTCTTGTTGAGTCCTTCTTAACTTATTCCAGACTTTATTTTCTGTTGCTTTTGTGTCATCTTTGTTGGATCTGTTATTATCATTATCGTGTCTTCTTTGTTAATCGTTTTATCTGATATTTATTGTTATTATTTCTTCCAACCATCGCCTCCAGTTTTCCATTTTATTTCAAAAGTTTTGTTAGTATGTAACGTATTCCTGCTGCTGCCCTTTGTGTTTTATGTAGAACATCACATTCCTGTCCTTCAAGTCTATCCTTTTTTTGCCTTTTGTTTAGTCTCTGTTAAGAGTAATAAGTCTAACTTCGTTGGATTGAATTTGCAGTTTATCTCTTGTTCTTTACTTCTTAGACTATGTATATTCTACGTTCCTAAAAACACAGGGTTTTGTTATTTCCACATTAATTTTTCATTTTTTTCTAGGTATGTAGTATTGATCATACCAGTTCCATCATCATCAGCTTTTAACATATCTTTTCTTACTAGTTTTCTCGTGCAGTACGTATGATTTTCATCTCTCTTATTGGGAACCTTATTGTTATTGTTTTTTTTGTGCATTCAATTTACTGTTTACCTTCTTTTTCTAGTTTTCTTAATGTTTTTACATTACTTGTATTCTATACTACGCTGTTGTTGTTGTTGTAGCATGTATTCATTGTATTTTCTTTATGTGTGATGTTAGTGTTTTTCCGTCTTATTGTACTTCTTTGTCTATCCATGTCTCCGTTTTTTTAAGCTTCTTTGCTTTTTGTAGGATTTTATACTTTTCATTTTTTTATTTATTTTCCTAAATTTTAAAAAGTTTTACTTTAACTTCCCAACGAAGTAGTTTAATAAAAACTACCATAATTTACTTAAACCTTAAAAAAAGATGTTGAGTATTAAATAAAGCATCTTCTTTAAGTCATTAATTAAAAATTAGAGTTTAATTTTAATAAAATGAAGTCATTTGTGTATCTCGTTGTAAGAGTAACGGAAAAATTTTAAAGTGAAGTAAAAGTGTGTTTTTGTGTAATTTTTTTGTTTTCAATACGTTGTAATTACTAAATATAATCTTAAGAGATTTAACATTTATGCAATGTTGAACTTCACACCGAATTTACATTGAAATTTAATTCAAAAAATTTTTAATTGTTATTGTTGACTACAGATGTATTATATCTATAAAAAATATTACTTCCTTTACATTACCAACAAAAAATTGTTTAAGTGACGACTTTTTTATTTACCGGAATCGTAAAGACTACTAAACTTCGAGGACACAACGTACTTAAGCAAAGTCCGAGATTAGATCACATTTCTATATATAAATGTAAATTGAAAAAAAAATTAAATGCCACTAAGAGAAGATGTAGACAATGCATTTTGCCTATTTTATTTGATACATAATTCAGTCTTATTAATAAAACGATATTTTAAAATATCATTAATATACCCAAATATCTATTATTTTCAAATTGTTGCAAATTTTAAAAGATGGAATTTATTGAATTCGCATATGAAATTGTTAGTTAATATATAATCCCACCTGTGAAAAGTGCTGATAAATTGTGCACATTATAGCATGGATTTATAGGAATCAAAATATGAAAACCAATAAAAGCGAAATGTCCAAGAACAATAGTGGGTTGACAGCAATTCCTCATCCGCGACGGTCCAAGAATGCCAAGCATATCTACGGGTATATCATGCGAAAAATTCAATATCTGACTGCTATTTGATGTTAGTCAATAGATCGCTTTGTGCAATTCAACTTCATCAACCTCACATTCCTCCTGGGGATCTGTAAAGAGAGTGCAAACCCTGCGTCTTTCTACAACTGTCAATTATACGACGCTCCATGTCAACGATCTGACTGATGTGAGATATGCTGTGTTCATTTGAATACCGTTTGAAATATTAAGTGCATCTGAAGCAGATTCCATGCAACTTCGAGATAATTCAACGCTTTATTGCAATCATTAAGACAACACTAAGTTAGCGTGGTCTACAAATTAAATTGATATCTTCTGTTTTACGACACCTACATAAACAACTAAAAACTGTTTGTCGAACTTACGGGCAACATTCTAAATTAAATTATATTTACGACTCACTAATGTGTTACAACCATCCTTGCGTATAAAACAACCATGTTAATTGCGTCAAAAATGTTAAACCCTTCGACATTTGTTTAATTTCAAGGACCTCATAATTAACATACAATTTGAATTTATTAAAACATGATACCTTGTAATGGCAAGGAAATATTGTGAGAATTTTTTTATGCTAAAATTTGGTTGTTTAAGGAATTGTCGTTACTTATTTTAATTAATTTTGGAAATTAAACAAAATAACTTAATCAACTAACGTTGCGAAATACGTTGTATATAACAACTTTTAATAAATTACAAGATAAATTTAATTAATGATAAAAGCTAAATTTTTTGTACGAGAATGAGTTTTAATTTGTACTGCTAATAAAATAATTTCGAGTGCAACAGCTTAGTATTCTTCTTTTGTTATATAGTTGTATTTAATAATCGTTGATTAAATTACAGGATGAATGCAATGTGTGAAGAGATGATAAAGGACTGGTAATCACATACGCGTGTCAGCTAGATACACTCTTATCAAATAATGTGCAACAAGGGACACCTTTATAACTTTATTAATAGTATGTGAAATTCATTAACTTTACGTGCTACCACGTATATAATTTATTTGATGAATATAGTAGCATAATATTCATATTTTTATTGAACATATGTTAAATATTTACAATTTAGGTATGATGTTTAATTTGATTAATTTCTGTTTATCGATATTTATTTCATATTATTGGCATAAATGCTATATTATTGCATATGCTATAATTTCCGTTCTGCCTTATTAAATGTGGCAATCAAATATTTGTATACGCATTAATTTTGTTCTAGAAACTTAGGCTTTCATATTTTATTTGTCCTAAAATTGTTATGTTTACGTGTACGCCAATAAAACATAACAAAAACAAACAAGTAACTACAAAAAACGTTACTTGTTGTTTTCGCACAGTTCCTATTTTACATAGAAATTCTTAAAATTATGTAATATTGCTACGTAAGACTGAATGCTAAATAACCTTTAATTATTTTCCAAAAAGTTGATATTTTATTCTTAGAAGGAAACATATGGATAGCATACTTGCAATTGTAAATTAATAATAAAACAATTTTTAGTATTTCTTTGAAGAATCATCGATCAAATGACTAATGGAGAAGTCGCTACTGATTTGTAGTATTACTACTTCCGAAAAGAGGTAAATTTCTATAAAACGAATACAAATCTTGATACTAAACATAAGTAAGAGATGATAAGTTTGTGGATGATTCAATTATATGAAACAGTAATTTTTCAATAAACGAAGCAACAGTATTAGACTTCAGAGAAGTAGCTAAAGTAGCTACGTAAATATACAAGTACTACTATCGTAAGAAATGCATTATTTAATGTTAGAATGCGGTTCCGCTTCTATTGATAGCAACTATTCTGGCAAAGTTTGTATGGTGGTCAAATCAGTACCAACGACGACAATCTGGTATATTGCATAACGCTATTTGGTTGAATGGTATCCGGTTCACTTTTAAAACAAGATGTAGTGCCTACTTCAGTGATTTGTAATTTTAGCAACGAATTGTCTCTTGAACAGCTTTATACATTTTTGAGTTTGGAGGAATTCCCTAACGATGAAAGAATTTCGCATAAACTTTCGAGCACTACAAGAAACTATTTTGGACGACTCACCATACCTTCTTAAAATGGTCTTTTGCAATTAGTTTATTTCAGTTGTATAGTCTAACAGAGTTTTCGAATTTTAGAAAACGTGTTAAAATTAATTCTTTTCTTAAACAAGAGCATTTCGAGTTTATATCTGAATATCAAAATTTGGGAGACATGTACTGAAGATACTTAGTAAATAAGCTATATTACTTACTATGTGTTTAGGAAGGTAGTTTAACATCCAAAGTCGAAGTCATGCTTGATGGATCATGCAACATCGTTATGTATTTTAGGTAACAATACATTGTTTACTAAAGATACATAAACCAAGTAATGGCTCGTTGCTATCCAAACGATTATCAAATGAGTTGAGTGCTTTAACATAGCAACAACCAAATTTTAGTCTTATTAATTCTTAAGAGATTATTGAAAACATTAACATTTTTTAATTAACAGAAAAGGAACTTTTAGTTTCATTTGATGTTGGTTTACTGTTTCCCAATATATAGATGTTACCATTCAATGTTTGTGAGATATGTTAATGCACAACGATTTGGACATAGCAGAGGTAGAAGATAAAATAAAATTAACAGAAAAATAAATACTTTCGGTTTTGAACCGTGTTGCATATTTACACTTTTCCCGAAATTCAGAAAACTTAGAAAGCTTACAAACTTTGAAAAATTTACAATATTTAACGTTTTGACAGTCATGTCTAAGACACCGGTCACACAATAAAATTTGAAGAGGCAACAATGTTGACTAAATTCCAAAACTTCTGGCCTAGACTCTACAAGGAAGCCATCGAAATCCAGAAGTATTACAATTTCATCAGGGGTAATGAAATCGATCTAGTCCGTAAGGCTAGTAAATTGAAACCGTCACGAACCACTGACCTGAACGGCGTGATATATGACTGTCGAAACGTCAAATATTGTAAATTCTTCAAAGATTGTAAGCTTTCTAAGTTTTTTTGAATTTCGTGAAAAATGTAAATATGGTACGCGGTTCAAAACCCGAAAGTATTTATTTGCTAAAAAAAATAATGGTCGCGAAAGTTTTAACAATAAAATTAATAGAATTAAGTATGAATCAGACAACTTTTTAACCCTACCGACGTTAATAAGTTGGAACGTAAGCACCGATCTTCGGTCTGTCAGACCGCTATTATATTTTAAGTTATTGAAGTGGTTTTTTTTGTTTTAACAATTTTTATGAAATGTGTGCTATTACTTAATATAAATTCTGATAAATTAACCAAAACAATAATAATATGCAAGCCTTTATGACGTATAAAGTAAATTTTGTACTCAGTGCATGCATAAAAATCATGTTCGTAATCAAAGCATTGGTAAGATTTCTTTATAAGTACAAAGTGAGATATGATACTATTACAAAAACATTTATTTAGTAAAGATAAGTCTAGCAACATAAATAAAAAAACATATTGGGATTTTGCTTCAACCACAAATGTAGTGAGTTTTTGTTTTTTTTTTGTAAAAGCATAAAAAACATTTTTTTTGTTTCTTAAGCCTACCATCATTGTTAATCCTCAATTGTTCTTCGTCCAAATCGTAGTATCCTCGAAGTTCTAAAATTTGCTTTATGTTTATAATAAGTTCTCGACTCAACTACGTGTTGATTTTCCTTCTTTTTATTGTTGGTCTTACTAATTAGTATGCTAGATTCTTCGTAAATTCTAATTGATTTAGTTCAGGGTTGTCTCTAAAACTACTGTAAAGTATATATGAATTTACGGCACTGATATCCAAAATTCTATAGAATACTGCTATTAACCACCTCCTAGTTCGCCTTCCTCTACTGTATATAGAACATTTTTCATCCAAAGAATCCGTCTGATTTAGTATTATTATAATGTGCAATTATTTTGGGTTTTTCCGTTATACCATTCGTAGAGATGCATGGAGCTAAGTAAAACGACTGTCTTTCCGTTTTTTGATACATACGAAACCAATGTAGTATATTTTGTGAAACCATACATTGCTGACTCTTCATCTCTACATTTGTTTGGTAAGAACTCTGGTGGAATATCATTTTTATATAAGGATTCTAACATATGTAAGAGTTTCATAAGATATCTACTAATTCAACCGAAGAGAAACAATTATCCGTGGTAATATTCCTGTTGTTATTGTAAATAGGAGCTGCAAGTTCTAAATTTGCCTGAGTAGGTTTAAGGTATTTCTTTTTCTTGACTCTTAGGTTCTGGCCATCAGAATCTTCACCCAAATATGACTAGCCATTGTAAAAATAATTATTTCTCGCGTCTGTAAGAGACATCAATTTTAAACCGTATTTGGCAGCTTTTCTTGGTAGATACATACAAAATCTACATCGTTCTTTAAAACCAATCAACATTTCAATCTAAGGTAGTATTTGAAAATTGTATTATTAAACCGCAGAAAGCCAATAAACGCTTTTAGTTCTGTCATATCTACATTTTTGAGTTTTTTATTTTGTGCGTTCCTTTTCTAAAAATTGGTTTGTGCACTGTACAATGTTTTCTACTATTTTTTCAGTCCCAAGGTAATTCCATACCATTACCAGGTAGTCCGCTCTTGACGAGCTGGTTGACAGTAAATCTCCTTTTTAGTCGTCAGATTGTTTAATTGTACGCTTTCCTTCAATTCTTTATCGCGTTCTTCTTCTAACTCTGATGCACTGTCGTAGTCACTTATACATTTATTGTCTTCCGTACCAATATCACTCAAACCACTTTCACATTCGGCATATCAAGTTAATGATGTTTTTTCAAATTCGGGATCATTTAGGTCTAGGAACAGTATTCATTTTTATTTAAGTAAAAAAATTTAGTAAATTTTAATTGTACATATACTTCGATCATATACAAAAAAGTTACGTAAATACCGCCCATTGGTCTGAGAGACCCCTATAAAACTGTTTACTGCAGCTAAGAAAACGCATATATTAACTTGCACTTTTTACAGATGACTGTGCATTATATAACTTAAAGGTGCACGAGACGATAAATTTCCGATATCAAAGTTGCTGAACCAATACTTTGCAAACTACATAGCGATCGCACAGACTAGCGGTCGGTAATGGTTAAATTAACGGACAATTTTATACGCAAGATGAAGGTACTGAAATGGGAAATAGCTTATTGCCATTTATTACCAGTTTATTTATGCAAAAATTTAAAACTGAGCTGGAATAAGATTTGAATTTTTTCCTAGAGTTTGGCTAAGATATGTAGACGATGTGTTTGCTATCATCAATATCAAACTTCTATTTTATTTACCTATAAAGTAGAAATGAAAAACAAGTTACTTTTTGTAATAAGGAATCAGTTACTCTTAGACACAAAAAAATTATAATTATTGAAGACCTACATTCTCTTGAATATTTTTACTAGATTTAATTAAAGCTTAGAAAATTATATTAGATTAGGATTTTTCAGTTTGTTAAAATGTCATGGAAGTAATGCTAGCGAGTTCTAAAAACAAAGAAAACTATGAACTTCAATTAATAAAACTTTGCTACAAAAATTAAATCTATAGAAACATTGACCTTTTAAAATTGAAAAATTTATTTTTTATTTTGAGAATTGTACTTTTAAATGCCTAATATGCAGATACGTGACCGCGTTATCATCATTACCTCGAATTGAATGTCTGTATGCATCGTGTGAAAAAAATTAATGTAATCTATAGCATTTTCGTATTAAGATTATAGTGGTTCGTGCTTATGTACTGTGTATTGTGCAGATTATGCTGCTAGTTAGAACGCTTGGACTTATGGTTTGTTTGAACATGAAGGATTTTATAAGAATTGGAGAATTGACCAGTGCTAACTTAGGACAGCATAAGACATATAAGTTTCACTGGTAAACCTGTAATACCAATAAAAAGAATTAGAAAATGATAAACGCTTATTACTAACATCATACTGCAATGTTATTTAGTATTGCGGTAAAGCATATAGCATTCGATACAAAGTGCTACTCAGCAAGTTGAACATTTAACTGCACTTCTTCTTTGCACTTTAAGCTTGCATTCAGCACATCGTCTAGATATTGTTTTTGTAGGTAAATGAACTATGTTTGTAAAATTTTCAGTTGTTGTTAGCGGTGAACCACGTTTCTTTCGGACCGATAGCGATAAGTTGATCTTTCAATTTGCTGCAAAATTGCAGATGGGTTTCTGCCTCTTTGAGTTCTGGGTCTCTTTGTGCATTATGTAAGAGTTGACAATAACGTAATCAATAAAATAATAAAATAACTTTATCTACCATTGTTTTCTTCCAGGCTATGCTATAGGCGGCCATTCTCTAGTCATAGCGATCCACAGATCCCATATATTTATTGTAGTCCTGACCTATTTCAGCGTTTTTATGGATATTGCTTATAAGTGATACCGATTTTGAACCGCGATCTTTCTATTTGCTAATAGACAAATTATCGTCGTTATTGTCGTCTCCCTGATAAACATTAAATGTCAGCAAGTATTCAGTTTCTGAGCAACACATAGCCTAAAGTTTAAAACCCCACTTGATGGGTTTTATCAGCATGTACTGCTTGATAGATGACCATCCTTTGAATGCTACCATACTTTCATCTATTGCAACATTTCGGTTTGGTGTGAAAATCTTTGAATATATTTCATTTAGCTGTGTCAACAAGGGACGTATTTTGTAAAGTTTATTAAAATTGTTGCTTCCTCTTGTAGGAATTTCGGAGTTACCGTTAAGATGTATACATCTTAAAATTTTCAAAAATTTTTTGACGGAAAATATACTACCAACTCCTCTGTTATGGAAATTCGGATCAGTTGACCAAAACTTCTAAACGCATCCAATTTGATAGACAAATTGAAGTGTGTTCCGGACTGCTGCGCATATAGGTTTGATTGGCGCATTATCGCTTTTCAAATTTGATATGAAAATTCTTAGGAGGTCTATCAAGACCTTTAGAATTGACCTGTAAAATTGCGTGTATAAGTTACAGTTTCACACATTTAGATGCAATTAGGTATCTGCACTTTTGGGCCTTTTATATCCTTATACTTAAATTTTGAAAACATTTTGGAGTAAAAGATTTCTGGGTTAATTGTTCTAAATTTTGGATAAATGGTAATTCAACATCGCTGTCCTCACAGTCTTAACTTTGAGAAAAAAAGGAGTACCTGAACGGTTGAGGTTCATCAGGTATGTACATATGTAGCATCTTCGACTGAATCATCAGAGTCATAATCGACTCCTAGGGTGTCTTGTTGTACTTATAGTTCTGTAAGTGTAAGACAAAGATTTTTAGATTGTTGTCCTTCCTTGTTGCCTGTTTCTGTCGGCGTCGAAGAATTAGTGATACGGGTGGTGTGCGAGTAATAGTTGGTCTGACAGATGGAGTTGTAGATGATGACCAGAATGAAGTTAAAGGGCTTAAAAAAATAAACATACTGGCTTCCCATTAGTATGAAAACAACCTTACAGAAACGATAAAGTAACAAGCTTACCCCTCAAAGAACAAAATCACACAATCTAATAATTAAAAAACTCATTTGCAGATGCATAGCACGTTGAATTCAAAATAATTAAAGCTATAAACACACAGTCCTTGGAATTTTAATCAATCAATTGAATTCCGTCGTGCCACTCGGCAACAATTGGTGATTGGCTTTTAGATTCTATTAGCGAATTTTTTGTACTGGACTACCAGCAGAATTCCACCTGCATATTTAAAAAAACAAAAGAACAATGTAAGTGATTAAAAAACTTACCAAAGATAGTTAAAGGCTTAAAAGAAATTATCTAGAACTTCTATAAGTATGTATTTTAATCACTTCTTTTTTTATTAGTGTAAATTTTAACGTGATATTTTAATAGTGTTATATTTGACTGTTAATTTTTAAAATTTTAATTTTGTATTTTATTTATATATAATAATAATAGTAATCTTTGTGTGACGGGATTATAGAATCTTGGGCCTACAGGTAGTTCAGTTTTTTTACTAATTTCAAAAGACGTCAAGAAATTGGTACACCAGCAACCAGTTCAACTCATTAAATGCAGCTGATGTTAAAAACTTTTACTGATGCTTTTCCAAAAAGAAAAGTGTAGTTATTTTTGTTACATTCATATATTGTTTATAACAATTTATAACACTCATAAATGTATATTGTATGTATCTAATTAATTTTATAATTAATTTTTTTCCTTTTTTTTCTTTCAAATAAACAACTTCTAAATTAAATCACAATGAAGATTAAATTAACAAATTCACGTATATAAACAAAACATTACTAGCATCTTTATTGTAAAGAAACGCCTTACTTGTTTTAAGAAAATATGTATTATAAGTACTAATTATAACTATATGAAAGTCACTAATTACTCAAAATAAAGTATTTTACCTTAACTTGAGAGAATTTTTTTGATGTGTAATAAGAAACAATAGTAAACTAGAAATATAAATTTATCGTAAGGACACTAACACTAAGAGGTTTATAACAAATAATTCTAACCATTTTCCTTTATCAAAGAAAAGTAGCTACATACAATAAGAAATTAGATAAGAAATATGTTAAGTTACCTGCATATAGCAAAGGTCTTTATAAAATAGTTTCAAAATTAGATTTTAGAGTAGTCACAAGCTCTAGTAACAGTTTACCAAGTTTGTTGGAGAATTCTAAAAACTTAGTGCAAATGCATAATAAATCGGGAATATATAAAATTAATTGTAAAGATTGTAATCAAGGATAGTACATGTATTGGGCAAACAAAACGACTGATCCAAATTCGTTTTAGAAAGCATTTGGCTTGTGTTAAGTTTAGAAAAATTTAGTGTTGCCACACATATGCTTGAAAATAAGCATAGTATAAAAAACATTTGTTTAGAACAAGTAAACAACGAGAGTGAACGTGATTGATATGAAACTTTACAGATCGTCAAAGATTTTCAATGACTACTTAGCTGATAGTATAAATAAGTTAGTTTGTTCACATTAGAACAATTTTTTTTGTCGCTGATGATGATAGCATAACTATCGAAACGCGTTAGAGTTTGTTATACGTTGAAAATTCGCGCTCTATATGACAATGACGTGTTAGGTGTATATTTAAAATTACAAGTTTTTTTTTTAATATCTTATTCCTCTACATTTAGGTTCAAAACATTTTCCAATTTATTTTTTATTTCACCATTTGGCAAATGTTCTAAAAGAGTTTTTACAATTTTGAGGCTCAGCCATTAACATAATTTGTTTTTCAAATTGTAAAATAGCCTGAAGTATACACAAAAAACTGTTTTTTATATAGTAAATCAACTCGTTTGCAATATTTTGAATTGACGTCTTCGTTCAATTTAGTCAATAAGTTATTTTTAAAAAAATTGTGTGCATAATAAATGACAACATTAATATACGTGCCCTGTCTTGTGATTAACGGGAACACCTTCATTGTGCTAGATATCATACCGTTAACTTTTTCAAATTGTGCTGGCATACTTTCAGCAATTGAAGTCTATGTGCCAAGCACGTAATCTGATTCATTTTTTGATACAAGTTCAATCCTCGCATGGATTTTATCATATAGGTTACTGCGTCAGTAACGTTTTTTTATGATGTCTAAACTTATTAAATAAGATTATGTTTTTTTGCTATTCAAAATTTCTATGATCAAAGTTGCAACATACCAACCTATTCTGTCTATTGTTTGGGTGAGAGATATCAAGATACTGAAACGTTCGAGAAGTTATTTGCAAATGCAAGAGCCTTCTAGAAGCTGTTATCCATGTTCTAGAGGATATACCGAGAGTTAGGGAACACTCGAGAAGGATTTGTAAACGTGTATAAATACCGAAGAGAGAAATCGTAGGGCAGTTATTGCTGGAATGCGAATACAGCAGTGTTAAGAAGATTATTAAAGTGGAAATAAATAAGTCGTTAGCACGCGTGTGTCTAGATAAATATACCGAGAATAATCGTGTACTTGATTTTTAGTGTAAACAAGTGTGAAGCTATCCGCGAACGTTATCTTATCTTCGTGTAAGTGACAGTGTTATACAACGGTTATACATAAATTAGTGTAAGTGTTTTCTTTAAATATTATTAGATTTAATTAGTTCGGTTAATTTAAAAGTGTACATATTTCTCGAATAAGTAAACGTATTTTTAGTCGTTAGTTTTTAATAAATAAATAAATTTGCAACAATACAATTTTCCGTCACTTCGTCTTTTATTCTTGTTATGCTATCCCAATCAGCATTGGTATCAATTTATTGACATCTGAGTGTCGCTTTATTGAAAACATTTTGATACAAAGTTATTGGTACGATTTTCATAGCTAATAGATCTTGGTGGTTTGTATACGCTGCTATCGTTGTCATTGCATCATTCTGTTATACATTTAACGCAAAAATTTAAACGCTCAATGCATCAATTTAGTTCATATAAAATTCATGAAAGCGTTATACATACTTTTTCATACTGGTCATTTTGCAAACGTTGCGTAATATTTTTCTCGGCAATTATTAATCTGAAGATGGCAATTTATTTACTACTAGGACAGGAATCGAATATGTGAAGTTATCTATTTAATCAATTGTGTGTTTGTTTTATTTTATTTTGCCGGTATTATAAACTAATCAGCATAATTTGCCGCATCCTCCTACGCACCGAAACGTTAGAAAGAATGTGCGTTTTTATCCGATGAAATATAACGTGGTGTAACCTCAGTTCTTTTATTACTTTAAATGTTTGTTAAAACAATGTCTACTGCCATATAAAAGTTTAAAATATTCTATTCCAATATGTAATTTGTAATTACAGTGTTTTTTTATAAGTTTAGATCTTCACTAAACATAGTAAAGTTAAAAAATATAATCATTATTTATACTGTGCATATTTGTATCAATCAACAAGGAAGCATATAATTTAATTAATACAAATTTGATAACAGAATGATGGAATAATCATGTTATGTGATATGATTTTGGCATCACAGTGGCATTTAACTTTCTTATAGATGGTATCATTTTGATGCCTCAAAAATGATAGTGACAGTTTATAGATACCGATTTTATATGGAATTTCAATACAATTTTTGTATGAAAAAGTGGGCAAAATGATGTCTAATTGATATCCGAGAAATGGTGTTAAAAAGATATCTTTTTACGAGAATTTTCTTATTTGGGATTACTGTAGAATTTAAGAACATATATTAGAGTGCTAGGTATAGATACTTTCCTTTTTGTGATAAAAAATGGGCTTTTACAGAAAAATACATACTGAAATGTGTATGCATTTAGAACTAACGGCAGAATATGAATTTAATGGATGTACGGATGCAAAAGCGTCAGAACCTTAATAATTCATTATGCTAAACGTTTAAAGATGAATTATTTGTTGTCTACTACTGTCAATAAGTTATTGCCATTGTGCAGGTTTTTAATTCTGCGCATTAACCGTGGTTTGAAGATTCTAAACAAAAAATAGGCAGGATA
The DNA here is from genome assembly GCA_035610365.1 of Aquatica leii. Classification (NCBI taxonomy): domain Eukaryota; kingdom Metazoa; phylum Arthropoda; class Insecta; order Coleoptera; family Lampyridae; genus Aquatica; species Aquatica leii. The sequence continues at coordinate 70,416,270 of CM069435.1, forward strand.
AATAATATGTGCGTACATGAATAAGTTCAAAATTAAGGTTGGTGAGAAAAACTTGGATTGCTCTTTTTCCAGTGTTTTGTGAAGATTGATTAGTGTGGTTCTATGACTATTTCCATTTTACGTTTTTGAACAGATTTATTTTGTCGCCAGTAATTATTCGATTAAAAAACAGGTAGTTTTCTAGTCGACTTTGTAGTAAATTACTGATGGTGCCAGCTGTTAAATTGCTTTCAATTAAATTATGAAGGCGAGATACGTATGTAGCTGATGCAATTTTTTTTATGAATGGTTGCAATTGACATTTTGAGAACCTTCGTAATGATGTCTTACATAATTTGAATATTGTCATCAACTATCAGATAGACTAAAACCTAATTTTGCACATCATTTGGTGACATACGATTTATAACAGCAGTGACTCTGTAAACAAGTTTCTGCTGTGCGCTTTACTATTTGAAAATTTAAAAAAAGCTATTACTTTAGATCTTCACAATAATACCGCTATCACAAAGTAAATCTAACTAAAATAAATATGTATAAAATGTAACTTCAAGTTTGTAAGTTATTATTCTAGCCTTCTAATTAAATTGCCAAAAAAGCACAAAAGCAAACTACCAAAAAATATATCAATAACCCGCGATGTAAAAAAAAATTTTTAATAGAAAGCTTGTTTTATCGTTATTTTAAAAATTGTCGATTTGAGTGATGTTAACAAAATTTATTGCCCTGATTTGAAACGAACATGTTTACTCAATGCTTACGAGTTAAAAAATTTGTTGCTTTATGTGCTTGTTAGCTTTTGTTTATTATTACAAAAAATAACGATTTATTTTGTATAATTTTCGAAATTTATTGTTTCCGTTTTATCTTAAATGTACCATGTATATTCCAAATTATAATTAATATGTAAACTAATTCATTTTTAGTTGATTATAATTTCTATTGCGTAGGTTATAATTAAAGTTTTCTTAACTAGAAAATTAACATTTAGAGAAACGGACACAATAAATTTTAAAAGAATCCGCATTCATTTTCATACAAGCATGTGTACTAATCTAAATGCTTTTAGTATGAAGAGAGGAATATTAACAGTCATAAAGTAAAAATATTATTTGCATTTTTGTTTAATGATGATAACAAAGGAAAACCAAGAATTTGTAGTGTGAAAAATCATTAGAGCGACACCGTTTATAGAAGACGTTTTTAAATGAGTTTAGTTTCGATTGAAATCGTATCAAGGCACGAACCGTATCCACAAATTGAGCTCATGTTATAAATTTTATTTCGGTTATAGATAAAAACCAATTTTGGTTTAATAATCAATATGTCGTTAAGTTTTTCGAAAGTTTTGCACAATGTAACAGTTTTTTTATAGGTTAATAAATTGAGAACTAATAGACACTTTTTTAGTACGATGATAGAATCGGAATTTTAAAGTTTGCAATTGTTTTCAGTAAGAAATAATTTAACAAGAGAATCATGTCAACTGCGGCTGTCTGGTTTGCGCTGGCGCCGCAGCGGTCTCATTGAAAAGAATGTTCTTCCACTTCTTGTGAAATGTGGCGTAAAGACGAGCGCGCCTCTCCCATGTGTAATCAAGATGGATTGCGACTCGAGATTAGCCTTTCTGCCAGTCGACCTCTTTCTCCCTTACTCCAACCTTTTAGGCTCATTTTTAACCAAAAAGAATAAATTTCAAATAAGATCAGCGCGCATATATATGACTCGTAAAAAGTCGAGGGGCTCCTTTTAGACTCTTACTTGTCTTCTCAAAATTCACAGCTTGCGAGCATGTTTCTATAGAAACTAAATCATCCTCGTTGCCTTCTGATGCATGTATTATACCATATTTAGGATCCATGTACATATCGCACGTTCTACTTTTTTTTCCTGTTTTAACAGTGTTTTCCGTTTGCGAATATTTTTCATACACTCTTTTTTCCATTTTCGCGTCGGGGTAACTACACGTTATATAAAAGTTGACTTAAACGTTTTTTATTTTCTAACCGCATTAGTAAGTTTAATAAAAAAAGTGAATTAAACTTGAACGTAAATTCACCACGTTTTATTATAGAGAAAAGTATCGCTAAATTTGCGGCAACAATTTTCATACGACAATAGAAAAAAAGAACAAAGCATATAAATTACTGTTTTTTTCTAAATAAAAAAACTTTGAGAGTAATAAAAATAATTTATTAATATTCTCTTGAATAAATGAACGGATGACTCGTTGGACAGTCAAGCTGAATTTTCATGAAAATTTGCCACATACAGTTATTTAACGGATAATTTTTACGTAAACATGAAAATTACAAGATTGGATGTATGCTGTTATAATACATTGCTGTTTTTAGAATGTTAATATTCTTCGGTCTGTGAATTAGCACTTAGCACTTAAAGTTTTTAATATTTATTAGCACACTTATTACATACATAGTATACTTTACACAGAGAATTTTATCTAGTTCTAATTCCATTTAGATCTATTGCGATTATAAAAACGGGTGTTAGGTTTAATAATGCTTACGTTATTCTTTTTGTAAAGGTTTTGACGTTTCAACGCTATTAATCAAAACTATTTTCAGACTATGTTCTAAATTTGTAGATTTCCCATGCAATTTAGTTATGTTAGATCGTAAAAGCGCACAACCTTAAAAGTATTTTAAATAAACGTTTTTAGTTTTGGGTTTTGAGAAAACTTATAATTCTAATCTATAAACAATTTGATGCATAACTTAATTGACTATATTCCCGAACATTTTTGGACTTGAATTTTATTGACATTCAGTTGTTCATTCTGCTCATTTTAAATTTCTCTCACAAAATCTTTTATCTAGTTGGCGCTTAAAATACTAGATTAGACTTTTAAAATCATAACCTATATGTTTATTCCTTCAAATCAACACAAACATATAGGTTAGCTTTTAAAAGTCAAATTTAATATTTTAAGAGCCAATTAGATTAAACGTTTTATGAGGGAACAAAATGACCAATTCCAAGTCCAAAAATGTTGAGGTGAATTGTCAGTGAAATAACTAAATACAATTGCAATCTTAAAAGTATTATTATAATCTTTATGGTATAAATACTTTACGTAAAATATTTTTGTGCTACTACGTTTCTGACCTTTCTCGAAGCATCTAGAAAATGTAACGTAATATAGATTTTGATAAAATTTAGTTTGAAAGCGTATGCTCGTACCTATAATCAATACTTCGCTCAAACTCAGTCTCAAGCATTGTAACTTAGCAGCGAAACTCGACTTAGCACGTGCTTAGGAACTATTTTTTTCGAGTCGAGAAACACGAGGCTCAAGTTTCGGTTGTCTTTTTTACTTCCCTATAAGGAAAGTATAGTGATCACAATTTTTTTTTCAAAAAATTTTTATTGCATAATTTTACGTTTCAAGGTCTTTTGAATCAGAAAATGTATTTTTGAGAAAAAAATTTTGCGTGTTTGTGTTTGTGCCTGAGTGTGTGTCTGTGTGTAACCCACGATAACTCTCGAATCAAAAGTCTTAGTAACTTGAAATTTGTTATGGACCTGGCTTTTCATATTCTCTAGGTTCTATCAAAAGATGGGTCCGATAAAGAAACCTTAAGTGATCGTATTCGCTATTTTTAACAGTTTTTCTTATATAATTTCGTACGTATGTAAATTATTGGAATTATTTTTACAGTTTCTTATAGAGTTAATTCTTCTTAACAATTTATTCAAATAAATTTTTTTTCTAACATTAACAGTTTATTAGATATTTGATTTATAATTGAAAGTGAATTCCATATATGATCCTAGGTTCGAATCCTGCCTACGACAATTTTTTTTAGAAAAAAATTCCATATCTTGAAAGAAAAGCAAATTACTTTAAAAAATAACAATTTTTCTCTAAATTTTTGATTTGTTTATATACGGAGTGCTGCATCTTATTTAAATTATCTTTGGATGTACCCACGATAACTCCCAAACCAAAAGTCCTATTTACTTAAAGTTTGGTATGGAGCTGGCTTTTCATATTCTATTGGTTCTATCAAAAGATGGGTTTGATAAAAAATACGGAAATGGGTGTATCCCCCATTTTTAACAGTTTTTCTTATATAATTTTGTACGTATGTAAATTATTCGAATTATTTTTACAGTTTCTTCAAACGTGTATATATCACTTCAAAATGGTTTTATGACAACATAACCTTAAAAAAAATATATATTTCTTCATCATTCCTTATAAGAAAGTCGTGTGGGTGGCCATACCAGTTTTTTTATCTATAGTTTTCTTTTTCTTGCTGTTTTTTATTTTGCCATTTCATAAAATTAACTACAACAAGAAAACAAGTAAATAATTTTTATGGTAAGTTGTATACTATTTTCCTCCTTAATTAGACTTGACACGATTTCTTCAAGGTTCTTCTATGAGAAGGAGCATCAAAACACTTTACGTGTCTATATAAGGCGACGTTTCGTGCAGACAAGTGCACACTTTTTCAGGCCCCTGTATTCATTAAAATTGTAATTATTACATGGCAGGTAAATTAACATTAGTTCTTAGTAATTAATACTACAATGAATTACACTTACATTTATAGACTAGAAAAATAGTGTCTCTTGACCTGCGATGTGAAGACAATTAATCACATAAACTAACATTGAAAATAAATTAATCAAACACAAGAACAAATACAACACAACAGTAAGAAACATGACTTAGAACATACTGTGAATTTTTCAGATCAAGGTTGATTGATAAAATACTAGAGGCGTTTCATTATGTCGTGAACTGTGACCTTGAGTCGAAAATCGGAATTAATAAACTAAAAGTCTATCTGAATTCCAAAAACGTTAGTCTATTTAAAAGCCACTAACATCAATAAAAATTAAAAATAATTAGGTATTTATTTATCAAACAAAATTGAATTTACTTATAATAATACCTAAAGACCTATTAACAATAAATACAACGATAAAAGCAAAGATAGGTTAGAAAAAATGTACCGGCGAATGTTTGCAAGCCGGATAATAACAGTATTTTGACATATAGAGACTACAGCGCCACAGTTCACGAGATCCTGAAAGACGTCTACTCTGTGTTATCACTTTTGTCTTGTTATTTGTTCAGCTGCGGGTAGATTTAAATAGTGTCTTCCACTCTAGTCTTTCATCGTTTGGGCGCTTATTAAATTTATTTTATAATCTAACACCACGAAGCTTATGACTCTATCGTCGGAACTACTGAGTTAGTCGTCGTTCTTTTTTAGTTACGAGAAAAACCACGTAACAATCTGTATAGAAGCAGTGAACATAGTTGTTTCTATTTCTTTGCGAGACTAAAAAAAAATAAACAAAAATATATAACCAACTGGAGATTTTAAAGAAATATTTATCTTATAGGTGTTGCTAAAAGGAAATGTATTAAAGCAAATAAAGTCTAAAATACAATTGCACATTTATGTAATTTATTCTACATCTTCTTATAGTTGTATTACGTGTGTCTTAATAGTTTAAATGTTTTTATTTGTTACAATATTTACGTCAAATTGTTAATTATTTGTATGTTCAGACAAAAATTTACCGTTTGTTAGTTGTGATTAGAGTTAATAAAATAAAGTTGATACAGTTAGCCCACTATACGTAGCTACAATAAGTAATAAAGTTTGATTATTGTTGACTACTTCTTATCGAAATCTGAAGTGTTGTGGTTAAGAAAAATTCAAAAAGGACAAACATTTATTAAAGAAAAAAATTTAATAAACGGTATTCAGAAATAAATTAAACGCAATGAGTGACTAAAAGATGCCTAACTAATAAGTGACAGGTGAGTAAGAATTTAGTCAGATTTAGACTACCTTGTAGTTTCACTAACTACAAACAAGTGATCCTGTTTGGTTACATCTAAAGCAGTTTGGTTTTTGGGTTAATCTTTTGACTGATGAGCTTAAATGAAGATTTTATTTGGAAAAAGAGCACGTTTTTCATTTCTAATAATTGTTACGTGCAAAATTTTTCTAACGGAATACCCTGTATATGAATTGAAATTAGATTCCGGTTTTGACGCCCTCTGCCGATCGTTTTTTGTGACTGTCATTTTACGACGAAATCGTGAAGCTGTCAATTGCATAAAATGGCCTGTACGGCTTAAAGAAATAATTTTGAAGGACATCCTTAATAATGGGAATCAAATTATAATTTCATTACGTTCGTAAAATATTTGAGTCGTCACAGGGTAAGATAATTACTCCCGTTTTATTAAAATTCGTTTGTAACTTCTCCTTAATTTGATAGCCGTTTCACCACGCTTTGAGCAAATGTTCGTTTCAATAAAGAAATGATGAAGATTAATTATTATTGAGAAATACCGTTACCGAACACTTAAGATTTTGGGAAGGCATATTCTCCACCACAAAAACGGAGTCTCGACAAGCCTTACTGTGGGAGATGTTATTTCGTGTATACCAGTCGACTGTGTTACCACCCGCCAGTTCATAATTACAAACTACAGCATTCGATACAACGGGTTCTTATATAACCTTTAATGATTTATTAATACTGATTTTGTAGCTTCCTATTCTTCGCGAGTTCGTATGTGACACGATTTGCTATTAAATATTTATTACAAGCCGCTAGCGGGGAAAACGTTTTCTTTGCGAAAGTGGACACTGGGCTTCGGGTGAGTTTATTTGATTAATTTTTATATCGCTGTCACGAAAGTTACTCACAGAACTTTGGTTAATGTTAATGTCCGTAATTACGTTTATTGTTTATATACCAATAAAGTAATTTCAATCATCATTTAAATTGTATCGCATGCTGTGTACAAACAATATTTACTACGAGATTTTCTGCGCTGTTCGTTTCGAATTGACTACCTATGCATTGTGTGTTGCCGATATGTCTGGCATTTATGAATTGAGAAATTAAACATAATACTGTGAATCTGCTACGTTGCTAAATCAAAGTTTTTATACTTGTTGATTATACTTGTTAACCTTTGTAGTATTTACGAATTGAGAAATTAAAATATCCTCCTGTTAATCTTCTATGTTAATACATTAAAGTTAATTATAATTGTTAATCTTTCTTTTATGGCAACATATCTTTCTCTTTTAATTATCTTTACCTATTAACTAGTTTTGGCTACTCGAACATCAGAGTGACAAGGATTACGAATCTCGAATTTAGTTACAAGTTTGGACCGTCTGTCGTGATGGAGGCAGAAGTGTTAGTTTGGATTAGATCTGGCGCCCTTAAGCATAATTCCCTATAACCTCCCCTATCTCCGACTCTGTGAGTTGGCCGTGCAAGGTTCGTAAGACCTAAAGCTTGTAACATAATGAAATAATGCATTATTGCAAAGGATTAAATAACAATATTTTCTAGTTTTTTAGATACTTTACGTTTTTATAGAATTTTTAAACCAAGAGAATTTTTTTAACTACTTTTAAAACTGATCATACCCAAAGGTTTTTCACCTAGTCTTTTGTTTTCAATATCAAATATTTTATTGATAATTGTTTTATGAACCATAAAAATTATTGTTCATATTTTTGAACATCAAGTATAATTTCTAATAGTGCTTTTTTGTATGGTAATCCTTAAAATATGGGGCTGCATACAGCCCAACATCACGATCTCGGCAGTAAAATCATGTTTCTTTTCAAATTTTTTATTCTTATTTTATCGTTGTTAGTAACACACTGCACATTGTCTTGCTAGATTCAGTTTCTCTTCTGAAGACATCCTGTATTCAAGGAAGTGACGACCAGTTAGTCCTATAGAACTGGGTTCCTTCGAAAGACGACCCTCTTTGGCACCAAATTTATTATTGTGGAATTTCCCTATCAGCTGCTGCACCAACTCCGTTTTGTATTCTAGATGTGTTTTAAACCTTTAGTCTTTCTATAAAGCACAAATGAATTCCAAATTGCTGGACAAAGTAAAATATTAATTTTTTTTATAGTATTAGCGACCCTTCTTCATTATTGCATTTTGATCTATGCTATCCACTCTGCCCATTACTCCATTATAATTTACTACTACCGCCGGTTTCGTGTTGAAGAGAACATCTTTTTTATCTCTCCATTTTATGACAGAAATTTTTCCTCGTTGCTATCCTAAAATATCACACGTTTTGAGCTTCATATTTTTCAATTCTTGTGGAATGTTTTTATTTGACGTTCTCAAAGTTCTCTGAAGAATTGTAATAAATATCTATGGCTACACAGTAACTCTTTCTTAGTAATAGCTTTATAAGTGAAGAACAATTTGAATTGACACAAGAAAATGACTGTGTTTCTTTGCGAACTTAATTTCTTTCCTAATGTAAGTAATGCTAGACCAAATATAACCAGTTTCAGTCTCGAAAAGCATGAAACTTTTTATGCCGAAGCATTTTTTTAAAGGTAGTTATTGCATTCAGCCTAGTCTACTTGTATAGAGCATTAGGCTTTTGTCAATGAACAAATCTCTTTGAGTTGTTAAGACTATTAAGTACAGCATACTTAAATGCTCAAACACAAGCCAAATCTTACAAAGTTTTGAGTAAGGGTTAAAAGCTTCATTATTGCAAGAATGAATATTCCGTTTTATAAATAAAATCACTTTTGGAAAGAACGGCGTGTGTATTATGGATCTTTTGGACCAATAAATTTCTTCAACAGGTCTTTTTTAATAATTCTCTGCAATATATTCAAGGCGAAGAAGACTCGCATCTCATTTTCAAAAACCGTATTCCAGTCACTTTTACAAATAAAAGACCGTTTCCTCTGTTCCGCATATTGATTTATCTCTGAACTGATCACTGCACTGTTCACCTAACACCAAATTCTTAGATCTGCAACCTTTTCTTCATCACTAGCATCTTCTCATGATGATAAGTTGTATAATGTTAAAGAACCTGAGATCAATATGGTTATAGATGAATCAGGTTCAAATTCACTCTTTCTTGAATCTGCATCAATTTTCATGGACATAGCTAGAGAAACCTTACATTACTTTATCTTAAAAATAAGATTTTTTTAAATAGTGCTTAAGTTTTGATTGTCATTGTTAAAATTTACGTTATTACTATGTTTTGTTATAAAAATCATTTCCGCTGTTAATCTTTTTCTGTAATTTGGTTTAACATCTAAAATTGAAGGGTTATTAAAATCAAAATTGTGTCCCGTTTCAACATGGTGTAGTGCTAACGTTGATTTAGCTTTTTCTTTTCACAATCATATTTGTGGTTTTTTAATCGGTTAACTGTTTTTTGTTTTGTTTGTCCTACATAACAATTACTGCAGTTTAAACTGTCTATCGAAGTAGTGCTTGAAATGTATTATGAAGTTTTACAGGAATACCACATATGCTGTTAACAGTATATGTAAAGTTTACCAATAATTCTTGATAATATCTTTGACACAACTCTCATCATTACCCAAAGTTGAGCTAATGAAAACACGCTTAAGGGTAAATATGACCAAGAAGCGTTTGTGTTAATGCAACCAGAAAAATTTTTTTTTACACAATATGTGCAAAGTGATAAAATAACAAAACGACTTTTTTGAACAAGTACTTTTCTAGAAGATAGAGATCAAAAGAGACATCAAAGTATTTAATTTTGTAGAAGGTAACGATGTATTATACCTTTCTTCAGTCACTAATTAAAGAGTTTTAGATAGAAATTAATTCTTTATCATTTTTGCAATCATATTTTTAGTAGTAGCTTAGTAAACTCATATCATACGGCTTAAAATGTTGGGAAAAGCATTCCGTACTACTCGAGCCTGCCGTCAGTGCAATATATACAAACGCGAAAAGTGTGCGATGGCATCATCCATGCTTTAAAATACTAGATTTAGGGTAAGTAACAAAAGTTTCCTAGGTAAAATTTTGTCTTCAAAAAAGTCACAGGTATTAATTGTGATCGTTCAAAAATATAATAATACTTTTTTTGTTACTTTTATTTTTTCAATTACTGTAAATACTTGTCTGGCTCCCAACATTAAAGCTATCAGCTTTTGTGCAAATAATGTAAAAAAATATAGTGTGTGCCAAGGGATAAAACATGATTTCAATATTGATGATGAGAACCCTCGCTTCGCTCAGGCAGTCAACTTTTACCCTTAGGTAGAAATCTTCATGTTTCATTTCTAGTTACACAATATGCTATAGTTTCAAAACATTTTTGTGCTATTACGTTTCCGGTATTTCTCAAAGCATCTAGATAATGTAATATTTAAAAGTTTAGTTTATTGATTCGTATTCTATAGTGAACTAAAAACTTGTAGTAGACGTGTTTAACGTTTATGTTTTAATAAAATTTGTACAATTTAATAAACTATAGTATAAAATCACTTTTATGTATTCTGTCGTGATTGACAAAAATAGCGCGTCTAAACTATTTACAAATTTCAGAATAACGCATTTTAAATTTTAGCGTTAGCCTTGTTCAAAATTATATAAAACGTTTAATTTTTTAGACATATTTACCTTCAGGCCGAAACCCCGCATGTTTTATCTCTAGCTACACAATATACTATAGTTTCAAGAGTGTAACCTTTTTTTAAACTCTGCACGCCGCTTACTGGAATCATAAATAATGTTATCAGTAGGGTAACATTTATTAAAGAACAAACCGAACGTATGCTACTACATAGAAAAAATATCGTTTATAGCAGTGGCGTAGCTAACATGGGTGACAACCAGGGCGGATATCAATAGTGTCACTTCATGAAAACACCTTGCTAATAAATAAATACATTTTGTTAACAAATAAATACACCGTATTAACGCATAAACACAAAACGTAAAAACCGTCTCAACAGAATCGATTGAGAATTTCGCAAAAAATCGGTTTTATGCTAAATTAAAAATCGATGCCCGGTTTTTGATCTTCCAAAACGTCTATTAATAGTAATCGGTTGGATTAATTTATAGGGTAAATAAACTTCAGAAATCTGAGTTCGTGGATTGCATGATTCCGAAGAAAATGATATAAATTTCTACTCCATTTTTGTGCTTTTATATGTAAGATTTTTTTTTCAGTCGCGGTTGGGTGTCACCCATAAATAGTAATCATAATTTTAGTTTATGCTAAAAACTTCCTTCTAAGTTTGGTTTCTTTACCTGAATAATAATCTGTTTTGCATCTATTTTCAAAATACGCTTGTAAATAAATTTGATGTTTTTATCCTAAAAATATTTGTTTTGCATATTTAGTTTTATTTTTGTAGTGTTATTTATTTACTGCATTTTTTGACTGACTTACGTAAGATTACCTCATATAAACATTTGTAAATACGTTATCTTCGATTTACTTTGTATTTTCAGTGTACGCAGGAAGAGTGTTTAGTTCTTAGAATCAATTATTGTCTGTGATATTGACTTACGTCCTAGCGTTGGATTGCACTTATGTAAACTTACCGTGTTTTTATTTTCTAACCCTTTTTTTCTGTAAAAAAATTAATATACTCGCTGTTGCAACCTGTGTTTTGTCATATGTTCTCTTTCAACTTTAAACAGTATCTCCCATCCTAATCTTCCACTGTTTTGGCGCCTTTTTAAATTACTTTATAATTAGCACGCCAAAATTAACTATCCAATCACCAATTCAAACAGAGTTAGTCGCTAGTAATTAAATTACAAGAAAATTTACACAACAAACTACAATGGTAGACACCGTTTAAATATATCCAAAGCTAAAACAGAACAAATGGCAACACACAAGTTTTAACACGAATATATTTTAATTTTTTCACAGGGAGGTTACAAAAAGAAGCGAAGTAGATTTACATAAATGCAATCAATTACTAGTATGTAGGTGTAGATCACAGACAATAATTGTTGATACAAGCTTTCTTCGATTGGGAAACACGTCGTACGTAAAATTAAACGTGTTGTTCTAACTTGTACATTATAAACAAACAGATTTACTTTGGTAAATATAATACAAATAAGCAGTATTTCAATAACTGAGAGAACCCGAGCGCACACTTTAGTATTATATTGCACACATAAAAAGTTTTATAATTAATTGTGACAACAACGTTATATGTACGCACAGTCGTACGTGCAAACGGCTGAATAAGAAAATAAAAAAAAATTAAAATAGGAAATACAATACTTAGAATTTTTTCCTTCAAAGCATGTGGCTAGCTAACGACAACTTTCGCAGAATTTCTTAAAATTTACTGAAATAAGCATTGACATACATATGGCGTTATCACAAATAAAATCCTTTCGGCTCATACGATCTATAAGAAAAAAAAAACAGAGTTTCCCCCAGATTAATATGGATATTTTAGTAAGTGGCTTTTCAATACGGTTACAATTGAGGTATTTAATGGGTAAAACTCAATATTCTTAATCAACGTCGAAGTAGCACATTTTTCATTACAACGAAGGTGTGACGTCATCATAGAAATTTTTTCCAAATCAATTAACATGTGTTAAATATCTTCACATGCGTGTGGGTATCCAAACTTTGATCAGAAAGAGTTTCACATTAGCATCAAAAGTACTATACCCATTTATAACGTATGAATATTTAAAGATGAAAGCTTCACCGGGCGTTTATGTTAGCTTATTGTCGTACCACAGACAACGAAAAAATGGTAATGTTATTCACCAACTGTCAGAACATCTTAGATATTTGTAACATGTTTGCTTTTGAAGTACTGCTTCCCTCTGATGCTTGGTTTCCTTGTGGAATAGTAAACATCTTTACCAGGGTTTCACTTCTTTCAAATGCCGTTTTGGGTTTCCCTGACAGTGGCGATCACTTCAGCTGTAGCACACCGATCTTGTTGTGTTTGTGCCCTTCGGAGAACCTCTTCGTTAGTTACATGTTGAACTCATGAAACACGCAACATTCTCCTGTGTAGCCACATTTCAACGTTTCGAGCCTATTCATTGTTGCAATTTTCAACGTCCATGTAGTAGCAAAGATCATACATATCATCGACTCATCCGGTGGCGCAATTTTAAATTTAAGTTGTCTTTACATAAAAACGATATCATTTTATTAAGTGCAGTTTCCGGCAAACTCCTCAAATGCAATTGATCGAAAATAAATTTGCTCGATTGTAACTTTTCTCAAAATACAAGTTTCTCAAACGGCAATTTCTCGAAAATATTTTGCTCGAATTAATGTGGTAGAAAATAGTTATCATTGCAATGTAATTACGGACTATCTGTAACATTAGTCCTCAGTTCATCTTTCTACTCTCTGTTAACGTTAGGTTAAGGTTAGTTTAAGTTTTGTTATAACTTGCTGTACCATTCCACGAATATAACCATATACATATATGTTTGCCATGTACATGTACATAATTATTCACTAATCTTAAAAGTTTCTGCGCACTATCACAATATATTCTTTGACTTCAAGTGTGTTGTTGACCGCTGACATATTGTTCTATCAGTAAATCGTTTAAACTCTGCTCTATTTTTAATGCCAAAATAAATTTCCATATGTTTAAGTGTTGTGAATATAGTTGCATTTGAAACCTTGATGCCACCCTTTCACTGCTTTGTTTATTTTGGGTAGTACATGTTGTACCCCATCAAAGCAACTTCACATGTTGAGCGCGAAAAGGAGAGAACGCCGCTGACGCCCAAACCGTTGATGGCGGCCGATCCACTTATATTTGAAATAGTCCACAATAACTTGTACTTTAGGAAAAAAATATTTTGCTCGCAAAGGTTCTTTAAAGCATCAACTACATCTTACGTTGGAACGAATGCTAAAGCTGGAAGCAGTTTTAACATCAACGCAATATCTGAATTTGTCTCGTAGTCAGGTTTTAAACCGTTTTCTTGAATGTGGCGGAAAATACTTCGGCAAAAAAGCATCCACAATGTACGATTTGCCGGAACTTAATTTGTATGGTATTTATCACTGCTACTTCAAAATTTGTCATGATGATCTGAGGTTGTACGACGCCATCGGGAAGTAGGTTTTTTATATTTCGACGAAAAGTTAAGTATGTTGCTCCGTCTTATTTGGTAAGAGAACATAGATTAACGGTATAGCTACATTGTTTTGTATTCCGTGTATAGTGTAGAGTTGTAGAAAAAGCGGTGGAAGTTCCGTCTGCATACCAATGTTGAGATGTTGCCAGAAAGTTGATGCTACGCGCGGTTGAAAAAAGAAGAATTCTATCATTTATTGGTCCTGAATCGTACAATAAGAAATGATCGCCGTTTTCAGTAACTGTATACTCGTCTGGAAATATGATCTCTTGGTCTTGGTATTGCCAGTGTAATGTTTTTTCTCACCTTCATATTTCTAATAATCCGCTTGATATTGTTAATGGATGGCAACTTAGCTACAACTGCATTTCCCAAACCAACAGAAGCTTGAGACACGATAAAATTGGGTGGATCATTTGGCATTTTCTGCAACTTTTGTTATTGTCTGCATAACTTTATCTCGACATTGTAGTTGTGGTTTTTATTACGTAATGGCACAAGGTTATTTAGAGTAGTCAAACGAGCTTTGCACTTTATTTTCTTAGAGTGCTCGCAATTTTTATATCAACTTGATTGTTCTTGATAAACCAAAAACTTTCAAAATACAGCCTTGGTTTTAACTTTCTCACTGGATACGAACTCTAACGCCATTTTCACTTTCACAATTTTCACAAATTCACAATTTTCAGAATTTTTTTTTTCAAATTAACAAACTCATTTGGGTAGTAGGGTATTTATAGTTATTTTTATTTACTGAATCTATAATAACAATCACATTAGCCTGCGTATAAATAGTAAGAGAGATTAACATTATTTGTAATAACAATAACCTTATCCTGAATATGTATAGTCCGTAATTATTACATTCCAATGATAATTATTTTCTTTTGCCGTTCGAGGAACTTTTATTTTGAGATAAGTTGCAATTGAGCAATTTCATTTTCAAGCAATTGATTTCAAGCAATTGCATTCCAAGAATTTACCTAGAATTGTCAGGGCCTAGTACTTCTGTTATAATGTTTCCGAGGTACTTGAACTTTGTGACACGTTCAATCTGTTGTCCGTCAAGATATAATGCACCGTCATTATAATTTTGGCGGTTAATTATCACTTAGTTTTCTCGATGTTTATCTTTAGCCCTAGTCTTTCTCTAGTATCGTGTTAACAAGGAAGGAACCTCCAAGAAGAAAGCGAGTAGAAAGCGACTAATCACTGGCTTTCGGGTGTCCCCTGGAAACGATAAGCGAATTATCGGCTAATCCTTCCAAAACCAGAAGCATCACCAATGAGCATAGAAATGCCTAGTGGCGAAAGCCCAAGAAGGTTCTTATCAGAACCAGCTTTGACGATTATCTCTGTGAACATAGAAGGTCTTTCAACATGCAAAGAACAACTCCTGCACGATCTCTGCCAAACAACAAAGTGCGACGTTCTCTGCATGCAAGAAACCCACAGGGACATCCAAAACCGACGTCCCAAAATCACAGGAATGAAACTTATAGCAGAAAGACCACATGCCCAATACGGAAGTGCAATTTTTGCAAAACCAGACCTCCAAATACTCTCGGTATCCCATGAAGAAACTAACAACGTTGAAATAATTACAGTGGAGCTGCACGGCTGTACAGTTACGTCGGTATATAAGCCCCCAGGAGTGGATTTTGCCTTCAGCCCGCCAAAAAATCTAGATGAACAAAAGGTGTGTGCTGTTGTTGGAGATTTCAATAGCCATAGCCATGTCTGGGGATATGCACAGGACGACAAAAATGGTGAGGCTGTGCTGAACTGGGCTGAAGCATACCACATGTCGCTTATCCATGACAGTAAACTCCCCCCATCCTTTAACAGTGGAAGATGGCAACGTGGCTATAATCCGGATCTTCTTTTTGTCAGCGAAGAAATAGCTCAACAGTGTAAAAAGGCAGTATGCGCTCCTATACCGAAGACCCAACACCGCCCGATAATGTGCCAAATATATGCGGCCATACAGCCACAAAGAATAAGGTTTCGGCGAAGATATAATTTCAAGAAGGCGAACTGGCAACGCTTTACAAAGATGCTAGATGAGAAAGTTCAAAATATAAATCCGATCGCGGAAGACTACGAACTTTTCGTGAAGGCAGTCAAAACATGTTCCCGAGCTACAATCCCCCGAGTATGTAAAACAAACTACATACAGGGAATAACAACAGAAACCGCCCCCCCCTTGGAAGAATACTACAACCTATTCCAAAGAGACCCGTTCAGCCAGGAAACCATAACTAAAGGGCAACAAGTCGTCTCCCAGATTGCAGAAGCCAAAAGAGAACGATGGATAAACCTAATAGAAGATCTAGATATGGGGAGAAGTAGTCAAAAAGCCTGGTCACTGCTTAAACGTCTGGCCAACGACCCAACAAAGACTACAACACAAACGAACGTGCGAGCTGATCAAATCGCCCACCAGCTAATAAAGAATGGCAAAATCGTAGGATCCCACAAGCTCGAAAAGGAGAAGATTCGGAGACAACCCGACCAAGAGACCAAAGAACTGTCTGAACCTTTCAACCTAGAGGAAATAAACAAGGCAATTAGTCGATGCAAAAGCGGTAAAGCAGCTGGCCTTGATGACATCAGAGTAGAGCAAATCAAAAATTTCGGCATACAAACAAGGAAATGGTTGGTGGACCTAATGAACAATTGCTCGAGATCTGCAATCCTACCAAAAATATGGAGGAAAGCCCGAGTCATAGCCTTTCTGAAACCGGGAAAAGATAAGGAGGACCCCAAGAGCTACAGACCAATCTCCTTGCTCTGCCACCTGTACAAGATCCTCGAAAGAATGATCCTCAACAGACTTATGGATGCCATCGAACCCTATCTAATTCCGCAACAAGCTGGCTTTAGAACCGGTAAAAGCAGCACCTCCCAAATCCTGAAACTTACCCAGCACATCGAGGATGGTTACGAAGACCGAAAAATCACTGGAGCCGTCTTCGTAGACCTGACGGCGGCATATGATACTGTCAACCACAGAATACTCCTGAAGAAAATATATAACATGACAAAAGACTTTAACCGTATGCGCCTAATCCAGAACCTGCTCCAAAATCGCAGGTTTTTTGTAGAGTTCCAAGGAGGAAGAAGCCGCTGGAGAGCGCAGAGAAACGGACTGCCCCAAGGAAGCGTCCTGGCCCCAACGCTTTTCAACATCTACACTAATGATCAGCCCTTGCCAGCGGGTACGCAAAGCTTCATCTATGCCGATGACTGCGCCATCACCGCCCAGGCTAAAAGTTTTGAGGGCGTCGAAGAGAAGCTGTCCGAAGCCCTTGCTGAACTTGGCTCCTACTATAAGAAGAATCATCTTAAGCCAAATCCGGCTAAAACACAAACATGTGCCTTCCACCTAAACAATAAGCAAGCCTCGGAGAAACCGCAGATCCTATGGGAACAAACCGTCCTGCAACACTGTCCCACACCTAAATACTTAGGAGTAACCCTGCACCGGACACTAACCTATAAGAAACATTACCACAACACAAAACTAAAGGTCTCCGCCAGAAACAACATCATTCGAAAACTTACATCTACCTCATGGGGTGCAAAACCACAAGTTCTTCGAACCAGTGCCATGGCTCTAAGTTACTCGGCAGCCGAGTACGCATGTCCCGTGTGGTATAGATCGTGTCATGCCGGCCAGGTGGATGTGGCTCTGAACGAAACTTGCCGCACAATAACAGGCTGTCTGAGACCGACACCGACCGAAAAATTATACTGCCTAGCCGTCATTGCACCCCCCGATATAAGACGCGAGGTGGCGGCTAGGAAGGAAAAGCAGAAGGCCGCCACATCTGCAGCACACCCCCTATTTGGTCTTCAGCCCGCCCATAAACGGCTCAAATCAAGGAAAAGTTTCCTACGTACCACCGAGGAACTCACACAAACAGCCCAACAGACTAGAAAACCCTCTGGAGAACACGCTGCCACCTTAGCGAAGATTGGATGACCCCCACCGAAGACCTCCCACCGGGGCATAAAGAAAACTGGGGAAAATGGAAGGCTTTGAATAGACTTCGTGCGGGTGTAACGAGATGTAAAGTAAATAAAATAAAATGGGGCTTCCCCTGCGAGTCCCCCCTATGTGAGTGTGGAGAAGAAGAGACCACAACACATCTCATGGAATGCCGACTATGCCCAGCCACCTGCACAATGGAGGATCTGGTAAACGCAACACCAAATGCGCTCGACGTGGCCAATTACTGGTCCAAACATGTGTGATATTTGTATGTGTATATACTTTGTATGTTGTATTGTTCCATATACTTTATATATTATATATAATTTTACCCTTTTTTCGATGCTTCTGACACGAATAAATAAATAAATAAGTAGTTGGAGTTCACCTAACGTATGCGCAAGGATAACGGTGTCGTCTGCATACCTGATTGTCTTAATAAGCCGTCCATTTATCTTCACGCCTAGTTCGGATATGTTTTCCAAGATTTTTTTAAATATTTGATCTAAGTACATATTAAATAGCAAGAACAAAAGTATACACCCTTGTCGTACTCCTCTTTGTATACTGACCTCGTTGGTTATTTCTCCTATTCTTACTTTTGTTGTTTGACTCCGGTGTAAGTTTGGTATTAGTCTTAACATATATCTTTGCCATCTACGTCTGTATTTTTTCATTTCTTTGTTAGTATGTCATGCTGCACCATATCAAACGTCTTTTCGTACTCTATAAAGTAGGCAAACACATTTCTTCGTCGATTCGGGCATTTTTGTAGGAGGATGTTTACTCCAAACAAAACCTCTCTCGTTTCGAAAGCGTTTCTAAACCCAAATTGCGTTTTGTCTAAATCTTCTTTGCATTTAGTTTTTATTCTTGCATGTATTATACAGAGAAAGGTTTTAAGCATATGAGACATAATACTAAGTAAGCGATAATCTCTGCAATGCTTGCAGTGTTGTTTTTTGGGTATTACAACGAATGTGAACTGGAGCTAGTCTGGGGTATATCTTCTGAGTTGTATATGTTGTTAAATAGTTTTACTATTATGCCAATATTTCCATTATTATAGTTTACGAGTCTCTATTGGTATTAGTTCATTTGTTCCTTGATCTTTTATAGTGTGCTTCTTTGATCCTAAAATAAATCTGTTACGTATTTTTCCCAGGTCCTTTTTAATTCAGATTCCTCGAGTATCAGCTGGTTATTTTGCTTATGAAACAACCTGATATTTTCGTAATCTTGCGATGCATGCCATAATCATCATGTTTCAGACTCAGATCTTCTAGTTCTTCACATTGTCTTTTGATCCAACGTTTTTTTGCAACATTTATCTTTGTTCTTATCAACTTCTGCAGTTTGTTGTACTTCTCTTTATTGTACTTTTTTTTACTTCGTTTTTTCATCAGAGCCAATACTTCATCTGTCATTCTTTTCATCTTTTTAAGGTTTTTTAAAGTTTTAAAGTAGCGGGCACACACTCTGTGTATTCTTTCCTTAATATCACTCCAACTAGTGTATACGCATTCTTTATCTCTACATGTAAGTTGCAATAGACTATTATTGAGAACTCATTCTTCAACCTAGATAGATCTATTTGTAGCATTTTCTGTTTTTTCATTGCGACTTTAATCTAAGTCTTTCGTAGGCTATAATGGAGTTATGATCGAATCTAATTTTGGTGCCGGAGTATGCTTTTGCATGCTTTACACAAATTATATATCGTTTGTTGACAAGAATGTAGTCGATTTGGTTTTTCTTTGGTTCAAAGCTATAATGAACACTTGTAAAATAGTTGTCGTAATTAAATAGTAATAAGAATCAGAACGCAAATATGGTGGAATAATTTGCGATGAAATTTTTTTTTGCTGATGGCCAAGTTCTTATGTCCACGTTCGAAAGCAATATTTTTGTTGTTTTTGATGCATATCATTTTAAGACAATTAATCCGGTTGTTAAATGTTTAAAAACTCATACAAACTATCGTCTGCAATGTGTTGAATTTATCATTCACAAAGTTAGAGTATAAAGAATACTTAAGAGAACGTGAGAAAAAATATAAAATTCTATGAAAACTTGCTGTATTATTGCCATCTCACAAGCAGAAATTCTGGCAAGAATTAACCACAAGCCGCTATCTCTAAGAGCAATGAAGATTAAGTTCTAAAATATTAACGCGTTCTTTCATGTTTTGTTTCGTTAAAATATATTTATTTTATAATATTACTAACGTTTTATATTATATAATCGTTAATTTCACTATGTAAAATACATTTGATAAATTACCGTTTAGTCTTTAGCCTTCTTGTTTAATGGTGAATATTATAAACAGATAAATGGTGTAGCAATGGGATCATCAACTTTTCCATCTATTGTAAATTATTATTAGAGCATTATGAAGATAAAGCTTTAAAACTTTATCCAAAAAACCAAAACTATGACTCAGATATGTTGATGTTTTTGCAGTCTATGGATGAACTACAATTAATGCCTAAGCAATCAGCATCCAAACATAAAATTTAATAGAAAACTATGAATTAGTGATATACGTGGTATCTTTACCGCAGGATGGCGTTTCAAAAACATTTCAAATAAAATTTAATATTGAAAAAGTAAACAATAGTACAGTTTTGATGCAAAGATATAAAAAAAAACTAGATGGTACTTTACCACATTCAGTTCATCGACAATTAACACATATAGATCAATATATAAGAACAAATCCTAATCATCGCCCAGCTCAGAAACTTATGTTAACAATATTGCTTCTAAAAAAATTCATTTTCATAAAAAATAATTTTTCTAAAAGTTCTGCAGTGCTAAATTTAAGTAATAATACAGTTCTCAAAATTAGAATCTCATTTAATTACGTAAAATTAAAAAGTACATAGAAAATACTACTTTGAAGAATAATTTTAACTTGTATAAATACGTAGGTACATTTCCATATAAACACAATTCAAACATTTTATAATATTTGATCATAAAAATAAATGAATTTATTTATCTAGACATAATGAAATTAGTTACTTTACACGTACAAAGTATGTACATATGTGATTTATAAACTGTGTGAATAAATTAGTTCGTTAAAATATAATTATAATTAGAAAGATCTCGTTTTATACTTCAGTATTTCATGGGATATTTAGTATTAGAGAATAAAATTTACCCCTGTAAATTTGAAGAGGCTTATGAAGTTGTGAACTGCGGATCGCGATATTACGAGGGTGTGGGAGGATAAACATTTTTATCAGCTACTTTGTATTCATAGGTTAGTCCGATGTCATAACTCTGTCTACACAATCGATATCCTCGCCTTATCAGGAAATGAACACTTCGACACGCGGACTTTAATTAAGTCGACTCGGTATTGTGTCAATATTTCCCTCGACTTAAGAGGGCGCAGAGAGCGTCGTAATTGCCTCACGTCTGTCTGATGTGGACGCTGCTGCTGTCTTTGATGTATCCGCCATTTTGTGTACACACGCTACATGAAACTTACATGAGCTACTCTTCGTCCCCTACACTAACACTAGTTCGCTTGTGTATATATCTTCCTTGTGTACCGAGCTCTCGTACTTTGCTTGTGTCGATTTTGATGAAGCAATGTTACAACCCCACGAAGATATTGGATTGATACTGTATAAATTTGTAGTTTTAGTTCCGAAAGCTTTGTATGTGAAAACTTCAAACACAGTTACGAATCACTTCACAAAAGGATATTATCGTTTTCATAAAATCAATAAATTTGTGTATAAGTATAAGAAACTTGTCCTACTTCAACAAGATAAAGCATAAATATCTAAAAGACGGTCATCGGTGTAATTCTTTCTAAAACTGGTAGCACCACAGTAATCCGTTAACAATGGTTTCATATCTACACGAATTCCCATATATTCTCATGAATGGAAACCAGACGGACGCACGATTTAGTATAATTTTATGCGAGGCTACCTGGTGGTCCTGTGACGGATGGGACCAGTAGCGCTCGTTACGTCTCGCCCATTCAAGGATTATCATTCTTTTGATATCACATCTCATAGCCACCTCTGTTTAGGTGCGACTTTGTTCTTCTTCATATATATAATGAATGTGGTCAATGCCATCAACTTTGCACCCAGATAAAGATGTTATCTCTCGTATTTTTTTACCAAATGTACAACAAAGAAGTAAAATTTGGATTAGAGAAGACGACAGTAAGAAATTATTTAAATTTATTGTTCGTGTGTGTGTCCTTCGGTATCTGCCTAATGTTTAACCAGAAGCGGTAACTGTATCTGTAGAGAGATTCTAATTAAGATAGTTTTTTTTAATATAAAATTATTAGAAATGACTATAGCATTACGAAATAAGAAATATGAAACTATAGATCTTTTTGTACAAATTGTATTTTTCAGTCAATGTTCGTAACTGACAACTCGGATAAATTTCTTTTTCAATTAGTTTGTTGTATGTTTAAGCACAATTAATGTCTTTCGGTTTTAAAGTTGTATGAATGATTGACGGTTTTAAATCATTTAAGATGTAAGTATTTTCGAATATAAGTGTTTTTTTAGTTGTATTTTTGTTTACAACTATAAATACATCTAAATCAAAAAATGTATTTAATAAATAAATACAACAATATTGCAAATAAATGTTTGTTATTAAAAATTCATAAAATTGAATATGAAATAAAAAGACATGACAAAAACCAGAGTGGATAAAAAAGTTTACAAAAGAAGAAATCAATTTGTTTGTAAATATTAAAATAAATCATATTTGAGCAACATCAAGTAGGCAACTACAACTTCTCCGACTTCTTTAAGCTAAACTGAAATAACACACAAATAAAACTTATAAATATATTTGCTATACAAACACCAAACGGGTTAAGTTTCATTCCTAATTTTCTAAATTTGTTTATACCTTCGTGTAAAGTTTTAGGTATAAGACCGCTACTTGATACAAAAACTAATCTAATTTTCACCACATTTGTTCAATTTCAATGGGTAGTACATTAGTGCACTTAACAGTGAAAATTATTAGGTAAGGTAACATCCACTAAAAACACAACATTTTATTTTATCAACAATTACAATATCTGGCCAGTTATTTCTCACCTTTCTATTCGTGATATCACACCTGGAAATATCGCCAAATGAACACAGAACCGAACTTGTTAAATCGCTAAAAAAGTACCGTAGACAAAATGCCAAAAATGGCCAAAACCTCAAAAATAATCGTGGACAAAATGCCGACGACAAAAAAGACGACGCTTTACAGATCTTAACTAGGCGTCAAACCCGGTTGTCTCTGAACTTCACTAAAATGCGTATGTGAACAAAACGTCGAAAACGGTCAAAACGCCAAAAATATTTGTTGGGGAAACAGCCAAAAACATTTAAAATTCCAAAATTATTTTGTGGGCAAAACGTCGAAAACATATTTTAGGCGAACTTCGGAAAGTGAACTTTAATAACTGCCATTATACTAAATTTCAAATACTGTTTGTTTAGTTTTATTATTTGGTTTAATCCAAAATGATTGCGGAAAAATTTAACATGAGTTAAACTAATTTTTAAACGTTATTCCGTTTATTCACTACATATACGTAAAAAAATAGTGTGCCATTTAAAAAAAGAAGTACTATGAATTACACGTGTGCTGTATATACATATGTATGTATCTGTTTGAGTACACCGCAACTTTTTTAAACTATACCAAAAGGAAATATATTCTTATACACTTATTAGTTTAACTTGTAAATAATGAGAAGTGAAGAGTTAAACTTTTTTTTAGTTCTTTTTTCATTAAACCATTTAATAAAACAGAAATTGTCATAAATTCTGCGTTATGGCTATTTTACCAATTTTTTAAAATAGAAGAATGGAAATATTTATACTGTTACAAATAAACGATTACAATAAATCTATTACTTGTTTAATTTTTGTTGATTACCTTTTTATTGATCTAATTTTATATTTCTACAATAACCGCTTTCCAAATTTCGTCTAAAAACTATTTTCAGCGTTTTGTTCACGAAGTAACTTCGGCGTTTTAGGTTTTTTCGACATTTTAATCAACAAGTATTATCGGCTTTTTAATCGTTTTTGACATTTGTTCGCATTTTGGTAAAGTTGAAAGTTTGATTTTGACGTCTGGTGAAGTCTCGTTTCCTATTTTTTGACGTTTTGACTTCATTAAGCAATTTGCTCATAAGATTTGTTCTGACCGTTTTTTGTTTTCTTAGTCCACGATATTTTTTTTATATAGATCCAACAGAAAGTTTTTCTTTACAGTTTTGAGGGTACTTTTCACATGGTTCACAGTCAAGGACGTGAAATTACTTACAATGTCTACAAGTTCATGCTAAACGAAAAGGAACAAGGACAACTTACATTACCTTTAAACAACCTTCAAAAAAGAGTAGCCGTTGCTACAGGAGTTCGGTGAAGAGCATTATAAAAGAAGCAGATAAAACAGCCGGAGGCAGTAAATTCTCTTCACCAAGAAAAACTATTAACACACCAAACCCAAAACCATCCGTAGAAAAGTTTGAGGAGGAAATTGTTAAAAGAATCATATACACATATGCAGACATTTACCACAAAAGGCCACCAATGAAAGCTGTATTTAAAGAATTAAAAAAAGGAGAGAATAATTAATTCCAAGAGAAATTTTCTTCATTTAGAAAATTAGTGCATAAAATTGGTTTTCGTTAAAAAAAGTCAGAAGACAGCCGCAAGCAGCTAACTAAAAAGCTTTAAATTCAAACCAAACACATTGAGTTTTTACAAAAGAACCGGACACTATCATAACGACATGAACCACAAAAATTTTGTAAAATGGTTAAGGGAAAAATTTCTTCCAAATGTTTTAGTGTTAGACAATGCATCTTACCACAATGTTACAGTCGAGCCAAATCCAACGTTTACGTAGAAGAAAGATGCTATGCAACACTGGGTTATTGCATTTGAAATGCAGGAAACTAAAATTGAGTTGTATGCTAAAATTCAAAATAATAAACCAAGCAATGCAAAGTATGTTGTCGATAAGCTCTTATCAGATCATAGTCATTCGGTATTAAGATTATCAATGTACCATCCAAAAGTCAGCCCAATTGAGAAAATACGGGCATTGGTGAAGAATCATATGGCTGTACACAACAGAGCATTAAAATTGAATGATGCATGAAAACTAGGAGAAGATATATTCAAGGAAATTGGGATAACAGAATGGCTTATGCTAATGCTGATCAAGTGGAGGATAATTACATCAAACAGGAATTAATATGTGATAACGTTCCAGAACTTATTATTGACATAGATGACGATAAAGTTGAAAAAGATTATTCTTCTTCAGACGATGATTAATTAATTTTATTAAATTTGTACAATACGTGTAACACTAATTTTAGTCCTACTTATTTGATTAATTAATTTTATTAAATTTGTACACTTTAAAGCATTTATGAAGGCGCATGACTCAGCAAGTTTTAATTTGCAGTGTTGACTCAGAAACTGGCCAACTATAACATTAAGGAGTATCTATTATTTATCTTTGTACAAAGGTCAGGTAGTTGAAATAACAATGCTCTACACTTAATATATATTTTAGCCAATAAAGTTAATTTTCTTAAATCGAAATCATTTAAACAGTTGACTATTTCTTTTTAAATTCGCAATTTTTGAAAAACGTAAACCATTATAAAACCCTTTATTATTTGCTTCTAACTGCATACTTTAATTCGATGTCAATTTCTTATTATGTTAAAATATTTGACTTTGTCGATATTTTGAAAACATATGTATTTTAGACGATATCTCATATACTAGGCCGATTCTAACAAAATTTAAACCACCTAACTGTAGAAAAATATTAATTCTAAAATGGTGGAGTAATCAAATAACAGAAATTAAAAACAGGGAAAAAATTATAAAACTTGTTTCGTATTATATATCTATTATTATAAATGTATTGTAAATAAAAATAGTAAATACATATGTTTATTAATTTTGAAATTGATTATAGCGATTTAAAAAATGTAATCACTTAAACAGCTTTTCGATTGTCATTTTATTAAAAATTGGTTTAGTAGTTTTTGAGATATCGAATGCAAACTCACTGATCCACATACCAAAAAATACATTTTTGAGATTCGTGTAGATCCAAAATTTGAAATTGATATCAAAAAATGCCGAGATACGATACTCCTCATTTTGAGATAATTGCAATACTTTCCTTATGCTTCGTATTATTATATTTATTAAAATACATAACTATAATTTTACTCTCACACATTGATTGTTTTTTAGTACCAATTGGAAATAATATAAGCACAATATTGTCATATCCAAAGAGATATTTTTTTATGATTAATACACACTCGTGAAATAAATACGCATAACACAAAATATTAAAAAAAAATATTTTATAAGCATTTTAACAAACAAATGTAAATTGGATGAAAATTAAAAGTTTTATTACAAGCAAAGCACAAGTTAAAACGCTAGTAATATATGATTATCACTAATTAATAATATATAATATAAACACACAGTAACATATTATATTGATAATAATAGTTTCATTTTGATTTAATGAATTTGCTACATTTTCTTTACGAAATCGGTTTTCGTATGATCAACAAATAATTATGAGTTACAATAACTCATTGTCAATTTACAAATACAACAGAAAAATAAATAAAATTACATCAAAGTTTAATACCTCGTCTACAGCCCGTTGTTTGCGATGCAATCAGTTAATGTATTTCTTATAGAGTTAACTATGTTCTCACAAAGATTAATTAATTAATTAATTGTCCCACACTCGGAAAACATGATTATCTAGTGCTTGGATGGTTCGGATGTTGAGATTACCAAGAATATCTCCGTTATCTCACCTGCTAACCATGCGAGCCTAAATATTTTCGATGGGGGTCAACTCAGGAGAGATTTTAAGGGCTAGTCGAGACAGGTCACTTCATGGTTATTATCAAACCATTGCCGAACTACTCTCGCCGTATGCACTGAACTATTGTCTTGCACAAACAATATTCGTAGAGGTTTGTGATATATGGCACGGACGGTTAGTTATAACCTGATTAAAACTGAAACTTGTTATGACCTAATTAGGATTTAATTTAGTCTTTTCAGATAGTGTAACCTTGGTATACAACTTAGCCAATCGTTTATGACAGATTATACTAATAAGTTTCAACAAAACTTTGCGTATTTTTCAGTCTCTGCTTTGAACTATTCGTAAACAGTTATTGTATTACTATACCTACTACTAGTTATCTAAGAATGGATAGACGTGGGATCTCTTGGAAGTTCAAGCACGTGCAGTAGGTTTACATAAAGCCGGAAAATTTTCTAGAGAACTTAGTAGAATAGTTGAAGTGAAGTTCCTCTTCTACTGATAAATTTTGATTAGTGGTAATGTTTAAGCAAGGATTTCTAATCCAGTCGTACTCACTAATATTTAGAGAAGGAAAATAATGCTGAAGTTTTTCTTCTAAGTTAATTAATATTTCAAATATTGTATTTAAAATCCTACTGTCACGTTTAAGTTTTGAAACTAGCGGAAACATATCTAAATTGTTATCTTTTATTCTTCTCTTCCACATACCCAATTTATCATTAAAAGAATTAATTTTATCAGTAGAAACTAACAGATTTTCTTGTTTGCCTTGTAAACTTACATTTAGTTTATTTAAGTGATGAAATAAATCTGCCAGAAATGCTACCTTTGAACACCATTCTTCATTACTCAAATAATCACTAAATTTGTTTTGCTCAGTTGTAAAATATACAAGTAATTCTTCTCGTAGTTCATAAAATCGTGCTAATACCTTGCCCTTTGATAGCCATCGCACTTCTGTGTGCAGTAATAACACTAAATGTTCTGCTTCCATTGCTTCACATAGTTTCGAAAAAATGCGAACTTTTTGAGGCTTGCTTTTTATAAAACTGACCATTTTTACAACCTGCTGAAGAACATTTGTCAATTAATCCTTGATACATTTTGAAATTAAATTTTCTCGATGTAAAAAGCAGTGGGTTGTAATAATACAAGGATTGCATTCTTTAACTCTTGTCACAAATCCTTTAATTTTTCCAGTCATTGATTTCGCTCTATCAATGCATATTCCAACGCAAGATTTCCAACTGAGATTAAAACTTTTCAAATGTTTGTCAGTTGTCATGAATATATCTTCGCCAGTTGTTCTTTCAGGTAATTCTTTACAAAAGAAAAATTGACTAATCATATCTCCGTCAAAAATAATTCTAATAAAAGCAATTGATTGAGCTTTTCCACTTATATTCATCGATTTGCAGGGCAAATATGTTATCACGTTTGAGGTGTTCTATTACTTGAGTTTCTACGTCTTTCGACATATCTTGAATTCGTCTGCTAATAGTGTTATTTGAAAGCAGGATTTTTAAAATTTCTTTTTCTCCTATTAAAGTTTTGACCATTAAACGACAAGCTGGTAAAATTAAATTTTCAGCAATAGTATGAGGTTTCTTTTTTTTGTGCTATAAGCTCGGCAACTAAGAAACTACATTTCTGTGCTTTACTTGAAGTTTGTGTAATTTGTAAATGACTCGGCTTGTTTGTGAGACGATTTTAATAACGTTTTGAAATAATCAGGAGTCTTTGATTTTAAATTAGGATGTTTTGTATCCAAATGGCGTTGTAATTTATTAGAAACCATAGAAGCATTTGAAAATTTATCGTTACAAACAACGCAAATTGGTATAGGACAGTATTTATCTTATGTCCATGAAAATCCCAATGCTATGTATTTTTCGTCATACGAGTATCGTATCTCGGCATTTTTTGATGATATCAATTTCGAATTTTGGATCTACACGAATCTCAAAAATGTATTTTTTGGTATGTGCATCAGTGAGTTTGCATTCGATATCTCAAAACTACTAGACAATTTTTAATAAAATGATAATCGAAAAGCTGTTTAAGTGATAACATTTTTGAAATCGCTATAATCAAATTCAAAAATTAATAAACATATGTATTTACTATTTTTATTTACAATACATTTATAATAATAGATATATAATACGAAACAAGTTTTATAATTTTTTCCTGTTTTAATTTCGTTATTTGATTACTCCACCATTTTAGAATTAATATTTTTTCTACAGTTAGGTGGTTTAAATTTTATTAGAATTGGCCTAGTATATGAGATATCGTCTAAAATACATATGTTTTCAAAATATCGACAAAGTCAAATATTTTAACGTAATAAGAAATTGACATCGAATTAAAGTATGCAGTTAGAAGCAAATAATAAGGGGTTTTATAATAGTTTACGTTTTTCAAAATTGCAATTTAAAAAGAAATAGTCAACTGTTTAAATGATTTCGATTTAAGAAAATTAACTTTATTGGCTAAAATATATATTAAGTGTAGAGCATTCAAGCATTGTTATCGCTTACCTGACCTTTGTACAAAGATAAATAATAGATACTCCTTAATGTTATAGTTGACCAGTTTCTGAGTCAACACTGCAAATTAAAACTTGCTGAGTCATGCGCCTTCATAAATGCTTTAAAGTGTACAATACGTGTAACACTAATTTTAGTCCTACTTATTGTAAACTGCTATATTTACATCCAAACATTTTTTGGCTTTTTGTAATTTATACTATTTTAATAAAAATTAAATTGAGACCACAAGAAATTATGTTATTTATGCTTCATTACTATTTATTATTATTTCATGTGTATGTAAATATACATACATATTTGCAATAACAAAATCTAGAAAATAATCTGTGTAAAATCTGACATTTTACATTGCGTATACAACAACCGAAAACAAAAATACATCAGTAGCAGTGCTATCTTAACTTAAACGTGCCTAGCAGACTCGAGTATAAAAAATAGACGAATAACCATAATAAAATGCATAATTACACGTGTGTTATAGGAATACTTTCAAAACCACAGCCTACAAAAGTTAATCAAAGAAATTGTTAATATGTCAATAAACTACGATAATCATAATCACATACTGGAAACATCCTTAGTATTCGTGCTTAACTCTGTATATTAAAAGAATCTTAAACAATTATGAGTAATAAACAACCTAAAACGTTCTAACAGATTGTTAGTTTCTTTGTTTGCGTTTTTATAAAATGTAAACCAATACAAACCTTCTAACCTATGATTAGTCGGTAATTTAGATTTCTATAATGTCTGTTTTTCAAATAGACTAACGGTTTTGGTGACGTCTACACATTTTTTTAAAGCGGGATATAAGACTTGACACTGCTACTCTCATTGCTTGTTCTCCATTAATTTTTGAGCGGCATTTGCTCTTTATTACAGCTACTGCTAAAAATTCGACTTCACAAAGCAAAAAGAATTAAAACTCTTAAAACTTTTAAACTTAAAGTTGGATATTCATTTCGGACTGATATCCAAAGCTCCACCATATCGAATACGTAAATCTTGTATTAAGGCTGCTATCGCAAGAGAGTTCAATGAGACTCTCTTGTTCTTACAAAGTGAATTCTGGTAGAGGTTGTGCATAGAAAAGATTGTCCTCCGAAAAGTATCTCGTAGACCATTCGATGAGCTTCAAAAGATATTCAGTGAAAAAATGTCAAGTTTTGTGATACAACTAAAGGCCGCAAATTTATGCAATTGCGGAAACAACCTTGACTTTCATTAATTTTGTTTATCCATAACTGCATTTTTTTCCTAAACGCCGCAATCTTCTCCAATAAATTCAAAATATGCATTTTATTGTCAGAGACACATTAAAATTATTTATTTTGTCTAATATGTCGCATAAATATGCTAGTTTTACTAAAAAGTTTGGTTCGGTAAAGTATCTGAAGTTTGCATGACCTTCTTCTTGTAAAAAAGTGTGAATCTAATGTAATTCAAATGTACGAAATAAGACAATTTGACGCAAGTACTTTCTTATGGACGATTCCCAAAGCATGCGGCGCTTTTTTACGAATAAGCGCTTATATTCTACCATATTGCGAGTTATTCATCGAGCACCATCAGTACATACACCGATATACTTTTCCAATCTAAATCATTTTTTGTTAAAAACGTGTAAAGTTTTGGGCCTTTACGCTTTCGGTAATGCTTTTACAGAAAATCAGATCTTCTACGAGAATATTATTATACAGAAATCGTACGTAACAAATAAAATACATCTTTATTATTGACAGTAGCCTCATCAATCTTTGCCTTGCTTTTTATCTATTAACTGGCGATTAAGATTTAGCAATGTTATGAACTTTTCGACTCGTGTTCTGAGACAAATTTACATTGGAAATTAGTTTTCCCGCCGATTCTCCCACCATAATATTTATTATGTCGAGAGCAGTCGGTAGAATAAAATCTTCTGGAATAGTATGAGATTTTTTACATTTTCCCACCCGGTAGGCTACTTTGTAAGATGCTAAAAGTGCGTTTCTAGGTAGTTGTCTTGTTGAGTAAACACGTTTTTTGTTTTTGAAAAAATTTTGCAACTTTTGTGCTAACACTCTACTAAGCGAATCTACCACATTCACTCTAACTTTGGTGAAATTATAAAAAAGTTATTATTTCTGATTTCTTGCTTTTACCAGAGCTTGGATTAATTGAACTGTCATGGTGAAGGTATACGAGAAGCAATACATGTTTTCCTTTTTAGTAAATATAAGATACCATATATAGTTATGTCGGATTGAAAAGCAATCAGATTTCCCCTTTGTTTTTGCGTAATGTACAAACGACGGTCATTCGATGATCATTCAGCAATGTTTAGTAAAAGAACACTGGCAAATCAATTGTCAAAAGTGATATTTCTACTTGGCTTGTTTATAGGTCTTTTTAATCTGAAGACTACATCGTTGAATTTGGGAGATGTACGTACGCCAAGGCAAAATCTTACAGACCGATCAGCTTGACTTCCTTCATCTTAAAACTACTTGAAACAGTAGTCGACAGGTATATACAAGACTGTGCACTAAAGCCTTTGTCTTTGCATCAAAAGCAGTATGCTCACCAATCCGAAAAATCTTGCTAGCTAGCAATTCACCAACTAGTAAGCAGATGCGAAAAAATGCAATCCAATACAATGATATTGCGGAAGGTAATGGATTAATCATGAATCCTTGCAAATTAACCCAACACGTGGCGGTATTGTAAATCGCTATGACAGTTACTGAAAAATTAACTTACATCACAAAAATATGAGTCCATGCTTACCCCAGGAAAGCTCTCACAAAATCAGCGAAAATAATACACTCATTTATAACACAGATGATTGTGAAGATTTAGAAGTGAAAACTTTGCTGGGCGCTTACATTAGACCATATATATGAAGCAGACCACAGTTCGCGAAAAAAATGTTGTGAGAATAAATCTTATACAGGGGACATACAGTATGCTAAAACATTTTTAACATAACAAGGTGATGATAATACTCACAGCGTCTATAATCTGCTTAGTGTGATCCACTGCACAGGGCACATTTTGTTACACATACATTATATAGTGTGACCATATAACTAACATTGTGTACATTGAGGAATGTTTTTATCTTTTTTTGGTGGTTCAATTACCACCATATGGTTTTGTATTTCATAAACTTTTTCTCATAATTGCTATTTCTGGATATTGAAAGAGGGCAATAGAAAAAAAGTAAATCACACCTTTATTTCTAAACTGGGTCAACTCAATGCTCAGGAATCCGACGGTAACAGCTACTCTGTACGGTAGCACTGTAGAAGCCAAAGTGGCTGGCGGGTGTTCACAAGGCGGGTGCTGTCACCCCTACTGTGGTGCCTCGTTGCCATTATCACAAATGGAAAGTTTGGGGCAACTGTATCAAACATAATGCAAAATGCACTAACTAGAAAAAGATAGAAACATTCAAGCGAAGATTTGGCCTGCTTGGCGACTCCCTTAGGCCCTGGAAAATGGGTTACTAAAACTTTAAAAGCTAGTTAAGAATACATAAGTGTATAGAATAATAACTATTGCTACACTACGAGTATTTATTGTTATATTTTAAAATAGTTCCGTTGATAAAAAATGTAAAAAATAAATTATTTAATACTCACCTAAACAAATCGTGTAACACTACTGGTACGGTGTAATATATAATATCCTAAAGCACTTTGGAGTCGGATTACTAGCACGCACCACGCGCAACGTCTGTCTGCGTTATGACAAATAGTTGAATACAGTATAACTTAAAGGTAGACGCAAGCACGTGACCGTGTTTACAGTATTGACAAAGTTATTGTTAAAGTCGACTGGGTTGCTGATACCTCACCACATCGGTGCCATGTTAATTTTAGACCCATCTTTAAGAAAAGATTTTGTTTGTTTAGTGAGTTTCTTAATATGTTTTTTCGTTTATTACAGATGTTTGCTTCTATTACAATTTCATCAAAAAACTGCCAGTTAGAGAGGCCTTTGCTGCAAGTAGAGTTCAACTAAACTTATCTCGAAGTGCTTTTAGCTTTAGATCAAATGATTTAATAATTCTCCACGCTTATGCGTAGTCAAGATTCTTAATTTGGAAATAATCATTAAACGGAGTAGTAACTTTTAATCTCTGCAAAAGAGTCATAACCAATTAAATATTTGAAAACTCAAAAAGTTTTTTAATAAAGCTCGGTGTTGCAGCACAGAAAAATATATAGCAAATAAAAAGAAGAGAAATCTAATACAGCTATCAGGAAAAGTTTTATTTAAAAATTAGTTATCATACCTACACTCTAAGGAGGAGCTCCTTCTTGGTGGAAAATAATTGGTGCATTGGCTCTTAAGTCTAGGCGTGGTCCGACTTGCACTTGCAGTAATTCTAAATAGCTATTTTGATTGAGGCATCCCTCAATAAAAAACGGCTCTAAGACAGGATTTCCCGCAATACCCATCCAAACGTTTACTTTTTGTGGCTATTGTGTATAATTCTCTGGTATTTCGTAGGGATTCTCACGTGTCCAAACGCGTTTGTTTTGTTTATTTATTTTTTCGTGCAACGTAAAAGTACTTTCATCGGAGAATAATATTTTATTTAAAATACCTTCATCATCATTAAATTTGTTCGTCCATAGTTCACAATTCGATTCTAGGCAGATAGTGGTTTGGTAGTGAATATTTTTGATTTTTTAGGATTTGTCTCTTTCAATGCCTTAAAGCAAGTACTTCTCGAAGTTTGAAATCT
Source organism: Aquatica leii (assembly GCA_035610365.1). Classification (NCBI taxonomy): domain Eukaryota; kingdom Metazoa; phylum Arthropoda; class Insecta; order Coleoptera; family Lampyridae; genus Aquatica; species Aquatica leii. Next base: position 70,450,408 of record CM069435.1, read on the forward strand.
ATCAGCAAGCATAGTAATAGTGCAGTGACGCTCATCTTCAACTGCCAAACATACATTTAATTTCATTTTTGTTGTGTTAACTTTAGGCGTTCTCACTCGTTTTTTATGATTATAATTAACACAACCCGTATTGCAAAAACGGTTGTAGAGTTTAAGAATTGTTGACAAGGCATACCTTTAATGTATGCCGTTACAAATTCGATTATTTCTTGTAGAGTAAATATCGTCATTTTTTACAACAAACGGACAGTGTTCAAAAATCGATTTTTTGTTATTTTAGCATGGCCACTTGATTTTTACGCTCATTTCTATTTTAATTAATTTGAATTTTTAATAGTAACACTTGTAAACTAAGCATATGCATATTGTTGTGTTATGTACTTACTACATTTTTTAGAAGAATGTGTTTTCCATGATCATCAATAAAAAGTTGCTTAAAATCTACAGCAAAACATAAGTTAACACGAGGTATAATTTTTACCATGTAAAATGTTCTGCCGCACAACTTGATCCATAATAATTAATAATAATATGTTACTACAATAATTTTTTATTATTTCACTTTATGTCATCTATTTCATTAAAGACTTACGTTTACAATGTTTTGCAAATTTTAAAGGTAAAGTGATTCTCACGCACTCATTTTTCGCATAATTATTTGAACTTTAAATGCTACAATCAATTAAATAAGAACAGATGTGGTGTTTGCGAAATGTGCATTCTGTAGAAAAATGTCTATTTCATTTCTTTAAATAAAATGTTGCATCAAGTCCACAGAGATAAATAAGTTAACATGGGGTCGAAATATTAGCATGTAAATCCCTATGGACACCTTTAGAAAAATGCACTGTATACATATAATAAATAATTTCTAATGTAATATAATTTAATTTGAAATTAAAAATCAAGATAACATAGTCATATATTTACTTTAAAGAGATAGAGTTTTTAAACATTTAAGTTTGAAAACAAAACATTGTATTTAAACTCGTTTAAATTTATGATGAAATAACTATTAAGCTATAGGTATTTTATTTTGAAATAAATTTTTTACAGCAATTTATGTTTCCAATAACTAATATTGCTTCTGTACATTTAATCGGTTGTGTTTTCTAATTAACATAACAAGTATTTAGAAAATATTTGTTGATGTAAAGATTAAAAATCTATTGAATAGTTAATCGAAAAACTATTTTAATAGTAAACACTCGTATTTATTATATAATAAATATTATCTAACAATTAAAATGCTAGCGGTTAAGTGAATAAATTTACGAATGAATTAAGAAAACATAATCATTGTATTGTATTGTGTTAAACTGTGCAACACACAAAATTTTATTGACATGATTAATTGAAAAACTTAGCGGAAAGAGTTACACGATTGACCTAAAAATTGTTTATACCGATTAGCAAAAGAAATAATCAAACAATATGCATTGATAATATAACAAGAGTACGTACTTTTATGATTAACTAAAGAATGCATCTATCAAATTGATAATACGGTTAGATTAATTTCTTAATTAAAATATTCAATGTGTTTTCTTATTGCATCATTAATTGTTAGATAAATTATTTCAAAGTTTTAATGAGAAAAAGGTATTAATTCATTGATAAGTGAGTGCTAATCAATGGTTATGTATAATTGGTTCGTAAATTAAGAAACAGCAAATTACACAAAACGTAATTATTATTCAGGTACATAAATTTTTTAGTTTAGAAAAACATTTATTATCAATTTGTATAGATTAAATTTTTTACAAGATTCTTTTTAATAATAACAATATTAATAATACTTGAATAATAAATAATACAATCGGTTTTAATTATCAATTCCTTGTCAAACCTAATAAAGTAAGGTATCTTTTATTTTTGATTCAAACTGCACGTACTTATGAAAACGTAAAACTTTTTCCTTGCGTTGTCTTTCGGTCTTTAAGAAAAAATTGCAATTACATTGAAAGTTTTTGGTATAGTTGGTAATTTTATTACCACAAGACGATAATTGCCACAATAATTAATTAAATTGCACTAATTAGCTGCCATGTATTACGTCTATTAAAAATCAGTAGCAAACGTCTATATCTGGTATTCTTACATAACAGTTTTAGTGTAGTCTTCTGAATAAAAGCTCGATTATGACGTGTATCAAAAATTTAAATAAACGTTATTATAGTGTTTTTGAAACGATTAATGTGTCTTTAAATTTTTTAAATTATAATACATTATTCATACATTAGCTTCTGTCTTGCGATTTAGCTGCTTTTGTAAAAGGGTTTATCAAGGCGGAAAAACTCGATATTTTTGAAATAACACGTTAAAAAAATATTAATGGATTCTAAATCTGAAATCTGTTTATAGAGGCAAATCTTTATTCACTTTGTTTTATCACGATTCTATTCTGTTGTCGATTTATTAGTTCATTGCGTCTTCTCCATTTACCAACTCAAAACTTTTGAGTGTTTTTTCTTCTCAATCCTGGTATCTCAAGCTACAAAATTTTTGTTTGTGTTATTTAGTCAACATTATTTTGGATTATCATTTTTGTATAAAAAAAGGATATTTCTCTGTCGTTGAATATCATTTCACTACTAGTCATAATATCGATTTCAGTAACGCTTTCGTTGCTGCAAAATATTTATTCTTCTTCAATATTAAAATCCAAAAGATCAAGAAAATTCAGTTTCACTCGCGCAATCTAAAATTAATTATATAAAAAACAACAAGCTAGTAAGGCAGATTAAGTATAGTACTTTTTATTAATCTCGAATTTATATTTCGGTGGAAATCACATTTTTCAAACAAAGTTCTATAAGCTTTGGTGTGTGAGTTGAATAAGTTGAGAATTGTCTTATGAACTTCCTTTTAGAATGAAACTGTCCTAAATTTGTAAATAAATAGTATAGTTACGTAATGCGCAAAAAAACCTCTAGTGTGGCAAAATGAAAACTAAAAATCCACATAAAGCTAAGTGTTCAAAGTCAATTATTTTATTAGAACAAGTATGCAACAAGTGGAAAAGTCATTTAAAAACGCTTGAAATTCAGTTAATGTCGAATTTGACAAATTTAGTAATAAATGTAGTGCCAACATTATATTTCTGGTGTTTTTTTTAATTTTTCCAAAAATAATGTAATTTTACAAAAGACACGTTACTCACATGCAAGGCTCGGCCGTGCGACCTTGCGTTCCATTAGCGTTCGTTATGCTATGATATACTTTTCGACGCTTGTTACGTAAATTACTATTTTGTGTTGCCAACATCGCAAATGCCAATATTCGTTCGTTAGTGTAGTTACGTAATGGACGAAAAAAGCTCTAGTGTGGCAAAATGTAAACTAGAAATATTCATAAAACTAACTCTTGAAATTAAGTTAGAATTCAAAAAAACGATATTAAAGTTAAAGTCAAATGTGACAGTTTTAGTAATGAATGTAGCCCCAACATTATATTACTGGTGTTAATTTATTTTTTCAAAAAACTATATATAAAATTTTACAAAAGGCATCACACAAAATAATGTACGTTACTCTCGTCGAAAATTTTATAGCATAACTCACTCACATGCAACACTCGGTTTCTCTTCAGATAACGAAAGAACATTGATTTACTAATGTGAGCAATCAGGCGAAGTCGAATAATTAAAGCCAACAGTAATTTTGTAAATATTTTTATTTTTATTTGTGTCATCGTTGTTCCTTTCTAAGAAGCTTTAGACCCTTGCCTCTACGAGGTTAAAAGTGGACAACGACTCATAGACTATAAGCCCAACCGTTTCTGGCAATAGGCTCCTGTGTAAGGCTAAAGGGTATCAGGTAGCCAGTCTATTTTCTAGCTGGGATTCTACGAGTATCGTAAAGATGACAACGATATTTTTGACGATATCCTGCGAAACAGCATTGAAGAAACCTTCTACTCCGACATCCTACGTTTTACTAAAGTAAACTCTGCGTGCAAAATTACTCCAAGCAATCAAAAATTATTGATATTGTTAGCAGGTTTCAAACGTCTTTTCGGAAATCTATTATATCCAGTCGCGTAACGCAGCAAACTGCTAACTTTGCCGACGCTTTTGCTGGCGTCCAAACAGCCTTGTAACAGATTTACTGAAAAGCTTTTCACAACCGTTGCTGCATTTCCTATCCAACTGTCCTATGCACAAGCGGCAAGAAGTATCTTTAGGTAAATCAGTCGCTCCTGTTTCTAGGTCGACTGTCGTTACTTGTCCCCAAACCTGACTCTGTTTTAAAGACCGCTGACCAGACAAAACGATTCTCATGAAAGCTTAGATCCTCAAAAGTGCGGCATTAGATTAGACCGAGTAACCAAGACAGGAAAAAACTCAGTTTGACTGGAATCTGAAAAAACGGATCCTATAAAAATACCTACGGCTATCCTCGATAAAGTCGACCTTGTAGTTAAACACCAAAGCAAGTCGTTATCTCGCATTTCTATCCTCGACGTAACTTGTCCTATGAGTAAGTGAAATCAGCCATTATTTACCAAACGCCTCCGATAAAGTGCTTCATCTTGTCAATGAGCACTTAAAAGTTTAGCTCCGATTTATTTCTAAAGACAAAGCAAATGGCCATTAGAACCGTGAAGTTTGACGTGTTACGTGCATAAATTTAAAAATGCACTACCCTGTATATTGGTTGAATTAAAATTAACTTTCCACTTCTCAACGCCATATATCTAGCATCGTTAGTCCCTTCCGACTGGATACACGACAGGCCGTCATTTTTACTTTGACATCGTTCGCTATATAACCTGATGCCTACGTAACTTAAAACTGTTTTCTTAAAATATCCACGTACTGCGACACGATGTTTAATGAACATATCTATAATCAATTTATTTATTCCAAGCAGGGTAAGTGGTTTTTATTATTTTTGGTATCAAAGGTAATTTTCATGTCTTTTCATTAGCGCCATGTGCTACCTCCCAAATCTGGGTTTTCTTGTCTTAGTTTCTTGTGAAGTTTAAAATCTACGATGGAAAAGTTCTAATAGGAAGCTTTGGACCTATGAACTCTGCGATACAAAGACTAACTAATACCATCTTGGACGAAAGGGCATATGTAACAGCATACGATACGTTTCGGTTCTCTTACCTTTTATAAATCTTGCTTTGTACCTGTTGTAGTTTGTAAGTCACCAGGTAGACACGATTATTTTCAGGTAGTTTGATTACAGGAAGCCAGTAAGAAAACGTTTTCTGAAAGTACACCTGAATTGTGGTAAGTCAATTTTTGATTTTAACTATTCTTTGTCGCTACGGTATTGCTCATAAATCATTTTTATTACTCGTATCTAAACGTTGAAAGTGATTTGTTTCTTATTACTATTACCAAATTAATTTAAGTTAAATCGTTATCGCATCCTGATTACGTTAACTGTCAATTATTATTATTATTATTAATGTAATTTACTTACAAAGATTTTTGTATGTTCTTGTTGTTAGACTCCGGATTTAATTGTATTGTAAGTTGCCGATACTTTTGATGTTTTAGTACCTACGTATACTTGTACTCAAATTGAATTTACCTACGGTGATGCTATCAAATTATCTCTAATTGTTATTGATTCAAATCTTAATCTCTTTATCTTTAAAAATCAATTAAAGTACAATTGTTGTTAACGATTTGGTTTCTTTCTTCGTTTCCTCCAGCTTTACGAACCTTAACAATTTTATACAAGCTTCGAGCCTCCTGTGCTGATCTAACAGGAGCTATTTTTGGAAAAAAAAGGATCTGGCGCCCTTTAAAATAAAGTCACTTGAACCTCCCCTCTCTCCGATAGGTATTGTTTCAATCCTACAGCGAGTTGACCGTGCAGGGTTCGTAAACTACTAGAAGCTTGTAGCAAATGACTTTATACGGGTAACACGCTGCTTCAATTTTCAGAAATGCGGCCATTTTTCGTCCGACTGCAAAAGCGACTTACAGTGCGGCCATACGTCTTTAGTTCTGATTCAGGTATAAGTTGGATAGTGCGGCTGCACCATTCAAGAGGATTTCCGCATCCTTTTCTACGCGGTACTACTGGGCTATTTCAATAGTTCGAAACCCGTCGGAGTACTTACACTCAGCCCGAATAACGAATAACTGCACTGTAGTATCTATAATGACGGTTAGAAACACATCTTGGCAATCGTCGGCGTTTATTGGCCGTCGAGTGAGGATGTACGCATTCATCTCCAACAACTTGATAAAATTCTTGATGAATTAAGAGACGTTCCTACTATAACAGCAGGTGGCTTTAATTCGAAATCGCCGGTTTGGTATTTGTCGGTAACCGACAAGCGCAAACGATGCGTAGAGAACCTCGTGGATGAACGTGACCTTTGTGTTGTCAACGAACCCCACAAACCTTTCACCTTCTCTAGCCACTTAAGCTCGACTAGCATCGACGTCACTTTGGCGTCCCCTTCTGTTGCCAGAAAAATCCTAAACTGGCGTATTATTCAAAAGGTTATTAAATGCTACCATCCACGGATACAATTTTAGTTAACCGTCGAAGAGAGCATGGGGTAGAACGGGGTACTTAAATCACAAGTCAAAAAGTGAGATGTAGGTCAATATATTGAAGCGTTTTCGAAGTATTTGAAAATTTTGGAACGCTGATTAAAAAGAATCGAATATTCTGTCTTCCGATAACGGAAGAATATAAAAAATATTTAGAGGTAGTTGGAGTCAGTTTTTGAATTGAGTCGGAAATGTTAAGAAGACTTTGTCGGTTTAAATAAATAAACTGTTTAACGCGTGTGCTAAGATAAATAAAAGTGCATTAATTGAAAATAAACACTAGTGCAGATAAAAAAAAATTGCGGGCAGTAAATTATTATAGCGGTAGTGATATATAAATTAGATACTTGTAAGCTGTTTTTCTTAATTATTGCTTAATTTTATTAGTGTTAGTTAAAAATAGTTATATTTATTATATATAAATTAAATCGTGTAAATAATTATAACATATTTTTTTAGTATTACGGAAAATGTGTTTACTGATATCTTATTTATAATGGTTTGTTAAAATTTTATGATGACTGTAAAACATTACATTTACCCCGTTCTATCCCATGGACTGCGTAAAACAATTTTACACAAAAAATAATAAGACACAAAGCTAAAATACGAAACATAGAAATAAATGTAAGAACATTAAACACAAAGAGACTAGAACAAAACGAATGCACCTACATGGCGCTATTTACACGAATCGCAATCATAGTTAAGTTCAACATCGTCGCTATCAATTTCCGCACACACACTTGACTGGCTTACTAGTTCAAACCTGTTTATTTCTATTTTTATCTTTTTCTTTTGCACTATCTATAATTCTCCTTACAACACTTTGTTCTGTTTTTTATGTGTTTTTCCTTTAAGCTTTCTTCAAAATTGTTTTTGTAGAGTGTTGATGTTACAACTGCAATTTTTCGTCGTGTTTTGAAAACTCGATTTGTAGAAATTGACACTTCTGGAATAGACAAAACATCTGAAGGTGTGTTAAAAAAAGATTGCAGAGTTTCATAATTTACGGTACTTTGTGTTCTCAAACTGGGCTGTAGAGTAACAAAATTTGTTTTGAAACAGTCTGATCTTTGGGATTTTGTGAAAAAAGTTTCACTAACTGGCTTGAAAAAATGTGATCGATGGAACAGTGGGATTGTTTTACAGATAAAATCGTGCATTCTCAATAACTTTCTTTTCGATTAAATGTGATGAATGATGAATGGAGTATAGAGTTGATCAGTTCTTTTTATGAATGTAGACTTCATAATTTTAATAACTTTTATTGGGGTTGTCCGATATCTTAAACAATGGGGTTGCTTTTCAAGTAAAATGCGTGTTGTTTCCATTTATAAAAAGCAACTGATTAGTTTGCATTGTGGATGTAGACTCAGTATTAATAAAAATATTGTTAGTCTCAAAAGGAAGATAGCCTGCTTCAATAAAGACTGATTGAATTACTGGCCACAAATATTTTATTGAACGTTTTTGTTTCAATTTTTATTGTAGCGACATTAACAAAAGCACCTTTGGTTTTGTGAATGCAATTTTAAGCGGTTGTAAACTATGTGAACATTGACGAGGGAAACAAAGTATAATGACTTTATTTGCCTTTGCAAAGTTGATAAGATTAAGGTTTTTGATACGGCTAGCATCACAATCTAATAACACTGGTTCCTTTTTTGTAGCCCTAGAAAATTTAATAAACCCTCCGAACTAGTCCATAAAGATATTGTGTTTATTCAATTCAATTTTCCCACTTTTACAGTGGGCCCAACAATCAACCCCATTTCAAATTATTTTCTTTGGAAGCACAAGTAGAAAAGCCCTGTTCCAGAAAAGCATATTTTAGCAATTACTGTCTACCCTCGTTTAGCGGTATGCTAATCTGGCGTTTTCCTTTAGATGTTAATATTTTGAAATAACTTTTGGAGCTTACAGTTATGCTGGTTTCGTCACAACGACAAATTCTACCAGCGGCTATTTTATGTTTATCTAGTTTTTTCGAGTAACATAAAAAACTTGCCCGTAGCGCAAAGAAGTTCTCGGGTGCATGTTTAAAAATTTTAAAAACTGCCCAGTCAAATCCATCGAGCTCATTTTCTGTGTTTGTAAAAACGCTGCATCTAAAAAATAAAAAAAAAATTAGGTTTGATTTAGTTTGTAGAGAAAAACAGCTTCACGTTAAAGAACCCATACACATGTGTTTCATTAAATAAAAAGTGACAGACAATACAACAGAAAATTATGGAATTTCACTAGCATGCAACAAAATTCTTTATCTGCTACAATCATAAAGACTTTAAAAAAACACGATTCCACTCCACGTTCTATTAGGCTTGTAACTACTGATTGCTTTGTGTTGCTGAAAAGCTTGCTACAGGTCTAGGTAAACTAAATGTTGTCTTAAGAAAAAATGACTTTCTCTAAAGTTTAAGAAGTCTAAGAAGCAAAGAGTTTCTAAAAGTTCATGCAACAAAAAAAGTGTAACTGGTACCTTGTTGTTATGTACGTAAAGATTGATATATTGTTACAATACTGCACAGAGAGAAATGCTGTATCACAATTTTGCACAACATTGTGCATAACTGTATTGTTGATGATATTACTACAATTGTTTATATTTATACCATAGGCTTGCACGCTTTTATTTAATACGTTTGGATAAATAGGTTATGAAGTTTTATTTGACAAATTGTTTGAAAAATATTATAAACTTTAGTATGTTTTGTATTCGACAACAATGTGCTAGTATTTTGCACAATTTTGTTTTAGTTTCTCGTACAGCTTTGATAATTACAATAAGATTATGCAATTCTTTTAAACTCGGAACAAAGAAAAAAATTGAACGATAACGATAAGCGATAACGCGTTGTATGTTGACACTTACAGACCGCATGCAGAGCGTCGAAGTAAACAAAGTCCTCCGAAAATATGTGAACTAACTTTAAAAATTTGAAGAGATAAATGTTTCAACCAATCCCAATTAGCAAGTATATCCGCTTGATTAAATGTCTACAATCAAAGTTCCTTGATTGCGTTGGGTTTGTTTCCATCTTTCCCTCCTGTTTTCTGAAAAATTCGTAGTTATTCAGTCAGTTTCTGTCAAGACTTTTAAACGCTGTTATTTGAACCAGGTAAGTGTATTTATAACATTTTTAAGTATAACCTTTGCATAACCTCATTCATCGCTTTAAAATCTGTATTTAATTCTAGTGTTAACTTAATTCTACGAACAACAGCTAATTTTTGCTGGAGATTTTTACATTACTTACTTTCTGTATTGTTTCAGCTGTTATTTATCAACATGAAATCGAAATTGAAGAAAACCATCATTTCGAAGCAAAAACATTATAAAAATGTGACTGCTAACTGCTGTAGCTGTAGCGGGCAAATCAACCACATTTATAAAAATCTGTGTGAATCGATAACAACAAGTAATGGAATTTTAAGATATCCCTCGACGAAAAGAATAAGTATATAAAATAAGTATACCATTTAAATGTAAATAAATAATGCTTTTAAGATTTGTAATGTTTTATTGACAATTTACCCAATATATGTTATTTTTAAGTAAATAACATTTAACCAAGATGCATAAAGTTGTACAATAAGAAGCTAAACGAAATAATAATAATTTGCACAATATTGTGCAAAATTAACCAAAGAGAATAAGGGTCTAGATAACGTAACGCTGTTAGACATTTAACATACCATTGGGTAAAAATACTTCAAGCATAGTTTTAAAAAGGTATCACAACATTGTGCAAAACTTTACTGCAAATTGTTAAAAAAGCTGTACAATTTATTCTACACAAATGAATGCAATAAAACTGCACAAATTGGTCTTGTCACTTTTTCAGACCCAATTTGTGCACTTTTGATTAACAATTGTAGATAAAATATACAAAGATTTCTCTCTGTGTGTTAATAAATGCACGCTTTTAGTAGTAGATCTACTGAGCAAATTTGTTTTAATTGTATAAAAACAAAGACAAAAATATTATCTGGTATCTAAAGTAAGCTTAACACTACCACAACTTGAAAGCATTAATTTATAGTAATTCGATAACTACTTTTGACAAAAACATTTGTTTAAAAATTCTACGATATGAACGATTCCTACAACATACTTTTAATTAACTTTTGAAACATTTCTGAATTTATCGTGCAAAAGGAGTTATCCTTATCAACGTTTTAAAAAGTCTTGAAATTTAATTTATCATTTTAAAATGGCTGTGCCACCTACAATTTTACAATGGAATTGTGGTCATTTTAATTTACAGTGCTTGTACAACGTTAACAAAAATTTAAAATAAAAACATAACAAAGTTAATGTATTTTAACTTGAGTTAGTACTTTTCTTTAATAAAAATAGACTACTACAGTAATGATTACAAAAATTTGAGAATGACTCATTGCTTGAAAGCATATGCATTAAACAACAAAAAACGTATCTCGTCAACATATGTTGCATTGAAAGCACCGATAAACATATTAGTTGTTTTTTTCTATTATTCTGTAACGAGACGGACGTAAAAGCTACGATTTGTTACAAGGATTCTTGCAATTTAAACAGCTACCGACTAACTCATTTATATTTGAGTAGTAAACTTGGTGGTACTAAATTACAACACAAGTTAAAAAGGTGCTAAAACAATTAGAAACTAGAATGATAGACACCGTTTGAATCTATCCACCACTGAAATAGAATAAATTACAAAACACTGCTTATAACGACAAATATATGTATTTTTCAATATTGAAAGAAGAAGAGGTTAAAAGAATTACGTCGGCAAAACAGAATTAGATACATATATAATAGCAACGAATAATTCTATAAATATCACAGTTACAACGTTGATAGAAGTCCTAGAGGGTAAGCAGCACTCCACACATAAAGTTATCAAAGTACATACAATATAACAAATTTAAATAATACGTAATTTTGGAGTTAATCGGTGATTTAATGCAAAACTAGTGCCTTTACACTAGTAGCAAATCGCATTTAGCATAAATTGAAACCGTAGAAACAAATATCTGCATGCGTTAATTGTGATAATGGCTATATCTATGTCCTACGTATTTTACGTTTAACAAATGCACAAATTAATGACAAATAAATAAAGTACTTACGGTTGTCCAGGTCATGCATATAGCTTTAGCACGCTTTAATCACCCCCCAAAATTGCTAAAAAATAAAGTACTATTAGATCTAGGATCGTATCACAATTAAATTGTTTATCCACAAACAATGAATTGTAGTCAAATGCGTCAAGCATCTGAATGGTTTTCGATATTCTTATTGCAGGTGTGTCTACAAAGTTATTCGAACATCACACAAAGTACAAATACGACTTATTCTTCAGATTGTTTCTGAAGTGGCTTAAGTAAGCAAGAGCCCCTTTTAGTACGTGCTTCTAATTATACTCTGTAGAGAAAGGTAATGGATTCATCATGAATCCTTCCCAATTGACCCAACAATCAATGAACAATCGCTATGACAATTACGGGAAAATCAACGTAAATCACAATAATATCAGTCCATGCTTACCACAGAAAGGCTTTTACAAAATAATACATCTATTTATAACACAAATGCTTGTAAAAATTTAGAAGTAAAAAATTTTGCTGGGCGCTTGCGTTAATATATGGTATATGTGAAGCGGACCACAGTAAGCGCAAAAATAATTACCGATCATTGTAACGATCTGAACCTGAGCTTCACCTGTCGCAACAAGCATCGAGTCATTTCACTCATTTTTATCAATCCGTCTGTATAGTCAGTAAGTGTTGTTTTGTGGAGTGTATTTGGTTCTCCTTGTTAGTAATTGTTTAACACCTGAGAATATCGGTACGTAGAATGCCTTCCCGCTCGCCGTGGATACCAAAAGAGTTATTTACAATTACTAAATCGTTACATATTGCATCTTGGTCAACCCGGATGAGTAGCGTTTAGACATTGATATGTACGTAGTGCTCCAAGTGAAGGCAATTTTACTCATTTCTCGAGTTGTTCGACAACAAGCAACAACGTTATGGAATTCCGTACCTGTAACAAATACACCAGGAATCCGTTTTGTTTCCGCGTCGTATTACATACTTCATAATTGTTTATTGGCGTTAATTTAATTTCAATCCATTTATTCATTTGCGACAAAAGTTTAAGGTCTGTTTTCGCAGTAGGAAAATTGTAGAAACGTAGCCTCAATTTTATTTGTTGCTCCATCGACGTGGATTTAGTTAAATTTGATTCTTAGTAATCCGCCGCATCGACCTGTAAAGTCTGTTAACAACATTCTTGTATTGATATCACAGTAGTTACATTCTGATTAACAAGCACATGAGGTCAACGTTCGACTACAATTTGACGGAATTGTTCACACTTACCGCCAAATCTCCTAGTCAGTACTTGTCCCAATTATCTGAATTTCCACACGAAAAGGACCGCTGGCATGAAATTAGCATTAACTAATAGAAAACACGGATATAAAAAGAACATCATATTACCAATTCCTGTTTTAGATTCAACAAAATTGACATACGCATAGGTGGTGTACAATCCGATAGAGGGAGCAACCGTCGGTTTTGATGAAGTCGATATACAGAACCGCCAGGAATTAATGTGATTTGTTTTACCAGATTTTTTTTATGTTATTAATTTAAATTTTGTTAGTTCTATTTTATTATATTTATTTTCTCATTAATTAACAGTGTATATACGTTCAAATATTATAAACCCTAATTGTGTGTCGATTACTCATTTCGCCACTTAGCTACCTGAGGTGTCGTTAACACCAACACCTCGTAACGCTCAGGATGGGTTGCAAAACAATTCTTTAAAGTGTGACAGAAATAAATACTCGCGCTTTTGTAATTACTGCTATAATATAAATACTAGTAAGTGGATACATCTCGTAACACGGTCTTTCTAGCATTATCACAAATTACGGAATTATAGTTCTGAGTTAAAATGCACTTTTAAATTTTCACAGGTAACGACTGAGGTCATGAACAGTATATATCTGTTCTCTCACACAGTTGGTGAATATGTATGAAAAATTTCAAAACGGTAGCTTTTGTAGTTTCTGAGGAGTTTTCACACAACGAAAAATAGCTTTGCACCTTTATTGTAGTAGATTTTTTCAATTCATATATATATATTTAAAAAAAGAGGGGAAGGAATGCCCCCTACATATTCTACAGCTATCTAAAAGGAACGTTCCACAAACATCCAATGTGGATGCGCAAGGATATCTCATAAGGACGTTCTAAGAATGCACATAGTTGTGCCAAAAGAACGTCTCATGGACGTCCCCAGAATGTACAAAGGACCAAAACGGAATCCCATGGACGTCCTTGAGACATCTTTGTGTTGCTTGGGTAATACCTTATCAAAAAGTCAAGTTGATAAATTAAAGACTGATAAGTTGTCAGAAAAGTATGATTATCTTGCAGAAGAATTTGCTAATAAGAATTAAATTATAACTCACCAATGCGCAGAAAAAAATGTTCTGTCCAAGTTACACACTGGTTCACAAAGAAAATAAAATAAAGTTTTGGTATTAATTTCATTGGATCTTGTAGAACTTCTAACATTATCCAAATTATTGATTAATAACTATTTTGTCAATTTTGTTCATTGTCTATGCTCCAAATTAAGCTAGAATTAATTTTTCTAAAACATAAGCATGTCTGGTAACTTTAGATTTTCTAACCTACTAAGGATACCTTAGTCTAAATGTGTGCCTACTTTTGATGAATTATTTTAAGAAACACTGAGACATCATTCAAGATTTAATAAGATTTCGAATCAAACACATTTATATAAATTACATGATTTGTACTATCACATTTTAATATTAAATGTAATTGATCGAAGGAGTTGTAATTTTCTTTGGGTTTTTTAAAATTTTGTTTTGTATAAAGAACTAACACTAATTTGTTATATTTAGAAAGCTGTACCTTTCACACAAGACTTATCGTAACGACAGTCGTGTAAACATATAGCTTCGGCTAATAAAATATCTGTTTATTGCCTTTGGGCAGATTGAAGATAACAGATGTGCTTGCTTGCAATCGAAGGCATCTCAAGTTGATACTAGTAGCTTCAATCTTCAGAAATATTTGAATTTGAAATCAGTGAACTGTTTCTCTGTGTAAAAATTGTTCATTCGTCTATTACGAAATCGTTAAATACAGAATAGTTTTTGAAGTGAAACTTCTTTATCGGCGTTGGAAAAAAATTTACCGTCACATTTTACGCGTCACGTCACATTTTTTATCGTCACATTTTTCCGTAGCGTAGCGACGTGATAAATAATATATCAATACTAAAGTGATCAACAAAATCAAAGGCTTTATTTTAATTCTAATTCCAGTGGATTTTTAACAAAAGTAAGTAATTATATCTATTTTTCTAATACTTGGGTGGAATTAATTGACATAGAGTATAAATTCTGAAATATGTTATTAATTTAAATTTAAAATATTTAAGGTTAACCTCAGTTTCTGATTGAACGATGACATTTTAAAATAATATATCAATACTAAGGTGATCAACAAAATCAAAGGCTTTATTTTAATTCTAATTCCAGTGGATTTTTAACAAAAGTAAGTAATTATATCTATTTTTCTAATACTTGGGTGGAATTAATTGACATAGAGTATAAATTCTGAAATATGTTATTAATTTAAATTTAAAATATTTAAGGTTAACCTCATTTTCTGATTGAACGATGACATTTTAAATTTAATATATTTAAGGTTAACCTCAGTTTCTGTTTGAACGATGACAATGACAGTAATAATTCTATTTCAATTAATGAAATGCTGTAATAATCTTAGTAGCAAAAAGTTAAAGTGAAATAATTGTATTATTTGTATTCATGTCTACTATAATAAAATCCTTTTGTTTAAAATTTATCTAATTTTAAATTTAAGATATTTAAGGTTAACCTCAGTTTCTTATTGTAACTATCGGTCAATGTATATGATTTCATTAAAATAGTATTTATTAATTAATAAGACTGCTAATTTAATGAACATCAATTAATTGGCATAGAGTATAAATTCTGAAATATGTTATTAATTTTTGTAAATCAATTAACTAATTTTTGTAGATTCAATTTTTTTTTAAACTGATATATTTTTATGTAATTTTCACTTTTTGGTAATGTATTAAATACACCATAACCAAGTTCAACATTTAATTTTTTACACATGGTGATTTAAAAACAACAAATTTAATTTTAGGATTGTTTTGCATAGATTTGTTCACGCTGCTAACAATTTGGTTCGTTATGGTAAGAACATTGTTACCGGTTTATAAAATATATAATTATAACGAAAAGCAAGGAAGTGTATGTAAATAGGTGTAAATGGCTTATTTGTTTATTATTAAATTACGTCTACTTTCTACTATGCTTTTAATATACATTTTTAGAAACTAGCAGATTTAATTACAATATAAATTGTGTAGAATGCAATAACGAGCGGTATTTACAAGAATATCCTTTTAACTAAGTTTTTTATACATATGCGTATTAAACTTAGCTTCTATTATACATAAATTGTAAATTTAAGTTATTCAAATAATTTTCGTGCCGACATTCATATCCTTTGTTTTACAAGTGTGCCGGATGCTATTATTGCATTAACAAAAACAGTTACAACTCTCATTAATTGATGGATCTGTGAATACAGTATTAAGAAAAAAAAGTATATTAAAAAGAATAATAAAAAGAACACGAATTGTATTTTTGTATAGTTTTAACGATAAGCACATAATTAACTTATTTATTTATACGGCGTTACTAATCCATGAATTAATAAATAACACAAGTTTTAACTGTGATACACATCATGTAAATTATAGGTCTGATACAGCTAACATCTAAGGATTTTCATTTAAATTAAATAGAAGCAAAGTTCTCTTGCATGTTAGGCTTCTGTACAAGTTATGCTTCAGTAACCAACAGGTTTGCTATTTTATTTATGTCGAGCTGATTATAAATCCCATTTAGACTGACTGCTGTGCTTGTCTAATCTTCTTGGGATATAACAGTAAATCTACAGAAAATGCACTTACAGTCTCGCGTTTTTTTAAAAATATGAATACTTTAAGGATCAATTTGGCAATCAACGCAGTGCGCGCATTCTGTTTTAATTAAAATTGAATTAGCGTTAATAAATCAAATTTTCTATTTGCACGTAAAATCGCACCAATAAAATCAAACCATAAAATGTTAGAATTTCGAGTAACACATTGACGTGTAAAATCTGGTCCAAACCCTATTGTACACCGCTACAATATTGTCGACTTTTTGATCCGATTTGTCAGATCGCCTAGTGGGTGGGTTAGGAATCTTTTGATCCTTTTTCTATATCGTTTCTAGTTTAACATTTCAATATTGGAAATAAAAAGATACGTGAAAGTCTATAAATCGAATGGGAAACTGTACAGTGGCCAATATAATCCGCTTTCTGTCCGAACTTCAGCAGATATAATGATGAAAATAACACATGTGACAGCATACGCGTTGTCCTGCCTATAAGGGTGTCTTACTGTCAACGCAACAATTGCTTTGTGTTGTATTGAACTGAAAAAGGCCCGTTCCCTAATCGCATTACCAACAGAGTTGTTTGCTACAAACTTGCTAATTATTGATACAAAAGTTCTACGATGCGAACTACACTGTTTACTTTTTAAGCATGTTAGCTGAAAAATACCTGAGAATATCCTGTTATTTGAGTCTTTCATGTTTAAGCTTGTTATAAATAGAAAAATTTGACAAATCTAGTTATTGTACAAATTTCGTTTTGATTTTTTTAAAAATAACATAAACTTATTAGCGCAGGGAGTTAATTAAATTACGTTGAAATTGGCCATATCGAGAAATTCGTTACCCTCGTTAACTCCAGCTGACTAACGGTGAAAGCATTAGCACAATCAGATACTAAATAAGGTGATCATTTCGTATAATAGGTGGTTTTCCGGTTTGACCCATTCCCATTCTTTGCTTGTTACTAGCTTTAGTTATACAATAATTACATTTGTTACAACGTTGAGCTTCATTCAGGTAGAAATGAATCCTATTAGAGAATGACATTTTTGTGGTTTCTCTAAAATATGGATGCACTAAAAATAAAAACAGAAGCAACGCAGTTGGTAAACAATCATTTTGTTTCTTGTTATCGTTTCTCAGTATGCCTATAGTCACTAATAGAAATTGATAAAATCAATACGTGTTTTATTTTATCAAACATATGTTGAACATTTTATGCTTTAAAATTCGATTGGGTATGTACTGTTTGAAAAATAAAAATAAATTTAGATTTATTTAAAGCATTTTAAGAAGAATCAACGTCTGATAAATAAATTAGCCTAGTTGTTGAAAATCACGCTTTCTGTAGTTTGATTATAAAGTTTTTCTAAAAAATAAAATTGCCAGTGATATTTTCACACTAAGGTCTTTGACTTACAACCCTTTGCTAGATATTTTTTTAAGTCTTCGAAAAGTTTGTATCTTAAAACTATTATTTTCATGCAATCTCAGCAAATGTATAGCATTTGCAGAAATAACTCAGTAAATAAATTAAGAAGCACGGTTTCTTATAAGAAGAAGATGCTTTAAATCAATTAAACTTTTGTGGGTAATTAATAAGCATTAAATGACCAGACGTCTGATATTTCCCAGTATATTGTTTCTTTTCAACAGCTGTCTCCTGATTTCTGCGTGCCATATAATTTGAAAAAAAAAATTTAGCAGTCAAAAGCGTTAACATCGTACGAGCTACCACCAGGGTTATGTTATGTCAGTCCTACACTATTGAGTATTCACAATTGATAGTGGTAGTTTCTTTATGTACAACTAAAACTACACTTACAACTTTAAACATAAAACGATAGAATGCAGTGGTAATAATAATTTGGTTTGAACACAATTCTAAAAACAAAGAAAACACAAAACTTGCTAGTATTTTCTAATATATAGTAAGATTTGCTTAATGTGATTACGGGTAACGTTATCAGTCGATTATTATGATTATTTTGGCTGGGAACCGGCAGTTGTAATTAGTTTACATACAAAAGCCACCTGATAACGTTATCAAAAAGTCGCTTATTGTTATCACTTTCAAAGAATTTCGAATAAACTAATCTCTTTGTCTGAATTGTTAAAATTTTATTTTAAACACACATTTATCTGAACTGCTCATTTATCGTTGTTTTTCTAAATGTACACTTTGTTTTGTTTAAGTTTAGTTTATTTTTAGTCTTTTTATGATGTTGGCGAAAAAGAGAAACGATCGGAAGTTAAAAGAAAAGCGGAAATTATAAAAAAGTACAGTAAACTGTCAAAAATTAGACAAAGAAATGCCGCCGCGTAATTGAGAATCTCTCAAGCAATGCTGTACAAAATTTTGAAATCGCGAGAAAAATTATACACGCCTAACATTGCTAATCTTAAACAAAAAAAAAGGGAAAAAAACCATTAGTTGAAGATGCTCTGACAAGTTGGTTTACCACAGTTCAAGACAAAGATGCGAGACAAAAAACGTGATTGTTAGCACAAATAATCGAATAGAATGGGCTGATGAACGTTGTGTAAAAAGAGAAAATTGTTTTTCAAAAGAAGGCAAAATGACTTTACTCAAGAGCAATGTAACAATTTGATAAGTAACAAAAATGGACTAGAAGTATCCCAACCAAACACTAAAAAAAGAAAGAATTTGGGCAACAATCATTGAAAAAACGAAGGAACAAAAAAACAATTATCTCAAAATTTGTAATGCATTGGACCTGTTACGTAATGTCGTGATCTATAAAGACGATGAAGAAGATTTTCAAAAATTTACTAACTATGAAAATTTTATCAAGAAATTTCTCTAATAAGGTATACAGATAGCCAACCGCATGCATTAAATTGGACGGTACTTTTCTGTCGGCCAAATGAAATTAGTTTGACGGCAACACACTTGTGAGATTAGCGCTGTAATAAGCGCTACCCAAAGAATCGTAAGAAAATAAATTGTAAAGATTTTCTAACTATGGTACATCTATTTGTTTGCAGATGGCTAAATATTTTAATATATTCTAATTATTGTGAAAGTCTTATCTTATTTTTCGTTATCTTGTAAGGATATCGAATTCGCTTTCAGCATTTGTTTATACAAGAAGCACGTCCAATAGCTGGAAAGTGAATACACGATTTTTTTACGTTTCTTATTTTATGATGCCAAATACGCATTTTACCTAAGGTGCTTGAAGTTATAAAATTATAATTCTTACATAATTTAACAAGAATGTATATAGCTATAAATGATCAAACTAAATCTACGAAAGTTACACAAATGACAAAAAATGTATAATTATACCGGAACAAGAAGTCATAAGTCCAACTAAAACGGAATAATAAATTGGTTGTTTTTATTGTTCTGTAAAAAATTGAACAAAAATGACGTGTTATCGAAAATTTGTCTATTTTTGAAAAAATAATTTATTGTCATTAATTTAGTAGTACAAACGTTATAAAAAACCGTATTTAACACATTTTCTCTTAATTCAATAAAAGTTCTTATTTTTTCAATATACAAGATTTCTTGAAATGTTGAGATGGTAATTTCTTGTTCAAATTATTCCACGGTATCACTTTCATTTTCTAAATTTTTTTTACAAGTTAATATACTAGATATGGAAATATCTATTACCTGCTTGTTAGTCCCGCTTTTTTTGACAAACTAAAAAATTACTATTATGCTAAATTGTGTTCAGTATGTGCTACCTTGTGCCGTAAAAACAATTTCTTTTTTTTTCTCATTTATTTTATCGAAACTATCAATTTTTACGATAAAAAATAGCTTCGTTTTTTTCGATACAATCGAAAATTACTAGTGTGCTGAATTGTGCTCGTTATGTGCAAAATAATTGTTATTTCTTTTTATATGCAGATTTTATGAAACAACAAATTGTTTTTTCTCTTAATGATAAAATATTTTATCTTTAGAATCATCAGGAAAAAAAACAAATTTGGTTTCATACTTTTGAGTTCCACCAAGCACGGTGTCGTGTACCACTAGTGGTACGCGTACCACAGTGTGGGAAATGTAAGATTTATAATAGAAACAGTACAAGTTAATCCTTTTGGTGATTCTGTTTGAAAATTCTTTTTTCCTTCGTAACTTTCTTTATGTTGGTGTCTCTGTAACAGTTTTTTCTAAGTGCTTTTTTAAGGTATACTGCAAGTTGTAGCTTTCCTTTTGGGGTCTCTTGACGTCTAAATTTGCTCTTTTTTTATAGTAAGCTCGATCGCTAAGTGCAGTGCGTTGTTGTGGCCCCGAAATTGTTGGTTTCTAATAGATGCCATGATTAGGAAAAAAGAACCATGCAGCTTTGCTTACAGTAACTATTATAGTCTCTGTATCTAGTTAAAGGTGTTAAAAATTCTAACTAATTTGCGCAGAATAGAGATTCATCATATTTCAAACTTGTGGCAAAAAATTTGAATACATTAAGGCGATGTATCAGTCGATCTACAACTTCGAAAAGCGAAAAAATTATCGTAAAAAGTGATTGGTTTCTCTGAAATTTGCGAATAAAGAGAAAAAAACATATATATGTACGAAACAAAGTACACTAAAAAAAAGGTGTAATTTTATTATGAAAATGATTGGTCACAGAATGATCAATGATTTTCACATGATTTACTGGATGGAAAATTATATTGTATTTACTACAAAAATATTTATAAAAAACGAGGTAAAAAACTTACGCATTACAATTTCTAATTAGGTAACTTTAGATTGATGATTAAATATTACTGCAAAAAACATGAATAAAATATTGCAAGTATTATTTTTTACTATTACAGACATGTAATCTTAATGTATACACGGATTGTTTTCAGTTTACTAAAATAAACAACAAGATGTCATTTTTCATTTTGTATAAAACAAAAAGACAACGTTATCTCCTATCGTAATAATAATTTTGCCGTCATGAACTCTGCAAATGAAATTGGTTTTGCGGCACAAAATAGCATTTACTTAGCACAACTCAGCACAATAGTCACTTTTCATTTAATCGGAAAAGGCGTTATTATGGTAAAAACTTTTTTTTTCAAGAAAATCTGCAAATAAAAAGAAAGAACAATTGTTTTCACGGCACAAAGTAGTACATAATGAACACAATTCAGTACACTAGTTGTTTTTGATTTTATCGAAAAAAACGGGGCTATCTGTTATTGTAAAAATTGATGGTTTTTGTAAAAACAGTAAATGGAAAAAAGAAAATTGTTTTTGCGACGAAAGGTAGCACATACTTAACACAATTCAGCACAAGAACATCTTTTAGTTTATTAATAAGGCGGGGCTAACTATAATGACATATTTTCTATGACGCTCTCCAAAATTTCTTCTGTGCGCTGTTCCATTATACAAAAATTTTTGTCCATTGTAACGTGTAAATTTCAACTTCGAGCAAAAATCCGCCTGAGTGTTAGGCAACTTACGGTAATACATTCGACCTCGGGTCGTGTTTCTAAGTCACGCTTGTGAGGGCGCGCGAAGGTTGTTCGCCATCTACAAATTTCATTTTTATGCTGTCATTTGGTCGATTAACAACGGGGGAACGTCGGAGAGGTGAGATAAATGGAATTTTCTTTTTCATCTTGTAACATCTACTACAACGACGCTTTATTTTAGCATTTTGAAAGTAAATCCGACTAAACATCTGGTGCGAATAAGATCAGCACGATGTATTTGGGCGGCCAAACGCATAAAGTGGGTTAGTATTTCACACGTGGTTTAGAAATGGAGGCGTATCAACTAATGCTCACAATTTTTAGCTCTTCTCTTTTGGTTTTGATTTTGATTCTGGATTCTGACTTCTTCGTCCGTCGTTCTTAAGTACGTCTTCGTGTTCTTACATCTGTAATTCGGTGGAAATGGTGGACACACTAAAACATTTCGAATTGTCGACAAAATAAGGGAAACAACAGGTATAAGGATCCCAGAGGATCGTTGGCGCCGTGCAAGCGAGGTATTTATGAAACCTTTATCTTCGAGTCGCGGGAGACTTACTCGCTGTCAACCTCATTTCGGCCAGACGCTATAGCCTTCGGTTATCATCATACGCGGTACGTGCGTAGTGCACTCGAAATCGCTTTCTTGTCGACGTTTGTAAATTTCTCAGAGTAAGAATGATACAATTTATGTATAAACGGACACAAGAGTGAGACGTAAGGTCTAGTGAATTTTGTTTAATAGATTACGTTAATTACCGGTCTTAATTGTGATGTACTTTTATCTTTAACTTTATCTTATCAGAGTAATTCTAATGCGTATTTATAGCTTGTCGATTTAAGTTTAGTAACATTTAACGTAAAATTTTTTCTGTAAAACATTTTGATAGTAATTATTCAACGCTTTATCTTGTAATGGTTGAGTCATTACAATTATTTATCGTAACTTCCCATTCATATCTGCGTCATATAAAGTAGTTTATAAATTCATCAAGGGTAAAAATTTGGGAGCTATGCCGTCTCTCGGAAACTAATTATTTGTTACTATGATTACCGGTTGTGCGGAGCTTGATCAAGATCCACCGGGCGGTATTTGTTTACGGTAACGCGATTACGTATTGCTACTAGCTACAGTAGCCGCGGTGATAGTTATCTATAAAATCTTGTTAGCTTCTGTTGCTCCCAGAATCTATTTTTGGGACCTGTTTATTTATATGTAATTTATATATATGTGTTACTATTTTTCTTGTTGGGGGTTATATAAATAATTGATAGGGATTTTACCAGTGGCGTAACTGTCGAGGGGTTTGTGTTTTTTCCGTTCCGGAAGGAGGCTGTAAATCAATTATTGCAATAAATAGTTATTGTTAATACAAAATATGTTTCTTTTGGGGGGACTTCGGGTCTAGGCTCTCCTTTTCTCCTACCTAGACTATAATTTCTGCGATACAAAATTTTCGAGAAAAGGTGGCGCACTTGGGCATTTAGCTTACCGGAAGAAATTTAGTGTCTTACGATTTTCTTTTACCCGACGACCATCAGCGGCGAGGCTAGCCGAAAGGTAAGCGACAACATCTCGGTAATTACGTTTAAGTAATATTATTCTTCATTCTTTCTTTTTTTTTCTCCACCTTCCCCATTAGATCATAATAAATATTGTAACACCATGTTAACAAAATCTTTGCTGTTTCACATTGATATTCAATGTATATACCCTTCACTTAAATTAAGTAAGTTTTGAAAATCGGATGACAATGTATTTTCCGTATTTTGCATCGATTGCACATTCTAAGAACAACAAACAAGTCAGCTGAATGCTGTTGCTCAATTAAAACTTAAAATAATTGAATACTGTTTTGCATATATAGCTTTATGTTTGCAGTACATTTATTAATTTATTCAAGTACGTTATCTTCTAGTTGTTTTTAGTGTACTCGTTCAGTTCTTAGAGTAACAACTTTGTGATAACATTATTTTGTATTTATTTTTGGTGTCAGTAAATTACTGAGAAAAAACGTTTAGTTCTTAGAACCAAATTAAACATTATAACTAGGTTTGAGTAGTGGTATCGATATCGATACAAATTGCGTATCAGTATTCGATACACAAAATGCCGTATTGTTCATCTCCAAACATAACATCATTATAATAAAAATAGTAAAAAAATATAAATGTAAAATACTTTATTGTTCTTAATTGACATTCCTGAAAAATACAATAAGAACGATTATTTATCGTATTATAGTAAAACAGGATATTAGCGACAAGGAAACACCAATTTTTTTGTTTATCATACCAGTAATGGTGCCTCCCGCGCTCTTAAAAAACGTAACGTGTGGAAATTGAATACATATTACATTTGATTTATTTATTCTTACGAATATTATACCCGTTTATTTATACACCAAAATATTTTGTATAAAAATAAAATGCAGCAAATATCTTTATCGACACAAATTATGTTTTTGTGTGTAATATAAAATAACTTTAATAACGTTTATAATGCACTGTTTCAACTTTAGAACTTTTAATATCACGAAAATATTTCGTATAAAAATAAAGTGCAGTTTACTGTTTGAAATGATTTAAAAATAAGAATAAATTGACTTTTTAGTCTTTGCGGATAAACGATTTGACCTTCTGGTATTGTCAATGTTTATTATTTGTCTAACTTGAATTTCTTGAATAGCATCGCAAACGGCCATGAATGCATTAGCTAACAAGCCTAGTTTAAACCGCTAACTATTTCAATCGAACTAACCAAGGTGTCCCGTTTTTTGTTTAATTGAATGTACATTTATATAATATTTGTTCAAAATATTACATAAAAATAAGTATTCTTATGTTTCATTAATAAGTACGTGCCATCCAGAGTTTTGCAAAGTTTGAATCATTTGTGTTTGGGGATTTGCCTATTGCTAAAAAAGAGGTAGATAACTATAAAACAATTTTCTTTACAGAAAGGTTAGAAACTATAAACGCAAAACCGATCGTGCTGAAATAATAGTTTATGATTTAAAGAAATATGTTTTTAAGGTCTGAACCATGCCAACGTTGAGCCAGTCAACAAAATAAAGCTAAAAAGGTAAAATTTGACTTTAATTTGGCAAGTCCCAATCTGCCCCACCGCTGCCTCGAACTGCCCCAAAGTAGGACAAACAACCAATTTCTAGTTTTTGGTGTCTTACTTAAGCTAATAAATGTGCACTTTTATACAGGAAAATGAGTAGCAAACACATATAACTATACAATTTTACAGTTTGGTAATTTCTGTTTTGAAAAATTAATAAATGAAAAAAAATTGTCCTAAGCTTCCACACCCACTACATATGTAGTTAATTATGCAATAAAATCACTGTAACTTAAGGTTCTCTAAAATGTTGATATTTTTTATCCAAAATTCCTTTATTATTATGGATCGGTTAATGTTATCAAAATGTATCTGGCTCAAACTGATCACATTAAGCAAATTATACTCTAATTTGATTGAATGGTAAATACTCGTACATTATTGCAAAATTTGTATAAATTGATTCCCAATCTGACCTTCAATCTGTCATTTAAATATATAATGTTTTCTTCGTCAATTGTCGTTTGTGACAGATATTATAAATAAATAGTCACAACGAAATTAAAGATTAGAATAGTTTATTGAAGAGTTTTTTACCACTGACTCGAGTGGAGGAGGCTGCTCTAATACGTCCAAATTCCACCTAAATGGCGCAAAAAGGAAGAAAGGAACGTAACCCGCAAGCAAATATTCTTAACATAAAATATAGAAACATGAATAAATAAAAAAAAGCTATTATATAATAACCAAAACACTTTCAATTACAAAAGCAAAAAAAAGGATGAGGGTACAAGTAATTATCAATTACTAATTTGACTAACATGTAAAAACAATCGCCAACCACGATCAGGCCTAGATTCTTTCATAGCGCTCTTCTCTGTGCCTAATTTAAGTAAATTAATAAATTAGAATCATAGACACCGAAATACTTGTTTGGCCAACATACCTAGTCATGAAACAACTAATAAATGCAATTATTTAGACCCAAATTCCCATTATAATCGTACGCCACTGGTAAATGCAGCAGCAGCACAGTAGTTATACTGTGACTGTAGTTCAGATAACATGCGGTATCTAACCACACTTAAAAAAATGAAAAATGTAAAACGTAACCCTAACCCTTAATTATACAGGGTGAATATTATAATTAGATACAGCAAGTAAAACGAGATAAGTTTAAACAACTTCAGATAATAATTTATAAAACTCCAAACAAAATAAATCAGAAGTCGTAATCTAACCTTACAGTTAAATCAGTTTAGGTAAGTAATTATAACTAAATCAACTGCATATCATAAAGCAACTTATTTAGTCCAGTACAGGCATACGGTCGTTGAAGGGTTACGCCTAGTACATCTGACAACTTGAAGGTTCCGGGCAAGTTTCTAAATAACTTGCTGTTAGCCGAACCAGCTTTCTAATACAACCTTTACGGCAAAGAAGTAAAAACGTCCGATTAGATCAAATGATTTGTTTCGCAAATTATAATATTTAAAAGTACTACTTACTATATTAATTTTAAATGGCTATTGGTCTCTGCTGTACTAGACAATAGGTGGACGGTGACAATACGATGGAAAATTCAAATAATCCCTTACGGTAATCAGTGTGGAAACCAATGATTCTTCCGAAATTCACAAGTGAATTATAGGTCGTCTTCCTCTCCGGCCAATCCTGCATTACAACAGTAATCACACAAAAATTAAAAATACCAGACGACTGACGAATTTTCTCATCACTTCGTTCAAGACTTGCTTTTCTAAAAACCAATCTAGAAAGAAATTGTTCACGTTAGCCTTTTTTTGCAATATATATTTAAACAACCGGCAAAAAGAGAAAATCAAAATATAGTGTTTGTACCAATTAAGTATAGATGGCGCAAGTGTTAATCCAATTTTCGCATTTTAAATTTTGCGCGTGTTGCATTCAACATAAACGTCAGATATGTAAATTAAAAAAATGCTTAGTTACTGTTTTTAAATATCGGAAACTACGCCATCGTTACTTCTGTCATAAAAAAAATCTGAGTTACTCCTAAGTAAAACATACATAAATGTTACTTCAAAAAGTTACCGTTTTTCTGTTTTAAAGTTACTAACGATTTTTTAAACCTTCTTTGACAGAAAGCAGTAGCAAAACAAATTTAATTGGTTCCTTGTTCTTGAAACAGTTATACATATCTTCAACATTTAGGTAGTGAAGTAGGTCATTTTTGTCTGTCATTCAGTTAAGCGTTTATTGTTCATTCTCTATACGTGTTGTTTTCACGTTCGGTTTCTATCGTCTTCACCTTTGACTTTACACAATTATGTAAGTGTTATTAGAGGTTGTATGCATGTCTAAGCTTCCGCTTTTGGTGGCCGCCTGTTTATGCATATACAAATTTCTTCAGTAAAGTAAACTCTAACAAAATCATAGTAAATGTAAGCCTTAACATTTAAGATAAGAAAAGAATATAAAAAAACCAACAAAAATGTATTTGAAATCACATCAGCGAATCTTAAAAAACTTTTAATATTGATATTATACTGATTTACTAAGCTTAACATGTTTGTTTTCGTCAAAGTTGCGGGAACATGATCAATTACTAGAAGAACAGTTTTGGAATAATCGTTTTTTTAAAGATCATATTCTACTACGAACTTAATTATACCTAAGAAATAACTGTTTTTTAAATATTTTAACGTCCCATTACATCCTCGAAAGGCTGGGCCTTGTTTACCAATAGAAATGATTAATAAAAATTGATCTGTCTTGTGGTTTTAAAAAAAGTTTTATTTGATACAACGAATTGTAAGTGAACGACAGATACACTCTCTCTTGAACGACACAAAATCCAGTTGTAAATTGTAGTTTACTTAATAATTTTTAATAAATGCAAACAGATAAACTTGACATTTAAAAAAAAGTTCTTCTTCAAAAAAGTGGGCTGTACATTTGACTAGAACTACCTACGAATATGGATTTCGACGCGCTGAATCCTAATCTGAAGTACGTTTAGCCCCTACATCCACAGATTTTGAGTAAATCGCAAAAAACCGAAAATAAGGCAAAAAATACGAAAAATGCCAGTTATGGCAGTGAAAAAAAAATTTGTGGACCTGGATCGAGTATGATTTTTTTGCAGTTTGATCCGCTGAATTTAAATCTGAATTTTATTTGGCCCGTCAACCTTCCAAAATTTAAACGAATCGCAAAAAACTAAAAAAAATTGCAAAAAATCGCGAAAAACTAGTTATGGCGGTGAAAACAATTTTTATGGACCTGGATCGAGTATGATTTTCATGTATTTCAATCCGTTGAATCTGAATACGAAGTTCATTTGGTCTATTAACTTTCCAAAATTTGAGTAAATTGCGAAAAACCGAAAAAAAATTGCAGTTATAAACATGATTATATATGTTTCTCGTATATTTTGATGCATGGAATACAAGTTTATAATCTTATAATCTCAAACATTCATAAAACTATTAAATTCGTAAGAAATGGCATATAAAGAGATGTTAGGTACGGATCTTCATGGATTTCAAACGGTTCTTCGTTTGTATCAAACTTGTATGTCTTCAAATGACCTATGCAGCGGATTCCTTTTCCGTTTTCTATTTTCTCTTAATATTTCTTTTTACCATACTGTTTTATGAGACTCAACTCAATATGCAGCAGCAGCAACATCAATCCCAAAAATTCAAAGAGAACAGAAAAAAAACGAATACTTTTACAGCACCAATATACCCTACAACTGCACCATCAAAAAACACCACCAACGATAATGGAAACCTGGCACTAGAAATTGGTTTCATGATACTTAAATACTCCGAACTAAACCAAACTACAGCTCAAGAAGCTACGTTTAACAATAGGTTAAAAACCGTAATTAGACTATGCAAGCAAACGCGATTAAAGCTACCTCAATTAACTACGCATTGTTCTCTGGAACACCAACGGCATTGCAGGCAAGAAACATGAACTAAAAATTTATATAAACTCGAACAAACCAGACATAATTGCCATCACCAAAACACATCTCAAATACTTAACTACGTCCCGTACAGAAAAGACCGTCTACACCAGAGAAAAGGCAGAGTGGCTGTGTTAATTAAATAAACTGTCAGCATTACTCTTTGCACCCGACAGCTGTAGATGCAAAGCTAGAGACAATTGGGGTATATGTAACGATTGGCTAAGATGACCACCCACGCTTCTATTCCGCATATCTACATCCACATCACAATATCGTGGAAACTGAATGGAATAAAATTTTTAACTCAAATCACAGTACTATAGTACTTGCTGATCTAAACGCCAAACACCACAACTGAAGGTGTAACACAACTAACGTCAACGGCAAAGAATTACAAAACTACGCTACAAAAAGTAACCTTATCAATGCTGCACCTCTGCAACCAACGTACTACCTAACAATTACTAGCAGCAAATCAGACATACAAATTGGAAAAACTTTACACAAACGCTAAAAACAATCACGTTCCCAAAAATTATAAATAACCAAACGGAACTCAAAACTAAAGTGAAGCAATAACACACAAATATCATCGCAGCACAACAAGGACACACTACCGCCACCGCAGAAAGAAACCCATATAGAACTCCAGTCACACCTTTACGTTAATAAAACAAAAAAACTCAGCACAAAGCATACCAGAGAATGCTAGCACAAACGGATAAAAACTAAATAGTTCAAATAACAAGGTCAAACAAACAAAGTTTAACAAACTCTGGAACAAAAAAGACTGAAGCTGTCGCAACAATGTTGCAAAAGCAATTTTTGTCAAATCCTGACAATAACATATACAAAACCTTCAACATAACTCTACGAAACAAAACGTTACTTAAATCAGAGAGGGACGCTATCAACGAACCAGTCAACACACACGAACTACGCGACATTATCAAGAACCTAAAAAACAGAAAAGCTTCAGGCTTGACAATATATCCAATACAGCTATAAAACATCTCCCAGACAACACAGTTAAACAACAATCAAACATCTGCAATGCAATTATACAAAACACTACTCAAACTCTTGGAAAAACAAACCAAGAAATGGAATAGGCATCTACCGTCCGATAAGTTTATTATCGAACTTAAGCAAAATAGCTGCGAGGACAGTTCTGATTCGGCTAACAAATGTAATAAACTAAAAGCAAGTACTTCAAAATGAACATAATGGATTCAGACAACAGCACTTCATCATACACCGAACAGCCAGGATTACTAAATACATCCTTAACAAAAACAGAGTTTACCCAACTGGAACAGTGTTCCTGGACAAAATAGAAAATAGATTAAAACCACATTTAAAATAACTCGCCAAATGGTTTGCCGACTCCCAAAGTCAGAAAACATGAACCAACAAGAAATCTCCTGTTAAACAACGAGATAATACCATAGATAAACACACTAAAATACCGTAGACTTAAGACTGACAAAAAACTGACGTTTACCAAAAATACAAACCAACAAACAGGTTAATATTTTATCTTTACCCCTTGCTAAGCAGAAAAAGCAAGCTATCTGCTAGAAACAAACTAAAACCATACACAGCCAGAATTAGGTCAACCCTGACTTATGCAGCGAAAACCTGGCTACAAACAAGAACAGCAAACCACAGAAAACTACAAGCAGTTTATAACATAATGCTACAATGGAAATGAGTATATATAACACTAAAAGAAATGACCATAAAAACTCTGGAAAAATCAATAATCACTTAAACTCTACAATTGAAAGAATTCTTGAGTAACAAAAAATTCAGAAATTTAAAGTAGCCTTAATGACTTTAATTCTATAGGAAATTGTGCTGTAAGGCAAATAATCACCACGTACAAGTAGCCTATAAAAAAGAACAACAAAATTTCTAAATACTCAACAACACAACAGCTCACTGACGCCTAAACCAAATATGTAAGGCAACTGTAAAATTAGATAGGATTGCAGTAAAAAAAAATAATATTCTGACTGCAATAAATCACGACGAAAAAGAGAGAAAAAGAGAGTCGCTTGTTGATTGAGTAAGCATCTGTAGTTTTATACTGTTTTAGTTTAATATTTTGATACCAGTTTTAGCAGAATACTTTTTGAGATTGTATAATTAGCGAGGTGCAATTTCGTTACACAATTGCTATTCAAGCATTCAAAGTAAGGGATTGTCTTGCAAACTAAGTGTTTACAATTGATGAGTAGGTATCTATAGTATAATAATATCACAAAAGTAAGCATGTTCACTTCTTCTTATTAACAATGCTTTGAGAAGAATTAGGTTCAGTTCTATAGTAGTCGTGTAGAAAATTTCTTACGTGAGATTTACTAAAAAAGAATAAGCGTAGAAACGCTTCAGTAATAATTTATTAGTGACTAAATACAGCTAACATACATGTGTATGTCCTAAATTACACAAAACCATATACAGAAGACCATAACATAACTATTATAGTTTATAACAAATTTAAAAAAATCTATACAATAGAATTAAAACCTAGGCATACGAATGTTGGGATTATACGATGCTTGTATATAGGTTGTAATGATAAGAGAAAATTAAAAAGTTAGGTTTGTACTTTGAATGTTCTTCTAAAAGTCATTATTCCAAAAAGCGTACACAAAAAGTTTTTAGATTTAAGAGCTTTTTAAAACTGCAATAGTACTATCTAATTTATAATAAATCCTTACATTTTTTCGAACAGCAAAAATTGAACACGTTTCGTATTTAATGTCACAATCTGCAAATTGCTGTAAATTCTCGTGAATAAATATGCGTATCCATTTGTTAATTCTCGATTATAAGAAATTTATTCTATAACTTTCTTAGAATACACATCGAATTGAAAACTTGGTAGTGATTAAGTGCTTGAATCTCCCGCGGAGAGTGCTTATACTAAAAGCGCATTATCACAGCTGTCCCGTTCCCAATAAACTTGGCCGGAAGGGCCCGGGTTACGTTTAGAGCTAACTCATGATGTATAGCCCAGGTGCTCGGCCGTGTTTACCGTAATGAAGTCAGCACGCCTAAGCCTGACACTTTCTGGCCACCCGCAACCAAAACACGTATTGAGATCATGATTTATCACGGCAGCACATTAGTGTCTTCGATTGAATTACATCTACACATAATTTTCACGGCCATTCTTCATTTCTTTTTGGGTCCTCTTCAAAAAGCAACGATCTAATCAGAGCAGTCACTACATCTTTCATCATATAATCGCAGTCATTTACAATTGGTTCCACAATTTTCTACGTGTTTGTAACTTATATTATATTTTGGAACGCAGACAACGTAAAAATGGACATTTTAACAAAGAGTGAAAATGTTTTGAATTGTGGATTATACTAATACTACGGTGGTCCACCCTACATACGTATACCAATGTTATTGTCCCTTTCAGGAACTGTCACTCTACTACAATTCTGCTTAGGCGTATAGACAGAATTTTTATTCTGAATACGTTCAAATTCATGAATAAGTTTGCACTAAAAACATTATTTATGTATAAAAATGGTTGCTTTATTTATGGGGGAACGATTTTTCCATGAATTGAAAGAATATTTAGGAACACTACATCATTTTAAGATTTATTCAAATATTTGTCGTAACAGGTATGGACGTCGATGGAGGAATGTTGTTTATGTTACATTCATAAAATATACGCTATAAGCTAACACGTACATAAAGCTACAATAATGAAAGTAAAATGCTGATACATGATGAGTTGCCGATTATAGATTTCATTGCATTTAAGTCATGTCACTGTTAATGTAAGAAAACGATGCCGCTTATGATATATGACTTCTCTACTTCTGCTCATATTTACAATAACAATGTTGATACGATTATTTCGTGAGTTCGCTTTATTTCATTTCTATTATGCATTTTTTATTCTTAACTTGTCAAAATTATTAAGCTTTAAAAATTAACAAATGCTTATGGACTATTATGAGTGAAATATATTTCAGCACCAATTTATCTTAACTGGTTTTGAAAGAGTTTACACTACCTTATTCCTTAATGTATATAAGCGAGTCTTTGAAATGTCTAGATTAAGATGAACATGTCAGTATGAATAAGCCAAATTGTGTATTATTCTTATGCTCCGCTAATCACAAAACGAAAAGAACGCGATATGAATTAGGTTGTAATCTAGTTTTGCTAAATAAATATACATAATAATCAATTAATAATAAACCGTTTAATAGTACGATGGATTTTAAACAAATTAATAAAAATGTAAACGTGAAAAATTTAAATTTACTGATGCAGATTAATAAAATATGTGTTTAGTAGCTGTTGAGTAAGAAATGAAATAGTAATACAGTTTATGTAATCGAGATGGAATCAAGCAGAGCTAAACCGGGCTTTGAATCTGATAATAATCGGCCCGAAACCCAGTCCGAATTATTTTTCTATGGCCTGGTCCGA
The DNA here is from genome assembly GCA_035610365.1 of Aquatica leii. Taxonomy (NCBI): domain Eukaryota; kingdom Metazoa; phylum Arthropoda; class Insecta; order Coleoptera; family Lampyridae; genus Aquatica; species Aquatica leii. The sequence goes on from CM069435.1 coordinate 70,483,947, forward strand.
TTAACGGCCCAAAATCAGTCGGGTTTCAGATCGGTGTAGGTACATGTTCAGAATTTTATAATTAACACTTTGTTTTTGAATTTCCTCATTAGTGCAAATACCGATTATCTGCAAAATTCCGTCGTTTGCAGGTACATATCTACAATATTTCTAGTAGCAATTTTTGTTTTTGCAGGTTCTTGCAAGCTCCAATTAAAACCGTTCTTGTCTTTTAAAGCCCATTGATGAGAAATTGCTTCCTCAAATTCATCTTCATCAGAAGAACTATAATCTTTGTGTTCTGATAGTTCCTCTATAATATCCTCAACGTCACTACCTACATAAATTTAATTACATCAAGTTAAAACTGTCTTTACAAAATTCGAATCTGTTACTTTTACTGTGTATTTCTTGCCATATTATCATATACTGAATAATTAATTAAAGAAATAATAATAATTAAATATACACAAACATATACCGGGGTCAGTAGTAACTTCTTCAGTACTAACTTCGGTTCGGTTATATGACTTGAAATTTTTTTTTAATTTACAAGCACGTGTGCTTTCTAGTGATGGCCAAAATCGGTCTTGGTCTTGCAGTCTTGTCTTGGTTTTGCAAGATTTGCAAGACCAAGATCAAGAGCAAAATAACAACGCCGTTAGCAAGACCAAGACCAAGACTCAAGATTGCAAGACCAAGACTTGATGCAAGACTAGCTCTGCAAGATATCGACAGAAACAAGGCTATCTTGCAAGAATCTTGCAGTTTTTTCTTATTACGAACGATTATTTATCTATTTTTATTTATTCTATATACAAACAAACATTTGTTTTCCCAAAAAAATCATTGTATATATACGTGAAAGTAAAAAGTTTTTTGAAAAAGGGTTGTTTCGACTTGAGTAAAATGATGTTTGTTTGAAAAATAAAATTATAACTAATAAGTAACCACTATAATAATCTTAAATGAAATATTTACTTAAACCAAAGAAAACTATTTGAAGTTTGGTTAAAATTTAATTGAAATAAATTATGTCAAGAAACCATTTTATAATTAGGGTGTACAATAAAACAAATTTAGTTTTCTAGAAGAAGAAAGTTTATAGTAAATTTGTATTTAAACAAAACGATATTCTAAATTTCAAATAAAATATATTTTTTGTGCTGCCAACATCGCAAACGTCAATATTCGTTCGTTAGTGTAGTTACGTAATAAACGAAAAAAGCTCTAGGGTGGCAAAATGAAAACTAGGAATCCACAGAAAAGTAAGTGTTCAAAGTGAATTAATATATTAGAACGAGTATGCTACAGGTGGAAAAATCATTTTAAAAATCTTGAAATTTAGTTAAAATTGAAGAAAAACGATGTTAAAGTTAATGTCAAATGTGACAGATTTAGTAATAAATGTAGTACCAACATTATATTTCTGTTAGTTTTTTTTTTATTTTTTCAAAAAAAAAATGTAATTTTATAAAAGGCAACACAAAAAATAATGTACATTACTTTCGTCGAAAGAATCATAGCATAACTCACTCACATGCAACGCTCGGCCGTGCGGCTTCGCGTCGCATTAACGTTCGTTATGCTATTTCTTACTTTCGACTCTTGTTACGTAAACTACTATTTTAGTCACATATGAATAGAAACCATATAGGTGGATAGGTACCAATAAAATATTAATTTTCATCGATTCCTAAAGTGTTGAAAGACGCTGTTACGAATTTTAGCAACATAATTTATTTGAATTAATTTAATATTTTTTTGAGTTCATCGAATATAAACTTTTCACATTTCTATGATCTAATAAAATTATATACTAGTAATAAAATAACTCGTAAATATAAGCTTGTGGGAAAGTCCCAAATTCTTAATTCTATATTTGTACCAAAAAGTACGTTTTACTTGGTTTGCCTTGAAGGCACCTACAAAAGATTTTAAACCGGCACGGCGCCTGTAATACTCATGCAAATCCCTCAAACGAGGCGTGTTTCCTTTTACAAAACAACTGAATTTTCAAAACTTAAAAGTAAATCTATTACAAAATACAATGGACGCATTGCAAATGCAATAGTGCTTATTATTTAATATTTGTGGGGAAACAAAATGTCGATCCTTTAGCACATTTCAACAAGATTGTACCTTCACAAATATTTTTACTTGTCGGTAATTTAAATTTAGCCATTCAATAAAAAATGTAGGTATATACAATTTTAAGATCCTTCAGAATTAAGAATTGAAATTAATTAAGATTTGCTTATGTATTTGTATTTTGATAGTTTATTGAGTATAAAATTAAATTAAATCTAGTTAGATCGTTGACATGTAAAATTAAAAATAAAGTAACTTAATATTCTGTAACATCATTATTATTGTAAGTTTAGTAGATTAATGAAAAGTAAAAAATTCTGTCTAATTCACTTTCATTTTTAATAATGAAAATTATAAGCAATACATGTTTCCGCTTTTTTAATTTCTAAGCCATTTACAGATGCAGTTGTGCTCAAGTATTAAAAAAGCCGAAACATGTCGTATCTATTTTAATTTATGTGGGTTAGACAGAATTTTTTACTTTTTATTAAAGTAACTTAATTTTTCGTTATTAACTAAATGTCCATTAAATTTTTTTTTCTTAACAACATTGACTTTAATTGTGAAGTTTAATTTATAGTACGGTGTAAAAATGCAAGACTACAAAAGTCTTGCGTTCAAGACCAAGAACAAGACCAAAACTCTATATTCAACACCAAAAGCAAGACCGAGATTAAGGATATCAATACAAGGCCAAGAGCAAGACCAACTGGTCCAAGACCAAGATCTATGTGGTCTTGTTTTGGTCTTGCGTTTAGCTATCACCAGTGCTTTCTGTATCATTAATTTAGACATATGCATATGATCTATTTGAGTTAAGCGAGTTTGTGATGTTTCAATATTTTTTCTAATCAACTTGTGAAAAATATCAAAATTCTACACAGAGCCTAAAAAAGTCCTAAAAACTACAATCATTTGATAAAAATATATGTTGTTTTAACTAAAGCGTTTCCGTGTTTTCAATTCTTAAGTTGCCTCTCTTTCTCTTCTCTTTTTTATTTTGGTTTATTGGAGTCAGAATTTTATGTTCTTTTTGCTGCAGTCATGTTTATATACATTTTGGATTACTTATTTGGTTTGCGCGTCACTGAACTATTATGTTATTTTTTATTCCGAAATGTTTATTTTGTTTGTCTTCAAGTTTCTTGAACATCATGCTTAATTGCCTTGCAGCAAACAATCATTTATTGTTAAGGTTGTTAAGGCTACTTTGGGTCTTTTATATTTTTTGTTATGATCTGTATCATAGTCCAAAACTCTTTTGATGGTGGGATTTAGATGATTGTTCATTTTTTCGTGTGTTCTTTCAGTAATATCTTTAATGTGTTGCGCAAGAGGGGGAATACCCGCTTCACGGTGTAGCATTACGTTTGCATGATACCACCTTGCTTGTAGGCAGTTTCGAATAGTTATATTCTGCACTGCTTGTAATATTTTATGATTTGTAGTGCTAGTTTGTAGCCACGTTTCCGCTGCATAAGTCAATGTAGGCCGTATTACGGCTGTGTATATTCTAGCAGATAGTTTACTTTTTCTGTTTAGTAAAGGGTAAAAATATAATAATAATCTTTTTGCCTTTTTTATTTGTTGTTCCGTATGTTCAGTGAACGTCATTTTTTTGTCAATTGTGAGACCAAGGTATTTAACCGAGTTTGTCCATGGAATTTTCGCATTATTTAATTGGAGGTTTCTTGTTGGTACATGTTTTCTAAATTTTTGAGTAAATATTATCGCCTGGCTTTTCTCCGCATTTACAGCTATGCGCCAATCAGCAAACCATTTGGCAAGTAGATTTAAGTGCAATTGTAATCTGTTTTCTATTGTTGTTATTTGCCTCGAGTGTGCTAGAATCGCCGTATCGTCTGCATACAAGGCCATTAAAATGTTTTCCTTCTTTGGTATATCACTAGTGTAGATATTAAAAAGGGTTAGACCAAGAATTGAACCTTGAGGAACCCTTGCTGTAATGTATCTTGTAGAAGATGTGGTTTTGTTTATATCTGTTACAAAAGTTCTATTATGTAGGTATGACTTAATTAATGCAATATAAGCATACGGTATGTCTTTGATAAACATTTTATAAAGAAGACCCTGGTGCCATACCTTATCAGAAGCTTTTGATATATCCGGGAACACTGCACCAGTAGGGTAAACTCTGTTTTTGTTATTCAGGATGTATTCTGTAATCCTAGCTATTTGGTGTACGGTAGAATGATGTTTCCTAAATCCGTATTGTTCATCAGGAAGCACTTGCTTTTCATTTATAACATTCGTTAGCCGAGCAAGTATTGTTCTTTTAGCTATTTTGCTTATGTTGGATAATAATCTTATTGGACGGTAGCTGTCCAGTCTGTTCCGTAGTTTATTTGGTTTTGGAATTAAAATAACTTTAACTTTTTTCCAAGAGTTTGGGTAGTGTTTAAGATTTATAATGGCGTTACACATTTTGATAATTGTTCCAATGCGCTGTCTGGGAGATGTTTAATAGCTGTGTTTGATATATTATCCAAACCTGGAGCTTTTCGGTTCTTCAGGGACTTGATAATATTGCGTAGTTCATGTAAGTTTACAGGGTCAGGTATAACATTCCTCTCTAATTCAAGTAATTTTGTCGTTACGTAAAGTTATATTGAAAGTTCTGTGTATGTTACTATCAGGATTTGGCGAAAATTGATTTTGTAACATTGTTGCAAAAGCTTCTGCTTTGTCTTTATCAGTGAAGAGAATTTGCTGATTGTATTCAATTGCCGAGTTTATAATCTTTTCCTTCCTAAGGGCTCTGGCAATGTACCAAGAAGGATCATTTGTGTCGTTATATCTTTCAATTTTTTTGTTCCAAAGTTCATTAAAACGTTCTGATACTGCTTGTTTAACTCTATTCTTTAGATTGTTTAGCAAGTTTTTATCCGTCGGTGATAGGGTTCGCTGGTATGCTTTACGTGCAATTTTTTTTTGTTTTATTAAGGTGAGGATGTGCGCAGGAGTTTTATATAATTTTTTTTCTGCAGTGACAGTAGTATGTTGTGCTACAATGATATTTTGTGTCATTGTTACAACTTCATTTTCGAGTTCCGTTTTATTGTTTATGATTTTTGGAAGCGTGAATGTTGTTTGTCTAGTGGTTTGCGTTAGATGTGGTTGCGAACCTTCTAGAGTAAAGTGAATGGAAATGTGATCAGAGCTAAGCGCTGTTTCCGTGTAGATATCAAAGTTTTTTGTTAAATTTTTTATTATAGCTATATCCACCATGTCTAGTCTACTGCTGATGGTTGTTGGGTAGTAAGTTGGTTGCAGTGGAGCCGCAATGCTAAGGTTATTTATTGTAGCATAATTCAGTAATTCTGCACCGTTGATATTAGTAGTGTTGCAATTCCAGGTTTGATGTTAGGCGTTTAGATCACCGAGTACTATAGTAGTATGGTTTGAGTAAATACGCTGAATAGAAGTGTAAATGATCATCCTGGCCAATCGTTACATCAACCCCAATAGCTTCTAGCTCTGCATCTACATCTGACGGTTAAAAAGGGTAATGTTGGCAGTTTTTTTTAATTAACACGGCCACACCGCATCCCGTTTGGTGTAGACGGTCTCTTCTGTAAGTGACGTAATTTGGAAATTGGAGTTTGTATGAAGAATTTAGGTGAGTTTCTGTAATTGCAATTATGTCCGGTTTGTTTAAATTTATGTAAATTTGCAGTTCTTGTTTTTTACCTGCAATACCATTTGCATTCCAGGCGACAGTGTGTAGTTGGTTCAGAGATTGTGTGGTAATTTTTAGTGCGTTTGCTTGCATAGTTTAATAATGTTTTTTAATCTTTGGTTAAACGTTGCTTCTTGTGCCGGGGTTGGGTTTAATTCTGAGTATTCTAATACCATGAAACCAATTTCTTGAGCCAGGTTTTCATTGTCATTATTAGATTTTTTTGGTGCTGCAGTTGTTTCGTATTTGGATATAGTGGAAATATTCATATTTTTTTTGCTTTTTTTGAATTTCAGGTATTGATGTCGTTTGTACATTTGTAATAAGAGAATTCCATGCTTTTTTCGGAAGATTTTCAGTTATTTTTGGCCTGTCTGGACATTTATGGTAAATAGAAGTGTGTTCACCTCCACAATTTGCACATTTAGCTGGCAAGGTTTTTGGTTTTGTGCACTCGTGAGTACTGTGAGTACATCAGCGCAGGAATTGAATTTTTGCCATTCATTCTGGTTATTTTCAGAGCGGGATATCTCTGCTCATTTAAATTTTAAAATTTGCTGCTCAGTGGCTTCTACGAGGACTCCACGAATCACCACTTTTAGAGTTTTTTCCTGTTTAAGTTGATGCGTGTGAAACTCAAGTTTTTGCTCTTCCATCACCCGGCGCAAGTGTCTATAGTCATCAATCGTTTGTGGTTGTATTCTTATACCTTGTGTTGTGGTAGTTGCTTTGGTAAAATTTATTTTTTCTAATTTCATGTATTGTCGTAAATTTTTCTTTGTTTCGCAATACTATTGGTGTTGTTTTACGAACGTCTTCCATGTTTGTAAGGTTAACTGCGTCAGTGGGGCTATCTGTTGCAGCATTTGAGGGTCCAGCTATTTCCGGATCTTGCTGTAACGAATTATAACGGTTGTTGGTAAAAATAGATGTTGCAGTAGATCTGGAATATTGTTTTTTAGCAGTTCTTTTCGGTAGAATAATTCATCATCCGTTAAGGGACGTTTGTTTTGCGCATTGTTTTGTTCAGTGACATTTAAAGAAGATTTTGATTGTTGTTTGTTTGTGAGCAAGTTTTCAGTTTGTTGTTTATTTATTAAATCAATTTTGTACTTGCTGTTTACGTTGGTTTCCAACTTCATGTTTTCTGCAATTTCTAGGTTGTTGCTTGTTGGATTTGTGTGACTCTCAATCAAGTTCAGAATTTCTGAATCTACTGGATACTTATTAAGATATTTGTCCATGGCAGCTATTGCAATTGCCTCAACTGAGCATCATCCAATTCTTCTACGGTCAGCATACCGAAGTATGTTGCCGCGTTGAAAATTCACTAAACACTTATAAAAACCGTAAACTATTAACTATTAACAATGAACTATCAACGATTAACGATTTGTGAATGTTTACTAACAAAAATTCACTTTCAATCAGCGTATTTAAATTATAATTATAAATATAATTTAATTTACGTGACATTTATTTAAACGCCATTTTGACGTCAAGTTGCCTCTAAAAAACAAACTTTGATATACAATTTTTTAAAGCACTTAAAACAATTTAAAAAGATAGTCCTTAACACAGTCACTAAAAAATAGGCTGATATCTTCTACCGTTTCGACACTAGAAACCAAGGAAATAGTCGTAACTAACCCTGTATATGCATATGTATATACTTTTTTTTATTGATGAAAATGCAATACAAGCATATATACCTGGACTAAACGTTAAAAGGATTCTGGTACGGCTCTCGTTTAACTTAAATCGTTTTTATTAGCGTTTTTGTTTATTATGTTTAGACTACATGAAAAAAAAATTGATTTACTTCAAGTTTCTATACAGTAATAAGTAATCCTATTTAACTAATAAAAAATGATTGCTATTTTTACGTATCTTCTTTCAGAGTACAATGTTCTCTGATTCAAATTATAAATATTCAGAAATAAAGAATGCAAGAGACAAAGAATGACCATAAACGCATTCTGACAGTTTGCGATTACGGTTACAGAACGTGTAAAAAGTGTGATAAACGGCATATCGGTGTTTCTGAGTAAGCAAGTTTTAACCTATTCTAAAAAACAGAAATCCTAATGTTATTTGATCTTGTCACAGCCTAAAAGATTTTAAAATGAAACTACAAAATTATTAATCGTTCCGGTTCTGGTTTGATAATATAATCTTGACAAATGTAGCCATTGTAATTTGAATGGTAACAGTAACCGATAGTGATGGGCATCTTAGTTCTTCATTATGAACTAGCTAACCAGATCTCGTTCAGCAGACTGAACTAAATGTAATGGTTCTTTAGGACATTTAACACAACGCTCCCAATGATTCATGAAACACTTTGTGGTGCAGATTTGCATATAACTCTAGTATTTAGTTTCGTGTTTCAATTAGGGTACTAACGCGCGATGCATCGATGTGCTGACGAAACTGAAAACTGAAATGCTGTTTCAAATACAAAATCTTATTGTAAATTTGTCTAATCTTAAGAAGCAATAGTGTAGTGAAAAAGTTTTAAGGGAACGGAAAGACGTAGACAGCTTTCAAAGAAAATTAATTAGTAACTGCAAAAAATGATAATCATTTAGTATATGAACACTTACTTAATAATATCGATTACACAAGGTACAAACAAATTCATTCAATTCAATCATTATTGTCATCAAAGTAAATATAAATAACGCAATGATAATCAGCTTATATATACTATAGGTAGAGTGTGACCTTGTAGCCAGTGCACTCTAAAGAACTACTTCACTTTATAATAGATTACCATTACAATTACTTCACTGATGAGAACAGTTCAATTGGACTAAATCGATAAGGAACACCACTGATTTTATTAGTTTTGGCGACTAATATTTAAGTCACTGGCTCATTTAAATTAAACACAACCTCGACGGCGTTCGTTATATTTCGTTACTTGGTCTGTAGACTCTATTCCTGACTATTTCATATTTGAATTGGACTTGACGGTTTTGTAGTACAGTGTTATGTCTAATTTTGAGTTTACTAACTGTATAAGCATATCTAACTATTATTTTATTGTTTGGAGCGAAAACTAGGCAGACGGTGATGTAAGGAATTATCATTATGCTGGCTGCATACTAAAATAATTCTTATAAATTTTATCAATGTGCGAACTCGATAAGCAAAAGAACGTTAATGGTTTTAATGATAGCGGTCTTGTAGAACTCATAAACACGGTACACAAATAAATAAAACTCTTATGTAACATAATAGTATGTAAAACAAAATAATCTTAAAGAATTTTTACAAAATGACACTATCTCGAACTAATTGCTCATACAATTTGTTTTTGCAACTTATTTTATATTTAACGTACACGAAGAAATTGATTGATAACTTAAATTAAAACACCAAGTTGGTATAATGTACGTTGCATACGATAACGTTAAGATTTTGACAATTGCAATAAGTCAAAATAAGAAATAATCATTCTTTAAACAGCGGTCAAAATATTGATTTTTTAGAACCCTATCGACATATAAAAAATACTGAAACTCCTTGTACATGTTTAGGCGAAAACGTGTATTAAATTTATTTATTTACTACTATTAATTTTTTAGAATGTATTTAAAAAGGAAACAATTACTTTGTGAATCCTTATTTTGATTAAAAGAAAATTATCGTTACTGATCAAATATCTAAAGATCTTATGACAACTATAGTTCATAGAGCACAATTTACCAAAAATTTAAAGGAATGGAAAAACAACAACCCAACAGTTAGGCCAATTTGATTATTGTAAGCAGTTGCAGGTCAAAATTTTATTGTAATTATTGCACAGGATAATTTGACCCGAAGAAGCAGACACATTTCAGTCTGCGAAACGTCGTCAGTGACAAATTATTTTGTTGCCGACCACACGACCTCCTATTGGGATTAAAACAATTACGACTTGGTAAATCAAATATGTACCTAGTTTATCGAAAAAATGTTCGGACACGTCGATTACCATGTTGAGTTGCGGTCTTTTACACAGAAGAAAAAAATATACAGTGTGTTCTAAACTTGAGATAATGACTATTTTTGAATGGCAAATCAAGCTACACATAATCAATAAATTTAAATATTGCTTGCTCTTTCCAATATAATTTTATAAACATTTTCTATTTGATTTTTCTTTAAATATGTGCTAAAATTGCAGTCTCATTAGTATTTGGCAATAAACGAATCGCATTTCAAACTCGTTTGGACGTTTTAAATTGATAATTCAGTTAAAAAGGCAGTAATTCCACGTTTGCTTATACAATTTATAATGATTTCTGAAGAAATTATTTTGATTTATGTCATATTCGTGTTTTCAACTCTTTAATACTTGCGGGTTTGGTTTTAAAAATCTTATTTTTTAAATATTCCCATAAAAAAATCCAAGGAAGTGAGATCTAGAGAACTTGGTAGTCATTTAATAGACCTCTTTTTACCAAATTATCTAATTGAAAATACAGTCTCTAGATAACCACGAACAGATCTTGCAAAATGAGGAGGCGCGCAATCTTGTTGAAACCAGATACTGCTGTTCTTAAGATCTGCATCTACCGGATCAGAAAACGGAGCAGTCAAATTTGGAACTGGTTTTTCCCTTAAGAATTCTAAGTACAGTAGAACCTCGCTTAACGAGGATATTTCGTTTGAGACATATACTCGTAAACCAAAGTACTCGTTATGCGAAACAATTTTTCTTATATAAATAAATGTAAAATACGATAATGCGTTCCATGTCAAAAAAATATGTACTCATAAAATGTTATGTATAAACGTTATTTTTGAAAAAAAATTGTTACGTATTGTTAAGGAGAATGAATCAAGTTCATTTTTTCTACCATCGATGAACGAAACCAACTGGAATGCAAATTTGATTTGCAAAAAACAAAAAAAATCGATTTAATTATGATATATACCTAATTATTTTTTACTGAAAAATGTCCAGAGACATTGGTTTTTGTCGACACTTTAAAATTTGGCGAAAATGCGACACAGCATTATCATTAAATAAATTTGCAACGCGCATAGCCGCTTCCTTATTAGGGTGATGCTTCTCAACGTATGATATAATAGTTTCTCATGCGTTCAGCATTTCTTTTATTTCGCCAGAAGATTGTTGCTTTTTTGTTACCTCCTCTTTTGACAAACTTTCTTCCAAATTTTTTTGTTGTGAAACAAAATGCAACTCTATAAGCTCTTCGGTAGTCAGCTTTTGACTGTGTTCTTTCACAAGCTTTTCGAAGTGATTTTTCCAAAACTCTCTGAGATTGAAGTTTCTTCAATCACCTGAAAACAATGCTCAAAGAATGTTTTAGTGTAGAGCATCTTTAAATTTGAAATAACTTGCTGGTGCATGGGCTAGAGTAACGGAGTGGTGTTGGGAGGCAGAAACTGGATTTTGATAAACTTAAATTCTTTACGAAGGTCATCTTGTAGGCCTGGAGGATGGGCAGAAGCGTTATCCATAACAATCAAGCATGGAGTGGCAAATTCATCTCAACCAAACATTTTTTGCAGAAGGACTAAACCCTTCTTTGAACTACTCAGTAAAAAGGTCACGTGTCGCACAAGCCTTTTTATTGGATCTCCACATCACATTTAGCCTGCTTTTCTAGATTTTGCATTTGTTGAAAGCTCGTGGAGTTTGTGAATGCTAAACAAGCAGCGGCTTCATTTTCAAATCGCCGTTTGCATTAGCACAAAATAGCAACGTGAGACGGTTTTTCATTGGCTTGTGGTCTGGCAATGCATTTTCCTCTGCTGTTATATACGCTCGCTTCGGCATTTTTTCCCAGAAGAGACCTGGTTCGTCACAATTAAAAACCTGCTGCGGCAAGTAACAATTAGAATCTATGAGCTTCTTGAAGTCGCAGATAAAGTTTTCCGCTGCTTTTAGGTCGGAGGCTTGCTGCACCCTATGGATGCCAGTTCTCCTCTTGAACTTCTCGAACCACTCACAACTTCCCTTAAATACATTTTTGGACGTTGACGATCCTGGCGTCTTCTTAACGAGGTCGGCGAAAATCATTTTTGCCTTCTCACAAATGATGTTCTTGTTAATAGTGTCACCTTGCAATTGCTTTTCATTTACCCATATGAGAAGCAACCTTTCAACATTGTGGAGGATATGTGACCGTTGCGCAGATATTTTTATCACTCCTCGTAAAGCATCTATTATCTTAATCTTGTCTCTTGAAGATAGTGCACATCGTTGATGTTGATTGATTCTATATCAGCCACGCTTACACCTCGTTCTCGCTTTTCAATGATTTGATGTTTTGTTTCTATAGTTATTTTTACTCTCTTATGACTATTTTTCTGCGGCTTTTTCTTGGGAGACATTTTTGCAAAGGTTCATTAAACTTTTTACTTAAAAAAATTACAAATCTTTTTTCGGATTATCTTCTTAATAGTTAATTGAATAACTTTTTTCATATATGCACATATATACACATAAAAATGTAAAATAAGTTTGACTGATGTAAAATGTGCACAATCCGTTCCCCTTTTTTCGCCACTCAGTATGCGAAACGTGGTTCGTTAAGCAAGTCATTTTTTTTACAATTTGTTTTGCTCGTTATGCAAATACTCGTTATGAGAGGTGCTCGTTAAGCGATGTTCAACTGTATCTCGTTGCATTTAGATTTTTTTGAAAGAACATTGGCCATATAATACGCTGGCTTACAATACTTTTTCTGGGCATTGAGTAGCGCCTTACCTCGTCTAGCATAGATTCTCGTCTGCTCAATAACGACAATTTTGTCGGTTTATCTCTCCATTTAACATAAACAGAAATTAGATCACTCGTCTGTAGTTATTCCATAAATTGTTCAAAAAATTCGAGTCTTCTATCTGCATCATCTTCATTCAGTTTTAGGAAGATTGTTAGTTTGCAGATATAAAATTATTGCCCTTTGAGAATTTTTACTACTGCAGACTGACTAATTTCGAGTTCGTGCGCTACCTGCACCTGAAAAAAACCGCAACTGAAACAGTTAATTTTTTTCGAAAAAAAAAACAGTATTTGATGTACTGAATTTATTCGAAGTTACAGACTTGCATTGTAAAACAATAATTTACTGTTTTTTAACTACCATATTTTTGTAATCACATCAATGAATCTTTTTACAAAAAAGGTGTAAAAGGACACTGTCAATTCAAATAATTATATTTTTGAATAGAAAAAACCTTGCTGTAATTTTGTGTTTTAGTAAAACTTTGTCAACACTAGTCCAAACGTCAATTTCTTAATACAGGAGTTGACAGTTTCTTATTTGTTACTACTTCTAATTTAAAACTCAGTTTACTACCTCATTTTTTCACTAAAAAATTCACTACTGAATTTCAAGTTTCTTGAAGGTCAAAATGTCACGAAGTTGTCTGTAAAAGCAAAGAACCGCTGTTTTCTATAAATACAATATTTAATCAAAATATGCAACTGGGGATATAATTATTAAACAAAGAATTCTCATACATACATCTTAACCAAAATAGTTTTACTAACTTTTAGTGTGAGTTACCGATATTTTTTTTATGATCTATAATCTGTTACAGATATTTTTTGCATTTAACATTATCATAAAAATGCAGACTACTAAAAAACCTCGTGATTTACGTTCGTGTTCGCATTATTACTTTTAATGTGGTGGCGAACAGCGTGTGATCAACGGTTACCATAAAAAAAATACTCAATAAACAGTAAAAATAATTATGTTACTGTTGCACATAAATTAACTAACAGGATGCTGTTAGTTAATTTGAAAAGTATTAATATTACTAAACTCTCTTTTGATGAAAGTATGATTATATTTTCATAATACAATACTTAATGTGTCAAATGCACATAGTTTATGATTAAATTATGAAAAGAGAAATATTTGAAGTGCAAGAAGCTATTATCATATAATTACAATGCACTATAAAACTTGAATATTATTTCAACTTAGAACGATAAGATCTTTTAATCATAATCGTGATTCATTTACTGTTGTTTGCTTATATATAAATACTTTTTTACTTTAAACAGATAACATCCAGAATAAAATAATTGTTTATAGAAAAAGGATAGACTATAATTTCTTACGTAATAAAGGGAAATAAAAAAGGAAGTAAGTATAAATACCGTTAGTATGAGTTATTTTAAGTAAGATGTTAAACAAAAAAATTTATATTACGTTAAATTGACGCAATGTAACAGCATTAAAAGCACAAAAAACATACGGCGCATTTCTTGAAAAACTGGATTTTTATTCTGTGCAAACGTTTGTTGATGCAATGTGTCGTTACTGTACAGGTAACTTAATAAAAGAAATCATTTTTGTAAAACGTCCTTATTAATTTATTAAATCGCTATAATACATATTAAAAAAGGAGATATTACAAAAACGATTTGTAGTAATATTTGAAATTGTCTATAAAATCGTTGTCTAGACAGTTGAGAAAATTTTACTGTTATTGAAATTCTGTATAGTGCAATTCAAAAATATATAAATGTTGATATAAAATGCAGCCGAGCAGCTATAAACAACTATAATAAAGTTTAAAATTCAATAAAATATCCGGCCATGTAATAAGATAGTATAATACTACATTATTGCTATGTAGCTACAGACACAATGGTCTTGGAAACAACTCCACAAATCAAATAAATGATCGTGTAGCATTAAGAAGAATTTCATCCACGAACAGAAGAATCAATACGATTATTATTTATGGTATCGGAATGTACGGCTGGTAAACAAATGACCAACCGTTGTTGGCGGGATGCTGTGCTAAACAAACATCCCGTGGAGTCCTGGTAACGCGAGATGTGTCCGTCACGGGGGGCATCCCAGGGCGCCAGACCAAAGACACGCGTATGTCCATATAATCTCAGCTTCTTCCTAGTAAAATGCAAATAAAATGCCATTTATTAATAATTTAAATTATGCATGAATACGTGTGATTTGTTTAGATGTATTCGCAATCATTTACAAAGTCACATTTCAGGTTTATAATTTATTATGTTTTATATTTAATTGAAAGACAAATTGCTTACTAAATTTTTTATGAAGGTCTATGATTAGTTCCTGTTACTTTCAGTTAGTTAAGAAGAGTAGCATAACATTTTTTATGAATCCTTATATGGCGTTTTAAAACCGTGAGTTTATTTTTTTGTTTCTTCTATATTTTTGAGATAAAATTCAATATTTTTATGTAATGCGTTTCTTTTACGAGATTGGTTATTTTATACTTATATTTAGATTTTCACGTTACCTATATAAACATTTATGAATTTTTTGTCTACAAATTTACTAGTATTTTAATCATACCTTGCTCATTCTATTTATTTTTACTTTAATATATATTTAAAAAAAAATGTTTAACTTATTTATTACAATATATGTTTACATAAATCTGCTCTCAAAGCAATTTCTTTTATTTGCAGCAAAAATGTATTTTGATTTCTTTGAATAAGTTTTTTAAATTGTTGTTGCAAAATGGAAATAAATACAATGCACCATAATACAAAATATCAAAAAAAAAACAAGAAATTCTTGTCTTTGTATAATTTGTGGTTTTATGTATTAAAATTATAAAAACTAAAACTAATTTTGCAAAGTAAATCTATTTACTTTATATTTACATACTAAAACTATTTACTTATAGTATTTTTTTAAGTAAAGTAAAAAAGTTTTTATTATTAAACTTGACTCTTTTGTTTATTTTTTTTTAATATTACGCCATGAATTTCTATTGCTACGTTGGTTATTTCTTCGACAGAATAGTTTTATATATATACACCGCAAAATGTAGAAAATATTAATAATATTTTCTTGAGGGTCTTCTGAGGCTACTTCGTAGCTACGCCACTATTATCTTGTATTTTTTTTGGCTAAACTAAACTACTTTGGCTCTCTAAGGTCTTTTAGCTTTGTTGTCTTCTTTTACCGTATTCAATTTTACTCTTGCATTCGTTTTATACACATGCTGTACTTTCTTCACGTGTCTGTACGATAATAATATATTTTCTTTTATGCAAGTGTGCCGTTTTTACATACATTATTCTTTTATTGGGACTTTTTTAATGACAATAACCAAATGATAATACGCTACTTAATAATAATTAATAAAACATGTTTATCGGTTCGAAAGGAGTAAATAAATCCAATCCAAGCACAAAATAGTCATTACTGGTTTGTAGTCTGACCATTTTGTGTCGTTAAATTTAAATTTTAATATTTTTTTCTAAATTTAACCTATCAATCAAAATATTTATAACACCGTCAATATTCAATTTATATCTTTGTCAATTAGTGTGTTTTGTTTTTAGTCTGAAGATGATCTTTAGACATTACAAGATTGAAATAATTGTAACTAATTACATCTTACGACTTTTAATTTTAGAATTTTATATATTAAATTAGAATACTGACTACATTTTACGGGATTTTAATAAACCCAACCTCAATAAAGCTGAATATGGATCCATTCGTCTAAGTTTATTGACACCGTAAATAAAAAAATTAAAAACAAGGTTACGATGTTTAGCTTAGTTCTTAGAACTATACATTTCTTCTCGGTAGGTTGCTGACACTAAAAATAAAAACAAATAAACAATAATGTTATCACATAAGACGTAGTTAAGTAAGTTGTTATTCTAAGAACTGTACATGTTTTTCATGTACACTAAAAATACAGAGTAACTTAAAGATAACGTATATACAGATGTTTGAACAAGGTAATGTTACGTAAGTTAGTCAAAATACGTACTTGAATAAATAGATACACTGTAAAAATAAACCTAAGTATGCAAAACGGTAATTATTGGTACACATTTTTAATTGCGCAGCAGTATTTCGCTGACATATTTTTGGCAACTTATCATATTGGTTGTAAAATGTTAATTTTTTTAAGGCTAAGATAGCGACTGTACGCACATTCGTTCGTTCTTACGTTTTTGCTGGGTCAGCGTCGTGGTCCAGCGCCAGATATTAAGAGCGGGTCCCCTACACGTAGTAGAGTAGTTCAGTCTTTGAGTTGAGTAGTACCGTTTTAGTCAGCGGTCGTATAATGTTCGTTCTATTGTGTATTACGTATTACGTTTAATAAATTCGTTATTAAAACTTGAACTGTTAATTTTGAGTCGTACAATTCAGAAGTGGGATATTCACCCTGTTTAATGATATAAACCCAAAATAAGTAACTAAAAAGTGATAGTGTTTAGTGAGTGAACGAGCATGGGTAAAAGAAAACGTGAAAAATCTTCTAACAAGAAACGTAGTAGCTCGACACACCGAACCCCAAGTTCATCGAGCGTGTCGTCCTCCTCGTCTTCGGAAGACGATTTAAAGCATCAAGTTAAATTTCTAAAGAAGGAAATTCGCCAATTAAAAAGAAAACCAGCTATTTCAACTCAAGCAGGTGATGAGTGCCTGATTCCGATCTACGACCCGTCGAAGGACGATACTCAGGTGGAAAATTGGGTACACCGTGTCGACAATCTAGGCGAACGTTATCAGTGGAGTGATGATACCATCGTCCGACTCATTGCTAGCCGTCTTCGTGGCAACGCCCGCCAGTGGTATGACGAGCAGGTTAAGTACGACGCCTCCTGGAAAGACATTCGAAGTGACTTCGTTGCGCAATTTCGTAAGTCTGTTCCTTTTTCTAAATTACTTAAGGATGCTGCTAATTACGAAACTGCTCCCGATCAAAATTTGGGTGATTATTGTTTTAAAAAATTGTCAAAGTTGCGAGCTCTACATTTGCAAATCCCCGAAGATTGTTTGGTTGACGCGGTGATCGGGGGGATCACAGATGAAAATATCGCACGTACTGTGAGGTCAGCGCGTCAATGTGACGCTAATTCCTTATATGCATATCTAAATACTATGGGTAATATGCCAACGAGTTCACGGAATTGGGAAAATAAACCAAATACAATAAAAAAGCGCGACCACGTTCAAGTTAATAAACCCCATCGTTCGAATAATGATATTATGACTTGCTACAATTGTGGAATATCCGGACATTTTGCACGAGATTGTCGACGACCGCGTCGCGAATGCACTTTCTGTAAAAAATTGGGCCATACTAAGGACAAATGCCAATTCAGTAATAAGTTCGATAAGTTTTCCGGTCAAATAAATTTAATAGAAAAAATAAGCGAGCCATCGAACATTTTCGTTAAAACTGCTTATGTTAACGGGCGTGGAGTAAAATGTTTAATAGACACCGGTAGTTCCCATACGCTAATTCAAAATGCTGTTGTCGAAAAGTTCAATATAAATACGCTGCGAACAAAAGAATTAACGCTTCGAAGTTTCTTGGATTCTACTATTTTAACAAACATTAAAGCACCACTTAACGTACGCGTGATGGAAGCACGTGCATACATAAACGCTATAGTTGTGCCTGACCTTCATATGAAATATCCATTACTGATCGGTCGAGATTTCTTAGATTTACCCAGTATTGTTATGATTAAGAGTAAACATAATGTTATTTTACGTTCGTTAATCACGTCTGCTGATGTCACAGTAAATGCTGTTGACGTTGTAAATAATAACGTAGCCGAAATACTTGAAGTTACGGATATAAATTTTGGTAATTTACGACATAAAGATAAATTAAAAGTAGTGCAGCTATTAAATGCATTTTTTGATAGAATTTCTACAACATTAAAGAATTTAGGTAAAACTGATACAATGGAAATTCATATTAAAACTAAAAGCGATGAACCTGTTGTATGTCATCCATATCGCATGCCTCAAATGGAAAAAAACGTCTTAAAAAAGATCATTAATGAGTTACTAGACAATGCGATAATTCGGGAATCCCAAAGTTCTTATGCAAGTCCGGTGATGTTAGTTAAGAAAAAAAACGGTGATTATCGTATGTGCGTTGACTATAGAAAATTAAATGCGCTTACGGTTCAAAATCGGTATCCTTTGCCGCTCATTGAAGAACAAATTGACCGTTTGGGTGGCAACACATATTTTACAACCCTAGATTTAGCTTCTGGTTACTACCAAGTGCCGGTAGCTGAAGCATCTGTAGAAAAAACCGCCTTTATTACGCCTGAAGGACATTACGAGTTTCTGCGTATGCCCTTCGGCCTCACGAATGCTCCTTCTGTTTTTCAAAAGCTAATCGACAATGTTCTCGGAGATTTAAAAAACACTATAGCGTTTCCGTATATAGATGATATTATAATTCCGTCCGTTTCTGTAAAACAAGGTATAGAAAGACTAAAACAAGTTCTGTTAAAGTTTCGTCAGCATAATCTCACCTTGAAGTTGAGCAAATGTTTTTTCTTTAAAACTCAAGTGGAATATTTAGGACGAGAAATTAGCGCTGAAGGTGTCAGACCAAGTAAAAGAAAGGTTGAAGCTGTTTTGAAAATGCCACATCCTCGTACCATTAAGGAAGTACGTCAGTTCCTAGGGTTGGCTGGGTATTTTCGCAAATTTATTCAAAATTTTGCAACTATAGTTGAACCTTTAACGCGCCTGCTACGAAAAAACACGGTTTGGTCATGGGAACAACCTCAAATTACCGCATGCGCACGAATACAGCAATTATTAACATCAAACCCTATATTAACTATCTTCAATCCTGAACGAAGAACTGAATTACATACAGATGCCAGTTCTGTGGGAATAGGCGCAGTTTTACTCCAATTTGACGTTGATGGAGTTGGTCATGTTATTTCGTATTTTAGCAAGCAAAATTCAACAGATCAACGCCATTACCACTCGTACGAGCTGGAAACAATGGCAGCGGTGTTGTCCATGAGACATTTTCGTGTTTATTTGCTAGGCATCACATTTAAGTTAGTCACTGATTGCAACGCCCTTAGAACAACATTGTCTAAAAAAGACCTCCTTCCTCGAATTGGGCGTTGGTGGATTGAAATTCAAGAGTATACGTTTGAGATAGAATATAGAGCTGGTTCTAAAATGAGCCATGTTGATTTCTTAAGTCGCAATCCAATCGGCCCTCTCGAAGTCAAAGTTAATGTTATAGATCTCACTGAAGGAGATTGGATAGTTGCGGCTCAATTAGAAGACGAACAACTTAGACGCATTAGATCCATTTTAGAGACCAAAACGCGTACTGCCGAATCAAAGCAATACTTTAAAAATTACGAGGTCAGACATAACAAACTTTTTAGAAAACTTAGCGATAATCATAGGGCTTGGGTAGTTCCAAGATCGGCTCGTATGCAAATTTGCCGTTTGTGTCATGATGATGCTGGTCACCTTGGAGTCGACAAAACTATCAAACGCATACGAACAAATTACTGGTTCGCAGGTTTAACACGTTTTGTTACAAAGTACGTCCATGCATGCCTTCACTGTGCATATTACAAAAAGACTGGCATGGTTCATCAAGGGAAACTTCATCCTATATCAAAAACTCCAGTTCCTTTCCACACTATACATATAGACCACATGGGTCCATTCGAAACGAGTAAAAAGAAAAACAAGTTTTTGTTTGTAGTCGTCGATGCTTTTACGAAATTTTGTATCATTGAACCTGTACGGGATCAAAAAACCAAACACGTGGTTAAAATTCTTCTCTCTATTATGTACCTTTTTGGTGCACCGTCACGCATTATCAGTGATCGCGGAACTGCGTTTACATCTTCTCAATTCAAAATCTTTGCCGAAACTTATAATATTAAGCACATTCTCAATGCAGTAGCAACACCACGCTCCAATGGGCAAGTCGAACGATATAATAAAACAATTCTGGCCGCGTTAGCTCCAACAATGGCCGGCAAGCACTCTGATGCTTGGGACACGTGCATCAAACCAATTCAAAGCGCACTTAATACGTGCCACAATAAAGCCATTGGGACTACGCCGACAGAAGCTCTTCTTGGTTATAAATCGAATTCTGTAACTGAAGCATGGCTTTTAAACGTTATACAGAATGAACTTCAAAGGGTAGATTTACACGATTTACGTTCGCAAATTACAGCTCATATAACAGCCGACCAAGCCCAACAGAAAAAACGCTACGATGAAAAATTCCGAGAAGCTCCAACTTACGCAGTCGGAGACCTAGTGATGGTTCTCATTACAAGCGAACCAACCACAGGTTCCAGTCGCAAACTGTTTCCTAAATTTAAAGGCCCTTTTCGTGTTACCAAACGACTTCTGAACGATCGCTATGCTGTGGTCGACCTGCGCGAAGGCGCTCCTAAACGATCAACGCCAACGGTGGTAGCGGCAGACAATATAAAGAAATGGCTTACCATCCAAGATGACGAACGGTAAGCATACGTGAGATCAACGGATCTCAAACTCATTCGAGATCAACGGATCTCAGATAAATACGTGAGATCAACGGATCTCAAACGCTTTCGAGATCAACGGATCTCAGATAAATACGTGAGATCAACGGATCTCAAACGCTTTCGAGATCAACGGATCTCAGATAAATACGTGAGATCAACGGATCTCAAACCTTTTCGAGATCAACGGATCTCAGATAAATACGTGAGATCAACGGATCTCAAACCTTTTCGAGATCAACGGATCTCAGATACATACGTGAGATCGACGGATCTCAAACCTTTTCGAGATCAACGGATCTCAAATACATACGTGAGATCGACGGATCTCAAACCTTTTCGAGATCAACGGATCTCAGATACATACGTGAGATCGACGGATCTCAAACCTTTTCGAGATCAACGGATCTCAGATACATACGTGAGATCAATGGATCTCAGATGGTTGAGGATTACACGGATTTTTATTACGGCCTGTCTTTTTCTAATTTATGTTTCTGTCTCTAGGTCCGTCGAAGCCTGAGGACAGGCTTCTTCGTCAGGATGGCCGAGTGTACGCACATTCGTTCGTTCTTACGTTTTTGCTGGGTCAGCGTCGTGGTCCAGCGCCAGATATTAAGAGCGGGTCCCCTACACGTAGTAGAGTAGTTCAGTCTTTGAGTTGAGTAGTACCGTTTTAGTCAGCGGTCGTATAATGTTCGTTCTATTGTGTATTACGTATTACGTTTAATAAATTCGTTATTAAAACTTGAACTGTTAATTTTGAGTCGTACACGACTTTTTGTTTCGTCAGCCATTGCTTAAACAGAACTAATTTAATCAACTGAGATAAGTTGGTGAGTAGGTTGACGCTCGGCGCATACCAATTTTGGACAACATCTGGTTGCCACACCAATGATAACTGATAATTAGACTTCAAACCATATAAATTTACAAAAAAAATAGAAACGATATCACTTGAACTTGCAAATAAACAAAAAAAGTTTTTTTTTTAAATTGAATTCACATGCACCTAATAGACTTCGATTAAAAAATTCATGTAAAATAGGTTATTGTTCATGTATAGAAACAAACCTAAAAATAAAGTTGAAAACATAAACTAAAATTATTATTACTACAAAGAATGTTTTTTTCTATTTAGTAGCATACGTCTAACTCGTTCTTTACTTAAGTGATAAAATGATTTGACTTATAACATTATCCGCGATTCCAATAAGCGGCGTACACTGTATTAATTTTTTTATTGATATTCTATGTCTTAGTTTTAACTTTAATAGTTTTCTTTTAACCATAATATTTACTTTTGTTGTATAAAATATGTGTTGCACTTTTGCTTCTTTTGTTTCATCTTTTTTACTACCGTATACTTATTTACTTATTTTTTATATTTTTATTCTTATAATCTTCTTTTACATTTTTTGTTTTAAGTTTTAATCTTGTAATATTATTTTGTTTTTTTAGAGAATTTGCTTTTTTTGAGTAAAAATTTTCAAAAACATGTATTCTTATATTTTTTATGTTTGTCTACAAGACATATGTTTTGACTTTTGCTACGGTAACACGGAAACTTTGCACTAGGCTGAAGTGCGATTACTTACCGATAACTTAATCACCTCAAAGAAAACAGCGGCAGTTCAGAACTTTGCAGAGTTGGTAGTGAGTGAGTAACTAATAAGGTTTAGCCTGTCTTCAACCAGCCGATTGTAATTCAATTTAAAACGCCAAAACGAGGACACTTGATAACGCGTAAGGTAGATGGTTTAGCGCTTCTATAATTTGTTAATGCATTTTTAGCACCTGAGTGGTGTGCGGCCTTCCATGTAAACATATAATGCGGGTCTATTCATTTTAACACACCCGCTACTACATAGAAAAAAAAAAGTAATCATAATATCTGTTTATGTTATCTATTTTCTTCGTAGGTTTGCTTCTATACATAAACATTAATATATTTTCCATTACTTTTTTATCTGAATTTTTACGCTTGTTTAGAGTGAAAAAATTTATCATTGTACCCTAAATAGTTGTTTTGCTTATTTAGCTTTATAGTGTTATTATTTATTTAAGCATTTTTAAAGCAAATGGATTTTTAGAATAACAACTTCATTCCAATAAGTCTTATGTGATAACGTTATTTTGTATTTACTTTTATTTGTAGTATCAAGAAATTACTAAGAAGAAATGGTTTCCTTTTATTAACGGTGTCAACAAACTATTTAATGCTACAGTCCCGTAATTTTCGATTTGTTTTAAATTTTTTTAAACGTTTTCTGTACAATTTTGCTTGTATTCATGTTATGATTTCACCTTCTAAATTAACAACCTGTTAATCAGATACACGTTTTATGTATTTACTACTTTCTAAGCTTAAGAAATAAGAGAAACATTTAATTGATAACTTAACAGAATCAGGCCGTTTTTTTTGCTATTAATTTTCTTACTAATATGAATAATCATTTATTTTAGCTTATATAAAAGGAATAATTATTGCTTTCAAGCTTGCAGGTTATTTGGTTTGTTACCAATCCATAAAATTTTTTTTTAATTGCCTAACTTTGTTGCCAAGCTCTTTTTTAAAAATGTTCTATCTCCGTAGTTATGGCTATGCATTTGCTTCTTCTTTTAAAGTTATACATACTATTTATTGCATTTTTTCTATATATGTTTGGCCTATTATATTGTAAAGGGTTCAAATCTTAAGTCATAACAACCATATTAACATTTATTTTATTTTCTTTGTTCTAATTAATTGGCGACATGTTTCGGCTTGTAAAAACAATTAAGCCATCTTCAGGCGTAGTAAAACTAGGTAAAAAACGTAATTACAAAACATTCAATTGATTAAAATTTACAAAAAATTTATAAAAATTTAAATTATGATAAATAACTTTAAACTTACTTGAATTAAGTAGTACATTTATCTAGTGTCAGGTGAGAATTATTGATTAACACGTTAAACAAGAACACTTCTTAACGAAAAGAGTGCACATAATTAATGAATAAAGTAAAATTATTACATGTTAACGTACAGACATACAAACAAAATGTGATATATAAAATACCTCTAAATATGACCCTGACCTAAGTATCGATATATAATAATGTATTAAATTTTTAACAAAATTCGAACGTTAAAATTATGACCAAATTACTAAAAAACGTACACTGTAAAAAACCAAAAACAACAAACTAACAGATCACAGGGCTACAGAGTTTGGCTAAAATTAATAATTAAGTTTTGAGTCAATAATATTGTGATTAATCTGATCGTTAATCAAATTGTTATTACTGTTGTTTAATTTAATATAAATAACTTCTAGTATGTCAAGATTGAAACGGTTATTAATAACAGGATGAATCACTTTACAATTAGAATATTTGTGATTATTGAAAAGGATATGAAAAGCGAACGAAGATTTAACATGATCTATATTGTTATTGTACTTATTAGGATTTTTTAAGTATCTAAGATGTTCTTTGAGACGAGTGTTAATTGATCTAAAAGTCCTGCCGATATAGTATTTACCACAGGAACAATTAATTTGGTAAATACCGGATGAGTCTAAAATGTCCAGTTTATCTTTAACATTACCAAGCAAGTTCTTCGTCGTAAGAGGGATACTATAAGTTAATTTTATATTATTCTTCTTATTGATTTTTTGAATTATGTTGTCAAATTGGGAAATGAATGGAATACTAATACAGTCGAACTCCTATATAGTGATGTTCAAAATTCCTTTCAAAAACATCATTATATAGAAACTTCATTGTATAGAATTTATACTTAAAAAATAAAACACAAATTTAAACGTACAAAAGAAATACATATTAATTATAAACACTTTCGTTTTGTCATTTTTAACCAACTTTACACTTAAACAACTTGAAACAAAAAAATTGCAAATGAAACGTGTTCAATAACATGACAATGCATTTCAAAACTCGAAGGAAATCCTATAATCTTCTAAACAATTCATGCATTTATGTCATTTACAAATGTACAGAATTTTTAGTACTATTAGTTATAGCCTTTCTGTATTGTAAATTAAGAAGTCTTATAATCTGCTTATCCGTTTAACAATGCGGTATTGTAAAGACAAAGTAAATTGTACGTGATTCCAAAAAAACTTTAAGTAGTTGGGTAACATTTTCTTTAAAAAAGATCATAATATAGAATTTGAACATCATATTTTAGAGGTGTTTTTACACGCATTTTAACCCGAAGGTCAATATCCTAAAGAAAACATCACTAAATAGAAAAAATCATTAAATAGGAGTTCATTGAATGGAAGTCCGACTGTATATTGACTGGTTTGTTCTTTATTCTGTGTTAAAGTGGTAACTGATTTGATTTTGTGCTGTATAAAAAATTTGTGAAATAAATTATTGATGTAATGAATAGGGTAATTGATGGTTCTAGCTAAATAGAAAATAATTTGTAATTCGTTATCAAAGTCTACCTTAGAAAGTGGAACAGAAAACAATCTATTGAAAAGGAAATTAAAAGATGCTAGTTTATAGTTGATAGGGTGATTAGATTCAAAAGGAATCAAGTGATTCGTTGTAGTCGGTTTCCGGTAAATATTAAAATTAAATTTGTTATTAGTAATAGAAATGTATAAATCCAAAAACGGTAGAATATTGTTATTTGGAATCTCGACAGTGAATTTAATGCGGGGTGTATCTTGTTAAGAAAATCTAAAAAGATTTCAATATGAGAATTATTCCCTTGGAAAATACAAAAAAACATCATCAACGTATCTGTTCCAAAGGATGACATGTTTCTTAAAAAGTTCACTATTAGTTATGTGTTGACATTCTAAATTGTCCATGAAAATTTCAGCTAAAATTGGTGAGAGTGAGGACCCCATAGGTAGTCCTTGTATTTGTTGAAAAATAGACGTATTGAATTGGAAAAAAATATTATTGGTACAAAATTGTGTCAATTCAATGACTTGTTGTGCCACTTTGTTAGAAAGATCAGAATTAAATAATAAATTAAGAAGAATGGGTTTAATGTCATTAGGTGGAATAGAAGGGAACAAATTGGCGATGTCAAAGGAAATTAATCGTAAATTAGATTTGTCTCTAATGTTGATATTGTTAATATTGGAAATTAATTGTCTGGTGTTTTTGATAGCAAATTTAGGTAAAAAGTTAATTGTGTTTCTGAAAATGTTGGCTAAAAATTGAGAAACTGGGTAAGTAGGAAAGTTAATAAAACTAACTATCGGTCTGATTGGAAAATTTAGTTTATGAATTTTGGGTAAGCTGTACAAACGTGGTATCTGAGGGTTAGAAACCTGTAAACTTGAGATTTTTTTATTAAAAGTTTCCATTAACAAATTGGATTCTTTTAACATATTATTGGTCTGTAAAGTTAACTTTTGTAAAGAAAATTTGGGACAAAGAGTGAAATCATCGGAATTCAAAAAATCTAAAGTTTTCTTTAAATATTCGTTCTTGTATTGGATTACTAAACAATCGCCTTTATCGGCTTTTGAAATTACTAAATTGAATTCAGATATTTTATGGCGAATAGATTTTACAACTGAATTCTCAGAAAAATGTGACTTAGTTTGGTTTGTTAACAATTGTTCATTGGTAGGTATGACTTGCTTTAAGGTGTTAATAATATCTGGCATTTTGTTAGTAGCGATCTCAAGTGATGCTTTAAAATTATTCACATGTAAGTTATTCAAAGGTAATTTAGGAGCATATTTAAGACCTTTGTCAAGAAAATTCTTTTCTTCGTTCGTAAAGTCAACATTGGTTAAATTGAGAGTTCTGTCGTGAAACTTAAATGTGGTATTATTAAAATTACATGGAAACGTTAAAGAAGAATTGTTTGAAAACTGTGGTTTAGAATAAAAAGGGAGAAATGTAAGTTTATTACTTAGTTTATTAAATAATTTAAAGCCAAACTCTGTTACCTTAGTTCTGATTTTATCATCAAGTAAATCCCAAACGGCTGGGTGAAGAGATGCTGTTAGAGATGTGTGTAGAAACCATCGTTGTAAGTTGTTAAAACCATACTCGATGGATCCATTTTTTAAATTATTATATTGTATTTTTTTGGTATTTTGCCATTTCTTTTTTTTATTTTTTGAATTTGTGCGTTATGTTGAAATAATGTTATACTGTTTTTGATTTCTAACAAAATCTTTTTTATTTTTTTTTACAATTTTACCCATTCATTAGCTTGTTTTGATTTTTTTTTGTATACTTATGCATTTCCATTGTTTTGCATCTTAAATAATTTTTCTATAATATATTTGATCTTTTATCTCTTTTTAACTAATTTTATTTTTTATTGGTATAATACATCTTTCTGATGTTCTTTTTATTAAGATTTCATCAATACGTTTTTATATTCTTTTCGCTACAATTTTTTTGTCGTTTAGCTGAATTTGTCTATCTCTAGTCTTTGTTTTATTTTTTTTCTGTTTGATTTTTTTTATACTTCTTTTTGTACTATTGTTTCTCTCTTCACTAGAAAGTACTAGTTATTGAATGTATTGTTTTTTATCTATTCTTTAATTGTTTTCAAAAATCTTTTTTTCTTTGCTTTTTATGTTCATACACATATAATAATTTATGTTGTTTTTATTTCTTTGTCTAATTTGATTTCTATGTTTATATTTGTTCTGAGATTTTAAGTTCTATTGTGTATATATTTTAGATTTTTTTAATTATGCATTTTATTCTTTTTTTACGTGTTAACTTTATCGTATATAAAATTTAGTTTATTTTTAAATTTTTGTAATCTCTAAAAAAAACTGTTAATATTACATGCATCCACTCTCTATTTGTTTTGATTGTTTTTTTATGTATTGGTTGTTATCGTAGTGTTTGTTTAAAAAAAAAGATTTTGAGTACTTTTATTTGTTGCTGAACGTCGGCACAGTGTTTAAAGGTAGTCACTTTTAACCGGAACTTCTTTTAACTTTCCTTACGCTGTGATAAATAAATATTTTAGAGTAGCTTCTGTAAAACATTTTTCCAATATAGCAGATAATTGTTAGTTTAATTTTAACGGCAACATTAATTTGTAGTTTACCATAGTTTTTTTTTAATAATAGCTTTTAGGTTTTTATTTTTTACTGTAAACTAGTTTTTTTTTGGTTAATAAAAATATTTTTTGATCAACGTTTCAAATATGTACTAAATTTTACACGACTTAAGAACCATGTTTAATTAGTTCAAGTAACTTTTTTTGGTTTTAGGTATATTTAGTATTTTTATTTATAAAAAAATGTTGTTAATAATGCTTTACAGTAATTCTCCTATATTTTACAGAATTTTTGTTTTCACGATATGTTTACTACAAATAATTATTTTAGAAAAGCGATTTAGAAAACAAGCATAAACAGATTTAAATAAAAATAAAATTTTTTAACCAAATTTTCACGAATAAGTAGTATTCTTAACTTTAAAAAACTGTAGTAATTTTTTTTTCCGAAATTGTAATTCTCCTATATTTTACAGAACTTTTGTTTTCACGATATGTTTACTACAAACAATTATTTTAGAAAAGCGATTTAGAAAACAATGCATAAACAGATTTGAATAAAAATAAAATTTTTTAACTAAATTTGCACGAATAAGTAGTATTCTTAACTTTAAAAAACTGTAGTAATTTTTTTTTCCGAAATTATACGTACATTTTCTCTTTTTGTTATATTATTAATAACAGTGCTTGTTATTAAAACATAAATTGTTTTATAAAAAAACATTTTTAGCGTGTTTTATAGAGGATTATTAATATAGAAAAACGAATTAAATGCGCATATACAAACGCCTTTTAAAATGTAAGCGAATTTTTTATTATTCTAATTGTGAAATAAGGTTTTTGAATTTTATTTGAATTCGGATAACTACGTAAAGCAATTAAGTTTAATGCATATTGACAATTCAGTCGTTGTGGGTTTTTATATGACCTTTCTGTAAAGAAGCTGAATTCAATATTCTCAAGAAACTGTAAAATATTCAAGGAAACGAATGAATGAATCTATTGGAAATGAGTTTCATCATGCGCAATCTACATTTCAACAAGCCCGGTAATGTAAACATTGAGAAATATTCTAGGGGATGTAATATTTGCATCGAATCTGAATGATTTTAGAGTGAAGCAAGTAAAGTAATCCGCGGTTCGGTTACGCAAATATGAGATGTGATTTTCACGATCCGAACCAATCTTTTGGACCAATTGGGTTCTTTAGCTTGTGGGATTTAAGCAAACTCGAAGCCCCGACCGATATCACATTACACCGCTTTCGGGCTTTTACAAAAATATACATTAAATTTTATGGGCGTTTATGCGTAAGCACTGGAAATGAGAGAAAATAAACGAGT
Organism: Aquatica leii; assembly: GCA_035610365.1. NCBI lineage: Eukaryota > Metazoa > Arthropoda > Insecta > Coleoptera > Lampyridae > Aquatica > Aquatica leii. The sequence goes on from CM069435.1 coordinate 70,513,370, forward strand.
GAGTAAAACGAAAATAAAAAAGTTTCATTGCAAATCCAACGGGTCGCGTTCCTGCTTCCTCCGACATCTCATTTGACTGCAAGAAGCCTCACTTGATACTGGTACGCGTATCATGAAATATTCATCAGCCACCTAACACTCTCAACTATATTAAAAATCCCAAATAAGTTGGTGGCTCCACACAGTGATGAGCTCGTTCAGACCAGGACTCCCGCTGAGACGATATCCTTCTCACACCTCCGTTCGTGTTTTACTACAAAAATTTCGTCACCTTGATAAATGTAGGTATATGTATACTCATTTAAAATTATAAACGCGCTAGTTGATACGACGTTAATTAACATAAATTCGACATATATTAAATTTTTTTATAGTCGTAAATTTATTGTTCAACGATTTTTCTTAAATATTAAACAAATGACTAGATCTAAATACGCCCCTGCATAAAGAAAGAGCTTTGCAAATTGGATCGTAGCAAAGCGAGCCAATCCAATGCACGGAGCCATGATGACATCGGGATTTGGAGAATATATAAAAACCAATTGCATTAGCATTAGATTCATTTTAACGTCTGAGACAAAGCATTTTAAACAATAGTTACTTAGAAGATTGCTACAGCCAAAGCTGGAGTTTACTATGTAACTTTGTGTTATTGTAAATTTAACATTCTTGTGCTATGGAAATAAGTCATCAACACTGCTGATGTCAGTGGAGTAATTAATCTTCTCTTATAACGCCTGTCGTAGTTCGTTCGTCACTGGATATGAATGCAAAGTGAGCTTATATCAAATCTTGTTGTAAACTCGTTGAAAGTATCTTATTAAATTTCTCTAATAATAAAGTCCAGTTATTTAATGTAAAAAAAATAATAATGCGTACTTATATCACATGTCAAATGCAGTTAAACGACAAAATCTGCGAATAATTGATAAAGACTCACATTATTCGGTCAACTCTTTCATTGAATTATAAAAATCTGCTACGCAATTACTACGTGTACTGCATATGTAAATATCCTGAAGCTATTTGAAACTTGGTAGTATTAATTTAGGGTGTAAAAGTGGATAATAATTTTTCAAGACGTAGAACGTCTATGACGCCCATTCTCGTTTAGCTAAATCCATTTTTCTTCATCTACTTTCCTCTTTCCCGTTTTATCAGAGTGCCTATCATTAATATCACTTTTATATCCTCGAGGTGCTCGACTTGTATATTTCTTGCATCTAGCTTTCACTAATGGTGATAAACATTGTATACAACGGTGAAGCAAGCATGCTCAAGAGCGAGATGCTGGTTTGAATTACTTGTCTGCACATTATAAAAGCAAGGAAGCAAGTTTAAGGCTACAAAGTTTATATAGTCATCTTTTTAAATTTACGACATCCTAGAAGGTTTTTAAAACACCACTAAAGTAATTTTGAAACATGGTTTTAATTTCAAAGGGGGTGTGAACCGAAAATGAATTCCACATCTGGTAAAATGCGGAAAGAAATTTAAGGAAGGAAGTTAAAAAGGTTGACATATTTAGTTGTGATGAAAAATTATGAGTTTGTTTTAAGATTTTTTACGCAAACTACGTATATTTTAAGAACACTGATCAATCGCTAATTTTTAGTTAGTTTAGTAGTCAATTAAAGTAGACAGAAATCGACGCTTTGTTGTTGACACACATCGTTCATTACGTTAAAATATAATACTTAAGCTACCATTAATCATGAACGCACATAACCAGGCTTATCTCTATTTCTCCCGAATGTGTTAATAGATCTATAGAGACTGTGGTTCTCGAGGGATGTTTCGAAAGATGGGGATGGAGAGAGACGGTTTTGCTCGAGGAAGTGCTACATGTGTGCCGGTCGGTGTTCAACGTCCCCAGGGAGTTGCCTTGCCTTTATCGACGGAGCCGCAGCACGGACCTCTGTTCAGATTACACGCTACACAGCTCGGTTTAGTTCATCGAGCGAATACTTGTGTCTACATGAAAAGCCAGATTTAGCGTCAGATTGGGGTTTCCTTCTACACCTTGTTCTGTTACGTAATAGTTGATCCTTACTACATTACTTTGCACATACAGTATTATCCACATCAAACTATAAAATTAATCCTTTAAATATTCTTCAACTAAAAGTTCGCTTGTAACTTAAACGAATCGTAAACTAAAGAAAAACTCTTTTTTGCTAAATCAATACTTAGTTGATAATTAAACATTCTAAGATAATAGATACTTGCTTTTTCTTATATTTTATTGATTTTTGAAACATAAATCCGAAACAAAAACACACCCAATATCATGTCGGATACAAAGGGTGCTTACAATTTGTTAGTAATGTTTTTGTCAAGCGCCGTCTTGCAAAAACAGAAAGTGCGCATCTACTTACATTGTTATAAAAAAAATAACAAATCCTGTCTAGTCAACTTTTTTTATTTTAACTTTAATCTGGCACAGCTTAGAATTATTCAGCTTAGAATTATTCAAATGAAAATCATAGATCATTCTAATAATTTTGTATGTACACAATACTTACTGGTATAATCAAAACTGTAATACAAACGAATTAACGTGGGATGTTAGACAATGGATAAACATATTTTGAAAATAATATTATACGGTAATTTTAAATTTTATAAACTTCATGTATAAATATAAAAATTTTAAACGATATTAATTAGAACATATTTTAACAAAACTGCACTTAACGCGCTTTATTTTTTTAAGATTGTATTAACATTTCAATATTTAACTCTTGAATTAAAGCAAATTTGATTGAAATTATAGTAAGATTTTCCAATCGTTCTTAAACCATAATAAAATGTAAAAAGTTTGTGATTAGTTTTTAATTTTGAAAACGATATTACTGTTGTGCCTATGAAAACTAACATCGTCAATAAAATTCGTAATGCCACAAAAGTGTTTTTTCGTATAAGCTATATCCCATTTATATTAAATTCATTTCGACTTTTGTCACTTCAGTGTCATGTAGCTGTGTTGCAACGAGTTTATTTAGAACGACATCTGCTGCCATTTCTAAAAAGGAACTGTTAAATGATTACCTATTTGACGGCTAATAATCGAAAGTATTGTAATTATGATGTCTCATTCAGGATCGTGTAATAGTATGCAAATTTTGTAATAAGCCTCTGAATGTTTAACATAACTTGGTCATTATGGGTTAATTAGACCCAGCATTCAAAATATATGCAATGTTGCTACATAACGAACTGGGATAAAGATCGTACTTGTTGTGCTAGTGGGTAGGCATTTAAAATTTTAATTCCCATGCATATCAAAAAAAGTTGGTTAAATCAAAAGAAGGCAAAAAAGTAAAAACACAATTAGAAGAAAAAAATGCTGCATAGATATGTAAAGAAAAAGCAAAACCAAACAACAAAGAAGGAAGTAATAGATTAAAAAAGGCATATTAAGAGAAACAATAATTTAGATTCAGAATGTCTAAACATCCACTGCACAATCGGAAGTCCTACAAGCGTCTGTTATTGCCAACTCATCGTTGCCATCTCAGTTTACCTTGTACTTGCAATGTCCTTAACACAATCTCAACATAAAACGTCCTCCAGAAAACTAAAAGAAAAGCAAATTTATAAAATCGTCACTCAGCAAACCCAAGGAAAAAATTCAAACTTTCAACTGCAGTTTTTGAACATCTAGATGCTCTAATAGCAAAGGCTTCCACGGTCGGAGTTTATGCTAAGATGAAAACGTCTTCCGGGTTTGGATCGTGTCATTGTTGTAACCGAACTTGCCAACGTTTCGCCCACTTTCGTAAAGAGCTTCATCAGGGCGTGAGAGAAATCGAAGAACTCAAACAAGCAACCGAAATCTAACTAAAAACCTTTTAAAAGATAAGTAATCAACTTATCAAATAAGCTAGATTCTAAACTCTAAAAAAGTAAGAAAAGAAACGATAAACTTGAAAAAGCAAACAAAAAACCACTACAGAGTTAAGTAATCAATTCGTGAACCAGGTCAGATTATAAACTCCATAAAAGCGTTGACTGAAGAAATGTATAAAGACTCGCAACTGCATGTTAAAAATCGTACCGTATTACTATCTCACTTTTGTGGCTCTCTGCACCCCGCTGCCTACAAACTTTACTCTTGGATAGTAGCGACACGGTTGTTTTCAACGCAAACTAAGAAGATAAGACTGGTAAAAAAAGATCGCTTAAAAATAATGCTTGGAAAGTAATAAGATAACTCTTAAAAATAATCGTTTGTTGTATTTACTAGATACCGTTGACTGATATAAAATGTTTTGAGTAAACGGAATGTAATTTGACAAGTTGAATTTTTTTCTTCGTTTGCCAGAGTTTGATTTCGTATTTTTTCTCTGCTGTTTTAATTCACTTTGCAATCCGCAATTCGTATCGAAATATCGATACGTATCGGAATATCGATACGTTACAATAGTTTTCGTACGTATCGAAATCTCGATACGTATCGAAATATCGACATTTCGATACCTTCGATACGTATCGATATATCGACATTTCGATACCTTCGATACGTATCGATATATCGATAGACGACCCAGGCCTAACAAAGTAGGAATGGTCATTTAAATAATTAAAAAACCGATTTTCGTACTGTAATAAAGCGATTTTTATAATCGATTTTTCTATCCAATTCAAAAATATAATCGATCGAAAATCGCGAACTTTATGGAATTATAATTATTCTACAATCAACTAGAATGTAAAAACAAAAAACTCATAAGTAAATAATCAAATCGCCAAAGTGACAATAATTTAAAATAGCAAATTACAAATTCAAAACCGCCGGCGCCGGTAATTTGATACTTGCACAAGAAGCAAAGCAGAATTTTTGTTATGTTTATAAATGTATATAACTATTTTATCATGTTTTGCAGTTGATAATATTCTTTGAAAGGTGACTACAAAAGGGATTACCAAATCGGTTTTCCGTATAATTAAAACTTTTTAACTTGATTTGCTAATTAAGATTACACGAATGTTCAATAAAATCGTGAATTTGAAACGGCGTTTTAGTTTTTTTTCCTTAGATGCAGCATAGCGATACATCGCGAGTTGGTCCCCTAATTCATAAAAAATTAACTAGAATTCCCATCACTAATGGTATCGCTTGGTAGAAATCATTGTTAAATCATCGTCATCTGAACTGTAAAGAGAGCGGTATTACTAAGCGAAGCCACTGCTCGATACGCGTACGTACTTTGCGTACGTACGATGTAAACACTACAAGTGCCAGCAATGAACTGAAATCTCGGACCCCAAGTAGACGATGGCGCCCCCTATATCTCGGACCCTGCGGTGACTACGATTTTTAACATGGGCTTTGCGAGTCTTTATACATTTCTTCAGTCAAGGATAAAAGTGACTTAGGAAGGAGTAGTTTCCGTATATAAAAAAGAAGTATCGTCACCGCTGGCTAAGCTCGACTCTGATTCGGTTACGGTCGAAAACGGACGTGTTTTCGATAAAGGAGTAATGACCGGGAACCAAAGAGGGAATGCTTGAAACCATGATCACAATTAAAGTTATTGTGGTTATCCATTTACTTCCAATTCGATAATAAGTTTTAAAAACAAGTTTTTGGTGCTGCTATGGGTTCTCCTCCTTCACTTATAGCTAACATTTTTATAAAATCTTTTGAAACGGTTGCTTTGAAATCATCTTTATTAAAACTTAAAGTATGGTTTAGGTATATTGGCGACACGTTTATTGTTTGGTCTCATGGTCATCTCCAAATGTCTAAGTTTCTTGATCATCTAAACAATCAACACCTGGATATCAAATTTACTACGGAAATCGAAATTAATGGTTTTCTCCCATTTCTCGACGTTTTTGTGACTCGTAAGCCCGGTGACCGTTCTGTTATTGAATCTTTGGTTCATCGCGCTTCTATTTGCCAACCTAAGAATCTAGACTCGGAAAAGCGTCATCTTACTAGAACCTTGATGAACAATAGTTATATGAAGCAAGATATTTATAAAGTTATTAATCACCTTCTACATTCCCGTGGTCGATTACCTAAAGATCATTTCTACCTCCGAATCCAATCCGAAATTGACATTTTTATCCTACATTCACAAGGTTACAGATCAAATAGAAAAACTTCTTCGTAAGAACGGTATTAAACCCGTGTTCAACTCGGCATGCAAAATCTCTCAGATTCTTTCTTCTTCCAAAGACAAATTTGTTACACTTTGATTTCAAGGTGTGTACCAAATTTCTTGTTACATTATTTTACTACAGGTCACAAAATAGATTTTGATAAAGTTTCGGTGATTGCATAATCTCCATTCTTCTTTAATAGAAAAATCCGAGAGAGCATAGAAATTATCAAACACTCTAATGACTAATCGTGATTATGGTTTTGAGCTATTCCCTTTTTGGTTTTCGGTCATTACACCTTTATGAAAAACACGCCCCTTTTCGAATGTAACCCAATCAGAGTCAAACTTAACTAGCTGTGCCGATACTTCTTCTTTGGTTTACAAGTTGATAACGTAACTCTGTAGTGGCTCTTTGTTAGATTGTCGTTTGCTTTTTCTAGTTTATAGTTTTCTTTCTTACCTTTTTAGACTTTAGAATCTGACTTGGTTCACAAGTTGAATACCTAACTTTTAAGAGGTTGTTGGTTAGATTTCGGTTGCTGGTTTGAGTTCTTCGATTTATCTCACGCCCTGATGTGGCCCCTTACAAAAGTGAGCGAAACGTTGTCAACTTCGGTTACAACAATGACACGGTTCAAACCCAGAAGACGTTCTCATCTCAGTATCTAGATGATTGTTCAGAGAAATTCGACTCATTTGCCTCAATGCAATCCGACACTACTCAAGGTAAGCTCAAAACAATACAACACTTTCTCATAACCCCAGATTACCGTAAAAGGACTTACAAAACAAGTTCCAAAATTTAATTTTTTATATAAGCAGCGTTGAATTAATTAAAAGTAGTCATCATTCGTAGGTATTCTAATGACAAGTCAGCTGTTGCAATTTCCGGCAATAATTTCAACAAACAAGATGCCAAGGTGCTTCTTTAAAATAACAGTCATCGTTTCCATTATTCGTCAAAGCTTGAAACAACTCGAATCTTTGAACTATATCGTGTATTTTTTTTTAGTTTTGTACAATACTCTGACTATCCTCAATTCTGAAATATTTCATAAAAAATTGAATATTGCAACATAAGTAGATAAGAGTTCCAATCTATCGTTACAAGATGTTCTGGTAATATCTATTAAGTTAAAGAAACAATTTATGTTAAACTTTAATTCTTCATTTTGTATTGGATCAACGTCACTTTTGTAAATAGATTGTTTTGTTACTTTTCATTGTTTTAAAACATTTTACTAGAACCTTAGTGAACAATGGTTATGTAAAGCGAGATATTCATAGAGTTATTAATCGTCGTTTACATCCACGTACTCGATTACCTAAGGACATATCTACTCCCGAATCCAACCCGAAATTGGCCTTTTTACCCTACATTCACAAGGTTACAGATCAAATAGGGAAACTCCTTCGTAAGAATGGTATTAAACCCATATTCAATTCGACAGGCAAAATCTCTCAGATTCTTCCTTCTCCCAAAGACAAATTTCCTACACTTTCATCTCAAGGTGTATACCAAATTCCCTGTTCTTGTGGTTTAGTCTACATTGGTGAAACCGGTCGTTCCGTCATTATTCGCATTTCAGAACATGATCGTTGTATAAGGAAAAGGTATACTTCCAAGTCTGCGGTCGCTGAACATCATTTTACTACAGGTCACAAGATAGATTTTGATAATGTTACGTTGATTGCCAAATCTCCATTCTTTTTCAACAGGAAATTCCGAGAAAGCATAGAAATCATCAAACACCCCAATAACTTCAATCGCGATCATGGTTTCGAACTATCCCCTCTTTGGTTCCCGGTTATTAGTCATTTATAAAAAACACGCCCCCTGGCAACCGTAACCCAATCAGGGTCGAGCTCAACCATCCGTCGATCCTTTTCCTTTAAATACGGAGACTATTTCTTCTTAAGTCACTTCTACGGAGTTTAGAATCTGGCTTGGTTCACAGTTGATTACCTAACTCGGTAGTGGTTCTTTGTTAGATTTTCGTTTGCTTTTTCAGGTTATTGTTTTCTTTCTTACCTTTTCAGAGTTTAAGTTATGGCTTGTTTCACAAGTGGATAACCTAACTTTTGAGAAGTTCTTAGTTGGATTTCGATTGCTTGTTTGAGTTTTGCGATTTATCTCACGCCCTGATGAAGCCCCTTACGAAAGTGGGCGAAACGTTGGCAGCTTCGGTTGCAACTATGACACGGTCCAAACCCGGAAGACATTCTAATATTAGTATAGATTCCGGCCGTGGAAGCCTTCGCTATTACAATAATTGTCAAGTTTGAGTTTGCTTTTGCTTTGCTTAATAGAACTAAAGTTCTTAAAAAATAACTTATACATAATGAGAAACAAAGATAAACAACATAAAAGATGTTTACCAGAAATAAACCAAAAATTATAAACAGATACAAATTGATAAGAAATAATAAAAACGGAACAAAGAAATATTCACGTTTAAGAAATTGATAAAAAAATTATTGATCGTTTGAACCAAACGAATTGTAGTTGTTGTAAAAAAGAAAATAGATGTTAAAAAGATGAAAATTGCAAAACAATTGAACGCGACTGTGTTAAAAACCTAACTGTAGTTTATAGCATTATATTCAAAATTTTATTTATTTTATCTGAATTAATCTGAATCAACTGTTAAGAAAATGTTTGAAATATTTAAACAGTAATAAAGATAAGAGCTTTCCATTTACAGCAGTTTTTGTTTTTAAATACAAAAATTAAGCTGCATTCATGTTCAAAAAAATGGAGACAATGTCTTTGTTACAAAAACATGTTTTTTGGAATGATGATTCGGTCAGTCACTAACTACGATTTGCTAACTATGTTATCACAAAAAGCCTCTTTAATTATTAACTAACAATTGGCATTAATATAAAAATAACAATAAAAAAGCAAATGAAAAAGATGATGTCTAAAAGATCGTATGATGCAAATTTTGTAAATTTATAAAAAATTAGAAAGTGCGATCAGCACTAGCATTTTTGCACATTGTGTGTTTTTTTAAGTGAAATAAAAATTAGAACGCTGATATACGATTAGTGCCTTATGTATTGGATCTTAAAAGTTTTTGAATAAGATCGATATACATAGAAATATCAACATTAATATAGTTTGTTTAAATGTTGCAACCTAAATATTGTAATCAATAACATTTGGCCAATATTGCAAAAAACAATATTGGCCGAAAACCTGTATTTCAATATTGAATAAATAATGATTTTTCAATGTAGAAAGAATAACTTTAAACTAATATTGGATAAATATTTAAATACAATGTACAAGAAATAAATATTTCTATGTTAATTTATTATTCTTCACCATGTGTTTTTCGAAGTAGTAATTGTTTCAATCCGAATAATTAATAAAAATTAACTTGCTTTGGATATTGTTACTGGCGACGTTTCGCAGAATAAAATGTGTCTGCTTCTTTGAGCCAAATTATCCTGTGCAATAATTACAATGAAACTTTGACCTAAAACTACTTACAATAATCAAATTGACCCAACTACTTTAAATAAATATTGTGTCAATATAAAAACATAATTTGATCAACATTTTGTGCGACCTGGGGTTTTCAGGAAATTTTTTTATGGTAATCGATAATGTGTTAAAACCAAAAAACCTAATACAGCTATGAGTAAACACATTTTTGATACGTGGCACAGGTTTGTTTAGCGTACACGTACGAACCATATTTTATATTTTTCGTCAGTGCCTGTATTAACTTGATCCAGAGGATTTTAGTGTACTTAATAATGTCGAATGGTATACATTTTTAATCTGCAGTTGATGTGCTTTGATAAACTGCGAGTAATTGAATTGAATTGAAACTGTATAACTAAATTTTCTTCATAAAATATTATGTAAAATTTGAAATGTGTTTTTTGTTTGTAGAAAAATATAATTACAAACAAGTTAATTTTATAAATTTTAGGTGCCAAGGTTTTCATTTCTCCGCTGTTAAATGTTTTATTAAAAACACTTACTCAAAAAGGAACATAGAAATGTATTTTGAATAAATGTTTTATTAACAACACTTACTCAAAAAAGAACATAGATTAATAAATTATTTTAATTATTTTTAATTACATCGACTTGTAAATTCAAGATTTAAAAACCGAAAAGAATTATTATGAATGAATCAAGTGAAGAAAACAAAAATAAATCATAGTTGACATTTAAATAATATTTTAGGTGTTAGTTTTACATTTAGACAAAATAAAATTTGAGAACGGTAATTAAAGTAAATAATGATAAAAACAACGGACAGAACAAAGTTTTAAATAGTGAATTTACATAACTTAATATCTGCTTTAAAAACCAAAATTGTTTTTGTCATAAAACAAGCTAAAATTGAAATTTATAGTTTGTACTAAACTTTCCTTTTCCTAAATTTTTTTTTTCGTTAATCTTTTATATCAATAGTTTCCGTACCTTTTTGTATTTGAACTCAAATTCAAACGTACAACATTTAATGTCAGAAATTTACATAGCTTTATCGTAGTAAGTTAATTCATTTCAACTATGTTATGATTAGTTGTAGGTTCTTATCTGTTACGTGCTATTTATGTAGTTTGATGTTTGTCTTTTTTCTTTCTTGCAGAATTCGTTTATGCTATACTTACTACTTAAAACCGTTTTTTCGTTAACACTCTAAAGACCGGTTCTACAACCAGGATTTAAACTTAAGTTTCATTATATCAGTTGAATTTCAAAATATTAATTTTGAATATTAAAGCTGTTGTGGGAAGCACTTATTATTACATTATTACACAAAAACTTTAAACAACTAAAGTCAGAGCATAAAAACTTGAAAAGTCAATAAAAAACTAAAAATTTAAAAAAGAAGAAAAATGTTCTGTTTCTAATTTTTGTCTTTTCTAAACCATAGCGCAGTTTAAACACATTTGCACATGTAAAACCACAGCAATTAAACTACTTTTTCTCCATATACATTAGGTAAGTCAAAGGAAAATGCTAACACGAGAAAGATGCCTAATGTCAAAAAACGGTTTTGCTTTATAATCTAATTTACTTTAAATTACCAGCCAGAATTTTCGTTGACTAAAAATTTGATTAAACAAGATGAAACTAGAAATGCCAATTCCGTGGCAAAATAATTCCGCGTAGAACTTTTTTGAGACAAGTCAACAATAATAATTTAGTAAGAGCTACTACATTGGAACCATGTGAACAAGAAAACGAATCAAAGTTTGTAAAATACATACAGAGATTCACCAAGCTAAGTAGCTTGGCATGAAACGGAAAAGTTGGCCTTGAACTTGAAAGACAAGCTTTTTAAAAATAAAAGCTTGACTTGGCTTAATGTTTGTGGATACAAGCTTGGCTTGTTTTTCAAACTTTCAAGCTTTTTCTTGCTTCTTCCATAAAAGTAGTCTATGGCTTTAAAACACGTACATCGCACGTGTACAGCTCACCGCCACAATATAAACAATTACCCAACTGCTAGCATAGGTTACCTCATAACTTTGTACTGAAGTGAAGGGACAACGCGTCATCTACTATACCGAATCAGATGTGATCCGCACCTGTACGTGGGAGTAATAATAAGATTAATAAATAAACTCAAATTTATATGTGCAAAATACTGCCCTAACAGATTATTCACGATGCGAGGTTTAAATGTGTATACTTGATAAAGCGTTTCCGCTTTACTTTTGATTTATCCAGGGATATGAGGTAACCTAGTATACACATACAGACCAGTCGACATGGATCAAGTTTGCAGTGTTTTTGGGATGTGCCCCTACTATAAACAATTTGTTGTATATTAGCAAAGTTTAGTCCAAGTTAGAAAGGAATTATTGCGTGACTAGAAGAGAAATGTTAGCAGTAGTCAAACCTATAGAACACTTTTATAAATACTTGCATAGACGCAAATCTTTACTAAGGACGTACCACACCGCCTTGAAATGGTTATTTCAGTGTTGTGATCCGTAATGGCAAGTGGAAAGACATATCGAGAAACTGCAAGAATATGACTATGCCACAAAATACCGTGCCGGAAGCAGTAATCAAAACGCTGATTCTTTGTCAAGCAGACCATGTACAGCAGAATGCAGCCATTGTTCACGACTACAAGAAAAGATGGAATGTTTCAAAGCATCGATGAAACAATATAACGTGGAAAGTTCTTTAGAGACAATGCGATTAATTTTGCAAAACCTCTCCTAAGATCTGATTTGATAAACAAATACATTTTGGCTTACACACATTCCGACAAAAGCAGAAACTTTGTCTGTTCTGCCGAGTGCTGGAAATTAAAAAATCTAGGATGACGTTTCTTCATCCTCAATCTAATGTTATGATTGAATGGATGTATCGAACTATGAAAAAGTATTTAGCTTAATGAGTGTCCAAACACCAAAAAGACTAGAATCAATACTCTTTCGAATAACATACCGATCATCTGTTTACGAAAACACAAGCTAAACATAATCCTGAGTCATGCTTGGTCACGAATTACGACTGCCATGCGATCTCCAATTTGGACAAAGACCGGTGGACGTAATCGGTGGAGATGACTACGTCAGAAAGTTAGAGGTTAGACTAAGTACATGAGGTGGTTTAAGAGAACACGGAAATTGCACTCAGGGGTAAGCGAAAAGTGGTCCAAATCGATCGTCTAGCTTCGTTTGCTGGCGATAACAACGCCCGGTTTTTTTTTATTTAATTCAAGAGGTGGTTCGTCTAGCGCCCCTGCACTGCGGTCTCCTAGGTCGTTTTGTGCACCTCTGATTTATTACTCTCTCATCAGTTCGGTTTCGTCAATGAAATCCAGAAGTTTATTCTAAGGAGCTTTTTTCAACTCATTGCTTAGCTTTGGTTTTCCGAGAATCGTTGTGCGTTGCATTTGATACGCTTCGCATTTGCACAGCAGATGCTGCGGAGTCTCGTTGTCCTCTAAGCATCCGCAGCATAGAGAGCTACTTTGCAGTCCCATTTTATGCATATGTTTGTTAACGCCACAGTGCCCTGTAATTAGTTCCATGAGTTTCCTTAATTTTTGTCGATTCATGCTTTGTAACGGTTCCTGCGTTGTGTTGTTGATTTTGTTCACAACACACAATAAATAAAAATTAAACTCCAAATTAAAATAAATAACACAATAACAATTCAGGACAATGAAACTGAAATTACTTCTGGACGGCTCGGTATATCGTTTATCGAATCGCTGGCAGCGCCTTCTGTTGGCCCGTATAAGACTCCCAACGTTGTTTAAGCTAAAAGACAAGTTAAAACTGTAGTTTTTATACTCGTGTTTTCCGGTTCTCGATTAACGCAAATGCTCTTGCTGTGTTTATCTGGATAACTGGAATCGGTGATTTGACAGGTAAGTTTGTAAACAATTTTGTCAAATTGGTCAAACGTTGACCTCAGGTGCTTCTTAAATGCAATGTAATTACTTCCCGTTCGTAAGAAAATACGATTTCTGAACTTTATAGGTCGATTCGATAGATTATTAAGAACCAAATTTAATTAAATTCACGTTGATCAAACGACAATTAATATTAGATTGGCGTTTTCTATGATTTTTCCGAGATCGCAACTGAACCTTGAACTTGCGGTGCAAATGACTGGATGAAATGGAATAAAATACACTTCAATATGTATATGAGGTATATAACACGACGCAGTAACAAAACTGATTGCTGTTGTATTTGTTTAGGTCACAGGTACGGAGTTACATACAGTTACTGTCGTCGTACAACTCGAAAAATGAATAAAACCACCTTAAACACTTACGGCGAGTACTAAGGTACTCTACGAACAAGTGTCTAAGGGCTACTCATCCGGGTCGAACAAGGTGCAGTATGTAACAATCCCGTAATAGTGAATAACCCTGCAGTCATTTACGGCGAGCACTAAGGTACTCTACTAACAGAAAACTTCAGGTATTTGACAATTACTAACAAGGATAACCAAATACAATACTCCAAACTAGAACAATTACTGAATATACGTACGCATTAATAAAACTTCGTGAAAATGATTCGCTGTTTATCGCAACAAGTGAAACGCAGGTTCCGATCGTTGCAATAACCGGTCGGGATTTAATCAGGTTGAGCAAATGCTCCAGGTACAGGCGGTGATCGTTAACGGGATTACTGATTAATTTACGGTTAGTTTTCAAGTTTGGCAGGCGGTTTTCGGAATGTCCAAGGTGTCTTCAGAGACGACGCTCGGACGACGATGGAAAGATACTATCCTCGACGGTGCAGCCGCTTTTATATCCTTTTTCCTTCTTTAAGTGCCGGTTTTGTGTGCTTCATCCCTGAAGAGTCTTTCCATAGTTTTTTATGCTCCGCTGCGAATTGTTTCTTTTCCGGTCTCTGTTGTCTTTTTTTTGCTTTTTGCACTGGTTGACGAGTTGCTAATATTTCCAGACTGTTTATGCATACCATAATCAGTTTAGATTTTATTACTGGTGATCTTTGCGCAAGTAGTCCTGCTTGGCTGTCAGACATAATCGATATCGGCCCATTTGTGTATGATTTCGAGTCGATAATGTTCCTGACACACTAACCAATAGCAGCAACCTCAGCTTGAAAAGCGAATGCGTATTTACCTAAAGTCAGCAAAAATTGCTTCCCATGGTGCTTGCCTCCATATACTCCTGCTCCGATATCCTTGCGATTTTTGACCCCATCTGTGTACCAGTTAGTTCCTTTAACCGCGCCCGAATAAATGTTTTTTGTTTACTCGTCTTGTGACGGTATTATCACTTTAAATTTCTTTAAAATGTGATAATTTTTTGTGAAGTCGGATCTCATAGTTAAGATTGTTTCTTCACGCAGCACGTTGTATATATCCGGTTTGTTTTTCTCGGGAATTGACGTATGTTTATTAATCTGCAGCCTGTATGCTGCTTGTCTTGCTTCCATCCTTACAACGAGGTGTAATAGTGGAAGTTAAAGTATTGCATCCATGGCTGCTGTGGGAGTTGATTCTCGTCGCTCCTGTTATCAGTAGACATGCCATTCTCTGTAGTTTGCCTAAATTTGCAGCTATGCTTTTCAGGTTAGTTCCCTCACCTGTGATGATGGGTCTTGTTACCACAGTATATAACCATTTGGTCATTGTGGGTTTCAATCTCCATGTGTGCCCGACCATCCGTTTGGTTGTATTAAGAACCCTGATGGTGTTTGTAATGATTGCCTTGAAAGTCAGTCTAGTATCAAGAGTAAGTTCTAGATATTTGACTTCTTTTGTCAACGAGAGCGTAACTCGGTACATCGTAGGTAGTATTATGTCATCCGTTTTCCGTCGTTTGGTAAACGGAACAATTGCCGTCTTAGTTGGATTCACTGATAGTCCCTCTTTTTTGCATAATTTTTCTACGGTGTTTAGTGCATTTTGCATTATGTTCGATACAGTTGGCCCAAACTTTTCGTTTGTGATGATTGTAAGATTGTCAGCGTATCCTAAAGCAAATACCCCGTAGTAGACCGTTCATGACGAGGCACCACAGTAGGGGTAATAGCACCCCGCCTTGTGGGCATCCGTCAGCCACATTGGCTCCGACAGTGCTACCGTGCAAAGTAGCTGTTACCGTCCGATTCCTGAACATTGAGTTGACCCAGTTTTGGACTAGAGGTGTGATTCCTTTTTTTCTATTGCCTTTGCATTGAGGTGAAGGTAGTATTGTCAAATCCTCCTTCAATATCTAGAAAAGCACCCAATGCAATATCATTGTATTGGATTGAATTTTCGCGCATCTGCTTACTAGTTGGTAAATTGCTAGCTCGCAAGAATTTCCAGATTGGTAAGCATACTGGTTTCGGTGCAGAGGCGAAGCCTTTAGTGCCCCGCCCTGTATATATCTGACGACTAATTTTTCAAGTAGTTTTAAGATGAAAGAAGTTAAGCTGATCGCTCTGTAGGATTTTGCCTGAGCGTACGTAGATCTCCCTGGCTTTGGTATAAATACCACCTTGACAATCCGCCAGCTGTTTGGTATGTGCAAAAGTACTAAGCTGGCTCTGAGAATTTCGCATACTGCGTTTCGAAGAACAGCAAATCTTTCTTACAGCATGATGGGATAAATTCTATCTGCTCCTGGAGACTGAAAGGTTTTAAACGTATTGATTCCCCATTCTTGGTTTTAGGGATTGATAATTTTTTTCGTTAAGTTTCAGTTTCTTTTAGGTGCTCGTTTGTTCGGCATCTCTAGGTCCTGGTGCTTAGGAACTTTAGTTAACGACGAACCCGGGAACCGTTTTTGCAGTAATTCTTGCAAAGTACCTTCAACCGAGTTTGTAAACTTTTCGTTCGTAAGCTCTTTCGTTTATTTCGCGTTTTTTCAATAAAACTCTATAATATTTTTGTCTTTATATTACATATATACAGTATTTACATGCCTGTTAACATAAATTTTGAATTGACAAACTTACTATAAACATAATACATAATTTGTTGTACATAAAAAACATAAGCGAAGAATGAGAGAAAGTGTGTCCATTCCGTTTTTATTAATTTCAAAAGAATGTGTACCAACTTAAATCTAATTGAAAAAAGGCGGGTAATTTTAAAATTCAAATATAAAATTATTTTTAGTACACGTTTTTGGTCAGCAAAGAACTAATGTTTCCAGTGCGGTTTTTGCTTTTTGGAGTCGAGAACTTGTAGGTTCGTTTTCTACGTCTCTACAGTACCTTCTCCATAAGTTTCTCTTTGCCTTTCTAATGACATTGTTGTATGTTGTGAGGCTGGTTTTGTATTCATCCCAGTCTCCGCTTTTTTTGGCTGTATCAAATAGTCTTTTGGTGTGTGTCCTTGCTTGGAAAAGCTCCCTGTTCCACTAAGTTATCTTCTTGAGGATTCGTTTGACAGTTTTTGAGCATCTTGCTTCAAATGCTGATTTTAATGAATCAACAATACTATCCGTCATTAGTTCTAGCTTGTGCGTTGATCTTGTAACTGTGGAACCGTTCCTGATTTAACCCGTTAAAGTTTCGTTGAACAAATCCCAGTCGGTTTTTCTCGGGTTTCTGTATTCCATTACGATTTTTCTGTCTGATTCAATGTTGAATCAAATGTATCTATGATCAAATAAAGAAGGTTCTTCTGATACATGCTACATTTTTATCACTTTGCTCGTTATTGGGCTAGCAAGCGTAAGGTCAATAACTTTACTGTGCGACACGGTTATAAACGTAAGCGCATCTCTATTATTTATTATGTCTAAATTTCTTTTTAAAATAAATCTTAAAAGTTTTTCACCTTTTGGATTTGTGTTTGTGCTCTCCTACAAGGTGTGGTGTGAATTAGCATCGCATCCTAGAATCAGCGATTTGTTGGCCCCACTGTTAATCAGCCTGTAGATTTCCTCCGGCGGCGGTGATCCTGCCTGGTCGTAGGGGAGGTAACCGGATCCGATAATGAACTCCCTCTGGTTGCCTTTCTTTACTACATATATTTTAGCTGCCACTAGGTCTCTACAGTGATATATGTTTATCTAAACCACTTTTAGCATTAGATGTGCAGTCAGCAAGTACTTTCTAGCTCAGGATTTACATCCATTGCCTCGTGGAAATCTCTTGTAGCATCCGGTTTTTTGCTGTCGGCCAGCGCCCGGAGAGTAATCCTTAAAAATCCAAGGTGCAATTGGTTGGTTGACGCTTTCACCTTCTTCCAGGACCCCTTGTCTACAAACAGGACGTATTGGCTTCCTTTAGGATCTGGTTTAGAGTTAACCACCCACAACGTTTCGGTGCTGATGTTATTCTGCACCGATATTTTTTTAATAGACATCAACCGAGGAATTTTGATTCAAATCACTCTTGGCCAGTCATAAGTAGTAAATTCTTCAACGAGCGATAGTAAATTCATTATCGATCTGCTTGTACAATCTCTGAATTTCAAGAAGCCTACACGTTAAACGATTATCACTATCACTACTAACATCCATTGTAAACAGCAATAAATGATTGGTGTATTTGACATTATAAGCCGTTGACTTACTAACGATAAACTTTAGAAAATCGTTAAATAATCTTATAAAAGTTTATTGCACTGTAGCTTCATACTTTTTTAATTCATTATTCTTCAAGTATTTCTCTCTTTTTGCAAAATGGGAAGATAGGATAACTGTTTATTGTGAAATTTTTGGAAATATTTATACTTTCATGGTAATTGATATAATATTTATAAACATGTCAAACACAAATGGTCTTTCTCTTGCAATGACAAATATAATTGATTTTAATGTGAAAATATATCAACAGAAGAAGAAGAAGTCGTACACCCAATAGTTCATTTTGTAATTCAGTTTGAGGTAAAAATACTCTTACATAAATAAAATCTTTGTTACAACCGATATTACTTACATGTTTAAGTACAAATGTACAAATGATTTCTTGATGCATAGTACAACGTAGAAAAATTATTTCGTGTCCTGGAACCTTTTTTATTTTATCGCATATTATTTTTAACAATCTTGTATTTTACAATGTTTTTATAATAAAAATTCTTAACTAAACTTAGTTTGACCAATGGTCTAATAAAAATTAAGAAACATTTTTGGTACTATGCTACCATGTATAATAACCGTTGCGTATTAAAACTTACTTTAGCTCGGGGTATCTACCCCCTGCTAAAATGAGTTGAATGAGAGAGAATTAATGTAATATTTAACGTTTTGTAATTAAAAAAAACATGAATTAAAATACAAAACTTGTATATAAAAGTGGGATAACGTTCATCGCAGGATTTTTCAAATTCATTCATACAAAAATATAGACACAGATTTTTAAAACACAAGTAAAAATTTAAAACAAAGGTTTTTCAGTTATACAAAAATTAACAATTATAATAACTTTAAATATGTACACTTTTTAAACTACTTTAAACAAAGAAAAACTAAATAGTCATAAATAAGAATATTAATTATTTTTGTAGTTTATTGTTGATTGTTGTAAGTAATTTGAAGTAATTGAAGAAAAATTGTATACTCTTACAGTTAGAATGCCTTTTCCTAACGTCCATTATTTGTACTAAACCATATTTGTTTCAATCATTTTATAACTATCTGCATACATGCATATTTCTATAAAATATTATAAACTTATGTTAAAAAGATAGTTTAGCAATTTATTGGTAGTATTTTAAATGGTAGATTACTTTTAAGTAAAAATTATTCACGTAAACATAAAAAAAAACATAATCGAATTTAAAAATAGCCAATTTTAATAATGGGCGATAAAAGTTAATACGATTTGGTAGAATACTTTCAAGAAGCATATAGGATTTTAATTCTTTTTTAAGGGACATTTTATGTGACTGTTATTGCCACTGAAAACGTTCTTAGTATTAAAAAAAACATCTTCATCAACATTTAGTTAACAAAATAATCTTCTGTAAAATTTTACGGTCTATCTGACAGCAAATTATTAATCACGCTCAATAAACGTCAACGCGCACATTACCGAATCAATTTACTAACCATTTATAATAAAATCCGGCGTCAAAGAAGCTATCATATGAATAAAATAACGATAACCGTACACATCCATTGTATTCATCTTAGGTTCAGGGTTTTGAGACCATTAATATCAATTCCTGTTCTCTACTGACCGAAGCTGACCAGCCTGTCCACAGTACTGCCATTGCATTAATACCAATTCGGAGTGAGTGATGAGGCCTGTTCATCATCAGCACCTCCGGGACCCGAATCGCGGATTTCCTGCCACATCCCTAGAGAATTTCTCGCTGATAGTTTTCACACGTAACACCGTTCCAAACAACCGTATTTTACAAAATAAAATAACAATATAAACACATATTCTGTTTTATAATAAATAAATTTAACCGTAGACTATTAATCATATTTTACAAAATTTAATATTAAATAATAGTAAATATAGTACATAATTCTAAGTCAACATTAAATCAACAAAGTTTGATAATAACCAATCGTGCACACCACATTCTTTATGTAAAACTTGGGCACGCAAACCTAATATGAAAGCATAAATATTTCTTGATTGCCGGGTTAAACAATAGGTAATTGTATATTCATCTTATTAAATTGAACAAAATAAAATTAATTGTACGAATCTAATTATTGCAAACAAAATATATATACAAGCTGGTCCAAAAGACTGGAACGAAATTCATAATCTCTAAAGTAATTATTTTTGGAAAAATCTCTCGCACAGGTCGACTTTTATTTTTTCTTGGTCAAATTTTAGAATAAAAAAATTTTACCAAAAACTTAAGACGTCGACTACTCGCCATTTTATAAAAAAAATTAAATGAGAAATGGGGCCATGTGGCGACACATTAGTGTAAATCTCTTAACAATGGGAATTTAAATCCTAAACTTTAAAACAATTGATTAGTTTACAGTCACCTGAACTATTTTCATTATATTCGTACATTATATATACTAATTATGACATTAAATCAAGTTAATATTACAGTTAATATTTATTTAAATAACCTGAGCACACCAATTACATTCATTTTACATTTCATTTACAATTAAGACAACAACTATTAAAAGTGCATCGCAAGAATGGTTTATTTAACTCAAAAAGAAAGAATTCAAATTTCATTATGGTTGGTTTTGGTGACCAAATGCGTACCCACGCGGAAGTGTGCTAATTGTTTAACAGGGTAAGTTCAAACTATATACCAATTTCCGCTCAACAGTAAGAAAAATTGTGCCCAAATTTGCTGAAACTGGCAGTGTGGGTGACAGGCCTTGTCAAAGTCGTCCAACAATTGAGGAAGACTCTAAGTTAAACATTCTCTTGGAAGTTCAAGACAACCGCCACATTTCAACAAGGAACATTGCTCGGGATAACGCAATAGGCAGTACCACATTCTAAAGATTACTTAAAAAGCAGCGGCTTTATCCTTATAAAGTCCAACTAGTTCAGAGGCTGAATTGAGACGACTTTAACGTTGACTCGAGTTCTGTAAAGAATTGATACAGCGATCTGCTGAGAATCCAGGTTTTCTAAACAATGTGCTGTTTAGTGTCGAAGCAAATGTTACGCTCAATGGTGAAATGAATCATCATAATTGTAGATACTGGTCAAGCAAAAATCTTTGATGGGTTCAAGACAATCATATCTACACCACCAAATAGTGTGGGCGGCACTAGTAAGAAACCTTGTTCCGCGACTTGTCCTATTAGAGAGAAATTTAAATGGTAAAAGATATATAGATTTTATAAGATTTGAGTTAGTACTGTTATTGGCAAAGTAGTTTTCGGAAGAACACACACCTTTCCCCAGAATCTGGTTTTAACAAGATGGCGCTCCCCCTCATTTTGCTCAAGATGTTAGAATGTACTTCAACGAAGTTTGAAGGAACAACTAAATGACCTGTCCGCTCACACAACCTTACACCAGTCGATTTTTTTCTATAGGGTCATGTAAAGTCAAAAGTTTATTTAAGTTAAGTCCAATGACTTAGATAATCTTAAAAATCGGATGCGTGTAGAAATGCGACACATAGACTAGAAGGCCATCCAACGTACTGTGAAAAGCGTTTACGTCCGTCTTAGCTAGTGCCAAATCGCCAACGGGTGATCCGGTGACTATTAACTGATTTATCACACGTCTGATTACTTTGTTACAGAAATAAAATTTGCTTTTTTAAAATTCGAAAGTGTTTTTTTTTAAAGTTTTGTTGTGTTCTAGAAAAGAAAAAAACGCATTAATCGATTGTTTTTAAACATTTTAGATTTGAATTCACATTGTTAAGAGCTTTACGACGATATGCCATAGAAACCTCTTTTCTATTTAATTTTTTTTACAAAATGGCGCGTGGCTGCCATTTTAAGTTTTTGGTAAAATTTTGTTCTAGACTAAAGTAAGAATGTCTTCCGGGTTTGGAACCGAAGTTGCCAATGTTTTGCCCCCTTTCGTAAGGGGCTTCATCAGGGCGTGAGAAAATCTCAAACAAGCAACCGAAGTCTAACTAAGAACTTCTCAAAAGTTAGGTAATCCAACTTGTGAACCAAACCAGATTCTAAACTCTGAAAAGACAAGAAAGAAAACGATAAACTTGAAAAGCAAACGAAAATCTAACAAAGAACCACTACAGAGTTAGGTAATCAACTTGTGAACCAAGCCAGATTCTAAACTCCATAGAAGTGACTTAAGAAGAAATAGTTTCCGGA
The DNA here is from genome assembly GCA_035610365.1 of Aquatica leii. Taxonomy (NCBI): domain Eukaryota; kingdom Metazoa; phylum Arthropoda; class Insecta; order Coleoptera; family Lampyridae; genus Aquatica; species Aquatica leii. The sequence continues at coordinate 70,535,655 of CM069435.1, forward strand.
TACGCGTACACGCATTCTTAAAGAAGACATTTTACATGCTGTTGAGTCTTCTATAAGACATCTTCCTCGCCACATCTTAGATCTTATTTGGATTCATACTAAAAACATTTTCAAATCGTACAAAGCCTCTAAATCTAACATTTCCATATTACAAGAGTTAGGTTTGATAATTTTTTGCAAGAATCTTGATATTGTCGTTCTTCCAGCCGACAAAATCAGTGCTACTATTGTCTTGAACCAAACCGATTAAGCTGAGAAAATATATTCTATTATATCAGAAGAAACGTGCGGTCTTTTAACTCAAAATCTTACTTCGAAATTTGAACGTAAAATTATCAAATCTTTTAATGTACTTTCCGAAACAAAACGTCGACTTACCCCTTTAGGCTTTAAGCCCCCTCGTCTACAACTTTTCCAAAATCTACAAACAAAGTATATCTTTTTTTGTTAGTACCAGTAGTCAATATTCTTTAAAAATATTCAAATAAAGCCTCTCAACTTTCACCGTTTTATTCAACGTTTAGAAACTATACAGTTTTTTACCAAAGTTTTTAGTAAGGGTTTGTTTATTATTATAGAACAGATTCTATCTCACCGTGATAAAAATTTGAGTTTGGTTTCGTTTTTTTTAAATGATCACAAACAAGTTTTTGTTGCTGCTATGGGTGTTCCTCTAATTTCTGTTGTAGCTTAGATTCCTTAGAGTCCTTTGAAACCATCGAGATTAAAACTTAAAAAAACTAACTAATTTAGATATGTTGAAAACACGTTTATTGTTTGGCTCTATGGTCATCTTGAATTGGCTAGGTTTTTTAATAATCTAAATCTAAATATTTCCGCAAATACAAAAAAATATCAAATAAAAGTTTATCGGTCGACGACAGTGTGACCCCTGTGACTCAGGAAATAAATATAATTTATCTATTAGAGGACGTACATGTGATAAACTTAAACGCATTTTGCTATCGACGCCAGTTATCCGTGCTCTGTATTTTGATTTGTTTCATACTTAAGAATGCCATCTCGCACAGGTACCATGTTGCAAATGGAAGCAAAATGCTCAAGCCTTTTTCTAAAATCGAAAAAAAGCTGCTGTTGAACATTTTGACACACCAGCATCAAAAAATTTGAACTATAGTGTTGTGTTAGAATGAATATCCACAAGTTCTTTTTCACTTGCAGTTAAAGTAAAAGCATTATTAATTTTACTCTCTCCAGATTTGTCAAAGGGCGATACTACATATGCCATTTAAAAATGGTAGCAACTAAAGGAAAATATTTTTTTAAAGCTAGTTTAAAGTCCAGTCAGGTGAATTACTACTGTTCGCCTGAGCTAAATTACTTCTGATTGCTTGAGATCTAATGCAAATTTTGCGGTAAATAAAAAATATGATAAATTTCCACTGCTGATCTCCAAAGATCCAGTTTTTTTAAAAAATCATTTATCATTCGCAGATACAATAATTTATATTTAGCTTTTATTCCGTCGCACAGCTTTTCAAATAAACGAGATTTTACAGGGCACGTTTCAACGAAATTAATAATTTCATAAACATTAGAGAAAACCTCGCTTAACAAGTAACTTTCTCACGCTTCTGTCGCTAACCCTATGAAGCATTTAATGCAACCTATCATAGGAGCTGCTCTTTTGTACAAACTCAATAAGAATACAGCCATGTTAAATTAATTAGTTCCAGGTACGAGTTGATAACAAAAAATATCCGCACCAGTAGTGGTAGTCGTAAGTTCTTGGCAAAATAGGATTTGTTAAAGAATATGTCCCGTCTATAAATCGAACAAATGACCGCTTACGTCGGTGCTTTCTTCGAGTTGCAGCGCAAACTTTTTTCACTCCCATAACAATTTACAAAATGTATCTTCAAAGTTACAGACATTTCCTGAATTCTTTTTTTACAGTATCAATCGACAATGCAATTTTACACACTTCTTCAACAGTTTCTGGACCGAACATGGCGTTTACTATTTTTTTGCACGCCGGTAATATTAAAGTTTTCTTTTTTTACTTCTGACTAATAATTCGGATACTTTGAATGAAGCAGTCAAAGCTTTGTCAGATATTTTTACATGATTTTTCATTTTTTAGAAGGTTTTGTTTGTTCTTGTAGAAGTCATTTGAATTAACCTGCAGATTTTTGTTCAACATGTTTGTGGTGTTGTTACTCTAGTATCGCTATACAATGAGACACAATATGATATTGCGCATAAATACAGTAGGTTACGGACGTCAGCAAAAGAGTAAAATGTGTGTAGCTACTCCGTGTAGTTGCAGTTGATAATATAACCATACTAAAATACACGGCTTTAAATGACGCTGTTTTTACGTGAAATAAAAATGAGTAGATTGCGTAGAAGCATATCTTATCTTTATTTACAAAACCGATGTCACTCTTACCACTTTTTTATCTTAGTATATTTATTTTTTTTGACGTTACTTTGAAGTTTTAGAAGAAAAAGATAAAAGCAATTTAGTTCGAAAATCTATGTATAACATCATAACACATGGCTGCGTAGTTTGACTCGGATTTAGAATTTTAACCCATCGCCAAACATATGCGGCAGTGACTAAAAGTACGTTGAGTCCCACTGCCGTATATATCCGTTTTAGGTGGTATGGTCTTCTAAGCCCATAATGCTGTATTTTTGGCTGTATTCAATTTAGCCTCATTACCAGACTCATCGCTGCATAGATGTGTCTGTGCTTGTTGGGCTTCTATGTTCAGAGCGGTGAAAATACGGCAGCTGAAACAGGTCAGATAAGTCCACTCGCGTATATATTCGTCATCACAAAATTCGTTGTTGTGGGAGGTAGTGAGGAAACACAAAACAAGTCTTAATTTGAGGCTTACTTTACAGTTTAGTATCCTCCGGTTCGTATGTATATCGTCGCGCGCTATGGCGGTAAACTCGGAGGTTTCCACAAGTAAAATTGGTGGTTTTACACGTAAAAGAAATTAAGTAGATGCAGATAAAAAAATGTGTGGAATGGCAACGAGTAAATACGCAAAAATTTTAGCGGCATTGGTTTCTGACGATGAGCCGTATATCGACAGCGAAAGTGAATATGAACCAGATTTGAACTAAAGTCACACTAGCGATCAGGATGAAGCGAAAAATCAATATTTGTATACAGATGATGAGAGCCCGGATAATATTCAAACTATTACGAATATTAAGAATGTCAATTTTATCTCTATGGATGATATCACTTCTGACGTACATGCTCAAAATGCACTAAAAAGTGTGTGGTCCCTCAAGTGGAGTAACACACCATTCACTCCTCTCAAACACGCATTTGACGATACAGATTCAGGAGCGCGTGTGGAATCTATAAAAGGCAAGAAGTTACATGTATTAAGTTATCACCTTTTATTTGTAAATTTATTTTTTGGAAAAATTTATTAACATCATAGCGATTCACAAAAACCTATATTTTGTCCAAGAAAGTGCTAACACTGAACTGTATTCCAACCATGGCATCGGAAATAAAAACTTTTCTTGGAACGAATCTTTTGATGAGATTAAAAACTGCCATGTCACGATACAATACAATGTTTACGAAAGATGCCACTAAACGGGATATACAGTTTTTTTCTTTTGGTTGTCCTCCTTTGTCAAATGTAGTTTAGTATTTTTCAAAACTATTAAACATAATGCTGTATATGTAAAACTTTCCTTTTTTGTCAAACTTAGGTTTTTATTTGCCAAACCTATTTCATATTGTTATTGAGAATGTGTTATGTTAAAAGTTTGGTATTTTTAAAAAAGTATAAAATTTGTTCTTACTGTTCAATATAATAACAGTCATGCGCCATAGAGTGTTGCTTTTGACACCTAGAGTTTTTGAACAGAAGAAAAACCATTTTTCCGGTGTCTGTGGTACAATTTACATGTATGTTTTAATGTGAGCGCCTAGTGACGTTTCCACTTCTAAAACTTTCACTAGCATTTGTGTTATAAATGAAAGTATTATTATCGCTGCTTTTGTGAAAGTTTCCCAGGCGTTTTACGACACCTCCACGTGTTGGGCTAAGTTGACAGAATTCAAGAGTAATCCATTACTTTTCGCTGGAGGCTATACTCAGAAACACGTACAAAAAAGAGCTCGTGATCAATTAAGCCACTTCCGAGACAAAACCCATCTGCATTTAAGAAAGTGAAAATCACTTGAATGCTGAACGCATTTTATTTGGATTAATTGTTTGTCGATAAGCAACTTAATTGTGATACGATCTTATATTTAATCTTTGCTTCATTACCTTAGCGATTTTAGTGGATGGTTAAAGCGTACGATAGCTATCTGCATGGACGACCGTAAGTAATCCTTTTTTTATTTTACCTGTTAGTAATTTGTACTTTTGTCGAACATGAAATACATACGAATTAAATATAGTTATTATCACAATTAACGCATGCATAATTCTGTTTCGATGATTTCAATTTACGCTAAATGCGATTTGCAAATAGTGTAACGTCACAAGTTTCGCCTTAAATCAACAATTACCTCTGAAATTACGTATTATTTAACTTTATTATATTATATGTGTACTTCGATAATTTTATCAATTTCTATCAACGCTATAAATACAATTTTTTTAATAATTTATCACCACGAAGCTTATGACCAAAATCTACAAATTCAACTGGTTTAATCGCTAGCAACTTTTGTTGCGAGAAAACTCTGGTAACAAATGAATGCTAAAAGAAGGCAAAAGAACAAAATCTCAAACGAGTTACGTGCTTTAATAATCAGAAGAATGATTGATAGTAGTTTACCAGTTCAGATAGGACGACAACTTAATGTTTTGCCAAATATTCTAAAAAAAATTTAGAAAACGTACAAAATAATAATCGAGGTAAATAAAATTAGTGTTTGTCCCGATAAATTTACTTAAGAAGAGCAAGAAGAAATTTGTAATTTAATTGTTGAAGTTTGTACCTTGATCCTAAAACAAATATAAACTAATTTGTTAGAGAAAATCCACATCTAGAGGTGAGCTTATCGATTATTGTATTTCAGTATTCAGTAAAACGCGATTCTTTTGCACTAGAAAAGCGTAACACACCAGATATTATCCAAAGTAAGTTTGACTATGCTGTTCAATACAACAATGGTTGATAGAGAACAAATATATTTTTTGATGAAGAATTTTGGATTCAAGTAAATTCAAAAATATCTTATAAAAGATTACAGAAAAATAGTAGAGGAAACAAAGACCGTAATTATTTGTTTGCTGCTGCAATGTGTTAATTCTTTATATTCATTTACTATTTAAGACAGGTCTTACAATGCAGAACAGTTTGGTGAATTTTTGACATTGTTATTGAAGTTTCCAGTTTAAACCACATTGAAAAGCTGTGTAACTAATAGAAAACTTTTATAAAGGGAAGTTTTATAGGAAGAAAAACTTAATGCTCAAATTCATAATGCTTCTAAAGCTATAACACAAGAGCTTTTTCAAAACTATGTTTGACAAATAGAAACATATTTGGGAGATTGTCTCAATAGAATGTAATTTTGAACTAATTACATAATATAAAATATTTTATACGTCACATAATTTTTGTATAGTAAATTGTTGTTCTGTTCTGTTTTTTTGAAACTTACAAAAAGGGGAAATCATTTGAAACAAGGGGAAAGAGTTTAGTGAATTGTGTTTGATATATTAATGTCAAAGCGACGTAGGTGGGAAATTGTTTTGAAAAATAGCGAAATACATTTGACAAAAGAGGAAAAGCAAAAAAAAACTGAATATGTTATCAACCACCTAGAAAGTTTTACGCAAGAATTGGGTTTGTTTCCCTTCAAAATTCAACTTTTTTACGAATTAAAGCTGGCAGACCATAGCATATGTCGTGGTTATGTTGTTCAGCTAAAGCTCACTTTTGGTTGTGTGGATACGTAAATAAGCAACATTGGAGCGAGGAATATCCTCATGAATGTGATGAAACGCAGTTGCATCCACAGAAACTTAACGTCTGGTGTGCAATTCATGCCGGAATGGTGTTATTGGAACTTACTTTTTTGAAGATGCTTTTGGCCGGTGTGTCACCGTTAAGGGAGTAAATTATTGAGCGATGGTAAGCAATTATTTCTTCCCAATTATTGCTGAAAACAGTATCATCGATTTACTGAAAGACAAATGTATACGATTATCTCTAAAAAAAACGAAACGGTACTTAAAAAAACTAGAAAAATAATAGTTGGTGAAAAAATCAAGGCACAATATTTTATTTGTTAGATTTGTAAATGTATTATTAAAATTAATTAAAAAAAAACTGGCGTTAAATAATTTTTTTCTAAAAAAATAAAATAAGCGAGAAACATAATAGAGATTTACAAAAAACGCAACAGTAGTAAAAAAAACAAGCAACGAAAACCGTTAATTGCTTAATGAAAGTAATTTAATAAATTAAACACAACTCAAAAATAATTAATTTATGTATTAATTAAAACCGAACGGGCATGGAAAATTAATTTTCAGGTAAACTAGTACTCAATGTATATAAAGCCATTAAATTCTTAGATATTTGGGTACAATTATTTTATTTTATTTTAGCACTGCATTACATTTTGACATTGTTAAAGTAATCAAATGCTCAGTTACGCAAATTTTAAGTTTTGTTAAAAAGCAACGATTGTTTGGTTCTAATCACTTACCGATCAGGTCAAAAGTTTTTCAATTACAAAATATAAAAGATGAGTAAAATTAATTACGATATTGAATTATCCTGTTACATAATTCACATAGGAGATTTAAATTATATTAGCCTAAAATTATAATGAACAAAACTTCATATATATTATACCAACAAAGTAATTTAATTAAGGTATGCATTAGCCAGAGGTGATATGTTCGACATATTCATTAGTAAATATTTTTATCTATGTGAAGATCTCATTAATACAATACCTTCAATGCATCAATTTGCTTATTAAAGCAAAAATTAACGTTTTAAACTATTCATTGTGATGGTTAGAAAAGATTTGATCCTGTTTTCAATTTTTACTGTTAACATATTTAATTAATTTGTTAATTTATTCGAAATTTACTACAGTTACTAGGCCATTAACATATAATAAAGCTACTGTGTTTGAATTGTTAATTAGAACATTTTAAAGTAAAATTAGATGGAACCTTCTGAGTTTTTATAAATATATTTTGAGCATTTTAAACTTGTTAAATCTTATAATTTTTTTGCGTCTTTTAAATAGTGCATGTATAACACATTCATAATATTTAAAACACAAGAAATTTTTTGTCTTTAATTATAAGTGATATATGTCATTAAATTTGTGTAAATGAAATCGTTGAAAGTTTTCACGCACCACTTACATATAGTTTTAACGAAAAAATTTAGGCATTTGCTTAATTTTCTAATTAATTTGTAAATGCGTATACGATTAAATATTATTTCTATTTCTTCAATGGAAAAAATAATCCTAATGAAGGCGGTACACGAAACCCGTTTAATTACGCCTCTTAATGATGCCATAAACAAAGCCGTACGAACAAACCAAGTTAATCTTGTAAGAACGCACTAACCGTTAAGTTAAAGCAGAAACGTAGAATAGTACGCATTGCAGCCCTTTAGATAAGGGTTAAAGTTCACAAGAGCTGTTGGTGATGTGAAGGACAGCAAAAAGCAGACAGCCATGGACATGCTAATTACATGCTCTCTACATACAGTCTACAACATCAGCATTAATTCAACTAGCTAACTACACCACTCTGCTTCACCCTGGGTGTATTAGAGCTAATGTACCCTTGCTCTACCCTGTTCGCTACTTGGCTTAGTCGACAAACAACTTGGTTTTGTTGTAATTGTACCCGCCGAACATTGTGTTCTGCTTAATAATGTAAGACATAAATTAATATAACTATTTAACATCGGGCACAAATGGGATTTACTTTACATGCTGTATAAATTTATCAAACTAAGCCTATTCTCCACGCTCATTAGTATTACATCTTTGAAATAAGTGTTTAAATTACGTGCACAATGAGAGGAAGGAAGAGTAACTTTTCCGACACTCCAAAAGGATTTTGTACACAATTAGAAGCTACGTTTTCTATTCTAATTTAATTATAACAATATATTTTGGAAATATTTAAATTTTCAAATAGAGTTTTATTTAAAAAGCAGCTATCAATAATAGTACGATAAAGCAGCAAATTAATACAACTTGTATTTGATTAAATGTTGTCGTTGCAAAATTGACACAATCCTATTATAACCGAGCGGCATGACAAATGTCACACCTGTAGGTTCTAAATTCTAACTATAATTAAGCTCATAAAAGTAAAACAGCAATTACAGGCTACAGAAACATCATAAAAGCATTAATTAAAATTTGTAATTCTAATTTTTTTACCGTGTAGGTACATGTGTTTATCGCTGTAAAGATATTAAAATCTTAGCGTAAAATGCTCCTGATAATAATAGTAACAGACGTATACAAAATAAGAATTATCACTAACACGTTCTTTCATTAAAAATCTAAACATTTTTAAGATGTTTCCATATTCATATTTTTTCTATGTTTTTTGTTGTATAACTAATTCATTTTTTGAGCTCTTCATAAACAATTTAAAACAGAATTATTTTTTTGGTTATATTTTACAATTTAGAGCATGTAATTTTTGATGAATTTTAATGCTTACGTTACCTTTTTTGTCCTTACGATTTGAAACAAATTTAAACAAGTTAACTTTATTTTTATGAAAAATAATATTACTGTTAGTTTCTTTATCTTTTTGATTAAGTAATAATGATAACATCTTCAAAACAAGAGTTTAGTCTTAAACTAAAAGACTACTTAGCTTGCAACTATAAAAATAGATAGTTGTTTGGTGTACTCAAAATCGTAAACAGCTAAAACAATAGTATTTGTTCAATTCTCCACAGAACTTAGACCGTTAAGCAACACGAATGAGAGTCTCTTAGAAATATTCAAAGAATACTTACTTTTTTGAAGCTTATAGTAACTGCTAGTCGTTTTTATTGTGTTTTAAGAAAGTTGTGCAACAAGCATTTCTAGCTTATGGACTATTACACGAAACATTAATATCATCATTCAAAAATAACTTTTATTTTTAGTTCTAAAATATTTACGTGTTATGTTGCATTAGAACAATGTTGTAAAACTTTAATGTGTTCTATACACATACATCACTAAAATTTACAATATTTATAAGTTTCATGTTTTCATAAACTACGTCAATGAAGGTGAGCACTTATGTCTACAACATTTTGCTAAAATAAGTATCAAATTAATGTTAGTTTTATTCATGTGCATCTTCACAGTAAAAGATTCTAAATTGCTTGCTTTATTTGGCTAACTTTGACATCGATTTGAGTTAAAATTCTTTATTTACTGGAATATTTAATCTAAGACCAAATTATAATATTTAATTTAGATTTATAATAAATTAATATAACATAAATATATTAATATACAGGGTGGTGACTTAAAACACGTAGTATAGGAATTTCAATGCTAAATCTTTAATAATTATTTGCTTCTATTATTATTTTAGAGAAGTGTAAAGCAATATTTTATATAGAAATAAACATTTATACTATTTTTTACAATCTTCCGTTTCACAGAATCTATTTTAAAAAAATCGATAATGCCATGTTATTACAAAACCAAACAAGTGCACTTGCCTTATTTTAAGTGTCATTAAATTTAACTTATTTTGTGAGAAATTATAAAACCATAAATTGGAATGGAAAAAAGAAGTTTATCTATTTTAACAAAAAAAAACCGGCGTTACATCAAAAATAGAAAATCATAGCAAATGTTCAAACAATCTACTATTTACTGCTAAAGAATGGCCCAACCTGTCGTAAAATTGTCCTCTAGCATTGGTAATTGATTTTGTGATGTTTTTTCACACTTAATTTTTTAAATTATAATTCCTTTTATTGTACAATCAACTTGAAGGCTATAAATACACTGTATGTCATATTGTTATTTAAATACTCAACTTAACAACATCTCCTACATGTCTTGGAGGAGATAGTCTATTGATTATCTCCTTCAATAAATTAATTTAATGCACTGGTTAATTACACTGTTTTGTTTTTAATCTAACCGTTTACATTTTTTAGCCGTCGGATTTCGTTGCCTTCATTTAACAAATAACAGCTAATTCATTAATATGTGATTCAATTTTCGTCTTATATTTTTCACTGTTTTTAGTTATTTCATCACGCACTGTAGCTATTCTTAGGTCTTTATGTAGCACTCTGTTTGATATGTACTACCATGGAGTGTTAACTATGTTGCGAAGCAATTTGTTTTGGAAACGCTGTAGTATTTTAATATTTGGTGTACTCGTCGATCTCTAGAGAAGAATTCATATAGGTTGTAAGATTGTTTTGTATAACAGGAATTTACTGTGTTGAGATAGCTGGTAAGTTCTTCCTAGCAACTAATACATCTGTTCGCTACGTTAGTTTTTTTTTGTCAAGTCGGATTCCGAGGTATTCGACTTCAATTCATGTGAGAATTTGGCAATTATTGACGGTAACTGGAAGATAATTGTACCACATTATAATGAATCTGATGTAGTTGGACTTTGACTTTTATTCGCCATTTGGTAAGCCATGGTTCCAACTTATTGAGATGGTTTTGTAAATTTGCAGATGCCGTAATGTGATTATGATGCGTCGCCAATATTGCGGTGTCATACGCAAACGTTGTGCTTTGATAGGCAGTAGATTGCCGAGATTACAATTTTGCCTAGGATGCCGTTTATAGCTACACTAGTGGCTTGTATATGTTCATATCTAAAACTTGTTTTTTAAAGTATTTAATTCTTTCTTAAATTGTCACTGCAGCATTCCCATGCGTCACCTTTTCAGAATGAATTATGAAGTATATGCTGCATCAAGGTATTTTAATATGGTGTCTGAATGTGCAGATTGTTTCGGAAATTAATAATACATTTAATGTGTGATGCTGTATGAATGATGTGACTTCCAGCGCATATGAGCACAGGTCAGTGTGGTTATGAGATAAATAAGAATGCTTTTTGATAAAGTTACGTTTTCATGGTGTGGTTAATTTTAAATAAATAAATATATAAGTAAAATTTATGATACCAGTGGTACGGGGTCACTTCAGAACTTCTCGCGTTCACTCTCGACGCACAACTTTGATGTTCGAAACTCAAACGCATAATACAATTGGTTTGAATATAATTTTTTAGCTACGTTTTGAAATGTTTGTTTAGAATAAATGTTAGATATTAAATGTCTGCAAATAAAATAATTATTAGGCGAAAGATCGGGAAATCTAGCAGACCAGTTAATAGCACAATTTTGACAAATGATTTTATTTGAAACACTTTGGCTACCGCCGGAACTATATCCTCTTCCAACAACTGCAAAAAAAACGCTTTCCTGTTAAACTTTCATGTAGAAAAAACGGTTCTTTAATGTGATGACCTAATATTTTTACAGAAACGTTACTTTTTGGGGATATTAGGTCCTAGTTTGTACATTCTTGTATGGATTGTCAGCATACTTATTATGCAGTGCGTGCGAACGTGCATTCATCCCAAGGATACTAAATGAATAGGATTGCTCGATTCGTATTCTCGCAATGTAAGCCGCCCCACTACCGTAAATCTTGACGCGTGACGTCAGCCGGAGACCACATATCAGCTCGCTGATTATAAATAGTGCTTAAATACACTTTAAATCCAACGGTTTTGCAATTTTTTTAATAGTAATTATTACATTTGTTGGTGTTTTACTGGCTCAAATACGTGCCTACAAGTTGCTTGTAAGAATTTCTAATTATTATCAGGTTTAATTTAAAATTTAAACTTATTTACATTATATTAGATGTTGAGGTGTAATTATACAATGCCAGGAACAAGGTGCGCTGTATTTGGTTGCGATAACAACCGGATTGCAACCAAAAATAAAAATCTTAAGATTATATACCATATGCCAAAAGGCACCGATTTAATGTCCATTACAATTAAAAATGAATGGATTAGGCGTTGTAAAAGGGCTGATAACATGAAGATGAACCCTAATACTAGCGTAATTTATTCTATTCATTTTACAGAGGAGAGTTATGAACGAGATTTACAAAATGAATTATTAGGTTTTTTAAATAAAATTGATTAACATAAATTTAGTAAAAAATTATTTTAGGTTTGCCTCAGAGAAAAATTTGAAAAAAAACGGCTGTTCCGACAATTAATTTATGTGATGCGAAAAAAACTAATCAAACCCAAAACAATTCTGCCCGTTTAAAAAGATACGAAAACAGACAAAGAAGAAAGGGGCAAATTGACAACATTTTAAAAACAGAAATAGAAGACATCATCGCCGTTTCCGAAGAAGTTATTTTTTATTTGTTTCGTCAACCTTAAATTTGAATACATTTATTTAATCATTAATAGTACACTTTATTTTGTCCGTAAATTATAAAATTAATAGCAATTTTTCTATAGTTCAATTTAAAAATGAATGCATCAAACAGCAAACGCTATTAATTTTTTGTGAAAGTTTCTTTCCGTTTAAGTGAAAATAATTTAAACAGCAGATTAATTTTAACTTAATTATGTTTAAATGTAATTTTTTACCTTAAAAATTATAAAAAAAACATCAAAACTAATTAATAAAAGAAAATATTTCGATTATATTATGAACATTATTGCCATTACTTGTTAAATCAAAAGTTGTCAAATTTACTCAAATAAAATATTTAGAAGCCTTTTAAGGTGCATCTTAATACAGGTTGTAATAGAAGTATAGAGAGCGAGGTCTACGCGTGACGTCAGCGTCACATGATCTCGGCAGAATAAATCGAGCGATCGAGCAATCCTATTCATTTAGTATCCTTGCATTCATCCGTAAACAAAAGAATTATTTAAAACTCTCTATCTGCGTTACATTTTTTAATCATTTGATGGTAATGGTATTTATAGGATAAAACTTGTACTTTTGCAAAATTTGTATCAGTCGGGTGTGCTGATACTTGCCGTAAGCTTAAATTAGGAAATTTAAGTTATAGCCGTCAAAACATTGAAGGTGTTATCATATTTCTTGTTTTGTTGTAAGTTCAGATTATAATTCTTACACTTACAATTATTTAATAATATGCTGGCAGTTTTAAATTTGTGTATTACTTTGTCAATCGCTGTACTAGTTGGAATCTGTCAATTTGGATATTTTACACTAAACCAGGCTTACTTGACGAGTAGGATTTCCGACATTGTTTTTCCACTTTTTTTGCGTTGAATAAATACATTTAAATAAATATAAATAATTGAAAACTTATAAACAATAGTATGAATAAATGCAGTATTTTTTCTCTACAAAACATTAGTTTACACTTTTTCAGGCCTCAGAAACTGAACGTAAATTTTCGTTGACGACAACGGCAATAATAATGACACGATTTCGGAAAGGAAATAACATAACTAGGATAGCATGCTAGAACATCCAGACATAGAATGCAAAAGGTCAAGAAATCATAATAGAAATGAACAAACACAAAATAGATATTTGTGCTCTTTTGGAAACTAAAAAGAAAGGGCAAGGAACAGCAAACTAAAACTACACCCTGATCACGCTGGTAGACCCAAACACACAAGAGCACATTTAGGAGTAGGAATACTACTTCATAACAACTACATAAATTTAATTGAAAATATTGATTATGTAAATGACAATACTGAAAGTAAAGCTCAAACTAAACAAGAAAGTTCTACATCTAATTAGCATATATGCAACTGATATAACAAAACTAAGAAAAGAAAACCAACAGTTCTACACAAAGCTACAAAATATACTAAAAAACATGGGGAGAGAGAACAATATAAAAACAGACTACCTTGTAAATTGACAACACAAGTCCTTAGAACCTACTGTAGATACTATATGAGCTAATCTGAAGAAATACATAACCAGAACTGTAAAGAAATCAATTGGAACAAGAAAATTCAACATAAATTTCCAAAACAGAAAAAAATCATGGTTAACCATGGAGCTAAAAAACACAAGAAAACTATAACAAATATATACAGTTAGAAATATAAAAAAACCGCAAAATCGGAAGCATTAAAACAGAATACTGGCAACGATTTGCAGAGAAAATAGACCATGACATTTATGGCGCACAAAGGAAGGTATGGAAAATGCTAAAAAAAAGCCATAAAAAAATTTCTGCAAACAAAGAACATCTCAACAGACAAACTTCACGATTTAGAGGAAAACGCTGAAGTGAAGAAGTACAAATAACGTTTGGAAGTAATGATGTAATGTAATCTAATTACAAATGAATTTCTTAAATATGAAGGCAGTGAACTAGCCAAACATCTAACAGTTTTATTCAATTTTAAACACAAGCACAATCCTGATTGAATGGCATAAGAGTATTAGTATCACCATACCCATCTTTAAGAAAGAACAAAAGACGAATCCAACAACATGCGCTATCTTTATAGTAAGACAACTTAAAGAAAAATTCATCAAATTTGCCAACTACTGTATGCCTGCTTCATAGACCTAACCAAAGCATTTGACAGGATCCTGCTAAGAGATGTAATAAATATTTTAAAGGAACGGCATGTACCGTTGGAAATTTTTAATATTATATATCAACTAAACACCAACAATGGTTATTAAAGTCAGTAATCAAAAAACTAAAGATATACCAATACCAAGCAGAATTAGACAAGAGGACAGTCTTAGTCAATTTCTGTTTATCTTAATAATGTTCAACACAATAAATAAAATAAACTCTTTGGTATGATTTGTTACGCCGATGATGCGATGTCAGAAACGAAAGATGTCTTTGAGAAAGTTTTGTGTTTCTTTAAAATAGCGGAAAAATATAATATAAAAATTTCAAACGAAAAAACTAAAACTATGGCCTACTCCAAATACTCTGTAAGATGCAAAATTGAAATTGAAGGAAGCAGTATAGAACAAGTTACGAATTTTAAATACTTTGGAGTAGATACAATGAGCTACCATAATCCAGTGCAAGAATTAAAACATCAAATAAATAAGACTGCCGTTATATCTGGATGCTTAAGAGATGTTGTGTATAATAACATATATAATAACATATGATATCATGAGATGAGATCTCTACTAACCTACAAAATTGAGACAAGAGCAGACAAAAACAAAACAAAATCGATGTTAAAGACAGCAGAAATGAGAACGTTGAGAATGTTTGCCAGAAAAACACTCAGAGACAGAATTAGGAATGATAAAATACGTCGGCAGTGGATGATGTGGTAAGATAGGGAAGACAAGGAAAACGACAATAGATGACTACGTAAAAAGAATGGACAAAGAGAGAATGACTCGTATGGCTCTGGAAGGTATACTAGGAGGACGAAGAAGGCAGTTCATATCCCAAGAAAACCAAAATGCGTTAGCTTATCTAAGTCTTTCTTTTTTCTCGCACAAACTAGTTTGTCATCACTACTAACGGTTTATCTAAACTTAAGTTTTAATAACATAGACAAGGGTTAGTTTTGTTTAGGAGATGTTTCAGGTCATACAAACTTTTATTAAGTTTAACAGTCGGAGAACAGAATCCTAAAAAAATATATGGGTTAATCGATACCAGAGTAATCTTACCGGATAACACTAGACAGTAATCCAAAACAGCAAGCTAAAAAAGTCTACACAGGTACACAAGACAAATTATAAGGTCAACGATTTCATTATGTAAAGAAACACTTTAATGATTAATTTTTAGAAACAGATTATTATCACAGACTGACTTAGAATATAGTAATACTAAACTCAGTTGGTTAAATAAGCAACACACTATACAAAATCTTTCGTGAGACATCGACGTTAAAAAAGTAAATCTGCAACAAAAATTTGAGAATAAGCAGTAGCGTACATATTAAAAATTTGATTTCACAAACAAGTACAACGCCGTTTTATTCTGAATTAACGGCGACATAAAAGTTAAACAAATTAAATACTCACTTGTGAAGTCTTTTCGGCTAGATTTAGCCGATGAGGTTTGGGCAACGCTTTAATTAAAAAGCAGTAGAATAAGTTTTGAACACAAATACACAAAACAAAAACACTGAATACTTAAATATAAAGCAATCCTTCCATTCAGACCCGTGTACGACATCGGTGAAGTTCGATTAATCTGAATACGGACAGTAAATTGTAGCATAGTTGTTATAAACTACTTAAAAGTATAACTCCTCCTCTGTAAACACGTCACCAATAGGTGTGCTACAAGTGGAATAGAATAGCTAAATTTAAATATGAAATGAACAAATTTTGACTCATCCCAGCAAAAATCTCACACACAAAATTATTCTCGCATTAATTTTTATAAGAGATAATTTTAATACCAAAGCTTGGAAAAGACCCAAACAATGTAACCTCGTACAGACCGATAAGCTTGTTCTTAACTATATCAAAACTACTAGAGCGACTACTACTTCATCATATACCTCTACAAGACGTAATACCGGACCATCAATTTAGGTTTTGAGCCGAGCACTCCACTACACAACAGTGTCATCGGATAGCTAACACTATTCAAAAATCTCTGGACAATAAGAAATATTGTACAACAGCATTCCGTGATGTCAACCAGGCCTTTGACAGGGTTTGGCATACAGGACTTCTATATAAAATCAAACGGATTCTACCGGAACCTTATCGTATGTTGTTGAAATCATATCTGGAAAATAGAAAATTCAGAACTAAAAATGGAGAAATTTCTACTTTTTACGTTTACTTAAACTTGAATAATCTTCTTAACACTGCCGACTTCGAATTACTGAAATAACTGACCTATGATTTGTTTGTACTGCATTTATACATTTTGGCCAAACGTTCGAGAATTTTCTATATCTTTCTGTGAACGTTCTGGAAATAGATAAGACCTTCGTGAAAGCTCTCGAACTTGAGAATAATTTCTCGAATGTTTCAATATATACATTCGACTTTCCTACAACTACCAGCACAACTACGGGAACATTCGCGGACGACACAGTTATTATGACTGTAAATAAAGATCCCTTAATAGCAACAGCACGTCTACAGGTACACCTTAACTTACTCCAAGAATGGCTGGATAAATCGAAAGTTAAAATTAATGAAACAAAGTCTATACAAGTAACGTTTACCATATGTTAGCAACAGTGCCCACGAGTCTATCAACAATATACAACTCCCGGTATCAACAAATGTAAAATATCTTGGAATTCATCTAGACTCAAAACTTATATGGAGAGAACATATACAGAAAAAAAGGAAGCAAATAGACATGCGTCTCAGAGAGTTACATTAGCGGGAAGAAGATCTAAACTGTCACTAGAGAACAAAATGTTATCAAGCCAATCTGGACATATGGCATCAAGCTGTAGGGATGCGCCAATAAATCCAACACCGCCATAATCCAAAGATCACAGTCGAAAATTCTCAGAACCATGGTTAATGCACCGTGAGTAACCAAACGTTACACGAGAATTTAGAAATACCGTTCATCAAAAAAGTCATACAAGAGAAAAGTAATAAACACCACGCTAGACTAGAATTTCATACAAATCCACTCATACAACCACTATTGCAAGACCGGAACACAGAAGGTTAAAACGACACTAGTCAATCGACCTTAAGTAAGGTAGTAGGGATCTGATTGTTGAAGAAAACCTCATCAGGACATTAATGAATTCAGTATTTTTAAGTGAATTCCAAGTCAGCCAAATAGCCCATAGAATATGTAATTCTGATTGCTGTTTTTCAATTAATAAAAAAAAAATTAATTTAATTTTATATATATAAAACTTAAAATTCAAGACTTTCTTAAGCACAACAATTAATGTCAATTTGCAAAGTGTCGGAAGTGTCGCAGCTTTAGAAAGAAAGAAAAGTTACTAAAAGAGTTGTTAACCGAAACATTTACGCAAAATATACAGCGTGACGAATAAAAAAAATTATGAAAACTAAAATTTAACATTGCTCTAATAGTATTAAATCTTGTTTTTAGACTAAATGTGTTGTCTCAAGGCCACTTTCTAACTAACCGAGCTTTAAACTATTTTCTATGACTGTAAACACTTGACACGATGTACTTATCGATTTAAGATTGTTTTGATGATAGTTCAATTAACCTCCAAATAAATGTATTTTCCTAGATACTTTATCTTTTTCTCTATAGATTTTTTACTGCTACTTGTGTTGCAGATGCATATCTTCTTCATAATGGCTCCATAACTTTTGTTACTATTACTTTGTAATGCAATGTTATCTTTGATCGATCTTTCAATAATGGTTCTCGAATTTTAATATCTTTGTTTAGATTTGATATTCTGGGGTCACACATTAGACTTCACCTTCATCCTTTTGTTTAAATGACTTTTAATTTTCTGTTTCTGACGAATTATCAGTTATTGTGGTGAACAGATTTTATTTTATTTTTTCACATTTTTAAAGATTATTTGTAGACTTAAGATGATCTACCATCCAGGATTCATTACAATGTACTAGACATCAATGTTATTAGAACAGCCAACAAAAACAACAAGTTTATCTTTTGCGTTCCATTTCTTTTTCATATTTTCAGAAACGTTGACATACTGTACTGAAGATACGCCTCTTTTTGAGGCATGTTTTTTCTCAGTCATTAGCTTATATAGAGTCGTTTCTGCTAGTTTCAGGAGGTACACTGAAATATTAACAACTTCTGTTTATAGCAATTTGTCTTATTTTGTTCTGGAATGTAGGGGTTGACAACCACAAAATAGAGACATAATTTTTAAGCAGTTTAGGATTTCAGATACCCACTGTAAAGTTTCAGTTTTTTTCTCAAGAAGCATTGTGAGTAGTTACACGTAAAGCATATAGAATTCTTGCACCGCACCCGTTTTATTACTTTGCTGAAAGCGTGCAATGAAACTGCTTCTACTTTGTTTTCTCTTAGCACACTTTTTGCAAAACTTATTAATAGCACTTGGATTAATTCGATGCAATTTAAGAATCCAGACGCTAATGCCAAATTTGCAGATTCTGTTTCAAGGCTGCGATGTTTCGTATGGCAACCTGTACAAAACAGTGTTTCAAATTGAAACGTAAAACTGCAGACAGAATAAAACTAGTAGAATGCAAGCTTTCACGGTCGTTGTTTAATGTAGCACTGTTTTTTGGATGTTTCCGCGTCACAAAACTTTTACTTAACGTTTCGCTGATCATGCTGTTACCTTCTTCAGAAGATATCTAAAGACTAATGTTATCGTCTTGCGTTCCTCTTTATATACCGCTTCGCTGATCCGTGTTCGTTCTGGTCTGTTGAGTTGCGTTTATAGACGTCTGGTGACTTATTAATGAAGAACACAAGCCGGAGGTAATCAAGTACATCTAGGACGCTCTTACAAAAAATGATTACAATAAAAAAATTAATAAGACCACAGAAGAAGAAGGAGAAGCAAGCTGAGGTTGCTGCGGAGACACCGTCAAAAACATATGCTTACTTATTGTACATTGCCGGAGTCACTGTCAAACTAAAGAGGGTTCTAGGAAAGAAGAACGTCACTACACGTTACAACACAGTGAAGAAAATAGATCAGATCATACCATCTAACAAAGATCAACTTCCGAGACTACACACCAAAGGTATATACAAATTAGAGTGTATGTGCGACAAGAGTTACATCGGCCAAACAGAAAGGAGCACCAACGAGACGCTCAACTCAGACGCAAGGACAAATCTGCAGTATTGGAACATCTACACGAGAATGGAGATCACCGGATTGATTACGGGAACGTAAAGGTATTAGCAAGAAGCAGACACTATCACCAGCGAATAATACTCGAATCACTAAAAATAATAAAAAATCCTAACAACTTCAACCGTGAGGATGGATATAGATTAAGCAACACATGGAGATTTACGCTGCCTGAAGAACATGCAAGAAGTCACCAGACGTCTATGAACGCAAGTCAACAGACCAGAACGGACACGGATCAGCGAAGCGGAGCCGAAAAACGGTATATAAAGAGGAACGCAAGACGATAACATTAGTCTTTAGAAATAAAAAAAAGAAGGTGACAGCATGATCAGCGAAACGTTAAGTAAAAGTTTTGTGACGCGGCAACATCCGAAAAACAGTGCTACATTAAACAACGGCCGTGAAAGCTTGCATTCTACTAGTTTTATTCTGTCTGCAGTTTTACGTTTCAATTTGAAACATCGTCTTGTACAGGTTGCCATACGAATGCAACCTCTAACTATCTTTGAGCAATTGACAATCAGTACTTGTAGACTGTAGTTTCAATTGTTTGTCTAAAGCAGTAGGTATTGAGAATTCCTTCATCACACTTGGTTATTTCCCCAACTACAATCGCATCAAAATTTATTGTACCTTTTACAATTACATTCATAGTAGATTTATTACTAGTTCGAATGGGTTTATGAAATATTTTGAATCGACACACCACTCCTTACAAAATCTCAAGCACTAAACAAATATGAAATTATGTTTAATGAAATGTTACACTTATTTCAATTCGTTGAATTGAATTTAGCTAGATGTATAGTTTTTTTCGAGTATTAAAGTAAATTTAAAAAAAGAAGCAATATTACTTCTACAGATAAAATTTTCTTGCACAGTTTGCATTTAGTTGGGTGGCTTAAGAAAACAAGGATTAGTGATTTTGTTCACACCAAAAAATCAGAAAGGTTTGTACCTAATAACCTATAATTTTTAAATCGTTTCTTTTCGACATTGCAAAAAATTCGTGGTTGAAGAAAAATTCAATAGTCATTTCTAATAAAAAAATTTTAAAAATGTAAAAAAAAGGTAAAAGAATTTTGATGTGTTTTTTGTTTGGAATCTTTCCTTACATAGTTAATTTCTGTAACACGTAATTCAAAATAGTTTTTAATAAAGCCGAAGGTTAAAACAGAAAAGTAATAAACATTGGAGGTAAGCAATATTAATGTAACTGTAGAATGCCACAGTAGAATAAACCACTGGGCGGCTGTTTTGCGTTTTTGAGACTCATCAGCAGTGGGGAATATCTCTAATGTATTTTTATAACTTCATCGAGAAACCCTATAACTTTATACTCATATATAGTCCATACGCTAGACAATATAACCTAAAGGATTAACTTTAACTCGTAAATCAAATGCCATTTATAATGCGACCGAGAGTTGCAGAGAAAAAACAAGTTTCATACGGGCAAAGGTTGCTTAAAAAAATTGGAAACTTAAAAGTAATAGAACAATAGTTTTCAAGTACCTAATAGTCAGCGGTTTTCAACAGAAGAGACACTAGTTTTATTATGAAATTGTGATGTTTGTATAAATTGATCAATTTTGCTATAAACAAACGGCATATAGAAACAGTTGGAAAATTTGCTTTAATTTTATAATGTAGATAATGTTAATGATTATAATGTAGACGACTGTGTTGTAAAACAACAAAATAGGGTAAAACCAGTCATCCTAAGCGTTAATAAATTTTTGCTAAAACAAATCATAAGAAAATTAGATCTACTACAAAAGGAAAAATTCAATATTATGTTTATTAAACCTTAAAATATTGTGTTTGTTTTTGTTGTTGGTTAAGGATTATAGTCAGCATAGTCAATTTCTTTATTAAATACCAATACGTAGTTAATTTTCGTGTTAGGATTCTTTTAAATGTAATGAAAAATATTACCATAATGAAGTTGATACAGATGCAAAAGCAATAACAGTAATAACGTAATACTTTAATCTAGTTTTGAATAATATAATAGCAGGATTAAGTTATTCTGCGAATGTTGTGGAATACAAACACCGTTATAGATTTGCAACCCTTCAGCTAATATGTCTTGCATGCAGTTTTCGTAGTATCGGCACCCTCTCGGCTGTTCAATCTGTGAGATCCGCCCACGACTGTGACTAATGTCCCTAGTTTATTTAATGCATATATTTAGCCCATATGCCGGAATAAACGCTGTTAAGTGAGAAGTGCAATTTGTTAATGTTGTATTGAGCGCGATATATCGGTTTGTTATTGCGGGGAGGATCCATTTAAATAAACTGCGCTGTACCCTCTTAAACGTTATTGAAATGAGCTTTTCAGAACGCAGATGCGAATCTCGTTGGTTACGACTTAATGCTACATATCACCTATCGCATTTGATTTTATTTTATAATCAATTTCGTGTAATTTCTCTTTGTGATTCAACTGACAATTAAATTGCGGTTTATTATAATAAAAATCGAACGCATATGCTTTCACCTCGTCGGCTTTTACGATTCTTTGTTTATCAAATTCTTCTTAAAACATAAAAGTAAAAAAGAACATTTGCTTGTAGATTTCATAAACTTTTATGAGGGAGAAAATTTGAATAGCGTTTGAAGTAGTGGAAACCAATATGTTACACAAACAATGAACTGTCGAACCTGATGTCAGCGAATTGGGATAACATACGATAGGAACGAGGTAATCAGGACATCACGAAAAGTGATTTCATCTTACAGGAAAAGGGCGGACTGCGAAGCATGTAGAGCGTCCGGACGCGATCGGTACCATCATCGTACACCGTAACATTAACCACTGAACCTATAAACCAGCTATTGTAGTTCAAATTGAGACAGCTGTAACAGAAGTAACCATTAAAAGTATGAAATGCGTTTAGAAAAATCTATCCCGCTATTTTAGGGCATTCGTTTTATTGTTATAACTCGACAGGGAGTCAAAACATATCACAACTATATTCAGCTTAGAATAAAAAAAAGACGACGTATTTTATCATCGAGCAGTTCTTGGCAGTTGGCAATGGAGTCAATGTAATTCTAAACCACAGTCAGGGGTAACATTAATCTAAATAATGGCTATTTTAATGAAAGAGATGTTTGGAGATGTCAGTCCTAATATGACAATGTGTGAATGTGATTTTCTACTTATTTCTCGACGTGGTTGGTAAGGTGGTTGCACGGTTACTGCATTTTTTCTGCAGTTGTTTTGAATCACACTTCTCTTAAAAGCCTTACAACACAAATAAGTTATAAATCTTTCCAAGCGACGTTATGAATAAGAAGTGGTTCCCAAATTAAAATATTTTCCAACGCCAGGTTACGAGTAAGAACAAGTTTGATGAATGGGTGATTATTAAACATAAATTAATTGTAGGTTTTATTTTAAAAAAAGTGTTACCGGTTTAAAGTTGCTATTAAGAGTAGGAAGGAAACATTCTAACGTTAATACAGTAACAAATTACAACATCTGCGTAATTACAGCTTTTAAGTAATAAAGATTAATGAACAAGAACACAATCACTATATTTACTGTAATCAGTATAATTCCTCTTAGTTCTTAAACGATGTCAAACCGTTTTTCAATTTTAAACAATTTGAAAATACTTAACACTCTTTTATTATATTGCCAAAACTGTCAAATGTAAAGGAAATTGAATCGTTACGAACCAAATTATTATTCGTTAATAAAGGATTTTACTTTAACAACTTCATGAACTTACAAAATTGGGATTTGCTCAATGCGTTCTTTATTTAATTACTTAACTCTTTTAATAGCATCGTTGAATTGTGCTATTAAACTAAAAATAATTGTAATATTTTTGCATCAATTTTTTATTTTAGATTTGCTTAAAAAATATTTCATTATCTACTTAACATTTTAAAACTATTAGTTATTGATAGTACTTTGAAATTACCTACTTATAGTACAAAAAAAGAAAACAAACGATATTATTATTAGCATTGATAGTATAATAAGTAATAATTTTTTGGTATCGAGTGTACCTACATCAAAAAATAGTAAATACATGTTTTTTTTTAATTGGGGGCGAGTGGGGTAAAATTAATAACGGGGTAAGATGAATATTGCTTTTAAAATTGTAATAATAAAGCTATCGAAACAATTTTAAGTTTTTCTATCTATACCTTACCAGATGAAGTAGTTCAGAATATTAAGTCGCATTGTGATGTTTACTTTTAGTATTAAATACGTTTATGTTATTTAGTATATGAGGTTATAAAATTGAGTCCACATCGTTTTAACAAAATAAGAAACTGACAGGAAACAACTGGTTAGAAAGTTTTTGAAAAACTAACAAAATCAGTTTAAGAACTGCAGAAGCAACTTCCCTAGCTTGTTTAATGTCTTTTAATAAACCCTCAATTACAACAGTAGTTTGTTCTATCAATGTTATGGGTACTTTTGTTCCTCTTTATTTTGTTTTTGAACACCGTCGGGTTCCGATGAAACTGCTGAAAAGAATGGATGGATGTCTATCAAATTTTTTTTAAAATTACAACATATCAAAAAATATGTACATTAAACACTAACAAATCTTGTTGTACTTTTAGTAGACAATCACTCATCTCGCATTTTTTTGGCAAGAATAAATTTCTGTAGAAATAATGGGATTATTATGGTAGGATTTCCACCTCACGCCACACATCGCCTGCAACCACTCGATGTCTCATTTTTGGTCCTCTCAAAACTTATTTTAACCAAGAGTACGATTGATTTCTTGTTAAAAAGCCAGGATAACTAATTGAAGACAAAAATATTGGTCAACTTTATGGTAAAGCTTACTTAAGAGCTGCAACAATGACAAACGCTGTTAACGGATTTAAGAAATGCGGCCTTCAGCCATTTGATCCATTTGTTTTTGATGAAAATGAGTTTATGGCAGCAGAAAGGGATCTTACAATTGCTATACAAATGTTGGATTGTAACTCCGTTAATTCGTCTGATGATATTCCGTTAAGTGTTTTAGCAAAAAAGTTACAACAAATAATCTAGTGGTCCAACAAGAAGAATATTCCAATAGAAAAGTAATTATTTCGACAAAAGAAAAAATCGCTTTCAAAATAAATTGACAAAAAAATTCATTTAAAAAAACGATTATTTGAAATTCAAACTAATGATTCGATAACCGGACCAAGTCAAATAAATAAAACTCTACTAAGTAGAGTTTCAGTGAATCTATAAGACCCTTTCCTAAAGTTCACGGAGCACCAAACAAAAGAAAAAAATGACGTCAAGTATTATTCACCAATTAAAAGGCAATTAGAAGAGAACGCGTTAAGAAAAAAACTTGTAAACGTAAATCTACATTTAAAAGACGGTTTAAAAAAACTATTAGAATCAACCAACTGGAAGTTTTACTTACGTAGACCAGAAAGATACAGAAATTGCATGTCCAACATGTTTGGAACCTTACATTGATCCTCCGATTGAAGACTGGATTTGCTGTAATATTTGCTGACAGTGGTGGCATGCAGAATGTATCAGTCACACGGGTGCAGCTTACTTGTTTATATGTGACCTTTGCTAATATGTCATTTTACTCCAAATACACTTACACTACTGTTCGGATATAACGATTATTTTCTAATTTTGATAAACATTAAATATTGTTTATTTGCAATGAAGATTTTATTTGAACCATGTGTGCATTATATCGGGTGATTTTTTTAACTTGAAACACCTAAATATCTTGACAAGAACCCATCCGAAAAAAAATGTCTCTAGTTCATAGTTTGGAGGGGAAAGTTTGTTTTTACTATTCAAAATTTCCCCCTCGCTGCCCTAGGGGATGAAACGGGACGCAACTTTGAAATTTGAAATAGAAACCCCTATTTTTTATTACAGATTCAAATTCTACTGAAAAAAATACATACGTTTTATCTAAAACATTTGTTTTGATTTGTGATGAATGGCGCTGTAATCGACAAATTTTTAATGAATTATTTCACTTTTGAACTACTGCATTGCATTTGGAGGTAAAGTTATGGAACTAAATTAATTTATTTTGTAAATTACAAAATTATTTGTAAATTCTTAGCTCAAACCTGGACAGTAAACTCTATTTAACTCCTAATTACAATAAGTATACAAATTGGTGACCTTCAACTTCAATACATTTCTGAATCTGCGTTTCGAATGACTGTACACAACTCAAAAGTACATCGGGTTCAATTTGAGCACAAACGTTTCGGATTCGCTCAATCATATTTTCACGAGTAGTTGGCACATCTCGATACACCTTTTCTTTCAGGTACCCCCATAAAAAAAATCCGGTGAAGTAAGATCTGATGATCTAGCAGGCCAATTTACAGGGCTGACTCTCCCAATCCATCGCCTATTGAAGTCATTGTCGAGTATTTCGCGTGCTGCTATCGAATAGTGTGCTGCACAGCAGTCATGTTCATATCACATGTTTTCTCGCAATTCCAGGTTAAAATTTAATTTCAATTCATTTTGCAAAAATCTCGACAGCGTTGACCATTCAAATGTTCATCAATGAAGTAGGGGCCGATGAGACTGTCATCAATAATTCCACAATACACGTTATAGACCATAGTCGCTGATGTTCGACTTGGCGCAGCCACTGCGGATTTTCAACACTCCAATAATGCATGTTATGCCTATTGACAATTCCGTAGTTTGTAAAGGATGACTCATCAGAAAACAACACCTGTTAAAAAAATCTGGCCTTATTTGTATTAGTTGGAGTGCCCATTGACAAAATACTACTCCATTTTGAAAATCAACGCCATGAAGTTCATGATGCAAAGACAAATAGTATGGATGATATTTATGACGCTTTAGGAGTGTCAGTACACTGCTCTGGGACAATTGAAAGTCTCGAGCCACTTCTCGTGAATTCATATCAGGGTTATGGGCTACAGCAGCTAATACATTAATTTGATTTTCTTCTCCAGTAGCTGTTCGTCGACGGGTTCTTTGTTTAGGTTTCACATTTCTTTCAGTAGTAAACTGATGGACTACACGTTGAAATGAAGCAAGTGAACCCTGCACCCTGTCTGGAAAACGCTCAGCGTAAACACCAACAGCCTGACGGAGATTTCTGCCACATTCTCCAAAAACAAGGACTATTTCAATTTTCTCTTCTACAGTTAATACGTCCATTTTATTCTAAAAAGTAACTGTTTAGTATGGATGGATGAGTGGACTGTATGAAAAAGACTGGACTTGAAGGAATTTGGATTAATGAACACACTTTTATTCTTGTTGAACAGAAATACACTTGAAAATACACCTACATTATTTTTTTCTATTTAAAACATTCGAATATCATTGTTAGGTACCGTCCTAGGTTACTACAGATAATATTATTAGAAAACAAAAACAAATTATGTATAGCACACGGGAAAACCCACGTGCTTTACATGCAAACTATTCTTAACAGAAACAACAAATAATAATTTAAAAAGTATCAAATATTAATTATGCTGTTTAATTTAATTTTTGTAAATAGGTTACTTACCAGCTTAATGAGACATCACATAATGTATCTAAAGTTAACAAAAACTTCTAACAAAATGGCGCAACAACAATGAATACCGAGAACGCGTGAAAACAGAAAATAAGTTGATTACAACGCCATCTATTACGAATCAAAACAAATGCTTCAGATAAAACGTATGTACTTTTTTCAGTAGAATCTGAATATGTAATAAAAAATAACGGTTCCTATTTAAAATTTCAAAGATGCCCTCCGTTTCATCTTCTAGGGGGGCGAGGGGAGAATTTTGATAATAAAAATGAACTTCCCCTTCCAAACTATGAACCTTTTATTAAAAAAAAATTTTTGTCGGATGGTTTCTTGTCAAGGTATTTAAGTGTTTCAAGTTAAAAAAATCAACCTGTATAATACAAAAGTACACCAAAAAAGTTTGAAAAAAAAATTATATTAACGCCGTAAACCAATTTTTTGCTCAGCATAGTCAACTTACCCCACTTTCGCCTACGTCGCATTGTTTTTCTTCATGTTATTTAAATCGAATCTGACACAACTTTCAATTTAATACTTTTAAACTTTCCGGCAATACCAAACGTCTAACTGAATAACATTTGATCTTCAATAAGAGAAGACTGTTTGTTGGATACAAGCAGAAATCAATTGTGGAAAATATTAGAAAAACTTAGCCTAATGAAACAGTCTCTATTATGAGACACTTTATTTTCTTTTAAGATACAAATCTTCATATTGTGCTAAGTGGTGGAAACAGTATCGGTCACGTCAAAATCTTATATAAATTACCGTTTTCGACCCAATTTTAATGTATCGGTTAGTTATGAAATTTTTGCGG
The DNA here is from genome assembly GCA_035610365.1 of Aquatica leii. Lineage (NCBI taxonomy): Eukaryota > Metazoa > Arthropoda > Insecta > Coleoptera > Lampyridae > Aquatica > Aquatica leii. The sequence continues at coordinate 70,563,784 of CM069435.1, forward strand.
CAACCTCGTATCACCAAACTTTTTAAGAGTGTCTTTTCTGTTCAAATATTTAATAACAAGGTAAGTGTTTACAGTGCATTTTTTGCTTATTCTATTGCAGAAGTGTCATTTAGCACCTTTAATACTTAGAATTTAGTTTTTCCTCATTTTTTAAAATCAAAATAATCTTAAATTACACATGGTACATCGTTCCTAATATGAGATACCTACGGTACCGTAATATTAGATATCTTTTAATAGACACTAATTGATTACAGTAGTGAAAAATTAATATTGTCAGTTATTTTATTGCGCAGATGCCTAAAGGAAAACAAAAGAGAAACTAGGAAAGAATGGTTAAAGCTGTACAAGTAGTTAGGAATAAAAAATGGGGTATTGCAAAGCATCACAATCATTTCGTGTTGCAAAAGGTAAAGTCTAATAATTTTATTATTTTGAGTGTGTACTTTTCTATTTTGTGTCAATGCTAGGATTTATTAAAACACGTGTTAAAGATCATAGTCGCGTGGAAGAGCTTGTAAACGTTTATTTAGATAAAAAACATACTTTACCTGTCACACTAAAAAAAAAATTAGCAGCGTATTGCATAGAAATGAAAAGGAAGTACTATGGACTACGAAGAAGAGACATAAAATACATGTCATTCCAGTAAGCCATTAAAAATGGCATTCACCATTTTTTTAGCACAAAGTATAAAAGAGCATGCTAAAAATGGCTGAAAGGATTTTTGTCACGACATCCGCAACTATCTGTGCGTTTGCCCCAGACACTATTTGCAGCACTAGCAAAGGTGTTTAATAAAGAGAACGTGACTGTGTTTTTTGGCATTTTTATAATGGAGATGCAAAAAATTAATTATTCTTCTCACAAGTTGTTTAACGTTGATGAAACAGATATAATAGTAGCGCAACACAAATATGGTAAAATCATTGGTTTGAAAGGTAAAAAACCAGTTTGTGCGATATCATCTCTAGAGCGAGGCAAATTACTCACTGTTATCATAGATATGTATGCTGCTGGTACATAATTCTTACTTTAATAGTTTTTCATCGGAAAAATATGTCGGAACACAAAATGCATGGTGCGCTTCCAAGTTCCATTTTGGCTTGTCATCTATCTAGTTCAAACGCACATATTTACTCAATGATTTGCACATTTTATGAATTACTCAAAACCGACGTCTATTGTGTTGATATTAGATGATGATTACTCTCACACAAAGAACATTGAGGTAATAGAAATAGCAAGACACGATCACATATCTATTATGTGTCTACCACCACATGCATGCGCGGCGTTGGTTTCAGGGCTCCACTAAAAACCTTCTATACCCAGTGCATAAAAATTTCCCTCAAAAACAATACAAGATAAACGGTGACGAATAACAATATTTGTTCACTCTTCAAAGGAGCTTATACCCGGGCTACAACTATGCACGCAACAATAAATTTATTTAGAAAAACTGGATTATATCCGTGCGATAAAAATATTTTTCGAGATGATGACTTTGCAGAAGTTAAAAATACATTATGTAGAGCAGGATGTTACTCAAGCTGATGGTATTTAGGACGGTTTTCAAGTACCTGCTTCTTCTTTGCAAGTAGTTTTTCCTAAAGATATACCCATATCCTCAAACGCATTATATTGAAGTACTCGTCGTCAAAAACAGGAAACTGCTAATTTAATAACATCAACACTTAGAGAAATTTATAGCCAAGAAAAAGAAAAAGGCTACCAATATCCGTAAGAAAAAGACAGTGTAACAAAATTGCACTTTGTAAATCTAAAAACTTAAAACCACCAGCTATCAGTTCTGAATCAGATTCAAAAGTATCCGTCGAATTAAATAATTTTACCAACGACGACGATGATACGGAATGCCTTTTTTGTTATGAGTTTTTTTCAGAAGATAATCATGAGGAAGTGGACCTAATTTACCATCTGTTTCCGTTGGTGCCACGAAGAATCCATTGATAAAAGGAAGATCATTTATCTGCTCTTTATGCGAGAAGAAAATAAGTAGAAAAGAGTTTTTAATAACTAAAATCGTCTCAGTAGTAGTAGTATTAAGCACCAAACTTTATATACTGAAAGATTGAGTCTTTTTTCATTATAGAAAGATCTTGTAAAATTTAAAGAGAGATAACATCATTAAAATACTAAACACGATAACATTGTCTTGAGAAACTAAAACAGGTCTATATTAGGCTACTTTGTTCTAATAGAACTAAATTTTTGATAAAAAAAAACGTTGTATAAGATGATGTTTGACATTTAAATGAGCTAAGTGACATTAATTTTCCTGATAAATGAATTTTTGAGCTGTTATGTGATGTTTTGTTATTATAATTATTATTATTGTTATTATTAACAAAACGTAGAACTAAGAAAATACTGCATCTGAAAAACTACCATAAAATGTAGAGAAGTAAAACCTTAAACTTAAAAGAAAAGTAAACACGAGGAAATAATAGTGTTACAACATGTACAGGATGAGTTAATAGTGTGCCGAAGTACAATATATCACGTATTGTACAAAATATAAATAAATATTTATAAAAGTTGTAGGGTCTTTAGAGTTTTACGTTTTAAAATTATTTTTAACTATACAAGGTATTCCATAATATAAGAACAACAAAGCCTATATTTTTTTAAATGGAATACTCTGTAGATTAAAACGTTTTTGAAATCTTTTTGAAGTTTACTTTGCAATGCTACAAGTCAAAATAAAGCATCTGCATTTATTATTTGTTGTGCCCAATTACAAAATAACAATCTTCTTTGTTTATCATTTTCACGCAACTATCGCAATAGCTGAATATAATATGGGTGCACTTAATTTTCCTTAAGAATTCTTCGTGCAGTAGGTCGACTAAGATTTAATTGTTGCGATAAGTTTCTACCACTTATATAGGGATTTTTAGTCACAGCCAAAAGTACATTAAATTTATTTTCTTCCTTCAAGACAAAAGACCGTTTTGTCCTAAGGTTTTTCTCGTACACCACATTTCCCGTTCGTTTAAAACGTTCCATTAGATTTTCAAAATCTTTCTAGATGCGTGCCGAGAAATCGCTCTTGGTAAATTTTTTTGACCAACAGACAGTGTTTGTCAATTGCGAAATAAAAAACATTCAATTAGATAGCAGACATATTACAAAAAATAGCTAATGGAGCAACCGCTACATATCACCTCCATGCGAATACCAGTCAACTCCTACTGGATAAAAGAATGAGACAAGGTGATAAACGTCATCTGAACTATTTACGCTGGCGCTAAAAAAAATTAAAATGAGATTAATAAGAATGGTCCGCGGGCTGGACTTTAGCACGACCCGACCCGAAGCACAAAATAGTAAAACGCTAAATGCGTTCAATAACTACGACTGATATTAAACTGTACGGACTTCACATAAATTCTTAATAGCTAAAGTTTAACATAAGTAGTAACACGTAAGCAAATTTAAAAAATGCTTAAGGTTGATAAGTAAATAGGAAATTGAACACAATTACAAAATTTAAGTATACAATAATTATCAGAAAAGTTATAGCAAGGCGCGTGTCACCTATCGTCATCGACGAATACTTAGCGATATCCACAGATGTAAAACGTTTGACTCCGATAACATAGATCTCGAAGGATATGCGACTATTCCCTGGGAAATTAGTCTTGCCGCGGCTTAATGGCGCTTGAAAAGTTGTCTCAACTGTAGCAAAACTGCTATAAGGATTTTAAAAGTATTAAAAGCAACATGGCCGTCCCATTTTTATTTTTACCTGTGAATGCCAACTCAATCAAAAATCGGTTTGATCCCGCCAGTATACAAAGCAATTCTTCATTCAAGCAAAATCGCTAAAACGTAATAGAAGTAACAGACGATGAAAATTAAATAGAAAGAAGTTTACTTACAATTTTGAGGACAGCCGTCTTATCAAAATCGACTGTTCACAGCGATTTAAAATATACAAGTGAAAGTACAAATGGCCAGCGACGCGATTCCCTTCCGTAAGTGTCGAATAAATCTAAAATATTTTATCCTGCGGGGTCCGCAACTAGCAACATAGTAAAATTTAGTTAGAATGCGTAACGACATGTAACACTTTTCTCATTAGACATTTAATTGTTGTTGTTCAATCTTTTTTTAATTTTTTTCTATTTTTGTGGCTCACTGATAACCGGAAAAAATACGTTCTCTAGATAGTTAATTGTTTTAAACCGCCAGCTGGATCTTGATAGCAAAAGTAAACATTTTCTTGATATAACAACACTAGTTAACTTTGTTGTTTAGTTTAGTTAAAAAGTTTATAATTTTAGCTGTTCTGAAATCTGAAACGTTTGTTAGCGTAAAATTAAAAAAATTATAAAAGTACGCTTTGAACAGACATGTGCAAATCACTAAATGTGTGTAATTGTTTTGGTATTCTTAACTATACTGCTAAAAAATTAAAAAATCGTACAAGAAAATATATACAGAGTAATTTTTACAATTACTGCGGTGACAAAAGATAAGAAAACAGAACTTTAAATAAACTCTGAATTAATAGGTACACATTTACAAAAATTTCAAGACGGCATAAAATATAAAATTTCAACAACGGATTTATCAACACAATAAAACAGGAAATATTTATCGAATCGTCAAAGTTATTGTAGAAAGTGTTTTTACGAAATGCAAACAAAAGACATAAAAAGAATGACGGAAGTTTGTCGTATCTAACCGACATTAATTTTAATAAAACTCTGGAAAAATTAAGCTCGTCAAAAATTTACATTTGAAAACAACAAACCTAAAAATATATTCCATTGTTGTAGTAGTAGAAGCTATTGTTTGCAGCTGAGGACATTTGTATACAGACAATAAACATAAAAAGAGCAAAAAAGTGTTGACAATTAAGCTTAACAACAACCGAATACTGCTAGCATTGTATTTTTGTCGAGCATAAAAGAAATTGTCTTTAATAATGTAGTTTCAACAGTGTGGAGTGAATGAGCAATGAAATTTGCATGTTCTGACGTCAAACACCAAGGGACTTAATGTCAAAAGCTTTGGGGACGTGCAAAGACTTTTAGAATTAAGTTTATGTCGTTACTGTTTTCTTTTATTTTAGTTGTGGATCTTTTCATTTTGCCCAATAATTAGATTTTTACTAAACCTAATAATTAAATCAGCAGCGTTAGTGTGTTGCGTAACTTTAAATGTATATAGAATAATTGCTTTGTCGTCGTAAATGAAAAGTTTGTAAGTTTTTAATAAATTTCTCAATTTTAAGATTCTTTGTTTATCTTAAAATTAAATTTCGAACATCGTGTCGTTCTCTGGGGAATGTATTTTGGCTGCGCCCAAGAGATCAAGCCATTTCGTTTGCATAGATAACGCAAAAAACACTTGTCGCAACACTCGTGACCTGCGACTTTAATTCAGTTTATCACCACTAGGCTAACTGCGCTCCTGAATAATTAAAACAAGCGACAAACATTAAGTACGGACGGTGATTTACATAAAAAGACTCAGTTGCTGTTACGTTCTTTTTTATTAAACTACAAATGGCTTCTAAAAAGAATTTACAAAGTATAAGAAAAGCTTTATGTATTGGTGGATGTCACGAGTTATGAATAAACGCGATGGTCCCCCGGCGAGAATTGAGGGAACCTCTGTCATGGATTACTCTGAAAGATGTGCAGAGCGCCATCGGAATCATATTGCAAGATATCTATCTAAGCTCCCTTTTTGATGTGCTCCGAGCTGTTGCCATTGTTATATCCTTATTCCTCGCGTTTGTTCACAATTTCAACAAGAAGTTGACGCGAACTGGATTTTCTAACAATACAAATGTTTTGGTCTTTTTACATCCGCTCTTATACTACAAGACGCCGTACTAAAAGATCAATTTAGCGGGTGTATTTCAATCAAAAATATATTTGGAAATGTTCAACGAATCCGTGTAAAGTTAGGTATTGTATATAAAACACAATCTCTTACAAAAGAAGCTTTGAAGGTTTTTCTTGAACATAAGCGCTTTTTTATTAATTTGTATTAAATCTAGGGGTAGTATTTTTAGGAATCGACATTAATAAAACATAATTAATGGTACGTACGTGTCTAACAATGGCACTAAATGTATTACAATTCGAAGTTAAACAGTTTTTAACGTGTGCCATTACGTAGTAAGTACAATCTATAAATAATAGAAACGTGTAATTATCTGGCTGAAAGTGATCTGCAACCCTCGTTCTTAACCATAGACAGGGGTGGAAGACCGTTCACAGACCGATGACTCGCGTAATCTGAGATCATAGGCTCAATCCAAAGCTTGGAATATTAATCATCTCTTGTGCACACATTCACTATTATTTATTTGTTTGATTACTGCCTACACATGGTGCGAACTTAAATATTAAACTTTATTCGTTTAGTTTATTTTAGGTTTATGTTTAGACTGACAGATATATACGATAAACAGGTATAGACATTAAATACTGTATAATTTATGTCACATAAATCCTCGTACTAATTTCTCTCAAGTCGTCTTGTGCGTTACATTTGTAAACATGAAATTGGCAAAACTGAGACTAAAATTGTAATAAAATCATATGAAACTTAAAGTATCTAACATTTATTAACATCTAAACAGAAACGTGTTGTAGATAATTGATTTGCTATAAAGCGGAACAACACACGTGGTTTACTATTCGAGAAACGCAAAATTTTATTTTATGTATTTATTAAACCATGCATTCTTTAATAAAAAAAAGTAACCATATAATCGTAATAAATGTAATCTCAGTTTTGAAAATTTGATGTTAAATAATTATTTTGTAGACATCGACCAACTAAAAAAAAAATAATAATAATAATAATAAATATTAGAATATTAAACTTTTGGTTATTATCTTTTTGTAAATGAATTTTTCTTTCAAATAAATACTGTAATATATTATATACAGGGTGTGTTATCACAAATTCTTATGAAATTACAAATACAGTAAAATCCACATAATGTGATCACTGTAACCAGAACATTTTGATAACACAAACCCAATGATAACAATAAAGAAAGTTTGGAATAAAAAATTAAAACCTTAGAGAATCTAAATAATAGCAAAAATTGTCAAAAGTTTACTTACTTCTTGTTATAAGTGTAAAATTTGTTCATAAGATTTTATAGTTATTTTTTAAAATCCGTTTTATTGCATTTATAGATTAGGACCTTACGTAACATGTCCGATGCATAACAGATTTCCTTCATAGTTTGGCATTTGATTTCTTTTTATCATCACTTTCATTGGAATAATGATTTGTTCTTTTGTTTCATCGCCATTTTCTTTTATGATTATTGCGCAAATTTCTTCTTCAGTGTTTAGTTGTGACATTTTTGTCGCTTGCAGATATAAAACCTCCGTGCCAAAAACACTTTTTTGTCGTTTGTCTTATAACTTTTTTCCACGGCCAATATACCAAATTTTTGTGAAACTGTCTACTTCAGAAATTTTTAAGAGTATATATAAAAACCGCAGACTGCTACCACGTTTGGTTTTTTAACAGCGAAGCAACAAAGTTAGTAATTTATGGGCGCGTGACGTCATACTGACATCTCGAGACCTAACCTAATCTGTGCCGAGACGACGAGGCCAATAGTTGTCGCGCTGCCGTAAGAATACACGCGTGCTTCAGCATTATTACCTTTCGTTTACATTCAGTTTTTAATGTTTTTTTTGTGGTGATTGCAATTTGTACAAAAATGCCGAACTGTTGTGTTTTTGGATGCAATAATAATTAAAAAAATTCTAACGTGACGCTGCATAATTTCCCAAGAGAAGAGAAGGAGTCGCGGCGATGAAAAGCCTGGAAAAATCGTATAAACAGGGAAAATTTTAAGCCCAATCACAATTATGTAGTTTGCAGTAAACATTTTAAAGACGAAGATTTTGTTGGGAGGTACAAGAAGAACCTTATGCCTTAGCAAAAAGTTGTGTGAAGATTATCAAAAACGGCGATTCCTTCTTTAGATCTTACAGGAAACAACGACGCCGGGAAAGCTGCAAAACGCCCGTCAACTTATATTAGAAAAAAAAATTGTTTGATAGTATAAATGATACATTGTCAACAAATGATGAACAGGGAAGTTTATAGATGTACATCACAGAAGATCCTAATGAAATGGACACTACAACACAAACGGCAACTGAGAGCATTGGTATTCAGTGTGAACTGGGAGCAGAAACTTACTATAAATATTCTAATTTATATGAGGACAATAATTGTTCGGATGACAGGTTCGGTCTTTGGATTTTTAGAGGTAAGCGAAGATGAATCGGAAAACGATGACTTTGTGAATGAAAATTATTGTGAAGAAGAAATTGTGATTTGGATGTGGACACAGAATCTGAAAATTGGCCTGAAGATTACTCCGTCTCATGCAAGATTATTTTAGTGCAGATAAAATGTTTGCTAATCTGTCAAATATGTAAGTCTGAAATAAGGGAAAAAAGGCATTTGCTCGTGGAGCTGTGTATTATTTCAAGTACGTTGAGTTGAGGGACACTGTAATAAATGGAGTTGCTGGAATGCTCTACGTAAGTGTACTGTACATTTGTTATCAGGCTTTCTACTGAATGGTATAAACTTCCTGCCGTTCACTAATTCGCACAAACTCTGAACTTATTATTTATATCACATGGTACTTACTACAAAACTATAAAAATTTTGTGCTATTACAAAGACGTATAATTGAAGGAGAGTTAGAACGTGCGGCTTGCAAAAAAGCTTAGAAATTGCCATGTAACTTCGGTCTATTCTAGCTATATTTGACCACAATTTTAACGTCAGTAGAGGCTTAACAGGTGTTGTAAATTTCTCGAAAGCGGCAAAGCAATGGAATTACAAAAACAGATATGTTCGTAATAATAACACATGGAAGTTGCATCTGCTGGAGATGATACTGGATAAATCTAATACCGAGATGTTGAAACCATTAAGTTTCGAAGTTTTAATTTGTAATAATAAATATGTTCATATTTTGTAGGTACCACAAAATATTTCCAACGTTGAAACACCACCTTTATAAGAAGCAAATACGAAACATTTTTCAAGATTTAAATGTAACTTTAGTTTGTAAGAAAAAATTAAAACATTGTTCTGTATAAAAATAAAAAATACACTAATGATCACGATAAAATATCATTGTCATCATAATATTTTCTAAATCCGGTGTAATCTTCGTTTATTTCTGGATGCTTCTTCCTAATTGATTTACTACGCACGATAGAATAACAATTCTATTATGGGGTCCAATGTCTAACTGTTAATCCAAGATATAAAATTTGTTTAAGCCAGGTGCCGCCACAATCTATTAGACTCCTCCAAATACTTTTTCAAGAAATAAAAAAATATAAGGTGCATTTCAAAAGGATAGAAGATTATACCTTTTCTTTTCTTCCTGTGAAATACACTTTAAAATGATATGGCGTAACAAATTTAAAGAGTCTAAACTTAAAATTATGTTTTTGAATACGTCATGATATACAGTGTGTCCCCGGATAGGTGAAACGACTCTTGTGAAAGATAAAAAATTTTCGATATAAAATTTCATTGTTTGGGGTTCAGCCCTGCTTAGTTAAAGACTAATTTCTAGCATAATTTTAGTTTTCTAAAGTCATGTATGCCTTGGATCTTTTCAAAAATCTGATTTTTGGTTCTAGTAAACTACCTTTGTTAGTGAAGATATTACAAAATTTGATTAACAAAAGTTGTTTAGAATCATGAAAGAGTCCTACTTCTAGAATTTCAAGCACCTAGGCCAACGTTGATGTTTTGGCAATTTACAATAATTTTTATCTGATAGTTTAAAATCCATTATTTTTTTTTGTTTTTTCATATCAATCTTTGTAGAATGAACGTGACATCTTGACCGGTTAGATCTCCCGACCTTTCGATAATGGATAATGGACTATCAGATAAAAATTATTGTAAATTGCCAAAACATCAACATTGGCCTAGGTGCTTGAAATTCTAGAAGTAGGACTCTTTCATGATTCTAAACAACTTTTGTTAATCAAATTTTGTTATATCTTTACTAACAAAGGTGGTTTACTAAAACCAAAAATCAGATTTTTGAAAAGATCCAAGGCATACATGATTTTAGAAAACTAAAATTATGCCAGAAGTTAGTCTTTAACTAAGCAGGGCTGAACCCCAAACAATGAAATTTTATATCAAAATTTTTTTATCTTTCACAAGAGTCGTTTCACCTATCCGGGGACACACTGTATAATGTACATAGTCTTCACTTCTCACTACATTTATTAGTTTGTTCAAACACAAACATTCTTTTGGTGTTGGCGTTGCCACACAATTTCCACAACTACACCAAGATGTGTCAATTTAATCTTGTCACGTTTTCATGGTTATGCAGATTTTCATGCTTTTTCTTCAACTCGTATTTGCTGTATCTTGGTTCAAGACCGAAATCCATTGTGATTTATACCTAAATAACGTAAACTCACAAAATTGAATGTAACAGTACAGTATAGGTAATTATATCGTATTCAAGTCGCAACTCGCAAGCCGAAAATCACAGAACACTGACGCGACGTGGTAAGCAACTAGCGCGCTCAGACGCAACGCGTCGGCGGTATGTCGATATGACATCACGCTCAATGGTCTTCACACTTTGATCTCCAATATTTCAAAAACTACGAATCGCAAGAAACTGGTTTGAAAATTTGTTCTTAGGTATTTTTTACTATTCTTTTGTTCTCAATTATACTACCTCTTTAACAGGTGCAGAGCTTTCAGCACGTTTTTTTTGGATATTTTATTACCGATTAAACCTTTCTAAAATATACCTTAAATGTTCTAATCACATCTTGAACACGAGGTTGAGTAAGCGAAGTAGTGCTGGGTAGAAGAATGACCAATTTGACGTTTTTTAGCGCTAAATTTATGGAATGAGCAGTTTAATTGCCAACAGTTTGTTAACGATTCTCTGAAGTTTGATGATGTCATTCAAACATATTTAGTCTTCTCGTGGATATTTACTTTTTCTTTTCTATGAGCAAAAATTTTTTTTCCTGTCATATTTAGAGTGCTAAGAACCGTAAACTCATCTTTGGTAATTTTACAACCTTTTATGGATTCTCTTTTGAACATAAAGGTGTGTCCCGGTAATGCTCTGAAGTCCGGTTTCGTCGGCGTTGTAGATTTCACATAGATAATATTTTTCATGACTTTCAGCCATATGTTATTAATCCAAATATTTCCTTCTTTTCTATTATTTTAGAAATCGATTTACTTATGCATCTTTGTCTACTTTGGTTAACCAACCTTTGAAAGCAGCTTGAACTTGTGGTTTTTCCGTTTTTTTGGGTCAACATTGTTCATTTTTCAGCATTGTTAATAAGGGCGTGTTTGATGTGATCTCGCAGTTACAAAATTTTACACACTGGTTGAAAGATTCGTAATTGCAACCGTTGCGGCATTTCTTGGTTTTATTATTTTCAGTTTATGGTACAGTTTAATAACGTTTTTAAAGGGTAATTAACTAATTAAAAATGTCATCTTTTAGCTAAAATGATACAATAACTAACTGATAACATTAACCATGATCACATTAATATAAATAAAAAATAAAATAAAAAATAGTGATTAGACCGGTACGTTAAACTGAAGAATCAAAATTATGCTAGAATTAAACAAAACAAATAGAAGCTCAAAACTTCAAAAGTTTTTGTTTAATCGAATAATTTTTTTAAATCTCTATCTTTGTTGTATTCTAATTCGTAGTTTACTCTTTTCGTTTGCATTCTCGTTTTCTAAATCTATATATATATATATATATATATATATATATAAATGTTATGTTGGTTTGTGTACGCTTAAAAAACTCAAAAAGTTCTGCACCGATTGAGTTGAAATTTTAACATGATATAAAATCCGCATCAAGGATTGTTTTTATTTATTTTTTGCATCAGTCACATATCTGCGACCGCGAGAAAACAGTTTTTTTAACGATCAGCTGTGTACCAGTGACCGCGCTATCTGCCATAAGCGTGGAAAACACTCGCTGACAACCGCAATAATAATGACGCAGTCACATGAGAAACAATTTCGTTCCCAATTACATTGTTTATTTACAAAAAAATTTGCATCTGATTCTGATTATTATACAATCTGAATTAAATATTCACTTAAATCAAGAATTTTTGGTGTGATAGTGTTGTGATCGAACTGCGCCTTTCACCAAATCGTAGGTAGAGGTTATATTTTATGTCAAAGATGGATAGTAAAAATATTATTAACTGACAGGCAAAATAAAAGGACTTATTATAATTCAAGTGGATTTCTAACAGAAGTGAGTGGTTATATCTTTTTTATTATCTAACACGTGGACGTAATTATATTATTTATTTTGGATTAACCTCACTTTTAATGTATATAAATATAATTACATTAAAACTAGCAATTATTAATTAATACGAATGTCAACCATTCCATCACAATGTGCCACTGCGAAGCGTGGCAGGGTACAGCTAGTATACTATAAATTTTGTTTGTTTTATTTTTATCTTTTCTTTTCAGCAATTGGACATATCTGCCTTAGTTTTTTAATCGTTAAAGTTTTTTTGCTTGTTTCACTACTTGGTATACATACTATTTTTTGTTTTTTTTTATATATTTATATTAAATTTTTAAAAAAACTTTATTCTATTTTTTTCCAAATTTTTGTTTAAGTTTAATATGTATACATATATTGTTTATTTCTTTCTATTATTCTTAAATCCAGTTTTTATCTTTTTTTTAAACCATTGCGTATTTTTAAGTTTTGGAGGAATAAAGCTATGTTATGTATTTAAAATGTTTTTGGAACGTCATCCTGTGGTAAAAATACCACGTATGATAATATAGAAAACTATAAATAATAATAATAATCTGTTCATATTTTGTTTCTTTGCTTCTGTATTCAACTTTTTTCTTTTTTCAGTCTTTTTATTTAGTTTCTTTTAAATTCTTTTTTTTCTGTGTCTTGTTATGTTCTTAGCTCTGTTTGCTCCTTTTCATCTAATTGATCTTCTATTTTTTTCCATACTTGTTTATATCGCTTTAGTCATAACTATTATTCATTGCCGTTTTTAGGCATTACGTTGTTTAAACATAATAATTATATATTAACGGATTGCTATGCTAAACCTACAGCATCTAACCGTACGATTATTAATAATGATGGAAGAAGTGTATCTGAGTGGTGATATTTAGTTAAGAGCTGTGAGCATGATATAGAGAAATTCTGTAAATTCTTTTAAAAGTACCATTGAGCGCTTGTGGCAGCGTTATCAAGAAACAGGTGATGTAAAAGAAAGACAGATTTATTTGAATTCTGAACCATACCTTACGACTAACTAGTTAAAAACTAAGCTCCAAATTTTTCATAATATAACGAATTTTAAAACTAATTTATTTATAAACACAATATTAACACGTTTATACACAAACTAATTAAATCTAACGATATTTAAGAAAAAACACTTACACTAATTTATATAGTACAATTACTCGAAAGATAATGTCCGCGGATAACTGCTGTTTATCAAAAGCTGACATTTATTTCCATTAAAGGCACGTACGTTTATACTCCGTTATATTTATTTTAACCACGCGTTAATCACTTACTTATTAAAAGATCTTCTTAACACCTTTGACTTCGAATAACTGACCTATGATTCGTTTGAATCGCTTTTATACATTTCCGTTATCTTTCGAGAATTTTCTACATCCTTTGGTAAAGGTTTTAGAAGTTGACAATAACTTTGTGAACGTCTCAATAAAGTGGTAGTCAGTGGTCAAATTATAAGAAATAGGTTGCATGATGTTGATTTGCATGCTCGACGTCCAGTTAAAATTCCCGTGGTTTCACGTGGCAATCGCAAGAACAAAAATGGACTCACGTGCTCTTCGCGAATAAATCCAGATTTGATTTGAGACCAAATTTTATAAGACTATTCGTGTGAAGGAAACCTGGAATTAAAATTATTTGACGGGGAAATAGTCATGATTTAGGCTGGAATTGGAAGTAGAACTGACCTCGTTTTTATTGAAAATTTTTTAACGACAATTGCATATTGGGGCACAATTTTACAACCTGTTATCCTACCACAAGCGGTACAAATCGGAGAACAATTTTTACTGATGCAAGAAAATATTTGACAACACGTTGCAAGAATTGTTGTACTGTCGTGGCCAGCGCATTCCACCGACTTGAATTTTATAGAACATGCGTATGCTGGGAAAACGTGTCCTGAATGAAGGCATGGTGTTTCGAACAAGGGAAGAGCTGTTAAATTGTTTACAAGACCAGTGGCAACACATTAATAAAAAAAAGAGTAGTACACAATAAATCATCTTTAAAATTTCCCACAGTTTTTTACATTTGTAAAACAGAACCTGTTTCATTCGGTTCTTCTGACCGTAGCTGATAATAACAACCACAATGGCAGAGAATCCTAAAAACGCAGCGGTCGTTATAAACATTTATCATGTTTCCATCTGTAAAAGTTACATTTACATCGACATTCGGATAAAAATTTTGGGGAGGTGCGTCGACTTCACTCAGTGTAAATATTTTATGTTGATTGTCTGTTTATCAAGATAAATTTACGGTTATCATAATCTTGCCAAGGATTATTTTTGGTTATTTTTCAAATAATCTTGGTACTATGCGCTTAGTCCACAGTGGAACACACCTCTTTGGCACACATTAAGACGTCTCACTGTGTACCATATCACTAACCGACTGCATACTTATCGAATTTAGCTCTAATTTGGCCGTAATTTCTCATGCCACGGAAGGCGAAGCATAAGATAATCGCTAATTCTACTCGAAAGCAAATTAAAAGAAACAGTTACTTTTGTTTTTAAAGGCAGGTCAATTCGGAAAACAGCGGGTAAATTTCAAATCTTCAATTCCACATTACAACTATATGTTGCCAAACACAGAACGTCTGACTGAGATGAACTCTAATGGAACCAAAGTATTCCATTAATAGTGTGTTCGGCAAAGTAGAAGAAGCATCATGGACGGAATATATATAGTGTTTTGCGAGGATGGTGTAAGGTTTAACTACAAAATTAGGCTTTCCAACTAGCATTTGCAAACGACAAGAAAATTCCATACTTATGAAGAGCCTCAAAACGAGCAGGGGGAGACTGACTTTAAGCTTTTCTAAAGAGAAATCAATCATCCATCTACTAACTGGAGGGATATAGCTTTTCCCGCATGACTTTCTTTAATAAACACAATGTCTTTATGTTTTTTGAAAATATAATTAGCGTAGTGAAAAACTATCTAAATAAAACTGGGACAACAGCTATGCAAAACCCAAAGAAAGTTGTTGCTGAAAAGGGTGTTAAGTAGGTATCCTTTTGCACTAGCGCAGAACGAGGCACGCTAATAACAACGTGTGCGATTATCTGTGCTACTGGAACTTTTCTTCTCCCAGCAATGATATTTCCCAGGAAACATTTCAAGTCGCATATCAAGGGCGCGTCCTTGAATTTTAGGTTTAGCCACTGAAAGTGGCTGGATGTCTTAAAAGCTATTTCAGCAAATGGTAGATCTTTTCATTACCTGTTCACGCAGTTTCAATGAGAATCCATTCTTATTGATATTTAACAATTTGAAGGCTCACGCTTGAATTCAAGTAGTGGAGAATACTGGAAATGAACGTTAGGATTAGAGAAGAAAACGCCAGGGTACATAGTAGAGGAGGAAATGAAGTTAGAAAAGATAAGAGTACAGGCGGGGAAGAGACCAATGTGTTACGAAGAACAAATGAAAGAAAGAGAAGAATGTAAATTGCTTCAAATGTGCTGGAAAGAGGTATAGAATGGAAAAATTAAATATGGACAAAATGAAAGAAGAAGGTATTATGAAAGAGTTGGATATGCGAGAGAAGAGGTAGAAAAAATAAGGGAGACGGTAAGGGGAATAAAAGATGAGATAATAAGAAGAGATAAGGATATACAGAGACACGAAACTAGAGCAACAATACGAGAGGGAAAATATAATGAGAGATATACAAATATAGTAATAGATAATATTTACAGAAAGGGCAAAAAAAGCTTAAAATTAAAAAGAATGGTAGCAAGCTTTAGATGCGGGAATGAAGAGCAAGAAAATAAGTACTGGAAGTAGGATAAATATAGGAGATGTAAACAATGTGGGGAGGGGTGAGAAAACTACATCTAGGGTAATAAATTTATATCGAGAATTGATTAGCGGTGTAGGGTTTAGGATTATTTTTTTTTAAATTTATTTTTTACTTTCATTTTGTTTTTTTTTATTTGTTCTATGTAGTAGAATTTTTGTGTTAAGTTTACAATACGAATTCTTTGTCAAAAAAAAAATCTTTTTTTACGACAAATAAAGGCTATTCTAGTGGAGAAAGCGCGCACAGCAGCTGTTATCATTGTGACAATACCACCTCACTGTAGCCATAAGCTGCAACCGTTGGATAAATCGCTTTTTTCTCGTTTAAAACAGCATATAACGCTGCTTGTGGCGCCTAGTTGCTGAATCATCATATCCTTAATAATTTATAAAGTTGCTGGATTAGTAAACACAGCATTTGGCGTAGAATTCACTCCAAATAATATAAAGTCTGGATTTTCTAGGACAGAGATTTACCCTTCGAATGAGAACATGTTCACAGATGCCGATTTTATAGAATCATCCGTGACATAAACCTTCGCGAATCTAAATCCCCTTTCAAGAGGAAGCTGGAGACGTAACCGCAGCCGCAAATAATGACAATGCCAAAATCCAACCAATCACATCAGCGCCAAACCCGTCTGGAGCCAGGTGCGTTCTTTAGTCCAAAGAGTTTTGAGGTTATCCAAAGGCTCCTGAAAGAAAAACATAGTGTAAGGTGACTCAAAAGAAAAAAATGGCCATTATCATAAGCACCACGAAAAAAAGTAACCAAGAAAAAACTTTGTAGATCCGGACTTAGAAACCTCTATTAAAGACGAGGATGTTGTGTTCAATTAAAGAAAATATAATAACCATGATGAACTCTCTGACCTGCTAGGTTAAGGTTTTGAATTAGATGATGCAGAAGAGGAGGATTTCTTCGACGCAGGTTTTTTTCCAACGCTTGACTTGTGGGTTTTAGTGGAGTTTGAAGACAAGAATAACAAGCTCTTCTACGCAGGACAAATAGTAGAACAAAACTTCTTGAAGAAGTCTAAAAATATGTTTTTCCCGTAGTAAAGGACGAGGCAACTGTTAAAATAAAAAAAGTAAGAAAAATTTCGTCACAACCAGAAATCTGAAGATGCTGATGTTAATGAATTTAACTAATTCAAGAATTGCTATGTAATATTTGCATTTCTATTTGAGAAACACAGACATTCCACTACTAAAACTTACTGTCCCAGTGTTGACCACCCACGTGTCACACTGTGCACCTGCGCCGGTACATAGTGGGGACAGTTGCAGGTCCTTTTTTAAAAAGTTACCACGTCTAACATCCAGAAACTAGAAAGAATGTGAGTTGTTTTTTATATGTCTAATAGATCATTATATAGTGCCAGAAACCAAAACTATAGGAAAACATAACATATTGGGAAAACAGAATTTAGTGTTCTGTCTATATCAATCCACTGCTAAATGTAGACTTTTCCTATTTCATGTCCTTGTCATTGAATTTTGTTCTCTTCTTTATGTTGTCTTTTTATCTTATTACTGGTTTTCATACGCTTCTACGACCGAATCTGTCTTTATTCTTTATTTAAAATCGGTTTTGTCTACCAGTCGTCCGTTTTGCGGGACACATGTTAAACTCATATCTTATTTTCGTACGCGCGTTGAGTAATTTTGATGTTAAGCTGTTGCTGAATGACTTTTTTGTAAAATTTCTTTTTTCACGCACTGTTTAATAGTGGTAGAAAAATTTTGTTAGTCAACACCATCGATAGTTATCTATAGTTGCTTGCTGATACCATCGATAGTTTTCGATG
The DNA here is from genome assembly GCA_035610365.1 of Aquatica leii. Taxonomy (NCBI): domain Eukaryota; kingdom Metazoa; phylum Arthropoda; class Insecta; order Coleoptera; family Lampyridae; genus Aquatica; species Aquatica leii. The sequence continues at coordinate 70,581,796 of CM069435.1, forward strand.
GTATCAAAATTTTAAATTAAAATTTAATTTTTTTGAAGAAGTTGTGCACGTTTTTTGTTTGTTATATTACTATTGCTACAATATTAATAATAAATAAAAGAGAAAACTTTTTATTTAAAATAATTCTTATAATTTTGTTAAGAAATTGAACATAATTTAAATTTAAAGTTAACCTAGAAATCCTACAGGATTCTTTTATTTTGGTTAAGAAATAACATGTCAAAGTTTTTGGTTTTATGCGTGACCTTCTGTTTGAACTAACTTGATCCGGTTTACTAAATTTTTTTTCAGTTGGGATCAAAGATGTAGTCACACATAGAAACCTTTTACTACATTTTTGTTGTGGGCCACTAATGCCAAAAAACCATCGTACGTCAATGCTAGGTGTTTGTAACCACTACTTCGCGCAAGCTATAAACGTACAGTTTACTCTAATATTTTATTATAAACTTTTAGGAAAATTGTTGGTTTTTTATTATTTTTACCACTATCGCTCACTGTCGATAGTAAACTTCAAATTATCGATAATGACGGTAGTGCTATCAATTTTTCTCCACCACCACTGTTTAGTGGTGGTAAGTTATTTAACTTATATGATTGTTCTAAATTTTTAGTAACAATGTTGTACTGAGCTGAGTTTCATTTTCTGTTTTTGTTGTTTTTTTTACCGCTTTAAATGAATTTGTCTTATATTAGCGTTTATTAATTACCGGAAAAAGTTTGTCCTTATATTACCTTTATAAAAGGAACAACAGTAAATTATTTTGATTTATCTTTTAGACTTAGAAGATTGCATGCAATTCTAAATTGCCCCGTAAAACTTTTACAGTATAAAATAAAAGTATTGTTTATTTTTATTTAAAAGTGGATTAAACGGTTTTAGTATTTCAATTGAACGTTGCATCATAAAGTAAACTGTAATTTTCTATAAAGTTTATTAGTTGTTCCAATAAATACGTTTCCACACCAACCTATGAAACCATAATGAAATTATGTTTACTACGAATGAAAACAAATAAAGAGATACGAGCTAGAAAACTAATATTTTTCGATTCAATTAAATGTAGTTTTGATCCAAAGAGTTTATGTAATAAAAGATTGCGATCCCGGTTATCTCATAAAGTAATATCCCACACACACACACACACACATATTCGCACACACACATCCGGCATTACCCAGAATGAAGTGGCAGCCAATGATGAACGGACGTGCGTGGCATTCAATTAATAAGTCCTCGCTCCGGAGTTAATCCGAGACTCGTGTCCCTAGGGACCCTGGGATGTCATTACTATGTAGATCACACAGTGATCCGTTTGTTTGAAGGGTCAAATCAATATACACACTAGTTAGGATTTAATTTCATTGCTGATGCAAATTCAAATTGCAGCTATCAAATTATGTACGATTTGATGCATTGAACTACGACTACTTTTAATTAAGTGGACCGGCGATGCGTTATATAACTGTAACAATTTTGAAAAAACCACACACGGTTTCAATTAATAAATAGAATACGCTTTAAGGGCATAAAACGCCAATAAAATTAAATTACAGAATATATTTCGTGATAATCAGAAATCAAGCTATGGTAGGTTGGCCCCGCCTAAGTCCAAGAGTTACACATTAATGTAATGAGACAAGGGCGGACGGCGGTTTGAGTAGGTGGAGCATTTAATTAGTTGATTTAATAATCGTGGTCACGTCAACTGTTTTGTAGATGATTGTGGTATTGAACTTAAAAGAACGGACATTCCTAGCGTTTGATCATGTACGGCTACCAGTTAACCATCAATTACAAAATGTAATTAGCGAACTAGAAAGAATTTTATGTAGCATAGCGATTTTGTCTTTTACCTTTTAATCAACACTCACACTTTCCTTAATCATCTTCGTTTTTTTCCAGTGGTATATCTTTTAACCATGTCGCAACCATTTTGAAATTTTGGACAAGAATAATAATTCAAATCTGTTAAATCAATTAAATATTGTTAAAATCTAGAATACATTAACAAAAACAAATTATCGTAACACAATTAACTGAAAGAACGATTAACCGAATGATGCTTTTTCTTAATTTTCTTCTCAAAGATTTGACAAACTGTTGAAAATTCTACCACTTCAAAACTTTAAAACGCATATCGTTGTTATTTTGGTTTGTCTTTTTAGAAGTTTTTATTTTTTTGTTAATAACATAAATTATAGTCTAGACATAATTTTTTTATATTTCAAAAATATTGAGACAGAAACGATTACAATAATAAATGTTGAGCAAAATATTACGACAATAGATATACCACTTCCAATTTTTAATATTATTTTAGAATGGGTATGCCGTTTTTTATCCGCAATAATTTGCCGTTCAAAACGACTTAATTCAAACTAGCCCTGTAATTATTTGATATAAATTAAAATTTTTAAACAATGATACATATTTGTAATAATTTTTTTTGTTTGTACCTTTATTAAAAAGTTGTTTTAACAAACTATCTTAATTATTGAAGTGTTTTCAATAAATTTTTATACAGTTACGAGTTTTTAGTAGTCACAACGAATTCTTTTTACCATTTAAGGTCCTAGACTGATTTTGGATTTTAGTAAATCAAATAGTTTACAGAGTACAAGACCACTTACCATTTAGATCGATGGGGTATTTCACCGTTTAAGTTTTGCTCAAACCAAACTTTTAAAAAACCTTTCTATACAGCACAAAGGATTTTATACATCTACCCACTATATTTGGTTCCTAAAATATGATATTTATTTTCTTAAAGTCAATCCACAATAATGTTTTAATTTTTTTTTTTTTAATTGTAAAACTAGTTTCAACAATTTAAATTGTCATCGTCAGTTACAACATTATATCAAAACAAAAATAAATATCATATTTTATTACAATTTCTGCACTTAGAGATATGGATTACTTTAACTATATATTTGGTTCATGTTTATGTACAGTATTGATGCTCAACGCTGTATGTAGGATTTGATTTTTTTCTATACTTTTAATAAATACCTATTTTTGACTTATCAATAAAAATATTTTTTTATAGCACCTATGACTATAGACACCAAAACTGATCAGTAATCGGTTTTGAACGATATTTCCCACATGTTTAACATATCAAAATATTATTGAGCCAGTGAGCAGAGGTATACAGGAACGGATTTATTTAAAACACGTTTTTTGAGAAGAACAGAACATTAATTTCCACACCCGTGATACCCATCTATGCGCTGCCTCTTTTCCACTCACTCTCAGTCTAGCTGGTAAATATGCATGTTTTTACAGTGTTATTTTATTTCTGAAAGTTGTTCGTCTTAATGGATCAATTCATGATTCGAATTCATAAAGAGCCATAACCTACAGGATCCTCTACTAGTAACTCTTCACAGGTTCAGCAAATACAACCGAAGATTATTAAATCTACAGTTTTAGGTGCGAAAAAGTAAGTGGCAAGCAATTTTTCCCGCCCTGTTATACGATAACGATATTAATAAAATGTTTTGACAAATCTGTAAACAAACCACGTTTAGTGGTATTTCTGTACCGAAAAAATCATCAAGCGATGATGAATCCATTAAAGTATGCATTCAAATTGGGTTTATCATGAAATAAGGTTTTAAAAATGTTTAAAAAGCACTAAATGTCTGACGCTTACTGTGTTTTTCTATTGCATAAAGCCAATTTAGACCGTGACCATGTCAATTTATGTACCAGGTTATCAAAAATTATACTTGGAGATATGAAAACAACTGGAATTGCCTTTTTAAAATTGATTTCAACTTTTGTATTCTTAATAACTGAAAGCCTAGCCATAAGGGATCACTAGAACAAAGCTTCAAATTACACTCTGTTGTTAAAGCTTCAATTACAGGATTTCCCAAGTTAAACTTGTGGTTTAGCAAATAATACGTGGTTGTCATACGAATACAAAATGCAGTCGATTATTTAGTTGTGCAAGATGCAATGAAAAAAGTACCTGCAGTAACAGGTTTTTAATATTAACAAGAGAGATATCATTTTTTTCGTACGTGGTTTACCAAAATCTCAAGTTTGTTTTGAACCACTACAAGCAGCTGATAACGCTCAAAACTATTATAAACAATTATAGTGTGTTGCTATGTTTCTTGAACGACACAAAAAGCCAGAAAAATGATGCGGGCTCGTAAAGAAATCGGTTTTTAAAAAATTTACAACTTTTTGTATCTTTTATTATTGGTAAGATTCTCATAGAAATTTTTGACGGTATCAAAACATTAACCGCTAATTTAGAGATTTTTTTACAACTGCAAAAAGTTGTCTATAGTATTTACACTATCAAGCAAATTTCATAAAATTGGATGAACTTAAAATTTCAAAAATTACGAAATCTAAAAAGATTGGCGTCTCTAAATGAACCCCAGTAATTTTCTTCTGCAGCTGATTTTTATTGAAAAATGTATTTATTTAACCTTCCGATTACCATTGGGGTCTTTTTTGACCCCAGACGTGTTGTTGTTGTCTTTTCTTAAGTTTTTTTTACAACTGTCCCAATATTTTTTTAGCTGAGTTTCTTTCAACAATGTTTCATAATATATAACAAATTTTTCAATTGTTATTTGTTTTGCGACGTAAAAAAAATATTGTTTGGCAGACACAGAACAACACAAAATGTTGTAAGATATGTCCAAGAACAAATGACAAAAAATGTTTGGAAACATGTCAAAAGTGCAAACTCTTTGTATATAAACAATATTGCCAGAAAAAAACTACAATAATATGTAATAGTTGTTGCCCTCACTAATTTATGTTTACATTTTATTTTTATATTTTTATTAGTTTATATAAAATCTAATGTTAATTTAAAATATTAATAAAGGTAACCATTACAAATTAATCGGCTTTTCTTTACAAAATAAGAAAAAAACTTGGGCTCAAATCTGACCTCACTTGGTAATCGGCGCCTCAAAAATTGCTTGGTAATCCGAAAGTTAATATATGCGTTTGATAAAGCAACGCTTTACTAAACATACTATAACACAGTTGAGTAACATGAAACTGCTTTTTACTGAACAAGATGACACAACCAGCAGCTATGTGAAAGATTTCGATGAAAGTGGGTTTGATGGTAATCGTTTGGTTCTTCATCGTAGCATGCTTTTAGATATTGCACAATCAAGAAAAATCAGACTTAATAATATGGAAGATATTGCTTGTATTATAATTTCTCATTGCTAATCTACCAAAAGTATGATACCTGATGTCATAAAATTGGTAAAAATCGTTTTAACTATTCCAGTATCGACATGTACCGCCGAACGATTCTTTCCAGCATTACAGAGAAGAAAATACTTATTTAATGAATATTATGACTCAACAAAGACTGAATAAGGTAGTGCACCTAAACAATCTTCACCCGTTATTTTAAAGAAGTCGTCAAATGGGTATGGACAACCACGGGGTTTTCTAAAACTCTGCACCGCTGCTTGTACTATGTATACAATTGATAAACGCGAGATGCCGCACCTAAAGTTTTAAGATTTATCTTTATACACAATAATTTTCGATAGATTTGAAATTTTTTTTTCGATACACTTGACAGCGAATTTTGTAGTTTTCGTAGCAAATGCAATATTGCTTGAAATGTAAACCGCGTTTATATTTTTTTACTACAATTATAATTACTAACACAGTGTTACTATAATTACTGTAATTGCTGCAAAACTAATGTAACACAACAAAACCAAATATCAGTATTTAGCACGCATAAAGAAAACTGTTAGGGTACTTTGTTAGCAAAAGCAAGAATCTTCATCAAGGCAATTGTGTTCCAAATTACCTTTTTTAGTAAAACCTGTTTCTAGAAGTGTGTTTGTGTGGCCAATGAAAAACTTAAACACAATTTTTAATGCATCCTCTTATAACAAAATTCATCTTGTTTAATTATGATCCAATAATAGTAATTTACGTAACAACCATCAAAATAAAGAATAGCATAACGAACGTTAATGCGACGCAGGCCACACGACCGAGCGTTGCATGTGAGTGATTTATGCTATGAAACTTTCGACGAGAGTAAAGTTCATTATCTTTTTGGTGCTAACATCACAAGCGTCAATATTTGTTTATTAAAGTTGTTACGTAATGAGCGAAAAAAACTGTAGAATGGCCAAATGAACACTAGAAATCCACATAAAACTAAGTGTTCAAAGTCAATTATTAAATTAGAACAAGTAATGTCATTTAAAAGATGTTGAAATTCAGTTCAAACTAAAAAAAAAAACGATGTTAAAAATAATGTCAAATTTTCTCACCCATATGAAACGCTCGGTCGTGAGACCTCGCGTAACATTAACGTTCGTTATGCTATGTCAGAAGATGGGAAACCTTTTTACCATTAGAAGCCACGTTTGAATTAAGGAGTAATTAGATAAGCTGATATACCTATGAAAGTGACTTTTGTAAAGTTATTATAGTTTTTGTATAGGTTTATCAATTTATTGCATTATAAAAAAAATTAAATATTACAATATTATAAATATAATATACTTAAAATAATATAAAAATATTATAAAAAGATACAATATAATAGTATATTATATATCAAGGTTGAGAAGTGCATCATTATAACCTAAGCGATAGATTATATCGCAAGACGCGAAGCGTCGAGGGATATAAATCGCGCAGGTTATAATGAACTTCTCAACCGAGTTATATATACAATTTTTTCCACTACTAGAATTATTAAAACCTTTCTACCTGTTACTAAATCAAATTTAAAATTTAAGATATTAATTTTAAATTAAAAATCAAGTCAGTAATTCTGACAGTTGTCATTAGTTTAATAGAATTAATTTTGACGTAATTCTTAATTGTGATTTAAAACACAAAAATAAACAGATAACGTAAGTTTTTATTGCTAAAGTTGTTTAAATTGTTTAAAAACATTATTATTTTAAGCATTGATTATATCTAAAACACATTTAACTCAATAATATTTACATTTAATTAAGCGCGAACTTCAAATAACTTACTTTTTAAAATCAAATTAATTTATTAATTGAGCGATTTGAAAACTTAAATTAGCATTAAATAAAATCTCTTGCTCTTGGTACGCAGTTTGGTAAACTTTTTTTCGTTGAAACTGTTGTAGTATTATCAGAAAATGTAAATATGTTCATTATTAACTACTAGTTAATAATGAAATATTATTTACCTGCGCTTAAAAAAGTACAACTTCACGGCCTTCTATTATACGTAATAATGCAAGCGTATACAACTAGTAGTGGAAAAAATATTTTTGTATCACTATCTTAGTGACTTATTTGCATTTGTTTTTTGTTTGAAAGTAATTGTATATTTGGATCAAGCTTCGTAACACGCAGCTTTAGTTGGTCCTCTAAATGTGCATGTGTAATTTGCGTTCTTAAACTTCTTTTAATTTTTGTCATGAGAAAAAATGCTGTCTCGCAGCAGAAATTACTTTCAAAGCAGGAAAGTAAACGGCGTGCATGTTCTCGTAGGCATCGATATTCAAAAGCATTTTTTCGTATTTCTATGCGACCTTTTTTAGTGTTAAAAAGAGATTTGATGATACTATCTTCCCCAAAGTCAATTAACTCCATTTAAAGTTTCGTAGGAGCATCTGATAAATCTAATAACTACCAGTTTCATAGTAGGAGTGTGATCGTCAAAATCAGAAAATCTATTAGTATACTCTTCTATTAAGGAAGAATATTCGATTTTCACAATTCTGCTCATTTAACATTTTTACTAGCTTCGAGAAGTGTCCAGATATGTCCGAGCAATGTTTTGAAAAATAATAATTTTTTTTCTAAACGTTTAGACGTTTTGCCACATTTTTTAAATATGTTTCGTTTCACCGTGCAAGCAAATGTTTAAATTGTTTTGTTTTGTCATATCAGACAAAAATGCAATGTTTCTGCAAAATATTTCATCTGACAGATCCCATAGTTTTCCATGTTCTTAATAAAAACTTAAAATTTGTCGTCTTAAAGACAAAACTTTTATCAAAACCTGACCTGTTGATAGCCAGCGAACGTTGCAGTAGTACGGCAGGTCAATACTGTACGTTTCCTTGTCTAAAGTTAGCATCTGCCAAAATTCACGATGACGGGTTGCATTTACGTGAATATAGCTAATAATCGCAATGGTTCTACCCAGAGTGTCTTGCAAAATGGTAAATTTTGCGCAAAGATTTTGTTGATGCAAAATGCAGTGAAATGATAATAATTTTTTTAAGTTAAAGTTTTCCTTTTTTAATAAAGCAACAAATTCTTTCTTTTTGCCTATCATGCAAGGTGCAGGCACTTACTAATGTCCTGACATTTAATTATAATTGATTACATATTTTTATGAAATTTGCAGAAATATCGGCTCCGCGAGTTCTTCCAGGTAGTGTTCCCAGCGCGACAGCAACATTGAAAATCTTTAGTTATTGCACGAATAAAATATAAAACTTGTACTGAATCTGTTTTGTCAGTAGTTTTATCTAAAGCAATTGAAAAATAAACACCTTCATTTTGTATAATTGTAGGAAGTTGCTCTGTTACATTTTGCGCTAATTCGTGTTGTCGATCTGTTATAGTTCTTCTCGAAAGAGGTAATTGTTTGTATTTCTCAATTTTTCTTGGATCTAACATACTCACTGCTGCAACTATACATTCTTTAATTATTTTAATGTCACTAAATAGTTTTTTTCTTTTTTTCCAAGTATATGTGCTATTTTGTACGTAACAGCAATTGCAGTGGTATTTTGCTTTACAAAAGCACTTAAAGACGCCTGTTTTAATCATTTAATTTTTTTTGCTTATTATTTGACATGATGGATAAAGACGAATATCAAATAATATCTTTAAGAAAGCCTTTACTTGCTAGAAATACAATAAAACTGAAGGATGCGAGGCAGGGAGGCCAGAGCCTCGCTCGTGCGTGTTATTATTTTGTACTAGGTGCCGTTTTAACATTTCAAATATACAATTGGCTATTACCACAAGTAGTCAACTAAAATTAATACTAGTACCGGCTTGATTTAATCCTATTAAGTTTTATATTGTCGTAATATATAATTATATATTAATTAACAGAGAGCTTCCTTTTATAAAGACCGCACAAGAAACTCACCTAGCTATGCTGTACTTTCGACGCTTGTTACGTAAATTACTATTTTGTGTTGTCTTTTGTAACATTACATTTTTTAAATTAAAAAAAAAATTAAAATCGGAAATATAATCTTGGTACCTAATATAATTCATTACTAAATCTGTCAAATTTGACATTAACTTTAATATCGTTTTCTTTACAATTTTAACTAAATTTCAAGCTAAATGATTTTTTTACTTGTCGCATACTCGTTCTAATGTAATAATTGACTTTGAACACTTACTTTTAAGTTGATTTCTAAGTTTCATATTGTTGCTGTAGAGCTTTTTTCGCCCATTACGTAACTACACTAAAAAACAAATATCGACGTTTGCAATGTTAGCAGCACAATAAATACAAACGAATATTAAAAAATAACTGTATACAAGTTTCATTAGCTTTTAATACTGGATTTTGGCAACCGTGATTAAAACTTTACAGATTTTAAATTTGGAATTATATTTTTCAAAATTCTTCGGTTAGATTGTCGGTAGGAAAATTATTTTTTATATAATAAAATCGTAGAAACGAATTAAGATTTTTATGAGATTACGTATATTGTATTAGTTAACGTTTTTAAATAAAAAATAAATAAAAAAATTTACCTCTGCATTATTATAATTATACATTTCCAATAATTGTAGGTTAAGTAACCTGATCACTAAAATGAAAAAAAAATGATATACTTTGGAGTTACCAAGTTGCTAAACGAAGTTGATAAATAAAGTCCTTATTAACAATAATTGTGGTCTACATAATCTGACTATTTTATGAGCACACAAATTGTCAATTGGTTTTTATCGATGATTTTCACTTGCTTTTGCGGAGCATTCCTAATATCAAAGTTGTGATGTTTGTATGTTATATAAAATGGTATAAATAAACGTATATTTTATACAAACCAATACTTATCATATAACTGTGTTGTAGTGATACTCGTGTACTTCTTTTGCATACATATCAAAAACATTACGTATTTATAAAAATAAGACAAAGAGCATTTAGTTATCGTTACTTTCATCGACATTACCTTCTTCATCTAATCTAAGCAACTACTTCTATGATATGACATCTGCACTAATTTGTAAAACATTGCTCAGTATGCTTTGCTAAACTACATATGAACTTTTATCAGATTCAAATTGTATCGATAAGTTAGTGAACAGCATTTTTTTTAGTAAATCATAAACTAAAAAGTTTTACTAAACAATTGTGTTACTAAAAATCAGCTTTTTGCATGCTTTGCATTTAAAAACTACAATGTAGCACATTATGTTATGGTTAATATCATAACTCTATAATACCAATAAACAATTATGAATTTCTCGTCTGTACATACCAGATTATTTTCTTTAAATTTCCGTTACGTAAATATTGTTATAAACAAAAGCAACACAACAATACGATAAAAAATATATATTTAATCTATAAATAGGTGAACTAGTTTCTTCTCTCTAAAGCCATCATTCAGTAGCGACAACACTGAACTTATAATTCGTGGCATTTTTTGTAGTTAAACCCAATCTGTCGTAAGAATTTGTTTATGACATCTGGTTCACCGTTGTAATTAACTTTCACTTACATTTTCCAAACTAAAATGTTTATTGTTAAAACTTTCTTATCTACAGAAGTAAATATGTATTCAAATTACCATTGTTTTTACCATAGATTTTTAATGTTTCCTGGTTAGCCTATAGTTTTATTCCTAATAACAATATTCGTCATTTATGAACCATTTTTAAATGTATAAACACTTTATTTGATTTATAAATAATTTTGATTTGCTTTTTATAGCAAGTTCAGCTTCTGTGTACAAAGAAAACAATCCCACGATTACCTTTCGGCTGATAAAAAAGAACTTTTTGATGTTTTGAGATGTAATTTTCTTCGATTTCCTAACATACTGTTAATCACATAAAACTAAAAAATGTTAGCAATCATTAATATTTTCAAAACTAATTATAATCAATCCGATTAAAATTTAATTGACGTTGAGGTTATATAGCATTCCCATTACTTAAAAATCCCACTACCGTTGATACAAAAATAAAACAATTGTTCAGTAGATAAAATTATAAGTAAATGCAAAAATTAATAATATACGATCGACGGAAAAATTTAAAAACCAACTTGTTTGATAATATGCAATTAATAATCTCGACAACATTAACGCTATCGCTCGCTGCGCTCGCTCGCGCGTGAAAATGTCTCGATTATTAATTCCCTTCATTACCAACCTTGTTGGTTAAATAACTATTAATAAAATTACCGGAATCAATTTTAAGTCATTTTAGGTTTGTTTAATTTCCTTTTCAAAGTTTAAAAAAAATGTCTAAACAGAATAAGCTGTTCTTGTCTTCATATTTAATAATTTATATGTTATTTACTTACTCATGTTGTTTTGCAGTTAATGATTTTTTTAATATTTTTAAGAAAAAACCTACCTAGCTTTCAAATACATTTTTAACACAAAACTTTGTGAACCAATTGAAACCAAACGACTTTTTGTCTTTATTCTAAATTCACAAGTATGTATGCTCAAAAAAAAAGTTTTTATCGTTATAATGTTTTATTTAGATTGTTTTTATGGTCATTTTCGTAATCTGCAGATTCTAACATTATTCAAGTAGCTTGATTTTGTTTTTAAGCAACTACCTTAATAATCTGTTTTTCCTAAATAGATTTGTTAAAAAAATATATAATTTTAGTTGTGACAATGTAACATTTTGTTTACAAGATTGACTTTTATTAAATTTTTTTTGTTAACCGGCTCGAAATCAAACCCGGTTTCAAGCCGGCTACACGGAGAGAAAGGTTTACTGTAATAAAGCAAAAACAGCTATATTTCATGCAAATAGGCTGTTGGTTTTGAGTCATGCCGATGTACGCTTAAATAAAGCTTTCATTTTATTACAACAAATATTTTGAAAAAGAATTGTATAGATTTTATAATATATCAATTTAAGAAAACATCGTTTTCTTTTATCATTGAAAAGTTGCTTAATGTGATCGTAGAGAAGAACCATAGTTATGACAAGTACTGCTTTTTCTTATCTCTGTTGATTGTTGCGTTTTATCATAAATAGGTTTAATAGTAATAACACTTCGTATTAATTTAAGCACGCAGTGTCATAATGTTTGCTTTTGTGCAGCTTCAGGGTATGAATGATTTCAGTAAATATACACATAGTTTAAACGTATTTATTTGCTAAATTCAAAATAAATGTGTTATATTTTTATCATCACTACAGTTTATGGTTTAATCCTAGTTTACATTAAAATTTATAATTATTGGTAGATAATATTACCGATCCAAATAATACTGTCCTTGACACCAATATGTACACGCATCAGCATTAATAGGATGTTACACTTAGAATATTAGTCGAATCTACACCATCCGACTTAAATAATCTTCTTATAACTTTTGGAAAGTTATTTTTTTCTGTCAAAGGGTTCTCCAACTACTAAACTTTACAATCAACCCAAATTCACCTTCCTTAAATATGTCCAAATCATTTTCCGTTAGGCACACAAGGGATGTAACATCAATTGCTTGTTCTAAAAGAAAAGCAAATGCACGATAATTTCATTTCATTGCAAAAAACTAAGTCATACATGCCAAAAAATGTGCAAGCTTTGCGACATAATTCTAACATATAACGACAATAAACAATATTCAAAATCAGAGTCAATACTTACTTGTAAGTTTCTGATAGTTTCCAATCATTCACTAATTGATGTAGTGAGTTATAGATTATATGCTGCAAGCAACTTGTTATAAAATGATAGATCCATGTCGTATAGTTCCAAACAAAAAACTGTCGGAGTCACGGTACGGTACACGTTAATTTATCTTTGCTACAGCTTTAGCAAAAAGTTTAGCACATATTGCAAACCTTAACGTAAATTAAATTGCTGATACCTTATTTTAGACCAGCGTGGAACAGATAGTGATAACATAAATGCTTACTTGAAATGCCTACTTGTGGTTTCGTAGTAATTTATTACGTACTTTAATCGCTGATATCATTTCTTATAATAATTAGTTGAATTTGAACAATTTGTAGTCTTAATTTTAACAAAAACTTTTTACTTGTATCATTATAATTATGAATGACTTAATAAAAACATGTTTGGATTGCCATAAGAAATTTAATTTAAGTTTTAGAACATGTAGGTTTAATTTTATTTGAATGTGAATCAATTTTAGAAAAAAAACAAATGCTTCAAATATGAAATTGTAATGATTAAATTCAGCATAATATTTCTCTCCGTGTAGGCTTTTGATTTATATAATGTTGCTAAACTTATGTTTTTATAGATAGTTTACGGTCCGGACTTTGGTAAGCTAGAATATTGAACATGCAATTGAGACGAACTTGATTATTTTTCTGAGACTTTTAGATCCATTTTCAGATACGGTGAGTCATGTCGACAAATGATTATAACTCGGCTAAAATAAATGTGAGTACTTAAGTCGATTTAAAAAATAGAATATAACATAATCAAGTGTGTATTTGGGAGATACTAAATCTATATCGGAAAATTAAGAAATTACATATTTGTATTAGCAAAAATTTAATTTTTAGAGTACAAACATATTTACGAAACCTGCATCGTTTCATTGACAACTGCTACAGTTATTATATATTTTACCCCTGTACATTATCCACTCTAGAACACAACATTGTAGTGGCGTACATTTCATGTTATTGTATAGTTATTAGTTTAGTTACTATGAAAAGGTTTCTAAGACTAATAGTATTATAATACTTGTTATTGTAAGCCTCATTAGTAGTAAATTTATTCTTACTAGCAATGTATTGTATTCGTTTCACCATTTTTGATTGATAATTAAAATACAATTTTAGCTTTAATCAAATTGAACTGATCCGAAAATATCAATAATAAGAATATATACCCGTAATTCGATTCGAATTTTTTTTGACGATCCGGTCTAAATTTTTGTCCGAAATCAAACAGGGTTTTGGACCGGGCTGAGCTAGAGCAAGAAAGGTTATTAAAATCTGCGCCAATAAAAAATAGTAGCACATGACGAACGGGGTTATACTAGTTAGAATCTCATGTGTTCATAATAAAAAAATTAATCCAAACATAAAAAAAATAGAAAAAAATTTACAAATTGAAAATATAATACCTAAAACCTTGTTTCGCTAAAAACGATTTTTCGTAACACCAATCAATCCAATTTTTGATTTTTTTTATAATAAAAAAATATAATTAATATAATTTTGTTATTTTTAAAGTATTTTACTTTAGCTACACAACTGTTTTAAAAAAATGTAATATATTTTACAGAAAAGCATTATTTTGATAAGAATAATCTTTATATTTTTATTGTACTCGATTATTGTAGCCATTAATTATCATAGTAGCTTACTAATGATAGCAAAATAAATTAAAAAGTAAGACAAAATTCTCGATACAATTACGTTTAACGGCGTATTGAATATAAAAACTCCCACTAAGTTTATTTTAATAAAGATTAAGAACAACAACCGTTCTTTATAATGTGACTTAAATAATGAGAAAACACTGTTAAAAATACTTTATCCTCAAGTTTGTAGCAGATAGGATTAGTAACTGAAAATATATAAAAGTTATATAAACACAAGTGACGCGTCTCAATCTGTACTTGTAAATTATTACAACTTCCTCACAAAATAGGAAAATTATGAAATTAATCAACAAAATAATAATATTAATTGTACATGACAAATAAAACAAATTATTGTACTTTTAGGTAGTTGTAACAATAAATTTGTTAAAACGCAAAAATAACACTAACTAGTTTATAAGCAATATACCAAACAGTTATTCCTAAGGATTCTATTTATTTAAACATTTAGAAAGAATTTATACACGCATAAAAATAAATAGCGAGTGTTTCAGTAGCTTATTCAAGAATTTCAATTATTTGCATTCCATTTTATTTTATGAAATACTGATAATTTGAGAATGCCATTTCAAATAAAATTATTTTAATTAACGCCGTAATTAAACGCATAAACCTTGTTTTTATAATTGTTTTAGTCGCCGTCAAGAACAAACTTAACAAATAGTTTTCTTTACAAAGGATCGATGAAATATAAAGATGCGTTATATAACAAAGCGACTTAATTGAAATGTCTTTGGTTTTACTATCGCATTGTATGTATTTATGTTAGGAATTACATTAATAAAAAAGATCTTTAATATAAAACACAATATTAAGACATATATGTAGTTCACTAGCATTTTTTAAATGTAAGTCTATTTTATGTTTGACCAAGCGCAAAATTTAATTACAAACATGTTCGTTTTTATAGTATATTCTGTTTTAATTACGCAAAACACATCATCTGTAGTTTAACAATTGTTATAATTTTTTATTTGTTTTGTTATTGCTGTAACATCATTGAAACACAAAACAGTTGTAAATGTCGTGTTTTATTGGTTCTATTTCTGCTTTTCATCTTGCAACTTTATTCATTCAAATTCAAATTTTCGGAATGTATTGAACAACAATACAAGATTATAATTCCATCTCTCTTAATACTCTTTGTTTAATGACAAAAAACGTTACTTGGTTGATCATTATTATAATGGTATTATGAATAAACTTAAAACATTTACTAATGAGGAATTGGTTGTGATCTTGAGTAAGTAAGATATTTCAACTAATCCACAACTTGTTTTAAGTTTTTAAAAGAATAAATAGAATTATGGTAAAAACAATTTAAGTAATAATTTTAATGGTGTAAAATAATTTAAATTAAAAAACTTACAAACTTTTGAATTTGAGCTAAGTTCTTTGTTAGACGGTATAAATTAAAATGACAATCATAAGGTATGTAACTAGAAGCAATAAATCGTAAGAGAACGTAATAATTGGCGCAAGTTTATTTAACTACAGCATTTGCTCGAATGTCTAAAGGAAAACCACCATAAAAATTCTAAGTCGCTAAGTATAATTGGTGGAAAATTAAGATTAGGAAACTACAGGTAACTAAGTAGCAGATAGTTCGTAACCACTGTCTCTGTTGAAGCTGTTGGGAAATTTAATAATTTCAATTGCTTCTCTAATGTTTCTTGAATTTCATTTCTTTGTTTTAGCAAGTGTTCTAGTTTTCTCAAAGCTTACATGAATGTCTAGTGCATGTTTGGCAATGGCAAACCAAAGATGTCTTTTGCGTTCTTTCAGTCTGGTATTAATAGTTCCACCAGTTTCACCTTTGCCAAAGCTGCATGGGACTTAGTACACTATACAGATATTGTAATGAATTTTATCTTTTACAAGATTCGACAATTTTTTTATTTTTTTGGTAACATTAAAAGCAACTTCAATGTCATGTTTTCTTAGTATTCTTTTAATTTTGTCACTTATGTTGAAAACAAAAGGTAAAATAGCAAAGTTTTTGTTCATACTTTAATCATCTGTTAAAGTAGGTCTTGTCTTTGGTCAAAGAAAGGTTTTAGTTAGCCTCTTTATTAAAACTGTTTCTTATAAAAATTTTTTTAAGGTGATCTAATTCTTCTCCTAATTTATCTTATTAACAATTTATTATAGTACGGTTATATAATGTACTAATCATTCCAAGTTTCTGAGTTGGGTGAAGGTGAGAATTTGTGTTTATGTATTGATTTGAATGTGTCAGTTTTCGATAAACTTAATGTAATAAAGTACAATCTGATTTTCTTTCTGTGTTTATTTAAGAAATAGTAAGGTACCATTAATTTCTTTTTCAATACTAAATTTTATGGTTGGATGTTGATTTTTTAAGTAATCCAGCAAAAATTGTAGTTCATCTTTACGATGAGACTAAATCGCAAAAATATCATCAACATATCTAAGCCATAATTTTGGTTCGAAAACTTGTAATATTTTTAATTTGAAATATATTCCACCATTAACGCTAAGAAAATTGTTACTACGTCCTATGAGAAACCTTTAAGTCTAAAACTTTGAATAAATCTTAAGGTATGTACTAATTTACAATGCTAATAAAAAAACTAGGTATTCTAATGATAAACATTAGAAAATAAGTTTTTACAAACATTAAATAACAATTTTATTATACCAATATATGCAAGATATTTGATAATCCAAAATATTGCGTTTTGAAAGTACACTGAAAAAAATGTGTGTATTTGAGGAAAACTCATTAGTATATCTAAGAAAAAAAAACGTTCACAAGCGTAACCAATACTTTACTGTAAGTAATACAATTCAAGGTAATTTACTATTTTACAAAACCGCTACTGCTTGTTTTACTTATTTTTTTTTAGTTCAGTTTCTTGCATTGCAATCGTAGTCTTTTTTATACTTGTAGCGAAGCAGTCTTAAACTTGTTTATGTTTACATTTTAATATAATAGTTTTGAGAGTACCAATAAATATTTGCAAAGAAAGAAAGAAAAGCATAACTAACAAAAGAAGTGTTTTGCAGTGTAATTAAGGAATTTGTAAGAGTTGTGAGTACATTTTTTAACAGCTTTTTAATGCAACTGGTAGAATTTAAATCTCATCAGGGTATTAAGAAACTGAGTTATGCATTTGCATTATTACATTGACCGGTTATGCAGCTTACTTATGATTGATTTTTTTAAATAAAGTTTTAACTTAATTCGCTAAGTATTCAGAAATTGTTATTAAAATAAATCCAAATCAGCTTGTTCAAAATAATATAAGTTTTAATTTGTTGTGCAATTTGGTTATACAATGTTGAATAATTGTATTACAATATTTAACAGTGCGTTTTTAGCAAAACAATCTTAATATAAATTATCTTAAACGTACTTAATGTCAACAAACTAGCGAATTTAAATCCGTCGGTAAACACACATTTATAGCTAGCAACAACGATAATGCAATTATTTATAAAGAAAAACAGTAAATTAATTTTTGATTGTCATTAACGCTTTCTGAGAACCTAAAAAAATGTATAAATCAGTAATTACTAAGAGTTACGATGCCTAATTTGAGAAAACTTCTTGGTAAGTGCGATAACCTTTTTATAGACAATTACTTTAAATGTCCGTCTGTAAACAAGACCATTTTGTTAACATTTTAAAGAACATAGATCTTACAAAGCTAAGAATTTGTTATCTTTACGGTTATTTAACTTGACTTCTGTGGACTATAGAAGACGAAAGCTACTTTCGACTCATTAATTAAAACTTATCTTTTATAAAACTATCGGAAATTAAGACAGTTATGGTATTTACGACTTTTGATAACATTAATCGCTGAAGATGTAAGTCAACGGTTTCTCAATGAAATTAGTCCGACATTTTATATTCACAAATTAATTTAAATAGACTAGTTGCAAATTAAATTAAATCTAAAATAAAACGCGCAAGAACATTGTAATGTAGCTTAAAATACTGCACTTTGATAATAAATTAGGGCTATATTTTAAGTGTTAATCTATTACCTGTCCATGCCGTAATACGGAACAGAAATAATTAGCGTTGTAGAATCTGAAACACGTTATTGTTAAACACTTGAACGCATTTTCAGTTATGCACTTTTAAATTCTATTTTTTTTCTCGAACAATATGTGCTTATGTAAAAACTTTAATACGCTATCAAATATGACTGACAGTTTTTTTCCCTCGACAAAATTGAATTTTCTACATTTGTTTGATGTGTTTTTCTGTTATATAATAAATTTTTCTTGAATAATTTTAGCATGTTATGATGTAGGTTGACTGATGTATTTTTATGAACGTAAATTCTTAGCATTTTTTTGTTTTTTTAAGGACGTGTTTCTGACGTGTGCGTACAACTAAAAATTAGATTGTAAAATACATTGATTCGGTAAATCTATGTAGGACTGCAAGTTTTATGCTATATTATTTTACCAAATTAGGTGCTGACATGACTAATGCTGCTGAAATCTATTAAAGTACATTTTCTGATTGCATTAGTAAGATTAATTACACTGTATTTTATTTTGTTATTTTTGTAAGAATAAAATAATTACACATTTATTAAGACAAGATAGCAAAATACAGCTATAATGAGTATCAAATTATAGAAATACCAGTAACGTCAATTGTTAATTTTTAGTAACGTTTGTCTTTATGTTTAATAGTACAATAAATTTAGAAAAAAAGCTTTCTAAAAAAGTCAAAATGTTTATGATCAAGTAGACGCGTATTTATTAGCAACGTTGCCATATTTGTAGATTTCGTGTGTAATGAAACTTGAGAGACACCTTTTTCAAAAGTATTTTGCAATATGCAACATAATTTCTGAAAAACGTTGTTTTAAAATTTTTATGAATGCTTTATTTAATAAGAAATTTAAAAAACGATAAGCCGAGCTGGCGTTAGTAGCATTAACTTCTTGCTTGATGTACCTGTTTATTATTATTTTCCATTGTTTAATTGTGTTTTTTGCTTGTACATAAAGATTTTTGTACAATTTAATTGTTTTATAGCTATTTAGATTTAATACAGTGTTGCACTAACTTTTATGTTCATTGTATACAATGTATTTTCTGTAGATGCTTGCCAATGCTTAACTTTTTTTTTAGGTTGAGTTTTTATACGCACTTTGGTAATTAGTTACTGTTGAAAACATAAAAAATTAATTTATCCTTATATACAATAATGCCATATTTCTAAATTAGTGACATTTATAAGAAATTGTTGATGTACGTTTAACTGTACAACAATAAAATTAATTTGCAGTTAAATTAACATAAACTCTAAGCGCTCAAGATTTAAAAACGTATTATTCATTTATCACAAACGAGATTCTCTTTGAAACTAATCGGTAGAAACGTCTAAATCCAAACTTTTTTCTTTGAAACTAATTGAGAAACAATTATTTATTCAGACTTAACGACTCGGTTCGAATCGTTCTGACCGTTGATTGGTAAACCGCCTCATTCATTATTGCTAATGACACTCTTAAGAACTCCTGAAGCCAGGACAATTACGTGAAATAATCAAGGAATTCCTAATTATTGTTCGCCTGCAGTTAAAAATGAAAAGTGCTATCATTCTTTGTTTTAGTTTTATAAGGGCGAGAGAAATTTTAAATTGCTTTTGACGTTTTTCAAGAAGAATTAAAGAAGTAATTAGGGACATTTTTGCAATGACAATAGAACACTTAGTTTTAAGGGTAATTTTATATAAATTTAATTAGAGATTTTATTTTGTACGGCGCTTATTTCACATTGTGTCTGTGAAGGAAAAGCTCGCGTGTAACCCCCTCCATTTCAGTTTGTTATTACATATCGTTCTTATCGTTGCGTGGGCGTTTTGTTTCACGAGTTGTAATAGCAGTAAATACATTTAGCGAGAATTTGCATCAAAGGTTTGTGACAACAATTGATTTATTTATGGCTGTTAGTATAAAAAGTGTGCGTGGTGAGGTGGATAATAAAAATACGGGAAAACGATATGATTAATGTTTATATTTGACTTTATTAAATAATCTCGTGTGGGGTGGGCTTAAGCGAGGTGCCTAAGGGTTATTATTATATGGGTGACCACTCAAGGTGGGTCTTTTAATGAAGAGGCCATCATCGTTGCGCGTGTCCAGCTACCCTAGTATGACGTTCACTTAGTGATTCACGACGCAGCGTATCTCTCAACGATTGTGGGAAACTAACTTTTCTTTTTTACTCTTTTGTAATTATCTTATTTCTTATACGAAAGATTCTTAGATTATAAAAACTGTTTTAATTTCATAATTTCTTCATTTCATATTCTTTTAGTGGCAAGATATAGTGTCATAAATAGAAATCGTAGGACAGCTGTCGGGTAATTCACTGGATATATCATATGAAACACGTTGTGCGATATATTATATGGACTGTTATACTTTACGACTTTGTGTTAAGTGAATGGAAACATACTTATTTATGAATTCGTGTAGGATTCCACATTTGTATCCACGTCTTTCTAAAATTAACTAGCAAGCTGTTATCAAAATAAATCTGAGTAATTACACTGTTTTCACTACCCTCACAAGTGTGGAAGATTGTTTATTATTACCAGCCAAATACATATCATTTCTTTTTATAAAGTCGTAAAATAAATATTGCGTAATAATATTATTACAGTAACTCCTTTTGTTTATTGTGATAAGTATCTCAATTCTTTATTATCATTAAAAGAATTTATTTAAAAAACAATAATCAACGTTTGTAAAGTTATAATTACGTTTTGTATTAACTATGAATGAATTATAGTTATTTAATCAATCTTACACAAAAATATTCTCAAATTAGTTAATGTTCTTTGTAAATCATTTAAATTATTGACATTTTAATTCTTTGTCACAATGATTAACGAATCCAATATACACAGGAAAAACTTTTTATTTGGAGGTCAGTATAAATTTACTTGTTTGATGATTAAAATTTACTAAATGCTTATCGAGAAACTACCAGATAGAGCTGTCGAACGAGATTTGGACGACCGACGATACAAAAGTCAGAAGAGCAAAAAAAAATTATAGTTTTATAAAACTAAAATAAAAACACGCTTTGATAGCAAACCGAACTAAAAAGTGGAAAATAAGTTTTACTTATGAAAAGCTTACGATATAGCAATAGAAAGTCTAACAATCAATCATTATTAATAACCTTAAAATAGAATTATAGCAAAACATAAGTTATTGACAAAATTGTTTTAATTCAGAGTAAAAAAGTGTGGGGTGCAATTTACTATATTTTTATAATTCTTTTTTTTATAACTAGTTACCAATGAAATAATTGTAACATTTAATATCAAGCACCCCATGCGAAAATGGTTTAGACAACTGGATCAAAGGTCTTGAACGGTTTTCTACCCAGGAACTGTCACAATTGCATATAAATTCAGTGCAGCTATTAGCGGAAGTAAAGAAAAGTACAAATGTTTTGGCAAGTTTGAATACGAAAAATACCAAAGAAACACAAAAAGCAAGTGAAGCTCTACTGTGCATAATTTTTTCATTTCAATATTTGACTGGTCAAGTATTGGCAATTTGTGGCCATGAAGCAAAAACTTTTTCAATTCGAATCATTTTTTCTACCGAAAACTTTGAATTTTGGGTTACTGAATAAAGCATTATAACGCATTTAACTTAACTTTAAGAAAGCTGAAAATAAATAATGAGTTTGAGGTTTTGTGGGAGGAAATCATTTCTCAAGCAAACAATCTTAACCTGAAAAAGTTTCAGGTGTAAGATAAATGCCTAAAAGATATGACGAAAGCAATAACCCAGACTTGTTTAATTGTAAAAAAATCCTTTTTCAGAAAAGTATTCTTTGAAATTTTTGACACGTATGTAAATAGAATTGTTGTTAGATTTGCTGCAAAAACAAAACCGCACCTGAGAAAAATAGAATCATTCGCGTTGAGCAGAGATAACAGTGCTATAGAATTGTTAAACAAAGAAAAAACGTTATTGTTAATAATCTGAGTGACGTCTTTTCTGAGGCTGTATATGGCGAGCGTTCCAACTTTCACGTAATATTACCAGAGTTTATAATTTTTTAAGAATGGTTCATATAATCCTTGTTACTTCATGTAGTAAATAATCATATATCTTGTTTAAAAAATCATATGAAAATTTTTAATTTGATGACTCAATGCTTGTTTTCCTAGATATTTGAGCTTACTTTGTGGGTATATACCTATTTGTTTTCATTATCTGTGATCTATCTCCTATATGTGGAGAGTCTATAGGTGAAGATAATGTGATTTCCGTCCGTATTTTTAAAATGTCGTTATCGGAATCTGAAGGCGAACTGTTTCAGTCGTCGGGGAGTGAGTATGTTCTACGTGATTCTGACAAAGCAGGTTCAAGCGAAATTGAAAAACTTTACATACAAAATGAAAAGTCAAAGACTTTAAATAAAGTTAAAGTGAAACAGAATGGTAATAAACTTCAAAAAAAAATATAAGAAGCCCATTAGAAGTTTCTAAAATAAGGAAAAAATGCAATTAAGAGCAGAAAAAGCTAACGCTCTACAACTAAATCAAGGCGTTTGGTACCAGCTAGGAGTGTTAGCAGAAAGTGAACGTATTGAAATGTCCGAGAAATTACTTGCAAATGCAAGAACCTTCTGGAGGCTGTTATCTAGTTTCTAGAAGATATAGCGAAAAGTAAGGAACGCTCGAGAAAGATTCGCCGATGTCTATAAATACGTAAGAAAGAAATCGTAGGTCAGTTATTTTCGAAACGCGAATGCAGCTGTATTAAGAAGATTATCAAGTTGAAATAAATACGTATCGATAGCACGTGTTTGTCTACATAAATAAATCGAGAATAATCGTGTATGTGATAATTAGTGTAAACAAGTGTGAAATCCGAGAACGTTATCTTATCTTATCTTAAGTGTTATACAACGGTTATACATAAATTATAGTGTAAGTGTTTTTATTATTAGATTTAATTAGTTCGGTTAATTTAAAAGTATACATATTTCTATAATAAGTAAACGTAGTTTTAATCGTTTAAATAAATTAGTTTTTAATAAATAAAATCATTAAGAAATATCGCTCCCGTATTAAAAACATTGATTACGTAAATAACTTTTAACTTTGCGATACGCGTGTTTATTTATAAAGTATAAAATAGTGTTTATTAAACTTTTTCTTTTAACAAGTGCGTGTTCGCGATATTAATTAAAGTCGTTTCCGTACACTAGTGGTTTAATATTAATAAGTGAATCGTTATTAAATTTTGTGTTATATAAAAACTGCATTTTAAAAAGTAGTGTATTTAAAACTTTATATTCGTGTTATATTTAAATTTATGCCGGTGACGCGTTCGCAAGCAGTTAAAATGGATGCAAAGCTATTTGAATTTCTTGAATCAATCAAAAATGGTCAGGAATCGATGAATAGAAAAATGGAAGAAAATTCGCAGAAAATAGAGGAAAAGTTTTACGAAAATTCACAGAAAATTGAAGAAAAACTCTCCGAACATTCTCAGAAAATGGAAGAAAATTCTAGAAAAATGGAAGAAAAGTTGTTGGAAAATTCTAGAAGTTTAAAAGAAGAAATACGAACGAGCATAGAAAATCAAATTAAAATTGTTCAAGAGGAAACCCAAGCAGACATGTTAAACTTAAAAGAAGAAATTTGCGATTCTGTGAATGACATAATAGAAGAGAAGTTAAATGAAAATTCAAGAACCATAGAAGACAAGCTAGAGAAAAAATTGAGAGAAAGAATACAACTGCTTGAAGAAAGAATAACCCAAATGAATTGTCACGGTGAAGGAAGCGTCACGAGTGAAGATTTAATAATGGACCATCGAGAAGAAAACACTCACAAGTTCAAAGTTGTACCACCGAATTTTGATGGTAAAGTTCCATGGTCAACCTACTACAAGCAGTTTGAAGCCGCAGCTACTGCTAATGGTTGGAGCAACAAGCAGAAAGCGACGTCTTTAATAGTGTCCTTACGTGGAGAAGCGCTTGGAATTTTACAAACTGTTCCGGACCACCTGCAAGAAAATTACGAACTCTTAATATCACGATTAGAAATGAGATATGGGGATGCCCATCTTCAACAAGTCTATCAAGCTCAAATTAAAAGTCGGGTTCAGAAAGCTGCCGAAAGTCTTCAAGAGTTTGAGGCTGACATCGCTAGATTAACACGGCTTGCGTATCCTACAGCACCGGATACCTTCCTGGAGCAGTTAGCTATTCAAACTTTCGTAGATGGCCTCCGAGACAGCGAAACACAGCAGACTCTCCGGTTAGCTCGACCGAAGACATTGGATGACGCTTTGGTGCATGCTTTGGAGTTTGAAGCAGCAATACAAGCATCGCAACGAGATGGTCATAGACTCTGCTGTGCTACAGAAGTACCCGCGCAGACACTGGAAAGCATCGAGGAGATAGCGCGACGAATACTTCGGGAAAGAGGAGTGACAGCTTTGAACTGCGATGAAATAGGCCATGTACGACGGCATCGTACCAAACCTAAGAAGAGGACTAGAAGAGCCCTCGAAAATTTGGAACGAGGCGAGCGAAAGAAACAAAAAGTAATCTCATCTAGTCAGACTCCGGAGGTTACAATCCAAATGGCATCGCCTAGAGAGCAATTGCATAGCATTTATCTCGATGGCAAGATCAATGGGAGAAGCGTCCAGTTACTGGTTGACACGGGAGCGACGAAGACCATCATTCGTCCTGACATCTTATTGGAAAACGAGAAGACATCACCAGTAACAGTACGACTTCGAACGGCGACGGGCGACAAAATACCTACTCACGGACAAGTCAAAGTAACCATTGGTTTGGGAAATGGAGTACTCGACCATCAAGTACTGGTAGCCGACATCACGGAAGAAGTTATCCTGGGAATGGACGTAATAAAGAAGTATGGGTTCCATTTGGATATGAAGAACGATGTCCTGAAGATCGACAATGAAGAAATTCCTTTTCATTCGTCAGAGAAGGCAGCCGTGCGAGTCTTATTGAGTGAAGACGTGACTCTGCCTGCAAGGACTGAAAGTGTGGTGATGGCACGCCTGGATGGAAATCTCCGGGAAGGCTACATACGCGCGATTGAACCAATGGAGGGCGGCTTAGTTGAAAAGGGACTACTCGTTGGCAGAACTTTAGTACGAGTAAAGAAGACGATGCCAGTAAGGATCTTAAACATCAACTCAGATCCTGTAACGCTGAAAAAGAAGACCGTGGTAGGCCAATGCACGCCAGTATCACAAATTGTGAGATGCGTGAAGTCGAACGAAGATACGTCGCTGAAGAAGTGTCCACAACATCTATTGGACATTCTTACCACCAAATGCGAAAACCTCAGCCAAGACCAGCTGGCTAAAGTTAAAGTGTTGATCCAAGAGTACCAAGATGTGTTCGCGCTGGAGAGTGGTTCCAAAGGAAGAACTAACGTGGTGAAACATAAAATTAATACCGGAGACGCTCGCCCGATACGACAACATCCACGCAGACTTCCTTTGGCGAAAAGAGAAGAAGCCGAACAAATAATTACGGAACCTTCAAGTAGTCCATGGGCATCCCCAGTGGTACTCGTGAAGAAGTAGGATGGATCAACGAGGTTTTGCGTAGACTACAGGCAGCTAAACGACGTGACCAAAAAGGACAGCTACCTTTTACCCAGAATTGACGATACGCTAGACACCCTGTCAGGATCCCAGTGGTTTTCTACGTTAGATTTAAAGAGTGGATACTGGCAGGTAGAATTAGAACCCAAGGATCGTGAAAAAACAGCTTTTACGATCGGAACTGGTTTGTGGCAGTTCACTGTAATGCCCTTCGGCCTGTGTAACGCTCCTGCAACGTTCGAGCGTTTGATGGAGACCATCTTGCGCGGATTGTCTTGGAAGACGTGCTTGGTTTACCTGGACGACGTGATCGTGGTTGGAAGGTCGTTTGAAGAGCACTTGAACAACTTGAAGGAAGTGTTCTAGAGATTACGTGGAGCTAACCTCAAACTGAGCCCAAAGAAGTGCCACGTATTTAAGAAGGAAGTCTAATACCTTGGCCATGTCGTATCTAGAGATGGAGTAAGGGCTGACCCAGACAAAATCCGAGCAGTGCAAGCATGGCCAAGACCGATCGACAAACATCAGGTTCGAAGTTTCCTTGGGTTGTGCACTTATTATAGAAGATTTGTCCCCGGATTTGCCAATATTGCCAAACCATTGACAAAACTAACCGAAGAAAAAGCAGAATTTAGATAGAATGAAGACTGCGAAAATTCTTTTAATCAACTAAAACAGGCCCTAGTCACTTCGCCGATTTTGAGTTATCCACGAGAAGATGGAAAGTTTGTTTTGGATACCGACGCAAGCAATATGGCCATAGGCGCGGTCCTTTCGCAGGTTCAAGATGGACAAGAAAAAGTTATCGCGTACTTTAGCAAGGTTTTGTCTAGGCCAGAAAGGAATTATTGCGTGACTAGGAGGGAGCTGTTAGCCGTCGTTAAGTCCATCGAACATTTCTACAAGTATTTGTATGGACGAAAATTCTTACTGAGAACAGACCACGCCGCTTTAAAATGGCTACTGCAGTTCCGTAACCCAGAAGGACAAGTAGCAAGATGGATCGAGAGACTGCAAGAGTATGACTACGACACAGAACACCGTGCCGGAAGCAGTCATCGGAACGCTGATGCTTTGTCCAGAAGACCATGTCCGGCGGACTGCAGCCATTGTTCGCGACTGGAAGAAAAAGTCGAATGCCTCCGGAGAACTGCCGTGGTTGATGATGAGTGGGAACCTGAGCAGTTACGTCGCGAACAAGAAGACGATCCTGAAATAAGACAACTCCTGGACTGGAAAGAAAGCGGCCGACGACCAACCTGGGAAGAAGTGAGTGCTTTGGGCAAAAATATCAAAGCGTACTGGGCGCAGTGGGACTCCTTGATAGTAGAAGACGGTCTTCTTAAGCGATCCCTAGAAAGTGCCGAGGGCACGGGAAACAGACTACAGCTGGTAGTGCCGAAGAGCAGGGTGACCGAAGTGTTGAAGCATCTCCACGATGGGACATCAGGAGGACACTTTGGCATTAAGAAGACGTTGGGTAAAGTGCGAGAACGATTCTACTGGATGAACTGCAAAGAGGACGTCATGAAATGGTGCCGTAAATGCATAGTCTGCGCTTCAGGAAATGGTTCAGCGAGAAAGCGCAAAGCACCCATGAAACAATACAACGTAGGAAGCCCTTTGGAAAGAGTAGCGATTGACATCGCAGGGCCGTTCCCAGAATCCGATTCGGGAAATAAATACATCTTGGTGGCGATGGATTATTTCACGAAATGGACGGAGGCTTACGCCATACCCAATCAGGAAGCAGCTACAGTCGCAGACATATTAGTAAAGGAGTTTTTCTGCGGTTTGGAGTTCCGTTGGAATTACACTCCGATCAAGGCCTCAATTTTGAGTCTGGGCTGTTTCAAGAAGTTTGCCGACTGTTAGGAATTAAAAAAACTAGGACAACGCCTCTCCATCCTCAGTCTGATGGCATGGTTGAACGGATGAATCGAACAATGGGCAAGTACTTAGCCAAGGTAGTGTCCGAACACCAAAGGGACTGGGATCAGTACTTGCACCTTTTCCTAATGGCATACCGATCATCCGTTCACGAAAGCACAGGCCAAACACCATCCTGTGTAATGCTCGGTCGTGAAATACGATTGCCATGCGACCTTCAATTTGGCCGAAGACCGAAAGAGGAAGTCGCTGGAGAAGATTACGTCAGCAAGCTGGCAAAGAGGCTAGACGAAGTACATGAAGAGGTTCGTAAAAACACACAAATTGCCAGCGACAGGATGAAAACAAGATATGACGTCAAGGCGCAAAATGGTGGGTTTCAACCTGGCGATACGGTCTGGTTGTATAACCCTCAAAGGAAACGTGGTTTGTCGCCGAAGCTGCAAAGGCAATGGGAGGGCCCCTATGAAGTCATGCAGCGTATTAACGACGTTATATACCGCATCCGAAAACCGCCCAGAGGCAAGCCAAAAGTGGTCCACGTCGATCGTCTAGCCCCGTTTGCTGGCGATAACCACAATGCGCAAGTTCAGGTCCGAACCAGAGTAATAAGTAGCAGAACCAGGAATCCAATCGAAGAAATGGAGTTCGAGAAGTTTATGAACTTATACGGAGGTTCTGGAAAAGCTAGGTTCGGAGTTACCACCGAGGAACAACAAGACCTGTTCCAGACACAAAAAGATTACGCCATCGCACATTGCGTGAGCGAGGACCTTGACATGTCAAAAGGGGTTGCAGTCGTGTTTAAAAAGAAGTTTGGGCAGCTAGATGAATTACGAAGACAGCAACCGGCAGTCGGAAAAGTTTTAGGACTACGTGGTGACGGACGCTTCGTTTTTTATTTAGTCACCAAGAAATACTCACGTGTCAAGCCGTTATATAAAGATCTATGGCGAACATTATGGAGTCTCAAGAGACAAATGGAGTTCCATCATGTTAAGAAATTGGCAGTACCCAAGCTTGGTTGTGGCTTAGATCGACTGAATTGGAGGACAGTTCGAAACATGTTGGAGGTCGTCTTCAGAGGAACAGGCATTCAAGTGTTGGTCTGTAGTTACCAACCGAGGAGACTATTGGGTCGGGAAAAGTCCATTGACTGTTACTTTTATGGTCAAGGAAGTTGCCGGAATGGAGGAAGCTGCCGCTATCGCCACGATCCCTTTTACCGGTGTCGCATCCAGTCTCCTGTTCTGGGACAGAACAGTCCTAAGAAGGGGGCAGTGAAATGTCCGAGAAATTACTTGCAAATGCAAGAACCTTCTGGAGGCTGTTATCTAGTTTCTAGAAGATATAGCAAAAAGTAAGGAACGCTCGAGAAAGATTCGCCGATGTCTATAAATACGTAAGAAAGAAATCGTAGGTCAGTTATTGTCGAAACGCGAATGCAGCTGTATTAAGAAGATTATCAAGTTGAAATAAATACGTATCGTTAGCACGTGTTTGTCTACATAAATAAATCGAGAATAATCGTGTATGTGATAATTAGTGTAAACAAGTGTGAAATCCGAGAACGTTATCTTATCTTATCTTAAGTGTTATACAACGGTTATACATAAATTATAGTGTAAGTGTTTTTATTATTAGATTTAATTAGTTCGGTTAATTTAAAAGTATACATATTTCTATAATAAGTAAACGTAGTTTTAATCGTTTAAATAAATTAGTTTTTAATAAATAAAATTCGCAACAGTATTGTATACATTTTTTGCATACGTTTAACGTTATAGAAGATAAGCAAGACACTCATTTATGTGGATTTATTTGTTCCCAGTTTGTAGTTAGAATACAAATTTTAAATGCAAAGTAAGTTGAAAGTTTGTATACTCTGTCACATAAAAAATGCAACACCAAGTAGGCGTTAGAATTTTTGGACCAAACTTGGCAAAAATGTTTAACTAATGAAAGGTAGTCATTGATTAGAATTTGATTCAAAATTCGAAATTATCGGGTCTAGTTCTAAAGAGATTAAGTCAATTTCGGTATTCTTTTGGTTGCTATTTTTTTTGTTTTTGTGTTCTTTTTTGCGTTTTGAAGCTGCGATTACGCTTAGAGTATGGCAACGTGAAAATTATCGACAACTGAATGATTTTGATAGAGATCGCATAATTGGCTTACGTGAAGGTGATTTTTCATTCAAAGAAATTGCTAACCGTCCTTAACGTAACTAATCCTCTGTAGTACGTTGTTATCAAACATGGTCTAGAGAAGGTCAAGAACGTCGTAGACAATGAAGTGGACGGCCAAG
The DNA here is from genome assembly GCA_035610365.1 of Aquatica leii. Taxonomy (NCBI): domain Eukaryota; kingdom Metazoa; phylum Arthropoda; class Insecta; order Coleoptera; family Lampyridae; genus Aquatica; species Aquatica leii. The sequence goes on from CM069435.1 coordinate 70,612,188, forward strand.
ACAGACAAATGTGGTCCAGGACTGCCATCTTTGATTAATAGCATTAAAAGACCGATTCTCGAGTACAAGATGAAGAGCCAATTCATGATTTTAAAACGTAGGACCTCATGTAACCCTTTGTACAGTTTGACGTCGAATTAGAGCTTTTGTTCCTATTCATCGACAGCAACGTTTGGAGTAGTGTACGTTGCTACTAGATTAAGATGAAAACTGGCATAAGGTGGTCTTCAACGACAAATCCCGATTATGTTTGCGAATGCACGATGACCGCATGATGGTCAGACGTAGACGTGGAAAACGTGGCATTGTGCAGTTTTCTGTTGAGACGCATGTTCACACTGTGGAGGTTATGATATGAGGTGCTTTTGTTTACGGAAGCACATCGCAGCTGGTATTCATCCAAGGCAATATGAATGCCCACCGATATGTTGAATTGGTAGAACCTCATTTTCTTCCATTCCTCCAGGAGCTTGAGGACCCAATTTTCCAACAGGGTAATGCCGGTTCCCCCATTGCAAAGCATTGCATAAAGCGCTTTGAAGTAGTTAACGTCAATATCTTGCCGTGGCCGCACGGATTTCCCAACTTTTCGCCTATCGAACATGTGTGAGACATGATGGGTAGAAGATTCAAGCAATTTTCCGATCCTCCACAGATACTAGAAATTTTGCCGCATGAATTACAGATTGCCTGGGGTGCAATACCTCAGGAAGAAATTGATCACCTGGTGGAATCCATGCCAAGAAGAGTGCGGGAGTGTAAAACTAGTAGGGGTAGTCCAGCACATTAATAAAACAATTAAAAAAAACTATTTACACGATTATTATAGGTACAATTATTATCAATGTAACTAATTTTTAATAAACTAAAGCACAATACAACTAACACTAATAAAATGTATGTAATTTATATATGACTATCACTGGAGAGTTGCAAACACTGTCTGCATATAAGATTCACTTTATTTATCTATAACTTACGCTGGCTCGAGCGTTAAACACTTGTTTTACAACTTATTTATTTAGACCGCCAAGTTCTTCTTGACAGTTTAGACTAAAACTGCAACTTACAGAGATTACCTTTTATGTTCTCACCTTATCTGAGACATTCTGTTTGTTTCGGTAATTGCTTTGTATGATTTTGAATAATCTTGAAGTTTCGAAACCTTTTAGTAATATTGTCGTGTTTTTTAGAAATCTAAAAAAATCGATTTTTTTTATTTCATATTTTCAAAACTTAACCATTTAAGAATGTGTCTTTAAGAGGATTTTTCAAAGTTCAAATAGTTTTCGGAGATATAGCTGTTTTAGTGACGCAAACCAAAGGTAACCTTTATGTATTTTAAAATAATATATTATATTTAGTGTTCAGTTAGATCCAGTTGCTAACAGTTCTAACCTTTAAACCACGTGGACGCATGTGCTCTGAGTGAAACAAAAATATTTTAGGTTATAATTTTAATTTTTTAAGTTAATGAATTGAAAATCCTCGAGGGCAAAAAGGTTACGTCCAAATTGATCAAAAAAAGGCGATTTCACGATAGATTTAGATAGATTTTTGGGAGACACTAGTTTTACGAGTACATCAGCAGAAAAATTGAGTCAGTCAAGTGATGAATAAGTGATTATTGAAAATAGTTACGACTACTGTGTTTTGGAGTCTTTCACGGTTTTTATAGCGATTTCTTTTTTAGTTTTGTGTACTACATGCAGGATAGAGATTAAATTTTCACGATCGGCTTATCCTGGACTAAGTTTTAAAATTGCATTAGAATGCAGTTGCGAAAGAATACAATATATATCATGTCCATGTGTCAATAAATCCTTTAAAGTTAATCGAAGAATGGTATTTGCTATGCGGTTTTTGGGAATTGAAAGGGAAGGAATAAATATCTTCTGCAGTATGATGGTTGTTTGTTAAGGAATATCCATCAGAACTGACTACACTTGTCTCGAAAACGTATATACAGCCGCATCTGCAGCTTATAAGCTTATTGTTTCTAAAGCTGTTAATGTAGAAAAAGATTTAATTTTAGCTACTCGCATTCTAATACTACTCCAACAAATTTTACTGTTTCTGGCGATGGGACATGGAAAAAAAGAGGTTTCACTTCTCTATTTAGAGTTACCACGCTTGTAGCTAAAAATTGCAAGAAGGTTGTTGATACTGTTGTCAAATCTAGTTTTTGTCAAGGTTGTAATATTTGGAAAAATAAAAAAAAAACCGATATTTTTGCGTATAACGATTGGTATGAAGACCATCAAGAATCGTGTACTATAAATCATAATGAAAGTGCAGGGAAAATGGAAGTTGATGCTATTATTGAAATGTTTTGTAGATCGATTCAAAGACACTGAGTAAAATCTGTGAAATATATTGGTGATGGTGACACTAAAACATTCAAGGGTATACTTGATATTGATCCTTACGATGGTGACCCAGTTGTGGAAAAAAAGAGTGCATAGAACATGTCCAGAAAAGAATGGGTGCAAGGCTACGAAAAGCAAAAAGATTGGGATTGTGGAAAAGGCGAAGGCAAATTAACTAATAAAGTGATAAATCAATTGTCGATATATTATGGTTTAGCGATTCACCGGCACCCTGATTCTATTGAGGACATGAAAAATGCAATTTGGGCTACTTACTATCACAATAGTTCCACAAATGCAAATCCGCATAATATGTATTGCCCACCTGGTGCGGAGAGTTAGTGTAAGTGGCAAAAAGCTGCATATGAAGGTACGTTACAAGAATTTGACTACGAAAATTCTCATTTGGGTGATAATATTTTAAAAATTATAAAGCCAATTTACGAGAGTTTATGGTCGGAGGAGTTACTGTTTCGTTTAGATTCAGAAATCGAAAATAATAATGAGTTTCTAAACTCTTTGATTTGGACTTTTGCGCCGAAACACATTCATTCCGGAACTCAAGTAATTGAAATTTCTACATTTATTGCTGTTTGCATATTTAATGAAGGCTTCATTCCCATTTTAAAAATGATGACGATTATGGGAATCAAAATTGGTCCGGATGCTTATTCATTTGCTGTGAAACGAGACAACGCTCTGAGATTCAAACATCTAACTCGTCAAAGGAGGCCAGAACTGATCGATTGGAAGAGAGAAGCGTGGAAAACGATTTTTTCAAAGTCGAGAAAGGTCCCATGCATCCAACAGGAATGGCAGATTAAGTAGTATAAAGTATCACTTTATGACTTAAACTGCGCGAAACTTGACGTGAAACTTTAAACGTCTTTTTCTTCATAGTTCTTTTTAAAAATGGTACCCACGATTTCTCAAGTTCTACTGAATTGATTTACTTGAAATTTGGCGTGGGTCTTTTCTATACACTTCTCTATCGTAGTAACTATCCTCAGCACCAATTTTGATTTTTTTCTATTTTTAAAAAATTTAGAAAACTTAAAAAAATTAGTACAAAAATTGATTTTTTATTCAGGCAGCTGCCATTTTGTGAAAAAAATTATTTTTCTACTTTTTTATAGTAGATTAATAATTATTTCTTTTTATTCAGATTACTAGGGCGGTTGGAATTCTATGTCATATTCTTAAACTTCAGTTTTAGTTTGAGCTTATTCTGTTTTACCAAATAGAACAGGTTTTTTTGTTTTCTTGGAATTTGCACCAAAGTCTTCAATTGCTAATTATCATTTACTTTTTTGGTTACGTAACCTACAAAATCCTTCGAGAGACTTGTCTACGCAAAAGAAGTGTTCATGTATTATAATTATCTATTCTGGATAATTCCCATGTAATCGATTTCTTAAAATCTCAATTTTATAGAGTGGTAGAAGAAAGCTAGAATCTCGATTAATCTTAAAAAGATTTTCTTTCTATTGCTTCAATATTATAATGATGTAAAAACCATGCTATACATTTTTAATTTGTCGATGTTTGCTTTAAATTGGTAGTAGTCTACTTTGTATTGGTCGGTAAAAAATACAAACAACGAATAAATGAAAATAAAAAAACGTGAAAAAAGATTAAAACCATGGTAAAAAGACTGGGCATTAATTCTAAAATAATAAACTAAACAACACCATACACTAAACGAAAGCATGGGTATTTTGACAGTCGTCTAGTAAAACTTAAAATATAGCTGTCACTGTTGCAAGAAATCAGATACTCTGGTACATTTTCAAATGCTTTAGAAAGAAGAAAAAAAGAAAAATGGGAAAGAACGCATTAAACGAAAAAATATGAAAAAAAATGGTGAGCGGCAAAGGTAAATAAAAGCATATAAAAAAATCAGTTAAAGACATATTAAATATTAAAAAAAAACAAGAAAATCTAAGAATCGGCATATGGGACGATAGCATCAAAACAATATTTTATTACAAGAAAAAAGAAGAATCATAGTTCTTATGACGAGGTCACGGAACGTGAACTTCCAATGGCTATAATATAGATTTTCATCTTCAACGTTTTCTAATAACGAATTTTATTAATTGATATCTACGGAATAAATAAGTTCAATAACGTTTGTCGTTGTACGTTGGCAAACAGGTGCAAAGATCTTTCGTTTGAACTGTATGTTTGGGAGAAATTGTATTTTGTTATTTATTTATTCTCGTAATAATAATCATCTTTAATGCATGCAATTTATTTTATATTTTCAAATTTACGTTTTTATCAAATGAATGGATTTTTAGATTAAATAGCATTAAACACTTAATTCTCTTCGTCAAATTAAACTCTTAGTAAGCATAATTTACCTTTTTAACTTTGCACTGATAAGAATTAAAAGTTATTTGTAAAATTTAATTTAGTTTTAATTTAGCAGAAAGTAGTAAAAGCAGCATACGTAACTAACAATAACGTCGGTACTAAATGAAAACGTAAAATTTTAAGGGGTGCTGTATTAATTTTGATTGTTGTATAAAGAGAATTTACTTGTAGGATTTATAATTGAAGCAAAATTTCTTATAGTAAAACTTCCACATTGAAATCTTAACGTTAAATGTAGCAAGTTTTACGGTTATAGTGTTTTAGGGCCTTCCTATAGGGAGAAACTAAACAGTTGAAGAAGTTACTTTGAGGGAAAGTAATTTGCTCGTTCGTACAGTGGTGGCGGAACTAAGCGTGACCTTAATGTTTATGTTTATATCCTGAAACTGAAATTATGTATTATACTCGACGAAGACGAACGTTTTGTTTTTACTAACGAAGAGCTATGTTGCAGTTTTGTTTCCGAGATGTAGTTATTTATTTACGAGGCAGCTGTTGGTTTGAATCTGGAGCGGAATTATAAGAGTCGTGTTCTTTGCCGGTAACAACCAACTCATGATTGCCGGTTAGTTTATGTGACTCGGTGGGTGGTAACTCTGATATCAAACTTTCTGTATATGTTTTGTACTTCTTCTTTCTGTAACGACCTTTAACCTTGCGGCTTAAAACGTGTTTGTCGAATCAAATTCAATAATCTCGAAAGCTCTTTTGTGCCGTTTAAAAAGATTTTCTGTTGAATAAAATTCGTCCTATAAATTTTAAGGAATTTGCTTTGTTTAGTGAAATAAATTAAAATTCAGATTCATTAATCCAGAACAAGTTAACAAGGTAAGCCGAATCTTACGAAGAAAAGCACTTGATGGTGATATATGGTTTAATTAAGCTTGTCTTACGCGTTGTATTCATTTGTTTCGGAAATAGATTGCCAACCTTTTGTGAATACTCAGTGGTGCCAACTAGACAATGAAGTTATCTCTAGCGGTTCTATTATCATACAATTATGCGTTCAGTAATCTTGATTTGAAATGAAGATCTTGACATTTACATATGTTCAGAGACGTCTCTTGACAATTACGTATTATTCTTTTTTCTTTGCATTTTAATGTGAGAGTATTAAATAGCAATATGTCAATCCTGTGACTAATCAAGACTAGATTTATCATTATGCAATTTAACAATTAGTGTAAATTAAAAGGTACATAAGTTGTTTGTAATACATGCATTAATTAAATTACTTACAGGAAGTATCTACGTTTCCTACTATATTTAATTAATAATGATTAATAGTAATTAATGATACAAATAAAATTTTAATTTAAAATAATTAATTAACGTTTTGTCTTATTTTATGTAATAAATAATAACTTTTAATTGTGATTAATATAATATGTAAATAAAATGACATCTCGGCGTTTTGTGCATCTTATTCTTTGCCATTTAATGAAAAACTAGATAAAATTTTCCACAATTAAATTTAAGATCCGACCTTTAAATGTGGTGTAAAAATTGTGTAGGTCTGTACGTTTAAAAAAACTTTAAACAAACAAGCTGCTTATGTTATCCATATTTACTTCAATCATAAAGCACTGCCAATGTGTTCCCAAAGCGTTTGATAAAAATTTAAAAAAATATCTGCTTATCTAGATAAGAAAAAAATATGTATAAGATATATTAATAATAATAAATATTAATTATGGGAAGCTTTTTGTCTTACAAGACAGAAAAAGAAGATGTAGAATGTTTGTAAACATAAGCAAATAAAAATATATTGATTATTTAAAGCATTTGCTTTTTTTCTAAAATTGATCCACGTTCAAATAACATTCAACGTAAATGTACTAAAATTTAAACTAAATCTCTTATTGCAATGCAATTACAGCGACAATCTAATAAAATAGAAGTTTAATTCAAGCGTACATTGGCTTGACTCAAAACCAACAGCCTTTTGCATGATACATATCAATTCCGCATAACCTTTTTTTCCGTGTACCACTATGTATGTATGTCTTTCAGAGAAATTTTTTGGCATTCTATCTGCGTATAACCAGGGACAAAAAACTTTTGAATTACAGCATTTTTATTTGTTTACAGAAAAATGAAACAAAGCATTGCTATGGTTTGCGTTTTGGTTTTGATATCCGCAATCATCACTAAAATTATTATTTCTTTGCCAGAAATATTTTAAATAAAATCTTACAATATTGTCGCAAACTCATTAGAGGTAAGACTTCGTTTGCCATTATGCCATAAAAAACAAAAGTTTTCTTTGTCTTCAGGTTGTAAATTGTATAGGTAAGACAACAAGTTTTTTTTGTAATATATTATAAATGAAGCTTTTAGTACGGGACATAAAAGGATAGATTGCATCTCAATTGTAAAAACACCAGAAGCATGTTTCTTATAATACTATTTTTCTTGGCAAGGTTTGTTTTTTTTTCTGCGTATACCAAGTAAACATCTACTGTAATATTTCCTGCTTCATGTGACACACAAATCTTTCCTAGGTTTAAACAAGCTTAGTTTGTTTTCATAGAATTACTCATAAACCATTTTTGTCTATAAGGGATCAACCTTTTTTTTTGTAGAATTTCAGATATTCATTGTATAGAGATATAGTTGACTGCCACATGAGTCTGTGAGAGGATGTTCGGCAATAATGGGATTCTATCTATGGTAAAGAATCAAAAAAATATTTCAAATTGTTTTTTTCTTTCTGTTTATCTATTAGTTTTTAAATGACATTGGGTTGGGATGAATCAGAACTCTTGCATTAGTTTTGTTCTCAGTTTTCTGAAATAGCAGCCAATTGTGACTAGACTATTCATCAGTATCCAAAGTATTTTTTACACACCCTGACTCTAACGTTATTATTTTTAAAGTAGTAAAATAAAGTTATATAACTACAAGTTGTAGCATTTTTGTATTTTTCTTAATTTTAAAGTTGCAGTGTCCATCAGACTGCTAACGTAACCATCCTTGCTTTTAGACTTTTGCAGTTTTTGAAGTTTGGCTTCCGGATGGGTTACCGCGTCGCTGTTGAATCTGGCGAGCTTCTTCAAAAGATTTTTGAAACTGTTTTGCTTATCTTTGGGTTCAAGTATTCATACTAAGAGGGCCATTCATAAATTACGTCACACATTAAAGGAGAGGAAGGAGGTTAACAAAGTGTGACACCGTGTAATAAGGGGCGAAGACAAGTTATGAGCTTCGTGACGTCACATGTATAAATTTAAAGCATTGTCTAAACTGTATTAAGTATTAAAACTCTATCAATATTATCATAATATTTACATTTTTTTGTATCATTTTTTGGCACGTGGGCGGTCGAGCAAATTCAAACTAGTATCTCGTGCGCCGGCTGCAATACTGGCCTTGAGAAAAGTCGCCGCCGCCGTGATTTCGTCTATACTATACCTCGATTATCAATATAGTTGTTTCCCTTTATATTGCAATGCAATCAAACAAGAGTCTGATTAATTGAAATTTATAGATGCATATATACAAAATTCGAAATATTATACATATCATCAAAACATAAAACTTTAAATTTTATGTTTATAGTAAATATTTCTTGAGTTTCTCTAAAAATCACAAAATTCGTGTGAGGTAATTTATGGATGGCTCTTTAATTGCTCGTACTTTTGTGCTGGTCCTTGACGTTCTAGTTGACTCTAAATAAATGTTTGTAGATCCATGGCCAAAATTTCTGACACTTTTCAAGTGTCATCCCTGTTCCCGATAGCCAAAAAACTTAAGAAGAAACTTCAATATTTTGGAATCTAGTATTTTTTGCTTCTGTGAGAAAGTATACATAGGACAGGCCGGAAAAAAGATAAACAGCAGACTGAACAAACATTTTGCAGACACGAGAAAGTATAGCATAAAATGGGCGGTAGCAGAACACTGCCAGACCACAGGGCATCTATTCCACCACTGCTGCCGCGGCTAGGTTTTGTAACGTATTGGAAATTTAACAAAAAAATTACTAAATCAGAACAAAACTTACTGACTGGCGAAAAATTCAAATAATATAAATTTTTAAAATTTTTGTTAAATTGTTGGGGTATAATAGACAAATTAAACACTAATTTAAATTTAAAAATTAATTTATTTATAAAACTAAACAATACTAGGTACAACTAATACAGCAAACATTAATAAGTTGTAAGACCATTTGAAATTTTTTCCACAAATTTTTAGAAACTACAAACGCAGAAAAGTTTCTTTGTGTGGCGCAGTAAGTTCGTTAGTCGGAGACCGGTCAGCCAAAACATCAAGGGTAAGCAAAACAATTTCAAATTTTTTTTGAAAAAAAATACATTTTTCTTTGTTCCCAGTTGAGATGCTTGCAAAAATATTTAAATATTGCTTTTGCTAAGTTTATAGTTACAAACCGGTTTAATCTGCCTTGCTTTTTTGTTTTATTGTGGCCCTTACTTGGTTAGATTTTTTAGGTGCTTTTTACTTTTTTTCAATAATTTTTCATTTACTTATTACGAACTTCCTTGTTTTCTTTTCGATAATTTTCATACTCAGTTCTTCTTAAAAGTTTACTTTTTTGACTTCAATTTGTTTGGCATATTTAACACTATAGATAAAATAGCAGTTGCTACTTTATTTTTAGACTCTGGATTTTGGTTATTATCGACGTATTTATTATCATTAGAAATAAGATGCGGAATAACTTGCGTATCTCGATTTTAGTTTAAGTTTTAGTTAATTGAACATTTTTGCCTAAAGAGCCATTTCTAAGCAAACGCATTTAAAAATTTGGATTTTTCTCAAAGAGAAAGAGGTCGCTTCGGTCACTCAATTTAATTGGTGCTAAAATCTGAAACACAAAGTGGCGTGCTGGCTTAACAGATAATTATTTTTTATACAGAGTGATTTAAAAGTACCTTGACAAGCGTTGAACTCTGATTGCTGCCATAATTCGAAACAAAAAGTTCTGATAAATAATTGTCCTTATCGGCTTTGTATATGTACAAAGTTTGAAATTGTATTAAAAATCTAATGACTGAAAGCTTGGTACTCCATAGATACAAAAAAATAATATTATTTTAAATTAAGGAAATACGTATACAGGGTAATTTTTTTAACTTGAAACACTTAAATATCTTGACAAGTACCCATCCGACAAAAAATGTCTCTAATAAAAGATTTATAGTTTGGAGGCGGAAGTTCATTTTTACTATTCAAAATTCCCGTTATTTTTTATTACATATTCAGATTCTACTGGAAAAAGTACATACCTTTTATTTGAAACATTTGTTTTGATTCGTGATAGATGGCGCTGTAATCAACTAATTTTCTGTTCTTTTCTGAATCACGCGTTCTTAGTATTAATTGTTGTTGCGCCATTTTTTTGGAAGTTTTCGTTAACTTTAGATACATTATGTGATGTCTCATTAAGCTGGTAAGTAACCTATTTACAAAATTAAATTAAACAGTTAAATTAATTATTGATATTTTTAAAATTATTATTGTTGTAACTGTTAAGAATAGTTTGCATGTAAAGCACGTGGGTTTTGCCGTATGCTATACATAATTTGTTTTTTTTTTTCGAATAATATTATCTGTAGTAACCTAGGACGGTAACTAACAATGATATTTGAATGTCTTAAAAAGAAAAAAGTAATGTAGGTGTGTTTTCAAGTGTATTTCTGTTCAACAAGAAATAAAGTGTGTTAATTAATCCAAGTTCCTTCAAGTCCAGTAGTTTTCATACAGCCACTCATCCATTCGTACGAAACAGTTACTTTTTAGAATAAAATGGACGTATTAACTGTAGAAGAGGAAATTGAAATAGTCCTTGTTTTTAGAGAATGTGGCAGAAATCTCTGTCAGGCTGTTGGTGTTTACGCTGAGCGTTTTCTAGACAGGGTGCGTTCGCTTGCTTCATTTCAACGTGTAGTCCATCAGTTTACTACTGAAGGAAGTGTGAAACCAAAATCCACAGTGGCTGCGCCAAGTTGAACATTAGCGATTATGGTCTGTAAACGTGTGGTGTGGAATTATTGGTGACAGTCTCATCGGTCCCTACTTCATTGATGGACATTTAAATGGTTAACGCTATCGAGATTTTTTGCAAAGTGAACTGCTAATATTACTTGAAAATGTTAACCTGGAATTGCGACAAAACATGTAGCATCAACACAACGGCTGTCCAAGTCACTATTCGATAGCAGCACCCGAAATACTCGACAATGACTTCAATGGCCGATGGATTGGGAGAGCCGACCCTGTAAATTGGCCTGCTAGATTACCAGATTTTACTTCATCGGATACCTGAAAGAACAGGTGTATCGAGATGTGCCAACTACTCGTTAAAATATGATTGAGCAAATCCGAAAGGTTTGTGCTCAAATTGAACCCGATGTACTTTTGAGTTGTGTAGAGTCATTCCAAACGCGGATTCAGAAATATATTAAAGTTGAAGGTCGCCAATTTGAATACCTACTGTAATTAGAAGTTGAATATAGTTTACTGCCCCCAGGTTTGACCTATGAATTTGCAAACAATTCTGTAATTTAGAAAATAAATTGATTTAGTTCCATAACATAACCTCATCATTTCTCTTTTACAGTAAAATGGTGATTTGTTTCATGTGAATGAATTTCCAAATGCAATGCAGTAGTTCAGAAGTGAAATAAATCAATAAATAAAAATTTGTTGATTACAGCGCCATCTATCACGAATCAAAACAAATGTTTTAAATAAAACATATGTACTTTTTGTAGTAGAATTTGAATATGCAATGAAGAATAGGGGTTTCTATTTAAAATTCCAAAGTTGCCCCCGTTTCATCCCCTAGGGGGACGATGGAAAAATTTTGAATAGTAAAAATGAACTTTCCCCTCTAAACTATAGATCTTTTATTAAAGACTTTTTTATCGGATGGGTTCTTGTCAATATATTTAAGTGTTTCAAGTTAAAAGAATCACCCGGTATACAAATTTACCTTTATTTAAAACAAAATAGTACTATACAGTAACGTTGATAAGTTATTAGACAATATCTTCCGCTAGATAATGATCGGTTTTAGTTGATTGGTTTTGCTAGTAGTTTCTAATTTGATTTAGGTATGTACATTGTGAATGAGGATGAGTTGAAAGACAAAATGCCAAGTTCAAATTAAAGCTAGAAATCTCAGTGATTTTTTTTTATCATAATATACAGTTATTTGTTATAACAAACATTTTTTTTTCTTGAAATTTGGTTTAATTAATACTTATGTTATAAGAAAAATAGGCTTATTGCAGTAGACTGTCAGTTTAGGGAAAAGAAGCAATTTAAAAAGAAATACAGAATAATGAAAACAAAACAGATAAAAAAAATTATCAAAAATTAAAATGGAAATGGTAAATAACAAAATACAACAGATAAGAAATATCTACTTAATAGAAATGTCATGAAACGGAAATGAGAAAACAAGACAAATAGTACAATTAGTGACGTAAATCCCAAAGGCACAATCAAATATAAACTTTATAATCTGATTGTGATGATAATGCTCCTTATAACATTGCGCCATCTTGATTTTCCTATGTTGAAGAAAACCATAAATTATGTCAAGGAGACTATATAGTTATCAATTATAAATTATGCGACAACTAATGTGTTGCATGTACCTTCAAAAGAGTAAATAAAAAAATTTTAATCGAAGCTACATATTTAAAAAGTCTATTACGTATACAGATTTTTCTCAAGCATATTTAATATATTTAAGTTCTTAAATATATTATAATAACATTATTACGGTTAGAGTGTTATTTCTTCAAGAAAATGTATTACATCTTTCTGTCTTCAGTATACACAAAAAAAATTCTTAATTATAAATACATAAAAGTCACTAAATTGTTATTTGCACATTGTTGTTCAAATTCTAACATAGATAAACTAATGATTACTTTTATTGCTGACACTCATCTTGGAGTGAATGAATCAAGTAAAGTTTTAAATCTGAAGTTCTACAATCACAGTTAAATAGTCTTTTAAAAAATATTTAAGTTTCAGATAGAAATTTTTTTATTTTTAAAAAGTGCAATAATAATTTATAAATTAATGTAACTTCATTAAAATTAAAAAGTGTTAATGTTGCTACCTGATTCTTAATATCTATATATGTATCTTTAAGTGTTACAACATTTGGCGAAATTCCAGTGTAATCTGAAAAACATGTTGCAGAAACGTTTTTTTTCACATTCTGGGTAGTAACTTATCAACTATGTATTTTATAGAACAAATCAACACCCTATGATAGACCACTTAGACAATCACATCTATGTCAACAAATATAACTAAGTAGTTTACATTAAGTCGTTCAATTTATGTGTGAAAAGATCATCGCATACTACACATAAGAGTGTAGCTGTAAACATATAATTATCAACGGTAATCAGTAAGAGATAAATACATATTTAATGGACCGCTTATGAAAAATATCTTTTAGTATATTATAACGTGTTAATGTGTTAGAAACGTTTTCTTAATAAATCAATCTAAAACGGCTTCTCTTTGATGAACTCTTTACCACAGTATATCACCAAAATAGTTATTAAATTATACTTTATGGATATTTATGACTATTATAGTGTAGATAAGTTAATTGGTTTTATTGATAATTCTAAAAGCTTCTTGAAATAAACCATTATTAATTTATAGTATTTAACTATGTGTTTACTTACAGTTATTAATAGACGCATCTATTTCCGTTTGTAAATTAAACCAACAACTCTTAGCAAAAATACTTAACCGGCATTTATTTTACGTTACCGTTGACAAATACGACGCACGTGACCTACGCCCTGGAATTTTAGAAACAACCCCACAAATGTTTATCTAAATGCGTGTTAAGGACACATGTCTTATGTTGCTTTGACATTTTTGGCTCATAGCTAGCTTAACTAAAGCTAAATACATTTCGGTATAATCCAAACCCATTACATCGCAGTTAACAAACTAACGAGTGATGTGAAAGAATTTAGTTTCTCGTATTATTTTCTTTTGTGTAATAACAGAACAGACGGTCTTCTGTCAAATAGCTGAGTTAAGATTCTTCTTAAATGTCATCTTTAAATCGTATTAAGTTATAGCGAGTTCCTTTTAATGCACGTAACACAAGTTTCTGTTGTAATAGTAAGTCGGCTAAGAAGATTACATCTACATATTGTTGTAAAAGGTCAAATCTGAAAGAACCGTGTACAGTTGACGTTGATATTTAAGACAGCTTCTTGTCATTTATAATTCGTTTGATAATCTGCTTCTTAAGACTAATGCTTTCTTACATCTACAAGAGAGCGAGGTTGTGCATTCGTCCCACGTGTATTAACAAACTCAGAATTTGCAAATTATTTATTTTTAATTTTACTTGTTATATTTACCGATTGTTTAAGCTTTTGGAATGTTCTTTCTATCAAATTTTGGTTAACGGATTAGATGTATGAAATAAAATTATTGTCGCAACTCTCTGAGAGCTGCTCTACAAACACAAGCAAGTTTAAATATCCTCATCAAAACTTATTTAATTTATAATTTACAGACGGATGTTTCCTTACGTGTGTCTCAAAAAACGACAATTGTTTACCCATTACCTAAGAACTTGTAGGAATGTTGCTTACTTAGTAGATTATATTAATAATTAAAAGTACTAAATATGAGTTGTTGAAAACCTGTCAATTATAGTCGACTGAAGAAAAACGAAATGTTTCTATAAGATGGGCTAAAACCGCACTAAAAGTATCACTTATTTACAGTAGTTATTTCATAACCGCTTAACTAGTCGTAGATGATAAGCATCTACGTTTTTAGTTTTTTTTTTCGTTTTTGAAAAAGTAGTTTTGATTTTTTTTACTTTTCAATTGTGTTTTTATTTAAATTTGTTTTAAATGACCTTGTTAAGTTTTTAAAGTTGATAAAAGGATTCGATGCTTAGCCGATAACGGACGTCAAATTAAGTTTGTTTGCATATTAGAACCAATATTTTTTTAATTAAAAAATCGTTTTATTTGGCTGATGTCAAACTTATATAACGCCAAAGTTAATTTTTTTGACTTTATGTAATAGTTTTTACTCAAGTTATACGTATTTTATACATGCAATATAAAATAAAGACTTTTTAAACGTTGTCAGAACATGTCTTGGCAGAACATAAAATAGAATTTATTTAAGCGATGCAATTATTTTTATAAATTACTAAAAAAATCACAAAAATCCTTTGAAATCTAAACTTTTTAAAAACATGGAATACCGAAAGCTTCTATAGCCGAAGTTTATACTAACGTAAAAACGTGTTCTGATTTTAGACCAAAACGCCAATTTTTTGCTCACTTTTGTAAGGAGCTTCTCAGGACGGCAAAGAATTGAAGAACTTGAACTAGCAACTAAGTCCTAACTAAAAAAATATGATCATTTGTAAGCAAATTTCAAATTAAAAAATCAATGCAGCAAACGACAATCTCACAAAAACATGTAAAAAAATAATCAATTTGCAAATCAAACCAGATACTAATTAACTTTGTAGAAGTGACTTAAAAAAAGTAGTCTTTGTACATAAAGAACGGCTAATTCGGTACTACTCTAGTTGAGTTACAGTCGAACGAATGCATGTCTCAAATTAGAAGAGCACGAGAAATGATAATAAAATGTTTATCATGTTTAGATCTGTTTGAAGATAATTAGGAAAAATTTAATAAAAACATTGATAAAAAGTAAATCAACACCAAAACTTAGAAAACATCTTGGGATTTAAGCTTTAAAATAGCTTAACGATTAGAATGTAAGAAAAAACTGTGCTCGTAAATTTGCAAAGAATGTTGGACAAAAATTTGGTTGTTGATTCACAAATTGGATAGTACTGGCAATATGTCTAAAAGAGAAGATTTGATGATTTAAGTAATCTCACGTTTAATCCTTAAAGTAAAATTTTGAGCTATGTACTTACGAAGTAATAATTGATTTTTCTAACGTAATCAATCAGAACAATAATAGCATTGTATTTGTCAGCTAGAACAGCGATTGTATCAAAATCTTTACAAAAACTATTTAAAATTAACTCTTTCCATTGATTTAAAAATGTTAAATTTGAGAATTTCGGTGTTTTAAGAATGAATGCAAATGAGATCTGAAGTGTAACGAAGAAATGGCGTATAGAAAACAGCACAGGAAAATCCGTTTAAGAGCAACGGTAAAATAACTTTTGAGTAATGTTGTTCTGACGCCAGTGTTAAACTACATAGATTGACAACTGTTTTTAAAGAGCCAGCGGTCAAGAAATTATTTTAAGTTTTAGAATTCAAAAATTGAAATTTTTTGTGATAATGTTTAGTGGTTTCAGAAGTCTGTCTTATAAATTGGTTTTTGTTTATTTTTGTTTTCTTGTCGATTTTTTTATCACAAATTGTGCATATAGCATACTCTGTTATTAGATATGGCATACATTTTTGTACATAATTCCTAATTTTACACATTACACATATTGTTGTTTAACTTGTCCGTTTGTTAGTTTGGTTATTTCTTAGAATACTTAAGTCTTGTGTATTTTTTTAAATAAAACACTTTTTGCTTATTTAATAGTTTTAAAGTAATTAATGTTTCAAATCTGGAATAATACATAAATATAAATTAAACATTAATGGCTTCAATTTGATGACTTACTTTTTAAATTAAAATATAAATCTTAGTAAAGAAATGATAACAAATAAAATATTAAACTATTCAGGGTTGTTTAGATTTTAAGTGACTTTCGGTCTAGAGCTGCCAAAAATACTATTGGTTTAGATCTGCAAAAAATAATTAAAGAATTTTAAAGGTTTTTGTGTTCTTGTACCTATGTAAAACATACACGACTTTTAGCATAGTTTGATAGCAGAGACATCTCATAGTACAAGTTACTATGTATAAAAGATAATTGTAACTAGCTATAAAAACACACGTTCAGTAGTTCACTCTGGTCGCATTTGCACAATTCCATTGACATTGCTTTTAGTAATGCAAGAAACTTTTTTTTATGTGCGATTTTTTTCAACAAAAAAAACCGTCTTTTTTCTGAAAAGAAATCGGTTTTGCGTTTTTTACCGACAGAGTCTTGTATAAAATCTCTATAAAACGTTGCAGAACAACAGTAATTTCATTAATTTAGTATAATAATTAGTAGCTACTACGACACTTATGCAATAACAAAGTTAAATCACAGAAAAAATGTAGCTCATCCCCAAAGTAAATTTTAATTATCTGTTCGTCACATTTTAACATTGATTCTTTTTCGTTACAAAATAGTAATAGATAACATATTGTATATATAGCACGTGGAAAAAACATATTACCGGTCTTGTCTGGTTAAAGAACTTCTTCTACTGATGGCTAAACGCAATACCAAGACAAGACAACATAGGTTTTGGTCTTCCTCTTGGTCTTGCACCAATTAGTCTTGCTTTTGGTCTTGTATTGATATCGTTAATCTCGGTCTTGCTCTTGGTCTTGAATATAGAGTTTCAGTTTTGTTCTTGGTCTTGCACGCAAGATTTTTGCAGTCTTGCATTTTTACACCGTATATATGAAACTTCACAATGAAAGTCAATGTTGTTAAAAAAAATGCGTCCGTTGTATTTTATAATAGATATATTTTTAAGTTTTGAGAATTCAGTTGTTTTGAAAAAGGAACAACGCTTTGGCATGTTTGAGGGATTTGCAGGCGCCGTACCGGTTTAAAATCCCTTGTAGGTGCTTTTATTGTAAACTAAGTAAAACGTGCTTTTTGGTACAAATTTACAGCTGTATTCATAAAAAATTACAATTGGGTTACAGAGCTCTTCAAACCTATTTTAGCATAAATGTCAAAAAACACTATTCATAAACGCGTTTTAGCTTAACAAACCTTTTGTAACAGTGTTGTAACTTAGCAATATTTAAAATAGGACCTACCCTTCTTTAAACCTATTTTAACTTAAAAAATTGTGCATAATCAGACTTTTTAAAGTGGAAAAATTTATTTAAAAGAAATTTAATTTGTTTCTGTATTTAATTTAATACGGATGCAATAGATGATATTAATATCCATTAATATTGTAAATAATATAATTGATATAATTCGCGACTTCGACTAAGATTTCAAGTGAATTTTGTCATCTGCTACAAATCTTGGTACTTTTTGGCAACACGTCTTCATAGTTTTACTTATTCTAATTTTTTTGAAATCAAGTTTATTGTTTGTGTTATCCTAATTTATTTCTCAAAATGTACTTAAGTTAAATATTACGTCTGTGCTATACGATCGGAAAGAAAATTCTGTTTTCTTTTAGGTATAAAATGTAATTCATATAATTCATTGATTTAAATAATTTTTTTATTTAGCATTTTAAAAAAATAAGCAGTTTACATTCAAGAAAGATGTATGTTATGCAATACCAAACTTATCTCCAAAGTGCCGTTATTACTGCATCGTCCGTTATTTTTTTTACATTTACAAATTTACTTAATATAATTACTACTACAAATGTTGTTAAACAGTTATTCAAAAATCGAATTGTAATGAATCACACCATACTTGCAAAATTATCTACCCAACAAACTATGTCAGCATTTTCTTTTGCTTGTTGGAGTCAGTATTTTGTGTTTTCAATTATCCTGACTCTTCCTTGCACCCATTCTTAAAATTGATGCTAAAAAAACTAAATAAGTTATTTTGAACACATTCAAAATGATACAAACCTTATCTTCTACAAGCTAATTTCCACTTCTTATTATCTTTTTACTATCTGTCATTATTAATTACTACCATAATTATTACTTGACAGACGTAACTAATAAACGCAAAAAATAGTTCTAATGTTTCGACGTTACCAACGCGACTACATTAAATTTACTAAAATCGGTATTTTAACTCTATTTTGAGTACTGAGAGTTTACGAACCGTTTATGAATGAATGAAAGTTAAAACGTTCTGTAAGCCTTAAAACACGTTTTAAATAAAACAAGTTTAAAGAGCATTTTTGAATATTTTTATGAATACAGCTGTTAGAATTTATAATTTGGAACTTCCCACAAGTTGTTATTTTACGAGTTATTTTATTACTTGTATATACTTTTAATAGATCATAGAAATGTGAAGAGTTTATATTCGATAAACTTAAAAAAATATCAAATTAATTCAAATAAGCTAATTTTGCTAAAGTTCGTAACAGTGCTTTTTTAACATTTTACTAATCGATAAGAATTAATATTTTATTGGTACCTAACTACCTATATGGTTTCTATTCATATGTGACAGGAAAATATGTTTTATTTAAAATTTATAGTATCGTTTTGTTTAAATATAAATTTACTTTAAAGTTTCTTCTTATGGAAAACTAAATTTTTTTGATTGTACACTGTAATTATAAAATGCTTTCCTGACATAATTTATTTTAATTAAATTACATTTTAGTCAAATTTCAAATAGATTTTTTTGGCTTAAATAAATATTTCATTTAAGATTATTATAGTGGTTACTTCTAAGTTATAATTTTATTTTTCAAACATCATTTTTTAAAACAACCCTTCTCCAAAAAACTTTTTACTTTTACGTATACATACAATAATTTTTTTTGGAAAAACGAATGTTTTTTATATGTGGGATAAATAAAAAAATGTAAATAATCGTTTGTAATAAGAAAAAAACTGCAGGAGTCTTGCAAGATAGTCTTGTTTTTGCCGATATCTTGCAGACCTAGTTTTGGATCCAGTCTTGGTTTTGCAACCTTAAGTCTTAGTCTTGGTCTTGCTAATGGCGTTGCTATCTTGCTCTTGGTCTTCGTCTTGCAAATCTCGCGGAACTAACACAAGACTGCAAGACCAAGACCGATTTTGGCTATTACTATCGCCTTCAGACATTTGCATTGATATAGTGCACATCTTATCAATTGTAATATAAAAACCGCTTATCCGAATTCACTTCAAAATTTTTTTCATTTGCTTCTCTAGATTTTTTTATCAAATTAACAAGCATTAGAAAGACTGTGTGATTAAAACAAAATATGCGGTCTTAATTTATTCATTAGCGTTGCATAACTATTATTTTTCATTTACTTTAGTAAACTGACAGTTTTTAAGATACTAAAGCCCACTTCTATAGTGCAAGTTTAACTTTAAGTTTAATAAAACTTAGTGTAACCTATCAACCAGGCTTAAAACACAAAGTGTTGTACAAATCCAGTTTAACCGTTGATTCAGTAACCCACAGTTTAGCAGTAATTTATATGTTTAATATTTCAATTTCTAGTAAGTTTGTTTTATGCATAATTAAGCCGATATCAGAATGCCAGAATCTAAAAATCTTATACTAAACAATTTGCGGAAAAATGAACAAAAAAGTAAAACATAGGAGTTTGAATATGTTTACTATTTAACTGTTTTTTAACTGTAGTCGACTCTAAAATGTTTGTAATTCCTAATTTTTGCTTAAACACATACAAAATCATATATTTTTGCGGACCATCTAGTAAAAGAACTCCAATTGAAAAAGGTAAAGACTGAGGTGATGTTTCGACAACCGATATCAGTTCCGTAACAAAAAAGAAGAGTCAACTGTGATGCCGAAAGTGGGTTTTAAGTTATCAATTCACAACATTGGATAATATTTTTTATAGAAATAAACATTTCTGGAAAAGCAAAGCAAGCTGGAACACTTGCAAAAGATAAATACCTGCATGAGTTTAAACAAAGATGATGATAAACTTAACTGCAAAAATCATGTTTTCAAAACGAATATGAATGTAGAATACACATAATGAAACAAGAGTCTAAAAAAATTGACATTTTGGACAAAGATTCTTTAAAGATAATTGAATTGATGGAATATAAATGTAAAAAATAGAATGATAGCATAATGTATGACATATTCAGTTACTATGCAATTAATCAAAGTTGTTCCAATGTTCGAAAATATTCAACTAGAGAAAGTCTTGTCCTGTTATTTACCAGCACGATTTCTTAAACCACTGGTACGATTTTAAATAATTGGAAAGCTTTTTCTTCAGTATTTATTGGTGGCAAGCCGCCACCAATAAATGCTGAAGAAAAACTAACAGATTTTTTTCATTAAATCACTGTTTTATTGAAAAAATAGAAGATTAAATATATTTGGACAAACTTTTTGGTGTTTTTTATTTAATAAATAACGAATTACACTATATTTAACTTGTTTTTTGTAATCAGAAGAAGAAACGATAATTGGAAAAAAAATATTGTTTTTTCTGAAAACTACGTTTTGTTTTAAAAAAAAATTGCATCACTTATAGGTTTACTCCCAATGTCTTTTACGTTGTAGTTTTATCCTGCAGTTTTATTTATAAATATTTTTAATTGTGCGCGTGTAAAATTAATTTACAAGGTTCTCCGCCTTAATAGCTATTAGACATACATGGCGTTTAATTGAAGTTATCGCAGAATATTATATAATTAGCAGTGGCCAAACACGTGTGAAAACAAAAACATACATTAAACTTTGATAAATACTGGCTGTAGTTGTAGAAATAGAAAAAAAACATGTTGGAGGATGTTACTATGTAGACGTCTTCTGTTTGTAATTTTATAATTCTTACGCACATTGTAAATGTTTTTGTTTGTTAATTAATTTATTTTTATTTGTGTGACAAGTTCAAACCGATTGATCATCTTGGACCTGTTTTATCGGCTGTGACGAAGTGCTCACAATAGCGTCACGAAACGTCGTCTAAAAAACTACAATAAAGGTGTCTCTATTACACCCATCGTAAGAGCGATCATCTATGTAACAAAACACAAACAATTTTTGCCAGTAATTTCAGTCAATCATGCTATAGAGGAAAAGAAAGTCCGCAAATCACCACGCTTATCGGAAACTTATATAAAGTACCGTAAGTAACACATTTTCTATTAGTGACAGTTAGCGCTCTAAAGATACAAGATGTAACGTTTTAGAAAACGTTTGTTTACGTTCACAAACAACAAAACAGCAAAGGCCTTCTTTTAGCTCAAAAGAAGGGACTAAAACCAAGCCTAAAAAGTTTGAGTACGACACGGTCTAAGTCAAAAGTCGCTTAAAATTTCTAACAAAAAAGATATTTTTGTAAACCGTAAAAAATGGATATTATTCTTTTTTGATTTGATCGTTAACATATTGGTACATTTATGTATTTGCAATTTCATTTTTAAGTAACCTGTCAATTTTCAAGCAAAATGGGTAACGTTTATTTTTTCGTTATCAAAACTTAGATTTTCTATTATAAGCAATAGGTGAATGTTTTATTAGATTGCAATCAACAAATGTATATCAAATAAACAAAAAAAAGTTGTATTAGATATTTATGAAAGATTGAAATTAACTTTGAGTTAAATTATTATAATGTCTGCAAGTTTTGAAAACGTTTTAATGAAAAATTAATTAAATGTATCCGATTTGTAGCTTATTTTTAGTTTGAAAATTAAATCGCAAGAAGTGTATCTGTATGCAAAAGACAATTTGAAGTTCGACTTTGCATAATTCGTTCAGTTGAACAAATTACGTAAATACAAAGAGAAGCAGCTGCACGTAGAAGTCGAGTACAATATCCTTATAGAAACTTCTCTGTGAAGTAAAATGAACATCCATTACAATCAGCAAGAAATTAGCATTCCGAAAGAGGCTTCCGCGGCTCTGGAATTTAATTATACACAATTCCGTGATGTAATATTTATGTATTTATTTAAATGCAATGGTAATCCCTTGGCCAGAACGAAACCGATGATGAGGGGAGTTTGAGCTTGCTTACTTTACTCGCTTTATTTTGAGAACCACTTTCGGAACTGTTTACGATCCACAACACCTTGGAAAGCTCTTAAAGCTTTTATTTCTTTAAGAAAATTGCAATGTTTAATTTTCGGAGTTGCGTTTGTTTTACGCTTTTTATATTACGAATACATTTTGATATACTATAGATAAAATTTATTCTCCCATAAAAAACGAACATGAAATTAAAAGCGGTTATTACGGAAACACACATTTTAATTTACCCATAAGAAGAAACGTAACTTTTTTAAATTCTGCTGAAGTTTGCGCATGAAAAACGTCTTTAGTATCGACTCTGAAATATTGCGTTTAACAACGTTACATAATAAAAGTTCACTACTTTCGTGTTCATATCACATGTAATAGAATTACCTGCAAAGAATTTTGATTTGTAAACGTAATCGCATAATAAAAGTCGTAATAATTCAACTAAACAGAACCATAACACAGTCATAAAAGCAGCACTTCTAAATTCAATTATCTAAAATTTGAGTTTCGAAGTACAACCTTCATTTAAATGCATAAAAAGTAGGAATATGACATTCTTGTGCTATCATAAACTTAAATATATTGGAACATGAACATAACGAAGTGTTAATAAAGGCATATAAGATCAAGTATTATGCTTTAGACTACGAATTCCTATTCATCTAAGAACTTCTGCAATTTCATTGCATTACTGACATGATTTACATTATTGAAGTTTACACGTTATAATTCATTAATGTAATATTATTCAAGCGACTTATTAGGTTTTTTTAAAGACTATTTAGAATGAAGAATTTTTTACTACAATATTTCTTTTGCAGACGATGCGTTATGTAGTCAATGTGGAAAATCCAGTTACTCTTAAATTGTTTACATCTCACGAGAAGCTTTTATAGCGTTTTTAAAGTATAAATCATTTACAATAGTTTCATAAATTTGTTCGTTTACAACACTATATCTCGATCAGTTTTTTTCTAGTTTCTTATTGTCAAGATATATGATACCTGAGAGAGTATTAAATTGGAATTGATCTAGATTTTTGTAATCGTCACACGTTCGTATTCACATTTTGTTTAGTACGATGATTCGGCTTTAATTAGTACTTTTCTGTTTGGTAGTCACCGTCAATTATTACTTAAACGAAACATATAGGTAATGCTACTGTCGATTATGTAGTTTTTATTTTTTTTGTTAAATTAAAAATGAGCATAAACTTTTAGTTCTGTCATTTATTTTCTGGTATTTAATGAAACTTATTGAAAACATGACTAGAAATACGTTTTTGTCAAGGTTTAAAGAAAGAAGAATAATTGTCACATTTGTAAGCTGTTAATTGGAAATTGTTGTGTCTCATAACTTATTTGTCAAGAAATTGTTTTGTACGCCGCGCTGGGCGTAATTGCCTACTTAATACTGATTACCATGCGATAGTTTTACGTTATTTTTTATAAATTTGAAACGTAATTTTTATCAATTTTTGTGTTTTTGTTATCTATTTCAAAAATTCTTTAAATATATGTTTTTGTTGATATGACTTTTTTGACTAATATTTAGTTAAAATTTCATTCGTAGAGCTTGAATGTGAATCTGTGTAATACAATTCTTAGGAAATTTACATTCAAGTTTGCATCCAAATTCAATACTCCTATAATTATTGTTATTATTATGGTTTTCCCAACGTGCTTTCTTAACATACATATTTAAATTTTGTTAGTTGTTAGTAGACGTATTTTTTTAAAGACTAATTTAATTAAAGTCTATTGTTAATTTCTAGTTCCAGTTTCTGAGAATGTAAGCTTGAGAATAAAATGTTAGTCTAGCTACTCAAAAATCAATTGATATAAATATTGTTTTAATGCAAAAGTTTATACGTAATATTATCATCTGTGCTCTTAAAAAATCGATTTAGTAAACAATGTGTTTTAGTTTACTTTCTAGTTAAAGTAAAGAGTGTCTTTGTGTTGACATCGTTATTACATAAGTGGTTTTTTACTGATTTTTCAATTATATTGATTTTTGACGCTTAATCAAAGATTTTACATTCTTCGATTCATGAGTAATTGCAAAACAAAGCTATCAGTGAAAAAGTTAAATTCTTCTTTAAAACCGATTCTTAAACTCTCATGGTTTATTGCATGGTAAGCGACTCACTGATATAATTTCTGCAGGATTTGTTTCTATTTCAGGTGTTTTTGGTGTCGTCAATCTATTTAGGTCAATTATTGTCAAAGTGACGTGTTCGCAGCTTCATGTATTCTTTTGCTGGATTCCTATTTTAACTTTTATCTTCGTTGCACTAGTACTATTAGGTTCGTATGGGTTGGTAAATGTTAGAAAACGTCATTTTAGTCTGTAGATTTGAAATGCGCACTCATAAATTGGTGCATTATTGACATTTATCAGTCATGTTCTGCTCAACTAATACGAAAATCATAAAATAATAAGTAAAACAACTTACCAAATACTACAGTTAACCTACCAGATCAACAAACACTTCGTTTTTTAACTCAGAGTATCATTTAAAGGGTATTTATCGCGCTGCAAAAGTTGCAGTGGCCAGCACGGTTTTTAATATAAACTAAATTTTATCTAATACCTCAAGCGGTTACAAAAATTTGTATTACCATCAGACATACTACACTAAATGGTACATTATTGTCGTAGTCACAACAGGTGGCGATATGCTGTTAATATCCAAAAACAGACACCGCTTATAATTATAATTATAATTATAATTATAATTATAATTGCTTAATTATTTTTCATGGCGTGCCAATCTTTGGCATGATTATTTGTGCGATACAAGTTTGAAATGTGCGATTATACATATGCTGCAATTTAATAGAATATACGAATTGACAACTTGGCTAAACGTAATTATCTTCAAAATAATGTACAATTCCCTGAGGTTTCGCCAGAAAATGTTAGTCTTCTACTAAGATCTTAAAAAAATATACTACGTGTGCTAAGAATTTACAGGCTTGGCTTGGTTTTTAAAAGCGTGGTTTAAAATTAAGCCAAATTTTTTAAAAACCAAGCCAAGCTTTTAAAAAATCAATTCAAGTTCAAAATTAGCCAAGCTAAGCTTTTACAGCTGAAGCTTTTAAACTTTTAAAAATAATATTATCTTGATATAAAATTTATACCTGTGAGCTTTTTCTCACATATAGTGGACAAGAACGAATATTCAAGTTTGATTTTATTTAAAAAATTTATTCTTTTACTTCTTCTTCCGCTAGCACATAAGGTGGTCTTTCTCGCACACACCTCAAAGTGAAGTTTATCGAAAGCAATTTACACAAATCACTTAGCATCAACCAAAGGACTTAATTTTGAATGGCTACTCTTGTTTTTGTTACAACCGCAGATAAACGTAATCAAGTACACAAAGTACATTTTGTTAGGTTAGATTGCTTTTTGCTGTGATTATTTTACTAACAATTTATTTTGAAAATGACGGAAAATTAAAGAAAACAGTGATTAACACAATACATCAAGACGTTTTAAAATACGGTTTTTACAGCATTTACCATATAGTTAAAATCAAAAATTAATCTCCACTTATTTAAATAGACAATATTTACCACACGTGAATAAATATATTACTGCTATTATCATAAAATGTTTATTTTGTAGTTCTTATGATTACATTAATAATTAGATAATTAAGTAAATCTAACTATAAATTCGACTTTATATATTAATCTTTTTATTACTCTCACGTACAAAGCATTGATAAAACTTTATTTAAATTTAGTTTCTAATACAAATGTATTTTTTAAAATTTACTGTTGCGAAAACTTTATTAAAAAGACTATAAATATAGAGGGATTATACACACATTTGTACTAATGTACATTCAAAAAAATCCTGTTTTTAAATTAAATTAAATACTCAATCGGCGGGTTGCACAAAGCTTTTGTTAAATATTTAATCAATGATTAACTACTAATCAATTGGTTAAAAACAATTTAATCATTAAAGAATATAATCTGTTGATTAAATATTTAACAAAAAAGCTCTGATGAAGCAAGGTTAACCATTGGTTAAGCATGAAATGGGTTGCACCAAACAAATTTTAAAAGTTAATCATTGATTAAACTTATTTAGTCAATAGCCTTATTAATCGACGCCTAACCATCGATTAGCGTTTAATTATCTCTAAAAAAGTTATATTTTATTCCCGTTTTTTTTTGTTAATTGATTATTACAAATATAATTAATTTTACGTTGAAGTTAGTGTTATTTAATTATGATAGGTTTTAAGTGAGATTCATTTTGTTTATCTATTTAGGTAAGTAAAACATTTATATTAATTTAAATTTTTTAAATGGCGCTTTATTACAAACTTAAAATATATATAAATATTGAATTCCTACTGTCTTGTACAACTTTTTTAACAGAACATGTCCGACCGTTCATCTGTATCGTCACTGTCTTCTTATGAAGAGGAATCTTGCAGAATACAAATAATACGCGAACGTAACCATTCTATAGAGATTTATGATGCCATCGAATTTAGAATGAGGTTTCGTTTCTCAAAAGAAACCGTAGCAGAAATTTTACATCTTTTGGCTGACGATATTAAACCAAGAACATTCCGACCAAATCCATTAGTCCGATGAATCAGTTACAGCTTACATTAAGATTTTATGCGACAGGTAGTTTTCAGCAATTAATCGGAGACAGTATGAATTTACATAAGTCGACAGTATCCAGGGTAGTAACAAGAGTAACCCACTGCATTGTAAGACAAAAGGCTACATATATAACTATGCCTCAACATGAAAATGCTATTAGACAAATTAAACAACAATTTTATCTAATTAGCAATTTCCCAGGTGTTGTTGCAGTGGACTGTACTTATATCAAACTCCAATCGCCTGGTGGTCCACATTCCGAGTTGTCTAAGAACAGAAAGCAGTATTTTTCTATTAATGCTCAGGTGATATGTGATCCTGGTTTAAAAATTCTGCACATTATTGCACGATGACAGTCCACTGTCAGTTGATTTCGAACAAGGACGGTATGAAAGTGGCTACCTTTTAGGTGATAGTGGATATCTCTGCAAACCCTATTTGTTAACACCTTTCATAAACCCTAATACTCCGGCACAGGAAGCATATAACAGAGCTCATATTAAAACAAGAAATCCAATTGAACGTTGCTTTGGAGTTTTAAAACGTCGATTTCCATGTTTGTCAGATGATCTTCGAATTAAAACAGAACGCCGTTTAGCTACAATTGTAGCTTGCTGTGTGCTACGTACACAACATTGCACTTCAATATAGTGACGTTGAACCACCACGTGATATTGCAGTAGAGCTCCAGCAAGATGATGTTTTTGTTGAAGACGTAGTTGAAGAGTTAATATAAGTGTCAGGTGCAAACCACAATGTGGTTGTTCGTAATGCACTTTTAAATATTGTTTTTGTTCAGTGACGTTTTTGAATTTTTATTTTCCTATAAATTAGTTTATTATTAGCAACTTTGTATTTATAGATGTAAGTATATTTAAGATTCCATTATTAGAACTGACCCTGTCTGAAAACTTAACTTAACAAATTTAACAAGTATTTAAAACGACACAAATTGTGATAATAAGCCAAACAGTTAATATTTATTGTTTATTAGAACAGTAAACTAAAATCATGTATACATTATATTAATCTTATTCTATAAATTTCTTTAGTTGTAATTTTTTTATTTTCATATCTATGATGTGAATATCCCTTAACAAACACATTTACTAAACCAACTAAAATCAGATAAATTTGTTTAAAAATAGATATACTTCCAACTATATGATTTAGTTACTGTTTGATTTTTTTATTATTGTAACATAGTACATATTTCTGTATGATGTGTTGCATATAATAATAACGTATATATATTTAATGTGATCTTAAAAATTCAAAAAATATTGACATTATGAAGCTTGTAGATGTCCAGACAATCTGAAAACAATATAAAAACCGGCCTAGAAAACTAAAAAATGTTTTTCTATAAAAGCTAAAAAACTCCATTTCAAAAAATAAATTTCAATTAATACTACCAAAATACACAGCACAATCGTCATATGGATTAACCAACGGTGTTACTTGATCAATCAATGTAGCCAAAATTTGCTCTTCCGGTGTACTAAGTACTGGTGTATAGGTTCCACCTCCTGTTTTATTTAATTCCCCCAAAAATTTAGGA
Source organism: Aquatica leii (assembly GCA_035610365.1). Taxonomy (NCBI): domain Eukaryota; kingdom Metazoa; phylum Arthropoda; class Insecta; order Coleoptera; family Lampyridae; genus Aquatica; species Aquatica leii. Next base: position 70,640,907 of record CM069435.1, read on the forward strand.
ATATCAACATACTACTTTATTATACTCAAACAGCTTACTTTGTCCTTACTGGCCTTTTTTTCTGTAAAGTGGAAATATCAACTGCTTTCATTATAGGTGCATATTAAGATTTACTTATATTATTTTCTGCTACATCCTTTTTAATCTTCCTTTTGATATTGCAGTAATAGTTGTATAACTGCTTTACAGTTCGCTCTCCGGTTTCATTCGAGACGACGCTATTGAATTCAACAGCGATTTCTTTCCATGTTTCTTGTTTTTTTGTTATAGCAAAAGCATTAGAAGATTTGTCCTATAAGATTTTGCTATATCTATTGTAAGGAAGGGAGAAGGAGATGGATTTAAAATTAAGTGATTGGAATTGGTAGTTTTGGAAAATGGTGTTTCATTATAGCATATTTTTTTTAAATGTAAGTTCAGATTTAGTTGGATAACGAAAAGCTTGATTAGCAAGTCATGTACGAATGTTATATATGACTATTAGATACATAAATTTACCTGTTTATTATTTTTATAAATTCTTCTTTTTCTATACAAGTAAAGTTTTTTCCTCGTTTACCCTTATTCATTTTTTGATTATGTTTTTTGATTTGAACGTTGCTAACGACACCGACAACTGACAAATCTATTCAAACCAAATTTAAACGAAATCGACAATACCGACACATATTTGACATTTCACTGCTTGTTTTGCGCCGTTGCCCAACATACTTAACAAGAATCTTCATTTTTGTTTTGTGCAACTCGTTTTTAAATTTAAGCAATGGTTAATTTTAACAAATGATTAGCAAACCATTTGATTAACTTAGTTTTGTGCAACCGGGCAAATAAGTAATGTAATTTTAATACATTTTGACGCTGACATGTATAGCATCTTATTCGGCATACTAAATGACGACGCGTTGTCCGTTCACTTCGGTACAAAATTATAAGGTAACCTATGCTAGTAGTCGGGTAATTGTTTATATTGTGGCAGTGAGCTGTAACACCTGCGGGGTACGTGTTCCAAGGCTTTAGACTACTTTGCGGAAAGAGTAAAACAAGTTTGAAAGCTTTATAAAGCTTAGAAGAACTAGAAAACCAAGCCAAGCCTATATCTACAAATATCAAGCTAGTTCAAGCTTTTGTTTTAAAAAAGCTCAAGCTGTTACGTTTCAAGCCAAGCTACTGGGCTTGGTGAATCTCTAAAGTGTGCAATGGTTTAAAGATTTGCCTAATTCTCTATTATATAATTTTAAAAAAAATTGATTAAAACTGAACTCGATTCTTTATGTTTGTGTGTTCTTACTTTCTTTAGAATTGTTTTAATTACAGGAAAGAAAATTGTACGGTTTAGGGCAAAAATATTTGAGACTAAGTTGTGAGGAACAAATTGTTATAGAAATTAATTCAGTGACTCAAATAAAGGTTAGTAATGCTTTTTTTATCCATTTGTGATTAGCAGTTTTAGCAGCATTTGTTCTTAGAATTTAGTTATAATATATATGTTTTAGTACCGTTACGCTTACTATTATTTTCAGTATTCACTAAGCAGCTTTTTTGTCATTTTTTTAAAAATCTTTTCAATAATTTGTAGATTGTCTTCTATTCCGTCTTCCGTGTCATGTCGAAACACTCTAAATAAACCAAAAATGTAATTTGGAATAACATAAATCTACTAGGATAAATTTATGTCATAATTTCTTAGGTTTGTCATTCACAAATTTCTTTTACAGACATCGCCAAAAAGACTATAAACGTTTAAGAAATGGCAATGTTTTCTTTAACTTTTACAATTTTTTTAGTCTACAATACAGAACCAAGGAGACAACGGCTACAGACTTGTCTTACAATTTGAGAAAAATAAATCATAATCCGTTTTTTGTTGCTTACTTACTAACATTTTAAGCTAGTTCTTCAGGTTTAGACATATACTACACGAGCCATAATTTTTAAATTATACTCATAATGTATAGATTACTATTAATATTTAATAATACACAAAAATGTTTGCAATTTTTTGTATTCAGAAACATAACCCAAATTAGAAAGTTATCATAAAAAATAAAAACGTTTAAATCATTTTCTTTTAATTTACAAACGTATGATCGTTGATTATACGTTGGTATTATTAACCATCGAATTGACAAATCCGTCCCTTACGGTACGATTTAAAATTTAGTATCATTAAGAATTTGTCAACATCCGTAAAAAAATCGCATCATTTAATCAACGTTCACGCATCAAAATACCATCATTTTTACATTAAAATGATACATTTAACTTTTTATTCAATTAAGGTCTGCCAATAATGACGAAGGATAAGAGGGACTAAATTAAAAAAACACATTTTTAAGCAATTAATTCAAAAAATTAGAAGCCTATATTTTGGTAAGCTCAAATATATTTTGGAATTGAGTGACGGTTCAATAACCTCCATCAATGTCAATTTTAAAATGATTTTAATCTGTCGCGCCCGGTGTTAGGTGCAATCAAAGCTAATTGAAATAATAAACATTTAAAAAGAGTCTATTTAAATACAAAAAAAATCCAGCAATTGGTTAATGCGTTAAATGATGAAGTAGTTTCTCGTTTTCTAAATAGCTTTTTTCGATTTGTTGTTACAACGGTTCTAAAGACATGTTTTTACGGTAGCTTACTTTCGTTAATTGGTTTAATTATTTTTTTGCAAAACAAAATGCCGTTTTTGTTTTAAACAGGCGCTTAATTAAAAGTGGAGAATTTAAGAAGTATTTAAACTGGCGATAGCAAAGTAAGGAATTACATTTTATGGGATGTAAACAGTCAATATTTCAACAACGGGGACAGTCAGACTAACGAAGGGACCGCATTTAGTTAATTCCCCGATAAATGAAACAAGGCACGTATTCTCGGTATCTAAACGACTTCCCATCATTGTAACACCAATTAAAAGAAGAAAACGACGCAGACGACTGTAAGGCGTCGCAGCCATCTTGAATTCAAAGTCCACCTTGTTAACATGATTTTTTTAGAACAGGTAAATGTAGTGGTTGTGGGCGTGGAATTACTTTCAACCACGCCTATTGGTAAGGTTGGTAATCGAACACTTGTCAGGATTAGGCCTACCTGTATGTCCTTGTAATGAAGAAAACACGAGCTTTAACATAATAGTGCTGCTTACTGATAGCCAGCTTTGTAGAGTTCTGGTTAATACTAGTACTTGTGTAATTTTATCTGCTTAGCCGTTGTAAACTTGCATACGATAAGTTAATTGCTAAACTGGTATTAAATGTCACTACATGATGTTTACGAGTGTTACTACATAACATTACTATTTCAAATAGAATAAGCCTTATGAACCTATAGAAACACTAATCAAATACTGTCAGCCGTTGTACTCGCCACAAATTATTATTAAAATACCGTCGAAGAAAGTTTAGGCACTAATGTACACTACAAAAATAGAAAAAAGTAAATATTTGCTTACTTAACAAATAATTGTTTTTTAAACTTTAATTCTAATTTTATCAAGTTAAATACGTAAACATTTAGATTGATTTATAATGTAAGCTTTTACTTTAAGAAATTAATGCAGCTGGTGCCAAATTTTTCTTTCTACGTGTAACATGCATTGTCTAACAGTGTCAAATCGATTTAAAAATACAATCGAGTAATTTTGGCTTGCTTACAACTTAAAGAATGCCTTTCAATTACTCGTCTTATTAATAGCTATTTACCTCCAATAAAAATAAACATAGTAAAAAATTATGCAGTTGACTTCGTAAATTGCAAATGCATTATTTTATCATTGCAAAATAACTAATCCGGATTTTCTTGAGTGCTTTATGGTTACTAAAATTTCTTTTTATAATCGTTGTGACATTGCAAAATTATTTGCAGATTATGTAGATTAATGACTGACAAACACACACTACATATATTTTTTCGGGTATTTATTTTTAATCTACCACGTCTAAATCAACTATTTGTTATTTATGTAAAAGAAAAATAAATTTATTGCCGCGCAAAATTGTTTACAGTTTGTATAAACACGTTGAAAATTAACTACTTAATAATAATAAATTAAAAACTCATATATAATATTAATCTTATAAACTTAAGAAATAAATCTTAAAAATGCAAAAAGCCAAAGTTAAAAATGCTTTAATACAATAAATATATGTAACCACTATTCTTAAAATAAATGTTTTTTTAAATTATTTGTGAAACTTTTGCAGTTTTTTGGATTCTATAGTCGTACAACAATTCAAACAGAACAGCTTTACGGACCACGTATTAAAACTAAAAAAAAAAACTATTTTAATCTGTCCCAATTAAATTTTTTTTTGCTAATAATATTCAATGTTTGCAGAAACTACTCAATTTTAACTTTTGCTAATGATTGCGTTATTACTGTAATTCATTTTTTTAAATAAATGTGAACCAGTTTTTATTTTGTTTAAAGATGAGCTTTTTAGCATAAAATCGGATGAGTTGTTATTTTTGGAAATAATCTCTTTAGTATATTTATCTAACTGTGACACACTAACACACTATATATCTTGCTTTTATTTGTTGTTTTTTGTTAAAACGTATTTTAATTTTAACGGTATCAGATGGAAATTTTTTCCATTATGATTCTTTTCTTTCACATAATTCCTTTTTGTAAACGTATAGACGTAACTTCTTCTTTGTTTTCGTAAACAACTTTGCTTCAAACCAATTTTTTATTTATTCATTTGATAATTTAATTTTCTAAATAAACAAATCGATAATCAAAAATACGTCAACACTTAAACTAACTAGTTTAAAAATAAAAAATAAAAAAGTAAAAAAAGACACATCGCATTTTGGGCTGGGCAGTTGGAAACAGTATGCTTGATTACCTGTTCAGGGTGTTTGCAATCACATTCTGCTAAAGTTCTTACATCTCCTCTGTGTAATGCAACACCACATCTGCTATGACTAGTGCGGATTTGGTCCAGTTTTGGTGAGTCAACATCAAGTGTAGTATCATGCACAAGAGCTTTACCAGACTGCTTTTTGAAATTGTTGCTATTAAAGTTAAAGTAACGTAGAAATTGCGTTGTAACAATGCTAGGCTATCGAGATTTAAGTCTACTTTTTCTTTGTTTAAAGTATAAGCGACTTTTGTTTTAGACCGTGCACCAACGGAACATCTAGGCTTTATAGGTTCAGTCCTAGTTTCTCCTTGTGACCTTTGGTTTTTGCTGGTTTGTCTTTTGTAAACCGAACCATACTGATGTTTTGCAAGACATCACAGTTTGCATTTTATGAGGGCTATTTGTTACATATAGCAAAAGTATTAGTTACGGTGCTTTGTACCATTTGCAATAAGCGTGGTAATTTACTGACTTTTTTTTCGTTATCTCATGGCTGACTTCTTCATTACCGAGAGAAAGTGTTTGTGCCATTGGTCATTGTGGTGAATTTTGATTTTTCTTCCAGAGGGTGTTACAATTAGTGCTCTAAAGATGCAGAATGTCAGTTTGTTTGGGTTCACAAACATTTTAACTTTATATTTGTTTTTAGAAGCAACTTTTACATTGAGACACAATCTTACGTTGACAGACGAACGTATTAAGGTACCAAACGCAAATTAACGAATACACTTTATTGATAATTAGAATTTTTTAAAACTACGTTTAAGTTTACCAATAAAAACGAACTAAAAAATTTTAATTATTAGATTCCAACAATAAAAAATTTTTTTTTCTCACTTTGATGAAAACTTCGACTTTGCGTGAGAAAAGTGTCATTCTTTTCCTGCAAAATATTAAATTACTTTCGTTTGAATTTTTTTTAAAATGATGTTACGTTTTAAAATATATAATATAAATTGAAAAGTGCCCAACTTTGGATTAACTCTGCAAAATTTGTGTAAATTGAAAAAAATGTATTAAATGATATTTCAAAAATATAAAATTTAAAAGAAAAATACATTGATGATAAATAAATAAGTAATAAATTGCTATTACAAAAATTTTTTTGAGACTGGGCGGTTTTTTCCTCCAACCCTCGCCGGGACTTTGTCTCTGAATCCTCTTGTGGTTTAAATAAATAATAATTTTGATCATTAAACAAGTTGGGGTTCGACTTTTTTTTAACCTGTATAGACAGACTCAGCTCAATTTTATTTTTATGTTAATCGAATTTTTCATCCTGGTGTAAAAAAAATATGCTAACAACAACAATTCGTGGGGGATGTTCTACTTATTTTCCTTGGTACGATATATACTATTTTTTTTGTACTTGATAGGATAGTGAAGGCTCGTAAAGAAAACTTTCTTTGTTAGCAACAATTTTCTTCACTATTTCAGTTAGCGACATTTTTTTCATTCATTTTATTTTTAGCGTAAACTGTAATTAAACAGTTTGTTAAATTATTAAATATTTCACTCGAAGATGAGTAAACTGACCGCAACGCAGACACTGATAAATTAAAATGTATTACTTTGGTTGCTTCTACTCTTGATTTTGACGTTTCAAAGGTCAAAGATTGCTCTTCAGTCGAACTATTACAAAAAAAAAATTTTAAGCAAAATGCTCGCTGATAGCCTTCAAAGCTGTTTAGCTCCAGCAGCTTTAAGTACGCAGCAATTTTCTTTGGTATCTTGTAGAAAGTGTTTGTACCAATTGGTTGCTTTGTACACTTGCGCTGTCCATAAAATAAAAATAGTCTGCAATGGTTCTGGTCTCAAATTCAAATACTTTTTGTAAAACTCAATTCCGTTTACTTCATTTTCCTTTGCAGCTGTATTTCGATTATTGCATTTTCCTTTGCAACTGTAAAAACTCGTTTTTTCTTTGTTTTTGTGTTGTGTAATGTTATCACCAAGATATGCCCTGGATATACGTATACGATGACGGTAATATTTGGACACGCGACAAAAAAACGCATGTAAAATTGGACGCGCGACAAAAGGACGCATAGTAAATAGTACTTTGCTGCACACTTCTTTTAATTTATTTTTTGTTTGGTATTTAAATTTGGTAACAGCGCAATTGTAAAATTCAAATAACCGCATTGAGAAGTCGTTACATTTTTCATAATAAATACGTGTCATTAGAAAGCGAATGGTAAGCTTTAAATGAGCGCACTTAAAAAACGTTACACTAAAAGAATCCTAAAATTTCAAACATCATTGACTATAAGTAATATTATCAAAAACAATTAACTTTTTGGGTGTATAATAGGCGCAACTGCATTGACAAAGTCGCAACATTCTTTGCTCTGTAAAGATGATGCTGCAATTTGTAAAAAGTCAAAAATGCAACGATATGTTAGTCTACATTATTATTTAATCGTGTGCTCACTACAAGTGCAAATGTTCTAGAAGAAAACATACATTGGAAAACGAGGTCGTGAAAAATTCTATTCACAACCATATTGACGCTGCAAAGTTAGAAACAAGAAAATCTGTCAATAAAATGAAGCAAATTTTCGAAAACGTCAAACAAACTCCTCAAGCTATATTGACTCATATATCCGAAAATATTTTTTGTGCTGCATCAGGACAATTACCTTTGGTTTCTTCTATGAAACGAACCATACAACGCGTACGCAAAGAAGTAGAAATATGCCTCCAGAAGCTTAACGGAGCTTGTTTTACCTGCCGAATACCAACAGACCAGTCGTGGTGAACCTAAAACACTAGTAGGCGGATGGTACATTTAAGTCAGCTTCACCGTTATTTAGTCAACAGTACAATACAGTAACGTAATTACCGCTGTATATGCATTGCTTCCAAGCAAAACAGAAGAAACGTATACATGTTTATTTTAACAATTAAAAATGATGAAAGCTAGGATTGCGGCTAACAAAGATTATGGTGGATTTTGAGAAAGCTTCAATTAATGCCCTGCAAGCACAATTTCCAGAAACCAGAGTACGCGGGGGTTTGTTTTATTTCACACAATGTATATGGAGACATATATTAAAGGCGCAGGATTACAAGCAAGATACAGTGATGATCCTGATTTCGCTCTAAATTTGGGACAATTAACGGCTCTCGCTTTTGTAGCAGAAAAAGACATTGTTGCAGCATACGAAGAATTACTTGATAGCAATTTTTTTACGGAAAATGAAAATGTACCGTTAGCAGTGACTAATTACTTTAAAGATACATGGATAAGTCGTTTAGACAGGAGAATGAGACGAAGACAACCATTATTATCAACGAATATGTGAATTTGTTACTCATTGATAGAGGAAAATTTACCGGAAACTAACAATGCTGTTGAAGAATGACACAACAGTTTTTCTTCTGTTCATGCTGCGCATCCCAGTATATGGGCATTCATGAATGCTTTAAAAAAAAAGCAGTTTAAATATATTACAAATAGAGTAATACGTTGCCGCCGCACAAAAAAGTGTGTAAAGACACTGCAAAAAGAATTAAAACAACGAGTACGACAACAGAGTACTACTGGAATCTTTACAAGGAATTGCGCACACTAGCTAATGACAAACTTCAAGGCTGACGCCGTTTATAAATTTAAATAATAATAAATGGATTAAAAATTAAAAACTTGAAAAAACTAAAAAAATATAGAAAAAAGTAAAAAAATATTAATGACAAGACAATAGCTGCTACAACCACATAAACATTTAAGGTTCTAGTATACCTTGTAATACCTTACTTGGACGGTAGAGTGCTTGCCCCTAAAAGATATGCTACTAAACGTACTTGCTAAAATTTTTTTCGTACACATCATGTTAGCTGACGTATATAAAATATATACCGCCCATTGACACTTTTCTTACCTGCTTGTTTAACCAAAACTCAAAGGTTTAAAAGGGAAAGTATTTTTTTATTGTGTACCACAATACAAAATTTCTTATAAAAAATAAAATAAGATATTTTCTACGTTTAGCCATGTACCTTTTTGTTTCGGTAAAATTACATATTAGCATAAATAAACAAGTATAAGTTGTTACTAAAAATAATAAATAATAATACATTTTTTGTTTAATTTCTTAGTAGTGGCCACATATAGTGAAAGTGTTTATTTTATAAATATGTAAATATAATTATTAGATCAATATTTTTAGATAAATTACAAAAAAATAAACAAAGTAATGTAATTCAAAATTTAACCAATTTCAAGTTCGATAAGTAAATAAATAAATGCACTCAAACAAGATTTTTATTTCTGTATTCTGTTTAAAGTCTATATAAAATATTACAATAATTCAATTAAGAAATAACTAAATATTTAAATAATAATTGTATAATTAATAAATTTTAAATTAGAATAGAATTTTTTTAAATATCGATGCTCTGTAAATCAAAAACTTAGTTTTACGTAATTTTTTTTACATTAATGGTTTTGCGCAATTCTAAAAATATATGCAAACGAACCAATTAAAGATCTTTACTAATAGATTTTTTTTTTGGATAATTGCTTCTGTGCTTGTAAAATGCTGGGAGAATCTCTTGCACACAGTCCGCGAGAAATGCGAGGATCTACTAGTTCGGGAAGAACACAGTTTCCCCAAAAATCAGCTAATTTTGGTAGCATATCATTAAACCAAAAACTACTATCTTTACTAATTTCTATTACCTCAAGATCCACATTAGTAAATAATACAAAATAGCATTTGTCTTTGTTGGTAACATTTAACTGTCCTTGCACTTCGTAATAATATTTGTGCTTTTTGTTCAATTGTAAACGATCTTCCGTGGAATCATATTGTACACACAGTTTTTTATTATTTTTCACACTATCTTTAATTTTACAGTCTCTGATGCTATATAAACATTTAACTTCTATTATAGAGTTATCATGTATTAAACCGTCTGGTGAAGCTCCGAGATATGGAGACTCTTTACAAATAAAAAAGCCGCACGGATTTACTTGTAAACCCGTTTTATCTGTAAATTTATTTAAAGCTGCTTCTTCATTTATTCTGCCATATCTTGGTGTACTGCATCTTTTTCTGCAACAGTATAAAGCAACTGCTTCAACAGGCGATGACAAGAAGTTGACGGTCTGCGTAAACAGATGGTACCAAACCAAGAAGCCGTCAATCTATCCCTTCTAATGTCAAACCACAAAGGATTTAAATGTTGACCAACTGTTGCCCTTTCAATTTCTGCAATACGTTCGCAGTCTTTTTGCAACTCCATTAATTTTTCATTCATTTTTGCTTTTAATGTTGTTTCAGTTAGATCAGGTAATGCTTCCTGAGCGTTAGGACCATAATCTTTATCACTCTTTGCATTGTCATTCTGGCGCTTTCTTTTTTTTTATATAAATTATTTTGTTGTAGCAAACGCATTTTTTCTCGTTTTTTGCAAAGCGACGTTAAGTTGGGCCTTGCTGTAATCATAGATAAATGCCATGATGGTCCTGAATTAAAAGCTAACGCTGCTCCAACGCATCTTCTTTGGTACGACCCTCCTGTTGTATAATTTACTCTTTTTCCACCTGAAAATTTTGTTACTAAAGACATATATCGCTCTGCATAATTTGTTGTTACATTTCTCTGCAGGCGATCGGCTTTTCTTATGACATTATTAATACAGTTCTCCACTTCCTGAAACACGTTTGCGTGTTTTAACAAACTTGTGACATCTTCTTCTCCTGACGATTTTCTGTTGCACACTGCATCTCTGCATTGAGAATGACAACCAAAAATGTGGTACGGGATATTTCGTAAATCTTGTTTGAGAAACTCGACATTGTCGCAACGAGTAATTGCTGTTCTAACATTAATAGCAAATCTGGGAATCCTAGTCTTCAGTATACGACGAGCCTCTATGTTTAAATTAGTTCGCGTAACAATTTTGTAGAGATTAGATGTAAAAGACCGTGTTACGTGATTAGCACATTCTAACTTGCACACCGTACGACCATAAGACACACTTTTAATTATTTTAGCATACACGCTCGAGTCTCCATCACCAATCATGTATTTATACCTTAAGTTATAATCTATCTCACTTCGTTTAAACCCTTCCACTATAATATCCTGTTCGATTGACGTCGATGGTCCTTTATAATTAATAAAACATACATGTTTATTTTTAGAACAGTTAACAGCACATGCATAACAAAATTTATTTCTAACGCCAATAAATAGAAGTTTTTTAGTTTTAACACCAATTATGCACGCAACCCCAGACATTGATGAGTAACCGTGCCCGTAGGATCGTTTTGCCCATCCACCATCAACCACAACGGTAATGTAAGCTACTCCACTATCTACATTATTTTGGGCTAAAGCTAACTGTCGTTCTTCTTCAGCTGCTCCTATTCTAGTTTCATAATTCATAAATGTATTTCGCGTCATACTTGGAATGTCTACAATTGTCAAAAACTCTTACAATTGTGCATATCCAATTCCTATGCTCAAACTTGCCCAAACGAGGAACTTATTTATTTCTTTAGAACGATTTATAGGTTGCGTACTTATATTTAAAGTTTTGTCACAATTATCGCAATAAAATTTTAGCTTTGATAGAAAACCTACTCGACTTTCGCTGATAAATTTCATTTTGCCCATTGTGCAATTTAAATCGTGCGTCACAAGTTTTTTGGTTTGTTCTATAAAAAAACTAATATCCACCATTCGATTTCCCTGAAGAGTTTAGTGGTTATCGACAGGTTTTGCAGTTTCGATTTCTAAACTTGGTAGCTCTTCTTCGAAGATACTGTAAGGTAAATCAAAACCTTATAATCTCACGTAGATTAAATTGTTTTTATTGAATTAATAATATTGTAGTAATTTATTAAATTGTAGTTTTTAATAACAAACTAAAATAAAATTTTTTTTGTACTTTTTTTAAAAATATTCGATTCGATTACTTCAAATAAAATTAAAATTTTAGTTGGAAAATTTTACATTAGATTAAGCACAATTAAGATTTGAGGGCAAATCAATCTATTCTTACCTATTAAAATATTCTACATGCTCGGTTTCATCAACGTATTCGTCAGATGTACACGTTTTAAGCGCTTTTTCACGTTTATCGCGAAGTCTTTTGACAACGGAAGCTCTTCCTCGCTTCTTTGTTTTAGCATATGTTCTGCCTTTTTATAAATATAACTTTATTTGCACAAAATAATTAAAAAAGATGTGAAAATGTTAGGTACTTTACGAAAACTAAAATAAGTACTTGTTTTTATTTTCAGAATGAAAACAGGTTCATGACTCGTTCTGTGTATATAGCTGTTGCTTTCAATAGTCTATTGTTAACATAAATCCTCAAATACTTACTTACCTGACTACCCATTTCTTTCTATCCGTAAGTGTTCTTCTATTTTCTAATTTATAGCAAGATTGGAAATAATCAAATCCTATTTTTTCTTTTCAGTTATTTACATTTAAACATTTTATCAAATAATTATGAATGTAAGTAGTTAGTCTATACCATGACGAAATTTGAAGTAGATGTCACGAATTACAAAGTAATTATGTCGACTTTTGATATTAAATAGTGTGAATAGAATATCAAAATTAATTTTTAACGTTTAATATTGCATACAATTTGATTGTATTTTGTTAAAGTATGCATTTTGCTTTACATCATATACATATATATAAAGATATTTGCAATAAAAACTGCAGTAATCAAAAAAATTGGATTAAACCGTTTTTCGTTAGTTAGAACAATATTTTAATTTTTTTTAAATTACTAAGTAAAACATGTTTAAACAACAGTTTTTAACTAGTAAAGTTTATTGTAACTAACGAAATCTCCTTAATTAATATAATTTTGGTTCGTATATTTTTGTGGATTGTAGGACCTTAAACACGCCAGTATTTTAATTGCAGGTACTAAGCCTAGATAAAGTGTGAGCTATACGTCTTTTTGTCGCGCGTCAGAATATCCGCGTCCTTTTGTTGCAACACCGTATGTCCCTAATTTTTTACATCATCTACTTTTAGTAGTTGTAATTCTGGTCCATGCAACGCAATTACCAACACTACCTTCATAAGCAAAAAAAATAGCATCAGTAGTTTTTTCTTGAAACTTCTTCTATCAATAAAACGAGAGATCGTTTGCAACATAGCCGTCATTTTAACGTCTTAGGTAAGCCAGCAATTTTTAATATGCAGAAATGTTCTCATTTTCATTTATTTGTAAAGTACTTTTCAGTATCGAATACACTGACCATAGTGAAGTTTTAAGAGTTTTCACCTAAGAAATCTTAAAAATCAGTGGTATTTAATCTTATAAATAAAACAACTTTTTTTAACAAAGTATGCAATTAGAATATCTTTATTAGCCATTTGCAGATTTTTTTCATTTCTCCAGCCAGAACGTTGTTGGTAAGTTTTCTTGTACTTTGCTTTTTAGGTAATAAACTTGACTTTGAATTTTGTTTATTATTCTCGTTTCATTGAATCATTTTCAATAAACGTTTTTTGACAATTTATTAAATGCTTCTCTGTTTATAATAATTTGTACCGTTTTTTTTTGTTTTAATGAACGTCTGGGGGGGCTCCCGCCCTATAGCCCTTATGAGACGCCACTGATTATATCACTAGCATAATCTAATCTACGCTGGAAAAAATGCGTGTATTTTTACATTACGATTACATGTCAGTTACAGTAAAAATTAGTTTGTTATAACTAAAAAGCGGAAGTTGTGGCATTTGCAATTTTTTGCAATTTCTGCAATTTTTGGTGTTATTGCAATTTTTCAGCAATTTTCAACAATAATGCAAATTTTGTTGCAATTTAATAATAAAATTTAAATTACAAGTAAATTCTACATTTAAACGTATTTTAACTTTAAGTTTTTCCCCGTTTTTCTTAGTAACAACGATAACAAATAGCACAATTCTGAACTTCTATTGTCTGCAATTTTGCTAGTTTTTAATGCAATTTTTGAAAATTTTATATGCAATTTATGGCGCAATTTTTGTAGATTTTTACTGCCACAACTTCCGCTGTTTAGTTATAACTGTAATATTTTATCCTTTTTTTTTGCAGTAAATTTAATAGTAAATGTAAATTGTCTAAGTATTTATGTAAAAATCTAATTTTTTTTACAATATATTTATAGCAAATATAATTTAAGTCATTTTGTAACAAATGATTTTTGTAATAAAATTACATCTTTTTTTTTTTCAGTGTAAGAAGACGTTTTTATTTTAGTAGGTATAAATTAGTATAGCATGAAAACTTACTATTTCTACACCAGTGCTGACAGTGTTTTATTCAATCTCTCTTAAAACTGTAACATTCATGTAAGGTGTGCTTACACTATGCACTTTTTCTCGTAACACAAACTTTAAAAATAAAAATTCCTGTTGTTTAATTGATGTAAAACAAAAATTTTTAAGGATACACAAACAAGTTATTAAAAAACAGAGAATAAAAACACAGTGTGAAACAATGCTTTTTAATACAATTTAACATTTCAAATGACGTTGATGTAACTAACGTCTTGTTGTTTAAAAACAGCAACTTTACAAAGCTAATAATCAAATAGAATTCATCAATGCTTACGGACGCCTTCAAATACTTATATAAAAAAATCAAAACCTTTTTCAAGATGCGGCTATTAAAACTGTTACTTCAAGGTGCGTTTTCCTGAGTAATTTATAATTATTTTATTGTAAAAGACTATTAAACGTTTACGAGTCAATTACATCCCTATCTATTTCTGTGTATCTAATAACACTAATATCACTAATATGTTTTATAATCTGTTAATTACTATTAATGCGAGGTTACTTTATTACTCTTTTTATGTTTAGTTTTTGTATAAAACCCATGTTAAGTCATTAAGCAGCATAGCTGTACAGCGCCATAAAATCTGACTTATCGATTAATCAGTCACTTTATGTGTATATTACTGTAGAAGCAATCACATATTGTAGTTTTTGTTTTTTTGTCATTCGACGATTTTGCACAAGTGCAGTTTATTTTATAACAAAAACGACAGCCTAAATCAGAATGTCATTTACACGGCCATAATTCAATGCAATTAAATTTTAATGTGTACCTTGTGCATTGCAGAATTGGTTTCGATAAATTCGTTGATGATTACACGGCAATGTTTCATAAACAGTTTCGTTGGACATGCATAGACCATGTATGTTTGACTAGACGATGAACTGCATTTTATATTATACTCGTTCATTTATTACACGTACAACGATGCATTCGAAAAATTAATGAATGCAAATAAATTCTGCACGTACATTTGGTTTAATAAAATATTAGTTTTTAAAGTGCATTTGAATTAAGCGACTAACATCATTTTCATGAAAATATTTTCAAACAATACAATGCATTTGTAAAGTGGTACAAATATGAAAAACCAGTTATTTTTATTGTTTTTTTAAAATTCATATACTTAATTAAAAAAATTTCTTTCTCAACGCTTGTTGGATGTACAGAACTTTTTGGGTAAAATCCAAATTATTTTTGCTATAGAGCACATATGTGTATTAATAAACACTTAGATACTCGCCAAAAAGTACAATTTTTTAATGTTTATTTAATATAGATTTGATTACAAAATTATTTAAGGCAAGCTTAAGTTAGATAACCCCTAACGAGTAATAAATATTTTAAAAAGCAAAGTGTTATGAAAAAGACGGTATAGATTAACTTTATAAGAACTTTAAAATGTTTAAACCTTTTTTTGTAGTTAAATCTATTTAAACAAAATTAAAATTAATGTAAACAAACTTAATTTTTATTAGTAAATATTTATAGATATTGAAAAATGTTGCTAAACATTTATTTAAGATAAACAACCGTCATATCATACATGTACCGGATTATAGTGTGCCACCGCAATGCTGTCGCCACTCTCCTATAATTAATTATTCGAGTTAGTTAAATTCGTCTTCTACCAAGAAACTCACATCAACGGTTGTTATTTTTTTTTAAATATTAGTATATGTCCTTCACATGAGATAAAAAAAATAAAAGAATATCAGAGCATAAAGTGGAATTGACCGTGTACAGCAATAAAACGACCTCAAAGAAACGGCACTAAAAAAGATTTCTTCAACACTGCTATTAACAAACAAAGCTTAAATATAACTTGACAGCCATTAAAACATTATTATACCACAGTAAAACTCTTATCAAATCTATAAAACACGGCAGTTTTAATTTACACTCTATCTGTAGACAACACAATATAAACAGTTTTTTAACTGCACCTATACACTTTGGATATTTTTCTTGTTTTGGAGTGGCTCCAATATATCATTGCCTTGATGGTGTTGCGATACCACCAAACAGGTTTAAAAATGAGGTGCGGTAGAAAACAATTAATTGAATTCAAATCTGATATCGTAATGATATACAACATTTGACCCAACGATTTGCATTAATCTAAAACATTTACAACAATAAACTTACAACGATCAGATTGGCGCTTAAATAGATTTGCGGTGATCCAAACGACATTAAATTAATAAAATAATGTTAAAATGCGTGGGCGCGGATTAGTGTGTGATATTTAGGTTGGAAGTCTTCGACAGGTCCTTACTAAGGATCAAGCTTGTACGACTATGTAATGTAGAGATGTGATCAGCTGCTTGTCCCATGTCTGGCCTTACTGACGCCAGGGACCATGTTCAAACCAATTATAACACCTTTAACAACTAAATGACTTCGATGGGCATGGTCGACAATGCACAAAAAAATATCGAAATGGATAATTTATAGAGAAAATTACGTTGTACACTCTAAAAATTCGATTAAATGCTTTACTGGTAGCATTAACAAAACTTTTAGTAATTGCCTTAACGGGTGTAAAAATCGATACAATGGATTATTTTAGTGTTTCACGGTATTTAACACGATAAGTGCTACCATTAAATAAGTTTATTTGATCTTATTTGCAAAAGACGTGTAACAAACATCGAATTAAAAAAAAAACGATACGTTTTCAGAACTAGGTTTGTAAATAGAAAAAAAATATTTTTTAGTAGCTTTTAACTTATTTCTAAATACGTATATAATATAGTAAGTTAAATGAAATTAAGATACTACAACAAACAAAAATTTCGAAAATAACACAAAAAAACATACCATACCTACATATGTATATAAGTATTAAGAAAAAACCAAATATTTTGGCGTAAGAACGCAAGAACGTTAAACACATCAACAACGAGCCTTTTTAAGCATTCGTTAAGATAATAATGTCTATAATAATTATTACTACCGAATAGACCGATTAAGACCTAAAAAAATAAAATAATATAATCAGATAGTGTGTCATTAAGAATTAAAATATGTTAAGAGTCTCTTCAAAACTTAAGTTTCCATTTTGAACTTAAAATCTCCAATAAGGGTGTTTTACAATCGTCGTTCAATTTCTAAGCCGTGGTTAAACTGAAGTTCAACTAAATCTTAATAGTTGACAATCCTAAAGACGGTCGTAGCATATATAAATTGATACTAAAGAATGTTTTAACAGATAATGACAATTTGAGTGAATTATTTTATGTTGCAGAGCATCCTTGAATAGCGACATTTCACAGGTCTCGAGAAAATGAATGAAAAAAAAATACAGTATACATTATCAGTATTTTATATTAAGCAATACGACACCTTGTGGATGTAAATATAACCATCAATGGTAGTATTTTTCTTTATTTATTTGTGTTTTAGAATTTCGTTGCTATTTTATTGTTTTTTTGTGTTTTGGAATTAGTCTTTTTTAAGACTGCTATAATCTACTGTGCTCAAATTTGTATGTAAGTAATCGATTTAAAGGTCTAACTTTACAATAACTTGACAAATTGACAAATATTTGTCTTTTTCGGTATTCCGTTTCTTAGAATGTGGAAGAACAGCAATATTGCTGGCTCTTCTTGGATATTTGGACGCTGTGCCTTCATCGAGATGTATTACCAACGTTGAAGCAATTGCTAATGCACATCATGTTATAACTTCCGTAGTTTTGAAGAGAACCTTGCGTTAATAGAAATATGTGCCTAAAAAGTAGTGCTTTACAAGATAAACTGAACGAAATAAATGGATAATTGGAAATTATCGACGAAGTTGGTAAGATAGTAAACTTCGCGTGTTATTCCAACACTATGCTATTTTATGCTGACTATGTTTTGATCTATGTTGAATCTTTTTTGTTTTGTCTTTTATTTGCTAACAAATACGCTACTCAATTGTTATATAATATAGGAAATAATGTAAAAATGTTCGTCGTATCATTTTTGACCAAATAATTGACTGTTACTGTTTCCAGACGTATTTAAAATATGATTCTTAAAAACAATTTTACATTGCGACAGTATTTAATAAGCATTGTTTACAAACTTTACTAAAACCGAAACCACCGTGATTTACAGAGACCGCATTATTGAAGAAAGGACTCAGTTTTTCGGTAATACCAAAATACTTTCCTTTATTAGTCAGTGCCGTTTAAACAACATGGTTAGAATCAGTACAAACGGAAAAATTTAAGTAGAAACATCACCAAAGAGCCGACAAAGGAAACACTAGAATTATTATGGACTCTAATATCTAAGACCAAAAAATCGAAGAGATTTTATAAGGGAACTATAGAAGATTTAATAAAGATACAACAACAAGTATGGATAGGAAGATCTACTAGAAATTGAAGTTAAAATTATGCAAGAGATTTTTAACACCAAGAACAAAAACTACGCTGACACCGCATCACAAACCTATCTATATGGACTACTCAAAATATATAAAATCAACATGCCACTTTGGACGATAACCAGCTCTCGCAATGGATTAGTTAAGCAAGTTTCTACTACCCATCGTGCAATCATTTCAAGCCAACAGCCCATCCTTTATCAAAAACTCTAAACATTTCGTTAATATCTTGAGGACAGTAAAACTGCAACAACAACACCAGTTAGTCAGCTTCGACGTGGAAAATCTATACACTAATGTTCTAGTTTAAGAAGCACTAAAGATTATACGAAAGAAGCTTTAAGAAGAACATATAGGTAAAAACCGCGCTACAAGTTGAAGGAATAATGAAGCTTCAAGAATGCTATCTCAGAAAATCATATTTACAGAAATAAAAAGATTCTTCGCTTAGGACAACAGCTTTCCAATCTCTATTACGCTTGCTAACATCTACTTGAATTGGTTGAAATCTCAGGTAATAGAGAAAGCTAAATTTAAACATAATATTTGGCGTAGGTATGTAGACGATACATTTATCAATCGGAACCACAACGATCGACAACGAGATCACTTCCTGCATCACCTGAACAACATCAAGCCATCTATCAAAATCACAATGGAAAAAAAACGGAAAGCTTCCTATCATTCTTGGACGTTCACGTAAAGAGAAACAATGAAATAATTAAAACTAAAATAACACAGGTATCTATAAAAACTTGTGTTGATTCAACGATTATTTTCATTTGGTTTTATAGCTTGTGTTTAGGTTTGGCATTAGTTTAACAACAGTTTAAACAATCAAAATATTAGTTTACATCTGAGGTTTATGTCGGTTTTATTATAAATAAGTCAGTATATGGACGTTATCTAACTTAATCTTTTTGTAATTTTTAATTTTTTCATAATTAAAGAATTACGTGTACAATTTTTGTTTGACTACTGATAATGAATGTTTTAAATAATCTTATAGTACAGTGCGCGCCGCTTAATAGAATCCCATTGAGACTTTTTGATAACAATAACCGGATAACAATCCGATATTCAAAAAATAAATGTTTATTGGTAAGATAGAAATAGTAAATACATATAGTGTGTATTTGATTGACAGGTTATTTATGTAGACGATGAAATTATAGCAACAATAATGGCCAAAAATATTAAAATAACTGTTTTAATAAAACATTTATAAACATTAAAATTTTGAGCCGAACAAATTTCAAATTAGGAAACTGTTGCATTAAATAGTTTATTGTTGACACCGTTAACAAAAATAAATAAAAAACAATGTTATGATGTTTAATTCACTGTTCACATTTTTACTTAGTAATTTGTTGACACTAATAGTAAAAAGAAATACAAAATAAGTTTATCACATAAGGCGTAGCTAAATTAAGTTATTATTTTAAGAACTGGACATTCTTTCTAAGTACACTGAAAATACAAAGTAGCTCGAAGATAACATATTTACTGATGTTCAAATGAGGTAATGTTACGTAGGTCAGTCAAAATACTTGATTAAATAAATAACACTGCAAAAATAAAGCTAAATATGGAAAACAAGTATTTTTAGGGTACAATGATTACATTAAAAAAAAACTCATACACAATAGGTTATTGGTCATGTACAGAAACAAACTTGAGAAGAAAATTGATAACATAAATCGAAATTATGATTACTATACACGATGCTTTTTCTATGTAGTAGCATACGTCTGGCCCGTTGTTGATAACAATACCCGACTGATAATATTATCCCTGATTTCAATAGGCGGCGTGCACTGTAATTGCTATTTAAATAAAGTCAAAATAATTTAGTTTTTGGTCTATTTTTTTTTATCAGCCTCCATCGTAACATAACAGTTGTTATAGTCCGTCGTACGTTATTACCGAGTCTGATTTTATAAAGATTTTGTGTATTGAATTCGCGGGTGTAGAGACATTGGATTGACTAATTTACTTCACGCAACACTTAGTACGTTGAATGATATTAACTTATTGTTATTATAAAATTATAGTATAATCGCACAACTTAATGTAAATATTGTAATCGATTAAATTGCAATCAAACCGAATTGGTGAGGCTACCTGTTTAATAATTATCAATACGTTTAAAAAGATTTTAAAAATGTATAAATAAAGAATGAATTACTTATTTCACTGTAGCTTATAGCTTTCTTAGACTGGTTAAACTGTATTTTTTAGCTTTAAAATTAATTTGGGAATCTTTAAAGATGCGAACCCAAAACAAATAGAAATTGAACATACCGGTTTAGTTGTTTTGGTATATAAGCATGTACTACAACAAGTTTTAAAAGCAAGAATCTACTTTTAAATTGTTCAATTAAGATAACCGTTTTTGCATGAAACGTTTAAAATAATTTGACAACTAAAATTAGTGATTCTACGCAAAGTATCCTTTGATTTATTGATTGTATGCACGTATATAGGTGCAGATGTTGCAGGTGTTTGTGTAATTAAGAACTGCAATAAAGGAATGTAACATTAACTATATTTTTTACATGTATTTGCACTTTGTGTACGAGATTTCTGACAATATTAATTTTTACTGCTTTATTTCAAAACATCTTTATTTTTAGTAACTTAAGTTGCAATAAGAATATTAATTTTTGATTAAACTAAGTGATTTGTAAGAAAAGCTTCATTTTTTTTTATTGTGGCAACGGGTGAACAAGATGTATGTAATGTTATATTCTTGTTATTACTTATTAATATTACAATAAAAATTTATATAAAGTGTACTTTTATTTTTATTGAGAATTATACTTCTAGTCACAGAATCAAAAACAAATTACAGAAGGATAAAACAGAACAAAAAATTGTTTACTTTTTAATATTAATATTAAAGATACTAAAATGTATTTGGAAACTGTGAAAGGATGGTAAAAAAGATTCAATGTTCTGGATATATATAAGGTTATAACAAATATTCCAAGGAAGTTGGTGCCAGTTTTTGAATTGAGAAGTCTGAAGAATATTGTGTCGGCTTAAATAAATAAAGTGCACGTGCCGGTTTAAATTAATACCTCATGTAAAAGAGAATATGTTGATAAAATAAACAAATATTTAGTGACAGTTATATAAATTACTTTTTTTAAATATCGTTAGATTTTATTAGTTGGTTTAATTAAAAATTAGTTACCTTCATAAAAAGTAGTTTTAAATTGCGTGTAAATACTTAGTTTAAATCACATCACATTGGTATGAGGCGTACGACGGCCTTACGCTCAGTAATTTAACTTGTAAATAAACAATTACATAATTTAGTTTTAAACCATCGATAAAATGTTGAGTAATTAGCTCGCAGTTTGTGTGTGTTTATAAACTTGGTTTATTAAACCTTTTTTATTAGTGTTTATAAATAGTCATCTAATAATAAAAAAATTGGTCATTAATAAAATTTAGTGCTATATAAGAATTTCATTTTAAAACTATTTGTGCACCTTATTAAACATTTTATTATTGTTAAAATTTATGGCGGGAACGCGTTTGCAAGCGGTGAAAACGCATGCAAAACTATTTGAATTTTTCGAATCAATAAAAAATGGTCAAGAATTGATGAATAAATTTATGGCAGAAAAACTGTCTAAAAATTTTTAGAAAAGAAAAAAAAATACTAGAAAAAAAGTTTTGAAACCGCAGCTACAGTTAATAGTTAGAACAACAAGCAGAAAACGACGCCTTACGTAAAGAAACAATCAGAATTTTGCAGATAGTTCCTAACCATCTTCAAGGAAATTACAAACTATTAATTTTACGTTTAGAAATGAGATATAAAGATGCTCATCTTCAACAGATGCACAAGCCCAAATTAAGAGTCGGGTTCCGAAAACTGATGAGACTAGTCAAGAGTTTGAAGCTGACATTACCAGATTAACGCGGCTTGCGTATCTTACAGCACTAGATATTTTTTTGAAGCACTTGGCTATTTAAAATTTTGTGGACGCTCTCCGAGACAGCGATTTAAGACGATAAATGATCTTTTAACCCACTCCTTAAAATTTGATTCAGATAAACAAACGTCGTACCATGGCAACCATAAGCTCCGCTGTGCTGCAAAAGCACGCGCGCAGACACAGAAATTAAAGAAATAGTGCGACATGTATTCCGCGAACAAGTAACTTGGGAAAGAAAACTGACGTGCTGGAACTTTGGGAAAGTAGGTCACATACGACGACGCTATACTAAGACAAAAAAAATTTTAAAAAGCGCCTGGAAAACTAGAACAGGTCGACTAAATGTGGGCAAAAGTCTATTTCAACGAGCCATGCCACGAAGATCACCATTCAAATAGAATCGCCTTTGGACCAATTGCACAAGATGGCAAGATCAATGGACGAAGTGTTCAGTTTTGTTGACATGGAAACGACAAAAACCATTATACGTTTTGACATGTTATTGGAACATAAGAAAACATTACCAGAATTGAGATTGAACCTTCAAATAATCTATGGGCGTCCCACTGGTAGTAAAGAAGAAAAATAGATCAAAGAATGTTTGCGTGGACTACAGATAACTTAACAATATGACCAAAAAAGACAGCTGCCCTTTACCAAGAATTGACAATACTTTAGACACCCTGTCAATAGAACAGTAGTTTTCCACGCTGGATTTGAAAAGTTGTTACTGGCAGGTGAAATTGGAACCCAAGGACCGTGAAAAGACAGCGTTTACGATTTGGAACTGATTTTTGACAGTTTACTGTTATACTCTTTGACCCTTCTAATGTTCTTCCAACGTTTGAGCGTTTGATAAAGACCATCCAGCGAAGGCAGTTTTGAAAACCGTGCCTGGTTTATCTAGGTGACGTGATGGTAGTTGGAAGGTCGTTTAAAGAGCATTTGAAGAACGTAAAGAAAGTGTATTAACGACTACGTGGTATAAATCTAAAACTAAGCTAAAAAAATTCCGTGGTCACATAGTCACATCTAAACATGAAGTAAGAGCTGAAAAAAAGGCACGAGCAGTGCAAGCATGGCCAAGACCAATTGACAAACACAAACTAAAGTTTTTTTAGTTGTGCACCTATTATAGACGATTTGTACTCGGATTTGTCAATATTGCCAAACCTTTGACAAAACTTACTAAAAACTAAGTTGAATTTAGATGAACTAAACTAAAACAAATCACTTTCCCAATTTTAAGTTATCCAAGACAAGACGGAAAGTTTGTTTTGGATACCGATGCATCTGGTCATAGGTGCAATCCTTTTACAGGTGCAAGATGGACAAAAAAGTCATCGAGAATTTTAGCAAAGTTTTGTTTAGGCCAGAAAAAAACTATTGCGTGATTAGAAGAAAACTGTTAGCAAGTCAAGTCCATACAGCACTTTTATAAATAGTTGAATTGAAGCAAGTTTTTATTTAAAAAAAACGACCTCCTTAAAATATCTATTGCAATTTCGTAACTCGGAAAGACAAACGTCAAGATAGTTCGAGAGACTGCTAGGGTATGACAATGACATAAAACATCGTCCCGAAAGCAGTCATTGGAATGACGATGCCTTGTCCAGAAGACTATATCCGGCAGACGACACCCATTGTTTGCTACATAAAGAAAAGATTGAGCCTGAGCAGTTGCGTCGCAAACAAAAAAAAACGATCTCGTTATAAGAGTATTCCTGAACTGGAAAGCAACCGGCCAACGATCAACTAGGAAAGAAGTAAATGTTTTGTGTAAAAACATCAAAGTATACTGGTTATACGGTTTTCTCAAATAATTTTTAGAACGTATCGAGAGACAATTAAGGAACAACCACCGGGTTTCACTATCAGTTCCGGTAGGAAGGAAGTAGCAGGACCCCCCTCTCTTATCTGCTCGTTCCACTTCGGATATAGCCACCACCGCCTGCGATACCCTACAACCAGATAAAGATTAGATAAGCTTAGAAAAAGATAAGTTCCATTTGATTTTTAATTTCAACAATTACTATAGTTCTTAATAGGAAATTATTTTACTTTACTTTGGTTTTACCTACCTGATCTAACAGGTTTGTTTTTATTTATTTCAAATTGCTGCAGATATTGAGATGCAGACAACGGTTTTGTTTATGGATGCAGCAAGGAAAGAAAAGACTTGTAAGAAATAGTTTTGTACGCGGGATTGTAGAATTTTGAGGTTACGTACGATAGAAGGCAATTGCTTGGTGTCGAATAGGTAGAAGGACCTTTTCAGTTAGGGCAGCTTTTGGGGAACATTGTAGAGCTGATCTTTAAATCACTTAGGTAGCCGTTTTTACCTCGAGACAAAGCAAATAAACACCAAAAAGAATTTATAAAACCTAACTCGGCACAACGCACAATCATAACCTTAAGCGGGTACACGTGTTTCTTATAGTGAGCGAAACCTATACTATTAGTATTTATTATACAAAGTGCAGGATAAATTTTCTTTTTTTTTAAATTGTTGTTCATAATTTATTTTTATTCCATTGTCTTATTGTAATGTCGATAAGAGTCCTGGGTTGATCCTAGCCTTCTTTGTGGTCGGTTGTTTAACCCAGTGACGCTTCCCGGAAATTTAATTGATTTTATTATGTTTAATCGGAAATCGGTACTCACCCCACTCCCGATGTTTGCTAGTCGTGGATAGAGGGCAGGAACGACATTAGACCTAGTTAGCTATTTATAGTTCAGTAATTTTGTTACACAATATAACGTGAGAAGCCTTTTAGATAGAGTAGCGATTGACATCGCAAGACCGTTTTGGAATCTGATTCTGGAAACAGATATATCCTGGTAACGATAGATTATTTTATGAAATGGACAGAGGCTTATGCCATACTTAATCAAGAAACTGCTACAGTTGTAGACGTTTTAGTGAAAGAGTTTTCCTGTCGGTTTGGAGTTAACTTTAAGTCTGCGCTGTTTCAATAAGTTTACCGACTGTTGGAAATTAAGAAATCTAGAACGACATCTCTCTATTCTTAATCTGATGGCATGGTTGAACGGATAAATCGAACAATTAGAGAGTAATTAGTGAAGTTGCACAAAGTGTTAATGAGGTCATATATCGTATCCGAAAACAACCTAAACGCAAGCTAAAAGTGGTACACATCGATTGTCTAGTCTCGTTTGCTGGCGATAACAACGTTACCTAAGAATAAGTCTTAACCATGGTAATAACAAAGAAACAAATTGATGGAATAGAATTTGCTAAGTTTATAAGCATGTACGTGGGTTCTGGAGAAGCTAGGTTTGGAGTTACAACTGAGAAACAACAAGAGCTGTTCCAAACACAAAGGGATTACGGTATTGCACATTGCACGAATAGAAGATCTTTAAATGCCCAGAGGTGTTGCAATAGTATTTAAGAAGAACTTCAGGCGGTTAGATGAAGTACAAAGACAGCAACCGGCGGTCGGCAAAGTCTTAAAACTACGTGATGAACGACGCTTTATTTTCTGTCTGATCACCAGAAAGTACTCAGATGAAAAGTCGCTATATGGAAATCTGTGACGAGCATTATAGAATCTCAAGAAAAAATGGAGTTCCACAGCATTAAGAAAATGGCAGTACCCAAGCTTTGTTGTGGCTTAGATCAACTGCATTGAAAAACAATTCAAAACATTTTGGAGGTCGTCTTTTGAGTAACAGAAGTTACCATCTAAGTAAAACGTCGTGTCAGAAAAAGTCCATCAACTGCTACTTTAATGCTCAAGGAACTTCCGCTATCTTCATGATCTTTTCTACCTGTGACGCATCTATTTCTTTGCTGTTTTGAGACAAAATAGTATTACAAAGGGGACAGTAAAGCGTTCCCGAAGTATTTGAAAGCTGCGAAACGATTGTCAAAAATGATAGAATGTTCTGAATTTAGATAACGTAATAATCTAAAAAGTATTCGAAGACAGTTGGAGTCAGTTTTTGAATCGAAAAGTCCGAAAAATGCTGTGTTGGTTTAAATAAATAAAGTGCACGAGCGGGTTTAAATAAACACAACGTCGTGTAAAAAAGAACTACTAAAGCTTATAATAATTTCTGCATTTTTGGTATGTCAAAAATTTTACCATAACGTTCATCATTAACCTTTAAATGCGATTTGAGTGATTCAGATGCAGAGTGTCTTGACGTTTTTGTGGTTTTTTCATTTTTGCTTCGAACTGTAAAAAAATACTTACAACGGATGATTTTTGCTTAACATTTTCTCTAGCAAACGTAGTGAACAATAATCTTTGCATTTTTTGTTTGGTGTCAACCATTAATATTGAACAGTTCGGTTTTCCCCACTCTGTGCTGTTTTTCAGAAACATGGTATTGTATTAAATACGACCTGTGGCTTTCTTGTATTTGTTAAATTCCTTTTTGAAGTAATCAATTAAACAAAAATAATTTCATTTCCACGCCATGCAATTTCCACAGAACAAAACTGATAAAACGTCTTTTGTAATCCATCTTGCGTGTTTTAATCAATGTTTGTAACAATCTTGTTATATAATACCTTCAATTTTAGAGTACTCTTCGTAAATTTTTTTTAAACTAACTTAGCGGAAATATTTCACACTGTTTTCACAGTACCTTTTTTGTAATCGGTCTCATTAGTTTTCTTTATCTTTCAAGATAGCTCCTATGTGTCTGTCTAAAATTTTTACACAGTTCATAATGGCAATGTTGTAAAAATTTTATGAAATGCTTTTACACGTATTTATTTTGCGTGTTACGGTATTTCGAGGTGTTAAATTTTTAATTTATGTGCATTTCCAATTTCGTGCTACTACTAAAGCTCAGAAAAAAATTGCCAGATACAATTTTATTTGTTTTTTTTTAAAAATGTTATCAAGAAAATATTGCTACTTTAGAAAGAAGCAAACTACCAAAACAGTTATATCACGTCGTTTATTCGCTGATCTGTACACAGTAACCATACAAAATCAAATAATTTTATTAATTCGATTAACACTGACTTATATGATCGTAGTAACACTTCTTGTAGTTTAAATTTTACAATATAATATTGACAGAATCAAAAAAATTACGTGTTACGTGTGTTATAGTAATTTTTTTTTAAATTTAATATTGACGTTTCGTTTCATTACTATTTTTTCGATTGCTTAATTTGCATCATTGCTACTCGGATGATAATAAAAAGTTGTGGTATGACTTATGTAAACAAAACTGAATACCTTATCCAACTAGTGTTTACATATTCCAAATCTAGAAAATATTTCTTGCAATTCTTGTAGCATTTAAGAATTTCGAATACTTCATACAGAAATTGGCTAAAAAAAGATTGTTGGATAGATAAGCACAATCCATCTATACACGTTTAAATATTTCTTGTCACCGTCTACGGTTTTGAATCTACTTTTAAAAGATTATCTCTAACACTAAACATATAACATTACGATTTCTTTTCTAATTAATTTTACAATCGTACCAGAAAAATGATGATCGTGCCAAATCTTTTGGTTTCTTCAATACTTAAATTAGTGTTATGTAATTGACAGAGCATGATTTTCTTACCGTTTTTTTTTTGTAATAACTAGTTTATATTCCAACGTTAACAGTTACAACTTTTTGTTTCAAAGGAAAAGGTATATGGTTTAATAAAAATTGGAATTCCATTTTCTTAGAGATAAGTTTTCTTAACTTGTAATCAAATTAGTATTATTACTAAAGTTTTTTATAATAAATTCATATTCACAAATAACTAATTTAGTTACTAAATCTTTTCCTAAAAATAATTCTTATTTCGCATTATTATCAGAACATTTCAACTTCGTTACTGTACCACAAATTTTATTATTAAGAAAATGTCTCTAGCACAAATTATTTAAAATTACATTTTGAACTGAACATGAAGATTGATATGATAGTAAATTAAAATTCTCTAATTTAAATAATAAATCTAAAGATCGTTGTATTGCTGCAACTAAATATGTAATCATATAGATATAAAATGCGATCATAGACGTCTCAGTTATTAAAAACCTATTATTATAATGATTGGCAGCGTAGTGAAGTATTTTAATTTAGTTTTTTTTGCACACACAACTTTAGTATGCTCTTAATCTCATAATAAAAGAAACGCATACGAGCAATATGCATAGCTTTCATTTTAGACCTAAATTTTATTGTACCAGATGTTTGAATTTATTATGTCAACATATCAACGTAAATACTACAATCGTTTGGATTATATTACTTGGAAAAGGACTTTATTATATAATTTACTAAGCGGTTACGATCTCTACATCTGGCGGCTATTGCTGCATAAATACTAACAATATCTAAATGTCACAATTTTAATATGACAAAATTGTATGCTGTTTTCTAGTATTGGAACGCGAAGGTTCTTAAAAGCATTGGTTAGGATGTGAATACGGGTCTGGCTGTGTTTATGGGAGATGTAATAATAAAACGGAGTATTGTTTCGTACGGCATGGTGCATAGTGTTTTAATGTTGTTTGTTCAAAAAATTAAACTAAAAGTACAAACGACTCTTCAAAAGAGGTAATTAAATATAAAAACGTTTTATTCTTTTTAACTTTCGGAGAACGAAACCTATTTTTTCAGCCACGGCAAACTCTCTGGGTTCATGTAACAGCTGTCTACTGGACTACACTTGCGTAGTATAGTTAGGAATATTATGCTGCGTATAACTCAAATACATTTCTTGAAATTCGTGGTTGTAATATTTACTATCTAACAACTTTCCTACATGTGGATTCACTCGTACGTAGCTCTGTTCCTACAAGATGACGTTTAGCCTCAGATTTATTAATGAATTTAACACACGATTGGGATAAAACTATGGCAATTTGTTTTATATAGTTGTGGAAACTGCATTACAGTATTCAAGCGCTGAAGAGCCCAAATAGGACGAAACAGCTGTCCACTAGTCTTTAACGATGGTTTCTTCAATTATATAAACACACTTTTGCACTTGCGTAGTACAGTTAGCAATATTATGTAGCGTATAATTCAAATAAATTTTTTGAAATTCTAACTTCTAAGGTTAACTATAAATAGCTATAAAACGACGGTAAACACGTTGAATTAGTTTAACAACCGCGAAATTCAAAATCAGCTTTGAATAATTCGTCGGGATAAAACCACAACGTAAAAGGGCATTGTAGTGATGAGCCCCAAAATGCAATTGTGCTAAACGTCAGTAGTTCACTCTGAGTGAACTACTGGACGGACATTGTTTCACCCCAATGTCCTTTTAGGGGCTCATCAGCAGTAGGAGATACACTCTGAATGTAGTTCCCACAATTGCAACGTGTTTATTGACGTTTTATAGCTATTTATAATTAAGTACATAGTAAAATTACACTACGAGATGAGATAGCTCTGACATCAAACATTTCACTCAAATATTGCCAATCGTTATCTAAAAATCACTCAGATCATACCATAATTTAACATATTTTTTGCAACAAACATTTACAATTTCTCAAAAATTCCCTTCTCAATCAGTCTTTTAATCAGGAGATTTCTGCAAAGTGCTACTGTCATCTTCGCTTGCTTTCCCAACTTTAATTTTTTGTATTGCCTCCTCGATTTACTCTTTCTTTATTTCTTGTTGTTCCATTTATTTTTCTCTCATTATGTTTTCTCTCTTACTTCTGTTTGGTGTTCGTCTGCGTAGTATTCTTATCATACTTCTAAATTTTCTTCTATGTCTATTTGTATTTGTTTGTGTTTTACCATCTCTAATCATTGCCTTTTGGTGCAATTTTATATCTTGGTTAACACTAGATAAACGGTTTAACCTTCTCCACAAAAAGAAGGCGACTGCTAACTCAGTTGTCACTCCGGGATGTAAAAATCAGCAGACTTCGTGAGATCGATTATAAACAAATCTAAAAATAGAAATACAGTCGGAAAATGAACTCCTATGGAAGATTTTTTCTAAATTAGTGATGTTTTCACCGTTTAAATCTACCCTCAGCTGAAAAAGAACTAATAACACGGCAGAAGTGAAGAAAGTACATAAGTATAATTATATAAATTTTTCAAACACTAATACATGGGTTGATATCACAAGCCTTCGACTGGGCAACACGTTAAACGGATACAGCGGATTATAAGACTAATTTACCTAGTAATGGTCTAAAAATTTGTACATTTGTAAATGACATAAATGCATGAATTGTTTAGAGGACTGATTTCCTCAATTTTGCAACAAGTGCTGATCATGTTATTGAACACGTTTCATAAAGAACAATTTATTCGGCAAGGTGTGGAAACTCGCTTTAGACAATTATAAAAAAAGTGTTTATAATTAATATCCCAATACAAATTTGTGTTTTATTTTTAGCGACTTACTCCAAATAGAAGCTTTCTATATAAGATGTTTTGACAGAAAATTCGAACATGCATATTCACGTGGAGTTGCGTGAAATAAGAATAATGATGAAAGCCCATTGTAATAATGGCAACAACGCCGATGCAATAACTAAATATCGGTTTTTTGATAAATTTGATAATATAATATGAGAAATTAAACGAAAAGAAAGCAGAATATTATAATTTATCAATCATAACTAAAATATATATGCCAAAACTCCAAATTTGACAGTCAACCACGAAAAGTAGGCGTGTCGAAAATAAAGCTTATGCTAGAAACTTTTTAATATACCCCATTTCTAACATAACATTTCTTAGTCTTTTTATTACTGTACAGCATTTACTTATATTACTTTTGTGTATTTTTGTTATCTCAAAATTCCTTCCTGGTTTGCTTTTTTGCTTTTTTGATGCACCTCTTTCCTCGTTTTATTATATTCTGTCTGCGGTTGTTCATTCTATTGATTGTCCTATTTCTATTATAATTAACCACGCTCATTAATCACACTTCTAACAATGCTTATCTATCAATTTGTTTGGTCAAAAAGCACATCTAGTTTAATAAATTAATTTCCTAAACCGTTTGTTTTAAAAAATTAATTGATTTCTTTTACTAAATACACAATTATAATCCTGTATAAAAAAATTTTTGATAGGAACCATTCTTTATATTTTGAGATGAACAATTTAGCCCTTTATTGTTTATGATAGATTTATTCTACCTATGTATGTTACTTTAATTTAATTATGTATTAATATGCATAATATTCAAATGATAGAAATTCAAAGCACCCGAACTTGTACGACATTCAAATATTTTAAAAGCTGGAACTTACCCGAACCCGAACGTACACGAAAGTCAAATTTGAAATTTGCGAGCGCACACGAGCGTATACGAAGAAACTCCGATCTTGCCCGAACTTGTCCGAACGCATTCAAATCGGTTGATGGGTGTGGCTAAAAATAGGTAGGAGTGGTTTCGACCAATCAGGTTGATTGGTAATAATTAGAGATGGTGCCAGTGGAGCGTAATCAATTCTGATTGGTTTAAAACGAGAGAAGTGGAGGGGAGAACCTACATGTTAATTGCCCATAAGAAAAGTAAGAGAGGGGGGAGCTGAAGTGGCATAGAACCGGCAAATGCACCCTACTGTTATGGTTCTCACTTGTTTTTTTATGTCTTTATCTTCTTTATCTTAGAAAAATATTTCGCTTACTATCCTAATTTTTTAGGTTTTACTCTTATTGTTGTCTTCCTTTTCATTAACTTTTTGTTAAGTATTACTCATATTAGCTAGTTTGTTAAATTAAATTATGTAGTAGATTTATTTATTTAAACGTTTTATTTATACAATTTACAAAATTTTATTCTATTCTGATCAACATGCGTTAGTGTTAGTCGTTATCTGAAGATGGCCTACACATAATTTGAAAGCCGAAACATGTCATAAGTTATTAATTACATATTGGTTTGACATTGGTTTTTATGTTTTTATTTATACAATAGTGTTAGATACTGAGTCGAGTGAATTGTGCACATTTGCAACTCCATTTAGATGTTGGAAATTTAAGCGATTAGCTTTTGGTTTAAATATGCCTCCTGGATAGTTTCAATTAATTAACCACAAAAACGTTGATGATATACCTGAAGTTCATATTTATTTGATGATCTATTGATCGCAGCAGATTTACTTGAGGAACATGATAAAATTTTAAAAACGGTAATTAAACGAGACAGAAAGCTTCGTGTTAAGTTTAATAAAAAGAAAATACAATTTCGTACTGAGTCTGTTAAATACTTAGGGCATGTGTTTTCTAGCTATTGAAATTGATAAAAGTCGTATAACAGCGATGACATCATTAGAAGATCCAAAATGTAAAAAAGATTTACAAAAATATTGGGCATGATAAATTTCTTTCGTCAATTTATACCGAATTTGGCAGAACTTACAAAATCATTGCGGGAATTATTGAAAAATGATGTAGATTTTTTATAAATGCAACAGCATTCACAAGTTCTAATAAAAGAAAAAAATTATGTGTTACGTGCGAAATTTTCACAACGGAGTACTCTGTATGTCGATTTAAAAATTAGTTTCTGGTTTTGACGCCCTCTGCCGACCTTGTTGGTTACTGAGAGGCCATTTTGAAACTGTCAACTACGTGAGCCGGTCGGTGTCGAAAATCTTGACCTGATTCCTAAGATTTTAAGTGCATCCATTGTGATAAGTACGAATTTATAAGTCAATTACGAATTTATTGCAATTTGTTCGGCACAGGGTAAGATATTTTGTCTCCGGTTTATTAAGATTCCTTCGTAATTTCTGTATTAATCTGATAGCCGGTTTCGCCACGTCTCAATCACATGTTCGATTTAACAAAAAACAATGAGGCATAATTACGATTGATAAATACCGCTACCGAACGTGTAAGATTTTGGAAGGGAATACTACCCATACGAAAACGAGGTCTCGACTGCAATACGTTGGAGATGTTAATTCTTGTACACCAGTCGATTGTGTTACCACCCACCTGTTCGTAATTACAACCAACAGCATTCGATACAACGGGTTCTTATATCGCATTTAATTTATTATTATTAATGATTTTGTAGTTTCCTATCTTCGTGAGTTATTGTGTGACACGATTTGCTATTCAATAACTATTCTAGGCTGCTACCGGGGGGAAAACGTTTTCTTCACGCAAGTAAGCACTGGATTTTGGGTAAGTCAGTTTGATTATATTCTTTCGCTGTCATAAAAGTCACTAACGAACTTTGATTAATGTTAATGTCTGTCATTACGTTTACTGTTTACATACCAATAAGGTAATTTCAATTATTATTTAGAGTGTATGGCGTGCTGTGGACAGACAATATTTATTACGAAATTTACTTCGCTATCTCGATGTAATTTAACCTATGCTTTGTGTGTTGCTGATATGTCTGGCATTTATGAATCGAAAAATTAAACATACTCCTGTTAATCTTTTACGTTGCTAAGTTAAGGTTTCTACACCTGTTAATCATACTTGTTAGTCTTTCTAGTATTTATGAATTGAGAAATTCAACATACTTCTGTTAATTTGCTACGTTGCTAAATTAAAGTTTTTATACCTGTTAATTATACTTGTTAATCTTTCTAGCATTTATGAATTGAGAAATTACATATATTCCTGTTAATCTTCTACGTTACTACATTAAAGTTATTATACTTGTTAATCTGTCTTTTATAGTAACATACCTTTCTCTTTTAATTGTGGCTACCCGAACACCAGAGTAACAAGGATTACGAACCTAAAAATTAGTTACAAGTTTGGACCGTCTGTCGTGATCGAGGCAGAAGTGTTAATTAGGATTGATCTGGCGCCCTTAAGTATAATTTTCTTGAACGTCCCCTATCTCCGACTGTGTGAGTTGGCCGTGCAAGGTTCGTAAGACCTAAAGCTTGTAACATATGTTCAGAATAGTTTGCCAAAAAACATTAAAGACACAGATGAAGAAGTAAGGGTGTATTTCAAATTTCAAAGCGAAATAGCTGTTGAAAACAATTTATTTTCTCTAAATTATAGGGTTATAGTACCATCAGTACTTAGATAATATATTCTGAGTTTATTACATGAAGCTAATTTTTACATGCAAAAAACCAAACAACGAGCTTGTCAAATTGTCTATTTGCCGGGGTTAATGTATGAAATTGAAAATGTTATTGCCAAATGCTTAATTTGTGAGAGATTTTGAAATTTAAATTGTAAAGAACCATTAATTCCTCATGATATACCAAACATACTATTTAACAAAGTTGATTGTGATATTTGTACATTTGCTAGATCTGATTACTTAGTAGTACAAGATTATTTTTCTAAATGGCTTGAAATTGTTCTGATAAAATAATTAAAAAACTAAAAAATATATTCTAAATTCATGGTATATCGAATATCCTAATTGCAGATAATATGCCTTTAAATTCATTTAAATTCACGCAATTTGTGAGTCAATAAAACTTTAAAATCATTAATAGCTCATCATATTACACGCGTAGTAATGGTTTGCGGAGAGGGCAGTTCAAACTGCTAAATCAATTTTACGAAATTGTGCACAAATTGGAAAAGATTTGTCATTAGGGTTATTGGAGTACAGAAATTTACCAATAACAGGATTACAAGTCTCTCTGGCACAAATATTATTTAGTCGCAGAGGCAGAACAAAATTACCAACTCATTCAAATTAAACTAAAGCCTAAAATTTTAGTACACGCTCATGCTCAAATTGAAGATAAACGAAAAATATATAAACAAAATTATGATAAAAACACTAAACTGTCTCAGAAATTTACAGGAGATAATGCAGTAACTTATAAAAATAAGATGTCGAAACCTGCTAAAATTATACAAAAATGTGAAGCGCCAAGATCTTATTTGATTAGGGACAATAAAGATCAATTGCTCAGAAGACATTCAATTCAGATAAGAAAATCATTAAATGAGCGTGTAGTCAAGTCAGATCTTGATGATGATGGGTTAAAAGTAACTAGCAATAGAAATATTAGTAATAGTGATACGGAAACTGTAACGGATACACCTTATTGTATTGTATTTGTATTGTACTACATAGCTAGTAGTACCAAGTTAAAACGCAAGACTGATGATTATGTAACTCGTGGCAGAAATAGTAAAAAACCAAAAGAGTTTCTAACATCGATAGTAAACAGGGAGGTGTAGTGAATGGAGACACCACTCATAAGTAGTAGAACATGTAGCGAAGCCACAAACCATATATATGATGTAATGATAACTTCATGTAGATGATGTATGTGAAATGTAATGTTAACAAATAAATACATACATCTTAATATCTGAATAAAAATAAAATATAAAAGCACAACAGTAATAACTTACTTGTTTGTTTTGTTGAAAAATAAATAAGTTTTGTACATTTCAAAACAAATCAAATTGCCAACATGTAAATGGTGTTTTTTTAAAGTTAAAACTTATCATTTCTATTTTTCTTAACCACAAAACTAGACACATAGTGAGCTGCAATCCTTATAGAGCGGTCAAGAAACACTTTGGCACATTTTGATTAAATTTATTCCAGTTAACTAAATTAAATTTAAAATTACCAATTTCAAGTTGTAGTAATTCTTTGTGTCCGTAATTAAACCTGGCTTTTGTCTACTTTTGGTTTCGGTTTTACTTTGTGTTGTTTCATGTTAACTTTGACCACATTATAAACAACACCGACATTTTCGATAAAATTTTCTGTATTTAATTTGTGTGTGTTTTAATATGCTGCAATTAAAACATTTTGTTTTAACTAGTTTTGGGATCATTTAGCAACCCAGAAAGATTTCTTTCGTTCGTATAATTTGTAAACAACCTGTGAGAGGAGCTTTAACATTGGATTCGTCGTGTCGATTTTGTGTACTGCGCATATCACGTCACAGGACTTTTTTTTGCTGTCAATTGTCTTGAAAACACGAATTCAATGATAATTAATTTTTAACTTTTTCTCGTCGATTAGATATGCTTTTTTTTGATTGCCAAATTGAAAGAAAATTCAAAAATAATGACCTTTAGTGATGTTACAAAAAAGTGTTCGTTTCAAATACGTTTGTAACAATTAAAACTAAAAAAATTACCAAGTGGGCTAGTGAACTTGAAGTATCGACGCAGTGGGACTAAGAGATAAATACAAAAACGTTTTTGGAATTCAAATATGAATACTGTTTAATCGAACATAAATGTTTACAGTTTTTTTAGTTACTTCGTTACTTCTTTAACCAAACCGTTGTTAATGTAAAATTAATTTAATTAATTTAAATATTCAGTACAAAATTTTAAATTACAAAATAACTGGTTTTGTAGCTATATATTTATAAACGTATTTGCTCTAATTTGTTGACAGCTGCAATTACATTTTCTAATATTGAAAGCTAAGTAGTTGTTATAAAATGTAATTAATTTAATCTTTCGTTGCGAAAAATGCCACCGGTAACTAATTGGTATAAACGACGATTGGTATGAATAAGTTTTTTTCTTATTTCGTTTCTTATCCATTAATACAGGCGATAAGTTAGATAAACTTTGGCTCGTTAAGCAAGAAATGACTTTAAAATGTTTTTAATGATACTCCACTGACAGAAAAGTATTCGGTAAGGTTAATTGTAAAAAATTGTTGGTGTTAATAGCGGAAAGAATTTTATGTTTAATTTTGAAAGAGATGTTCGATCGTTAGAAGATAAAACAAGAATTTTATCTACTTTTCGTTGTCTTCATAAAGCAACGAAATGTCAAAGCAAATGATTGACGAGTAGGTTAGTTTACTTGCCGTTGACCGACGCTGCAGACGCAAGTTTGAACGTCGTGTTTACACGTTCAGTCACAAGCGTCAACCTCAGTATATCACCACAAATATTTAAGCAACTTCGTGTTAACGATCTACCGAGTGATTTGTTAGTTCACAAATTCTTTTTTGTTGTAATCTTCATTTATAACATAAGATACTTTGAATAGCAATCCAATTTTGAAAATTGTCATTGCGACCAAGTTTAAGACATAAAATTCCAACTAAGCAAAAAAAGTCGAGAATGTTTCTGCATAATCTAATTGCGCCATTAAATAAAATTCTCGAAAATTACGTGTCATGTTCAACGCTGCTATAGAGGATATTAAAAAACTTGAGAAAGTAATCACACCGCTATTTCGCGAAAATGTTGCGGGCGCAGCGGGAAGCTCCGAGGGTTGTAGAAGTGTTATACCGCGTTTGTTAAAACTGTTAACGAATCTTAAAATCCTTTAAAAAGTGGGCCTAACTTTATAAACTTCTTAGATCTGAACGAGTACGCGGTTGCTATAAAAATTAAGCTTCATACACAGTACCAGCGGGCGACGTTCATTACTGTGTCGCATAACCATAAAAAACCACCCTTCCCATTGGAAGGGAGGCGCTTCCATTATACTTTCCGCGCGTTGTTAATCTTGGAAAGTAAAACTTATGCAAACGAGCCCGCCGCGTGGTTTTACAAGGCACGTAATTTTCAACCAAACTGGGGGCGGACGGGGGTTGTTTTTACAACGTATCATCTCGAATGCTTGTCAAACACATACGCGCTTACAATGCAAGATTTATATTCAATTTACGCAACCAAGTATTATACGCATTCTTATACACCCTTTAATATGAAGTTTTATATCGTCTATATATTATTTTCGGTAGGTTCGCGCATTCATTAATCACTACAAATATTTTTAGTAGCATCAAAAAAAGGACGACAAAAATTTACACAAAAACAATAGCGATGCTCGACTTTGTCAGTGTCCATCGTCGTTCACCCATTCAAAGATGTGTTTTCTTGACACGTGAGACTTTGGTACGTTAATGAGGGGTATCTGGCGCCATCGTCGGCAAGGACAAAGATATCGCTGATATTCAGAGATTCAGATCTCTCGCGCGATAAGTTTAAAACACGGAAAGCACATCGAACAACCAAAAGTATAAGGTGTCCCCTCTTTAAAAAAAATAATCAATGAAAAAAAAGGATTAGAGTGTGGAACAAGACAAAAGGGGAGATTTACGAGAGGCCGCTTCTTCTAATGGGTGGCGCGCCTTACTTAATTACATCACCACCTCGGTCGGAACATTCAAAGTCTCATATAAATAAAAGAAACACCACGAATTTTTTGTTTCGACAAAACACGTTCAACTGGAGCCGATATAACGATGGTTCTCTATACCATTCATGTTGTTTTCTTCCAAATAAACTAAACAAGTTTTAAATTATTTGTCTGCAACTCTGGACCTGATTTGAATGCCAAACTAAATGCATCGATTCACTTTAATTTTAATTGTTAACAAGACAGTTAACCATATTTAAACGCAAATTTCGTAATTTAACAATTTAGGAATATGTTAAGCACAGTCGGATCTCAAATTGCGTTTTAGCAACAGAGCAGAATCAATCGTATGAAATAAAAACACAACAAAAACAACTAAGGTTGATTAAAGTTTAGTACTTATTTGTACATCGGATTTTCTATGAAAATTCCAACAAGTTCTCTTGTTATAAAAAGTAATCAAGTGTTCTTCACAAGTTACGATTGCTTTAAAACTAGTAAAGTAACCGCTGACTATTCTTGTTACCGTATTAATGTAGCCAATTAACATTCTTCGAAAAGTATTGCAAACATTGAGTATCACAAATAGTTGCACGATTAACTCTCTTAAGCGGCAATTACAAGATAACAAGATACAAGAATTGCGTATCCATTTGTGGAAAGCGATGTATTCTTCCATTTTCTTGAAAACATCTGTCGGAATTTATGCGTAAATCATTTGGATTAATAAATTATTTTTAAACACGCCCTTTCGAAGATTTATATTAATACTAATAATCATATATTTGCATAGATCTATTCTATCTTTAGAATCTTCATGTAGTTGCATATAATTTAAAGGTTATTACGGAAGACGTATGTCGTCTTAATTCAGACATATGAAGTTGTATAAATATATAGAAACCAACATCGTCTGATCTTTGCAAACATAAATTATGCAGAATTTACAAAGCACTATTTAATTTTCATTCATAATTCACATTTTAATTAATCGTAAATGTTTTGAAGTCCCTGTAATGTGCTGTTATATAAATTTCACCTTCAAAGAGATAGCTAATCGCAATAGGTTTATTTCTGCAACATTAAATTATTTTAGTTTCTTTGAATATCTAATAAAAATGTTGAAATCTGTAACTAGCTGACTTACATAGTAATACGAACACGGTTTGATCGGTTGTTGTTAATGATCAAAAGAAGTGGCGTACAAAATTTTAGTTAAACCTAACCGATTAAACCAAAGATAAACGTAATTATTAATCGGTTATTTGTTTGTTTGTTACTAAAAATTGTAGGATAATCGTAATAGGTATTTCATGAAAAATATTTTATTCGAATTTCCTTATTTTGTCACAGTTAGTTACATGGTCTAAATCAATCTCATTTTTTGAAGAAATTAAAGCAGTCTGATTAATTACTTAAAATACATCAAAACTTGTTATTTGATTTAGAAATTGATTATGCTTAGTTACTTAAGAATTTTTATCTAATAGTATAACAACGCTATAAATTTAGTGTTGACAATGTTTTAAGTTATTCAATTCAATTCAAAATCAGTGTTATAATTCTCATTTGCAGAATAATCAGTTTTAACAAAAGGATTTTTTGTTAACATTATTAATATTTAAAAAAAATATTCTTATGAATTTTTAAACAAAAGTCGTTACATCCAATCATTGACAGTTCAGAGACACGTCTAAAACAATGTTACTAGTAATTTTTTAAATACATTACTATATCGTTTCCAAATCTCTTACGAATTGTTGTAGATTTGTTTTGTTTTTGTAATACAATAACATAATATTTCTAAGTTATGAGTCGGAAATAAATTATTTACAACATAAATTTTGAATAATATTTACAATACTATGAATATATACTTCTATTTTAGCTTTTTTGTATTGTATATAACCGTGTATAACTATAAAATCCATTACATATATAACTGATCCTTAGCTTAATATGTTAAAATTGTGTACACCTACGGTGTTGTTAAAAAAACATTAATTTATCATAAAACCTAGAAATTGCTATTGCAATCATCTACCGTATATTTTAAGATTGTAGACAACCCTATTGACGTGTGACATGTGGTAGTTATACTAATGAGAGTTAATGACTTTAGCTTGTAGATAAGAAATCGAGCTGTAACATTTTAGCTTGTAAACAATCACATTTTAGTTGGTATAGTTATGCAATGATATTTGTTATTGCTTAGTAAATGAAAATATATTTTGATTTTAGAGAAATAATATGAAAAAAATATGTTTAAATATCATTTGTAAAATCTTGAAGTACAAAATTTGAAAAACAATAGACGTTATTCTCAAATGTCACAAACTAATATCCTAAACTCTTAAGTAAACAGCGGAAATGTTAATATTTGCAATTTTTGCAATTATTGGAATTATTGCATGCCATGATTCGCTAATAGACCAGGATAGAGACAGTCATTTTTTATGCTACTAATTTTAAAAATATTTTAAAAGCATCAGACAGTTTAGAAGAAAACACTGCATCTGTAAAAAAATAAAAAAAAATTATTAATGAATTTAAACCTAATACGCTACCAGTAAATGAAACAAAAATACGAAATTATGTTATTGAGTACAATTAAATGATTTAACTTAAAGTCCTCTCGCCAAAAAATATTTTAATTTTAATTTATTTTAAACATGTTTCGACATTTTTAAAATGTCATCATCAGTATGTCTAGAGATAGTATAAATTATTAAAAATATAGCTAACACATTAAATTATAAAAGAGCATACCCAGTAGTATAATTAAATTGACAAATGTCAAAAATAACAAATTGAAAATATTAATAAACACACAGCCAGAAATGATAAAAAATAAATTAAAATTTAAAAAATAGAAAGGTAAAATTAGAATTTAGGATTAAGAAGAGGAGAAGTGCTTATATCGCGAAGTTATTAAGACACGTTGAAGAATTACCATTAGAAAAACGATGAATTTATAAAATTTTGAGATTGTTAAGATAATGGTCTTTATTACAAAAAAATAATATTGAGATCAGGAGAAAAAGAATGAATAGCAGACAAATTGTCATTATCATTAAGAAAGGTAGAACAAGTATTAGAGATATCAGTATTTAAATTTCTATTAATAAAATAAATATGTTATTTTAATCTAATTTTGCACTTTTATCCAGTTTGACCGACATAAGAAGAATTACAAGAAGAACACGAAATTTTGTAAACCCCAGATTTATCTAAAGCAGAAATAGGATCTTTATTATTAGCAATATAAGATTTTAAATTATTATTCGTAGGAACAGAAATAGAAACATTAAATTGTTTAAACAGATTTTTAAGGAAAAGACAAGAAGGACTAAAGTAAGGAATAGAACGGTAAATATCATTACTACTATATTTATTATATACCAAATTTTTAAATAAATGGCGAAAACGAATTCTATGAATAATTGTATTTAAAATTTTAAAAGGATAACCATTATTATAAGCAAATTGTGTAATAATTTTCAATTCTTTATTAAAACTGGTTGTATAAAGAGGAATAAAAGAAAAACCAGTAATCAAAGAACGAAAAGAAGTAATTTTATGATTATACAGATGATTAAGCAATCCGTATAAGTAGGTTTACGATATATTTAAATTTTAATTTTTTTATTATCACGTAAAATAAGTAGATCTAAATAAGGAAGAGAATTATTGTTTTAAATTTCATAAGTAAATTTTCTTTTGTGATGAAGTAAATTAATAAAATTGTTAAATTTACTTAGATCGTCTAAAGAACTATTAAAAAGAACAATGCAGTCATCTACACATCTAAACCAAAAAGTAATCATTCTAGAAAAATAAAACAATTAGAAAAAAATTATTTTCAATATTACTCATAAATATCTCAGCAGCAAGGGGAGAAA
This sequence comes from Aquatica leii, assembly GCA_035610365.1. Classification (NCBI taxonomy): domain Eukaryota; kingdom Metazoa; phylum Arthropoda; class Insecta; order Coleoptera; family Lampyridae; genus Aquatica; species Aquatica leii. The sequence goes on from CM069435.1 coordinate 70,683,330, forward strand.
TGTTTGAACCCATAGCTAAACCTAATAATTGAGAATAATAATTGTTGTTAAATTTGAAAAAAAGTTGTTTACAAACTAAGTCAAAAAGAGAACAAACATCTAAGATTTGGTAAGTGTTTAAAGAACCGTTAGAAAAAAGTAGATTACGAATGAGAGACACACATTGTTCAGGAGGGATAGAAGGAAAAAGATTGAAAACATCAAAAGAAAAAAGATAAGATGAAGAAAGAAAGAGAATATTTTTAATCTTAGAAGCAAGATCAGAAGAATTAAGAACCAATAGCATATTGATTAGTACAATTAGAATAAGTTCTAATTACGTTATTAAGCCAAGAAGCAAGTTTAGCTACAGGAGAATTACAAAAGGATACAACAGGACGTATTGGGATTGAAGGTTTATGAATTTTTAGAAGACCATAAAGAAAAGTTATAGTTTTAGTACATTAAATAAAATTATCATGAAACACGTAGAAAAATTAAAAAATGCTCTTATTGCTAGTTTAGACGTAAAACCTTTTCTTTTAATTATATAAACAAATACTAAACGATCAAAAGCTTAATTTTATGAAAAACAATTTATTTATACTAGTATTAAGTTAGAATAAATCAACTACCTATGTATCTATCTGTTGTAGAATGTAAGCTTTTCTAAGTATTTTCCATTGATCTGTGTTTTTTTGTAACCAGTTGTGAAGAAATGTTGAAGCCTTTTCAGAGCTTTCCTATTAAAACACCCCTAATCTTTAGATTCTTACTGCTTGTAGCAGATTTTTAGTTTTATTACATTGATAACGACCTAGGTCGTTATGTAATCGTTCTTTAGATCTTTTTTATAAAGTCGTTATGTGACTTATTGATTTTTTTAAAACTTGTGGCGGCTTGTCGATTAGAGGTTTGAGCTGAGTGTCTTTTAAAATATTATCATTCTTAAAGAACCATGGTGCACTTAGTATTTTTCTTATTGTAGACGATTAAAATCTTTTTAGTCTGTTTTTGTTTGTTATAGATGCATATACCAGCCAGTTAGCAGATGCATATGCAATAATTGGTCTAACTTAAAGTTTGTATATTTGTATTTTTGTTTTCTGCTACGTCGAGCTCTTGTTAAAATATTTTTTGTGTGTCTGTGCATTTTTAGGTATATTTATATTTGTTTTTGAGGTAATGATTCTGTTGCTACTTTAAGCTGCTTTATGCTGCACGTGCGTTTTGCTGTAAGTTCATTTTTATTCGCCACTGAGAAACCATGAAAGCGCAGTATTAATTTGCCGGTGCACTTTTGTGACGTCATGACTAATATTTTTGTAAGTCGCCATAAACATCACATCGTCTGCATACAAAGCGCACTCGACGTTGGTATATATTGGCAGGTCGTTTATATATATACGTTGAATAGAGTTGACGAAAGGCATCCTCCCAGTGGTACTGCGGCTTGTATTTGTTTAATAGTAGAGAGTTTGTTCTTTACTCTCACACGAATTTTTTTGTTTTCTATGTACCTTTTTTAAGACTTGTAATTCGTGTTATATATTGCAACTGCCGTTTTTGTTAATTTATTATTGCCCGCTGCTTTTCGACTTTTTTGAGTTATAATGGTGTTTGCCACTTCTCTGAGACTAACAAATTTAATGTTGTTTGTTGATGCCGGAATTTCAAAATTTCTTAACATTCCTTCCACTTTCCCACAATTCACTTCCTGCCTTAGATCGTAGTCATTTGGTTAGAAGTTTCTTTCCAAATGACCAGTGAAAATCTCCGTTTTTTGTGCCGCATCATAAATCATGTCGCTTGGACCTTGTAGGGGTGGCGGAATTGCTTGATCTAGTACAATGGCTCTACACGCTTGAAAAACATTTCAACAGTCGTTAGACGTACGTTGAACATACCCCACCCAATTAGTTTCATGAGATACTCTTTTAGTATAATTTTTACCATGGTTTGCTGTCTGTTTAATTTTGTTTTAATTGTCGGATCTTTTGTTAGTTGCCATTGCCTGGTTAGTTAACGTTTATCTTTAATTGCTTGTTTTATGTAGTCAGGTGTTTTGAGATACCTGTCATTGTCATACTGTCTTGTATTTTTATTTAACGCCTTACAAATTTGATATGTGATATTTAAGACATAGCGCTCAATGTCATCAGGCGATCTTATGTCCGTGTTGCCTGTTTTGCGTTTTGTTAAACTTACGCCACTTAGTGACGTTGTTTACTGGTTAATGATCGGAACTTAAGTTCATTAGTACTATTGATAACAAATGTTATATTGCGGGTGATTATTATATCTACTACATCTGGATTTTCTTGAGTATTTGGAGGTCTCGTTTATCGAGTAGGTTTTTATAGAATGGGCATTGTTTATAGTTTGCCAGATGTGGTCCTGTGCAATTTACACATTTTGCCAGTTATTCAATAAATTTTCAGCATTCCGATGCGTAGTGCAGGACAGCTGATTTTTTCTTGTACTTCTTTGTTTGTGATGCTATTATCTATTTCTTTGATAGCTACTTTAATACTTTTTGTGTTGTTTGTGTTGTTACCGTGTAAGAATTTCAAGTTGGCTTTCTGTAAGTAGCTTGCACGTACCGAAACTCGGATGCTGAATCTCGGTAGATGCGTATGCCAGCTTAGTTTGCTTTTATTAATCTGTTTTTTGCAGGATAGTCTTAAGATTCCTTTAGTGGTAGGCAAATTGTTCATCTTATTGATGAAGATTTGTGATATTTTCTTCAATTTTGGAGTGGTTGATATTTTAGCAGGTGAGTGGGTACTTGAGTCATTACATTCGTTGTCTGTGTCAATAGCATTTTGTTGTCATTTGTCAGCTTTTTTTCTTTTAGACCCAACTACCGTAAAGCCATCGTCAGGTAGATCAAGTGCAGGCGAAATACAAAGTGACTTGCATTTCATCATGACACTTAACAAGTTCTAAAAAAAACAGGATGAATATTACTCGCGGTTGTAATTTGCTACGCTTTTAATGCCAGTGCTCCATCTAAGTGGGGGTCTTTTTTTGTTGCTTCTCCTCGCTCTAGACTTTCATTGAACTATTTTCTTGGTCCATCTATCTTCTTTTATTCTTGAAATCTGACCAGCCCAAAACCATTTTAATCTAAGCGCTTTTTCAAGTACTCTTTAGTTTATTGTTTTATCCACATGTTTAGCATTTTATCTTTCAGAGTTATGCTCAGCATTTTACGTTCTATCGATCTTTGTGTTACTCTTCATTTTTGTATTTTATTTGCCTTTAGCGTTCACGTTTCTGCTCTTTATATTACTACTGAGAGTTTATTTTGATTAAATAGTTTTGCTTTTAGTTTTCGATCAATTTCACTTTGTATTTTTTTGTCTTTTTATTGTTTAACTGTCCGATTGTAGTGTAATAAGTTGTCTGAGGTAACGGTAGTTGCCAACTATTTCGATAGTTTTGTCCTTTAACTTTATATGATATTTCGGTTTTACCAAGCCGGTTATCATTATCTTGGTGTTTTCTTTATTTACATTTAACCCAGTCTCTTTTGATTTTTTATTTAAATCTATTAGATTTCTTGTAAGTCTTGTAGGTTGTCCGATAAGTAAGATATCGTTTGCGAATCTCAAGTGATTTAATCTATCTCCGTTGGTATTTAATCACATTTTGTAAACATAACGTAAACAATTTTAGAGAAATCGTATCAGCATGCCTTACTCTAAGTTTGATTTATATTGCTTTGATATTGGTCTTTAGTTTGATATTACATGTATGGTTTTTATATGTATATTTTATTAACTCAGTGTATCTAAAGGCAACTCTGCTAATTCGTAACTATTTTATTATAGCCCAATGCTCTACCGAGTCGAACGCTTTTTCATAATCTATGAAAGCAAAGCATAAGAGTAGGTTGTGTTATATCAAGTTTTGTACTACCTTTAGATGATCTCGAGCATTTTAGCCACTACGAAAACCTGCTTGTTTTGGGGGTTGATATGCATCTAGTTATTAATTAGTCTTTTTGTAATACTTTTTGTTAGCAATTTGTATACTTGTGACAATAAACTAGTATAGGTCTGTAGTGCTCCAATTTTGTTTTATCCTCTTTTTTGAACAGTAATATAACAAGTGCGTTATCCCGAACTTGCAGTATTCTTCCTCCTAACAGACTTTGTTTGAATAATATCCCTGTTTGTTCTAGTAGTTGTGGCCTTCCTTTTTTTAACATTTAATTACTATTTGGTTTTCCCCTTGTTTTTCCTCATATCTTTTAGTACTTTTTCGATTTCATATATTTTGATGTTTGGAATATCCTTTGAAACAACCTTAGTTATTTTCTGTTCGATGTATTTACGTTTGTTCGTGCATGATACAGTTCTATGTAAAACTCATCTGTTCTTTCGTGGATCTTGTTTTGGTCTGTAATTACCGTTTACATCTCTTAGTGATATTGTAATTCAATTTTTTAATCTTTTTTCCTTTTGTCACTGTTTTGCATTTCCCCCATTTTCAATTGCTTTTGATGTTTTCCTTTCGTGCCATTCTTTTATATCTTTTCTTATCTCCTTTCTTATTGATTTGTTAATTTTTCCAAGTTCTTTGATATTGTATTTAATGTCAATGTTAATAGGCAACACATAATACAGCGGAATTTGAAAGTTTTGTTATCAAAAAACAAGCGCAATAGAAATTTTGTTAATAATTGTAAAAATGTACACAGTCCACTAAAGCTACTATGAAAGTAAAGTATAAATTATACACAAATGCGTTTACTTCTTTCAAATATAATTAAAAAAAGCGTCTACGTAATTTGGCTCATACGAACCGTAAATGTTGAATTCTTGGATGCTGTGCGTTATGGGTAGAAAATCAAATTGAAGATTTTAAAAACAGATGAAGTCGATAAAGTAAGTGAGCAATGTCTTTCCTTTTCTTTGTATTGCTATCGTTTATCTTGTGTAGATCTTGAAATTTATAAAGTACAGGTGTTAATATTGCATTGCATGAAATTGCTCAAATTGTTATATCATGGCAGAAAAGAAATTACAGCAGCTTTTTAAAGAAAGGGTCAGTTTGTTGGAACGGTTAGATTCTATTAAGAACTATTTAACTGGAGTTAAAGTCATTGTTAAATCTAATATAAATCTTAATAATGCAAAATTAAAAACTTTAAAGTAAATGGTTACACGCATGGACGGATTGTTACATGAATTTGATAATGTGCAAAAGCAAATCGAAATTGAAATGTTTGTTAGTTCTGAGGAGTTAAATGTACAAATTAATGAAAGAGAAATTTTTAAAAATAAATACATGTTGCTTTACGGTTGTGCAAATCGCATATATTAGGTCATGTAACAGACCAACAAGCTAAAGCGGTTGTTTATAATGATGAGAATAAAATGCAAAATTCGTTTAAGATGCCAGCTATTAAAGCTCCTGAGTTTGATGGTAAGATTGAGTATTGGCTTAAAATTTAAAGTACATTTGAATCGTCAATAGATCTTAATGACTAAATTAATAACATTCATAAGTTTTATTATTTAAAACAAGCACTTAAAGGAGAAGCAGCGCAGGTAATCAAATTTATTGAATTTACTGCACAAGGTTAGAAGGTTGCGTATAAAACTTTATGTGAACGATATGATAAAAAAAGATTATTAGTTCATAACTTGCATATGCTGTTCTAACTCACAACCCCACCTCGAGGATTGAAAGTGAGGTCAGCCAAATCATCAAATCTTCCAATCTACCTCCTGAAACTAAACGTCGACTTACTCCATCAGATTCTAAACCACCTCGTCTATACGGATTTCTTAAAGTTCACAAAGAAGGTTTTCCTTCTTGACCTATCGTCAGTACTATTCAATCTCCTACCTACAAGCTAGTCAAGTTCTTGTTCAACATTCCTTGCGAGTTTACAGGTAAAACCTCTTCTCACATCCTCAACTCTCAGTATTTTATTCAACGTCTAGAAACTATAAAATTTGAACCCCAAGATCTTTCCGTGAGCTTTGATGTTACTTCACTTTTTACTAAAGTTCCTATTAAGGATTTTCTTATCGTCCTCAAACAGATTCTGCATCAACATGGCAAGGACTTTGGTTCCTCTTATTGATAAGTGTCTATCCTCTACTTACTTCCAATTTGATAACAAGTTTTACGAACAGGTTTCTGGTGCTGCTATGGGTTCTTCTCTATCACCTGTTGTAGATAACATTTTTATGGAATCCTTTGAAGCGGTTGCTTTGGAATCATCAATATTAAAACCTAAAGTGTGGTTTAGATATGTTGACGACACGTTTATTGTTTGGTCTCATGGTCATCTTGAATTGTCTAAGTTTCTTGATCATCTTAACAATCAACACTTAGATATCAAATTTACTATGGAAATTGAAAGTAATGGTTCTCTTCCATTTCTTGACGTTCTTGTGACTCGTAAGCCCGATGGACTTCTGAGCCATTCTGTTTATCGCAAACCCACCCATACGGACAGGTACCTTCATGCTTTGTCTCATCATCAGTCTGCACAGAAACGTTATGTTATTGAATCTTTATTTCATCGTGCTTTTCTATTTGCCAATCTGAGAATCTAGACTCGGAACTCCGTCATCTTACTAGAACCTGAGTGAACAATGGTTATGTGAAGCAAGATATTCATAGAGTTATTAATCGTCGTCTACATCTACGTATTCGATTACCTAAGGACGTTTCTACTCCCGAATCCAATCCAAAACTAGCTTTTTTACCCTACATTTACAAGGTTACAGATCAAATAAGGAAACTTCTTCGTAGGAATGGTATTAAACCCATATTCAACTTGATAAGCCAAATCTCTCAGATTCTACTTTCTCCCAAAGGCAAATTTTCTACACTTTCATCTCAAGGTGTATACCAAATTCCTTGTTAATGTGGTTTAGTCTACATTGGTGAAACCGGTAGATCCGTCATTACTCGCATTTCAGAACGTGATCGTTTTATAAGGAAAAGGTATATTTCCAAGTCTGCGGTTGCTGAACATCATTTTACTACAGGTCACAAGATAGGTTTTGATAATGTTTCGTTGATTGCTAAATCTCCATTCTTTTTCAACAAGAAATTCCGAGAGAGCATAGAGATCTCTTTGGTTCCCGGTCATTAGTCATTTATCGAAAACACGCGCAATCAAAGTCGACCTTAACCATTCGTGACGATCCTTCTCCTATATATACGGAGACTATTTCTTCTTAGGTCACTTTTACGGAGTTTAGAATCTGGCTTGGTTCACAAGTTGATTACCTAACTCTGTAGTGGTTTTTTGTTAGATTTTCGTTTGCTTTTTCAAGTTATCGTTTTCTTTCTTACCTTTTCAGAGTTTAGATTATGGCTTGTTTTACAAGTTGATAACCTAACTTTTGAGAAATTCTTAGTTAGATTTTGGTTACTTATTTAAGTTTTGCGATTTATTTCACGCCCTGATACAGTCCCTTACGAAAGTGGGCGAAACGTTGGTAACTTCGGTTACAACAACAATGACACGGTCCAAACCCGGAAGACATTCTAATAGTATAGATATCGGCCGTCGAAACATTCGCTATTATATAGAGTCGGTTGTAAAAGAATCCGCGAAATCGCTAAGAAAGTTAATCAACCAGGTTTCTAAGCATTTGCTTTTATTAGAAATTTTAAATAAACCTACGCAGTATTGGGACACTTTAATTTTGTATTTGTTATCACAAAAATTAGATTCACATTGATTATATGCGACTTTCGGCTTAGACTGCGTCGTAGTAAAACACCTAGACTTAGGCTTAGTCATAGTCTCTTCTTGAGAGTCAAAACAAGAAGCAGAACTTGACCTTTGCCGTATTGTCGTTCTTGAACCCAAACAAACTGACGTTTTGCAAGACATTGCAGTTTGCATCTTCAGAGTGGTAAATGTCACTGATAGGAAAAGTGTAAATGTCAAAGATGGACCTTCTTGGAAAGGACACAAACACTTACTCCAAGTAATAACAAAGTCAGTCAAGCGGCAACGGAACTATTAGGTTCGTTAATCACGCTATTCGCTATTGGTATAAATATAGTCATTTACACTTTTTCTTTCAGTGACACTTACCACTCTGAAGATACAAGCTGAAATGTCTTGCGAAACGTCAGTTTGTTTGAGCGACAATACGGCAAAGGCCAAGTTCTACTTCTTGTTTTGGCTCTCAAGAAGAGGCTATGACCAAGCCTAAGTCTGGATGTTTTACTACGACGCCGTCTAAGCCGAAAGTCGCTTATAATCATAAACATAACAACCGCGAAAGCTTCAGATTTTATAGATTCACGTTCTCTTAAAGCATGAAAAAAGCAAGTGGCATGTCAAGTCAACTATTAACTAGTGTGGTGCTCAGCATGAAGTAGCGTCGTGTAAGGAATTCGCAAAACTTTCTTTAGCAGATATATTTAATAAGGTACGTGAACTACGTTTATGTTGGAAATGTTTCAAGTCGGGACACATTTCACGAATATGTTGCGTTGCTTGTACAGTATTTAAGGGTTGGCATAATTATCTGCTACATGATTACGATAAAGTTAAAAATAATGGTTATAAAGCACCAGGTGAGATCGGTAACGCATCGATATCGAATCAAGTTGAATACGTCTCTCACCGCGGCAAATTTGTTATGTAATGAAGTTGTATTGTCATCAACTAGTTTTAGTTCTCAGTAAAAACGGTAAGATTCATAAAACTAGAGCAATTTTAGATTCAGGATCTCAAGCATGTTTTTTAACGAGGATTTGGCTAAACGGTTAAGATTAGACTTAAAACGTGTTAATACTGCAATCGCTGGAGTAAATGATTTTATGTCACGAGCTAATTATGAATGCAAAGTAAATAAAAGAATTATAAATAATTTAAAAAAAAGATAAACATGTTGAAAAATTGTAGAATCAATTAAAGCTTGTTTTGGGTAGTAAAAATTAAAAATTTTATTTTAATCAATAATTAGGATATTACATGAACATATTTACAGCAACAATATAAAAAAAAATTTAATTATTTATTTATTTCCTTTAATCAGAAATGCGATAATGAAAAATAACAGTGCCAGGAGTATTGCGCGCAAACGTAGATTAAATGAGTATTGAGCATGTGACTGACCATTGTAAACTTATTTCGTCTTACGTAAAATTGGAAACGTCAATTATTTTTTGAGCACTTAACGTAGTATCAACGTTTTTGTTAGCGTTGTAACATACTTATCGAAATAATATGTATTGAAAACCACACGTTGAATAATCATAGTGAGTCGCATTGTCAAAGGAGTGTTAAATCATATATGAAACTAAAACCGCATTGGTTAACTTTTATCTCCAAGGGAGATTAGTTACGAATAGGTAACAACTTAAAATCCAGTGGCGTGTATCATAATTCTAAGACATTTAAAAATTAAATACATACACATGAATAATTCAGTTATAATGATTTTTAATAACAAATTTTGTTTGTAACACAAACATGTTGTTTGTTGGAATAAATTTATAATGATGCATGTGCTTATCTTATCTACTAAATATGCGATATGTTTGAAAAGATACAAATTGTAATTTAGTGAAAAGGTGTTTTGAACAAATTTGTTGATAAATTATTTAAGAATGTACTTTAACCGCAAATTATTTTTTAAGCGTACCTACTATTTTCTTTAAATAAACAATCGTACATTAAAAAGGTGGCGTTAAGAAACTAAAACGCATGATCATCCGCTACTGTAATCTAACCGCGGCCAACAAAGACGGTATTTTACATAAATGCGTTCTTGCGTCAATCTTCTTTTTAACTGGTTATAGTTAGGTATAGTAAGAGTTATCTCGTAGAAAATAAAAACATTATTTAAATAATTTGAAAGTTATAAAGTGCAGAATAACTAGTGTTTTACAGGAGTCCATACCACAACGTACAATTGTCGCAATCTCTAAATATCATATACGCTGTGTTCGTAAATGATTGATGGACGTTTAAATTTGGCGCTCATCAGATAATTTTATAAAATTGGTACTAAGTATTAACACTCCATAGACGGCGCGTAATTTTAGTAATATTTAAATTTGTGATAAAGTGATTAAGACATAAATTTATTTTGTCGCTTAATTTATAAGACAGAACACAATTTCAAATACTTATAAACATGAGGTTCAATAGAAGAAATATAAAAAATATAGAAAATTATACAATTAATTTTACAAGATCTGTTCATCTAAATTTAAACGCAGGTTCGCTTTTTTTAAATATTGTTAAAAACATTATGTAACACTTCCAGTGTAATACAGTTAACAGTTTCTGTAATCGCATTTCGTATTTCTTCTAAAGTATGTAGACGCTGTGAAATTTACTTTATTTTTTAAAAAACCAAAAAGTCCAGTGGGGTTAAATCGGGTGATCTTGAAGGCCATCTATTTTCGCTTATCAATCGGTCAGCGAAAAACTGTCGTAAATAATTTAATGTTATTCTAGCGGTGTGAGCGGTGGCCCCATCTTGTTGAAAATAACAATGCTGTAACTCATCATGTAATTTATTAATAAACGGATTCAAAACTAACTCTCTATAAGTGTATGCATTAATATTTTATTTAAAAAAAATTGAATAAATGATCTTACGTCGTGACATTGCCAATCACTGCGGATGAAGTGATGTTTCTACAAAAATATGAAGGTTTCCTGCTGACTATATTCTACTATTCTGAGAATTCACATATGCATTAAGATGAAACCATGCTTCATCACTAAAGAAAGTTACATCTAACACGTCATCATTGTTTAAGACTTCGTTAAACCATTGACAATACTCTATTCGACGTGAAAAATCAGGAGGCAGTAACTCTTGTGCCACAATTACCTTGTATGGGTGTAATTGCAAGACTTTCTTGCAAGCTTTCTGACATGTAGCATGCGATAGATTGTTTGATGTGACAATTGTCGCAGAGATTTTTTTGAACTCACTTTCATTCTCTGGCGAATAGTTTCAACAACTTCTTCCGTTAAAGCAATAAGCCTGCCGGTAGATTTTCCTTTTGAAACATTACCCGTACTACGAAACTTTTCGACTATACGACAAACATATTGTGTCAAAGAATCATATCGAAATACATTAGGAAATTGCTCGTGAAACTGTTCGTAGCAATTTTGGTAAAAATAATTTCCAATAATCTAAAAAGATGTAATATATCTTTGTTAAGTAAATTATTTTTAACTTACATCAAGTAAAAGCTGCATAGTCTAAAATAAAAAAGCCTTTTGGTAATGAAAACTTGAAATACTAACAAAAAATTAAAAATATAAACAAGCACACCACTGAACTATAAATAAATTGTCAAATTGAGAAACCCATCAAAACTGAAGTTTGACGACCTGTCAAATTCTAACGCTCTTTAATCATTTATAAACACAGTGTAGTTTAAATTCTAGGAGATTTGTATGCCGACTTGTGATCAAGTTAGACTTTGTGATCGTGTGGGAATTGCAACCACTTAGAATTTGGACAATATTACACTTGGAGGCAATGATCGTAGTACGTTATCAGTCAGATAGTAATAAAAATATTAAAAAATGTTCTCGTTATTTTAATATTGCTATTATAAATTAAATTGATATCCAATAGAAAGCATCTCTATTTTTCAAAAATTAAGATAGTTAAGCTTACAGACGTAAATTTTGTTAGCAAATGTTTACTCACATACTTCCACTTCCATTACTGTTTTAATGTTTTATTTACAATAAAAGAAAAACTATTAAGAACGATATAAACTAACATCTATATAAGTATGTTCGTTGTTTTCACATCGCACATTAAACTACTGTAAATAGTAAAAGCTACTTAACGTTAGCAGATCTTTAGTAGCTAGAAATTGTTGGTATTTTTTTAAAAAGATTTTGTACGTTAATCAGTTTTGAGTTTCTAACTGAAATGCTTAAATACGTTAAAGCATTCGCGTAGTTCAATAAGAAGCCGTGTAGTAGCGTTTTAATTGCATTATTAAAACCAATCGCATTAAATGAATACACTTGAAAGTGCTTGGTTTGTAATAGGTAATATTTGTAACATAAAATAAATAAAGGTAACTTGTTTTCTTAGAAGTCGGTGTGTATAAATCGATAATAAATTGTTACTTATCAATATGCTATACCTGTATTTACTGTTAATTTAGTTAATAATACCTTTGTATAAAATTTAGAAATTATTACTTAATTGTATATTTATTAATATAAGTACATATTTTATATATTTTATAAGAATAAATAACAAAATATCAAGTTTTGAATGTAATGTACATATACACTTTATAGATGTTAAAAACTTTACAAAAACTTTAAATATTTTACAGATATGCTTTTATAAAGAACAGAAATCGCACTGTAATTATAAGAAGATTAAAAGATATAGTACGTATACTTAACGTCAGCGCTGTAAATGGATAATTTTCAAATTATATAGATCTAGTTAATTTTTGTTTCTTAAAAAAAATATCTAGTATTAGATAATCGATATAGGTAAAAGATAATACATGACATGAAATAATCTAGATAGTAATAACGATGGATAGCGTTTATTTGAAGAACTACTATGGATATGCGAAAAATTATTGAAGAAATAACAGAAATATTGTAATTTGCAAAACCGAAATTTTGCGAGACACTAGATTTTTTTATATATGTATATTGAAACGTTCTCTAGGTAATTGTCAACTTTGTGACAATAACCGACATTATCGACCCCGATAACAGAAATATATAAAAAGTATTCGAAGGAAGTTTTTGAATTGAGTCGGAGAAAATGTTATGAAGACTTTGTCGGTTTAAATAAATAAATGATTAACGTCTGCTAAGATAAATAAATAAAGTACCCGTGCTAATAAGAGAAAAATAAGGCGTGTAAGTGTACGTGCTTTTAATATAAACAAATACCGCTTTAGATAAACAGAAGTTAAAATAGAAAAAAATATGTTCACTTTTAATCAAACAATACTTTTTTTGCATTACTCTTATCTGTTTCTCTTGAACTTAAGCGACAACAACGGACAATATTAGAGTATAGCAAAATAAACAAACTAACAATTTCCAGAAATCTGGCAATGCATATAACCCTATACCGCTCTAGCCTAAATTCTAGAAAATTAATCTAAGATGAAATACCAAATACTAGAAACAGAATACGTATATGAAAACAAAAAACTTTTATTACTACAACCAGACAAGTTTTCATTTTTGAATCTGTACATTTTAAATTAAACTGATTATTGACAACACTTATTAGTTTTTTTTAAAATTTCATTTTAGTTTCTTTCTTCTCAACCTACATTAACATCTGTAAATATATTTTAGTTTGCTTATGTCGAATTGACTATACAAAAAAATATAAACACCGCATTCATAGACTTCATTCACCCCTAATTTACACTCAATTTATATTCGAGTTTATACTTATGCTCAAGTTGGAATTCAGAAACAAGAAGCACTCAAATCAACACTACAATTTTAGTGTAGCATTGAGTTTAGTTTGAAGAGTACTAGACGTTACCTAAATTGTTATAATTTTCACATTTTTCTCTTTGAAATTCAAGAGAGAATTAGAACTATGGGTTTTATTTTTTTAATCAATTATTTTTTGTTTTAAAGTAGGTAATCTTTATCAGTTTACCCAATATGTAGAAAATGCTTCAGCTTATTTGCTATTCCAAAGTAAGTAAAATGAAAAGTCGAATTTTTGTTATGTACTTTTTGTATTCGCTTCAGGAAAGTGCGACTAAATTATACAAACTCTTGTAAGTGTATAAAAAAAATTAACAGCACTAGAAATACCACTTCTGCAGAATTCAAACAGTGTTCTTACCGATGGTATATCCACTAAGAAATAGAGAATTAAAAATTGTGAACTACCAATTCTATCAGTTATAAAAGTTTCCAGAAAAAGACACTGCTCGAAATTAATGTTATCAAACTGCTCATTTCTCAGGCGTAATAGAGCGCGTTGATTTGACACATATTGAAATATGCAGCTCTAGGGGACCTACAGTCGAAGCATTTTGTAATAGAAAGGGCTGGATGTTTCTAAATGCTCAGGTTGTCTGTAGCCGTAATTATGAAATACGTGATATCGTAATTAGATAGTCAAGTTCTACATATGATAGCCAAACAATTTATTGGCAGTGCAGTGAAACTATGATTCTAAGAGGAAAAGTTATCAGAATTGCTCTTAAGAAATAGTACATATCAGCAGAGTAGATAGAGTTCATTTCAAGACTAAAGAACCGCTGCGTAGAAACCAGTTTTGTTCCAAATGTCAGTACACTAGCTAACCAAAAAACTTTTGCACTTTTCATACGGCGTTTGAGGTGTCCACATTTATTCCACAAGTTGTTACAAACTCGTTTTCATCTTTGTGTTTTATATTTTTTTATATTTTATTCATCGTCTTGTATGCATTTTTTAGATAAATTAAAGATAAACCATTACAGTTAATGTACATTGTTTACAGATGATGTTTTTAGTTAGAATTTATTTCGCATGCTTGTCAAATTCCGGATTTATTCGACGCGCACCTCACGGTTCTTTAGTGGGGTGAAATGATCTCTACCTCTTTACACAAATTTTAAACCTACAAACTGAACTAAACATCGCTATAATGTAACACATATACACACTAGAACGGCTATTTAAATAATATTTCGAATTTGAAAAAGACGATTTAGATGTCTGCATGAATGTTTAAACAATAAATTAAGAAACACAAAAAGAATAATTGCTGCTATAGCTGTTCTTCATAACATTGCAATTTCACAAGGAAAAAAATTGTCACTACTAGAGCAACATGAAAACCGAGGTGACATTTAAATAAGGTGAAATGTGAAATGTGAAATGTTAGAGGAAACGCAATCAGAACAGTTTTTATTCTTAGACATTAGTGGATTAATATTTTATGATTTTGACTTATCAAAACCAAAATTGCTGCAGCAAGATTTATTTTTTCAGTTTTCAATCGGATACCATGATGTAACGATACGAAATCCTGGAAAGCAATTTTTTAAAAAATGTTGAAATGTTTGTTAAAATTGCGCGTTTTAATACTGGTGCGACTAGGCAATCTCCTGGCTATAGCGTTGATGCCGATTATTTCTTTATAGTTACATGAAGTCCCTTGCTTAGAACTTTTGATCTTGGCGTGGTTGGGTAATCCTGGCCCAAAGATTTCGTAGGTAGTTACTTTCATTTCATTTTCGTATATCAAACGATAACTTTATGTAACTGGACATGATATAAAATAAACTACTATTAAGTATTTATTAAAATTACTTATTGTTTTCCCTGAGTTTACGGTATTCATTTATTTTTATTTAGCTCTGACCTTGATTTTTCATTTAAACGATGCTCCAAATTTAACTACTGATCCGATTTACGTCCGCTTAATTAAAAATTAATTGCAATGGCGCCACGAAACGTCGCCCTTTAAAAACCAAGTGGTGAGCTTTTTGCCTCTCCTACCTAAAAGTGGAATACAGCTAAATTGATTATTTTTATTTTGGAGCTTAATGAATGTGATTTTAGTTTTTTTTGTGTGTATTTATAAAAACAAGTATATGTTTATTTTCTATTTTTAATTTGTTTTTTTAAAACTCTTTACTCAGCTACCCGAGGTCAATAACTGCACCATAAGTAACAGTCACCGACACCAACGTGTGTTACAATGCAACTGCTCTCATTTCTATCTGCAGAATGTTTAGTTGTTCTTCTTCTTTCTGAAGTTTTTTTTAATCTGCCTACACGAGTTGCTATTTTCATTTTTACTGCAGACCTTCTTTGTTAGCTTTTTCTTAACGCAGAGCTCTTTGTTGTGTTTGTAAAACACGGTAAAAAAATTTGAAATTTAGTAGTAAAAAAAATAAGGTTTAACGAAAGGTAGTTTTTTCTATGAAGTATTGCCTGTCCTAAATGTAGCACTTCTCTTTGGTGTTTCGTTTTCAACGTTACTCGGAATGTTTGTATTACAAGGGTACTTACATGTGCTAACTTAATACAAAGAAGAAGAAGAACATTGCACTGACTGGCAACATGCTATTTTGTATGACTTTATTTCGTTCAGAAATTACAGTATTTGTTTACAATAGATACGTTTTTGCCATCTCAAGTCTGCAAGTTTTACTTTTGATTTATTTTGATTTAAATCACAAACTTAGTCGCTTAGATTTACAAAAAAAGATGACGCCAATTTATTAATTATACTTTCTGCAATGTTTGTCTAGATTAGTTTTATTGCAAAAGACATTATTATAGTACATTATATCTATATGTCTCTTTAATTCTCAATTAATAAAACCATCAACATTTGTCAAACAAAAGTTTGTAAAAAATTTGTAATGGTAATTTTCAGATAATATTTCAACGAGTATTGCTATAAAATCAAATCTTAACAAATTTTATATAGTTTATATTGTAAGCATAATTAGATAGTTAATCAGTATTGTTAAAAAATAAATATTTCTTTTTATAAGACAGAATGCTTTGGCCAACGTTTTAAAAACTATAAAACTTTATTTCTAAAACTCGTTTCACGTAAAATTGGAAACGTCAATCATTTTTCAGGCAGTTAATATAGTACCAACAATTCTGTAAGCGAAATAATATGTATTAAAAACCACATGTTTGATAATCATAGTGAACCGCATTGAAAAAGAAATGTTAAAGGATAAAACTAAAATTGCATTGGTTAACTTTTATCTCCAAAGGAGATTACTTATGAATAGGTTACAATTTAAAATATAGCGGCGTGTATCATAATTTGAATAAATTTAAGAACTAATGACATATATATGAATAATTCGGTTATGATGATTTTGTAATAACAAGTTTTATTTTGTAACATAAGCATGTTTGTCGGAACAAAAATAATGTACGTGCTTATTTTATCTACTAAAATGCAATATGTTTAAAAAAGGTACAAGTGGCGATTTAGGTAAATAGATGTTTTGAACAAAGCTGTTCACAAATTATCTTAGAATGTACTTTCACCGCAAAGGTATTACTTTCCAAGAGTGTATACTTATTTTTCTAAATAACCAATTACACATTTAATATGTAGCGTTAAAAAACTGAAATGTTTAGTCGTACGCTATTGTAATATAATCGCGGCTCGAGGATCGGGATTTTACATGACTACGTTCTTGCGTCAATCTTCTATTTATTTGGTTATTATTATAATTTTACAAAGTAATAACAATGCCAAAATGCAAAATTAGTTGTTGCTAATTTTTATTAGTTAAATTTCACCATCTTATACCACAAATTGAAAATATCAATTAACAATAAACATATATTTTCGTATAACCAAAAAACTGTGATTTGTTATATTCAGCTTAATTGGAGTTGGGTTTAATAAAATCCCGTAAATTGTAGTCAATACCCCAGCATAATGTTAAAATTTGAAATTTAAATTGAAATTAAAAAAGTCGTAAGGTGTGATTAGTTACAATGTTTAGATCTTTTAATGTGTAACATCATCTTCAGACTAAAACTAATTACAACGATAGGATAGGATAGTCAAAACATATGTATGTACTAATTGGCAAACATAAATTAAAATTTGAAATTTGACAGTTACAAAAACTTAACTACTAACTGCAATTAACTTTTTGACTGATAAATTATATTTTGAATTGATATAATTAAAATTTGAAAAATTTAAAAACTAACTACGTGAAATAGTCGTACTACCAACTAGTCATGAGCTAACATGGAGATGGAACAAAGTGCAAAAATTACTGTTGGTAACTTAGAAAACTATAAGAATCAACAGAGACAAGATGAATCAGAATGCAGGACCGGCACATATTCTAATTTTAAGTTTTGTCATTGATTTACTAATTCTCACCTGACAAAATAAACGGATAGAACAGAATAGTTTAATCTGATTAAATTGATGGTTGCTGTTAATTAAATGTTTAGCAAAAGTAGATTTAATGTTATGCAAATTCAATCGATTAAGGTTTTTTTTTTAAAGGAAGATGTGTTTTAAGTCGCGTGTTCAAAGACTTTTGGTTTGGACGATATAAGATTTATTGCAAGAACAAATAGGTTAATAGATTGATCAATTTTAAGTAAATAGATGCTGTTTAAATTAGGTAGGCTAGCAAAAAATAGCTTAACAGCTGGGATTTTTTAAATAAATTTAAAAATGTTTTGAAATTGAGGTAAGTATGGCAGTGTGTAAAACTTAGGTTATTATTATTTTGTGAAATAAGAATTAAGCTTGACTGAGAAGTGGTAATATCTTTGAACTTTAATTGCACTTAAGTGTTTGTGAACGTTTCATGACTCTGGTTATATTTTAAATTTTATTGATTGACAATAATTTCATGTTTTATTTATTGATTTTTTTTCATGTATAAGTTAGCATAGTGCCTATGTCCAGCAATTGTTGGATAGTGCCACTGTAATCTATTTGTTGGCCTGATGAAGTGCTCACGTGCAGCACGAAACGTAGCCTTAAAAATAGCATAAAGTGGTTTTCTTGCCTCTCCTAAGTGAAGAACAAATATATATTGTGCAATAGAGTTAAAGGAAAATTTAGAATTTTACCAAATGAATAATGTGTAATTCGTTGTTGAAATCTATGTTATTCAAAGCAGTGTTGAAGAGTCTGTTGAAAAAGAAATTGAAATAAGATAATTTGTCTGAAAGTGGGCGACTAGAATGAAAATTGATAGTATATACCTACAGTGGTAGTTGGTTTACGATAAATTAAAAAAAGTTAAAGTGTTGTTAATTAAACTGATTTTTAAATCTAAGATTAGAATTGAGTTGTTGTTTGACTTTTCAAAAATAAATAAATTCTATTGTAAATGTTGTGAAGAAAAAGGAAGAAACTATCTAGTGATCCATTAAAAATACAAAAAATATCATCGTCATAACGTCTCAAAAAAATAATATGGTTTATATAAATTGGTTTGAGCTTTATTTGGTGTTTTTTCTAAGTTGTCCATAAATAATTCTGCTAAAAAGAGACTTATAGGAAAGCCCATGACTAATCTTCCTTTTTGTAAGTAAATCTTCTTGTTAAATTTGAAAAAGTGTTGTTGATGTGGAACTTTAATAAACAAATTAGGTATTCTGAATCTGAAGTAGTAAGTAAATTCGCAATTAAATTAATGGTTTTGGAAAGTGGAACTGAGGGAAAAAGATTTTTGACATTGAATAATATTAACTGTTATTAATTGTGGTGTGTAGATAATTTTAGTTTTTGCAGGTCTTGAATTATCTGTTTAAAGTTTTTTATTGAAAATTCGAGATAGTTAATTGTAAAAAATATTTGACAAAAATTTCGAAATAAAATATGTAGGTAAACTCATAGAAGAAGCTATAGGCCTTATCGGAATGCCTGTTTTCTGTATTTTTGGTAGCGCTTATAATAACGAAATTTGTAGGTTATGAATTTTTAAAGTAATGATAGATTTATTGAAATAATTGGGAGTGGTTAGACAGGATTTTAAAATATTGTAAGAAAAATAATAGGTTTGTTCAATGCGTTATACTCAAAAAGTTGAAAGTTTGGCTAAAATAAAGTTGTTGGATATGATTTTATTTTTGATTTGCTTAATTATTTTCACATCAGAGTTATTGAAGCTAACATCGACGTATTTAGAAAAATTGGAGAGAATGGTGTCTATCAAATTATTGTAAAAGTTCATATTTGGATTTGGATAAATTGTCGGAACAAATTTTAGACCTTTATTTAAAAAAGTTAATTCATTATTTGTAAAAGTAGTATTAATTAAATTGATTAGATTTTTGTAAAACTTAAAAAGATGTGGAACATTGAATTTTCTTGGATATGACTGCTAAAGACTGTGATTAAGAATTTTTTTGTAAAATGAGATTCTTAAAAATGTAGTACACATAGACCTAACATCGCATCTTAACCTAGCTACTTGGGATTGTTTAGATAGAAACAACAGAGATAAGATTAATCAACTAGGTAATAATTTGTTTAATAAGTTACTTATAAATTTGACACTTCAGTACATTTTCAACAACAAATTAAAGCTCAAGCATACTATCACCTCTCAGTCAATCTTTATTCCTATTTCACAAAATAATATAACTAAGTTTTCTACACTGCCATGCTTACCTCAATTTTAAATTATTTTCAGTTTTATTAAAAAAATTCAGATGTTAAGCTATCTTTTGCCAGCCTACCTACTTTAAACAGCTTCTTTTCACTTAAAATTGGTCAACTCACTAACTTATCAAGAAAAGCGTCTATCAACTTATTTGCTTTTGCAATAAATCTTATATTTGGTTTGTTATTCAATGACAAAATTGATTTTAGCTTACAAATAAAATATGAGCCGGTCCTGCATTCTGATGATTAATCTTGTCTCTGTTGACTCTTATAAGTTCTCTAAGTTACCGACAGTCATTTTTGCACTTTGTTCTATCTTCATGTTAGCTCATAGTAGTTGGTATTCCGATCATTTTGTGTCGTTAATTTTTAAATTTCAATTACTACAATTAAAAATTTAATGTATTAGTGAAAATGTCAATTGTATAGTCAATAATTAAGTTTATGTAACAGTCAAATTTCAAATTTTAATTTATATGTTTCTCAATTAGTGCGCACATGTGTTTTGTTAAATAATTTCTTTCACTATCGTATGGTTGTAATTATTTTTAGTCTGAAGATAATCTTAAACAGTAAAAGATCGAAACTAGTAACATCTTACGATTGTTAATTTAATTAGAAACACATTATTCCATATTATTAAAAAAACTATTGTATAACAATATTGTTTACATTTTTCACAAATATCTTTAAATATTTATGTACATATATGCTTGTTACATCATATTTCTCAAAATGTGTACTATATTATGTACAAAATATTATTTCCTATGTTAAAATAAACTCCTTGTATTTCAACAATTCGTTGAATTAGTATGCTTGAACAGTGTATTCTAAGATTTTAATGCATAATTTTATTGGGTCCTTGTTTACATAATCCCAACCTTTAAGGGATTACAATTGAGTGGTAAGATATAAAGTTTAATATAATGCGGCCTGAATCTCTTTGGTCACTTAAACTTTAGACATCTGGAATTTGAAAAACATTTATGTAGGTTTTAAAACGGTTTTTGTTTTAGAAATTTATCATAAAATTGAGATAAAAAATTATGTACTACATTGCTAATTTTATAAAATGTTGTATTTTACAAAGATGTGCATGTAAAACATATTTCTCTGGAAAGTACCTAACGGTTTTAAATTTATCCGCTCTTCATGTAAGTATCAGCATGATGTTAATTCGTATAATCCAGGGATCGGTCAGTAGGGTGAGAAGTTTATGAATAATAATTAGTGTTGCAAACAAGATCCTAGTTCACGGCCCAGTGCGGTTTGTGGTATACCGAAGCGGCTATTCTCCTATCTACCGCTATCACCAAAAGGTTCTGTTTCCCACAATTTTGATACTGTAGCAGTTATGGGATTTGGTTGTTTCATTTCTGTGTCTTTATATGTTATATATAGGCGGTTTGTGTAAAACTAATGTAAATTATACTGATAATTTAATTCCGTTTGGATTATTTTTATTGCGCATTTTGTGTTTGTGTATACTCGTAAATGCAAACTTTTTAATACAACAAACCCACAATAATTAAAATATTTTTGTATTTTAGTAATTTATTAAAACACCTATAGAGTATTGCAGTAGATACATTCATTATTAGACCAACTTACCGATCGAAATATATATAATACAATAAAATTTTGATCTCAACACAAATTTACCGCAGATTTAGCATCATTTAAAAAACATAATCTTAAGCTGACTTAATAATGTTTTAGATTGTTTCCAAAACTTTTAACATTAGTTTATATGTGATACTTGTTAGTAAAAATTTAAAATAGATACAATAATAGAAACGTTTCTAATAAAAAAACGATTGTTAAATAATTAACCAAACATATTAATAAATTATTATCAAACTTAGAGCAACTAAACTAAAAATGTGTCAAATATTAAATTTTATATTCCTTTGTTTATTTTAGGACCAGTAGAATAGTATATTAAAACACAAGTTACAGAATGAACGCGCTTCAATCACGAAACCGGGTTTCATACACGAGCCGCGCAGCGGCGAGTTTATGGAGCGGTCGAGTGATTGAAACGTATTCTATGACGTGTGCTTTATACTATTTTCTCTATTTCGATACAATATTTAATATTTTTCGTATAATTTTAATTTTAAAACAATATTGGGAAACTTACATTTTACTGAATTGGCAACACTTACACTTTGACATATTAAAATATATGTATTAACCTAAAATCTCATAGAAAATTATCTATTTATACCTTTATAAGTAAATAAGTTTGAATTAATAGGACGTTTTTATTTTATCTTGGCATCAAAATTTAAATTTCAATTATTAAGTTCCAATAATTTTAATTTCTTTTTTATGTAACGTCTACTTACGATGCAGATACCAACTTTGAAAAAAGTAACATTACTAAAATTCGTGTAAGAATTTGCTTATTCTTACACGGATTTTAGTGTGAGAATCGCTAATTCTCATGTCGAAATAGAGAAAACATTTTAATCGATTGAAAATAAAATTTTGTTACGGTAAAACGTAAACGTTGCACTAGGCTGCAGTGCGAGCACTCAGAGTTTTGCAGAGTATGATGTGCGTAAGTAACTAATGAGAATAAGCTTGTCTTTAATGTAACGATTGTAGTTCAATTTAAAAAATTGACAGAACAAGAAGAAATAACTTCTGTTCCCTATATTCACCTGACAAACACTTAAGGTAAACAAATCGAACAACACAAGTCTAACAATGAGTATGTTGATTGCAATGGCAACATAGGAAAAATGAAAAATAACAATCAAACAAACTACACAATAAATGATTGTAGGCAAGTGAAAATACAATAATGCTAGTATAAACGGATCCTCAAATTAGTCAACACCTCATACACGTCTGTAATGAGTTTGTAGACGTTGAAATTAATGAACACCAGCCCACAAACACAAATACAATCCTAAATATAATTCTCAAAACTGATGTCCTCAAGAAGTAGAAAGAAGAAAACTAAGTTTAAATATCCAGCAGATTTTAAGTTTTGATATGCGGATCCAGAAAAGGAATAATCAAGAACATAAACTAAAACAGTTGTGCCAAAAAGTCGTCAACAAACGGTATAAGATTTTTCTTCCAAAAACCCCAAGCAGACCCTAAAGCAAACTAACAAAGAAATCTTAAACAAAAAGATTGTGATTAGAAGTTGTTTCCAGTCGGATTACCTAAAAGGCAGAGAAACAAATCAGCAATACAACACTACACTACATGACGGTACGAAGCAAGCCACAATATCACAACTTAAACTTAATTTAAAACTCGAAGAACGGATTAGAACATTTCAAGAGCAAAAGAAACCCAAAAAAAGAAATATCTTAACAGTGACTGACAATATTAAGAATGCCGATCAAATGGAAATACTTAGAACACAAGAAACTACGTTGCAGTTTCAAATCAAACACAACGAAACAAAAACCAACTAAAGTAACAACAAAATGAGATACAGCAAATAAATATTATCCGAACTACAACTACTAATATATTAACGACGTACCTAAAAACTGAAACCGTTAAAAGTGACAAAATTAACAAGAAAGCAGAAGTCACAATCTAAAAGCCAAAAAATGAACTAGCACTTACGACGCTTGCGACGCCGATAAATTAGAAAAGAACAATTAGAAGAAGAACACAGGAAAGCACAATTAGAAACGATTGAACAAGTTGATGCAAAAACAATATGTTACGCTGGTTTTCGTGTAACAAAAAAAATAAGCGACGGCTAACACAGTTGTTACCGGAGAGTGAGTCGCAGACTTTGTGATGCTAAATTATAAATTAAATCTAAAAAGGCGCCAAAACGATGACAGACTAAATTAAAGAGATATCGTTTAACTCTACCCGCAGCTGGAAAAGAACAAATAACACGACAGAAGTGATAACACTGAATATATAATATTTATTTTATCACAGAAGTTGTTGAAGAGGACGAAGGCAGTGTAAAAATATAGTGGTATAAACGTTGCAAACAATATTACATGGGTTGATATCACAGACTAAGTATAAGTTACGCCCTTGACTGGGCAACACGTTGCACATCAAAGCGACCCAATTGGTCTAACTTTTACTATTAACGAAGGAATGACTTTACTTCCTTAAGGTAAATTACAACAATACGAAAGTCAAAAGTCTAGAGAATCAAAGCGGACCAGATAAGTATGTGACACAAAAAGAGTTTAACATTAATTGTGATTACAACCTAGTATGTACGTATGCCCATTCTAACAATCGACATGACCAACAAAGTAGTACTCGTATAAACAGAAAATGCAATATATATGGTTGTGTAATATCCAGTAGGGGATTAGCTAATTCTGTACCAGTATGACCTAAAACGTAATATTAAATTTGACACAAAAACGAACATACGGCGTTATACAAGTAAATCTTGTCTTCATACAATAATTAAAGTAAATGAATGCACCGAGCTTCCCTCTAATTAACTTTGCACTTGTGTAGATATTTCTTCTAATAAAGTGGTATTCAACCCCTGGACTTCAGCGACGTGACGCCATGAAAACTTTCCAAAAATCACAGGTGTTTTATCCGCGCCACCGATAAGGTTCACAAGTGGAAGGGTGGCGACCCGTTAGAGAATTAATTTAAACCTTTAATACAAAGAAAATCTAACGACTTACCACGAATAAGCTTTCAATCAAAAATACATAAAATTTGACCATGTATTCACGTGGAATTGCCTGAATCAACTTAATGATCTAAGCTTTGTTGTGCGTAGAGGTCCACGTTTTGCACAAAACGTTGCCAGAAGAAGAATGAATTCGCGCTTTTACACATTTGATAATTGACCACGAAAAATGGGCGTGTCAACGGCAAATTTCATACTCAAAAAATTTTAAACTACCAACTTTTTAACATAACAAATTGTAGCATTTTTTACATCCGGAGAGCGTAGAGTCTCTATGCATGCGTGTAGAAGGTTTCGTAGTAACGTGAATGTCGGAAAGCTTTGTCGTATCTGGCAATGCGTGATAAGTCTACCTAATAAGATTGCTTCGTTGTGAGTTCGAACAAAAACAGTATCGTATGAATTTAGCAAACCTAGGTCTCATATTAGTACAGTAGACAAGACAAATCGAAGAGCTTTCAAAGTGCGTCTAAAACTGCTATGATCACAGTCAAATAAAATATAGTGATCGTGAATAAGTTGCTTGCGTTGGTCCGATGAAACGACTAATTTACACACGCAAGAATTAGACAAAAAAATTTGCATACGTTTACATAAAAGACGAAGAAAAAGCAGTAACTTTAGACACCGGACCTATGTACCAAGCACCGATAGTAAGCCAAATAATCCTAGAAAAGAGAAGAAACGAGGAAGAAGAGAAGCAAAAGAACGAACAGAATTACTACTTTGTGCACAACGAACTCAAGTATTCGAAGTAGGAGTAGAAATAGCAGAAAAAAGTAAAGTAACGATAAGAGAACAAGTAAGAAGATTAGCAGAAGAAACTGAAATAGAAGTCTTACTAGCATAAACTACAGATGGTTCTTACTCTTTATCACTGATCTCTATGGCAGAAAAGTTAGAATTACAAGAATTGATGTTTGACTCTAGACGTTTGTCTAAAGATACTAACTGAGAGATAGATATGATCTCAATCAACGCTAACAAAAGTTGATAGAACAGCGGCAGATTTGCTCTAACACCGGTTCTAATAACTGAAGAGGGATTGCATAGTGGTAACGTACATACTTGGATTCGTTAGCTCCCATGGTACGATTGCGGATAATATCCATTAAGTGCTCAGCATAATCAAAAGGCAAAAATTTAGACTTCAACAGAACAGCAACATCCTTCCACAACCGCAAAAAACTTTGTTTCGTCTTAAAAATAAGCAGTACCTTGCTAGACAAAACCTCTAAAGTTGAATAGAAAGTTGGTAATAGAAAACACTGCGAATACAACTCGTCAGTACGAATCAGAAACTCAATTAGTACTGAAGGATCTGCATGGGAAAATATCACATTTCCATTTGCTAAGCTCATTTCTGAATCACAGTTCGAAGACGTAACAAGTGGTGGTTTTTCATCTAAAGAAGAACCTAAAACTGTAAGATAAATAATAAAACCTAAACAAGAAACTAAGTTCCGTGAAGCCAAACTGACTAGAAATCCAATATTCTAAACAATCTAAAAGTAAAAGTAAAACGATGTATCGCACTTACTGTAACTAATAAACTAATAAGAGGAAAAGTTTAATTGACGTAATTGAGTTACTCTAAAAAAATGAAAGCACGGAAGCCAACGTACTACTAAGAAGTAGTAGAAGATAAACAAAACTAACGGCACAGCAAAGCAAAACTTGAGTAAGTCATACCTACTAATGATAATTTAATAAGTAGTAAGAAATTCAATAAAAGAAAGAATTATAATTGCAAAGTAATCGAGCCCTGATGTTGGCAGGCCAAAAACGTAAACGTAAAGCACTAAGCTAAAGTGCGATTACTTACCGATAACTTAATCACCACAAAAACAACAACGGTAGCTTAGAATTTTGCAGAGTAGAAAATATGTATGTGGGTAGCTAATAGAATTTAACTTGTCTTCAATGTGCCAATTGTAATGTTATTCAAAAAAGCGCCAAAACGGTGAGAAATAATTCCAAGCGTTTTCACCTGACAAACACTTAAGGTAGACAAATCGAACAACACGAGTATATTTATTGCAATAGGAACATAAAAAGATTTCTAAAAAAATCAGTAAATCATGTTAGTATTAGCGGATACTAAAATTAGACACCTCATACACGTAAGTAATGAATTTGTTAACTTTAAAGTTAGTGAATATAATTTTGTGAATACAAAGAAAAAGAAGAATCAAAACAGTACAAATCTAAAGTGACTACTTAGAATCAAAGCACACCGGTGATAATTTTAACAGGTAATTACAAAAAACTGCATGAGTTAATCGTGATAACATGCATCTATGTCGTTCGTATCTACGATCGACAACAAAACATTCTGAAATACAGAAAAAAGATACTTGCTGTTTTTTGATATGCGATTAGCTAATGGCATTACCAAGAATACATTTTCCTAAAATTGCTGAAAGTTTAACTATTAAATATACAATGATATCAAAAGTAAGTTGCGCATAGTTTATCCAATGATTAATATACACAAAATGCGCTTATTTTCCAAAGAATTTTTAACTGATAATTTTTAGGTGTGCTACCGAGTTTTCAGAATTAGTTGCCCATCTAACAAATATTACATATGATCTGGCCCTATTTAACTAGTAAGATTTGGTTACTTATTAATTCCGGCATCCACGCACGTTCTAATTATCGACTCAAATAAAAATAAATTTGGTAACAGTTAACAATTTACTAAGGTAACAAATTTGTGGGAGTCACCAAACTTGCTGTGATAATAAAAGAAAAACTACATCTTGCCGTAAAATAGAAATACACTCTTACCTCAGCGATTCCTTTATATGTAAAACATCCAAATACAAATTGATTTACATATTATTAACCTGGATTTTTTAAGGTTTTTAAATATGGACATTACTGGGAATTGCGTTAACAAACGTGCTGTTTTCTTAGCGTGAACAAAACGGAAAATGAATAAAAGAGTCAAACTAGTAGATGGGGTTTACGACTGGGCAAAATTGATACAGCGCAAAGAACCATTGTTACATAACAGTTTAACTGATTTAGAACGCTAATGCTATTATTAATTTTACAAACTGATACCTAACCGCTATTTGCTAATTAAAAAAAAATCGTATACACGTATACAGTAAAAGCTTATAATATAATTCTACAATACAAATAAAAAATTTGTTTTGGTAATTTAACAAATTATACAAAGGATTTTAAATGATGCAATTGATTACAGGGGGTTGTAATTAATAAAATTAGTTCAATACCGCACCGCTCATTATTAAAAATAACGACGGTACGTAAATGCTTTCAGTTAAAATTTTATTAATTTACATAGATCAAAATAATTTACCGACGTCGCTATCACAGACCGGCACCCAGTTTGCAGTTTGAATATCGCGCTTAATTTACTGAATTGTATTGTGTCCGACAGCCTATGTAGCCATTGACATTTCATTAGTTCGCTTGCGAAGTTAACAGTGGTTACCTCTGTAGTTGAATTAGATTTTGGTAAAAGTGTCTTAAGTGCGGTCATACAGACCTGCAACGGTGAGTATGAGATTATTTTACGCACATCAAACATACCTGGATTTTGTTTGTCGGGTTTCTGAAAATCATGTTTTGTAGGTTATAACATCGAAATGTCTTCTCAACCAGGCCCATCACGTGTTAGAGCAATTGATGATAAATTTGAAGCGACCATGAACCAGTGGTTTGATGAATGCATTAGTAATATTGACAATTTACTAAATAAGTATGATGATGATATGAATGCGAGCGATATTGATTCGGAAGATAATGAAAATATAAGTAATCATGATACGAATTCTGAGGTTGAAATTGATGACGACGTTATTGAAGATGAAGTTGAACGTATTCGAAAGGATGAAAATGAATCAAGCGATTCATCCGAGAGTATTATTCCAACTTGTCTATTTCGGAAAAATCTATTCAAATGGACGACTGAGCCGCAGAACACAAGAACAGGGACAAGAAAACATAATATCGTTTCGCAACTATCTAGATTACGGCGTCCTAACCGTCCTACTAAAGCAAGTTTTGAAAATAATTGGAACCGGCTGATTAACGATACAATACAGAAGTTTTACATTGGACAAATGTGAGAATTCAGAGAGAGAACGCCAGATATTCAAATAATAGACGTTCAGAAATCAAAGACTTAGAAATGAGCTCAAAGCTTTTATAAGGCTACTCTTTTTCACTTCGGCATTTAAGTCTAATCATGAAAACTTAAAAACACCTTTTGCATCAGATGGAACAGGTGTTGATATAATTCGCGCAGTTATATTCAAAAACCGATTTGTTTTTCTACTGAGTAATCTCAGATTTGATGACCCTGATTCCTGAAAAGAACGTAAAAAATAGATCTTACAGCTCCGATTTCTTCAAATTTTAAAACATTTGTGAACAATTGCCTAAGGGCGTACAGTTTGGGAACTTGTGTTACAATTGATAAAATTCTCAGTTTCTGCGGTCCATGCAGGTTTCGGATGTATATGCCGAACAAACCCGCCAAGTACGGAATAAAACTGATGGCATTGACAGTTTCAAGAACCTATTATTTTTTCAATGTTTATTTTTATGCTGGAAAAGGCTCAGATGGAAACACATTGTCACAACGAGAACAAACTTTAGCAAAACCAATGCAATCTGTTTTACGTCTCTCAAGACCTATACGCAAAAGTAACCAAAACATCACAGTAAATAACTGGTTTACATAAATTTATCTTGTATTTCACTTATTGAAAAAAATGGCTTGACATATGTTGGAACACTAAAGCAAAATAAAAGATAAATTCCGAGTAATTCCTACCGAACAAAATCAGGAACCCCGGATCATCATTATATGGATTCACACCAGAGATTACAATGGTGTCTTACGTTCCCAAAAAATCGAAAGCAGTTTTATTGGTAAATTCTATGCATCATACCAAATATGCAGATCCAGTTGTAAACAAGCCGGAAATTATTGCTTTCTACAATGGAACAAAGGCTGGCGAACATGCGCTTGATGAGAAATGCGAAATTATTGCACTGGACGTAGAAATAGGAGATAGCCAATGGCAATTTTTTTCAGAATTCTGGACATAAGTGATGTCAATGCTTTTGTACTTTACAATTCTTGCAAAGATAACGAACCAATGGCCAGAATTTACTTTCTGAAAAAACTAGCCAGAGAATTAGTCACACCTCAACTTGAAAGACGTTTCAATAATTTCCACGTGGGGCAGGAACTCAAATTGACATTCGAAAAAATTTTGGCCAAAAAGAGCACTGCAATTCCACCACCAAACGAAAAAGAGCCATTGCCAGTTAGAAGACTGACAAAGAGAAAAACATGTAGTCTTTGTCCTCGCCAAAAGAAAAGACAGACAGCATTTGCATGTATAAAGTGCCAAAATCCTATTTGCCAACAATGTTCAAGACAAGTATTTCAAAATTGTCTCTGAATTTTCAAAATTTATTTTGTTTTTAGAAATGCGTTTCTTGTATAGATATTTTATGTTCGTTTTTTTCTGCTTTTTCAATAAATTTTTGCAATATTTTGTATATTTTAGAATGATCGTTTAAAGTTAAACAACATCACTAAAAAACCCCTATAAACAGATTGATAGGAACACCTGAAATCCAATTTAAATCGATTTTACAAATTGCCGGTCTTATTAGACCGCACGACGGTGACTATGTGACAAAAGTGTGGGACGGTACTTACGGGATAAATTATTTACGTGGTATTATGGAACATTAACTAAAGTCATCATAATTATACTAATATTTTTAATTTTTCTAAACAACTTTTATAAGAAACAATATTTTTGTTTAAAACATTTTATTAAACAGATTACAAAAGGAAAAATCACAGTTTTAGACCGATAAATACTAATCTGGTAGTGTTTCATGTCCGATGTGTGTAAACAAATGTATTATGAGATTAAACCGTTCCCAAAAATGTACCTAAACGTATTAAATGTTTTTATTAAAACTAATGGATTTTCTTATAATTATTATTATGAACTGCTTCAAAAAAATAAATCAAAAACAAGTACATTTGCATAATTTGTTTAGACCGTATCATTTACAATAAAGTTAAAAAAAAACGTTTATTCAAATATTGCGGAATGAAAGCACATCATATGCTTAAGTAATTTTTAGCAATATGTAGTAAAATATAATTAATAAAAAATTTGTATCAAAGTAAAATAATTTTTTTTTTGGTAAAATAGTAAAACTTAATAAGATCCATTTTCTAAATAAAAAGTTGATTGATAAAGTGTATTTCGGTGTAGGTTGCAAAAACGTAAAATGCATCTCACGAAATTGCATCATGTTTGTACGTCTATAATGCTTAGAATATATATGCATGTATACAGGTAGTGCTCATCAGCAATAACGTACTTACTAATAACTAATATAGGGCTATGTTAAACTCCCCCATGGGGTTTAATCCTCTGTTGTATATCATGAGTAGCATGTAACACTGTTCTTGCTGGTTACCTACCCTGTTGTGCTAAAGCTTAATGTTGTATATGTGCTACAGTTTGTAGAGGGTGTTTGTAACAGCACAGGTTGTTGTCAATTTTTTTAAAATTTCATTTTAAATAAGATGGTAGAAGAGAAGAGAAGTACTGATTATACCTAATGAATAAAAATAAACATCTCTATTTGCATTTCAAGGATTGTGCAAGTTTATTTGTAGCCAGTAATTGTACATTGTTGAAAATTTATTTGTTTTCAGTTGAAGTATATTTAATGGATGTTCAAATTTGCGTCCACGTTTGAAAATTTATGGAACGTGCATGTAGTGCAAGGTGCACTTGTTGCCAAAGCAATTAATTGCGACAGGTAAAATACGAACGATATAACTTATTTTATAGATGTTCCAGACAAAACTCTAATAAACATTTTATATTTAGTGTTTATAAGACACATGTTTCTTATAATCGTATAATTACGCACATACTTTAACTTGTTTTCGCTATATTTTATGTTGAAATAAAACATTTACATTCAAAAGTTTGCAACCATAACTTTCTTTTATACTACAGTGTTGATAATCTACTATGTACCTACGTTTAAATATAAACTCGTTTCCTCAATGCAGTAAATTTTAACCAGTGCGTCTTAGTGTGAAAAGACTCAAATTAAAATAGACATAACTCAAAAATAATTAAAAAAAGAAAAATACTAATAAATAAAGTAAAACTTTTTAACTATAGTTTTTTAACAAATAATTAACTACCTAGAATTTTAATTAAATTAAATGCTTTTAATTAAAGTAATTTGTAAAGAAGTTATTTCTTAAAGCATTAAATCCAAACTTCATTTAATTGTAAAAAAAATATTAACTATTTTCTGCAACAAACTGAAATTAAATTAACGTAACTGAAATGACAATCTATAAGTTCTTTTTATATTAAATCTAAAAAAGTTTACTGAATTACACCGAAAATTGTTTGCAAATAGTAGTTGAATTTAAGTTTTATTACATTTTTACTTATTATCAATAAAAACTTTACAAGGTTTAAGCAGATTTAGAAAATATGATTACGTACTTTTGAATTATTATTTTCAACAGTATTACATTTTCTTAGAATTAGGTACATGGATTTATATAAATTTATATTAATACTAAATTAAATCTTATAGCGAATAACCATACTTATTTCATATTTCCTTATTTTATGTTTGTAATTTGTAGAATTGAAACGTAAACACGTAAAAACGGAGTTACTTTAAACTATATACAGTGCACGCCAGTAGTATAGTAGGGCCGGTTCTGGATCACTCGGGTAAGATCGGTAAGAGATCGTGGAGTTTCGTTGCTATCGTTTTGTTTCGGATATGCTCGAGTTGCATTCGTATTTGGTAAGTCAAGATAGATCGTATTGGTGGTGGAGGAATGGCAATACGTCGTAAGAGTCGTTTTGTTTCGGTTATGCTCGGTTCTTGGTCTGTCGGAGAAGTTCGTAGTGATGGTGGGGATGCTGTTGTGTGTATATAAAGGTGATATTTGTGAAGAATTAATATTAGTATTTTAATAACTCTTATTCGTTTTAATAAACTTAAGAAACAAATTAAGATGGAACAATTTTTTGCAAACATGAACGAAACCTCTCATTTGGTTCCTTTTGTGAGTGCAAGAAGTCTATCAATAAATGAGCAGTATAAAATTAAGTGTTTTAGTAAAATAGATGGTAAATTTGGAGATCAAGTGATTGTCGAATGCCAAGATTTTAAAGTACCTCTACCACAACGATTTACTAACAAGTTTTCGATTGAAGACATAAACCAAATTAATAGCGTGATTGGTTTGGGAAAAAACATTTATCTTGTGAGCCGAGGAGCTGTTGGTGAAACAACAAACATTGAATTTGTTCTAGAGTGAAAAATGAATCAAAAAAGAGTGCACATGAGAAAAATTTATAAACTAAAGTTAAAATTATATTTAAAAAATTTAGAGAAATTATCGACTAAAGTTAAAATGTATGAAATCACTAATAATTTAAAGAATGTAAAAATAAAATGAACAATAAATGTTTATAATAATTATGCTTTTTTTATTCTATAATTATAAGTGTGACCGTACATTGATAAATATATGACTTATTTACATTGTTTACAAGTTATATTAGTGAGTTTGGTTTTGCATCTAAAATAAATTTATATTAAAGCAGTATATGAAATCAATATTAAGTTCATCAAATACAATAAAAAGTAATTAAGTAATGCGAGTAATAAACTTTGAGAGGAAATTTAACACATTTTAGTAAATATATAAATACAGTAACTTACTAAAGCGGGTTAAAAAAATTCCAACCGCACTCAAACCAACATGCCTATAGTTGTAAAATTTGTTTGTCCAAAATGTAAAGGTGAGACGGACATAGAGCGTACTCGATGTATTTTTTGTTCCGTTCACGATATAATCAGAAGTGATGGAGGTAAACATTTTTCACCAAATTAGTGCATAAAAGAAGTTAAAAGGCAAAAAAAACGATTTGTAAATAAAAATTATTTTAAAGAATGTTTGCAAAAACAATAATGAGCAAAATTATCCTTTCAAACGGTGATGATAAATAACATCGAATAATGTTTTGTAAATTTATACTAAACTTGACAGAGATTATGTATCAAATTTTAATTGAATAGAATTATGTATTTCTATTGATAACTATTATTATATGACCTCAGCTAATAAATAATATAAAAATTTATTTTAAACTGAAACACTACAGTTAAACTTTGGTAAGTGATGTTTTAAATTCATAAAGCTTTTTAAATATTTAATAAACTCAATTCTAAATAGTTTTAATTTTAAAGTTTATTATATTTGAAAAGAAGTTAAACAGCAGATTTATGTTAAGAAATCATAGAAAATTTCGTTTGGAATAAAAAGATAAAGTTTTTTTTTTAATCATGTTTTATTAAATATAAATACAAACTTAACTAACCTAAATCAATATTTACAATTATTATACTAAACTAAAACCGTACTTACTACTAATTTCCTTACATATTCTTATATCACTAATTAATTGTTTTTGTTTTTTTAAATTATTTCTATACTGTCTTTCCGCTACCACTAAATCACTTTTAAGTTTTTTTACTAAATTTCTACTACTGCTACAAAGTTTTTCATTACTACTAACCTTAGCCCTACTATCTCTATAATTTTTTTTTATATCACTAATAAATTGTTTTTCGATGTTTCTTATTTTTGATGCACTTTGTTCTACACTAAATTGTTCTACACTACATTGGCTGTGCCCATCCAGTATGGACGTTTCCTCATCTTCATTCTCCGTTTTCGCCTGGTAGAGGCTTCTTAACCTTCCCCAATCCTTCCCTCTTGGTGGGTGATGAATGTTGAGCCCTTCAGCAGGATGTTCTTCCGGCTCAACCAACATACACTCACTATCGATAGAAATGAGATCTTGCGACTGAAACAAAATACAGGATGCAATTAAATAATTGAAAATTATAAAGAAAAAATTAATTTACCACATTTCTATCATCTCCACACGTAGGGGAAGGAGGCGACGGAGAATTAAGATTCGGAAACTTCTGAAATGACAATACAAGTTATTGATTAAAATAAATTTTATAACGCAAACAAATTAGCTTACTTGGCCGTCCACAAACATTTCGTCTAACATCCTGTCAACCTGTAAAAATGTTGTTAAAATTATTTATAAAATGATATTATTAATTAAAACAAATTTCAACCTATGAACCAGTGTAAAATTTTTTACCGAATTGTTGATTGGCACCAACGCAGGCATACCGGGCTGGGCACAGACACCACTCTACAAAAAAAAAATGCATTAGACTTGGATACAAAAATGATAAATTTTTATATACTATATATAATTTAAACAAATTATTTAAACAATATAAACAAAAAATATAAAAATTAACTTACCTGTATTACAATATCTTCAATGATATTTATTTTCGGCTTGCTGATCAATGATAAAGACATGATGATAATGATGCTTTGTGTTTCAGAAGCAGCTGAAGACTAAGTTAAACTAATTAAGTATTAGTTTATATAATAAAAAATTCCATGAATTTGCAAAAAGTATTTTCTTTTCAAAATCAAGGTATATGAACTTTGTAGTTAAGTCAGCATTATAATGGTGGTTGAACTTTCAAACGGAAATGAAGTAGACATCATAAGTTCATTGTAAAAAATTTGTTAACTCATCAGAAAAATGAACGGTACACCATAAGTCATGAACTCGAAAAAATTTGCTGACAATGCACTACAAGTTGAAATTTGACACCACAAATTGAAATTTGACACCACAAGTTGAAATCTGACACCACAAGTTGAAATTTGATACTAAAAGTTGAAATTTGACACCACAATTTGAAATTTGAAACCGAAAGTTGAAATTTGATACCCAACATAGAAATTTGACACCGGACGTAGAAATTTGACACCGGAAGTCGTAATCTGACACCGGAAGTCGAAATTCGACACCGGAAGTAGAAATTTGACACCGGAAGTAAAAATTTGACACCGAACGTTGAAATTTGATACCAGGCTGATATGATACTCCAGAACAAAATTTTGCACCAAGGTTGACATCCGGAATTTATTGTTAGGTTAGAACATACATAATAATGTAAGGTTAAACATATACATGTATGTAATTTTTTTTTTTTTTTTTTTTTTTAAGTCCAAGGTATTCGATCGAACATCGAGACAGTAATCGTTGAACTTACTATGACATAAAAAATCCACCCTTAGTTTTTGGTGGGGCGGAAATGATTTTTTTTTTACTCTTTATTGGTTGTTAAATACTATGTGATTAGATATGTATATTTATTTTTAAATACTACTAATATTTTTCAACTAACATTGACATTGCTTTTTAGTTTTGCGTCATTGTTTAATACTATTTTTAAATACTATCACTTGCAGTGATAGAAATTTTTAACTCTGCCAAAATGATATACTATATTTCTTATATGCTTACAAAAAAACAACATTTTTTTTCTCAAAAAAAAAATTAGGGGTAGTTTTTTCAAACTTGTCAGAATCCTATCGAGTTTTATATCAAATTTCATGGTTTTAAGCGAGGAATTCAAATATGTAAAATAAGTTAGGTAAAATATTTTGTTTTGTCAAATTTACGAAATTCACCCCTTTATTTGCAAGTTTTAATGTACGTTTCAAATTCAGTCGCATATGATGCATATTTTTTCTCATAAGTAAAATTTTGATTTGCTCTTTAGTTTTAAAGATATTGGCACTACTTTATAAACAATTTTTTATTTGTATATCATCGATACTAACAAACGAAGAAGTATTAATTAAAACAAAGTATAATTTTTTGATTATTTATTAATACATGTACTACATTATATATACATATATATTTCATTGTTGACCTGCGACATAGGTCTAACTTTGAAGTTCATCATCATCCCATGTTTCGTAGGACCCCGGTGGAAACAGTACCGGTGGAGCAGTCACTGGCATGGGCCGTCGGGTTTTCTGATCTTGCTCCCATTGCAACAACTTCTTCCGGTATTCCATATCGCTTTGTTGTTTTGTTTCCACCGGGTGACACTTCCATAGATGTTTTGCCAACCTATGTCGCAGCATCACGTGAAATTGATTGTATGGGCAAATAACCATATCTATCACAAAAATGAACATATTTAGATTTGAGTTTGTAGATTAAAATTTTTATTTTACCTGCTCCCAATATATTTTCTGAATTCATATTATTCTTGATTATTCTTCAATAAAAATATTATTGAAAATGATAAATCACTATGAACGTTTCTCAATTATATACAATTTTCTCCTTCTATTTTTATCCCCACTGCACTTTTTCTACAATTCGATATTGGTGGGGAATCGTCAACGATCGTTAATGTTCGTGAATCTTCTACATTTCGTTAAACATCGACCACATTCGTAATTATTCGCTAATTCGTATACTATCGTGTAGACTCGTAAATCTTTAAAAGTTTATACTTCGAATCTCTTGCATTATTCATTCGTGTAAAATGGATACCGTATCTAAGTTGTGTAAACGATACTTGACCGTGACGCGTGTTTATTTCGAAAACATAAAAACGCTAAACGAAATCAATAATCTTAAAGCTTATATTAATAGTGCAATACAAATTGTTCGTAAAGCAATCAAAAATAAAATACACAAAGAAAATATATTGGAATCCCCTTTCTCGATTGAAACGAGTTTAGCGTATTTTAAATTTTATCGTTTAAAGCTTAGACAACTTAAAAAAGTTTTAGTGATCAAATCAGGTGAAGGGTTATCGACAAATTTAAAACGAAATAAATGTAAAGTTATTTGGGAAGATGTGGAATCGTGTTTCAACAACAGAATTCGCACCGGTTTTATATCAAATCTTACCATAAAAGACCCTTTAACTTTTTAAAAATCTTTTAAATGTTTTAATATAAAAATTAAAAAATGTCTTAAAGAATCTCTTCTTAAAGTAAATGTAATTCTAAGCGCCAATTTTATTAAACCTCAAACAGGGAAAGTAGATTTAAAAACGTTTTGTACTAAAAATAACGTTATCGATCGTACTACTAATTTAAAACGGTGGTATCAAGTACATGTGTTTGATAAACTTGCAACAAAATTAGAAGAATTTGCGGAAAAAGACAGCGGCTGGGCTTTACACGAACTTTTGGGACTTAAAGTAAATGTTAACAAATATGATCCTCTTAAAGTAGGTTATTCCACTTTTGTATCGGTTCCGAACTATATAAAAACGAAACACGCTGTTGTAAATGTTAAGAACGACGATCCATACTGTTTTCTTTGGTCTGTAGTATCTGCTTTATACCCCGCCAAGATAAATTCTAATAGACTATCGTCGTATCCGCATTTTCATGTTTTAAATTGTGATGGTATTAAATTTCCTATAACTATAAAAGACATAAGAACATTTGAAAAACTTAACAAACTATCCATTAATTTGTTTTGCATAGAGAACAAAAAAATTTTACCTTGTTCTCTTAGTTCTATTTCCGAAACAAATGTTAAAGTCATAAATCTACTTATGCTTCCTTTGAGCTCCAAACCACAGGTGGACATAAACGATGTATCTGAAGAACAGCTACTATTTCATTTTACTTGGATCAAAAATTTGTCCGCGCTTTTATCAAAACAACTATCGACTCGTAATCATAAGATTTTTATTTGTGAACGATGTTTAAATTACTTTAGAACTCGGGACATACTCGAAAACATAAAACTTACTGTATGAAATCTAATAAATGTTGTGTGCGATTGCCTAAACAATCTGAGAAATACTTATCATTTAAAAATTATCGTTATCAAGAAAGAGTTCCTTTTGCTATTTATGCTGATTTGGAATGTATTCTAGAAAAGTGCAACGATGCAAACTCAAATTTACACACTAAATCGAAATCATATCAAAAACATATACCGTTTAGTATAGCATATTACTTAAAATGTTCATACGATAATACTTTATCAAAATTTTGCACGTATCGAGGAATCGATTGCATCGATTGGTTTGTACGTGAATTAAAAAATATTGTTGATATGTGTTATGAACAACTTAATACGATTGTTCCGATGGGAAAACTGAATTATCAACAACATCAAAGTTTCTTAATTTCTAAAGTATGTCACATATGTAAACAACCTTTTAATGATGATCAAGTTAGAGTTCGAGATCATAACCATCAAACAGGGATGTTTAGGGGAGCCGCTCACCAGACTTGCAATTTAAACTATAAAGATGAACACTGTATACCTGTAGTATTTCATAACATGAGTGGATATGACGCACACTTTATCATTAAAAAACTAACCACATTATTTGAAGGAAACGTTAAACTATTGCCAATAAATAAAGAAAAATATATTTCTTTTACGAAATCGATACCAAATACAAATATTTCTCTTAGGTTTATAGATTCTTTCCGTTTTATGTCATAAAGCTTAGATCGTCTTTCTTCTAATTTGTTAGACGATCAAAAAAGATTACAAAGTTTTATTGTAATACTGAAGAAGAATTTCGTTTATTAAACAAGAAAGGAATATTTCCTTACGATTATGTAGATTCTTGGATAAAGTTAGAAGAAACGTGTTTACCACGTAAAGAAGATTTCTATAGTCAGTTAAATGATGAAAATATTAGCGATGAAGATTATGGTCATGCTGTAAATGTTTGGAAAGTATTTGGAATTCGAAATATAGGCGAATATTCTGATTTGTACTTAAAAACGGATGTACTTTTACTAGCTGACGTGTTTGAAACTTTTCGCGAAACTTGTTTAAAAACATATACTTTAGATCCGTTACACTATTACACTGCTCCCGGATTAACGTTTGATGCTATGTTAAAAACTACAAACATTTCATTAGAACTTCTCACCGATATTGATATGGTTATGTTCGTTGAGCAAGGAATTAGAGGAGGCGTTTCTCAATGTTCCAATAGATACGCTAAAGCAAATAATAAATATATGAAAAATGGTATTGATTCTACTAAAGATAGTACGTATTTAATGTATTTTGATGTAAATAACTTATATGGAGCGGCCATGTCTCAATATTTACCATACGGAAATTTTGAATTTATGGAAAATTTTGATGTTAAAGAAATTTTAAATACTCCTGATGACTTTTTCGTTGGATATATCGTTGAATGTGATTTAACTTATCCAATTCAGTTACATAATTTACATAGCGATTTGCCATTGGCACCTGAACATATGGTTCCTCCGACTTCAAAAACTAAACTTAAAAATTGTTATTAACATTTCGAAACAAACGATATATCGTTCACTATAGGAACTTAAAAATGTATTTAAGATTAGGTATGCAATTGAAAAGTGCATAGAGTGCTCAAATTTCATCAATCTCCTTGGTTAAAACAATACATAGATTTAAATACAAAATTACGTCAACAATCTAAAAATGATTTCGAGAAAGATTTTTATAAATTAATGATTAATGCGATTTACGGCAAATGCATGGAAAATGTTAGAAAGCATAGAGATATCCGCTTAGTAACAAAATGGGACGGACGATGGGAGGTGGGATCTCTTATCTCCAAACCAAAATTTCACAGCACAGTTGCATTTCATGAAGATATGGTTATAGTAGAAATGAACAAATTAGAAATATGTATGAATAAACCTATTTATGTGGGATTTAGCATATTAGATATTTCAAAAAATTTTTTATACGAATTTCATTATGACTACGTTATAAAGACGTTTGGAGAAAACGTCAAATTGTTATATACAGACACCGATAGTTTAATTTATAGCTTTAAAAATATAAACATCTATGAGTATATTAAACA
Source organism: Aquatica leii (assembly GCA_035610365.1). Classification (NCBI taxonomy): domain Eukaryota; kingdom Metazoa; phylum Arthropoda; class Insecta; order Coleoptera; family Lampyridae; genus Aquatica; species Aquatica leii. The sequence continues at coordinate 70,723,935 of CM069435.1, forward strand.
AGACAGTCATCGTTTTGACACTTCTGATTATGACATTAAAAACATTTATCAAATACAACTGAAAAACAAAAAACAACCGGGATTAATAAAAGATGAAAATAATGGAAAGATAATGCTTGAATTTGTAGGGCTTAGATCAAAGATGTACTCTTACATTGTTGATGACGAGTTTACTAAAAAATTAATAAAAAAATCTAAGGGATCTAAAAAATCTTCTATCAAATCAATTACCTTTGAAGATTATAAAAATGTTTATTTGATAAAAAATTTTTGAAGCAGATCAACGACTTATTAGATCTAAACAACACAATGTCTTTTCAGTTAAACAAAGTAAAATTGTTCTTAGTCCTTATGATGACAAACGCATGCTCAGTTTTGATAGTACCGAGACAAGACCGTGGGGTATCTATATCAACCGTTTGGAGGGGATTAAATTATAAAACCGTTGCTTGTAAAATCTTAATTTCATACGTTCAGTTGTGATTCGAAGGGTTACAACATTACTATGATGGATGTCGGCTTACAAATTGCTTTAGAAGCACAACAAGCTAAAGAAAAAGTTTACGAAAAATATCTTAAAAATGCAATTCGTTTTAATGTAACAGATTCTGCAAAAGAAACTCTAGCATTTTTGTTGAAGAAAGAAAACTTTGTTGTTCCAAGCGATATTATTTCTTTTGCCGCATTGTATGGAAATAAATTAAGAGTGGATGACTTGTGTCAACTTTTGGACAAGAGACGAAGCCTAGACAATTATGTCAACAACATTGTGTCTGTTTGCAAAACAGAAAAATGTGAATCGATAAATTTAAATAAACTAGATGATATATTAGTTCTACATAGTTTAGAGCGCAATATTTCATTCAAATTGTATATTTTGAAGTTACTATCTAACTTTAACATTATCAATGCTTGTCATTTAAACTATCCTGTACAAAATATTTTAAAAATCATAAAGATATTAAATCATGTATAGACGAATGCATTTGCAATGCATCATACCTTGCTGATGTTCAAATTCTAAAAAAATTTATTACCGCTCTTATCTGTCGAAACATATGTTTTAAATTTAATCCTTCAGAAAACGAAAAACATGCGGAAATATTGTTGTGGATACAGAAGAATATAAGTAAAGGAACACATAATCCAGATGCTGTATTAGGTTGGACATCTGGTCCAGATTCGGCAAAATGGCCTTCCACTAATTTAGAAGATTACAAAGAAACGTTATCTTATCTAATGTTAATTACACATTAATAACAATAAAAAAACTATTATTTATATTTTGTTTTATTTTAAACCTTTTGATATACATCCTATTTCTACTACCTATCGCAATATCCTTAAATAATAATACATAAAATTTACATACATGATTCACTATACTAATGATATAATATTTTTATTGGCACATATTTTACAATCCTATCGTGAAGTATTAAACAATATGCGGTTGTTTTATCAGGAATATTTACATTTGTTTCAAATTCAATTTTGATATCTATAGGACCTCTTTTTAATTCCTCCTTTTGCTTAGAACAGTCTATAACTGCGATTGGGGCATATCTTTTGAATTCTTCTGGCGTGAATATCGGCTCGCTATCTTTGTAAAGGAATGAACTTTGAAATTCGGTAAATAGTTCATACAACAAAGCATACTGGTTTTTTGTAAAATTTAAATTTAAATTGTCGTAAGGATATACTGCATCATTAAGAAAAACTTTAATATTAGTCAAATTGCAATGATCAAAGCGACTGCAGTCTTTATTTATTTAATTTTTTCTATCGATCTGAAAACCAAAGATTATACATTGAGGCTTTTCTATTGAAGACTTAATAGCCCACGTATGTTTTTGTGTTTGTGGTAATGATGGATATTCGTGTAATTCTCTACTTCTGAATGGAATGTATAATTCTCTTGCACTTTTAATAATATCGAGCAGTTTTAATTGTTCTTTAATTGAAACAGATATGTGTGGAACTCGCCAACTAACCTTATGTAGCTGAACTTTGATAGTTTTTATATTGTCATCAACTATTAAAGCGTTATTATCGGTTTTACTGCGAAGCAACACCAATTCTTGTCTACAATTGATCACTACCTTTTTAAAATCTTCGCACGATCCTAAAATCATTCGAAGAGGTATAACCGCATCAAAATTTCCTGAAGATATATCCAATAATCTTGAATTGCCTATTGGAAACCAACCACCGTTTTCAAGAGCTTTGCTTTCTTCTGTATTGTATGACACATAACCTTTTAAAACAGACATAATTCCCGGATTTCTAACGCGATCGATAACTTCTCCAGAAATTTCCAAACGAATCTCGTCAAACAAAAATAAGATACCCATATTAACAAAGTGAATATTGGGCGTTTGAATCTTTGCGTTTTTATCATCATATGCTTCTACTTTTCCTTGTACATGAAGAGAGCTATACCAAGGTAACGTATATAATTCTTGTTGTTGTATAGGAATTCTGATTTCATCGTTGTTGTTAAAGGAACTTGATGCATAAGGTGGATGACTTCGTTTTTCTGCATATGCTATTGTGGTATCAAAAATTGGTGGTTCGTTTACTTTTAAAATTTCATAATTCATTTTTACGTTCGTAATATTAGTCCTAAAGATTCGAGAAATTTTTATTCTTTTGTGTTAAGCGATTGATTTTACCAGACCGACTGAACAGTTTAGCTTTCTTTTTCGGATTTATATACTTTTTATTGTCTTGGTAATATTAATATGTTTACTCCAATTTTTATTTTTATTAAACACGATTCCCATTATAATGATTTATTGTATTTTTTAAGATGCAACCTAACCGTTATTACCTCTCCTCTAAAATCGACTAAATTTTGATCTTGATCCGTTATTTTTATAGTAATTTCGTCTATTTGCTTCGTGTTAATCAGTAAATAAATTACGTTAGTCGGAGTTTCTATAATTTTATATCCTGGTGGGACTGTAGGAAAAACTCATGAATCACATGTACTGGCTCGCCGTTTCTGAATGAACTGGTGACGATATTGCATTCTACGCATAACGCGTTTAATTTAAAAATTTTACAAGGAAAATCTGATGTGTTTCTTCTATTTGCTTTCAGGATTTTAGGTTTGAAACCCAATAAACTACTGATGGAACCTTTCTTAGAGAAATCAATATCTAAAGTGCATATAAGTTCAGATCGTAAAGTATTATTATTTCCTTTTATGGTTATTGTAGGAGCAGACTGAGATTCATGTGTATCTTTGTTTTCATACACGGGGTATTTTAAAAGTTGTTCACTTAAATAATTATTCAAATCATCAATTTCATAAGAACCTTCAGGAATTGCAATACAGAGTTCTGTGCCATTTTGAAGTATAAAATGACATTTATTATTAGAGCTGTCTATATTCATGATTGAATTAAACGTTTCTAAATTTATCAAACCCAAAACATAATCTTCATCTTCTAATATGATAGGAGGATAATACTTACTAGAAAGAATGGATTCCGCTCCAGTCAAGGTAAATGTGGAAGACATTATACTGCTTGTAGCTCACTAAACTGTTAACTCAAATGTATCAGGATTATATAGTAATCTTAAATGTTAAGCATAAACTCTACTACTCAATGGTGTTTGAATCTTATTACCTGAAACCTTAAAACTCGGATTTGAACCCGGGGCTTCTCGGTTACAAAGCAAACATCTCCTTAGATGCGCCACCGAGAAACCTATTGTGATTATAATTATATAAAAATTTTAAACACAAATGTCCACAGTTAACAGTATTAAAAGATTGAAAATGATTGTGATTGTAGATTATATTACAAGGACCGTTACTCTTTAAGTATTTAGTTAATTCCAACGGAGGTTGTAAGTTTCCAAAACTATCAAAATATACTGCGCGTGTACCAATCTTTTTATAAGCTGTCCAATGTGTTCCAGCTCCATTTTTATTATCCAAATTTATTATACCACATTCAATGACACTTACTCCGGATTTAGGTAGTTCATCTTTCATAAATACTCCTCGAAAGTTTCTTATTTTTAATTTTTTTGCATACTTATATAAATCTATGTTAGTGAGCGCTCGTTTTGGAAGTTTTATCGTAAGTTTTTTTGTGTTTTTCGCCGTCCTAAAAAAAGACCAAATCCTTTTTTATATGGTTGTAAATATAATCCGTTTCCAGATTTATTTAGTGCTATTGCTTCCATAGTTTGATTATGTCTTTGGTTTTCTTTAAGTTTTTCTTTGGCATCTTTGCCGCAATTACTGTTTTGCAATAGCAGCGGCGCCGCCACCTAGCGATCCTAATGCACCAAGAGCAGCAAAAATAGGGATTAACGGCAAAAACCCACCATTCTTTGGCACTGGTATTACATGAACAGGTTTAACCTTTTTTCGTCCTTTTAATGACTTTACAGCAGTAATTGCTGTACTGAGAGCATCTTTAGCGTTTAGAAATTTTTTTCTTTTAATGCAGATTTAGCACTTTTTATTAAATCATGGAATTTTAATCCTTTTCCATGCTTTCTTTTTGCACTCCTTGTTTTTATACGAAGTCGTTTAGTGCCAGATTAATAAATCATACCTAGTTTTATTTTAACTTTTATAGCAGCTGTTACATCCAACGCAGCTAATTTTTCTCCTAATGACGAATCAGTAGAATACAATCTCTTTTTAGCTTTTTCTAATAATAAACCGTCAGCTTTATGTCTACTTTCTATATTTTTATAATTGTTATAAGCTATGTCATGCTCCTTGCAAGCTTCATCTAATTTATTAATACCTCGATGTCCTCTTGCAAGTCGTTTTGTAAGTTTAGTTCCCGGTCCACAAAAATTATATCCTGGAATGTGTAATTCAACTGGTAGTTTATCAATAACTGAATTTATAAGACCTTTACCCTGATATTTATTCTTTTTTTGAGGTCGTTGGTTAATAATTGGCTTTTGTATTAACATGTCTAGGATTTATTTATGAGCTGAGATACACGCACTAACTAACTGAATTGAAATTTAGTTATATTTATATGTTTGACAAACACGTTTTTTCTTTTAGTTTTTATCAAAATGCGAATAGTGCAACAACCAATGACACTAAAAGTTGTAAATAACGATATAAAAAATATGGAAACCTATAAGAGACACGGTCAGTTATTACCATCAACTATTCGTTGTCTTATTGTTGGACCATCAAATTGTGGAAAAACCAATGTAATGGTTAGCTTAATTGAACACATTAATGGATTGCGTTTTAAAAACGTTTATGTTTATTCTAAATCTCTTTTTCAACCAAAATATCAATATTTAGAAAAATTGCTAACGCCTATTGAGGGTATAAATTATTTTTCTTTTAGTAATTTAGAAAGCAACATACCTCCACCATCTAAAGCAAAATCCAATTCCGTATTTATTTTTGATGATGTGGCGTGTGATAAACAAAATCTAATGAGAGAATATTTTAGCATGGGTCGTCACAATAACATAGATTGTTTTTACTTATGTCAAACCTATAGCCGCATTCCAAAACAATTAATTCGAGATAATGCCAACTTTATAATAGTATTCAAACAAGATGTATTAAATCTACATCATATTTATGAGGATAATGTCAGTACCGATTTAACATTTGACGATTTTAAGAAGATGTCTTCATTTTGTTGGAACGAAAATTATGGTTTTTTAGTTATCGATAAAGAAAGAGATACTAATTCTGGCAGATACAGAAAAGGATTTCATTCATTCAACCCATTCCGCAATAAAAAATTATAAACTATATAAACCATTATATTAATTAAGTTATTAATACATCCTCATATTTATTCTCATTATATATTTATAACAAATCGCTGCATGGTTTATATATAATTTGCTTGATTAACAATAATAAAACCGCTATAGTTTGTGCGCAAACCGCTTTACAAACCGCCTACTTTAAATGTGGTTTGCTTAAAAACCCCTTAACAAACCGCTTATTTTATCTATGGTTTGTGCGCAAACCGCTTTACAAACCACTTAAATTGAATGTGGTTAGTTTACAAGCTGATCAATAAATTATTTGTGGTTTAGTGTTGGTTAAATTTCTGCTATGTTTGTAAGCTATTCAGTTTGCAGATAATTGTTTTTGTTAAAGGTTTATAAGGAACTGTAGAAGCATATTTGAGTAGTAAACAAAAAATAAACGTACGTTAAGGTCCGTCCAGAATGCAATCGTACCATAATTTATCAAATTTATGGAATGAAGAAGAATTAACTAAAAGGTTAATCAAAAAAAGAGAAGAAGTAAAAAAAAAGTTTGAATTACTAAAGCAGGGCGAAATTACAAAGGACAAAGCATTTTTTCCTATAACTAAACGTTTGGAAACTATCTCAGATCAATTAAATGCTAAAAATACAAAGTTGTCTTTTGTTAACAATAAAGATGAACAAAATCTAAGCTCAAAAACACTAAACCACGAAAATACTGTTGTGGAATCTACTCCCATTCCAGCATGGAGTACAAAACTTTCAAATCTTCAAAAAAATTCAATCGTTAAAAGATGAAAAATTGTATGAACCAAAAGATCAAAATATTTTTGATCATAATGCTGCTACAATTTCGAATTTAAAAGAAGACGTTATAATTTCAGAACCTTCAGTTGAGGTAGACGATTACGAATTAGATGATTTAATTGAACATTCGGTAGAAGAAAGTAACTGAAATATAGAAAACATTCTTGATAGCAATATCTATAATGAATACTTAGCAGAGTTTGATGAATTGCCTAGAAGATATATAGATGCTATGGTTCATGATAAAAAAAGGCAGTTTGATCACAGAACTGGAATAAGGCATGATAGTTTTCAAGAAAAGTTTTTATAGGAACATCAGCAGTAGAGTTTATTGGATCAGATATAAAAGTAGATGGAAAAATATACAATGGAACCCCTGGACTGTATGAATTATTATTTAAAAAACACTCCAGTAACATATACTGAAGGAGATTTGCATATATACAAAGAAATTTTAGATATTAGTAATGCTTGCAGAAGTAACTTTGATCCTAATGGTCACATACAAGGAACACGATCTGACAAATATAAATCAATTATTGCTCCGTTATATTTTGTACAGCCAGGGTATTCGGAAACGCCAATAAGATTGAAAAAAACAATAGGAAAAGGAATGTTCAAAGAAGTAAACAATCGTCGTATTGATTATATTTATTGGGATGATGTAAACGAATTAGTTGATAGGTTGAGGTTGTTAGTAGCATCTGAAACAGCAGGCCATACAGGTCATCGAAACGAAATTGTTTCTATCATAGAAGAACTACGTGAAGCGCAAATAATTGAATAAAACAATGACTTTAGATAAATTTGGTCGCCATATAATTAAACATACTCAAATATCTGTTGAAAAAGTACAAAATGATACACATAAAACAATGCCTAATATGTTTTACAACCATATTTTATTATTTCAGACAAACAGACTTTTAGATAATAAATATATGATATGGTCAGACAAAAGTTCTTATTCATTCCCATTGGAAAATGGTATAATTGATAATTTATCTATAAATCTTGAAAACGTTATACTAAAGATAAATGGAAAACCTTATACAAGCGAGCAGGTTACTAATCGTCGACTTAAATTAGGAGACAAGATATCGTTTGAAGTACGCAATCACGAAAATCAAACTGCTATAAGATATTTGAAAACGTTATATGTTGAAATAGTAGTTAAATGTCCTGTCAAAATAGAAAGTGGTTCAGTGTAAAAATGCCTAGACGAAAAGCAACAAAAAAATCTGTTCCATCTTCTATAAAAAGAGATATAGTTTTAGAATTGCATAAGCCTGCACGAAGAAATTTCAAAAGACGTCGGGTTATAATAAAAGGTATTAATGAAACATTACAAGCTGATCTTGTCGATATGATTTCGTTTTCAAAACAAAACAACCAATTTAAATACATACTTGTTGTAATTGATTGTTTTTCGAAATATGTATGGACACTTCCTTTAAAATTAAAAAATGCAAAACATGTTACTGACGCAATGGAAAAAATATTATCACGTTTAAAGCATTTACCAAAAAACCTACAAACCGACGAAGGATTAGAATTTTACAACAGTACATTCAAAAACTTGATGAAAAAGTATAATATTAATCACTATAGTACGTTTAGTACAAAAAAAGCATCAATTGTAGAACGTGTTAATCGAACTTTGAAAAACATAATGTGGAAACGATTTAGTTTACATGGTAATTACAAATGGATAAACATATTAGATGATATTACAAATCTATACAATAACACTTTTCATCGTACAATTAATATGAAACCATCGATGGTTAACAAAAACAACGAAAAGTCTATTTTACAATCTGCATATTCACACATAAAAATAGCAAACAAAAATAACAAATTTTCGTTGGGGGATCATGTAAGAATTAGCAAACACAGGAATGCATTTGAAAAGGGGTATACTCCTAATTGGTCTAATGAAATTTTTATAATTAGAAAAGTTAAACTAACTAACCCAACTACCTATTTGCTAAAAGACATAAAAGGGGACAATATTTTAGGAGGTTTTTATGAAATGGAATTACAAAAAGTTAAACATCCGGATACGTACTTAATTGAAAGAATTTTACGAAAGACAGGTACTAAAATGTATGTAAAATGGTTAGGCTTTGATGAATCTCACAACAGCTGGATAAACAAAAACAGTATTGCATAAATAACAATAAATCAAACTAAAATATATTATTTAATTCGAATCAAAATGTTATAAACTTTCTCTCTCTTCCCTACTATCACCTACTGCCTAATATATCTACTAAGGTATGATAAAAGCTGCAATAGTAAAATAAAAAACGTATCATTAATTCAGACATTTATTGTTTATTTCAACTTTACATTTTTAAAGATTTACATGTCATACATTATAACTCTGTTATTTTATTTTTGAATAAATTCAATGTTTGTTGTTTCACCAACAGCTCCTCGGCTCACGAGATAGATGTTTTTTCCCGAACCAATCAAGCTATTAATTTGGTTTATGTCTTCAATCGAAAACTTGTTAATAAATCGTTGTGGTAAAGGTACTTTAAAATCTTGGCATTCGACAATCACTTGCTCTCCAAATTTACCATCGAGTTTACTAAAACACTTAATTTTATACTGCTCATTTATTGATAGACTTCTAGCACTTAGATAAGGAACTAAATGAGAAATTTCGTTCAAGTTTACAAAAAATGATTCCATCTTAACTTCTTTCAATTTATTAAAACAAATAAAGGTTATTAAAATACTAATATTAAATCTTCACAAATATCACCTTTATATACACACAACAGCATCCCCACCATCACTACGAACTTCTCCGACAGACCAAGAACCGAGCATAACCGAAACAAAACAACTCCCACGACGTTTTGCAATTCCCCCACCACCAATACGATTTATCTCGACTTACCAAATACGAATGCAACTCGAGCATATCCGAAACAAAACGATAGCAACGAAACTCCACGATCTCTTACCGATCTTACCCGAGTGATCCAGAACCGGCCCTACTATACTACTCACGCCACTTATTGGAATCATTAATGATGTTATGAGTCGTGTAATGTTATCACTTTATTAAAGAACGAACGTATGCTACTATATAAAAAAACATCGTTTATAGTAAGTATAATTTCGGTTTATGTTATCAATTTTCTTCTCAGATTTGATTCTATATCAACAATAACCTATATTGTATGAGTTTTTTCACAATACACTTAAAAAAAATAAAAATTTAATCATTGTACCCTAAAAATACATACATTTTGGATATTTACTTATATTTCGCAGTGTTATTTTATTATTCAAGTATTTTAACTGACCTATGTAAAAAATACCTTATTTAAATATCTGTAAATACGTTATCTTCGAGTTACTTGGCATTTTCAGTATTCTTGGAAAGAATGTCTTTTAGAATAACAACTTAATTTAACTACGTTTTATGTGATAACATTATTTTGTATTTATTTTTATTTTCAGTGTCAGCAAATTACTGAGAAAACATGTGTAGTTTTTAGAACAGTAAAATAAACATCATAACATTGATTTTGATTTCTTTTTGTCAATGATGCCAACGAACAATTTAATTTTAATTTAATGCAACAGGTTCGTAATTAACAATATATTTCGGTTGTTGTTATCATTCGGTTATTGTTATTAGAAACCCCAAATCTTAACGTGATTCTATTAAGCGATGTGCACTGTATTAGTAAAATTGTATATTGATCTACAAATTTAGAAAAGTGATAATTTTTAATGAGCGTAAATGTGAGTGCGCGTAACTCATAATTTACTCAGTGTCAAAGAATAATAATATGTTCTCAAGGTATGTCGAGCATTTGTTAAAATAGTAACAAAACATATGAGCGAATAAATAATTTATCAAAAAACGTTTATCGAAAATGAATCAATCAAACGGAAATAATAAAGAATTTGATTAAATCTATTAGGTTTTGATAAAGATTCTCAAAATAGGGTTCAGTACTATAAATTGCATTTTAAAAAATTCCACAAAGCTTTTCTTATAATATATAATTAGTTATATATATATATATAAATAATTAATTTTAAATAAATAACTAATTATATATTATAGGAAAGGCTGGAAGTACGAGAAAATTTACTGGCAGTTTTGTGATTGGAGCAGTGAAAAAATGTGCAAAGGGCAAATGAAGATACTTTAATTGCGTACTTTTTTCAAAAGTTTGCTTTTATTTATTAACACTCATTTTTAAACATTCTTTGGTGAAAACTCTTAAAGGTTCAACACTATTATCAGTGTATTCGATGCTGTCAAGTACTTGACAAATGTGGATGTTTCTGTATATAATTGTTGGCTTACTTGTAACTTTAAAATTACGGTTATGTGACAAAAAAACGCGAGTTCTATTAATGGGTAATAGGCCTCTTATGCCAGGTTTCTCCTTATGAAGGTTGTGTTGGTAATTGCGTTGCATAGAGCAAGTCGGGCGGAAAAATTACGTTAATTAAAAATAGATAATGCAAAACATTTCGGGCACTACATGACTCGAATACACAGAAAAACAAGTCTTTACAGTTACATCGGAAAATGGAGTTAATGACATTGTGATTTACAAAAAGTATTTGAATTTGAGATTAAAAAAATGTGGATCATCGCAAACTATTTATATTTTATAGTACACAAAACAACCGATTGGTATAAACACCTTCTACAATATACAAAACCAAATTGGTGTCTACTTAGACCCAAACAGCTTCATAAGTTATTGTTTTTGAAGGACACCAGCAACCGTTTTGATCGACAGTAGAACTAACATCCAAGTTGTAAAGAGAACTTGCGGCTGGCGTAGTAATGTTGTTGCAGAAGTCTATGTCGAGGATAGCATCAAAAATAAAACCTTTAAATAAAACTTTAATAGTTGGCTGAAGAGCAATGTCTCATCTTCTGAAACGTCATCTACAGTGAAATGAAACAAAGATATAAATTCTAATTTGTCAATCTTCTATGGTAACATTTATTAATTTAACAAATTGTTTAATTTAATTTACGCTAATAAATATAAAAAAAGTGTTGCTAACTGAAATAGTGAAAAAAAGTGTTGCTGACAAGAAAAGTTAATTCTTATAAGTTTACATACACATATTTAGGCGGCTTTGATGCAACGTTTTGTTACGAGAAAATCAGGTTCCACGAGTTGGACCGCCAAGAATAAATTGTACGCTGGCCTTCTTGTAACAAAACAAAGCAACGGCTAGCACAGCTTCTTCGGAGAGGGATCGCAGGCTTTGTTATGTGAAATTATAAGGTAGTTCTAAAAAAAAGCGCCAAGACGATGAAATATTAAGTTAGGAAGATACCGTCTAACTCTATCCGTAGCTGGAAAAGAATAAAAAACACCACAGAAGTAATAACACCGAATATATATATATATATTTATTTTATCACAGAAGATAAAGAAAGTATATAAATGTAAGTTTTCGCCAATATTTATACGTCAGTCGAATGAATTATAAGTTGCGTCGAATAGTGAGCAACACACCGTACAACAAACTGACCCTGTCAGTCTAAACTTTTACATAAACATAATCGTCTAAATTTATATTTGTAAATCTTAAAAAAAATTGTAGACAAACAAACAATTTAAGCCTTTGAGACTCAACGCGCACTGCTTATGAGTTCGTGAAGCACAAAAATATTATTAATTGTGTTAACTTAACATGCACGTACGGTCATAAACGACATGACCACCAAGTACAAATCGAAAAAAAAATTAAAACAGTAATACTCACAGTTAGGTTTTATCCAGTAGGACATCTAATCTCCGTACTTGAGTTACCTAAAGTAATATTAAACCCAATCTAAACGAGCATATAAATGTTAACACAAGTAAAAGGTCTCCTGAGCATCTAATCATTTAAGAACGCAAATGCGCACCGTTTCTTTTCGACTTAACAGCATAAATTTCCCCAATGTTTGTCGTAGTTAGTCTTCGAAAGAGGAATAATCCTGCAGGTTTCCAACTCTTGACGGTGGTATCAATAATGTGATGTCATAGAAGTTTTTCAACGAGGCCACCTGCTAGTTATCTTCGGTGATAACGGTAAACATTTGGTGGGTACCAGTATCCGCTACAGACAATTAGCAGAGTCAATCTAAACCTCCAATAAAGAAAAATGTATACCACTCACCCCGTTTCAACCTTACAAATGTAATTGCATATTATGATATTAACGTGAAACAATCTAAAGGTGAACGTTAACCCGGGCGTAAAAGTACACAACTCGTAGATGGTCTTGCAGGAAGTGAAGCAAAAGTGTTGTCTAAAATTTGACAGTCGCGGCGAAAGAGTAGGGGAATTCTCCTGACAAATTTCATACTTGAAAATAATATATATATATTATTTCTATACTCGTCTCGTGTTAAGTAAAAATAATGTGGTTTTATCCAAACTCTCAACAAACTATAAAAAAACTAAAAAAACTTACAAAAATGCGTGTTACACTATAAAGAAAATTAGCAACGATCTAAAAAATAGTTTTTTTTAAGAATGAACATGGTTATAAGATCTAGTTTTTTTATCGATGTAGTGACAGCTAAAAAAAACAATTTTTTATTTAATGATGTGTTTGTTCCTCCCTATAAGTTTCAGATTCACTCACTTTAAAGCGTTCACATTATTTCGATTGAATACTGATTTTAATTAACAATTTTTCATTTACTATATATGCAAATCTTTTTTCAAAATGCATTGATGCATTGAACATGCGTTTGTAAGTCATATTTTTAAGTCATCTTGGGACGGCGGCTCGTTGAGGTTTTTGTCTAGGTGTGGCCACTGACTACATTAAAACTTAAAATGTACTGTGTCCTGCCTTGGTTGTTACGTCGTTGATCTGCTTTTGTTGTGGTCAACTTTTACGTTTTCTGATTTATACGATGCTTATTTTTGTTCGTCTAATTTCATTTTTGAATTCAAAAATTTGTTTTGGATACGTACGTACAATTAGGTTTTTGATTTTGACTTTTGAAATGCGATATTCGATATAATTTATGAACGACAGATGTTAGTCTAAACATCCTTTTTGAAGAATTACCGTTATGTGTTTACGACTTTTATGGTTACGATATGGATATTATTGATGAATTATGTCTAAAATAATTTGGTTTAGATCGTGACAAATTTAAAGATTATCTTACGTGTGTTTTCTGGTTTTGAATCTGTACAAATAAGAAATTGACAAAGTAAAAATTTGAAATTTTTAATACGCATGTCGCAAATTACGCAATATTACGGCATTCTATGAATCGGATAGACTGCAAATTTCAAATTTAAGTAGTTTTTAAATATCAAGTATCAAAGTATCAAATTTGAGTGCACGATAGAATTTTAACGATCCGATTTATACATTTGTAAATTTTTTTTTGTTTATGTTTTATGCATATTTTTTTACATATAAATAAATTTATTTCAGCTGGCCTTGTAATCTCTCCCTGGTTTTGGTAGTTCTATTGGTCGCTCTTGGTTAATTAAATGCTAATTAAACCTAATATGATTGTAAAAATAATAGAACGGTTCGCCTCCTGGTAACGGTTATTCTAAAGTTTGGCCAAATTAATGACCCCTTCTTTTAGGAGGTTGGACAGAAGCAACTACTTCAGTAATTTTGCGACGTTTCGTGCTCAGGATGAACACTTCATCAGGCTCGCTCACTTTATTGTAAGAAACAAACATTTTATATATTTTATAACATAAAATCAAAAATGTATAATTACATAACTAACAAACATGACAGCACTTTAGAAATTTCAGTATGTTTTGAACTAACTAACATTATTGATTATAAAAGATTATTAATTCAATAAAACATTATTTCTTTATCTATTCGGTAATTAACCAATAAAATTTTATAAATTGAAATATAACAAAGTTAAACGGGTTTATAATCAATAATGTTAGCTAGTTCAAATTTCTAAAGTGCTGTCATGTTTGTTAGTTATGTAATTATACATTTTTGATTTGATGTTATAAAATATATAAAATGTTTGTTTCTTACAATAAAGTGAGCGAACTTGATGTGGTCATCCTGAGCTCGAAACGTCGCAAAATTACTAAAGTATTTGCTTCTGTTCAACCTCCTAAAAGAAGGAGTCATTAATTAGGCCAAACTTGTAAAAATAATATTAAGTCACACTGTATTTTTATTCCGGTACGGTTTGGTACCGCACAGGAAACGCCGTCATAGTTGGACGAAATTTGTAATCTGACTTACTTTAATTTCGTGTATCCAAAATGGCGATGTCAAATCCGAGGACATTGATTAAGTTTATGTTAATTACACGGGGTTCACAAAAGTTGCAGGAATTATTACAAGGGCTTAAGTATGTCGAAGATTTAAATAATGAAATAAAATGGCCGGTGCACGGTAAATTATAGGTCAATATGCGGTTGTGTAATAGAATATACTTCAACTAACTTATAACTACTTTTTTTTGACGGTAGAACGGAGATGAAAAAATTAATAATTAAAAGTTATGAATTTTACGAAAACTTTCTGCATGGTGCGTGCCAAGAGAAAACTGATAAAGAGTTTAAAATGTCGTTATTTCGACGATTACTTGCAACTAAATAGATAGACTGTCGACATTCTCCGGTGTCTATTTGATCAAATGAGAAGAAGGTTTAATATTAATTAGCACGATGAGGTACTGAAATCTGCTCGTATAAACTGTCGGTATTTTCCGGCGTTTATGTCAAAAAACAGTAGCGTTTCGGCTTCCAAACTATATCAGGAACAAATAAAGCAAATTAACTCTAACGTAGCAGAGTTTGTGAGTAAATTCTTATTTACAACTAATGACAAAAAAATGGCAAAAAAACTAAAAATATTAGGTAGTGAATTAACAAAGAAAACTTAACTTACACAACTAATTTTTGGTGACTCAAAACTAATGAATAAAACTACTTAAATGCGGTGACGATCTGTTAAACACAATTATGTACAGGCATGCAATGTTATGAGCAGAAAAATGATCTGGTACAGGAATAAATTTATAAAATATGAAATGGCGGTTATGAAAATTTATGAAATCGTAAATTGAAGAGAATCAGGTATGTACCAATGGTTGTTATTATTTTAGATAGTTAAAGGTTTAGGTTTTAGTTCGGTAACAGTTTAAAAGTCAACGAGATAGATAGATGTTGTATAAGACGGCGGGCGTACTTTTATACCCGTTCTGGCTACGCTTGGTTAATTAAGTGGGAAAATAATGTCGTGCGCTGACACGAGTACTATGATGAGACTGGAAGATGCTAGGAATACAAAATTCACGGTTATTTGCGAAATGTATTACTTAATTCTTCATTGTATCGATTCCAACAAGTAGTTGTTTTCCTCTTGAGTTATTGTATTCCAGGCAATTTGCAATTTATGCCGGAAGGCTTCTTGTGTTTCTGAAAGATGTGCTAAGTTTCTCAGTCTTCTATCTATAATGTCCCACACGTGTTTAATAGGCAAAAAGTTAGGAGATATGAGTAGCCATGGTAAAAGTTTAACATTGGCCTTTTTAAATCCGTCCATAGAAAGTCTTGCTATGTGAGGACGTGCATTATCGTGCTGGAAAAGTGGGCTAAAAAAATAGAAGAATGTGGGGTTGTACCACCTTATCAACATATTGCCGGGCGTTCATATTGCTTTGGATAAATACCAACGAGACTTATTTCCATAAGTTAAAGCACCCCATATCATAATATCCACAGTTTAGTGCACATGCCGCTCAACTTTGCTGCCCATGTTTTTGTCTGACTGTCGTACGGCCATCACGCATCACACTATGCCGTTACAGATTGTAGTAGAGTTGCAGCTTACACCACTCCAAATGTTGATGTCGGCGTTGAGCTCTTAGTGGAAGCACAAGTTGTGGCCGATAGGATTGCAATCCAAAACTACTGATTTGATAGTAAACTGTTCGAAGAGTTAAAAAAACGACTTTCATTACCTAACCATTGATTGACAACTGATCTGGTACTAAAAAATCGGTCTCTTATTGCCATAAATCAAAAATAACGGCCCTGCACTTCACTCGTTTGCCTTTGTCTCCCAGTTTCTTGTCTACCTTTCTTGGTTTATGTTTGATAACAGCGCATGATAATGATTTGATTTTGGTTAAGACGATTTGTACTTTTCTTGTACGGAAATCTACCTTCACGTAAGCTAACAATTTGACCTCTGCCAAACTCGCTTAAATAGCGGTAAATTTTACGCTGTCGCACTCTAGACATAATCACATTCTTGAAACATGTTAAACAGAAGAGTCACAAGACATAACATTATTATTATACAATTATTATTTTTAAGGCTTTCGCGCTCATAATTTTTTAACAAATAAATATTTTTGGGTTTTGAACCACGTTCCATATTTACACTTTTCACGAAATTCATAAAACTTAGAAAGCTTACAAACTTTAAAAAACGTAAGATATTTGACGATTCGACAGTCATGTCACTAACTTCTTCAGAAAAAATAAAATTGAAGGTAGATCCTGATAAGCCTTTATATTACGCCCTTCGGGTCAGTGGTTCGTGACGGTTTCGATTCTTTCGGAACATGTTTTTCCATACTAGTGCTAGATCGATTCCATTATCTCTATTGAAATTGTCGAACTTCTGGATTTTGATGACTTTCTTGTATAGTCTAGAACAGACGTTTAGGGATTTGTTGCCCCTTTAAATTTTATTGTGTGACCGGTGTCTAAGAAGTGTTTCGCAACAGCAGATCTTGTGTTATGTTTCTTTGTATCCGCCGTATGTGTTTTTAATCTGGTTGCTATATTTCGATTTTGAGAAATTTGCAGCTATTTAATTTGTAACAGTGAAGGTCACTTTGATATTTTTCCCTCTAAGTATGCTGGCTATTTTATCCGTGCTGTCTTTTAGGTAAATAAGGAAGTCGCGACGGGATCTTCTTTCTTTCGTTTTTCCTTACCGTGTTTGTTAATTGCTCGATATATGTCTGCTTTTCTGAAACCGTTTTTTATTAAGGCGTTCGTTAGGTGATCTAGCTCGGTCTTTAACGTATTCGGTTCACTGATCGCCTTGGCCCTGTGTACTAAAGTTTTTAAAACTGAAAACTTCTAAGCTATGATGATGTGATTCGGCGTTGAGGTATCTGTCAGTGTGTGTCGGTTTTTTTCTGTATACTTGATGCCTCAATATGTTGTCTTTGGAGTAACCAGTACGTCCAAGAACGCAATGCCTCTGTTTGTTTCCGTCTCCATAGTGAATTTGATGTTGGAGTCTAACTGGTTGATGTGATCCAGAAAGTTGTATAGTGTTTATGCTTCATGAGACCAAATTACAAATGTATCGTCCACATAACGTACCAGCATTTTGGTTGGAGAGTAGCGCTTTACAATGTGCTTTCTTCAAATCCTCCATAAATATATTGGCGATGACTGGAGAAAGTGGTGATTACATAACTCCTCTTTCAATTTATTCGTATACAATATTGTTGAATAAGAAATACGTGAACTTTAAGCATAGCTCAATTAGTCTGTTAAGCTCCTCATTCAAATCCGTTTTTTGTAATTTGGTCTTGATGCTCTCTAGTGTTGTTTGTAGTGGCACTTTCGTGAAGAGAGATGTCACATCAAAACTGACTAAAAAGTCTTCTGATTCCATTTTAATTTTTTTAATTTTTGAGACGAAGTGCTGGGAATTCCTTGCGTGATGAATATTTTTTTCTGTAAGCGGTTGTAAAATGGTACATAAGTTTTTAGACGGAGAATGGGTGGCTGAGCCTGTAACACTCACAATTGGGCGAAGCGAAAAAAAACGAG
The DNA here is from genome assembly GCA_035610365.1 of Aquatica leii. Classification (NCBI taxonomy): domain Eukaryota; kingdom Metazoa; phylum Arthropoda; class Insecta; order Coleoptera; family Lampyridae; genus Aquatica; species Aquatica leii. The sequence goes on from CM069435.1 coordinate 70,742,300, forward strand.
AAAGAAAAAAAATTGCAACAATTAAACAAAGAAAATTGCTGTATATGGAGCACATAACACAAAGACAGAAATACAAACTACTTTAGATGTACGATCTCAAAAATAAAGATAACCGCGAATATTGCCAACCGTCATATCGGAGACGACAATATTTAAACATTTACAAGTAGTCTTACATTTAATTAAAAAAATTATTAAATAGTACGCGCGTAAAGTGAAATATTGAATTCGAATTACACCGCTAAAAATGACAGAAACAGCAAAGTAAAATATATTATGATTATTACCAAAAATGTAATAACAAACGTTTTTAAAGAAAAAAATAGAATTATTACGTAATGTATATAGTGCTAAATGCTAAAAACAATTAAAAGAATTTTAAACGGTGTTCAGACAATTACATTTCCAAAAAACAATTTGCACAAAATTAATATTATTGGATCACTTCCAAGTGATCTTTGTCTTAGAAAGTTTAGTATTTTTGGTTATTTTAGTTACGCTCTCGAAGTTATTGTTGACTGCGAGACAATGGCCGAAGTATGTTGAACATTCTAAACACAGATAACAAAAATATATACAAACAATTCAAAGAAAACTGACGGCAGTTTTTCAAATTGAATCGAGAAGAAGATTTTGTCGGTTTAAACAAATAAGTAATTAACGTGTGTGCTAAGATAAATAAATAAAGTGGCCGTGTCAGTAAAAAATAAATACGGCGTATTAAGGTTACGTGCTTTTCATATAAACCGGTTTAGATAAAAAGACGTTATCCGCGGACATTATTTTTTTAGTGATAGTAATATACATATATACATTAATGTAAGCGTTTTTCTTAAATATTGCAAGATTTAATTAATTACGTGTAGTTCTAATTGCGTAAAGTTTTCTTTGACGTAAATTCTATTGTTAATGATTTAATATATGTATATACAAACGTGACGACGTGAGCGGATGTGTTAAATTTTATTACAGGTATCAACGATTGATTTGTTGTTACATATGTGTACGCTTGATTAAATTTAATAAATTTAGATTGGCCTTTTCTGTGTCGTGCGTTTATAGGATTTATACACCAGTAAACATTTTCTTCTTCTTCCGACATTGAGGTTCTTTTTCGTTCTCAATTCTGTTTACTACAACGATGTAGTCTACATTGCTTTTTTTACCACACTATACGAACTTGGCGCCTTTATCATAAACTCATTACAAGATAAACGTTACTTTGACTGGCAAGTGATAACCTATAAATATGTTTTTCTTTTATTATCTACAGCTTGTAATAAAGATATTACGATGCTTAACAACCGGAGTGATTAAGGTTAAACTTTGATGCGGAATCGACTCAAAAACGTGTAGAAAAAATAACCTACAAGAACTGTAACAGGTTTCAGTAATTTTTACGAGACTCTAAAATTTTACTGAGTATACCTAATGTCACAAATTATTTTGCTAGTCTATTGAATTTTTAAGGTTAGGAACTATTAGAATTACACCGACGATATGTTATTGTTAAATTACAGTTTTTAGTTTGAGTTTGTTTTTTTTTACTTTATAGAACCTCTTATATAATGTTTTTATAATAAACTGTTTAATTATTTATAGCAGAATGTCTAAACATGTGATTTTAACTCAATGTTAAAATTATTTTAAGATCCTTTGTCTTTTTTTATGATATTTTAAGCATAATACATTTTGTTTTATTAATTTGATTTAATCATATTTTAAATTATTAAATGTATATCATTTATTGATTAATGCCGTAAAATAATGGAACGAAAGAGACGATACAATGAAATTAAACAAAAGTCGTATGATTTAACCTTCCTTTAAATTTTGATTGTTTGGTATATAAATATTTTCTCTCAGAACATCAAGGATAAAAGACAGACATATTCTCGAGCATCTACTAAGCCTTGCTCTCCTGAATACTCAATGTGCCGTGTGACCCGTGTCCAACACTGTCCGGCAATCTTCAGCATTATCCATTATTCAGCGGTGCTAGGAGACTGCCAAGAAGCCATCGCGTCCGGCGACAACGTGTCACCACCCCCGCCTCAAATGGACAAATGTATCCCTCGTCCACTTTGACCCTTGGGGTTTAACATTAGTAGCAGTGGTGACTCGTTCTTTCATACTATATTCTTTAATATAAAAAATAACATTTCTACATCTTATTTATTGTACTCGTTCACGCGAACGTTTTTAAACGTTTTTAATTAGTCAAGTTCAGTATTAAAAACGTGTTCATTTTTACTGGTTTAAACGCCAATAACACAGTAGAAAAAATTTATTAAGAGTGATGTATTTACGTTGGGACGGTTAATCGGCTCTTTTAATTAACTGTAATCAATTGTAAAATCAACTCCGTTCGTATTTTAACAAGATTTTGAACCTTTCACAAAGTTACAAAATTGTTTGTTTTCACAGTTTGGACGCAGCGGTTTTTAACACTTTTACAGAACGTATAAAAGTATAAACAATAGTATTTGTGCCGCTTTATTGAAACAAAGCAAGAACAGCGGCTTTCCGACACAATTAGGACTAACGCGGGGCTAAGTACAAAAGCATGTAGTGGCCGAGCAAGTGTGAGTGATGGTTGACAGCTGACCGCGGTCCAAGCGTCCAGGGCGAGACTGACTATCCAATACTTTTGTTGCAGTCTTCAATGTCTACACTCAAGTTCTTAGGATACCAACAGGGAAATTTAATTTAAACTACATTTTGCTTTCGTTTTCTTTTTCTATCGATTTTACCGGCAGCTTTCTATCGTCATCATTTAATGTAAACTTTGTCATTTGGAAGTTTATCACTATTCATTATTGTTGCTAACAAATTTCTTTTCGATTTTATAACGTTTTTATTAGTAATAGTTGTACAGGCTTTGTTATAGTCGTTGTGTAGTCATTTAGCAATTATGTTATAGAAAATACACAAATTTGTTAGTGCTTCGGAAGACATACTTTAAACGCGATAAAAATATGTTATTGATCAAATTTTGAACAGTAATGGTTCTTGTCCAATTTATCTTAAGTTCATGGAAATAATTTCTATTTACTTGGATTCAATAATGGTAATAATTTCCGTTGTCCTGCTTCATCATTGGATAAAATCAATTGCACACAAAATTTAATGTTAAATTTAAAATAAATACAATTTTTGAACGACGTGCTATTTGTAATTAGCTAATTAAGCAAAAATACAAAGTTCAACCGAGCATGTGTTAGATTGACGCCTGTTAACTAAAACAATTTTTGTTCTTACTTTGTAAATTAAATACTCTTATAAGATAATATGCAATATCTTATATGTAAATAGAACAACAAATAGGAGGTTTAAAAAAACACGTGAAACGGTTTCAAGAAGCTTTGATTACAAAGTATTTTTAAAGAATTCCACTTTTATCATTTAAAAAATATAAAAAACGACTTAAAAATATGACCAAAGGTTATGATGTTAAAAAAATGGAAGAACCCTTATACCGGTGCACGCTAATAGTCATCGTGGTAAAAAAAAAACATAAAAGTAATTGATACATATGTTAACATATTAAAAAAATGGTGTGGTCACCGCACGACTTTCTTTATGGAATGACCTATTATTTAAGACTGATTCAATACGATCTCTCTTAGAAGCAAATTTGTTCATCACCTTCTTGTTAAAGTTATTGTTTTTTGTAATAAATAATTTTTCAATGAATAGTATAGTAATAGTATAGTATGCGTTAAATAATCTTGCGACATAGAATTTTGAAGAAAAGTTTTGGTTCAAAAACATATCTTGGCTTTGGATTTTGACATAGGTGTTGTTGCCGCAATTTCTAATAACTTTTTTAAATTTAAATAACATATAATTATATTTTAAATTGCTTGTTTTTATGAGTCGGATAAGCTAAGTAAGTAGTCGTCAACTTGTCGTTGGGAAACTTAGCACAATACTCTCCAAAATGCTAAAAATAAAAAAGAGATTCAGCTAGTTTTTTTTCTTCTGCAAATGATTAAATAAGATGTCAAAGTGGGGCATCGCATGATGAAAAAAAGTTAACTAAAAACAAAAACAGAATCTTCTAACATACGACGGATAGAGGAAGCTGCACTTCAGACGGTTGCATTGTTGAATTGTCTTCTATTTCTTCTATGCATTTAATCAGCAAATTTCTGTCTTCAAACAAAACATTGATAGTCCTTAATTAAATTTATGCTTACACATCAGTTGTACAGTCTGCTATAACTGCCAAAAATTAATTAAAAATGATTTCTTCATAGCAGACTTCTAGTTAATTAAACCACAAAATATCTCCAAGTTTTGGAAAGTTTCAGTTGAATCATGCCCACGTAACGTCAATTTAAAAGCCCCACAAAACTTAATACTGTTTACAGTTTTTGATAAAACGTACTATTTTTTCTTTATCTAGTCATTATGTGTTTGTACTTTTATCTAAAATGCTGAATCAAGCTGTGCTTTAACATTACTTGTTTCTAATAAGGACAATTCCACGCTACTATGAAGTAGTCATGTTTTTTTACATCTGTCCATGATTTATCGCCGCTAAACATTAACAAAGAAAACAAGATAAAGCACTTTCTTGTATCACTCCTGCGACTTATACCTGCAGTTTCGATGGTAATATCAAGCAATGGACTACTTTTATTTTCGATTTAATTTTTTTCTTTCTAAGAGTGTTTAAAAATTTTTTTTTACATGAACTAAACTATAAAGTAAATCAACGTTTCCACCTATCGCATACTCGTCCCAATATAATAATTGACTTTGAACATTGATGTCCGGTTGCATAATGCAAAGTTAACTATGTTGATAGCTGACGCCATTGTTATCTAAATCGTCGCTATAGATTTGAGAATGTCAGCAAAACAATTGATTTTATACCAATGACGACGCTTACCGACATCACTACATAGTTAACTACAGTATCAAAGTTAACAATGCTTTATGCAACCGTGTCTTAGTTTACGTGGATTTCTTGTCTATGATTTTAAACAAAGCAAACTTCTTGAAGAAGTGTTCTTCGTCTTATTGTTAATGCTGCTTTTGAAAATAATCTTTCTGCTGGTACATAAGTTGCTGTAATGCTGAAACAATCACGGGTCTTAACTAGTTTTGGAAAAGTGTTTCATGTTTTTTCCAATACATTAAAATAACTTCTTTTTTGCCACACTTTGGCAAACCTAAATAATTGTGTACATAATCTTGGTTTGCAAGTCTTTTTTCTGTTTTGCTTTTTGACTAAAATACATTCCAATCCAATTCTGTATTATCTTGATCTTATTCAGTTTTTATTATCTTAACTTCAGCGATGTTCTGCTGTTCAGTTATAGTTTGATTCTAATAACTGGCGTATATTTTGTATAACTTTTCTATAAAATCGTTTCCTATTTTCATCCCCAAATCAGTTAATTTGATTGTTTCAATCTTGTACCGAGAATTTAAAAATGATTTTATGTCTTGCAGTTTGATATGCCATTAACATGCATTCGTCTGTTTCACTTTTGTTTACTTTGTTGTCTCTAATTCTTTTGAATAATTTTCAATCTTGTTCAGATGCACATTTAAGATTATCATAACTAAAGGCAAAGTGAAATGTTTTTTACCTTTTAATTTCACTGATAAAACTTTAAAATAGTAGCGCTTTTCAAGCGGTTTTAAATCTGCTTTTAAATTGTTTCAAATTTTTCATTTATTTTTTTGATTTTTGGTAAAGGGTTTAGTAAGACTACTTCTTCTTGCTCATCAACATCATTGCCTACTTTATTTTTAGAACTGATTTGAGGAATAGCTTTTTTAATAAATCTTGAAGTGCTAGAGTTAAAATGTGAGTCATACACTAAAAATTTAAATTTATGTTCTTGATGTACTTATATTTTGTGGGGTATGATTGTAGTGTGCGGAAAAATACTCCTATTACATCTTTTTTGGAATGGCGGTCATCTGATTTTTTAAAAGGAAAAACAAATTATAACACGTTTTATTGTTCAGTATCAAATTCTTTTGTTGTTTTCTATTAAAGTTCTACGTAAATGTAGTTGTAAGAGGTTATCAAGAAGAGTTCAATTATGTACAATAATATGTTAAATATTTTCGCTGATCATGTACACTGCATCAAAAAAGTTTTTGGACACATTTAAGCTCGACTTGCAAAATAGGCAACCAAACTTACGTTATAACATAACGGCTAGTTAATTTGGAAACATTGGCATGTGTAGACATTACTTGCAACGATATTACAAGGATACTAACCATTCTGCATAAGGACCGCCTCAAGCGCTGGAAGAAGATGTTTCTTACCTGCAAATATGTACCCTAAAGTTTAAAATTTTTTTTGGCAAATTTTCTATTTATGTATTTATGTGTTCTTTGCTTTTAAATGAATGCTATAGCCCTTAATTAATAAAATTCCAATTGTTATTTATAATAAAATAAGTTTCATTAATAGCTATAATAAATTTAAACTGCATGCCAAAATATGAGATTGCTGTTTTAATTAGTCTAAACTTTTTAATATATCCTGATTAAATTAAACTCAACATTCCGATTTTTTTGTAAAGGAAGTATTATCATCATTAGAACGTAATTAGTAGTTGAACAATTGCAATCTTAATTTCCATTACAAATTCTCAACATTTATTTGTATAGACCGCCCACAAGTAACATGAATTTTTACATTTTTACATTTTGAATATTTTTTTCTTAAATTTTTATTTGTAATTATACCTAGCGGTGGCTAGTATTTCCAATAACTATTATTTTGTAACAGTTATTAATACGGAACAATAACAACTTGTTACTAACGTTGTAAAATAACAGTTATTTAATAACAACTTTACAAAAAGCGTTCTTGGTCTTCTTTAGTACTTTGTTCTTACATTACGTCTGCTACATATTACTATTCCTACCTAACCTAGTACATACTGTTGAATAACATGTGATAACCCAGAAGATTTATGGTCTATGGGATTAAAACAAAGTACTTACGAAATAATTAGTTTTATTTATGTATTTATGTTTAGTTTTGTGTCAACTTAAAACTTAAATGTATATGTATACAACAAATGTTTTGAAAACCATTACATTCCGTTTTATAATTTATGGCTTCATCCTAAATTGCGTTTTACTAATGATTTTACTAAGAAAACCGCACGATGATTTTACCGATTTTACAATGCATTAATAATTTTTTTTATAAACAAAATAGCACATATTACTGGAATGTTAGGTTAATAGGTATTTAAATTTAAACGCATTCTTTTTTTAATAACACAGCTCCCACAAGTGAAACAACCACCTAACAAACAAAGGGGAGATTCCCTGTGTAAGTAATTGCAGCATACGTAACATGAACAAAATACTATAGAAAGAATGTAAATAAGATTGAAAATATAAATCTAAAAACAAGGATATTTTTTTAAATAGTAATTAATGACTAACACATGGATATTGGGTATGATAGGTATGTCTGTACCTACATCTACATATGCTCAAATCATACGGATTACGCAATAACAACTGTTACTAAAATAACTGTTACTAAAATAACTGTTATTTGGAATTGTTACTCCATAGTAATAATAACAACTTGTTACTGTTACTGAAAAAAGTAACAGTTCACCATCCCTAATTATACCCCATATAAAGTACGCAATGGCAAACAAAAATTATTGGGCCAATGGAAAGGTATAAAAATTTTTACTTGGGGTTAAGAATGTTCAATAAAAATTTAAAAACATGCCAAAAGAAATCTCAAAATTTTAATCGTCCCATACTATTAGAAAAAAAGATTATGTGTCGCAATGGTTGTCCCATCAAATTTCGAGGTAATGCAGAAATTCTAAGTAGATTGCGGGCAGTTCCAAGCGCGGGCGGTACTCCCGCTTTAAAGAAACATCGTGTAAAATAAGATTAGAAAATGCAAATAGTCCGAAATAAAGAAATACTATTGCATCTTGCTTTAAACAATAACTAATAATTAAACAAGTACAATAACTCATCAACAAAATATAATAATACAAAAAAAGTATAACTTTTTCACCAAATAATTACAAACTTTAACAATTTATAGTGTTTCAACTCTTTTTAAATTTATGTAATTATATACTTTTTTCCTTTACTTTTATTCATTACTTCGCTTTTTTTGACAATGTTAATAAATCTACATAGGGTGCAAAACATTACATTTGGCAAATGTTATGAATTTTGTAATCATTTGGATTTGGTTCATTACATCTTAATTATTTTGGAAAACCTAGTATTTTTGATTATAAAACTAGTATAATTACAGATTAAATAAAAATTTACAAATGTTTTTCTAATTTTATTATTAGTACTTAACGTATTGAAACCAAAATCAAAGATTGAATTGAAATTTGAGAACAAGGAACAGTGTTTTCACCCTTCTGCTCAAGACTACAAAAAATTTAAGACCGCCATTGATAAGTAGGTTATATAAGGGGTTACTTAAAATTCATTTTGTAATGTATAATATTTAGTGTTGTTTTGTGTGTCAATTTTGTGAAAAATGTCACGTCTTTCTGAGTTATCACTAAAAACTAGAGGGAAGATTATTGCTTTACGAGAATGTGCATTTTCTATTAGAGTAATCTCTCCACTTATGCGTTTATCGGTAAGATAATTTTTTATTTTGCGTTTGATAATATTCTTTAATACTAGCAGTTTTTTCCAATTTTAAACATAGGTATATACCTATTTTATAGATACGTTAATGTAGTTTTTAAGTTAATAGATGATTCAGGTTGCACAATTATTCGCCTACATCACAGGGACTTATTTATAATAAAATTATAAAAGTTTCAGTTCAGATAGCAATTGGGCATCAAATTTTTTACGTTCTTCAAGTTTGCAGTACAAAGTTGGCAAAATCAAATAAAATATAATTAGGAATTTGTTACAAATTTCTTGCAAAAGAAAATACTTGTAGTTTTCTTACTTTGTTAATTATGCATTCAACTTGAAGCAAGTTAGTAGTACACCATTCTAAGCAGTGTTGTTTAATAAATTGGTATTCGGTTTAAAACGTGTGTTAAATTTGTGACCAAATTGTTGTTAATTAATTGCAAAGGAAAAAAATTATTCTACACCCATTTTAAACAAGAAATAAATTTATTAAAGCACTTTTCAGAATGGTGTACTGTTAACTTGTCTCAAGTTAGCAGAAAAACGCATAACTTTTAAGGAGCTTAAGTATGTGCCAATTAAATCAATTCGGTGCCGAACCGTCTACGTAAATGTATAACCAATATTGGATATTACACACATTATTAGCATGTAAAATACAAATATTTAAATAATATATTAACTAGTTTTTTAATCAATTTATTACAATTTTCTGTATCTAGTTTTGTTCTGGTAAGTAGAGTTTATATATAAATTTTAATAAAATCTAAGGTATTATTTCTATCAAAATCTAGTAGGTATTATAGTAATGTAAAATATAAAAAAACTGCAAACTACGAAATTGCAAATTTCACTTCATTACTATCAAATTTATATAATTTCGAAATAGGTAATATTTAAATTAAATGTTACGAGAAGAGAGAGAAAAATGCGTTTTGCACTTTTTTAATTTTGTGATTTTTTGATTTACAGCATTTTAAAATTTTATTTGGAATTATTTTAGCGTTCTGTATAAGAAATTAGACTTGATTTTATAAAAGGAGATTTATGTATCTTTTAATTTTTTATACGAATAAGTCCTTTGCAAATCGGAATGTTTAATTTAATCCGGATATATTAAGACTTTTAGGCAAATTAGTACAGTAGTTTTACATTTGGACATACAGTTTATCATTATTCGAGCTATGGATGAAACTTATTTTATTATAAATAACAATTCAAATTTTTTTAAGAGAATATAAATAAATAGAAGACTCGGCGAAGAAGAATTTAAAACTTAAGAGTACAACTTAGATACATATTTGTAGGTAAAAAATACGTTATTTGAACGCTTGAAGCAGTCCTTATGAAGAATAGTTAGTGAACTCATAATATCTCTGCAAATAATGTTTGTAATGCCAATGTTGTCAAATTTAACTGGCCGTTCTGTTATAACGTAAGTCTGGTTGCCTATCTTGCAGGCCGGGCTTAAAAGTGTCCAAAAACTTGTTTGAGGCAGTGTACATTGAAAACAAAAAAGAATATTGCAGAAAAAACGGCATAACGCGAATTAAAACAAAGAGACACTTGCTCTTAATATCGCACAATAAATTCATAATGAACAAACAAAGATGGTTAACGATAAACGAAAATTTAAAGTGTGGCCATTGCTGCACAGTCTAGTGCATAGTACCTCGAGCAGTAAGAAATTCACAGTAAATTAAAAAAACATATAACCGATGCATTTATAAGTCACAACTACAACCAAATTGAAACCAGTATGTGCCTACGTGTAATATTTGTTGTCAAAAACTACTAAACACTACCACTACCAAAACAGTGTAAAGCAAAATTTGTATCTGTAATTAGTCACACACGGTATTGAAAGGTGTACATTGTTTGTTGATGTTTGTAAAATAAACATGTGTGTTGAGTCCACGATCCGAATTTTATCATTTTTTAAAATGTTATTGTAAATTAATATATGCTTTATTTAAACTTTAACCTCTTAAAAAAGAAATCATAACCAAGTATTTAAACGAGAAAAAGAAAAATAAGTTAATTAGCAAAATAGGTATATAAAATTGTTCTAAATTTTAATTTAATGTTAATATGTTTTGTAAATTGTTTCAAATTGCTATTGTAATTACAAAAAGTTTGAGCATGTAACGTATTGGAATTTTCAAGTGCAGATCTGTAACTCGTTAAGAGAAACAATAGTTACAGTTTTTATTAACGTGATTCTGTTGTAGTCATAATCTACTGCGGTTGTTAATGTCTCTAAGAACAACTTCTGTATATTGTGTACTACTATTTGTATGTAACGTTAATGCGGTTCTGAGTGGGTAGATTCAATGCTATGTATGTTATAAACTTTTTGGCATAAATTACAAAAGCAAATTCCGAGAGTTTTGTATGAAAATTTTTACAGAATCTAAATGTCGGTGCAGTAAGAAATTAATTGTTTCTTGTTAGACAATTTTGATAGAAGGAATTATTCCTTGAGTTTTATTTAACATTTTTATCTGATGCATAAATATCAGTGCAAATCCCAATCAGAGTACAATAATTAGCCATAAAAACAGGGAAACTGTTTACATTTCACTTACATCTCATAATTAAAAGTGTCTAACCGTCTCATTCACCCTTAGAGCAAACACTGTCGGGAATTCATCCCTTCAGTATCAACAAAGCTGGTGATGTGGGATATAAAGTATATGTAAACACATTTGGAATGCAATTAAGGCCTAGGTATCAAACCAGCCAATCAATCACAGTAAGTCTGGTCTCGTCTGGCACCAGCACGCCCAGGGACGTGCTGCATCCCAACCGACAGCGATTTTGCAAGTCAATATTAGATGTAATTCTACCCAAAGCATTACCGACGATGTTCAAACTTACGTTCCTTATCCTTTAACATTCGTGCATTTAAAAAAAAACTTAATTAGAAATGCTAACCCAAAAGCTTTTACGATGTGAAGTGACAAACGTAAAAAAAACGTATTTATAATTGTTGTCACAGTCTAACCAACTACTATCACTGTTGTAAATTTTTTAAATACAATTTTTCTAGTTTTCGCATTTTATATTTGATTTAAGTACTTACATAAAATCCTTCGTATTTAGATTCCAGTTTAGTTAAAAAACGTCAACGTTATATGTGTTTGTTTGTAACGAGGGTTATAAAAAGCGAATAATGTAAAAATTACAAATAACAGTAAACACGGTGTTGTTTTATGTTCCATTTACACCCGAAAATGTTGTCCAATTGTGTCCAAACAATGGAATGCTAAAAGTAACAAAGTTATGCTGTAATGTATACATTGACATTTACAATGTTTAGCCCTTATATTAATCGTTATAAACATGTTTTGTAGTTTTCTCTTTTTTTTTAACTGGAAAAGGCAATCTATTTTTGTTTTCAAATGTAAAAATGATATTTGAAAATACGTACAGATGCAAAGATTATATGTTCCTTATGCATTAACGAAGAGCATCAACGCTTTTTCTTTTTTAGATTATATGAGAGATCCCTAATGCAGAATCCCAAGGGAGCAGCCCCATTATCGCGCCCCTCGACGCTCGGCGACGCGGCACAATGATGCCAATTCCCAAGCGCAACAACGTATACGTTTAGTTTAATGCCTCGGTTGTCACTCCCAAATACGAGCATTCGATGTTCTGTGACCCTTGGATCTGTAATGTTGTTTTTCTACAATTCAAGAGCAGATTTATTTAAATAAATAATGCAATTTTATTTCATTAGCGTCTTCTTCAATTTTTTGCGTTTTCGCAATAAAGTAAATTGAAATTGTACTTATTGATTGGTTATTTTTAAATGAACGAAATTACTATTAGTGTAAACGGTAAATGTGCAACTTCACATAGAATCAATCATTTACCGACGGCATCTGGTGATAAAATTTTATTTTTTATTAAAGTAGCCGAACATACGTACATTTATAACGCAGGTAGAGAAAAAGCGTAGTATAAAAACGAAACAAGAAAAACTTAATACCACCAAATGGAGTATAACCAACATGCACATATAGATCTAAAACTGCGACAATGTTCTAAAGACTTAACATGTCCGAGCTCGGTGAAGAATGATCTAACATGGAGGTCCTTGTTTCAGGGGCGTGAATCCTTGCTCCTCCTGAAACCACGCCTGAATATACAATCCTGAGCACGATGGAGCGATCTGTTGGCAACAAAAGGAAATATCGTACTTGTCTTGTTTTATTGCTGTATAAGCTGTTTCATTATTTCCACGACTTGTAGATAAGATTGGATTGCGAATGAAGTTCAAATAAAAAGTTTTTTTTGTTTTTGGCCTTTTCAAAGAGGCCATTGTATTTTTTTTTTGTTTAAATTAATTTCTTTTTTTCTTTCACTTGGTTTATAAATGACCGTTTATTTAAAATTGTGTAGTAATTATATTTATAATACAACTTAATTTAATAATGCATAAACATGATTAAAAAAATGTTTTTAAATAATCTATTTGGTATAAACTTTTAGAAATAAATGATATAATTGCTGGAATTAATTTAATGACAAAATACATAGAAACAATAATAAATTTTGTATAAATTGTAAAATTTTATTACAATCATTGTCAATGTGCAAACGTTTTTATTGATAATAATAAATTTTTATTGTTATACTTCATAAATATTTTAAAATATTGTTTTTTATACATAGTACGAGTGTTTGATTAAACCACATCCAATACACTTAATATTAATTTAAAAAAAACGTTAAAACATTTAAAAAAATAAGTATTAAAATATGTAAAAATAAATTAAAAAAATAATAAAAATTTAAAAAAAAACCGGGTTTTTAGGTATGTATTAAAATAACATTTGTAGGTAGAACAGAAACATACGTCAAAATGTATATGATAAAAAAGAATAAAAATTTCTACGCTATTTTATTGCATTTTCAATTTAAATAGCAAGTGACTACAATAAAATGAAAAGAAAATTTTTATTTATTAAATAAATATTATTTTAGATGCTTAACAAAAATACTTTTAATACTAAAAAAAAGGACTTACTCTGACCGATCATTTGCTATTTTTTAAAAAATTAATGTGTAATTTTTTGTCTACAGTCATTTCTTTATTCTTTTTCTTACATCCTTCGATTTTCTTATACTTGTTTTACAAATTATTATTGTTTTGCTTATCTACTAACATTTTAAATATGAAACAGTTTTTTGTGGCAGATTACATAGTAGCATTACAGATACGTTTTAAGCAGGTGATATTAAAACTCACCTGTAGCATAAAACTAGTTTAATTAAAACATTTAGATAAGTATAACAAAATAATTCCTCTTAACTTTGCTTCATTAAGACATTTGTGTATTAATTTAAGAAATATAATTTTTATTTCGTATTAAATATGCTAATTTGCATCACAAATTTATGTATTAATTAATATTTTATATAAAAATTAAGTGTTAACTGTTCTTAAATTAACTAATGGATACTACAGATACAAGCTAATTACAGTTACCTGGTAGTAAATGCTGTGCTTAAAGTATTTTGTTCAAAAAAATTCAGTACTTTTAAGGACAATCTGTAAAATAAATATTATTTTTTCGCACTTGTTTAAAATCCTTAAAGCCGATGACAGATTTTTTAAAGTGGTTGTGATTGAGTGAGAAGCGGAACAAGAAATATCAAGATACGCTTCCTTTAAGTCGTTCAGCCAGTAGATCAAAGCCAACCGCCATATTTATGAAAACCGCTAAGTCCGGACTAAACAGACCTATATAAATACACCTGGAAGAACCTAAATCAAGAATTGACAGGCCGTTATAGCGATCTCGCGTGCAATATTAGTCCTTAATGTATCTTGGATTCAATATATTAAGGAGAACTAAATATAGAGAAGTGAGTGTTGGCAAACAGACAGCTTAGCTGGCGGTAAATGGGCAAACAATACAGGAGAACCCCGTATATTGATAATCTGTTGTCTACATCCCCTTATACTGTTAGGTTAGGTACTACAATATTTATACATGGATCGTGAGGTTTTAGACATTGTCAGTCGGTCAACAATTGTACTTTTGATTCAAAAAGCGTCCGATATGCATTTATCATACGTGTTCTTCTATGTAACCCCGTCCTCTACGTTTTATTACACATTGTCATACAAGTTTATGTTTGCAAAGTGTGTTTGATTACTCTTCCTAATGTTAGGGTGCAAAGCTTTATTCTAAAATATATTCAATTCAGAGCGCACGATCTATTGTAGTAAAAGAAAATAGATTTATGTAAACTTAAAAAAGTGTTAGAAATATTAAAGACATTCAACTGCCCATCGGTGAATTGAAATATCGGCAATATCTCAAACAAATGTCTCAAGTGTCTCGCCGATCCTACATATTTCACATATGAAACAATATTAAAAATATCCCCTGTTCAATTTTACAATTTTACACTTTTGAGTGTAGCCCTAATAAAAAGTATAAATTTTGAGCGTAGCTTTTGCTGTGTCACATGTGACGCTGACGCCTGGACGTCAAACCGTTGTTGGAAGGGTTTCATAATTGCGATACTATTGACATTCGAATCGTTTTAAACTTCTATTTAGCATACATATTGCCAATTCATGTTCACACTTTTTAATATGCCGCTTTCAACAGATGCGTTTCTGTTCTGTTGATGGGTAAATAGGCGTTAATAAAATTAACGCTGCACTAATTTAGAATCTCTATATTTTCATTAGCTAAAAGTATTTTTTCTATCACTTTCGTAAAGTTTATACAAAAATGAGTTTTCTACCACAAACTGCTCGAGGCAGGTTAAATAACACGACTAAAAACCAGACAAAACCTAAACGGCGTTGTATACACAACCCGATCATTATTCGTGGTCGTTCAAAAATTTAGCGATATGTTGCATTGTTATCCTGCGGCAGTAAAGGGTTTGAATCTAACGGGATATGCAAGGGCTGTCGACCACTATGTCTGGGTATACAGTATTTGAATTCAAATCGTAAACACAATCTGTTCTGATAAAATTTGCCACAATGGGAAATATCGTGTAATTTATAATATACTATATGCGTTTAATGTTACTATCATCGCTTCATATTTAAATTATACGAGTACAATGAGTTTTAGATACATTTTAAACATTTGTCTAAGACAATATTGTATAGATAGTATTGTATGTATGATTTTTTTTGAAAACTAGGTATAATATCACATAAAAATCATAAAATCAATAAATATAAAAATAATTTTAATATGAAGAGACGTATATAGATGATTAAATAAATGTTTGCATGTTACGTTTATAAAAGATTTTATTGTATACATTAGCATATCAGTAATAAAAAACCAAAATAAATTAAAACACAAATTTTAAAGTTTTTGGTTTTTTAACATTATTTTTACTAGGTACATACATTTATTTCTTCAAAACGTGCATTTCATTAAGATATTTAATTTTTACCTATTTTTCAAATTTGCTTAAAATATTATGTTGACTATACAATAACATATTTAAAATAATTAAGTCAAATGTAAATAATAGAGATTTTTGAAATTATTTTTTTGAAAGACGTTTATTGTACTGATCGTTTTTGACGTAAAGCAGTAAACCACTTACTTCTCAACAATAAAACTTTAATGCAAAAATTGTATCAACAATATAGTTACAATTTTTTCACTTGTAAAAGTTTATCAAAACACTTTTATGAAATACACTTGTTTTTTCTTCTTTTTGTCTTCTTCTTTTTGAATTGTTAGATTATACGATTTTATTTATTGTGATAATTATGAAGAAATAATGTAGAGATTGTAAGATATGGTGCTTCGCGACAGTAAATAAAAAACATTTTTATAATGGAGTCAATTTACTGTAGCCGGTAATAATTAGTCTTTAGAGCAATAATAAATTTTGTATTATTTTCATTTTTGTGTGGTTATTACAAAAGCTTTTCTATTTGAAATAAAAAATGCAATCTCGCAGCACTCAAAATAAGTGATATTGTTTTACAAAAATATCGATGTTTTATTATTTAAAAATAAAATTTAGTGATAAACAAAAATTTCAGTTTTGTGAGTACAAAATATTTTAAGAAATTTTCAGCTCAGGAATTCATCAACGTGACATGTTTATTTGATTTATAATTATTAGCACAGTTTGCAACCTTTTAAATTTTTTACAAATTTCAGGAACTGCCAGAAATTTATTGTTTTTATTCATGTTATCAAAACGCAAGCAAGTACATAAAAGAACGCACACGCTGGTAATATGAGGCATAAATCAACATTTAAATATTTCGCAAAGTAATATTAACTTTGATAACAGTTTTAAAGTTTTGACTTTAGAAGTCTGTTATGTGTTCGACTATAAATCTTGTACCTAGTTTGCTCATCAAATATAATCTTTTAAAATTACTTGGTTTGAGACTTTGTTCACGAAAAATACGTCAAAAAATATTTGAAACAACGCTCTTTTAAAAAATATTTGGTAAATAAGCAAAAATTACAAAACAAAGCTATTTTTATGTTAATGGATGAAGTCTTGCAGTCGGTTTATTATTATTATTCTATCCGACGACACCTAATTGCTTCTTCAAATTGTTTGTATAAGCCATTTTTTATTATCAAATATTTTAACAAAAAATTACTAAAAAATTACTTAAAATACACGAGAACTACACACCTATTAGTTATTATCTAATACTAAATACGAATTAGTATCAATTTTGAATTTTTAGGTACCTACCCAAGTAGCAAAAATCAGTTACAAAACGGTTGTAAAACTCTCTTGCAACTATGGTTTCAGTACGGTATTTAGTTACAGAATAGTTGCTGAGTCTTTCCTGATACGTTGTCAATACCGGATTTGGTCAGTTGCAAGGCAACTGCAGTAATATTATAGCCGTTTTACAACGTGTCTGAAACCGTTGCAATTACTACTTTGTAACTGTTTTGCAGCGTTGCTATAACGGTTTTTTACAAATCATGTTTACCTATTCTGAATCGTTTCTGTAATGGTTTATCGTCACGGTTTTGTAATTGATTTGTAACATTGTAGTTACCGTTTACAGCAACTGCTATGTAACTGTTTTGAAAACATGCTTATTACCATTATTTGAATCTACTTTATAACCGCTTTTGTTAAGCAACTTATCCAAGATTTTAGTTACTAACTGCATCATAAAGATTAAAACAAAAGTAGAGATAAAAATATATTAATAAAAAGGTACAGATATATAAAAAGTTATAATAAATGTACATTATTTAATTTTTTATAGTTTCTTATAGAACTAAATTCAAACAAAAAAGATATAATAAAAGAATTTTTACATCTGTTGCAAGTAGGTACCAGTAAACAGGTTTTTACGGCAAATTTTCAAGAAAAACGGATTATGTCTATTATTTATAAATTTTGTAAATAGTAAATGCATAAATTTTGTTAAGAGAAAAATGTCTTTGTGTTAAAAGACCATGGCGGATTAAGATATTCCTCACATGTTATAGTTTAATGCGTCTACGTAATTCTTAGTTAAATATTTGTATTAGGCTACAAATGCACATGTGCAATTATAATCGGTTTAATGATCATAATCTCGACTGCTTTTTTAAAGATTATAGGTGTTCGCAATGGCGATCTAATTTACACGTTCTGATCACTGTGCGTAATATTGTAATGTCCTTGCAATCAAATTCTATTTTATCCTAGAAGAAAATAAAATCAATTTAAAATTCGCTTACTTATAATTGGCAACTAATTCTTCAACGTTGATTAAATTAGAAACAGTAGTTTAAATGCACGTTTAAAATTATAGTAACATAATATACCAATAATTGTACTTACGTAGTTTTGAATTAGAAACACTTTCGGTACTGTTTATTGGATAATGATAATGGACTAAGTGTCTTATAAAAATCTCGTAAAATGCACTTCTTCTGTTGCTGTTTAAACGTATAGATTAACACTGTAGTGTAGTTTTAGAAATTCACACTTGTAACCATAGTTTCAAGACCGTTACACACGAAACCGAAATAAAGATTTTAATGTCACTAAATTGACACTGTAGTTACATAAGGGTTTAAGAAAAACTTACTTATAACCATAGTTGTAAAATGGTTATTTCTGTAATAGATTTGAAACCTCAGTAAATTAAGAAAGTTGCTGCTACGTTGCTGCAACGGTTTATTTACCATGGTGCTAATGTTACTAATTTGCAACTGGTTACAACGTAACCACGGTTACAAAATGTTGCTTGGGTACTTTGAACGCAATAAAAAAGCTTTAGAAATTTTGTTTTTGAAATGTGGTTGTTTACAAGATGACAAATTTTACACTTATACTGCTACAAACATAACAAAATACATAAAACTGACTAGCAAATTTTATTTTTGTTTGGTTTAAAAACGTTACATAAAATATGATAATAAAAATGTTACTTTGCTATTTAAAAACGATTTTCTAAGTATCCTCTTTTAAGTGCTATGCATAAAAAGCATAAAAAGAGGGGGCCGTGGCCCCTTGACTTTTCCCTCTGCATCCGTCTATGTAACACACCCAAAGTACAAATTTGTTTGTGATTTTCGAAGCGCACGACACGGTTAGGCTACTGACCACTGCCTACATAAAAGTTAAAACAAATTAATATTGACATAAGCTGTAGTTTATGAACTAATTGTCTTTCGTTTACTAATAAACCATAAATAATATTTTTTAACTATTTTTATAGTTTTAAATTAAATATTAATTAAGCAACAATTAAATGTGAAATCTTTGATAAAAAAAATACGGAAAAGAGAGTTCCTTAGCAAGAAATGATTAATTTATTAAAAATAGTATACCTATATTATATACCAAAGTAGAGAATTGTATTAATATAGCCAAGAATATATTGTAAAACTCAAAGCAAATTTAATGTCATTCTAAAAAAGTTTTAGTTTAACTCAATTTTAATTATTGTTAGAAAATTCTTGCCGATTAATAATAATTAAGCTAATGAACTCATGAAAAGCAAAATTGTAACTTAAAATAATCAGGCGCGGATCCAGAAACTTATTTTGGAGGCTATGGACCCGTTTAGTCAGAAAAGCATACAATTCAAAAGTGTTAAAAAATTTGATTCTTATAAACATGGTAAATGAGCATACAGAATCATGACTCGGAACTTATATTTTCTATTATTATTTGTTCAGAAAATTGATGCTATGCATTTTTATTAAGCTGCCCCCATGGGTCGGCCCTGGAAATGAGTGTAAAAACAACACATTTGACGTTTCTAATCAAACATTTTAATAAATGCTTTTTAATGCAACTATTTTAGAAGAATTACTACTAAGCAATAATAGAATACTTATAGTTAAGAATATATAGAAAAAATAGAACTTTAAACAAATTTCAAAAATAAATTTTGAAAATATGTACATTAACAGTGATAACAGCAGCAAATTTGAAATTTCAATGCGTAGGTATTGAAGTGAAGGTAACATTCGTAACTGTTTTGATAAGAAAGTTACAAGTTCAAAGAAAAATTAATAACAAAAGAACTTAAAGCTTTAAAATTATAACTAACAAAGTAGCAAAGTCAGTTTTATCATACACTAAAAGATGAAGTCAAAACGTTGTTCGAGGACAGAATTATACGATCTCAAATTGTCGCAAACTCTAAAAAAAACGCGTACTTTTTTGTTTATGGCCCAAAAGTTAGCTTTAAGTAAATTTGGAAAAATTCTCTTAGGGCCATTCTACGCAAAATTAAACTACACGCCGATGTTATTAACAATAAAAGCTTGTAAGAAATTACCGATATATAAACGTTCAAACTCGGCTCTACATAATCGAAAAATAGAGAATCGTATGTAATTTTATTGTGAGTTATTGGTTATATCTTGCAACTAACTTGATTTCTTTGAGGTAACCAAAGTATAATAATAGCAATTTACGTAACAAGCGTCGACAGTGAATCACGACGAAAGCAACGTACATAGTTTTTTGTGTTGCTTTTCGTAAAATTACGTTTTTTTTTGAAAAAAAAAGATTATTTGAAATCATTAGAAATATAAAGTTTGTAACACATTTATCACTAAATCTGCCAAATTTGACATTGACTTTGATATCCTTTTTTTAAATGTTAACTAAATAGCAAATTTTTTTAAATCGAGTCTTCCTGTCATACACTCGTTCTAATATAATAATTGACTTTGAACACTTAATTATAAGTAGTTTTACTTTTTACTTTGCCGCTCTAAAACGTTTTTTGTCAATTACATAACTACATTAACAAAAGAATATTGCCGTTTGCGATGTTGGCAGCACGAAAATAGGATTTTTATTATTGTCAAAATGGCTATAATTGGCGGATCTATGTCGTATGGTTCCAAACAAAAGATTGTTGTAGTCAAATGACACCGCACGTTTATTTTTATTTAGAAAAATTGTAAGTATAATTTACGTGCTTTAAATGCAAGCAATTTTAGATAACCTCAAATCATTTACTACCCTGATTTCAAGCAAACATTAATATAAATGGGCTGGATCAGTTTAAAAAATATCAATTATTTTGCACATACAGCCAGTAAATAAAATAAATTTATTTATGCGAAAGCCTGAATCGTTCAATTTCTTCCGACAAGTACCATGTTGGTATGTGAAAGTTATTTTCTTAGAAACTGCAATAGAATAACATACAACATACAAAGCAAATGAAGTATATTTGTAAATGTTTAAAAATAATTTGTAATTAATGGATGTTATTAGTAGGAATGGAACTTTTCAAACTAAGAACGTAATAATTAAATTGCATTTTTATAACAAACATTTACGTTTAGAAAATGCAAAATTAAGTAAATTACCCTAATGGATTTAATATCTACTGCGAAATTCATTTAAATATAAGAAATATTACAACAAAAAGAAAATTTCAACAAAACAAATGTGTTGTAGCTTAGCAATTTTGTTACTTAAGAAAATGATACTGTAGAAGAAAACAAGATGTTAATTACAGAAGTGAAAGTAATGGTGCTTTTGCTACTAATTACTTTTATGTATGTAATTTTTTTAATCTATAAACTCCTGATTTAGACTAGTCTTGTAACAATTAATTGTTTTTGTAGTATTGATCTCTTGCGCTATTTATTATAACGTAAGTACAAAGTGTTTCTAATTAAGGTAACGACATTGTGCGAATAGACTGCTTTTATAAGATTATAATGTAATAGGGAATAAAAGTATACATAAATAGATAAAAATTGCATTAACATAAGCGTAAATAATAACGTACAGATATCAAGCATCTTCGGAAAAAATATCTTCCTATCTTGCAATTATCGATAAATGCCAAAAAGTAATTTAATCTCTTGTGAATTACCATGCAGTTAAAACTGACCAATGTCAATAAACACAAACATGTTTAAGTTAACACGTTCAATGTCCATTAATCATATGTGATTTATTCAAAATACATAGTTGCACGTCTTAATATCATTTATGATTCAAACACGTACTTTTCTAGAGTTGTAGTGTACTAACTGATCATCTCATTTCTGTATATTACAAACTAACTGGACGTGTAAGAATATTATAATAAATGTTTCAGTCTATAATTTTAAGTCAAATATAATTCATGGACATTTGTTTTTTTCCTAAAAATTTAGGGTCATACTGGTTACTTTATTGTGATTAGTATTACAGTTCAGAACATAATACAAATAGGATTAAAATGAAGAATGCTGTTGGTGTTATGTTTACTTCTAATTTTTTTTTGGAGGAATACAATTACAGCAATAATAATTAATGTTATACTTTTAATTAATTTGTGTTGACATTACGTTACGTTTCGCACTACTAGTGCTTTTTCAAACATTTATTATTATTATTTACAGATGTTTGAAAAAGCACTAGTAGTGCGAAACGTAACGTAATGTCAACACAAATTAATTAAAAATACATTATTAATTATTATTGCTGTAATTGTATTCCTCCAAAAAAAAATAATACAAATATATATTTATTGAAAAACATTATATTTATTTGTATTGTATATGTCATTTATTGTTGTAAATGTTTATGAAAAATTTTTGAAACGTGGTACACAGAACGCTTTTCCACAAGTATTACAATGGATGCTAACTTGTTTTATTTTCATTGCTGCTTGTTGTTTCTTGATTTTGAAGGTTCCTATAGCATTCGTGGCATCAATTTTTTAAATAATTTTTCCATTTTTTTAGAATTTTAGAAAGAAAATGTTTATTTGAAACAGTTTTTTTTGCGATTTGTTGCATTGTCTTGGCATGTTGTTTCACGAATGAGTAAATAAACAATATTGTCTGTAAAGTCCAGTAAAGTTTTTTTTCTCTTGTGATTTCGTTATATAATATCTTACTGATATTCATAATTGATCCAAAGATTAGCTTAATTGCTCTTTTTGTACCATATAACAAGGGGAGTACTAGTTGCTCATTTGATTTGAAGCGTCTATTTCTTGATTTTCTACGTTAGTTCAGTATTACTTTGGGTTTTACAACTATGTTACCTTTCTTATCTCTTTGTTCTACCATATCATCATCATAACATTTTGATAACATTTTTGGTGCTATTTTAAAACAGTTGTTTGAGAACTTGACTGCATAGCAACACAATATCCTTTTTTTCTTGACTACTTGAAGTTGTTTCTTTTATTCTTTTGCAAAGCTCCACATAAATAATTTTTTTTGTTGAATCAAATAATTTGCCAATAATGGACTGGTATAGAAATTATCTGTAATTATCAACTTATTCTTATTTAATAAATTCTCCTCCAAAATGACCACAAATAATCCAAGTTTGTCTAAATCGAGTAATTGCGGGTCATAACTTTATCTACTAGCGATTGTATTTTGTATGTTCTAGGTACAGATTTATTATTGCATATAGAGTTATCAACAAACTGCTAAAAACAAAGAATCAATGTGTATCTATTGTAAGAAATTCCCAAAAACTTTTTCATTTCTGGTGCGCTTGTGTTTTTCCATCTATGTATTCTGCTACTTCGTCTAGTTTCTTTATTGCTGATATATTATCGATTAGACTCGGAAACCATCAACTGCAAAAACTCATTATTTATAATTGTAAGAAATTTATCAATTGGTTTACTATCGGGTGGTATTTTATCGGTCTTTGAACAAATATTTCCTATAAATGGAAATCTATCTGTTAAATATTGCAGGACCACGTTGATGTAACAGAATTATGTTGCAAGCCATTATTATCGAGTGGTAATTCCTTTTCATCAGTATCATTTTTAACAGTATCGCCACTTACGCGTGATTCGGTAAAATAAAATTTAGATCATCAATACCATCATCGGTATCTTTGGAATCGTCTATGTCACTTACGTCACTGAGGATATTTGCAAAGTGTTTTAATTCTGATGCAGTTAAGTTTCTATTTAGAAGCATATTTTTGGAAAGTTTATCTTTAAGAAAAATAAAATTCTAATTTGTATAAAATAAATAACAATAATTGTTATTTTGGCTTAACACAAACTCAACCATCACACAGTAAAGTAAACGCTTTATAGTAAAATGGCGTAGAGTGCGAACACTGCAACTCATCTATAATTTTGACGTAAATCATTTCTGATACATAGATAGACTGTTGACATTTCTTTCCTATCAAAAGAAAAACCTGCAAGCCAACAAGTAGTGAGGTTGCAAATTAGGTGTTTTCATTTATCATAATTATAGCTTGAGTTTAGTTTTTCTAAAATATTTTACCACTAAATACGAACGTTTGCAAAACAAGCTAAAATATTTAATTTACAAACCAAGCCGTTTTTACTCTATACGTACTGTTAAAATAGTATTCACACGGTTCTAAATGATTTCGTTGTCAAATTTTATAATTGTGGTGCACGGAATATTCGTACAACTTTTTTAAATTGTGGTTTCTTAATTTATTATCGTGTACGGTAATAGCTTTGACCTGTACGGAAATGACTTTGACCTATACGGAAATGAAATTGGTCAAACAAAATGTACAATGTTGTCTAATCGCATATAAACATATATGTTTTATCTGTCGTAGCAAAACAATTGTTCTATTTCTAAATAAAACACAGATAACAAAAATTTGATTTCATGTGTCCAACAATTTTTATAAAATATCTATGAGTCTTAGTGTTTGCAATCAAAGACACTATGCACCAAAGATGTAAATGACTACATTTCATTTCGATATAAAAGGCATAATAAATTTCTAATAAAAATCAAAAACTTAATCCCGTGGTAAGTTTTTAATACTTTGGTAAAACCCGAATAAAGTAAGGAGTCTAAAAACTTATTCTTTTTATGATTTTACGTCTATATGTAAGGTCTATAGTTTCGATTTAAAATGCTTTGAGTACTTAAGCTTGGTTTACTGTGAATAATACAGTGACATTAAAGAATACAAAAAAATAGAGTATAGAATCTATCATTAAATATAAGCTGTAATACATTAATTTAAATTTTAGATCATTTTTTAAATAGATAAAAACAAAAAATCAGACACATAACCGTTGTTCAAAACTATGAATCTATAGAAACAAAAACCAAGTTTCTGAAACCATTCATATACTCATGGATTAATCTTTTGTACTGTAATCGGTATTAACAAAATTAAGAACGTAATATACATGTTTTCAATTTTCAATTATAATTTCTTGACCAAAAATTACTATTAGATTGAAAATGAACAAAACAATAGTTTCATTGTTTCGATAATAAATTTAAGTTACTTGAATACCTATTAATTGACTTATTAATTACTACGATTTTAGTAATTTACAGAGAATATTCACATATTATTGTTAGTACGTAATTCCATATTTTGCGACCTCTAGTGATGAGTAAACAAAAATTAATGACACTTTAAATATCGAATATTAATACGAGGATTAATCAGTTTGCATAAATGAGAATTACACCTTGATCATGAAACAAAAACAACTTAAATTAATTAACACATTTTTGTTAAAGCAATAGAAAAAAACGAATTAATAAATTATCTACTTTCGAAAATATTTTATATTAATCTGCCTTTTACAAAAGTAATGTTACAGAAAGTTCATAGTGATTAAAATATCGAGTAAGCATTTAAGCGAATCTGATTCTCTTATTGGGTACAGCGCGTTACGGTCATTTGCGAGAAACGTAGTTTGGAAAATCTAGAAAGAAGTAAAACAAGTTGGATATCAAAGTAGTTGAAAAAGAACAACGACAAACACCCGCTTCTCCGGTTTTTATCATCCGAAACAGAAAAAGGTTCGTAAAAAGGAACAAGAGAGTTGAAATTCTGACAATAACAGTCTAAATTCCCCGAACGAGAATCTCCTATACAAACTCGCGTACAATGTGTAGGTTATCTTAAATTGAAACTTATACAATGGTGTAACATGCCTCTCGCTTTGAACCATTTGCTCGACGTTGAAAAAGAGTGAAAGAACTTCTGCTTCTGAAGTGTTTTTAGAACGGATTATTCTTCGTAACAGGGCTGGCGCGACTGTCGATTATCCAGGACCGCCGAACGTGACTGGGAACCCAAGTCGACGTCCGCGATAACATTATTCATCAAAAACGCGTTTTATTCACTGTTTCATAATAAAACTGAATTTGATGCTTTTTATTGCACCCCATATTTTTTATACGCTACCATTCTGTTTCGGCTGTTCTGAAAGATGAAGTGGATTAAATATACTCGGGCAAAATTTCTGTTGAATCAAGTATAGTTAATTGCATTTTTAACACAGTCTGCTGTAAATAACCGTTATGAGAACATTTACTGTAGGTTATAAGTAAACATGCATTTTATGACTTTTTTAAATTTGATGTTTGAGAAACGCGAACTTTTATGCTAATAAATCCAAAAGAATGAATTTTTATTATTAATTTCATTAAAATTTTCCGAGTACTTGAAGTTTTAGCTTTTTTATGCAGTGCTTGTTTATGTTACTAAACGAAAGTATGCTTTGTAATAAAATTCGCATATAACCACATTTACATATATGTAAAAATATGTGTAAACTATTTATTAAACGCAATTTAAAATTGATTTTTATTAATTAATAGAATTTTTGTTTTTGTATGCAAAATATGTAAATTATAATTTTGAAGTATTGATTATGTAAGTAAAAATTTTAGTTCTACAGATATCTGAAATTGTTCCTTTGTCACATTATACAATTAATGCTTTACGTAAGCTATCACTCCAGTATAAAACAGATTTGACTTTATCGTATAATAAAAATAGTGAATCATAGAAACGATCGAAATAATAAATGTTCAAATATATAAAAAAGTTAGTTTCTTTGTTTGTGTACATTATTAACAGCATATACTGCTGAGTATCAGTAATTTTTATCTTTATAAAATTATTTATTTTAATTTGCTTTTTTTAAACTTTTTAGTAAATATTGTGAGGTTTAGTTAGTTTTCAATAATTCAGATAGTCATTTATTTTTAAAAACGTTCTCAATCATACTTTTACATTAAATATATCATATAATTTGAATTATCATTTATAATTGTTTGACTTTTTCTGGTATAAACTGTAAAATTGAAATTGAACTGTAAAGAAACTTATTAGAAACTTAAACTGTTAAAGGTAAACAATGGTATACAAAAAAGTGATAATAGGTCTATAAAACAAAATTAAATAAAAAGTCAAAAATAACTTAAGTAAGATGCTTCGAGATCAGCAACGATCTTCAAATGTCTTAACAATAGGTAAATTTGTTCTGCGTTTTTTGCTTAAGTAAATTTGTCTTACTGTCAGAATTTAGAAATCTTGATAGATTGTTAGGCAACCGTGTCAGTAATAAGTACTTAAGAAATTTATTTAAAACATTCTTGAACGTGATTACATCATGTTTTACTATTCTATTTTTTTGAGTAGTGTTACTTGTATTACTAAGTATGTGGGGCGATGTTCTGTTTTTAGCACAATATTTTTTGAAAATTCTAGAACAGTCTCTCAGGTTTTTCTGTTAGATTGCATTTCAACAAAAATTTCTTAGACTACAAAAGTGTTTACGTTATTATGCTGACATGTAACCGTCGCGTCGTTGATTGATTATTTTTGTGAAAGACATTGTTCATTTTATGTATTTGGGATTTGTTTTATTGATTTTAAGAAATTATTTTACGTTTTGTTTTTAAATTCAACGTTATAATTCAAAGTTGTAAATAAAATTTTGTATTGATTTATTTCAAAATATATTAAGCTGTTGAATGATCCGTCTTCTGTGTTTATTTGGCATTTTTCTTTGTTCGATCAAAATTCCAGTGATAATTTATGTTTCCCTTCCGAAATATAATTGTAAATAAAGATATTTTAGTAGTTTGTTTATATTAAGTTTATTTTAAAGTGCTTTGTTTCAAGTGCAATCTCGGTACAGTCGTACTTGGTTTCCTTGTGTGAGTTCAATCAAATAACGTGGGAATGAAGTCATTTTAATTTTAAACAGTTTAATTTTTATGACAGTAATGTAATTTAATATTTTGTCAATTTGACATTTTTAGGCAGAAACAAACACCGTAGTTCAACACTACATTTGTGACGTTATTTAATCTATTTGCATCCTTTTTGCACTTTTGGTGGTATGGTTTTCTTTCATAGAGTTTCGAACACAGCCATTGTGGAAATAGTAGTCGAATAAGTCTATATATAAGTGATTTTGGTGATAAAAAGAAGTTAGTTAGTTGACCATCGTCGAAATGCCTTAAAGAAGGATAGTTAGTTAGTTGGTTTTGGGGTGGTAAACTCATGCCCTTTATATGCAAAAGTCTTTAACAATTAGCACAGTAAATCGTTCAAGTAAAAAAACTTTTTTGTTTCGTAAAACCTTTGTGGCGGTTCATGGAAAAACTTTTCTTTTTTTTTATTGGGGAACCCTTTGTTTCTTCCTGATTACATTTGGCAATCCAGGTTCAACCACAAGTTTTTTTGTAGATTTATGACGACGACGATTTAAGGTATTTATTTTGTACCGATTACTTAAAGTTTGTGAATTTTATTTACGCGATTAAGTGTCTTAAAATGCTTTGGTTTTTAAGAAAAATGAGTGTTGCGAATTAACGATTTTATCGATAATATAATTAAAGAATGATTATTGTCCGTAGTTGTCAAAACTATATGCGACAAAAATTTCGTTGTTAAAAATTTTTGTTCGACGTTAACTGGAAAATTTACTATTAACATTTTCATCCTGTTTTTAAAATAGATTAATTTATTTAATTTTGTATTGAATTGATATTTATTTAATGCGCACACGGCCGTGCATTAGGTAATTAAGATTTACCATTGTTGTATTTCTTTAATTTTTTTTGTTTTTTCTGCGTTTATTTAATTAACTTTATTTTTTTTTATTTTACTTTTTTTTTAACTTTCATGTTTACTTACATTGTTTTTATTATTATGCGTTAATTTAAATAGTTTTTTTGTTTTGAGTGTTCAAATAAATGTTAAATAGTTAAATTGTAAACAAGCTTTTAATTCCGTCGGCCTAACTATTTTAATGTATATACAAATTGAAATAGGTATTAACTGTTTACTGTCTTTTATAGATTCAAAAAAGTATGAATAGTGGATCGCGTACTGTCACTGTCTACGATCCAACGGCATATTCTAAAATAGTTCGCATAGTGTTTTGGATCTTCACTTTTCAGTTCTTTCAATAAATGATTGTGAATGCTTAGATAATTCCGTCGGCCTTGGCGTTATGTAAAATTTAACTTCATTTCAGATTTTAGCGAGATACACTCTATTAAGGTAAGTTCATTTAGAGTGTATCCTTCAGGAGCGGAGTTGTGGTTGGCAAGGGCCAGTACTCCAATGAGCTTTACTCCTTCCTAGCGCCCTTTGATTTGACTTTTTGATTTTGTTTTTGTTCGAGTTTACCAAGCAATCACGGAATTTTGAATATTATCCACCCCGTCTTCACTAAGCACCGACATAACACCGTTTATGTTACTTTATTTCAGGCAAGTGTCATTGTTTCAACTTTATCACGTAACCAACAGTAAACTATTGTTATTGGTACTCTAAAACTATTTGCAACCGCGTTTATTCTTAAACTGCTAACCTCGGTAGAACTTAAAAAATCATTTAAATTACTAGCAGCTCTTTTTGCCACAGCTTACTTTTGTTCTGTAAAACGTAATTTTTTTTTGGTATTAAGCATGACTCTATTTATCTCATTTTACTGTTATTGTAAAACATTGACAAGTATAAAATCAGATTAGTATTTCAATTTTAAACGCAAATTCATTATTGATCTTTGTTGATACTTATATTTTGTAATCAGGGTAATCATCTAAAGTAAGTGTAACGAAAAACTAATAGTTTGTTAATGTAGACTAAACTGTCTTTTTCTTTCAAGGCATTGCTTGTGTAGGGATGATGAAACCTAGCTTTTTGCGTTTTGTTTAGGTAGTTTTTTAAATTGTGGAATTTGCGTCTATCGACATGCGCGTTCCATTATTATAATAGTTTAAATATGATCATATGTCTATCATTATCTTAAAATTAAAATGGCGCCTTTAAAGTTACAGTGAACAGTAGATGCGACAAAGTTTTTTATGTCTGAAAATGAAGCAAACGAAATGCTATATAACGTTAAAAGTAATGATTATAAAAACAGAAACAAACGTTTGCTTGTCTATCAATCAAACGCAAAAGTCGTAAGCAGGAATACTGGTTGTACAGGCTGATGTCAGAAAGAAACTCAATGGACTAAGGTGAAAAAGCAAAGCGAAGCATTTTTTTAATTTAATTGAATAATGAATATATACACTAGCTGACTCCCATGAGTTTTTTTCTCTCATCTAGAGTCAAGCAAACTCGATGTGATCGTACGTTTTATTTTTTCACATAACAAGTAAATTTATTGCCTAACTATTTTAATGTATATACAAATTGAAATAAGTATTAACTGTTTACTGTCTTTTATAGATTCAAAAAAGTATGAATAGTGGATCGCGTACTGTCACTGTCTACGATCCAACTGCATATTCTAAAATAGTTCGCATAGTGTTTTAGATCTTCACTTTTCAGTTCTTTCAATAAATGATTGTGAATGCTCAGATTATTCCGTCTTGCTACCTACGGTCTAACTCACATTCGTCTTTTTTTTTCTATTTTTACATTGTTTTTTAAAGAATAAACAAATGGTAATTATTGAACTTAAACAAGCACCAAAAACAAAAAATTATTGTTCCTCCATTTTGACACAACAATGTGATCAAATTAATATGACAGTGTAAACGTCGACAAATTTTAACAATATTTAACATAATATTTTTCCATCACAGTCATATCATCAAATATTTGATAATAGATCTATGACATAAAACTATGATAACGTAATACTGGCCTTAGATATTTGCATATTATACTTTTTTGATTGAATCCCGAATTTTTGTAGCAGTCGTTGTAATTTATCTTGTCGTTAGCTATCAATCCCGAATTTTTGTAGCAGTCGTTGTAATTTATCTTGTCGTTAGCTATCAAGGCAGCATTGTCAGCATAATCTTATTGCAGTTATGTTTTTATATTCCACTTTATAACCCAGATTCGTTTTAACAGCATTTTTCCAAAGTAAATCTTCTACCTTAATTTTAGTAGTTACGTCATTGTAAATTGTTATAATTGCGTTCATAAGCATTGTTGGTACTTACATCTTTTTTAGTATGATTAAAAAAAAAAGTATAGTTGTATTTGATCTTTTGTGTCTGTAGGAAGAAATGTATCGTTTCTCAAACTATAATATTAAACTTTAACTCTTCTAATATTATCTGTTGGTCTAGTAGTTTTTGGAATAATGTTAATTTTTTTGTCAATCTTTGTTGTTCGTTTGTTACCTCGTCTAGTCTTAGTGTCTTTCTGTTTTCAAATGTAAATGTTAACGTTTTATTGTTTTCTCTGTCACTTCCATTTTATTTTGTGATTGAAGTGCTTAGGTGACTGTTCCCTAGTAGCACAAAATATACGTAATATATTAGTAAATAACATCTGGTAAATATTTAAATGTCACACTTTTTTATATTGGCCATTTATTGTAATGCTATATCAATAATTTATATAAAATAAATATATTCTAAATATATGTTTTCGATATATGGTAGACATTAGATGTAGATGTCGTCTCAATATTTGTTTCCAATATATGGGAAATATATCTTTTTAATCTGTTCTAGATGTATCTCACTATTATTTGTGAGATATTTGTAAAATATATACCTACTACATATGTGTATGTTTGTAAATGATATTTAATCTGGTTCTTTTTTGCTACGCATTGTACAGTTTTTATTAAACCGTATTGAAACACTGCAGATATTCTGTAGAAACACGTTTATTTATAAAAATTACACTAACAAAACAAAATTACAAATGAATAAAATATAAATATAAAATCTGTATACATTTTAAACATCTTTAAAAAATAAATACACAAAAAAAATTGTATCTTAAAATTACTTATTGATATCATCACATATTACATAAGTAGTACATAAATGTTCTAAATCTTGCCAAATATAACGCAACATTAGGATGTCGTCTTGTAATGGCATCTGAAAAAAAAACACACAATTAAGATTTACTCTACAAAGTTGTATTAAAAAATCTACATTTTATAATAATAAGTATAAAATGCATTAAAATTATTTTAATTGTTATAAAATATACAGACAAATGGTTTTAGTTTGAATTTTTCAATAAAGAAACTCTATCAAGACATATATTTTTTTTAAATTTGGTTTACAGAAATATCAACAGCATTATTAATTTAGTTATTATTTTAGATTAGTTTTAAAAGTGCACAAAAGCATTTTCTTGGGATTGCTATTCAAAAAATAAGGTAAATTTGTTGTTTATTAATTATTGATTATAGTTACGTAAATAAAAGCATTTCTCTAATTTAGGTTTCTTATTAGTAATGACCGTTGAAATTTTTTTGAATTATGTTCTGTCAACGTTGAACAGCCAACTAAGCTGCGTTAAAATAAATTATTTACAAAATGACTTTTTGCTTTTCTGTAGTTAGAAAACATGATGCAAAAATAAAAAATAAGAAAATTAATAGGCGCTTCGATATAAAAATTTAAACTTCGCAAACTGCAAACACGAAACCCAAATGCATATTAGTAAAGAAAACTTTTCTTATTCTTGTTCAGGGTCTATATAACGGTTTTTGACCTCAGTACCCAAAAGCAGGTAAATAATACATTTTTTCAATGTTGCAAAGGATTCTAAGAAATTTATTAAAAGCACCTAAAAGGTACTTGTACCTATATACCCGTTTTTAATGCCACAAAAGTATTTGGAAAAGATGACCTTCAAAATCATAAATACTTGCTAGCATTACTAGTAATTTTACAGCAGAATTAAAATACCTTGTCTAAAATTTCATTGCAGCAAATGTAGTTTATTATTGTAAAATTACTATAGTTCTAGTTATAATGCAATTGGTTTTTCCATTCAATTCAAACGCAGATGTCTCAATTTTATATACTCCTTGTGTATTTTTTTAATAATTAAATTGCGTTGCTTTCAAAATTTTTAGCAGATTACATACTATGATATTGGATTACTTTTTATTAAAATATACACGGAAAAAAGGTTATGCGGAATTGATATGTATCATGCAAAAGGCTGTTGGTTTTGAGTCAAGCCGATGTACGCTTGAATTAAGCTTCTATTTTATTAGATTGTCGCTGTAATTGCATTGCAATAAGAGATTTAGTTTAAATTTTAGTACATTTACGTTGAATATTATTTGAACGTGGATCAATTTTAGAAAAAAAGCAAATGCTTTAAATATGAAATCGTAATGATTAAATTCAGTATAATATTTCTCTCCGTGTACGCATATAAAGATAATTTTTAAAATAAGCATATTTAAATTATGAGAACATTGTGTTGCAAAAATGAAAAAAGTTTAAGAAAAACGTTTAACAACTATAAATACATAAATTTAAAAGTACAGTTAAAAATAAACATAAAAAGTTAGATACTGATTACACATAAATATTCGCTCTATATATAATTATAATATACATATATTTTATGTCAGTCAAATTTTGAAAAACATTTGTGACCTTAGAATACACGAACGATATTGTTGGTACATATTTTTAAAACATTGTTTTTATCTAGTTTTACAATATCTAGAATACATTTTTTACATCTTACAATAAGTATCTAGAATTAAGATATTTACCTGATGTCATGTAAACCTTGAAAAAATTTATGAGGTTTTAAAATATATCAATGATATTGTAGGTATATATTTTTAGGATATTAGTATTATACACTTTAACAATATCAAAAATATATCTATTACAGCAAGCAATATTTAGCCGACTTTAAATATTGTACCAAGATCATTAGAATATCGTACATATATTTTGTGCTACTAGGGTTGTTAATGAGCCGTATAGTTTTTTGACGTATGGTTTTTACTCTTCTTTAAGATCTTATTGTTACTAAATAATTTTATTAATTTAGGTTTTCTATTTCTGATTATGTTTGATACTTATCCTTTTCTGTGCTTCTGGTAAATTATGTTCCATCTTCTTTATAAAACGTTTCCAAAATTTTCAAAAGAGATTTCAAAAATAAGTACATTATTTAATTTTACTAATAAAATCAATTTAATTCAAAAATAGTTTTTTCCAATTTGAGTGGGTACGGAGATGGGCACCCCGACAAACATGATGCACATGTGCTCTCCCAAGCTCCCCTGGAGTCGTTAATATAATTTCGGGGAATCTTCTTAGGGTAAGAAGAGATTTTGTTTATGAAGGCATGCATGTAATTTTCTACATAATTGTAGCATGTATTACACGAAGTGTTGGACAGCCTTTTTTTCATTCAGAAGAATGCAGCCAATTGCATTTTCTAAACAACACAGTTAATGAAACTAAATATTTAGACTAGACGTTTTTATAAATTTAATAATTAGTTGGTTGATGTCAAGATTTTTCAGAACCTGAAGTTTTGTAAATTTATAATTTCTTGACATACGCTAGAAACGTTCCTTTACATGTATTCTATAGAAACGACATACTGAATCGATTAAGACAGGTATCAGACTGATTTGACACTTGCTCGCATTTTTTTAAAATTTAAAACATTTTTCACGTAAACGCAAGTTCAAGGTCTTTACGGATTATGTATATAATAGAGAGTAATTAGTGAGCAAAATCTTTGAATTTGTATTTGAACCAGCTATCAGTTAATGTAAGAGTATCGTGTGACAACTCAACACGTATTCTTGTACTTTTGTGAGTTTTATAGTTAAGTTTTTTTAAGTGTGTGTAACGTCCCGTTAGAGTTCATTAACATTAAAATTCAATTTTACATTCGTTTATTTTTTGCAACTAATATTGCACGTAAATTTATTCAGTTTGGCAACGTCGCGTGATATTTCGGAAGCGTCTGCGTAGTCGACTTGAGTATTAGCTTAAACTTACACTTCCGTTTGAACAATCTGGCGTAATTCACGTGAGTGATGCGAGGAAGACAAATTTTCTTGATTATGGCGTAAAAACGCATGTAATTTAATTTTTATTCATTCCATCTAATTATTGGTGAGTTTACCTTTATTTTGATATAATTTTTCTATTGAATTCAACATTTTTTGTGATTTCAAAATGTTACGCAATATTTACATAAAGGAATTTATTTTGAAGGCCGTTGCTACGCAGCGTGAGTACAGCATGTCATTCAAAAAACCATTCTAATAATTTATATTTAGGGTCTTTTTATTTTCTGGTATTTCGTTTCTAACTGGATCTTTCATTTTGGTTTTGTCGTTTAATTACTGGATTTTTCGTTATTGAAGTTTATTATGCATTGGTTTTATTCCTGTTGAAGAATTTTATCACTACAACAAAGTATGTGCTAAAGATAGAAGCTATACGATAACGTCATATCATGTGGTGAGTCAACTGGAATTAATACTAATAGTACATTTTACATTTAAGCAATCAAATTGTGTTATTAAAACTTTTCACTCGATAACAAATTAACCGTTTACTATTTTTGCATGTAATATCAATTAATAATTAGATGTAAGATTTTACGCTTTTTATTCATCACCAATTTAAAGGTGATTGGCGCCCTAATATTTTATTTTAAATCCTGTTTTATTTCTAATATGTTTAATTCAAATATTGTTCTTTGTTTTCTAATGTAAATAGTATATTAAGTTATAGTTAATAAATTAACGGAGTTCACGTCTTTGTTATTATTTCCATTCAAACCCATACCCAGAGGTCTGTGCTTACGATTGCTGCCGTGGTCAAATTATTATTTTTACTTTTATTATACGTTCTTTATTTCGGAATAATTTTTTTATTTATATGTGTACTTTTGTTTGCTTGTTTTTTTCTGACCTATAAGGTAATATTGATTGTTTTATTTTTTTCTGTGTGTAATTTTAATATTGCTCACATTATCATAAGCGAAACAACTCGTAAAGCTAACTAAGTAGCAGATACATGGAATCAAAGAATTCTACCATGCAAAGGCAATGGAAAAAAAACCTTGAAAGTGTTTGATGCATTTGTGGCAATAATTTTGTATGCTGAGCTGATAAAATTTAACAGCAAACCTGCAATTGAACTATGGGACTCCACTCATGCTCCAATATTCAAAGTTGTTTTATCGCATTATCGCTTTGTGTGTATTACAAAACATATTTGCTGTGATAACGCAAATTCAGGAGCGCAAAGATTACTCACCAGTATAACCGCCACCATTGATGACATTTGGTTTATGTTACAACTAAATTTAGAAGCCGCTTACACTCCGCACAGTTTAGTGACCGTGGACGAATTGTTCCATTTGTCTCCGTATCAAGGTCGCACGCGTTTTACACAGTATATTTCATCTAAACCGGCCAAATATAGAATTAAAAATTTGGTGGATGTGTGATTCGTCGTTTTAGCCCCTCAAAGGCATAATTTATAGTGGCCAGGTGTCAAGTCGAGAACGAGAAATTAATCAAGGCTAAAAAGTTGTGCTTGATATAGGAAAATGCCTTGGTGCCGGTCGCACAGTATATAGTGACAATTTCTTTTCGACTTTTGAAGTGGCAACATTACTGACTTTGTACTCGAGTTTACCGCTTACGGCACAGTCATCGATCGGAGGATTAAATACTCCTTTTTAAGCTGCCGCGGTCGTATTCACCGATCTTATAAATGAAAGAATTGCTCGAATCTATTGATGACTGTAATCGATACCTACCATGTTGCGAAACCCTTCTACAGCAAAGAAGTTAAATGGAACTCGCTAATAAATGATCGCAATACGTCTGTACTACTGCTTTGCTTTTATTGTATAAGTGATTAGAAGTCTGATCTACTTTTTGTCTCAAGAACACATTTATGATTTAATTATCTGTGATACCAATTTTATTATAAACTTTTTCAGTTTTTAGAAGTTCGGGTAGCTTTTTTAGTAGTAGACAAGACAGATATAAACCATAGGTAACTCTATTTGTTTCTTTAACTTTTTGAGTCCGAAGTGGGATACAATTGTATCCCAAAGAGTTATTTTTTCCCTAATTTTGTTAATAATTTTATGTTATGTGAAGTAATTTTTATTGTTGTTTTTTATATTTTTGTTGTTATTATATTGTTTACCGTTTAACTGTCAACTAATTATTTTTTTTAATTTACTACTAAACCAAAAAAAATAATTAAATATGGTCTTGAGTTACACCCCGTACTGCACGTAACTCCCCACTACTTCATTGTTGTTGTTTAGTATGCGTGAGTCTCAGTGTAAGCGGGTGTGTGCGAAGGTGTGTACGTAAATGTAATACAGCACAATAATATTATGCAAAAAAAAAACATGTCTGAAAGGATTAAACTTGATCTCTTAAAGGAATCTGATAGGGAAATAGCACTGAAATAGCTGGAGGAATCCGATGAAGAAAAGACCTGGGTTTCAACAAACATAAAGAAAGTGTTTACTGTAATAAGTGTTTTACTTACAATTGGGGCTTTAAAAGCAAAAAGAGAACTATTGAAGTTTCTTTGGACTAAATATTCTTTGTATTCTCGACCGATATTTTGTGCCGCCATGTCTCGTGTGAACGCCGATATCGATAAACTTGCGGCAATTCGAGACGTTTTGAGTTGTTTGTGAGTAATTGTAAAAATAGTTACAATCATAATATACATCTCACAGTAGATGAACAACTTGTTGCATTTAGAGGCAAATGTTAATTTAGGATTTATATGAAATCAAAACCAGCCAAATATGACATAAAGATATGGGCACTTGTTGATGTTGAAACTATGTATGCAATGAATTCGCAAGTTTATGTAGGAAATACAAATAATAAATCTGAAAAGGAACAGAGAAAGCATGTGGTACTTGATTTGCTTTCTTGTCTGGGTCGACTTTACGGTATAACAACTGATAATTTTTTTACCAGTATTCCATTGGTCAATGGACTGACTAATCGTGGCCTTACATTGTGTGGCACACTCAGGTAAAACAAAAGAGAGATTCCGCCACCACTGTTACCAAACAAAAGTAAACCCGAAAAATTTTTTATTTTTGCTTTTTCGGATAATTTATCGTTGACTTCATAAGTACCTAAAAAGGGGTAAATCAGTAATAGTCCTAAGTACAGAACATCATGATGACAAAATAGTAAATAAAAACAATGATTTCAAACCAGACATGATAGAACATTATAACAAAACTAAATGTGCAGTACCATGGATAAGATGGTGAATGAATATTCAGTGAAAAGAGGAACACAACAATGGCCTTTTGTTATATTTGAAAACATTTTGGATATTGCAGCTCTAAATGCTTATGTTATTTGGAAAATCAAAAATTCAAGAAAAAGCTTTTTAATAGAACTAGGACGTGAACTTATAAAGCCCAATGCCGCTAAAAGACTAAATAACAAACAGAACCAAAATGCAAACAGATTCTAGTTCCATCTTCATCGACAAATTTTAAGCTTTGTACCATATGCCCAAGGAAGAAAGATAAAAGAACTAGAAGTGCTTGTAACAAATGCTAAACATTTGTTTGTTCCACTCATTGCCTTGTGTCAAAAAAAATAGTTTGTGTCATTTGCCATGATAAAGAAAACATAAATTAAGACATTTTTCGGTTATAAATTTGTTTGTCTTCTTTATTTTATACTTGTAATTACTTACTACTACTACTTACTAAATAAATGTTAATACGTCTTAAAGCCTTTCCTAACTTATTTCTTATCATATATATTCTTTAGCTTGTTTGAAGGGAAAAAATCAATAATTTCTATTAGGATACATTTGTATCCAACATCGGGATTAGTGAAACTTTCGTTACCTCGGATTCGAAAGATTAATACATTTTGATGTCGATTAGGTTATATTGTTGTGCATGTCATCACAAATATTATAATTTTATCAAATTTTTAAACCTTGGTTTGTCCGTTTTTTTGCTAAATTACTACTATTTATTTTCATTAAATTTGTGTATTTCAAATCTCAAACAAAAGCTTCGTAGTATCCTTTGTGTCATTGCGGTAGCAACCAGTATTAAAGTGTTTTCTTCTCTTTTTGTTAAATACTTGACTTTATTTTGTATTCGTGTATTGGCGTGGATTTTTAATTTAATCGCGGGTTATTATTGGTGTCTTGTATTATCTAGCAACATTATTCAATAAGCGTTGTAATAGATATGGCAATTTTGTAAGATTTACTTTGTAACAACTTCATGGTGTTTTATGTGTTCTTTAGTAGTAGTGATTTTTCCTTTACAAAACAATATTTGTCAAACAATTTTTTGCGAGAAAATGAAATTGTAAAAAATGGTATAATTCACAACAAAGAGTAATTAATAGTGACAAAAGATATTAGACAAAATAAAAAATACAACAAATCAACAAGAAATAACATTTGATTATTGTAGAGGGCGTCTTTTCACTTTAAATTGATGCGGTCAGTTTATCGAAGCAATTTATCGAATAGCAATTGACCGAATGCAATTTATCGAAAAACAATTTACGGAAAAATCAATTTATCAAATAAGCAATTTTACGAATGACAATTGACCGAATGGTGAATTTATCGAAATAAATGCAATTCGTATCGTTTGTGAATGTTTTCAAGTTGGTCTATAATTTTAACGAAAAATTAGAGGTAGAATTAGAAAGCTATTATTGCGAATCTCCGCATGGCTTGTCGCTAATGAGTAATGAGGTGGCTCATTATGGGCTACATAAACTAAACAATGTTGGTGGAATAATAATTGTATTTTAATCTTGGAAAACTCGAAAGTTTCGAAGCTAATTGCTAATCGCTAATCGCTACTGATTGATTATTTATAATATTATTGATTGAGTTATTATTGTTATGGGTATATTAGAGCCTGACCCCTACGAATATTATTTCCTTGCAATTGTTACTTTGAATGAAGCGCAACAAAAATTTAAAAATGCCGTTACTGTTTATAAATAGTAAAAAAGACAAGAAAAAATTAAACGTGGATGGTCATTTATATTATCAAGATAGAAAAGTTGATACCACAATTTACTAGAGAAGTGAAAGTTACAAAAAAACAAAATGTGGTGGACGTGTTATCACAGTCGAAGATCAAGTAACTAAAAACAGTGATAATCATAATCACATCCGTGACAATGCTAGAAATACTCAAGACGCACCTCACTATATTGTTGTCAATGCCATTGCAACAGTTACTTAAGTGGGTGCAGCTAAACGTCCAAAGGTAGATGTTATAAAAAGGACAATAAGAAGTATTCGCCAAAAGCAGAATGCTGCTCCAGCTTTACTCACTCAACGTAGTGCTATTATTTTCCTGAAGAATTTACCATTTTTCCATTTTTGCCAATGCGTTTATCGCCAAATCCCATCACATGGTCTGAAAGCAAGATAAAACAGATGCAGATTTTGCCTTGAAAGTGAGATTACTTTCTGCCATAGCATTTGTTCCTACGCAATATGCGTTCGAAGCTTTTGAGATGTTGTGCGATGACGATATTTTGCCACTAGAGTTACAACCAATTGTCGATTATTTTGAAGATACGTGGATAGGGCGTCTACAGCGACGCCAACGTCGCCGTGAACCTCGATGTTCACATATTAAATGGAATTTCTTTGTTGCAGCAGTTGAAGGTTTACCAAAAACCAACAATTCTGTAGAAGGTTGGCATTGAGGTTTCGAACAACAAATTTCAACAGATCATCCGAATATCTGAAAATTTATTGAAGCAATCCAGAGAGAACAAGAGCTTCGCAAATTAAGAATCGAACAATATGTAGCCGGACAAGAAACAAGTAGTACTCGTAAAAAGTACAGAGACTGTGCTCAGAGAATCAAACAACTTGCTGACAACTTTGACGCCAATAACATGCATGACTATCTGCGTGGCATCGCACATAATACTGCTTATTAAAATAATTAAATTAAATTCCATTGAAGAAAAAAGTTATAAATACAAAAAAAAGTAAATAAAACTTAAAAAAAGGTAAAAAAGAGGGAAATTGGTAAGCCGACCTCCACGTGGTGTTTCCTGGGTAACGCTAACAGGCTTTATAGTAGTAGTATTTCAATGTTTTTGGAAATACGTTTTAAAACCCAGTTTCAAAGTTATAGCTTTCAAATTCTAGAAGACTGCATTTCTTCCTCTAATTTTGCGTTAAAATTAAAGATCAACTTCAAAGCATTGGTAGTTGCCTTTATTTTGATAAACGATAAATTTACCATTCGGTCAATTGTCATTCGATAAATTGATTTTTCGGTAAATTGTTTTTCGATAAATTGCATTCGGTCAATTGTCATTCGATAAATTGCTTTCGATAAATTCACCTAGACCCCTTTAAATTAAAACTCTCGTCGTTAGTATATAGGTTATTGTAGTCTCAATACATTTCTTCAGTCAACGCTCAATACTCAATACAAACTCTAATCTTTGTCGTGACAACTTCTGCTTACTTACTTTCAATTAAAAAATCCCGCTATCATTTATAAATTGTTTACTTACTTCGTCTTGTTCTTTTTAACTTCTTTTAAATATATCTAATATTCTTCATTAGGGTTACTCTACTATTTGTATTTATTATTATTTAGTTATGCGCTAAATAATGACGACATCTAAAAGAAATTGACAGTTTAAAATGTATTAAATTAAGGAATGCATATTTTTTACATCTTTGTTATGCAAATGTTATTTATTGATTATATCTTAAATTGTATAATTATATATAAAAAACTATGTTACATTAAATTTTGTTTAAAGGAATTAAGCGTATAATATATTGACGGGGTAAAAATAAACAGAAGAAATGGTATACAAAAGAATTATACTGTTCATATTATAAAACAAATGTGATTTTACAAAATCGCTTGTTGAGATGCAATTTTATTTATTCAACACGTCAAACGCGTTGTAATTTCTGATATGTGTTGGTAACGTAATGAAAACATCAACAATTACATTATAATTAGCCTCCTGTTAAATTAGTACAACATCTCAAGGGAACATCGAAAACGAGAAAAAATTGCACGAAACTAAGAACTCAATTACACATATCAGAATAACCTTGTCAATCTGCCTGATTGTTAAGCAATTTTATTCGTTGTGAAGAAGGTTTTTAGGATGAATATTAAAAATGTGTTCATTTTAACTATACCGGCAACCTCTAATCATTTCCAGACTTGTAATTATCAAACTAGTAATTATACGACTGCGTGTTTGCTTGTATTCGGTTAGTTGACTTGAAGTGCACGGAATGTTGCACTTACCTTCTCGACATGTGCATTGTCATAATTTATTACACGAATATTTTGCCGACACCTTTTGTTTTCTTTTTATGTTCTATTTGCGTAACATTTCGTGTTGGTTAATATACATAGATAATACAAAAACAATAATTAAAATGTTAAAAGTTTATTTACTTGTATCTGCAACTATTTATTTAAAGATTACACAGATTTACTTAATGCATGCAAAATAAGTAAAAAAAGTAACTAATCTATGCACTTATGTTTAAAGTTACTAAACGAACAAGTTGTTATTACAAGTAAAAGTTTAATCAATTCCTTAAACGTATTGCTTCATAATAACGACGAGAAAACATAATGACTATACTTATGCGGCAGTTATCAGTATCTGTTTTATATAAAATTATTAATGGCGAATTACACTCGTACGCGATTTTAGATCATGTAGGTCATTATAGAATCCGTTCCATCAACAGTAATCGTTGAGTTAATCATACATTATATGTTTTTAAACAGCCACCAAGGTAGCTGCAAGATCAATATCATTATTTAAACTTAAAATTGGAATAGAAATCAGTGATAAACATACAACAACGATATAATGACCGTTTATTAAAGTGATTTCCATAATATGAAGAACCAGTTCGACTGTTCACAAAAGCTTCAAAATGCGGTTAATATGTGCGACAGCGCTCACCCGTAATCATATGCGGAAAATTTACCGTGTTGTGTTTGGATTTTGTGTTATTACTGTAATTATAGTCTTGAAAATTTATTTTCTATTAATCAAATAAAGTAGATAGATTAATTGTTTGTGCGAATGCATTAGAATGTTACGTTTTGCAACAGCAATATGAAAAGAAAAATTAATAGAAATCGGATGAAAAACATTCTAAATTCTAAAGCTAATTTTTTTTTCTATTTATAGAAGCATGATAACTAAGGTTTTTGATAGCCCTCTAATTAAACTTAATTATTAATTGTTGCTATATTATTACAAAAAAAAGTACATTAATTTTAATAATATTTATATTGTACAAAAAGTTTGTATTGTAGTTGTTCAGTTTAGAACAATAATAAAACGCTACAACAGAATATAAACCGTTATGCTATTAATAAAAGTTAATTAATTTTTAGTACTATATAATTAGGTTTAGAAGTACGAAGAAATCGTGTTAAAAAGTAACAGTGGACTAAATATAAACAAGTCTAAAGTGAACGAGTATGTGGTTGCTTCAATGCTCTACTTTAAATTTAGGTTGAATTTTTTTATTCTTTCATTATTACCAAGAACTTGTCTGTAACACGATACATGCAATTGGATTTTAATAAATCTATAACTATTTTTTGAATATGCAAAGAAAACGTTAAAGTATTAATCTCAGAAAAGTTTTTTTCTAACACTTTCTCTAATTACGCATTAAAAACTATTGCATTAATTTTTGTTGTAACACTGTGTGAATTGTTGTTTACTGAATTTATTTAATTTGTATAACAAATCTATAAATTATTGTCAGATAAGTCGTTAAACAAAAACATTTTAAACAGTCAAAGTCCAATATTAAATGTTACTCATTAAATAATATTTATTAATTATCTCGTGGCATGTTCGGACAAATTAATCAATTAAAACTATTCTCCGATTCAACAATTATTTTTTGGGCAAACGTACGTAAACTAAATATTTTGCATATGCTAAATTGTTAATTGTCAGATAAAAAATACATTCATTACAAACCTTTAGAATAAACAATATTTATTATGCACTTCGTATTGTTACTGACCAGAAGTAAGTAGCTAAGTAGTCTAGTTACTGCAACCAGATTGTAAAAACGATGTGGAAACCATAATTTTGAGCATTTAGTTATCGAAATTCAATTGTAGTTGTTGTCATCGTCGCCAAACCAAATGTTAAGAACGCAAGAGCTGGCGATTAGAAGATGCCACATTTTGAGGAAACGCAAAACCAATACATTACAAACACATGAGTGACAAGGCAGCAATCGAATTGTACGACTTCTGGATCTATAAGTGCTACGTACACGAAGACAAGGAAAACCAGCTATAAATATGCGACGTTAACGCCAAATTTC
Organism: Aquatica leii; assembly: GCA_035610365.1. Lineage (NCBI taxonomy): Eukaryota > Metazoa > Arthropoda > Insecta > Coleoptera > Lampyridae > Aquatica > Aquatica leii. The sequence goes on from CM069435.1 coordinate 70,786,798, forward strand.
CTAAATGAGAATAAGATAAAAAAAATTAAAAAGGCAGAATACTGGCAGATTGGTTACGTAGTTGCAGTATGAGCACAATAAACAACGGAAACTTTACCATAGCAAACAAGTCCGTAACGTCAAGAATATATGTATGGGTAGTTTTGGAATAAGAGTTTTTGAGAGGTATGTCAGGTTTCAAATAAAAAGCCATCACTCTGTAAATACTTGCAATAGCCAGCTATTCTAATCAATCTATAAACTGGACTCTAGGAAGTTATTAGAGGACCCATTACCATAAATACACTCAAGTAAGGAAAAAACGGGACACCTGAGTTAGTTCGAAAATAGTTAGCCGTGTAAACTAGACTTGTTAGCGAATGAAATTGGCAATTGTTTCTGACCGTACGCAATGCTATTTAAGAAAATAAAATTAGACAAAGAATGAACATTGACAATATTAGTTCAAATTGTTTATTCTCAAAAACTAAAAAAATTAATATATTATTATTTTTAAAATATTTAGAAGTAAACTGCAGTTTATTTGTATACGAAATATTCCCACAGTAGTCCGTGAAATCATGAGCATTCGAGCAATCTTTCGAACCGTAAGACCGCGAGCTAACTCCACGATAATTTGAACATTTAAATCAACACTCATATGTGCAGGCATTATCAATGACAATTAGTATTCTAGAGAAACTTATTAAGTTGGTGCTATATTTCTACTAAATCATAAGTTAAACTAAAAACTACAATTACTTTTACAGTAATTAAAGGTAGCGGTAATTCACATTCACAATTCACATATAATAAATAATAGACCAACCAATTAAAATTTTGAGACTATAACACCGACTTAAAAACAGTAAATAAATATAAAAGTATAATACTTCATATTTCTAAAAAATACGATAACGATTATTTATCGTATTATAGTAAAGCAGGATATAGGTGACAAACAAATTACAAATTTTTTGTTTATCATACTAAGACTATATGCGTTTAAATCTATACGTATTAACAACATTGAAATAAATGTAAAAACGCAAACATGCATTGACGAACAAAATAATATATAATTCAGCGTTGCAATCAATTTTATTTATACACGAAAAGTTATTTATATATGAGTACGGTAAATAAAAGTTTACGTTATCGAGTGAAATATTTACTTAAGTGCAATAACTTATATCACAATGTTATTAATATGATGTTACATGGGTGTAATATAAAATGTGTTCAAAAAGTAGCTTTAATGCAGTTTTTAATTCACTGTTTTAATACTTTTATTTACATACGAAAATATTTTCTATAAAAATGTAATACAGTTAACTGCGGATAAACGATTCTCTTATTATCAGTGTTTATTATTTATCTATTTTGAATTTTTTGAATAGCACTGTGAAGCAGGCGCGGTTTCAAAGGAGGGCCCGGGGCGCTATGGCCCCTTTCCGACACTGAAAATAATACTGAAATTTTTCTCACTATTTAATACCGACTTAATATTTTATATTAACGGTATATTCAATACATTACAAAAATGTAATGGGCACTCCCCCCCCCTTCCCCACTTTAAACTGATGGAGCCCCTACCGAATTAAACTGCTGGAGCCGCGCCTGCTGCGAACGGCCACGAATGATAGCTGATCGCATTCGCTAACAAGCCTAGTTTACATCGCTAACTATTTCAACCGAATAAATCAAGGTGGTCTGTTTCTTAATTAGTTGAGTGTTGAGTGATGAAAGCATGTGATGCAAGTATGCCTAAGGCGAGAAGAAATGGTTACTCTCGCACTGGTTTATCTAGTGGAGTCAAGAATTGACCAAGTTTAGCAAAAATTGCCATTTATTAAAACGCCCATCGGCAATGAGCAATAAAAAATCAACACAATAATACTAGCAAACACGCCGTCACTAACTCAAAAAAAATAGTTAGGGTTGACAAGAACTGGACGTAATCCCACACGAATCAATTGCAGAAGTGATCAAAAAGTACCCGAAGAAAATGACGCTAATGCGGAATCTGCTCTTGCTGCTGCAAAAATTTGCAGAAAAATTGAAAAAGCTACCCTGGTACTATTAGATAAAGGGAAACTTTCTTGAAATAACCTTGTACTTAAACACAATAGCAAAGTTATATAAGAACTTGATAGTTGACAAGTTCTACACCAATATAATCGAGTTGAGAGACTTGTCAAGTAAACAGTATGAATTTGACATTGGAAGTTATAGAGTCTATTAATTGGTGAGCTACAAATATCAGAAAAAGCATTTGAAGGATCAAAAAGCTGTGCGCTATTGTAACGCTAGATGCCATAAACGCATTTAAATCTTTTAGTTATCAAAAATCAATTTTACTTAAAACTTTCATTATCAATACTGGAAAAAAGTTCTGTATTGTAGATGTAAGATTTGAATAATTGAATTTCCCGCGTTGTTTTAAGGGAAACGGTCCGGAGTAAAATCGAGCGTGCCCAAACGAACAGTTGTTGAGGGAGGGGTTCATCCATTTTTTATATATAGTTAGTTATGAAAGTTGTTTATGGATGTCTCGCTTATGTTAGGCGAGCATCGTTTGTGTTATATGTTTTGGAGTAAACGCTACTTAACAAAACGTGTATTTTTGTCTACTACAGTTTTCAGAAGTGGGATTAACTGTGGAAGTGTTAAGATTAAGTAGAAAATACGAGAGATAGAATCATCCACAGACATTCCATATACAGTGCAGATACCCTTTTCAACAACAGATGAGTCAGAAGTAGTATGCCAATACCAATTAACTGCTTTAATTGGTACAGGAAGCCCCATCAGCTTAATAAAAAATCGTTATGTTCCCATCCATAAAATAGTGGAACACAAAGAAAATGTATCCTTTTGTGGTATTAGTGGTACGAAATTAGATGTTATAGGCACTTTTACTAGTATCATTAAGTTAAATAATGTAGATGCCATGATCAAGTTTTATGTTCTACCGGAGCGGGCTATGTCTTTTAATTGTTTATTGGGAAGAGACGTTGTCTCTTTACCCAGCTTAAAATTTGATTTTGGTACCAATTATGTAGATATTAAGAGTACGTTCACTGAACTTGAGACACATGCTGTTGATGATTTGAGCACCAATGGTAATCTGAACGCGTTGAACAAAATTTTGAACGTCAATTATGTTTGCGACCCTTTGTATGACAAAGATAGTTTAAAGATTAACCCTCAAGTGAGTTTAGATGATAGGACAACCTTGTTAGACATGTATTCTCATTATTTTAGTAACATAAAAGTTGGTTTAGTTGATCATGCTGGGTTTGTGATGAGGACTGTTGCAAGGCATAATCAGCCGATATCATTTAGGCCTAGACGATTGTCATTTAGCGAGAAAAATAAGTTACAGGAGATTTTAGATAGTTTGTTAAGGGATAACATTATTCGTCCCAGCAATTCAACATACTCGAGTCCTATAGTTCTCGTCTACAAAAAAGATGGAAATATCAGGTCGTGCGTAGATTATCGAGAGATTAATAAAATAACCGTTAGGAACAACTTTCCAACCCCTCTGATCGATGATCATTTAGATAGGTTAAGGGACAAGAAAATTTTTAGTGTTTTAGTCTTGCAGAGTGGTTTCCATCATATAAAAGTTGCCGAGAATTCTATTCCATTTACGTCTCTCATAACTCCAATGGGTCAATTTGAATATCTTTGTATGCTTTTTGGGTTAACAAATGCACCCCGAGTATTCCAGCGTTATATATATCATGTATTTGCTGACTTAACTAGAAGTAGTCAGGTACTCATCTACATAGATGACATCTTGTTCGCTACCACCACGATGGTGGAGCACCTTAAGATTTTAAGTAGGGTTTTTGACATTGCTCTTAAGTGGAATTTAAAATTTAGAATCGATAAATGCTTGTTTTTAGACAATCAAGTAGTTTACTTAGGTTATGTCATTGATGAAAGTGGAATTCGTCCTAGCTTACGAAACGTCGAAACTGTCATGAATTATAGTGTGCTCACAAATGCTAAAGACGTACATCGCTTCTTAGAGTTAGCAAGTTACTTCCGAAGATTTATTTCTTCTTTTGCTTTGCTTGCAAAGCCGTTATATGATGTTATTCGAAGAGACGCAAATTTTTTGTTTGGTAAGGAGCAGATAGATTCATTTGAAACTCTGAAGAATAAATTGGCGACTACCCCTGTTTTAGCCATTTATTCTCACCATTTAGAAACCGAACTTCACTGTGACGCCAGTGTTACAGAAACAAGTCGATGGTTTCTTCAGACCAACATTTTAATTTAGTCTACGGATTACAGAGTCAGAGTCGAAACTTTATAGTTATGAACTGGAGCTCTTAACAATAATTCACGCTTTGGATAGGTTTCGTATATATTTACAAGGATTAAAATTTAAAATCATTACTGATTGTAATTCCATCAAACTTGCTTTAAATAAGAAAGATATTAACCCAAAAATTAATAGATGGTTTTTGATTCTTTTAAATTACGATTATGAAGTTGTTCATAGAGATGGCAATAATGAGACAAGTTGATGCTTTGAGTAGGCAACACAATATTCTCATATTAGAAGAAATTACCTTCGAGCAGAATCTTTCAATCGCTCAAAGTCTAGACGAGTCTATTATCATAATTAAAAACGAATTACAGGTGTCAGAAAGTACCCATTTTGAGCTACAAAATGTACTTCCACATTAATCATTATTTTTTCTTCTTGTTATTAGACATTTCTGCCTGTCTAATTGATAAGTTTTTCGGCGGAAATGATTAGGTAAAAATGTTTACTCAGACTTCAAAGTCTGTACGACCAAAAGTCTGTATAGTGAGGACTCACCATTACGAAAACTTATTCGATGTAGCAGTCCATACAATGCAATTATGACTTTAGCAGTAATAAATCCGAAACGACTTAAATATCAATATTTTTTTTATTAGACTCATTTTCAAATAAAAAGAATACTAACAGATGTAAGAAAAAAACTGACTTATAAAATGTTAAACATATTTTTTAAAGTAATTACTATTTATATTTGTGACATTGTTCCAATTATTTATTGTTTATTAGATAATAGCGTTTTAAATCAAACTTATCAGATCCTGTATCCTGTACATTTAAAAAAAATCTAAAATTAAGATTTTGAATTATCAACTCACGTTTTTACATAAATTTGTAGATAACATTAATTGTAACACTCCCGTAAAAATCACAAACAATAAATTTTATTGATACCAAAAAACCAAATTATTCTTTTTTAAATACTAATAAACGTAAAAATGTAAAGACAGTTGGTATAAATGGATGCAACTGGCGCTACATGATATAAAATATTGGATTATTATTATATTCATTCAAATTAACTGTTTATGACTTAAATTAATCGACACTAAAGTTTTTACGTGTCATGATAGTTTTTAAAATTAATTAAATATAGAAATTCTAATGTTAAAAAGCGATTCCCACATAAGCGTTATCCTTAAACTAACATACAAAATAATAAAAAAAAACTACTATTTGTTAAACAAATAAAAAATAACTGATAATAAAAACAAGTAGCAACGCAATAATCTCTGTGTGTATTTAGGTAGCAATGTTAGTGTCGATCCTCCGGCTGTAGCAAGCATAGTAGGGCGAGGGATGATAACGCATGAAATATAACCAGCAAGTGTAAGTGATGTTTTTATGATGTCAAATAAAATCTATTGTCTGCGGAAGGAATATATTAATAAATAGATATAAATCGTTTCGAAAACAATGTTCTTTTAATGCATCGCTCACACAGAATTTCAGAAAAGATTTGTAAATCTTGTTAATCCAAAAAATCAATAGCCAGTAACTCGTACTATTAATAATAATATTAATAATAGTGACACAATGGTTTGTTTACATAAAACTAATAAATGCGGTTTAGTAGACGTATATGACATATCGATGTATGTGGATTAACATATGAATCGGATTTGGTGGATATTTAATGTATGTAGTGCACGCGTGTGGCTTTTGCGAAGGCGGAACGTGGGAATTGCAAATACAACTGCAAGTGATTATTATTTATGTTTGAAAGCTGTTCTAATCTAAGTTTATTGTTTAGGTGTTACTTTAGGGACAAACGCTGTTGGAGAAGTTTTGTAGTGTTTGTAATTTTAATGTGTCATGTTACCCTAATAGATGGAATAATAACGTGCTTTAACCATAACAATATAGGTACTAAATTTTGATCAGATTATTATCCATATCTTGATTCTTATTTTTTTAACTCCACGTGTAGTTAAAGCTAAATTAGATAAAAATCAAGACAGGATGATGCTTCATTATTTAAATTTTACTTTTCAAGGTAAATTCGTAGTAAACTGCGCTGACTGAAGTTTTTTTATGGATTTTTACATGTGACAGTAGTTCGTACGGAGAAAGAGTGCCTCGGCTCGTGAATTCGGAAGCGATCGCCATGTAAACAATAAACAAATTCTTTTACCACGCTTTACCAGTAGCGTCGATTTCATTTTTATGAGAAAATAATAAGTATAGTATTTTTATATTTCAATTTTGTTTATTGGTTAATTTAACTAATTTATGAAAAAATAAGGGTACATTATAGAAAATTAAACGACATGTACTAATTAAACATGTAAATTAAAAATAAAATATAGCAAAAGTAAATCGCACTAATTTTATTTTTTTTAAATTTTTATTGTTTATACCAATGATTTAAATTTACACAATTACTCGTCCAAAAAATGCCGATCCAAAAATGTATCGCATGATCCTGCTTGCTACGCCAGTGGCTACAGCTTGTCAAATTAGAATATTTGTTTATTAGGCAATCTTTCCTAAGCAATACGTTATCTGGTGGAGTTTATCATAAACTGTTTAAGTGGCATACAAACATAACCCCATTTAAAATACTACTAATCATTAAATTATGAACAACTATTTCCTTGCACTACTTTCTACCTATTTAAGAACATAAACATCAAAAATTGTGGAAAAAAGATGGGAAAACCCCAATCTGTTTTATAACAGTTTTGTAGAATTTACTTTACGGAATCAAATTTTCTAAATGTAACGACACGACAAAGAGAGGTTTAAAAACACTGCACACTCACATATAAATTCTTACAATCTAAAGTTGGTATGTGGACTTAGACGCAAGTGCACATTTAACTGCAAACAAAAGTTGGTTAACAGAAGTTACAGATAAATAGGGTCCAGGTGAAATTACAGTTGCAAACAATTCAAAAGTAATAGTTGAAAGAAACACATAGATGTGAAGCATATTTCAACTAATGAAATGACTGCAGATATTTTGACAAAAGGTTTGCCAAAACCAAAACATATCTACTTTTTAGAAAAACTTGGCCTGATCAACTTTTTGAGATAGTGGAGGTGTTAAATAGATCTCAAAGCATTGATAACGAGCGCCACGTAGTTAGTTGTAGCTGGTGTGTTGCATTTTGTAGTTAGTCGTAAGCGTGATTTACAATAATAAAGACGTTACTTTAACACTTTTTCTATGTCTAATATTTTATCGTAGTGATATGCACTAAATATGTACGTTTATAATTGATATATGATGTTGAGAAGTAAAATTTGAAAAAAAAATCAATTCAAAATAAAAAAAACTTAGTTATTAAAGCTATCAAGGAATTTTACCGTACTATACACACATTTGAAATTAAAATAAAAGAGTGCACCTATATATGATTCCATTTGGCCACAACTTTTATTGTCCTCTATAATGTATTGAATATTTTTTGTCAAAAAATTATTTTGGTTGCACTTTAAATGACGTAGTAGATCATTATAAAAGGACTTCAAAAACGGGTAAGCTATGTATGTCAATAGACTCTAATAATGCCAACTACCTAGTGACTAAAAATAAAAAACTGGTGTGGTCACCACACAACTTTCCTATAAGAAATTTCAAATTAATGAAAAACATCCAATTCAAAACAATATAAAAAATTTAGAAAATTTAGGTTTATAGTTTTATTTGCTTCAAAGAAATAATAGTAAAAGTACTAAGTATTACACATCAGACAATTTTTATTTTAAATGTTTTTCATCATACCCACTTTGAAGTGATATGTACACGTTTGTATTGACTTCCTAGCATACTATAATTTTTTTCCTCGATTTCATTAAGATATAACCGAACAATGGTAAATTGAGGTTATGTTGTCATATCGATTAATCTTTATATTTGGAATTCATTTTAAATTATAAATTAAACATCTAATAAACGGTTAATGTTAGAAAATTATTTCATTTGAATAAATTGTTAGGAAGAATTATCTCTATGAGAAACTGTAAAAATAGTTCAAATAATTTACATACGTACAAACTTACATATGAAAAGTTTTTAAAAATGGCGAATACACCCACTTCTGGTTTCTTTATCAGAATCATCTTTTGAAAAACCGAGAGAATATGAAAAACCAGCTCCATACCAAATTTAAAGTTACTAGGACTTTTGAGAGTTATCGTGGGTTACACACACACAGAGATGCACACACAAACACACCCAAATTTTTTTTGTTAAAACTACATTTTTCTGAAACCTTGAAAAGTATGATTCTGCTAAAAATTTTTTTGCAAAAAAATTGTGATTGCTATAGTTATTTATAGGAAAGTCAAAATTGTAAAAAATGGCAATTTTGGTGATAACAGTGCAATCTAACATTTGTAATTTAACTAAAAATTGTATTCACGGTTACATATTCAAGTTTTCATGGCATGACGTTATGTTTACTAACCCAGCTTTCTGTTTCTGCCGCAAGCATTATTATTTACATTTGTAGCAGTAGTAGTTGCAGACAAATATTGTAAATGTGTAAATTCTTGAATTAAAAAATTTGGTAGAAGACAGATTGACAAAGCCGAAAGGTGATGATAAATGGGAATATAAAGAAGTAGCTGAAGAAATGGTTTAACAAGTTATTTAGTAACATAAATGCACTTAGACCCCTGCAAACAATGGTTAAAAAATTATTGTTGCTATATCTGTAATGCAAAAGTAGCTTATAACCTTTAACCGTTTGTTTGGTATACAATAAACTCAGTTATTAATGCATTGGTAGTAGTTGTTAATTTTATTTATCTGGATGTATTAAAATTTGTACGTATTTTAATTCTATTGTTAACCAAATCAACTGCCAGCTTAAACTGGATTGTTGTGTCAAGAGCCAAAACTGAGATAAACGACAGTTAAACTTAATATTCTTTGTTGTTGTAAACATGCTCACGAGCAAAAAATGTTGAAAGTTTTTGGCTTAATTAGATGAATCAAGATAATCAAACTCATTTTAAGTCTAAAAGAAAGAAAGACTAGAAGCATGATTGTCGAAGCACCAAACAAAACTCCACTATAAATAACTCGTTATGTTGTTAAAAATGCTTTGTTATAAAATGTATTCTCGGTACGCCCACTTTTCGTTGTTGTCGTAGTAACAAAAATGCCAGATTTTAAAACACGATTCTATTCTTCCGGTAAAGTTTAAAGAACGCAAACATCATCTAGCGTTGTGTACACCCAACAAGGCTTGCATCGTTGTTTCATGCAGACCTATGTGCATATAAATAATAAGCAGATGTTATAACAGGAAAAATTTTCATAACGTCACGTTGCTGTAGCTAACACTATCTACACCTTCACGGGGTTGGATGCAATTATTATACCTATTGGAAAAAACTTTTACTAAAAATTACTAAATGAATTAGAGGGAAACACTGCGCAGTCGTTTATTTTCAGTGATCGTATGGATAAAATTGGTTTACTTGTGATAACGCCGTATGTACGTTTTTTGTGTTAGATTTCATATAAGTTTTAGGTAATACTGGTACGGTTCACTAGCTAGTCCCCTACTTGAGAAAAACTAATTGTTAGTATTATACTTTTTTTTAAATTTTCAGTATTTTGGTGGTCAGTCGATTATAACATCGGAACGAAACGTGTTAGGTTGTTAACATAATTAATTATAAAATCGTTTTGCTGTGACACATATTATATACGGTGCGCTTTGATTTTCTAAATCTTCGATTTTTGTACATTTCTATTTTAATTTCAAACGTAAAGTCATTCCTTTTTTAATGTAAGAGTTAGGCCGATTAATCCACTTAGTTGTACGACGTGTTGCCCAGTCGAAAGTGTAGTTTATATTTTGTTTGTGATACTGACTTATGTGCTAGTGTTTAATAAAATTTATATAAATATAATTATGTACCTTCTTCTTCTTCTAACTTGAAGTACTGTCTGTGATAAATAAATATACTCTGTGTTATCACTTCTGCCTTGTCATTTGTTCTACTTCAGCTGCGGGTAGATTTAAACGGTGTCTTCCACACTAGTTTTGGCGCTTTTTTAAATTTATTTTATAATCTAACACTACGAAGATTATGACTCTATCGCCGGAACTACTGAGTTAGTCGTCGTTCTCTTTATTTACGAGAAAAACCACCTAACAATCTGTATAGAAGCAGTGCACATGGTTGTTTCTATGTCTTTGCAAGACTAAAGAAAATAAATAAAAATATATAACCAACTGGAGATTTTAAAGAGATACTTATCTTATAGGTTTTGCTAAAAGACAATGTATTGAAGCGAATAAAATTTAAAATACAATTGCACAGTTATATAACTTATTCTACATCATCTTATGGTTGTATTAGGTTTGTATTAATAGTTTAAATGTTTTAATTTGTTACATTATTTACGTTAAATTGTTAATTATTTGTATGTTCGGACAGAAATTTACCGTTTGATAGTTGTGATTGGACTGATAAAGTTGGTACAGTTAGCCAAACATACGTAGCCACAATAAGTAATCAAGTTTGTTTTTTGTTGACTGGTTCTTATCGAAATCTGGTGTTGTGGTTAAGAAAAAAATTTAAAGACAAAAATTTATTAATAAAAATAATAATAAACGGTATTTAGAAACAAATTAAACGCAATAAGTGACTAAAAGATGCCTAACTAATAAGTGACAGGTGAGTAAGATTTTAGTCAGATTTAGACTACCTTGTAGTTTCACTAACTGCAAACAATTGATCATGTTTGGTTACGTCTAAAGCTGTTTTGTTTTTGGGTTAACCTTTTGACTGATGAGTTTTAATTAAAATTTTATTTAGAAAAAAAGCACGTTTTTTATTTCTGATAATGAAATAATGCATTATTGCAAAGGATTAAACAACAATATTTTCCAGTTTTTTAGATACTTTATGTTTTTATAGAATGTTTAAACCAAGAGAATTTTTTTAACTACTTTTAAAACTGATGTTAGATACCCAAAGGTTTTTCACTTAGTATTTTGTTTTCAATATCAAATATTTTATTGATAATTGTTTTATGAGCCATAACAAATTATTTGTTCATATTATTGAACATCAAGTATAATTTCTAATAGTGCTTTTTTTGTGTGGTAATCTTTAAAATATGGGGCTGCACACAGCCCAACATCACGATCTCGGCAGTAAAATCATGTTTTTTTCCAAATATTTTATTCTTATTGTATCGTTGTTAGCAACACACTTCACATTGTCTTGCTGGATTCACTTTCATTTCTGAAGACGGGATGTGTTCAGAGAAGTGCTGACCAGTTAGTCCTATAGAACTGGGTTCCGTCGAAAGACGACCCTCTTTGGCACCAAATTTTTTGTTGTGGATTTCAGCTGCTGCAGCAACTCCGTTTTGTATTCTAGACGCGTTTTTAAACCTTTAGTTTTTCTATAGAGCACAAATGAATTCCAAATTGCTTGATCAAGTAAAAGATAACATTTTCTTGTAGTATTTGCGACCCTTCTTGATTATTGGATTTTGATCTATGCTATCCACTCCGCCCATAACTCTATTATAATTCACTACTACCGCCGGTTTCATGTTGAAGAGAACATATTTTTTATCTCTCCATTTTATGACACAAATCTTTCCTCGTTGCTACCCTAAAATATCACACGTTTTGAGCTTCTTATTTTTCAATTCTTGTGGAATGTTTTTCTTTGAGGTTCTCAAAGTTCTCTGAAAAATTGTAATAAATATCTATGCCTACACAGTAACTTTGACAAAACAATTTGAATTGACACAGGAAAATGACAGTACTTCTTTGCGAACTTAATTTCTTTTCTAATGTAAGTAATGCTAGACCAAATATGACCAGTTTCAGTCTCAAAAAGCATAAAGCTTTTTATGGCGAAACAATTTTTTTAAAGGTAGTTATTGCATTCAGCCTAGTCAACTTGTATAGAGCATTAGGTTTTTGTCAATGAACAAATCTCTTTGAGTTGTTAAGAGTGTTAAATACAGCATACTTAAATGCTCAAACACAAGCCAAAGCTTCATTATTGCAAAAATGAATAATCCGTTTTATAAATAAAATCATTCTGTAAGACATCACTTTTGGAAAGAACGGCGTGTGTATCATAGATCCTTTGGACCAATAAATTTCTTCAACAGGTCTTTTTTAATAATTCTCTGCAATATATTCAAGGCGAAGAAAACTTGCATCTCATTTTCCAAAACCGTATTCCAGTCACTTTTACAAAAAACGTTTCCTCTGTTCCGCATATTGATTTGTCTTTGACCTGATCACTGCACTGTTCACCTAACACCAAATTCTTAGATCTGCAACCTCTTCTTCATCACTAGCATCTTCTCATGATGATAAGTTGTATTATGTTAAAGAACCTGAGTCTAATATGGTTATAGATGAATGAGGTTCAAATTCACTCTCTCTTGAATCTGCATCACTTTTCATCTTATAAAAGAATACAAAATAAAAATAATTTTGTCTGTTTTGACATTACTGAACCCAACTCAATATACATTGCACATATGTATTGCACGCTTAGTCGGTAATGTGTATGATACTTTATTCTGAAGGTTTGCTAAGCTTATCAAAGGACAGTCAATTATTCCTTCGGTTTTCATTGCCCCGGTTGATTACCATAGTTCACACCGACGATAAAAGCAAACGAGCATAAAGAAAGATAAGCAGTAACACATCCGTGGAGATAATATACTGTAATGGGAAATATATTAGCTAAGAAACCACTGCTCACTCGCAAAAACATTGTTGACAAGAAATAGTGAAGATATGTGTTAAACATACGAAATAATATCAACATCGGCCGACAGAGTTCACTACAGTCTTTACACATAGAGCCACTCCGCGAGAATACATTCAAGCACCTTATAAAAGAATACGCTAAAAGCAGTTTGAGCTATTTCTTCGCCGAATTTGAACGCACCAGGTACGGGCAAATCCGCAAAGACCCATTTTTTGTCCGTATGTGGTACGAGCAAATCGGGCAAAGACTTAATGTTGTTTGTATCCGTAGGAGTGTTTTATAAATATGTTTTTGATTAGATTGTGTTTTTATATTTTTATTAGAACCTAAATCATCGGTAGAATTGTTGGTAAATTCATATTTTTATTTCGTTTTATTTACTATTACAATTTGTGAAGTTTTCTATTTCTAATATGCTTTAGAGTAAGATTTATTTTATGCATTCTCTATTTGTAGTGTGTTGGCTTTTCTTTTCTAGTATAGGTAGAGGTGGTTTATTGTAACCAAACTTTGTTGATATAAAAATTATTGATAAGTTTGACAAATTTCTTTGTTACGTTAATAAAGATATATATTTAATGATACCTAGGTAAGTAACTAGTAATAAGAAAAGTTGAGGTACAGATTATCTATATGTTTTTGTTGAATTATTTTGAAGAATAATCAAAATCCAATCGAACGATACTCAGATACTGAATTATTACGGAGGGTACGTTTTTCAAATCATACCACCATTGATGGAGTTACCAGGTATGTTAAAAAAATGTGCTGTTACGTTTTATGTTTGATTTAGAGTTTTTGTAGTGATTTCGTGTCTGTAAGTCAGTCATCAGCTACTAGAATTATATACAGAATGAATGAACGATTATCAGGACATTTAAGGTATCATATAAAATTGCCAAACAGCAATGATGACATTCAAGATATGAAAGCAACGAAAATATTTTGCATTTGCAAAAGTTCTTGGTGTTAATATTTACGTTGATAGAATCCATACTAAAATTAAAAATCTTGGAGGTTAAATGCTAAAGTACGTCATGAGATTCTCGATATTGGCCAGGTTCTTCTTGTAAAAAATTATAATAGTTAATTTACTATTTAAATTATTAAATCAATTTCTGAGTCTTAATTTGCTTTCGTTTTAATTTTTTTTTCAATTTTTATACCAATTTGCCGTTCTTCTAAATTTAACGCATGCAATTCTCTATTAACAACTGTGACCTGAGTTTTTTTTATATCTTTAATTGCCATGTTGGGTAAATCTTAAACATGATTTCGAATAATTTAAAAACTAAAGGAACGGTACGAAAATAATTAATATTACCTTTTATTTTCTCTTCTATGTTACACGACATTAAGAACATCATGCACAACCTCATTTTTGTCACTTACAAAAGGTATATGTGGACCATCGCCAGTATTCCGTCGGTTTATTTTTTCCCCCGTCAGTTGTTTTTTCTTACGGCTTTTCATGTTTCCCAACATTTACGTAACTGATCGGTGGTTGCTCAAAAATTTACAATTGCAGTTAAATTGTGATGTAGTTAAACAGAATAATTACTACTTACATTTCAATGTTCACTTACTGAATTAAACTTTTGAGTAATGTCTACCGGTTTTTTTTTTTTTTGAACACTGACACTAAATCGGTTTTCTTACATTCAGTAATCTTGATGTACAGAGTAACAAACTCTTTTAAAAAAGTCTTTTTTTGCCAGTCATGAATGACCTTTCAGCCATAGTAAAATAATGATAGCATTAAATACAACAATACTAATAACAAAAATAGAACCATGAGAACAACACAGAAATAATATTCAACAACCACCAACACCACGCAAAGAAATATTGAAGTGACGTTAAATATTAAAATTGAAGTTTGATAAACAATACTTCCACTAAATAATGTATTTTTCAGTTGTTTAGTAACATTTCTACTACCAATCGTCTCCCTAACATTTTTGATAATTTCCTTACTTAAATCTAACTCAAATTGAATATTAGTAGCTAACCAGATGGGTGTGAGTTGGAAATTAGGAATGTCTATGAATTCTGGCATAAATTCGACTGTAGACTTTATTTCAGTTTTTTTCGCGTTTTATTTTGGCGTCTGAAAAAAAAACTAAAAAAACAAAAATTGACAAAGTTAAGATATGATTGTAAGCGACTTTCGGCTTAGACCGCGTCGTAGTTAAACACCCAGACTTAGGCTTGGTCCTAGTCTCTTCTTGAGAGCCTAA
Source organism: Aquatica leii (assembly GCA_035610365.1). NCBI lineage: Eukaryota > Metazoa > Arthropoda > Insecta > Coleoptera > Lampyridae > Aquatica > Aquatica leii. The sequence continues at coordinate 70,802,086 of CM069435.1, forward strand.
ACAAGAAGTAGAACTTGGACCGTATTATTGTTCGTGAACTCAAACAAACTGACGTCAGTGACATTTACGACTCTGAAGATGAAAGCTGCAATGTCTTGCGAAACGTCAGTTTGTTTGAGTTCACAAACTATAGTACGGCAAAGGCCAAGTTCTACTTCTTGTTTTGGCTCTCAAATAGAGACTAGGACCAAGCCTAAGTCTAGGTGTTTAACTACGACGCGGTCTAAGCCGAAAGTCGCTTATAATCATAAACATAACAACCGGGAAAGCTTAACATTTTATAAAGTAGAGATAAATATCGCACCAACGACGTTGGCGGGACAAACATTTTAGTCATATAATAAGTTTTCTTGCGGTTTTATAGGTAAACATTACATGAGCAGCTTACAAAACTATCTAGTAATAGACAATGTTAATCATGCTAAAAAAATTAAAAATTAACTTAATTTAATTAAATAAATTTTCTTGAATGTTTGCGTACTTAAATGTCCGATGACACATAAAACAACTACTAAAATATAAGAATGCTTTACAAAGTACAGTTAACAAAAAATTAATATTTATTAGTTTTTGTTCCTGTGCTTTAATCCTTCTTTGAATCTGTAACACACCAAAAGTATAAGCATTTATAGCAGTGGCGTAACTATGACTTAGCGGCCTCCCCCCCTTCTCCCAGCTCACTAACATCTGTATATATAAAATTTATGAGTAGGTACATTTTACCTATTACCTCTCAGTAAAATATAAAGTATAAAAATATAAAAAAATTCTTAAAATAAATTTTAATAATTGACTAAACAAAGTTGAAATTTTGATTTTAATTAATCCGTCTATTTTCCATAAATCTATTCTATTATCGAATAATATTTTTTTTCAATGTTCGCGCTTGACTAACTACTAACGATTCTCCAGGTAGAAACAAACAACATTCTATTATCCCAAATATACATTTTACCATCTCTTACCTCCGTAAGAAATTGTTACAAGATTATAGACGATTGATTCTACCTAGAACCAGCACCAGCCGTAAATAAAAAAACAGTCTAATTTTTTTATATTTTAATTTGGAATTTTGTGTGCAATATTAAAAAATATAAATTATTTTATTGCAACTGCCAACGGCGCTTGAGCCTGAGGCCCCTTATAAGCGCGACGCCCCTCCGGAGCGTCTGCTAGTTACGCCACTGATTTATTTTGTCAAACATACGGTAAACTAAAAAAAGATTATTATAAAGCAAAAGCATTACACAAACATTTTCTAAATTCTAAATTTTCTTTTAATGGCTCTGATGAGCTAAAACAGTTTTATTTAACAAGGCGCAATTACTGACAATTAAAAGATGAACATTTGGACTTGCAAATGTAGTGATGTAATATTTCATATAATATAGAATTCAAATATTATCAAACAATAACAATTATGAGATTAATAACATTGACGCTAAGAATAATTCTCCGTCGTTTTCTGTGTTTCTCCTTTGTTGTCGTAGAAAAGAAATTGCATTGCAATTATGTTGATTTGTGTATTTGTATGTTGGAATAATAGTCTTACATTTCCGATATTAATGTAAGTACTCAAGGGAACATTTAAGTTATTTGGCTACACTACTGGTAATGTGATTTTAGCAAAACAAGATTATTGACCCAATCTGCCTCAGAAACGCTATTTGGGTAAAGGGGAAATAAATCCAAAAACGGGAATTCTACTGACAGTCGGATGTAGCCCGTTAGTGAAGTTCGGGGTGCAACCACCCGCGACGACCCTCAGCTATTATACTCACAGATAAAGTTGATTCAATTATAGGCAACCGCATCTGCCATCTGTTGGCCATTATGAGTGCGCATTGGCCGTACTAACGTGATTAACTCATTGCTAATCTCTCTGCAGCAGCTTGACTTGGCGTCCTTTCGGCGTCGATAGCATCAGATTAGCATAGCGATAAGATACGTGATAATAGAGATGAGATGGCTTAATTTAATAGAGAACATAGTGGACTTGAGTATTTCACAGCTGCCAGGTTAAATTAAGTGTGTCGCTCCACTATTTTCTGCTTCACTTACGTACGTGTTAATTCCCATCTATACCTGGACTTATATAAAAAGAAAATAAGTAGAATTAATGTAAATTTGTATATTTTAGTTTTCCTTTTCTAATTTTTATCGTTATAAAACCGTTTTACTTAAGCTTCGATTCAGTTACCTGATACAACCGGAAAATTGTAGATACACCACATCAATTTGACAAAATATCGTTGTAAAAAATAGAACGAGAGCGAACATTAGTCACAGGAATTATCTGATCGTTATTTTAAAATCACATATTATTATTCTCTTGAGGCCATTATTAACACATTAATATAATATTTTTACAACAGGGCGTGCCTATCGGACCTTCTGTCAGCTACACTGAAAAAGAAAACAGTTTTGATCGTTGGTATTTAGGTTTTTAAAAGATTATAAGCAGCAATGTTCGATATTTAAATCCGTTTAAAAAGAGGCTGCTCCCATTCACGGGTAATCGCGTATATGATATTAATGCGCCCAGAAACGTCCTGGACAGATTTTAAAACGAGTTAATGCGACAGTATAGCTACCTCTAGCGTCTCATTTATCATATTTATAATACTCTGTATTCAAACAACAATGGATGATGTTACGACCAGGATTAATTATAAAAATATTTTAGAAGAGGCATTGAGTGTTACTGCTTTTTGTTTGTTTCTGACAGTTACGCTAATAAACAAGAAAATATCAAAAGACCAAATCCCCGTTTGACGTTGGGGAAACAATAATTTCTTCTCGTAGAAATTACAATTAAAAAATGTTTTTTTTATATAATTTTGTTTTTTGTTTAATTTAAGGTTATTTTAGATTAAATAATTACAGGTTGTAGTAAATAAATGTTATAATATAATATTTATTGTTAAAGTTAACATGCTACATAAAGTTAAGTTAAAATGAATTCAAAATATTACTGTTAATCGCGCAAAGATAAAGAGATGCGAAGCTAGTGTCGCGAGTCTTGTATGTAATGTAGATGACAATCTTTAGAAAAGCGTTATTGTCTTCTTTGTGTTCAACAATTTTGTGAATTTTAGAGTAGTAGGTCGTTATTTATTTAACATAGTCTTTTATAAACAATAAGACTTTAATTAATAAAAACCTAGCAAAAAACGTGATATTTTACAAATTAAATAACAAGCAAAACTCAAAGTCAGATATACGCACTTACAACCGAGTCGGAAAGAGAAGACTATGAAGAATGTCTTCAAAAGAACAAAATCGTCAATCGGAGACTTATAGGGAAGAAACCTGAGAGGAAACGTGTAGTAAGTTTTAAAGAGACAAACTATAAAAACCTAAAAAAACGCAATAGTCGCAACAAAGCTCTGACCATAAGATAGACTTTATAATTTCTGTTCAGAAATTAGTAATACAACACATACTATCGAACTTAAGCACTTGTACACTGGTAGTGACCACAGAATGATCAGAATCCAATCAGTCAATGCCAAAAAAAACAAAAATTTAAAAAAAATAAACAGCTGACACTAACATACTGAAAAAAATTAACGCTTCTTTTAGAAAAAGGATGTCACAAACAAAAATAAAACACAAGTTAAAAACAAATTTAACAAGCACATCTCGTCGTTAATAAAAGCAAAATCCAAAACCTAAACAAACCAGGCAACAAAAAATTTTATTAGAGAAAGAAGAAGCTTTAACAACGCTAACAAAAAACATAACATAAAAACTGAAATCAGAAGATACTGAACTCTACAATTTAAAAATTAACCTAAACAAACGAAAAGTTGCAGTCCCCTAAAGATACATTCTTAATTGTTTGCTCTAAGAAACAGACAAAATTAAAAATGTTTAAACAAAAAATAAATATCAACAACAATACAGTGTTCTACATTACTAACTAAGGACATAAATGTTGCGCACTTTGGAGAAATACATCAACCCGAGAGTGAGATACCATTTTTTTCAACGAATGCAGAAAGAGGTTGAGTTCTTTAAACATTTCCTTGTTGATGTTAAACTTTCAGTCAGAAGTTGCAATTACAATGTTGTTGACAAGAACTGGAAAAGCAACTATGTCACGAAATTATTATAGGCATACGCGACCCGACAACTAGAGAAACTTTGCAGTTCCAGAGCGAATCTTGTGAGAAAATAAATGTGGCAAAGCAAAATAAGAAGTTTAAAAAGAAAAAAGCAACACACAGAAGAAGGTAAAAGAGGAGTCTATAAAAGAATTTTTGTGTAAAAGATGCTAAATCAACATGAGCCAAGAGAATGTCCTGAGTATGGGCGTAAATGTAAAAATGCGGCGTAGATTCGGATTCTGACATTTATGTACAAATTATTAGTGTACAACAGTCGTATCGGAGTGACAATACTAAAGATAATTCAATCAAATCCAACATTTGGGAAGAAAGTTTAAAAATTGAAATTTTAAAAGTTAAGTCAAAACTAGATAAAATGCTGAAGGAAGGGTAATTTTTCTTATAGTTTTTAAGAAAATAAATGGTAAAGTTAAAATTCGCACAACAGGGTATATTTTACAAAGGTTTGAAGACACAATTAATAAGCCTTTTTTGTAAAAAGAAATTAAATTTATAGAAAAAAATTGTTGTCAATTAGGAATTGAACTAGACCATAAAAAGATCGACGCTTTAACAAAGCTAGAAAGTCTCCAAAATAAAGTTGAATTGCAAAGCGTAATAGTTTCATTCAATTACATAAGAAAATATGTATCAAATACAGCTCAATATATTCATCTATTATGTGCTTTATCAAAAAATGAAATAGTTTAAAAATGTTTTGATAACTTAAAAAACATAATAACAAAAGTCTTATCGTTAGTAGCATTCGTTTCAAAAAAAATCGTGTTACAACGTGACGCATCTAAAAACTGAATAAGATGCTGCATGTTCCAAATTTATAATAATTTCACACTAAAGTTGGTAGCATGTTCTTGAAGATCTATGAGCGACTATGAAATTAATTACAGTCAAACTGAAAAATAATTGCTATCAATATATTTTGGTACTCCAAAATTTTATAACTTTTTATATCGTTCAGATATACGTACTGACCAATTATATCAACAATAAAAAAACATATCGACAAAATTGGATCTTTGTCTAGAAAGATTAAGATCAAAATTATTAAAATATTTGTCAAATGTTTATTACGTGTTCTATAGAAACTTCTATACAGTTTAGAATCTGGCTTGGTTTACAAATTGATTACTTAACTCTGTTGCGACTCTTTGTTAGATTATTGTTTACTTCTTTAAGTTCTCTTTAACGCTTTGATGAAGCCTCTTATAAAAGTGAGCGAAACGTTGGCAATTTCGGTTACAACATCAACACGGTCTAAAGCCAGAAGACGTTCTAATCTTAGTATAGACTCCTGTAATTAACTGAAATGCATCTCCTTGACAAATTTTGAACAGTCGTATGTTGAAGACAGCTCTTTGTAAAAAGTAAACTACAGGAACTCAAAATTTAAGTTAATGTTTACTAAGCTTTATACACATAAAAGGAATATAATATTTGAATACAATACAATATACATGCTAGACGTTCATTAATAAAATAAAAACTTGGCAAAAATAAATCATTTTGGAAAAAGCTAATAAACACCAATCAAATAAAACATTGATATACAAATACTGATTTTAGTGACATCCATCTTGAACCTGTGCTGTATCCACTAACAGAAATTCAAAATCGTAATAATTATAAAAATCTTGTTAGTAATCAAACAATATCTGAAAACGTACCAAATAATAAAATGACAACTGCGAACGCAAACTACCATTTTAAGATATCCAAACGTAAACGTACACACAAGCAACCCCAACGACATAATCTTAAAGAGAAAGGTGTTTAATACTAGAGCAACCAGTACTTTAGCAGTATATGGTGTTCTATATTACCAACTAAAGATATCAATCGTACCAAACGCCAGAAGTCATAATCATACACAGAAAACGATATATTGTCGACTTGAATAACTATATATCAATAAGCTTTTTATACTATATAAGTTATACATAACATTAATTACCAAGCAACTGACAACCAACGCTTTTAAACAATGGAAAGCTTATAAATAAGACAAATAATAACATTTGGATGATATTCTTTTATAGATTACAAGAAAACGTTTGTTTCGGTAAAAATGTGAACAATAATTAACTCGTTAGTCAATTGTGGAAAGAACATCTATAATAATGCGACCCTATACTATATAAAATACACCTAGCTACATATAACATACATAGGGGAGTAAAACAAGGGTTCGTGATCTCTTTAAAGTTATTTTTCAACTTAAGATGAACTGATCTACTAAAGGTATAGATATTGACGTAGTAAAGTTGAGTCTTTTGAGGTTTGCCAATAACATTGTAATATTTAGTAAACACTGTCGGATGCTGTAAGAAATGATCAATAAACTTAACTGTTTAAAAAAGTTGAAAACTAGTAAAACAACAGCTACGTTGTTACGTGCAAAATTTTTATAATGCACTACCCTGTACATTGGTTTAATTATAAATTACTTTTCTATTACTCGACGCCATCTATCAAGCTCGTTGGTCTCTTCGTATTGAGTAGACGATATCCGGTGAGATACGGGCATTTTGACTTTAACATCGTTCATGTTATAACCTATGTCTGCGTGAATTAAAAATCGTTTTCTTTCGATTACTTTCCTTTAAATGTTTCTTTTACTTGTAGTTTGTGAGTCGCCAGGTAGACACGATTATTTTCAGGAAGTTTAATTACAGGAAGCCAGTAGGAAAACGTTTTCTGAAGGTAACCCTGAATTTGGTAAGTCAATTTTGCTTAATTATTCGTTGTCGCTACGGTGATCCTCACGACTAACTATATTTACTGATCGTACGTTCGAATTGATTTGTTGCTTATTATTGTTACTCAATTAGTTTAAGTAAATTACTATCGCATGCTGATTACGTCAACGGTCAATTATCATTATTAATGTTATTTACTGATGAAGATTTTTATATGTTCCGGTGATTACACTTTTGTTTTACGTGTAGTGTAAGTTGCCGATCCTGCTGATATTCTATTTTCTATATTCTCTCTAGTACCTGCTTATATTTGTACTCGGACTAAGATTATTCATTGTCATGCTATTCAATTGTTATTGATTCAAATTTTAATCTATTTATCCTTATAGAGTAATTAAAGTGCAATTGTTGTTAACGATTTAGTTTTTTTTTCTTTCGTTTCTTCCAGCCTTACGAACCTTAACAATTTTTGTACAAGCTTTGAGCCTCCTGTGCTGATCTAGCAAGAGCTATTTCTGCAAAGAACAAAAGATCTGGCGCCCTTTAAAATAAAGTAACTTGAACCTCCCCTCTCTCCTACAGGTATGGTTTCAATCCTACAGTGAGTTGGCCGTGCAGGTTCGTAAATTACTAGAAGCTTGTAGCAACGTTAAATGACAAACGAATTCAAAAACATTAAATATCACACTAGAATACAGTTTGAATTTTGCTATTGCTCTCAAACACATTCTTACAAAAATATGAGGTGTTGAATCTTCTATATAAAACATCTTCATCACTAAATCCAGATCTTCCTGGTATTCACACTGACAAAATTGCTGAATGCTGTTGAAGTTTTTAAATTCAACATTTCCAAGTCTCACGAGTTAGTTTTGAGAAGTCTTTATGGAAACCTTAATATCATCGTTTTCCTAACCGATTAGGGCAACGCTATTGTCGTTTTAAACGAATACGTTGAGAAAAATCATTCTATTCTGCCAGAACAAACGTGCGCTCTTTTAACTCAAAATCTCACTTTAAAAACTAAACGTGAAGTTAGTCAGATCATCAAACTTTCTAATCTGTTTTAGACATCAAGGTTTCACCATGCGACACTGTCTCTGTTGAAATTGTTGGGAAATTTAATAATTTTCTTCTTTCTTGATTTCCAGTTCTTTGTTTTAGAAAGTGTATTAGTTTTCTCAAAACTTATATTATGAAGAGTGTCTAGTGCATGTTCGGCAATGACAGATTTAGTAGGCTGGAGTAAACAAAGATGTCTTTTGTGTTTTTTTATAATTTAGTATCAATAATTATACCAGTTTCACTAATATGCACTTTGCCACAAGTGCATGGGACTTAGTACACTCAACAGGTATTGTAAGGAATTTTATGTTTTACATGATTCAACAATTTTTTAAGTTTTGGTAGTGTTATAAGCAACTTTTATGTTATGTTTCCTTAGTATTCTTCTAATTTTGTCACTTATGTTGGAAACAAAAGATAGAATAGCAAAGTTTTGGTTTATAGTCGAATCATTCGTTAAAGTAAGTGTTGCCTTTAGTTAAAAAAACGTTTTGCTTCCTGTTTATTAAAACCATTTTTTATAAAAAATCTTTTAAGGTGATCTAACTCTTTTTGTAATTTTACACATAAGCTTTGTTTGTTTATAAGAAGTATTTTTCGATACCCGATTGCTGACGACAGACAAGTGGTTCAGCTTCAGTCTCATCTAGTTGAAAAGCAAGAAAATGACTTATCAGGTAAAAAATAACATTGATATATAAAACATTTACAGATCTATAAAAATGGTATGAACTTTTGTTTAATTGTGGAAACAACTCATAATGCAAGCATTAAGCAAGTATGGATAATTATAGGTACATAAATTCTTTTAGAGTGCTTTCAAAATAGTAGCGTTAAAATAAGACTTAATAGCATGGTATTTTATTAACACAAATAGTAAATAATTGCTACTTATTGCACTGATGTCAGTTGGTATGTGGTGCATGTGATTTTTGAGGTATGGGTCTAAGCATATAAGGTGTAAGGTTATTTGTGAGGGATGGGTGTAAGGACTGTTAACCAATATCATTTGTTTCATAATTTTTGTATTATGCTGTGTTTGTTCAAAATTATAATTTATGGTGATCTAATAGTTTTAGAAAGTAATGTATTTTTTTAATTCTATAGAGCAAGGGTTCTCTTGGACATGAGATTCAATTCTCATGCTCATAGCAAATTATCAAAAACTGGCGACAAACTTTCAAAACGCGAAAACTAAGAAAAATGATTTATGGGCTCAAATTAAATTGAATTTTGCAGAATATGAGCACATTGTCACCGACGAAATTCTCGACAGAAAGTGGCAAAATTTAATAAAAGCTTTCACTTGTATAAAAGATAATATTAAAAGGACTAGACAGAGACGAATTTCTTAGGAACATTTTGATGCAATTTATAAAGAAGATAGGAGTATAAATGTCCCAAAAACTATCTCATCAGTGTTGCAGACACAACGATCTGCGACTCCAGAACTAGTGACAGTAGCATCAGCAGGTACGAGTCAAACAGCTATTACTGCACCTATCGAAGTGTCACCTGGGACGTCAAGATCAATTCAAAACAGCGTTTCGTGCAGAAATAAAACAACGAGAATGAGAGGGCTATATCAGTGTAGGAAAAAACTCATTCCGTCGTCACACGCATTTCAAAACAACATCGTTGTACATGTTTTTAAGTTTGCTGTTGCTGAACATCATGTTCACAATATATAAAAACATGTAAAAAATACCGTAAAAAATTTAGGAGAGTTATAAAAGTTAATAAAACGAAAAGTGCTGTAGATTTCTTTTATTTTTTCTACAGTTTAAACATGTTTTAACTGTGTGTTGCAAATATATTTTAAATTCAGATGTTATCTTTCTATGTTTCTTTGAAAAACGGTATTTACGCTTCTTTAAAGCAGTTGTGAGCTCATGAATTACGGATACTGTTTTGAATTTTGTAAGAAATATCTATTAATAATCGCTTGTGTATGTGGTAAATAGATAATTTCAAAAAATGGTAAAAATTCACGTATGTTAAAATTTGCTTTCTTATTGGATTCAAATAAAACTCGGTTATTTATCTTAGCAATGTCCGAATTTGAAAGAAAAGTGTCAGAACAACTCTCATGCATTTTGCCAAGTTCATTAGATGTGTTGGAATACAACATAATTTTTTATTTTTGTTCACTGTATCATGTCCTTGATAGAGTATTGACGATATCAATCTTACTGTCTTACTTTTTTAGGTATATATTATAGTAAAGTCATCTGTAAGACCAAACAATATACAGTTGGTGTTTCTGCTGTTTGAGTTAATAAATTCCGGTAGCACTTTTATTTTATTTTTCTTAATTGTTTCTATTTCGGACTATCTTTTATAAAGTTAGTTTTAAATAAAATTAATTTTGCCCGGATTTAATAATTGGTGTTACTAAGCGTTTGACAATACTGGCAGTATTATCTAACTTAAAAAATATTTTTTTTAGCTATGTGCTAACATAAACCTTCATATTAGGAGTATAGTAGCATGTTTGATTGTTATTCATTGACAAAAATTTTATCATGTCTACTGTTTGATTTCAATAATGTGTATAGTTAGTTGAATTTTAATTTTTATGTCAAAAAATCTGTTCTATCTTATCAAGAAAAAAATTATAAAGTAGTTATGCTTGTAACAAACTTGCTAGCGTTTGCTAGACATTTATGAAAACGTATAATACGGTTTAGTATTAAAAACTACACGGTTTACTGGTGGATGTTTGCACTGCAACATGATAAATTTCTCTATATAATTATCAAAGCGTTTAGACACAGCCAACTCATAATAATAATAAACATTAACAGTTTCATGCTCATAGTCTGACTGCTCAGAATTGGTGTTATGGTCATTTAAGTACAGAAAACGTTATCTAGGTTGGAATCACCTTCAACTTCTTTTATTCATTATATATTTTTAGCACATGCTTTCTCCAAAAACTCTTGTCGGAGTAAGCTGTATTCAAAATTTAACTATAGAAGGAAAAGTGAAACTACTACGATACTGAAAAAATAATTTTGATGCCACTATTCTTAAGTTAAATCGCTCATATACGAGAAATGCCCGGTTCTTAAGTAACGTTTGCTCAGCACATCGCCTATGTTGCTCCGATTAGGTTGAAGCTTGCACGGATTTTAGATGCACATATTTACTGCATGCATAACAAAATTTTTACGGATCAACACAAACTGTAAAGAATTGCGGCGGCAACGGTTTCTAAAGTCTATAATTTCAAGAAACAAAACTTGGGTACATTGCCATACAACTGAATCAAAAAAATATTTCATGACGTAGAAGCATGTGGGTTGCACTACCACAAAGAAATTCAAAGTTAAGCAGTCTGGGACATGAGTTACGTGCGAAATTTTCATAACGGAGTACCCTGTATATCGACTTAAAATTAGTTCTGGTTTTGACGCCCTCTGCCAACCTTCTTGGTTACTGAGAGGTTGCGAAGCCATTGTAGAAGTTGTCAATTACGGGAACGGGTCGGTGTCGAGGATCTTGAACTGATTCTTAAATTTTTAAGGACATCCCTTGTGATGAATACAAATTTATAAGGGGATTGCGAATTTATTACGATTCTTTCGGCACAGAGTAAGATATTTTGTCTCCAATCTATTAAGATTCCTTCGTAATTTCTGTATTAATGTGATAGCCGGTTCCATCACGTTGCAAGCACCTGTTTACTTCAATAAGTAATAAGGATGCATAAGTACGATTGATAAATACCGCTACCGAGCGTAAAAACCGTTGGCAGGGCCTGCTACTTAAACAACAACGAGGTCTCGTCGAACAATGCGTCGGAGATGTTGATTTGTGGATAAACATCGATTGTGTTATTAACCACCTGTTCGAAATTACAACCTACAGCATTCGATACAACGGGTTCTTATATAACATTTAATGAATTATTAATACTGATTTTGTAGCTTCCATTCGTCGTGAATTATTGTGTGACACGATTTGCTATTCAATATTTATTACAGGCTGATAGCGAGGGAAAACGTTTTTTTTGCGCAAGTGGACACTGGACTTTGGGTAAGTTTATTTGATTAATTTTTATTCGCTGTCACGAAAGTTACTCACAGAACTTTGATTAATGTTAATGTCCGTAATTACGTTTACTGTTTATATACCAATAAGGTAATTTCAATTATCATTTAAATTGTATCGCATGCTGTGTACAAACAATATTTACTACGATATTTTCTTTGCTGTTCGCTTCGACTGGACTTAGATATGTATTGTGTGTTGCCGATATTGCTGGCATTTATGCACTGAGAGTTAGATATAATCGTATTAATCTTTTATGTTACTAAATCAAAGTTTTCTACACCTTTTAATCATAATTGTTAGTCGTTCTAGTATTTATGAATTGAGAAATTTAACATACGGCTGTCAATTTCCTACGCTGCTAAATTAAAGTTTTTATATTTGTTAATTACACTTAGTAATATTTCGAGCATTGATGAGTGGAGAAATTTCATATATTCTTGTTAATCTTCTACGTTAATACATCCCTCTTTTATTTTTTTCTTTCTCTTGTAATTGTCGTTACCTATTAACAAATTTTGGCTACTCGAACATCAGAGTAACAAGGGTTACAAACCTCAAATTTAGTTACAAGTTTGGACCGTCTGTCGTGATCGAGGCAGAAGTATTAATTTGGATTTGATCTGGCGCCCTTAAGTATAATTCCCTTGAACCTCCCCTATCTCCGACTGTGTGAGTTGGCCGTGCAAGGTTCGTAAGACCTAAAGCTTGTAACACATGAAAATAATTATGCTCTTAAAGACTGGCCCGGAATACGAATAATTTTGAAGGATACTCGTTGAGACCAAGTCAACGTAAACAGTAACACTAAATTACTGAATGTTTTATAACCTACTTACTAAAAGTAAAATATTAATTATTACACTAAAAGTAGCCGGAGGCCAAATATAAGTAATAACGCTAAACCTGATTGAATACAGCTGAAGGCTCGATCTAAAGAAATGCAAATACGTACGTAACACAAGTTATGAAATTAAACAGAATTAATTACGCTAAACGTACAACTGCATAAAAGATAAACTATTATAGTTAGCGACAGCTGGTCGAAGTCAAGTTCACCTTTTTGCAACAACCACTAAGGTCATCTACTTAAACTAATTGTACTAGATTGGAATTGATGCACTAAGTTTTGGACAGATGTGAAATGAGAAATGTTTAAAATACGCAGAAATCAAAAACGTTTTAATCTAAGTAATCTCAAAATGCTAAAACGTTACTTTAGCTTCTAATAAAAACTGAGCGAATCAGCCTGATTTGAAAAACGGAACTGTTAAATGCAAAAGGCAATGTTGAAAAAATGTGATTAAGACTCAGAAACAATACAAATTTTAAAGAAGGCAAAAAATTAGTAAATAGAAAAATAAAGTCTGTTATTACCACGTCAAAAGAAAAGACTAAAAAATATTTTATGCATTTGTCAGGTGTCGTAGAAATGGCAAACCAATCTACATCTATAACTCAATGTTAAAGCTGATGTATAAATAAAAAAAATTTGAATAAAATTTTTTAAGACACAAATGAATATGTGTATACAATTTATTTGGCCGCAATATGCACTGAAAAGAGATGCATTTATTATATATATGATTGAACTAAGAGCATTTATTATTTTATTGTACCTTGTTGTTATACTTTATAGAAACAAGTGTAGTCCCGAGGAATTATGAGAAAACGATACCTTTGAAGTTAGATTAGAAGGTTTAAATCTTCTTAGTTGTGTTACATTCGATGACAAATCTACACGAAAAAAAAGTGAGTAAGCTTGACACCGTACGTGATGTTTTATCTATATTTGTTAAAAATTGTAAAACATAATATTTAACAATATGTTACGTGCATAAATTTCTAAATGTAATACCCTGTATATTCATTACACTAAATTTAAATTGCTATTTTTAACGCGCTCTAGCGAGTTTCGTTTTACTGTATTTCTTGTCAAGACGTTAAAACGTCAACTACTTAAAATCGTGCGTGTGATGTTTAAATTATAATTTTCTAATATCATCGGTGTTTATAGAAGTTAGTATATAAATCGAAAATCCATTTCTATTAGTTTATTAATCACAGGCACGCCCCGTCACGTATTAGTCGCATGTCTCGATGCATTCTCGATCGATGAGGGGTTAATACCCACCAAATACCTTCATGGAACCATTGTAATTCTGAAAAGCCTACGTTACAACTAAAAACAAAGTCTCGACAAAAACTTTTCTCCGAGATACTACTCCTTATGCGTCAATCGACTGCGACATCAGCTTTTACTTTAATGTGTGAAACAGCATTCGATAACCGGGTTGTTATGTCTTTTAGCATTAAATAAGAATTTTGTAGATTTCTGCTTTCGTCTCATTGTATTAACACTATTTGCTATTCATAAATATTCCAGCTCAACTCAACGAGGAAAACTTTTTTTTTGGCAAGTACTGGATTGTGGAAGTTTTATTTAATTACTTTTGCGTTGTGGGAAGTCTTTCGCGAAATTTTGCTTGTTCTAACTTTCGCAATTACAATAATTGTTTCAATACCATTTAAGCATTTTTATTAATTAGTTTGTATATCGCATGCTGTGAATCATAGATATTTGTCATATTCAATGTAATTTTCTTTGCTATCGACACCTTATGTGTAAACCTATGTATTGTGTGTTGCCGATACTTCCGGCATTTATGGATCGAGTAATGTACTACAAAATTTCTTGTGTTCGTTGTTAATAATCTACGATCTTAAATTAAAGTTGTTATACATATTTATCTTTCTTTTTTTGGTCCGTTTAGGATTACGAACCTGATTTCGTTACAAGCTTGGACCTTCTGTCTTGATCGAAACAGAAGTTTTACTTAGTAAGATCTGGCGCCTTTTAAATTCTATTTTTGTAACCTCCCCTATCACCGACTAGTGTGAGTTGGCCGTGCAAGCTTTGTAAGACCTATAAGCTTGTAACAAATAGACAAAATGTTGCCTGCATATACCGTCAAAACCGAGCAAATACGGTATAAAAATATTTGTTGCAGTTTGCTATACCTATAATGTAAATATCCGAGCAAGGGTCTTTTGACATTAGTCACAAACTTTCTGATGTTGGTAAAATGTTTACAACACTGAGCGTAATGTAACAATTGACAACTGGTTTGCTGATCATTTTTTGTCGCAATAAAGAAAAATGAAACACCACTTTCTGCAGAATTTGTAATGACGAAGAAAAAAACAGCCAGAAATTATAACTCACTACATCATTACAATTTTCATTCGGTAAAAGTTGATAAGAGTTTTGCAAATCATAGTGAGTAACGAATGTTTTTTAAACTGGTGAAGATGCAAGACAATTGAATTCTCAGATGAAAAAAGTAATTTAAATAAAAAAGGCATTGACTAAATACTTTTGATTATGGTGGGTCCACACTAACCCAAATAGCACAAAGTAATTCGATGGATTATGGACATCGATTAATGTACGCTTGGACGTCCACTTGCGATCTATTTCTGTTTTATGGGCGATTAGTGGACGTGTATTTAGTGTCAATTTGTCACAACAATGAACAACCATGAAGCATACATATTCTATTGTCTTATGAACGTCCAATTATGTACGTAATAGTAGTAGTACATCCCACTCTTATGCTGTACTTATTCTATTGATAGAGCAAATACAAAATATAAAGAAACCCACACATGATTCATATTATTAAATTTTGTTAGTCGAGCAGCAACTACAATTTGATAATTATTAAAGCAAGAGACATTTAATACATAACTTTAGAAGTGTTTCTTTGTTTTATATCTTAAAACACTTTTCGGTTTGTTGCTCAATTTTAGTAAAATTTAATGACGGTTTATCATGTACTAGATAGGTTTTTATATTTTAGATTTATTGTATATGTAGATTGGATTTAACAGGTAGAAAAACACAATAAATAATAATTTTAGACCAAGTTTCTTTTATATTAAGCTAAGTAAATATATAACATTTTCTTTGTTACAAGTTTTTGAGTGACCCTGTACATGTATACGTGGTATAATGGTATACGTTTTTTCTTCAGATATCTTTTATCTGAAAAAGTAAAGTAAATAAATTTAAAGTGCAATTCAATATACTTACAGCAGTGCTTATTGACCTACCTGCGTCTAAATATTCTTCTAATTTCTGTAAAGCTGTCACAGAATCTATTTGAAGATTTACAACACCGAAAATTGATTTGGCATCTTTAACATAATATATTTATTTTATTTAGATCTCCGGCTAGATCTGCTAAGGTGTTTTGCATAATAATTTTTTTTCACATTTTTTTTAATATCCTGTAACAAAATGAAACTTATTAGGTATATAAGTACCTGCATTATACCATACCATTTATTTGCCGTAGTTCTAAAGCATGCTATCCAGATGGATCACATATTGTAGTCTGAGTAATTGCAGGATTGACAATTAAAGCATGATTGTTATGATAGTAATGATTAGTGTCATTCTCCCTAATGAGGGAATCACCATTTTTCCTGATCAAGGCATCATCATTTTCTCTTATCCATGCATCATTTTTTCTTATGACGGTTTTTACAGATCGAGCAATAAATTAAAAATAGTATTTACTAAAACACACCCTTACATTTAGGAAGTTCCAGTAGAATAGCATAAGTCTCACATAACGTATCGTCTTCACTAATCTCAAACGACGCAAACCTTGTAAACGTTTGTTTTGTGGTTTTTGTTTTCTTGCGATGTGTGTGTCAGTCAGTTCTGATTGAGATTTGACAAAAGATTTTAAATCGCTCGTTTCAGCAGCTTCCTCAGCTTTTTTCTTGACAGATTCAAAATCATCTACATATTTAAGAATAATACATCAAAAGTATAGAAAAAATTATATAAAGAAAATTACCAAACACGTTGTTTCTTAATGGTGAATAGATAAATTTGCCATGCCAAGGATGCTAGTAACATTGGTTTCCGCGCAACCAAGATATAGAAACAGCTGCTACTGCATCATTCTCATGAGCAAATTTTATAGTAGACCAAGATTATTGTTCCATTTTTTTAAATTGTCTATCACTAATAAGATTGTAATGAAATTACTAAAAACTGGTCAATAGAAATCTGCCAGCTTAATTTTAAAATGGCATAATGAGCTTGTCAAATTCATCCTACTTTTCAAAATTAAAAGTGATGCAAACGAATGTTCTAACAGATTTTTGTTAATATAATCCCAAAAATAAATTATTTGTATAAAAAATTTAAATGTATTTTTCATTTTTAGATATCATTGGTATACCACTTCTGGTACTCCACTTTAACTTGTATGAAGAAGGGGAACAACAAGAAACTTATTCCTATATGACATATTTACAAATTTAAATTTTACATCATTTATATTCTATGCAGTTAACAGTTAAAAAAATTTTTGTTGGTGATGACTTACATGACTTTAGGTAAAAATTTTTCACAGTTAGATAATTTGGGCTAATAACAAATAAACTTTGATCTTATCTTATATGATACGAATTGCTTTGTAGAAAATTTACTAACCTACAATTTTTGTAAACAGCTTATTTCAAATATTTAATTGTAATAATGCGAAGGTGAATTTTTCAATTTACTTTTTATTTTAAAAAATCAGGTAATACAACTTGCATAATTTAAAAAAAAATTAATTTTCTTGATCAATTTTATTAGTTGCAGATAAAAAAATTGCGCATAAATAGAAAACCGTTCGTTGATTTCATTGGTTCAAGTTGTTACGTTTTGGCGGTGAAAGTGAAAGGTTGGACAGATAAGTTAATTTATAATTTTTAGAATAACGCGTTTTAATTGTTAAAATTAAAAAAAAAAAATTTGTAAACGGAGATAAACGAAGTAGTGATTTTAAAACGTAGTCGTTTGATTACGATAGAAGGTGCGGCGTGCAGATTAGATACTGTTATAATCAATGAGGTTTTTCCAGCGTGTTTATATTTTACATTCATATTATTAAAATAGTGGAATTTTTGGAGTTTTAAATTGAATTTAATTATTATTTCGTTAAGTTATAAAATACGTGGTCTTTGGGAGATTTAAATTTATTTAATTATTATTTCGTTGAGTTATAAAAATACGTGGTTTTTTGGAGATTTAAATTTAATTTAATTTTAGTTCGTTAAGTTATAAAATACGTGGTTTTTTTTCTTTTTTGGTGATTTTAATATAATTAACATTTCGTTATTCAAAAAGGGCTAACTTTTAATTAGTGTAAAGTGTAGAGGAGAAGGGAAATTATGTCGGATTCCGAGGAAGGGTGGTCTGAAGGAAAAAGAAAAAGGCAAGCTACGATGGAGGAGGTGTTCAGGAAGAGCACCAAAGTAAGGAAATCACCGGTAGCGGAGGGAAAAGAGAAGAAGGATGGGGAGGTATTTGAAATGTGTAAAGAACTGTTAAAGGAGGTAAAAAGTATAAGAGAAGAACAAATTCAGATGAGTAAGAAGTTGGAAGAAAATAATAAAGAGGTAAAGGAGATGAAAGAAGAATTAAGAAAGTCAAATGAAGAATGGAAAAGGAAATTTGAACAAATGGGAGAAAAGTATAGAAAGTTGGAGGCCAGATTGGAGAAGACAGAAAGAAGCTGGGAAAAAACGAAAAAGAAAAAAGGAGAACAAACATAATCATAAGAGGTATGGAAGTGAAAGATGGAAAGAAGGAGCAAAAGGAACAAGTGGAAAATTGGTTAAAGAAGGATTTAAATATTGAGAAAACAGTAGTAGAAACTAGAAAGTTAGCAGAGCGTGTAATTTTAGTAAAGTTGGGTACATTTGAGGATAAGTTGGATGTATGGAAGCAAAAAAGAAGGTTAAGAGGTACGAGCATTTATTTAGACGATGACATGACGAGAAGGGAAATAGATATACAAAAGAAGATAAGATATGAGGCGAGTAAGATGAAGGGAGAGGGGAAGAGGGTTAAAATAGGATTCTTGAAAGTGTGGGTGGAAGGTGAAGAAAGATTTTGGGATGAGAAGAGGGGAACTCTAGTGAAGAAGGGGGCAAAAAACTAAGAGTTGGGGGAGGGAGGGATGGATCAAATGATGTTGGATTAGCAAGTTTTATGGAAAAAGAGATGGAAAAGCAGAATCAAATGAAATTATTGTTTTGGAATGTGGCAGGTATAAAAAATAAGGGAGAGGATTTCTGGAGATACGTAGAAGGCTTTGATATGATGGGAATGTCGGAAACATGGTTGGAGGAAAAAGACTGGGAAGTATGGAAGAAAAAATTACCAGAGGGGTATAATTGGAAGGTGGAATTTGCAACTAGAAGAGAAAGCAAAGGTAGAGCAAGAGGAGGAATAATAACGGGCATAAAAAGGAACTGGTCGGGTGAAGAAGAGGAGGGAAACGAGAAGCAAGAAAAAGGGATAGTAAAAAATTATGTGGTTAGAGAAGGAAAGGAAAAATATATAGTGTTAACAGTTTATGGGCGGGATATGAGGATGTTAAGTGAACAGATTGAGAATATGGTACATGGGGAGGAAAAAGAAAAGATTATTATAGGGGGTGATTTTAACGCGAGAACAGGGGAAAAGGGAGGAGTAATTATAGGAGGGAAAGTAAAGAAAAGAATTAGCATGGATAAGACAGTTAATAAGAATGGGAAAATGTTAGTGGAGATGTGTGAGGAAAAAGGATGGTCAATCCTAAATGGAAATATAGAGGAGGGGACAGAGGTGACTATACTTATATGGGAGGAGGGAGGGAATCGGTGATTGATTACGTGATGGTGAGTGGAGAGATGTGGGAGGACATAGAAAGTTTTAAAGTGGGGATGAGGAGGAATCGGATCATCAGCCACTGGAAGTGATTTTAAAAGGAAAGGAGCAAGGAATTAAGGAGGAACAGAAGGGATGGGGAGTAAAAAGGTGTGGACTGAGGAAAGCATAGAAAGATATAAGATGAAGTTGGAGCAAGTGATTTGGGGAGAGGTAGGGGGGGAAGAAGGACTAAAGGAGTTGACTGCAGAAATGGAGAAGGCAGTAGAAAAGAAAAGGTTTGAGAGAAAGCAAGGAAAAAAGAGGAACGAAAATAGGTGGTGGAATAGAGAATGTAGAGAGGCAAAAACAGAGATGAGAAACGCTAGAAGAAGATGGAAGAAAGGTAGAATAGATGTGCAGGAGTATAAGGAGAAGAAAGTGAAGTTTAAAAATGTATGTTCAAAGAGAAAGGTGTCGTATAAAGAGGAAATGGAGAAACAAGTAAAGGAAATAAAGAAAGAAGGAGAAGTGTGGGAATTTTTAAACAAGGAGAGAAGAAGAGATAAGAGGAGAGGAGGTTTAACGGATATAAAGGTGTGGCTGGATTATTGTATGGAGCGTTTGGAGGGAACAATAGAAGGACCAGGGCAAGTGATATTGCAAGGGGTAAATACAATACAGGAGGGGTGGGAGATAACGAAAAAGGAAATGGAGAAAGCAATAAATAGACTAAAATTAAGGAAGACGGCAGGAACGGACGGTACGCAAGGAGAACAATGGAAATATGTAGGGGAGAGAGTGAGAGGAAATATAAGGAAAATTTATAATACAATATGGAAAGGGGAGGAATTGCCAGGGAGTTGGAAAGAAAGTTTAATTCTGCCGGTTTATAAGGGAGGGGATAGGAAGGAGGTAAAGAATTATAGAGGGATTAGTGTCACTAATGTAAGTTATAAATTGTATGCCATGATTATACAAAGGAGGTTGGAAAAGGAAGTGGAAGAAAAAAGACTATTACCAGATTGGCAGATGGGATTTAGGGTGGGAAGAAGGGCAATAGACAATGTTTATATATTAAAACAGTTAGTGAATGGAGTGCTAGATAAGAAAAGGGGTAAGGTATACGCGTTCTTTATGGACATAGAAGCTGCGTTTGATAATGTGAATAGGGAAAAGCTATGGAGGGTGTTAAGGAAAAAGGGAATAGAGGAACAACTAGTGAGGAAACTGGAAGAGATATATAAAGAGACTAAGAATAGGGTTAAAATAGGGGATAGTGTTAGTGAAGTGTTTTGGACGAGGAAGGGGCTAAGGCAGGGGTGTCCTCTTAGCCCTATTTTATTTGCACTGTATATAGGGGACATAGAAGAAGTGTTGAAGGGAGGTCAGTGTGGTGGGGTTGTCATGGAGGGAGGGATGAAAGTGTGGGTGTTGGCATATGCAGACGATATGGTCATAGTGGCAAAAAATGAGTTGGAGATGAAAGGTATGATAAATACGATAAAGAGGTATCTGGAAAGGAAAGACTTGGGTTTAAATGTGAGAAAGTCTAAGATGGTAGTTTTTCAAAAAGGGAAAGGAGGGAAGAAAAAAGAAGAGTTAAATTGGGGAGAACAGAGGATAGAGACAGTAAATGAAGTGACTTATTTGGGATATAGGCTAAGGTATGACAATAAAGATGATGCGCACATAAGGGAGTTAGCAAAGAAGGGTAACAGGGTATTAGGGCAGGTATGGAGTTTAGGGAAAGAGTATTTGGAAAGGAGATCGAAAAGAGAAGATGGCTGTTTGAAAAGTTGGTTATAAGTGTGATGATGTACGGGGTGGAGGTATGGGGTTGGAAAGAGTGGAACCTATTGGAAAAGGTACAAATAAAATATTGGAAATGGATACTAGGTTTAGACAGGGAGACGCCAGGGTACATAATAGAGGAGGAAGGGAAGTTAAAGAAGATTAGAATAGAAGCAGGGAAAAGGGCGATGGGTTATGAAGAGAAAATGAAGGAAAGGAAAGAATGTAAAATTTTGCAATGTTGCTGGAGGACGGTAAAGGATAGTAAAAACATATATGGGCAGGAAGAAAGAAAACTGTACTATCAACGAGGAGGTTTCGCAAGAGAAGAGGTGGAAAGAAGGAGAGTGGAAGGGAGGTTAAATACGGGGAAAATAGTACTAAGAGACAAAGATTCGCAGGTGCAAGAGAGGGAAGGAAAGATAAGGGAAGGAAAATATAATGTAAGATATGGGAAAATAGTATCCAGGGAGGTGCCTAAGTATCTCAGGGGGAGGAGAAACTTAGGAGAAAAGCGACTAATAGCCAGATTTAGATGCGGCAATGAAGAGAACGTAAATAAGTATTGGAAGGAGGATGCAATGAGGAGATGTAGACTATGTGGTGAGGGATGGGAAGACATAGAACACATGAGTGAGGAGTGTAGCGAGCTAAGGGAAGAAATGAGGGGGAGGAAGGTTTTGCTTGGGGAGGAGGGGGAGGGATTAGATTGGATGAAATCAGTAAAAGAAAGAAGGATAAGAGGGGAGGGTTAGATCTAAAGTATTAGAATAGTAAGATGGTGATGGGAAGATTTTAGGGGAGAAAGTTTTTTTTTTTGTTTTTAGTTTGTTTTTTTTTTAATTTCTGTACAAATTATATTAAATTATAAGAGAAAGATGTAACGTAACTCATTGTAAGGCCGAATGGCCAAACAATTAACAATAAATAAAAAAAAAAAAATAAGTTGTCATTAGCGATTTATTTCTGATACATTAGTATAAGTTAACATTGCAATTAACATACGAATAATACTTATTTTATTTATAACGCGAAATTTGTTATGAAATAAATAGTTAAATAGCAATGTTAAAAAACAAGTTATTAAATTATTTAAATAAAAAATAGTTTTGTAATCACCGCAAAAGCAAAAAATATTACATAAATTACTTAAGAATTCTATCTGTAAAACTTGCTAGTTGTATTTCATTGCTAACAAAGCATACGACTCTTACTTGGAAACTATCGACAAATTACCATATATTACGTTTATCTAATAATTAGCAACATAATAAATTTATGATGACAAGTAGTACTAAAGAAAATGAAGCAACACGAATTCATTATTAAAATGCAGTTACTTCGTATCTGTAGCTTTCAAAATAAACATAAAAGTAAAATAGTAATGGTAAATTATACCTCCATATAAATGGAGTGTATATATATGAAGAAGTAAGAATGAAATACTAAGTTTTTCATTTCGGTCACGCTTCAGCTGTTTAGAAGTATTTACATTTTAGATTCGGTTTAATTAATACAGTACTCTTCTTAAATAACGACTTTAAGAAATGGATTTGTTTAAGTAGCAGCACCATTTTTTGCAGCTGTTTTGTGAAATATTAAACATGATGTTTTATTACAAGTTTACGGTGATATAATGTTTAAGAAAAGGCAACTTTATTTTCTTTTAATTCGCGTATTTTATTGCCGCGTTTTAATTGTTTCTGCATGCATTAGCAGGTCATTCAATTCAATAGTTTTTTTTTATTTTTACCACCCACTAACGGTACAATGTTAAACAAACTTAAAACAAGTTATTAGTTATAATTACATTGCATGCTTGTTCGATCAGATAGCAGTTGAGTTTGAAATTTTGTTCTTTTAAGTTATAGCATCTGATTACTAGCAGCTTCATTTACATTTATGAATAGCTACTTTAACTTGCCTCTTAGACATCACGCAAGTATAGTAAAACTATGACAGACTCATGTTTTATTCCAAAATAAAATATGCGCTTACGCCTTAAATTTGTTTGTGTGAATTGTTCACAATTTAATTCAAAATTAAATATATATTTTAACCGACAAAATATAACGACAATTTTCTGTCACCCTTCATTTATACAACTTCTGACTTTATAAATACAGAATAAAGTTCTTTCAACTTAGTTTGTGCAAGTTACGTGAAGATGCTTATTTTAAAGCTAAGAACAGATGGCAAATCCCGTAAAAGTGTTTATAATAAAACAGGGAGATCAAAAAAAAAGTTGTAAATTTTTTTTATTAAAAAAAAACATCTTATTTGCGGTTCTAAAAAATATATCCTTTGTGTAATACTATTAGTTTTACCACCCGCTACGAGGGCGCTGAGCTTCCACATCTTTTAGAACACGGTGTCGACAACTATCATCAATCATCCAAGAAGCCGTGGGCTATCCAACACCTATAATACGGGGAGATGAAAGTCTCTTACATAATTATATCTCTATCTTTTGCTGCCTACATAGCGTATTAGTATTTCCATTCTGACATTTTGCCAATTTCGTGTCGCTTATGAAACTGGTACTAGAATGAATGGTCTTGAGTATTTGTCATGAAGGCGTGATATTAAAATTCTGATCGTCTGATGAACATGTTTAAATTAATCATAGCCCTGTCAAATTCTAAATCTACACAGTACATTCTGATTAAATACCATTCATTGTACTTTATGCCCTATCAATAAAATAATCTAAGTTTTAATATTACACGCAAATTTTTTTATTGCGAGCAAGAGTAGTCGAGTTCGAGATTATTATCAAACTACAAAATTAATTGCTTAACTTTCTCTTTTACGTCATACTTGATTAAAATTGTCATCGTTCTTTAAAAGAGTTAATTTATAAAATTTTACGTGAATACAAAACTCGAGTATACGTTAAAAATATTTTGTCTTATATATTTTCAACATACGGTGACAGTAAAGTTCCCATATTTTTGCAAAAAAAAAAATTAATGTTCATGCTATGTACTTGTTTTTATTACCATTTTTAGTGTTTCTGATATTTTATGTACTTTAGATTTAATCATATTACATACATGTTTTAAATAATCCAATTTTTTAATATAATGTAATGTTTTAATCAAAGAAGGTATGATTTAAGTAAGTTATTTAAAAACTATTTGAATACATTATTGCATAAATATGTAGGTATATGTATATTTTTAAGGACATAGTACATTTTAAGGTTGTTGTTCTTTATGCATAAAGGGTGCTTGCAGTCACTTTTCAAATCCTAAATAAATAATACCTTATTCTTTTATTTTGTTTTTTTGCAGTATTTTTTTTTTATATTTCAGCTATTCTATTCAACTTAATACTTTATGCATGTAACTTGTTTGGCAATGATTTAAATCGAGTGGCCAAACTTGTAAGGATAGAATATCCAATTCTAAATTATTTGTATAAAACATAAAAAACAATTTTAAAAGCCCCTCTGTAGGCAGTGAATTTTTTAATTTGAAACTGCCGTCTTATTTTAAGTTGGTATAGCGGTTGGTAGTTCTTAAGTTATGCGCGCGTTATGCACAAAAAGACCGCTATTTATATAATAACCATTACAAATTTATGTGTAGTTGTAGTTAGACGCTTTTTGTGATTTTGTGAATATTCTTGTTTTATTTGTGTTTGGTCATCCTATAGTTATTTTAAAAATAAAATTAGTTTAAAATACCTCCTACACCTCTTAGAGTACAGGTGTATAAAGGTTTGCCTAATGTGCCTTTATTATCCGAACCCGTGATTAGTAGGTGGGGTACGTGGTTAATTTGTGTTGATTTTATAGCAAATAATTTTGAGAGGATTAAATATTTTTAATTTTCAGTTTCAAATGTTTCAAAAATTTATTACGGAAACGTTACTTATTCTTATTCAAACCTATTTCGTTTATATTGCATTCCTCAGATACTAAACAGAAAAAGTTAAATATTTTATTATTAAGTATTAAAAAATGAAGGTTATCAATAGCTTGTAGATATAAATACTATTATCAATATAAAAATTCTTTTGGTAATAATAATTTTAATTTACTGTTCGAACCCTCTTTCATAAACAAATTTAAAAATCCATAAAAGCATGTTTTTAGTGCATATTTTGAGTGTGTTTAGTACATATTTTAGAGTTCTTTAAGTGCATATTTTTCGAGCTTTAGTCCTAACAATCTGAAATATTTATAAAACATTTTGAAACAACACGTAGAACATTCTAGAAAAGTATGGAATTTTTGTGAAGTTTACAGAACCAGTTCATTTTGTTTGTGAAATGTTACGGGAGTGTAAAAAGTTCGCGCTGCAGTTCGATGAAAACAAATAACAGATCTCAATTAATATCAATTTTTCGATTTATGGACGGGACTGATATTATTGAACAAACACTATTTTCAGGGCCGGATTTAGGGGAGGGCAAGCGGGGCTACAGCCCCAGAGCCTCCACAAAAGAGGGGCCCCCACAATAGAGACTTCGGAAAAAAAAATTTGAAATTCAGACTAGTAAACACCAGTAAACAACTTTTCCTTTCATATTTTATTTCGCGTTTTACCTTTACCTACGGTACTTTGTTGTACAAACTTGATTACATGAAATATTAACAAAAATCGTCGATCTATATTTGTTTACTCCAATCAGGCAATCAGTAAAATTCATTTTATTTGGAAAATAATTTGGGGCTAAGGGGCGTCCACTCCTTTGTTGCCCCGAGGCCTCCAGACCTTTAAATCCGGCCCTGACTATTTTGCCAAGAACTTACTATTGGTGCGGATATTTTTTCTGTAGTCAACGCGTACCTAAAACAAAATAATTTAATATGACAGAATTCTTGTTCAATTTGTACAGACGGAGCAGCTGTTATGACATGTTGCATTAAGGGTTTCATAACTTGAGTTATAAGAAAATCCTGAAATACATACTAGCCGCTGCTTCTAGAACAGTCAAACTCTCATAATGAAAAGCGTTAAAAGTGATAGTTTTGCCTAGTGTTGCTACGATTAATTTTGTTAAGACGCGCCTTGTAAAATCTCGTTTTTTGATAAGCTGAACGAGCAAATGGGAGCTGAAAATAAAACATTATTGCATTCAGAGATTTGCTGGCTAGCAAGAGGAGAAATATTGCAATGTGTTTTGCAACTTAAAGAATAAATGAAATTATTTTTTAAAACTGAAAAACCTAAATTCTTGGAAATGCTTGATTGCATTACCTGAAAAGCCAAATTAGAGAAAAGTCTACAAAATCTTTAATATATGACATTAAGTATAAGAACCCGATATACATCGAATGCTGTTTCTTCTAACAAATAAAAGGTGATTATCGTAATCGACGGATGTCGAAGAAGTGAGATTCCTTTTCGGTGCTGATAATTAATAGGCCTTCAATTATTTCTCGAAGTTCATTCCTCCTTGTACTTAATTAGTTAAATCGGAACATGTGGCCAAAGCGTGGCGGAACGGCTGTCAAATTAATAAAGAAATTACAAAAGAATCTTAACAAACCGGATGCAAATATCTCACCCTGTGCCGAATAAATTACAATAAATTCGTAATTAACTTATAATTTCATGCCCATCACAGTGGATGTACTATTAAATCTTTGGATTAGGTCAATTAACGACACAAACCGTCTTAAGTAGTTGACAGCTTCAAAATGAATTCCGCAACATGTCAGTAACCAGAAAGATCGGCAGAGGACGTCAAAACTGAAATCTAATTTTAATTCGATATACAGGGTATTACGTTATGAAAATTTTGCACGTAACAAGCCTTTGGGAAAAAAGATTACGGTAAGTCGAGCATTCGCTCATTTTGGGCTGAGTCGAAACCTTGATTTATTTTGGGATTGAGTGGTTGTACGCGCCTTACTTCAAGCAGAGCGCTTGTTGAGTTTACGTAAGTACATTTTCATTTTCTATCTTAATTACTGTTGTTCTGGTGGGTCGCTACCGGAACTTCCCTCATTTCTTCAAAATAAAATGGTTTGGTTTCCGTGTAGTCAAAACATTTGGTCCTTTTTGAACTAGATATTCAAGAAATCCGTTTCTGTTCCATTCATTTCAATTGGTGTATTCAAGTTCATAACGTCATCATTCGCGCGATAAGTATTTATTTAAAAATTTACGTCGGTTTGATACGGGCTTTTCCGTTATTTGTATTTTTTGTACTTAAGTTATTAAATAGCACGAACAATGTTCGAAAGTGATTTGAATATCCTAGTGGTAACGAGGTAATAGGTCTTTGCTGACGTCACTAATAACGCTGATCCCTGTTCTAACATTTTTAAAAAGATGCAAAATTGCACAAATTTATGCTCGACAAATTGTTAATTTGCGAATCAAACTTTAGGAAAGTTTAGCGACAAATAATATTAATATTAATTAATATAAATTAAAAACTCTACTCTGGCTTAGAAAGTTCTGGTTTGTAACGAGACAACGCGAGTTCCTGAAATTTACAACAGATTGATTAAGCAATCTAATAAATTACGCGGGGACTTTAAACCCCTCGATCTCACCTTACTGATTTTGCATTCGACGCGCGACGTTTCCCATTTCATAACTAGTTGTCCGGAACCAGAAACGGGTATTTAAGCAACTGTATCATTAGCCGAGGCTCTCTCTCGTTCCGAGAATTTCTGTAACCTAAAACCAAACCTTATAGCTTAACCTGTAAACTTTGATAACCGACCCTGCGATCTACCTGTCAACCCTTAATTTCTAGTACGATATTAACCCGACAGCTTGCTATTCTTTCTGATTATTTTTCTGATTCTAATAATCGACCTACTAGTCTCTTGGACATTCTGCATTAACCTGCACCGTGCATAAGAAATTTCAACTGCTGTTTCTTCGAAAACTGACCTAGCTAAGGCAAGCTCATTTTCAGACAATCAATCATTCATTCCGTAAGTTTGCTTGTCATATACTTGTAATACTGTGGTAATCGAGTATATTCGCTGGTGGTATAGTAGGTGTAGGTGCATAATTCCCACGGTTGTTTATGCTGTAAGGTTTTAGACTAGCGAAATAATCGTGGTCGTTATACATACTACACGGTGGCAATAAGTCGAGGAAACTCTTAGAAAGAAGTTGGCTTGACTGCTACTAGCATTCGAGATAATCAACACTGAGCATACAAAAACCGGTTCTAAAATCACAAATCCGCGTTATTAATCAGATCAAACAACCATTTTCTCACCGATCCTTGTATATATTTCGTTTGAAGTAGACAACCTTAAGCAGGTAGCAACCCACTTCCGTAATTTGTGATAGTGATGAAGTAAATTCCATAAACTGAACAGCAGCAATTCAACCGTTGTTTTAACGAATAAATCAGTGTCAGTCTGACTAAAATTTATTTAACAGTAATTCAATTAATCAGAACCAATCACGTGGCAAAGTTATCATAAACGGTACCTACCAATATTCCTCCAAATCCGCATAATCTAAAAGCTTACAAAAAACACTCTAAACCCGCCCAAGTAATAATCACCTACAGTTTCGCGTAATTTCCGTAATCTCACCAACACCGGCTTCAAGCGTACCCGGAAAACGTCAACCAACATCTTGGTAAAAAGTATATCGGTATCTAAATGATTTAGTTCCAGACTCCGAGGCGGCGTAGGAGAAGTAAAGTTCCAGTGGCGTAGCACCCTGGAAGGATCCAAATTAAAGTATCAAAATTAAGAAACGTTTATTTGCTGTATAATGAGATGTAACATTTGATTTTTAGTTCCTATCAAATACACAAAAGTTTTAGAGATTTGGTTCACTCGATCCGGGCCATCCTTGCCTAGCTTTAAATGACACTGATAGCGTAATCTCTTTCTGGAAATGCAAAATCCGTTATTGCCAGTTTTGCATTAATCAAGGCAAATTATGAAATTGCTTTTTAAATCTTAAAAAACCGCTACGATAGGCGTCTAGCCGAAATGTATTTAAATAACATTCTAATTTTTAAGTTTCTTGTTTCACCTACTCAAGAAAGTCTCAGGTATGATGTTCAAGTACGCCAAAATGTAGCCAGTGGTTTAGCAGCATTTCTAATTCAAAATACTTCTCATGAGTTTGAATCTCGACGACAATCAGATGCTTTTCTTACTTATAAAGAACTTATTGAGTTTATCAATAGACAAATAAATAACCAAAATAAAAATGCTTATAACCGCTAATTCTGTTTTCCTTCGAGATAAGAAGGTTGCTTTACTTGCCAAGCTGCATTTTGCTACCTTGCTATTAAAACTAATAAATTTAATTCGTTTTTCTGTATATAAAAGTGATCACAGTATTACTTGGTGTCCTAAATTCCAACAAATTTCACGCGTTGTTTTAATTGTCTCGGAGGTCATTTAATAGCAAATTGTAAATCTGAGCTATTATGCGTGCATTATCACAGTTGCTCCTTACGTACTTTCTTTAATATCTCAAAACCTCATTCCGACTTGTCTTTCCGAACAAGATACTAGTCGAAAGCATCGACTAGTTGTTAAATATTTTCATGTAAGATAGAAATGCTTATCAGAGCTGATTTATTTCCTATAATCATTCCAAAAGGTTTCTTTATAGTTAAAGGTAATCCTTCAATTTTTCTTACTATATTTGGCGACGTTATTGTAGAACCTGTAAGTCTGAATTTGTTAACTTTTTCGTCTGTCTCTCTTCTAACTCTTCAGTCAAATCTTTCAGAATTCCTTGTTAAGTTCAGGGAAATTGGGAAAGTGCCCGTAGCAAAGATCCGTGATCCTGCTGACGAATGGTGCGAACGCTTGTTTAGCAATACTCATGCTAAAACCTCCAAACGTCAATATGTCGTCCTTCCATCTCTAAACCCCAATGTTGTCAAAGTTACTGCTAATTCAAAGTCATCGTTAACAGTCATTTTAAATTTAGACAAATGTTTAATTTCAGATCCTTCTTGGTATGCCGCTTATCAACAATTTATGTGTGAGTATCGAGACTAAAATCACATGTCTGTTGCTACTTCTTCTACGTCATATGTGCTTCGCCATCACTGTGATTATAAATGCAGGAACTAAGATTTGTGTTGTTTTTAACGGTTCGTCTTCTCTTCATGGTAGGTTTTTAAACTTTTAAGTGGTTCTAAGTTACAAAAGGACATTTTTGCTGTTCTGATAACTTTTAGACCAATCCGGTCGCTTTGTGTTGTGACATTTGCATCATGGATAGACAAATTTTGTTACGTCGTGAAGATCCTTGTTTACAACAAGTTTATTTGCGCAAATCTATTCATAATACCATCGTTGAATATGACCTAAAAGGGATAACGTACGGTTTAACTCTTTTAGCTCAACGATGCCTTCAACAATTAGTTGAAGACGAAGGTTCTCTCTATCCGGCGGCGTCCGTCGCCATCCTTAAAAATACGTATGTTGATGACGTGATAACTAGCATTTGAACCATCGGTGACGCACTAAGTCTACGCACCAAATTTACTGATCTTTTGGAAAAAGAAGGGTTTGAATTGTGAAAATGTTCTTGCAGTTTTAGTAGGTCTTCCTTAACACGCTTGCGGCAAATCAAAACCAACTTCCAAATATAAATATGTAGTATTCCAGAGTATATTCACGTAACTCAACATTAGCCTAGCTTATAAATAAAAATTAGTATTTGTTGCCACTAGTGACAACCTGGAATGGCACCCAATTATTTATTTGTTACCATATGTGGCAATATGGGCTTGACGGCCCTAAGTATGCAGGCATTTCTGTTTTTTAAGAATATTAAATTTTTTTAAGACTAAGCAAGTTCTAATTTACTTAATAATTTGCATTAATACTGTGATTAGAATTAGACATTCGGGTTAAGATGTCGCAAGATGAAAACTTATATTTAAGGGTGTAGAGTATTCTAAACTATCGAGATTATATTTCAATTAAGTTTTTAGTTTAGGTAATAGGAAAACAATAATTGTCTATTCTACAAAATTATTCAATTAGCTACGTTTTGCTTTATAAAGTAAATGTTTTGTTGTTGACAGAAAACATTATTACACATTATTAGAATTCAAAATTACGAATATGATAGAACAGATGTAACAATTTGATATAAATTATAATTACTCTAAGAATTTCATAAACGTTAACAAATAAATTTTTAA
Organism: Aquatica leii; assembly: GCA_035610365.1. Lineage (NCBI taxonomy): Eukaryota > Metazoa > Arthropoda > Insecta > Coleoptera > Lampyridae > Aquatica > Aquatica leii. The sequence goes on from CM069435.1 coordinate 70,833,651, forward strand.
AATATTTTTAGCTACGTAACTTGATTAGAATATTTTATCAATAGTTTAGATTTAAATAATTGGGGAGAGTTCGAAACGTATTAATATGCATTAACACATAGTTGAGTAATTACAAATATATTTATGTATTAAATAAATGATCGTGATTTTGACAAAACTATTACAAATTCGTCGAATAATATAGATAATAATGACGAATAAGTTTATGTTTTGGAAACAAATTCAAAATTACAAATGAATTAACTTAATTTCAATAGAATAAACTCAAGTTGAAGTTCTCTATTGGACGCGCATTGTAAAACTGAGGATAATCTCAGCAGTGATTTTAACAAAAGAACCCTTGCTTTGTTAAACACATACAAATTTCTAGGAGAATGAAAATTTTAAGCTTTCGTATAAATAACGAAGCCAACTCGAGTTTAGATGCCGTGTAAATACTAATACGTAACTTATTGAAATTCATAACCAAAGTTTTCTAAAGATCTCCAACGAATATGAGCTTTATGTTTATAATCCTTTAAGTTCGAGCTCTTAAGCAATTTTACTTTGAAACAAAAGCCATTCATTTCTTGTTAATACAAAATGTAATACAAACTATTATTTCATACAAGCTTTTAAAGCATTTTCGTATTTATGATTATGAAAATTTTGTGCCGTTTGCGCAAAATAGAGGGTGCGACTAAATTCATATAGAAATTGCGCAAGTTTGCAACTTAAAAATAAGCCGAGCTTCGAATGCGAGTTCTTGAAGTAAAACATGACGAGGAAGCCAGCTGGGGGTTGCAAACTTTAACTTTGCAAGAACGGCGTTCTTCTATGCGCAACACAAGTCTGGGAGGAAAGTTTTACAACATGTACTACGGTTTCACTCTACATATAAATTTCTTATATAAAATTTTGAATAGAAGATTCTAAAGATACAGCGGTATATGGAAACTTCTGAAGTTTATCGTCCGCAATATTAGTTTGTTCTTAAGTTTGTTTTTAGAACAAGCTCGAGTGTTACCGTTGTCTAAAAACTGAGATTAAACTGGAATTGTTTAACCGAAGAGAAACATATTGACGTCGGAAACAAATGGTTCTAACCGAATTCTACTTTTACAAACAAATTGTAGTATTATACAAGTCATGAAGGCGAGAACTGTATAAAACGTCTCGGTTGATAAACAGATCGAATGAGGCGTTTCCCGCTGGGGGAACTGCTTGGGGTATGCTTTACACTAGAAGGGCTCATGCAGAGCCGAACCCTCAAAGAGGGTGTTTATAAAATATTTATAAATTAACTAAATTGAACTCACACGAAGCGAAGTGTGTTATATGGCTGATTGACTTTATTGTAATTACATTTCTACTGTATTCGTTGAGCATTTAAAATCCATTTCGTTAATAATACCACAACCGTGATATACGACTTATCAAATAGGGAAAAGCGTAAAATACTTGTAATACCTTTAATATGTAAAAGCAATGGACTTTTTTTTTAAATTAATTATATTTAACCAATAGAGAATGCAATTTGAAACATGAAATACGTATAATTTGGTAGTTTAAATAAGCACCTGCGTGTCTGCGTGCGGTCCACGCACTCGTTAGAAATGATATTGTTGACAGGTTTACTCCATACTTAACTATTACACTCTGATATTATTTTAATTACTGTATCAACTATAATAATATATTTGTTTATTTAAAATGTAATTTGAATATTGATTTGTTTCTACTTCTACATACAAAAACCGTACCTTTAAGGTATATTTTTACTTTTTAATAATAATTACGAAAATGTATTTAAATAAAGCATTAATTAAAATGTTTTTTGAGTAGTTAGTTTACGCATAAAAAACTAGTCAAAACTTTTATTCAGAAATTATGCAGCAAAATTATATCTTGAGGAAGTTTACCTGTAATAAAGTTTCACTAAACGCTTTGTTTTTGTGTGGTTAAATTTAACAATTCTTGTTCTTAGAATAAATACTTACTTTTTTGTGTAGCAACGTTATCTAACAAGTTTTTTGTAGATCTAAATTTAGATATACAGTGTAACTCGATGATTACAACAAGGGGCAGTGTTTTTACGTATTAATCGGGTTGTAATAACCGATCCTAAATAGTTTTTTAAGTGAACAATGGTAATGCAAGTACATACATATAAGTGTATAATTCAGTTTATTAGTTATCGAAAAAGAACAAATACTAATACTTTTTAGAAAACTTTTGCGGTAACGTGCTGGTGAAAAGCAATAAAGAAAACTAAAGATAATTGGTTTGTCACATACAATATGATGTAACGCACATAATCTAAACAACATAATTTTTTGCTTAATTTGTATATTTTTTATTTACTCAAAATGCTATTTTTCGATGAATTGAGTAGCTTTGATCGCCAATTCGTATATATGAAATTTTACTAAATACCGTTTGAGGGAAGACGCATTCCTTTGAATTACTTTTAAATGCGCTACTGCATCCATTTACCTAAAATCCGTAACATAAGCGACGGTTATTGATGAAACACATTTACAAAAAACTTTTGAAAATAATACATTTACCTTAATTTTACAAACTAACAGAAAAATTGTTTCCTCAACATAAAATATATAAACATTGTATTTCTTTGCTAAAAATAACTAAATTTACAAATTGCTTGATCTATAAAATAAATCCACCAGTATTTGTTTATAATTTCACAAATTCTTCAATATTAAGACAATATTTGGCTGTGGAACTTTTACAACTACTGTAACCAGAAGTAAACACTTTTAGCATGTCCAGTTGGCAGTACTGAATTAGCGATCCCGCCAATTTCATGCTAATCAGTATTGTTTTGACAATGTGCGTCCAGTTGACATGTTTTATTAAACTACGCGCTAAGCTTGAGTGCATAAATTTTTAAGGTAATCAGCTTTATTTTACCTTCTTCTTCTTACCTTCTTTAACTTCTTTGTCATGAAATGCGCAAAAGCTGTTCTTCTAGCATTTGAGGTGAAACTCGTTGTATTTTATGGTGAGAATTACTGGTACATTAAGCTCATCACAGCGTCCCAATGTTTGTCAAAAATGATAAATACTAAGATACTATCCTTTTTGTAACAATATTCACGCGAGTTTTTAATAATGACCTTATAAAAGGAATTTTAGAATGATAAAAACCTATATACTGCACAGTTAAAATGTACCAGAGTCACCCCAATTACACGATTTAAAATACAAAGTTTGTCTTTCCTTGATGGATCTGGAAGTTTCTGTTTTTCACACAGATGATTAGGTTTCAATATGAGAAAAACGACATAAAAAACCTTTAGAGGCCGTTAGAGCGGAGATGAGCGTAATTTGGGCATTTAAAGTATTTAAAGTTCATAGGATGACTTTATCAGATAAACATAAAAAGAAGGCACCAATTTCGCAAAAACAGGATTACATTCTGTGTTTTTAAAAGATGAGGAAACACATTTGGTTAGCTGGGTGCTACATTTAGGGGAAGTAGGTTTTCCTGTAAACAAGGAGCAATTACTAGAGTGTGCAGTTGTTGCTGAAAGAACTGAGAAAGAAAAATCTGTTTACAATGAGAAAATTAGGTAGACACTGGTACAAAACATTTAGTAAACGGTATCCGGTACTCACACAACGTGTTTTACAAAATCTAACAAGAACTAAAGCAGGGGTTACGAAGGAAAACATAAAAAAATCGGTTTTAATTGCTACGAAACAGCTTTCTTCTTTAGTCCTGCAAACAATAAAGTTTTGATACAATTTTCTATACTGGATAATTCCCGTGTTGTTATTATTACACACGTTGAGCTTTCGTCACACGTCACAGTAGACAATTTTATAACCCGGAACAAACTGATTGATAGCGCCGGCGCCGTGAAGTTTTGCTTTAATACACCGACCCCCGATTAATAAAACTAGTTTTCAAATCTCCGATAATGGAAAACTAATAACTCGATTAATATTAAAAAGATTTTAAATTATTTCAATAGATTCTCTAATTTTTCGATGATAGTAACTTGAAACATTCGCCAAGATTTTAGTGTTTTCAAACATAATTTGATGACCCGTTTTTAGTGCGTGTTCCGCCACCACTGATTTCGAAAATTGCTTTAGACGATTACATCTTTGATGCTTTTTAATACGAATCCCCACGCTTCTAACCGTTTTTCTTATGTATGCACAAACACAATAGCAAGGAATGTTATAAACGCCGTCAGATTGAAAAGGAAAAACCTCCTTCACCGGATTTAAGAATTAATCCAATTTAAAAAGAGGAGAAAACCGAGTTACAATGTTGTGCTTAGACAACATTTTTCTTATGCGGTCTGTGCTATCTTTGACATATGGTAGATAAGCGAAAGACACTGGTTCAGACTTAGATTCCGTTTTTACTCTTGGTTTGGAAGACGTAAACTTTGTAAGAGACCGTTTAATAGTTTTTCTATTGTAATTGTTTGCGACTAACACCTTTGTTACCGTATAGGTAGGTTTTTGGTAAACTGCATGTGATAATGACTGGGAAGACATTTTATAAATATATATCACCGACCTATTATTCCATGGTTAAAAGTAAAACAGATCAATTTTTCCGTAATACTACCTCTTCATGAACACGTTTTGCAACTAACGTTAGCTCTGAGTTAGTTCTGTTCAAAAATGAGTTTGTTGTACTAACATTAGAATGTCTTCCGGGTTTGGACCGTGTCATAATTGCAACCGAAGCTGCCAACGTTTCGCCCACTTTCGTAAGGGGCTTCATCAGAGCGTGAGATAAATCGCAAAACTCAAACAAGCAATCGAAATCAAACTAAGAACTTCTCAAAAGTTAGGTTATCCACTTGTAAAACAAGCCATAACCTAAACTATGAAAAGGTAAGAAAGAAAACGATAACCTGAAAAAGCAAACGAAAATCTAACAAAGAACCACTACCGAGTTAGGTAATCAACTTGTGAACCAAGCCAGATTCTAAACTAGGTAGAAGTGACTAAGAAGAAATAGTCTCCGTATTTAAAGGAACAGGATCGTCACGGATGATTAAGCTCGACCCTGATTGGGTTACGGTTGCTAGGGAGCGTGTTTTTGTTAAATGACTAATAACCGGGAACCAAAGAGGGGATAGTTCGAAACCATGATCGCGATTGAAGTTATTGGGGTGTTTGATGATTTCTATGCTTTCTCGGAATTTCCTGTTGAAAAAGAATGGAGATTTGGCAATCAACGAAACATTATCAAAATCTATCTTGTGACCTGTAGTAAAATGATGTTCAGCGACCGCAGACTTGGAAGTATACCTTTTCCTTATACAACGATCATGTTCTGAAATGCGAGTAATGACAGAACGACCGGTTTCACCAATGTAGACTAAACCACAAGAACATGGAATTTGGTATACACCTTGAGATGAAAGTGTAGGAAATTTGTTTTTGGGAGAAGGAAGAATCTGAGAGATTTTGCCTGTCGAGTTGAATATGGGTTTAATACCATTCTTACGAAGGAGTTTCCTTATTTGATCTGTAACCTTGTGAATGTAGGGTAAAAAGGCCAATTTCGGGTTGGATTCGGGAGTAGAAATGTCCTTAGGTAATCGAGTACGTGGATGTAAACGAAGATTAATAACTCTATGAATATCTCGCTTGACATAACCATTGTTCACTAAGGTTCTAGTAAGATGACGGAGTTCTGAGTCTAGATTCTCAGGTTGACAAATAGAAAAGGCACGATGGACCAAAGATTCAATAACAGAACGTTTCTGTGCAGGATGATGATGAGACGAAGCATGAAGGTATCTGTCCGTATGGGTGGGTTTGCGATAAACAGAATGGCCTAGAAGTCCGTCGGGCTTACGAGTCACAAGAACGTCAAGAAATGGAAGAGAACCATTACTTTCGATTTCCATAGTAAATTTGATATCTAAGTGTTGATTGTTAAGATGATCAAGAAACTTAGACAATTCAAGATGACCATGAGACCAAACAATAAACGTGTCGTCAACATATCTAAACCACACTTTAGGTTTTAACATTGATGATTCCAAAGCAACCGTTTCAAAGGATTCCATAAAAATGTTAGCTACAACAGGTGATAGAGGAGAACCCATAGCAGCACCAGAAACTTGTTCGTAAAACTTATTATCAAATTGGAAGTAAGTAGAGGATAGACACTTTTCAATAAGAGGAACCAAACTCAAGTCCTTGCCATGTTGAGACAGAATCTGTTTGATGATAATAAGCGAATCCTTAATAGGAACTTTAGTAAAAAGTGAAGTAACATCAAAGCTCACGAGAAGATCTTGGGGTTCAAGTTTTATAGTTTCTAGACGTTGAATAAAATGCTGAGAGTTGAGGATGTGAGAAGAGGTTTTACCTGTAAACTCGCAAAGAATGTTGGACAAGAACTTGGCTAGCTTGTAAGTAGGAGATTGGATAGTACTGACGATAGGTCGAAAAGGAATACCTTGTTTGTGAATTTTGGGGAGTCCGTATAGACGAGGTGGTTTAGAATCTGATGGGGTAAGTCGACGTTTAGTTTCAGGAGGTAGATTGGAAGATTTGATGATTTGGCTAACCTCGCGTTCAATCCTCGAAGTGGGGTTATGGGTTAGAGGAGCGTAAGTTTCCTCAGACAAAATAAAATTGATTTTCGTAACATAATCAATTTGGTTCAAAACTACAGTGGCGTTGCCTTTGTCGGCTGGAAGAACAATAATATCAGGGTTCTTACGAAGACTTTTTAGAGCTGACTCTTCCGACTTAGAAATGTTGGATTTAGGAATTTTAGATAATTCAAGGATTTTGCCAGTGTTAATACGAATGGGATCTGAGATGTGGCGAGGAAGATGTCTTATAGAAGACTCAACAGCACATAGAATATCTTCTTTAGGAATACGTTTAGGAGCAACCGTAAAATTCAAACCCTTAGAGAGCACCGATTCCTGTTCTGAAGTAAGAACCAAACTAGATATCTAGTTTAGAATCTGGCTTGGTTCACAAGTTGATTACCTAACTCGGTAGTGGTTCTTTGTTAGATTTTCGTTTGCTTTTTCAGGTTATCGTTTTCTTTCTTACCTTTTCATAGTTTAGGTTATGGCTTGTTTTACAAGTGGATAACCTAACTTTTGAGAAGTTCTTAGTTTGATTTCGATTGCTTGTTTGAGTTTTGCGATTTATCTCACGCCCTGATGAAGCCCCTTACGAAAGTGGGCGAAACGTTGGCAGCTTCTGTTGCAATTATGACACGGTCCAAACCCGGAAGACATTCTAATGTTAGTATAGATTCCGGCCGTGGAAGCCTTCGCTATTACATGAGTTTGTTGCTATTTATTCAAACTTAACACATTTTTTGTAACCAATGAATGTAGCAGTTTCTCATCCATTAAAACAAATATGGAAAAGGAAAGTGCACAAATAACGACTTGACAATTTAGGAGAACGATTAAAACGCGAAAATTTCTCCTTTCATAAAACAAAGTCCTAACGGATTCAAAGCATTTGGTTTTTGGCCGCTTAATTTTAATGCGATAAAGTATTTTAAAGAAGGGAACCAAACCATAGCGCAACAGTAAACAAAAAAAATGTTAATGTGAGTAAATCATCTGCCATCGACTATTTAAAGTATGTGGAAGGGCACATAAATATAGAAAAACTAACCTTTTTAAATGCTTTTTAAAAGATTTGGATGGGAAACCAAGAACACAAAAATCTGTTTCATTTTTGGCGGAGCTTCAAAACAGAGTGTGAATCAGACCAAGCTACGAATGCAAATAGAATCGATTTTGATAGTCAATTTCAAAACACATTATTACTCAAGGTTAGTTAACCTGCATTAGGTTAAACACCTGAATATTGTTTTATTTTTTTCATGTTTTCGCAGACTTGCAACGCATGGTAGAAGCAATGCATTACAGGAAGCCTCCATGAAATTGACTCCTGACGAAATAAGGCGTATTCTAAGTGAGGCAGCTTGAAAATTGCTTAACATCTTTTGTAATTTTTATTAACACTTTGCAGTTACTGACGAAATACATTCAAAAGTTTTGCAAGAAATACATGAAAGTGCATGCATAACAGAGTCATTGAATAAAAAACTTACGGTCGACGATAGAAGTCCTATTAGTGACACGCAGAAGCAACAGATTAGAAGCAAATTAGCAAAAATGCTTCAGAATTTCCACATTACGGCAATCCAACCTTTAATTAACATTGAGGATATACCGGAAGGTGTTCCTACTTCATTAAATCAATTTTTTTGCTCAAAGACTCCAAAATCCTTATCTATAAAAAAGAAGCAGAAGTAATAGCAGTAACAACTTCAGCGCAGTGGCAAAACTATTACAAAAGAAAGAAGACAAAAAGTTACAAAAACCAAATGAAATGGAAGTTAAGAAAAAGAAATTAGAAGAAAACAAACGTGCAAAAGACAGCAGCAAAAAGAAACAAACTGAAATAGAAAAAACAATTCGAGCTGGTTCTGTCCAGTTTATGAAAAGGATGTGATTTAAAGCATGATACGGTGGATAAGATGCATTGTGTTTAGCTTCCAATAATAATATTTAATTTAAATTATTTTTGTTATCTAGGTTGGTACTTTTATACGTAAAAAACCTTGTTTACTCGAAGGTGTAGGGTAACTTATCTTTTATTTATTTATACGATGTACTGTCCCCATTTTCATTATATTTATACCTTTTTTCTCTAAAATCTTGTTAATGGTTTTGTCCCAGGTTGTAGCCGGACTGACCATATTCCTTTTTCGTCATTCTTTTGCTTCCCTTATCGGTTTAACTGATCTCTCACTACTAATTCTTATTAAGTGTTTTAACCATTTTAACTGATTTTTTCTATTTTCATCATTATTGGTTCAACTTGTAGTCTTGTTCTTAAGTCGTCATTGCGTAGTCCATCCTATCTTTTGACTTCTAGGATTTTCCTTAGAAGTTGCATTTATAGGTCTGTATTTTTTCCTTTAATTTTTTTATTAGTACCTAACTCTCAGATCCATATATTAAGAAAGGCACAAATATTGTGTTGTAAACACTTATCTTTGTTCTGCATGATGCCTCTTTCTTTCTTATGAATGTACTCTTAATGGCGTGGTATAGTTCAAAGCACTCTCAATTCTCTTGTTGATCTCAGTATTTTGTGTATTTATGTAGATTCCTAAGTATTTGAAGTTTTTTTTTCTCTATTTTTATGTTGTGTAACTTGGTATTAAATAATTTCTTCTCTTTGCTGGTACTTGTTACTTTAATTTTCCCGATGTTAATTCTTAGGTTTTTCTTTCCAGATTTTAAAGTTTTTTGTTATCCTCATCTCGTTTTTTTTTGCAAATATTACAAGGTCATCAGCAAACAAACAATTCCCTATGTCCCATGTTGAATGTTTTTTTTTCTAATGTCTTTAGTGATATCATTTATGACTAGGTTGAACAAGATCGAACTTAACACTCCTCCCTGTCTTAATCCCGCATTAGCTGTGAATTCCTTTGATTCCATATTATCCGTCCTTACATATATTCTGTTTGTCTTATGTAGACTCATTATTGCTCTTGTTAAAAATCTCGGCACTCTTCTGTTTGTCAGAGCGGATTCTAGTTTTACTCGTAAACCTTCAAAGCTACGCTAATTAGGGTTATTCCGCAGTAATTTTTGCAGTATTGCTTATCCCTTTTTTTGAAGATTGGCAAAATTATTCTTACTTCCCAGTCTTTGGGCACCTTTTTTTCATGTTTTTTAACATTTCTGATGATATCTTATCATCTGCTGCGGTTTCTCTGTTCTTTAGTGTTGTTATTGTTTCTTTGAGCTTATCGTTTATTTGGGATTCGTTTGTTTCTATTTCCATTTAGTCGATATTGTCATTTTCTTCTCTGCTTTCGCTTGTAGGTAGGAGATTATTAAAATATGTCTTTCATATTTCTATTATATAATTTTTGTTCACCAACACATTATGTGGGTCTTTAATTTGTTTTGCATTTTGGTATGATTTTTTTTCTTAGGATTTCATCATTTTGTAGAAAAATTTATATTGCCATTTTTTTCCATCTTTGTTCCAAATTCTTTCCATGTTGTTTTCTTTGCTTTCATCTTTTACTTTTTTTCTCTGTAGTTTATATTTTTTGTATTTTTCTATCTCTTTAAAACTGAGATACGTTTTCTACTTTTGCTTTTGATTTTAACTTAATTTTTAATTTCACTGTTCTACCAGTGCGTCTGTTTTTGTTGTCTATTAATTTTTATTGTTCTACATATTTTTTTGACTGCTTTTAAGAGTGTGTTTTTAAGTGTAAAGTAATTTTGTTCTAATTCCACGTCTTCCGTAGTAACTGTGTTTTTGTACTTTCTTTCTGAATTTTCAAGCTATTGAATGATCCTTTAATTTGTTTGACCTAGTTGATATTTTAGTTCTTGTTGTTCTTTTTGTACTTGTTTTGTCTTTATTTTCCACTTTCTTGTCTACTATTTTTGTTTTGGCCATAAGTAAAAAATAGCCGTTGTAGATCTCAGCTCTCCTTTTGACTCTGACATCTGATATTTTTTGTCTTATTTCTCTGTTTATCAGTATATAATCTATTATTGATTTTTCATTTCTAGTTTAAGCGACTCTAGTAAACTTGTAAATATTCTTGTGTTAGAAGAAAGTGTTCATTACTAGTAGTTATCTATGCAACGTTTAATTATTTGTGTGTTGTCATCCTTTAGTCCTACTCTTCCATTTCTAAGACAATTACTGTACCATTGCAATGATCTACTACATCTGTGGTTTCTTTCTAAAAGTTTTACTTTATTGTTGCAAGCTTGTCTGTGTTAGAACCGTACAATACTATGATGTTTATAATTCCATCGTCTCTCGTTTCCACCTGAATTTATTAAAATCTTTCTGATATAAATTGCTATTTTTTTATATTTTTGCTTATATGTTTTTTTACGTAGCATCCAACGCCGCCTTTAGCTGTTTCTGTTTGTTTTACTCCGCTCAACAGTGTACTATGTATCCATTTTCGATCTCTCGTACTTGTGTTCCTTTCTTTTTTTGTTTCAGAGATTGCTAATGCAGTTATATTAATTCTTCCAAATTTATCTAAGAGTTTTTGTCTTTTACATTTAATCTCCTTATGTTCCACGTTGCGATTCTCTTCTTTCTGTTTGCTGTTTTATTTTTTGTTTTATTTATTACATGTAAATCATTTCCATTGCCATTGCTATTGCTTTTTTCATTATTGGCTGTTATTTTATCTTAATTAAAAGTTTTTGTTGTCCTCGTTTGCTTCTGAAAGCTATCGCTTCCTGGACATCTTTTGTTTGAAGTTGTTTTAGGTCTGTTACTGTCTTCCTCTGATTTTTTCCATTTTTTTGTGTGGTTTATGATTTGATCCTTACATTTTTATTAATTATTAGCTTGTTACACTTTATTTGCGCACTGTACCCTTCTTTTTTTGTATTTTTTATTTGTGGAACTAGTCATCTTGTTTCTTTTATTACGTTCTTAGGGTAGTCTCTATCTATCTATATTTTTGTTTCTTTCAGATTCTTTGCACTTTGTAAGATGTTTGATCTGGTAACTTTTTATCTTATTTTTTTTTTGTCATTTGCTTCATCAATGTAGACCTTTATCTTCTGATTTACTGTTTCTATTTTGGTTTTTGTTATGTTCTTATTTTCCACTGCTATTCCTTTAATTACGATAATTTTTTCTAAATTTCTTTCTCTAGGTGATCTATACGTTCTTCTTGCTTCTCAATTGTTCTTTCAATTTTGTATTTTTTCGATATTTTCATCACTGCATCGTTCATTTTCTCCTTTAGTATTTTCATATTTTTACTTATTTGTTTAAACATTCCTTCAATTTTCTCCATATTGGCCATCTTGAATTTTGCCAAAGATTGCGTAAAAGGCAGACTCCGGTCGACTCGTCAGAAGTTTTGCCCTTATCTATTATCAACTCTTTTTCCTTTTCTTCTTTTCAGTCCAATCAGGTATTCACCCTCTATCTGCTGTATAATTAGAATACTGCTTATTTTTCACTACATTTGTATTTTCTTCTCTGCCGGGATTCCGTGGTGGTTATTTTCCTCACCATATAACTGAGGTACCTTTAATCATTTGTTAATTTTGTTAGAAAATTTTTATCATTATGAGATAGTCAAAACCAAAACAATAAGATCGGCCGATGTGTTTGTTGTTGCATTCTTAGCTGATCAATGGTAAGTACAACTAATGAGAATCATTATATTCTATTTATTTATTCGAATCAATACAATGAATGCTATGACGAACACAGGTTCACGAGATGATGGACTCTCGAGAAGAGGCAGTTTCTCCTATACGAATAGTGATACAAGCTCAAATTTCTCCTTTTCACAGAAAAACAAAAATACTATTTGAGAACTGAGCCAATTCAACAAATGTAACCATATCTACACATACATATCTATATGTCATAAAATATAATGTTTCAATTGATGCTCGAGCCTCCGATTCAAACACTAACGTTCTTAACATGATGAAAATTGGTACATGTACCTTAGTTTTGGCATTGAGTGCATTAAAAATACCAGAACAAAAAATTTCAAACAAGTAAATAGAAAATAAATTAGCAGATGGTTTATATCTTATTTACATTTAGGTTTAAATTGATTTAGCTCAGAACATAGCAAAACATTCTTGGTTAAATGTTTTCGTTTTTTAACAAAGATAGGATGCATGACTTTTTGAAAACTACTGATTCAAACTAGAAAAATATTAATTAAAAACAATGCAAATTTTTCATTTAGATGGAAGTAGAGTATCAACAGTTACGAGTAGTCTGTGTGTTGTAGCTCAAAAAGTTTTTTTAAGATTATCAAGACTAATTACTTTATAAAAATTGTGCAAACATCGAAGAAGAATCTGAAAAATGTAATCTTTCTAATATAAGTGTAACTGATATTTCTTGCATAAAAATAGAGATGATTTACAGTATCTCCACTACTCACTATTTAATTCAAGATAGAACAAGCGCGAGTATAGGCTTTTTTAAATCTTTATGGGTGGTTTATTATTCTCTGATAATTGCTTTAATTTCTAATAAGATAATCTATTTTTGTAAACAATAAATACTTTTTATAAATCACTTACAATTACATTTACTTTTACATTACAATTATTCATTTTTACCACACACTGGGTGAATGTATCTGAAGCTTCAGAAAGATACCACCAAATGCAACTTTTTCTGAATTATCCTAAAAGTCAATGACCTAATTATCTAATGTATTTTTTCAATATTTTAATTATTCCTTAAAAACCCAATGGAACATTTATTTAAATTAATTTTTATCTTTAATTTAGTTTCACTTATGTTACGCAGTTTGACGTTTGAACAATACAATATTTACTAAAACGTATTATAAAAATGCACATTCTCGTTTTTATTTATTTTTGTGTATTTAACGTTATTAACAGTACCTAATCTAATAATTGTCAAACTAATATTTCTAAAATGAATTTAAAAAAAAATAATTAGTATTTGTAGGCGTTAAAAATTTAGATAGTAGCTACGTGTTTTAGTAAATTTAAAAATATTTTTTTAATTTGTTTACATTATATTGTTCGCAATAAATAATTTATTCGTTAAGAAATTACTTTGGAAAACGCGTAATTAACCTAGATGGAAAATTGGCAGTCACGAAAAAAGTTTTTGCTGTAATCATAATGATTAAAAAACTTGTTGTAGTATAAAACTTAACTTTTAAATTAATTTTACACATTTTTAAAGTAAAATTGCTAATTAACGTTAAAATAATTTAAAAAAATTACCTGAAAAGTAGGAACGCGTATATTATCTTTTACAGTAAATTAAATTAAAAAAAAACACTAAGTAGGAAGTGCAATTTTCGGTCTAAAAAAACATGTAACATTAATGCAGATAAATTCGCATGCTGAAATAAATTTGCATAATTCTATACATTACGGCGATTAACTCGAACCATTACTAACTCAAACATACAATTTACCTATAGTTGATAATTTTCTGATATAAGTTACGCTCGAAAATAAGATATAATTATTATTTGTTGAAGTTCATGTTTAATGATAACGACTTCCAGTTTGGTACACTTGTATCTTACATGTTATAATAAGGGGTAAAGCTATACTAAGTTTAGATTGTCGACCACAAGCCGCACTGGCGCCACTTGCTAGAGAATAGGAAGTTTACACCATTTCGTACAGATTATTTATTGAAACTGTTATTACTTTATCGTATTTGTCTAAACATTTAGTTCCCCTACTTACTGCGTAATGGTTTGGTTAATAACAGGAAATTTTCGAAAATAATATTAAGTCTGTTTTTAATTAACGTAATTATAACAAAATCAATAACGAAGAAGTTTGATCAAGTTCTTCATTTTAATTAAGTTTCAACAGAACAAAATCTCGTTTTAAAACAGAAAACTGAATATTCTTATGCACAGTGCTTGTTTTAACAAAGACGCTTTTCGATATGAGAAGCATAAACGACAGATAAACAAAATGGGAAAACGAGTAGCTTCAACAATCTTCTCTTTAAACACAGCTAACTTAATTAACAAGACATTAAAAGTTTCAAACAGCCTGCAGATGTGATTTGGTTTTAACAACTCAGTACAGTTATCCAATTATGATTAAAAGGTTAGTAAGAACGTATTAATTAGTTAGCGAGGGTTGCTAATGCACACCCCTCTCGATATCTCAGCAATAAATCACATTAGTCAGCTAATCCTCTGCTCCAAACAGTGTCGCTGTTGTCGCAAGGGAGATCACTCATAAAGATTATAGATTGCCATACTACGTTTTGTTGACAATCAAAACGGCATTTTAAGAAAGTAACTTAAAACTTAAAAACGAAATAATTACTTTAAAATAATTACATATATTAAAATGTATAGTTGAACACGTTGACTGGTTTTAAAAGTGTAATGTATTAATATAACCCATTTAGCAGTTTCATCCAACCCTAAAACACTACAACAAATCCTTTGAAAAGGGGCGAATTCCCAATAGATGTAGCGAGTGTTGGAGGTGATAGGCCTTCCCAAGGGCCCCACTGTCTCTAAGGCTAATCCATTTTTCCAATATACACGTCATTTATATGTACTATCAGGAGATTACTAGATTACTTAAAAGTATGAATGTATATAAATGAATATATACATTTAAGCAATTTAAAGACGTTTTTATTAAATCTCCCCTTTCTAATTCATGTCTTGTCATTGATAATAAAACACGTGTTTATATAAAGTATCTCGTTTCTATAATGCATATATTTAAAAAAAACTAACGGCAACAATTATTGTACTACACAAATACTACACAGAAAGTCTGAGCTTAAATAAAAAAAAATATATTGCAAAATTGTCTCACATAATATGTTTGTGAGGTAATATAGAAATCGCTTTAACATTATGAAAAACGTGCCGTATATTTTTTTTTAATGCAACCTAATAATAATTTTCAGTTTGTAATTTTTTAAGTAATATATAACGTTAAGTTGTGGTTGTGTAAGTTCTATGCTGTAAACCGTAAATCGTAAGAGAAAAAAAAACAAAACAATCTCTTTTGACAAAATTAAATGTGATGAAAACGGTGTACAGTTCAATAAATATTGCAATTTCTAGATTGACACCTAAATGGCAAATATAGAAAAAAAAGGCGCCGCCTGCATCATTCCGTGTATCTAAATAAGTATTCTGATTGCAGGAATGATTGACAGATGCACTGCAGTCAACGTAATATTGAATAAGGGTGGCAAACGTCAGGGTAAAATAAAACAGCGACAGTGTGGCCTTTGGGAAAATATGTCAATCACATCTACAGCCTTTTTGTATTTACGTATACAGCATCTGTTCATGTTTTCAAAAGTTAACTGATGTCTCTATTATTGTACTTCGGTGTTTGTTATAATCTTTTAAGTATATTACAAGTTGTAAAAATCTTAAATCGAATTTATAATTTGCAGTTGTTGACAATTATTGTATTCTTGTTGCTGGTGCCACGTTCATTCAATTTTCAAACGTTTTTGAACATACAGGGTGAACCTAAGCTGACGGGTCAATCTATAGTCAATCCTAAGCTGAAATTTAGGTAAAAGCTTAAACAAAATTTAAAATAGAAAACGATTTTTTTAATGTTCGTTTAAATTAATTTTAACATTATACTAAAAACTATTCAAATTTTAGCGATTAAAAAATATTAATATTTAAATTGTAATTAATTAAATTTCTTTTGCTTGTAAAATTTTAGTCTAGTAGCTTTGTATAATTTTTATCATTAGCATTAATAAATCAAACTTAAGTATAAAATATTAAAAGTACGTAGAAAAAGCGTTTTAATGTTTGTATAAGTAAATGTGCATTATTAGAGTTTAGATATACAAAAAATGATTGTGTTTTGAGTATCTAATAGAAATTGATTTTATCAAATTTGTTTTTTAATAATGATTAAAACATTGTTTGTTCTTAAATTTATAAAATATTAAAAATTGTTTTAGTTTCTGCTAACTAAGAAAACCAAACAACCTATTCTTAAAATTTTTTAAAAAAATAATAAACTGATTTTTTTACAAAATCTATAAGTTGATTTATTTTTTTTAATAAGAATTTGAAAGCTTTACTGATAAAAAACAACGTATTTAAATAAATCTGAGGCTAAACGCCATTTCGTAGGAACGGAGCTACGTACGAGTTAATCCACATGTAGGAAACTATGAAGTTGTTAGTTAGATAGTAAATATTACAACCGCGAATTTCAAAAAATGTATTTGAATTAAACGCGGTATAATATTTCTAAATGTACTACGCAAGTGCAAAAATTTGTTTATATAATTGCAGAAACCATCTTAAAAACCAGTGGACAGCTGTTTCGTCCTATTTGGACTCCTCAGCACAGTCTTCCAGTGCTTAAAACTAATCATTTAATGCTTTTTGAGTTTCTTATGGTATGCTATTAAAACCCTGTAAAAGCATGCAAATCAATTACCTTTTAGCCGTTAACTTTGTCATGCTATTCTACAACATAGGAAAATACTACATTGGCACTATTTTAAAGCATTATAATGGAACGTGAAAATTTCTATCTTTGGCCTGCTTTTGTACAACGTCTAATAGGACTCTATAAGCACTAACTGTACAGCATTCTACTGGAGTGTCAAAACCTATCTCTAAACATAAACCATTCTACTGCTACAGGAAGGCTTTCAGTAATATCAATACTGCCTCTATCCTTCTAAAAGCATTATTATGGAACCTATTTGGTTTTTTGGGGATAATGTGGGAATTGGTGGTCAACACTGAGAGAAAGCGTTTTGACGTGGTAGGAGTTTTTATACAGTACAAAAAAAATTAAATGCAAAAATCGTGAAAGTAGCACGGCTCGAAAACCGGTCTTTGTTATACGGTACAAGTCGAGAATATCAGGGTACGATAACAAGTATTTGTTAGTCGGTTATTCGGATTTTTGGTATCACGATTGGTTCAAGAAAGAGTTAGTCAAGTACAAAGCATTAAGTCGCAAAATATTAATTAGGTAAACACAGGTAAACGGTTCTACTAGCAATAAGTGGTGGAAGAAAGAGTATCTACCAAGAACGGGTCGCGGCAGAGAAGGAAATTTTTAGTTTTGACGGCGGCTTTTATTCTGTGTTTCGTAATGGTGGAAAGATTATTAGGCAGGAGAAAGTTGCGCGTTATGAAGCGGTAAATGTAGTCTGCAGTCAAAAGTTTAAAGCTCACGCGTAATTGTTACAGATTTATATATAATTTTAAAAACAGTTGGAGCTACTTTTTCCGTTTTGTTACATACCACCGTCTTCTGGGCAAAAACATGAAAACGGGCGATTGCTGGAAAATGTTGACTTAATCTTATGTTTTTACCTACAGTAACTGGCGGCGGTTTAATTATTAATGGGTTGACATCAGATATCTTAATGTATACTTGTCGGTTCGGTACAGCAACTAACTAGAAAAACAAATTTGATGGCGGCTGTTTTTGAGTTGCTATTGCAATGTGTGGCGTAAAAGGTTCTTTATTTAAGGGCGCTAGAAAACAGCGGGGTTTTGGTACAGGGTTCGGTGGTTCTAACAGCATAGCTTTGAACATTGGGTAACTCTAAATTTTTAAATTAGACGGCGGGTAGTTTAACGTTGAAGACAGTTTTTTTTCTGCTTGGCTCGGTACGGTACTTGAACTGGGGGATCAGTTTATGCAATAAATAGATCAATTTTCTCTTGCAACAAATTGTTGTCTACTAGCGTAGCATTATGCAATCTTTGCAATCCGGTGCAATTTGACGCAATTTGATGCAATCTACTGCAATCTGATGCAATCTGATTCAATATAATGCAATTCAATGTAATTTAATGCGATCTGGTGCAATCTGATGCAATCTGTTACAATTCGGTGCAATTTAATTCAATTTGGTACAACCCTGTGCAAATTGATGCAATCTGGTGCAATTTGATACAATCTGGTGCAATTCGGTACAATTTGACGCAATTCCGTGCATTTAATGCAATCTGGTGCAATCCGGTGAAATGTGATGCAATCTGGTGCAATATGATGCAGTTCAATGCAATCTAATATCATTTGATGCACTTTGATGAAATCCGATGCAATTTGATGCAGTCTGGTGCAATTTGGTGAAATTTAAAGCAAGCGAATGCAATCGAGTGTAACTTGATACAATCTGATGCAATTCGATGCAATTTGTTGCAATCCGGTGCATTTGGATGCATTGTAGTGCAATCTGATGCAATCCGATACAATTTAATGCAATATGATTCAATCCTGCAATTTTATGCCATCTAGTGCAATTCTATGCCATCTGGTGTGATCCGGTGCAATTTAATGCAATCAGGTGCAATTTGATTCAATGCGATGCAATTTGATTAAATCCGATGCAATTTGATGCAATCTGGTGTAATACGGTGCAATTTGATGTAATCTGATGCAATCTGATGCAATCTAATACAAATTAATTTGATGGTTCAATCCAATGTAATTTGATGCAATATGATGTTACGTACGAAATTCGTATTACGTACGACTGTGTATATCGACTTGAAATTAGATTCGGGTTTTGACGCCCTCTACCGATCGTTTTCTCGTGGTTGTCATTTGACAAAAAATCGTCATACAGTGAATTGCATAAAATGGCCTGTGCGTGTTGAATATTTCTTGTAGCCGATGCCATCCGGAATAATGGAAATCCAATTGTAATTATATTAATTATATAGAATATTTGAAGCGTTACAGGGTAAGCTATTGCTGTCGTTTACTAAAATTCGTTCGTAATTTTTTCTTCATTTTAACAGCCATTTTTTCTCCACTTTGAGCATATGCACGTTTTCGATAAAGGGGATATTTGAATAATAATCTTTATTAAGCAATCACGTTATCGTACACGTGCGCTTTTGGAAGGCAGTTTCCACGCCACGAAAACGGGGTCTCGCTAATCCTTCCCGGGGAAGATATTACTACACGTGGATGACACGACTGGGTTATTAGCCACCTGTTCTACGTTATTATTTATCTGATTCAATACACAGAAGTACTGTTGAATACCAAAGGCCGACGTTGATCGTGTTATCAGCCACATGTTTTGATTCGCTGCGTACAGTAGTCGATACACCGGTTTTTATATATATTTAATGAATTATTAATACTAATTGTTTTAGCCTAATATCCTTTGTGAGTTGGTGTGTGACACGATTCGTGTTTAATGTTTATTACAGGCCACTGAAGGGGAAAAACGTTTTTTTTTCGTGCTAGTGGATGCTGAACTTTGGGTGAGTTACTTTAATTAATCTTATGTATATCGTTGTCACGAAAAATTACTCACAAACTTTTGATTCATATTAACGTTCGTAAATGCATGTAATGTGTAGCTACCGATAAGGTAATTATAATCATTGAATTCACTGTATCGCATACTGTGTGTAGGTGAAGGATATTTACTTCGATTTACTTTAATTGTGTGTGGTGGGTTGCCGATACTGTAGGCATCTACGTACTGAATCTTTTATATAATTTTATAAATTTACTTGTTACGAAATCAAAGTTTAATACCGTTGTTAATGGTTATTTTTAATTCTTCTAGTCTTTAGTATCTCCGAATTCGATGTATAGCGACTATTTTGTTACTATAAGTTAAACTGTGATATCTGTTAACTATAATCTGAAAGTGATTAAATTTGTTAATTCTCTCTCTTATGGTTATTGTTCCCTACGAACTAATTTGGACTACTCGAACAGCCGAGTAGAGGGATTACGAACCTTCTAGTGTGTTACAAGTTTGAACCGTTCTGTTGTGAGCGAAACAGAAGTGTTGCTTTGGATCAGCTCTGGCGCCCTGAAACATCTTTTCTGTATTTATTGTGGACTTTCCCTTCTCCGACTATTGTGAGTTGGCCGTGCAAAGTTCGTAAAACCAAGAAGCTTGTAACAATGATACAATTAGATGCAATCTGGTGCAATCCGGTGACATTTGCTGAAACTCGGTGCAATTTAATGCAATCCGATGCATTTTGATGCAATCCGGTAAAATTTGATGCGTCCTAGTGCAATCTGATGCAAACCGATACAATATAATGCAATATGGTGCAATCTTGCAATTTTATGCAATCTAGTGCAATCTGATGCAATCCCATGCAATTTAATAAAACCCGATGCAATTTGATGTTATCTGGTGCAATCTGATGCAATCTGGTGCAATTCGGTACAACTTGATGCAATTTAGTGCAACCCTGTTCAAATTGATGCTGTATGGTGCAATTTGTTATAATCTGGTGGAATTTGATGCAAACTGGTTCAATCCGACGGAACCTGCTGCAATCGGATGTAAGTAGATACAATCTGGTAAAAGCCGGTACATTTTGATGCAATTCGGTGAAGTTTAATACAATCCGATGCAATTTTGATGCAATCTGTTGCAATTCGTTGCAATTTGATGCAATTTTGTGCAATTTGATACAGTCTAGTGCAAATTGATGCAAACTGGTTCAATCCGGTACAATTTGATGCAAATCGGTGCAATTTATTGCAATCCTATGCAATATGATGCAATCCGGTGCAATCTAATGCCATCCGGTGCAATTTGATGCAACTTAATTCAATACGTGCAATTTTCTGCAATCCGATGTAATTTGAAACTTGGTGGTTCAATCCGATGGAATCTGATGCAATTAGATGCAATATGGTGCAAACCGGTAACATTTGATGAAATCTGGTGCAATTTAATGCAATCCGATGCAATTTAATCCAATCCGTTGAAATTTGATGCAATCTGGTGCAATTTGGTACAATTTAATGCAATCCGGTGCAATTCAATGCAATATGATGCAATCCGGTGCAATTTGTTGCAATCTGGTGCAATCTGATGCAATATAGTGCCATTTGGTGCAATTTGAAGCAATTTAGTGCAATACGATGCAATTCGCTGCAATCCGATGAAATTTGATGCAATCTGATGCAATGTGATGCAATTTGCTACAACCCTGTGCAAATTAATGCAATATGGTGCAATTTGATACAATCTAGTGCAATTTGATGCAATCTGATGCAATCTGATTCAATCTGGTGCAATAAGATACAGTTTAATGAAATCTGGTGCAATCTGATGCAATCCGATGCAATCTGGTACAATCTGATGCAATATATTGCAACATGACGCAATCGAGAGAAATTCGGTGCAATCAGGTGCAATCCGGTACATTTTGATGCAATCAAGTGCGATTTAATGCAATCCAATGCAATTAGATGCAATTTAGTTTAATTTGATCTAATAAGGTAATAAGGTGCAATCTGATGCAATCCGATGCAGTTTGATGAAATCTGGTGCGATTCGGTGCAATTTAGTGCAATATGGTGAAATTTGATGCAATATGGTGCAATTTGATGCAATCTAGTGCAATCCGGTGGAATTTGATTCAGTTTGGGTTAATCTTAAGCAAGCCGATGGAATCTGGTGCCATCCGGTGCAAGCTGATGCAATTTTGTAAAATCAGGTGCAATTTGATGCAATCAAGTCCTTGAAAATCTCTGGTTCTACTTCTGAAGAAAAAAGATAAGTTTTATCGTATGTGTTTTGACGGTCGTAAATTAAATGAAGTACTTGTTCGTGACTTCTATCTGTTGCCTAGGATCGACTCTATCTTAAATAAACTTCGTGATAGCAAATTTCTTTCCGCAATTGATTTAAAACAAGACTTCTTTTAAATTACTTTAGATATCGATTCGCGTCTTAACACTTTGTTTACTGTTCATGATGAAGATTTTTTTGAGTTCCAACCGATGCCTTCTAGTTTGTGTAATAGTGCTCAGTCAATGCAGAGACTGATGGATAGAGCACTTGGTCCAGAACTTGACTCATTTGTTTTCGTTTATCTTGATGATATAATTATCGCCACTCTTACTTTTGAAAAACATTTAGAAGTTCTTAATTGGGTTTTGTTAAAGATTAAAGAAGCTAATTTGTCTATAAACTTTAAAAAGTATAAATTTAGACGTGATTCTCTTGTTTTTGTTAGTTTTGTAGTTAATAAAGATGGTTTGCGTATCGATCCTAAAAAGGTTCAGTCAATTTTAGTAGCTCCCGTTTCTAAAAATACTACCGAAGTTCGTAGAGTAATAAGTTTATTACAGTATTATCGTCGTTTTAGGAAATATTTCTTTACTATCAAGGCTTCTATTTATGCTCTCTTACATGGTAATCCTAAAGCATAATCTATTGTATAGATTTTTGAAGCTGACCAAGTGTTTTCTATTTTAAACAAACTATTGAATTCTGCTCTTCTCTTATCTAGCCCTGATTTTTCTAATCTTTTTTTTATTCAAACTGATGCTTCTGATGTTGGTCTAGGCCCTGTACTTTTTCAAGAAGCTAATGGTTTTAAACATCCTGTAGCCTATGCGCGTCGTACATTAACTAAAGCTGCGAGAAAATATACCGTTACTGAAAAAGAGTGTTTTAGTGTTTGGTTTAGTTGCGAATATTTTTGAGGTTACATTGAAGAAACGAAGTTTAATGTTTTTACGCATCATTTTTTCTTGCTGTGGTTAACTAAATTAAAAGATCCTACAAATCGTTTAGCTCGTTGATGACTCCGTGTATCTAAATTTAATTTTACTATTAAACATCGTTAAGGGGTTTGTAAATGTTCCTGATGACTGCTTTTCTCAGATGAAGAAGGTAATGTCGATGAAAACAACAATGGCTACGTTTTTAGTTAGTTTTTGATATGCAAGCAAAGGAATTATACGAGTATCATAACAAAATAGGTATATGTTAAGAATTTCTATGTACAAAATCTTCGTTGTTATTTATTGTAATAAACTAAAATTTGTTTTTAACTTTGATGTTAGGCATGTTTAAAAACAACAATGGAATGTAATTATTGATAAACCTTAAAAATAAAAGTTTGTAATATGCGATTAATAATCTCGACAATATTAACGATTGTGCTCGCTCGGATGAAAAGTCTTGATTACTAATCGCCCTCATTACCAACTTTGTTGGTTAAATAACTATATCCTTATTAATTTAGCTAAATTATTCAGTAAATTAAAAATATAGATCAAGTTCCAAGTAAGTACTATTTGTTTATAAGAATTAAGAATTATTGTATCGGAAAAATCGTCTATTGACTTTGGTCGTGTTTGCTATTACATTTTTAATATTTAAAAACATTATCTTGTTTGTCATGTAAAAACCATACATATATGTATAATATCCAAATTATAAGCGGTTATATAAAAATTACTCAAAACGGCAGTATTGACATGTAATGATGCAAAATATTCTAATGTAATTTATCTAATGAAAAGTTTAATGATACTCGGTAATAAAACTAGTATGTAGTACATATGTAAGTAAGTACGGTGACGCTACTGAAATTCGTAGTAGTAACAAACTGTTAAGTTATTATTTACTGTCAGTAATTATTTAAATTACAGTATATAAATGAATCCACACCCTAAAATCAACAGGCTAATTAAAGGTAATTATTAAAAATTCTTCGGCACTTTATACCCAACGATACAACGTTAAAACATTTATATTTTTAGAATTATAATTAGTTAATATGTGTAAATTGCATAGTTTTGTTTTTATATTTTATCGCAATAATTTATTACGCATACTTTCACACAAATAAATTTTTAAAAGAAGGAAACTACGTTTTTGCATCATTGATGAGAGAATTTATGGCACATAATAAGTACAGAAATTTCAATTAATAAAAAAAAATAACATAGTCAAATAAATTATTACACTTACATAGAGGTCAGCACTTTAGAGGCTTAATAACAATGATTATCCAGCAGATGTACAACAGCAAGATTGATGTGGTGCGGTTTACTATAATTACCGTTTGCCACAGCTAGTTGCTATACAGTACTATAGGGAATTTATTGGTGTAGGTACTAAATTACATTATAACAAAATTCTGTTTTAATCTGCTATTCTTTTTCACGTTAATACTTGTCTTTTAATCCTTATTTTTAGCAAATGCTATTTTATGTTTTAAGTATCTATTCATATTGCAATTAATGAAAATGCATTTTTATTATTGATAAATTACAGTGTCTGTAATCTGGTGATTTATAATAAAACTAATTGAAATTATGATTATTTTAATATGCAATTAGTTACGTGTTTTTAGAATATATTTGCTTTTAAACGTGTTTGTATTATTCTAGTTTTCCGAACTAAGAAACGCGATGTTACTCATGTTACTAAACTAGACTACGTTTTTAAAAAAACAGGTAGCCCTCGGTTAAACTTCGGACTAATAATTAAAAAAAATGTACATAAAACTGTAACAATAAGATAGTAATGTAACAAAGTTTAATTTAAAGAGAAGATGTAAAAAATAGTTTGTATTAAGTTTTGAAGTAAACAATAAATTATACAATCTGACTTAAAAAGTCAAGCTTTGTAACCATGTAAAGTGTAAATGAAAAATTCTGTTAATACTTTAATTTTATAAATTATACTTACTTAAAATAGTTTCTCTCATTTTAATGTCAATTTTTAACTTGCAAACATTAAACTTTAAAGATTGCAGTAGGAACTTTCCAAAAAAGCACTGAAAAAGAATCTATTAATAAAGATACAAGTTTATATTGGATTTAATGAGAGCGAATGTCAATAGATCATTGATTTTTGTTATTATTAAATTTAGTATGTATTAATTTCTACTTTATGTGGTCACTAGAAGGAGTTGTCAAAAAAAATTTGCATCATTTACTTGCATCTTATTGTCAGTATATGTATACTTATACCTGACCACGTCGCTGAAGATGTTAATTTTGAAGTAGAAAATTTCACTCAAGTGAGACAAAAACAAATTAGACCATTTGCAAACGTTTTCTTTTTGCCTATGTAGAATTTGTACAAAAGTACTTCAAATCACGCGACTTTAATTATGAAAAATATTGACTTGATAGAGATAGAACCACTTTAACCTGCATTAGAAAACATGGACATTGTATTAGTTGATAAATAGTACCATTTTTATAACTCAAAACTGCGGTCTTTTTAAATTTTTTGTCACGTTTGACTTCACTTGTGTGGATCCCAGAATTACTCAGAGAGAGAGATCTAATCCTCACTTGCCATCGTCATCAAAACAAGATGATAACAACAAAGAGTAGAACAAGTTGATTTGGTCGTAGAAAATAATTATCAATTAAATAAAGCAAAGCTTCTGTAAGCTCCATTACTGTATAGCGATAGTGAATGAGAAAATTAAATAGATGTCGTCCAGGACTGTTCATATTTGATTAAAACGTTTAGAAATTATAACTTCACAGTGTAACGTTCCGTTATTGATTTGTTTTATTTAGATTTTTGAAAATATCGTTCAGTTTTGGGAGTGGGAAAGAAGAAAAGGGAGAGTGTTTACTCGTGATAGCGTCAACACGTAAGTTGAATCTTTCCTTTAAGCATTATTGCCTTATTTCTTCTATTAATTAATTTGTTGATTTATCCATTTCTGGTGTAAAATTAGATGGTTTAAGATTTAACTTGCAGTTGAAATGATCGTATTTTTTTAAAATTATTGTTAAATAATCTTTCTATACAGTGTGGAACTGAATTAAATCAATAATTATTTTGGTTATATTAATTAGGAAGTACCAAAACCAAGACTTCTATGCACTTTGTTTAATTGCTAAAGTATACAAATTTTTATCACGCGATTTTTTACGTTAGCGTTGTGTTATCGTCCGGTATCTCGGCTAACACTGAAACCGTTGGTTTTAAAAATTTCCATTAATTTATATTTACGAGAATTGAGCAGCAAGATTACTCTTTCTGGTAGTATTTCGATAGAAACTTTTTTCGGATCAAGACGTTTGGTATACGTTGTATGCCTGACGCCCAACTCAATTTTCATGTCTTATTTTAGATCGGGTTGTTTCATTGGTTACCCAGCTCTTTGGCTTAGTCGATGCTGTCTCATATTCAAAGGACAAAATGGGTCCAATACTGCAGGTTATTTGTTTTATTTTGTTAAATTTTACTCTTTATATCACAGATCAATTCAGACTAACAACTAAATTACTTTATCGTATTTTTTCCTCTTAATTTTATCCAATTAGAGAACTTTTATTGAAATTTTAATTTTAATGGGTTTCAAATCTTTGTTGCAAGTAAGAACGTGCTATTTGTGTTCATCAATATAAAAGTTAGTTATTTTTAAGAATATAGAGTTTTTCTGTACTTTTATAATAACATGTTAGTATGCAGTATTTTTATTTTTCAAACCTCACCTTTAAAGTGGCTTTTAATAAGAAACGCATTTCTCCTACTACTGGCATGACAGGTATACGAGAAAACATTCCTTGCAACATTAAACAATCGTCGCACAGAGGTGACCGTGCAATACCAACCAATTTTTAAATGTTGCGCTTAAGTCGATAATAATTCTGCAAGTTTCTACGTACCCACCGTAAATAAAACAGTAAATTAACCTCACTTGCATACACTTACATATTACTTACATATTTACTTTCTATTATAAACTTTGTACGGGGGTGGTTATCTGTGTTTTGTACGAAAAATTTTGCCATGGAGTCTTCGAGTAGCAGTTCTTCGTCTGATGAAACTATATTAGAATATATTATGTTAAAAAAATGTGTTAAAACACGCAGTATATGGGGTATTGATTCACTGAAAGATTTATTACTTATAACTAAAAATGAGTTGTCCTATGGTTGTCACTTACCATTTTTATTTGAAATTTTTAAGGCAACCTTACGCCAGAGATCTTCTTTAACGTCCCTAAATAAAATTAAATTATCATGAATTAAACAAATTAATTCATTCACTTACTCGATTGCCCACCCATCCATAGTTAATAATAAAATAATTTAAAAAAAAACAATTGTATCGGGTTAGCAAAAAATTAAAATGCTTTCAAACCAACTTCAAACGTTATGAGTCATCAACCATTAACCCTCGACTAAAACTTTAAAGCTAAGTCGAAATTTCAAACCGTACGGTCGTGGTTGCTTGTGGGCGATTGTAGACGGTCGTTCTTGTTAGACGTGCTCTATCTCCCAACGTGGTATTGAATTTTTGGTCGATCGTTTTTGGTCAATGACCCAATTCTGTGCAACTGCCGCCTTAAACGCTTGCTGTTAAACCAGTTTACCAGTCATTTACAAAAAAAAAGAAAGCATGATTTATACAAAAATCTTAGTTTTGCATTACTATTGTTCTTTGTAATCGATTATAACAAAGTGTAAGGCCGAATCTGCTTTAGATAATTTCGCGCGTTAAAGGATTAAACCTGATTGTTATTAATTTGATGTTTTGAGTTTTAAAGATAACGCTTTGAAGTTCTTTTTTGTGCTGCCAACATCGTAAACGTATATTCGTTCGTTATTGTAGTTATGTAATGGGCGAAAAAAGCTCTAGTGTGGCAAAATGAAAACTGGAAATCTACATAAAACTAAGTGTTCAAAGTTAATTATTATATTAGAACGAGTATGAAGAAAAAAATTATTTAAAAAATCTTGAAATTCAATTAAAATTAAAAAAAAAAAAACGATGTTAAACCAAATGTAAAATTGGACATATTTAGTAATAAATGTAGTACCAACATTATACTTCTGGTAATTTTTTAAAAAAAGAATGTAATTTTACAAAAAGCGACACAAAAAATAATGTACGTTACTCTAGTCGAAAGTCACTCACATGCAACGCTCGGCCGTGTGGTCTCGCGTCGCATTAACGTTCGTTATGCGATGCCTTACTTTCGACCCTTGTTACGTAATATACTGTTAAGAATAAGGCACAAGCAAACGCATTTGTTTAAATAACTTTTTTAAGTAAAAAATCATCCAGTGAATTAATTAATTCAAAAATTAATCTACTGTTAAAGCCGATTTACCACCACTTCATTCTCGACCCGCTTTTAAGTTAAAGTGTGAATTGTGCCAAGATAAAACTTTATGCAATTTACAATCACGCCAACTTTAACTTTGACATTGAATTTCTAAATGACGCCATCTGCTAAGATAATAGTGTATTACTGTGTAACCGTTAGGTTTTGATGTTATCGACAACTTTGCTGCACTAACCTACAAACGTGTGATGTTATTTGTTTAAAATAATATGATTACAAACACGGTTTACATTAATAATGAGCGAACATGTTAAGGGCCAATGCCAGGTAATATTGCATGTTTATGTTATTTATATTAACAATTTTAAACTCTCTACTTACAGTGTCAACTGTAAAAACCCGATTTAAATACTCCGAGAAAAATATTGGCGCGAAGTCATCTTATTAAAGGCCCTGGAAAAGCGTGGGACTCCTACTAACGCACGACTCTCGTGGCTATTCATGAGTCATTTTCTATTTATGATGAACCATTCAGAGCATCGAAAGGTAAGTTTGTTATAAATCTTAAAATAATGACAAAGTTAATTTGGATAGAACTGTAAGCAATATAAAACCACACACAGAACAGCAAACTGAAACAGTGGAAGTGTTCTCAGCTATAACTGGAAAACGTTGAAATTGACCAAATAGTAATTGCTTTTTGACCAATATTTTAAAGGCCCCCGGGGCAGAACTACCCCTGATATTTCGCAAAAGTCCAATGCGTCAAAAGTACCATCCAAGTCATCTGATAACTGCTCTACATCTTCTAAGCGAAAGCAAAAAGCATGTAATAAAGAAGCTGTGCAAGAAATTGAGAGCATTCTAAGAAACGTTTTGAACGCTGTCACTTCACTAGGTAAAGAACTACAAAAAGAAACAAAATTGGAGCATTTTTGTAGTTATTTAACAGCCAAACTGCAGGACTTTTTTTGAAAAGATGCAGAAAATTTTTTATGAACAAACTAACTGGAAATCTGTTATAATATAAACAGCAATTACAAAATGGAGTGCTACGACGATGCTAATTTTTAGTATATTACATTATCAAAATACATTTTATTGGTAAAGATTTTTCATAATAAATAACAACAAAATTGTTTACATGCATTTTACATTTGTCTAATATGTTTCCACTGCCAAGAAACAACTTTTGCACCTATATCATTTACATAATTTTTTATGTGATCTCTGTAGAATGATGCTAGCAGTGTTGGATTCCTAGATCTTATTCGTCTTAAAACAAATGTTAAAGGTTGAAGTGCACTGGTTTGTGGTGCATCATTTCGCCAGTCACCTAACCATTGATATCTTTGTCGACATAATTTGTGCTGCAACAGGTCGAATTCTTTTCTGCCCTGATGAAATTGTGTAAGCATACGCAAGCTTTAAGTATTTGATTGACACTTTTTGGAGTACCATTAATGACCTTATGAAATATTCTAAAACGAGCAACTAATGTTCCAAATGTATTTTCAATTATTCGACGAACTCTGTTTAAGTGATAATTAAAAATTCTCAGTCAGCTTCTTCCATTGATCCAGTTCTACGTTTGTGGTCTCAGAGAAAAAGGTTCAGCAAACAAAATCCTTGCAATTAGTTGCAACTCTCAAATATCGGGACAAATAAATTTGTGATAATGTATTCTATAATATACAGCACGTTTTTTTATGATAACATAAATAGTTGAAACACCTAATCTAAATGCAACTGCCAAACTAACAAGTGAATCACCTGTTGCCAAGAATCTGAGCGTGACCGCTAAACTGGAGAAACAAATACACGTTGTGAGACTTTTTTAAGATGAAGTTCGACTAATCCTAACAATTTATCGAAGGATATCACAGACATACAACAACAACTTAAAAAAAAGCACTTTATCATACATTCTCATCTCTTGCAGTAAGGTAGAATAATGTTCCTGGGATTACCGCTTCTGCAAAATTTAGTGTACCCAATAGCTTCTTTGTTTGTGTTGTTTTACTTTGCCAATATTGTGTTCCTCTTAAACGTTAGTGAGCAAGCTATTTTTCTTTTTTATAAGCAAACAAAATTCTAACAAAACGCAATAAAATAAATTTTGTAAACTACACTAAAGGTTAGTTATATTGTGTAGAAATATTATATGCCAAACTGTGCATGCACATCTACTTTTGCTGTGAACGGGTAAATTCTCACTTTGAATTAAAAGTGTGTCGAGAATAAAGTGGTTGTGAATAGGCTCTTACGTATTTATTTGGTGATAACTTTGTCACGTTTATTTATTTGTTTTTAAATCTAAAATATTTTTTTTTACTATGAACACATTTATTTCTTTTACATCTAACGAATTTTATCACTAATTTATTTGTACACAAAATATTTACACAAACTAAATAAATCTAACAATATTTAAGAAAAACACTTACACTAATCTATATAGTACAGTCAATCGAAAGATAATGTACGCGGATAACTTCTGTTTATCGAAAACTGACACTGGTTTACATTACGTTTAGCTCGTAATATTTCTTTCCAAGAATTATTCGACTCTGCCGTTGATCTTTTTGAAGAACAAGCTCTTATCTGGTATCGTTCTGTTCGACATACCGTAAATAACTGGCACGATTTGGAAAAACTTTTGAAAGAAACTTTTCTTCCATTTTCTTATGACGACGATCTTTTATCTGAAATTAAGCAGCGTACTCAAGGAGAAAACGAGAGTGTTGCTATCTTTATTGCTATAATGCAAGGTATGTTTAATAGATTGTCTATACCTCCCTCAGTTGAAGAACAACTTCGTATAGTAAAAAGAAATCTTCATCCTTTCTTTATCTCACATTTGGTCTTACAGGATACTCCAACATTTCCTATTCTCTTGGATATTTGTCGTAAGTTGGAAAATAGTCGCCAACAAATTAAAAAATATCATCCGCCACCTTCAAAGAAAGTGAATGTTCTCTTAGCTCCTGACTTTGCCTATCCTGATGATGTCAATATGACTGATTCAACTCCGGAATTATCTTTGTCTGTCGTTACCTGTTGGAATTGTCAAAATAATGGACATATCTATTCTGACTGTAAATTACCTAAGAAAATTTTCTGTTATGGGTGTGGAACTCCCAATGTAGTTAAGTCAAAGTGTACTTCTTGTTCCTCGAAACGTAATGTGGTTTCTGAAATTCCTGCCGGTCAACCAACGGTTTCTCTTCCAAAAAACGAGTCTGGCGCACGAAAAGGTGCAGTGTGTCCCGAAAGTCCAAGTCGTCTCAACAAAAATATCTCTCGTACCATCCGAAAGAAAGAGTAAGGTCATCTAAAACTTACTTTTCTAAAAATGAATGGTCTGCTTGGTTACAAACCATTTCTAAGTTTTATCGTAACTCTACCTCACAGTGTTTACCTGAATTATCTCCTCTCTTTGTCTCTATGCCGAATGACAATCGTCCCTACATTAAGTTTTTCTTGAATAATCAAGAACATATAGCTCTTTTAGACACAGGTGCAAATATCTCTGTTCTAGGTAAAGATGCTTTACATGTCGTCTCTTCTTTCTCTACAGTTTTTAACGATCCCTCTATTCTTATATCTACTGCCGATGGAAAACCTCAAACAGTATCTCAAGTTATTGAAATTCCTATTAGTATTAATAATGTCACCAAGCATGTGAAATTTTATGTCGTGCCAACTATTTCTACTAGCTTTATTTTTGGAATGGATTTCTGTCATTTGTTTAATATATCTATGGATTTTCTTTCTTCTTCGTTCTCTATACCTAAAGAAGTTTCTGTTTGTAGTGTAAATAAAGTTAAAGGTCTCTCTGATCAAGTTCCTGAAAATATCAGTAAACTTGAAGATATTGTTAAGAAATTTGAGTCATTATCTCCTGATAACTTTTTACCTGAAACGCATTTATCTTCTCACTATATCGATACTGGTAATACTAGACCAATTAAGCAACGTCAATACCCTCTCTCTCCTGCCTTACAAACTCATCTTAATAGTGAAATAGATCGTCTTCTAGAACAAGGTGTTATCGAAAAATCTAATAGTCCTTGGAACTCTCCTGTTTTACTTGTAAAGAAAAAGGATGACTCTTATCGTATGTGCTTTGATGGTCGTAAGTTAAATGAAGTAACTGTTCGTGATTCCTATCCGTTGCCTAGGATTGACTCTATCTTAAATAAACTTCGTGATAGTCAATTTCTTTCCTCAATTGATTTAAAGCAAGCTTTCTTTCAAATTCCTCTTGATATCGACTCTCGTTCTAAGACTGCGTTTACTGTTCATGGTAAAGGTCTTTTTCAATTCAAACGAATGCCTTTTGGTTTGTGTAATAGTGCTCAGTCAATGCAAAGACTTATGGATGCAGTACTTGGTCCAGAACTTGACCCCTATGTTTTCGTCTATCTTGATGATATAATTATCGCCACTCCTACCTTTGAGAAACATTTAGAGGTTCTTAATTTGGTTTTCTTAAAGCTTAAAGAAGCTAATTTATCTGTAAATTTTGAAAAGTGTAAATTTATGCGTGATTCTCTTGTTTTTTTGGTTTTGTAGTTGATAAAGATGGTTTGCGTACCGATCCTAAAAAGGTTCAGTCTATTTTAGAAGCTCCCGTTCCTAAAAATACTACTGAAGTTCGTAGAGTAATGGGTTTGTTACAGTATTATCGTCGTTTTATTAAAGATTTCTCTACTATCAGTGCCCCTATTAATGCTCTCTTGCATGGTAACCCTAAAGGACAATCTATAGTTTGGACTTCTGAAGCCGACCAAGCTTTTTCTACTTTAAAGAAATTATTGACTTCTGCTCCTCTCTTATCTAGTCCCGATTTCTCTAAGCCTTTCTTCATTCAAACTGATGCCTCTGACGTTGGTCTAGGTGCTGTGCTTTTTCAAGAAGCAGATGGTTTTGAACATCCCGTAGCTTATGCAAGTCGTACCTTAACTAAAGCTGAGAGAAAATATACCGTTACCGAAAAAGAGTGTCTTGGTGTTTTGTTTGGTTGCGAACATTTTCGAGGTTATGTTGAAGGTACAAAATTTACTGTCTTTACCGATCATTCTTCCTTGCTCTGGTTAACTAAACTCAAAGATCCTGCAAATCGCTTAGCTCGTTGGTGTCTTCGCTTGTCTCAATTTAACTTTTCTATTAAACATCGTAAAGGTTCCGTAAATGTTCCTGCTGACTATCTCTCTCGTTCCGTTAATCTTCTTCAAAATTTTGAATTAATTCCTGATGACTGGTATAAAAGTATGTTATCTAAAGTTGTATCTAATCCCGTTGATTATCCTGATTTTACCGTAAAGGATGGTATTTTATATAAACATTTGCGTCGCAAACATAATGTAGTTTCTAACCTATCTGATTGGAAAATTGTCGTACCTACTGAAAACAGAAATAAAATTATTTCTGAATTCCATGACGAAGTTACTTCTGGTCATTTTGGAGTTTTTAAAACTGTCTCTCGTATTACCGAATTTTATTATTGGCCAAAATTATTATCTTCTGTTAAGAAATATGTCTCTAATTGTTTAGTTTGTGGTTCTCAAAAAGCTCCTAATGTTGCTCGTGCTGGATTGATGGGCAAATACAAAAACATTAACTTTCCGTTTCAGATGATTTCTATTGACTTTATGGGTCCCTTTCCTCGTTCTAAGAAAGGAAATACTCAATTGCTAGTAATTACCGACTGGTTTACGAAATTTGTTATGGTGAAACCCTTATCTAACGCCACTACCGTATCTGTTGTTAAATATCTTGAAGAAAATGTCTTCACTATCTTTGGCGTACCTCAAATTATTTTGTGTGACAATGCACAAGTTTTTAAGGCTAAACAATTTACCGACTTTATCTCTAATCATAAAGTTAATATCTGGTATAGTGCTCGCCACTTATCTCAAGTAAACCCTACCGAACGAACAAATCGAACTGTTCTAACTACTATCTCTTCCTTTATTAAAGAAAACCATCGTTGTTGGGACGAAAATGTTTTCAAGATTGCTCAAGCCATTAACTTATCTAGACATGAAGTGACTCAATTTTCTCCTTCGTTTCTAATGTTTGCTCGTACCGTACCTGTTGATGGATCTTTCTATGGTCCCGTATCTGAAAATCATGCTAATGATTTTATATCTAATATCGAGCGTAAACAATGGGAGGAAGATGTCTTATCTTTACCTGCACTGTATAAAGATGTGCGATCTCGTTTGAAAAAGGCTTATGAGCAAAGTAAACAACGATATGATTTGAGGAAACGTCCTGTCGTTTTCAAGGTTGACGATTTTGTCTGGAAAAGAAATTATGCTCTTTCAGACGCTACTAAAAGTTTTGCTGCTAAGCTAGCACCAAAATTTATTCTATGTAAAGTTGTTAAAGTTCACTCCCGTCTTGTTTATGAATTATCCGATATGTCTGGAAACAATTTAGGGAAGTGGCATATTAAAGATTTGAAAGCTTATAATGGCGAAGATCCTATAGGTGATAAGTAGTGATTTTAACATTTCCATTTTTTTCTTCGTCTTGATCTTATTGTGCCTAAGTGTCGGTAGTTTTGTTGGGATAGTTGTTTGTGGGATAACGTTATTTGTCGATCTCGTGACGCAAAGACACGCCCTCTTGCATTTCCTTCAGAATTATTTAGCTGTCGAAGCCAAGTTTCAAGATCTCTCTCTTCTTTTCCCCTACTTTGATTTTTATAGTTTTAGGTTAGTGATAAGTTAGAGTAACCTGTAAATATACTATTCTAAGAATAGAGTTCCAGTTGCATCTTGCCTTGCCTTTGTCGATGCCTTGCCTTTTGTCGTTGCCTTTGCCTTATCGTTGTCGTTGCTTTGTTGATATTTACGTTAGTATTAACGTAGATGCACCATGGTATTTAGTACTTCATTTGATAGTACCTATCATTTTTTTTTTGGTCGAACGGGGTGTGTAACGTTTCCGTTACTGTTATTACTTGATTTTAAATTATCTGTATTAGTTCCGATTTTACCTTTAACGAAATTATCATTATCTTAATAATTCGAATGGGTTTGGTATGTGCATAATACAATAAATACCAACGATCCGAATCGATTTTCGTAAAGAAAATACGCTTGATCATGGTTTTTATGGAAAATTTCCCAAGGTTATCCGTCGATTTTAACATTGGACGACACCAACTCTGCATTTCATTGGAAATTTGATCCGTATGCGTGAGTTTGCCTTATCTCTACATTCCTTTTCGTTGATAAATGCCTTAGCAACAACTTGAGTTTTCTTCTTGTTAAATAACTTGCATCTTAACGTAACTTGTTAAATACTAAATGATAAATTTCTCTAATTAATATCAATATTACAATTGCATATTTCAAGTAACTTAAATAAAATTGTTTTCTTACCACATGTAAAGAAATACCGGTATTCTCTTAATTTTAAGTTTAATCATTTAAATGACAAAAGTTTCTATTTTTAGTTTTAAGTAACTTTACCGAATTTTATATTATTGTTTTTGTTTTGTTTTTGAATATAGGATTTTAAATATTTTGAGAGTGAATCACTGAATTTTATGTTGTGTAACTTTTATTGCAGATAAGACTTTAATAGTTTAGTCTTAAAATGAAACTATTTGGCATCCCTGACATCAGAAGTTAATTGACCAATTTTGGCAATTTTTCTAATTGTTTGATTGATTTCTTGTATTGTTTGTTAGCGCGCTCTTCTCTTACCTAAATTACCTGAGTTGCGGCTACAACATAAACTATGCATAAAATAAAGAGGGAAGATTAATTGCATGCGTTATTAATAAAGTTATTCAACTGACTTTAATCAAGTTAACGTTTTGTCAAACACGGGTTGCTGTCATTTTCGCTTCGTTTTGTATATGTAGTTATTATTATTTTGCATTATTTTACTGTTCTTTTTAGAACAAAAACATGTCTGGTTTTATACGTTCTCAGTCTTGTGAAATGGTGGTTAAATTACTTGCATACTTTAAACAAAAAAAGGATAATGGGTGTGCTTTTGTTAAGCGGATAAAACTTTAATACAAATCGAATCTGGTGTTATCAACCCCTAAAAAGAAAAGGCCACGAAAGAAGTCAGACTTGTCAGAATCTCTAAACATGACTGTAAGAAACACATTGTATCCGATGTACACAAACAGTAAGTTCCGATGAAAACAACTTTCATAATCTTTCTAAAAATAACTTTTTCTAGAACAAAATATGTGACTGTGCATTCGTTAAACAGCAAACTCAAATATAAACATGTTTTGTTAAGTGATCGCATGAAATTGGTTTTAAATTTAAGAAAGACGATTACCGTAGATCCTTAATGGAGAAATCATGTGAAACATTACAAAGAAAATCTCTAACTCAGAATTTCCACGCGAAGTAGTTTTTATAAATGAAACTTGGATGTTTGCAAAAGGAGGTATTGGTAGATCGTGGCAAGATGATAATTTAAAAAGTGTACGTAAACCTCTACAATGGAAAACGATTTATTGTCGTACATGCTGGTACAAAATCTGGATGTCTAAAGAATGCTTCGTAATTCTTTTCATCTAAATCTCAGCATGAAGATTATTATAGAGATATGAATGGTAAAACGTTTAAAGAATGGATTGTGGAACGATTACTTAATAACTTGAAAGAACCACCAATTATTATAGTGTTTGATAATGGATCATATCAGTCCATGTTACAAGAAAAAATGCTTTCGCCAAGTTAAAACAAATCAGATTTAATTTCTTGGCTAAACAAAAATTATATTTTGTATGATGCTAACATGTTCAAAAATGAATTGCTTGCCATAGCTAAACAGCACAAAAAAAATGAGATGGACGAACTGTTACAACAACACAGACATGAAGTGTTACCACCATCACCCTATCATAGTGAGTTTAATGCAATCGAATTGATATGGGCCCATGCAAAGTTATATTAAAATAAACACATTGGTAGGGACGGGTATGGTGATGAAAAAGTGTACAGTGTACTTCTAAAGTATGGGAAAAGTGATTCATACAGAAAAACTAATACAAGAGTGGTACAACCCAGAAAAGATATTAGACATTATAGTGGAACCTTTAATAACTAATTTTATCCTTTATATAGTGATGATTAAAACAAATGAGATTTATAGTGTTTTTGAAACTGAGCATTTTTTTTAAACCAATTGTTACTCATGAGGTTGCATATTTCGTTGTTTTATGTATCAAAATTATGTTTTTGCATTTTAAATTACTTCAGTTAATAATTTGATTTTACAAAAATGTAATGACTACATATCTTTAAATCTAAATTTCATTTTAATAAATATAATTAATCAAACATAAACAAATTGCACTAGTTTTTAATAATATTTATTTTAATATCAGTAATTTCGTATTACGCGAAAGTTAATTTTCAAAATTACACGTGTCGAGACAGCAAAATCAAAATTCTTATAGGTACCTACTAACCAGGATAATGAACAATGAATTTTTAATTGCAACTAATAAATTTGACGTCAATCTTGATTTATATAAATACGATGATGACGTAGGTATCTTCTCTTATGGCAAGAAGTTGAAATGATAATCGCGAATTTTCTCTTGATGAAGATTTTATATACAAAAATACTTTATTTTTTTCTTCATTTTTTTAGAGAATCCTGTAGTGAGTATATTTTTTTAACATTTTAGAAAAGTTGTGTTTTTTCAGTAATACGTAACAATTTGTAGTTACAAACCATCCAAAAAATATATTTAAAATTTGTCAAAATAAATTAAATTTATAAAATAAGTCTATGTGAAAATCATTTTACGCACACTTCATACTTTTATTCTGTGGTCGACAAATTGAAAATAGGCTACACATTTCCCTAAAAGTTAACTTAGCTCCAAACATCATAATTTTTTAAAATTCGTTTAAAAGAGAACCACTTTTCTATTTGTATTAATAATTCTGTTACTAATAGCAACTGATAGAGACATTCGGATCTGAATCTGAATTTAGATCATTTTGTTGGTTGCTGGAGTAAATTAAATATCTTCGGGAGTGTTTGACTGTATGAAATAATTTTTTGAAAGTAGGTTTCATACATTTATAGTTGATTAACAAAAATCGGAGAATAAGTGAATAAGTCTTTGTATTTAAAATTTTATAATTTATACATGGTTTATATGTGTTTTCCTTCTTTGAGAATTTTATATAAAATACGAAATGTAAAGGAAAATGTAAAAATGAAATTTACATTAAAGTAGAATTAGTTTGTATAGGATAAGGTGTGCATTTCCACTTAATGACTAGACGATAAAATCTTTCCGGGAAGTATCAAAGACAAACCGACATATTTACACTTTATGTGTTTCGATACCAATATACCAATTTTGAAGAAAACATTAATTGAAATCTCCACCTGTAATAAACCCAAAAAATGAAATGTGTAAAATAAATAATGTTAAAGATATTGGGAGGTTTGGGCAACAGATTAATTAAATAATTAAGCCGTATTATGTTCTTAATTAAATAACTGCGTCAATTAAAAAAGCGTAGCTTTGAAGTACACACAGTTATTAAATTATTCAATACAATATTCTTTCTTTGCTTTAAACTCGTTCTTACACGCAGTAATAGAATTAAACAAAAGTTATAGTCTGATTTTAATACCGATACCAATAAATACGTTCTTAACCAAAAAGCTGTTATTTTATATCAAATTAATTAATTTAACGATTGAATAAAATATAAAAACGACTGTAACATAATTTTTGTTTGTATATTACAAAAAATTAAATTTTTTTATAGCAATTATTAATTAAATAGCACACGTTTGAAAACTATGAATATTAAAAAAGCTTTAACAGTGAAATTTCTAACTGTAATACCTACATCGCCATCTAACGTAAACAGTATACACTACAATAAAGCACAGTTGGAAATGGGTTTACGAGTTAATCAACTGATTAATGACTTTACATTTAAGTACTAAACTAAACAACTTCTGAATTGTGATTGAAAATTATTTGGCTTTAATTAGAAAATTAAATATGTCTAATTAGCGCTTTGAAATGTTAATAAATGGCACAGCCGTCGGAACGACGGCCTGCGTGTGTGTTTTGTTTTTTGGGTATCCTAATTAAAACAAAAGTTTCAGGTGACGAAAAAGAATTCTGATGGCAGTGTCAGGATGACCGTGTGTGCTAGTTGGAGCGGTCGCAAAGAAGATTAACATTCCCAAAGCTGTAAGGGACCGGTCTTAGGTCAGCGCGTTCATACTTCTCGTATAAGTTCATCGGTGTTACTCGATAGATTACAATAACTTGTGCTTTTAATCTAAAATATATTGTTGTGAATTTAATCAGTGGATGTGATAGTGTAATGTTTAAATTAAAACAATTTACTTCGTGAATTGTGCAAAATGATTGTAAATATCTTTTTATGTGTAATCCGTTCTACGCAACTTTACTTTTTTCTCACAATAAACAAAAATATTTTTAAATCGTTATTAGTACGTCTTTTAACGACAAATCTCACTTAATAAATACCGTCGGCAAAAACTATAGTTATTTAGACACAAGTAAATTAAGCAATGTAAAAATGTAACGTTACAGATAAGTATACTAACTTTTAATACGAATTAATTTTTTTGAAGATTGATTACGTACTAAATTGTTTTTGCCATGCCTATAATGCAAAAAAATAAGAAAATTGTTTAATCTTTACTAAATTATTTTAGGCAAGACTAGAACGTTAAAACCAAAACTGTTTGTTGCAATAATATATTTCTGTTTAATTATGATACCAAACATATTTTAAATTAAAAAAATTTTTATTATTAAATTATTTAATTTATTAAGTTTTATGTCTAAAAAAAAATTTTATTAATTAGTATTGGTGAAGTAATTCATTACTCTAAGTGGAGTCTCTTTTTAAAATAATATTTTATTACTCTTGAAGTCTTCTCCACAGTATTTTTATTTTTTATTTTTTTAATATTTTATTTTAGCATACATGTTTCGCTAATTATAATTAGCATCGTCAGTATATAGAGGTAACTAAAAACTAAAATTAAAACAGTGAAATATAAATAAAGAATACTAACCGAATAAAATAGTTAACAAATTTTGAACTAATGTCAATTAAAAATTAAACGTATTTGACAATTTAATACAGTCGACTATATTAAAAAATTAATTTAAATAAATAAAATAAAAAATATCAAAAGAATAGAAAAATGAAAAGAATAAAACTATAATTTTGAACTGAGAAGAATTGAGGGATTTAAATTTAACATTTCATTTAGACAATTTATTGAATTATTGTTAGAAATTCTATTAATTTCAAGTGTCTCTAATGAGTTTAGAAGAGATCCTTTATTACATAACACACTTAAATTATTTTTAGTTAATAATAAAGATCAAATACCAATATTACATAAATCTGGAGTGTATCAACTTACTTGTTCGTTTTGCAATTCTTCATATATTGGTCAAACAGGTAGAAAATTCAAAACGAGACTAAATGAACATTTATATTTAATAAATAGATATTCAAATACAAATATTTATAACACTAATTCTGCTTTTGCCAACCATATTTTATGTTCAGGGCATTCATTTTCTTCAGATTTAAATATCAAAATTCTACATGTATGTAATAAAGGATCTCTTCTAAACTCATTAGAGACACTTGAAATTAATAGAATTTCTAACAATAATTCAATAAATTGTCTAAATGAAATGTTAAA
The DNA here is from genome assembly GCA_035610365.1 of Aquatica leii. NCBI lineage: Eukaryota > Metazoa > Arthropoda > Insecta > Coleoptera > Lampyridae > Aquatica > Aquatica leii. Next base: position 70,874,737 of record CM069435.1, read on the forward strand.
TTTAAATCCTCAATTCTTCTCAGTTCAAAATTATAGTTTTATTCTTTTCATTTTTCTATTCTTTTGATATTTTTATTTTATTTATTTAAATTAATTTTTTAATATAGTCGACTGTATTAAATTGTCAAATACGTTTAATTTTTAATTGACATTAGTTCAAAATTTGTTAACTATTTTATTCGGTTAGTATTCTTTATTTATATTTCACTGTTTTAATTTTAGTTTTTAGTTACCTCTATATACTGACGATGCTAATTATAATTAGCGAAACATGTATGCTAAAATAAAATATTAAAAAAATAAAAAATAAAAATACTGTGGAGAAGACTTCAAGAGTAATAAAATATTATTTTATTAATTAGAAAAATTTATTTGTCAAAGTAATCATAACCATTTTCATTAGTTGTGTTTTGACTGTTATTAAAGGCTACGGAATGAGCTAATATAATTATTAAAACATGTTTTACTCTAATAATAATTATATAAATAACCACAAATAATTCCTAAATAATGTGACAGGTTGTTTTATATATACCTACTACATCTTTAAAAATAATTTTTTTAAATATTAAAATCAGCTGTTGAGTTATGCGACGCTTATTGAAATTCACACTTTAACCCACCGCTAATAATAAATTCAAAATACTTAAAAAGCAATTGTTTTTTAGATTTGTTGTAACTTTTTAGCCTTTAAACTTTTTTAACTATAATTTATTTTGTTAAATATGATACGAATATTATTGTTGTTAAAAACAATAAAAAAAATTATATAAACGCAAAATAACTGAAATACATACATGTGCAACTCAATGGTCACGATGGCCTTAATGCGTCTGTACGCAATTTGGTAAAAAATAATAATATTTACTTTTAAAGTTTGAGAAAAACGTAACCATTGCTTTTTTTTAATGTTTTAAAGTTTTAAATAGTCAATCAGCAAAATCTCTTGTTCCTTTTAAATTCTTCTGCATGTGTTAATTAAGCTTTTCGTAATAACAAACAGTAATAACTTTAACACATTTTTTCTATACTACTATAGCAATTTTAGATGCCAGATTCTTAGAACAAAATTATTTTTTTGTACTTGCAAATGCGCTTCTAGTTTTTCATTCCTATATGTAATTATGTTCTTTGTGTTTTTATTCCTCTTGTTTATTATTGTTTTAATGTTTTTTTAAATTAATTTGCTTTGAATGTACAAATAAGTCTTTTTTATGTTTTTTTTGTAATATTTTTTAGCATTAAAATTTTATTAACAAACAAAAAGCATTTTTTGTTTGCAGATTTTTTTAGAAATAAAATGAGTCTTATAACCTTATGACCCTTTTTGATTTTGCAATTATTCTTTAATGCATAACTTTTAATCATTTATTAAATTTATAGTTTTGCGTTTACTCCAATGTCTTTCTTTTTCTGTTTCAAAAACAACAAAAGTTTATCAGTTATCTAAAATTATGACTGTTTTGTAAATATTAAAAGAAACCTGATTTGATTCATTGTTTGTCAAACTCACACATTTGTCTATACATTTTCATTTGAGTTTTTTACGGTTTCAGTTTATTTTTATATATTTTCGGTTCTCGTTTAATATTAGTTACTACTTTTTTTGTCGTTTTAGTTATTTCTATAAATTAAACATCTGTTTTTGTAAAATTTATATTTTTGAGCTTGTCGAGATTGCTACTGTTTTTTGTATTTTTGTTTGTACTTGTTTTTATTAAATGCCGAGCAACTGATGTTATTAATACGGTTTTAAAAATTGTTCAGTTTTTTTTATACTTTTTTTAAATTTGGTTTATGTATCTTTTTATTTTAAATAATTTTGTCTATGTTTTATAATAACAATTGTATTGCAATATTATTTTGTAAATAATTTACATTAATTTGTATTATCGTAATACGTTAATAATTTTTATAAATTATTTCATTTATTTAAATGTGCAAAAAACCAATTAACCCTACATTTATTTCAACGTTGGCAACGGTTGATTCTTATTTCTTTCTCAACTTTTTTATTCTTTTATAATTAACTTGTTTCCAAAATAATAAAATTTTAGTTGCACCTGTTGATCTTGTGTTTCTCTAGCTTGGTTTATGCGTTTTCTTTTTTTAAAATAAATTTGAATAACACAGCTAGTTTTGTGATGCTGTGGTACTGTCCTTCGTTTTATCAAATTTTTTTGTAAGTACTTTTTTTGTTATTTTTTTAGTTTTGTCTACAGTCATGTATTCGTGATTCGCAAGCTAACATTAATTCAAGCATCTCTATTGTTTCGTATTTTTGAAATATAATTCTTTTAGTTGTTTTAATTTTATTTATAAACGTAGTTAACAATAACAAAATCAATTTTTGAATACCCTGGCACTCTACTCTACTCTATTTTTGATTTAGGCTTTTGATTGTTGGCATTTGTTTCTTTAAAATTTCTTAATTTTTAAGTGTATTAAACATTCGCGTATGTAATCTGTGTTTTTTTTTTCAATTTATTTGCTTGAGTATGTTGTTTTATATTACACCATTTTCGGCTATTGTTTTATGTGTTACTGGATTTAAGTACTGCTTTAGAATTAAAGTATTTGTTACACAGTGCGTCAAAATTACCCAATCTTAACGTGTTACTAACTCTCGTGTGCATTTCGTTTTCATTACCTCTGTTTCTTTTTTTTTTAATGGATTATCACTTATATATCATATAATTTTAATTGCAGCTTAAATAGTATAATCAATTGCATGTCTTGCTAAAAGTAACTAAATTGAAGTAACATGATACAGCTGCTGCATGATAAGGTTTTCGTCTACAGTATTGTAAAAAAATGTTTGGTCAGTTAGCCGTTTCTTGGAGATTAAAATCTAAAAAAATATTTGGTTATCTTTTTCTTGACATTGCAATTCATAGATGAACTTTCAAAATATGCAATGTTGCTGTATATAATTTTGCGAATATTTTTGACAAGAAGCGTAGTGAGTACAAATACAATTTTTGTTTTACATTGTCGAAAAGCATTGTGATTTGGTTTTGGAAAATGTTCGATAAACTGATGCATGCAAATTTAAAGAGAATCCGACTAAGTTTCATTTCATGGGCATTACTTAAAAAATGCATTATTGAAATAACGTTGTAAGTATTGTAGAAAGCTGTTAATACAAAAATACAAAAAAAATAAAATTTTTAATTACCGCTGTTTTTTAATACTTACCTTTAAAAAATAATGCAAATTTTATTTTGTTGTAGTAAATATGCTACAACATTAACATTTTACATTTTTCTGGAATTTATAATAACGTAAAAATTCTACATAAGTTAAAATTTTTTGGCATGCGATTAGAAAATATATTACGGTTTATTTGACAAATACAAATTTCTTTTAAAAATTTTATTTTGGATGTGATATTTGGTTAAAAACTGCAGTCTAGAAATATTTAATAAATTTAATTTGTAGTTATTTACATTAGTATCATAATTAGATCAGTTAAGAATGCAGTTTTATATCTTGGTAAATATTCAATTGTAAATAAACTGTTTATGGTATTTCTTTCACAATAAACATTTTTAAAATGGCATACTTCGGTTTGTTTTTAAGTTTTGTAATGTAGTAAAAGAATAAATCGATTGCTATTGTTACTATATTTATTTTATCTATTTTTTAGATTTAAATTTAAATTATCAAACAAAAAACCAGATTTTATGAACAAAAAAAACTTAGTATTCACGCTTGTAGAATTACAAAAACTACAAAATGCATATACAAAAAAAGTCTTTTTAATCCATTAAATAATTTGCAAATTAATTAATAGTATTTTAAATTAAAAAAAAATTTATATTTAACAGTTTTTTAAAATACGTAAATATTTACCCGTCGCAACAAGTACGATAAATTCATTCATTGTTAATTTAATATAATTTGACTTGAATTTGCAAAGGATAGCATTTAATGTTATACCGTTTAATTAATTTTCCTTAGTATCTAGTTAAAGTTGAGCTGCTATTTTTGATTAAGTTTCTTTTCTTTAACGTAAGACTGTAGTCTATTTCTCATGGTTTCAGTAGCATTAACACCCTCGTAAACTTGCATCCTGAAGACAGAAGTGTAATAGTAGTTTTTTTTTAATACCATGCTAGAATGGTTAACACTGTAGCTATATCGTCGTCTACTAACGTGACTGTTTTTTCAAAATAATGTTACTTGTTGGTAACTAATTGTAATTAAACCATTTACTAATTTATATAGAAGTAGGTATTTACTTACAAGAACAATGTGCTTGTTTAGAGTTACGATTACAACCAAACAATAGCTAAACCAAAAACTGTTAATTATTAATTAACTTTTTTCAATTGGTTTGAATTGTTGTATTAAATTAAGCGTAGAAAGTTAGCAGACTAGTAAATTAAAGAAAAACAAGTAAATTATTTTCTTATACAATTTTAAATCAAATTTAAACTTACTAATGAATCTTTGTTTTAAAACACTTATAAAACATTAAATTCAACAATAAAAAAACTTTAACGTTTTAAAGTAATTGGAGTTAACAAAGGATATAATTATTAATGTAGGTGACTCGAGAATAAGAATTTCACAGTTCTTAGTAATCGTCAAAGGCAGGCTTATTGCACTTCAACGAATGACAGACAAATCTTGACACTTTTCTAGCCGAATAAACACTATATTTAGAATGATATCTAATTCCAAAGATGTTTGGTCTTTTATGACATACAATGTATGCAATTGTAATTCTATACTTGTCCTACATTGTTCGGTTTTTAAATCCAATATTAAGAAGATGTGGGTCTTCGATGTTCTCATTGATCCTGTTCATGTATGCGATTAATACCTGTCGACTTTTTTTCTTTTTATTATTGATCTGAATTGAACTGTAAATAGTTTTTTATTTAAATAATTTACATACTTATTCAATGTTAACTGTTATTTAATTTCTTCAAGCAGAATAATATTATGTAATTTACATTTAATCCTTGTACTAGCTTTTAAAAAATGATTTAGTCCTATAAAAAATTAAGTCTCTAGACTACATACATATTTTAGTTTCATGAATATTTAAATAAACAACAATGACGTCTTTGGATTACACTTTTTATTAAAATATTTATACTCTGTACTAAACTGAAATTATTACGTCACAACATAAAACTGATGTTATGATTACAAAATTGCATAAATTTAATTGAAAAACAACGTAGTCCAGTATTTCAGAGCACTCATGGAAAAATTATTTGCCGTAGTATCTAATACAATTTTTCCTCAGTGCAGTAGTTAGGTACTTTTTCAAGTAATGAAAAACGTTTTAACAATCTTTATTCTATCTGAAATTTTTTAGTCAGTTTTGTCTATGGTGTATTAGTAAATCCAAGTATAAATTGTAGATAATAAGTGCATAATCCAAGAAAATCTTAAAGCTGATCAATTTGCGCTGATTTTACTGTTTGAATTATATGTGGGCCAGACTTTACTCTCTATATACAACGTGTATAAAATATTCCACTTTCTTCTTTAACGCGTGTTACATTTTTTAGACTTAATGTAAGATTTGATTTGATTGTTGCAACACTTCTTTCTAACCACAATTACAAAGATTTTTTTTCAGATTTCAGAACAAAACGTTCTACGTTTAAAAGAGCACGATGATAAACTGAAAAACCAGTTCTAAATGTAAGCGATGTCTTTTTGAGTATTAATCTTATTTGCTACTAATTAATTTTTATATCTAACGTGAAGAACTATTGAAATCTAAACAATGTATTGCCAATTCTTGTTAAAGAGCAACTATTCTAGCTGTTTATAATTTACACAAAATTTTCCCTATTAAAATTTTTACCAGTACCCTTAGAGACGCTCATCGACTATTTAAATATTTAATCGCATCTTGATTTTCCATATCAGTTATTATATATATTATTACATTTCAGCGTTTGCTTGTATTCTTAAAGAAAATTGTATCGGTCAATTTTTTTTAGTATTATTTTTGGGTTTTACCAATCTTATCGGTATCGTGTTTTTAGCCGTACCAATTTTCTACTAAAGAAAAGTTTTTTTTTGCCGTGAGCTCTCTATTGCTTTATTAACACAAATTTAATTTTCCAAAAGATTTTCAACTAAGCATACCAATTGTTTTCCGCAAAATTACGTTTTCATTTTCAGAAGTACATCACAGTCTTTTCTGACAATAGAAAAAAAATTCATTACTAAGAACAATATTTTATACATCCTAATAAAACGCTTACTGTTTTATGACGTCTAGTCTTAGAATAACTAATAGTAATGTCTGAGATTGTCTACAAAAGTTTGGATAACTAATTGTTTTAAGAGGTTGTCTGGCGTTGATTTGCACAAAAACTTAAGAAAAATTAATCTTCAATTCTAACTCAATATTAAGTACACATTAAATGTATACCTAACTTTTTGTAATAGATGTTTCTAAAATGTAAGGTTAACATGGTATTGTTTTAATGTTTTACATATATAGATATTTTTACATGTACTCTTTTCCTTAATACAACAAAACAGTGTTATAACTTTTAAAATACTGAAGTGCAAGTTGATCCTGGTTTTTGTGCTAAATAAAAACATCAGTAAAAAGACACCAAGAGAGTACATTGGGATAGAATCGCAAAGGCGTAAAGAATTTAAAAAATAACAAACGGAATATTATAAAAAAAAACCAAAGCAAAGACAACTGGTTACAACCAGAAAAATTAAAACGCACTGTAAATAAAGGAACCCACAAAACTAAAAAAAAAACAGCAATGCAAGTAAGGGCACAGATGTTACAACCATTTCGTTGAGGTAAATGATTCTCAAAGAAAAGTTTGTCAAATGTGCATTTTTGAGTATGCTTGTACACACTTGAATGCTTAATTCAACGTATAAATTGTATATGATCACACGATTAAGTACAGCTATTACCTGAAAATGTTTATTAAAAATTTTGATTTCCATTTTGGAAGAACGTACGTTAATACTTGCAATGTTGGAAACTAAATGGAAAAATAAAGAGTCCCGGGTTGGTAGATAATGTAAGGAAATCTGCAGTAACTGAGACAAGACGTGTTCATTTCTTCTGAATACGTTGCAGCAGAAATTAAAAAATTGGACATAACAAAAATTATTGTGTGACTAGGATGTGTCTGACTGGCTGCTATCAAGCGATTCCAAAAAATGTAAAGTTAGGGTTATTAAAAAGAATTTTACGTTTTTTGACAGGGTGTATGATGTCTTTAAATACATGAAAATTATAATGACAGCAAGTACTAAAACTTTTTTACAGTGACTGAGTTACCTATTGAAGATAATATCAATTTAAAGAATTTGTAACATATAATCGACAAAGCTAAAGCTATATCACAAGAATATGCAGGTTTACCTAGAGCTGACCACCTAGAGCTGACCGAGAAACGTTTGCAATTTCAAAAGAACAATATTTTTTTTACTTTGTCAATGAACCTTGATAAATAAAATAGAGTACTTTCCAAGTCGCACATTAAAAAACAAAACAGAAATCTGTTCACATGCCAGTTTAAACTGCTTATCGTGAAAGATTGACTTTACTTGAGACAAAGTTGGAACACTTAAAACCTCTTTTTTGGTGAAATAAAGATTATTACAAGCCGTTTTACAAAAACATTATTAAAAACAGGGCAATAAAACAACAAAAAACTAAAGAAAACAAAAACTAAATTATTTATGTATGATAACTTTTGCACATATGTCATGATTTACTGTATTCTTCAAAGTTACAATTTTTCGAATGCTAACACCTAATTTGATTTTTTTATTATGTTTGAGTTTTTAATATTTTTATTACAAATACAAAACAAAGAATGTAAGGCAGCTAAAATGTTATATACATTTTTATAAATACAATATTCAGTATGCACTATTGTATACAATTCCACGGATATATTTTAAAATATTGGCATTGGGGTCATAGCTAAACACGAAGCGTTTTACACGTTCTCGACAATCTCGATGTTTCTTTCTTCTACGAGGTGGTTGTTTGCCACTATGGTTCTGTTCAATTCTCAGTTCATTTATGTTTTGCTCTTTTTTGATGGCAGGATCAAATCTCTATATATTAAGATGATTACCACCAGAGCTGGGCAAGTTACTTTGTAAAAGTAGTTAACTACTAACTAAAGTTACTACTTTTTAAAAGTAGTGTAAGTTACTAACTACTAACTACCGTAAATCGAAAAGTAGTTAGGTTACTAACTACTCAACAGTTGTATTCTAAAATATAAGTTTTTTTTTCAACTACTTGTAGAAAAAGGAGTTTTGAGACGATTTATGTTATACCACTTTTAGTCATATAAACATAAGTACCTATAGACACTGAATTATTATTACATTAAAGAAGACAAAGTAAATCAATCACGCTCACACGAAAACAGTAAAACAATTTTAACGTAACTACTATTATTCTATTATCATGTATATCTATTTCATTAGAAATTCTCAAAAAAAAATTAATAAAATAAACCTAAACCTAAAAACAGAACTTAAAGTAATAAACGTATTGTGGTATTTAATATTCATTTCCTTTTCATAAAAGTAACTTTTCAAAAAGAGCATCAGCCAATGCATTTCTTTTGAGCGAATTTATGAGTGAAAAACGAAAATAATCGCTCGACAGCAGCTGATGGTAAAGGGAAAATTGTACTATATCTAATGAACATTTTTTTAATAATAATCTCAAATAGATATATGAATTCTGTTATCTTCCAGGTGTTTTAACAATTCCAGTTCTATTATTCTGCTTTTGTGAGCATGTTCATTCTCAGTATCAGAAGAAATGTGTAACTTTTTAGACAAAGCAGGTTCATCAACATCAAAAAACTTTTGTTGAAGTAATACTTTGTTTACGTTTAGATCAGAGGCATTTAACATTTCGAAACAAATTAGGTTTGCTGCATTTATACAATGTTTTTGAATAATCTTTACATCCATGTTTACTTCTGCGTTACTGTTCATTACTTGAAGGACACGTTTTAACCTGCGAACTGCAATGCAAGCTCAATAATTGTAGCCATTGTATGTAATTGAAGCCGCTAATAAAGTAGTTTAATTACTAGTAAAGTAGTTAAGCTATTAACAAAGTAGTTTAACTATTTTTGTAGTTAAAATAGGGTAGCTAACTACTTTTTAAATACGATTACACGAAAAAAGTAATTTATTCCAACTACAGTTACATTATTAAATTAAAGTATTGAATATATAGAATACAACTATCGTCAACAATAAAGTAGTTAGATTAGTAGCTTAACTACTTTGTAGTTAACTACTGCCCAGCTCTGATTACCACACACCATTTTTTAAAACCCAGGGTGCCATCCCTCAATAGCGTTGTTAGTTTTAGGTCATTCTTCTAAAACAGTATTAAAACAATTCCACACTTCATGTGAAAATCGAAGTGCACGACGATTCTGACGTCTGTCTGGTCTACTAATTAATGTATCTTTAAAATAATCCAATATCGCTTAAGCCTTTAGTGGAAATATGTCGCTATCACATCAAAATCATCAATTACAAAGTTGGCAAAAACAAATGCTAGTGCCGTAAGATGATACATTGATAATGCAAAATTGGCATCCCTCTCGTACCTTTTTTGTAATCCATTTGATTGTATATGTCGATAAAAACTTTGGCAAAAGTAAAAAAAGCATCTCTGAATTCTGAGTTCAAGAAACTGGTTTCCAATAACACTAAGCATTGCCACTTTGTAGTCTATTAACATTGTTTCTGGATCAATTGTTGGTTGTAGTTGTTTAATTTGAGCAATAAGTAGAATATAGGTTTGTTGAGTTTTATCTGGCAACACAGCATACACTAATAGTACCGTATTGGCGTCCGTTAACCCGTATATTGTATACAACGAAAAACGTGGTGGAGCAGTCTTAAACATTCTACTGGCATACCAATGTCTAGATTGCCAAAAAAGTTGCATATTTCTCCTGGTGGAAAAAATCAACAGTCAATCATCTTGAGGTTCAGAATTAGACATCAGAAACTCTTCATGATTTTTAGAAAGAGTGTAAATTTTTGAAAAAACGATTTCCCGCCGATGTATGGGAATAGCAATCTCTGGGTTTTGTTTCTTGCAAACGTTTTTGATGGTTTTTTTAAATAGAATTTATTGGCGGTAGTCTTCCGGTAATGGCAAGACTCACACCTGCTGAAACATTCGCCAAAATAGTGTGTGGCGTTTCACGAGTATTAATAGTGCAGCCTCTTTTATTGCGTTTAAGATTTTGTTACACCCAATTTTTGCAGCATTACGGCATGATTATTTTGGTATGCACCGTTAAGCACAACGATTTTACCACGCGTAGTTATTCTTGTTCTACACTAAGTGGTTTCAAAATTTTTACATTTTCAATATACTTTGCTATACACCATTGTATCTCTATAATACAAATGATTGTTAACAAAAAATGTTCGTCTCTTTTTTTCACTTTTCACAAATTGAAGGGTCATTACTATCAAACTGTCCTGCAAAGATTGAGCTGGACTCATTATATTGCCAGTATTAATAAGAAAATTTAAATATTTAATTCTTATTTGCTAAAATTTAATGAAGCTGTATATATTGATATACATTTAACCAGAAATAATTAATGGTCATTTATTGCATTACACTTCATTAAGTATTCTAACAATTTTATTACTATAATCTAAAGATTTTATGAACACCCTTCAAATTGCAGTTATTAGTGTAAAAGAACTTCTAATGATTATTAATGAGGGTAATAAAATTTAAGGAGTTAAAGGTAGATTAAACTCCCCTCATTTATGTAGCACATATCAATCATACATCGCAACCATTATTATCGACTGCTAGCGTCAAGGTCTTAGATACTTACGGTAAAATACATATGTTGCACTCTTTTTGATTCCGGATCACAAGACAATTTCATTACGACAACGTTAGCTAACCAGCTTGATTTAACAATGCAAAATTATAATATTAAAGTGTCTGGTATAAGCGCTTCAAGATCATACATTTGTTTTAAATCTTGTTTATATTTAGATCATGCGTAAATGAGTACAGTGTCAATGTTTTATGTTTAATAGGCGCAGGTATAGTTTGGGACCTACTGTGTGTAAGCCCTTGTTACAAAAAACAAAGCTAAGCTGGATCTTTGGTAGATCGCCAACACTTGAAAATAATGCAGTAGAAACCGACAAAATTCATAATAAATTAGAAAAATTTGGAAAATACAAAAATAATTATTCTTTTTTATAATTAGTAAAGTGATTCCAGACGGCACGCATTAAGAAAATTTTATTTGTTAGACCGCAAATTCAGTAACAATCTAAAATTTAATCAACATTATTTTCCTGTTCTAAAATAATACAAACCATTAAGTCATACGACTAAAATAAACAAAGCATGTCTTAAAAATGCTATTAATTATCATCTTCCGCACCATGCTGTCATTAAAGCATCTAGTTCGACTAACAAAACGCGGCACTGCATCAGATTCATTTTTTGTGGTACGGTGTCTCAAACAGCTATCTTTAGACTATCAATATTTTTATACAAATTCATGTCAATTAATTGAAAACGATTTTTTTGTTGACGATCTATTAACGGGCGCCGATAGCATTCAAGATGTCTTGAACTTACAAAACGAAATTTAGGAAATTCTATACTCAGGTAATTTCAAACTTCGTAAATGGGTCTCTAACGAACATTCTGTTTTAAATCTTATAAATACATAGAAATATTAAAATCTTTCTATCAAATAATGATAAAGATAAAACTTTAGGAGTAATTTGGGTTCCTTTCAGTACAGCATACAAGATTTAATGCGCATGGCCAAATTAATAAAGAAACTATTTTATCACTTTGCAATTTTTTTTAGCTTATAGGTTTATTAAGCACGGTAATCATACAAGTTAAATTAATGCTTCAACTGCTTTAGCAAGAAAAAATATCAAAAAATATGAAAGCTTGTCCCTGAACTTACACACAAGGTAGATAAAATTTCAATACTAATTAGCTAATTTGAAATTAATTAAAATACAGCGACATATTATATGCAAAAATCTAACAAAATTTAAATTCTCGGGTTTTTTTATATTTACATCAAGTCCGTGTAATACAAACAAATTTGTTATGTGCCAAATCTCCGGTTGCACCTCTTACAAGTATCAGTTTACCTCGTCTACAATTATATGGAGCTCAACTTTTAGCAAGATTAATGCAAGCTGATGCAGCATTCAAAATTTAATTTACTGACTATTTTTATTGGCGCCATTCAGCGACCACTTTACATTGCATAATATCCGCATCAAACAAATAGAGAACTTTCATTGCTAATTGAGCTACTGAAAAGTGTAAACGAAATAAATGGAACCACATCAGAAGACAATTTCGCGGATGTATTATCCAAAAGCGTGTTCTTAAAGTATATTCAAAATTTAAAATTGTACATAAAAAAAAATAATGCGTAATTTTGAAATCAGGTTAAATGGTCGTGTCAATTTACATGTAACTACAGAATCACATTTCTTACAATTTTCAAAATTTTTATCGTATATAATTTAAAAACTAATTAGAAACACAAATTAACAGGCCTTTTAACAGTTACAGAAACGCAAAACAAGAAGTATATGCAATCGAAATAAGTCATTTAAATTGTAATAAGTATATCAATAAAACATCATTGTTACCGTTAAAACAAAGAAAGGAAACATTTTGCGTGTAGAAGGTCGCTTTTGACATTCAAATTTTGACTATGATAAAAAACATCCTATAATTCTCCCGCAACGCACTGGTTAGCAAACTTAATTTGCAGTACTGAACACGTTTGATTATTGCATTGTGGGGTAAATCAATTTTTGTCATCTTTTCGAGATTCATAATGGCCAATACCCTAACAGCACATAGACATCTTAAATAAATCTCAGAGATGTCAAGACAAGATATTCAAGACTTCTTGCAGACATCTCGTTACGTCTTTAGACATCTTCAAGACATATCGAAGACGTCGAATATTAATAAACTGTACATCTTGAAGATATCTTACTTAGACATCTTTAGGATATCTCCTCAGAACACGTTTAAGACAAAAAATATTTTGGGTAAAACTGCACATGCAATAAACCACTAAATATAAAACACTTTTTTTTATTGTAGGTCATACTTTTTTTTAATAAGAGGTTGTTTTCACGCAGTTCTCGATCGAAATTTCAGTATCTTTATGAAATTTGCACAACCAAGCTTGTTCAACGGAACCTTAAAAGTATATTTTTTATTTAAGCTAAATTAGAGAATATGTTAATTTGTATAATATAGTTTTTTATATAGATCAGACGACTATTTTATTGATTTGTATGTCTAAACTGTATGCAATAATAAATTACATTTTAGCTGATATGTGTAAATCAGAAAAAATAAAATTTTCAATTTCGATTTTAAATTATTATTTTTTTTTGCTTACGAATTAAAATTTTTGAAATATTTAATTTACAAAACAGCATGTTGCCTTTTTTCCCATCTAGCTGTACCTGAGAGTATAATCATTTGTCGTTATAAGACTCGGCCTCATTTTATTAAGATCATAACTGGATGATCCTCCTAGTTTGAATACCTTACGGCCGGTTACACTAACACGACATAAACTTTCTAAGTTTTTAAGCTTAGTTTAAGTTTAAGTAGTATTGGTGCAGCCGGCCATCAGTAACCTAAAAAGAAGGTAAAATAAAACGTTTTGAATTTCAAACATAAAAACAAAATTGTAGTAGAAGCAATAGCTAACATGAAATTAACTGTGCATGTTAGATTATTTTACTCTGTGAAGTAATCATCTTTTATTTTTGACATTCAAATATAATTATTATAAGCGTGAGGGTGAACATTAACTTACAGCATTTTTAAAATCATTTTCATTATCAAGTATTTTTCATAAATTCTGTAACTCATCTTTGTTTATGAGAGAATTTATTCTTAGTAGATTAAATAAACTACTAGTAATAGTTATTATTTAAATTATAAGTCCACCAATAATAAATACTAATTTTCAAATATATTTTTACATATGTTTCAAGCTTATAAATATAAAGCTCATCTTCAGAAAAATTTATTGAAAAATGTCAAATTTCATTAATGATCATTTTCAATAAAAAAATTTAACGTACCGTTACTTTTGTTGTTACATTGATTACAATTCCATAATTCTGATCCAGTCTACTCCTGTTTGGTAATAGGCATAAACTTTTTAGATGACTGTTATAATAAGGCACGACAAAATCTTATCCTCCTCTAAAAGAAAATATTTGAAAATAAGATAACGTAAATTACTAATCGTCGAAAGTTTCATAGCATAACTGCTAACTCATTATGCTATATTTGACGCTTTTTAAGTAAATTACTATAAATATGTCTATTTTTAACGAATTGTAAAATATATTCACACTTTCAACTGATAATGTTAATAAAGGTTTTACATCATAATACTTAACAAAATCATAAAATAAATACCACAGAAAATAGACACACCCTCAGGTAATGTTAATCATGTGACGAAAGTTCAGCTTGTTTGATAACGACAACACGAGAATTATCCAGAATGGAAAATTATAATAGAAACATATTACACTAATAGTAATAGTTCATATTAATTTGTACAATCAATAGTAATCAACTGCAAATTTGGTTTTTTAGTTTTTGGAGGTGGCGTTACCACTTCATCACTTATTGAAGCCTCGCGTTTTAGTCACTGCTATCTTAAAAATGAAATTCTTATATTTTGAACAAATAAAATATTAAATGTTTACCCAATGGAGCATTCTGAAAGAATCTAACTTTGTTTATAAACCAGCACGTGTTAAAATGTTTGCACATTGTAATTGCTGTGTGCAATTTAGATTGAGAAAGAACCAATTGCATATAATAAAGGTTACACTTGCACGCCAACTTTCTTATCCTGTACTGTACCAATTCATTTATCTATTTTTGTACCAGATATATCCAAATTAAGTTTAAAATTCTGTTATATTTTATACCACTGTACTGTAGTTATACGTTAAATTAGGGTTAAATCCCGCAATGCATTGTGAATGCAATGCTGCCAGCTGCAGCAGTGCCAACACTAAATTCTAAAAATTCCCGTAGTGTATCGACAACGGCTACAACATACTTTTTGATACAACTCTGCCATTTATAAAAAAAACTTTGAAGAATTTTAAAACAAATGTCTTTAAATCGTCTTAAGTCAGACGTCTTTAAGATGCCTTACAGTAGATATCGTTAAGATGCTTTTTTTAGAGCCACAGACATGAAACAGGCATAAAATAGACGTCTTGAAAATGTTGTGTGCTGTCTGGGTAGCTGCTGAAAGTCTATTGCACAAAATGAATGTGTAACATGTTTCCGTGCAAAACCGCTTTGACTGCATCCCATCATGGGAAATTTACCAAAAATACTCATTACAGAATCACCAAAATTTTACAACTATGGTGTTGATTACGACGGACTAATTATAATAAAAAACAAACAAGTTAAAGGTTCAACACTTACTAAACCAGCCCGTAAACATTATTTCTGATAATGGTAGCAACTTTGTTAGAGCTAATGGAAAACTAAAAAAAATAAGCGCAACTTTATCAAATAAATCACATTTTTTGGACAATGGGAAATCGAGATCAAATCTATTAAATTTCATTTAAAACGAATAACCGCTAACGCATTTTTTACTTTTGAAAAATATTATAATTTATTTGCTAACGCAAATTGAAGCAGTGTTAAATTTCTGTCTTATAAGTTCCTTATTAAGTGATCCAAATCATTTAACTCCTGCACACTTCATAATTGGAAGAAAACTTACTTGATACAAATACCAACAAATTCGAAAAGTTCGACTTTTGACGCTTTTGGCAACGGTGCAATAAATCCAAATAGCAAATCTCGTACAAATAGGTGTTTTTGTACTAATTCAAGAAAACGGCGTTTAAAATGGAAGCTTCGCAAAATAACACAACAACATTCAGGCACGGAATAGGATTACAAGAGTAGTCAGCATTTGAACAGTACAGTAATAAAACGTGCCTTGTGTAAAATTTGTGCATTACCTATAAATACTGTTAGTTAATCTAGACAACCAAAACTGTAGTTAAAATAACGGTACTATTTGTTGAAACAAACGTTTCAAGGCCGACAGGATGTTAAAAACGTTTATTGTTTCTTTGTTTAAAACCTTCTTTGTTTATAATACCTATATCAGCAATTATGAATACTTTTATTTTTTTTTATTGTACTTAATCCTACATTACCAGTATTTAAAGGTTTTTTTTTAAATCCGTAATTGTTGTTACACCTAGCCGTCATTCAGCATTAAAACTAAGCGGATGATTCAAATTTGGGATTTTATACTATTATGTGAATTTTTACTTTACTACCATGGAACTTTTCTAAGATACTTTAGGCTTTAAATAAACATAAGATGCATCTACATAACTTAAGTCTTTTACACACATATATAAACATGAATACCGCAATAGCTAACCCATTATGTTACCAAGACAGCAAAGACAAATTAAATCGGATGTATCTGATAAGTTTTTAATGGAATAGCGGTATCTAAGTTATTATATATGATTTAATAAAACAAAGTTATTCTTAATGTTTTTTTAACTCAATACCGATACCATGTTTACATTGCGGTATCTTACTTTTGTTGTTCAACAATTTGTCAAAAATTGTTTAAATAATCGATGTCAACTATTTGATGTTTTTGATATATTATTTTGTTTTTAACAATATGTTTTTTGAAGTTTTTTTTAAATTATAAAATTGTTTTGCTTGTTTACATAATAGATTTTAATATATTAGCCTAATATTAATATTTTGATTAAAATGTATAGAAAAAAGTTGCATAATTACTTATTTTTATTAATTCTAACGAAAATCTTACAACTTTTTTTTTTCAAATATAAAATACCGTTGTTTACATAAATACATATAGTAATTGTAAAAGAAAATTGTTTGTTTAGCCGAGCACATTTAGATTAATCGTGATTGATTCTTAAATGAATCTATTCTTTGCCATACCGAAAGACTATTGTGACATTATATTACGGTTTTTCTCAGTGATTGACCACCATTATATACCGGTAAAATAATTCTGGTTCATTGTGTAAATTATGCGTAATTCTACATTTACCTAAGCATTATATATCATAGATACATTTAATAATTCATCGTACTGCAAATACATAATTATTAGCAAATATAATAATACAATAAACTAATAATAGTAAAGTATAAATTACATGAAATTAAAATCATTAAAAATGCATACAATGATTGTGATTTGAGGTTAAAATAATCATTTTGAATTATTCTCTTTAAATTGTTTCAAATTAAATTTGATTTATCGATTAAAAAACAACTTAATTGGGTGTGAGATCGTTTTCTGGTATCTTTAATGGACCATTACACGGAATTCGTTTTGGTACGATGTTAGATAATATCTTACAACTAACATATGTTTCCGTTTTAAATGTTTATACCACAACCGAATAACCATTTGAATAATTTACTATATACCGCTATCGAATTACAAATTATGTTATTTTATATATTTTATGTTTGTGTTTTAGTTCAAGTTTATTGGCACTGAAATTTGAAAAACACTAACAATTTACGAATGTGAAACTAATTCAAGTTAATCCGAACACACACAGTTAAATCCGCTATTGAATTGAAGTTTCCGAAACTCTGCAATCACAACATCGACCCAAACTTTCATTCAACCCTCAGGCACAGTTTGATCAACTTCTCTACAGTCATTTGTTCGACACGGGTGCCAACAAATCTAGTCGCGGTGGCTTTGTCCTGAAATGTGTTAAATTGACGTCGTTTTCAAAACTTTATATATCTATTTCACTTTAACGTATACGTATTACAAAAGACAGAAAAGTACCGACACAGTTAAAGAAGTTTAAGAAAAGCGTATACCATCAGAAACCACTTGTAAAATAGCCTTCAACGTTGGTGAAATGAGATCTTTTGTTGCTACCAGGTGAATAGGGCTCGACATGTTGAAATCTGTAAATGAAACTGTTATCGAATGGGAGAAGTTTGTTGAGATTGGTTTGAGGTTGAACTACTTATACGTTCCAACAAAACTTTCTTTCACTATACTGCATCGATTTAATCTAAAACTTACACTACAATTAATAAATAACTTCACTTACATAACTATAACTACGATTGATTAAAAAAAATATCTTTAAATATTTAAGCTTATACGATTTAAGGTAAAGTGACAAATGGAAATAAACTACTAAAACTTTTGTCACTTCAAACTTTTCAATTTCTTGTTAGTAACTTTAGAAATCAAGCATTTAACCTATATTTGCTGGCAATTGCAAAATACATTACTTTTGAAATAAAAGTTAGTATTAAAAACAATTTTTAATATGTTAACATTTTAATTACATATGCGTTTTCTTAAAGTAAGCAGACGAACTATTATCCTATTAACTTTTATCACCAAACTAAACTTACAGAACTAAATAAATCATTTAAAAAATGTATATCATATGCTTAGGCTTTAAGGCACAAAGGGCACAAGAAGAATGAACATAAAAACATTATGTTTAAAATAAAAGCAAAAATGCTCTCGCGATACTTACAACTATGTAGTACATTTGATTTTGCAACACTTAAAAAGAGAAAATTATTTAGGATGCTTTTCTTATAGACTGTAAATCTATTATAATAGAGAAAACACAAAAATACATTTTTTTAAAATTTATTCGTACCTTTCTATATCGGCTACCTCACTGTAACGGCTATTTAAAAAAAATGTGGTGGCGGCTATTTAAAGGTTTCACTGTATTATAAAAAAAATTAATTTAGTTTTTGTTAAAAAATTCAATTTTTGTATTGGAAATATTTGAAAAAACTAAAACCATTAGACATACCAAAAAAAATCTGGTGGTTATCAACGATTTCAAAATCGGTTTTATTATAAATCTGCTTTTTGAGAAAAACGGATTTATTGACATTTTCACACACTTCTAATGCCAAGAAATGCTAGTTTTTTTGCTGTAAATATGTACTTTTAATAAATGCATTTGCATTTGTAGAACTTTGTCAAAATATGCATGTATGCAGCGTTTCTGAGAAAAAGCAATATAGACATAACAGAATCAAAAAATTGCAGTTTTTTATAATCTTTAAATTATATAAATGTATTATAACTAAAAAAAGTTATTACAAAAAAAGAATACTATCTTTTTAAAAACAACAAAATCAAGCTTGTAACAAAATTATTTTATCATACCAGAAAAAAAATTGTAATTTATATTTTATGCAAATTTAATGTCAATCAAATTATACGTTATTAATATATCATGGTTGTTTTATAAAAAAAACATTGTTAAAAAAATTCTTAAGAACCGTTAAAAGTTTAAAAGTAGCTAGTTGGGTTGTTCTTGTAAATACCAGTCAGAAATTTATGTATTCTTTGTTTGTGTGATACATTTATAATTTTTTTAGCAGTCGCAGTACTAACAAAGTTTTTTTTGAAATTGTGTTTATTATTGCCATATTTTTTCAAAATTTGTTTAAACAATAATAAATATGTTGTCTTGTTTTGTTTAAATTTATTAATCTGAAAACTTAATTTGACATGATCCAATTTTATAGTTGCATCAAATAACAGCGTTTAACTTTAAAAAAAATGTACACTGAGAGAAATTATGAAGACAACTAAAATGTTGAAATCACTCAACGTTAAATAAAAAAGAACGAAAGATTTTATGCACAACACATGTCCTTGCAACTATCAAAGTTATGGTAACTAAAAATTGAAAAAAAACTTAATAAAAATAAAATAACTAAACATATAATTGTCAAATTTCTGGAATCTAACGCAGCCGTTTTAAGGCAATACCTTTAAACGTAGCGATTTTTGACACGTCACGTTTGAACGCAGAGATGTTTGAACACAGAGACCTTTGAAAGTAAAGCGCATTTTAATTTTGCAATCTAAAGTAGATATTAAGTTTTTGAATTTGAAAGAAACATCTTTATTTTGGATTTTTATATATAAAGATATTGAGAGTAGAAATTTAGATTTATACGTATCTAAGTTTAAAAATTAAAAGCTATTTTTAATTGTTTTAAAAAAACAAGCACTAGAAATACTGCACTTAATGGAACAACAGAAATTATGCAATTTTTTCTTAATAATCTCATATCAATAAGTCTTGTTTTATTCTAATACCAAAATTGGATGTAGCTGTAATTAGGTTAGGAATCAAACTGTCAACTAATGTGTAAATCAGTCAATAATTTAAAGATTATGTAAGACGACTAAACCACCGAGGCAATATCAAACGACCACATATTGTTTTTCTTGAAATTTGGTTTATATTTGAAACCTTCTAGATTTTTTTCTTTCACCAATTCAACGTTATTTTGACAAATAGTAAAAATGAGAAAAGGAACCGTAAATTTAAATTAAAATTTGCAACCAAGTATTAAAAAAAAAAAATAAAGAGAACGATAAAGAACAAACATTACTATAACATTACAATCTTTAATTCTGTATAATTCCTGTGTAGTCAATTTTTTACAAACTGAGCTTTCTTCGCACGTAGCAATAGATTCCTTAATGTTTTATCGAACGTAATTAGAAACATTAACTAAGATATTAGCGTTTTTAATCAAAACTTGATGATGATTTGTTTTAAACATGTTTCGCTACTGCTGACTTAAAATACTGTTTAAGATGTCTACATCTACCTGTTTTTCCAATATATGTCTGACCACAAACACAACGAATACGCCAGACTGAAAAGTAATATTGTCTTTTACACTATTTAAAAATTGACACAATTTAGGAAAAGTAGAAACCTTAGTCATAATTTTATGTTTTTAAAATATTTATCCAATAGGATTTTTAATACCTTTGTTATATTAGTGCACATAAGCTATAGACAACGGTTGAGACTTAGATTTTGCTGTTACTCTTGGTTCGGAAAAAGTAAACTTTGTAATAAATCGTGTAATACTTTCTCTATTGTAGTTGTTTGTGACTAACACCTTGGTTAAATAATTCAATTTTTTTTTGAAGATTGTGAGATTCTAGAATGGGTAGAAGACGAATTCTAGAAGACGACAAAACCAGGAAATGAACTTTTTGAACATGCATCGTACGCGATTTATACACAGTTGTGTTTACTTAGTTTTTACTGCAAATAATTAATTTAAAAATAGTTATTTATTTTACTATCTTTGTAGTTTTTGAATTCAAAATTTAGAAAACATTTTTAAACGACGAACTGTCTCGTTATTTTTTACAATTATATAATTTGCCGCATTTATAAAGGAATCTGCCCAGAGTTTGCTTGTTTACTGAATTTTTAATTCTATTTTGTCGGATGGTTCTAGTACATCCAAATCCGTGCTTTGTCATTTGCTTTATGAGGTGTAGTCCTGTAAAAATAAAAAATTAATTCGTTTACAGGAACGTTTTTATGAGGTGGTTTATAAAATCTCTGTTCAAGTGGTTAATCAGAAGTCTTATTTTTGCAAAATTATCAGTTTATTGTAATTTTGTCAGTAAAATGTACTTTTTATAATTTCTCTAAATCAGTTACTAGATATTGCCTTTGATATAGCCATGATTTGAAGATCCGAGTCAGTACTTCAATACTTATCACGTCGTGAATTTGGACTATATCCCTAAATTAGTAAAATTGCTAAAAATAATTTTATTCCATTTATAGAAATCTGGAAAAAACTATTTAGATTATTTTGCAATGCTTAAGATACAGTCTGTTTTTGTATGTGATTTATTAATTGTTCTCCTCAAAATATCTCAAACAGTTCAACAGGAGTTTTTATTGGAAATATACTATCATCAACATTTTTAACAGTGCAAGTAGTTTGTTAAAAGCGTGATATATCGCTTCTATTCCAATTTTCCTTTCTTTTTTTTGAGTCCTTTTTCTTTTCCCTAACTTATTGTTGTGGAATTTTTCTATTTCCACAGGATTTGCAAAGTAGTACAGAATGACTTAAAATGACAAAAATGTCAAGCATTAGAACCATTTGTTTTGTAATAGCAAAATTAGACAGCGTTCCAATAATGAAACATGGCAACGAATGGGTTAATAAAAATTAGCGAAATAAATGTATTATGTACTTGGCTTAAAATATGAGAAATTGCTAAAAAGACATTTACTGCATAACAATTTTCTTCCGCATTATGAAAATGCGATTTAGAAAATTTTAAGAATGATGTAACAAAAATAAAAAGAATTAGAATTATTGTTACAATATAATAATATATTCTCAAGCTTAAATGTCATTATTATTAGTATTAAACAAAACGATTCTCTTTGATTAAGTTATCTTGATAATCTAATAGAAATTATTTTTGTTAAACAGTTTACAATTACTTTAGTTTTGACATTTCAATGTTACCAACTTTAAAAAGAAAAATTATACTGTTCTATTACAGCACGTACAGCTGGACAAATATAGGATAACATTTCAGAATTAGCACTAGATGCGCAAACCCTAGAGTGAGAACGCATTCGGAGTACTAAAGAAAGAAAATGCGCGTGACCTTAAACTACATTTCAGGTTTATTAAACTTGGTATTAGTTTAATTACCTTCTTTTTCAAAGTTTTAAAAATTTTGTTAAAATAATGATTAGTCAAATAATTAATAGGTTGAAAATCAAATAATTTATTAACTTAGGTAGTCATAATAATAATAGCTCTATTTCACAAAACATAAGGTACCAGAAGAAGAAGAAGAAGGTAGTCATAATTTTTTTTTAATTATTGCCATAATTCATTTGTATTTACATTAGTAATTATTAAATCTAAATTGTAATGAACATTTACCAGCAAAATTATTTTAAAGTATGACAACAAAATAACACGTTTTATAAGGCACGATTTTTTTGCACGAGTACAAATGAACCGCAAAGCAGTGAGTTTACTAAAAAACGAGTGTAAGTTTAGCAAATTTTGTTTGAGTTGGTGAAACTGTAAAATAAAAAAATTGAATTCCAAGTAGTCTGGTAGTAAAGTAAATGTTTACAAAAGTTTACAAAAGACGACACAAAAATAATGTACGTTACTCTTGTCGAAAGTATCATAGCATAACTCACTCGTATGTAACCCTCGGTCATGCGGCCTCGCGTCGCATTAACGTTTGTTATGCTATGCTTTGCTTTCGACCCTTGTTACGTAAATTACTATTCAAGTTTAAATATAATTGTGTTTGTATAAACAAAATGATTCTCTTTGATAACACCATTAAGTTGTCTTTGTTATCTTATAAATGTTATTTTTAATTATAGTTTAGAACAGGTTAGAATTACTAATTTAATTTGGATATTTCAATATTACTAACATTTAAAAAAAATTATAGTGTTATTAAGCACGTTAATAATCCATTACCGCACTCTTTTTAGTACTGTAATGGTTCTATTATAAAAACATATTTAAACTTAAATATAATTATTATTAGCAATAAATAAAATGATTCTTTTTGATATCACATTTAAGTTGTTTTTTTAAATTATAGTTTAGAACAGTTTAGAATCACTTTAGTCTGACATTTTAATGTTGCCAACTTTAAAAAGAAAGTTATACTGTTTTATTACAGCACGCTAATAATCTATTACCACACTGTTTTAGTACTGTTATGACATTTATTATAGACGCAAAATAGAAGAAATTATTTAAATCAAATTTATAAAATTTTATAATTAAAAAACTTAGAAGCTATCTAAAGAAAAAACATTTAATGTTAAAACGTCAATAATTAATTACAACTAAATCCAAAACGCTTTACAGAATTGTGTGCAAAATGTCTAAAAATTTAATGTTCAAAAGTCATTTATTATTTATAGTTTCCGTCTATTAATTTTTGACAAATACTGACAAATATAATAAAGGTAACAATTAAATTTATTTCAAGTATGAAACTTTTATGAGAAATATCAAAAACAAAGGAGAAGTAATATGATTTGCATTGTGATTTGTTTTAAAATGCAACATTTAATAAACTTCTTGTTTTGTTATAGTAAATATATAAATTTTTTAGTTTGTATAACATACTTGGCATAATCATTTGTAAGACCTCTTTGTCTAGTTTTGTGAGACTATAAATTATGCTTAAGAAGTGTTAACTTTGTTGTATGTGTCATTGTTATTATCATAACTATTACTACTAAATTTTCTGATGTTTTTAGAAAGAGTTCCCAAAGTATGTAATACATACATTGTGTAATTTTATTAAAAACAATTTTGAGAGCAAATCAGACCTCATACATCTAAATTATGTCACAAAATTACTAATGATCACATTAAAAAATTACACAATTTTTTTCACTGCAATCTAAAATTCAAGTCAGTTAGATATGATTCAAAAATTGACTAACTACGAAACTTAAAAGTTGTTGAATTCATAAATTGTCGAAACCTTATTTACTTACTGTAAAAAGAATGTCTAAAAAACAACTACCTTTAATCAGATTGCAGGTTCCGGCGGTCGAATAAAGATATGTAAATACCGTATTATAAAATAATTTATGAAGTAAATTAAAATTGCTGGTACAAAAATGTTATAAAATACAAAATTATGCACAAAAACGCAAAACATTTTTAAAAATACCAGAATTTATAGTATTCTCTTGAATATGCAAAAAATGTCAAAACAAATTAAAATTAAATAGAATCAATGCAATACGTCTGATAGCAGAAACACATTTTTTAATAATAAAAAATAAAGTATGTATATAAAAATTTTTGCATACCTACTAAAATTTTTCCAATTATAATAGTTATATTGATAAAAGTCTAAGACATAGTACAGCATAATTTTCTAATTAAAAAACGTACTTTTTTACTAGGACCTGAATGCAGTGTATAGTCTAATATTCATTTTTGTTTATATTGTAAATTGTAAAAAATGTTAGTAGCTAATGAGCAATAAAATATTAGTTAACATTTTTTATTCATTTAAAATTAACTCTAACATAGAATAGTGACTAAAAATGTTTTACTAAAGCAAAAAAAAATATTTATAATGGCTTTTGTTTTTTATTTTATTTTTAAGATATTTTCTTAATTTAAATAAATTGTAAAATGTGTAATAAATAATACCAAAATAAAAGTACAGAATTCTTTCAGGAGAGAGAACACAATTTGCGGTGACAATGTCATTGGCGGCCATAAATAAAAGTGAAAAATGTAACCCACGGTATAATATTAAAGTGTTATTACTGATCCGTATCAACATTCCGGAAGTAATTGCGTGTTTTGTAATGGCTGCTCGGTATTTCCGTTTTTAGGTGGGCGGTACTGTTTACATGTGTACGTACAACCCCCAAATCGGTTGCAGTATATTGTTAATAGTACTTGCATGTCGTGATTATGTTACATGCAATACATTTTCTGCTGTGACATCAATCGTTAACAAACATGTAGAGCCACTAAGTAATACTAGTCAAGAATTTAATACCTTTAATGCGTTACACCTTTCTAACTATTAAAAAAACATTAGGTTAATATGTTCTATTAAATTTACATTTAAAATATACAAATTGGATATAAAGTATTAGTCTTCTAACAATTTTGTTAAATAGTAATATTAAATGTGATAATAATATTAACGCAACTTTTATTATAAATTTGACTTAGAAAATACACAATAAAAAACTTAAGTTTATAAAAATGTAGAAATCATGTAATAAATATATATCTTCGTTAAGTTAAATATATAATATAAACATTTTAATAAACAAAGTTTAAAAAGTACCGACTTAAAATTTTTATAAAAAATACAAATTAAAATAATAAAAACCTTTAAAAAAATTAAAACTTAAAATAACATTTTATTTTCTGTAGAAAAAAAAAACATATAATACAAACTAAAACTATTTTAAATGTTAAAACACTTTAAAAGTTATTACGTTGCATTAAAATTATTTCAATTTTAAAACACGTAATAAATACATATATTTACATGGTTGTCAACAATTCATTAAAACATTGTTCCTCTTTTATCTAGCATCTATTTAATTACGTTCTATGTTTATACATCTGTAAATCAATACTACATCAATTAAATGGTTTAATTCAGTATTTATTAATCGTTAAAATGTATGTATCAGAATTTTTTAAATTAACACATAACTTAATATGCAAACAACATTTTCTTAAAAGTTTAGAAACTATAAAAGTTATCAACGTAAGCAATGTGTGCTCAGAATTATGCCAATTAGAGGTAAGTTGACAGTAATGATGGCCGTGCAGGTGTCTTTCTGATGAATATCGGGATAATCCGTTGGTAATTTAGTTTTAGCAGGTTATTCATAGTAATGAAGAGCGTAAAATAATAAATACGGGATTAGTATGTGTAGGTAATTAGTTTTAAACATGATTGAGTAAAAACTATATATTACGATTTGTATGGTACTTCATTTTTATATGTTAATTAATAATAGTAATATTTTATTTTTATTGTTGTTAGATTATGAAATTAAATTTGTCTACAAACAAGTTCAGTTCCATTTTAAATTAATGAAAATATTTAGTTTATTACTTGTAAATAATATGTAAATTTTTATAAAACAAGAATAACAACATAAATTTTGTAATAAAATAGCTAAATTGTCAATATATCTAAAAAGTTTTTAGCATGTTCGAAAACGTGTAGCTGTGCTTATTTTAAAACACAAAAAAATCAGACTTAATTTGATTCCATCGTTAATAAGTACACTCTGTTAAAATGTACAAGATACTTATATTATTTTTATTTATTATCAAACATCACATCTAAAAAAAACTACACAAATTTAATACAATTTAATTTCTTGTTTACCTACGTCTAGTTTAATCGTCTTTTGAATAATATAAATAATGTAAATAAAATAAAATAGATAAAGTAACACTATTGGAATCTTCATTCAAGGAGGGGCATCAAAAAAACTACTCAGTTTTTCTTTGAGGCGACGGTTCGTGCACTAAATGTGCACTTCATCAGGCCACTGCAATTTATTAACGTAAGTACAACAAATATCTAATCTAATAAGTTAGTAGTAACTAAATTACAGATGTAAACAAAAAAAACAGTACACGTAAGAACTTACGTAGAACATTTGAGCAATTACTCCGAAGTTTGACAAACATGAACACGTCCTAAACTTAATTGACAAAAATGTGATTATTAATAGTTAGTGATTAAAAACAATAAATAAGTATAAATAATAGATGACAATACAATTAAACATGGAGAACAAACACTATGATATGTATAATCAAACATTTATTTCAAGGTAACCTGTTATTAAAATAGACTAAAAATTGAAAATAACCGCGAAACACACTTAATAATTTTTCATAATTTTAGAAATTAAATTATTATAAATACTACTTAAATTATTAGTGTCCGTATTAAAATTAATATTATTTTTGTATACGTTGATAAAGATCATTTCAGAAATCTTTTCTTGTAATTATTTTCCACATCTAAAATACTAGGGTTGTTAAAATCGAAATTATGTTCTGTGTCGATGTGATGTACAGATAACGGTGTTTCTCCTTTTTTATTTTTACAGTCTTATTTATGGTTGTTAATACGATTTTTGACTTTTTGTTTCGTTTGTTCAATGTAGCAACCTTGACAACCCATACATTCTAATTTATATACTACATTGTGTTTATCAGTTATGTCAATTTCATATTTCGTTCTGCTGTAAAACATGTTGTAAATAGTATTAGTGTTATACATTATTATTTTGATGTTATCTGTTCTTAAGATTGGAATTTATCTTTTTGTTATGTTTGGGACATTTATGATTTCTGCGTACATAATATTATTAGTGTTAGAGTTAGCTTTAAGATTAGTCGTAGTTAGATTTACAGATGGTGACGTATTAGTAGCTGTGTTAGTGTATGTTAATAATTTATTTACTATATTCTTTAGATAGTTATTATTTTTTAGTATCTGCTTTAAAATGCTAAATTTTTTTGCATAGAATTGTGGACTACTTAAAACTAACATTTTATTTTTCATAGCCTTGATGATATTAACCTTTTGATGATGTGGGTGTTTGGATAAATAATTGATAGTTCTGTTCGAGGCTACAGGTTTGGTGTACCAATCACTAACTAAAGTATTAGTAATAATGTCTTTACTAAGCCTTGTACCGATACGTACTGGCTCGGGTTACTGGTTGGGTAGCTCAGCTAAGGTAGAGAATTAATTTAAGAGTTAATTAATTTACAATGTTAACAATTGCATTTATTTTCTGTATACACTGTATATCGTATAATAAAAATATTGTATGTTATTTATCCAATTCTGTAGTTTCCGCGTAGTGGTGGCGCTACTATCGACTTCCGTTTGTATCTGTAAGTTAATAATTTTAGTGTTGATAAAACTACTAATAAATGCAATAAAGAACGTAGGTAGTTAATTGGATAATTACGGGAAAGGATTACTGTGCAAATTAACTGGATTTACAATATTTATTTCGGGTCAGGTTGACAATAGTACTGGAAGTTTGTGTGATTGCTGGTTGAGGTTAATGTTACCACGTGGATTGTGTTGACGGCCAGGTAAGTATTTGATGAACTACGGGCTTAATTGCAAACGGTATTTCTACAGGTAATTACATCTGAGTACAAAGGTGATTCGAGAAGTTAATACAATTTAATTCGACCAGGAAAACGTATTGAACATACAAGGCTACGATTGATACTTAAATTCAGGTGATTGTTGTTTTAAAATATTACTCGTAGATTTAGCTCTTGTGAACCTATACGTTGCAGGTGGGTAAACCAACGAATTATAACAAATCTACGCTACGGCTCCCCGATGCACTATTTTTGTTAAACCCGAGGATTTACTTTACGCTAGGTGGTTAAACGATTACAAACGTACCGAGTTAACTGTAGTCTGTAACAGAATTTGTCGAGGGTAAGTTGACAATCGTAGCTAAGCAGTTGTAGCGATACCTCGATACAAAAGGCTTAGTTACTTTGTACACTTAATCTCCTACTGTTCTAGCACTGCGATGCTACTGGTTTCGGTACAAGGCTGGACTGGAAATTAATTAAACGGTGAACTTACTAACAGGTCAACAATCGTGAATGAAAATACAAGAAATCTGGTCAGTACGAGGATTTATCGTAACACAAAACAATCGAAGGAATGAGCCAGGTGAATCGCGTTTGGTCAGGTTAATCGGTGAAATTACTAAAGAATTAATCAAGGGACGGTGCGACGTTCGGTGTTAGCAGGATTATTAATTTTTAACAGGTTAGTTCGGTGTAACAGGTTTCTGGTAACAGGAATAATTAGTCGGTTTCAGGAGAGAAGGCCAAGACGTAGCGGTTGTTGTTGAATAAACGGATTAGAGAATTAGCAAGGTAAATAGCGGATGGTCTGGTTAATTATTAAAACGGACAGAGAATTATCAAGAGACGGTGCGAGGTTGTCGTTACTGGATTTCAGCAGGTTAATTCGGTTTACAGGTAAGTATAGCACAGGTAAACAGGATTAAGGCTAAGCGAAATTTGTTTAAGGGGATCTCCTTTTATAGCGGGTTATCACGTACGAGGACACATGAGTGGGGTATGGCGCGCGCTTCGTCGGTCTGGAGGTGGTTTACATGCACAGGGTCCTAAGTTCACGCGTAATTTGATTTAAATTCTAAATATTTTATGAACACAAATATGCGGCGGACTTCCGATTCATTACAGCCTAACATCTAAGAAGGGTAAAAAACTATTCCCTTCTATTTCATACATAAATTTTAGATGTGGATTATATTCATTAAACGTGTTAAGAGTGTATTGAATCTCTGCTTTAGGTATACATGTAATAATATCATCATCATTTTTATTTTGTTACGTTGAACAGCACGAGTGAATGTCATAAATCTTTTGCTTGCATGCTGCTACAATAAAACACGCTGAAAATAACAGTGAAACGTACGAGAAATTATTTTCAAGTCCGAGAACTTTTGCGAGGTTTTTGTACATTTCCAGAACGTTCACCGAAAGACATAGAACATTCGCGAACGTTCCGTTAAAACGTATAAATGCGGTACAAACAAATCATAAAGCAGTTGTTTCAGTGCTTTGGAGTAGGCAGTGTTAAGAAGTTTATTCAAGTTTAAATAAATAAGTTAGTAACGCGTGTGGAGATAAATATACGGAGTATAACCTTGTGCGTGACTTTAATGTAAACAAACGTTAGTGTTTAAATACATAGAAGTTATCCGCGGACTATATCTTCGTGTGATAGTTTTATATATAAATTAGTGTAAGTGTTTTTATTAAACATCCTTAGATTTAATTAATTCGGTTAGTTATGAACGTGTACAAAAATTTAATTCAAATAAATTAGTTTTAATTATAATCGTTACAACAGCATGCGAAACCATGCGTACATTTCAATTTTGTCTGTCGGTTTTCAGACTTTAGGTTTATATATTGGGTAATGTCTACTATTTGTCGCAACATTATATTACAAAAAATAGTCACTGGGTTCGGCAAAAATCGATTAGCAGAATTTATTGGTTTGGTGCTGCAGCTGGTGAACCAATGCTCATGCTGCTGGCGATTCTTTATTCCAGAACATATTGTCGTTTTTACATTTGTAATAATTTTTTTTTGCTTAATAACCGATGCACACCACTGACAGAAACAGGCACATTAGGATCTAGTTCAACGACTTCATAATTTTCTGTTTTATCAATCTTCTCGTGCTCAGGAAATTCTTTACATTTTGAGTTCGTGTTCAACATTAGGTGTCTCTGCCTGATCATTTAAAGAGCGGACAGTCAGGCAAATCCCTGGAGCCTGCCTATTTTGCCTTTTTGTGTAACTTTTTTTTTGCCTTTGTAAATAGTATTTTATATTGCTTTTCTACATATAAATTTTGAAAAGTTTGTGTAAACAGCGTTTTAATAGGTAGATGACAATAACGCATTACAGAATTTTACTTAAATTACGTACAATAATATAATTAACATTTTTTGCTCAAAAGGTCTTACCACGAACCTATAAATAACAACAGGAATTTTTATGTTTTGTTAAACAATGGTTTCTAGAAAACATTAAATACAAAAACCGCTATAGAGAAGAACTATTGTAAGAATTTATACTAGGATTATGTACAATGACAGGCTTGATAGAACACTATTTACAAAACCGGAAGGATTTCGGAATGAATCATATTTTATTAGTCTATTCAGTACCTAAGTAAAGCAAACAAAAATAGGTGGGATTTCTTTAATGACTGAAACACATGACTAAAATATTCTTTGTTTGTTATAAATACTGTGATATTGTCACACTGATAGTCTGTTGCTGTTGTGTTGTGAGTAAGTTTTAAAAAATGCCACCTAATCAACAATCAAAAGTAGAGTAAATTGGACAATAAACAAACGACGAAGAAAACCTTTTTTGTCAAGTTTGTTTAAAATCAGTAAGTTAGTATTATCTAATTGTTTGAACTAGAACCAGGCTGATTTGCTAGCATCCAAAGAATATCCACAGACCAATCACAAAACAGTAGCAAATTTGTTCAATGATTGTTTACGTAAGTTTTTTTTAAATGATTGATTAATATAATCCAATCTATTAATTACAATTATATACGTTTATGTTTGTAAGATTTCTGTATCCCAATGGCGTAAAAAAAGAAAAAGTTCTCTTATTCGTAACCGATGCAGTACCTTATATGATCAAATCCGCATTAGAAATATTTTATCCGAATTTCAAACATTTAACTTGTCTAGCATATGGAATACATAGGGTATGTGAATTCATTAGAGACGAGTTTGCAATAGTAAACAAGTTAATTTCTGCCACCAAAAAGGTAAAAATCTCTAACATATTAGATTCTCTTTTTGATTATTGGATCTTGTTTCAGGTTTTTGTAAAAGCATCATTACGGGTAAAGGCCTATAAAGAAAAACTTTCAGATGTTAAACTTCCACCAGAACCTATCATAACAAGATGGCGAACTTGCTTATCTGCTTGCATTTTTTATGCCACACATTTTGAAAAAATTAAAGAGGTACAGTTCATACTATAATCTGACATTGTCTTATACATTAATTGCATTGTCTTACTTCAAGTGGTTGAATTATTTGACGAGACGGCCTCTGCAGCAATTGCTAAATCTCAAAAAGCTTTTAATGACGAAGCTGTTAAGAGAGAACTAGTTTTTATAAAAACACACTTTTCCGGCATTCCTGACGAATTAAAGAAGCTAGAAAAAAGCGAAATCGCAATGACCGAATCTTTCGCTACATTCGAAAGAATAAGAGCAATTATAAGAACATGTCCAGGTACTATAAAAAGAAAAATTAATCAAAACTGAATTCCGTCACATCAAAAAACCCTTCCTTTGACTTCTTTAAACAACTGACTGAGAGTCAAAAATGGGAGGTCATGAAGCATCAACAGAAAATATCTGTAACAATAACAGAAACATCGGCTTAAAATTTGCTCCACTAGAATCTTGTGATGTCGAAAGAACTTTTTCCGTCTATAAAAATATTTTAAATGATAAAAGGCAACAGCTCATTGGACAAGATATTGAAAAATATTTGATTTGTGCTTGGTAATATAATAGCACTTAATAATATATTTGTGCCTTTTTTATTGCTTTTTTGGCAGGTTTAATATGCCTCTTATGCTACCTTTTTGGTATTTTTTCTTGCCTTACTATCCGCTCTTTACTGATCATAAAGTTTCGTTGATTTGTAAGGTATACTGTCACCAATTTATGATAAGATAACGAAAAAAAAACAGATATACATCTTTAAAAACGAAAATAATTTGTGTAGGTTATTTCACACAAAGGAGGGTTGAATATTTATTTTAATTAATAATACCATTTAGCAAGTTTATAAATATTTATTTTTTTTATAATTTAAATTTGAGTATTTTTTAGAATTTTCTAAATAAAATATTTACTATACATTATGAAATGCTTTTAAAAATTATCTGAAAGCTGTTTGTAACGTGCATTTAGCTAAAATGCTTCAGTTACCTGCAAATTGAACCCATAATAAAAAAAAGGCAACTGCAGCTCTGGGATCAGAGGATGGCGTGAGTAAAACAACTAATACAAATTAATTAATTAATTAATCAAAACACGTTGTCAACCAGTCAATAATGTAATTATTTTATATTATTAGATGTTTCAATCACTTAGTCTGATGATGACTTAATAAATTAAAGCGGTCAAAACATGTCACAAATATAAAATTATTACATTATTGACTGGTTGACAAAACAGGTTTTCGGTTATTAATTAATTATATTTTGCTAATAAAAATTACCATATCCTTAATCTTCCGATTATAATCGATTAAAAAAGCCTCAGAACGAGAATAGCTAAAGATGCTTGTTTACATTAATAAATACAAATAGAACGTATATACATAAACTAACAAAAACTAACAAGAAGTAAAATCATCTGTAAAAATATAACGTCAACAAATAATTATAAGTACTATATGACAGTAATGCAAAATCAACAAATTTAATTATAGACATACTAAACACTCAAATTACACACTGTCTTATTATGTAAATCAATGAAGTAGGAAAGTATGTTTTTAAAATTAAATTCTAAAAAAATTAATTTGATATAAATTGAGTAAAAATGGTGTACAGCAAATTAATCTCCAAACTTGAATAATCTGAACCTTAATTATTACTTTGTAAATGGCTATAACGATGAAAACGTTGAAATCGGGTTTTATACCCGCGTAATTCAAATAAGTTTTAAACTTACACAAAACTTTGTGTTGACTTCTAAGCATGCTATTATTGTTTTGAAATTTTTCTCCTCGATTTTACTAAAATACAACTGAAATAAGGTAATTTAAGGTTATGTTCTTATATCGTCTAACCCCTATATTTGTGCGCCTCGATATTGCTTTCCTCTTTAGTAAATCAGTAAAAATTATTATTTTTAACGTATCTTGCTTTCACTTTAAGATATGGAATTGTTTCTAAAACAAATCGTCGCAGGCAGGATTAGAACTTAGATTATATTTAGAATTAATTTTAAATTAAAAATCAAATATCTAATAAACTGTTAATATCAGAATTTTTTTAAATTTAAATAAATTGTTAGGAAGAATTATCTTTATAAGAAACTGAAAAAATAATTTGAATAATTTACATACGGACAAGATTTTATAAAAAATCTGTTAAAAATGTCGAATACACCCACTTCCAGTTTTTTTTATCAGACCCATTTTTTGATAGAACCGAGAGAATATGAAGCTCCGCTTATACCAAATTTTCTAGGATTTTTGGTTCGAGAGTTATTGTGGGTACAACGTTACATACACATAGACAGACACACCCACACTGACACACACACACATCGACGCCCAAAATTTTTCGTCCAAAATACATTTTTCGTATTCAGAAGACGTTGAAACGCAAAATTCTGCAAACTCTGTTACTTACGGCTTATCATCTCTAGCTAGTACTAGTAAAATACAAGTATATTGCAGCGATATTACAAATAGGACTAATTTAGTTACAACTAATTCTGGAACATGACGTCCGCTAGAATTCCAATTTTCTAGATTTGTAATTAGTTTTAAATTTAGTGCATGTGCATCAATAGAATTTTCTAAACAAGGTTTTATTTTTTTTTATTGAAATACTAAATTTGACCTATTAAGTATCCAAGATAGTCACAACTCGACAATTCTTCCAATTTACACAAAATATTTCGACGACAAAATTTCAAAAAAAAAAAACTAGCAAACAAAGGAATTAACACACGTTTTAAACACGAAATTTAATAAATACCGTCGTAAACGTTCAAATTTAGTAGACAGTAGCAAATACTGAAGACGACAAAAGAAAATCAAATCTAACCGCAAAACGTAAATGTGCATCACACTTCAGCGATTCTTCTCACAAGCATTGATTTATTTTATATTTGATTTTTGCTATAAAACAATTGGATGGACAAAATTTTTTTAAGAAAAAGCTTTGCCGAGTATTTAAATTCACTTGCGCTTACTATGCGTCTGCGTGTAAAATGTCGAACACGTGAATTAACCAAAAAAATTGAATGTAAAATGAACGATGAAAAATATCTGAACCGAGTGAGAAAAAAAAATAACAATGTTATTTTAGGTTGGTAATTACTAAATAGGTGCACCATTCGTACGATATTGATTAGAATCAGAACTTACAAGGGGCAAATTGTACCATAACCTATTATTGTGCTTAAAGATGATGATTAGAAGAATAAGAAGAAATCATGTTGAACGTTACTTTAATTGTATTTAATAAAAGACATTTCTTTTTAAGAATCTCACAGTTACTTTTTCTATATTGACTATTTAGCCTTGATAAAACTAAGCGTACAAAAATCAAAATTAGAATTGGCTTTGAATAAGATCGTTAATCATTGTCATTAATAAATACAGAACGTTTTAAATGTTTTCTATTTTGTTAAGGTTTAAGACGTTGGATTACAATTAGATAGATAAAAATTTACAAGGAAAAAACTTTTTAACTAACCTCAAAAACTCAACTTTTATTCTTTAATTTCAAAGAATATGCCAATTCACAATAAATAATAATTATAAAAAAAGTGTCAATTACAATATTAAAAATACAGTCCACTACAATATACAATTATCTATTATTTCAAGTAACATTTTGGTCCTACGAGCAAATAGTACAATAATTAGAAGATTACCAATAAACGTCAAGTTTTATAAGTTTAGCGGCCATTGTGGTGCTCATTCAAGTACATCGCGGTAGATTGCAATCTGTAAGTGATATTAAAATTTCTTCTACTTGTTATTCAATTTATAATTTAATCATGGTTGAATTAAAATCTTTAAGACAACAACGTGGTGTTTTAAAGTCTCAATTAACACGTTTGAATAGGTATTATGAGAATTTAGCTCAATTTGATGTAACTAGTTGCATTATTACTGAATTAAATTTGCGATTAAAAAAATGCGATTCACTATGGGGCAGTTTCAATAAATTATAATTCTCTATAGAAAGCGAGTGTGAGGATGAAGAACTCAATATTAAATTAAACGAACGAGATGTGTTTGAATCTAACTATTTTTCAATTATTTCTACAATTAAAGATTATTTAGCAATTTACAAAAATAATTTGGATAACGAGACAAATATTAATAATTGCATAAGGTCTAATATGAATCAATCACAATCGATTAAATTTTCTACAATTAAATTGCCGACTTTTAGGGGACAATATGAAACTTGGCTAGAGTTTCGCGATGCTTTTAAATCTATCGTTAATGATAATTTACATATTTCAGAAATTCAAAAATTTTATTACTTAAAATCTTCATTAGCAGGTAGCGCATCTGAAATAAAAGAATCAATAGAAGTTTCCGCTGTTAGTTACCCTATTGCTGGGCAATTATTATGTGATAGGTATGAAAATAAGAAGTTAATAATGTATAATTTATTAAAAGCCATTTTTGAATTTCCTAGTATTAATAAAGAAACTGCTAGTAAACTTAGGCTATTGTGCAATACTGTCACAAAAAATTTACAATTCTTAAAAGCTTTAGGTCGAGCTAGTGAGGATTGGGATGATATCATAATTTTTTTAATTACAAGTAAGCTAGACAAGTCTACATTGCGTGAGTGGGAACCGATTCAATACGCTGGTGAATTTCCTAATATGAAAGAAATGTATCAATTTTTAGATAAAAAATGCAAACTCTTAGAAAAAATTAATTTTATAAACTATTCGGGTGCTAGTTCCAAAAACTATTTTAATATAAAAAAAGCTGTCTATGCTAATATCAATAATTCTACAAGTTGCTATTACTGTAGAAAAAATCATGTTATTTATAAGTGCCCAGAATTTTTACATTTAACGCCTAGTGCATGAATAGCAAGTACAAAAAAAAGAGGATTATGTATTAATTGTTTACGCCCAGATCATAAAGAAACAGAATGTTTTTACTCAAATTGTAAAATGTGTAAACGACGTCATAACACTTTACTACATTGCAATAAAACTATAAATAAAAATTTGAATACTAACGCATCTCAAACAATAGAACCGGAAGAATTATTGACAACTGCACATTCATTTAAGAATAATACACACAAGTACTCCTTTGCACTGCTAATATTTTAATAAAAAGTGAAAATCAAATGTATGAATGTAGAGCCTTGTTAGACAACGGTTCTCAGAGTAACTTTATTACTATGGCTTTATGCAATTAATTAGGATTAAAAACAAATAAAGTTAATTATTCTATTAGTAACGTGGGTAAAGCAATGCATAAAATTACTGATCAAGTTAAAATTGAAATCAAATCAATTTACAGTAATTATTCTAGTGTTTTAAGCTGTTTGGTCATAGAAAATATTATTGAAAGTTTACCAACTTATACGTTTGTCATATCAAATTTTGATATACCTAAAGATATAAAATTGGCTGACCCACATTTTAATTAAAGTCGTCCAATTGACATGCTATTAGTTACGGCAGTATTTTGAGATATCATAAATACAAACCATTTAAAACTAAAGTCCAGTAAAATTAATTTACAAGGAACAAGATTAGGATGGATACTTGGTGGTAATATAATCTTATACAAAAATTATTCTATTAATAATAAAAATGTTAATTTAAACGTCGACAATTCGTTAAATGATATGATTGCTAACTTATGGAAAACTGATAATTTTAATGACGATTCTTTAAAAATGACTAAAGACGAACAATATGTCGAAAATCATTATGTAGAACACTACAATCGCAATTTTTCAGGCAGAATAATAGTTTAAATTCTATTTAATGATAACTTAACAGTGTTAGGCAATTCAAAATAAGTGCATTAAATTGATTCTACGTGTTAGAAAAAAGATTAAGCAAAAATCAAACTTTGAAAATTGAATATGGTAAATTTATGCAAGAATATATCAATTTAGGACATATGATTGAATGTGAAGATCAATCCTGTAATCAATCGGGATGTTATTTGCCTCATTATCCTATTATTAAAACTTACAGTTTAACCACTAAGCTACGAGTGGTATTTGACGCTTTAATGAAAACTAGTACGGGATACTCTTTAAATAATGTTCAATATAAGGGACTTAATTTGCAATCTGATTTAGTATCTATTTTGTTGCGGTTTCGACCATATTTGTATGTTCTTACAGCAGACATATCGAAAATGTATAGACAATTATTAGTACAAGAATCACAAAGAGATTATCAAAAAATATTTTGGCGTTTTAATTGTCAAGACAGATTAAAATGTTACAAACTGAATACAGTAACATATGGTACATCCTCAGCACCATTTTTATCTTTAAGATCGTTAAAACAAATAAGTTTAGATAATCAATCACAATGGCCATTAGCGTGTGATAAACTATTGAAAAATTTTTATATGGACGATTTATTAACCGGAGCAGAATATTTAGAGAGTTTGATTAAATTACAGCATAATATCTTTAATATTATGTCTCTTTATGGTTTTGAGTTAAGAAAATGGTTTTCAAACAATTTAACTATTTACAAAAAATTACAATTAAATAACAATTTAGATAACAATTTAATACAGTTAGGTCCAGAAGAATGCAATAAAATATTAGGTTTGCAGTGGAACGCTTTCAACGATACTTTTCAATTTTCTATTGCTGACCATGTAAACAAAACAATTACAAAAAGAATTATATTATCCATTGTAAGTCAAATTTCTGACCCTTTAGGATTAATAAGTCCTGTTATAGTTATTGCAAAAATACTTATACAAAGATTATGGCAATTAAACATTCATTGGGACCATCCCACGCCTAAAATAATTTCTAATGATTGGTTAAAATTTAAAAACGAATTAACAAAAATCCAACATATAACTATTAAAAGAGATGATGTTATTTCTGAATACGAAAATGTAGAGTTAAAGTTTTTGCCATAAGAGAAGATCCCTACGTCATTACCTACTGATGTAAGAAATAACATACCGACTATTATATAAGCAAGACATAAACTATGTGTAAAACAAAGATGGAAAGTTTGATCGCATGCGTTATGAATAAAGTTATTCAATTGACTTCAATCAAGTTGACGTTTTGTCAAACAACGTTTGCTGTCATTTTCGTTTCGTTTTGTATCTTTGGTTATTATTATTTTGTATTATTTTATTTCAAACTGTTCTTTTTAGAACAAAAACATGTCGGGTTTTATACAAGGTAAAACATTACGCTTTCAGTCTCACCAAATAGTGGTTAATTTACTTGCATACTTTCAACAAGAAAAGGATAATGGG
Organism: Aquatica leii; assembly: GCA_035610365.1. Taxonomy (NCBI): domain Eukaryota; kingdom Metazoa; phylum Arthropoda; class Insecta; order Coleoptera; family Lampyridae; genus Aquatica; species Aquatica leii. The sequence goes on from CM069435.1 coordinate 70,914,088, forward strand.
GGTTCTTTGATCCCATTAACGTCTGTTCAAGAGGTAAGCTAAAGAAAGAATTAACTTGCATTACAATAAATTATTTACAGAGAGTTTCAACTGCATTGGGCGTAAGCTTAGCTTCTGTTAAGCGGATAAAGTCTGAACACAAATTCGATCCAGTGTTATCAAGTCCTGGAAAGAAAAGGTCACGAAGAAAGTCAAAAACTGTAGACTTGCCAGAATCTTCAAAAATAACTATAAGAAACACGTTGTATACGATGTACACAAACAGTAAGTTCCGATGAAAGCAACGTTCATAATCTTTCTAAAAACTAACTTTTTCTAGAACAGCATGTGACTGTGAATTCCCTAAACAGCGAACTAGAACTCTGCATGAAATTGGCTTTAAATTCAAGACAGACGATCACCGTAGATCCTTAATGGAGACTTCTCGTATAGCCCTTATGAGGATTAAATTTCTAAAACGTTACATAGAAAATCTAAACTCAGAATTTCCACGTGAAGTAGTTTTTATGGATGAAACTTGGATATTTGCTAAAGGAAGTATGGGGAGATCGTGACAAGATGATAATTTAAAAAGTGTACGTAAACCTGAGGGCTACGATGGAAAACGATTTATTGTCGTACATGCCGGTACAAAATCTGGATTTGTAAAGAATGCTTCGTTATTGTTTTCATCTAAATCTCAGCATGAAGATTATCATGGAGATATGAATGGTGAAATGTTTAAAAAATAGATTGTGGAACGTTCACTTGATAATTTGAAAAAATCATCAATTATAGTGTTGGATAATGCATCATATCATTCCATGTTACTAGAAAAAATGCCTTCGTTAAGTTGGAACAAATCTGATTTAATTTCTTGGCTAAACAAAAATAATATTTCGTATGATGCTAACATGTTCAAAAGTGAATTACTTTACATAGCTAAACAGCACAAGAAAGAAAAGAAATATGAAGTGGACGAACTGTTACAACAACACGGACATGAAGTGCTACGACTACCAGACTATCATTACGAGTTTAATCCAATCGAACTAATATAGGCCCATGTAAAGTCATATTACAATAAACACATTAGTAGGGATGGGTATGAAGATGAAAAAGTAATTTCAATGTGGAACGAAGCACTACAACAATGTACTTTCGAAGTATGGGAAAAGTGTGTGATTCATACAGAAAAACTAATACAAGAGTGGTATAACCGAAAAAAGTTTTTAGACATTACAGTGGAACTTTTCATAATTAATGTTGGTTTAAACGATTCAAGTTCATCGGAATCTTCAGATAGTGATGATTAAAATAAATGAGGTTCATAGTGTTTTTAAAACTGAACATTTTTATAAAACCAATTGTTACTCAAGATGTTGCTCATTTCGTTGTTTTATGTATTAAAATTACGTTTAATCTGTATTATACATGACTTCACTGTGCTTAAACGTTTTTTCATTTTAAATTACTTCAATAACTGGATTTTACAAAAAATGTAATAACTACATATGTTTAAATCTAAATTTCACTTTAATAAATATAATTAATCAAACATAAACAAATTGCAGTCATTTTTAATAATATTTATTTTATTATTAGTAATCTCGAATTAAGCGAAAATTAATTTTGAAGGTTAAACGTGTTGTGACAGCAAAATTAAAATTCTTATAGATACCAACTAACCAGGATTTAACACTGAATTTTTAATTGTAACTAATAAACTAACACTTAATTTGACTAGTGCGTTAATCTTGATTCATATGAATACGATGATGACGTCGGGCTCTTATCTTATGCCAAGAACTTTACATGGGTTTTCAGATGCATCTGAAAAAGCTTACGGGGCATGCGTTTATGTAAAAAGTAAAAATAAAAGTAACAAAATTATTTCTAAATTACTATGTGCAAAAACGCGAGTTGCGCCTTTAAAATAAATTTCTTTACTACGACTGCAATTATGTGCTGCTGTTTTATTAGTCATTTTAATGAAAAAAGTCATAAATTGTATCACAATACCTATAGATAAAGTTTTTTATTATACAGACAGTACAAAAACTTTAGGTTGGATTTAATGGACGTGCAAATCAATGAAAAACTTTGTAGCTAATCGCGTTTCTAAAATTCAATCTAATAGTGATTGTAATCAGTGGTTCCACGTAAAGTCTACAAACAATCCAGCAGACTTGCCATCACGAGGTTCTATCCTAGTAAACTAATTGATATGTCTTTGTAGTGGTACGGTCCGTTGTTTCTAAAAAATCAAAGTTATAGTTTTTCTGATTGTCTTGTAACTGATGATTTACACAGAATAACGTTCAAATACATAATTAACTACAATTTTCCATTTTTTCTAAATACTCGTGTTTGACGAAATTACAAAGAATTGTAGCAAGATGTTTTAGATTTTAACATAATTTAAAATATCAAAAAGAAAGAAAAACTTATACATTATCAGTTGAAGAAATAAAGCTAGCTAGATTACTTTGGCTTTGCTTTTCAATCCATTTATTGAAGATAATGGTATTCGCGTAGGTGGTTGCTTACAAAAAGCAAACTTAAACGAAAATCAAAAATATTCGATTGTTCTTCATGATTTAACTTTTTTGATAAAGAAATAAGTTCATATAAGTTTTATGGACTGTGCACCTCAGCAATTATTATATTTGACACGTGAAAAATATTGGCCAATTTCTAGTAGAAGCACAGCTAGAAAAATTGTTAAGCAATGTATTAAGTGTTTAAGAAGTCACCCAAAATTATCTAACTCATTAATGGATAATTAACCAAGTGAAAAAGTTCAACAATATATGCCATTTATTAATGTGGGAGAGGACTATGCAGGTCCATTTAATATAAAAGATAAAAAAGTAGAGGTTGCAAAAAAGTTAAATGTTATATATGTATTTTTGTTTGTCTTTCTACAAAAGCTATTTATTTAGACCTTGCAACTAACCTTACAAGTGAATGTTTTTTAAACTGTTTGAAAAGGTTTATAGCTAGAAGGGGTAAAAATATTTATTCTGATAATGGTACGACTTTTGTAGAAGCGAACAAGGTTTTATGTAAATCATTCAAACAAGTATCTCATGCTTTAAAATATACGTTATTTATAGAATATATTGAGTGGCATTTAATTCCTCCACGAGCTCTTAATTTTGGCAGTATTTGGAAAGCAGGCGTAAACAGTGTAAAATAGCATTTAAAACGTGTTTTGGGTGATTAATTTATAATGAATTTTATACAATTTTAACACAATTAAAAGCTATTTTAAACTCTCGCCCACTTACACCAATGTCTTCTGATCCAAACGATCTAACACCATTAACACCGTTACATTTTCTAATTGGAAAAGGTTTGACCACAGTAACAGAAACTAATCTGGAAAACATTAAAATCGGAAAACTCAATCAATATCAGTTACAACAAACATTAACACAAAATTTTTGAAGACGTTGGCATAAAGAATATTTAAATGAATTACAACAAAGAAAAATTTGGTAACAAACTCAAAAGCAAATAAAAGAAGGTGATTAAGTTGCAGTGAAAGAATGCCATTTTATTGGCCTATGGGCAGAGTAATAAATGTTCACTCTGGTGTAGATGGAATAGTTCGTGTAGTAACAATTAAACTACACAACCGTGAACTAAAACGTTCGGTTACTAAAGTGTGTGTTTTGCCATTAGAAATAAGTAATTAATTGTTTATTAATGTTCATAATTTTTATATTTCTTGTTGTGTTAAACTTAATTGTTACATGGTTACATGTTGTGGGAATCGCTATGTGACGAATATAAGTTTGTTTATATATTAATAAAAAAAAATAAAAAATGTCAATTCGCAATAAATAATATTTATAAGAAAAGTGTCAATTACAATATTATAGAAAATACAGTCCACAACAATATACAATTATCTATTATTTCATTTATTTTTACCAGCAATAAAGTTTGAGAATTCTATGAATCTAAAACTTTTGTAATCGAAGTCACACGCTCTAGTCAACTAGTATTTTAAAACTAACATAAAAACAACTTGTCACCGAAGCATCTATACAATATCGGTTAGATATCTGTTATTATTTGTTTTCAAACAAAAATTGCAAAAAATTGTGTTAGAAGATTTTACACTCCTACTGTTACTATTAAAACATAGTCAATACAAAAAAAAATTAATAAAAGCCAAAAATGTTTTTAAATAGTGTACCAAAAACAGCGTAAACTGTATTTTCAAAAATGTTAATAAATAATTTTCAATTACAATAAATTGCAAGTGATAAATCAAGAAAAAAGAAAATTATAATAGAATTTAAGTTTTTACCGGTTTCTTTTGTCCTACAGTTTTTCATTCTGGATGATAACTTTATTCCAAGTTCTGAAGATGTCCACTGCGACGGGTAACGAAAGCTCGGCTGTGTGAAATTAACAACACCGGATAAATCCAGAATGAAACAATGTAAAATTTTTACGTTAATAACAACTATTGCAAAACAACTTTTTTGTGACGACCAATTTAACGTTTTCGAAGTTTAATTTTATTTTTTTTTTAATTTTTTCACTTACAATATACATATTTAGAATTTTCAATAAAACTATCTTTATTTAATACTATTTTTGACTGACATGAATAAAAAATGTTAAAAACGTTCACGTGTTCGTAAGCTAAATTTTGCTGATATAATTGTTTGTAATTAACAAAAAGGTATAATTTCCTAAATAAACTTATAATTATTTAATTATTAGTAATAACATCAATTGGAAAACATTAAAATCGGAAGACTCAATCAATATCAGTTACTACAAACATTAACACAAAATTTTTGGAGACGTTGGCATAAAGAATATTTAAATGAATTACAACAAAGAAAAATTTGGCAACAAACTCAAAAGCAAATCAAAGAAGGTGATTTAGTTGCAGTGAAAGAAGAGAACTCTTTACCATTTTATTGGCCTATGGGCAGAGTAATAAATGTTCACCGTGGTGAAAATGGAATAGTTTGTGTAGTAACAATTAAACTACACAACCGTGAAATAAAACGTTCGGTTACTAAAGTGTGTGTTTTGCCATTAGAAATAAGTAATTAATTGTTTATTAATGTTCATAATTTTTATATTTCTTGTTGTGTTGAACTTAATTGTTCAAGGCGGGCGACATGTTGCGTCATAGGTGACATGGTTACATGTTGTGGGAATCGCTATCTGACGAATATAAGTTAGTTTATATATTAATAAAAATAAATAAAAAAGGTCGATTCACAATAAATAATATTTATAAAAAAAGTGTCAATTATAATATTAAAAATATAGTCCACAACAATTTACAATTATCTATTCAAGTAACAAGTATACTATTTTTACCAGCAATAAAGTTTGAGAATTCTATGAATCTAAAACTTTTGTAATCGAAGGCACACGCTCTAGTCAACTAGTATTTTAAAACTAACACAAAAACAACTTGTCACCGAAGCATCTATACAATATCGGTTAGATATCTGTTATTATTTGTTTTCAAACAAAAATTGCAAAAAATTGTGTTAGAAGATTCTACACTCTTATTGTTATTAAAACATAGTCATAACAAAAAAAATAATAAAAGCAAAAAATGTTTTTAAATAGTGTAACAAAAACAACGTAAACTGTATTTTCAAAAATGTTAATATGTAATATTCAGTTACAATAAATTGCAAGTGATAAATCAAGAAGAAAGAAAATTATGATAGAATTTAAGTTTTTACCGGTTTCTTTTGTCTTAAATTTTTTTATTCTGGATTATAACTTTATTCCAAGCTCTGAAAATGTCCACTGCGACGGGTAACGAAAGCTCGGCTGTGTGAAATTAACAACACCGGATAAATCCAGAATGAAACACTGTAAAATTTTTACGTTAATAACAGACACAATCATTGATTTTGTTGTTCTAGATAATGCTATTGCAAAACAACTTTTTTGTGACGATAAATTTAACGTTTTCGAAGTTTTATTTTATTTTTGTTTTAATTTTTTCACTTACAATATATTTAGAATTTTCAATAAAACTATCTTTATTTAATACTATTTTTGACTGACATGAATAAAAAATATTAAAAACGTTCACGTATTCGTAAGCTATATTTTGCTGATATAATTGTTTGTAATTAACAAAAAGGTATAATTTCTTAAATAAACTTATAATTATTTAATTATTAGTAATAACATCAATTGCTTTTGTCTAAATCAATCAAAAGCCAGTTCTATTAAAAGCATTTGTTTCCAAATTCAATACTTTAGATTTAATTTAATTAGGCAACATTCTAAGGTTTTAAAAAATTTAAAAAGGTTAACTAATACTCATTTGTAGATAATTAAAATTTTTTGAAAAAAAGCATTTAAAAAATGATACTAATTTTAGGTTTTACTATTATAAACATTTTTATAATTTTTTAAGTATGTAGTAATTAATTGTAGCCGAATTTTATTTTTTCGTTTTCAAAACGCGTTAAAAACATAAATTCTTTTTTCTGTTTCGTGTTTTGTGCCAGTTAAGTTTCTATAAGAAAATTCGTTATCGAACATAAATCGAAATTTATAACTTACTGCTTTTGAAACAGGTATCATTTATTTTACATAATACGTATCGTTGAAATGTAATTTTTAAATTGCCGTCATAAAGTGTACGAAGCTTGCAATACAACGCGTTTTAATTTAATAATTGTCGACACTACACACGTACACATACCTTGATTGTTGGTTTCGCCAAAAACAAATATTAACAATCTGTACTATTTTTGCCTTAATTTAATAAATAATCACGTTCAAGCTGAAAAAATGTTTTTAAATATATAAATAGTTCGCTAATGAGTTCCAAGTTTGAGAGTAAGACAGGTGAAATGTTACCACCTGTACTGTCATACACATGTCATAACAATACCTTATTTATAAAAAACGTAATCATGCAATAAGTTTTGCTATTTTGCAATCCGTTCTTGTTAATTAACAAAAATATTCTAATTAACGTATAACACACGAAAATAGAGACGTGGTTTCTTGCAACGTCTATGAATTACAGGTGTAATAACGGTTGCTAACTAAACCTATAATTTTTATATAATAACCAAGACACTCTTGCTGCGTTAATGGCTAATATTTTATTCATTAATAATTATAGGTTTCAAAGTTTTAACGCTGTTATAATTTAAATGCGATTTAAAATCTTTTACGCGTGTTACTAAAGCTTTTACACCTATGTAGTTTCTTTTGTATCATTAGAAATTAGTTTTCTGTCGTTGCGATTTAAACCAAGTCTAAAAAATGTTTGCGTCCAACCTAATTTATGTTCTGATTGCAGTTTTTGCATCAAATCCTTTTGGCTTAAATATGTAGAATTTGGCGTTATGGTGACATTATAATAATCACCATTGTCCAACACTAGAACTAAATTTGATTTTATTTGTTAGAAATTTTTGCTTTAATTATTTTATATGATAAAATTAGAAAAACTCATAGAATTGTAGTAATTTAGTACATATATTTTTCTGTATTAAACATGAAGAATTATTAAGCGTTGACCTTAACGTTTTTGTTTCTATCATATTAACTGCTGTGCAAAAATGTTGGATAGTAATTTACGTTTCTTTTTTCTTTGTTATATTGCTATAACTTTCTGGTAAACTTCGAAAACAAATAACTTTATGCTCTCTTTATTAATACCTTCATAAGTTAACAAAAATTACAAGTTAAACGTTTTTCAGAAGCTTTTTTTGGTAATATTTTATCTCATTAGCTGTTAATACTTTTTTTTAGAAGTTTATAAATGTTTTATAAAACCTTGACTATGAATAATTCTTCTATTCTATAATTAAATTTTGTCTAAATGCGGAACAAAATTTAGTTGTGTCTTTCATACAAAAATTTGTGAAGTTACGTACACTAAAGTTTGTTTGTAAGCTTTATTCATAATTTTACACAAAATTCCTTAGAACCTGTTCTAAATTCTGTTTAACAGAAAGCGCTCAAAAGTGGTGGGTTGTGGTTTGTAGCTTCCCAGCTGTTTTAAAGTTAGGTATGCACGTGTGGGTTAAATTTTTTTCCAGTGTCCGGTGTATTACCTGCGCTATTTATTAAAGTACATAGTAAAATACATGTGTTGCGTGTTTTGTGGTAGTGCACTGCGTGGTTTTGTTGTTGAAAGTATATTGAAAATATAAAGAAAACGTTGTTTTGTAATATAGAGTCTAGAACAAGTGACCGAACTAATTAATAAACATCAAAAGTATCTTTGTTTATATAACGGGTGTCCACTCTCAAAGTCGAACATAGGCAATTAACAGGTCTATACAATTTTTAGTTAGATTTTTTTAGCATTAGTTTTATAATAAAACGGCAAGTAAGTAGCAAATATAAAAACATTTTTATTAAAAATTTAAAAAATAATAGTAACAAAACAATAAATTATAATAAATATTCAAATGATCCCCCGTTTTCAGCTAAGCAATACCCTAGTCTATTGTAGAATCAATTTTTGACGTTTGCCAACTGCCTGTCAGTAATTAAGGAACATTCTGCAACTATTGCTTCTTTCAAAGAAGGGCGGCGTCTCTTATAAGTTTTATTTTTAAGATATCCCCACAAGAAAAAATCGCAAGGTGCTAAATCAGGAGACCTTGATGCCCAATTTATAGCACCACCTCTACCAATCCAATGATTTGGAAATGAATTATTTAAAAAAATTTTAACATTTACACCAAAATGCGCGGGACAACCATCTTGTTAGAACCAGACCTTCTGATTTTCTCTTGCAACTTTTTCCAACGCAGGCCCTACTTTCATTAATAAAACATCTAAATACTTTTCCGCGTTTAAATTGCCTTTAATTTCAAATGGGCCGATAATATTATTATTAAAAATCCCAGCCCAGATATTAATTTTTTGAGGATACTGAGTTCTGGTGGAAATATTAACATTTGGGTTTTCCTGAGTCCAATATCGTGTGTTTTGAACATTTGGTTCATTATTTAAAGTAAGAGTACACTCGTCGGAAAAGCACACTGACGACAGAAACTGGCGATCATTGTTCGCGAGTTCTTGCATTTCATAGCAAAACGCGTTTCTGCTTTCTTCGTCCACAGCAAAAATCTCTTGTTGGAATTGTGACTTATACGGATGATTTTTATGTTTTTTTAAATATATTCCATACTCGCAACTTGCATAAACCAACTTCAACAGAAATTTGCCGCAAACTGTATGTTTGGTTCGCATTTACCATTGCCAAAACACGCTCTTCTGTGCAGTCAATAATTTGTCGATTTTCTGTGATATTGTTGTTATTTTAGAATATTTTAATTTATTGAAAATATTATTACATACCACCTCTTTGTTCTGATTCTTGAGAAATATTTGCACATTTTTTAAACTTTTGTACATATTTTTTAATAGTACTGACAGATGTTATTGTACTATTAAAATTAACGGCAAACAAATCTCGAACTCTTCTGTAATTAGCGCCGCCATAAAAGGTTTGTACCATAAAAACCCTTTCTTCTTTTCTATAGTTATTGATTATTACATAAATAAACTTTAATGAGCGATTTAACGTCAATTTTTAATTGACAAACAAGCAATACAACAAATATTTGCGGTCAAATTCTGAAAATCAAGGCTAATGCTATTTAAAAATTGTCATACTTTAAGTTAGTGTTATAAAATAACTAGTTGTACTTTTAGTCTTGTCTTTAGTCTTTAGTAGTGTCATTTGAATCACAATAATTTTCTCTTCCTATTGATAGTATTGCTTTTTCTCTAAGTTGAATTGGCAAGCAACAATTAGCAAAACCGTTCAATACCAGGTTAAATTCCTATGTTTGACTTTGAGAATGAACTTCTGGTATATATAAAAAGTAAATATTATAAAAATGTCAGAGGAGGCTTTAGAAAATACTCAAATTCTCAAACTTAATTCTTTTTTTAGGATGATGAACTTTATAACAGTCAAGCCTGTAATAGATGAAGATGTAACGTGTCCTACCTCATAGTCCTTGAATGACAGTTTGAATCAAAATTGGAAAGAAAATTCAGTACGATGCATCAGAGTAAATATCATCACTAAAATTTAGGAACAATAATTAACAAGGGTCAAACCGCCTTTAGTCTCAATCTGTTAGTCCTCTATTTGTTTCTTTTTCTTCGGTTTTCTATGAACGTCAAAGTCTGCATTTTTTTCCTTATAGAACTCTATTCGATTATTCTTTTTATCTACCTATTGTTTTTACTTCTTAAGTAGCCGTACAAATTTTGTTGTTTCTCTTTCTGCTGTTTATTGCGGTCCAACCCATACAAAGTTGCTGTTATCGGAAAAAAATTCGTACATCGACCGATGTCTGGGTATTAGCGCTCGGCCAAGCATTGACAATTAATATTGCCCTAATCCTGGTTATACATCAGCAAGCAATCGATAATTTTGATCACAGTGTAAAATTAACAGTCATTAATCGGCGGATATTAAGATTATCCATTTGCTGCGCAATCGCCATTTTTTGTCTTGCATCGACTTTATAATTTATTTGATTTCGTAACTTTATTAAAACCTAAACCTTGAAAAAAATGTTACTAAAATGTCTAAAGTATTCCATTGTGTAAAAAAAACTTTGAGAATTTAAAAAAGTGACAATAATAATGTAGATAGCAAAAAAACAATAACATTTAGGTTTAATATTAAATAATGCAGATAACGGTGATAATTGTTTTTCTATTCAATATATTTTTACATTGAGAAAAATGCCATTATAAGAAGTTTTGCTAAATCACAAATTGTAATTGTTTAATATAAATCTATCAATAGTAATTAACCCAAATATAAATCTTTATAAACTAGTTAGTAACATTATACTAGATTTATTGATACAAAAATATACTAATATGCGAATTTTGGCTGTTATAAGAAGTATAATTCTAAGATTGTTACATTGTCTTATAACTCTTTCAAAATAAATCTTTTTTAGAATTAGCACAAGTTATTAGACATATTAATCGTACGTGACGAATTCCGTAATTCATTAATTCGGCCTGTGTGACTCGTTTGTTCTTACAAACGCTGATCTGGAAGTAAGTATAAAATAAGGGTAAGTAGATGAGGAAGCGCAAAATTTTCTAGATTTATTTAAAGTAATTGTTTATGGCAAGACAGATAATACTGTTTGCATCTACAAATTGTTATCTTAATTTTTTAATGTTAGCTAAGCTATATATAATAAAAATTTGAAGTACAATAATTATTCAATTGTTTCATGGCTAACTAATGCTGGTAAAATTAACATTTATTTATTTTTATTATTTTCTGCTCTACAATGTCAAAAATTAAAAATAAAAGTCCAAATAGAAGCAATTTTTTTTAAAAGCCTTAAATAACATTTTTTCGAAAATAATTAGGGGAGCCAATAATTAGACATTAAACGTTCTGCATTGAAATCTCTATGTTGCGTTGTTCGATTCTATTCCCGGTATACATTATATCTCTAATATCGGGGTTTTTAATAAATGTATAACAAGTTTGTATTTAAATAAATCACAGAAAATTGAGATACTGGGCTGAAATTTAATCCAGGTGTAGTACTATTCTTTGAAGTCATTCCTTCACACATATTTTTCTTAAGTTTCTATAACGTTGTTGGGTTGTTGACATGACGATTTAACGTGACTCTGTAAAAAAACAGTCTTAAGTCACGTGAAAAAGGTGACAATTCGACGAGACCGTTTCTTGATATTACACGATTACCAAACTAATAATAAACTTATTCTTTGACTAGTGACTAGTGGCTTTAGTTCTTGAGTTAATTTAATCTTGTAAAGGTGTTTTTGCAGAAACTGAGATTTCTAACTCTTGTGAACGACGTGGAGTACTTAAGAACTTACGGCTGCAATATTTTCCGTACTTTGACCAGTGCGTTGTCATACTGGCACAGAAACATTTAATAATTAATATGTTGTCTTAAATTTATCTACTCTACCACGCACTGCCTGCCTGGTGAAAGGGGATTGTTACGACCGAAAATTTTTGTAAACACCCTTAAAGTTGCGACCACCGACTCAAAATTTTTGTAGTATTTTTTAATGATAAAACTATGCTCGTTTGTAAACTTTGCCATGGTCAAGCCACTGACGGTTTGACATTCACAAACCAAAAAAAAGTTTAAGGATGAATATTTAATATCTTTATGTTAACTTTGTTTAAAATGTTTTAGTATATACTGTCGTTTTAGCTTAATTAATAATTTACGTTTAAAGCTGTCTTCCATTTTTTGTGAACATACCTTAAACGTTCTTAACAATGTTGGTGAAAATCTTGCAGTGTTTGCTTTTAAACGCTTGTTTTATTTTTTCACAAGTATATACGTACAACTGTTTCAACAGAATAATTACAATACAACCTAACAATATAAAGTCGCATAGTAACTTTTCTAACAAATTTAAGACAACTGATTTAAAAGTCAAAAATGTATCTGAACTCGACTCGCCTTCTTAAAGATAATCTATGTCAACAAATTTTCACGATGCGCATTATTTTAGTTCTATCCTATTTTTTGTTTTTTTTTACTTAATCGTTCTGTTTTATATGTGTTTGCTTTTCTTTCTAGGGATTATATATATTCTATTTCTATGGTTTCGAAAAACTCTTTTGATTGTTTGGTTTTGGCTATGTTTGCTGTATAGGTCAAAAGAGGTTATACTGTTGCTTTGCATATTGTAGATTTTGATTCTACTTTTAATTGTTTATTTTTTTCTATCATGTTATTCAAACAAACTGCTGTTTTATTTGTCTTCATTGTTATTATTCTGCATTATTTTTGGTAGCGTTGCTATCGTTTGTTATATTTATGTCAAGATAGTTATAGCCAGTTGAACTATTATCTTCTTCTAATTTGCATTGAAGTGCTTTTTTGGGTTTATCAAACATTTATTTTTTCCAGTAGAAATGACTGTATTTAGTGTTACTATCTTTTTAAGAAAAATAATAGAAATAAATATATCTTGCTTTTTAATGTTTTAAATAAATGTTAAAACTATTTGAGTTGGTTTCGTAAATCTTTCAGTCAGTTGAGTTAGTGAGTTAGACCTACATATTTTAAAAACCCAAAGTTCTGGAGATTTTCTATTCCTTAGTTGCAAACAATTTTTATAAATTAATAAGAATATTTTAATTTTATTTTAAAAATAATATTTTTTAAAGCACGTAGTAGTAATTATTTTTGTATTTTTCTGTATTACAAAATTCTTAATAACAAAAATATTAAATTGCAAAAGAAATAATACATAAACTTTTTTTATATAAACCATTGATACATAAAGACAACCTTTTATATAATACTAGTTTTAAATAAAAATTTTAGTAAACTTTGAATAAAATAATTAAAGCAGACTAAGTACGTACTTTAATAGTACAACACTAAACAAGTTGAATAAGGTCGGCTTTATGCAACGAATCCAAGTTTATGAATGAGTTTCTTACACTATTTTTTTTGAATTTATGTTTTTTTGAGTCAACTTTAAACAAAAATTTGAAATTATAAAAATCTAGGAAATTTTATGGTATTATTGTATTATTGGTACTCAGTACTAAATATTTTGACATTACTTGCCAATTAATTTATATTAAGTCACTAATACCAATCTTGTAAAAAAATTACACACAACAAAACACGCAAATGATGTCATTTAGGTGCTTTCATAAAATCTATTAAACACGCAAATTCTAAAAAAATATATACAAAACTAACAAATTAATTTAAAGATTTAATACACATTTTGTTATTAATTTAGCGATTTGTGTATAATTAAGTTACTACAAACTACTAATCTAATTTCTTGATCAAATTAAAAAGTTAAATGGTACGATACTTTCATACTTTCACAAAAATATGCTTGAATATCAGAATAGCTTAGAATAAAACAATAAAAAACATTTCAAAAATTGTAATGATCTTTGATTAGCAAAGTTTTACGTTTGTATCAACGATAGTTTATTGCAATTATGTATTAAATAATTGTACACTTATTTAAAGCTTTTAATAAAATTAATGCTTTATTACACTGTTAAAAAGCTTGCAGATTATTTTTAAATTTTCGATCAGTAAATCAACTAAAAAAACTGGTAGATTAACAAATAATATTAAAAATGACTTAACGGGTTTTGTGACATTTAAAACTGTAAAATGTTTTAATTCTATAAATATATTTACAGAGAAACAGTTTGTTTAAATTGGGTTTTTGGCTTAGATCACATTATTGATTAATGTTCGAACTTAACGGTTTTATACTAGTGGCGAGTAAGAGTTCATATATTAAAGAACGTCTGTGCGTAATCTTCAGAAGTCGTTCTGATACAATCAAAACTGCTTTTTCTTTACATTTTTGGTGTTCATAAATATGTAGGTTCAAGCAAGCAGCGGTTTGATTTATATAACAAAGCACAAACGGTTGGTATGTAAGACGTACAGTTTTTGTCGTCCAATTTTGTTTATTGTGTGTCTCATAAACTGCTTTAACACTTACTAAACTAACCAAGAGACCTAATATTGTAAATTTAAAAAATACAACAAATTAAAAGTGACTGACAGTGTAGCAAGATGCGTGACATTTGCTAATAAAAATTCGGGGCGTTTTAATATGTAAATCCGACGTACTAAGACAGTTCCATTTGAAATTGAATATTTTAAATGAAATTAATATAATTCTATTAAGCAGCAGATGTTTTGAATTGGATAAGATACTGTCATATCAGAAATACATTTTGTTAATTGCTATGAAAACATCGTTTTGTTTGCTATATTTAATGGCAACAAAGTTTTCATGTAACCAACGTCTGTTGTACGATTGAAAATTTGTGTTTTCGACATATGGAACTTTTTAGGGAAACAATTTTTTGCTACTGTTTAAATAATGAATATTTATGTTTTTAATGATCGGCTTAGATAGGTCGAGGATTTTACGTCAATCAAACTGTACACAACAGGAACTACCACTTTGTGTTAAATGCACCACCACACTCACACAAAAATTATATTTATTTAGATGATTTTTTTACAAAGATTGGAAGTGATTAAAATTTCTATTTTTACATATATTATATAAACTTATTAGGGCTATACATATAAATTATTTGTTTTTAAGTATGTAATATTTTGATTCTATTTGCGTTAAGGACATTCAGTGCAATAAATTGTAAATTTAATATGTGTGATTTAGAGCAAAAATGTATTTGTTCTGAATAGAAATTCTGTTAAGCATATTTTGATAACGGCTTTAAACTATTTCAAAAATTTTTATTCTAATTTAAGCTTGAATGAAAATAATAAAACTAATTGTTAAAATTAAAATAGATCACGGTTTTACTACAAATATGGCCAAAGATTTTTTTGTTTTATACAAACTTTTATATTATTTTAATCCTGTTGCTATTATACAATTAACCTTATTGTTTTAACTTTACTTATAGTTAATGTAAAATTATTTTAATATAAAATTGTTTTAGTTACCATTATGCTTTTAGAAAAGGTTAGGTTACGAATTAAAAAAGTTGTACGATGACTTTCCTTTAGACAATTTTAAAACAAATTAATACATTGTTTAAATACATTTATTAATTGTTGAGAAACATGTAACAATTAATGTAATGTAATTACAAGCTGAAAAACACATATTATTGTAAATAACATTAGTATTTTGAATTTTGATAATTATATATACGTACAGAAGATTATAAATGTAAATTGTAATAAAATATACTGCTTGTATTTTGTTAACAAGATAGACTTTATGTTGATGCCTCTGATAAATACGTCTAAAATAAACACTCACATTTAAAGAAACAATTGAGCACATTTAAAATATGAGTGCTTTAATAAAATTTAAAAAAAAATAAATTATTGTGAATATTAAAATTAATACCTTAACTGATGCAATAAGTGTAGTATAAACGTTTTTAAAAAAATATTGTCTTAAAGAAGTGACAAAAAATTCATTTTGAACATGTGACTATATAAAGTATAAAAACTCAATTTTGTTATATTTGTTTATCATTGCCACCACTGATAGAAAATTTTGTTAACAATGGTAACGTGGTTTTTTCTCCTATTTTCAGTAATATTTAAATAAATAAATATTTTGACTTCACACAGGAAAAGCATATAAAAACTATTTCTATTATTTGTTTTTATGGCTACGTTTTGTGCCTTAATTGTGCACTTCATTAGACCACTAAAATTTATTAAATAGTAAGTCAATAGACTAAATTCAGTACACAACCAATTATATCAAAGAATCGCTCTACTGGTTCATAACATAAAGCAAGTGTTTATTCTACTTATAAACAGAAATTAAAATTGAATACCATTTAAAAATAAAAAAAAACAACGGACATTAGCATTTAACAAAGAATTGACAAGTAATAGTAAAAAAAAAATTATAGCGCCACTTAAGCCATGATAAGACGAATAGATAAAAATTGACCAAGGAACAACGTATAAAATCAATTTTTTTAAAATTAAATTATTGTAAGTAGTGCCGATTAGTATCGTAGTTGAAAATAATATTAGTATTTTTTGTTTTATTGTTAACTTCACTTTGTTTTTGGTTAAAAAAATTCTTCTCAGGTTTTAAAGTTAGTAATAGTCATGTAGCAAAGTAATTTTAATGTAATGGCTACGTAGAGAAAATGTCTACTTCTCTAACACTATCTTATAAAACTCAAACACTGACAACAATTGTCATTTTTATATACTTTTTAAAATCGACAACTTTACTAATAAAACTTGTAGACTTTAGGTTTATTAAGCGCACTTTACTCTATTAATTTTGAGTTTTAAAAATCTTAATTGTTTAAAGATAAATTATATAAATTTTAAAATTTTTTATCTTCAAACATTTTTGACTTCCGTTAACAATTACTTATATCTGACATAAGTAACAAGATTAAAATAGTTTTAACGGTTTTTATACAATTTTGTTTGATTCTTATAATCTATAGGTATAAATAATGTTTGCGAATTTTTTACAGGTTTTAAGAAAATTGAATGTTTTATTGTAATTTTTTTAATATTAAGTTTTAAATTTATTAAATATTAAATACAAGCTTGCCATCAACATTGTATTTTTCAAATCTAAGCTAAAAGTTTTAATGCTCATAAGTTTGACAATGACAATTCTTGGTAATACGGTTCTAATTAGAACTTACTAACAGCTTGTTAAATATATTAACAAAGCAAACAACTCTTTCGCAAGCTGAATTTTCAACAAGTTTGTTTTAAGTTTCAGTTATGTACAACTGAAAACAGATGAAGTGATATTAAACTTTGAGTTTGTGGTTCATTTTATTAAGTAATAGAGTATTTGTATTGATGTTTTAAAAGTAATATTTAAAGTTTGATGATTACCAACAAAAGTTTATTTTTTACTTATTAAAATAAATGGAAAAACATTATTTACAACTACAATCATTGTTATATTTTAACACTTATTGTAGTTTAAAATTGCTGTAACCACAAAAACAGCAAATTTCTCAACAAACACGAATTCAAGTTAAAGCGATCGGATCCTTAACCCGCATAGGTAATACTGAAGCACTTTGGTATGAGAATACAATTCTCTTCTTTACATGGAGATTCAGATACCCTAGAGGTTCGCCCCAAGCTTCCGCGGTTCCTAATGTGCTTTTCATGTCGCCTCAGCACCTCAACACGTGTCCGACCCACACCCTTAGATGTGGCGTGTATTATCGATGTATTGCCTTGTACTACTACGAGCACTCATGTGAGATTTTACTTCAACCAACCGCGAAGTATTACATGAGTCCTCTTTGAACGAGTCGAACATTTTTTCACTTTTCTTAAAGTGGTTTCAGCCGAAAATATCCATAAGAAAAGCTTTTTCCTTTTTTTAACATCTGGATTTTTATTGAATTTAGTTTTAGAACGAAGAAACTAATCTCACTCAACTATTAACATATAACAGCAAATTAAAATTAAATTCTTTTCGCTTGGGTGTTCTCAATCCTGATAACATTTTTTAGACAAGAACTAAATTATTAAATTATTTAAATGAACTAAACTAATTGGAATTTTTCTATAACCAGTTTTATTGGTATACTTACAAGAAACGCTATTAGAATCTTAGTCAGTCGATCAAATCGTCTGTTGCACTAATTGACCAAAATCAACACCTATTACAATATATCCTGAACTTTTTATTGAACTATTTTACAATTTATGCATCAACACATAAATGTTTGTTTTAATATACAAGATTCCTAAATAGGAAATAAATGTCTTAACGCATTACACAAATTCTTATAATAACTGTACCATTCATCAATTAAGAACACTACAAATATTTTCTTAAATACATTCTACAATATTTTTCGTTTATTTACTAAATCTATGCAACATATATAATAAATAAAACAATACAATATTGTCAATACAAAAGACGTAGACAGACCTAAAGAAATGAAACGTAATGTTTTTTGACATATTTACAGTTACTTATTGATATCAAAAACTTTGTTTTTTAGTTTTAGTTTAGTAAAAATTAAAAAAAAGTTTAGTAAAAAACGATCAATTACTCAAATAATATAAAACTTTAAACTAAATATTGATGAACGAAATTTTTGATAAATTTTGTAGTTTTTGATCCTTACACGAATGATAACTTTTTAAAACATTTTTATTTTAAATAACTTTAAATAGTTTTTCTAAAAAAATCTATTAATATTTTGTTCGTACATAAAAAAAAGTTTCTTAAAATATTGTAATACTAAAACAAAATTAGAAAACAAACAAATTTTTTTAATAGAAAATTTATTGACTTTAATATTATAAATTTGTTTAGCACTTTCGTTAACGAGTACCATGTCGTAGGCAACAGGAGGTTTAGGTAGTATAAGTAACTCATTATTGTCAAACTGTCGAATGGTTTCTAAATGAACAAACTACTTTAATTAATTATAACTACAAACTCCGTTAAATATAAATATTTGAAATATTAGAACATTTAGAACTTGATTTTTTCTAGTTTTTTAAATAAGCAAATTGCTTGTGTATCATCAGTTGGAGGAAAGTATTTAAACGGCTTTAGTTTTTTAAGGTCAAGAGAATAAAATTAAGCTTTTGAGTTTAGACACTTTTAAATAAGATTTGAAGCAAAATGTTGTTAATTGCAAAAATAAATTATTGTCATTACGATACAATATTTATTCTGGTTTTTTAGTTAATTTCAGAACTTTATTCATTGGTTGTTTACAAACAACTGTAAAGTTAATACACTTATAATTATTAGTTAATACTAGATCTACTGCACCTTATATAGTACAAGTAGTTGTGATGGACCGCTCTTTTATACAGTACCGATCAAGTGTACATTTAAAATTACGACCCCAAAAACTTCTTAAAATTACCCCGCTACTAGGTTCGCGCGTACCCGAACTTAAAATTGAATTAGTTGGGCGCCTTTATTTAAAATAATTTATTTTTTATTTATGCTCCGGACTAGACCTCAAGTCAATGAAACTCTTTTTCGCAAAGCACTAATGATTTGCGATTGGTCTATTAAATAACCCGATACCTTTGGTAAGTACTAAGTCCAGGTATGCCTCTAACTGACGTCAATTTTCTTGACAAAGTGCGAACTTACCTTTTACAAATGTAATATTCTTAAGTAAACCAATTAAAATAAAAAATATTAATTTATATTAATATAGCCTTGGTAGAGAGAGTTTCTCTTGATCTCCAGATGTAGTCAAAAATATTGCGTCAAAACATAGTTTTAGTAACGTTCTTTATTCAAAGGTCTTAATATAACTACAGTATTGTTAAATTATAACGATATGCAATTCAGTTATAAGTTTTCTAATAATAAAACAAATAATAAAGTTTATTTACAACTATCAAAAGTATATTGTTGATTAAAATTTTTAATTTTGTGTTTTGATGTATGGTTTAATTAATTCTGTGTTCTAAAATAACACTTAAATTTTTTAATGTACAAGCAAATAGTATTTACCATCAATAAATTTTCTTAATGGTTATAGAATTAACAATTTTTTTTGTCAATGCAACCAAATGTTTCTGTAACTTAAGCAAAATATATTTGTCAATTCAAATAGGTATGATGAAATAAACATATTTTGTTACAAAAAATAGGTTTTAGTGTATTTGCACACGTAGTCAACCATAATCGATTTATTTATATAAATACGTTAGTTTTTATACGTGTATAATATTACTGTATAATAATTTTTTTTCTTACAGAGTTTTGTATTATACAAAGTTAAAAACTACTTACACTAGTAAAATAATTTGAATAGGTAAATAAATTGCATATAATCTAACGTAAATAAAAACTAATAAACATATATATATTTTTTTGATAACTATATACAACATGCAACAAAAGTGTTTGAAGTCTACAGCCTACAAATATTTGCCAATTTTCTTATTGACTAAAATCATTTTTCCGTTTATTTCGATTGGCAATGGTTATAAAAAAAATTAATTTTAATTTTACGCAAACCTATAACACTTTAACTATAAAATTTATACCAAATTGTATATTTTATGTATCGTAAATTTTTCTGTAGTATGACCTGGTAATAATCAAACAAATCATTTCCTCGTTATTGATTTTTTTTATGAGTGGGGATAAGCGGTATATCACTGTCAACCGTTCATTTTTACTTTTTCTTTACTGTTTAAAAATCGCTGTTAAACGTTCGCTTACCTGGTTGTTATTTTGAGACATGTAAGTAGTTTTTTTTTGTTGAATTTTTCTTGCTAATGTTTTCTATTACGCTTTTAGCAGATGTGCTAGAAGAAACGTAGTCTAGGTATTGGTCGGATTTGCGGTTTGGGGTTAATTACGCGACATTCCCAGGTAGCAAAACAATTCAAAAAAATAGCGTCATTACATTATTTTTTTCAGCGATATTTTCGGGATATGTATATAACCTGTAGAGACCACCTTCTTTAATGTAATCGAATGGTATGAGAGAAGACACCTATATCAGTATCATAATCATAATTACTTTTTGCACATTACTTTGTAACGAAACCAATTGTGATGTCCGTATTTGTAATAGAATTGTGTAAAAATCCCGACAAAGACGCGTGGACTTCGACCTCGTCGCGTCTACAAGAGTACATGATCGCGCAGACGAAGAATCCCTCCTCTAAATGTCCACTGAAGCGTGACCACCAACCGTATAAAATGGCCTGCATCACCGGGAAAATCAATCTATTTTTACCAGTTCTCCTAGTGTTTACCTGGAAATATAACCGTCCTGAACCGTCCGAAAAATATTAACAACCTGCACCGTACCTGACAATTCTCCTGATTCACGATTTACCATTTTGCCTCCGAATATTTCATTCATTTTGTACCGCAATCATATTCGCTACATTTTGTATCATAATCATCTTTCATTCATCCCGTACCTCTTGCATGTACCTCGTCCTGTCACCTGTACCGAGTGTATTCATCGCCAGCACCTGTATTCGTAAGTAACCACCCTTTTATACCAGTATTGATCGATTTTATTTTATTTTACCTGAATGATCCTTGTTAATTTAGTTATTTCATATACATCCCTGTTGTAAATAATTTCTCTGATCTACAAGTTCTTGCTGGGGCTATTGTGGACAGTGGCTAACTGCCGATAGTTACACTAGCCAACGCAATCTCCGTATTGGGTCGTTTGACCTCTCAAAGCCTCCGAGAACATAATTACTTGTTGGTGGACACCGGCTAACCGCCGATAGTTACCTGAGTAATCATTACACCGAAACCTCCCAGTAAACCCTGTAAATATACTTTATAATAGAATTACTTGTTGGTGGACACTGGCTAACCGCCGATAGTTACCTGAGTAATCATTACACCGAAACCTTGTTACATAAAAAGGGATTTAGCCTTTACCGTACTTCCACGTAGCATTCATGCATTACCGTTAAATCTTGAAATCTAGTATTCATTACCGAAACAACATTCTCGATCCCTACATCTTCCCTTAAAGTTAGTTGCCATCCCTGTACCTTGTCCTCTCTAAAAAAACCCATTCGTTCATTGTCATTTTACAATTCGTACGTACCCTGTAGTAACCTTCGCACAAGCCGCAATCTCCTCGTAATTTCCATTTAAGATCCTGTTTATATCGCACAAACGATCATTGTACACCCTTAATATTTGTGTTAGTAACCTTCCCGTTCATTCACTATTGGAATTTATACTAGTAATTTTCCACCCACCTGTTGTAGATAAAGCGCCTGTCTGACTTTACCTGAAAAATCCGTTTAACCGTTATTTTACCGATTGTATAATACATCAACTCACCTGTGTATATCCTACTAACACCTCGATTAATTACAGAACACCGTATTTTAATTAATTACTTGCAGCAAAGTTTGCAGCTGGAAATTCACGCCGCCATTTTCGTACAAGCGCATTTGACATTAATAACCGTTAACCTTGCAGAGCGAATTAAACTACCAGTGGCGTCACATTGGGGCCGTCGCTCAAAGGCGAAGAACAACACGCCAGGAAATCATTTATTTAAAGAGTTTTTTTGTAATTATTACAATATATTTAAGTTTATATTATTGTGTTTATTTATCTCAACGTATCTACCGCAAGCTACCCCGGAAGAGTGTTACAACTTGATATAGCATATATCTTCTTGCATTTATATTTATAACTTTACTTATTTCAACTTTGTACGTACTGCTCCTCAGCAACATAGAATTTTATTTAATTTGTTTTAAATTATTTTTTTCATTTTTTTGCATTTTTGGTGACACAAAATTGAATCACCGGAAAATCTTGCGCTAAAGTAATTTTCTAATGCATATATTTAGAATAACAAAGGTTTATACGGTCGGAGTCTATACTAAGATGAGAACGTTTTCCGAGATTGGACCGTGTCATTGTTGTAACCGAATTTGTCAACATTTTGCCCACTTTTGTAAAAGGCTTTATCAAGGCGTGAAAAAAATTGCAGGATATTGATAAAGGAGTAATGACCGGGAACTAAAGAGGGAATCGCTTGAAATCATGATAACGATTAAAGTTATTAGGGTCTTCTATCTTCTCTAGGAATTTCCTATTAAAGAAAAATAGAGATTTTGTAATCACCGAAACGTTATCAAAATTCATATTGTGACCTGTAATAATAGTGTAATGATGTTCAGCAACCGCAGACTTAAAAATATGCCTTTTCCTTATACAATGATTATGCTCTAAAATGCGAGTAATGACGGAACGACCGGTTTCACCAATGTAGACTAAATCACATGAACAAGGAATTTGGTATACAGCTTGAAATTAAAGTGTAGGAAATTTGTTCTTGGGAGAAAGAAGAATCTGCGAGATTTTGCCTCTATTTGATCTATAACCTTGTAAATGTAGGGTAAACATGCCAAGTTCGAATTGAACGCGGAAGCAGAAATGTCTTTAGCTAATCTACTACGTGGATGTAGACGACGATTAATAACTATTTGAATATCTTGCTTCATATAACTATTGTTCACTAAGGTTCTAGTAAGATGGAGTTTCAAGTCTAAATTCTTAGGTTGGCAAATAGAAAAAGCGCGATGAACCAAAGGTTCAATAACAAAACGTTTTATACAAGATGATGATGAAACAAAACATGAAAGTATATGTTCGTATGGGTTGGTTTGCGATAAACAAAATGACCCAGAAATCCTCCAAGCTTGCGAGTCACAAGAACGTCGAGAAATGGAAAAAAACCATTAGTTCGATTAGTCGATTTCCATGGTAAATTTGATATCTAGGTGTTGATTGTTAAGATGATCAAAAAACTTAGACAATTTGGGATGACCATGGGACCAAACAATAAACGTGTCGTCAGCATACCTAAACCATACTTCAATTATTAATATTATATTGATGATTTCAAAGCAACCGTTTGAAAAGACTCCATAAAAATGTTAGATACAACAGGTGATAGAGTAGAACTCCTAGCAGTATCAGGAACTTGTTTGTAAAACTTGTTATCAAATTAAAAGTAAGTGGATGATAAACACTTATCAATAAAAAGAACTAGACTCAAGCCGTTGCCATGTTGAGACAGAATCGATGATAATAAGCAAATCCTTAATAAGAACTTTAGTAAAAAGTAAAGTGACATCAAAACTCATAAGAAATTCTTGGAGTTCAAGTTTTATGTTTTCTAAACGTTGAATAAAATGCTGATAGTTGGAGATGTGAGAAAAGGTTTTACCTGTAAACTTGCGCAGAATGTTGGACAAGAACACATCCAACAGAACAAATTGAAGTGGAAATCGCATTTTATGTAAATTCACATCATAGGAACAAAAAAATCTGCATGCGTTAATCATGATAATAGCAATATCTGTGTCGTGCGTATTTCACGTTTGACAAATGTACAAATTACAGACAGGTAAAAGAAAAAAAGAGTACTTACGGTTGTCCATGCGTATAGCTATGAGCACGCTATAACCATCTTCTAAAATTGCTCAGAGAATGCAGTAAAATAAGATATAAGATCATATCACAATTAAATTGCTTATCGACAAACAATGCAACCTAGTTAAAAGAGTCTACAAGGTTCTTTGAACATCACACCAGTTACAAATATGACAATTTTTCTAGATTGTCTTTGAAGTGGCGTAATTAATCAAGAGTCCCTTTTTGTACGTGCTTCTAATTTCAACACGTGGCGGTATCGTAAATAACTATAACGATTACGGGAAAATCAACGTACATCGCAAAAATATGAGTCAAATGCTTATCCCAGGAAGACTTTTACAAAAACAGCGATAATAATACACCTATTTATAACACAGATGCTTTTGAAAGTTCAGAAGTGAAAACTGCGCTGGGCGCTTACGTTAAAACATACATGTGAAGTGTACCACAGTCACCGGAAAAATAGTTTTAATTTGATATTTTATCTTCACCTATGCGACAAAAAAGTGGTCGTACCAAGAATACATTTTATACAAAGAACACAAATTATACTGAAATGTGTAATTAGGTATGAAACTTATTCAACTTTTTTATACGAAGCACATCGAAATAAAACAAAACTCAGTAAATATAGAACATTTGTTATCTGATACATTTCCAACTATTACATGATCAAGGTAGAATTTTACACCACGAATTAATTTATTTTTGCTATAAATTACTAATATTTTTTTAAAAGTTTTTAAACAATTTTAAAAAATTTTTAAGTTAATGAAGTATCTACCACCAGTTTCCAAATTTTTGATGATTGAGAGTTTGGAAAAATCTGCTTTTATGTAATCTGATTTTACTACAACTCTTTCTGCAGGCATTGCTTTTTTAGCTAATTTTATACAAGAGAAAATAACGGAAAAGTATTTTCATAAAATAAATCACCTTTAATCCGCGTTCCATATTTAATTAAGACATTTTTTCATGGTAACGGCAAGCGTTTAAAAAAAATTATAAGCAAGAGAGCTTCAAGAAGCACTTTTTTAAAGTGGCCAATTTGAGGGTGCGTTTTGCAACTGCGTGTAAACCATGAGTCAAATATGTAAAGTGTGATATAGATAGGTAAAAATGTTGTAGCGCTTGCTACAGAAGTAACTTGTAATAATAAAAATAATAACTTGTTGATAAATCCGGTTACAATTCAATTGCTAATTTTAGAAAGAGCCTGACATTCACCCTTGTGTACATGTACAAAACAAAAAAAAACTCAAATAATTGTTTTTCTGAAACTTAGTTAATTTGTTTATTGTAATGAGTGCTCACACTAAAAGTACATACTAGATTCACCTTTTTCAGTAATATTCCAAACCAGTATCTATATGGAGTATATGAAATAAATAACCTTGAAAATTGACTTGTATCTTTTTTGCAATTAAGGCTAGAACCAAGAGATAAAAGGAGTTTTGTAGTTTTGCAGATATTTATGCATAGAAAACATTGCTTTGTAACGTATTAGCACTTCAAACGATTTATTTTCACGCCGTACAGAAATTTTGTATGTGTATGAATAGAGTAATATTCAACATCATCATTATTCTTCTTGCTCTGGCGTTAACAAGGTAATGTGAAATTAAACCTCTCAAATGCAAGTTTTGTTTATTATGAGTTTTAAGTTTATTAAACTGTCAATTTGATGCAATTACAACTGTCACCTGTTTTATGACTTTGTGATTTTAGTGCTGCAACAACGTTTGTCATACGTCCAGAAGATGCTCTTTTCGTTGGTTTTAAAAGTAAAACTTTACATTCTTTTCTTCTAAATTTGTTGTATTTTGCGATTTGTTTTTGCCTGGTTTTACTATTCTATCAAATTCCTATTTATGTTTTACATTTTTATCTCAAAACTAAGTGTTTTTGTATATTTATCTTGTACCATTTAAATGACATTGACGGTTTTAAAAACGTTTTATCAGAAAGATCTCAAAAAAACTTTTACCCAAAACAAATCTTAGGAAAAAGATTCTACGATGAACAGATGTCAGAAGAAAAAGCGTCTGCTCTTATTTCGTTTTTAGTTACGTATAAATAGGCGTAGAGTGGGAGAAAGTTAATAGTTTTAAAAGCACAGTCGTGAACTGAATTGTTGAGTTGAAAACTTACACGTGTGTTATTGATAGAAATTATAATTAATATATACATGTAATAACACAATTTTTTTTCTTTGAAAAGTTGGTTCGTTTAGCGACTCTGCATTTCTTAGTTCTTTTTGTGCACTTTTGATTTTTACTCCTTCAGCAGTTCTGTTTCGTCTATGAATTTCAGAAGTTTTATCGGTTAGCCTTGGTTTGTTAAAGCCACGGTGATTTGTTATTAGTATTGCAAGTTTTTTTACGGTCACCTCTATCATTTTGTTATAAACGTGTTGCTTAGCTTCTGCACAAGCACAGTTAATAATTTAATTTAGACTACGGCGTCAAACGGTTTTTTAACTTATATTATTGTTACACCTAATTTCTTACTATTTCTTACTTTATCCCACACTATAAGAAAAAAACCATTAACAAATATGTTTAGTTTTTTATTGATTTTTTATAATACATTTAATTTTATATAACGTAAATTTGTTCAAGTTATAAATTTAGTTATATATATATATAGTTAGTTATATATATATCTACATTTTGCAGCAGACTCAACTGAGTAATACAACAGACACGTTTACATTTTTATATATATTGTATAAATAAATGCTAATACAATGTCTACAAGGTTTAGTTAAAAATCTATATACTAATAAGTTGTTGACCAATGATTAAACTGAACCGACTAAATCAATATTGTTATTAAATTTTAGTAGTGTTAGATAAATCACAAATTTTAATCAAACATAACTACGATATGATCTTTAATCAGCTAGTTATAATTATAATAAATAATAAAGCCGTGATCCTATAGTTATCTCTGCTGTCTGATTCTTAATAAAAACAAAAACTGAAAATTTTTAATTAACAAACTACATATTTTTTATAAATACAGAGCAACGTAGCTTAGTTTTTATAATTAAAATCCGTTATTGATTAGATATCTAACAAACTTTTGTTTGTAAACTTTCCCTACAGCTACATTAAACGTATTTCTTGTATATTGCATACGAGCAACATCGAACAACGTTGATCATCTACACAATATAGATACAATGAGAACATCTTCTGTTTGAAACAAGACTCAACACTAAAGGCCTTCGTCAAAGAGTGCTCATTAATACAGCGCCTTAGGCATTTGGCGTTGTGCTTCCTACTTGTTATGTTTTCCGAAATTTAATTATCCACTTAACCGTTTGTGCATTATACAACAAAGGAAAATGTTAAAGTTAATAATTGTACAAAAATGTTTTTACGTCATGATTTTAATCACAAACTTGTTCATTTAAAACAACGACAATTTATAAATTTGCCTTTACTTTATTATACGATCATAAACGCAACAGTTTGAATAACTTCGTTAATTATCAGTTTCCTTTTGAACGGTTGTAATGAGGCACATTCTCAGTATTGTACTTGAGGATACACTTAGTAACGATTTCAGAAATTCCGCAGCAATTAGAATTGTTGTATCGTCGATATTAGAAGATACTGTAAATATGAAATCGTTAAAGGCTTTTGCTACTAAACCAAACAAAGATATACGTATTCTTTAACATTTACTTCCGGAAAACCATTAACGAACCCTTGAGGGCGTTAGTAGTTCCTTTCAAAGAAATAATTAGTGACAGTTTTGCATATAGATTTATATCAACATACTCCGTGTTAAAAAACCATTTTAACTGATTAAGGTATCATTTTTATAATAATTTTCAGATACAACAACATTGTTAATTATTCTTACAAAACAATAATTAGTACAAAATAAGCAAATATAAGCTTAAGGAAAATAGTATTAAAAGTTAGATTTCATCAAAGCGAATTAATTGCGTTGTTCCGTTTGATTGTCTATTTTTTTATGAATAAAATTTGTTTCTTTTTAAATGTTATGTTTTAAACTATTTTTGATAAAATTATAAATTATTAAAAGTAACAATTTATGTAGTAACTTGTTGCTTATCAATAGAGCAAAATTTTATACTTAAATTCTAAAAAAAAGAATAATAAGAAAACTAATATTTGAAGTTGAGTTCATTAAAGAAATTAAATTTTTCTTAAAAAGACAAAAAGTTTCCACACTTTTAAAAAGTAAACGGCAAAGAACGCAAAACACAAGAGATCATATCTAAAAAATATGGTGCACTCATTACCAATTTTACCGTTTACTAGATTATTTGCATAAAAAATCTGTTTTCCATTAATTCTATATTCCGCAAATCTAAAAGTAAAAATGGGTTTAATGTTAACTGTCATAAATAACTTATAGAAAAAGATATATGTTTTATTTTTTTAACAAAACATGTTTAACAATACGATTTTATATTTTACCATTAATTATAACTTCTTAAATATATGATTTTATACCTTGTAGTGTGTAATTAAATCATCAAATTGCGCATAAAAAAAAGAATTCAATTAGAAAAGCAGCTCTTAATTGAGTTTTAAGTAATAAGCTTAAAAGATCAGTGTTCTTCTAATTAGAATACATGCACATTTTGTTTCAAAAAATACACAGAGCTTATAACAGAAGTAAAAAACTAATTTACAAAATAGTAAAAAATATACCAATCTTATTTCTATAGTGTCTTACTTTTAATATCAACGAATGAAGTTTGTAGGATTTACTATTCAATGAATGTATCAAAGCGTAAAATTAATAAATGTACTCTAAAAGATTAAACGAATAAAGATTTGAGGCTAAATAAACAGAATACATCTACTAACACATGAATTACACTGTCCTCTAAAAGACAACGATGCAGCTTGTCACTCTGTTTAACATTGTGTTGACGGCTGTAATATCACTTGTTAGTAACGAAAAGAGTTTTTTGATTTTACGGTCTGGTGCCTTGCGCATATGACAGTGCAAAAGCAAAAAACAAAAATGTCAAGTGAAATTGAAAATCTGAAACCTACACTGATATCATGCCAAAAATGTTTATGCACGCTCATATCCAATGCATTAATCATTGCCATTTCTATATAAAAAAAACTCTAAAGAAAGACACCCTTCTAATCTATAAACAATAACTCGAAAACTTAAATTACTCAACTTAGTATAATGCGACATTTTATGAATTAAAACGTCTAAGCTTTAGTGCTGAATACATTAGCTTGGCTTAACAGCATCAAAACAGGGGCGCGACAAATGGAATCGCCACGCGGCGGAAAGTTAACGACGCCCTTTTATTTGACCGCCGCCGGCCCTATTCATTACTGTCACGTGTCTTGATACATATATTGTTTGCGTAAAAAATATTTTTACTACGCTCTACATGTAGACGTTCAATCATTAGGTTTTCGAACAACGTTCGCAATAAAAATAAAAACAAAGGTTGCAGAAACTACAATTTCTATTCATCGCCTCCGCTTTAACTACAGATGCACTATTTCACACTCCTCTATAAGCAAAGTGTGCGAATTTTACTTCAAGCACTAAAATGCATTATGTCATGCACTTGCTACTCCAAACCGTATTCACTCCAATACGTACCGTAATGGTTTTACTTATTTAATTTAAAACTTCTTTGTTTGAACATAGTCGTAATCAAAGTCTCAACCATTATCTCAGTAAAAATCATAAAAGTGAACATGGTTATTTTAAAATAAGGGGAAATAATTTGATTAATAGTCTAATGCAATCTAAACACTTACTTCAATCTCTTATTCATCAATAAATATTAAACATTAATTAATAATTTTCCGAAACAAAACAAAGTTTCAAAAAAAAACTCAGTTTTGAAATTAATAATGGTAGAGAATATCTCTGTAATATTGAAAAAGAGAAGTAAATTTTAACGTTCTTTCAATTAGCAGAAATGGAATGAGTGCTGACAGGGTGTATTAAAATTTTAAATCCGCTTAATAATTTTTATATTCAGCACCGAGGAATTTATAAAAGATTTGTTTGAGTTGTAAAAGTTTGGCTGTTCTAAAACGACGGTGGCTGATGTAAAATATCCATTAAATTTCTCGCGAATTAACCAAATCCAATTAAAAATTGAGTGCTTTTTCATTTCACGTTAAACTCCATGGAACTCTTAATGAAATAAAATTGAAATCATTTTACTAATTATAACCAGACTGTCAGTAATCTTTTAATGCTAAAATCGTGCAACACTACATTATATAAAAGTGTAAGTTTCATGTGCCTTATATCAGAAGCACAGTTTATTGCGCTTTTACAATGTTTATCGTTGTTAACTAATTTATATCCAAATGTAATAGTTAACGTATAAACTATTTTAACGTACAAATGCTATAGTAAAGACTTTATTGTACAATACAAATAATAAACTGTTTTATAACTAAGCGCAACAAGGATAAAGTGTACTGTTAAGTACAAAACATTTTTAATTTTTTTACGTTAAAAAAAATATTTGTAATAAAATATTAATAAAATATTTTTTTTGCAATATTGCACTATAGTATTAGCAGAATTATTCAGCAGTTTAGTGTATTTTGTTGACATCTCAATGTTGCTGACTATTACCTAATAAAGATAGCAAACAAGTGTTTTTGTTGGTATGTAACAATTTTTTTTAATTAATACATTTTTTTGTTAACTTTGTATTAATAATAAATAAAAGTGTTTATGTAAGTCTTAAATCAAATACGATAAAGACTGACAATTCAAAAATCATTTTACTTTAATTTAAAAAGAAGAAGTGCACTTTTGTACGTCGCAATAATAAAAAAAAATATTTCAAACATATCTTTAAACTTAAACATTTATAAAAAAAGTTTAAGATTAGAACAAGTATCTCATATAGAAATATTGAAATAAAAGAAAAACTTGTACAAAATCACAACTTTGCAAAAGATTTAATCAAACCACGTGTAATTTAAGTAAGTGCAGAATTATAGAATTATTTGGAGGAACAACTCCAATAAATACTTTTTAACTTTTTAGTTCAACGTTGCAACATATAGCCTAGCAACTTCATTATGTTATAAATTGTTAATACAAATTAATTTTAAACAATTTTTAATCATGTGTTTATTCGCCTTAAAAATTATTTTTAAATAGTTTTTGGTTCTTGATGTCTGGATTCAATATCCCCAATTTTCAAGTTCTTAACATGAATCATCAAAAAAGTTTTTCATTCAATGGCTCTGAAAAAAATCTATGATTCGTTAAAATTTTTTAGTCTAAATAGAATATCAAAATTATGTTTACAACAATAATTATAGATGAGAAAGTTATCTTGTGATAAACTTGTTTTTTTTTTCAATAACTTAAATCTCAATTGGTAAAACATCTGTTTAAAAATGTTTTTTTTTTAAATAATATTAATTCTTTGCATTTCTGCAGTTATATGTTAAAAATTTAATAAACACACTTTAAGCCTACTTATTATTTTTAAAATATAAAGTATTTTCTGTCAAACGATAGTAAAATTTTTCGAATATTGCTATTTCTAGTACATATCTAGTATAGTTCTAATATGTTACTAGTACAGTACTGAATGACTAACATGAGCTTACATTCCATCATGTGGACGGATACGTCAATTCCAACGTGAGCTTAGTCAACGGTGAAGTCGTACCGTATCTCACCATGGTAGTAGTCGTGACAAAAATAATTTTTTAAATTGTGTACGACTCAAACGAGCAGTTTGCCAAGCGGAATTGAAAGCATGGTTATGGGTCATTGCTGTTTTACTATGCCTGTAAATCTAGAACTAATTACGAATCCAAAGTTCAGGTTCAAATTTCATGCAAAAACTTCAGGCACGGCCTTACAAAAATCGGTAAATCGAGGTTTAGTCTTAGAATGAGAGAATAGACCAAGTTCTACACACAAACACTACCAAGTAGCAAAAGAATCTATTTTATATGATGGCGAAGACTGAGACGGCGGATTGTCCAACTTGGCACGGTAGCAACACAACTATTCAAGAGAGATAGAAAACTATTGAATAAAAACGTATGTTTGAAAGAAAACAGAACGTTTTCTTTATGTTACTAACACCGTACTTACTTCATAAACTTTCTGTTCTTATTTCCGGCGCACAAGCGTTAGCAGTCCCACATTACAATTGTCATGGTTGAACACCTAATTTAAGCAAGAATACAACTTAATTTTTAACACTCCAACTTGCTCTTTACCTTAAATAAAAAATTAATACAATGTAGCACGCATAATTACCATGAAATATTGAAAACAAATGACAAAAAAAGAAAATAATCTAAAATAAATTCAATACTTGACAATTAGCTGTACTTTTTTCACAAGATAAAATTTTAGTTAACATATAAGCTAGTTGCATAGTAGTTGGTACTTTTTAATGTCATTTTTTTAACATATTCGCGAATAGAATGATATTTTATATTAATGTACTTAAAACGGTCGTGATAAACAAGATTCTTTGACAGCTGCTCCGTTGCAGCGGTCAATAAGCAAATTTTGTTATAGATTTTGGAAAACCCAATTTGGTCATCAATGACCTTAACTACTTAATGTTCTTACATGCTAAACGTGCACCAACGTATATCGCATACATAGTTGAATGCGTTGCTACACTTTGCTTTTGACTTTTCTATATAATTGGTCTACCATTCAAAATCACTGATGGATTTTTGGTCATCTAAATTCGAAACCCAGTCTGCTTCACTGTATGCACGCAATTTATTTTTCACTACAATCTTGTTACCATACACAATCTCTGTTTCTAATGTACCACAAATGTAACAGAGAACAATGTTCTTTTGAAAGCGCTTCCAAAAAGTGTAACAGTTGATTTACGATGTAAGCAATCTCTAAGCGGAAGCCTACCGCCAAATACATAAGTGAACGTATACGTTCACGGAATGGTACATTCGCGATGTCACCAACATTTTCGTAGCTATCTACATTACGAACTAATTTCATCTTTGGTTAAGATGGTGTAGCTCTAGTATTACAACGTAACATTATAAAACGATGAAGTATTGTTTTAGTATAGGCTGGCAGATGTAATTTTATAAAATTTACTTGGTTGTTTATGCTCAATTCGAATACCAAGATAACGAGTGGCAACTTCTTCAAATGTAATTTTAAATTTATTTCTCAATGAAATCAGCAAATTTTCTACTTGTTGATTCGATTTCCTGATTATGAGACCGTTTTTGTTTACAACGCTAGAAACAAACTTTCACCTGTCTTCGTATACACATAAGGATTAGCATTTGTATTTTGTAATCCGAACTTCATAATATGGAATTGATTTTCATATGTCTTGGAGTTTGTTTTAGTCTATATAACGATTTACGAAGTAAACATACGCGATCAGTCCCATTTTATTTAAAACGCAATACAAAAATGCGCACTTGAAATCTAATTAAATCATTTTAATAGTAATTAACCGCAGCAACTTGCAACTGAAGAAGTTTCAAAGAAGTCTAAACCGCGGTCTGCGAACACGCTTTAACAAACAGTTGAGCACGTTAACGGTCGACATTTGGTTGCAATTTTACACGAAACACCCACTTATGTTTAATCACTATTCAATATTTTGGTCGTTCAACAAGAGTCCACGTTTCGTTTTCAGTCAATGCACTTAATTCATTGAACATGGCTTGCTTTCACTGTTCGTGATTAGATGACCTTCGGGTCTGTTCAACTGAAAGCGGTAACTAGTAACCGGCGCACAGAAGAGTATTTCTAATAAAAAGGTGACCAAAACTCTATTTTACCAAACTTGCTAAACTCATATAAAAACTTTGCTAAGTTAAAGCTGGGTAACCGTAACCTCTGCTCAAGATACCGTTCGTCTTTTTTTATAAACAAAACAACCCGTCAAATTTCTTTCAGCGCGAAAAACGCTCGTGTATGTTTTTGACCTTTTCTGTTGAATTATTGTACTCGAGCGTGTGTTGTGTAAATGTGGTGGTGTTATTGTACAGCAATCGTCATGGATGTTCAAAAAGAAGGTACTTACTTTAATAAAAACGATTTTTTTACATTACACTTCAAAAAGTAGTGACATTTCTCGTCACATATATATTAGGATAAAAACTTGATGTATTTTTTTGTCTATATTCAAAGATGTTTTTGTATATAAGTTAAGCCTAGTTATCTTATAAAACTATTTGTCCCGCATGTACACGCCATTTTTTTAGTTTCTTATAAAACCAAAAAAGTCAACCCCGACTTTCAGTCCGGAAAACGTATTTCATAATTTTGTTTTAGAATTTTCTGAAATAGTAATAACAATGTCGAGAAAGTCACTTTACAAAGTGTTAAAATAGTGACCGGAAAGGAAACTAGACAAAAAATTTGTGTTCTTAAAAAACCACCCCAAATATGCTACCAAATGCCCAGAAAATGAAAAAATTTCAATCAAAATTTTTTTAAGTTCCAATTCAAACAAAAATAGGCATGTAGTAGTGTCAATAAAAATAAACAATGACTCAACGTTGTTATAACTTTACCTATCTGGACATTGAAAAGGTCAGATCGATCACTAAAAGGTTATTGCCAACAAGGACAAAAAAATACAGAAAAAATTTTGCTTTTTCTCAAAAGAATACTAATAAAAAATATACTATATTACAAACATTAGCAATTTTTGTGGTAACTGGCCTAACCCAGAAACAAAATAAAGTTATATATGTTGCCAACAAAAACATATACATAAGTGAATGACACACTTATAAAAAAAATCAAAAAAAGAGTTATCCATCACCAGAATAAATAAAGGTAACAAAAACATGCTCCAAAATCAAACTACAGGACTTTCTAAATCACTCTTTGTACTTAGCTTAGCTAAGCTAGAATTAGCTTAGAGCTCGTATCCAAATTAGGCTGTGACGGCTGGCAACAGCAAACCTTTTAGCAAAAATTGGAAAACAGAGCAAACAGTGTTGCTAACATGTTTTAGAGCTCTTTTGTACCGTTACAACTTTATTCAATATGGATACACAAAATAACATCATTTGGAAAAACCCAGTACAATCTTCTACAAGATACTGCAGACCAATACGGATTCGATTTGTACACGAAACTAAAGATATCATCACCGAAAAAGTATTTTATGTAAAAAATCAAATCGGAAGATTGATGATATCAACTATTCTAAAAACTGATGGTATATTTCCAAATAAACACACGTTAGCGTTTATAATAATTGACGCAAAGGTTTGCAATGCTGCAATAAATACGACATCAACCATGATGTGTTATATGTGAGCAAACATCAAAAGATTTTAATAATTTGAATAAAACGACTACAAAAAATCCAGATGCCTAAGCATTTGGAATATCGATTCTTCACGCAAGAATACGATTTTTTGAATTATTGCTTCATGTCTCTTATAAAATTCTAATTAAAAAGTAGCAGGCAAAAACTAAGGAAGATAAGAAAACTGTAGCTAAAAAGAAACATAAAATACAAAATTCATTTAAAGAAATGGGACTTCTAGTAGACTGTTACTGACTTTGGATTCTTTACTGAGCAGTACAAGGCAAAACCCTTATAAAAAAAGAAAGCTTTTCTGCAGTGAGACATTACCATTTTTACTACCTGAAACACCATCACAATTAATGTCTTTACAAAGTGACAACTTAGACGAGAAAAATAGTTCTAGTCAAAGCAAATGTGATTAATATTAAGTTTTATAATTGTTCAGTAGTGATAAATTTTGTTTATAATATACAGTGCACGACGCCTAATAGAATCACGTTGGAACTTGGGATTCTTGATAACATTTTGAGTCAAACAAATCGAAAATTACTGGTTTATAGCATTGAATAGTTTGTTGACACGGTTAATAAAAGAAAATTAACAATAACGTTATGATATTTAATTTACTAATGTAGGAACTATATATTTCTTCTCAGTAATTTGTTGACACTAAAAATACAAATAAATACAAAATAACGTTATCACATAAGACCTAGTTAAATGAATTTGTTATTCTAAGAACCCACATGCTTTCAAAATACTTTAATAAATAAATAACACTCCAAAACTAAATATGCAAACAATTATTTAAAGGGTAAAACGATGAAGCTTTTTACCCTAAACAAAAGTACTGTAAAAATTTCGCTAAAAAATGTATCCAATAATATTATTGTTTATGTATAGAAGCAAAACTGAAAAGAAAATTAATAACATAAACCAAAATTCTGATTACTATAAACGGTGTTTTTTCTATGCAGTAGCATACGTCTTTAATAAAGTGATTACCCGACTGATAACATTATCCGTGATTTTAATAAGCGGCGTGCACTATGGTATAATGCGTTGTTTTAAAAAAATTACTCAATAATAATAATTTAACAATCATTTTAACCGTTTGCTAATAGTAACGTTTTTGCATTACCTTGATTATATAAATATAAAATTTCTAACATTTTTTATATGATCTAATATTTAAAATACAGAATAATGATCCAAAACAGTGATTTATTACTTGCAAAATCAATTAAAATTATACAATAATTTTTATCAACTTTCAAGCAGAAATTCTCGTCTGTGCCGCGTATAGATAACCAATATTTACTGAACTTTGATAATTTTTTAGTTGTTTAATTTTACTTCCAGTATTTTGTGTAACGGTTTCTTCTTGATCTTTTTTAATTTCCGGTTTTATTTTGTTTTTGTTTTCATATTCAATAACCGACGGATTTTCTTTTTTGATGTTGATCGGATTTAACCTATTTTCCATCGTTGCTTTTTGTTTACTTAACATTGGAAGTGTAACCACAGTATTTATTGCTGGTTCCATAATATACACATCACGACTAACAATTACTCGTCGCGTTCCACATCTCCAAACACGATACGCTTTTGAACCGGGTTCATATCTACAAAACTCTTTTTATCAAATTTGTTTCTCTTGTATTTTTGAACGTAAACGTAACACGTGCTACGATATACGCGTAAGTAACTGTAGTTGGGTTTCTTGCTATAAAAAATTTTACTCGACATTTTGAAAATAAAGTAGCTTTAAGAGTATCAAATTACGGATGTGAGCTGCTAATCGACAAGGTTTTGTTCATAAACCGGTAAGCAAATCTGCAGCACTAAGTAACGTACGTGTCATTTCACTTATGGTACGGTTTTGTCGTTCAATTCTACCATTCTGTTCGGCTACATAAAACGTCTAGAATTTTTGTTTAACTGAATGCTTACGCATTATTCTAACCATCTCTTGACCTCTAAATTTTATTGGATTATCACAACGCATTCGACGAACAACATGAGCAATAGTTCTAACTCGATAATTAAATTGTCAACTTGTCCAACAATTTCTGATTTTTGTTTTAACGGTGCCACAATCACTATGCCACTGAAATTATGGCAAACACTGCTAGGTAATTTGCACTTTCATATGAAGGCTCTGACATCGGTCCCGTAATGTCGTAGTCAATTAATTCACCACGTAATGCTGTCCTAGGATCTGATTCAGAAAATGGTTTCCGATGATGTTTCTCGCAAATACAACTCTTAGAAAAATTATTCTAAACATACGCGAAAGTGCATTTCGTAAAGTTGTTAATTTGCTTATAATGAATTTTAATTTAGATTTTTTTTATTATGGTTTCTGCGCCGTTATCAAGAGCCGTTCTGAGTAAAAATAAATTTTTACTGATACCGGGAACATGTAACAGTTTCGTTAGTTTATAATTCTGAACACTTTTTAATTTAATTTAATATTTATATTTTCGATATTGATTGCATTTAATATTTCATTATTGCCAATTGTAATTTCTGCTCGTAGTCTTTACACGCAACGTAATTGACACACTTTTTGCCTTTTCTTTTTTGTACACAAAACAGTATGTGAACCAAGTCCTTCAAACGATGCGCCATCTGTTCAACATGCGACACGTGTAGTAAAATTATCAAATTCTTTGACATTTTATATTTGAAAAATTGTATTAATAAATGCACTGACACTTCATTTTTTATTTTATAAAGGTACAAAAAACGTGTCCACATCTCGTTAGCAATTTTCAAATTTATTACAGGACGTACTTGATTTGCGTCAAGGGCATATCCAAGTATCATTTTGGTTTTTTTATCCAACTTAACCCATTCAGATCAGGAAAACTCATCGCTAATATTAGGTTTTAGAGTAATTCCATCAACAACCTCAAGAACACTTTGAACATCTAAATAAGATTGGATTTGAGATTTTCCAGACGTTAAAATTTGTTCCGTCAAATTTTGATGTCACTGCTTTTCCATTTCCGAGTTAACAAATATAGCGGTTCTCTAAGAACACTCCAAGCAGCAACCAAATAAGAACAGTAAATAATGAACTACGTTTTACAAACAACACTATTAATTCAAGAAGATGCATGAGCCTATAACCTATTGACTAAAAATGTGTGTTTGAAGGAAAACAAAACTTGATTCTTTTTATTACTAACGCCGTACTTTACTTCATAAATTTTCGAACTACTCTGGCCTTATCTTTGGCGCACACGCCTTAGCATGGCCCACATTACACTTATGTTAGGTGAAGAGCGCCTAATATAAACAAAATTACAATTTAGTTTTTAACAAAAGTTTTACCGGAGGGCTAGTTTCTCGGCTTAGAAACTAAATGCAAGCACAAGTTGCACGTCGACTTTTGTTGTGTAACATTGAAGTTTTTTTAATAAAGTTTCAACATGCACTGCTAACCCTTATTATTAGTCGACTGATAGCTGTCGTCGAGGTGCTAGAATACAGCAGAACTGTTCGAAAATCCTTTCTTTAAATCAGATACTAATAAATAAGAAAAACACTTAATGTAAATTAACCAACAAGACAAATGTGTAAAATATAGACACAAACATTACAAAATGAATTACAAATGACTAAGCTATTTGTGTTAAAAACCATCATTATTATGGTTCGTGTTAATATAATGAAAGGCAAGACTAATTCTGATTTTTTACAGTCACATTGGTAGTTCTGGAATTGAATAATTGTTTTCTGTTAGTTTGGCTAATATAAGATTTATTACAATCGATGCAATTAATTCTACACATAACATTGCGGTTGTCAATTAATATAATTTTGTTTTGAATATTAAAATAAATGGTGCTATAGATTCTATGATTATTATAAGTTGCGTTTTTTTTTCAGAATTTGCTGAAACTGCTAGAAACAGAGAAGCATGGAAAAACCTAGAAGATACTTATGTGCTGGTTTAACCTAAAATTTAAGATGCTTTATGTAACTATTTTTTAATATGTGATTAAGTTAATGTGGTTAGTTTAAAAAAGATTTTTAGATAATCAATTATTTCTATTTGAAAAAAGAGAAAATTACTTCTATTTTCTACTTAACCGACAATTAGGTGCTCTTACTCTGGGGCTTAATCTTGGAACAATGTTGTCTATCTATCTTAAGGAATTAGAATTTATTTAACTATTTCAACAAGAATTTCAGAACAGGTTCATTAGTTTGTATTTGTCATAATCAATAAAAACTAATATATAAATGTAAAACTGACATCACTAAATTACAAGAGCACAATACAAAAACTAAAAAACACTTAAAACTTAAATTTGAGTTAAAATATTAGAAAAATTGTAAATTAACATTGTTTTTGAGCAATTATATTTATTTTATGTAGAGTAGATTGACTAGTAGTTTTGTGTAGAATGAGAATTACTTTTCCCACACATTGTATGTTTTTTTATTAATAAATAAATTAAATTGCAGAAAAAACGGTATAAAAAACTTTACTTGCATTGCGCAAACACTTTGTAAGTAAAGAAACTAAAAAAATAATTTGCATTGCTGGTTACTACTTGTGTCAACAATAATTAAGACTAGTGCAGTAAACTGCAAAAAAACTGTAAGAAATCATACATGTCAGCACAACGTATTTATGCATTTTTGTTATATTAAAAAAATCTGGATATTACTTTTGTTAATTTTTTGTGTTGTGTTTTGTTTAACACAAAAACAGTTATCTAAGTGTCGAAGCATGAGGCTAAAAGATAAAATGTCTAATTATTTTACACTGACCTTATTAGAAAAGTATTTTAATTTAAATCACAAACAGCTTCTTAAACTCGCAGAGTGAATTTTAAATACCAATATTCCTTTTATGTATATGATTAGGTTAACGAAAGAACGATTTCATACATTAAAGCAATATTAAATGTTTAGAAC
Organism: Aquatica leii; assembly: GCA_035610365.1. Classification (NCBI taxonomy): domain Eukaryota; kingdom Metazoa; phylum Arthropoda; class Insecta; order Coleoptera; family Lampyridae; genus Aquatica; species Aquatica leii. The sequence goes on from CM069435.1 coordinate 70,954,769, forward strand.
AAAGTTAGAAACTGTTTTCTAAAAGTGTATTACAACAACTAATTAGACCGTTACAATTATTGTTAAATGTTTTGTAATGTGAACTTTGCTAAAGGCTTTAATGTCTTGTTCTGCAATTATGTTGCATATAACACACCAATCACTCTCTATGATATCGCCGATATGGCTTCAATTCGAGTCAACTCATAAATCATTTATTATTATTCCAAACAGACATTTAATTATTTACTAATACGTTTTTGTTTGTATTTCTGACTGGGTGGTAAAGACATTGCAGATCGTTGTCCTTTGTTTGTGAGAAGAATAAACAATAAGTCTGTTAATTAGGAAAAATTATCCAATTTGTAATTCTACCTATAGAGTAAATTTTCTGAGGCTACCAAACAGGTATTTTCTTGCATTATATCAAAAAATAAATTTACATAATAAATGTATTTTATTGCGAGTTGTTTTTTGTAAGTATATGTTTTTACGTCAGATTAAATTAAAAACAGGAACAAAATAACTTTCGTAAATTTTAAGTTATAATCCCTATAATTTTTATGTAAAAAGTTTACCTAACATATTAACTTTATTAGCGGTGCTCGTTATGGAATTTGCATGTAGTTACAAACTTTTTAATAACTTCCACCTTTAGAAAATGCACCAGCACAATGTTAATATGTCTACATTTTATAGCATAGCTTTTATATAATCTAAAAGCCGCAAAATATTTTTCTCAAATAAATAGGTCTTCTAATTTAAACACTAACAGCTTTTATTACAACCCTCAACTAAGACTAATGGAAATACTTTTAAAACTGACGTTTTAAGAAACATCGAGCAGCCGTGAAATTACCAAGTTTTTTATATTAGATTAAGGAGTTTGTCGAACGTCTTTATGCCTTTTTATTTATATTTTCCAAACATTTGTGTTAATTTATCAACATTTTATTGAACTGCTTTTAGGCGTTAACTAATAGATTATCAAGTAACTGAACATGGCGGCGCTCCACCCCGGATATTAAGTGCGTGACAAATTAAAATTATACTTTTTACAACCAGGTGTTGAACAAAGTCTAACGAAATGCTTAAAGGTTTTTTTAACAATATAATCAATTTAAGGTATAACTGTTTAAAGTTTTATACGGTTTAAGTTTCATCTGTCATCCTCAGCATAATTAACATAGAGTTGGTTTTGAGTGATGCTGATTTCTCATAAAACGCAATTACGTTACCAAAATACTTTAATGCTGTAATGTTTAATAATATGTAAAATACTTGTATATTTGTCAATCTATTGGTTTTAAAGATTCAGGTAACCATCAGTGAATTTACCTTCAATAAGCAGCATGATGTCAGTTTAAGTGTTGAGGTGTCAATTACAATTGCTTGTACCATGATACGTGTATAATGTAGGTCAGTAATCACAAACCACAAGATCGTTATATCAAGTACTTGTCTCAAACTGTTCACGTTACAGAAAAACAATAATTTATTAACAAACGGCATTACTGTTATTTAGTAAAAAATTTCATAACAAAGTTTTAATTAACGTTCGCAACTTTACTCAAAACATTTAGTTAAAAGTTATATATTTATATAATCACCAATTTGTAATATATATTAAATAGTAGTAATATTGACACATCTTAGTAAATTTCATTTCACTTACTGAATTATACAGCTGAACCAAGCTTACAAAAACCCAGGGTAGGCGTGTGTGGGAAAGCTCGTATCGTACAAGATATAGTAGGAGGAAAAAGTATTTGGAAGCTAATATTTAAAACTCTTTGTTACATTCCAAAATTAACACAAAGTCACTGCCTGCAATGTAGTAACATAAACGGGGGGTTGTGCCACTAGCTCAATGGAGAAGGGTGGGTTTTATTTAAAATTCCGTGAAAAATTGGAAACGCGATCGTCGTAAAAATGGAACTAGAACGGTAAAATCGTCAAATAATCGATAAGGGCGCCAATCAAGGATTTCTATAAGGGAAAGCTTTCAAACCCCTGATTACCTGAAAGCTCATCCGGTTGGTTATAACCCCAGAACTTACCTTGGGTTATAACAATTCTGAAAAACACTTAAACAAAAATTTTACGTATGCGGCGGCTAAATGAATAAAAGCTCTTTACATTTAACAATTTAACATTTATTGATTGAATATTTAAAACCAAGACAAAATAAAATAACAAGTACTAATTGATATCAAATAAATTTGAATAAAAGAAATGAAATAATCTTAAGCAAACAAAAATGAACAATTTACACACAAAACATTACATTAAAATTTATAAAAAAAGAAATGCTACTACAATAGCGTTTTCAAATATAATTAAATCTCAAGATCTTGACCGCATATTTATAACAAACAAATTAAATAACACAAAAAAAAATACAGTTTATAACATAAATATGTCCGAACTTTAATTCGAACTAAACAAAATATAGTTTATAAGTCGTTACATTATCATATATTCGAAATACGAATCACTTCTCAACGCACAAAACAAAGTTAATTGATTTTAATTTTGCGCAAACACTATACGTGTTCATTGAAATAATTAAATTCAACGTTAGTCGTAATTTCAATTGACTTAAAATTGAAAGCTTTTACTGCATTTTTAATCGCGGGACACTGCACGATCAAACAACAAAATCGATAAATACCTTAATTCTTAATTGGTGACACCGGCTGAACTTTGGTTCCCAGTGGATTTGAAAGCTTACACCTTGGATGGACTTTAGCTGCTTCCCAAACAATAGAACAACGACGGAAGATATATCTCACAATTTAATTTTATAACCGCCAAAGGCGAATTTCGGATTTAATCATATACCACCACAACATTAAACCCCACAAACGTAACAGTTTATGTTTCAGAAATCACGAATTTTACACAAGCCGTACTATACGAAATTTGAAGAAAAGTAACATTTTTCTCCACCACCTTAATTTTCACGATTTCTGACAAACTTCCGCGGTTCTACATAACGTCAGAGGGTAAATTACCCTATTCTCTCTACATCTTACGGTAACCGGTATTTGTCATTACGACCCACGATCGAATAATGCCAAAAAAAATCTAACTTTTCCAACACTTCCTATCCCCTACTTAACTAATTTGCATGTGCGCAGTCAATTCGTGGTAAAAGAAAAAACATTGAACAAACGAGAAAAACAAAGATGAAAATTATAAATAGCCACGTGAATTTCCGCACGTAGACTTTGGTTCACACAAGATCGCTGAGGCTTGCATTACTGCAGGTGGCTTAATCAAAGTGTAATTATCAAGAAAAATGTATCAACTTACATTCCACAAAGGAAGTCGTAAATTATATTGAATTGGTATTCTACAAAGATAACCAAATAACGTACTAAATCAAAAACAAAACTACGGATCTGTATGTATTTAAAAGAAAATTTCAATAACGATTGAAAACAAATTGAAATATCATTAAACTCAAACCACACAAACAATAAACAAAACGTTCTTGATGCTAATACTAAATTAATAAATCGAAACACACAAAAAAAAGAAAACTTACGGTGACTTTTACAACGAAATTCAAACGCAGGTTACATCTTTTCAAAATTAAGCAATTAGCAAACGAGTAGTACTCGATTGCATAATTAGTTGTAAATGTTCATATAAAACATGAACAGTCTCGATCACGGTACCAATATCACGTTTTAATCTAATCATCAATTACAACTACGATAAATAAACAGAACTACTACGGTTTTTTCTAAATTTTTTATTGAAAAATTTACAAAGCAGAAAAGTAAACACTCATTTCGGTACAAAAAACAACAAATTGCATTATATCTTATTTATAAAATAACACAATATGACCGTGGCCAATAATTGATTAATCATCATTACTTGACGATTCACTTTCACTTTCATCAACAATTCTCATCATTTACTGTAAATGTCAAACACAATCTTATCAATTAAACGAATTGCTTTCCACATTTCTTCACAAAGATGTTACACACTGTTTTTCTTCTCTATATTTTTAGTTTTAGAACATGCATTTCAAATCAACTTTTCAATATAAATGTTTCGTTGTGCCACATTATTTATTGCAACTTTTCTTTTTACGAGACTTCATATGAATTCCATTGGATTTAAATCACAATGATAAGGAAGCAATCGAGCAACAGTTTGCCTATGTTCACTTAGTTATTGATATAGAATGCTGCACGACTAACATTAATAAAAAGTCAAAAGTTTGTTTATTTGCATCGAGTGATAAGGTGAATTATCCATTACGATGAGATCATTGGAGAGTACATTTGGAATAAGTTGCTTTTCCAGCCATTGCATTTGTATGAGTCATATCGTCATGGTAGTCACCAGACTTAGTTTGCGATTTAAAAATTAGTCGTTAAAAAAACCTATCAGAACCACTTGCTTGCACTATAATGTGGGTTGTTGCCTAGTTCCATCACATTTATAAACACCTGGTTTTTCTTTGGACTACCAACATTTGTTAACTCCATATGACGGGTGAATGTAAGTTTAATCTAAGTATGTAACTGGTTGTTTACTGTTGCTTTTAGCGTCATTCTCTTTCAGTTTTCTCAAACATTATGAACGCCAAGCTACAATATCATTTCGTTCCATTAAAAGTTTACGTTTATTACTACATTTATTGTAACGAAACCTAAGTTTTAAAAAATACTTTCGTTAAGTTTTACGTTCTGTAATGTAGTTGACATTTTGTTTGCAACATCATCAACATCAACTTTTTCTTTGGACGTCTTAAAAGTCAGTCTCTGACAACATCGGTTTGTTTACATTTTTTTTTCAATTGGATATATCCATTGAGCAACTACTTTCTGTTTATCGAAAAAGTCAATGACATTATGAATAATGTTTCGTGCTTCTGAATGAAAAACATTTCGGGTTTTGCTTTCCATGGATTTAAACTGTAATACAACAAATCAGAATAAATTATTTTAGTTATTGTTGTTTTTTACTAAAAGCAGAATAATAGTATATTATTAAATTAGTTGTATAAACAGTCTATTGTTGAACAAGAGTGCCACAATAGAAGAAGTTCAACAGTAGACCGTTTATACAACGTATTTTATATACTATTTTATCCAATTGCGTTATGACTTGAATGAGAGTTTTTCAACCCAGCAACGTCACTAGATGTCATCACAACCAAAAGAGGTTTCTTAGGGTCTCAAACACAAAAATCCACAAATAGCGACAGGTGACAGTTTACAGAAGTTAATTTTGTTTATATAATGTTAATGTACTGCATTCGACTGAAACTTGAAGTGAGTGTTTAACCATAGCGTTTAACTAACTTATTGTCGTGCAAGATTAAATACTATTAATAGGCTACGTTTTAACATAAGTAATATTGGTTTTGCAGGTTATTAATTGTTATGACTGTCATACTCAATCAAGCTAAAAGAATAAAAGTACTAAATAAATAAATGTTACCTAAAATGACAGGTCGTAGTTCATACCGTTGTACAAGAATAGACTTTTTCCCTGAAGTTCTTGCGCTCCTTCTGCGAACTTCATCTTTAAGAGCCTTTATGCTCCAGCTGCCATACATTTTACAACTATTTTATTTATTTTACAACCAACAAACGCACGTTTGACGCGTCTGGTAACGTAGAGAACAGATCACAATGACAAATAAATTCACGTGTTGTCAGACGGTTATTTTTAAATTTGGCGGTTATACATTTCGTTTGGTCATGCTGCCATCTGATGGATATCTATGCAACGTTCAAGAATAACTCCCATAAATTTTGCTTTGACGAAACCGACATTTGTCATCTAGGGGAACTTCTTTTCGGTCAATTGGAAGGTGCTGACATGTCACAATAATCTAAGCTGACAATGATCTGTCAAAAACATAGACAAAAACAAAAAGGAACTGATAAATTACTGCAATCTCAAAGTTTTGAACTTTAAAAGTTTAAAATAATTAGTATGTGTTTCGCTTATAGTGTTATTAAAACGGATGTTTTCGTAAGTAACTGTAGTAGGTACATAGCTAACATTAAACCTGCTCATAAGTACATTATTTAGCTCGCAGTGAGATATTCACTTTGAAACGTAACAAATACTCAAGAAAATTGAAAACAACGATGTCGATGACTGCAAATTGTGTACAACAGAGTATTAAAATTAATTTACAAGCTCATACCATTGTTTTGTACCTAACTGACTGAAAGTTGCGATGGAAGTAATTGTTACATTTGGCAAGTGTTTATTAAATACAAATATTTTTTATAAGTAAATAATTCATTAACTGGATTTTTTATTTTAGTCAATACAAAAGCGCCTTTTCTCCATATACAAGGATAAACATTGTTTTTCAAAGTCAACTCACATATCGTCATCGAGCTACAAAAATCTCGTAAGCGACAAAAAGCTAATTTTACAGGAGACATAAAACTGCTTTATTAATTTAATCTTAAAAAATTTGTTTTTTTAAATACTGTATAAATTAATCAATAGGATTGCTTGTCGTGTAATAGACATGCAAATTTTAAGTTTTTTTAAACAACAGATTTTTGACCGAACTAACACTAAAATCCAATTTAGGCATCGTGTCGCTTACGAGGTTTGCGTAGCTCAACAACGATATGTCCTGTTATATTTTTAAAAACATTCATGAATAACATAACGTAAGAAATTAAACTGAATTACTGCTTAATATATATATGTAATAAAAAAAATATTTTGTTACAATGTTGAATTATACTAACAGTGTTTCTAATAGTTATTTATAAACTGATCAACAAATCTAATTTGTATGTAATAGTTACCTAATGAAAAAAATTTAATAAAAAACCTGATTTTTTAAAATTTTCTTTTTAACTTCATAGTTTATTAATATCAGTTACAATTAACATAAATAACGAAGAAATCAATTGTACTCCTTCTGAAATAAGAAATCTTGCGATAGAAGCAACAGATAAACTGCTACCAACAAAAAGTCTACCAGTTTATGAAAAACATTATAAACTATTTAATGATTGTTGTAAAGAAAAAAAAGTTATTGGTGTTACAGAGAATGTAATGTAAATATTTTGAAAAAATAAGCAAGTGCAAAAAATCGTCTACGTTATGGACCACATAAGATCATGTTTAAATATATACAGAGATGTTGATATTTCTGAATTTGTGAAGCTGTAAGCGAAAGTCCGATGATTATCAAGCAAAGAAATCTATAATATTAGAATTAGTGGAGATTAACCGGTTTGTTGATAGTGCTGATGACGTACATTTTCTTCTTCTAAAGGTACATATAGTATGGTAGTCCGATGTTTCTGGGAAAATCCGAGTCTATTGTAGACAGACAGAGCCTGTAATCGAAAGGTACATATAGGTATATTGCAATTTATTTAGCAGTATCTGTGGTAGATCTGTGACGATAAAATTTATTGTTTCTTCTATTTCTGTATAGATTATTGTTATAATGGGTTACACTGGTGCTTGTCGTTTTGACGAATTAATAAAAATGTCGATAGATGATATTCAATATCAAGAGGGAATAATCATCATAACCCTTCCTCACACTAAAACAAATACAAATCGTGTGTTCGTAATTTCTGAATTGCATTGAATAAATTTAATTAAAAAATACAGCAACCATCGTCTTAGTGCAATCCTAACAAAACGTTTCATCTTAAGATATCGTAATGAACTATGTGTATCAAGTCCGATTGCTATAAACACGATCAGTAAAGTGCCAAAAAATTGCAGTTTTCTTGAAATTAGAGAACCTTGAGCTATACACTGGCCACTATCTCAGACGTTCTAGTGCAACTCAATTGGCTAACCAAAGAAGTGACTTGATTACAATAAAACAGCATGGTGGGTGGAGAAGTTCAGATGTAGCAGAAGGTTACATCGAAACCTCTTTAAGTAAAAAAACGTAGCTGAAATGTTTATAGCAACAAGTACGTCAACTTCTAGTCATGATGTAACCACCAATTTTCCTCAAACCTGCGAGATACGTAACATTACTGATATGAATCATACCCACATTGACAATACTTATGGTAGATGTACAAACGTCGTGGGCAACACTAAGTTCAAGCAAAATATTGTGTTACAAAGTATGCCTAGCATAACAATTACTACAACAGACTCATGCACAGTCAACATTAAAGTTTTTAATAATTGTACAGTCAACTGCAACTGCCAGGAATAACGTTTATTTATTTTTAACGTTTATTGATATTACCTATTATTATAATGTTTGTCCTTTCAATAAAACTCAATGCATTAAACCTCTTTATTGTTTCCGACTCTAATATATTCTAAATGACTGACTAACATTGACGCATATATTAACCGCTTTCTTGTCATGCAATTTTTATGATCATAACGCGTTAGGTTCTTTCTTTTGAACGCAACTCATGAATCTGGGTTTGTTCAATTTGAACTACACGTTGCAATCGTAATACTTTGGATCACGATCGCGAAAACAACAAAAGAACACTGTTCAAGGTTACGTTTAGACTTTGCGTTTAGTTAGGTTAGAATATTTCTGTTTTAATTTTGAAACAATATAAAATGAACACGGATCGAATTCAATGGATACAAAAATAACGGCGATTCAGCGGGACAAGAAGCTTATCAATCTAGAACAAGAAAAATAGGGAGAGAAATTGATCTTTTTAAGAAAACAAACACGATCCTTGAATCCAAGTGCGATATAACGCGCTATGATCATAAAAATTGCATAAAAAGAAAGCGGTTGTTATATCACACTTGGATTCACAGATCCTGTTTGTTTTTTTTTTGTGAGAATCAATTCCCCTCCCTACTTTTCCTGATCTAAATTAGTAATCCCCTTGCACCACTGAATCGCTGTTATTCTTGTATTCAATAAATTCGATCCGTGTTTTAACCTCACTTTATGTTGTTTAAAATTTAAAACAAAAATATTCTAACCTAACTAAACGCAAAGACTAAACGTAACCTTGCATCAGTGTTCTTTTATTGTTTTCGCAATCGTAATCAAAAGTATTAATATCGCAACGTGTAGTTCAATTTGAACGAATCCAGATCCACGAGTTGTCTACAAAAGAAAGAACCTATTGCCATAGTATTATGCTTATAGAACCAGTAGGATCACTTGATGCCGGCACATTTGAAGTTTTGTGTACCAAGTTTTCTTGCACAACTAATCAAGAGTTGATACGGTACATTACAGGAAGATCCGATTACCCAGTTAATACTGTTTTTATTTATACGCGTAATCTTAATTAAACAAATGTTTCTGTGGAACAAGCATAACTTTGAATTACCTCAATGTTACATGATGAATTTGAATGCATCAATGCCCAATTATTCGATTGTACTTGCTATAATGTGAATTATGTCTTTGGAATAATGTAATATACAACTTTTACAAGGGTTTTATTGGATTGTATTATTTAACACATTAACAAAATTGAGGAATTAAAATTTGTACTCTGCGCAACTACCTGAAAGTTTGTCATGCGTACTCAAATATAATGAATTTTTTAACTCTAGAGTGATCCTACTGGTTCTATAAGCGTTATACTGTGCTATTGCCAACGGTCAAATTATATCTCCAACTCTAGTCAAAATCATAGATGTCGCTGTTGAAATATTATGCAACTCAAAAGCGTTGAATTATGAAATTTTTATATAACGTAATTGGATAATAGTATATTAAAACACAAGTTACAGAATGAACGTGCTTCAATCACAAGACCGGGGTTTTATACATGAGCCGCGCTGCGGCGAGTTTCTGAAACGGTCGAATTATTGAAACGTATTCTATGGCGTGTGCTTTGTACTATTTTCTCTATTTCGATACAATATTTAATATTTTTCGTATAATTTTAATTTTAAAGCAACATTATTGAATTGGCAACACTTTGACATATTGAAATTTATGTGTTAACCTAAAAACTCATATAAAATTACTCTTCATACATTTAGAAGTGAATAACTTTGATTAATATATGTTTATTTATTTTTATAACTTTTTGATTTTTTAATTGTTAAGTTGAAATAACTTTGATTTCTTTTTCATGTAACATCAACTTACGATGCAGAAATACCAACTTTGAAAAAATTAACATTACTAAAATTCGTGTAAGACTTTGTTTATTCTTACACGGATTTTAGTGTAAGAATCACTAATTCTCATGTCGAAATAGAGAATAGTATATTAAAACACAAGTTACAGAATGAACGCACTTCAATCACGAGACCGCGTTTCATACACGAGCCGCGCAGCGGCGAGTTTATGAAGCGGTCGAGTGATTGAAACGTATTCTATGACGTGTGTTTTATATTTTACTGAATTGGCAACACTTACACTTTGACATATTAAACTTTATGTGTTAACCTCAAATCTCATAGAAAATTATCTCTTTATACCTTTATAAATAAATAACTTTGAATTAATAGGACGTTTTTATTTTATCTTGGCATCAAAATTTGAATTTCAATTGTTATCTTCCAATAATTTTGATTTTACGCCTGAAGATGACAATTAGTCGAAACATGTAGCGTTTATTAAAATATAAAAATAAAAAATTATAATTAAGTAATCGCAAGGTTTTGAGAATCTATATAAAAAATAAAAATAAAATAATGTCGAAATAAAGAAAACCATTTCTCTATTTCGATACAATATTTAATATTTTTCGTATAATTTTAATTTTTAAAACAACATTGGATAAACTTTTATATTTTATTGAATTGGCAACACTTACACTTTGACATATTGAAATTTATGTGTTAACCTAAAAACTCATATAAATTTATCTCTTTATACCTTTATAAGGGAATAACTTTGAATTAATAGGACGTTTTTATTTTATCTTGGCATCAAAATTTGAATTTCAATTGTTAACTTCCAATAATTTTGATTTCTTTTTCATGTAACGTCAACTTACGATGCAGAGATACTAACTTTAAAAAAACTAACATTACTAAAATTCGTGTAAGAATTGGCTTATTCTTACACGGATTTTAGTGTAAGAATCGCTAATTCTGATGTTGAAATAGAGAAAACCATTTCTTTGTGTTACAAATGTGAGAAATTTGTAATAATGTAATCGACATGCGCTCAAAGTTATTTTCATAAGCAAATGACGTGAGGAAGCTTAAGAAATGTTTTTTAAGCAGTCGTCCGCATATATTAGCCACATTGATTAAACGTATTTTCTGCATTCTTATACTTAGTTAAATAGAATTTAAATATTGCGTTTTAATAACTCAATCATTCAATTTGTGTCAGGTTATGAACCCGGGTGGCTTAGGTGAGTGTTAATTTCGCGTTTTTTGTGAATTGAAGTTTAATACAAATACAACAAAGAAAATAAAAAATTAAACGATAATATAAAATCTTTAGCTTTCGCGGTTATTTTGTTTATGATTGTAAGCGACTTTTGGCCTAGACCACGTCGTAGTAAAACACCCAGATTTTTTCGGCTTGGTCTTAGTCTCTCCTTGAGAGCCAAAACAAGAAGTAGAACTTGGCCTTTGCCGCATTGTTGTTTGTAAACCCAAACAAACTGAAGTTTTGCAAGACATTGCAGCTTGCATCTTTAGAGTGGTAAATGTCACTAGTCACAATTACCATATTTTTTTTTCAGCGTTGAATTACTTTCCTCCTTACCTAACCATAATTATACGATAGTAAAAACTATATAATACTTTTCTGGGCCATCTTCTCGTCTCCGTCTCTCCTTTTCCGTCGCAATCTTTATCAATAGCGCTGACCTCGCAAAAACGCTCAAAATCGACAATTATCTTTTATTTTTATTTTTGTTAATGTATAGTGTAGCGTTGTGCGTGCGCTGATACATTGACAAGTAGAAATTTTAATTTTAACGGTTGCTTTTCTCTGTGCGTTGCGTGAAACACGGCTTCGTTGTAAAGTTTTAACAGATGACCTTATGTTATATACGCGGCAATTAAAAAGCGTTAAATGCTTCGTAAAACAACTTTATCTTGCGTATATTGGCATGTAATTCAAAGACCAGGACGAATCCTAGACTCTTCATAAAGTTTGTGTGCAGTGTCTCAATCATCTACGTTTATGACTCAAAGGACACAAAGACTGCTTTACGATTTAGAGTTCTTATGACATTGAGAGTCAAAAAACCACTATGATAATTTTTATTTTGTACTTGCCATGTCCGTAGGTATACCTGCATAAATCAAAAGCTCTTATCCAGAATTGCTAGTCATTTCTTCAAAATTATCATATTCGGAACATCCAGCAATTTAAGACTACGATATCACGTTGAACATAATGATGTGACGATAATCTGAATTGTTGACTTCTAAATTGAAATACAACAACTTATGAACAAAAGGAACCTCTTTTTATTAGTACAGACATTAACAAACGATATCTCTTAAGTACTTTGAATAATCAGCTCTATTGCTTTGATGCATCCGAATAGTATGCATCTGTTCCATTTGGATTCTTGGTGCATTTAAAAGAAAGCTTTAAAAACTTGGTTTTTAATCTCAACAAAATAAAATATGCCGTGAATCATCTGCAGTGATTTGAAAGATTAGAAAAACATTAGATCAAAAAAGCATAGCCTAAAAAGCAAAATATTGAATCCGACACTAAGAATGTGATTCGAAACATTTTAATTGATTTATTATTACCTATTTTTAATGAATGGAGTAATTTGTTAAGGCTATTCCAAAAGATAGCAATTGTTTTAATTACTTGTGCAAACAGTTTTCAAGCTTATCCGAAGCTAAGTTGAAAATAAGAATGTTTGTTGGTTTAGATATCTGCAAGCTTATGAAAGATAAAGAATTTAAGACTAGTATAATAACAAAAGAAAAAGATGCTTGGATTGTTTTAAAAAATGTCAGTAAATTTATGTGTAATTACAAAGATCCTGCTTAAAAAGCAATTGTTATGATAATGCTAGACAAATTTCAAACGTTGGTTTGGTGTCAAAATCAATTTCCTTTATTCGCATGTAAACTTTTTCCTTGAAAATTTAGGATCAGTAAACAAAAGACAGGGTAAAAGGTTTGACCAAGACATCAAAGATATGGTGCGCAACTATCAAGGAAAGTGAAACAAGAACATGCTCACCGATTTTTGATGGATGTTAACATTAAATAGGCCAAAAGTTAAATATAGAAGAAGAATGTCGAAAAGAAGTTGCAAAAGAAAAAAGTTTTTTGTTTTGTTTAGTTTAAAATTTGTTTTAAACTTTGATGTACACATCTATAATATTCTTGCTTTTTTTAGTCAATCATTTATTTTATCTAAATTATCTTATAAAAACTAATTAAAACATTATGTTGCTAATATTTTTCTAAAGCTACACTATAATTTGATGCCAAAACTGAAAGAAACTTCGTGTTTTTCTCGCAACCAGAGGCAGTGTATGTAATCTGGTAACAGTGGTTTTCATCGATTTTAACTTGTAAATAAAACAATTAATTGCTAAAAAATCAATTTGCCTCACCAAAAATCGATTATTTTACATAAATTTTAGAGATAAAAATCATTGTTGCAAGATTATACAAACAAAATTATTTGAGAGAATTCCTTTTTAAATAGGGTTTTAGCAAAAATTTCGTAATCAGCACCAAATAACATAAAGCTCAGCAAAAACTTTTCTTGTATTTTTCAAAAGCATTAACTTTCCAACGTTTATTATTAGTTTAACTAAGTGCGTTTCAAGTTTGTTTTTGCTAATATTACTGATACTAATCGCTTTAGTGTTTTTATAATATTATAAATATAGCAGGTTTTAGTAAATGGAGTGCATCGCTTCTGGTGTTTATATACAGAACAACGTTAACGACAACAACAATTATACAAAAAAATAAACAAGAGATCCTGCAAAAATTATTTACATTATAAATGAAGTTAATGTGGTGATATGAAAATTGATTTTAAAATAGCTGTTAATTTTAACTGGTTCAACAGCCTTTATGATATTTGGTATATACAAGCAGTGCACACAACTGACAGTCTGTTTATGCTACTTGATATACTCAGGACTCTATAATTATTGAGGTCTGTTACGGTAAGAATCTAAGTTTACAACAGTTTGCAATTAGTTATCAGTAATGTCAGTGATGAGTGATCAGTGATGAAATCACTCCGAAGGACGTAAGAGCATCTCAGAACGTTAGAGAGTGAGTCGTAGATGTATTACTGATAAGGTTCAGTTTGATATTCAAAGTGCCAGCATTTCCTTTCTCTTTTTATTTCTACGTACTTTCTTTTCGTGCTTAAAACGTCCCACTTGTAGTGGTTTTGGTTTTTATGCCAATTATAATGTAAAAAAGTGCCAAAATGGGAGAAATATATACTACAGGTGCCCGTTTATATCTGACAAGGGTTAAAGTAGATAAACTTTAACTAAACTAACACAAGTCTAACAACAGGTATATTTATTTTAACAATAGTATAAAAGAATAAAAAAAAACACAAGTAGAAGAAATGTTTAACAATTAAGGGTTTGCCAACATTATCGCAATACGACTATTTATACAAGACTTCTAAACTAGACAATACTTTGTACAGATAAGCAGCAAAGATAAATGGTCATACACAATAAATTAAAGTTGCTGAATATATAAAAAATCACTGTCAATTAGCATAAAATTATGGTGATTTCACAATATTGAAACTAAGCGCACTGTAAAAGTTTATTATATAACTTCAAAAAAGTGACGTACGTTAGTCATGATAACAAGCGTAATGTCAGGTCGTGCGTACATGTGACCGACCTTAAAAAAATAATTTAATATGAGAAACAGACTACTTACTCAGCGTCCCAAATATGCAACTAGCCCTAAAATTTCTGCAAATTAAGCTGATATATATAAACACAGTTACCACAAATAAGTTGCTAAGTTTCATACGATTGAATCAAAGCAAAGTGCGCTAAGCTTTTCAAAGTTAATTAAGATATATCCACAGGTGTACTTTTTAATTCGTCGTAATACTTTCCACAGTAAAGTAATTTAACTTTAAACGATGGTGTGAATTTCCCTATCTAACGCAGGTTAACTGAATACGCATCCGGTATAGTTTTTATCTTCAGTGCATGCCTTATTATTTCGTCATAGAAATTTTTTAAACTGAAAGAAGGTGACCAAAGTTGCTAAAACAAAGAGTAAATCAAATTGCGCTGTAAAATAAAAATGTATCAAATGTTTCACAACCAACACAGCCACAATAGCAATTTACATAGTTACTCAGTACCAGCGTGGATGATCTAAGATACTTAAAATGTAGAAAACCCTGGGTATGGCGTTAACACACGTGTTGCCTGTTTAACGCCCAAAGCGAAAATATATGCATTAGCAACCTTCAGTGTGTAAATGACATTTAGCACTGAACGAAAGTCCTACAGCACGAAAACCACACCAAAATGTTTTTAGCATTACAGGACTGTTTTGTTTTCCTTATTAAAAATCGATCTTATATTTGTTTTTTATTCTCGAGGCATTTGTAGTTTTCTAGCAATTATTTATTTACATCGTTATTCTGTTAATAAGTAATTGCAACTAATTATATTGCTACATTACCGGGTCTAGTCGCTTTCATATTTTTTATTTGTTTCGGACATTCTTGTACTACCTATTGTTGTATTGTAATAGAATAATTTTTGTTTATTACTTCAGAAAGTTTTTCTTTGTTCTTTCCATTTCTGGGTTTGTATTATCTTATTTAGCGCCTTTTTATCATTGTTTTTAAATTTTTCTATGTTCTAGATCTTTGTGAATTCTGATCTTCCAATCAGACTTTTTAGTTAAATAGACTTTTGTTTGTAAAACTAATTACTAGTTTTTTAAATTTTGTTTTGTGCAGTGTCTTATTAGTGTTTTAGCAGCTCGTCTATTAAACTATTTAGGTATAGGTTTTTGCTGCTATCCTGTTTAAGCAATTGCAATTTGTATCTTTGAGTTTTAGTTTTGTTTTTGTTTTATGTGTTGTGTATCTCTGATCTGCAGTTTGGCCTTTTTTGATTTTGCAATCGTGGTATTCTGATTCTTGTTTTGTTATGAAACAGTTGATGATGAAGTTTTCTTGCATCGATGGTTATTTTCTACGTATATTTAAGTATGTTTTTATGTTGACAAAATTCGTTTATGATTCTTAAATGATGTTGTTTACAATGCTGTATTAATAACTCTCCAGAATGATTCAGTTTATTTTGTAATTTATATTGTTCTACCACTTCAAGTTGATGCCTTAAGCCAATTTTGGCATTGAGATCTAATGTGACTATTATTTTAGAATTTTGTGGAATGTTCTCGATGACTTCATTAAATTATTGGTTGAAGTGATTTTTGATATGAACTGCAAAGTCTTTAGTAGGGGTATAGGCCTATATTCCAGCTACCATAGTGTTACCAATATAATTTTTTTCTTGTCTATATTCTAAGCTGCCTTTTCTGATTCCCTCTTGGCAATACGTATAAATAGTTTTTTGTGACATTTCCTTTTTGTTTGTTTCCGTTGGTATTGTTACATCAATTTGTTGTTTATTCGGGTTCTCTATTATCTTTGTTGATTTTTGCGCTATACTTTTTATGTTTTTTGTTGTTGTTCTTAATGTTCTTTTATGTGCTATATCTTGTTTTAAATTTTATCTGATTCTGAGACTTGTTGAAGCTACCTTGTTTAGTTTTTACAAGTATAGAGTTGCTAACCCAATATCTTAACTTTCAAGTCTATAAGACCAAGCGTTCTGTCTTTTAATTTGTTTTACTCTACGAATAGCATATTAGTTCCCACTTACCTTAGATGTAACGAATGACATCAAACCCGTCACCTAGACTATTGTATGTAATGACGTATTAAAAAAAGTTTTGTAATGCCTAATCTCAAATAGAACTTAATAATTCCTCTGACACTACAATTTAAATAATCAAAACTTGAATTAAAAGCGGTTGCCATTAATAACGGTATTAATTACATAATTTGAAATTTTAAAAACATTTACGATTGTTAAATTTATAGTAGTAGTAGTTAAAATAAACCAAACTCAAATCGTTAATATTGTAAAATTTTTTGTTAAAAAAAACTTAATTTAGATTAGGTTATACTTAAATACTATCGTCTAAGATCTTAAATTAAAAGAAAAGAACAATACTTTATTCATCATTTGTTTTATAGTAGAATTTTTTAACTTTGAAGTTATTGTTTGGAAGAAAAAAGAGAAAATGAAATACTTTTATAGTTTTCTGAAAAATAATGTCTCTCACATATAAAATCTGCTTTTATAGACATTCTTAAATGTTTTAAATGTTTTCTATTTTTTTTCGATTTCTTTCAGTTTTATTATATCTGTTTGTCTAGATTTAGCGTAAAAAACTGTTGTGGAAAGTTGTTTTAAAGTAAAGTGGTATCACGATTATTCCTATTGTTGTTTTCTTGTATAATCTTGATATGACTTAATGTAATCAGATAAGTGATAATATTTTCTTCGTGTTCTGAGCATAGCATAATTCGCATGCATTCTAAAGAATTCACGAGTTAAGATGTAACCAATCTTCCTCCTACAACAAAGATTTTCAACTGATAGTTAGAAAATACCGGCTGCATTCATTACTGATTTATGTATTTTGATAATACATCAGCGACACCACAATGTAAATTACAATAGGAGGACGCTGTAAATATGTTGTTTCTATATTCACCGAAATATCTGGAAGCTTTAGGAATTTTCGCTTTTGCATTTTTACACACGTAAATTTGCAGTGCGTTCTGTTATTAGTAATGCTACAACGAAGAACAAACACGTCGGCGACTTTTATATTGATTTTTAATTTTTATTTGTATGATCAAAGATAAATGCAGTTTTCTTTAAGAAAATATTTTAAGAAACCTGTCCGATCAGAAATATTGCGACGAAACTTTTGTAAAATAATGAAATTCCAATACTAAATAAGGTCTGATGTTATGTTCATTGTTAACTTGATGCATAAACAGAAAAGACCACCCAGATTGTGATCTAAAGCTGAGAAATCAGTTATGTATTATATTTTGAAAAATAAGACGGTTACCAAAATTTTGAGATAATTAACAAAATTTATCAAAAAGTGTTTTTAAAGAGTTCGACTTTTGTTTGAATGCTTACTAAGTATGCCTTTAGGAGTCAATACTAATTCCATTAACATGAGTTCTTATCGCAGGAAATAATCAACGGAATTAACTGATTAAAAAAGTTGTTTTCCATTCAATGCTGTCTACAATCGTCTTGTTTAATGCGATTGAATTAAAGATTGGTTTAAAAGCAGATTCTTAATCAACGTCTTTTACTTGATTAAACAGCGGAAACACTCGAAATATTCGACGTTTAATCAAACACTTTCTTTGTATTTTAGCACTTTTTAAATAGAAGATTTTAGTTTTAAACGTAACCGTGTTAATAAAATATTATTTATACACCGCAATATGTTTGTAAATGTTTTTTTACGTGATCTAACGTCACTGTTCGTTGAACTAATGGCGGTAAATAAGAGTAATGTTTATTGTTTTCTTAGATGTGATATAACTCCATTTCCTATAACAAAGATGTAGTGAATCATCCCAAAAAGCATTTCCTTTCAGCGAACATTTTAAATCGGAAATGGCCATTTGTGGTATATTCCCTACAAGTGTCACATACCGGAACAGCAATTTTGAATTATATAATTTTTAATGTTGTACGTAGTGACTTAAGGGCGTGAGTTTCAGTTTTTTTATATGTCAAAGTCGTTTAATGAAAAGTGTTCGGTTGGCGTAAAGCCAGAGAATGGAACTTGAAAAGTTCGACCCCACGAATTAGCCACGAAATGTCGTCATATATCACGTGATTACGCGGAGCGATGATTTTTGTTATGAGAGTATTTACTTTCCCACCCCCATTGAAATGCAATTGAGTTGGGGTGTGCTTGTACTGTGATATTAACTGCTACAATAGTTTCATAACCACAACTAAATCTTGATGTATTACATGCACTGAACATTACTTAGAGATACTGCGTTAACCCAGAAACAATTTATAGTCCGTCCTGGTTTATTTATAGGAAGACAATATTGTAATCCAATACATGCGGACTGTTGTACCACGTTTTAAACAAACGGCTAATACTAAAATAAGTTAGATGTACTAATAACTAAACCAAAAATTACGTAAAATTAAGGTTTAAAGCGGACAAAATATAACTAAAAAAAAAATTAAATAATCAAATAATTTTTAATCTAAGCTGTTATAAGACAGTGCCTTTGTTACTTGATAGTTTATACTGTTTGTAATTTGTAATTTTTATCTGAATGTCATTTGTCAACAAATAGAAACAAACAAACTTATTAAGCCAATACAGATTTTTTTTCTAAATACAAAAAAAATTGTAAAAGGAACTATTCATATTATAAATAAAAAATATTCCAACAATTAAAAAATTTTATTGCAAAGTAAGTGTCTTTAACAAATTATAAATAATCAAACTTAAAGTACACTTTTGTTGAATTCACTAAAAGAAACACAGTTAAAACTCGTACGAGATTTAAGTCAGACTACACTTTGCGTTAACAGAGAAACCGTAATGTACTTATAAAGATCTAAATACAGCAAACACATTGCTGAGACTAAGAGAAACAGGGTTAATTCAAGAAACAAACAAAAAATTTTACTTTTAACTTGTAAAAAATATCTATTTGTGTGTTTCACACAATATTATTTAAAAAGTTCAACTTTGCACATCAGCGCAACTGTAAATTAGCTATACAGTTTTATATACATTGGTTATTCAGCCAGCTAACGTATTCAAAATAGTAGAATTAATAAAATACCCATTTTCATTTTTTTTTAATTTATGCATCACTGAATTCTAATTTATGTATCACTAAAATCACAAAAACATATTAACGTTTCTATTAAAAGGTTAAATAACACAACAGTAAAAAAAATATCAAAATCAGAACAACTTTTTTTACAAAAATACAAAACTAAACTTTAATATCTGTTTAAGAATTTAAGATTGGCAAAAAAAAGAATTGAACGTTTACTTAAACAAAAAAATTGTTTTATACAAAAGTTTGAAAAAATCATAGATTACAAACTTAAACTAAAATTTTAGTTTAATGGTTGTTGTCACACACATTCTAAAGGTGTTACGTTAGTTTAATCTAACAAAATATGGATGTAAATTCAGAAATAGCGGCCGCTATTGTTGTGACGCTTTAAGATGGAAGAAGTGAGCGATATGTTGCCCAACAATATTAAATATTCAACAGCACTGTACATCATAGTTTTACACGTATTATGAAAACTGGAGCTCACACGAGACAACAAAGAACTAACGCTCATGATGATCGTTTTATCATCTTGCAAAGTTTGCTAGATCGTCGTTCAGCAGCTGTAGAAATTAGGAATACTAACGTAAGCAAACGAAAAGTTATAAGAAAACTTAGAAAAGCCAATATTAGTAGCCGTAGAAATGCAACAGATCCAGAGTTTTTAAGGTATTGCAACTTTGCCAGAAATTACGAGCACAGGGATGTACATAACTACAGGCTCGTTTTGTTTACCGATACGTTCCGGTTTAACCTGCAATTTCCAGATGGTTGTGAGAAAATATGGCAAAGACTTCAGAAGCGTTTTGCAAAATGTACCTTTATCCTTAGGGCGGTATTCATAGTCGTGTTTTAAGGTAAGCTTAAGATCATCTTACCCAAGACGGTCTTAAATGTTTAAGATCGCCTTAAGACGGTATGTTTGCATAGTCAAAACTTAAGATAATCTTACTAAAGACGTTGCTTCAAAGCGTTGTCTTATTTTATTGAAGATCGTCTTACATAAGACGATCTTAAGCTACAGCTTCGTCTAGTTTCGGAATATTTGTTATCTAATTACCAATCAAATTTGTGTGTAGTTTAAAATTTTTAGTCCGCGCTACTTTTTGTTACGGAAAATGCCGATTCCTACACGATGACTAACGAAACAAGGATAACAATTAGTGGGTTCTACATATTAAATTTTCTTAAAAAAATCAGGATTGGAATAACTAATTCAACATAAACAAAAAATGTTTATTTAAAATATACTATGATTTCGAACTGCGGGAGACGGAAGCTAAAGCTAAATTAGATAAAATAAAATTTAAAAAAAACATATAAGAAATTCTAATATAAAAAACGTTTATCGTGTTTTTTCTCCTCTTTATTACTAAATTATAAGCTTCGTTTTAAAAAAATCAAAGTTTTTTTTTGTATTTAATTATATTATAAAATTCATGACATAATTACTTGAACATTCAGAGAAAAATATCCTTTTCTATTCCTAACATTTCTTCAATATTTTAAAACCTGGAATATCCACATTTTGCTCAACAACAATGTCGTACAATCTCACTTCCATGATTATGGTTATAATTTACTTATCAAACACGTTTAAGTCTACGTTGTAGTTGAGTTAAATAATGAAAATGACATTAGAAAAAATGTGTGGTTAGGCATCCTAATAAGACGGTCTTATTAGCACTATGAATACATGTATTGTTAAGACAGAGCTTATTTCAAATAAGTATCGACTATGAATGTAGAAAAAATAAGATTATCTTAGGTAAGGCGACATATTAAGATCGTCTCAAGCATTTGCTTATGTGACATCTATGAAACTGATCATCACTTTAAGCAAATGCTCAAGACAATCTTATATTTAAGACACGACTATGAATACCGCCCTTAGAGTAGGCTACTAAGAAGGCTCAGTTATGGTGTAAGCAGTAATTTCTCTGCATGCACACACAGAATTGTTCATCTTTCCAAATGGTTTATCAACAGCTGCCAGATACATCAATAAAATTTTTCAAGATTTTGTTTGTTTTCCCTTATGTTAATTTTGTTGGAGATGAATATCTTCTGATGCATTTCTGTTATGAATTAACCATGTTACGTTTTCTTTTAATTAGTAACGTTCTCGAATGAACGCACCAGTTAATAATTTATTTACTAATTTTCGGCACTGTAAATATTAAATTTGTCTCTACAGTGAGATACGGGTTTGGACTAAGTTTAAAGGTCACCAAATGTTTAATCGCTTTTGGCCGGTTTTTGTAGATTTTTCACGGCGTTGCTATGCACTCGTAGTTTTAATACTGCGGTAAAAGTTGGATTTAAATGGTTAATTCTTAGTCTGGTAAGTTTTGTAATCCAAATTTTATTGTTTCTAAATTAGAGAAATTGTTACAGAGGGTTTTTTTTCTTTCTTTTGGTTGCTTTCTTCCTCGATGTTGGAACCGTTTCCAAAGAAACAAAAAAGGTGAATGATGTTGAGTGAAAGTCAAGGACTTCCTACATCTTTCTTTTTTCGATGCTAAAGGGCGGACGAACGCCGTTACGTGACGTAATACAACCATTGCGATTGTAACTACGTCATCTTACTAGAACCTTAGTGAACAATGGTTATGTAAAGCGAGATATTAATAGAGTTATTAATCGTCGTCTACATCCACGTACCCGATTATCTAAGGATATTTGTATTCCCGCATCCAACTCGAAATTGACCTTTTTACCCTACATTCACAAGGTTACAGATTATATAGGGAAACTTCTTTGTAAGAATGGTATTAAACTCATATTCAACTTGACAGGCAAAATTTCTCAGATTCTTCCTTCTCCCAAAGACAAATTTTCTACACTTTCATCTCAAGGTGTATACCGGTCGTTCCGTCATTACTCGCATTTCAGAACATGATAGTATATCGTATATCGTATAAGGAAAAGGTATATTTCCAAGGCTGCTGTTGCCGAACATCATTTTACTACAGGTCACAAGATATACTTTAATGTTTCGTTGATTGCTAAATCTTCATTCTTTTTCAACAGGAAATTCAGAGAAAGTATAGAAATTATCAAACACCCCAATAACTTCAATCGCGATCATGATTTCGAGCTATCCCCTCTTTGGTTCTCGGTCATTAGTCAATTATCGAAAACACGCCCCTTTATCAACCGTAACCCAATCAGAGTCGAGCTTAACGATCCGTGACGATTCTTTTCCTTTATATACGGAGACTATTTCTTCTTAGTCACTTCTACAGAGTTTAGAATCTAGCTTGGTTCACAAGTTAATTACCTAATTCGGTAGTGGTTCTCTATTAGATTTTCGTTTGCTTTTTCAAGTTATCGTTTTCTTTCTTACCTTTTCAGAGTTTAGATTATGACTTGTTTCGCAAGTGGATAACCTAACTTTTGAAAAGTTATTAGTTAGATTTCGGTTGCTTTTTTGAGTTTTGCGATTTATCTTACGCCCTGATGAAGTCCCTTACGAATGTAGGCGAAACGTTGGCAACTTCGGTTACAACAACAATGACACGGTCCAAACCCGAAAGAAATTTTAATGTTAGTATAGTTTCCGGCCGTGAAAGCCTTCGCTATTGTTTTAAACCACTCTTCAAAACTTAATTGATCGAACCATCCAAATTTTGTTCTTTTATATTAAATTTTATATTAAAGTGCCCTTTGGCTCAATTAACAACTAACTATTGTACAGGTATTTACTTTTGTACACAGTAAGTGGATGAAGCAACATTTTACTTGCCGAAACGAAAAGCATTTCTGATGTAGCATTTGTAGAATCAATGATTCTCTCTTGCAAATCACTTTTTTTTCATTGAAACGTCCACAAAACAGGTCTTATTATAATTGACAAGACAATCAAAAGAAGCATTCACGATAACTGTCAAGTTTGTAAAATAATTAGTAATAACTAATAACCTTTAGAGATATTGCTGTCCTAAATCTTTTATATATTCTTATCAAATTACTTAGTGAGACGCATCCGACGTCGTTCTGTATTTGCTTGACGCAAATTTACTTTAAGCATATGATTTTTCAACTTTGTTTCTGTTGTTCTTTTTTTTTCTAGATATTATTGCGCATAAGTTCAACTTTCAAGTTATCTTCTTACTATTTAAAAGTATTAATGCATTAAATCATTTTATTACAAGTCACAAAATAGTTTGTTCTTCGTAGCTTTTCAACTTTAATTTTGCTGCTTTTTAACGTAATTTGGTCTTGAATGTATTATTGTAGTGCTATGGTTTGTCTTATAAAGAATAATTAGACTCAGGTCGCCCATCAACTTTCTTTTTGTAAGTACACACACATACAATTAACCTAACCTAACTTTTAGAAAAAATATTAAAATTACAGTTCATGACGAAAAAAATTACATTGTTTACATTATTTTTTAATTCTAAATACATACTTTTCTAAATGGTTTTGCTTTACATGAAAGGTTAGATTGTGCTTAAGAAGATTTTACCAAAAAAAAAATTAAAAAAATTTTAATAAATAAAAAAAAATAAAATTTCTAGCAACAAAGATTATTCAAATCTTTTGAATGATTTTTTTTGTAATTGTTGTTTCTACTTGACTTTTTATGCTTAATAATTTTCTACTGAATAATACTCAAAATCGTTTATCGGTTTACGGCTCAATTTAGACTTTGTTACGTGCATAAATTTCAAAATGTAATACCTTGTATATTTATTGCATTAAAGTTAGATTTCTACTTTCGACGCCCTCTAACGAGTTTTGTTTTACTTCATTTCCTGTCAAGACGTTAAACCGTCAACTACTTACAATCGTGCTTGTGATGTTAGAAAATTAAAACTTAAACATCAATTAGCTTGTTCATAAATATACCAGATCGACTCAACGAGAAAAACGTTTTCTTCGCGCAAGTACTGGATTGTGAGTAAATCTTATTTAATTACATTTGCGTTGTCATAACGGTCTCTCACAAAATTTTGCTTGTTACTCTAACTTACGTAATTACAATAATTGTTTCAATACTATTTAGGTATTTTCATTAATTATTTTTGTGTGTCGCATGCTGTGAATCATAGATATTTGTCATTATCAATTTAATTTTTTTTGCTATCAACACCCTATGTGTAATTTAAACCTATGTATTGTGTGTTGCCGATACTTCCGGCATTTATTGATGGAATAATTTACGATAAATTTCTTGTGCTCGTTAATAATCTACGATATTAAATCAAAGTTGTTATACATATTTATTTTTCTGTCTTTTTGATCCGTTTAGGACTACAAATCTGATTTTGTTACAAACTTAAACCTTCTGTCTTAATCGAAAGAGAAGTTTTACTTACTAAGATCTGGCGCCTTTTAAATACTATTTATTTGAACCTCCCCTATCTCCGACTAGTGTGAGTTGGCCGTGCAAGGTTCGTAAGATCTATAAGCTTGTAGCAAATTTAACGCCCAACGTGGGACCCGATTTTCTTATATCGAATTTTTTATTCTCTATATTTCTTTTAGCTATTTTTTTTTAATTGTGATTACTATCATTTAGGGGTAGATTATTTAATTTGGACATAGGTTAAGGTTATAGGATATTTTTTTAATTTGGCAGTATGACGATAAAGATATAAAAAATTCTTACTTTGTACTTAAAACAAAATATATGAAACATTTTCTGGTCACTAAAACAACTTAAAAGCTAAAAAAATCGAAAAATCTCAACACGAAATTGTATATAATTAGATTAGTGAGACTTTCCAATACGTATTTTTTATGTCAAACGAAGGTATACTTTGCATTTCTAGAATGATTTTAGATAAAATATGAAGCAGCAAATAAGTATTTTTTGGATGATAGTTTAATTTCATAAAATAATTACACAACACAAAATCAATCTTTCTATATCAACAGAGTTAAAAAAAAAAGAAAGTACTTTAAGTAAAACAATACTGTTGACAATTGTAATCGTTTATTTTAAAAAACGAGAAAAGCATAATTAAAGCATGTCGAACTTTACGTCATCGACGTTATGTGACGACTGCTTCTAAGTGTAAATTTTTCGATTTAACTATTTTTTGTATATTGATATTAATAAAAAAATACAAATCAAGAATTATTTATTAAATCTACTATCAAATTATTATTAAATAACAACAAATAAATTAACATTGTGCAAAAAACTGTTACAAATTGCAAAAAAAATGTACCAAGTTTTGTATAGTAAACAAAAAATTTTGTTAGCATCTCTTTGATTGAAATGCTCATTTTTATTAGTTTCTGCATTCCTTTAATAATTGTAATTTGAAATTTGTCGTTGAATGAACAAATTAAAAGTTAAATTTAGAACTGTAATTCTTATTAGTCGCTAGAGAACAGTTAAAGAATATTGTTTTAAATTACTTGCAAGTTACCAGTTAATAGTAATACTTTATTCACAATCTACAACATCTAGCTTGTAGCTATCAATTTTATCTTTACAATTATCTAAAACAGAAAAACTTTTTTTAAAATTTATTTTACAACAAAAACAAGCATACTATTACTGAAGATTTATATAAAAACTTAAGTAAAATCAATAAATTTGTTGCCAATTATTAAAAAATGCTATTGTGTTAGAATTCGATCTCGAATCTGGGTTCAAAAATGAAATTTATTGTTCCAAGTTTTGTATAGCAGTTTAAGATCAAAAAATTAAATACTATACATTAATTTTAATTGTAAGCAACGTAAACAAAAATAACGAAATATATAGACATGAGAGATACAAAACAAAATGTAGCGAAACGAAGTTATAGCTGTAATAAAATTGTTCTGTTTCTGCAAATACAGCAGTTTTAACCCCCTTACACTGATAAAACGTAGTGGAGGATTTAGTAAAGCCTACCGATCTACGTAGGTATCCTACATTACCGTTACAAACATACGGGCCGCTATAACTTCCACACGACTTCCCACTAATTTTCTTGCATTGTCGCACACGATGAAACCAAACGTTCATCATCGTTCATGCGGAAGTTGTACGGATTTTGGTTTGCACGCAGTAAGGGAAATAGAAGTAAAGCGTACTAACTGGCTTTCACGAATATCAGAAAATAAAAGAAGAGATTTAAAAATCAATGATTTAAAATATTGCTGCGTTTAAATAAGTTAAATTTAGTTTTAGAAAAGTTTGAAAGGTGTCGCTTAGTGTCAACCAAATACCATTGCTCCATCTATTATTTTAACTTTTAAACTGTAATACAGTTTGTTATACAAAATTACAGTTTACTTTAAACGTAGACGTACTTTAGTATTAAACTTAGTAGTAGAGGTCGCACCATATACTCTTAAATACAATAACGGTACAGGAACGGGTTCGTATTTGTTTCCTTTTCGTTTTTAGAGATATACATGCTATTTTGCTTTTGTATTATCCTTTAGTATCGGAAACGTACTAATATCTCAACAAAACAAGTTTTTGTGATTGGTAGTATATTTGTTTCGTTACACCGTATTAAGTGCATCTCAGTCCGGTCCAGAATATTTGATTAGATAGCGTTAAATGCCGACACAACACTTATTAATGAATTGCCACATACTCAACAGTAATACTCGTTAAATACGTTTGCGTTGTAAATTCTGTCTTAAAAAATAAACGCTGAAATGGCTCAGAACGTTATGAACACCATAGAAAATGAAACTGTTCCAGTTCTTCAATTACAACAAACCAATCGATCAAAACAGTTACAGGAATGTTTTACCGCCAAATTCAAACAGGAACCTGTATTCTACGTACGAGTTCCAGGCAGGTTAGTAACTAACGTTATGTTTTCTAATCTACTTTGGTAATTAATCTAAGTTTTAGTCAAAAATTAGATACATTAAAGTACACTAAGTTGTAAAAAATATTTTTGTATATGTAAAATACTTTTAAATATATATAAAAAACGTAGTATTACATCCTCTTTATCGCGTACGTTGTCACTAAAATTAAATCAGCAGCCGTCTTTATGCATGTATCTTTTTATGCATGAATTATTCATGCCGCAATTTATGAACAAAAATGTATTTTATGTTTTTTTTGCAATCAAATTCGGAGTAGATTATTTACTAGGAAAACGTTATCGTTTTTTGTAGTATTTAAATTACGATTGGTCGGTAGGTCAAACCGTAGCTTAACTTGGTCAATAGTTTCTTTTAGTCAAAATTCGTATTTATCGAAGGAATTTCAAGATTAAAAGTTTAAGTAGTCCAGGATTTATTGCGGGTTTTTGTGTTCAAGTGAATACGTTTTCTTTTACCGGTTTTTCTACTTATAGCAAATTAAATTTAGTTTTTCTTAATTATCTAGGTGTTGGGTTAATCAAATTTATTATACGTTTGTGTTTTATACAATCTAATCTTTGAGGTTTAAATATTACTATTGTGTTTTTTCTTATAATTGTTTATTTCAGTTAAAGTGTATTTTAAGGATAAAATTTCCTAAGTAAAAATAGCAAAATATTTTTTTTGTTTTAAATTACAAGGTGATGGAATATCGTTTCGTATATAATTATAGTATATTATAATTCAGGGTAATTCCAGTTTATTGACGTTGAATTTGATTGAATTTAATATTATACGATTATATTCATTATCACTTTGATGCATATCCTTGATAAATAAAAAAGATATTGCCATGATCTCAATGTTTCATAAAAATGAAATTCTAGTTGATTATTTTATCGAAAAAAATTCTACCAGATTGATAATAAACAAACTTGATAATCTCGATTTGTTATCATTTTATAAATGTTTGCTATGTCAGATTTTATGTTTTACAACTCAGTGGCGGAACAAGTAACGAGCAGGCTGACAAATACTCCAACATAGGGTACCACGTCACATTATCAGAATAATGCTTTAATTGCTGCTTAAAATTAAAAAAAAATTGTGGCTATGTGGCTATTTCGTGATAGGCGGCGACCACTACAAAATACACGACGTCACGCATTCCAAACAGAATTAGAGAATTCTAATCTATTACTAATTGCAGAATATACTAAAATGGAAATTATAGAATAGATACGTTGACAGAAAAGTTGCATCCGGCGGAGTTATTCATTTATTATGTAGTTCTTAACGCGGTCACTTAGTTGAGAAAGTTTGAAACAGTGTTCTACAAGTTGTGTTATGTGTGGTTTTCAAGAATGGAAAATTGTACAAGAAGCTGTACAGTTTTTGTGAATTATATATTACAAAATCGCAAAAAAGTCTTTAAAAGAATTATTTTAAAGATATTATTGATAACATATTGGTTTCAAATATAAAAATCAGGACAAAATACGCCTAATCCATATATGCTATAATTTGTTTTATGTCAAATTAACAAAAATAAGAATCTTTCTGAAGTTCTGTCACAAAGACCGATGATTTGGTGTGAACCAACAAATCACGTTACGTATTGTTACCGAGATTGTTACTTCTGTGTTGTACAAACTGAAGAGTTACAAAGTAACATTTCCAGACATCCCATCTGTAAGCAAACCGTCTACAATAACTGATTGTGAGTTTCCAACTGGAGTGCATTCAAATTTTATTGCAAATTCTACGGACGAGAAAGCTATAAACGATCTTTTGAATGTGTTATTTTCAAGCAATTTAACGTATGTTCTTTCTAACGAACCACATCCCATTACTTAATGACTTGATACAGGATTTAGATTTAACCAAAGAAAAATCACAAGTTTTGAAATATTGATTAAAAGATGAAATTTTTTACATTCCACTACAAGAATCTATGTACTGAAGAAACATCACAAAAAATTTAGTTCTTTTTATAATAAAAAGTTAAAATAAATTTCTGTTACTGCACTGATGTAAATGGACTTTTGATTTTTTTATCAAATTGGTATTGAATATAACCCTGCAGAATGGTGGTTGTTTATTGACTTGTCGAAAACAAGTCTCAAGTTGTTTTGCTTTATAATGGTAACTTGAAACCTTTAATTCCATGGGCTCCTTTTACAAACACAAACAAAACGTATAATAGTATGTCAACTATATTAAAACTCATTTAATATTCAAATCGTATTTGGCAAATATGTGATAATCTTAAAGTTAATTCTTTATTAATTGAACTGCAAGGAGGGTTTACCAAACACTTTTTCGTTTTTCGTGTCTGTGGAGTAGCCGAGCAGTTCAGCAAATTACTAAATTTAAGGACGGCGCCCACAGATTAACATTGCTACTGAAAAATTTAATATAAAATTTGAGTGGTTAGTGGATTTTAATTTGGTGATTCTACTCCCTCTACGCATTAAATTTGGATTTATTAAACAATTCGTGAAAGCACTAGAAAAGGAAAGCAACTGCAACTGTTCAATGCAAAAATTCACAAAAGAATATTAGATAACTTTTCAAAAATGTAAATTTTGAACGTACCATGAATGATTTAGAGCTTGTTTTAATGCGTATTAACTTGAACATGTATCTTACAAAATAAATTCTTATTTAGATGCGAGAATCATTTTAATGTAAATTTAATATTACAGTAATAACTTGTTTATTATTTTGTCTCCTTAACTACCATATTAGATGACATCTAGTAACAAAGTAGTAAGTTATAACTGTACACCTTTCTTTTCCAAGTAATGTCTTAAACATTAATCTAAACAAACTCATTCACCATTATAAGGCTACATTGAAACATAAATTAAACGAACTAAAGAAAATAGGGTATCAATTTTTTTGGAGAGTGTATCAACCTTCCACTTTCGGTAGTTTTTACACATTTGTTATGTTCTTTATGTATAGAATTGGGAGACATCTCTAAATGTTTCAGCGACGATCCTGGCTGTGAACAGTCTTTCTTTGAATTTTAAACCGGAAGTAATAAAAATTTTCTTTCGCGGATATGATTGGAGTTTCTTTATCTGTTACAATGTACAATCGCGGTTTAGGTAGAACTGTTGTAATCCATCCTTCATTCCAACAATCGTTGACCTAAATGTAGATAGGTTGGTTTAAGTGAAATTTCTTTTCTTTACTAGCTGGAGAGTCGTAGTTTGCTTCACTTTTTGATTTTAACTTTTGCATTTTAAATCGAAGATTTTTATCTGGGAAAAAAGGTAATCAAGTTCTAAAATAATAGAAGCTTTACTACGCAAAAATCGTGCCATCAGAAGTTGACTAGGTGAGTATTCAAGACCGGTGAAAGGAGTTGCTCTCTACTCAAACAAGGTAAGTTGTATGTCACTTCGTGCCTGTACAGATATTTTAAATAGTTTTTTAGCAATTCCTACTTCTTTTTCAAATAATCGATTAGACTTCGGATAATGAGGACTAGAAGTTTTAATTTTCAAACCCCATAAAGTTGCAAAACTCTGGATTTCTTTACTACTAAATGGGTTGTTTTTACACTGGATAGTTTCTGATATTCCAAAAGTGCTAAAAAGTATTTTTAGTTTGTTTATAATTTCTGTTGCAGAATTGGTTTTTAAGAGAATTTTCTCCAGCCATCGCGAGTAATAATTCTCTACTGCTAGAAAAGTATTATTTTTGTATTCTCTAATGTCCATTCCGATAGTCTGAAATAAATAAAATGGTAGTTGTGTAGATATTAATGACTCTTTGATATTATTGTCTTGAAACATTTGGCAAACTGAACATGTACTAATAAAATCAGCAAAATAACACTCATTCATGATATTCTCCGAGATGTGCTTGAGTGTGAATTTTATATACCATCATTTTTCTCAATGCATTAGGAATCACGATTCATGAACTGTAGAAAAATACCCCATATTTTTATAAAGATAGTCTCGTAAACCATAAAAAAATGTTATATTTTAAGTTAATAATTTACACCGTTCCAATTTTTATGAATATATCTTTTAAGTGCCACTATTGTAGAATCGATAGTAGTGCTGAATAAAAGATCATTTAGTTCTTTTTGTGGTATTGAAATAAATTCTTCCAAAGAGATGGCATGTACAATCTACGTCACGTCTACATCTTCTGGCCCGTCTTCCTTAAGATGTAATCTTGATAGCTTGTCAGATATTTACATCTGTAAACCCGGAATAAATTTAAGAACAAAACCATATTCTTGAATTTTTAACTGCACGCGCTGCAGTCGTGTCACATTGAATAAGAACTTCGTGTTTAGGATCAAAAATTCGTAAAGTAGGGAAATTACTCACTAATTCTTTAATTTGATCAAAAGCTTCTTGTTGTTTAGGTGTCTAATTGATCCTGAAGTTCAAAGTGCATTGTTAAAAGAAACTAAAACTTTGTCGTTAGAAGATGTAGCTCAGATATGTCGTGTCGCAAAAAAAGGAAAACAATATAAACGTGAGACGATTAGTTCTGAGTTGCCAAATACTAATACAGAAGTATGCTGCACTCAAAAATTTAAAAATAAACAAACATGTAATGAACGAATAGTTAAAACAAAATTTAAAGATAATGACGCTTACAGCTGTAAAAAATGTGGAACAACTCATCAACCCCGTCAACGGTGTGCCTGTCAAATTAGAATTAGACACGGCAAGTGACGTCAACATTATTTTATTAAAAGTCTACAATGTGGTGAAAAATACTTCGTCCAATGGTAGTAATTTAATAATGAAAAAGATTAAAATACGTATAAAATCGTATGGAAAGTTTACCACTAATCCAGTCGGTGAAGTTAATTGGAATTGTATGTATAAAAATAATAATTTTAACCTAAACTTTATAATAGTTAGTTCTGATTTCTTGCCGATTTTTTGAAAAGATTCGTGCATTAAATTCGGTTTTAAAAAATACTGTATAACATATACAATGAAGTAAAGGTTGTTAATAAGAAGCTTTAAGACTTAATTCCAACTAAAACTAATCATATTTTAGAGAATGATGTTGACAATAAGAAACTGTTTATACGTAAAAATGCAGATTGATTCTCAGGTATTTAGAAACTGCCTTTTAAAGTTAAAATAACATTGCGGGTAGACGTCGTCTGCACGACGGTTGCCAGAAATTTTTAAAAGCAAATTAAAACACGAATTAGACAGCCTGGTTAAATTGGATGTAATTAAAAAAAATTACGAGCCAACAACTGGGTTCATGGCAGTCATTGTTTTAATTCTAATCTTTTAAATAAATATTTAAAAAGAGAATACTTCCGTATCCTAACACAAGAAGTATTAGCAATGAATTTAAGTGGTAAAAGACTCTTTACTGTTGTGGATAGGAAGGAAGGGTTTCATCACTTTGAACTTACAGAAGAACTTAGTCTGCTTTGTACGATGAATACACTATTTGGAAAATACTGTTATAAACGGATGCCATTTTGAAGTTTTACTGAAAGAGAAAATACAAAAGTCTTTAGTGACATTGATGGTGCTCAAGCCTTGATGGACGATTTAGCTGTAACTGTTTCTACTGAAAAAGAACTTGATAAAAATTTAGAAACCGTGCTGCAACGAGCGAGAGCTAACAACGTAAAGTTTATTCAAAATAAACTTTAGTATTAACTATCAGAGGTGCATTATTTGGGACTTGTTTTTACATCAGATGGTATAAAACCAGATCATATTAAAGTTAAAGCAATTAAAGAAATCGAAAACCCAAGTTATGTTAAGAAATTACAAAGCTTCCTTGTTGCTGTAAATCTTAAAAATAATTTTATTGCTGCTTTTTCTAGAATTACGGCTCCATTAAGAGAGTTACTTAATAAAATAGTTTGAAGAATTAGACACATAAGCAACAAGAAACTTCCTAAACAGGAAGTTCTTGTTCAATGTGACAAAAGCAAAGATCGCTTACTGCAGAATGGTCAACCGGTGGAATTTGTTTTAGCAAGCCTAAATAGTGCAGAAATCAAATACAGTCAAATTGAAAAAGAAATGCTGTCATTGTGCTTCTTAGTTAATCTATTTCATAATTTTATATATGGTCATCACAATGTCACTATAGATCATACTACAGATTATAAGCAGCTGTTAAAAATGGTCTATAAACGACATTTACAAAAAGAACTATTAATATTACTACGTTAATTACCTAAATCGGTAAAGTAGTACTTACTACTACAGACATTGGAGAATATAAAGACTGGAGATAATTCATTTAACAACTAATCTGCAAAAGAAATTGTAAACAAATTAAAAATAGTTTTTAGCACTCTTAGAATACTAGAAAGTATTCGGTGTGACAACAACCCATCTAGTAGTGAAGAAATGCAAAATTTCGTAACGTTATGGGGTTTTAAAATCAAAACTTCTAGTCCTCATCATTCGAAGTACTAATGGATTATTTAAAAAAGGAGTAAAAATTGCTAAAAAACTAATTTAAAAATCTGTACAGACAGGAAGTGATATACAACTTGCCTTGCTTGAGTACAGAGCAACTTCTTTAACCGGACTTGAATATCCACCTAGTCAACTTCTTATGGGACGGTTTTTGGAGTAAAACTCCTACTATTTTGGATTTGTTATTCCCTCGTTTGCCAGATAAAAATCTTCGATTCAAAATGGAAAAGTCTACCTGAACCACGATCGTACATTGTCAGAGATAAAGAAGGAAGAAGTTACCGCAGAAACTCCCATCACATCCGTGAAAGAAAAGTACTATTACTTCCAATGTTAAAAAAAAGTTTCTACGTGAAATGGTATCAATTTCTCAAAGTTCAAAGGAAGACCGTTCACAGTCAGAATCGTTGCTAAAACATTAGAGATGTAAAAACTACCAGAAATGAAAGGCCGATACACTCTCCAAAAAAACTTCTTTTTTAACATTTTCTTTAGTTAGTTTAACTTATTTTTCAATGTAGTTTTGTAATATTATGTAATTTTCTTTAGATTAATATTTAAGAAATTACTTGGATTTACTTTGTTAGCTTAGGCTTAGAAGAAAGGTGTACTGTTATAACTTATTATTTTGTTAATAGATGTCATTTAAGTATGGTAGTTAAGGAGACAAAATAATAAACAAGTTATTAATGTTATATTAAATTTATAATAAAATGGTTCCTGCATGTAAATAAGAATTTGTTTAGTAAGATTCATGTTTAAGATAATAGGAATTAAAACAAAGCGCAATCGTGGAATCGGTAAATGCTCTTACTTTAGGGTGCAGTTGACAAAGACGAAAATTCTCGACCACAACCTTTCATAAATATGACAAAAGAAGTGCGGACACAATTTCAGTCAAGAAATACACATCATTACAACATTACATACAAGCCATTTTGGATTCTTACATACCAAAAAGATAGCAGAGTTTGAATCAGTTTGTGTAACATTTAGATAAACCGCTGCGCCATTACTTAGTTCTGAAGCATCCGCAAATCTTATTAACAATGGCTTGGTAAATGCCAAAAAAACGCGGAATTTTAATTAAATATTTGTTTTGAAAACGTTGCCAACGCTAAAACACATGTTCAGACGGTGCTTGATTCCAATTAGCGTTTTCTTGACAGAATTTTTAGATTAAAACCTTTAAATACAAAGTAACTGTAGCAAGAAACCCAAGGGGATCAAAAATACGGGTGATTGTCGACAATAAATCTTGTTTCGTCTTTGAACGATTTTCTGGCTGAATTCGAAACTCAAACATGTCTAAAATAGGTTGTTATTTTAGTCCTAAAATTTTTTGAATCAAATTCTATAGAATTTGAAGATGCGTTTTGTGAAAAAAAATGTTTCCTAACTACCAGCGAGTTTGTAATTCATTTATGAAACTTAAAACTACCAGATCGAAACAATTTTGTCAGTTCACAATAACCCTCTAATGCCTTTACTTTGAACGAGATTGACGTAATCAAATCATCTATGTACATATCCTTAGCAATTTTTTCACACGTTAAAGGAAACTGCTTCCGTTTGCTTTCTGCTAATTAATGGATGGTCTTTAAAGCTAAATATGGTGATCAGCTAATTCCAAAAAGTACGCAGTTTAACTGAAATTTTTTGATCGGCTTATCCTTAATAAACCTCAATAAAATTTGCTGACATTTTTGCTGTACAGAGTCGACGACAAGTTATCGGCAGTTAAAGCACAAGAAAACAATTTATAATTTAACATTGTAACAATATTAGTTTGTAACTGTGGATCAAACAATAACAAGTCATTCAACGATTTTGAAGAACTACTTTTGGCACTGGCGTCAAATACCACGCGCACAGGCGTACTCACACTCTGTGGTTTACATATAGCATGGTGTGGAATAAAATATTTCTTTGAGAGCATAAAATCGGAACTAATTGACATGTCTTGCTTAATATATGTAATACTTGATTACGGCACGATATGCGTTCTGTAAAGAAGAATTACGAGCTAATTGGTTTTGAAATCTTGAAAGCGTTGTCAAGCTGAATGCTAAGGATTTTCTAACAAAGTAGGATCTTCTCGAAACGGAGGGGCAACAACATATCTCCCATCTTCTCGCCGCTTTGCAGAAGACCTGTAAAGTTTTTTAGATTTGCGATCATCTTTAGTAAAAAGGAATCTGACGGCACAAGGACATTTTCTAATTACCAAAATGTTTGAATAAAGGGTACCATATGACTGTCAACCGTGGTTACTAAAGCGTCACTATTGTTTAAAGTACAACTTGGTTTAGATGCCTTATTTATTACAACAAACCCAAACTGAGTCTAGATGGCTACGGGTTTATCCGGAACCTGGATCAATTTTTCCCCCCTAATATAAAAGGGAAAAATTTGGCACTAATTACTGTATCAATTTCATAAGAAACATTTTTTATTGGCTAATTATAAATTTTGTAAATAATTTGACGACAAATTTACAGCGTTAGAAAGAAGTTTATCGACTACATTATCAATGAATAGGGGACCTTAAGGTATACACGATGCTAGAATTGAAAGGCGAGTAGATTTGCAAAATTGTTTTCTTTGTACAGAATTCTTTAATCCCCCAAATCTTAATACTGACAATTTTAAGTCTTTGACCGATAAATTTAGCTTAAGACAAATCTTAGTAGTCAAAAAATTAAAAATTTTGCACGTTTCTTAAAATAATAGGAACCTTGCTTTGTATTTGACAATTCTTCTCGCCAGGCTTTACTATAAAGGAATAGGCCAATTTATAATTGTTTCGAGTTGATTTTTGTAGAAAATTTATCGCGACAAGGCGCTACGAATGCTTTTTTGTTGTTGGGTCAAGAATATTTAAACAACGATTTAAAAGCCCAACATCGTCTAGATTTGATTGTCTTCAAGTCGCGACAGATGCGCAAAACTCATCCAGAACTGAATAATCTCTTCACGTCTTTCGACACAAAGTGGCTTAAAATTAAAAATTTGTTCAAGGTAAGTATTTGTCAACGACCGCTCGTCGTTTTAACGATTAACAAGGGATATCCATGTAACCTAATAATTAACCGCAGTTTGTTTAATGCTTTTACAAATAATTACGACAGATCCCGACAATCTCTAATGTTGCATCTTTTCTAAGAGTGTTATGTCATTATTTTCATGAACCAAAGTTCTGAATAATTTATAAAAAACTGACCACGAATTTGGCGAACCGTCAAAATTTGGAATTTCGACCTTTTTTCAACAAACGGTTTTGACTTTGGTTGGGGAAACGGACTGAAGTACTGATACCGCCAGAGTCGGTTCAATTGTGATCGCAATTGTTTTGATAAATTCAACCATATTTAAAACTGACTACGTAAATTGCGGTTCATAATTTTTGTCCAAACGATCTAAATCTCGTTGATTTGCATTTCCATATTGTCAAATTTTTTAACTGTCTTATCTAATAAGATAGATAAGCTTTTTTAAAATAGTTTACGTTGCCTAATTCATTAATGTTTTTACCAAATCCGTACAATATCTGAACTTGTTGAAACAAAGTTTCCATTTGTTTTAATTAAAATTTGAATAAACTTGCCTGCACTACTGATGCCATTTTGAAACTTAACAAAATTACTAAAAGTTAATTAATCCTACTAACAATCTACAATTGAAATCAATATCAAACGACAAACAACTTTCGGTTTACAAATCCGGTTCGAAAAGGGCCAAGGATAAGTATAGTTTGATTATCGTATCAACAACTTACTAAAAAACCACGGTCTTGAAGCTGTTTCCGAAACTCCTAGAAAAGGCAACGGAAAGAAGGTTGACAGGAAAAGGATACTAGAAGCTTTGCTAGATTCACTTTGATTTTCTGTTTTTTGATCCGTTAAAAATGTTCACACATGACACGACGACATTTTTGATACTACAGTTTTCAAATCGACGAGTTTTTGAAGGTCGGCAATTGATATCAATTGTCTACCGCTCGCTGTAAAATTATATCAATAATGGCAGTTCCTCAATGTCCGAATGATATTAAACGCGTTCGAACCTGGGAACTTCCCCTAACCAACAGTAAATAAAATTAAATGGGATAACAAAAAAAAATCAAATAAAAGCCAATTAGCCCGACCAAAGGTACTTCAAAAATGCAAGAATAGTATTAGGGTAGATAAAACTTCGTCATAATAGGAGATTATTGCTGTTTTCTTATTAGAGAAGGCAAAAATCAACATTAAAAAAATAACTATATTAATGTATTCTTGATACTATTTAATAATTCTAGTATTTGGTATGTTTTGTACTTATTAATTTTTTTCCGTTTTTAATTTATAAAAACAATTATTATTAATCTATTAGCAAAGTACAATTGTAACTCAAAAACTAAACGTAAAAAAATGGTTTTTGGTTTTATTTTAGCTAAAGAGTGTAAGAACTATACACGCATTTATACAACAGTTATTCAAAAAAAGTTTAGAATTGTCGGCTAGTGCAATTCTTCTTCTTTAGGTGCTGTATCCTCAGTGGATATTGGCGATCATCGTAGCTCTTCTGTGGGAGTCCAGGTTTTCACTCCGTAACAAAGTATTCAGAGCACACCGTAAAAACTTCAGTTCATGTTTAGTCATACACTACATAAGACATTTTTCATACGGAAAAAATGTGCTATTTGCTTTTTTAACTCTAGTTCTTATTTTTTTGAGTAATCTCAGTTTTTATTCAAATCACGTATGTGGTCGTTAATATTTTCTACCTTTTCTAATAATTTAGAATTCAAAATTAGTGATCTGTTTATTAATAATTATTTTTGGTTTTTCTTGGTGTTCATTTTTAAGAGGTATTCTTTGCTTGCTAATACTATGCAGTGTATCAGCGTCTGCAAGTCTTCAAGGCTTGTCGTTAGCAAAGTGGAGTCGTTTGCGTATCTGATGTGATTAATAAACGTCCCTACTCAAGCCTACGTCAAGTTCATCTAAATGCTTCTCTCAATTTTGGTTTTATTAAAGTTTTGTTATGATTTGTCTTTCTTCTATGTTGATAAGTTTTTGATGTCTAACTGTTTTGAAAGCCTTAGAGATGTCTAGAAAGCAGACACACACGTCTTTATTTATGTCTCTGGCACTTTGCCTAGTGTAATTAACAAACGCAATGCATTACTTTTTCTATTTCTAGTTTTATCGTTGCTGAAGAGAACCAAAAAGTCAAAACGGGAGTCCAGTGGTTCATTTTGTTCGGATTTTCACATTTGCATTGATATTGTTAGCTTACACTGTTATACGTTGTGGTTTTAGCCCGCGTTTAATTTAAAACTTTGATTACGCAGGTATAAAATCAGCTGACAACGTTTTTATCTCTAGCCATTCACATACTATTATTCATGCGTAGTAAATTTATACTATGCGATGGCATTATTTTTCACTCATGTTGATACATTTCCGGCAATAAATACTGTTTCATGCTTTTTATCATTTTTTTAGGTTTTGGTAAGCAGGGTAAACTCTAGTCTAGTTTGTTGTTTATTTAAATATTTGTTCCTATCAAGTTTTAATGTCAGTATTAATACTTCTGCTTTAAGTCGCTGTAAAAAGTCATTAAAGTTTTAAGGTTAATTTGCTGAAAATAAGAGAAAAATTATAAAAAATATAATTTATTAACTTTATAAGTTAATTTTTCTGAATTAGTATTTATTAGATTCTATTATTATTTTTTATTAACTATTTTTGAAACATAGAATACTTCTGTTCTAGGCTGGTAATTTTATCAAATTGTTAAACTTTAAATATTTAGTTTGGTTATCAGTAAAATACTGAAAAATTAAAAAAAAGAATAATGATTTGTAATCATAAATAAATGTAGAACCGAAAATTTTTTTTAGGCATGATGTTTGTTCATTTACGTTTATTTAAAACTTTTATGTATTTTATGATGTTATAGTTTTACGAAATGCTTTTTCATCTAATTTAAAACATAAGTGACTTAAGTGTATATTTACTTTCTAACTGCTATAGTGACTATAATTACACTTATAACTGTTTCAATTACTATAATTGTAACGTCTTCATAATGCAATTACCATTTTTGTAATATTCATTTAGTGTTTTGTGTTTTTACTTTATTAAAATTTATAACACTTCTTATTACAAACATACGTTTTTTATTTCATGCAAATACAGAATTTTTTTAATTAAGTTGTTACCGTAAAAATCTTATAAATTTGTATTATTTAAAAACGTTTTAATAGTTACTTGATGCATACTTAATAACAAAGTTCTTTGACAAAAAAATGTTTACAAAGTATTTGTGAATTGACTAAACAATTGTTTTTTCTTTACAGAGTAAATCTTATTGGAGAACATATTGATTATTGCGGATATGGCGTATGTCCTATGGCTTTGGAACAAGACATTTTATTAGCAGTTTCTCCACAAGAAACCGAAGTAATTAAATTAACTAATATTGACCCTATATACTCTGATTACAATTGCAATATAAAAAATTTTTCGTAAGTGATATATGTACATATTTTGAGTAATATTTTCTAACTTTGATTTATTTAGCATTAATATTGGAGAAGGTGCGCCGGAATGGTATCAGTATTTCTTATGTGGTATTAAAGGGTTGTTAGATGTTTTGCCTAAAGACATCAGTATTAAAGGTTTTAACGTTGCGGTTAGTGGCATAATTCCTCAAAGTGCGGGGCTTTCGAGTAGTAGCGCTTTGGTCAGTGCTGCGGCGTTGGCAACGTCTTACGTTCACAGTGTAAGTGGTTTTGATTATATGTTTAAAACACGTGAGAATTAAAAACTATTAATTAAATCAGCGCTTTTACTCCGACAGATATTTTTAAAAACGTACTGTTTGTAAAGCTTTTAGGACTAGATTCTAATCATAGATAAAAACTTATGACTGAATATAACAACATATTAAATTTTTTGTTTTTCTGAATAGATAAAATTTATTATCGTTTTTCATAAATATTTGAAAGAGATATTTAGAGGAAAGATAGGATTGTTTGAACACTAAACCTTCTATGTTGAAATTGAATTAAAGTCGTACGTCTATAAAATGACATTTGAAAATTCCGTTTCAATTTATTTTTATCGATAAATTATTATTGAACTTTTCAATAACATAGTAATATATTTTGCACACTATCCCATTTAAAGAAAATCAATTTTTATTTCTAAGATTTTTCTAATCGGACATTGTCGTTTTGGCATATTTTTATCAGTCAACAATATAACGATAGATAAAAGTTTATACCTTTGTTAAAGGCGCGAATCCTTTTATGAAACTGTTTTTGCTTATTCCATTCACTAAACGTGATTAATTTCATTGTGAACTGCGTTAATAAACGTTAATCTATTGTGCTTGTTCAGAATATTGCTAAAATTATTAAAATATTTAGACTCTGTCATATTTGCAATTAGACTTGGCAATGTTCTGTCTGCTGAAACAACGTGCACTTTTACAATTTTTTATTTTGTATTCGGATTTAAATAGTATTACGTACTTCAGACAACCGAACTTTCGTAAACTCTACAAATATCGAAACTTTAATTAAACGAGTCTGTATTTACGGTATGTATATTAATTGCCGTTTCGAATAAAATCAAAGCTCGAAATAAACAAAATTGTTTTATTACAAACAACGTAAACAATATTCGACAATAATATAAGGCCATAGTACATCAAACAGAAAAATCATAAATTGTCACCTATGGTGCGCGATATTATTACTTATTGCTTTCTAAACTGAGCATTTAGGTACGATATGAAGCTTTCATTAAATAATTTCTTTGTCTTTATTTTGATATGCATTGACGGATCAGATAAATTATATAAATTACTACTGCAATTTATTATTACCAGTTGCAAACCTTTTGTCAAAAACTGCGGATTTAATTAACATTTAGAGTACAGTTAAGATGTAAATTAATGTTTACATTGGTGAGGAAACAATTTCTAAGATTTAGTGTGATGCAAACCACTAACAGTTGTAGCTTTTGTTGTAGTTGGTGTAAAGCAAGATTTAATTTGATTGTCGACGACGCAGTTTTAAACAATTACGTATTTGTAAATAACTATTAATATTATTACATTACGCGCCACTTAATAGAATCACATTGGGATTTGGGATTTTTGATAATAATAACCGAATGATAAGAAACCGATGTGAAGTTAGCCACAAATTTCAGCCATAAAAATTAATTTCCGGTTCCTACATCTTAAATACAATTAGAACTATTACAAAGTAATATATCTTGCAATATCGTTAGTGAATCATAAAAATAATAAATCTCTTTCAATATTTACAAAAAAAACATTTAACAATCTTAACAGATAAAACTATTTTCTCTATTTCGGTTTTAAAATTACTCTTTCACGCACGCATTTTAGTGTTAGAATGAAGTCTATTCTTTAACGATTTTTGGTAACTTTTATTTTCTAAGTTTTACATCCTGATTTCTAATTGCCACTCAATGACAGCAGAAAACTAGGTAAATGTGTCAAATATGTCTAGTCAAATATGTATCACCGTTGCCAACACAAAAATTCTAATAAAAATTTCCCTGCTGGAAAATAATGGACGTTTTATATTTAATAAATAATGTAAATATCGACCGAAATAGAGAAAATAGTATAAAACATTCGTTGCAAAAGGCTATTCAAACACTTGTCCATTTTGCAACTCGCTGTTTCGCAGCTCGTTGCAGAAACCTGAATGCGTGTTTGAATATTTTGCCTTCTGCAACTTATATTTTGATATACTATTCTGCATTAACATTTATTTTTTGTAATAATTTTCATTTCTGATTTTTCTGCAAATTGACATAGATATAAAATAAGCATTAATAAACAATATTTCAAAAAATTAGGATGTGGTAATTTCTATAATAATAAATGATTTGATTCAAAGTTTGTTATATACTAATAATTTTTTATTATTAAGCCGTTAATAATTCTATTTGAGATGTTTGTAGTCCTAAGAAATACCGTTTATTTTGGTTTTATAATGAATTTATTATATGGTGAAATCCTTCCGCATTTATATGAACGTTGTCTTCTAAGAAGTTATTATTTGGCAGTTTTATAATTTTAAATTTTTTGACCATTTTTCGGTTTTACATAAGATGTTATTAAATATTGACTTCCTTGATGGTTACCATGTAAACTTATTTCAGTATAATATACTTTTTTTCGGTAAAATTCTTCTTTTGAAAAAAATACGCACTGTAAATTAAAATTTTGTTATTGTTTATATTGCGTATATCGATTATACTACAAACGACTAATGTTGATTTTTTAATATGTTTTTGGTGTGTCTCTTTTCCTTAATTTTGAAATGTTCAACCTCCTTTTGTATTATTTTTCACAATTATGCTATAATGTTATTTACTATTTTTCATATATCCAAATGATCGTTGGATGCACGTTTACATTGATCTAAAAAAATCAGAAGCTGAATTTTTTGACCGTCTCTTACAAAATAATAGAAAAACTAATTTGTTGTTATTAAAATTGATACTTTTGGTGGA
This sequence comes from Aquatica leii, assembly GCA_035610365.1. Classification (NCBI taxonomy): domain Eukaryota; kingdom Metazoa; phylum Arthropoda; class Insecta; order Coleoptera; family Lampyridae; genus Aquatica; species Aquatica leii. Next base: position 70,998,364 of record CM069435.1, read on the forward strand.
GGGATTAGTCACTGTGAAAATTGCGGGAGCAAAAACATGTAAAATTTCCACTAAATATTTACGTACATCCAAGTATACACGTTTAGTAAGTAACTCAAGAGATCGTTGACATATTTACTTCTTAACCGAAGTTACTTAATAAGCGTATTGTTAAAAACCGTAAAAATTTCTATTTAAAATCTGATATTACATATATATTTTTACAAAATCTAAAATGTTGATTTTTTACGCAAATTGACCTATTTTAAAAACAAAGAAAGATAATGTATTTTTTACGCATACGCTAGTTTTATTAAACATAAATAAAAATTTAACTTGTAAAAAATTAAATACACTAAGTCCCGTTTTTAAATGTGTTTTTTTAAAAACTACAGTCAAAAACCAATTAATTTATTACATAATTTCTTTTGTAACTAGAATAAATAACTTGTTTCCATAAGAAACACACGGCAAAGTCCTTCCCGCCAAACGTTATACATACAAGAGAGAGATAGCTCTGCAAATGAAAAAGTCATTAAGAAATTTGTAGTCCAAATTTTTCTCAATTGTATCTAAATGTATACAAATCCTTGGGAAAATTAATCACTACTAACTTAGTTTTATTCGAGACCCGACATCTTCAACTTAAGTACTTTTATTCAAATAATATAAAGTTTCACAAGAAACACTTAGTTATTTTTATAGAGAATTAATAGGTGTAAAGTTTAAAGAAGTTTAAGTAAATACAAGTGTTACCCATCAATTACATCTGTTATTTTGCTGCATTTTTATTCTTAAACGTTTAACAATAAATTTTTTTTTGTACTTGATTGTTTACAAAATGTATAAATTCCTTGGAAATTTTTATAGAAAATAATTTTTAAGATCTTTTTTACCGTTAAAAGTTATTTAGTAACCGAACTTAACTTACTTACTAAACGATTTATGATTAAAAGTGATTTATAAACAACTGCTTACTAAGCGATTTCTACTGTATAAGTAAATACAAAAGTTTGGCGCATGCGCCAAATTATTTCAACTTGAATAAAATAAGAGGTGAGATAAATAAGTACGTTTTTCATATGATTAGATTACCCATTCTGATACATCGCGGTTAATGTATAACGCTTCAACTGTAAAGTATAGGCTTAAAAAATATAATTTTATATTATAGGTTATTTTTAATTTTTGACAACTGAACGTTGATGACGTTAATTGAAATTAAAAACACTAACTTTAACATAAAAATTAACGATGATTCTCTAAAATATTGTCGCGAATTTATTATTTATTAATTTTTAAGTGTGTTAAGACTGGAGATACTGTGTGCTCATGACAGGAACAAATTCGTTTAAAATTCAGGTAATTATTTGTAGAAAAAACGCTCGAACACGTCGATTAGTATTTTTGACATAAGAAAATTATATGCAGGGTGTCTTAAATATGGAATAGGACACCTTGTATATTATGCCATTTTTGAATTGTAAGGTAAATTCTGAACACTTTTTGTATGACGCACCATATCTTTAAATCAACGGCTTTCGGAATAATAACGTTTTAATACGTACAAGTAATTAAGTAAAATGTTTAAATTGAATAAATACATCTTGAACATTTTTTTAAAAGGCAACAAAAACAACCTGGTACGGCAATTTTTTTTTAAACAAAATACTCTACTTCGAAATAATTGATTTTCATTTCTTGACCACATTGTTTAGATGTGGTATTTTGTGACAATAAAACTATCACAAGTTTTTAGTTTGTCAGTCATTTTGACAGTTTTACGTTTAGTTTTATTTCATTTATCTGAAAAAGACATGACATTTAATTACTAGATCTACTGTCAATAAGATTGAATTGAAATTTGCTGAGCACGGCCACGTTACAGATTTACCTAAAAGAAGACTAGGAAAAATATTAGAAAATTGTCAACTAAACGTTTTAGTAGAAACTGCAAATAATCCTCATCTAGCCGTTAGGACAATCTTCAGAAATATATTTTTATATATTATATAATAATTTGTGATCGGGATCTGTGTCACAAATACTCCGAAAAAGTAAATATCTTTATAAGGTTCAGCTAATACAAAAACTATTCTATTAGAAGACGATTTTGACCAAAAACTATTTTTCCTGATGAGGCTAATCTTATTTTAAATCGACACGTAAACAGACAAAGCTGCAGATATTGAGCAATTGAAAATTTTTGTATGTTGTATTGTCAAAAAATAATTGCTTGGACGCTAATTAGACATTCTTCAGTTTGAATTCATTCCCGATTTAGCTGTTGTGTTTTCAAACCCACAAAATCCATATATCCATAATGACATATGGTTTCAACATGATGAGGTACCTCTTCATTTTGCTATTATAGTTTCTTAATGTAACTTTTTCTGATAAATGGTGTAGGCGCAGAGGTCTTATTGAGGGACCACCAAACTCACTGGATTTAACCTCATTAATTTTTTTCTTATAGACAGATATATAAAAAATGTTTTTATATGTAGTATGTTACATTTAACTCGTTCTTTAAAAAAGTGATAACATTACCAGACTGATAACATCCGTGATTCCAATAAGCGGCGTCTACTGTAGTTACAAAAATAGATAACCAATTAGTATTACTAAAGGAAAACAAAAAACTAATGTTTTTTGTTCGTTTTGCAGTTAATACGGAAACTTACTTGTTTGATATATACAGGGTGTCCCACGAGGTACTGTACATACTGAAATGGTATGTTGCTTAGGTCAATTTAAGTAGAAAAAGTCCTATAAACATTGGTCCAATTCGCCATAGTTACACAGATACAAGCGTTCAAAGTTTATAAATGCTCACACATTTTTTGAAAATTATTATTATTAAAAACAGAAAATCGAACTTCAAAACAAACATAAAAAAAACAAACAAAGAAAAATCACATCAAATGCTTAAAATGACCTCGGCATTAATACAACGACGGCTGCAATCTAAATGGACCGAGTAGCTGCTCGAAGCACCTGCTGGTTGTTCCGTGTTTGTTGACACACATCCAGGATACGCTGTATTAGTTCAGCTCTGGTATTAACTTTTACCTCGTATACTAAACTTTTCACATGACCTCACAGATAGAAGTCCAAAGGTGTGAGATCGGGAGATCTCGGTGGCCAAGCATGCGGGCCTCCACGCCCAATCTACCTATTGGGGTAAGCAACATTTAGATATTCGGTCACATGCCGACTAGAATGTCCTCCACATTGGACAATTTACCAATTTTCTTTCAATATAGCAGATGTCATACCGTTAAAGATATCTTTAACTACATTAACATGTAATTTACATTTTTCAAACATTTCATTGAAATTGAAAATAATTTTTTCGTTAACTCCAAAACCTTTAAATAATAAAAATAATTCATGCGGTTTATGTAGATCGTTAGTACTCTTCGAGAAAGTAATGATGCGCATACATCGCAATTAAGTTTTTTTTTGCATTATATATAATAGATACCCCGCTACATACACTGTTGTACATGTTTCTAAAGATTCTTTTACGGTTGATGAAGCAGTTCGATGTCACATTATCCATGGCATTGATAAATTGATTGGGCACATCTTCTTCTTTACAGGTTTTTCTTATATCCAACATTTCGCCATCAGATCTTACTTCGCAATTATCATTTTTCTGAACTCCTAGAAGGCAAATATTCATATTATGTTGAATTGCAATCTGACATTGTTTTACAGACCGGGTGGGATTATATGCTCCGCGATTTTTTATCACGGAGAAAAAGTTTTCAAGGGGATCCTGATTCACAAAAGACGTAAATATTTTGTGCACATGTTAGTTTTTAAAAAGTTCCACATCATTAAAATCAGTGTCCACACGAATCGATCAATGCAATTACTATTATTTTTTCTCTTCCCGTTTTCAAAAATAACAATATTTTCAAACATATTCATTTCTTCTTTAATAAATAATTCCGGTTTGTCATTGAACACAGATAACGGATGCTTTTTAGGATTAAAGTCAGCTAAAACTCGACTGTTAAGGCAGTCAAATTATTTATGCTTTCAATAGCTGTTGAATAAGCTGCTGTTTTTGAATTTAATTGGTTTGTTTTTATGCAAGTCAAAATAGCAGCAAATATGGTATGAGAAAACAGTTATGTAACGTATTTAACTTTAATTTTTCGAAACGTATTTGGGATAATATGAGTATCTGCAATTTTTGTTAAAGCCCTTGAAGTGGTACTTTATATCGATTGCATATGTTTTAACTACATCAGATCATGACACTAAACTACGGTTTACAAAAATGTTATGTTTTTTGTTCATAAAATTATTTCTTAAACTTTTAAACAAATGAAGGACGTCAAAAATGGTATATGATTCGATTAAACCTGCTGACTGGCTGTATTCTAAGTTAGGCTTTAACCCAATTTTATCAAAAAGAACAACGCAAATGCTTTTTTTGTTTTTCATCGTTTTTGCTTTTGAAATGAGTTTTTTACTTAAGGAAGTTTCCATTCCAGTTCCCAGATTGGTAATGGTTAGCTAAAATTAGATTGTACGTAAAGCTGGCATATTAAATCCCATTTGATTAAGCATAAAGCGACTTAAAACAGTATTAAAACTAAAATTTTTAGCTTTAGTTTTTAATCTGTTAACTTTAGAGTTTTGCGATCAGATTTTACGCCTAAGACATTTATATCGTATTTTAAACGATTCATCCTTTAAAAAATTTTTTGACGGACAATCCATTTGTATTACTTACTGTTGCTTATTTTAGTGTAGGCGCTTGACGCATTTGAGCACACATTTTGTGGTCTTACTGGTGTGGCAGGTTCTTATTCTAACCTTCAAAATATTATAGGACATATCTTCAACTATAAAACATAAATATCTTTAAAAATTACTTATTATTGCTTGTCTAGTTATACCTTCGTTGAGTGAACTAGATCTATAGAGAGAATAAATGTATTTTCTTTCGTATGTTTGAGAAACTACTACATTTAAGTATCTTGGGTTGGTGTTCGTAGCAACAATTACAGCTTCTGTAAAAAATTATACTAAATAAGCCTATATTAAGTAAAAAAAATTAAGTTAAGATAAATTTTTGAAAATGTTATTAGTATTAGTATATTTTTGCACATTTTTTTAAACAATTGTAAACATATATTATATATTGTTCGGTTTGTATTGAAGCACTTTTAGCATGCTAAAATAACATAACAGAATTTTGTTTAATCATTTCTTTTTATTTTTTAAAGAATGTAACGTTAAAAAAAAGGAAGTTCGTGGTTCAATTCGCGAGTATGAAAATTTCTCGTTAGTATGAAATTTTTCAGAACCTCTCTGCTCTTGCGCCGAGACTGTCGGATTTTAGACAGCATTCCCGCACTTCATTTTGCATTAGATCATTTTGCGAGTTGGGTACTTTTACGCCCGGGTTAACCTTCACCGTTAGATTGTGTAACGCTGCTAGTTTAATATGCGATTATTTGTGGAAGGTTGAAACGGGCGGATGTTGGTAGCCACCAATTGTTCTGCGTTATCATCCAAGACAGCTAACAGGTGGCCTTGTTCGAAATATTGCATGACGTCGAAGTATTGATACGTCCTTATGATATCCACCGTCAAAGGTTGAGAACCGCCAGGACAATCCTTTCTTTTGCGAAGACAAACATAAAAAAATTAATTGGTTAGTCAAAGGGAAACACTGTGCACTTGCGTTCGTAATAAGTGGATGCTAAATAAACCTTCTTATTTGTGTTAAACGTATATGCTCGTTCCGATTTGGGTTTAATATTACTTTTTAGGTACATTAAGTACGGAGATTAGCTAATGTCCGACTGAGGTAAAACCTAACTGTAAGTATTACTACTTTCAATTTTTTATTTGTGTTTCGGGGATTAGGTCGTTTAGGATGTGAACTTAACACAATTAATTGTATTTTTGTGCTTCGCGAATTTATCAGTTGTGCACATCGAATCTCGAAGGCTTAATTTGTTTGGTTTGTCTACAATTTAAATATATGTATTTATAAATTCAGACGCTATGTGTATGTAACTATTTAGTCCGACAAGGGCAGTTCGTTATACGGTGTGTTGCTCGCCACTCGGCGCAACTTCTACTTTAATCGGCCTACGTATAAATTTTGTCAAGAATTTACATTTATATGCTTTCTTCAACTTCTGTGATATAATAAATATATATATATATATTCGGTGTTATTACTTTTGTAGTGTTATTTATTCTTCTCTTACTACGGGGAGAGTTAGACGGTATCTCCCGAATTTAATTTTTCATCGTCTTGGCGCTTTTTTTTAGATTCACGTTATAATCACACATAACAAAGCCTGCGATCCCTCTCCGAAGAAGCTGTGCTAGTCGTTGCTTTGCTTGTTTATGAGAAGACCGGTGTGACACTTTATTTTGACAGATCAACTCCAGAAACCCGAGTTTCTCGTAATAAGATCTAAGTATTTATTAGACAAGATGCTAAAAAATGCGACCATAATATTTAAAAAACAATATTTTTATTCGAGATATGCCAACATCAGCAAAAAACATTTAAAGCAATGGCAAGAACGATTAATTTAAATATGATTGCAATCACGATGAATCGATCACTATGCAAAATAATGAGTGCGATCATCGAGTCTATAATACAACAACGTCCGCAATCATGGATCGCTTATAAAATAACAATTGCGGTTGTGGAAAAGAAATCAATACTTTTAATTATCGCAGAACTCAAATGAACTAAATTTTGTGTAAGTAGGCAAATAACCTCTTTGATCTTTTCTTCGTAACAGTTTTAAACCACACAGATCTTTTAATAAAAAAAATAACATGAATGTAAACATTAAATTATATTTTTTTTGTTTACAAAAATTTAACAATGCCATTCTCTTTAAATGGAATTAGAAAACTATATAAAATAGCTTCTCTTTTAGAAAAAAATAAAAATGTTTGTAAAATTTGTGTCACACATTCATCATTTTGGGAAAAATAGCTTTCTATAAACACCAACGTGAATCATAAATACACAGCAAGTTAAACACAACAAGCATTAACTACAAATGATAATACATATTTGAAAAGAATTGCAAAGGTATTTCTAATAGGTACGTAAATCTCATGTTTGATACAAATATTAATATGAGTTATGACAAATAGTTATGACTAATTACTCAATAATTTTTTCAAGGTTAATTTCAAATTGAAATATTTTATTTACGAAAGAACAACACTTTTATCTTTTAATATGTTGTATATTAATGCTTAAACTATTTATTCGTAAGTTTGCATAAAAATTAAAATACTACGTCATGTCGAAAACATCACAGTAGTCTGTGAATTTTTTTGAAATATTATTTCGGTAAATCGTCTTGAAAGCAACATGTTTCTGCTTATTACCGAGTAGAAAAATTGAATTTTTTTAAGTAGTACTGTAAAGACTTTACAAGACGCAAAATACTTTATAACTTTAGTTGCCAACAAAATTGACAAACTTGATTTTTGTGGAATTTGTAAAAACACTTCCTAAAATTTGATAAATTTGTCTTTTTTTACGATTTCCGAAAAAATTTAATACAAAACACGTCAGTAAAATCTCTTATACTCGACTCAGAGCTTTAAACTTAGCTCCTCTTCAGTAATGTGAGATTTTCGTGACTTTTATGTAAACAACTATTTTCTAAATCTAAATATAAACAAAGTTTAGTATCGCTATTCAAAAATACTTAGGTATGTTGATTTTTAATACTCCAATATCCAGGAAAACGAAAATCGAATGTTTATGGCTAGATTTATAACTAACTTCTCACGAGCAATTTTTGAGCAACAGTCGATCACAACTTAATTCTGAATACCATGGTTGCGATTATCGATCGTGGAAAATAATAGCGATCCCAAACACTGATTTAAAGAAACCATTTATCAAGGTTATTGTACAATAAAGTGCAAGAAGAAGATGAAGAATCCGGATAAGACGATTCTCCGATGTTAATTTAAACCATTTTTAAACGTTTGATTGAAAACAAAATTAAAAAACATTTACCTGATTGAAGGTGTAGTACAGGAACCGCAATGTGTTTTAAAAGTTTCCTTTTGTTGTTAAATATTATGTCCGAAGGTAGAAAATGCTTCTCACAAATCTTCTTTTGTTTTAAATCTTCCAAGACTATTGTAACAATGTTTATATTTTCACAGTTTTTCTGCTATTCTTTAGCACGTACTTTATCACTAATATGAAACAAGAAAATAATACTTTTGTATTGATATTTTTACAATTATTATAAACACAACTGTTATTTTTGAGTTTAAAGAAACACTACTACTACCAGTTGCATTTCCTTCGTACACTTATTATTCAATGCTACAACGTAATTACTCCGTTTAGATACTACTATTTTTGTATGAACCCAGCTGGCTTTTAGGACATAAAATTTTTGAAATCCTTACGTCAAAAAACAATGTAACTATCAAAACCACTTGAAACCTTAATAATTTGGATATTGTTTTTAATTATTGGAAGTTCAACTTACCTTCATAAATAGAAAACTTTTATCATTCATTTCTTTAAAAAAATTATGCGAAAAGTACAAGATTTTTATCTGTCAATACATACTTATTTATACTATGGCATTACTCTAACTTTATATTTTATAAGATTTTTTATGTAGATGCTTTGATTTTCTCTTTGAAAAAAAAACAGAACCGATATGTCTTTATATTCTAAATTACGATGTACATATCGTAAATAACTTTTATGGCGTTGCTCAAATTTGAATATACACATAAGATATGTAATTAATGACTCGACTTCAAAAAAATAAAATAAAACAATAATTTTATTCATATAGTACAACTAACCCGATAGTAAAAGCTTTATGCGACAAATCAATCTGTCTAAATATTTTGTAAAATTGAATCATGTCTTCTACAACAATATTGTATGTGTATTATGAGTCAATTTGAAACATTTTATTTATTTTTTTAATTAATTAGTCACTACTATAAATTTCCCAATAAACTTTTTTGTTGATTGTTACGCAAAATAATATTTATATTAATGCTTTTTAGATTAAATTTCAACAAACATAATAAGTTTTGTGTAAAGAACATTTTTTTTCATTTTTCAATTACGTTTCTTATTTGCGATATCTGATAGGAAGCTAAACTTAAATTTTTATTTTTTGTTGTTTTTCACCAACCACGTCTCGGATTACAGTTGATTAAACTTTCAATAAAACTGATTTCTGTTTTAGTGTTTGAGCATGATGTATTGTTGTCGATTTCCGTTTTTTTGTATTATTTTAGTTTACGGTATCCAAGGAGAAACTCGCAAATTTATGTGCGGAATGCGAACGTTACATTGGAACTCAAGGTGGTGGAATGGACCAAGCAATTGCTTTTCTAGCAACGGAAGGTAAGTTACAAAACCTACACTTTTATTATCACTTTATTTTGTAGTGCACTGTAAACACAATTTATTTACTTCTACAAGTACTATATATTTTGCAAGCACCAGTAATTTTAAACTTTGAAACGCATTCTTTATGTACTGCAATAAAATTTTTATTGCTTTTTTGTATTAATTACAGAAATTTTACAAATAAAAATAATAGCTAACTTATATTATCTTAAATTTTAGAGTAGTTACTTTGGCGAACTTTACATTGTATACTTGTACTAAAAAATAATTAGTTGTATAAACATGTTTGTTCTACTTTAGGATGCGCGAAGTTGATTGAGTTTGCTCCGCTGAGATCTAAAGATCTTTTTCTACCCCCTGGAGCCGTGTTCGTGATAGCCCATAGTCTAACTCGCATGAACAAGGCAGCCACAGCGGATTTTAACTGTCGAGTTGTAGAATGTCGATTAGCAGCTCAGGTACTATCCTGTGATATTTTGCAAACGCTCACAGGCTTTACATATTAAACTTATCAAATAATTACATTTAGTAATGGAAAAATTTTACGTTATTACTTGAAACTAAGTTTAATATTATTCTTAAAATAACAACACTTAATTTTTAGATTATAGCTAAGCATAAAAACATTGAATGGACAAACATAAAACGATTGGGAGAACTACAAAAAACTTTAAATGCTAATTTAAGCACAATGATACGTTTAGTGCGGGAAATTTTGCACGAAGAATCTTATACTAAAGAGGAAATTCTAAAAGTATTAAATACAAGTTGTGAAAAATTAAATGAAACATCACTAACGCCAAACACGAGAAACATACAAACATTTAAATTGCATCAGCGAGCTTTACACGTATTTGAAGGTAATTTTTCGGTTGCTAAGATACAAAAGAAAGCAAACTTAACGATATTTTTATACAGAAGCGCTTCGAGTTGAAAAATTTAACGAAACTTGTAATGGGTTTTCTTCAGAAGGAGCACTTGAAACATTGGGTCAATTAATGTCTGAAAGTCATACAAGTCTAAGAGATCTCTACGAATGTAGTCATCCACAATTGGATAAACTTGTAAAGTTGTCTCGGGATTTTACATTAGGAGCTCGTTTAACTGGTGCTGGTTGGGGTGGTTGTGCCGTCGCCCTTGTAAAACCTGAAAATGTAGATACATACATCAATATGTTGAAAACCAATTTTTATGAAGAGTTAGGTGTTACTTCTAATATAGAAGCGTTAGTGTTTGGCACAAAACCTAATCCCGGTGCTTGTGTTTATGTTTGTAATTGAAACCTATATTAAATAAAATAAAAATAATAAATGAGTTGTTTATTATAAATGATAAAATTAAGAGTTTATATTCGAGCTTATAATAATGACGTCAGAAATATAAAGTGACATTAGGTTGATAAAGGATTACATGCTTTTATATGAAAGTTTTCAAATGCAATAACATCATCATTAAAATTTTACCACGCCAGACAAAATGGAATGAGACGTTATAGCATTTATTTATTCAGACCACAAGCTCATCGTTGTCAGCTAAAGTTAAAGTAATCTTTCAGTTAAATTCTGCGGAAAATTTAAATTGACTGTTGGGATACAAAGCGATCCATTTTCAGGAATATTTTATGGAAAATAACATTAATTGTTTACATTATAATTAGAAAACGTAAACTTGCTAAATGATTTAAGTTGACAAACACATAAAACGCGCTATTTAGTTACATAAAATTAATTGGTCTTTTCCACTTTAACGACTTACACGAACTTAAAACTTTCTACGATTTATTATGCAGCAAAATAGATAAATCATTTTCCACGTGTGGTGATTTGTATGTGATACTTTTAACAAAGTTACCGAACTTGCATTGCGTGGAATATCTGTTTTAAAATGAATATTTTTCAAAAACCGTTACTGTCATAAAATTGCTTTCTAAAAACAAATTTTGTTTCGTATTATAAATTTCCTTATATTTCTGAAGTTTCTTTGCGATGGTTTTTACGAATTAATTCAAAATAAAATTAAATATAAAATAAAGTAAGTATTGACTGAGTCAATATTGATATATATCTACAGCTTTACAGTCTATTTACAAAAAAACTTTCTACGTATATTGACTTTTTTAACATTCGTTTTAGTAATTTACCTTTTGTAAAGAACGTTAAATATTTAAATAAACTTTTAAATAAATTTTACTTTTAGTTACTATATTCTTAGGTTTGATATAAACAATTTAACGTTAATTTTTGTAAAAAGAAAAAATTTTTTTGTTTAATCTTTTATCATGCAAGTAAAAAGACGAGATTACTGACGTTTTTCATATATTCAAATAGAATGTGGTTTAGGTTCCAATAATTTTTTTAATGTATTTCAGGTAAGTTCATACTTGCTACATTCTTGCAAAAACTAGTGTGATCTCTAATTGTAGTTCTATTATGTGTATCGCAATTAAATTTCATTTATAAAGCAACAAACATTCGAGTTCAGTTTTTTCTTTAAACAAGTTTCTAACTTTCAGCGACAGCAAAAAACTTCCTAATGTGTGGCCCTTGATCGCCGAGAGCAATGGATAGTAAAAAAAACTATAGATTTGGTAATTTTAGCCAGACCTTTTAAGCTTGTTTCTATTTTTTTTTGTAAACCAAAACAAGAAATTTAACTTGGCCTTGACGGTTTGTAAATTCCTAAATAATATAATAAGAACCATCAACATATTTTGATCACAACTAAAACCTTAGGAACAAAAAACAAAGAAAAACAAAGTATCTCATGTTTGACTATAAAAGTAGTCACGTATAAATTATGATTATTGTAAATAAAAAAAAAATTGATATTAAAATAAAACACTAAATTAAAGAAAATGCTCGTCTTTTTCTTCTTCAGAACTTTCTTCTTCTTCATCTGATGAACCTGTATTTACCTCAAATGACAAAGTTTCTGCCGTCTCATCAAGTAATCCATCACGTTCTCAGATTTCATTAGCCACACGTTCATCATGTAGACAACATTTTTCCCAATCCGATACATTTATCTCTGCAAATTCATTTCGCACTAAATTTTAGATTTTACTGTTACGTTGAGATACATTGTTTATCGCAACTTTACGCTTTGCCGTATAAGCTCAATAGGATTAAGTTCGCTGTAATACGGAGACAAACGTAACACATTATGACCATGTTGTTTTAATAACTCATCAACATAATATGTTTTATTATATAGCAAAATTTAGAAAACATATCAAAACCTTTTCTTTTAATGCTGTTTGGCAGGTTTTTTTGGGTTACTCAGCGACAATTTTTGATTTTTTTTTATATTAACTAAACCCACCGCCTATCTGACGTGATGACGATTAATTTCACCATACTTGTGCTTCTTGGGTTTGTCTTTTTCTTTATGTTCACATTAATGAACTGGGACAACGACTGGGTACAATCTTCTCTTATTCATCTTTTGACGGCCTTGGTGGTAAATTTAGTCAATTTTCGTTTCTCACTTTCTTAATTTTTTAATCTTTGTAGGTTCTTGCTTATTTGATTTGAGACGACGTTTGTAATCTTGTGTCTTACTATTTTACCATTATTTCTTATGGCGTGTAACAAATACAATTCTTGCTTAAGTATTTTCTATTTGTTTTAAATTTTGTGTGGTCTTGTTTTGTTTTTTCTCTCATCGGGTTATATTCTCTTTCAGTTTTGTAAATACGTTTGTTTAGGTCTACTGTAGTGCGTTCTGTTTTTGAGTAGATTTTTTGTGCTTCTGTAACAAGCACCGGGAAAAAACAAAATAAATTTCGATTTTAGTTAATTTAAAGTTAGAAAATAAATAGCTAGTTTTCTTAAGAAAAATAAATATTTTATTCAAAGTAGAACAATTTGTTATTGTAAATTTTTAATTATAGAATAAAGGTTTCAGGCTGCTCGTGTCGGTAGTGTTAATAATAAGTTGTACAGTGTAAATAAAAGGAGTATCAGTGCTAATTGCATATGATTGTGAAAATATTAACAATGACTACACAGTAGTGTCAATCCAAGACATTTCCCCCTGCCTAGATGAACAACAATCTTACAGTAAAATTCCCACAACAGCAATGGTGCTCCAACGCAACGACTTTGAACAACAACGAGTCTTAGCTTGCTTAATAGAAGTCACCAGAATTATACAACATTTATGGAATGCACAGCCACACTTTAACAGTAGCAGATGGTGTTTCAAATTTCATTTATTTTATCGGAAGAGAAGAATGTCAAAATATACATCGATTTAAAACAATTAGGCTTTTTAATCAATTGGTAAGAAATATTAAACCAAATAGAACAACAACAGCACCATTAAGAATTATGGTAACGCTATAAGACGATAGCACCTGTGAAGGTACTTCATAGCACAAAAATGACCATACTTGGACAAAAGTAATTATGGTAGTGGCAGTAAAAATCCATACTCGGGATTATTTAGCAACAGTAAAACTCAGTGAAAACGAGCTCAGTTTAATCAACGGGGTAACGTGCAGCTATGTGAAAGGATGATGCATGGATTTCACGTGCGGTGAAACGGTATGGAATTACTCCCGCAGCAATCATCGTTAACAAAAACCACCCAAAAGACCAAATCTTAGTAGTAGAACAAGACGACAAAATCTATGCGCTTTCTCTTATCAAAACCCTTTCCTTATGCGGATTTCATGTCTGGCAATCCGAACATCCCAAATTATTGATAATCTTAAATCACAACCACACAAATGTACAACCAAAGATCCAATTAATTCCTCAAAACACGGACATGCTTAGTTATATAAACAGCAAATTACTGTACATTGAACAAGCATATAAGCGTACAACCAGTCAGCTGTACACAAACACAGTTCACCGAAAATGTCTTCTTCATCGCGAGCTAATAAAAAACCGCTTACATCTTGCCCCCACTTCACCAAACAACCATAAACAACTACTCAAAATTTATGGCACCCATCACGCATTTAATCCAAGATCATGCTGAACAAGTAGCGTGTAGTATTTTAACACCACCAATGTTTAATATCAATCAATGGGAAATGGGTAGGACTTACCCCACAGTCAGTAGAAAAAAATCCGCCACCGGTGTTAGGCGTGGAAGAAGAGGAAGAATTAAAATTCAAAACAATACAACCTATAGGAGTCAGTGGTCTATACACAGAGAGAAATGCTGTATCACAATTTTGCACAAGATTGTGCATAACTGTATTGTTGATGATATTACTACAATTGTTTATATTTATACCATAGGCTTGCACGCACACATTTCATACGTTTGGATAAATAGGTTATGAAGTTTTATTTGACAAATTGTTTGAAAAATATTATAAACTTTAGTATGTTTTGTATTCGACAACAATGTGCTAGTATTTTGCACAATTCTGTTTTAGTTTCTCGTACAGCTTTGACAATATATATTACAATAAGATTATGCAATTCTTTTAAACTCGGAATAAAGAAAAAAATTGAACGATAACGATAAGCGATAAGGCGTTGTATGTAAAGACGCTGATGTTGACACTTACAGAGCGCATGCAGAGCGTCGAAGTAAACAAAGTTCTCGGAAAATATGTGAACTAACTTTAAAAATTTGAAGCGATAAATGTTTCAACCAATCACAATTAGCAAGTACGTCCGCTTGAAAAAATGTCTACAATCAAAATTCCTTGATTGCGTTGGGTTTGTTTACATCTTTACTTCCTGTTTTCTGAAAAATTCGTAGTTATTTAGTTAGTTTTTGTCAAGACTTTTTGAAACGCTGTTATATGAACAAGGTAAGTGTATTTATAACATTTTTTAAGTGTAACCTTTGTAGCTTAACCTCATTCATTAGTATAAATTCTGTATTTAATTCCAGCGTTAATTCTACGAACAACAGCTAATTTCTGATGGAGATTTTCACATTACTTACTTTCTGTATTGTTTCAGCTGTTATTTATCAACATGAAATCTAAATCGAAGAAAACCATTCATTCCGAAACAAGAAACATTATTATAAATGTTGTGAAGTTTTTCGATAAACTCCCTTTAGAGAAGGCAACCAAACTAGCAAAGCAACCACATTTATAAAAAAATCTGGAGTGAATCGATAACAAGAAGTAATGGAATTTTAAGATATCCTTCGAAGAAAAAAATAAGGATATAAAATAAGTATACCATTTAAATATAAATAAATAATGCTCTTAAGATTTGTATCGTTTTATTGACAATTTACCCAATATATGTTGTTTTTAAGTAAATAACATTTAACCAAGATGCATAAAGTTGTACAATAAAAAGCTAAACGAAATAATAATAATTTGCACAATATTGTGCAAAATTAACCAAAGAGAATATGGATCTAGATAACGTAACGCTATTAGACATTTACATACCATTGGGTAAAAATACTTCAAGCACAGTTTTAAAAAAGTATCACAACATTGTGCAAAACTTTACTATCCGTTTTAGATCAGTTTTTAAACAAATTGTGATACGGTGCAATCAATTTGAAATATAAAAATTGTATATATATTTTGAAAAAAAACGGTACAATTTACCCTACACAAATGAATGCAATAAAACTGCACAAATTGGTCTTGTCACTTTTTCAGACCCAATTTGTGTACTTTTGATTAACAATTGTAGATAAAATATACAAACATTTCTCTCTGTGTACACACAAGAAGAGCTAGCAAAAGTTCAAAGAATATTAAACTTTGGAATAAGAAATAAGAGGGCAGCAGTAGAAACAATGCTAACGCTCAAACTAAGTGGTAATACTAACACAGACTACCAAAGATATTCAACTCTACATCTGTTTAATACGGCAAAAATTAAAAAGATTGCTCGAAACACATTACAATATATTTGGGGATGGTTCACCGACATTGGCATGTTTATGAGCGAATTAATCGGAGTCTACGCAGCGTTCAAAACCTTAAAGTACCTATTGGGAGTAATGATAAATGGACTTGCAATCTATAAAACTGTAGGCTGTGGCCTGCAATTGTTAGCTAGTATCTGCAACACCGTAGCTGTATGGATCGTCCACAAATATCAAGCAGTGTACAGAAATACTGATGTAGATGCGCAGCTCAATGAACATCAGGATCAGCCAACATGTGCATCCACAAGTACCTTAGCCCACCATACACAACGACCAAACACGGTAGAAGCGTCGACAACCTCATTGGCTCCAACATACCCCAACATCGATCAATGGACATCGACAATGACTTCGTCTTAAACAGAGTTTATTGTGGGAATTTTTTTTTAAACTTTCGACGATAAGAACAAACTCATAAGAGTCTAAAATTTGTTATAAGAAGTAGGAGAATTAAAAACATTATTTAAATTAGATTGTAGAAATAGAGGGAAATTGTCACTTCTAAAAAGAAGACAAGTTTATAAGAACTTACATTCTTTTTAAAATAGGAGAGTTATACGTAAACAACAGGAAATTTAATATTGAATTTCACATCTTATTGGAAATTAATTCTTACAATGAATTTAAATTTTTAAATTAAAATTGAAATTTATTTTGTTTTTTCCCAGTGCTTGTTACACTTCGCTTTAGTCTAATCTAGAGGGAAATTTGTAACATTACAAAATTTAAATTGGATATGACGTTTTCGAAAACTGTCCATCCTAGCGTTTGGATCTATGAAACTGGTATAAATCGAAGCGTTCTATTGAGTTGTTGTGATGGTGGCGTGAATTGGCGTCAGCGCGGGGGATTTCTTCTTTGCATTTCGAGTAAATTAGTCATGTTTGGTGATTTTTTGTTGGTAAAATTTCACGCTGTTCTTATTTAGGGAATTTAAATAATTATCATCTTGGGGAATTTGGCCGCAACCAGCGGCCCATATGGTATTTAACAAATTATTTTATTCTTTTTGCTAATTACTTATTTTAGTGTCTTTCTTGCTTCCTGCTTTATCTGTCACCGATGATTGTAATTATATTTTCGAGAGTGTAGGATGCAGCATATGCGGTAACGACCTCTTAAACTTTCCAAAACTAAGAGGGTGGTAGTCTCTTGCATCCACTTTGTTAGATACCTGGCTCCTATTATTTTAGGAATCGGTTGAGTTTTGACTGGGTAGGAACAGGGACCCTCGACTATTCTCTGATCTGAGCATAATCATTGTAATCTATTGTCGGACTGTGAAATCTCTATGTCAGTTCTTTTTCTTTTCTTTCTTTCTTTTTGACATGGTTTAAGCAAAAAAAAATACTTTGTTACATACTGAAAATGTCGTTTAGTTATGAAGTTTTTTAATAAAATTGCTTCTAAATACAAAGTATTATATCACCAATAAAGTACCATAATTAATTTCTAATTAAAATATTACGAATTGTTGTTTTATTTTTATATTTAATGTTGAATACCTTCTGTCATAATACTTAATAATAGTTCTGGCGTAGCTGTACCAAATTTGAAAATAAATTTTTATTTCAAGATACACGATAGTGATCCATAACAATTGAAATAAACTGTTCTCTACGTTAACGATGCGGAAGTTTTATCTTTGTATTAGTTCTTTTGGAGATACGCACACTTGTTGGAAACTCAGCGAAAGATAGCCGTGCTTTGCCGTCTAAATGTTCGATGGGCTTTATACACAAAGCACTGTACAATACACACAAAACGAAAAATAAATAATGTTCTTATAAATTAAAATAGGGAAGGTTTTATACGCTAAAACTTCAAAATTATATCATAAGTAAGTGTTAAATAGCGTAGTCGTTATAATCTAAATTTAAATTGTCAAAATACCGGGAACAGAATTACATCAAAATGATACGGCATTAAACGCAATGAAAAAAAAAATATTTTGTATTTTTAATAATCTAAATGTTTTGTGTTATAATTATTAATCTAAGAAAATAGTCTTACATAATAATTGGATTAGAAAAGTTATCTCTTATGATTACATTTATTTTTCGTATTAAGGTATCCGCTATAATTAATTCTTTGCTTATCTAATTATCTTTTGTGTGAATCGTTTTTACTTACAGCGCACACTGTTTAACAAAATACCTTATTCTTTTAAATTTTTTATATTTTTATTTATCTATTTGTTTTCCTTTGATCTGTTGTGTTTAAACTAACTAAAGTTATTACTTATTAAACAAATTGTAATTGGCATTTTATGAATTCAGCTGTTACCTAATTTAGTATTATTTAAACTCGTTGGTATTTTATTAAAAGGATAATTAAAAAAAATACATAATACCGCCAACGTTTATTTAGATGTATTATGTTACATTATTTTAATTCTACGTTTCAAAGACCTCTTTAAAAGCTGGAAACGTAATATGAGAATTTCGAACAAGAAAGGTTGCGCTTGATGTTTGGATTACACCAAAATTGATAAAAACGCGCAATAAGAAACGAAGACATTTTCTTTATAACAAAAAACTCTTAAAAACCTTTTAACGATTTTCTTATTGTTGAATACGAATAATTTTTACCATAATTCTATATCAGAATCTAGTCTCAAAACAGCCGAAACATTTATATAAAATAAATAACCTAAGCAAAGATTTGTTTGTATAAAATGTATTTTGTAATAATCATTACGTAAACTAAATGGACTATTACAGTAAAGGACAGCTTAGTATCATTCTTTTTTGTAATGGGCTTATCCCTAAAGTTATCCTTTAGAGTTGAACGACTATTATCAGCGTACTAATGACAAAGCTGTAGTACACCTTTTGTGACATTGTTAAGAGTCTTCAATACCACGGCTGGAAATAGCGGAATTGGCGCTACGCTCGTGTCTGTTTATGTCTAAACTAAATTATGTATAGTACTAAAATTCAATTTTTTACCAAGAAGAAGCTTTATTGCACCTTTATATAACAACAAAAATACGTTAAACTTTAAAGAAGTTATAATATAATACATGTAAATAACGCAATTTTAAAGTTATGTTTGGATTTAAATCCAGCTTATATTAAAGCATAAATATAAAATCTGTTCCTATAAACAAGTGTTGTAAATCTTGGTTTGTGCAAAAATATTTTTTGTTTATGGTTTTCTATTCTAGATTAGTCAAAAACAGGCACGAGCGTACATGCTACAACAGCCAAAATCGCTGTAAAGTGTCGCCGTCTACGTTCCATCTATCAACTACCCCCTCCTACAGTTTATGCTGGGTGCGGACAGAGGGTATTTCATAGTTTCTGTATGAATATAGGACAACCCCCCGCGAATACAGCAGAAACTATTCGTCTGGTATTGAAGACTCTTAAACACAAATAAAAATTACTGTTTGATTCCCAATTTTTAGCTTAAAATTTTCTTTAAATATTTACTAAACGTTTAGGAGGTACTTTCGTCAAACATTATTCCGGATTAACTAATTTTACACTGATCTGTTTATTTAATGTAGCATCATCTCCTCAAGCTTTTAAGTGTTTCTATTTGTACATCAATTTAAAATTTATCATTAATTAATTTATATACTTTTGCTTGATCAACACTAAAATGCAATCACATAAGCTAAATATATAAAAATGTATTTTTTGCTTAAAAAGATGTCAGTTCCACTACATTAATTAAAACTGAAGTACAAAAAATGTTTTTAAAAAAATATTAATTAATGAAACAAAGCGCGTATGAATTTATTTTAAACTATAATGGGTAGAGTTTAAGATTGATTAAATTTTATTTCTTCGGAAATATCGTTTAGGTCAGGTCAACGAGCTGTTTATAGCCCATTGGGACATTATTGGAGGTTCTTGCGTGTATTTTCGTTACTTTTTCTTCTTTCTATGTAGAGTTATCCCAATTTTTTTGGTTAAAATATCTTTTAGTTTTTTGTAGCTTAAGAAAAATTAAATCAAAATCAAAGCTAAAGATTGAGTTTCAAACTGTATTTAATTATATTTTGGTATAGATAAATAAACGAAACGACAGTTTTGTAGTTTTATTGGATTATAAATTGTGCTTTTAGGAAATTATTTCAAGAAGTTTGCGTAAAGATATTTATTTCTTTAATTTTAAGCTTTTGTAGCAATAAACTGAAATAACTTTATGAATATAAGTTTGTGGCAACAAGGATAAAAACTGAGTAATTATTACTTCATCAGCAAGACGGATGTACATTTTATAGAGTAAAATTGTTCTGTTATGTAAAGTTTGTGCAAACTGAAAAAAATGTGTGTTAATAGGTATTTAAATAATAACTTTTTATATATAAAATTTAAAGTTAAATTTCATTTCATTGTTGTTTGTTAGTTCAGCTAATGTATTGTAGAACCAAACAAACGGACTGTCTCATCCAAGAGCGGCTAACGTTTATACTTGTATCTAACTCATAATAACAGTTAACAGAGATTTCTCTACTTAGACGAACTAGATGTTGCTACCAAACTTCGTAATGTCTACACTTAGAATTATACGACTAAGATAAATGGGATTAACATAGAACGTCATCACATTTTACGAAACATTCAATTTAAATACCAATAGTACAAACATTTACATAGCATATAATTGTTTATATTTTTTATAGTATATTTTAAATAATCAGTTAAAAATAATATGGCAAAGCATAACTTACTATTTTAGTGTGCAAGATGTAGATAGAGAAGTCGCTCAAAAACTACTTTATTTTATAAACAGAAATGAACATGAACTGATATTATTTGATAAAGTAAATGTTAATCGTATGCAAAACTAACGGTACTCTACCGACGCAGCTTCTTTTTTTTAACTGCGCTTTTTTCTCCCCATTTATGGTTATGTCTCTACACAACCTTTTTAAGTATCTAAGAAACGACTTAAAAACTTGACCTTCCGTCCACTTCTAATAGTGTGGGTGGTGTGTTGGTTTTAGAGAAGTTGGTGTGTTGATACGGTAGGCTCAACAAAAACTTCTTGTGATAGATTGACTACTGTATTGGTGCCTGCAGACAATGGAACGAGTGATTCTGAATTTTTGATGAACGCAGGTTTGAGTCGATCAATATTTTGGATATCTTTTTATGATAGCATAGGGGCCTTCATATGGTTTTGGTAGAGATGTCTTGACTTTGTCGACACGGATTCGGTGTACGAATGGCTGTTGGTCGATGTGACGTGCTAACTGGATCAGTCAGAGTTGGTTCATAAATTCATTAAGTTTTTTAAAAAAAATTGTCTTCTGGTATTGTTTAAGTTGGATATAAAAATTACATCCAAACGTTAATTCTGTAGCTGTAGAAACGTTTACATCTTCTTTGTAGGCTGTACGTAACTGAATAACACTAACGGCAGTTTTGATACCAAATCAGATGATTCCTGGACCATTAAGGGAGCCGTTAAGGTACGGTGAAAGCGTTCGACGATTCCGTTTGCTTGTGGATAATATTCGGTTGTTTGGATGTGTTGTATTCTAAGTAGCTTGTTAAGTGATGATTCAAACTACCGTTTTTTATCAGTTGTAATGCAAAGCGGAATGCCAAAGCGTGAAATCCGGTTGGTGATTAGTTTGTGGGCAACTACCTCAGGGGTTTGATCAAGAATTGGCACTGCTGCCGGCTAACAAGTATAGCGTTCAATTATGGTTAAACAGTACTGTTGGTTTTATGATGTCAATAGTTATATGTTCAACAATCAGGAAATTCATATTGACCCAATAATGAATGATTGTGACGTGTCGCTTTTAATGATTGGCAAGCGGTACATGACTTCACAAACTTATTAACATATTTGTTAATGTATGACCACACAAATTGTTGTCGGACAATCTTGTCTGTTGTTTAAATCCCAGGATGTGAGAAACAGTACAGTTGTCGCAGTATTTTGTTTTGAATAGTAACTGAAACAAAAGGATGAATATTCTGCGACGAGATATCGGCTCAATTTTTTTAAATTTGAATCTGAAAGGTTAATTTGCATAAAGTCTAGCGCTGAATGCGATTGCAACAAGGTCTGTTCAATATCTGTCGAAAATTGACTGTTAAAATCCAGCTGTCTACTGCGCCGTGGATTTTCTTTTTACATCTGCTATTGGCGTTTTCTTGAGTTGAAAAGCAAACATTAGAAATTTTTGATTGGTGTATATAGTGAAGTTTTGGCCTTAGCACATATGGCAAAAATGTTGAATTGCTTGGTAAATTGCGGTTCATTTGCGATCGTAAGCGAAATATTTACATTGTGCTTCGGTGAAAACTTTGCTGTCGACATGTTGATGGAGTACGGCACCTGCACAATAGTCAAAAGCATCGGTATAAAGAAAGTGTCAAATAAGTGTTTTTGACCGAATAGGAAAGACTGGCACATCTGGCTAGCTGATATTTACATTCATCGAATGCTTTGATAATTCCATATGATAAGTGTTTTGTCATTCTTTTTATTGTTATGGATTAGGCATGTTGGTTTAGAGAAGCGAGGAAACTTTTTAGTTTTTTTGTTTTCTGCAAACCAACACGAGTAATGTCTTTGACCTTGGAAGATATTGGTTTAAATTCGTGTGGTGTGATCGTGTATCCTCAAAAATAAATTTTAGGATTACCAAATTTACATTATTTAATTTTTAAGACTAGTTTATTGTCAGATAACAATTTAAAGACAATGCGAAGATGTTTAGTGTATTCATCTAGTGACGAGGAAGCATGCCAACGTACTTGAAGAGTCCAAACAGTGTAATTACTGTGGTTTTTGTATGTCATCTGGGGTCAATTAAAACTTGATGAAATGCGCGTTTAAGGTCCATGGATGAAAATATAGTTTTTCATTAAAAAAATTTGCAACATTTGAGATGAAAGGCTGTATACCTATCTTTTACGGTTTTTGTGTTTAAAAATAGGTAATCATCACAAATTCGCCATCAACCATTTTTTTTTCTTGTGACTTAGATTGGACTAGACTATGGTGACTTTTTCATCAAGTATTCAAACTGTGCTTTAGCTACAGAGATACTTAGTTTTTTGGGTCTGTTTTGTGTACTTTCATTCATTTGTTGTACAGTTCGCAATTAAGGAAACAACGCTTATTTTTATGTTGCTTGTTTTCGTACTTTATCTGGTAGCAACATTCTTGATAGGATTTTGTTCGTTTGTGGCCTGATGGCTGATCATATGACTCAATACGATTTCAGCAGTAACCATTGTGATTTCGATTTGGTAAGCCGGAGGTGCACAGGGTTTATAGCTTTTCCAATTCCCTCGTCAGGTTATCAAGTTTTGACATCACAGAATTATTATTTGATATTGCATTCGTGTTAGTATTAGTTCATTCTAGATATTTTCAAATCTTGTTTGCTTGTTCGACGAGTTATTCGAGCCTCATTGTTGGAGTATTGCGAGTTGATAATTCTGTGGCCAGCAAAGTACCTGTAATGCGGGGGATCTATCAAAAAAAATATTGCAAAGATATTTTTTGTGGTGGAATGTATTCGTTATGGTTTTCTGTGTGTGTGGCAGAAATTGCGTATGTTGGAATAAGGGCCCGACTGTGAAATTGCTTTACTACTATCTCAAAGGACTCGAGCAAGTTTATTAAACTTAATTAAAATTAAGAATTAAAGGTCTTATTTGCTCTACATGTGTATAGAAGATACTTCTTCCTCAAACTCGTTTGCAAGTTTCTGATTGTGCTTAGTCTTCTGTTTCTAATCGTTCTCCTCTATTTCACTGACGTCGCAAACGTCGTAAATGTAAATTTTTTTTGGCAGTAGGATTTTGACTTTTGGCTATTTTTTTGGATTTGACTGTAGATTTTGCAATTTGGTTCGTTGACTATGTTAGCGGTATTTTGTTGGTTATAGCTGAGATGCTATCCATTTGTTTTTTATAATTTTTGCGCAGCTGAATTTCTTTTTTGCTTAAGTTTCTAGTAAGTTTTTTTGTGTTTTTTTTCTTAACCGTCTTACTTTGGAACAGATTATTTTTCTATTTGTATTACATCCGTTTAGTCGGTCATTTTGAGATTGGTAAATCGCTAGTAGAACTCTCACTTTGGTTTTAGTTTAGTTTTTCCTTTTCTTTTGGGTTTTTTATTTCGCTTGTTATCATAAAACTTTTGCTGTAAACTTCCTATTTAGAACAACCATTGGTACACAATTGTTTTATGGCTAACTGTGTTATCTTTTCTTTTTTTTTTATATATATTTTGGGCGGTTGGTTAAGCATTGAAGGGCATTTATTTTCAAGTTTTTTGTGAGCAATACATTCTTATATGCTTATATGTTATGTTGTAGGTTTTGTGCGTTTTTCGCGTAGATAACTACATTGTCTACAAATAGACTTTTCAATTTTTGTTTTATTACCATATTCTTTATCTTACATTTAGTTTTCATACTTTATGCTGTATTTCCTTTAAAATATCATCCAATACTAAATTGAACAATGCAGGGCTAAAAACCCCACCTTGTCTTAGCCCCTGTTTAGTTGTGAACTCTTCCGATTGTTGGTTACCTGTTCTTACATAGTTTTTTGTCTTGTCGTACAGGCTACAACTAGCATTACATTTTGTCAGTTTACCATTTACACTATCAAATGCCTTTTCTAGATCAATGAAGGCTATGAATATATTGTCGGAGTTAAATTTTTCTGTTAGTTGTTTTACTATTGATATGTAGTCTTGTATTAATCTTCTTTTTGTAAAGTTACATTGAGCTTCTTCTAATCGGTTTTCTGATTTCTTCTTTAATCTTACTTCTAAGATACTTGCATATGTCTTTGCTATTATTGATAGCATAGTAAGTCCTAAGTCCTAAGTCCTATGTAGTGGCAGTATTACTCTCCAATTATTGAGAATCTTTTCTTCGTGCTATGCTTTATTGAACAGTGATGTTAGGACTGCAATACCGTTGTCTAATAATCTTATCTTTGCTTTCTAAAGTTTTTCCATCTTTTGCCCTTATATGTTTACGTGTATGCGCTTTTTTTACGCGGCGATTTCTATTCTTTATAACTGTCATATTTTTTATCAGTTCTATTTCTTAAATATTATTTCATTGTACCAACTTGGTTGCTTCTGTCTTTTAGTCCTATTTTTAATTCCGCATACTTCTATTGTCTTTATTAATATTTTTTTAATACTTTTTCACATTTCTTCCAGTGTTAAATTATCTATATCATTGCGGATTTTAGTCATCTCTTCTTTAATTATTGTATTATATCTTCTTTCTGTCTCTTGCTCTTCTAATTTATGTTTTAATTTTTACCTTATTTATATTTAAACTTTTATTCTTCTTAGTAAATTCGTTTTAATATACTGCTTATTTATTTTTAAACTTTTATTCTTTTTAGTAAATTCGTTTTGATATACTGCCTGTATTTTTAATTTAGTTTTTTTTTTCCAAATGTTCTATCTATTATTATATAGTCTATACTAGATTTCTCCTTCCTACTTATTGTTTTCCTTGTATATTTATGTATTTCCTTATGAGCCAAGAAGGTGCTCGTTGTAACCATATTGTTCTGAATACAAAAATTTATCAATCTTGTATCATTATTAATTCTAACGTTTTCTTTGCGTGCTTCTATTACTTTGCCTGACCCATAATTCTTCTTCCCCACTCTTCCATTTAGGTTTTCTATTATTATAATTATTTCTTTACTTTTTTCAGTTGTTTCTGTTGATTTCTCCCAAAATTCGTTTTTTTTTCACTTTCCATCTTCATTTGGTCCATAAACCACTACCAAAGTTGTATTTGTTTATGTTTCCTTTTCTATCTCTATTTTTAATATATTTTCAGATATCGCCTTCCATTTATTTATATATTTTATTTTCTCCTTTTTAAATAAAACTACAGAACTTCTTTTGCTCTTTGTGTAATATCTACACCACTATATATCTTCCTTTTCGTTCCTTTTTTTCATTTCTGGTATATATCCCAATCTGCTTTATCAAATTTTTCAACCAGTTCAATTTCTTTTCCTGTCTAGACTCTTTGTATTTCTAATACTTATTTTCTAGATTACTGTTTTTTGCTTATCTTTAATGTTACTTTTTTAGCCAGTTAGTTCTTTTTTTGCATTCTTAGTCTCTGTTATGTTCGTTATCTTGGCTACTGTCATTTTATTAACTTTTAGTTTCTTTTTAAATTATTGATTATTGGTGTATCTTTCTTTTTTATCTCTTTTAGTATGATTTTTACCTTGTTGCACCTCTATTTCCATTGATTTACGTAAGCCCAGCGTTAGACCCTGAACTACTATATTTTTCTTTTTTTTTTCCTTTTTCAAAATGTTTCAGTCCATTGTAACTCTTTTTTTATTTTGATCTAGTCCTGTTTTATATTTTTATTTTTCTTTTTCAATTGTTTATTTTCAAACTACCAGAGCAGACTGGATAAACATTTTCAATCAACTTTCTGACAAAATCATAATTGAAGGTGATTTTACATCCCTCAGTCTAAAATTAAAATATAGCTGTCGTTAAAAGATAATTATATAAAACAAAAAAAAAGTGTTTAATAAAAACATTAGTTAGTTTTTTTTATATTTTTGACTAATGATGTACATGTACTAATTTTTCCGAATCAACATTCTTTATCTCTCCACATATTTTGTATGTTATTTATTTTATTGTTTGCTTCTATAGTGTTTATTTATTTATTTTTATTCTTTTAAAATACAAATTTTATTCTTGTTTTAATCGTTTATGTATAAATTTGTAAAAAATAATTTAAAATTATTTATCAGTATGCGTAAAATTATAAATAGAAGACGTAAGATTGCGATTATGTCTACATGTTCAATATGTTTGAATTTTATTATTTTTAAAAACTGTATCGATTTTGTTTGACGTTGTTTTGCGATATTGTGATAGATGGTATAAAGTTATAAGTTAGAAAACTTTTTGATTAATTTTAGTTTAACAGTTTACTTATTTTTTTTTAGTTGTATTAATTGTAGTTACGGTAAAAGTAATTGAGAATGTTTTTATAAATAAGGTAGTGACAACTATAAGTAATTTATAGTAGTAGTTTATTTAAAATTTTATTTAAATAACTATCTTAATGTTTTTATAAATATAATTTTATTGTAAATCAGAAATCTATAAATAAAATTGCAATATATTTTAATCAGTGTGTTATAAATTCAAAGTAAATTTAAACGTTAGTTTTAATCCATTTATTATAAGATTTGTTAACTTTTAAGTTTTTGAGTTAAATGACAAAAAACAGGCCAAAAATATCAAAAAGTTAAATAAGTTAAATATTGATGATATATTAATTACATAAACTCTGTAGTTAGTGTCTAGTTCTATAAAAACAAAAATTTCACATATTTTTTTTGCTGGAACGTATTGTTAATATTTTATTTTTATATAAATCGATTTCTAATAGTTTAGAAACGAGAAAAGAGTTATCTTAGCATAAAGGTTTTTTATAACTTAACATGTATTGGGAAAGGTAGTAAGCACAAAAACGGATTATCAATGAAAACTTATACAAAAACACTACAGCAATAACTAATATTTTATTAAACTTGAAAAACTACAACAAATTTATGTGCAAACAGGACTACAATATTAGAGGATGTAAAGGAAACCATCAAAAGACTAAAAAACAGCAAAGCTCCGGGAAATGATAGTATACCCAAAAAATTACAAAAATATGGGAAAGAGATAATATCAAATAAAATACACAAACTGGTTAAGGTGATCTGAAAACAAAAGAATCCCAAAAGAATGGAGCAAAACAATAATAATTCCATTATACAAAAAAAAAGGATGCCAAAAACTGCATCCACTACAAGGGAATTACCTTACTAAATACAACATATAAAGTGTTCACATACATATTGAAAGAAATACTACAAACAAAAACAGAAGGAATAATACAAGATTGCCGACAAGGACTTAGATCGGAAAGAAGCACAACTGATGCATTACAAATTATGGAACTAGTATTGGAAAGAAAGTACGCTCATAACATCGAAAAATATGACATTGAAGAACACAGAAGCAGGAGTACAGATTAATGGAACAGCAACAGAATACGACAAAATAGTCAGAAGACTGAAGAAACATTAAACTTAATCCTGAAGAAAATAATGTAAAAAGTAAAATTACCAGGAACAATCAGTAACAAAAGCACTCAAGTTATTGCATATGCAAACGACGTGAGTGTGATTAGCAGGACTAGAAAAAAATGGGAAAACAGACAAAGAAGCAACAGACGTCAAACTACATATCAATGAAGAAAAAACAAAATATATGACAAGTACTGTAGGTTACGTCCTCCTTTTATATTTAATGAATAAATCGGTTAAGAATACTCTTCACTAGGAGGGGCAAATTAAACTACTTTAGGTTTTTTATATGGCGACGTTTCGTGCAATCATGCGTGCACTTCTTCAAAGTTAGTTTATAAATTAGAACAAAATGAACGAACTTATAATAAACTCTAATGTATGGTGAATTGTACAGTTATTATAAATTTTAATTGTCAGAAACTGTTTGCTTAAATTTTTGTGTTTCAAATTGTACTTCTACAACATTAAAAGTTTTTGTTTCTTAAGTACTACCAATGCTGCTGCTAATTCCACTTTTTCAACCTGTTGAAGTTGAAGGTTTGATGACCGTAGATGTTGCGAAATGTTGTAAAAGCTTTTGTGCAACTTCGAACTTCTGCTTCATTGTAGCATCGATATAACCTGCTGACAATTTTCAGCTTCCATGCTTTTTAATTGTTACTAAATCTTTACCACCTTTAACTTATTTAGAAACTGAGCTACGTTGAAAATAATGGCTTCTATAATCTTCGGACGTAGATAAATCCAAAAATATACCAATGTTTTTTGACATTTAGCCTATTTTATATATACATATTGGTATAATGCTACATTTTCCTTCCTGATATGTAAGAAAATCCCGATCGTGTGGTGTATGTGCAGATTAAAACTGATATTCTTTTATTAAATTTAGCAAAGTAAATTAAGTTATTACATTCCCTTTTGAACATTATTTTTGATTGTAAGAATGCATGCAATGATTGAATCTATTTTAAACTCAATATCATTAATACTTAACATCAGCTCAAGCACCCAAGTATCCCATAATTAAAGAATTTCGAAAAGTGCACACATGTTGTACATATCAATGAAGTTAAACTGGTTTTTATTAATTTTGGCACTGATTTTTATAATAATATGGATAGCCGATACTACAGTTTGCCCTTGACGTTTTTAAAGAAACCATTAGCGCCACTCATTGTAACAAAATGCTGAACTATGAAAACCAACTAAGTCCTATGTCGTCTCCTGGCCTCTATCCACGACTAGCAAACATCGGTAGTGGGGTGAGTATCAATTTCCGATTAAACAAAATAATCAATTACATTTCCAGGAAGCAACCAACCGCGGAGAAGGCTAGAATCAACCCAGAACTCCTATCGATATTAGAATTAGTCAGTGGCACATGTAAAAAAAAAAATAATAATGATGACAGCATATTCTCAAGTTTTCAATAAAACTACTCTGTATTAAA
Source organism: Aquatica leii (assembly GCA_035610365.1). Classification (NCBI taxonomy): domain Eukaryota; kingdom Metazoa; phylum Arthropoda; class Insecta; order Coleoptera; family Lampyridae; genus Aquatica; species Aquatica leii. The sequence goes on from CM069435.1 coordinate 71,028,188, forward strand.
TATCGTTTACTATATTAAGTTGTACAAGCAATAATAAATTATGAATTACAATTTAGAAAAAAAAAAACAAAAATGTATCCTGCACTTTGTATGATAAATGGTAATAGTATAGGTTTTGCCCACTAAAAGAAACACGCGCACGCGCGTTAACCTTTCTTTACTTAAGAGTGCTTAATGGTATGATTGTACGTTTTGACGAGTTATGTTTATAAATTCTTTTGGTGTTTGTTTGCGTTGTCTCAAGGTAAAAACGACTGTAAGAGTACCTAAGTTATTTCGAAATCAGCACTACGATCTCCCCCGCGGTGAAACGAGCAGATAAGGTCGTGCAACTTTTTCCCTACCGGAATTGCTAGTGGAACCCTGTGGTTGTTCTCCACGATGTTATTGAGGATTTCAATATTGGTACGATGTTGCTCTGTGTTTAATATCCGATTTATTAACCATAAGCAGAAGGTTCGTTTCGTACCACTATTTATTGTAAATTATAGCTGGCTAATGCCAGTTAGGAGTCTTATTAGCCTAGTTAACAAAATGCAAATAGCAGCCAACTAATTGACTTTATGCAGCTAATTATTTCACTCACAGGTAATGCAACAATCTTCTTTTAAGTACGTGTGAACAGGAAATCCTTCTTGATAGGCGTGATAATCTATCAATTGGTCACGAATAGGTCACTATACAAATTTGACCTGCATGTTAAGTTGCTTATATTTCGGCGTATGTATTTTTAAACTAGTTACATCATTACTAAGACAGGAACTAAAATATAGCACTTTTAAAATCTCCACGACATACATAAAACAACATTTGATGCAAGCAGCTATACTTTTTGTGACAGTTTAATTGTCAGTAAATTGTGTGATAAATATTAATATTTTACTAAGATATTTTCGAAATATGTCTACAAAGAAAATTGTTTAGACGCATCAGTAGTAGATTTTACTCTAGATTCTGATTGAAATATGTCTGTCATAGTTTCAATTGTATAATTGTTTATAATTTTCTTTGTAATTCTCAATTATGCGTTCGATCATTAAATCTACTTGACATTTTAAGCATGCGTGTTTTGGAATTTGCTAAACATAATTTTCAGATTTTTTTTTCAAAAAAACAGTTTCTATTTCCAATTATTTACACCCGTATATGCGAGTATTGGGCGTAGTATTTTCACTACTTTCGTGAAAGTTTTTATTGAGCGGTTTTTGGAGATCCACACATGTTCTATCAATTGTGGAGATAACAAAACTGGTTCATTTATTAGAAACGTCATTTGAGCAGTGGAAGGGCCATTTAACAAAATAACATAATTAGTTTGAGGGAAACCAAGCAAAATGTACTTTGAGATAACACATTCTTAAAAAAAATAAACTGTATGCATTATTTTTTTCTAATTTAATTCTTGTCATCTACGTTGTCAATCGTTTGCAGGTACGACTGTACGTACCTATCGGGTTGTTGTCACAATTAACCATACATTTTTTTGTGTGTAATATATTATTAAACGCATGCGCTTTGGTTTTCTAAACTATCGATGTTTGTATTTTTGTGTTATACTTTACAAATGTAAATTTATTTGCTGTTAGAATGTAAAAGTTAGACCGACAAGTCTAATTCTTTGTAGGACATGTTGCCTAACAGAAACGGGGCTTGCTTCAACAATTATTCATTGTGAAATCGACTTACGTTCTAGCGTTTGCTTAGATTTATGTAAAATTATTTCGTTTCTCTTTTCTAACCTCTCTTTCTGTGATAAAGTAGATATAGTAGTTGTTACAACCTGTGTTTTTGTCATTTGTCCTCTTTCAGCTTTAGATACATTTAATTTTTTACCGTTTTGACGTTTTTTTAATCTGTTTTATAATTTAGCAGCTTGAAACTAACGGTTCAATCACCGAATCAAACTGAGTTAGTTGCTGTTGTTTAAATTACAAAATAATTCTAGTAACAACTTAAGTGACTTAAAGAAAGTCAGTATTGCATTTCGATTCCATATAACACCAAAACTCATGTCAAACAAAAGAATTTTATTCAAGTGCTAGTTTGTTGTTTTGCTTCACTTGTTAGATATATAAATAATATTTATATTAGAGTAATTACAAAAAAATATCTACATTAATTATTAATACATAATATTACTGAATAAATTGGATATTTTAGGGCAGCATAAAAAAACAATAAATTTACTTACACAATATAATAGTAAACAGGTAATGTGCAATTTTGAATGAATTATGATCACTGAACAAATATTTTTTTAATAAAAAAAATATTTTATTTCGTTTCACGTTTTTTTAAGAATAAAAACTGTTGGTTTTTAAAAAATGAATGATTATAAAATGTATCAAAAATTGAATCATACGAATGTGAACAGTTTTATGTAGTAATGTTAATTAGTCCACTAGTCAAAAAATAATCTTTTGAGCTACCTATTACTTAGAATGTTATTCTGATAAACAGTTCAGTGGTTGTACTTCCTGAATATATTTTAATTATAAGTCTCATTAATTGGCGGATAACATTTAAAATAAATATTTTAATATTTTACACTGTTTTGTTTTTAGAAGGGGGTATTTCGAAAATTTAGATAACTTAATATCTGCTAATGTATGGGGCAAAACTTATTATTACGGTTAAAATCTATTGACAGTTAACGTTTAATAAGAGTTCAGTTTATTTTAAAAAATGCTTAGGCGTATAGGACAAAATGATTGTGTTGTAGAAACTCAAAGACGTATAGTTAGTCTATCAATAGAATCTTTCAAAGAAGAGATCTTGCAGTACTCTTTCAGTAAATCATTTTATTTTTACCAATATAATTTATAAGTAAGTAGTATATTATTAGATCTAATTAGCTGTTAATACGTTTAATAACTCATAAATGAAACCTGTTAGTAAGCAATAGGTGAGTCGCATTTATTTCAAATTTCAAATTTTTTTAGATTTTTTAATTGTGGCTTTGCTATTCAAAACAAGTATTTCTATTTAATTTAGAGACAAACCGTAATCCGTTTAATCCGCTGTCACAAAGCTAGAGAATTAGCTACTAATCGACCAGATGCGTCCCATGTTACAACACTCTGGCTCCAAATATTTATAGAGCTGGCTGACAATGAACGTTCTGTATCAATGTTTCAAATTTAAAAAAATTGCAATTACCGTGTAGTAAAAGAACTATAATGCGTCGACTTCATGAGGGAAAACTTATTTTTTCGTTAACCCATCAAAAAGATTTTGATCTCAATAAAACAAGCTGCGATAAAGTTGCAATTTTGTAACAAAAATTTGAATAAGGATTGGTCAAAAATTATATTTTAGAATGAAAAAATTTACTCGTGGTCGCATGATTCTCGTGTGTAATTATTTACATACATCTGTTTTTGTGTAATATAATTGCACAGTCTACACAGCGCATATAGTGCAAAATTAGTTTAAAAATTGTCCAAAAGTGAAAGTTTTACCATAGCCAGAAAAATCATCTGGCCGCAATCTTATTGAAAAGTTGTGGACCGTTTCTGTAAAAGAATGTGGGGATTTTAACCCAAATGGAATGATAAAAAAAGGGTTATGAAATTTATACGACAGAAGCATGGAACCCATAAAAAACATCTAAATTACAAAGAAATTTGTAAATGTAACAGAGGTTCTAATTCATATTTCATATTCGTATAATTCAGTTTTTGATACTTTTTATTTATTTAATAGAAGTCAATAATCTTTAAAAAAACGCAAGCGAAAAAATTAAAATATTTCTTTATTTAAAAAATATTTCATTTTCATGATAATAATTCATTCAAATTGTCACAAACCAAATATAGCTTCTTACTGTTGTCATTTTGTTGTTCTTTAATTAATGTTACAAATTTTAATGTGGCGTTGTTTTCTATAATTTTTTATGGTTTTTTTTATCACGTATAGAGACAGTAATAAATGACACATTGTACTTATCTATTATAAAAACGTTATATGTACGTATATAATTAAGTTTTGAGTTTTCAGGACATAAAAAGTTAATAAGAAGGGTAAAAAATGTAATGTAATTTATTTATTTACTTACTTACTTATTTACTCATAAGTTCGGTTTATTTCTTAGACTGTGACCAAAACCTCCAATTTCTATCTGTACATGTCATTTTCACTGTCCACGACTGTACTACATGAATATCTTTACAGATTATATACTTACTTATGAACAATGTTTGAAGACAAAAGATTTTAATAATAACAATAATAATATTGTATTATTATTTAGCACACATGTGTTTTAACTAATTTCAGTTAAACAAAATATATAATAACATCTTTAATTTAATGTTGGTGCATTAGTATAAAGAACACGTACAAATGTTAGAAACGTGAGGCAAATGCTTTTTTGAAAAAGGTTGTATTTGCCAACGTGCATTAAAATATACTGTTCGTAACAATACTGTAAACGTTTTTAAATAATAAGTTTAAATATTTATACATAACTAATAAAACTAAATTGATACTGGTACTACTTATCAAAACAACGTCAAACCAATTCACCTAATAGTTTACATAACGTTATGTAATCATTAATTTTGTGACTGTAATAGTTTCATTCAAACTTTACTAAAGTTTGTTTTCGTTTCAAAAACAACTTTGAAACGGAAGGTTTGCAAAGAGTAGAATAAACACTTGTTACATTCCAAAATTAACACAAAGTCACTGCCTGCAATGTAGTAACATAAACAGGGGTTGTGCCACTAGCTCAATGGAGAAGGGTGGGTTTTATTTAAAAGTTCCGTGAAAAATTGGAAACGCGATCGTCGTAAAAATGGAACTAGAACGGTAAAATAGTCAAGTAATCGATAAGGGCGCCAATCAAGGATTTCTATAAGGGGAAGCTTTCAAACCCCTGATTACTTGAAAGCTCATCCGGTTGGTCATAACCACAGAACTTACCTTGGGTTATAACAATTCTGAAAAACACTTAAACAAAAATTTACGTATGCGGCGGCTAAATGAATAAAAGCTCTTTACATTTAACAATTTAACATTTATTGATTGAATATTTAAAACCAAGACAAAATAAAATAACAAGTACTAAATGATATCAAATAAATTTGAATAAAAGAAATGAAATAATCTTAAACAAACAAAAATGAATAATTTACACACAAAACATTACATTAAAATTTATAAAAAGAAATGCTACTACAATAGCGTTAATTCGACGTCAAATATAATTAAATCTCAAGATCTTGGCCGCATATTTATAACAAACAAATTATATAACACAAAAAAAAACAATACAGTTTATAACATAAATATGTCCGAACTTTAATTCGAACTAAACAAAATATAGTTTATAAGTCGTTACATTATCATATACTCGAAATACGAATCACTTCTCAACGCACAAAACAAAGTTAATTGATTTTAATTTTTGCGCAAACACTATACGTGTTCATTAAAATAATTAAATTCAACGTTAGTCGTAATTTCAATTGACTTAAAAAAAAAAATTGAAAGCTTTACTGCATTTTTAATCGCGGGACACTGCACGATCAAACAACAAAATCGATAAATACCTTAATTCTTAATTGGTGACACCGGCTGAACTTTGGTTCCCAGTGGATTTGAAAGCTAACACCTTGGATGGACTTTAGCTGCTTCCCAAACAATAGGTTACCAGTGGAAGATTTATTAATCCGCCCCAAAGGCGAAAGATATGAGATTGCGAAACAAACTCACGCACAAATTCACGTAACGAAACATACGATATTAATTTAGGTAAAACAGTGATCTTAATTAACCGTAATTACGAAAAAGGAAAGTTTTCCACTTAAATTCACTGCACCATCTTCTTTTACTTCCACGGTAATTATTAGAACAGGTGAATTATCACCTTCGTTAACTACATTTTTCCGGCCGTCAACCAACTAACTTCCCACTCCCACATTTTCCAAAAACACATCTATATATCAACTTTCGTCGACTGCCCTTTCCACAAAGGCTGCGTTCGAAACTTCAAACACCAAAATTCTCTCGCGCAAAGGTGCAATAAAGAGGCAAACAAACATATTACGTCATATTTATATAATTAGGACACAGCGTTTCGCTTGTACGTGAAACTGTCAATTTGACAAGATATTATATTACAAGAATTTAAACTGCCTAATAAATTAAGATAACGACTTAATTTTTCCACGTAATCTAAACGTTTGACATAAAGAAATTCAAGTACGAATGTACTCGAACAAAGAACTCATAAACCAACTTAAAATAAACAAACGGTGAAAATAGATTTAATTACGATTATATCTCAGAAGGAAAACATAAATCACAACTGGAATTTTTCAACAATCCAAGTGAAACATTCAATAAGCAAAATCGCGAAATCAGATGGTTTACCGCGTAACAAAATACAAAACTTTATCAACAATTACATTGTAACTTCGAATTTAAAATCGTAAAATAACTTATTAAACTCAATCTAAAATTCACATTAAACCAAATTCAAAATACATTAAATGAAAATCGTCAATCCAAATACTGTGTCCGTTATCAAACATTACTCAATCAACCAATCGATTCTAAACGATGGTTACACCTCCCCCTACTTAAAGAGGGATTTCTTAAATCACTCTATAAGCAATAGACTTAAGACGAAACGAAAACCCATAACCCAAAAAAAATAAACGATAATGTAACTATAAACGCAAAAATAAAACGAAACTAAACCTATGGTTCTCGCGATCTCGCAATCCTCGAGAACCCCTAACGAAACTAAACGAAACGAAAACCTAAACGATAAGAAGGGTAGCATATGTTTGGGTTCGACACAGATCACTCGATGCTGCACAATAGAAGAGGGCGCGCTGCGCTTCACGAGATCCGCGCATTGCGTTTTTCCCACAACTACTGCCCTCACCGAGCGATGGCACCTAGCCGCAAACACTACAGAAATAAAAGATAAGGACAGACAAGATAGCAGAAGAAAGAAAAATGGAAATGAAAGAACCGTTGTTTAGTCGCCTCTTACGACAAGTGGTGTCCCCACTGTAGAGAAATATTCTTAGTCCGTCTCTACACGGAACCCAAAAACGAAACTAACTAACCTAAATAAAACGAAAAAGAAACTAAAACAAAAAAAAACAAAATCAAACGGTAAAACCTAAAACTATTTATCCCCAGTCGGGTTCAACTTTAAGTCCTTGGCGTTCCATATGCCTTTTGATGCTCCCGTGTCATCAGACAACTCATAGGTCTGATACGAAACTTTCCGTTTCACATAGAACGGACCGATAAACTTAGGTGCCAGTTTGGCCGAGAAATATCGAGATGCATCAGAAAGGACATAATTCTTTCGCCACACTGTGTCTCCCACCTCAAAAGGTGCTGGACGACGACGTAAATCGTAATAATGTTTAGCGCGGACATAAGCGGCATTCAAGCGATTCTTAATGTCGACGTAAACTTCTCTAAAAGCTGGGCCTCTTTCGGCCAAAAAGGTACGATCAGCAAAAGCTAGATCGTCGATAGTGTCTGAATCGGTAGTTTTTCCATGACGTGATCCGTCGAGACAGATTTCACGTCCGAAATTGGCGAAAAACGGCGTTAAGCCGGTGACTTCATGTACAGCGGTACGAATAGCACATGCTACTTTAGCAAGATACTTATCCCAATGTCGATGGTTGTCTTCGATATACGACGATAGCATTGTCTTCATGACTCGGTTGACTCTTTCAGTTGGATTCGCTTGTGGATGATAATTAGCGTTAAAAATAATTTTGGACTTATATGACGAAACCATTTTTGTAAATTCTGAACTGCGAAACTGTGTGCCGTTATCACACAAAAGATATTGAGGAACTCCAAACATTAAAAATACATCTTCTTCAAGACGTTTAGTAACTGCTGCTGCAGTAGCGGAACGTAACGGGAAAAATAAAACAAATTTCGAAAAATAATCTGCAACCACAAGAATATACGAATAACCACTCTTAGATCGCGGTAACGGTCCAACAAGATCGGTAGAGATCAACTGCCAAGGTTTGTCCACAACAGGATGACGGGTCATAAGGCCAGCAGGACGTTTCTGTTCTGGCTTATGCGTGATACAAACTTTACAACCATTGATGTAACGAATAACGTCAGCCTTCATCTTAGGCCAGTAATAAAGCGGAACTATTCGTTCGAGAGTCTTAAAGATACCAAGGTGTCCAGCGGTAGGCTCATCGTGAAACTTAGACAATATTTCAAGTCGTTTAGACTTAGGCACAACTTCTCTCCAATTGTCATTCTCAGAACGAAGATCGGGATAGTCTACGGTAACATGCTTAAATAGCTTTCCGTTACTAATTTTCCACTGTGGAAAAGCGTTAGGTTTTGAACGTACACGTTCCATAAGTTTCGTTAACCATTTGTCCGAAGACTTAGGTTCGGTAATGTCACAGTCGGTAGTAATGTTGTCGATAGCTGGTACTGAACGAGATAGTGCGTCAGGTACGACATGATCCTTTCCTTTACGATGAATGATCGTAAAATCAAATTGCTGAAGTCTAACAGCCCAACGTGCTAGACGACCGGTAGGTTCCTTCAAATTATGTAACCAGACTAATGATGCGTGATCGGTAACTACAGTGAAAGTTGTTCCTTCAAGATAAGGGCGTAATTTTTCAATAGACCAAAGGACAGCCAAACATTCCTTTTCGGTAGTTGAATACTTGCGTTCACACTTTGTGAGCGACCTACTATTATAACAAATGACACGTTCTTCACCGTCGATAAACTGTGTAAGAACTGAACCGAGACCAAAATCAGAAGCGTCAGTTTGAACTGTAAACGGAACATTGAAATCGGGGCAAGACAAAATAGGTGCGGAAACTAAACAATTCTTAATAATCTGAAAAGCTTCATCACAATCACTAGTCCAATTAAAGCTGGAATTCTTCTTTAACAGAGACGTCAATGGAGCGATAATTGTCGAAAAATTTGGTACAAATCGGCGATACCACGAGGCCATGCCTATAATTCTTCTCACTTCAGCGACACCAGTGGGAACTGGAATACGCAAAATTGCATCGACCTTTTCCGGGTCAACCGACAAACCAGTAGAATTTACTATAAAACCAAGATACTTAAGTTCAGGTTTACAAAAATGACATTTGTCTTTACTTAGCATCAAATTAGCCTCTCTAAGGCGACGAAGAACTTCAGTTAACACTTCCATGTGTTTCTCGAAGGAAGGAGCGCAAATAATGACGTCATCTAAATAAACAAAAACGTAAGGTTCTAATTCGGGACCTAAAACTCGATCAATCAACCTCTGCCAAGAAGCTGGTGCGTTAGCTAAACCAAACGGTAAGCGCGTGAATTGGAATAACCCACGGTTCGGAACTGTAAAAGCGGTAAACTGCTTAGACTCTTCGCTTAAAGGAATCTGCCAATAAGCGGACTTAATGTCGAGAGATGAAATAAACTTAGCGTCACGAAGACGATCTAAAATAGACGAAACGTAAGGTAAAGGATAAGCGTCCTTTTCGGTAACTTTGTTGACTTTTCTAAAGTCCACGCAAAAACGATAAGAGTTGTCCTTCTTCTTCACCAATAAGATCGGGCTCGACCAAGCGCTGTTTGATTTTTCTACAACGCCTAACTTCAACATCTTTTCTAACTCCAGATCGATTTGTTTCTGGATAAACGGCGAAACTCGGTAATACCGTTGCTTAATTGGTTCGGAAGTAGTCTTGATCTGATGTTCGATCAAGTTGGTGCATCCAAAACTTTCATTCGTCGAAGAAAAATGATTACTAACTAAACTGTCTAACTGATTGAGCTGTTCTGAGGAAAGATCGAGACGAGACTTAATAACTGAATCTTTATCTTCCAATTGTGAAATGGTGTCCATATTTTCGAAACGCCATTCACCTTTTCTAAGATCAGGAACGATACCTGCTTGTTTCCAAAAATCAACTCCTAAAATTAAATTATGCGGAACGTCAGGGACAACTAAAACTTCTAAAACAACAATTTTTCCTTTAATTTCGATTGGGACGAGAAGTGAACCTAAACTTTGTACTGATTTACCATTAGCTACAATACAATTAACTTTAACTGACTTATTTAACTTCAAACCTAATTGACTAAAAATTTCCCAACCCTTAGAACCAACAATAGTGCGAGAAGCGCCACTATCTAATAAACTTAAAATTTCGTGACCAAAAACTTTAACATAGACAAAAGGTCTTTCGTCAGACTCAGCAGACTCTAAAACATAATCCAACACGACTTTATTCTTAACAAAACTCTTTTTCTTCGAAGAATGTAAACTATTAAAATAGACAGCCGATTTAACTTTAACCTCTGACGTCACTAAACGGCTTCTTAGTACGTCCTTTACTCGTTTCCCGAACACTTAGAGCAAGTGCGGACCGTAACGTTAGACTTTCCACAACGATAACAGAATAAACCTTTCTTAGGTTCTTTGCAAGAAGCAGCTCGATGATTAGGCTTCCTACAATTCCAACACAATTGCGGACTACTTCGATTAGAAGAAGCAGGCGCATTAACGATAGCTAACCTTCGTGAAGAAGGTGCGATACTAGAAGATGGTAATCGTAAATTTTGTCTAACAGGTGGTGTAGATTTTTCACCACTACTAACGTTATTCGAAGAACGAGAAACTGCAATGTCCTTAACTTGAGATGTTACGTAAGCGAGATCAGGCTCCATGTCCTGCTTTCTACGAGACGGCGGCGTGTAAGCTTCAATAGCTTGCATGCGGTCCTCGATAATACGACCAAATTTAATTAACTCCTCAATTGAAGTAACTGACGACAAACCAAGCTGAGTTTGATAAACGGGAGAAATATTTCTTAATAAAATCTTTAACTGTTTTTCTTCAGAAAAAGGTTCATCGAGACGTGAAAACATGTTGCGAATAATTGCAACGTAAATACCCATAGGTTCATCATTAGCTTGAGTGCGACGCTTAATTTCTTCAATAAGTCGTTCGTCATAATCGGTAGGCTGAAATTGTTCACGTAAAAACTTAACTAAGTCTTCCCAAGAATTAACTGAACTACGAATAGACCTAACAAAAATCAATGCATGACCTGTAAAAAGATCAGTACACTCCAAAAATAGCTGATGGCTTGAAACGTTACGCGATAATTGAAGTTCGGCAACTCGTTCTAAAAATGCATTCAATGAAATTGACTTTGCGTCACCAGAAAACTTTAAATTCCATTTAGAAACTGAAATACTCTTAACATGACTAATAAAATTTTGACTAACAGCAGAAGACGTCGGTAAAGCGTTATCAACTACAGAAGGTTGAACGACAGGTTCGATGACTTCATCGGCGGAAGTAGACGGATTTGAAACAACAATTTGCTTATCCAAAAGTTCGTACTGCGAAATTAAAACAACTAAATCTTTTAGAAACTCATCTTTAACTTGAGAATCGTCACCTTGAATAGGAATTGAATTGCCAATACGGTTTAACAAATATTTAATTTTGGTTTCAATTGTAGAAGAAATTTTCGTAGTCGGAGTAATTTTTAATGAATCTATTAACTTTCTAAGCTCATCGATACCTTCACGAATCGCTAATTTATCTGCATTAAAATCGAACGGATACACGGGACGAGATAATTTTCCGGTAGCTTCTTCAATAAGAAAATTCTTGAGTAAACCTCGTAATACGACAACACCTAAAGATGCATCACCACCTCTAATCAAAATTTCATAACGTAATTCGTTATGCGATAAACGATCAACAATCAATTTGTAACCCATTTTAAAATGAAATTACAAAACGGTAAAATCTTCCAAAAATCACGAAACTTAACAGGCAAACTAAAATTCGAAAAAGGCCACACGCTGGAGACGCCAAATTATTTATGTTACATTCCAAAATTAACACAAAGTCACTGCCTGCAATGTAGTAACATAAACAGGGGTTGTGCCACTAGCTCAATGGAGAAGGGTGGGTTTTATTTAAAAGTTCCGTGAAAAATTGGAAACGCGATCGTCGTAAAAATGGAACTAGAACGGTAAAATAGTCAAGTAATCGATAAGGGCGCCAATCAAGGATTTCTATAAGGGGAAGCTTTCAAACCCCTGATTACTTGAAAGCTCATCCGGTTGGTCATAACCACAGAACTTACCTTGGGTTATAACAATTCTGAAAAACACTTAAACAAAAATTTACGTATGCGGCGGCTAAATGAATAAAAGCTCTTTACATTTAACAATTTAACATTTATTGATTGAATATTTAAAACCAAGACAAAATAAAATAACAAGTACTAAATGATATCAAATAAATTTGAATAAAAGAAATGAAATAATCTTAAACAAACAAAAATGAATAATTTACACACAAAACATTACATTAAAATTTATAAAAAGAAATGCTACTACAATAGCGTTAATTCGACGTCAAATATAATTAAATCTCAAGATCTTGGCCGCATATTTATAACAAACAAATTATATAACACAAAAAAAAAACAATACAGTTTATAACATAAATATGTCCGAACTTTAATTCGAACTAAACAAAATATAGTTTATAAGTCGTTACATTATCATATACTCGAAATACGAATCACTTCTCAACGCACAAAACAAAGTTAATTGATTTTAATTTTTGCGCAAACACTATACGTGTTCATTAAAATAATTAAATTCAACGTTAGTCGTAATTTCAATTGACTTAAAAAAACTTGAAAGCTTTTACTGCATTTTTAATCGCGGGACACTGCACGATCAAACAACAAAATCGATAAATACCTTAATTCTTAATTGGTGACACCGGCTGAACTTTGGTTCCCAGTGGATTTGAAAGCTAACACCTTGGATGGACTTTAGCTGCTTCCCAAACAATAGGTTACCAGTGGAAGATTTATTAATCCGCCCCAAAGGCGAAAGATATGAGATTGCGAAACAAACTCACGCACAAATTCACGTAACAGAAACATACGATATTAATTTAGGTAAAACAGTGATCTTAATTAACCGTAATTACGAAAAAGGAAAGTTTTCCACTTAAATTCACTGCACCATTTTCTTTTACTTCCACGGTAATTATTAGAACAGGTGAAGTATCACCTTCGTTAACTACATTATTCCGGCCGTCAACCAACTAACTTCCCACTCCCCCATTTTCCAAAAACACATCTATATATCAACTTTCGTCGACTGCCCTTTCCACAAAGGCTGCGTTCGAAACTTCAAACACCAAAATTCTCTCGCGCAAAGGTGCAATAAAGAGGCAAACAAACATATTACGTCATATTTATATAATTAGGACACAGCGTTTCGCTTGTACGTGAAACTGTCAATTTGACAAGATATTATATTACAAGAATTTAAACTGCCTAATAAATTAAGATAACGACTTAATTTTTCCACGTAATCTAAACGTTTGACATAAAGAAATTCAAGTACGAATGTACTCGAACAAAGAACTCATAAACCAACTTAAAATAAACAAACGGTGAAAATAGATTTAATTACGATTATATCTCAGAAGGAAAACATAAATCACAACTGGAATTTTTCAACAATCCAAGTGAAACATTCAATAAGCAAAATCGCGAAATCAGATGGTTTACCGCGTAACAAAATACAAAACTTTATCAACAATTACATTGTAACTTCGAATTTAAAATCGTAAAATAACTTATTAAACTCAATCTAAAATTCACATTAAACCAAATTCAAAATACATTAAATGAAAATCGTCAATCCAAATACTGTGTCCGTTATCAAACATTACTCAATCAACCAATCGATTCTAAACGATGGTTACACACTAACGATTCTTACAAATCGTTACCTACACAATGTAAACATTACTTCCTAGTAAAATTGGCTGATTTTCGTTGAAAGTTTTTTTAGTAACACAAGATTAAGAAGAATAAAGATTTTTATGTATTTAATGTTCCGTAAAAGCAAAATCATTATATCGTGGTCTGGTAACGCAATTTCTTATCTAAATGAGTGCAATTTCTTGAAAACAGTATCTGTGAAACACTAAAGATTGTTATACGAAAACGGTAAAACATAAATTATTGACAACCTTTCTTAATAAAATTGCCTTCTTTTAGAAACAACAACTTTAAAAATAAATTCTTAAGATACTAAGAGATAAAAGCTTTGTTTTTTAATTTTTTAATAGTCTTTAAATAGAAAACGTTTTTTACTAATTTTATAAGTGCGCTTTCAGACAGTTAATTTAATCCTGTGGCGTCATTCTATAATAGTTTAAATTATATGAATAGTTAACGTAATTTCTATGATGGTGTTTATCAGGAAAACTTTCTGAGTTTTAACGGCTTTAAAATGTGAAAATAGGTAAAGTTACTTTAAGCACTTCGTTTGGTATTTGTTTTTTGTGTAATAATAATAACCTTTGCTTTATTTACGTAACTTATACGTATTAACAGTTTTTCTTCTAATTGTTAACTTTTGACTAAAAATATTGTAATTAATGTATTGTAAATAATACAGTACGGCAATCTAACAATAATTGTTACTAATAACATTATGTTATAAGTGCAGTAACATTGTTAAAAAGTAACTATTATTATCTAAGACTAAAATAATCATATTAATTTAAAATAAAATGTTGTTGGTTTGACTTGTTTTGCATTTGGCTGACTATATAAAAAACTTAAGTTTTTGTCTTGGATTTTTATTCACGAATGTAGTTTTTTTTTAATTTAGTGATAAAAGTTATTATAAGTCACATTTAGAAGCAAACACTTGTCATTTTACGTCTCATTGTTAATCATTTAACAAAAATGCATTTTTAGGCACGGAAATTATTAAACATATTATTATAGATGTCAAAAGAATTTTATATAATAACTCACTGTACAATAAGCAAAAATTAAAATAAAGCAATCTTTAAAACTTGAAGAGTGATACCTCACTCTAGTAGGTCGGCCGGATTGTCCTTATTAGACACGTTTCCAAATTTAGTCTGGTTTTTAACCAACTAAATACTATGATACAATTCAATTCACACATATACATAGTTACTTTTTATAATAAATAAAAGTATTCTTACGCTGGTTTTCGTGTAACAAAAAAATAAGCGACGGCTAACACAGTTGTTCCCGGTGAGTGAGTCGCCGGTTTTGTGATGCTAAAAAACAAATTAAATCTAAAAAAGAGTCAAAACGATAAAAGATTAAATTAGAGATTTATCGTTTAACTCTACTCGCAGCTGGAAAAGAACAAATAACACTACAAAAGTGACAACACAGAATATATATTTATTTTATCACAGAAGTAGTTGAAGAGGACAAAGAAAGTACATAAGTATAGGTATATAAACGTTGCCAACCATATTACATGGGTTGATATCACAAGCCAAGTATAAGTAACGCCCTTGTCTGGGCAACACGTCTTGTTGGGCCTAGAGATACCGCTACACGAAAGTCGGTGTTGCACCAAATATTATCGGAAAATGAATCGTTTGACAGTCGTCTACGAAAAATAAGCGTGTCAAAGACAAATTTTATACACGAAAAACTTTTTCACATAAAAAAATTTCCCCCAGCAACAAAACAACCTGGGAAGTGGACACTAGCTAAAATCAACATTAGAAATTTAAGCATACGCTAAGGACAGAATCCTAAAATCCAAAACCAACCAAAATACAATAACACCCAACCTAAGCAGAAACGTAAATAAAAGAGGTTTTTTCAATTTGCTAAACATCACCAACCAGATGTGTCTAAAAGTCACATAAAGCGGAATGATACTCCAAAGAACCAAAATCTCTAACCAACAGAAAAAAAGTATTAGAACAGGTACTCGCTGAAAGTGAACATCAGTCGTTACGCGATAAAGCAAAAGAACAACGCAGTCTAATAGACCTCATTAACCGACACTACTAAGCAAACCAACCAGTATAGAAAAGAAAGAAATTTAGACCACGATGAAGGACAACGCTCTACTCCCCTTGAAACCTGTTGTAATTGTTCCACATTTGTTATATCGTTTATTTTGTCCTTTATCATCTTACATATACATTATTCTAATACACTACAAAAGTAACTTTGAACGTAACGCCACCATTTTTTTCCGTGTGAAGTTAGCAACTTTTTTACTACAGCTAACGCTGCGTTACTACCGATGATACCACAAAACCCCAGCGCACAAACACAAATCTCGTCCTGAAAATAAATTCCCAGAAATCCCATCAGAAAAAGGACAAAGGTACTATAGAAAAATGGGAAAGGAACGGCACTCACACCTACGAGACTAGGGAACACCCTACGAATCCTATCGCAGCCTAAGATTTCCTCGTTGCAGTGCCGGACGATTATGTGGCTCCAAGTCTTAAGCACACCTCAAGTCCTCGCGACAAGATGTCAAAGCGTGTCGTTGGGCCTCAGAACGTTAGTCCACACAAGCGCACGTCATCGCAACCAGTACTCGCTTGCCTACAATAGTCCTGTCGGTCTAAACTTGTACATACGCAAAAAGGATGAATTTATATTCGCAAATTTGAAATCGCCAAAGTATACAACAAAACAATTTAAGCCTTCGAGACTCAACGCGCCCTGCATATGACTTTGTGAAGCACAAAATACGGTCAACAATCGACATGACCACCGAAATACAAATCGTAAGATTTGAAATTGTAATACTCACAGTTAGGTTTTATCCAGTAGGGGATTAGCTAATTCCGTACTTGAGTTACTTAAAACGTAATATTAAATCCAACACAAACAAACATACAACGTTAACACAATCATCCAATCATTTTAGATCGCAAATGCGCAGCGTTTCCCTTCGACTTAACAGAATAATTTATCGTAGCAGCTCATCTCAAAAGAGGTACAATCCTAAAGGTTTCCAACCTTTGACGGTGTAAATAGTTATGTTTCAATAACGTGTCGTCATGGAAGTTTTTCCAACTATGTTACCTGTTTGTTATCTTTACTGATAACGGTAAACGTGTGGTGGGTACCGAAATCCGCTACAGACAATTAAGACAGAATCAAATTAAACCCACAATAAAGAGAAATCTACCAACTTACCCAGATTAAGCCTTCACAATTTCATTCGCATATTCGCGTGAAATACCCTAAAGGTGAAAGCCGCGTTGGGCGTAAAAATACAAAGCTTGTCGATGATCTTATAGGAAGTGAAATAAAATATGCTGTCTAAAATTTGACATCTCGACAAAAGAGTAGGGAGCTTTAAAAACAAAGTTTATACTTAAAGAAATTTTTATACTCGAAAATTGAAGTACCAACTTTTAACATAACAGGTTACCGGGTCAGAGACAACCAGACTTTCTGAACGCATCGCCGTTAGGTTTTCACAACAGGCGCGCCCTTACTCATGGTGACAGATCATAAGAAGAGAAAAGAAAGACAGGAAAACAAAAGAAGAAAAAAGAGTACGATGTAGATGTCTGATTCGTTCTAGTAGCAGAAACGAAAGCAAGTGACCAACCCTTTGATGCCCAACCAACTGCCCAATTAATAAAGAAAAAAAGAAAATGAAAAGACATCAGTCAATCATAGAACAGATCCGTAGCAATTGCTGTCCCCAGATTGGAAAGTTTACCCCGAGCTTTAAATGCCGACAAGTGAAATAGGAAACCCAAAAAAGAAAAAAACGTAAACTAAAACCAAAGTGAGGGTTCTACTAGTGACCTATAAATCTCAAAATGGCCGACTGAGCGGATATAACTATATACAAATAGAAAGGTAATCTGTCCCAAAGTAAGATGGTTAGAAAAAAAACAAAAAAAAACTCTAGAAACTTAAAAAAAAAGAACTTTAGTACAGCAAACTAGAAAAAACAATTGGGTAGCATGCCAGCTATAACCAACAAAATACCGTCAACATAATCAAAGAACCAAATGAAAAAGTCTAGAAACGAAAACCAAAAGAATAGCCAAAAGTGAAAATTTTAGAGACAAATAAACCAGATTAGAACTTACAAGGTTTGCAACGCCGGTGAAAAAGAAGGGAAACGTTAAAAAAAGGAGACAACGAAGCACAACCAGAAATGTCAAAACGAGAACGAGTTGAAGAGAGAGAATTAACTTTCGCATCCGTACAACGACTACAAACTTTAGAAAGATTTGCAAAACTTTGTCGAGCTAATCCAGAAGGAATAGACGATGTAGAGCCAGCAGTAATACGATTCCATAGTTGATCTAAACCACTTTAGGTCTCATATGAAGCCATTAAAAACGATGCCGAAGAAAAAGTACCGTCTTGGCAACACTACAATGACCAGAAGTGGAGTGAACGTGATGATTCTAAATAATTGGTTTACTTTGGTCGTTTGGAACGACCAGCTTCTACAATTGCTTATCGTCAGGAAAAGCCCGTATTTGTTTCCATACATAGTTAACACACTAAAATCAAAGTAAAACCTAAACAGTAGACTAATCAAAATAGTAAATCAAAAGCAGAAATCTGCTAACACATGTCTGACTAAAACTCAAATCAAAGCAAAGTAAGTACAAGAAATATCGCTAACAAGCAACTAATCTAAAAAGCAGAAAGGGTTAACCGACGTAGTCGAATTAATCCAAAAATCAAACCTGACTAAAATCTAAGAAGAAGTAAAAGTTAATAAAGTAACTTCGACGTTATGTTTTGCAACAATACTTAAAGAAGCGAAGTAAAGCTTCGAGTAAATCGAACTCACTCAAGACAAAGTAAAGGTAAAAGAATCAATAAAACTAGAAGAAATTATAATCGCAGCCCTACGTTGGGCGCCATATTTGTTACGCTGGTTTTCGTGTAACAAAAAAAAATAAGCGACCGCTAACACAGTTGTTGCCGTAAAAAGAGTTGCAGGCCTTGTCATGCAAAATTATAAATTAAATCTAAAAAGGCGCCAAAACAATGAAAGATTAAATTAGGGTGATATCGTTTAACTCTACCTGCAGCTGGAAAAAAAACAAATAACACAACATAAGTGATAACACAGACTATACATTTATTTTATCACAGAAGTAGTTGAAGAGAACGAAGACAGTACATAACTATAGTTATATAAACGTTGCAAACAATGTTACATGGGTTGATATCACAGGCCAAGTATAAGTTACGCCTTTACTGGGCAATACGGCGCACATCAAAGCGTCCTAATTGGTTTAACTTTTACATTTAACATAGGAATGACTTTACTTTATTAAGTTAAGTTAAGTTAAGCTACAAGAATACGAAAATCAAAAGTATAGAAAATCAAAGCACACAAAAAAAGGTTTAACATTAATTGTGGTTACAACCTAATATGTACGTATGGCCATTCCAATAATCGACATGACCAACGAAGTAATACTCGTATAAATAGAAAATGCAATACTTACAGTTGTGTTTTATCAAGTAGGGGATTAGCTAATTTCGTACTAGTATGACCTAAAACGTAATATGAAATTTGACACAAATACGTACAAATAAAACTTGATTTAATTCATACAATATTTGAAGTAAATAAATGCGCCGAGCTTCCCTCTCATTAACTTTGCAATCGTGTAAGTATTTTTTCCCATAAAGTGGTGTTCAACTCCTGGGCTTCAGCGACCTGGCGTGATGGAAAGCTTTACAAAACGCAGGTGTTTTATCAGCGTCATTGATAAGGTCACAAGTGGAGGAGTGGCGACCCGGCAAAGAATTAATTTAAACCCTCAATACCAAGAAAAGCTAACGACTTACCTTGACTAAAACTTTCAATCAAATACGTAAAATTCGACCACCTATTCACGTGGAATTGTGTGAACCAACTCAATAATGAAAGCCTTGTTGGGCCTAGAGATACCGCTAACTACACGAAGGTCTGTGTTGCACAAAATTTTACCAAAAAATCAAGCGTTTGACAGCCGTCTACGAAAAGTAGGTGTGTCGAGGACAAATTTTATACTCTAAAAATTTTAACCTACCAACTTTTTAACATAACACAGTATGTTTCATCAATGTTTATGAACTGCAAGCCACGACTATTCAAGTGGAATTTCATTAAATTAAGGCTTTTA
This sequence comes from Aquatica leii, assembly GCA_035610365.1. NCBI lineage: Eukaryota > Metazoa > Arthropoda > Insecta > Coleoptera > Lampyridae > Aquatica > Aquatica leii. The sequence goes on from CM069435.1 coordinate 71,048,187, forward strand.
ATCTAGCTTTTGCCTTCTAAAATATATTGTTTTAATAAATCACTCACATTTAATTTGTTGGCTAATTTTAGTAACCATTGTACAATTTCCGAAAAAACAATAATTTATAAAAAATTATTAAGTAAAGTTAAGAAGTTCAAAAAGCAATATCTGCTTTAGACAAAACAAAATATTAGTTTTAATACTTTTTGATGCCGATCTGATAGAACGTGGTTCATAGAATTATGAATTGATTAAATTTAAATAAAACACATTCGATTGAGTTTGTACTGCTTACAAGTGAACTTTTCAGCAAATACAATTAACATTCGCAAAGTTAGAATCGCCTGTTATGTGTCCTTACATAATTTTATATGTAAAATCAACTTTGCTTCAAAACTTAAAATTAAAGTTTTGGACTTGTTCAATGTACCGGTTTGAAGTTAGTGGTAGATTTTAGCCAAAAAAATAACTCCCAGTTTTTTATATTAATAACAAATAAAAACTATTACAGAGTTAAAAAAAATTCAATATCATTTAGTTCATGTTCAGTTTATGTTCAATTCAGGTGCACTTCATGTGGAGTTTATGTGCAGTTCATGTGCAGTTCATGTGCAGTTCATGTGCAGTTTATGTGGGGTTCATGTTCAGTTTATGTTTAGTTCATGTGCAGTTCATGTCTAGTTCATGTGCAGTTCATGTCAAGTTCATGTGCAGTTTATGTGCAGTTTATGTGCAGCTTAAGTGCGGTTCATGTGCAGTTCATATGCAGTTTATGTAGAGTTCATGTGCAGTTCATGTGCATTTCATGTGCAGTTTATGTGCAGTTTATGTGCAATTCATGTTCAGTTCACGTTCAGTTCATTTGTGGTTCATGTGCGGTTCATGTGCAGTGCATGTGCAGTTTATGTGCAGTTCATGTGCAGTTTATGTGCAGTTCATGTGCAGTTCATGTGTAGTTCATGTATAGTTCATGTGTAGTTTATGTGTAGTAAAGTCAAAGGTCCTTGTGTCTGTAAAACTACAAAAGTATATCAAATTAACCATGAAAAATATAAACAAGATGCAACTTATTGCTTTAATTTAGTTTAAATAGTTGCTTTAAACTTGGTTAATGTCTTTGATTGTAAAATTCACCAAGTTGAAGCGACGGTACGTAAAATAGCATTAACTTACAAAGTTATGAATTTTTTTCAAAGCCGTTTTGCAATTACACTATGATAAGAAATGTGCATGTAACTGATTGACGAATTATAGAAGTAATTAAAAGTACACAATCGTGAGACTTCAAACGAAGGTGTGAGTCATATTTCGTTACATCGGATTTATTAAAGAAGATTGCTTTCAATAGTTACCTCGCTACGACAGCCATGTATGTAAAGTAAAAAATAACGTGACGACGCCATTAATTACTTTTATACCTGAAAAGTCAAGCGATCCAGCAAATTGCTTATTCACTCAATACTTGAATAAGTGTTTTCCAGCACATCGGATTTAGCGGACTAACCGTAATACGACGTTCAACAGAGATGTCCAAAAAGTAAAATAAAAGTCTAAGACTACTTTTAACCACGAATCGCGCTTATCTCGACTTGTGCGTTTGTGGTTTTATTTATGCTATGGTTTACTACCAATTTTGCCGCATGTCGGAAGTGACAAATACTCTTTTAAATAACAGAAATCACATCAAACAGCCCGTACTTGGATCTTGCAAATATCAAGCATTGTCAGCGTTAGCGGATATACCCTGAACTAACAAACAATTTTTGCGGATATAAAGTGTCATTGTGACTTCTAATACAATTTGAATTTAAGCTTTCGATACTCCTTAGTTTCTAAATCCGTTAAAAACAAGGCAAAACATTATCACTTCTAAAATCGGAATGTAATATAATAAACTTATCGCATTTACGAGCAATTCATAAATTTACTATTGTAGTTTTAACTACTCGTAAGAAAAAATATGCTTTAATCAATGTTATAAACCTAAGCCTAATCCTTAGACAACCTTGCGAAGTCTTTAGCGGTAAGTACGTCACGTACAAAACCATTTAGTACGCGATCGTTAAATCAGTATAGGTAAATCTTTAGAAAAGTGTTGATAATGTAGAATAAAAAATACGTGTCTAGACTTTACTTAATCAATTTTAATTGTAAAAAACGCAAGTGTATCAAACACGGAAGATAAAGACAATGTGATAAAAGGGTCAAATGTTAATAGTTTTAGTAATGCTATCAACTATTTAAAACACATTCAAATTTAAGTTAAAAAAACAAGCTGTGACTATAAAATAAAAACCTGTCAAATAACAATTAAAAAAATTTTAAGTAAATTTTTGCAACATATAGTTTTATTTTAAGAAGTGTTTGTATTAAAAAAAATTTTACATAATTTAACCAAAGCTTTACAAAGCGAAAACTTGCATAAAGCGGACAATTTTTCTGGTTAATTTCAGAAAATAATAATAGCAGAAATTAACATATATAAACCTTTAACTACCTGTTTTGTTAATTTAGATAGAATAGTAGCGGTGTAGGTTTAAGTTTTAGAATAGTCAAAGGTTTCAAGGATAAAACCTTGCACACACACTGTGACTAAGTTAAAACTATCCGATTAATAGATCTAAACATTGCAGAACTAATGAAACATAACGTCAGCCACATTTTTACATGAGATGTGCCAAGAAACTTTGAAATCATTGAAACAATCAGATCATTACGATATGAACACCACTTTGATAAAACATCGTTGAGAAGAAGGATAATGTTTTCAACCACAGCTGTTAGAAAAAGAAGAAGAAAAAAAGTAGAAGAAAAAACAGAACTAAGGAATAAAATAACTGCAAACTTTTAAAAAACATAGACCTCATCATTACATTTTTATCAGTTCGTTGATAAATACTAAAGATGCATGTGTATGTGACTACTTCAGACACTGAGAGTGGTCGTTTGATCATGCAACTAAAAATCGATAACTTCTTAGTGCTCGACGAATAAAAATCTTTTCTATCTAACATAAAATAAATTTCCAAAAACCTCGTTTAGTTCTTTTAACGGAATAGAAACGACAAACTTGCAATCGGTATTCCTTAAAAGTTTTGGAAAATGCGTTTTGTACGTATTTTTTTGGGTAAAAAAATTCTCCATTGGATCAGACAAAACCTATCCAAGTCTATTTATTCTGATTAATACGAAAGGACTGAGTGTAACACCATTTATTTCATCCATGACTGAGAGTGAAATTTTAAACTTAAACTAATGTGAACGTACTACTACGTCATGTTTTCAATTGGTGCATGTTGTAGAATTGCTTATTCCAGTAACAACAAAATTGGTGTCCTAGATACGCACGTTGAATTTTTTGCAACGAAAAGTTAGAATAAAGTACGACTGCAAACTTGAGTCACGAAAATTTTGAGCAGAGTGTGATCTGCCATCAGAACAAAAAATTTGAGCAGACGCAGTACACAAAAAAACTTGAGATGCATTTACAATTAAGATTGTTTGAAATGAACCTTACTGCTCTAGACAATTGACAACAAAAGTAGGTACTATGTCACATTTTGCTTCCATTTGTATTTAAAAACCGTTAACATATGAATATCTTATTAAACAAAATGTATAACATAAAAAACCAATAAATTAACTATTTTAAAAAGCTTTTTTACTGTTTTTTAATAATATTTATAATTTTTTTAAGATAAAACTTTTCGTATTATTAAACAAGTATAAGCACTATTTGATTTAACAATTTTGTAATTTGTATCAGTCATTGCAAGTTATATAAAAATGATAAAAACTAAATGATGAGCATGTATCAAATAAATGATAAATTTAAACATTTAACAAATAAATATTTAAAATATTAAAAATTTAGTGTGCAAAAAGCGTAGATAAAAATAAAAACTTCAGCTAAGATGAAAGTATTTTCTAAAAGCAAAAATATATTGCTACGCGCAGACAGAAACTGTAATAATATTAAAATATTTTAGTGTTTTTGTATTCTTTTATAATTTTTAAAAATATGTATACATATGATTTTAGAAGACAAATGTTTCTTTGCGTCTATTTCCAAGTATGCAGCTTTAAGATTAGTATTTAATAATTTAGCAGTTACTGTTTAAATTTTTAATATGAAATTATAAAAGTTGTTTTTTGAAATTAATTGTTAGTACACCAAATTTAAAAAAAATAGTTTTATAAGTTTATTTTTATTGTATAAATAATAATTATTTTTAGTCATTATTATTATTTGTATTTTAATGTTATATTTACTTCCTTAACGGTAATATTGAAAAGCTCTTCTGTGACTACGTTTATTATATTGTACTTTTTTCGTGGTTCTTGTTGGTTTCTATGTGTTTTAAGAATTTTTTGTTATTTTATTACTGTTGATTTTTTTTGTTTTTTAGTTTTATTTTGTCTTTTATTTTTCTTTAATTGTTTTTTTATTATGTTGAGTCTTTCAATCTCTATGTGTTTCGCTTTTTTTGAATTCGTTTTTGTCTGTTTGTCTATCTTTGTTTGAGACGTTTTTTTTGTAACACTTTTACTACTTCTTTCACCACTTGTTTATTATATTTCAGTTATTTGAAACAATTGTCAAAACAGATAGAATATTCTAGTTTCAAATACGACCAAAATATATAAGGTATCCGAAATAAGTAGAAGCCAGTCTAGTCAAAACTTTTTAGAAGATTTGACGTTATAAATAAATAAATGCTACGTAAGTGTTAAAAAAATGTGCAGTTGTTAAATAAATAAAAGCGTTAAGTGATTTATTATTGTATCCGCAGACGATATACGGTTACAGTGATATATAAATATATATATAATTACTTAAATTTACGTAAATGTTTAGTTTATTTTGCTTACCCTGTTGAATTGTGTTATTAGATTAGTAAAAATTAGTTATACTTTAATCGTCGTATCAAAATCGTGTAAATAGTAAGGTTTAAAAACGTTACAATAGGCGTCAGATGTGTGGTCAAATAATAACTTGTTCGTGCAAGCAAACAAGTGATTAGTAACTGGTTTGCAAGTATTTGCTTATAAATATGTTGTAAAAAAAACTTAGAAATCAACGAACAATGTCGGGAAAAAAAACATAGTGATGTAAAAGTCACGGATTTAAAAAGAGAACTAAAAGAACGTAATTTAATAGTTGTGTTACAACTTTGAAAAGATAAAGACCAAAATAGTATAATAGTTGATTCTTATAACTTGTGACATAAAATATACAACACCAAGAAGGAGTTGTTGTTACAATCTAATTATCGGATATATTTCTTGAGTGCGGCAATGTGAAAATTGTCGACAACTGAGTAAATTCGACAGAAATCGCATTATTGGCTTACGTAAAGGTGGTTTTTCATTCAGAAAAATTGCAAATCGTTTTAACCGTAACTAATCTTCTGTTGTACGGTGTACGGTGCATGGTCTAGAAAAGGTCAAAAACGTTGTAGACAAGGAAGTAGACGGTTAAGACTGACAAATGTAGTCCAGGACCGCCATCTTTGATTAATAACATTTAGACACCGATTTCTGAGTTGAAGATCAATAATCGATTAATGGTTTTGAACCAAAGAACGTTTTGTAACCCTTTGTACAGTTTATCGTCGAGTTAGAGCATTTGGCTTGCAGTCCTATAGATCACATCATGTGCTTTCGTTGACGGCTTGTCATCGACGGCAACGTTTCGAGTGGTATGCTTTGCGACTAGATTGGGACGTGAAATGGCATAGAGTGGCCGTTAGCAACAAATCCCGATTCTGCTTCGGAATGCACAATGGTCGCATGATGGTCAAACGTAGACGTGGAGAACATTCTGTTAAGCGGCATGTAATGAAGTGGTAGAACCCTATATACTTCCAATCTGCTGGAGGTTAGAGGAACCGATTTCTAACGGGATAATGCTTGTTCTTACATTGCGAAGCATTCTATAGAACCCTAAAAGGTGGCTAACGTCAATATCTTGTCGTGGCTACCCAGATCTCAAGCAATTAACCAATCCTTTACAGACACTAGAAGTTTTATTTGTTCGACATTTCCAAAGTAATGAATTTTGGTACACTTATTAAAAAAATGGAAAAAACCTAAAAAACTTGAAAAAAAAAATGCGAGCTAACATTGAAAATCGAATAACAACTATTACATGAGATTATTTAAGAAAAAACGCAAGTAGTATATTAAATTTAATAGAAGAAATTTGCGATAAATTTATATATGAATTAAGCGAAAGAATAAAGCTGATGAAGAGTTACTAATAAAACAACAAAGAACAAATACTCACAAGTTTAAAGTTGCACCTCCAAAAAAGTTCTTTGGTCAACATAATCCAAGCATAAAAAAATCGCATCTAATAGTTAATAGTTAGAATAACAAACAGAAAGTGACGTCGCTAATGATGGTTTTACATGGAAAAACACTGGAAATGTTGCAGGTTCATTTTAGTTACCTCCAAAGAAATTACCAATTGTTAATTTTTTATTTAGAAAAGAGATATGAAAATGCTTATCTGTAGCAAGTTTATCGAGTTGAAATAAAAAACCGCGTTCTGGAAGCTGTGAAAAGCTTTTAAGAATAAAGCTAAAACCGCCAAACTGACACGGTTTGCGTATCCTACGGCACCAGAAAGTTTTATAGAATAATTGACGATACAGATGTTACGAGAATTTACTCGCCACTTAAAGGCAAGCAACTGACTCAGTTGAATCGACAAGCGGGTTGTAAGTTTCGGTGCGCTAATCCTACACTACATTAAAAAAACGCCAAAACAAGTATATATCACACAATACAAACTTTGTTTAAATTTGTGGATCACTGAAAGGAACAAATTATCAAAACAGTAATTCTAACAACAATATATTTATTTCTAACAAGAGAGTATAGGCGTTAAAATAAAAGAGAAAAAGGTAGACTAATAACAAATTATATAACAACATTAAATTTGTCAATTAATATCACAGTTATAAAATTGATGGAAATAGCAATTAGCTACTAACAAAAATTCTAAATGATTGATTTTAATCAAGGTTAACTGGGATTCAAACAAATACTTTTTCTATCTTGCAGTCGTAAAACAAGTCGATAATTAACAATTACAATACTGACTTGCAAAACAAGATAAAAACACAAAAACTCACCCAACCGAAAAATTCCTCGACACTACTAGTAATATTCATTACTATTTTTTAATTTGATTTACGAAGAAAATATGCGTGGTATATAAGTTTATGTACACTTTTATGCTTTACTTGGCCTTAGCTGCGTTTAAATGACTTGAAGAAATTGAACGGATCTCATGTCAATGTACTCATACGACAATACATACAGTTAAAGTTGAGTCAACATTTGCGACTGAAAATAAAATTGAATCAGTGTAATCTATGTTACGACTACATACAATAACTATTTTGCTGACGTTTAACTGATAAGATTGATACAATTAATAAAAAGAAAATAACATTATACGATACTATTAAGTAGTACGCATAAAACTGACATGATTAAATAACAAATGCATCACAATCACAAAATACGTTATGCTAAGAAAGGTGCACGAAACTGATTAACTAGTTATATTAGTATTTAAAATTATACGATTCTGAGACTTCAGACAAAGGTGTGAGTCATATCTCGTCACTTCGGAATTGCTAAAAGAGTGGCCTGCTCAGGTTACTTTGTTATGACTGCCGTGTATCAGGACTAAGTAGCATTTCCCCGGAAATTGCTAAAAAGATAAAAAATAACGCGACGACGTCATTTTGATTACAATTATGTCATGCAACGTCAAAGAATCAACCAAATTGATTATTCGCTCAATACTTAAATAAGTCTTTCTTAGCACATTCTCCAAAAGGGTAATTGAAATATCTAATAAGAAAAATTTTGCATAAAGGAAAATTACTTACATTAGCGGACTAGCCCTGTGATACGACGTTTAACAGCAATTTTTAAACGCTTATCCCCATTCTAAAAAAAGGATTAATAACGGCTTATAAACAGTGCAGATGTTAGTTTAGAATAAATATTTAAAAAAAATACTAAATAACGACATGTAACACAAAGTTATATAAACAGACTTTAAAACAACGAAACGCAGTTGAATTTACGATTAGTTTGGTTTAAGACGTCGGATTACGTTTTAGTGCATGCATAGAGTTTCAAACAACAAAACAAGCATGTCACCAAAACAATTGTAAACTTTGCTGTGCTGCACAAAAAACATAGAAGAAATAGCGCGACAAGTTCATCGTGAAAAAAAAGTAACGATTTTGAGCTGCCGTAAAAAATGCTACGTTATGGATCCCGACTACAAAAAAATTGATTGTCTTCAAAAAACTGCTATGGTTGATGACAAGTGGAAACTTGCGCATTTGCGTCGTAAGCAATAAAATGATCCCTATTTAAAACTATTCATAAACTAAAAATTAAACAATCAATGACCAACTTAGGAAGAATTTTCTTAAGCAATTCCTAGAGAATATTGAGGTCACGAACAATAGTTACGTTTATAGTGCCGAAGAGCTGTGTGTTACGAGTGTTGATAATACATCCGGAGGACACTTTAACTTGAAGAAAATGCAAAAAAAAATTTATTGTGTAGGTTTCAAAGATGTTATCACGAAATAGCGCCGCAAGTACAAGGTCTGCGCATTCAAAAATGAGCCAGTGTTGTATTTTAGGTTTTGACGTAATTTATGTATTTTAAGAGTCAAATGTAGAAAAAATTTATTAATTTAATTCCCATTATAAGAGTTAACAACCATGTAACTTAACTATTACTATCTAAGTCAGTGTATGTATATGGATCACTTCATGCTCATTCCCTCCAAATGTATATACAAAGGGCGTGATATATAACAACCAGAAAAAAAGACAAAACACCAACGAAACAATATAGCGTATGAAAGAAAGTAGCGGTTACGCAATACGTAGCTAAAGTCGCAGACGTTTTAATGAAAAATTTTTTCTGTCGGTTCGGAATTCCGTTAAAATTACATTCCGATTAAAACTGGAATTCTGCGTCTGCTCTGTTGCAAGTAGTTTTTTGACTGTTGGGAAATTAAAAGATTAAGACGACGTTTTTTTATCCTCAGTCTAATTTGGGCAAAAACCAAGCTCAGAAATTCCTAGAAAAGACTACATCAACTAGTTAATGAAGAAGCTAGACAAAGTACATGAGGTGGTTCAATAACACGCAAATTTCCAGCAAAAAGACTAAGCAGCGTGGTTTGCTACAGAAGCAATGGGAAAGGTTTTATGAAGTTTTGCGGTGTATTAACGACATCGTATACCGTATCGGGAAACTACTCAGAGGCAAACCAATAATAATATCGATTGTCTAGCCCCATTTCCTGGCGAAACAACGTTGCCCAAGACCAGGTTCAAACCAAAATAATAACAAACAGACTTTGGTAAGTTTATGAGCATGTACGGAGGTTATGGAAAAGCTAAGTTTGGTGTTGCAACCAAGAAACAAGAGCTGTTTTAAATACAAACAGATTACGCCATTGCACACTATGTAAGTCAAGACTTTACAGCGTCCACAAATATTGCGGTAGTATTAAAAAAATGTTCAGACGGTTGGTAAAACTGCGAAAACAACAACCGGCAGTCGTCATGATTTTAAAAACTACGTGATGACTGACGTTCAATTTTATACTTGGTCACCAAAAAGTACTTATGTGCAAAACCGTTATACGAGAATTTATGGCGGGCACTATAAAATCTCAAGAAATAAATGAAATTTCACAACATTAAGAAATTGGTAGGACGTAAACTTAGCTGCGGCTTAGATCAACTGGACTGGAAGACAGTTTGAAATATGTCTTCTAAAAAACAGGCGTCTGAGTGTTGGTCTGCTGTTACTATCTAAGGGAAACATCGGACAAGAAAAAGTTCATGTACAGCTACTTCCATACTTAAGAGAATTGCCGAAATGAAGAAAGCCACTATTTACAAGATAGTTTTATTATAGTTTTCTTTTATACATTTCTTCCGCTCATTGCAGTTTTTGTTTTGTCGTTTTTTGTCATTTATTTATTATTATTTTAGTTTTTACTAGATTTCTCAGGTCAAATGTGTTAAGTACTGTTACTTTTGTATTAACTGTATTATGTTGTTTGATCTGTTGTAATAAATTTGATCTCATTCTTAATTGGTTTAGTTGAGCTTTGTTATGTCCAATTTCGGTTTTTTAAGAAATAAAAAAGATCATTTTTATTTAGAATGCTAACATTATTTTATTCACATAGGTTTGTAGAGAAGGCAATATATATAATTAATAATAATTTTAACTATAACAACATTTGTTAAATAAATTAAAATGAAACATTTGTTATAATTTACACATTATTTAACAATTAAAACTACTAAAAAATATTGTTAGTGTTTAAAATGTTTATATATTTTTGTTTGTGTCAAAGTGTCATTGGCATATCTTTTATTATTATTTTTTATTTTTTTTATTTTTTCATTTACCATTACTCCTATAGTAGTACGTGATTTCTTCTACGTATACGTTAAAAAACATGAAAACAATAAAAGTATACTAAACCTAACTAAAATTGTAAATAGCAAATTAAAAATAAGAAAAGTGTTTTAACACAAACATTATAAAAAGCATAAAATAGTGCAAAAGTATTTTAAAACAAATTATATAATTAAACACACTAAACTAAAAAAACATATTGCAAACAAATACAAATACATAAATAATTCGCGTAAATATTTGTTTTAAAATGTAAATTTGTGTAAACGTATAGCACGTTTTCTCAATATAAAATATTGGATTCGTCTATTTTAACAAAATTTAACACGACAGCTAAGTAAACTACAAGACGCAAAATACTACATGTATACATATACATCAGCAAATTTGTTAAAATAAAAATTCTTCTTATTTTTTTTATGACACGACAAGCGTATATTCTGTTTATATGTATAAAAATCGTCTTGTTAATTTAATTTTAACATGTATTAAAAATAGAAATGTGATCGAAGTTAAACCCAACTTATTTTCAAAAGTGCTGGTACAGTAGTCTTTTTTATTACTTTGGATTGATTGTTATTTGCTTTTAAGTATATCAGCAAATCAATTTAATGCTATCCATAAAATTTACAGCTGACATTATAAAATGCAGTTAAAAAAATAATTTGCATATTTGAAGTTTTTTTTTGTGTAGTGAATAATAGTTTACATCATAGAGCACAAATAAAATCGAAATTACGATGAGACTTTCGTTATTCATAGTTTCTATTTTCAAGGTTCTTAATTTACGTGAGTAAGAAAACAGTTCTATAGCTTTTTTATGACTGTCATTTATTACAACAGAATCTAATCAGACACAAAGGAAGCACACATTGTGCTCAAAAAGTCATATTTTATCTAGATTTATAATAATGTTTTCGTATTCACATATTTTATACTTTCCTTTATAGAAAATTCTAATGTGAATTCAAAAGTTTAAAATTGGATTGACAAATGAACTTATAAGACGTTGCGTTAATTTTATTTGTACTATTGCATACGCTGCAATTAAAACTCTTCTTTAATACTATTTTTTAAAATTAAAATCCTGACAATATTATAAAGTTTTTTGTACCTTATGAAATTATTACATTTGTTTTCTTTTGAAATTAATACAGTGTCTAACAATTGCTTTATTAAGCGGTCACGTTTTGCAATTTTCAGTTTAAGTTTTCTTTGTGTTTATTAAACTTTAAAGTAAAGTATTAAGTTATTTGATATTGTATAACAAATTTTAATAATTCTTTATATTAGAAAAATCTAATATTACATTTCTATTATACATTAAAAGTTAATTTATGCTGAAGTTTTGTTTATTTTTTAATTCGTAAACCACATTTGTCAATTTCTATAACACTACCAAAATAAAAATGTATATGTTACTTCAAATTCAAATTATAAATAAAAAAGGCAATTGTTAAACTTGTAACAACGAACGAAATTGAAACTGACATTGACGCACAACTGAGAATAATTGAAAAATATAAATTGGAATTTAGATTCAAGTAGTAAGAAAGTATTTATATTAAAAAAGTAGAAACATATTTAAAAATACAATAAATTTCTAAAATGGTAATGCAATCTTTTTACTTAAAAATGTCAAGAATGAGTTTTAGTGAATATTCAATTTGCAGAGTCCAGTACTCAAATAGTAATAAATAAAATAAAAACGTTGTTTTAATGTTTATTTAACATAAGATCTCTAAAAAATGAATTAATATTTTTAAAACCTTAGATTTTCTTAAAAGAAATACATTCATTATTTAAAAGTTTTTTTAATTACTTTCTGTAAAAGAAATTTTTTGTAATGTTTTATTAAAAAAACTGAATAAAAACCAAAGTAAAAGCATATATTAATGAACACAACTGCTAACATATTGGTTATTTCTTTGCTATATTAGAAGATAATAATAACTATTTCTATGCGACAACCGTAGTAGCACAAAATATTTAAATGTCACACTTTTTTCTATTGGCCGTTTATTGTAATGTTATATCAGTAATTTACATAAAATAAATATTTCCTAGATATTAGTTATATATATTTTCTAAACATATGTTTTTAATATATGACAGACATTAAACGTAAATGTCGTCTCAATATTTGTTTCCAATATATGAGAAATATTACTTTTAATCTTATCTAGATGTATCCCATTATTATTTGTAAGATATTTGTAAAATATATACCTAGTACATATGTGTATGTTTGCAAATGATATTTAATCTGTTTTTTCTGCTACGTTTTGTTCAGCTTTTATTAAACCGTATTGAAACACTGCAGATATTCTGTAAAAACACGTTTATTTATAAAAATGACTAACAAAATAAAATTATAAATGATGAATAAAATATAAATATATAATTTGTGTACATTTTAAACATCTTTAAAAAATAAGTACACAAACAAATTGTATCTTAAAATTACTTGTTACTATCATTATACAGGGTGTCCCACGAGGTACTGTACATACTGAAATGGTATGTTCCTTAGGTCAATTTAAGTAGAAAACGTCTTATAAACATAGGTCCAATTCGCCATAGTTACACAGATACAAGCGTTCAAAGTTTATAACTGATCACACATTTTTTGAAAATTATTATTATTGAAAACAGAAAATTGAACTACAAAACAAACATAAAAAAACAAAAAAAAAACCACATCAAATGCTCAAAATGACCTCCTTCGGCATTAATACAACGACGGTTGCGATCTAAAATGGACCGAGTAGCCGCTCGAAGCACCTGCTGGTTGTCCTGTGTTTGTTGACACACATCCAGGATACGCTGTATTAGTTCAGCTCTTGTAATAACTTTTACCTCGTATACTAAACTTTTCACATGACCCCACAGATAGAAGTTCAAAGGTGTGAGATCGGGCGATCTCGGTGGCCAAGCATTCGGCCCTCCACGCTCAATCCACCTATTGGGATAAGCAACATTTAGATATTCGGTCACATGCCGACTAAAATGTGGAGGAGCTCCATCATGTTGCAGAAACATTTGTTGTCTTGTTAGTAAAGGTACTTCTTTCAAAAGCGGTAGCAATTCATTCCGAAAAAAGTTAGCATATGCTTCTCCTGTCAGACGTTCCTCAAAGAAAAAAGATCCAATAACTTGATCGTCAATCATGCCACACCATACGTTAACAGAAAATCTGCGCTGAAAATTAGTTTCTGTTGTGCCATGTGGATTTTGATATGACCACAAATGAGAATTACGTGTATTGTTCACTTCATCTCTAGTAAATTGCGCTTCGTCACTAAATAAAATGAATGGAACTAATTGTGGATTTACCTGTAGCCAGTGGCAGAAATTCAACCGGGCAGCAAAATCTCTAGGTTCCAGATGCTGAACCTGTTGTATGTGATAAGGATACAAAAGCCCATCATGTAATGTTCGCCATACTGACATACGGGGGAGTCCCGTTTGAGAAGAAATTCTTCTAGTACTCAACCCTAGACTCCCATCAACCATCTGTAGAATGTTTTCCTGCTCATTTATATTTAACTGCACAGGACGGTCAGATCTTGTTGAAACTGATGGAAATGAACCATGAGTCCGTACATGTTGAAATACAGAAGAAAAGGTTTAGTGATTTGGCATCTTCCTGTTGGGAAATCTTTGTTCATATTCCCTAACGGCAGATCTTGCATTTCCATCACAAAATCCATAAATGTAAATAATATCAGCATACTCTTCGTTAGAAAAATGAGAAGGCAATTTGCATTTAAATTACACTTCATTTAATAAAATCGACTGTGAAATTAGTAGAAAAGAAAGCAATAAATAACATATTGTTCGGCTTTTGTTTCACAGTTGACTAAGAATAATTAATTTTCAAAAAATGTGTGATCAGTTATAAACTTTGAACGCTTGTATCTGTGTAACTATGGCGAATTGGACCTATGTTTATAGGACGTTTTCTACTTAAATTGACCTAAAGAATATACCATTTCAGTATGTACAGTACCTCGTGGGACACCCTGTATATTACATAGGTACTACATAAATGTTCTAAACTACGCCAAATATAAAGCAACGGATTTACTTATGCTGTTACGTACGAAATTTTCATTACGGGCGACCCTGTATATTGAATCGAAATTGGATTCCGGTTTAGACGCCCTTTACCGATCTTTTCTCGTGGCTGTCATTTTGCGACAAAAATCGTGAAGCAGTCAATTGCTTAAAAGGGTCTGGACGTTTTAAGTAATTTTTCAAGTGACATCCGTAATAATGGGGATCAAATTGTAATTACATTACGTTCATAAAATATTTGAGTCGTCACAGGCCATTTTTTACCCGCTTCGAGCACATGTACGTTTCAATAGAGAAATGGTGAATAGTAATTATTATTAAGAAACACCGTTACCGAACACGTACGCTTTTGGAAGGCGTTTTCTCCGCCACGAAAACGGGGTCTCGACAAGCCTTACCGTGGGAGATGTTACTGCATGTATACTAGTCGATTGTGTTATCAGCCACCTGTGCTAAATTGTTACCTACAGTACACGATACAACGGGTTTTTATGTAACATTTAATGATTTATTAATACTATTTTTTTAGCTTCTTGTTCTGTGTGAGTTAGTGTGTGATCCGATTTGCTTTTCACTATTTATTACAGGCCGCTGGCGGGAAAACGTTTTCTCCGCGAAAGTGGAAACTGGATGTTGGGGTGAGTTATTTGTTTAAATTTTATATCGTGATCACGAAGATTACTCACAGAATTGTAATTATTGTTAACAACCGTAAGTACGTTATCGCTTATATACCAATAAGGTAATCTTAATCATTTACGTAACTGCATCGCATGCTGTGAGGGAAAAACATATTTATTCTACGATTTTCGATGCTGTTCATGTCGACATAATATCAATGTGTAGTGTGTGTTGCCGATACTGCGGGCATTCGTGTATGAGAACTTCGATATAATCTAGTAAATCTTATGTATTACGAAATTAAAGTTTTCTCTGCTTGCTAAAGAGAATTGTTAGTCATTCTAGTATTTAAGTATTGCGCATTTAGCGTATAGTTGTCAATTTACTGCGCTACTAAAATACAACTGTGATATTTGTTAATTCTACATGGAAACCATTCGAGCATCGATAGGTGAAGAAATTTCATATATTCTTATTAGTATCCAACGTTAATACATTAAAGTGATTATAATTGTTAATCTCTCTTGTTATTTTTCTTTCTCCTGTGATTATCGTTATCTATTAACTAATTTTGGCTACTCGAACATCAGAGTAATAAGGATTACGAACCTCCAATTGGGTTACAAGTTTGGATCGTCTGTCGTGAGCGAGGCAGAAGTGTTATTTTGGATCAGCTCTGGCGCCCTTAAGCATACTTCCTGTGAACCTCCCCTACATTCGACTGTGTGAGTTGGCCGTGCAAGGTTCGTAAGACATAAAGCTTGTAACAATGTAACATTCGTTACATTAGGGTGTCGTTTTCTGATGGCATCTGGAGAAAAAACACAATTTAGATTTACTCCAGCAAGTTGTATTGAAAAATCTGTATTTTATAATAATAATAATTATGAATTGCATTAAAATGTATTAAAGTTATTTTAATTGGTATGAAATATACCTACAAATAGTTTTAGTTTAGTAGAAACTCCATAAAGATAATTTTTTTTAAAAATATAGATTACAGAAATTTCAACAGCATTATTTATATTTATTTAATCACTTCAATAGAACATCTACTCTATATTATTGTAATGTTTGTCTTTTTACTGACTAGTATAAATTCATAAAATTAGAAAAAACTTCAAACATGATTAGTTTTGAAAGTGCACAAAAGCATATTCTTGAGATTGCTATTCAAAAAATAAGGACAATGTTCAAATAAATTTTAGAAACTCTTGCGTATATTTACTTATATGTTTTTTAAAATGTGTTGTTTATTAATTATTGACCATAGTTACGTAAATAAAAGCATTTCGTTAATTTATGTTTCTTCTTAGTGATGACCGTTGAAATTTCTTTGGATTATTTTCTGTAAACGTTAAACAGCAAACTAAGCAAACATCGAATTTAGGGTGTACTCGCTGCGTTAAAATAAATTATTTACAAAGGCACTTACCTGATTATACAGTTACGTTGCACTAAAACTCGATATAAAAATTTAAACTGCGCAATCTACAAACACGAAATCTAAACTCATATTAGTAAAAAAAAACTTTCCTTGTTCTTGTTTAAGGTTTATATAATGGATTCTGACCTCAGTACCCAAAAACAAATAAATAATATACTTGTTAAGATGTTCATCGTTGCAAAGTATTCTAGGAAATTTTCTAAAAGGTATTTTGTGTGAACCCGTTTAGAATGTCACAAAAATATTTGGAAAAGCTGGCCTTTAAAATCATAAATAACTAATAGTAATTTTACAGCAGAATTTTTTTAGCTTTAGTTATAACGCAATTGTTTTTTCAGTTCAATTCAAACGCAGATGTCTCAATTTCATATTTTCCTTGTGTAATTTTTTAAAAATTAAATTGCGTATATATACGGACTATAATTTTTGATTACTTTTTATTAAAATATACGTACATAGAAATAATTCGTGTTAGGGTTTTTATCAAATATTAAAAAAAAGTTTAAGGAAAACGCTTAACATCTATATATATACGTAAATTTAAAAGTAAAATTAAAAATAAGCAAAAAAATGTTGGATACTGATTAAACATAAATATTAACTCTATAAATAATTATTATAATATATATTTTATGTCAGTCAAACTTTGAAAAAACAATTTTGACTTTAAAATACACGAACGATATTGTTGGTACATATTTTTATAACACTGTTTTTATCTAGTTCTACAATATTTAGAATACATTGTCTACATCTTTGCAATAAATATCTAGAATTAAATTATTTATCTGATTTGTCATGTAAACCTTGAAAACATTTGTAAGGTTTTAAAATATATCAATGGTATTGTACGTATATATTTTTAGAATATTATTATTATACATTTTAACAACATCAAGAATATATCTATTACACCAAGCAATGTTTAGCCGACTTTAAATATTGTACCAAGATCATTAGAATATCGTACATATATTTTGTGCTACTAGGGATGCATGGATACACTCAACAGGTGTTGTAGGGAATTTTATCTTTTATAAGATTTAACAAATTTTTAATTTTTGTGGTAATATTATAAATATAATATAAACTTTAATGTTGTGTTTTTTTAGTATTCATCCAATCTTGTCACTTATGTTGGAAACAAAAGGCAGAATATCAAAATTTTTGTTTAAGTTTAATTATCTGTTAAAGTAGTTTTTGTCTTTGGTCGAAAAATCTTCTGAATTTACTCAGTATTAAAACCGTTTCTTATAAAAATTTTCTTAAGATAATATAATTTTTTTATAATTTATCTTGGTGACAATCGATGCAGGGATATATAATGTGCTTATCGAAGTTTCTAAGCTGGGCGATGGTGAGAATTTGCTTTTGTGTACTTTTTCCAATATTTAGTAAAATACACGACTATAACAAAAAAAATTTTAAATACCAAAATGTTAATTTAGTAATGTCATGATATTAATATTTAGTAAGTTATTTGTTTTTTTTTAAGAATTTTTAAGAATCTTAAAATTAATTTTTTAGGAATCCTAAATGTTATCAACACGTAAGAAAAGGTTAAAACAGTAACAGAATAAATGTGTAACAATTGCAAATATAACTTGTTTTTTTTAATGTTAAAAAATAAAATACTATTTCATAACTTAAATATTTAATATAATCATAAATAAAAATTGCTAAATTTTGAAAAGTTAATAAATGAATGAAAATAAAGTATACACCACAAAAAATGTAAAAAATGTGTTGTTTTTTGAACCTTGTTTCTTTAGGCTGTGTACTGACTTTATTTTTTAAAATTGTTGCGTTAGTACCTACCCTATAAAAAATAAATAAAATGTGTAGAACACTTTGATATTTAATTAATATTATTAATTTAACTCTACTTTAAGTAAGTACTACTTAGTATTATTAAAGTTCTATTTGCGTTTACAAAATTAATAATTAAACGTAATTGTGTTTACAGTGGCATGCAAAATATAGTTATTTTTGTAATTATACATAAAAAATGTCTGTTTAGAAGCGTGTCCCGGTTTTAACAATTCACAGCTGTTGAACTTTTAGCAATGCTATGTTATAAAACACACCGGTTAATTAAAGATTTTTTTATTTATAAAGCAAGAAAGCAATTAATTACACTTTTTATTTTGTGTCAGTATTGCATTTTTAACGTAAATTATTCAAAACACTGACAACTAAATCTATAAACTTAAATGTTTAAACTTAAAAAAGTAAAAGTTTTTTTTTATTATAATACAGTAAGATAATACATTATTGATTATTTAAATATATTGGTTAATAATCAACCAAACGTTTGATTTAAATTGTAAATTTTAAAATTTAATTAAACACAATAAAGTTGGTGTGTAAATTAAATATTGGATATACTTTTATTTAGCTTTAAAATTTTTATATTTAAATACTTGAAAATGTTCTGTTAATTAAATGTTTTAAATTGCATTGTATTAATTCTGTTAAAAGTTAGTAGTAAACCTCATATTGTTTAAATAATAGTAAAATGTTTCATTATTGCAAACAATAATATTATATTATATTTATTATTTATTTTACAGTAATATGAACGAATTAGTTTACATTGCTTGGTAAAAGTAAACATTTGTTTTACAGACGCAAATGAGACTCTTTAAGTGTTTCATATAGAATTTTAATCTAAGGTTATTTATTATGTTAACAAAAAATATTTTATACTCAAAATATATAAAATTTATGACATACTTAATTTTTTTTTAGCCGCTGAAACTTTTTTACCACGCCAAGCAGGTTGATTCTACTTATTTTTTATAAAATAGTAACTATAGTTATTGTCTACTTAAATTGTAAAATTAAAAAAACTAACGTTGAACACAAAAATTACTAAAAAGCAATTTCTATAATTACAGAAAATCAGCTCTATTGTAATTAAAATATTGTATAAAAGTGTTAATAAATGTTTATTATAATCAATTACTTTTTACAAAATTGTCTTCCATTTATCAAATTGCTAAACGTTTTTTTTTTCTAACATACGTTTTAGCTACTTATATCAGTAACTTTTTCTACAAAACAGATATAAAAAACTTTTTAAAATTGACATTAAAGAAAATTAAAAATTTATTGTTCAAATAGTAAAAACGAGAAAAATAGTATGAATATATATTTTTTAATTAAAATGCAACTCAACTACATCTACAGAATAATAAATTGAACAATCGGTTAATCAGATACATCATACTCGTAATAATTGTAGGCTTGCTTATACTAATCGAAGAAGATAATAATAGATAATTAAAATGTCTGAACTTGCAACAGTAGTGCTCGAAGACGTGTTTTAGAATCTCAGAGCTACGGTAGAAATAAATTGAAATAGCTGTAGACCGCAACCTATTCTGAAAATGAATAGAGAATCAGACGTTCTAAGTCTTGAACTGTTTGACATTCAACACATTGATTATTCATCCGAGTTGAATTTTGCCACTTTCAGTGAAACTTGAATTTAAGTACGGTTTAACCAAGTTTTAACTTATATAATTAATAATTATTTCTCTGTTTTAGAATGAGTTTTAGTTGACAATCGGTTTAAAGTATTAATTATGTTGTTTATGCTTTACTATAACTTTTAAATTCAATTTAACCGTATCAGTTTGATTATGAACAAAAAAAATTATTATTATTTAACACTATGTTTTCTGTTTTTTTATTTCTTTTAGTAGTATTAACCTAAACGCATTTTTGGACATTGTATTAATTAATAATACTTTATTTATAAAATTGAATAAAGAAATGATTGTCTCTCAAAAGTGTACTTCTTGGGTTGTTTTACTTGTAATTGAGTTTATTATTTACGTGTACGGAAAATTTATAAACAGCTTTATAAACTGTTTTTTTAACTTGATATTTTAACATTTGCTTTTCAAACAACGTATGTATATATTTTTTTAAGTTAATTAATATTATAGTACTTTTTAATTTGATTATTATATTTTAAACTTTATTAATATTTACATATTCAAAATTACCTACTCAAAGTTTGTATAAAATTGTACGTGTTATATCATATCAATATTTAAGCTTTTAAAAATAAAAAATAACACTGTAATTTTAAAGAATAAATTATATAAATAAAAACATAAAAATCAATGCCGAACCAATATGTAATTATAACTTATAAAATGACTTGTTTCATCTGATGATGGCCCACACATAATTAGAAGGCCGAAACATGTCATTTTATAAGTTATAATTACATATTGGTTCGACATTGGTTTTTATGTTTTTATTTATATAATTTACACAACCAATAATAAATGATCCTTTTTATCAATTTTAAAGAATAAAGTTTAACGGCGAAGACAAACAAACAATAGAAAGCAATTTTTACAGAACCTTTTTCAAAAATACATGTCGCTTGTAGACAACACTGCGTACAACCGTTTTGTTTAGGTGCAAAACATATAACGAGATTACATTATTTACATTGAACTGTTGAGGATCTATTCTTGCAGTTGCGACAACGTTTTCTCGTTCTATAAGCAGGTTAGTGTTCATATTGGTCACACTTAAAATGTTTAACGAGTAGTGTTTACGTAATATCATTGAGTAATATTTAAATTGTATTATACACCTAGCGCAATCTGTAGTTGCTCAACAAAACTAACCGGCGAAATAAGCAGCGTACGAGCAGAAGAAGAGAACAAGAAGAAGGCGATGTAAGCAACCACGCTTCTCAAGAAGCCAAGGTTCAGTTTTCTTAAATATTTAACCGATAAAGCGCATAAAACGTTAACAGAAACCTCTTGTTGATGACAACTATCTACAAAATAATTATTTTGACGCTTACAAATTGGGATAAGAATAGGTCTTGATAGTAAACTGCAGTGTCAAAGGAAAACGCATCCGATCGGTAAATATTATAACAAAGGCCCAGTGTTTATCATTTTATTGTATTCACAATTTGAGTATTACTATCTTATAAATACAAGCAAAAAGATCTGTTATACACATGCTTTTTAATAAATGATTTTTTATTTTATCTTTTTATTTTATATGCACTGTAGTGAGTAGTGGCTGCACTGTTTATAGTTCTATGCGAACACTTTTTAGTGATACTTTAACAGTTTTGTTTATTATTTATTTCAAAATTATTTATTTTAACAAATTGGATGATGCTATAAACAGTATCAAGTTACTTCTACTTACTGAATTGTTTATTCGTCGTTTTCAATATTAAAACTTGATTGTGAAACGTTTGTGTTTTTAGGGGAAAGGGATGGGACCGTGACGAGGTTGAGCAAGGCCCCAAATAAGTTTAGGACGGGTACTAAAAATAAGGTACTACCTAATTGTGACAAAGCATAGGTTCTCGAGTCGAATTTCAACAAAAAGTGAATTTTGTGCGTCGAATCTGTGCGAGGTCAACATAAGCTGTGTCAGCCAATTTCTACAAGGTCAAAGTGAGTCTACTTCATCTTACCTATTATTTCCATATTTATTTGTGTTATCCACTGGATCTGAATCTAATTAATGTCTAACGAAAATCAGGAAAATGAAAATATTAAAAATTTAAAAATAAAGAAAGGTTTTTTGAAACCTTACGCGATGCAAAACGCATTTAAACAAATTAAATTTACAAGCATATAACAATTCGACTAAATCAGAGATAGAGTTACTTTTAGATATGCCAGAAATCAAGAGAGATTATTGCGCAAAACATTTATGCTCAACAATCGAAAAGGCAATACAAAAATTTACAGTGTCTTACAAAATTTTGAAGTTTTTTGTCTCTTGATTTTGAGAACTTTGGCAATCAGTGCTACAAGCTTCTAGAATTTTACGAACCTGCACGGTCAACTTACTGTAGGATTGAAACTATACCTGTCGGAGAGAGGGGAGGTTCAAATGACTTTATTTTTAATGTAAAAATTGTTTGCGAACATAGAATTGGGTTAAATTTAATTATCTACTTATTTTGTAATACGTGCAATACCAAATTTAACTTAAATACTTTTAAAGAATCAAAAAAAACAAAAATTGACTTAAATGAAGCAGCTGTATCCGGTTCACATAGCATTGAAATTGGTTTCAGCAATTTAGAAGAAATATTATTTGCAATGGATATTTCAAAGATAAAGAAAGTTGCCAACATCAAAATAAAAGAAGCTGCAATGGAAGAGACCAAATACCCACAATCTATGGGCAGAATAAATAATGACGGCGTGCACGTCGTAGTTGTAGCTGATGGATTTTGGTGAAAGCGGTCTTACAGAAACAATTATAATGCACTGCTGCTGCCCCCATAGTCGGACATCAATTTGGAGAAATTTTTACGACAACTGGAATCAATAAACTGCAAAAGTAATAGCGAAGGCTTCCACGGCCGGAATCTATACTAATATTAGAATGTCTTCCGGGTTTGGACTGTGTCATAGTTGCAACCGAAGCTGCCAACGTTTCGCCCACTTTCGTAAGGGGCTTCATCAGGGCGTGAGATAAATCGCAAAACTCAAACAAGCAATCGAAATCTAACTAAAAACTTCTCAAAAGTTAGGTTATCCACTTGTAAAACAAGCCATAACCTAAACTATGAAAAGGTAAGAAAGAAAACGATAACCTGAAAAAGCAAACGAAAATCTAACAACGAACCACTACTGAGTTAGGTAATCAACTTGTGAATCAAGCCAGATTCTAAACTCCGTAGAAGTGACTTAAGAAGAAATAGTCTCCGTATTTAAAGGAAAGGATCGTCACGGATGATTAAGCTCGACCCTGATTGGGTTACGGTTGCTAGGGGGCGTGTTTTTGATAAATGACTAATAACCGGGAACCAAAGAGGGTATAGTTCGAAACCATGATCACGATTGAAGTTATTGGGGTGTTTGATGATTTCTATGCTTTCTCGGAATTTCCTGTTGAAAAAGAATGGAGATTTGGCAATCAACGAAACATTATCAAAATCTATCTTGTGACCTGTAGTAAAATAATGTTCAGCGACCGCAGACTTGGAAGTATACCTTTTCCTTATACAACGATCATGTTCTGAAATGCGAGTAATGACGGAACGACCGGTTTCACCAATGTAGACTAAACCACAAGAACAGGGAATTTGGTATACACCTTGAGATGAAAGTGTAGGAAATTTGTCTTTGGGAGAAGGAAAAATCTGAGAGATTTTGCCTGTCGAGTTGAATATGGGTTTAATACCATTCTTACGAAGGAGTTTCCCTATTTGATCTGTAACCTTGTGAATGTAGAGGTTAGCCAAATCATCAAATCTTCCAATCTACCTCCTGAAACTAAACGTCGACTTACCCCATCAGATTCTAAACCACCTCGTCTATACGGACTTCCCAAAATTCACAAACAAGGTATTCCTTTTCGACCTATCGTTAGTACTATCCAATCTCCTACTTACAAGCTAGCCAAGTTCTTGTCCAACATTCTTTGCGAGTTTACAGGTAAAACCTCTTCTCACATCCTCAACTCTCAGCATTTTATTCAACGTCTAGAAACTATAAAACTTGAACCCCAAGATCTTCTCGTGAGCTTTGATGTTACTTCACTTTTTACTAATGTTCCTATTAAGGATTCGCTTATTATCATCAAACAGATTCTGTCTCAACATGGCAAGGACTTGAGTTTGGTTCCTCTTATTGAAAAGTGTCTATCCTCTACTTACTTCCAATTTGATAATAAGTTTTACGAACAAGTTTCTGGTGCTGCTATGGGTTCTCCTCTATCACCTGTTGTAGCTAACATTTTTATGGAATCCTTTGAAACGGTTGCTTTGGAATCATCAATATTAAAACCTAAAGTGTAGTTTAGATATGTTGACGACACGTTTATTGTTTGGTCTCATGGTCATCTTGAATTGTCTAAGTTTCTTGATCATCTTAACAATCAACACTTAGATATCAAATTTACTATGGAAATCGAAAGTAACGGTTCTCTTCCATTTCTTGACGTTCTTGTGACTCGTAAGCCCGACGGACTTCTAGGCCATTCTGTTTATCGCAAACCCACCCATACGGACAGATACCTTCATGCTTCGTCTCATCATCATCTTGCACAAAAACGTTCTGTTATTAAATCTTTGGTTCATCGTGCCTTTTCTATTTGTCAACCTGAGAATCTAGACTCAGAACTCCGTCATCTTACTAGAACCTTAGTGAACAATGGTTATGTAAAACGAGATATTCATAGAGTTATTAATCGTCGTTTACATCCACGTACTCGATTACCTAAGGACATTTCTACACCCGAATCCAACCCGAAATTGGCCTTTTTACCCTACATTCACAAGGTTACAGATCAAATGGGGAAACTCCTTCGTAAGAATGGTATTAAACCCATATTCAACTCGACAGGCAAAATCTCTCAGATTCTTCCTTCTCCCAAAGACAAATTTCCTACACTTTCATCTCAAGGTGTATACCAAATTCCCTGTTCTTGTGGTTTAGTCTACATTGGTGAAACCGGTCGTTCCGTCATTACTCGCATTTCAGAACATGATCGTTGTATAAGGAAAAGGTATACTTCCAAGTCTGCGGTCGCTGAACATCATTTTACTACAGGTCACAAGATAGATTTTGATAATGTTTCGTTGATTGCCAAATCTCCATTCTTTTTCAACAGGAAATTTCGAGAAAGCATAGAAATCATCAAACACCCCAATAACTTCAATCGTGATCATGGTTTCGAATTATCCCCTCTTTGGTTCCCGGTTATTAGTCATTTATCAGAAACACGCCCCCTAGCAACCGTAACCCAATCAGGGTCGAGCTTAATCATCCGTGACGGTCCTTTCCTTTAAATACGGAGAATATTTCTTCTTAAGTCACTTCTACGGAGTTTAGAATTTGGCTTGGTTCACAAGTTGATTACCTAACTCAGTAGTGGTTCTTTGTTAGATTTTCGTTTGCTTTTTCAGGTTATCGTTTTCTTTCTTACCTTTTTATAGTTTAGGTTATGGCTTGTTTTACAAGTGGATAACCTAACTTTTGAGAAGTTTTTAGTTAGATTTCGATTGCTTGTTTGAGTTTTGCGATTTATCTCACGCCCTGATGAAGCCCCTTACGAAAGTGGGCGAAACGTTGGCAGCTTCGGTTGCAACTATGACACGGTCCAAACCCGGAAGACATTCTAATATTAGTATAACTGCAAAAGTGTTAAAAAAATTTTAGCGGAATGGTTTAAAATGAGCAAAAATTTGTTTGAAGAGCGGTACTCTACATTAATTAAAGACGGAGACAGACAGTGCAACGAATTAATAAAATTTAGAAACAAAACCTTATAAAAATAGAACCGTAGAAACAATTGAATGCATTAACCATCTTCTAAGAAATTTTTGTAACAAATTATAAGCACTAACTATAGATACAAGGTTTCTTGTATTGTTTTGCAAACACGTGAGTAAAAATATTTTAAGATTTAGATCAGCTGTAGTTGACGCTATTAAATACCAAAAAGAAAATAACAGTCTCAATAGTGTAACATTATTAAAAACTGACATAGATAATAGTTATTATCATATTTCTGAAAACCACCGTAACTTTCTAACATATTACTGTAACAGAACATACGAAAAGGACTGGACTATGAAATTTCAACAATGTTCACAATTTTATATCCGCATTGTCACTGCTCTAACGACGCTATCAAATCGTAGCAGAAGTTTATTACAAAACAAAAACTCAATAGTTGTATTCTATTGTTGCAAAGTTTTCACAATACAAACACGTTACTTTTTACACAAAATACTGTTTTAAACAAAAAAGAATCGGTTGTCCAAAAACAAAAATAAATCTAAACAAGGCATCGATTACGGAAAATTTTGTGAACAGTCAGACATGGATGCAGAAATATACTAAATTGAGGAACTTTTTGAAATCTTTAAATTTACATCCCACAACAGAAATAAGATAGAAAAAGACACAATACACCAAGCTGATAGTGCCTTGTGGTTAGAAGTATGTAGAAACCTAATAACTGCTTCTCACTTTCATTCCATTTGCAATCGACGAGATACCACCAGTTGTAAAGCTATTGTTTGCAAATTGTGGTATGACAAGAGTGACTGGTCAAACGTAGCTTTCTTAAAACATGGTCCGCAATACTACGTATTGCCAAAAAATACCTTGAAGCTCAAGAGAATGTCGTTATTACAGAAAATGACTTATTTATTAAAGATGAGTTTAACTTCATTGATGCAATGCCAGATGGTTTAATCAGTGAAAACTTTACGGTTGAGATTATGAAATTAACTATTATTTAATTGAAATAATTTAATTAATAAATGTTTTTCGAATATATTATTGTGTTCCTACTTAATTCAATAAGATCTAAAATTACTGTACATACTGTACAGGGTGAATCAGAATATGTGGGAAGTACAATACCTATAAATAATAGGGATAAAATAAAGACGATTGTTTAAATAAACTTATATCACAGGTAAAAAGTTATTAGGTCTTCAAAATTAGAAAAAAAAATTACTTTTTTGTTAATAATTTCGAAACTACTACGAGATACCTTATATACCTAAGCAAACAAATCTTCCCTAAAGTAGGACAGAGGAATGGCCCCAGCTAGCACAAGTGAAAACGGCGTGGAGTAAGTTGTCACAAAAAACTGAGCGCTAACAAACCTGTTAAAACCACTCTATCCAGGGTTAGCGCTGTAGAAAAACAGTTCTCTCTTCTAGGCTAGAACGCAGCACAAAAAGAACACAAAGAAATTCGAGTATAACTCCAAAGAAACCATATATTGTAATTGAGCTAATTATACAATAAAATTAAGATATCTATCTATATTATTAAATAACACCTTGCGTTGTAAAAGAGGATACCTATATAAACTCAAATTAAATTAAAGAAAATGATCCTAAACTAATAAATGTAGTAGTAACCAAAAAAAAAACTAACTTAGTGTAAGATATACCAAAAACAAAATTAGACCAAATTACAAGATATAATAAACCCAACAGTAAATTACAGTTTATTTTTTTAACAGTATTGAATTAACCCCTTTCTTTCTTTAAAAAGACTAAAGTATTGAAGTATCATCATTCCAAAATCACTATGCTTGTATAAGATACAAGTCAAAGTTTGCTTACGACGTTTCTCCGGTGTGATGATCTTGTTGATGGTGGTGGAGATACGATGACGGGATAATATTTTCCGTTGCAGATGGAAGTTACCCTTCGCACTGCAGGTACGTTAGTAAATAACTTAGCAACTTAGCTTTAATAAGTCTGATAACAGTGGTTGTAGAATAAATTCGGTGAGCCGCTTGATCCTTACTAGCCGAGTGTAAGTAGTCACAGCACAAAAATTATGCACACAATTGCCAAAACTGCTGGCCACTAACGGCGATGAATACTACGTGAACTCCTGCAGAAGCAGCAACAAAGCAAAAATTGTTGGACTAAACGTAGTTGCCTTTAGCTTCAACTCGAAACTTTTTCACTGGTAAAAAGTGCACCACAAGGTCTGCCTCTAAGAAACGTCACACAGGAAGTGTCCAAATTTTTAAGTTTCCTGTACGAGGTGATAGGTCTAATGTAAAACTTTCTTTTTTGAAAATTAAAATTTTTAATTTTTAGGCAACCAACAATGCTTACATGTGACGAATACACTCTAGTCTACAGCGAAATTAACAAATAAGCCTGTTACAGGCCTAATAAATTTTTACCTGTGCATGTAGTATATAAGTTTATTTAAATAATCGTCTTTATTTTATGCTTATTATTTATAGTTATCGTACTACCCACATATTCTGACTCACCCTGTATAATGATGTGTATACTAAAATTGTATATTTTTTTAACAATCTCTGTATTTCGAATTGCAAGTTATGACGCCCCGACTTTTATTCACGATAATTACGTATGTAACCGTAATTAACACACGCTTCATTACGAAATTTTGCGTATTATTGTAACTGTTTTTATTCTTAATCTCTGTTATTATAAAAACTAATAGGTTGAATTTTTTAGGTAATATTGATAAAGTACTACATTAGGGCGGTGCGCATTTAAAGTTTCAAACTATGTAATGGTTTGCTTATTACTTTTTCACGATTATTGCAAATTTTACATACTTTAGGAGAGAAGCGATGACATTCAAAATAGAAAAAAAAATCTAAACGCGATACGCTTTACAATCATTTTCAAACTACATACGTGCAAAATATTTTAATTCAGATTTTATTCGTAACCAAAATACTAGTTAAGATGGACTACGCTGTAATTTACTTTAATGCGCAATGGTAGATCTTTATATAAAAAACGGATGTGTAATGTCGTTTTTTATTTAAGTCATAACTACTTTACTGCTTACGTAGTATTACTTTATAATCAAAATTATTTGAAAAAATAACATGGAGTTTAAACTTGTTAGTGATATAAAAATGGTAAAAGCTTTTGGTTGCAGGTATTTTTAAAAACATATTTTCTTTTTAATATATTCTAAATTTAGTATGATAACGATGGTGTGGATGCGCAGAATAAAAAAATTTAGAGCGGTTTTTAGACGCGCAAATTTTTTCTGTATTTTCTACTAGTCTTAATACCGTAAATGTAAGTATTACAAACAAGTATAAAACTACTGTTGTTTATAAAATTGTGTTACCAGATATGTTTGTTTTATTTGTGCAATCTGAAAAACATATGTTGTTTAGTAAGCAAACAAAACTGCAAAAGTAACAAAAACAACAAAATGTTTAGAGAAAGTAAAAGTATGTTAAATACGTTTTCTTTATGAAGTCTTTTCTAAAGAATTTTGTAAACAACTAAAAGTTTTTCTTACAATAAAAGAAAACCTAAAATGTATTTTAAGAAATAATATAAAAGCATATCATGTATAAACAAACATGTTTGTATCAATTAAAACGGGTTTGTTTTTTTAATTTCTGGTGTTTAAGCGTTTGCCTTTGTTACATATATTGAAAGTTTTCAACTGTTAAAATGAAGTAGCTATAAAAGCACTAAATTTCCATAACACAGCAATCAGGGTAAAATTGAGGTTGCGGTTAAAGGTTATACCGCTTTTAATGCAACGGCTTGATATTTAAATTTTGTATAAATTACATTTAAATATATTTTAATTATACGCAAAAATCTCGATTACAATTTCAACTTTCGCATTTAATGGTTTATACTCCTATTAATGTATCGATTACCTTTTAACGTCGATATTGGTAAGTAAAAGGTCATCTGAAACTAATACGTTACAGTTATGGTAATCGCTGAATAGATACCAGATCTAATGTTTCTTTTAAATATAAAATAAACGAGACTTCATTGTTAAATCGTAGGGCAATAATAGTTTCTTTTTAAGTGTAAATTCTAAGAACATTGTATTGTAATAATTTCTCAAATTGCAATATGTGTATTTTATTTAAAAATCTCAAGTAAAAAAATATTACGAATTTACATAAATACCTCTAAAGTTTAGTCTTTTTCGCTTAAAGAAATCTTTTCTATTGTATTTAATTGCTTGTTTACTGTTTAAGGGTGAATAAAATTTAAATTTGTGTCAACCGAATGTTGAGGCTTTACAGTAAAACCTGAAAA
The DNA here is from genome assembly GCA_035610365.1 of Aquatica leii. Taxonomy (NCBI): domain Eukaryota; kingdom Metazoa; phylum Arthropoda; class Insecta; order Coleoptera; family Lampyridae; genus Aquatica; species Aquatica leii. The sequence goes on from CM069435.1 coordinate 71,078,376, forward strand.
TGTGCTAAATGTTTTATTCATAAGGTTTTTATCGTAAGAGACTTCTCATTAGCAAATAAAGTGCAACTTTTGTTTTAATATCAGTACCTTAACACTTACGCTACAAAACAAGAATCATGTTTATTGTGTGAATGTTTTACAAATGCTTCGTCGTGCAATAAAAACTATATAATCATTAAATAGTTATAAAACAAGTATGTTGGTTTTGTCATTATTTCTTTTTCAAGATAAAACGCTGATATTACAACTTCCAATCGTGTTAACGATCGATTATTGTTCTTTTTTAGATTGCTGACATATTCAACTTTACTTTATGACTCTTAGTTTAAGTAATCTCTAAAAGTTAAATATGTATTCGGCGTACAGAATCAATAAAAAAGTTTAAAATTAATTAACAACCATTTAAAATCTTTTATTAATAATTACTAATAGCAAATACAAAACAGTAATTAATTAAACTGTAAAATGATATTAAAAAATAGTACTTATATTGTATTTTGTGTCAGGAGCAGGAAAGTATAAGTAAAAGAACATTTAAAAGCAAAGCTGTTTCAAGATTTAATTGACTTCTCGTTTCAATTAGATGTTACTTTATCATGAGATTCTGTCTGCTAGTAAAAGTTGGAAAATCGTTAGAATAATTTTTATTTTAACGGTAATTTCGAATTATTATCTTGAACTTAAATAAGCCGAAAATTGCTTTTATTTTAAGAAAAAATTGTAATATCTTTAAACTGTATTACTCAATATTTTAATGTAGAATCAATTAATAAACATACAATGTGCACAAATAATAAGTATACATGATTCAAAAATATATTTTTTAAATAGAAATTTACTTCCATATGATCTCAGCTAAATTGGCAGATAATGTGTGCCGTTATTTTTAATCTATTAAAACAAAAACCGTGTAAAATAGTTCAAAGCTTAAATAATTTAGTTATTTTTAAATTACTAAATATTTTGTACAATTAGATAGATACATTTTTTTTCAATTGAATTGTTTTCGTAACGATATAAAATAATTCACAGTCCTGATTTCAAGAGTAGTATTTCTAGAAACTCTAATAATATTCAGTAACGTAAGTTATACAAAAACTATGGTGCGCCATTTCTACATTTAATATTAAAATTAAGATTGCATCATATTTACTATTAAGTTCTTGTTTGTTGTTACTTATTTCTATGGTATCAATTTTTATTCCATGTCAAGTTTATTTTTCTTTGTTTAAAAGCTACACGAGCACGTTAAATTTCTTTAAATTATAATATTAATGTGTTTTATTAAAATAACTACATTTTTGTGATTACTGTTTATATGAGAACTGATTTTATTAATCCTGCTGTACTCATATTTCATTTATAATTTAAGATTTCACATTATCTTTCTTGTAATAATTTTTTTATAAATATTATTTTTGTGTTTCTTTCCTATTACGTTGAATTTATTTTATGGTTATTTTCGATAACATTCAATTGTTATGTAGAATCATTTTCATTAAGTCAATTTTTTATTATGTTCTTTTTCATTATGTTTGAATTTTATTATGATGAATTTTTATTATGTCTTTTTCCATTATGTATTTAATAATAAAAAATAACTTGACAACAACGCCACAAACAGCTGATGTACGCTTGCGTCTGTGGCTTGCGATTTGCGCCTTTTGTTTGTTTTAGATTTATAACAATTAATCAAAGAATAAATAATTTTACCAAAAACTAAACAGTTTAAACTTGAAAGCAAAGATTAGGTTAGCTCGAAAGCGTGTATCTGTCAGCTGTTTCTTGCGCTGGTGCCAAGTCATTTATTATTATCAAATACATAATGAAAAAAAAAACATAATAAAAATGGACATAATGTAAAAAGCCAATTAAAAAATTAACAAAATGAAAATCATTGTGCATAAAAACAGGATGTCATGGAAAATAACCATAAAGTAAATTAAACTTCATGAAAATAGAAAACTCATAAAAACATACATAAGGAATATCCATGTATTAACTTAAGCCACAAAATAAATTTGAGAACGCACTACTAGTAATGACAACGATAGCCTCAAAACGAACTTAAATCAGTAAGTGTTAAATTAGGTTTTAAACTTTTATGACAACGGGATGCGAAAGCTTGTCCGATATGATAAATTACCCCTTAATAATGGCGGCAATTATGTAGAAAAGTAGGTTAAAGTACAGACTTTCACGTAAAAATTAAATTGTTATATAAAGTTACATAGATTTGTTAATATTTTAAAACGGTACTTACTTTAAAAACATGCCTCGTACATGCAAGAAAGTTGTATACGTTAATCGTGATAACAAACGTAATATGTACGTGCCATTGACGTTTTTGGTTATCTGCTTATTTTTTATCCAAATTTTTGAAGATTACTAAAACATATTTTAATGTTAATCTCATGTGGTTATTTAGATTGTGTTAAAGGATAGTATTTGTTAGTGGTTTTCTTCAAACAAATATTATGTCATTAGCGTCTTTTATGGATTTTAGTAACACTTTAATTTGATTTCTCCGGCTCTTTCAATATGTTTCAATATTTTGAATTTTGAATTTTTTATGTAATAAGTGACCCATAATGATACCTTGAGTGTAATACTTAGCTTTTGTAAAATCAAAAACTTGTGGCGGTCTTGTTGATAACTCAGGCATTAGCATGGATTTTACAAGTGTTTGGTAATTTTCTGTAAAGTTGTTTATTTTGCCGTCAAACGGTATATTGTTATTGTTATGAGTTGTACTTACACCTGGAGGTGCGAGTAAACCTGAAACAACATCATACATTTAATATACACTTATAAAACAAAACAAAAACTAGAGCACTAATTCCAGAACAAAAAATATTACTTTTGAGAAACGCTTGATACGGATGTGTTGTCGCGGCTGGATATCGAAACTAACATGGACTTGTTTGGACTTGTTTGAGACTATAAATGTTGGAAACTACTTAAAAACATAAATATACAAAAATAGTCAATAAAAAAAATTAAATTTGGAACTGTTAACCATCGGTTTCTCCTTTTTATATACCTAACATATTCTTTGTTTTATTTGTATAACGATTCTGTTTCGATCTAAATCAAAAATTACAAAACAATTTGTTTATAGTAAAATTCAGAATTATCCAAAATGAAAAATTTTTAATACTTATCAGTATACAGTCTTGTTTTGGACATGCTGCATTTTGGAGATATGAGACTTTGTTGCGTTATAGTAAGTTAAATAACGGTTTTGAAGACCATGTAACGTACATTTACAAATGTTAAATTTAAGTTAAGGTGTTTATAGAACTCTATTTAGTGTATTTTTATGAGGATTTTGACTTATTTATATTTAGAACCGTTATGTAGTTATTATTGTTAAGAATGATTTATTTTTAATTAAGTTTGTAATGTTTATCCGTATCCCTTGGTAAATAAATGTACAAAGGGAATTTCCGCCGGGTACCGAACGCGCATCCGAGCTCGCGTTATCCCCGCTTACAAGCGCTTTATCCGTCAAAGCGCATGCTATCCTCGCTTAAAACCGTCCTCCCTTTTCCGAACGTCAGCAATAAAACCGGGAGCTTAAACCGAAGAGGTTTTCGGGGTTCTTGTACACTAGCTGGACTTTAGGGTAAGCCGTTTTGCTTTTATTATTTGAACCTCCGGGAAGATACCGCTCCCCTCTCTGTCTGCTTTTTCCTACTCTATACTTTATCGGGCGTCGTATACGTAATGTTTGGCTTTGGCCTGCGACTACGCCGTCAACACGTCGTATCGGTAGTGTTTGGCTTTGGCCTACGGATACGCCTTTCTCTATCTTTGTAACGACAATAAAAACTTACTTAACATAAACGCATAACAAAATAAATGAATTAATGCACCAGCCAGCTCACAAAAATATTTATTTAAAACACATTAAACACAAACTACATAAGAGCAATGAGCATTTTTATATTTAATTAATTAGAGTCGTGGGAATTCTTACGTTACTTAAGATTACTAATTTTGAATCTGATAAATACAAAAATTATAAGTTGGACGCCACAATATTTTTTATATATGAATGGTTAAATATTGAAACCAAGAACTTAACTTAAAACTAATAACTACAGATTATTTACCTACGTGTCACTGAAGGTTTTATAACTTACGAACTGCGCAGCTTCTTATTTAAGGTGTGGTCATGACTCATTGAATTGGTGCAATATGATGCAATTTCCATAAATCGTATCTTTCACGAAGATTTGATTGATATCTTGCCTTTGAATCGATAAAATTGATAACCGTAGATCATAGTTTCCATAATCGCAGACGTATAAAGATCGAAATTGTAACTCATAAGACTTTCATACTCAAAAACATCGTATAAGAACGAAACCAAAAATCCGGAACAAAGAAAAAAAACTAAAACGTAAATTGCGATGAATTATACAATTCGAATCAAACCACAAATTAAATAAGTGGTAATTCCACTTTTTGCAGCACGCAAAAAAATGTCCGTTCACTACTTCATTGCGAAACGTAAGATGGATGATGACTTCGTACTTAAGAAGAAGGCTCATAACGCATGTGCGTGCGTGAAATGCATGCGCAAAAGAATTTATATCAACAGTGAATACAAAAATGTTAACGAAAATCAGACGTATTCAAACGAAAAAAAAATGTAAACGTTACACTCGCTACTCAGTCAAAAATAAAAAAACAACAAAAAAAACGATTAGTTGTCGGATAAGAACTTGAAATCAAAAATGGATGTATCAATAAGACTAACTTCACAAGTATCGGAATCATACGAAACAATCGGAACAGAAAAACTCTCGAATCATACATACAACAAACATTCTCAAACATCAATTTATGGAGCGCTCCTTTCAAGTAAAAACATACTAAGTGAGTCCTAAAGATACCATAACAAAAGAAAAACATAACAGATGATCGAATACCAACTTTCCAAAATATTTATCGTAAAGAAACTTTCGAAGCGTAACGAATAACAAAATAATTCAGATAAACTAATGACCTTCAATACACGTTTTCTTCTAACACTAGAATAGAACTGTACAAATAAAAATAACATTAACTTAAGATCACTATAGTCTGACACATTTGATAATAGGCAATTTAAGGAGAGGGAACTTCTGAGCTTCACGGGATCCACTCATAATGTTATACACCCACAACTAAACAACTACCTAAAAATACAAATAGGCAAACACAAACAATCGTTAAATCAACTTACTTAATATAAAAAGAATTTATTTACAGTGGACTAATAACTGTACAAAATATTTATTGTTCAGAAAAATCACAATAATTTTCCTTCAAATCCTTAACATGGAAGTTTCCAAGGTTGTTACCGTTCATATCTTCCAATTGGTAAACCAACTGAGAGAGAATCTTAATAACTCTACATGGAATGTACTTAGGGGCGAGTTTTTTTGAAAAACCACGAGAAGCGTCGGACAACACAAAATTACGCTTCCATACAATATCACCAACAGAAAAGTTTATCAGACGTTTACGTAGATTATAATATTTAGCATTATTTTCATATGCTTTATGAAGACGAACTTTCACATCATCATTATAATTCAGGTAATTGGGCCAATTCACGGGACCAAAACAACTTTTTAGCGATTTCTAAGGGTTCATTGGGGTTCACAGGAGCGTAAAAATCACCAGTGGGAGAAACATGACGTCCGAAAACTAAAAATGCGGGAGAGACTCCAGTAGCATCATGACATGCCAGACGAATAGCTTGAGCAATGTCAAATATATGCTTATCCCATTCACGATGAGAATCTTTTATATAAGACGAAATAGCAGTAACGAGTACACGATTTACTCTTTCCGTAGAGTTTACTTGTGGATGATATCTCGCATTCATCCAAACTTTTTGAACTTTTTGGGAATCCAAAAATGTACGAAATTCTTTCGAAACGAATTGCGAACCATTATCGAACATAACAATTTGCGGAACACCAAATATCGAAAAAACTTGTTCCTTCAAAAGCTTAATCATAGGCTTCGTAGTAGCCGTACGTAAAGGTTGAACTAAAACATACTTAGTGAACCAATCTGTAACAACAAAAAGATACTGATTGCCTTTTTTAGATCTAGGCAATGGTCCTAGAAGATCCATGCTAACTAGTTGGAAAGGGAAACTAATTATTTTTTCCTTACCCATCAGACCTGGACGACTAACATTTGTACTCTTTTGACTAGCACAAATTTTACATTTCCTAACGTATTTGCTAATAGTATGACGCGTTTTAGGCCAATAATAAAATTCAGAAATTCGTAACAAAGTTTTGTTCACACCAAAATGTGCTGCTGTCGAATCATCATGACAACGTTGCAAAATTTGTTCTCTATTCACAGTAGGAACTACTAATTTCCAATCAGGTATATTAGACTCTAAAGGATATACAGACGGTATGAATTTGTACAAATGATCACCTTCAACTTTAAAATAAGGGTACTCATCAGGGAAATTCTTAACTTTATCAATCATATTCAAATACCACTCATCAGGACTAAATGAGTCTATATCAACAATCGAAACAGAACGGGATAACGCATCCGGAATTACATTCAATTTACCAGGACGATGTTGTACTTTAAAGTCGAATTGAGCGAGACGCATACACCATCTAACCAAACGACCAGTAGGTTCTTTAATATTATGAAGCCATTTTAATGCAGCGCAATCTGTAATAACAGTAAAAGGCATTCCTTCTACATAACCACGAAAGTGTTCAATACCAAAAATAACACCTAATAACTCTCTTTCAGTAGCAGAATATTTACGCTCTGCTGTAGTCAAAGTGCGACTAGCGTATGCGACAGGATGTTCGGAACCATCAATGTTTTGAAACAAAACAGCACCTAATGCTACATCACTAGCATCAGTCTGTATGAAAAATGGAGACTTAAAATCGGGCGAAACAAGAATTGGAGCAGACGTAATACGAAGTTTTATTTCCTGAAAAGCTGACTCTGCCTCTGACGACCATTGAATAGATTCACCTTTCTTTTTATTCTTAATCAAAGAAGTGATCGGAGCGGATAACTGAGCGAAATCTTTAATGAAACGTCTATAATAACTAATCAAACCAATAACACGTTTAACTTCAGTAGTATTACGGGGTGTCGGAAAATTTACAATTGCGGAAACCTTATCTGGATCAGTACGTAAACCTTTACTATCTATAACAAATCCTAAAAATTTTAAAGAAGATCGGCAAAATTGACACTTATCAAAATTTATCGTAAAACCAGCATTTCGTAGACGATCACACAAATCATTTAAAACGGAAATATGTTCATCGAATGTTTCGGAAGCAATAATAATATCATCGAGATAAACAAAAACTTTTTCATCTAACATAAGCGGACCTAAAATTTGCTCCATGCATTTCTGCATTGTTTGCGGACTATTTGACAAACCAAAGGGCATTACTACGAACTCAAATAAACCTTTGCCGGGAACACAAAAAGCGGTTTTATCACAAGAGGACTTTTCTAACGGAATCTGCCAAAAAGCTTTTCTAAGATCAATACTACTCAAAAATTGTGCATTACGTAATCGGTTCAAAATCGCATCGGTACGAGGAAGTGGAAACGCATCTTTTCTTGTGACACTATTTAATTTTCGAGCATCATAACATAGCCTGAGATCACCAGTTTTCTTTTTAACAAGCAGAACAGGACTACTCCATGGACTATTGGATGGACGAATAACACCTAAATCTAACATATTATCAACTTCTTTATGAAGATGTTGCTGCATAGCCGGAGACAAAAGATATTGACGTTGCTTAATAGGGGAAGCATCACCTGTATCAATATTGTGTTCTAATACATGAGTGCGGCCTAGTTTTTCAGATACTAAATCGGAAAATTTTGACATAGTATTTCTTAAGATATTTTCTTGCTGAGATGACAGCAAATGTCTATCGATTATCGTAGTCGGATTCGTGACAGAATTTAACAAAGAAATATTCGCAGACCAATATCGTCTATCTTTGAAATCTACACTAATTTGAAATATAGATCCAAAATCCATTCCTAAAATAATTGGTTGTTTTATCGAAGGAACTAACAAACATGTCACATAACGGGTTACTCCATTTAAAGTAAGCGGAAGCAGAATTTCACCATTACACGATTGAATAACACCATCAGCTGTAGTTACTTTTACTACACGAGGTTTAATTTCAAAATCGATATTATGTTTTCGAAGAAATTCAAGACCAGTCGAACCAATAATTGTGGAAGATGCACCACTATCTATCAAACATTTAAGAGAATTACCATTTATATGTATCGTAAGGTATAACCTATTGTCAAATGGAACAGACGTACAAAGCGGAGAAACAGACGTAGATGACATAAACAACTTAACTTTATTTAACCAAACATTCCATTCTTCAGTAGACGTACGAGTTTTATTTACTGACGGAAAGTCTTTTTTTCTTTTGGCTGGTTGTGTTTGCTTTTTGGAGAAAAACTTTGATTGGTTGAACTTTTTGGTATCGCCCTGGATTTGGTATTTACGTAAACGGATCGACTTTGAGTTGGAACGATACCACTCAACTCGTTTTTTGGGTTGCAAGTAGGACAAGTAGTTCGATAATAATCCTTCTTACCACATCCAAAACAAAATATTGATGCCGGTTTTGGGCATTGTCTATGCATATGACTTGGATAACCACAGTTAAAGCATTTCTTAACATTCAAATCAGAATTATTCACAGATGCCACAATATCGGACGAATTACGTAAACCAACATAAGCTAAATCTGGTTCTAACAAAACTGAACGTTTCTGTGGAGGCGGATGGTATTTATCAATACGTGACTTGACATCTTGAACCTTACGACATAATTCTTTCAAACGATCCAAAGTGTCGACATCATGTAAGCTAACACGTTCGGAAAAATAAGGGTTCAAATTTCTTAAAATTTGATCAATAATTTCGGATTCAGAAGGTTGAGTTTCTAAACGACGATACAAAGCTTCAACTGACATAATGTAAAAGAAAACATCTTCATGTGGACCTTGTGTTCTATTTCGTATTTCATTTAATAAATCATACTCGTAATTAGACAGAAGGAAATCTCTTTTCAAACACTTGACTAAATCAGACCAATTGTTAACTTTATGTTTAATACTACGGTACCATAACAAACCATTATCAGAAAATAAATCGTTAGCAGAAATGAATAATTCTTGTTCAGAAACATGTCGAGATTCACAATAATCTTCAATTTTTTCTAAAAATGACATAACACTCTCTTTTCCTTTATTTCCAGAAAATTTTATACCCCATTTGTAAACTGGTACTGACCTAACTGTAGATTGTTGTACATAAGAAGTATTCGAAGGCATAGCAGACATATTAAGCTTACTTAAATCATTTTCAATTTGTGATTCGGAATGTTCAATAAGAAGACCTTGCAAAGTTAACAACTGCGTATTAAAATCATTTTTCTTCGAAATTTGTTCTTTACCAGAAGGTTTCAATAGATTAATTCTATTTTCTAAATGCAAAAGACGAGTATTAACACGAGTACAAACCAAAGAAGTAACATTTTCAGAATTCAGCAAGTCCCAAAGATCAGTTAAAGATTCTTCTATTTGAGAAACATTCTTTTCGTAATCATCATAAGGTTGAATAAACGAAACAGAAGGTCCATTACGTTCCTTACGTAATTGTTGACGCAATTGAGCTCTACGTAACATTTGATTATCCTGTGGTTGTAAACCACGACACAAAAGTTCAAAAATAATTTCATTACTCTTCAAATGATTTGGTTCCATTTTCAAAAATTCAAAATATCAAAACAAATGTTGAATTCGTACACAGAAAACAATTCAAAATCACAAACCCAATCGTACAACAATGTAAAAAACAAAATCAGAAACAAAGTCAAGATCAATCATATCAAACGTATTAATTCGAATCGTTTCGTAACTTAAGTTAAATCGTATTTTACCTTCATCGAACAAGTGATAAACCTTACATAACACATTAACATAGTTATAATACACAAAATATAAACTTATCATAATACATAAAACACAAAAATACAAACAAATCAAATCAAAATTTCAATAACGTTAGAATCTTCTCTAGCCTCACACGATGGGTGCCATTTGTAACGACAATAAAAACTTACTTAACATAAACGCATAACAAAATAAATGAATTAATGCACCAGCCAGCTCACAAAAATATTTATTTAAAACACATTAAACACAAACTACATAAGAGCAATGAGCATTTTTATATTTAATTAATTAGAGTCGTGGGAATTCTTACGTTACTTAAGATTACTAATTTTGAATCTGATAAATACAAAAATTATAAGTTGGACGCCACAATATTTTTTATATATGAATGGTTAAATATTGAAACCAAGAACTTAACTTAAAACTAATAATTACAGATTATTTACCTACGTGTCACTGAAGGTTTTATAACTTACGAATTGCGCAGCTTCTTATTTAAGGTGTGGTCATGACTCATTGAATTGGTGCAATATGATGCAATTTCCATAAATCGTATCTTTCACGAAGATTTGATTGATATCTTGCCTTTGAATCGATAAAATTGATAACCGTAGATCATAGTTTCCATAATCGCAGACGTATAAAGATCGAAATCGTAACTCATAAGACTTTCATACTCAAAAACATCGTATAAGAACGAAACCAAAAATCCGGAACAAAGAAAAAAACTAAAACGTAAATTGCGATGAATTATACAATTCGAATCAAAACAAAAATGACTTACCCCTTCGAATTACGGGTTTTATTCTAATTTTCGTAAATACAACAAAATGCAAATGCGACTAACAAATGCGGGCTACGAACAAACGCCAGCTTAAATAATTTTCACCATTGGGGCAAAAATTCACAAACACAAATTAAATAAGTGGTAATTCCACTTTTTGCAGCACGCAAAAAAATGTCCGCTCACTACTTCATTGCGAAACGTAAGATGGATGATGACTTCGTACTTAAGAAGAAGGCTCATAACGCATGTGCGTGCGTGAAATGCATGCGCAAAAGAATTTATATCAACAGTGAATACAAAAATGTTAACGAAAATCAGACGTATTCAAACGAAAAAAAAATGTAAACGTTACATCTTTTACCGGGCGTTGTATTCGTAGTGTTTGGCTTTGACCTGCGAATGCGACTTCCAGTAAAGTGCTCGAATCCTTTCTTCTCCACCTAAAATTTAAACCCGAGTAAAACCCAGTCTACCGATCCAACGGAGGTTGCTACTCTATTGCATGCTTGCTTGCTTGATCATCGGCGTCACCGCTTGGTGAACGCACGCTATTCAGCCATTGGTTTACAGATTACCGTCGAATATCCCGCCCATTAATTGTTTATTTTGAGAATAAATAAAGTTATTTATATTTACTTATTGTGTATTTTATTTTCATCGCTTCGCTCTACTTTTTGGCCCGTTTGAAACACTGGACAACCGTGTCTTCACTGCAGTTACCCGGACAATACCGTCGAACAGGGGAGTAAACTCCTTAAACAAATTTGGCGCCCGAGAACCGCACCGTTCATTAGCTTTCTATTTCAGCAAAGCAGTAGTTTGTTATCTACAAAGAATACGTTGCTTTTTTAACATTGGGTAGAGTTTGGTAATAACGACTGGGGACTTTGCTGTCACAGCGTGGATTCTACGTAAATTTTAGCTATTCAAAGCAAGCTCCGATACCTCGTCTGGTTTTCTTAAGAAATGGCTTTGTTTATTAAATTGAGCTGACGGTTTAGCAATGACCTGCAACAAATGAAAACTACTGAAGCCTACTTTTTAATTTCAAAGTTTTAAATAATTGGAATTTGTACTAGTATTCTGATAATTTTAACATTGAGTAAAGTCTATTCGTAAAGTCAAAATTATTCTTTAATCAACTATTTTCGCTCTGTTAACAAGTGTAAATTGGACAACAGATTTGAAACTTTTGATACGCAATAGATACCTATGCCCTAACACCCAGCTAAACCAGCTACCGGTATTACACGGTTGGTTTGTCTCAAACACAACAACAAAGTGCATGAATTTCGTTTCGTTTCGTTTCTTGCACACGATAAATGATATACATAAAAATAAAAAGGTTTTAAATTGATTTAGCGTTTAAATATTTAAACAATCAATAATGCTTACAAGTAAAAATAACTATCAAATCAAATGACCGTAATCAAGTAACTGTCCGTGTGTGTAATTGAATTAATCAGAAACTATTTTTTATTAAGAATTGCTGTAGCGTCATAAACGCTCGCTTACTACACAGACAAACCAAAACGCAATAGTAACGTAAAATTGTAACATCGTAGTAAAAATATTTTTGCAAGTTTGTCAACTTATATAACAAATGAAAAAAAATTGAAAAAATTTTTTGTCAATACAATACGTTTGTGTTGACTATAGCTACTAATAAATTTGTTTGTACAACAAATTTGTTTTAGAATGATAGCAAAGATAATTTTAATTTTTACAATTATATACTTATTGTATTTTATCAGTTTTACAGCAACAAAAAATATTGTAGTTTAGTTGTTGACTAAAAACCTAATTGACTTCAGTTTATACATTTATAAAAACAAATATTTAATATAACCCTAGTAGCAAAAAATATAGGTAATATATTAGTAAATAGCATCTGGTAAATATTTAAATGTCATACTTTTTTATATTGGCCATTTATTGTAATGTTATATCAATCATTTATATAAAATAATTATTTTCTAAATATATGTTTTCAATATATGGCAGACATTAAATGTAAATGTCGTCTCAATATTTGTTTCCAATATATGGGAAATATTACTTTTTAATCTGTTCTAGATCTAGACTTTTATGTGTGAATATATACCTATTACATATGTGTATGACACTAACAAAATAAAATTCTAAATGATGAATAAAATATAAATATAAAATCTGTATACATTTTAAACATCTTCAAATAACAAGTACACAAAAAATTGTATCTTGAAATTACTTATTACTACCATTACTACTACATAAATGTTCTAAATTTTGCCAAATATAACGCAACGGGTTTATGTATGTAACATCCGTTACATTAGGATGTCGTCTTGGGTTGGCATCTGAAAAAAAACACGCAATTAAGATTTACTTTACCAAATTGTATTAAAAATCTACATTTTATAAAAATAATTATTAAATGCACTAAAATAGTATTCAAGTTATTTTAATTGGTATGAAATATACCGACAAATGGTTTTAGTTTGAATTTTTCAATTAAAAAAACTTTATGTGGACATATATTTTTTTTAAATAAAGCTTACAGAAATTTCAACAGCATTATTGTTTCTATTTATTTAATCACTTCAATAAAACCTTTACTATATACTGTAATGTTTGTTTTTTTACCGACTAGTATGAATTAATGAAATTACGAAAAACTTCAAACGTGATTATAGTTTTAAAAGTGCACAAAAGTATTTTCTTGGGATTGTTATTCAAAAAATAAAAAAAGATTCAAATAAATTTTAGAAACTGTTTTTTGCGTAAATTTACTTATATACTTTTTAAAATATGTTGTTTATTAATTATTGATCATACGTAAATAAAAGCATTTTTTTAATTTATGTTTCTTATTAGTGATGACCGTTGAAATTTCTTTGAATTATTTTCTGTAAACGTTGAACAGCCAACTAAGGAAACATCGAATTTAGGGTGTACTCGCTGCGTTAAAATAAATTATTTACAAAATGAGTTTATGTTTTTCTATATTTGGAAAACAACATACAAAAATAAAAAATTAAAAAATTAATAGACGCTTACCTGATTATATTACGTTGCACTAAAACTCGATATAACAATTTAAACTTCGCAAACTGCAAACACGAAATCCAAATGCATATTAGTAAAAAAAACTTTCCTTATTCTTGTTCAGGGTCTATATAACTGTTTCTGACCTCAGTACCTAAAAGCAGGTAAATAATATACTTTTTTAATGAAATTCTACAAAATTTACTAAAAGGTACTTTGTGTAAACCCGTTTAGAATGCCACCAAATTTTTGGGCAAGATGACCTTTAAAATCATAAATATATAGTAGCATTACTAGTAATTTTAAAGTAGAATTACATTACCTTGTTTAAAATTTCTTTGCAGCAAATGTAGGTTATTATTGTAAAATTACTATAGTTTTAGTTATAACGCAATTGGTTTTTCAATTTAATCCAAACGCTGATGTCTCGATTTCATATTCTCCTTGTGTAATTTCTAAATAATTCAATTGCGTTTATACAATTTTTAACAGATTACATACTATGATTTTGGATTACTTTTTATTAAAATATACGCACACAAAAATAATTTTTAAAATTTTTCGATTTAATATGATATAATACCAATAAAAAATGTGTAATACGAATTTTACAACCTTAATTTTTATTTTATTATATAAAACTGTTGTTATACTAATACAATTACATGAAAAACACTATTTACACTTTTTTTTATATAAACTAGGTTTAAGCAAATGCGCAACAGACAAACAAAACAATTTTAAAATAGAAATCCGTAAGATTTCTTTAAATGTAGAGATTCTAGTATACAAAGCTTTAACACAAGCAAGAGAAAATGCAGTTTGACAAATTGTACAAAAGAAAACACGAGACAAATAAATAGAACATTTAAAAAGCAACAATACAAATACTTACATAAGTTACAAGAAAAGCTTTGTGCACGAATAGTATTTAATGCTGGTACGTTTCACAATGTAATACAACTGCAGTTTTATTTGAAAACACTCATAATAATCATTTTAGACGAGATAAACGTTGTATTGTAAGGAACAATAAAAAGTAGATTTAGATAAGATCGCGACATTTTACAAACACATAATTTTCCGTTAGTAACTTCACGCAAACTCGACATTTGCAGATTTTAAAACTAATTTAAAATCTGTTAAATTTTAAACTAGTACAAATCTAGTTAAAACAAACCGAGAAAGTTTGAATACGTGTTTTCTAAAAATTAAAATTTGGTCTCTCGTTTTTGTTTGATTTATATAAGAAAAGTTTTTCAATTTAGAATATGGAAATTTTCTAATCAAATATTTTTTGGTAGTAAATTGGTATTATTATATAAGCAAACTGACTCATAACAATGTATTTAATTAATCAAGGAATTGAAAAATTATTATTTAAGTTAATGCATGTTTGAAATGTTATCTATAAAAACTAGCTTTTAAGATATTTTTATAAAAATAAACAACAATAGCATTATAAATTTGTTTTTAAATACAAGACCTGTGTTTGTAGTGAATTATAAATTAGCTACATTAAGTTTTATAAAATGTTACAATTTGTGTTTGAATCGGTTGCATTTGTTAGAATGTTTTTCTAGTATTTACAACAGTCATATGCAAGCAGAGCTGGTATCTATAGTTTTTTCAGACGCAGCGTGGTGCTAGAATTTTTTGTCTAGGTAGAAAAACTAAAAAATCTGCACTGTGTTGTAAATTGGTAAAATTGTTATGAAATTTTTTGTTACTATTTATTGGTATCGCATCCAAAATATTTAAGTAGTATTGATTATATTGTAAATGAATAAATAATTATAAAAATGTAAAACATTAAAATTAATTATAATTTAATAATTGGTAGCCTTTCAAACACGCCCAATTCACTTTTTTTAAACGCATTTTAAATTTCTAGGTATAAATTAATAAAATGAAATGAAGCATTTTTGAGTGGTTGCTTTAGAAAATCGCGTAAAGTAAATGGTGCTTTTAGAGTGTTCATTATTCAAATGACGTTCACTTGCTCTAATTAAATTAAATTACAAAGAGTAAGTTTAGTAGAGCACAATTTTCATGAGGGATTCCAAACGCCTAAAATAAGTAGCTCTTGGTAATCTCACCGCGATATTTTAAAATTTCTGTTTGGTCTTTAAAATGCGGTGGTTAGTTTAAACAATCCATTAAAAAAATTAATTATGCAATGAATATTGATGAAATAAAACATGTTGACATTGCATTTAGAGTTAGAGTTTAATATAATATTGTTGATGCCTGAATTGATAACGGTGAAGCGATTAATGCTTAATTAAAACGTTTGAAGTTTTTAATTACATTCTGTGTTTGAAATACTCTAAAAACTTAATCAACTGTTATGAATGTGTATATCTTATCTGTATTTATTATAATAAAAAATGTGGATACATCTTGTGTTTTTTACAGTATTAAGCATTCAAGAAGAAATATTTTGATTTTGAAAACATTTGCTTAACTGAATTAGTAGACGTTAATCATTATAAACTTTCCTTGTAAAAATAGTAAGTTATAAAATATAAATTGCTATTTATAACTGGTTTTTATTGAAGTAAATAGTTGAAGCATACTTCAAGTTTCTATAATAATACCAATTTAAATACAGTAAACATGTCATTAGGGGTTTTCTTCAATAAGAAAACCTGCAGATAACGTCAATTGCAACCTCAAACTACAAAATGACAAAAACTTATACTTGTTAATAAGAAATGAAATAAAATAAACTTATTACGTTTACAAGAAATTCATAGTTCTATTATTGTAGTTTTTACTATTTCTCACAAAAATATTAAGCAGGTGTAAAGTTTATTAAGCCTAACCCGTTGACAATCGAACGGGGTCTCTAACGGCAAGTTGTAACGCCCACTTTGTTTGGTATTAAACCCAGTATTACATAGTAAATTCATTTCAATTTTTTTTAAATTTACCGAAGCAATTTTACGTACCGTAGCTTTTAAAATATTACTTGATTTAGCTTTTAATCTTAATTCTAGTAGCAAATGTCATATAGCCAATAGTCAAAAATTTAATTTGATAAAAATTGTACAAGCAGAACTGCGTTGAGCCAATAAAGTACCTACGCATTAGGTCTTTTAAGTGTTTCAGAGTTCTCTAGTATGTTTATTTTGGAAGTCGATTTTTGTTAGCAATGAACGTTGTACCGGATCTTCAAAAATTTGATTCATTATCGAAATATCATTAAACCTTCAAAAAGTGCATGACGTTTTTTTATTCTTTTAGTTAAATCTCAAGATTAAGGTTACAGATTTTGTGTCGACTATCGAGCATTAAACGAAGCAACTAAAACTACGCATACCTTTTACCTTATGTTTCTTTATTTTAGATAAATAACAATTCTTATGAAAATTTTTCTTTCTTTTACAAATATCAGATAAGCAAAAAGTAAAAAAGCTTAGTTTCTTGGTAATGTTGACTCGTCAAGCTCTATAAAGAATTCAGATGTTTTAAGTAGCCACTAAACCTCTTTGTCACATTGTAGAATGTGTTTTAAATGTTTCGTGTTCTTCAGATCAATATTTGTGATGGCAATGTCCAAATGCGTAACAAAAAATTTCAAAAATTATGTGAAAAATATAAAAATCTTTTAGGCACCTGTTTATTACTCTAGAGCAGATTCATATAAACGAATTAATTGCGTACTTCAAACAACAAATTATTGTTATATTAACAATAGGAATGGCACATGTTACCTTTACTAATGAAGCGGTTTTTATTATATTCATTAATTTTGGTAGAAAATGTCTTTAAAGATCATGCTTATTTTCCCAATAGCATTAACCCTATATTTAAATCTTATCAAATACAAATAAATAAAAGATTTTTAAGAGTTTAAAAATGATTTTCTTAAATTGTATACAACATTTATAGAACTATTTATTGTTAGCAAAAAAGATGGATATTGTCAGCTTACTGATGAGCATGGTAATAAGAAAGATCGTTGTCAGAAGTGAGCATTATTTGAATATGTACTATACTAGACTTGCTGAATTGATACAAATAAGTTCCTCCTACTAAAAAAAGGGTCGGAATTATGTCTAGTCAGATTTACATACACGCATAATCAAAATGCATACGCATATGCATATCTGTATTGTTGGTTGCCTCTACGGTAGTCAAATTATTTTTTTATTAAATCAATAATTAGGTATAATAATGATAATTTATTGAATATAAAAGAATTCCTTTCTAAAATGTTATTCTTTACCAGTCTACTTCAATGTACTTTCTGTAATACTTTATAGTAATGCTATCATAAATTTACTTCATTCATACATAAGTTATTTTTCTACAAAAATCAATTTTTTTAAATTTTCAATGACAAATAAAAAAT
Source organism: Aquatica leii (assembly GCA_035610365.1). Taxonomy (NCBI): domain Eukaryota; kingdom Metazoa; phylum Arthropoda; class Insecta; order Coleoptera; family Lampyridae; genus Aquatica; species Aquatica leii. Next base: position 71,096,567 of record CM069435.1, read on the forward strand.
AATAAACTTGAAGTTTATCTACAGAAAAATTAAAACTTCAAAATAGCAATTATATTATTTATTAAAAATCATTACAATTATTGTAAAATTTAATTCTAAAACACTAAATTAGTGTTACAACGCTATTACAACCTTTGCTAAGAATTTACCTTTATTAGGTAAAATCAAAGGAATAAAAGACAAAATCGGCAAAATTCAAAATGAACTACAAAAGATGAGCAAGATATGGAAACAACACTACCAAAAAACGCTATATACAAAAGAAGAGGAAATATAAAAGGTAGAAAGACAACTAGATCAAGAAAAAAAACTGCCCCAAATATGAAGAAATAAGAAAATTAAAAAATATCAAAGCACCTGGACAGACGAGATCGAGGCAGAATTCTTAAAATATGGAAGACCGCAGATAAAAGCACAGATACGTGACTTAATTCAACAAATATGAAGACGACACAAGATGTCAACGGACTAGAACACTGGTATAATAATCTCAATATATAAAAAAGGGGGGAAACTCCAGTAGATTATCCAGAAATGAAGAGTTGCCGTGCTGTTTCAATTGTCATATCTGTCCAAATTTTTGTAGTAAGTAACATGACCAGCACGAACCCAAGTTTCGTCCAAATATGATGCTATGATATAATTTTTTTTATTGCGATTTCTTTTTCTGTACCTATAAAATAATGAATATTACAAACACAATAAACTTTCGTTTAACTAACCTAAACCCAATTTCTTTCAATAATGTCCGTAACATATTTTCTTTAAAGTTTGGCAAATTCTCATCTTCAATAATACAAGCCGTAACTTTTTTTACTGTTGGTTGTTTATTGCATAAAAAGAACGAATGCACAATGCGTTTTAAGGCACTTTTCATTCCATCGGTAACATTATCTAATATTGGTCTTGATCTACGGTAGACTTTCGGAGAATGCAGTACGTGATCTGTGTTATATTCAGTTAGCATGTTGTATACAGTAGATACAGAAACACTTATGTAAATAACTTATGTTAATATAAATCGTTACATGCAACTATATAAAAAACGCAAATAAAATAAAGGGTTACGTTACCGGCTGTAGCTGTAAATTTAGTATGATCTGTTTTCGAACTACGTATTTTGACCTTGTTCACAAGTTTTATAGATATTTAGAATACTTTCTTTATCATATACTGATAAATGTTTCGCTTTACGTTTTTTTAACAAAAGATTTATAATGATGTATTAGATAACCTATAAAAAATGTTGTTTTGACAGTTGGTAGATATGTTAAAAGAAATTATTTCTTACTTTGATATCAACAATATCAGATTGTCTTTCATAGAATATTTTAAAAAAATAAATTGTGTACACAAAAAATACTGATAAAAGTTAACGAAGCGCTGAAATATCAAGATTATTAGTACACAATAACTTCGCGCACTGAATCAGACTTTTAATGTAATTTTGCCCCGTACTTTGAATTAACCAATTACAAAAACATTTGTGGGATGCATCTATTTCTATCTATTCAGCAAGTCTAGTATAATGATTAACGATTTTCAGCAACAAATCTTTAAAGTACCTACTTGCTGGATTCACTAATTTTTGTAACAAATGTTTCTATGGTAATTTAGTTACTACTAACATTAAAACATTGATGCAAACGGCCGTAATTGATTTAGTTTTAATTAATTTTTAATCATAATTAATATTCAAATTGTAGTTTTGTCCAACTCTGGTTGTTAGGATGTCCAAAATCATTAACCTTTAATTCCCAAAAATCTTTCAGATTAGTCTCTTACATGTTGTTATTTTATTACTCATTATTTATTTTTATGCGTTTTGTGTATTTTGTTACTGTTGCAACATCAAATAATTATAGGTAAATTTCATGTTAATTTAGCTCTATTATAGTCTTGTGAGAATGTAACGTCTACTTTGTTTGGTATTGAACTCGGTATATGTGCGCATTTATATCATTAAATAGCAAATTCCTGTTATGATCTTAGCACATTAAATGGCACTAGCAAATAAAACTTTAATAAACTAAATTTATAGAATAAAATTTGAAAATTTTTGACTAATCAGTACTTAATTAGTTATAAAGGTTTTTTTATGGAAATTTTATTATTATTATTTCTTTGGGTTAGGATTTTATTAGCCCTCGTACTTAAGCTCTCAGTTTGTTGTGTCCTATAGAGTTTCAACTCAGAAGCGTTTACAAGAGCTGAACATTTGCATAACGTGTGAAAAGATCACATTTTTGTTTTGAAGTGTTTTATAAGTGGACAGTGTCTTGTAAAAAGTCTGACTCCATCTTAGTTGGTTTTGACTTAATTTGCTTAATTCTTTAACTCTCTTTCTGGATGGTCTAGTCATAAACATATTTGACTGTTTTAGTAGACCAGTGTGAGGTATAGTTTTGTCTCAATAAGTATCAAATTTTCCCCGGATAATCTTATATGCTAGACTACAGGTTGGCTTAGACTTTATTAGACAAATTTCAGCTTTTTTGTTGCTAATAGGTCTGCTTATTCGTTTCCTTAGTTCTTGATGCCTTTTTATTCATTATAAACTAACTAATTGTGCTCAGCTAAATAGACTAGCAAGTTAACATAGTTTATAATCGCTCTAGAGTGCATTGTTACTGAGTCTAAAGCTCTTAATATTGCTTGGCTAAGTGTAACGATTTGCATCCTCCTATTTTGATAAGATTTTTTAATGATTTCTTGAGCACAAGCGGGTATTGCAATAATTTCTGTTTGGAATGCGTTTAGAACCATCTATACACCAGATGATTGCTTTCTCGGTTGTTGTGTATTTACTTACTTTTCCTTTCTCGAAATAGTTACTCGATAAAGTTTGTGCAAGTAAATAATTAAAAAAAATTAAATCAAAGCCTTGGTATGGTACCCTACTCTACTCATAAGTGTTTCTTATCCGTTAAATTTTAACCGGTACACTACTGCAAAATTTTATAATTCTAACACTAATGCAGTAAGCGTTCGTTATTGCCTCTGTGATTATTGGAGACGTAAATTTCTGCAACTTGCTTAGCTTGTTTATTGGTTCTCTTGTTTTAGATTTATGCCAACAAATTAGAGGTTTGTATGGGAAATATTGTTCTAAAATATATTCAAAGAATCATTTCTGGTTTTAGTCTCCATGTTTTACCTATCATTCTTCTACAAACTCAAAATATCTGAATAGTTTTGTATATTGTTTTCTCTAATTGAGCGTTAAAGGTTAATTTAGTGTCTAAAATAAGTCTTCAATAACATCATAACATAAAACATATCAATGTAATCTGCATATTCTTGCGCATGTATTCCGTTCTGGTCAAATTCCCGTAAAAGATGGCTTATTAATAAACGCCACAGTAGATGCAATATCACACGTTCTTGAGAGCATTCTTTAGCAGCAACATTTTTTTTTGTTAAATTGCCCAGCGAGTTTGTAATTTTCTTGCCAACTATTGCAGAGCTGATCCATTCATCTACGGATCGAGAAACTCCTTGATTTAAGACAATTTTTTAATGGAGTCAAATAAAGTGTAATTAAATGCCCCCTCTATATCTGCAATCTTTTAGTTGTTTAACAGATTTTCAATTTTGTGTGTGAGCTTATGTATGCGCAGTTCGCATGATTTACCCATTTGGTAAGCATATTGGTGTTATTGTAAAAGTGCTGTATTCAGTGCTTTCTTTTTAATATGCTTTACTATTAATTTGTCAATAGTCTTGAGCATAAAAAATGTTAAGCTAATTAGACGAAAAGTCTAAGTACAGTGGAAGTGTCATTTAAAGGGTGATTTTAGTGTAACGGGTGTTTAAATGGTTGTTTTTGGTAGTTATTTTTCTAGGAACTTAAAACAAAGTAAACGTCAAAGTTCACCTAATTACAAAAATATCATTCTTTGTAATTGTTTTTCATAATTTTTATTACCTTTAAAGACCTATGAAATTTGGTTTGTTGGTCTAAACTTTCTCCTTCTTTTTAATTGATGTAATACCATTACGTTTCTTAGTTTTATAGTGTACGCAAAGCTTTAGCTAGTAAGCGGCACCTAACGGGGTAGTCTGTAATTAAATAATTCTTAGTCATTACTATGATACATAAAATAAAATGTACTGATTATAGTATAAAGAAATACAGAAAACTATGTTTTTTAGTTAACTTGAAGAATAAAGGACAACATCGTTACCAGTATAATTATTACTCTTTTATTTATTAATGTCGGCAGAGCGCAAACATTATATTTGGTAACAAGTATAAGAAACGTGCACGGTGTACGTAATTTTTTTTCCGACATCATGACAGTATTTGGAACGATTTCTACTTTCCAAGCATGTGAGAATTTTATAATTTTTAAAAAAAGGATAAAATTTTTTGTGACAAATTCGATTAGAAAAGACAACAAAGTAGCATTTTTAATTACAACATTAATTACGCAAGTATATACCATTTTTCGAAATTTATGTGATTCCAAGATATCAAAATCAAAATCATACGAAAATCTTTCAAAATATTGGCGTCATGTATCCACTTTCAAAGAAAAAATAAATTTTTATCAAGCAACACAAAAACAGGCGGAAACAGTAAGTGATTGGTATGCTAGGATAAAAAAATTATCAGTTGATTGTAAATTTAACACAAGCCTAGAAGCAGTGTTAAAAGACAAATTGTATTGAAGCAATCCTGCAGAATTGTTACTTTTGTAGTATAGAACGACAAAATCCAAAGAAAGCAGCAGTTATTCCGTATGCGTAAACTTTAAAAATATGTGACAGAATTCATATAGATTTTTTCGGACCTGTCCAAAATAAAATGTCTTTAGTCGCTTTAGACTCGTACAGCAAATGGTCAGACGTGTTTATACTTACATATACTAGCGCTGAAACTAAAATAGAAACATTAAAACTTGTGTTTGCTAGATTTCGTATTCTAAATTGTGTCTGATAACGGATCACAATTCACATCCGTTTTTGTACTTTTAATGGTATCAAGCATTCATTAACAGCTCTGTATCGTCCGGCGAGCAACGATACAGCGGAGTATACAGTAAAGTCAATAAAGAGAAAACTACAGAAACGATTCAACAAACCTTAGTGTATCATTAAAAACAATCATGTTTAGATATTTGAGTGAGTATAGTACAATGCAACATTGTTCTACAGGCGACACGCCTTCGGATAGAATATACGCCAAACGAATTAATACCGGACACTATTTGTTAGCATCTAGCAATAATAAGTCTGAAACGTAAAAAAAAGTTTAAGGGATAGGGTGTATGTAAAAAATTCCAGAAAATGAAAAGAAATTGGTTAAAGCGGAAATTGTTAAGATAATAGGGCTCAGAAATTATTTATGTAAGATCGAAGGCTGTAAACTGATTTGGAAACGACTCTTGAATCCAATCTGTAGGTGTAATAGCGCTAGTTTAGCAGAAAAGGTACATAAAATAGCTCCAGATTTAGAGAAAACAACTTAGAGACAGACAATGATCATTACAATACAACAAATAGCTGTCACCCATTACCATTATGCATAAAATAGAATGTACTGATTGTAATATAAAGAATTACAAAAAACTAAATTGGAGAATAAAAAACAACCAGTATAATGATTACTCTTTTATTTATTAATGTTTTATAGAGTTTTTGTCTAAACTATTTTATTCGTTTTGTTAACTTGAGTATTAGCTCTTCTAAACGTATTTATTGTAGTAATTAAAGTAATTTCTTGTTGCCGTTTGCCTCTAACATAATTTTTTTAAATTACAATTTCAATAACTATTGGGATCTGTTTAATACAGTTTTTATAGTGTTTCGCGCATTAAAAATTCTATATTCTAAAATAGATTATCTAGGTACTAGTTACTAAATTTTTAATAAATTTGTTTTAACCAAATACAGTTTTGTACAATACTAATAACATATTTAATAAACATCACTTAATTAAGAGAAATATTGTAGATAAAACATTTTATTTTGTTTTTTTTTATTTCAATAAGAATATTTCATATAATTTTGTGTGGTTTGGTTTAACGCTAAAAAAACTATTAATGCAGTCTAATAAAAGTAAATAAACAATAGTAAAAACTGTTTAAATTAACTACATTTTATAAACATGAAAAACGCATGTAGTAAATTAACGTTTTAAAATTAACAAATTTAATATAAAAATAAAATATATTTACAAAAGGATTAAAATCATTTTGAAGTAGTTTTCGAAATGATTTTTTACAAATGTTTCAGTAAACAGTTACATTATAAAAATAAATTCTGGTTACTCATGTTTTATCATATCATTTTAAAAAATTAATAATATATAAAAGATATTTTTAAACTTTATGTTTTTTCTTTGATGTTAACTTTTACGTTTCATTTTCTATCAAAGATGTAACAAAAATAAAAACCTTCTGTGCTTAAAGATTCTTTTTTATCAAATATTGATCTTGCTTTTTTCAATATGTAAGACAATTTAAGTTTTTCTTTACGTTTGTCATTTAATATTTTAACACGAATACATATTGTATTAAGTATATAAATAAAAATTAGACAATAGTTGCACGTTTAAATCGGTTCAATTTTGTTATTTTGATTATTTGCATTTTGTTTTTAAAGATAACGACCATAGAATGTTATTGTTAATTAAACAATTTGACATATACGTAGATATAGAAAATAATTTATATTTTTAACACATTAACACGCTTATATTCGTTTGACCTGTATGTATCTATGTAAAGGAATCTTTGAACGTAATTTCACCAAGTTCTTAGAGTCTGATTAACTTAAAAATTTGCACACGTGTCAAGGACTGATGACAATACAATTACTTCTCAACTTTGTTCTAATGTTATGTCTAGGATTATCAGGATAAAAAGAAAAATATTTAGATACGTTTGCAGGTTAATAAATGTATTGTATCCCCGGAACGACGGTAAATGTCCTTCTTCTTTACCGATTCAAATGGTAACGAGTATGGTACTGCATATGACACTGCGGTATTTTTCTAGGTACATTTTAAAAATTATTTGAATTATTAAGTAATAGTGATGCGTTAGATGAAATAGAAAGGTTACGAAATAAACTTAAATTTATTGCCACACGAAAGATATTCTAAAATCAAAGCTCTTGTTTATAAATACTCTTGATATTATTTTGAGACTAAAAACTTTAATAGCAAACCGAACTAAAAAATAGAAAATAATTTTTACTTATGAAGAGCTTATTAATAATCAATAATTATTAATAACTTTAAAATAAAATTATAGCAAAACATAAGTTATTTTACAAAATAATTTAATTCAGAGTAAAAAAGCACAGGGTACAATTTAATATATTTTCATAATTCTTCTTTTATAAATATAATAATTATAACATTTAACATCAAACACGCCCGTTTTTTTTTACTCTGAATTTTTATTTAAAAAACATGTATTGTTAAGTTACATAAAGTAACAATTTGCAGTTATTTCATTTAGATTATGCAAAATGTTAACCACATTTAAAATCATTACAGAAACTGGAGTAAATAAGTTACTTTAAAATACTTGTTTGGTGTTGTTTAAACAGTAAAAAAAAAATAAAAAAAATAAGTGATGCCAATCTAAAGCTGAAAAAAGTGGCAGTGAATTAAAAAGATAGTTAAATCGGCGACATGCTAGCAGACTTCTAAAGATAAGTTTAATCTATTTTTTTTTATTTTCTTTTTATTATCATAGAAAATACTTTAGTAATTTTGTAGTGGAACAAAACAAAAAAAAATTATAGTAAATTTTATATAATCCTACAAGACATTATTATTAGTTTTTCGTTTATTTGCATTAAAACGTTATTTTACACAAAATCTTTGATAATATAGACCTAAAAATTTTTAAATATAATTATCGAATTATTATTAATAAAAAAGTATAAAAGGAATATTATTTATTGACGTACATACTTTAAACGCCAACGTATAATGTTTTTAGTATCTTGCTTAAAAATAGCGCACACATGTATTTAACGCCTAGTATCATTTAAAATATATTGCTTATATGCTGTATTTTGCTGTCATTAAAAGAAATCTAGCGTGATCAATGATGTATCGATGCGCTGAAAACTAATTCCCCCAGCAAATGTTTGTGTTCAGTTCATTGAAGCTTTAGTGGCCTGATCAAAACATGTACAATCTTAAATAATAAACAACTGTAGTTTAAATATGCTCTAAAATTATATTAAATAAAAAACCGCTAAATACTAAATAGTAAATCTGAAAATCACGATTTAAAATTTAGCAATAAAAAAAAGTAAAAACGTCTCTCAAATATGCAAATCTTAATTATTCTAAAAAATTACATTTTTGTGTTTTAAAAAAGTATCTTATGTTTTTATGTGTTTAATTTAAATTATTGTAAGTATTTTTAACTTGTAAAATTAATTACTATTACTGGTTGTGTTGTCTGGTTCTGCCGAAGTTTTTCTAGTTTTTCCCAACGCAAACGTAATATGATCTATTAAAATTAGTCTTAATAACATACGGATATTTGCTCTGCTGTTTAATACTTATATATAAATTAGTGTTAATCGATCTGTGTGTGAATACATAGGTACTCACATTTTATTATATGTTATGTCATTGTATAAAAATATTATAATAAGCCAAGGTAATAGAAATAAATTACTCCTATACTTTAAGTACTTTAGTGGTCGATACAAATCGCTTGTATGAACCTTCTTTACAATTAATTATATATTTGTAGATAACGGATTCTGCATTAATTATTTATCGTATTTTTGTTTTTAAACACATAAAACACCAAAAAGAGTTGTTGAGAAAAATTTTTCCTGGTATGTTTTGCATACTTTAATTAATAAGAGCTCATTATTAAAACAAGTTTAAATTAATACGCTATTTGTAACATTTAAATAAAAACATTATCACAAATCTTTTAACCAATCACATTATACACCGGCTTCTTATGCATATGAAAACAGCTTGGAACGAAACACAAATGCTATGATCAGCATTCAGAGTTAATTTCAACACAATATGAGTTGCTTTAATAATGTCATATATTTCAATTACGTTCTAATATTTAGTATAGTTTGTAACGTTAATGATAAAATTTATGCACAATCATTGTACGAGATAAAATCAATCTATTATTTATCATACCATTTTCCATTCTGGATAAATCCCGTGTTGTCGTTATCACATAAGCTGAGCTTTTGTCACACGTTGCAGTAGACATCTTTAGATCCCGGAACAAACTGATTGATGCCGTAAAGTCTCGCTTTTATAGACCGGCTTCCAATCAATAAAATTGGTTTCTAAATCTCCGGTATAGAATATAATTAAAATATCGGTTAATATTAAAAATATTTTTATTTATTTGAATAGTATCTCTATTTTTTTGTTATTAGTAATTAGACAAGTTAGCCAAAATTTTCAAATACAGTTTTATGACTAGCTTCTAGCACGTCTTCCGCCACCGCCGATTTAAATTTTCTTTAAGAGAACAACATCGTTGGAGCTCCTTAATACGAATTCTCACGCTTCTACCCGTTTTTTCTATGTATGTACAACTACAATAGTAAGGAATGCTATAAACGACGTCAGATTGAAAAAAAAATAACGTTCTTCACTGGATTAAAAAGTTGACAAAATTTAGAGCAAATTAAGTAACAATGTTGTGTTTAGATAAGGTCTTTTCTAAACGGTCTGTGGTTACTTCGATATAAGGTAGAGAAGACACTGGTTGAGACATAGATTCCGTTGTTACTCTTGGTTTCGCAAAAGTGAACTATGTAATAAATTCGTTAATACTTGTTCTATTATACTTCTTACTAACATCTTGGTTATAATAACAATAATTTAACTCTTTTCGAAAATTTTGAGGATGATTTAAGGAAACAGTGCTGTGGACTAACGAGTTCGCTATAAAAAATTTTTAAAAAAGGTGATGATGAGAAAAATCCTTGATCTCGTGGTCATGATACATAGAAGAAACGGGTAGAGACGTAGAAATTCGTATTAAAGAGCATCAAAGAAGTAGTCGTCATAACAACTTTCAAAGGTGGTTAAACACGTGCTAGAAACGGATCATCAAATTATTTTTGAAAACACTAAGGTTTTGGCTAATGTGTCTAATTACTATCAGCAAAAAATTAAGAAACTTATTAAAATAATTAAAAATTGTTTTAATATTAACCGAGATTCTAATTGTCTTTTACCGGAGATTTGGAAACCAGTTCTATCGATTAGAAGGGTGTCACAAAAAAAGATCGCGGGCAATTGGTCGCGGGAAAAAATATCGCGCACATTTGGTCGCGCGTCAAAAGGTCGCTGACAAAAAAAGGTCGCCGGCGACAAAAGGACGCGGGCAAATGGTCGCGCGAAAAAAGGGCGCGTAGGAAAATATAGCTTTTGGTTTATACTTAAAACGACGAGCTGGTAATATAGTATAGATGTAGACCGTCCCACAACACTGTAAATATGTTCAAAATTGCATTCAACTTTCCTTCACGCTTTATCCAGACTTAGGACTGGCAGGTAATAACTGGCGTAATTAAATTAAAATTGGGGGAATTATCATTACTTAATTGTTTTGTAACAGATTCTATTGAGAGCTACAAACGTTTGGATAATTAGGTGATCAATTGCATTCAACTTTCCTTTACACTTTATCTAGGCTTAGGATTGGCAGGTAATAATGGCGTAATTAAATTAAAATTGGGGGAATTGTTATTACTTAATTGTTTTGTAGTAGATTCTATTGAGAGCTAATAACGTTTAGATAATTAGGTGATCCATTGCAAATATTCTCATTACACTTAATGGATAACTTACTTAGTTGGTTTTTAATATGAGCGAAATATAATAAGGGTTTGGTCAAATATTTCAGCTTATTATTCGTAAAATTGTTGTTTTGTCAAGATGGTTTTAACTTACGTAAAAAATCAAATAGGTGCCAATATGTTAGTGTACAATGGATTTATCCATAGAAAAGAAAAAATAATTGGTGAAAAGTCAATTTGAAAGTGTGGTCACTACAATAAGGGTAAATGTACCGGAAGAGTTCACACAGTGTGAGATGAAGCAGTAAAAAATACAAACCAGAATGACGTTGCAGATGCAGCCAAATTAGAAGCAAAGCGAGCTTTAATAGAATAAAAGAAATGACTGAACAAGTTGAACTAACGACACAAGCTATATTAACTAGTGCTTCTCAAGAAGTTTCTTTGGATGCAACTGGGCAGTTACCTTCAATGGCATCCCTAAAGCGAACTATTAAACACACACGTAAAAAAAAGAAGGTATTTCGGCAAATCCTATTGATTTAACTGAACTTGTTATTCCGGAAGAATACACCAGAAACAGCAATGGCGAACCTTTTCTTTTATTCAATAGTGGTCCAAACGAACAAAAAATTCCACCAAAAGAAATTTAACTTTTATGGAAAACTGTGATCACTTGTATGCTGATGGAAGGTTTACGTGTACTCCTCCATTATTTGGTCAGCTGTATACAATTCATGGCGTACAGTATAGCAACGTTGTACCAACAGTTTATGCTCTTCTTCCCAATAAGACTAAGAAAACATACACTCGACTCTTTCAAGAATTAAAAACTTTAAGACCAGGTTTACGACCTGCAACAATAATGGTGGATTTTAAAAGAGCCGCTATTAATGCTGTAGAAGAAGAGTTTCCTGAAGTCAGAATTCGTGGCTGTTTCTTTCGTATTACTCAATGTTTGTGGAGAAACATGCAACGTACAGGATCGCAACGACGTTATACAGAAGTCGTGAATTTTGCTCTACAATTACGACAACTGGCTGCTCTTGCGTACGTACCCGAAGAAAATGTTGTTCCAACGTTTGAAGAGATATTGGACAGCGAATTTTACACGCAAAATGAAATTTTGCTATCATCATTTATAAAATATTTTGAAGAACAACAGTTTCACGTTTATATTAAATGCAGCACATCCAAATGTACGGAAACTTAATATTTTGTTAAAGAAAGAGAAAAGTTTAAATTCTTTGAAAGTTGAGCAGTATATAGCTGGAAACAAATCGCCATGTGAAAAATTTATAAAGATACGGCGCATCGAATAAAAACCATTTGTCAACAATATGGTAACCGGCCCAATTTAGAATATTTAAGAGGAATTGCTTATAACTTCCAACTACAAATATAAACAGCAAAAAAAAATTAATTACAGTATACATTACAGTACATTACAGATGTAAAAAGCAAAAAAAAAACAAAAGTAAATTAATTTAAAAAAAATTAAAAAATGACAAAGGGTATGTGAAAACCGACTTTACAGTATACATTATATTACATTACAGATATAAAAAGAAAAAAAAATTAATAAGAAAAAAGAAACTTTTAAAAATGACAAAGGCTATGTGAAAATCGACTTTAAAGTATACATTATATTACATCGTATATATAAAATGCAAAAAGCAACAAACAAAATAAATAAAATGAAAACAAAAGTTATAAAAACAACTTTTAAACACGCCAGTTATTACCTGCTATTCCTAAGCCTGGATAAAGTGTGAAGGAAAGTTGAATGCAATTTTGAACATATTTACAGTGTTGTAGGACGGTCTACATCTATACTATCTTATCAGCTCGTCGTTTTAAGTACAAACCAAAAGCTATATTTTCCTACGCGCCCTTTTTTCGCGCTTGCATTTGCCCGCGTCTTTTTGTGGCCGGCGACCTTTTTTCGTCGGCGACTTTTTGAAACGCGACCAAATGTGCGCGACATTTTTTCGCCCGACCAAATGCTCGCGACGTTTTTTCGTAGAATCGATTAGTGTTTATTTTTTATAATTGTATTTATATTATTCACATTTAATATAAATAATTGACAAATTTGGCGAAACATTTAATTCAAAATTCTCGGTAATTATTCAAAATGTTTCGTATAAAAATAAAAGTCGGAATGAAGAATTATTTAATTAAGTCAGTTGCTTAAATAATTCAGACAACAATTTCATATTTCCTTTATTGTAAACAACAAACTGTTAGAATATTTACTTAGAGTTAAATACCATGTAGAAAAACTTTACGATCGTTCTGCCAAGTTTTGTCCATGGATTATTCAAAAGTTAATAACAAACATGATTCTGTATTCTATTATTAGGTGTTACTATTTCTACAATACAATTTTTAAATTATAGGAATATGAAAAGATAAGACGTTCTCAAACTTAGAATTGATTATAATAATTTTCAATTAACATATTTATCATGTGAAGTTTAAATTTATGAACTAACTTAATGACACATTATTATTTATAAAATTACAGTAATATAAACGTGTAAATAGACAAATGATACAATGCATCCGTAAATTGTTATCGATTGATTATTTTGTAAAAGTGAAAATACTGGTATTTAAGATAAATTTTAACGTTGAAGTTTATAGATTAACTTAAATTCATTTATTCTTTGTTTAATAATTATTATTTTTAGATACAAGCAAACATTAATTAAGAACTCTTTAAGAAATGAGGAAATTATAAATTTAGTTTAGATATTCTATATCAGTTTTATAATAATAGATGTAACGTTTTTGAAATTTTACTCATTTCCTAAAAGTAACCTTTTTTTTAAATTATTTTTTTTTGTAAAATTGTTGGTGACATGAAATTGAAAATTTGTTTGTACTATATGGTCTGATAATGCTGCGTTCGGAAGATGTGGTAAAGCCTTTTTCATTTTTATGTTGGTTAAATCTGTTATTTAAATTTTGTTTCGTTTGGCCTATATGATTACTGTTACAATTTAAAGAGTTCAATTGTTATACTACTTTAGATACTGTGTATATGTCCATTTTATCTTTTATTTAAAAAATAATTTATTTTCTAATGTAGAACGATTTTTAAATGATGTAAATTTATATTTATGGGGTTATTTTTTAATAAATACGATAAGTAAGATATAAAAAGCTGTGACATATTTTTTATAACACTAGAATTAAAATTAGATAAATTTAGATTTAAATTTATTTCGTGTTCTTTTTTCTTTTTTAACATGTTAATTCTTTCTGTTATGTTAGTATTAATAAATTTTAGAAAAAAGTTATTTGGCATAAAAATAAAATAAAATAAAAAAAAGTAAAACATTGAAAATTTTCAAAGTGATACATTGAAAATTTTTCTAGAGAAGCACAAAAATGGGTATTTGGGCTGTGTTGGTAACGCTTAGCTTTTCTTTTCCAAGTGATTTACGATAAGAAACACAAAACAAGCAACAAAATCTCGAAACATCAAACTTTATTTGACAGAAAATATTTTCAAAGAAAAAAGTCAGCTTTGCAAAGCTCAAATAATAATAATGCGCTCACAAGCATGTTATGCGAGGAAGGATCGAAAAATTGTGATTCACGTACACTGACTCAATTTTTGCTGCCTTAGATACGTTTGAAAGCATTCGGATAAATGTATTTTTTTTCTAGGCACAATCAATTTTAGAGCCAAAGTGGAACTTTCAGAAATTTAGCCAGACTTGATTGTATAAGCTTGGATTAAATAAATTTTTGAATGATTAAATAAACAATTTATATTGCGTGATTCCTGACAATTGCTTCACCACACTCTAATTAGTTGATGCTCGTTTAAAAAAAACAACAAAACTAAATGATTACTGGATTTAACCCAAGTTTTATGGCGGTTCACAGTTCTACAGTTTCTAAGATTACGACACGATTCGAGCTATGTTGCCACATCCTTTCATATATAAAAGTTTCAAAGTGGAAATTTCATCTTTGAAAATGTGCATCCATAGTTTAAAAATTGAATTTTTTTCAACTGTTTGAAACGTTTTCGATTCCTTGTCATATCTAAAGAATGCAGTTATTGCATCCTTAATTACAAACTATTCCTTTAACGTCTAAGCCAATACTTTTTGTTTTTTTTTAAATTCAATAATAGTAGTTGTTGTAGTATATGTATGTCCAGAAATTGAGTTTGCTAATATAAAATAAAATAAAAGCATTTTCCATTTATACTATAATCCACGAATCATAAATACGAGCGTTTCTGTTCCAAATTTGTTTGATTGCTTTAGAGAACCGTAATCTTAAAATCCTTCTATTACATCTAATGCTTTAGAATACTCTAAACCTTTTGTGAAAACTGATAATGCAAGTTTTTTCGACGTTTTTGATGCATACAATTTTACGTTTTAATTCGTTAAAAAATTTATTTGTTTAAAAAAAAATTTAAAAGATCTAAGCAAGTTTTTATTGTGAACAATCACGGTAAAATTATTTTAAGTTCTTTAAAATATTTATAAACATTTGGTGCCCGATAATATAAACCGAGGAACACTATTTTTTCATTTCTTTACTATTTTTTTGTTTTCGCGGAATAACTGCATATTCGCAAAACTTTTGTGTTGACCAAAATTAAATTATACTTTTGCAAAAATCTTGCAAAAAGTTTAGGGCTATTTTGCTTACGTTTTTGTTAGAAATCGGTTGGCTTTAAAATCTGAAAATAAAATATTATTTGCAATTAATAAACCAGTTTGGCGTTTTTCTGGTGTGAGAAAGCAAACAGCTTAGTTGGTTTGACTAAATAAAAATTTTCTGTAGGTTTTGAGTTTATAATAGAATTATAACATTATGGGAATGTGTTTACTTGTAAATGGCCTGTAACTGAGTATGTCTCTTTTATAAAATGATGTTTGCAAACATATTTTTTTTTAACTTTTTGGAGACAGATTTTAGTGAAAAATTACCTAGAACATAACGATTACCTAAAACACAGATTTAACTTGTATATGAATATAGAAGTGTAACCAAATGCTCAGTGAAAACCTTGTAATTATTTTTATACCCTTGAAATATTTTTGTTATTTATTTAGTAATTGCACTACGAGTTATCAAGTTTTACAAACGTTTGATAACAATTCATTTACTCAGCGAGCAACCGAAACTCAAACTGTTATGTAACAATAGTGAGAGAAAATGACAATTACATGTGTCAATTTTTAAGTATCAAATAAGGTTACATTTTATCAAAACTACCGCTTTAATTGACACTACAATCAATTAATTTGTAAAAAGTATTATACTATAAAATTCAGTAAAATTCCATTTATTCAGAATAATCTGATATAAATAAAGGGTTATTCTGTTTTTTCATTTTAAATTTTTTTAACTTTAAAGATGCAAAAAAGTATATCTCATCTGTTAGTTTTGGATATATTTTTTTCTTTTAAATCTTTAATCCAAAAAAAATTTATTAGTACAGTGTTTTCATTATAAGTTATGGCAGAATATTTAAAGTTTCTTTATTTAGAGTACTGTAAGTTTAACAAAAAAACACTGTAAAGCATGTTAATGTAAGGAATAAATTTGATAAAAAATTTCTCTTTGTTATTTGGTATATAACCATAACTAAATACATACATAATATATGTATATAATCACATTTATGTATAAGATATATACATTATTGTTTATGTTGTAGAATGTGCTTTAGTTTTATTATAAATATAATACATGTATACGGATTGGAAATTTAATAAAATATGTGTAAAATATATCTATATATGAATGTATCAAACATGTTATCAACGTTATGTCTCAAATATATACATTTTCCAGCATTTTTAAAAATTATGTTTCTGATATATCTCATAATGCTACAGATATTATAGTTACATATAAAATACGTGTATGTGATGTAAATACGTAATATTTTTTATGCTTTGTTGAGCTTTGTATAATACGTACTAAATACGTATATGTTAACTTTTGTGTTAAAGTTAAATTTGATAAAAAAATGAGAATTGCTTAAAAACATGTATAAAAAAGTAATATTGTCTAACAGAAAAGACAAATGTCATAAGATTGCCGTTTTGAGTGTAACAAATTTAAATTAAACAATTTTTGTTATTTAATCAGTGTAATAATAATATGCTTCTAAAGTAAATTCCAATTTGTTTTTCAATTATTTTTTTAAATGTGAGTTTTTTTCTATAACAAAGAATAAAACGAACAATGAGATAGTAATTCAAAATGTTATTTGCTAACATGTAACATGTAGATGACGAATACATTTCAAAAGCACTGTAAACAAAAATATTTGCATGTAAATTGCTCAAGTAACCAAAGTCAATAAAATCCGGTAGATTAACTTGACGGAGACAGAAAAACTTAAAACGACGAGATTTTCTAAGGTAATAGGTGAACCCAAAAATTCATTAAATCGCTGTGATCTGAAAACAGCCACCTGCGATTTGACGCATGTGTGTTTTAGTATCTGGAAATAAAATCAGACACTACCGCCGCGACGTTTTCAATTGCAGTCAGTACACAACGGCGCTTGAGTTGAATGAGTCGTGTTTGGTATGAAATTATAATAATCACGTGTGTCTTGTATTCGTCTTTAAAGTCAAACGTCGGTATTAAAACACAGTTGTATAAAAATGGCAATTTTACATTCTTGCTGTTGCTGGCGATCAGTTCGCAGAGGAAGCTTTGCATGTGCTGTATATACTTTGGTAAGTTTGAATGTTTATAATATAAATTTAAATGCGTTTAAAAAAAGAATATAAAACCATTTTTTAAAATAATCAAACGGGTATATTATACAATTAATAAACAGAAAACAAAAGTTTTTTCATAAAGTTTCAATAAGATTTACATCATAGATCAATTAGGTGTGTAAGTTGAGAAAGTTTGTTCTTCTATGTTACAAACATCTATATTCAAATTTTGCTGAAGATTATTCCTACGCACATTTTCTATGTCATGACAACGAGATAAATTTTTTTTTTACTAAACTACACCTTGCATGTTAAAGTTTTAGTACAACTTTAAAAACGTTCTCTTATGTCATAGTTAAATCCGTTAAAATTTAGTTAATGCATTAGTAATATTTTAACAACACAAAAATAAGGCTCTAAAAATTTTATTGTAGCTCTAGTTTTATTTAACTGCTACATTATTATTATTGTACAAACAATAAACAAAATGTTCAATCTGAGTTTAAAGCTTGTCATCAATTTGAGCATTTTTTTATTTTTGTACAATATATATATATTTATAAATCCAGACATATATTTTTTCTAGGTTTACAACTAATAACAATGTTAAACCGACAAGTATTACTACTGCTAAATATATAAAAACATTTTCCTTTTTTCTAAATAATTTAATAACAATACCTTACACTGAGTAATCCTTCTTAAACTTATACAAAATATCGCATTTTAATTTCGCTTTTGTAAATATAAAACGGAAAGTATGCAATAAAATAACAAGTTTAGTAGATGTACTAAACTATAAACTTTAGTTAGAAAAATTAAATGTTAAGTAGGTTTTGCAATAATTTGCAATTAGTGGCTGAAATAAAAAAATTAGTTCATATAAATTTGTTTATTAAATTTTGTTGACAAAGCGTTTTTATTTACTGTTATAGTTATAAAAACATTATTATAATATATTACACGTGTTTTCGTGTAAAACTATTTTGATAATAATATAAAAATAATAATTCTTATGCCTCAAAAAACGTACGACTCAAGCATAGCATACAAAACAACACATTCTTTGTTAACATTTTAACATTTTTGAAATTGTAAAACTTTTTATACTATTTTTCTGATTAAAAAAATCAGTTCTTGTGACAACACAAGATATATGACACTAAGAAAAATAAATCTATTAGAGGATATTATTTATAAATAATGTATTCCAATACTAAAATGTTATTGTTTTATTGTAAAGTGTTTACCAATTGCACTTGTTGTCCTGTTTTTTTAATATACATAATTTTAATTTAAAAAAATATTGTAACGCAGTAATTCAAATTCGGTTTCTCAAATAAATGAAAATAATTAAACTTTGCAATTGCATATATTTTTGCAATATTTGTTGTAAAATAAGCAAGAAGAGTAATAAATAACTAATTAGCAAGAACAATAAATACTTCTCTAGTAGCACAACTAGATTGAATCGAGATAGACTATTAATATTGCTGCAATATTAAAATGTAACACTTTCATATATAATATTTATCGGCAACAATTTTTATTCTACATTAACAACCAATCCTTGTCCTAGCTTGGTAACCGATGCGTTTTCTACGTTGGTAACCTATTTCAGTTACATATTGTAAACCAACATTCTGCATTGGTAACCGACATCTGTTCTACATTGGTGACGTGTATTAGTTTTAGATTAAAAACCAACTTCTATTCTTCGTTGGCGACCTGTACTTGTTTTACATTGATCGCAAACAGTTGTTCTAGATTTAAAACCAATCTTTATTTTATGTTAGATACATTAATTGTTGGTAGTAAGTATTATAATAATTTGGTAACGTATATGTTCTTTATTGTCTACAAAAACTATTGAAACATTTTTTACATGTATTAAAATTATTATTTTCAGCAATGAGTTACATAAGAATAAGAAACTAAAATGTTAATTAATAAATTACATATTAATCAATAATTATCATACGAAAACAATAATACATAAAACCAACTAAAAAGTTATAATTATTTTTCTTCAGCGGTTGTCAAGAACATCGGTGATAAGGTTTTTGGAATATTTGTGTCTGGCACTTATTGGAATCGGCGTTCAACTTCAACGTTAACAAAAATGAATACTAAATATATTAATTTTAAAGTATATTTACAACTTACTCAAAATAACCTCGTAAAGTTTTAAAGTACTGCAAAACGATAACTTATTCTTTCTTCCACAACTTGAGTATAAAGCCGTCGCTTCTAGATAGAAATTGTTTTGTATTACTATAAAAAAAACAGAATTTCTTTCTAAAATCAGTAATTGTAACTTACTTTATTGTTTTTTGGTTTTTAAGTTTTCATCGGCTATTTGTTGCATATAATATATGCTTGCACTGATAATTTGCTCGTGAGTAGCAGCAAGATTTGAAATTTCTGTGATAAGTTAATTATTAAATTCGATATATTAAGTATTGGGATTTGTTTATTTTTAGACAACGAATTTAATAGATTACCATTATGTTATGTTATTTTTTGTCAATTGTTTATTAATACTTTTTTTATGTATAATAATGTATCAAAGGTAGACCGGTAATAGCCCCTATTAGCGGTCTACTTTTGAACAAATAAAATCAACAAATTTCTATTACTGCCTGATTTTTTTCTAACCAATAAAATTGTAAAAGAGAATTCAGATTTTTATAATGTTACGTAAATTGTACTAGTTGATGTTTTTAAATAGAAAATAAATTAAAACATTTACCTGTGCATTATTATAATTAACTATTTTAATTAAGTTGTTTACACTAATTGTAGATTAAGTAGCCCCATCACTAAAATAAAAACAAAATGATATAGTTTGGAGTTACCAAGTTTCTAAACAAAGCTGACAAATAGAATCCTTATTAACCATCCAGTCGACGGGCTGGGTCTGCGAAGCCCAGGCAAATCTTTTTTTATATTTTTTTAAATTTATTTAGCTTTTTGGTGCCTTTGTAACTTTACTAAAGACATGTTTTTCTTAATTTGCCATAATTGAATTATCTGTCCCTTGGCTGTCAGATGGGTTTTGAGCCTGTCAGACCTAACCCGTATATTTGTGTAAGTTTTTTTTCTTACAACTTATTTTTTTGTATTTCGTAAAGGGACTAATTTTGTGTCTAATAAAATACAAAAGTATTGTGGCTGACGCCATCTAGTGGCTAACGAGCCTACGTATAAATTGTAAACAAACTGGTGCTATAGTGATCGTAGCAACTACCAACATGCTACGATTACTATAGCACCAAATTGTAAATAGGCCCTTCTCTTAGTTTCTAAGTATACACAGAATCGTTTATCGTTTTTTCGTGTTTTGCATGTTAGCACACTTTTATCTCAAGTTAAAAGGATTTACCTTTTTTACTCTAAATAGTTTATTTTTTGTAGAGAAATCCCCGTTCTTGGTTCGTACTATATAAAACAAGAAGGGATTTTTTTTGGATTAGTCTCTATTGGAAGTGCAACTGAAAGTTAGTCGTGTTTTCTATTTGTGACGTTTTCCACTTGTGACTATATTATTTTTGTTAGGCGAGATGGATGCTTATGAACTGGAAATTATTAGACTACAGGCACTTTACGATGAAGTAACAACCTCGGACGTTTTTGAGGACAAAGGTGCACAAGACATAATTATCGAACACGATACAGATACTTCTAGTACAACGTTTAGATCTCTGTATTTTTATGGAGGAGATAGAACCAAGTGGAAAAAACATGCTCCATGTCAACGAATTTAAACAGATACAAGAAACGCAAACACGCCAATTCAGTGTTAGATGCTCCTTTTTGAAGAAATTTTGGACACAGTTATTGAAAATATCAATTTGTATATACAAGAATAGCACCAACGTACAAGAATAAATACAACGTTGAACTTACTAATAAAGTTGAAATGAAAGCGTTTATTGTATTTGGTCTGTTTTCAGCATGGGGGCAAAAAAAATTATACGAATTTTGGTCCAAACAGAGCTTAGGGCCCCAATTATTTTCTGAAAGCTTATCTCAGCAAAGATTTATGGTTCTAATGAAGTGTATACGTTGCGAAAATACCGATACAAGAGATGAGCGAAAGAAGTTGGATAAACTTACTGCCGTTAGAGACATATTTGAAAAATTCAATAAACAGTTTAAAAACATCATAGTGTGGGTAAATATGTGACTCAAGATAAAATGTTGTTAAGATTTTGTGCAAGATGTGGCTTTCGTATCTACATTTTGAATAAACTCAACAAATATGGGATCAAAGTGTTTTTTGCAATGGATGCAAAAAAATTTTTACGTTGCATTTGCAGATCTATGCTTGAAACCAACCTAAAGGTCCCTTTCAGATAACAGCTGTCATCCTAAAAATGACGGACCACATCTTAGAAACCGGAAGAAATGTTACCATGGATCGATAGTTTATTACCGTGGAAACTGTAACTCGTTTGTTGCACGATCACCGCCTAATTGTAATTGGCACTATACAATCCAGTTGAAAGTAGTTGCCGAAAGAAGTTAAAAATGTTAAAGATAGACCTGTAAAGTCTATATCTTTTGCATACTATGCCGATATGACATTTACTTCATATGTCCCAAAAAAGTCAAAGAATGTATTACTTGTATCGTCAATGCACGTCGATGACAAAATAGACAAAAATACTGGTAATAATAACTACTACTAACATTCAACAATTTCACAAAAAGTAGTGTTGATGTAGTCGACAAGATGGTTACATCTTATAACGTAGCTCAAAACACAAGAAGTGTTTTTTTTGCATGCTCAACGTAGGAACCATCAATGCATTCATAATAAATAACAGACGACTATTTTTGGAAAATTTGAACAAAGACTTAGCGGCAAAATTCTCAGGTGTCTCAGTCACAGAAGATTCCCGACCGACGACTTTAACGGCCGGAAGAAGGTGCAAATTCTTGCAAGGACCGCGTGTATATGCGACGACTCTAAAATTAAGTCTGTTTACCAACCATTCGGAATTTTATAGTTTTTGTCTTGTTATTTCTATTTCTATTATATATGCCCTCGGAACTAATTTTTCTCATTCAAATAACAGCAATTTTTTTCTTTTTGATAAATTTACAAGTTATTGCTTTTTTTAAAAACATGTAAGTATATGTTAAAAAATTTCACACTTAGACTTTTTAAATTGATTTTTAACTGTCTGTCAGTAATTAGTCTTTGATAGTAAATTTTATTTTTAATGTGCATTTTTTCATTTTTTTTTAGAGTTTGTCTACTTTTTGCAAATTTTTATACGATCTCTATTTTGGAAACCTGAAACAGCATTTCTAGCTTACGGTTTTTTGGTCTTAGATTTTTAATTTAAACTTTTAAGTTTAATGCACTGAGCCATTACTATTATTATTAACATATAGCCTTTTAGACAGGTTAATTGACACAAACTTAAATTTAACCTAATTAATAAATAAAAATATTAATAAATATGATGAATGGTGTATGATTTATTTAATTACCTTTATTGTTAGATTTACAAGAACTAAAACAGAATATTTTCTCAAACGTCGATTTACGTAATCACACTTTTTAAGAAACGCGCTCTTATTTGTTTCTAAGATGTGCGTTTAGTTTTAGTACACACTTTTATTTATGTTAACAACACGCACATAACTATAAAAAAAATTCTTTACTTTATGTGTGTCTATAAGTCTGGTCACATGTTATTACAAAAATTACCTGTATGAAAGTAACCCATCAGGCGATGTACACACTATTAGAATTTACCTTTATAATGTGTAATCACTGAATTCTAAAAAAAACAAATAATAATAACTCGCAAACAGGTTAATTGAGTAAAAACTCCGTTACATTATTACAAATAACATAATCGGTTACAATAAAAAACATTAATCACAAAAAAAATGTTTACAGAAACGTAATTTTGAATTTTAATTTAAAAGATAAATTCACAGTAAAATTAAGTTCAAAGCAACAAGTTCAAAGTAACATAAAGTTTAAAAGCCTTTGTGTAATTTAGATCACTGATCCGGCTCCGAATGGACCAAAAGAAATGTTCGATAAAAATGGACTGTATTTGAGTTTATTTTAATTACAAGAATATAAACAAACAAGCAACACTAACTTAACTTAAATACAATATTTTCGTTTGTTCGCTACCATAAGTTAGGCGATACTACTGACTAAAAACACATTAAGGTCCCTTATGTAACTATATCACCGAAGTGTCAAAAATACGCACCAACATACGGTACATCACATTTTTAAGAATTATTATCTGTGTATTATTTTAGTGTACTAGAAAGCAATGTGCAGTTCTTAGAATAGCAATTTAATTTAACCACAGTAATTAAATTACTTCGTATTTGATAACTTCATTTTGTATTTATTTTTATTTTTGGCGTTGAGAAGAATTTTGCATTTCTTAGAATGGTACTTTTATTCACGATGTCAACAACTTTAGGAGATTATTTAATGCAACTAGTTCGCAATTTACGTTTTATTTTGCTATAAGTTTTTTATTTTAAAATTGTTTGCTTGTATTTATGTTTTAATTTTACTTATTAAAATAATAGTCTATTAATCAGATATACCTTGTATACTGAGACTTTTCAAACATTGTCTGTATTGATATCTTTACAAATATTATGATGTTTAGATTTTATTGTATTTTTTTACATTAAATTAAAAATGTTGTGAAAATTTTACTTTAAGTGATACTCTTTTTACAGTTTGCACTGGCTTATTGCACATGATAATAAATGATTAGTAATTTTTGTGTACTTTGTGACGCTTACTCCGGATTGCACTGCTTAGCTGTAATAAAAAGCTAATTGACGGAACGGTTCTCGGGCGCCAGATTTGTTCGAGGAGTTTACTCTCCTGTTCGACGGCACTGTCCGGGTAACTACAGTAAAGACACGGTTGTCCAGGGCTTGAAACGGACCTAAAAGCGGAGCGAGGCGACGGAAATAAAGTACACAATAGTAAATAAAAATAACTTTATTTATTCTTAAAATCAACAACAAACGGTACAGAAGCGGCGGCCACAGCCAACAAGCGGAAGGTGATCTATAAACCAATGAGTGATTAGCGTGCGTTCGACAAGCGGTGACGTCGGTGACTAACCGAGCAAGCATGCACTAGGGAAGCAACCCCTGTTGGTTGGATCGGTAGACGGGGTTTACTCGGATTCGTACTTGAGAGGGAGGAGAAAAGATTTGGGCACGGTACTGGAACGCGCATCCGCAGGCCAAAGCCAAACACTACGGAGACGACGTGTTGACGGCGTATTCGCAGGCCAAAGCCAAACACTACGAATACGACGCTCGGTAATGGATGGAGAAAGACGTATCCGCAGGCCAAAGCCAAACACTACGGAGACGACGTGTTGACGGCGTATTCGCAGGCCAAAGCCAAACACTACAAATACGACGCCCGGTAAGAATGGGGAAGGCGTATCCGCAGGCCAAAACCAAACACTACGGATACGACGCCCGGTAAAGGATAGAGTAGGGAAGAGCAGACAAGGAGGGGAGCGGTATCTCCCCCGGAGGTCCGGTTAATAAAAGCAAAACGGCTTACCCTAAACTCCAGCTGGTGCACAGAAACCCCGGAATCTTCTTCGATGCGAGCTCCAACTGGAACTCCCGATCCTGCGTCGGGGTTCCGCTTTTATTTGTGACTCCGGAAGTGGGAGAACGGTTCGAGCGGGGATTGTATGCGCTCTGACGGATGAAGCGCCGGTAAGCAGGGATAGCGCGAGCTTAGTTGCGCGTTCGATACTAGCGGAAATTCCCTGTTTACATTTATTTACACGGGTACGGAAACTTAATTAATAATATACAATTCTTAATAATAATAAGTAACGGTCCTAAGTTAAATAAAAATTATTCTTAAACTAAACAAAATACGGCGTTATAATTACATTTGTAACGGTTCGTTACAACTTGCTCAGTAGGTATATTGCAAAATTGATCATTGTTCTTGATTTTATTACATTAAATAACATTGAAACATAGTTTGTGATAAGTTCTATAATTTTATAAAGTTAGTTTATACATTATTGATTGTGATCTATAGTGTTGTTACATTAATTACTAAGTAATTGTTACGTTACACTACAGTTTTTTATAATTTTCAATAACCCAAATTTTTAATATTAGACAAAATTAATATTTTTGGCTTCTTAACATGTAAACGTTAAATTAACATTTAATAACATCTACAAAGATGTCATATTTATAGTCATTTGATTGTTAACCGCTCGTTTACTCTTCAGGTACGTTTATAAATTAAAATTTCTTTATACAACAAAAATATACATATATACTTAAACAACTTTTACACAAATTTAGTTCTTGAATGATAAAAGATATAAACTTGCGCAATATTGTTAGTTGAATGGTATGGCACCATCTCGTGTTCGACAAATTACAGTTGAGTTGTATGTAACATGATGTGACAGAACAATAAATTATAAATCTTTGAATAAATTTGTTGACCAAAAAGTTTAATGCATTTATTGTGTGTTAACCAATTTACATCGCCTAATTATTAAAGCACTCAGCTCAAACTAATTTTGCATTGTAAAATGTAAGTTACCACAAACGCATGTAAACAAGTATGTTATAACTGTATAATAGAATTTATAAACACATTTTGTCTACTAATTTCTCTGACTTCAACATTAAATTTCTTTATTTTTGCAATAAAATTAATTATATTAATTACTTTTAATCTTAATTATTTTTTGTTTTTTTCCACAATTAAACTGACAAATATTAGAACTAATTACCCGCATTTTGTTTTGGAATTTGTGCGGTGCTATATTTTTTATTTTGCAGTTATAAAATTTAGAAATTTCGTAGTTTTTCTATGTTTTAGTTAATTTATACATATGGTTATGTTAGTCACAATATTTTCTTAATATTTCTAAATAGTATAGTAGATGTTTTGACAATAGACTATAGAGTCATGTCAAAACAATTAGTAACTTATGGATATTTAAGACTAAATTGAAACATTTTGTTAAGTTTGATTTGTATAATTAAATTGTAATTTTTAAATAATTTTGATTTGTTACTAATTACTCTGTCATATTAGTTTTAAAATAATTTAATTATCATAATGTACAGATAGATTGAAGTTTACATCAGAATTATTATACGTAATTGTTATTATTTGATTGAAAAAAAATCTGTTGTTTGATTTTGTTTCTTAATTATTTTCAAATAATGTGAAGTAAAAAATCGAATAAAATAACATACAATAAGAATCATTCTGTAATAAAATTTGTAAAGTAAAGTTTTTTCAGCAACAAACATTAGAAAACAATTTTAGACACATTTTTGTAAATGTATTTGCAGTACTTTTAAAAGTAAATAAATGCTTATACATAAAACTTGTTTGTAAATATTATGTTTCCATATGCACTTGTATTTATTTGCCACTGGAAATAAATAATCGCAATCACACGTATTTACAGTAAAAGCTCTCATAAGCGGACACGTATTATCGTTTATGGCATATGCATATACAAATATTTATATCGTATTTAGATAATGCAGTGAGTATAAAATAGTAGCAAATGTATTTATGTATAATTTCAATTACAATTGAAGTTAAAAATAATTTTTAGTTTTAAGTAAATCAAACATTGTTTTCTTCATCAAGTATTTTTAAAAACGCGTTTCAAGATTTTTAACATTCATTGCAATAAAATCTGTTTTTGAAAATTTCTTTAACGTTTTAATAATCCTCAAAGCTTTTGCATTTTTTTTAATTGCATATGAATCTGAATTATTTTGCTGGATATCATCTAAATGATATCATTTTCTATATTTAAAGAATATTTTGTTTCCATTTTGATAATAGTATTAATATTATTAGAAGCTTCCTACATAAAGTCAATAGCAATAAATTCGTTTTGTAACACGTTAAACTCTTTTACTCCTAAAGAACAAAAATAAAATTTGTGATAAAATTTGATGGATAAATAAATAATTTACCATTTAAGATATCTGCAATTGTCAATAATGGAAGGAGCTTTTTCATAAATTGTAATTACTTTTCTGAAACCCGGCTTTTGCAAAATTTTTAATCGTCGAAAGAATACGCTTTATTGAACGCTGTTTTTATAAAATACAATACTTCTAAAATACCTATTGTTTTAGATCGCTCTGAAGCAGATGTCATTCTGCGCACATTAAGGATGAGAACTAGCATTATTAGAATAACAAGAATTTTTGTTTTTGAATATACAGTAAAACCTCTCAATAGCGGACACCTACAGGGTAGAATCTATTGTCCGTTATAGAGAAGTGTCCGATAAAGAGAAGGTTCCATTTATTTGCCTGAAATTATATTCATAATGAATATTATACTCGTATTATAACGCACGTAAACTACAACTTAAAAATGCAGTTTACTTAAATACAAAGAACAAGCAAATGGAGAAAAAATACAGTAAAAACAAATTATTTAGGTGTTTAAGTAACCTTCTATTAAAATAAGGAATCCTCAAACGACTAAAAAAATGCAGTCCGGTTTTTAGTGATTGACAGGTCTTAAAGATATTTTAAGGTTCCGTTATGAAGAGGTAATTGTTGTTGAGAGGTGTTTGCTATACAGTTTTGTATGTAGTAAGTTTGAGGAATAATAAAATGTCTATTAAGGAAGAATGTCCCTTGTTCAGAAGTGTCCGTTGATAGAGGTTTTACTGTATAGACATTGTTCAATCAAATTCTAGTAATCATTCACTCATTATAACGCAGGTCATCCAAGATTTTTTATTTGATTTTCAAGTTGCAGGTTTTTGATTTACATTGATATGTTTGAAAAGTCCACGTTAAGCTGTTTTTCCAATCAATAATAATTTTATTTTTTGTTATATTTCCTTCGGCGCATTTTTTGAATTTTAAAGTTGGAGTTTCATCAGATAGTGCACTAAAAAACAACCTATTTTTATCAGCTATATTTTGATATCTAGATCTACAAAACCATTAGAAACACAATCTGTCTGATTTATAATAACAATTTTGTGCATGCAAGTCATTAATAACATTTTTAAGTTTAAGTTAAGTGACTGATATCGCATCTAAAAAAACAAAAAAACATTCTTTATGCTAGCATTCAATGCAAATTATATTTGTTTTTAAACTACTTTTCTAAGTATAGTGTTTCTCGTTATAGTATACAGAATCAATATATTTTTATGTAAATATTATTTACTAAACTTGAAATTTTTGTTGAAAATTTGAATTACTGTATCGACGATTCAGACTTTGAAACTTTGAAAGTTAAGTTAAAAAACCAGAACAAATGGCAAGATCTCGTGAACTGTGGCACAGACATATTGTTATTATCCGTCTTACAAACATTCGCGGGTACGTTTTTTCTAACTTATCTTTGTTTTTATCGTTGTATTTGTTGCTAATGAGTTTTTAGGTATTATTATAAATAAATTAATTTATATTTAATAAATTAATATCTGATTATTTTTCATTTTTATTGACGTGAGTGCTTTTTAAATAGACTAACGTTTTTGGAAGTCAGATAAACTTGTTAAATTTTTACCTTTTAGTATATTAATTCCAATTTTCGATTCAAGGTCACAGTTCACGACATAATGAAATGCCTCTAATTATTTAAATCTTTGGACAAACGTATAATTATCTGTCAGATAAGTAACTACTTGTCAGATTTTGGAGATGTAACGATAGATTTGAGAATTAATTACTTGTTACTTTTTGATTTGTTTTGCGCAATCGGCCCTTAGTGTTCCATTAAAAACGAATTAAAAAAAAATTAAAAGATATTAACACTTAAAAGTTTTAAATACTAAAATGTGATTCTAAAAAGGGAATAATTGTAAATAAAATAGTGAACATACCTCGGTTGAAACTTTATCACTGCCTTGAGCAGTAGCTAATCTCCATGCTTTGCATCTCAGTCAGCTATTGTTGTTCTCGGCAGAAATAAAACGTTTAATATATACTATTTAATATAACTAAGTTTCTCAGAAACTATTTTTTAAACCACTACCGATAGCTAATACAAACTTTTAACTTTTACTAAAGTTCCCATAAAATAAACTGTAAAATTAAGAGGCCATCCACTGTAATGCCAATTTACTGCAAAAATAAAATAATTGTGTATTTGCCGAATTTCCGTAAGAATTTAAAATGTAATGGATGTAAATCAAAAACAATCATCAGAAGTACACAATTTTGTTATAATAATTAGACTAAATAAAACATTTATTAAAATTATAAATTGATATACAAAATGTAATTTACAAATTTTTTTTTTCCATTTTTTATATTTTCTGTCTATAGACAGTAATTTATGTCGTTCCAAATAAATCGGATTTGATCGTATTAATGATAAAGATTCATAAAGAACAAATTCATTGCCAACGTTCTCAACAGAATCATTTTGTGTTCATATAAATCTGACTGCTACCTCAATTTTGCAAGTATCATCTCGAGTTCTCATTAAAGTTGTAATAGAAGGTATTTTTTTTTAATTGAACTATAATGTTTCGTACAAAAGCCTTGCACAAATCAAAAAATATCTAAATAAAGACATAGACTTGTGGCAATTATTTTTTTTAATTAGACATTACAACACATTGCCAATAATACTATAATATATTTGCAAAAAATACGACCTAATTATGCTAAAGAACGAGATGTGAAAGATACGAACACAGTGAAATTAAACTGACTTATAGGACTGTTATAGATTAATGGTGCTTTGGGTCTCGACATTTTAATGTGAAACAACTTTGTGATACAGATGACGCTGGTGCAGAATTATTACCACTCACAACACAAATTAATAGATTTTTACTGTGACAATTACACTGTTAGAGAATTTGTCAAAATAGATGAGATGTTGGAACCTTTTCGTGGGAGATGTTTTTTTAGGCAATATATGCCTAAGAACCCCGCCAATGACATACAGATATTTGCCCTAGTGGATGCAAAAACCTGTTACACTAACAACATAGAAGTGTAGTAGGTAAGCAACCACATGGAAATGATAAAGCTATTAATAAACCAGAACTGGTTTATTTCAAATGAATTTATACAAAAATTAGTCAAAACAAGCATTTCAGCTGTTGGGACCTTAAGACGCAATGAAAGAGAAATTAAAAACCTATGTCTAAACAAGAAAATAAACCAACAATTTTTGTTTTTTTCATACATATCTCATTATTTTTTTTTAAATTGAAGCATAATGAAGTAGTCGTTTTGGCCTCCATTATGCATTTCAACGATAAAATAGATGAAAATTTAAAAAAATGCTGCTTTCGTCAGGCAGTATAAATTAAATTAATTTAATTTATACTGCCTGACGAAGGACTGTGCTAAAGTTCGAAAGCTTGCATTTAAATTGTACTAAATAAATACACCATTAACCCTAAAAAAATCATTCATTTCCTATAAATTCTTGTGCTCGTTAATAATTGACAGTATTAAATTAAAGTTGTACATATAAGTTATATCTAAGAATCTGTTAACACAACAGGAAATAGGTTTAATGCACTCTGACGATACTGACGTAATGCTGTAACATCAATTTGAAATTTATAAATACAAGCAAATTACAATAAATTAATTAATATACAGTTTGTCACCTTAAGTAACTATTATTCTGTAATCTTTAATAATAAATAAGAGGTTTTAATCTTGCGTTTTGTTTTTAAAAACATCAATTGGGAAACTTAAAATATAATTGGCGCAGTCGGTAGGATTGTTAACACGGTCGTGTGTATGAACTAAAAGTGTTTATCGAAAACCAAAGTGTACGTGACCGGCGAATCCTAATTCCTTGGTTAACAACAAACTTCAGCATCCCATCAACCAAAGGCGCGAGAAGAAGAAACCCAGTTACGGCGACCAGCAGTCTAAGTGGCCAGCGAAGGTGCATCGAGCATACGGTCGAAGGCAGCAGGGAAACGCATAAAGGTAGGCAGCTTATATTCGCATTGTTTATTATAAACACGTAAGGTACTTCCTTAAATATATTGTTTATATTTTTCCATTAATTGGAAGTTGCGTTTGCAAGACTAAATTAAAGAACAAATTTTAGACTGGAAGAATTAGTAAATTCATTAGAATCCTTAAAATTAGAACACAAAATGTCAGTTAATTTTCAATTATTTAAAATTGAATTAGACACCATTCCGCTATTTGACGGAAGTGAAACACAAATCAACGCATTCTGCATGGCTTGCGAAAACATTCATACTCGTTATAAAAGTGTCGATGAACTTCAAACGGTAATTAGAGCAGCGATATTTTCAAAATTTAGAGGAAAAGCTTGCGAAATTTTGTCACCTAGAGATGATTTAATTGAATGGCCTCAAATTAAAAAGGCATTAATCGAAAATTTTTCGGATATTAGGGATCTCGAACAATTAACCGTAGAGTTTAATAATGTTAAATTAAATAAAAACGAAAATCTTGTAGAATACGGACATAGAATTAGAGCAGCATTAGGGAAATTAATTGCAAAATTAAATTTATCCGATTTATCACATAAAGCTTTTAGACAAGAAATATTGACATCAAACGCGTTAGACAGATATTTAGTAACAATACCATATCAAATTTCTATGCAAATTCGTGCAAGACAACCTAAAACTTTAGAACAGGCGGTAACGTACGCGCAAGATGAACTAAATTTTGCTCAACGTGCAGGTCAAAGCATTAATTCTTTTAGTACTACTAGAATCGCCCCGTCTAAACCATTAACACAAAATCCATTTCAGAAAATTTCTTCTAACTTCAAACCACCACAACAAACCTTTAGACCCCCGTTTCAAAACAACTTTCGAAATTTTAATCAGCATCCTCAATTCAATTTAAATCAAAATCAGTCAAACTTTAACCAAAATCAACCTCAATTTAAACAATTTAATAAACCAATTTCTAACGTTTTTAGACCTAATCAAAATCTTAATTTACCCAAACCAACCCCAATGTCAGGAATTTCAACTGTAAAAAATTTCCTTCAAGAAACGAACCCTGAATCATTCATTTACGACGAAGAAACAAATCAATATTATGCCCCTATAAATGTAGAACAAATCGACGAATTAAATGACACTTCAAACGAAGAAAACTTTTCAATGTTAAATGAAAATACTCCCACCGACGTAACCGAATCAGAGATAAATTTTTTAGAAGCTACCTCAACAACCGAATTAAGATGACAGAGTGTTTACCCTATATTAAATTGCAAAATCCACCTTTAAACATTTTGATAGACACGGGAAGTGAAATAAACATTTTAGATCCTAGAATAATTTCCAAATTTTACCCCAATTCCACTCAACCAATAAATTTAAAAATTAATACGGCTAACGGAACTACTACGATGAAAACACTAGCAACTGTACCAATTTTCAAAGAGTTTAAAGCATCGGGAAATCTAAAATTTATTGTACTTAATTTTCACGAATTTTTTGACGGTTTAATAGGTATACGCGACTTAAAAAAATTAAAGTTTAATATCGATTTACAAAATAATTTACTCACACGAATAGATAATAATAATTTTCCACTCTACTATGATAAACCCGTAAAAATTAAAACTTTACCTCGCACAAAACAAATTTTAACATTACCTTATGCTAAACCAAATCAAGACGTTTTAATACCGGAACAAGAAATCAACGGAATAAAACTAAACGAAGGTTTGTATAAAATTTTCAATGGAAATGTAAACGTTGTAATTGAAAATAATACGAACACGGAACAAGAAATAGAAATTAAAAATCTCGAAGAAGAAGCAATTGACCCACAAGATGTACAACCATTTTGTCATTTGCAACAACCATCGCTAAAAAACTTAGATAATTTGATTAGATTAAACCACATGAATTCTGAAGAACGAAGAATGATAATCAAAACATGTCGAAAGTATATCGACATCTTCAAGATGCCTGAAGAAAAATTAACGACAACAAACCTGGTTAAACACAAAATAACCACCAAAGACGAGGAACCCATCTTTTAAGATCGTATAGGACACCCTTTACGACCAAAGAAAAAATTAGAGAACATGTAACAGACATGCTGGATCAAGGGATAATTCAACCAAGCATATCGCCTTGGGGATTTCCAGTTCATCTAGTAAAGAAGAAAGTAGACGCATCGGGATTAGAAAAAACCAGAATGGTAATAGATTACAGGCAATTAAACGCCAAAACAATTGACGACAGATATCCGTTGCCAAACATCGAAGACATCCTGGACAAATTAGGACGAGCACAATACTTTAGTGTTTTGGATTTAACATCAGGTTATCACCAAATTGAGATGGAAGCAAGCTCGAAACAAAAGACCGCATTTAATACCGAATTTGGACATTTCGAATTCAATCGCATGCCATTTGGTTTGAAGAACGCTCCAGCAACGTTCCAAAGAATGATGAATAACGTGCTAAGCGAATTGATAAACACGCATTGCCTTGTATACCTAGACGACATAATTATCTTTTCTCCTAACCTGGAAGAACATCGAAAATCTTTAGAAAAGGTATTCCAAAAACTACAGCTGCATAATTTAAAACTACAACTGGATAAATGTGAATTTTGTAAAAGAGAAACAGAATTTTTAGGACATGTTATCACTGAAGAAGGAATTAGACCCAACCCAAAGAAAGTAGAATCAATAAAAAATTATCCAATACCACGTAGCCAAAAAGAAATTAAAGCATTTTTAGGACTTCTGGGATATTATCGTAAATTTATCAAAGATTTTGCTAAAATTACAAGACCTTTAACAAAGAGACTAAGAAAAATTCAGAACTTCAAATTGATGACGAGTATATCGAAACAATTAATAAATGTAAAATACTTCTAACAAACGACCCAGTTCTAAAATATCCTGACATGAACAAAGAGTTCACCCTAACAACAGATGCATCCAATGAAGCACTAGGAGCAGTCTTAACACAAGAGAACCACCCAATAGCGTACGCATCAAGAACCCTCAACGATGCGGAAAAGAATTACAGTACCATCGAAAAAGAACTTTTGTCAATCGTATGGGCAACTAAATATTTTAGACCATACCTATATGGAAACCGATTTACAATAGAGACCGACCATAAACCACTGACATGGCTATTCTCACTGAAGGAAGCAAATTCTAAACTAACCAGATGGAAACTCAGTTTAATGGAGTATAACTATGACTTAAAGTACAAAAAAGGCAAAGAAAATTATGTGGCGGATGCCTTGTCAAGACCACCGAAAGACGTTTACGTAAATGATATAGATTTCGAAACACTAATAGCGAACGCAGATGGACCCACAGATGAAGACATAGCCGAATTAGATGAAATACTTCAAAACATGGGATCGGAAGAACCAATAGAAGACAACGCAACAATCCATACGTCATCTGGAGATGTACAAATAGAAATCCCATATAAAGAAACACCAATAAATATGACAAAAACCAAATACTATTTGACACCCACCGAAGTAGTCCGGACGCGATTATAAAACATATCAACTTATTTGATAACACCAAAAAGAGAATCTACTGTAATTTACCTTATGGATTTAACGACCAAGATATTTTAAAAACACTAAAAGAAATTCTTCAACCCAATACCAATTTTAGCATTTATTTTAAAAACCGTAAAATGGAAAGAGATATATTAAGAATAATAAGAGAAAACTTTAATAATACCGTAAAACTAAACATTAGTAATAAATTATTAGAAGACATTGAAGACAAAAACGAACAAACAAGATTGATGGAATATTATCATACTGGAAAAACCAAACATCGTGGAATTAACGAAACAACTAGATCATTGAAACAATTGTATTACTGGCCAAACCTAGAAACTGATATAACAAAATATATTAATAACTGCGACGTGTGCAACGTATCTAAAATTGATCGTAACCCACAGAAATTGCCAATAGCACTAACACCAACAGCAGATAAACCCTTCCAAATAATACACTCAGATTTGTTATTTATTAATCCAAAAATTATACTCGCTATGGTAGATGCATTTTCAAAATATGGACAAGCATACGTATTACCTGATCGAAATTCGAAAACAATATTGGAATATCTAACATTATTCATGTCCCATCACGGCATATTTTCTAAATTAGTCACAGACAACGACCCCTCCTTTTGTAACAATCTTATTTCAGAATTTCTTAACACCCATCAAATTAAACACCATAAAATTTGTACTGAAAATTCAAAGTCCAACGGAATTGTCGAACGATTTAATTCCTCCCTAATCGAATCATTAAGGGTATCAAACGTTGAAAAATCAAAACTTTCATTTGAGACTCAATTACGCATTGCAATAACATCATATAACAACAGTATTCACACGACAACTAAATTTACACCATTTCAAATAATTAACGGAAATGAAAGAAACATTTTACCTTTTGACCAGACCATCAATAAAATAACTGAAGACTACATATGCGAGAGAAAAACCACAAACTTAATTAACCAGCAAGTGAAAGAAAACATAGTAAAAGCAAAAGAAAAGGTGCAGCAGAAACAACCCGAAAATAAACTAGAAGAACACAAACCACAACAAATAGTCTATGTTCGAAGGAACAAACAGAAAAATAAACTCACACCCTATGCCACCAAAGTTAAACTACAAAATGTAACCGATAATACAGTGACATTCAAAAACAAAAGAAATACAGACACTAAGCTTAAAAGGGACGTAATCAAAAGAACTAAGAAGTATATGTTGTTGCAGGATGAAGATAACAATCCTCACGATCCTGGCCCTAGCTGTAGCAAATGAAGAAATAGAAGTAAAAGAACTAAAGAACTATATATTACCATTAGAATTAGGAAAGGCTTATAACCACCTTTTTAACCATAAACTAGTTTTTAGCGTAGAACATAGAGACTTGAATTTATTAATTTTTAATTTAACCGCGCAACATAAGTTAATCTTAGATAAAGTTACAGAAATTAAGCATCATAAAAAATTCAATCACATTATTTCCGAACACGACATAAACGTTATTAAGTTACTTACACAATCAAAAAATCGAATTGAAACAATTTCCAAAAAGTATGAGAATTTTATGATTCCCGTTAGAAATAAACGATCTCCCTTCAATTTTATCGGCAAAACAGCCAACTGGCTCTTTGGAATAATGGACGACGATGAAAAACAAAAAATTTATCATGCTATAGAAATACTCAATGTAAATCAAAATAATGTTATAAACAATATTAACCACCGAACCTCATTATTGCAAAATACAATTACACAACTAAAAGATTTAATTAATGTTACTAATAATAATATGAAATTAATTGAAAAACATTTAAATCATCTCCATGACGAAATAGAACTTTTCAACAGATATTTGTTATTACTTGAAACCGTTACCATTTTAGAAACTAATATAAGTGAAGTAGACACCTTTATAAACGAGTTGCAACAATCCATTGTATTAGGCTTCAGAAACCAATTGCATCCCTTTCTATTGCCGTATCCACAGCTACGCAAAGAACTAAGTCATTTAAGACGTTTATATCCAAATGGAATATTAAATTTAGTAAATGATCATTATTATTACTCAATTCTTTCGGTTAAAATTGGATTAGATTTGGAAAAAACTGTAATTTCTGTAGAATTTCCAATAGTGGAAAATAGTAGTTTGACCCTATATCAAATTGTAAAGGTACCTTACGGCGAAACGTATGTGTTAGAACAATGCGAGTATTTAGCGTGGTCCTACAATAAATCAATATGTGTGAAAGACTTTTTTCTTGTAGAAAATAATTATATAATTAAGAGTAGTGTTTATTTGAAAAATAGTAGTGATTGCATGAATAACCTTCTACAAAACAAAATCGAATGTTGTTCAATAGTTAAAATCAAACAAACTGATAACGAGTTAATAGTATTAAATGAAGCAAATTACATACTAATAACAGATAAAGTAAATTTGTTAAATTATCAATGTAAATCAAAAGGAACAATTAGCATAAGTAAAACCTCATTGATTAAACTACCACTAAACTGTTCAATTAAATTCAACAATCAATTGTATATTAACACTAAAGATAAATTGTACCGAGAAATGAAGTTACCCAAAATATCTTTAATACAAATCGAAAACACGGTTAATGAAAAACCGTTTGAACTAACAAAAGTAAATATGAATGATAACTTTAAAAATCAAATCATTAAAGATGAATTAATGTACCAAAAGGAAATTCCTTTTAATTATCAGTTTTCTCATTATTTTATAATATGTTGTATAATAATTTTGACTGTTTTAGTAATGTATAAAAATAAGGGTAAAATATTAAACAAACTCAAGAATCTAAGAAATGGAAATACGGCAGAACCGCAAAGTAATCAAAAGCCCGAAGACGGTCTTCAATCTCAGCCCGGAGGAGTTATATCTAAGAATCTGTTAACACAACAGGAAATAGGTTTAATGCACTCTGACGATACTGACGTAATGCTGTAACATCAATTTGAAATTTATAAATACAAGCAAATTACAATAAATTAATTAATATACAGTTTGTCACCTTAAGTAACTATTATTCTGTAATCTTTAATAATAAATAAGAGGTTTTAATCTTGCGTTTTGTTTTTAAAAACATCAATTGGGAAACTTAAAATATAATTTATATATCTTTCTTTTGTTTGGTTTGTTGAGAATTACGAGCCTCATTTGGTGCAAGTTTGGACCTTCTGTCTCAAAACAGAAGTTTTTACTTAGTAAGATCTGGCGCCCATTAAATTTGATTTACTTAAACCTCTCCTATTTTCGACTAGTGCAAGCCGACCGAGCAGAGTTTGTAACACCTATAAGCTTGTAGCAACTTTATTAATTTTATTATTTTAACTTTAACAACAATTTTGCTAAATTTACAACATACAAAAATTAAAGTTTTTTGATATGTGCACAATTTTTTAGATTACACATACATATAAATTGTTACCATTATGCAAAATAATCATTAATAAAATTGAATTTCTAATTTAAATAGCAGTTTCATCATCTGCTATTTGATGTTATCTCTTCACTTTATTGTAATTTGCTTTGTTTTGTTTGTGGTTTATAATGCTTTTAGTTACGTAAACCTTTGCATTTGGTTTTTATTAAGTTTAATTGTTAGATTTATTTAATTTTCTGGCTGCTGTTTTTATTTATGGATTGCAATTATTGAGATGTTATTATTGCATTTCTATATGTTTTTATTAATTTGATAACGTTAAATTTGATTTTTAATTGTAATTAGTAGTCGTTTTTTAAAATATTTTTTTATATTTATAGTATTAAGTTCTCTTTAATTAAAACATTTATCAATGTTTCAAATTAAAATGTATTTCAAAATGTTTGTATTGATGTTACGTATTCATTCTGTGATTCATGGCCGTTTGAATTCTGTATAAAAATTTTATATCTTTTGTAAGTTATATTTTTGTAGGTACAAATTTTTTTATCAAGTTTATGATAATACTATACATTACTGTTATTTGTCTGTTTACTACAGTAACATTTAATCGTATTGTTACGAACGTAAATTCAATTTATTTGGATTTATACACGATTACTTATTTAACAAAATTTACTAAAACACTACAAACTAAAAAAAATAATCAAACAATAACTAACTCAAATAATTTATATATCACTGTCAATATTGATTTATATAACCACCGGCACCGATTGCGATAACTGCACTCACATTTATTTATACGACACGCGCGTAAAACTGAATATGCACTTTTATTTATGTGAACAAATCGTCAGTTATATTTTTAAACTGCAATCGATTTTTTGCGTTTACTTTTTATAGTTTCTGTTATAGTTGTCTGGAATATTTCAAATGGTTTTTTAAAACGTACAACGATTTCGGGTTTCAGTATTATAAAATCTTAATTTAATTTAGTAACATGCAT
The DNA here is from genome assembly GCA_035610365.1 of Aquatica leii. Classification (NCBI taxonomy): domain Eukaryota; kingdom Metazoa; phylum Arthropoda; class Insecta; order Coleoptera; family Lampyridae; genus Aquatica; species Aquatica leii. Next base: position 71,136,029 of record CM069435.1, read on the forward strand.
AGTTTTTGTTTATTTTGTTTGCTAGTTTTTAAGTATATATTTAATTGTTGTTTAAAAAAAACTATCAATCATAAAAACTAACTGTGTTTGCAGATTTTTTTAATGTGCAGCATTTGTTTTACAGTCAGAAGTATAAAATAAACATACTATAAGTAAGTATATAGTTATAACATAAAAAATAATATTTTGTTTGTTTATTTTTAACTATTAAATCTGTAACAGCATAAAAAAATTAATAAAAACTGAATAGCAAAACATTTACATTTTGTTTAAATTCCAAAATTATACATTTTCAATTAGAACACTATACTAACGGTTATTTTCCTCACATAACTGTTTTACCAGTAAATTGTATTTGTAAATATTATTTGTAGACCTTACCATACGTTGGGGTATGTTAAAAAGTTACTTATTATTTTTTCTGTATGTGGCTAAAACACAAACGCTAATTTTGATGCTGTGAAGTGGAAAGTGAGATAAGCATAATAATTCTATTAACTTTATGTATTAATAATGTTTCTTTGATTATTAATATTTGTATAAGATTGATTTGTCAAAATAAACAATAAACTCAAAAGAACCGTTAAAAAACTTTTGGATTTTTAGATTTAATATTTTTACATGGCGGAAGTGGCGGCTCGTGAAGCCGGGGTAGGCTGGGCTACATTTTTTAAAAAAGCTTGCATGTAATGTGAACGTTTTCAGATATCATTAAAGCATATATAGGTAGCTACCAAAATGTTTTGAAGTTAAAAAATTAATTTGTTGACCGTTGTGCAAAAACTTTATGTTTTTTAATTTTTTCATTTAAATGTTTCAAGTTTGTACCTGCATTCTAACCTTGTCCGTTTTATCGGCTTCATCGGCTCCATCGGAATAAAACCATAAACATGGGAAACAAAACAAAGCATTTATTGTATTACATCTACATCCCACTTATTCTTATTATAAAGTGCACTAGAAAAATTCCGTGTAAAAATTACGTTTTGCTGTTTTATCTGCTTGATTTAGTTCCAAATTTAGATTAGTCTTTCCGAAATATTTTATTTTATTTTTTTCTTGACTTAGTCTTTAATGATTTATCGACAAAATACTAATGCTAATTATTGTGTTTGATACAGGAACTTTAGTTGTGTCGATTTTTACAGATTTTTTCACGATATGAAACACGTTTCAAAGATAATAAGATAATTTTGTTATAATTGAAGAATCATTATATATATATGTGTTTAATAGCCAAATCATTTAATATAGAAAATTGTTTCTAGAAAGGTTTCTGGTTGAGAATTTGATATTTGTTTTTAATGGATTAAATTTCTTACTTTAAAATTGTCTGTAAGTTACTTACAATATATGTATGTACATGGTACATTTGTGAATTAAATAATTTAAATAATTTAAATTTGCCATTGTTGAATTACATTATAATAATTCAAAAAGTTGTCCGGGTTTGCAATTTAAAAATTTGGAATTTTAAATTTATTTGTCCTTTTGTAATTTTGCAAATGATCGCCCTATTAAAAACCGTAAAAATGCATTTTGCTGTTTTTTTTTGAATAATTAAAAAATTTTGTATTTTGCCAATAGACCAATAATAAATGTGTTTTTTTTAATTTACAACTTTTATTAGGAAACCATGGGTTATTGTTTCTTGTGAATTGAGATTTCATATTAATAAAGCTACTAAAGAGACGATTTAAAAACGTAAAATAATATTATTTGAATATGTGTAGACGTTCAAAAATACTAGTATTATTTAGTATAATTCAGACAGCCTTACAAATTCAATTAAAAAAATTGTACAGTACTTTTTTAGATTTTTAAAAATTACGTACGACAAATATACCGTTTCACTTAGAACACATCATGCAACTGCTACCGATTCATGATTACTGATTTAAAACGATTACGGGCTACAAAACGCGCAAATCCTTACGACTGTTAATTAATTATCGTGGCCAATATTATTTTATAGACTGCCAATTTAGATAAATCAGTAGAAGACAATCTGGTCTATTGGCACAAGTTTTTATGCCATAAAGTTATTTTTTGTCCAGGTCCTCTCTTTTCCTCAATTCTTTCCTGCATTATCAACTACAGAAATACTTGTCATTTTTGACTACGTGTCCGAAATATGCGTCTCTTTTTGTTTTTACATTCTTTATGTCTTCTTACACTTTCATTTGACACGTGATGTATTTATAACATTTTTAGCATTTGTTTATAGCACTAGTATTTGAATGCTTTCCGTCGTTTTCTGGTGTCACACATAGCATCGTAGAAACCGTATTCTAGTGTTGATGTACAGTGAGAAGCTACATAAGACTTTTTTCATAAGAAAAAATGTGTTTCTTGCTTTATTAATTCTGGTTTTTATTTCTTTTGAGCAATCCCAGTTTTCATTCAAATGACATCCGAGGTAGTTAATATTTTCCACTCTCTCTAATAATTGGTTGGATTTGGTGATCTGTTTAGTATTGTTTAAAACTTTTTAATTCTATAATACATTTGGTTTGATATCTTGCTATGGTTGTTAAGGTGCAATTATTAGTTAATGACGTTGACATTTTTTATAAAAATAACTATTAAAAAATGTTATTTAATAAATTATTACTATTAAATTCTTCGTTTAAAGAGGAGTATAAAAAAAACTGCTTAGTTCTTCTTTATGGCGACGTTTCGTGCACTAAATTTGCACTTCAACAGGCCACTGCAATTTATTATGGTAAGTACACAACTATCTAATCAAATAAGTTAACAGTAACTAATTACAGATGTAAACACTTAACGTAAGAACTTACGTAGAATATTTGAGCAATTACTCCGAAGTTTGACAAACATGAACACGTCTTAAATTTAATTAGCAAAAATGGGATTACTAACAGTTAATGATTAAAAGCAATAAACAAGTATAAATAATAAATGACAATACAATTAAACATGGAAAACAAACACTATGTTTGTAACGATACGAATCCAGAAATGCAATTTTTAGGAAATTGACCGTAATTGTTTGAAAATTGCGCGTGGACTTTCACCCTATCGTAGGTCCCCACTAAATCCGGAGCGATGCGCACGGTGATCCCCGCTACAAAGGCAGCCAAGCGAAACCAACGGGGTGTATAAAGGCGGCCACGCGAGCTTAGAAGAAAATTACTTAGCCTTCTTCTCCGAGATCCGTTTCCAAAAACTCCTCTCCGAGAAACCTTTGCTAAACCGAACCTGATTGTTAATTTTGTGTTTTGTCGACAACCGCTATTACCTGGACTACTTGAACGACCTGTTGATTAATTAACTCCGACTACGCTGCGATTCACCTGGACTTGTTTCATTTCGTTCATCACTCATTCATTAAAATCATCGTCACCGCCACGAACATCATTCAGAGTAAGTGTAAAATTTGTAAAGTCGTGTATCTGTTTGTTCCTGTTGGAGGTGTTAATACTCCTGAGGTTAGGTATACTACTGGCCCGAGCATGCACTAATTAATCCAATTTCCTAGTGGTTACATAAAGGCCCTTGTTTAAAGTTTTTGATCTTTTTGTGGTTGGGTAAGCTCGGCTCAAAGATTTAACAATTCAAAGAAAAGAACCATTGTCAAGAACTTTATGTAACTGGAGAAGCTATAAACAAACCGCTACCGTAAAACTTTAATTAGTAACGCGCCGTGGAATCATATTCACCTGATTATTAATTGTGCATTGAATTTACCTGTCAAGCATTTCCGAGTTCACAGGATTTATTCAGTTTCATTTAAAAATCGAATTTAACGTTATGGACCTTGAATTTTTATTCAATCAGAGGTTTTAATTTCATTTTGTGATCCACTCAATCAAAAGTTGTTCGCAGTAGCACCGGCCTGTAAAATTTCATAATTATCGGAGCCGTAATTACTTACTTTTAATGCAATTTTGGAATTAAGAAACAAGAGGTCAAAGTCCACCGTCGATTCTTAAAGATTTATTCATTGCTTACCTGTGTGTTTCCTTAACTGCTTTTAATCCCCGTTCTCTCCTAGTTGAAATAAAATCACCACACCTCACACTTTGCCTGGCATTAATTAAAAACCAACAATTTAATAAGGTAATAAAATACGCCATATTAATACTCTGTTGTAGGACTGATAACCGAGTTAACGCAACCGCCGATAGATGGTAGCCTTTCCGGACCAAAATAAAGGTACATACAGGGTCAACCAACCAGAAAAGAAGTTGTTTTTTTGTTTTATTATTGCGTAATCGTTTGTTAATTATTTGAATTATTTTATTTTATCCGTTATTATTATATTATTACGATTTATTTTGTATTCGTTTGTAACAATAAGTATATGCATTGTAAGTCAACAATTATTTACTACAATCTCCACTTAGCTACCCGAAGCACCTGAAAGATAAAGCACCACCCATCCAGAGGGTTGGTACATGTTATCAAAATAGACTAAAAATTATAAATAACCGCGAAACACACTTAATAATTTTTCGTAATTTTAGAAATAAAATTACTATAAATACTACTTAAATTATTAGTGTCCGTTATTTTTGTATACGTTAATAAAAATCATTTCAGAAATTAATCTTTTCTTCATCGTTTTTTTATGCCCTTCCTTGAACGAAGAATTCAATAGTAATAATTAAAGTTAAATAAGGAGGAAAAAGAAACCGTACCATTATTTAATAAACTAATTCTAATTTAAAAGGTGTTTAATAAGAAAATAGTTTTCAAGTTACAGTTCATAAAATATAAAATAGACACCAGACAAAAAGCAAACAAAAAATTAACATTTAATAGTTCTAATGTTAAAGTTTCTTCAACGCTTATTGCTAGTAAAATAGAGTCGTTTGAGTATCTGATGTTATTAATGATCATCCCGTTAATTTTCAAATCTACCTCAAGTTTGTCTAAGGTAGTGGTGAGTAAACTCTTTTAGCTCACGGACCCTTTTTCATAGTCAAAACTTGTCCATGGATCCGATACCAAAAAAACTACATAAATGCGTAATAGAAAAATTACAGATTTAACTTTGATGTTTTAAATGGTAAATAGTGACGTAAAAATAAAATATAAATAAGAGACCGAATCTACGTTGAATATAAGATGTGAAGAATATCTAAGTAAAGAAGGTTTTTATATCTTTGGTTAAAGTCTAAATAAAGCAAAATTTAGTATTGACAATAGACAAAAAAATCTTCATCTTTATTTAGCAGTTTTAAAAGATTTGGAAACTGAGAAACTAAGTTTTGTTTGTACAGCACTTTGTACACTTTTAGCTTTGATTAAATTTAATGTGTCACTTTGTAGTTTTAAATTAGTGCATTGATTTTTTTTTAATTCTGTAAATAACGTTTCACCTTTCGTAGCAGTTTTCAAACTTTCAACAAATAAAAAGCTGTATAAAGAACTCGGATGTTTTTAAGTAGTCACATAAAGAGTTTTCAACACACTAAGCCATTTCGATCTTTTTTTGTACAGTATTATTACTCATTCTTTTTATTATATCAACAGCCGGTGTGTAACACGGTGCGTATTACCTCACTTACAGCTGGTAGAATAAGTGCGCAGATTTCCGGACTTTGCAAACATTACAGAAATATTATAAGAAACACAAAGTCTATCGTTATCACTCTTAGATGTTTTTCTTGTGAGTTCTTGCAATGCCGGTTTTGTCAAATATTCTTCTTTGATTGTCTGAAAAAACGTTAAAACCTTATCTTTTTTGTTACTATAAATTTTTATTGAATGTTCTTCAGGCTTAGAAGCTTTCATTCAATCGTTTGATATTGTTTTATTACATAGAAAACACATAGGTGAAGTACTATATATCTATATACCATATACAATATATTAAATTGTAAAACTTCTTTTACAAAATCATTAATAATATATTTTTTACAAACTCATCTGTTTCAGAAGAACTTACAACTTGAGTTTAACTTTGCTTAAATAAACCTAAACTGAAAAAGATCAATTTTATTCGAATATACTTACGTAACAAACGTAAGCTATCTGCGTAACAATACAAAAGATTATACTTCTTTTTGTCCAAGACTAGGAAAATTTGTTGCATGCACTTCACATTACGCATAACACAGAATTAAATGGTTGATTAGATGCACAACTCTTTTATAGTTTATATTATAGACTAATTCCTGTATAAACCTGTATAGATAGGTCTGACTCACCGCTACCTGTTTATTACTTGTATTTTATGTACTGGTCTATATTTATATTTTACTTAAGACGTAAAAATTGTTGATAATTTATTTATTGTTATTTGTTTTAACTTTCATATTGATAAAAAAATTTTAATTTTATATTAAATCTTGCGCGGACCCTCTGACGTTGCTTAGAGACCCCCAATTCTATTTAAATTTTTTACGAATGGTATAATTCCGGGATATTTGGGAGTCTGTATAAGCCACTTTAAAAACTACTGGTGTAACGCTTCTCTAAATAACTGTATAGCGTATATATTGAATACCACAGGTGACAAAATGCATCCTTGTCTTACGTCTTTCTTATGTTTATCTGCCCTGTAAATTTTTCGTTATAATTGATGCATTTTGGTTCCAGTATGGGTTTGTTATGATTCGTTTCTTTTTATGTTGATACCAATTTTTTAGAGTTTTTGATACCTTACTGGTATAGCAAACTTTAGCGTTTACGAAGCAGGCATACGCGTCTTTGTTTACGTCTCTGGTCTATTAGCACTACTAATATACCAGTAAAAATTTTAGAGTTGACATAATTAGTAAAACTATGACTCCACATCGTTTGCAAGGCATTCTCTATTAGTTGCATGTAAATGATAATATATTCCACTAAAAAGGAAAAATAGATATGAAATTTTACTTCTTCTGAACACGTATAAAAATTTTATATTTTTATTTTAATAATTCATATTACACAAAATATTAATTAATAAGAATTTAAACATAACAAAAATATTTTAAACTGAATTTACTTTGTTTTATATCATTTATTTTTAAAATGTTTTTTTTTTATAAAAATTAAAATTTGTTTTCTAACTTTAAAAATTATCAAATTAATTTACATACAACTGTTTAACAAGGAATAAAAATAAAATTTTGCTTTTTGTAGAAAGTTTTAATAAATTCGTAAATTTTTCATTTAAACTGTTCTACAATAGAAAAAGTTTGATTACTTTCGTCATTATTTCAAAAATTTGAATATTCAAATAAAGTTAAATTTGTTTTTAAAACAAGTTTTTAAATTAAATTAAATACTCAATTGTATTGGTTTTTAAAAATCACGTGTTTCACTGAATTAATTAATTTAAAAGTGGTTTGAGTTGTTTTTGGTTACGGAAAGTTTTGAAACTATTAATACAACTACATATTTGCAAAGAACACAATTAGTAATTGTAACTAAAATGTTGTAAAACTGACCAGCCTGGAAACAAATTTAATAAAATTAGAGGTAATTTATATTAGTTTAATTGTACATATAATAATTTAGTTTTTAAATAAACGTTAATACAATTAAAACTTTCGATTGATTAAAGATTGGCAATAAGATTAAAAGTAATTTTTTTTAACAACATTTTTATTACCATAATTAGTAAATTAAATAATAAATTATAGTGTATAGGTACATAAGCGTTTAAAATTTATTACTGTAACATAACTACTTTCTTAGAGATATTTTTAAATACATCGACAAACTGTAAAACTTAATTAAGGGATTAATTCGACTGTTACTATTTGTTTTGGTAAAATTGAAGTAAAAGTAAAATAAATTTTTATATGTGTTAGACGTTTTAATGAGTAAAGAACATAGACAAAAAAGTTAATTTAATTATAGTACCAAATTTTGTTTACCCCAACAAATTATAATATTTAAATTATGTTAAATACAAAATGTGCAATTAACAATACTAAAAAAAGTAAAATACATTAAAAAAAAACAATTAAACACAATTTAGCAAGATTGTTATAATCTGAATATATTTAAAACGTAAAAAAAACTGTTATGAAAGGTTATTACATAAAACTTCCACAAATAGCTATTTTATAACCTTATAAAAAAGCGCGTCGTTATATTGTATAATCGAATTTCGTTTTACCATGACAATGCATCGATGTATTCATCAAGAATGTTAAGTGCTATTTTAAGGAAGTATCGTTAAAAATTGCTTTCATATAATAAAAAAAATTATTGATGTTGTAATGCTTGTTTGTGATTACAATTACAATAGCAATTCAACCAAATGCTGCTCTTTTAATTACTCTACTTGACACATATACTGGAACAAACAAGCTATTTTTTAGTCAAACGTCAGCTTTCGGTGTGTTTATTATTAATTAATTTTATTTTTAGAGAATATAGTTTTTTTATGGCATGAGATAGTGATACGTAAATTCAAGGTATTTTACCACAGACACATTAGACACGTAACTGTAAACGCTTTATAATGTACAATTACTACAACTATATATAATTTTATGATGCAAAATTATTAATCAATAATTTTAACCTTTTAATTATATTTAGAATTTGTTTTAAATGTGTAAAAACATCATTAAAAAATGAAATTCTAAATTCTTTTTATAATTTTCTACGTCAAAAATAAAAAGCAAACACGTTCATAGTTACATTTTAGATATTGTTTTTAGAATTCTTAGCGGTTAACAAAAGTAGACAAAACGTTAAAAACTTCGGTTACAGCAATAACATGGTCCAAACCCGGAACGTTCTTGTCTTAGTACGGACTCTGGATGTGAATGCCTTAGCTAATATAAAGACTATATTTACAAACTACTGATTAATTATATTTCTGGGAACAATTATTATTATATACTATTTTTGTTTTAATAAATATTTTTTTTAACTAAGTAATTAAAAATTTTTGAAATCTGAGAAAACTTCCAAATTAACAAATTGGTTTTTTAAAGAGGTATTAGATAGTATCTTAAATAAATCTTTCACATTTGTTTTAAAACACGTAACGTAAACGTAAAAACAAATGTTTAAGCACATAATACTTAACTGTAGTTATTTCAATAAGACAACAGCTGTCTCGACATTTAAACGCACATTAAATACGTAATATAGATTTCCATAGCATCGTTATCGGCATTTTTCGCCATTAAATTATTGAATTGGTTATGAATATTTATGAATTTATGTAAAAACGCTTATTTTATAAAATTTAAAATAATCTTACATTTTATGGATATAAAGCTCATAAATAAACATGAACTTACAGTTTGATTCATAAAATAAAAGTAATTGTTATTTTTTTAAATTTTGAATTTAGTTTTAGTGACGTCTTTAATAGATAATTATATTTTGTTATAAAAATACAATAATTACATTTTACAAAAAAAATTAAAGGTGTTATTTTTTATTTTGATTTAAAAAAATGAATATTGTACGAAATCATTTAACGTAAGTGTTGTAATCTCTAACATTCTATTAATAGAGAGTAGATTTTTCAGGTAGTTATCAAATTCATGTTTGATATTTAACTTTACGGTTTTACATTTTCAGTAACGTCAAAATACGTGTTAATACAACAATTAAGAATCTTACAACTTTTAAACAATATTTTGTTATAATTTAGTCGGCTGAAGCTAAATAGTTTAAATAAATCATTTATTAAGAGTTTAAATAATATTTTTAATATTTTTATTTTATGATTTAATTCTTTTATATTAAAATATTTTAACTGACTTGTGAATTTTATTTGTTTAAATAGTTCGAACACTTAATTAACTAAGCTAACATCTTGTAGCACACAGAACAAATAAATATAACAAAATAAGTCACCATTGAGCTTCTTTGCTGAAATAGCAAGAAAAATATTTCAGGAAGTTGTTCAATTTTATACAATTGTTATTTCAAAGACACAACAATAATAGTAATTTATGTCACTAGCATCAAAGGTAAAGTGAGTTATGCTATGACACTGTTAACAATAGTTACATACATTATTTTTTGATTTGTTTTTACAAATAATATTTTTATGTTAGTTTATATTACTATACATAACATACACAATACCAAATACTACTAACTCCGAAATATATAATATTCTAGTATTTGAATTTATCACATTTTTGGATGTTTTTTTTTAATTTGAACAAAATTTTCGAAATTTTTAAATGTATTTGTTATTAGACACACGTTTTTACTTAAATAATAACTGACCTTAAAATCATAATTTTACGTAGATTTTGATTTATTACATTTTGGTTCTAGAGTTTTTTTGTCATTCCGTAACTACATTAACAAAAAAATATCAATATAGCTAAAGAGAATAAATACTAAGTAGAGTATAAACTAAAATGTAAACACAAAAAGACAGGAATTTTACAAGTATATTAAATTTTAGCAAACACACCCAGTAGTACATGGTGCTAAATAAGAACATTCAAAAAATAATTATAAAGACATAAATTAAAAAATCCTGTAAAGCAATTTTTAGAAAATTTGTATATAGTTTTTAATATTACGCGTAGTTTTTCACCCACATCGTATGTGCTTGGAAAACAATTTTCTGCCAAGATTCGTCTAAACCCCGTTTTTCGAGAACTCTCCTTCCTAGATCCGTTTCCGAAAAACCTTTTCATCCCAAAAACCGTTCTCTGATTTTCTGTAAACCAAACCTGATTAGTGTGTTAGATTTTTTTGTTGTTAAAGGGATAACGCTAACGCAGGCAGTAGGTTTTGGCCTGTCATAGATATATGTAAAAAAAAAAAACGTGTGTCATTAAAATAATAAACGAGTAAAAGTTAAAATAGTTTGTTCTTATACCAATATTCGTGTATCAGCAAACATATTAGATACAGTCCACTGGGTTGCATCAAGAAAGTATCTTAAGCAAACCCCAAAATACATACAAAAATTCACATTGGTCCTTACGCCACCGGATATGTGCGTATAAGAAAACAGAAACAGATAATTTCGTATTGGGTAAGTGCTTGTCGCTATAATCGTTTTCTTATTCCTTACAACGCGAGTATAAATCTTTACACATTTCGTTTAATCTCACACAAGCTTCAAGTTAGCAATTAGCGTGTTCGTCTTATTCGTTCGTAAAAAAAACATTATCGACTATAGTACCATAAAAACGAATTTAATAGTTTCGATTTGAATTTATTTAACAAAACTCGCTTGTGCCTTGTAGTTCTTAAACCTTTTCCTATTAGTGTCGAGTACCGGGTCGTTATTGTAAAACGCATTTGTTCTGTATTGTCTGAATATACGTAGAATAAATCACATTTTTCGTTTCAAACAAAACTTAAACTTTTGTATTCGTGGTTATAGTTGTAATTACACAAACTAAGCTATTAGCAAACATGGCAAGCCCAGACGAATTAAAACAGCTTATTAAAAAACGTGGATTAATAAAAGCGCAGGTAACAAAATTAGGTAACTTTTTTAACACAAAGTCGGATACCACAGAGTATCTTGCTCAATTAAAATTAAGATTATCAAAAGTTCAACCATTATTTCAAGAATTTTCTGATATTCAATTACAAATTGAACTATTTGAAACACTAGATATAGATAACGAAGAAGCTGAAAGAGATGCATTTGAAAACTCTTATTTTTCTATTGTTTCGCAGATTGAAAGTTACATTGAAAACAAAATTCAATCAAACAACGTGTCGGTTATTGCAGGTCCTCAGTCTTCTTTCGGTTCTACTTGTGTAAAACTTCCAGTAATATCATTGCCTACTTTTAGCGGCTCATATCATGAATATCAAAGTTTCGTTGAAACATTTCGCTCGCTTATCGATAATAACCCGTCCTTACAAAAAATTCAGCGTTTCCATTATTTGCTAAATTCGTTAAAAGGGGAAGCTTTTAATCTCGTTTCGTCATTAGATAATAATTATGATCGTGTATGGCAAATGTTAAGTGACAGGTATGATAATAAACGTTTAGCGGCTTTTGGTCAAATCGAACAGCTTTTTAATCTATCGTCCGTAGTCAAAGAAAACCAAGATTCTTTACGTGCGTTGGTTGACACAATAAACAAAATATTGCGGAACTTGCATTCGCTTTCTATAGATACAGACTCTTGGGATTTAATATTAGTTTATTTTATTAGCTCCAAAATTGATATCAATACAAGACGTGATTGGGAAAAACAAAGTTGTAGTCGAGACATTCCTACATTTACATCGCTATTAGAGTTTCTGAATTCACGTTGTCAAATTTTAGAGCAAATGAATTCTAGCAAACATCATCAACTCGTTCGTAAAAGCAACATAGTTGTCGAAAACTGTAATAAACCTCAATCAAAATTCAACTCTTTTTATAGTCGTTCACACAGCCCTCCTAAAGGCAAAATTACATTTTGTTCAATTTGCAATAATGATTCTCATACAATTTATTGCTGCACGAAGTTACTTTCGTTTTCACAACCCGACCGTCTAAAAGCAATTAAAAATGCTAATTTATGCATTAATTGTTTAAAGGCAAACCATGTAGTTGTCAATTGTCGATCGTCGACTTGCAGAAAGTGCTCGAAAAAACATCATACACTTCTACATCTAGACACAAACAGCAATGGTAACAACTCGATTAATATAGAACCAGTAATAGCATCTACAACACCTGTTGTAGCTCAGAGTGTTGAAAATAGTAACATTGTTGCTGCTTCTAGTTGCTCAAACCTACCAGCAAACGTTCTTTTGTCAACAGCATTAGTTATTGTGTTTGATTCATTACGGAATCCCATTGAAGCCAGAATTCTACTTGATAGCGGATCTCAGAGTAACTTTTGTAGTCAATCGTTTAGGAACAAGTTAAAACTAAAAGGTAGTTTAAATTCAACATCGGTAGCAGGCATAGGACAAGCGGAAATAAACTGCAAGGAATCCATTACATTTACGTTAGAATCGATGCACTCATCTTTCAATAAAAAAATAAATTGTCTTGTACTACCTAAAATCACAAACAATTTGCCTAGTGTTAGCTTTAATGTATCGACACTAAAAATTCCGCCCAATATCCAATTAGCTGACCCAAAATTCAATGTTAGCGGTCCTATTGATATCCTTATCGGTGCCGAATTATTCTGGCAAAGCTTGTGTGCTGGTCAAATCAGTACCAACAGCGACAACCTAGTATATCGCGAAACTTTGTTTGGTTGGATCGTTTCGGGCTCACCTTCAATACAAAATGCAATGCCTACTTCAATACTTTGTAACGTTAGCAACGAATTGTTGCTTGAACAACTTCAAAAAATTTGGAACTTGGAGGAATTGCCTAACGATGAAAACACTTCATATAAACTCTCGATAGAAGATAATTATTGCGAGGATCTTTTTGCAAAAACCACCACAACAAACAAACATGGGCGATTTATTGTACATTTACCGTTTCGAAACAATACTTCGCAATTAGGTCTTTCGAAAGCTATAGCCTTGCAGCATTTCCACACTCTAGAAAATAAGTTTAAGGTAAATCCTTCCCTTAAGCAGCAATATTTAGAATTCATGTCTGAATACGAAAATTTGGAACACATGTCATATGACACGGAGTGTACAGACTCTAATAAACAGTATTATTTACCACATCATGCCGTGTTTAGGGAAGCTAGTTTAACATCCAAAATCAGAGTTGTATTTGACGGGTCATGCAAAACGACTTCAAATCTTTCGCTTAACGACGTTATCATGCGAGGTCCCAAGTTACAACAAGACTTGTTTTATATTCTTTTGCGATTTCGAACTCATCGTTACGTTATTTCTGGTGATGTCAGCAAAATGTTTAGACAAATTTTGGTGTATGAACCACATCGCGAATTTCAAAAGATTTTATGGAGGTCTGATCCCAATCAACCTATCTCTACATACAAACTCAACACTGTTACATACGGTATTGCGTGTTCTCCTTTTATTTCTATTCGAGCCTTACACGAAATTGCAAAACAAAATCAAGCAAAATTTCCTGAGGCGTCAAGAGCTATACTGTCAAACATGTTAGATACAGTCCACTGGGTTGCATCAAGAAAGTATCTTAAGCAAACCCCAAAATACATACAAAAATTCACATTGAATGTGAATTTTTGTATGTATTTTGGGGTTTGCTTAAGATACTTTCTTGATGCAACCCAGTGGACTGTATCTAATATGTTTGCTGATACACGAATATTGGTATAAGAACAAACTATTTTAACTTTTACTCGTTTATTATTTTAATGACACACGTTTTTTTTTTTTTTCATATATCTATGACAGGCCAAAACCTACTGCCTGCGTTAGCGTTATCCCTTTAACAACAAAAAAATCTAACAAAGCAGGCCCCCGTTGATAAGATTCAGCTTATCAAAACAACTATAAATAGTGTGATAAAATAGATTATTGTCCTGTATGCACTTCACTGTTGTCTTGTAATAATAAAGACAAATTTCGCACTGAGCGCTTAATCACCCCGTTCGTAGTTTTTATTGACACGACACGTACAATTTTGTCGGAACCAGGATGTAGTTCGGTGATGCGTCCTAGTTTCCACATAGAAGGGATTAAACTTTGCTCTTTTACTAGTACCAGAGACCCGATATGAACGTTTGGATCTGATGTAAACCACTTATTACGTTGCTGCATCGTGTGTAAATATTCATTTTGCCATCTTTTCCAAAAGTGTGACAACATATATTGAATATGTTTCCATCTATTTAGTAGATTTGCTGGTTTCTCCATAACATTAGGTGTAGGTAACGTAGTCAGAGGTCCGCCAATCAAAAAATGGCCAGGAGTAAGTGCTTGCAAATCGTTAGGGTCGTTGGATAATGGGGAAATTGGACGAGAATTTAGGACAGATTCAATTTGAGCAAGCAGCGTGTTTATCTCATCGTACGTAAAACTATGCATGCCAATGGATCGTTTAAGGTGATATTTTATAGATTTGACAGAACGTTCCCATAACCCACCAAAATGTGGCGTTCTAGGCGGTATGAAATGCCATGTAATTCCTAAACTACTGAGTCTAGATAATTCGTCTTTACATTGATTTGACGATATTAGCTTAAACAAACACTGAATCTCGCGATTAGCTCCAACAAAATAAGTTCCGTTGTCTGAATATATGTTTAAACAAATTCCACGGCGTGCAATAAACCTTTTAAAGGCAGCCATAAACGCGGTCGTGGTCAAGTCTGTAATTACTTCTAAGTGAACCGCGCGTGTAGCAAAGCATATAAAAGTAGCAATATATACTTTATGTGCAGACCTTCTACGTCTACGAAAATCTGTAGCATAAAAAGGTCCGCAGTAATCAACTCCGCAATTCTCAAATGGTTTTGTGGGTGTAACGCGGTGTAAAGGTAAATCGCCCATTAAATATTTAAGATTTACAGGAGCAGCCTTTCTGCAAGGAATGCAATTGAAAACAATTTTTCGAACTAACGGTTTTATTGCTAATGGCCAAAATTTTGTACGAATAGAAGCTATGATGGCTTGTACACCAGCATGTAATAATCTAGTATGTTCGTACTGAATAAGAAGCACGGTAAAATGACTGTTGTGTGGAAGCAACATTGGGTATTTTTGATTATAAGATACGTTAGCATTACGAAGTCTACCTCCAACACGAAGTATGTTAGTATTGTCAAGAAATGGAGACAAGTTAATCAACTTGCTATCTTTAGGAACTACTTTATGCTTTATGAAATAGTTTATTTCCTTCGCAAACGAGTACATTTGCACTATTTTAACTAATGATAGAATCGAAGATTGTATTTCGTGCGTGGATAAAGAATTTGTAATTCTACATCTAGACACAAACAGCAATGGTAACAACTCGATTAATATAGAACCAGTAATAGCATCTACAACACCTGTTGTAGTTCAGAGTGTTGAAAATAGTAACATTGTTGCTGCTTCTAGTTGCTCAAACCTACCAGCAAACGTTCTTTTGTCAACAGCATTAGTTATTGTGTTTGATTCATTACGGAATCCCATTGAAGCCAGAATTCTACTTGATAGCGGATCTCAGAGTAATTTTTGTAGTCAATCGTTTAGGAACAAGTTAAAACTAAAAGGTAGTTTAAATTCAACATCGGTAGCAGGCATAGGACAAGCGGAAATAAACTGCAAGGAATCCATTACATTTACGTTAGAATCGATGCACTCATCTTTCAATAAACAAATAAATTGTCTTGTACTACCTAAAATCACAAACAATTTGCCTAGTGTTAGCTTTAATGTATCGACACTAAAAATTCCGCCCAATATCCAATTAGCTGACCCAAAATTCAATGTTAGCGGTCCTATTAATATCCTTATTGGTGCCGAATTATTCTGGCAAAGCTTGTGTGCTGGTCAAATCAGTACCAACAGCGACAACCTAGTATATCGCGAAACTCTGTTTGGTTGGATCATTTCGGGCTCACCTTCAATACAAAATGCAATGCCTATTTCAATACTTTGTAACTTTAGCAACGAATTATTGCTTGAACAACTTCAAAAATTTTGGAACTTGGAGGAATTGCCTAACTATGAAAACACTTCATATAAACTCTCGATAGAAGATAATTATTGCGAGGATCTTTTTGCAAAAACCACCACAACAAACAAACATGGGCGATTTATTGTACATTTACCGTTTCGAAACAATACTTCGCAATTAGGTCTTTCGAAAGCTACAGCCTTGCAGCGTTTCTACACTCTAGAAAATAAGTTTAAGGTAAATCCTTCCCTTAAGCAGCAATATTTAGAATTCATGTCTGAATACGAAAATTTGGGACACATGTCATATGACACGGAGTGTACAGACTCTAATAAACAGTATTATTTACCACATCACGCCGTGTTTAGGGAAGCTAGTTTAACATCCAAAATCAGAGTTGTGCCTACGCAGGCAGTAGGTTTTGGCCTGTCATAGATATATGTAAAAAAAAAACGTGTGTCATTAAAATAATAAACGAGTAAAAGTTAAAATAGTTTGTTCTTATACCAATATTCGTGTATCAGCAAACATATTAGATACAGTCCACTGGGTTGCATCAAGAAAGTATCTTAAGCAAACCCCAAAATACATACAAAAATTCACATTGAAGTTGATTAACTTGTCTCCATTTCTTGACAATACTAACATACTTCGTGTTGGAGGTAGACTTCGTAATGCTAACGTATCTTATAATCAAAAATACCCAATGTTGCTTCCACACAACAGTCATTTTACCGTGCTTCTTATTCAGTACGAACATACTAGATTATTACATGCTGGTGTACAAGCCGTCATAGCTTCTATTCGTACAAAATTTTGGCCATTAGCAATAAAACCGTTAGTTCGAAAAATTGTTTTCAATTGCATTCCTTGCAGAAAGGCTGCTCCTGTAAATCTTAAATATTTAATGGGCGATTTACCTTTACACCGCGTTACACCCACAAAACCATTTGAGAATTGCGGAGTTGATTACTGCGGACCTTTTATGCTACAGATTTTCGTAGACGTAGAAGGTCTGCACATAAAGTATATATTGCTACTTTTATATGCTTTGCTACACGCGCGGTTCACTTAGAAGTAATTACAGACTTGACCACGACCGCGTTTATGGCTGCCTTTAAAAGGTTTATTGCACGCCGTGGAATTTGTTTAAACATATATTCAGACAACGGAACTTATTTTGTTGGAGCTAATCGCGAGATTCAGTGTTTGTTTAAGCTAATATCGTCAAATCAATGTAAAGACGAATTATCTAGACTCAGTAGTTTAGGAATTACATGGCATTTCATACCGCCTAGAACGCCACATTTTGGTGGGTTATGGGAACGTTCTGTCAAATCTATAAAATATCACCTTAAACGATCCATTGGCATGCATAGTTTTACGTACGATGAGATGAACACGCTGCTTGCTCAAATTGAATCTGTCCTAAATTCTCGTCCAATTTCCCCATTATCCAACGAGTATAACGATTTGCAAGCACTTACTCCTGGCCATTTTTGATTGGCGGACCTCTGACTAGGTTACCTACACCTAATGTCATGGAGAAACCAGCAAATCTACTAAATAGATGGAAACATATTCAATATATGTTGTCACACTTTTGGAAAAGATGGCAAAATGAATATTTACACACGATGCAGCAACGTAATAAGTGGTTTACATCAGATCCAAACGTTCATATCGGGTCTCTGGTACTAGTAAAAGAGCAAAGTTTAATCCCTTCTATGTGGAAACTAGGACGCATCACCGAACTACATCCTGGTTCCGACAAAATTGTACGTGTCGTGTCAATAAAAACTACGAACGGGGTGATTAAGCGCTCAGTGCGAAATTTGTCTTTATTATTACAAGACAACAGTGAAGTGCATACAGGACAATAATCTATTTTATCACACTATTTATAGTTGTTTTGATAAGCTGAATCTTATCAACGGGGGCCTGCTTTGTTAGATTTTTTTGTTGTTAAAGGGATAACGCTAACGCAGGCAGTAGGTTTTGGCCTGTCATAGATATATGTAAAAAAAAAAAAACGTGTGTCATTAAAATAATAAACGAGTAAAAGTTAAAATAGTTTGTTCTTATACCAATATTCGTGTATCAGCAAACATATTAGATACAGTCCACTGGGTTGCATCAAGAAAGTATCTTAAGCAAACCCCAAAATACATACAAAAATTCACATAGTGATTTTTGTTTTGTTGACGACCGTTGCTACTTGGACCGCTTGAACGACCCGGAGACTTGTCTTTCACGACTACGTTGCAGTTCATCTGAATCTGCTCTATTTACTCACCCTCGATTTATTAAAATCATTATCACCGTCTTGCACTTTATATTCAGTAAGAGTTTAATTTTTAGAGTTGAATATCTGTTTATTCGTAGACGTCTATTTTTGAAGTAATCTCTCATAACGTTCTCCTGAAAAGTAAGTGAGGTTCTCTTAAAAATGTATCTATTTTACGTTGTGAGAATTTTTTTCTTTTATTGCAGCAATGGAAATTATAAATCTCACAAGAAAAGCAGCAGCTTTGTAATACTGTTTAAATGATTTTAGTCTACAATTAAATCGTTTGAAAAATAACTCAATATTGTATCCACATTGACTTATTTTTATATATGTAATTTATTTTTATGTCAGTCTAAGTGTTGTCAATATTTATTTACAATTATTTTTTGCTAACTACAACTTATAGTAAATTAAATAAACTATTATTTTACAAAGTTTGGATTTGCCATTGTTGAGTCATAGTTTTTAAGGTAAAAATGATAATTACTTTGAACATCATTTCTTTCTTCTTTATTTTCCACTCTCTCCACTCTAATAAAATATCTCGTGGCTCTATTGTTGACGCCGGTTATTCTGATCTACTGATAGTTACATAAAAGCCCTTTCTTAGAACTGTAAATCTTTGCGTGTTTAGGTATGCCCGGCCGAAAGATTTGTGTGGTTATTTAATTTTGTTTTATTTTTGTATGTCAAACAAAAACCTTATGTAATGTCGCGACAGAATACTTACCGGATTTTTATCAACTACTCATAAAATTAACTATTGATTTCTGTTCACCGCATTCATCTATTTTTATTTAAAAGTTAATTTAATATTGGCGACCATGATATACACTTAAATGGCGTTCTTAATTTTATTAGTGGTCCGCTCGAACTTGAAAAAGCAAACGAAAATCTAACAAAGAACCACTACAGAGTTAGGTAATCAACTTGTAAACCAAGCCAGATTCTGAATTCAGAATAGTTAGTATGATGTTTGTATATGTAGAGTAAATGTTTTCTGTTTGTAATGTATTATATTTTTATCTGTACACTAACTGTTAATGTCATTGGTTGTTTATTTATTGAATTTTAATTTTGTGATTAGTTTATCGGACCCGTTTTTTTTTGTAAGTGTACACCTAATAAGTTAATTATAGTTAGACGTTAAAATTTAATTTAATAAGTACGTATAATCTGCCAAGTTAAATCTAAGGTGCTTCTTTTTGGTTTTTCAATAAATACTGGCCATGATAAAGTGCGCACAATAGCGCCACAAAACAACGCCTGTAAAAATCTACCAATTGTTTTTTGCCTCTCCTACCTGATGGTGTAATACAACTACTTAACAATTATTACTAGGAGAAAAAGTTACCAAAAGAAATATCCTAGTTTAGCAAAACACACGGGGCAAACGATTTATAGGTATTGGTAAAAGCAGTTTATCAGAAAATTTTTTGCATTGTGCTATAGTTGTGTCGGATGCCATGGTTTTTAAGAAAGGCCATTCTATGTATTAAACCAATCATATGTATGCGTCAAACAAATTGCTTGTTTAAAAAGAATTATTTCCAGAAACTAAAAAAATTGTGTTGACTACACAAAATTAAGTATTCAACATCTGTAACTACAAAAAATATTATTCTCCAATTGCAATAAAATTAGTGGTTAACGCCACCTACCTGGATAAAAGAGCCATTAATAGTGAATTATTATACAGAAAACTATGAGGATGTAGTTAGTATTTTCAAATTAAACCACACCATTTAAAACTAATGTTTGAATAATAGCGGGAAATTAAGTTTACTAACAAAAATTTTGTTTGTGTAACTGCGGAAACCATCATGAAAGACTAGTGGACAGCTGTCCCCGCTATTATTCAAACAATAGTTTTAAATGGTGTAATTTAAACTTAAAATACTAACTAGTTTTCTATATAATAATTATTCTCCAATAAATGTAAAAGATCTAATTAAATTTAGAAAGTCATTAAATACATACAGTTTAAGTAACAGTAAACAAAATCTTTGAGAGAGCGTAACGGAAGTCCTTGTTTTTTGACGGATACATTCTACACAAAAATTATTAAACCGCCAATTTAAATAAAGTTTGTAATATGTACAAATTTCACAAATAAAAAAAAGTTTAATCAAACGTTTTACCGGTTCATAACTTAGATTTTAATTCGCATATTTTTCTGGGTTTTTGCTTACCTTGTCGCACTGTCAATTTTTGATGTTCTACTATAGCCCAAAATAGTTTATTTAGATTTAAGAGTAATGTAATTAACATAGTTTGTTTTAATTGACTTGTAGTACCTATTGCTATTAGTCGATCTGCAAGAGTAAAAAAATACCACTTTATGCAAAAAAATAACCAAAAAATAACAATAATAATAATTGGTTCTCCAAGCTCAACGTTTACAAAACTTTACAACCAATTGCATCTTAACAATATAAACAACTTAGTATTAAAACACATACAAATACACTAACATGATTTGAAAACCAGATCTGCAATTTGATAAGCAATTCTACAATTGTGGGTGAATCTTACTCTTTTGCAGCGTACCCTACCAACTTCAGGATAAAGCGCTCGCTGTTTCTTTTGACACAATTGCCCAAAACGGCGTTGCTATAAAACTTTTTGCATCTACTCTACTGGCACGTTTTTCCTAAAATTTGTTCTACGTAAAACTCTTTTCCAGAGGTTTGTTATTATTCCAATCACGTTGGCCGTAAGATGTCCCCGGAACTTTAATACAAACTTAACTTTATTTTAACCGCGCACGCGTTGAAGGTCAACCTCTGCTGATTAAAACAGTAACATCTTCAAACTTATTTGTAACATCAGCATTTTTACTCACTCATTAACAATTAATATGTTTACAGTTAAAACTAAAGATCGAGACTGGCACCATATCACCTGGCTTTTGTTACAAGCATTAGACGCCATAATATTGCAGAAAAACAATTTAAAAATCTTAACCGCTGGTTCCAATACCCAATACCAGTATACTTGGAGAACTTCAAATATTGAGAAACTTGAAAATAAGAACACATATGAATATAAAAACAATTGATAACAAACCGACTGCCTGAGACTAACTTTATCGAACTAAGAAATTATTATTGACAGAGAAAAAACGGCACAAGAAATAAAGTGACCACAAAAGATGAATACCGAAATTACATAAATACTCCTAAATATTACCAAAACGACAAAAATTATGATTGAAAATATTTAAATTCTTACTAATTGTTTAGACAAAATATTTTACAAAGGTTGTCAGCAACTCAACAAATCATTTTATATTAACTACAAGTTTGGTAGTTCATGTTAAAATAAAAGCATAACAAAACCCCACTTACTTAGTCATTGATAGCATATAAACTTGGTACGGTATTTACGCTGAATTACACATTTTGCATTTTAAAAGACGTTAATGTTTCTCTCAAAGAAATTGATGCTGTATCAATCAAACGATTGGTTAAGGAATTTATATATTACTATTCAAGATGTTAGTAAAACAATTGTATATATGGCATAGTAAGCAGTTATCAGCTTTGTAAAACAAAAAATAATATGTGTGGATTTTTTAGAACAAAATAAAAACAACGCCAATAATAAGTGAAAATAAAAATTAAGACTGTACATTTTTTTCAGAAAAAACCTTATATTTTCCAAATTAAAAAATTGAAATAAACGCGATAAAAAATACTATTTTATTTTATTTAAGGTCTCATAACCTTCCTATAAACATTGACTACTCATATAAGACTTGTAACCGGACTAGTTGGGGTCTAACAAGGATAGATGGCTAGGGGCAAACACAAGTCGCAACGGTACTTACAGTGGCGTACAATATACCATTATACTGGGCACTTCTAATAGCAGCGCATATTACGCTCAAGGTCGTCTAGTATTTACGCGTTCGTTTGTATCGTTCGGTGTTATCACTACTATTCTCCGAAAGACAATTAATACGTGTACAATTATATCGTTTACAGATAAAAATAACTTTATATTGTAAATGCACGTAATTGTTTTTTACATTAAAGCAATACAATTCCCAACATATTTTGCAAAATGTAATTCATTTTTTGAGAGTATTTCTTGACCGATTGAGTTCGGGTTTTTTGCAAACGATTTCTTATTTAAATACCTACAAAATTATCTTATTAATTCTTAAAATATTTACTAAAATTAACTCAAAATTAGAATTGGTCGTTTCATTATTCTATAAACCTGGTTGAAAAAAAAAGAAAGCAAAAAAATGGTTTAAAAGTTTTACGAGTATAACTACAGTAACTAAATAACGTTAAATCACTATCGTTTTTGTACAATAGGTGAAAAAGTTTGGAGGGTAGTAAACAAAAAGAGAGATCGCAGTCTTTGTACTCATATTATTTCTGATTTGCACTGCCTGTCTGCTAGTATGTATCGTAATAATTTTGCCAACGTACAAATATAAAATTACAAAATTAGGTTTTTTGCAATCCTATAAAGAAAAAAAAACTAGTACACTGTTAATGCAATCTAAAACATTTGACTTAATACATTTATTCTAGCTAGGCTGTATCAAAAAGCCTCAGCTCTCGCAGATGTATTCCTTTATATTCAAAATTCCAAAAATTAGTAAGCATTTTAACACCTAAGTATTTTAACTAATACCCAGATAGTATCAAGATGTCAAACGATTTAAAAGCAAAGTAAAACTGTTACGTCCTTAGTTTTTAGTTTACTATTTGATTTTCAGTTTTAGATTAAAAATGTAAGTTTTATAAAATTTAAAATTTAGTACTCTAGTTAGAAATATATATAAAAAAAATAAACAGTTATAATTTTTAGATGTTGACTAACGGCAGAAAGAGAATGCGTGTTTTGTTTTATATGCAATGTAATTTGTAAAAAGTTTATGTTTACAAATGATTGTGAGTCAGGTCGTGTCTTATCGCTTTGAACGATACATACGCGCGAGCACCTATTTGCAAACACGCGTCTACAACGGTATAAAGAAAATCAGTGCTAATTGTCAACGACATGACGGTTATGATCTAGACAAGCAAAACACGTTCGCCATCTCTTGCATAAAAACGCAACTAAAGGTTGATTGTCTTATATGATTAGTCAATGCTATAAATTTTATTTTTGTTTTTTAATACTATACTACAAAATTATTAGGTATATAATCGAACCTTATTATTTAAAAAAAAATAAACTTACTACATTACCATTAAAAAATCAAATTTCAAATATAAAATATTAAATTATACCAAATATAAAATAAATAATGGAAATCTGTAAAATATTTTTTAGAGTTAAATAAATTATGATGAAATTTAATATACGATTAGCAAATGATGATTTAAACAAAAAGTTATTATTTTTGTACATAAGAAAGATGTTCAGCAAATCTAATACGAAACTTGTGACTTGTTTTTTTATATAGAATGTGTTGCAGTCACCACATTTTAATTAAACACCGGATATATTAATTATATATATAACATTTTATGCTTTTGGTTCTGATATTAAGTGACTTTCCGCTTAGACCGCGTCGCAGTTAAACACCTAGACTTTTTAGGCTTGGTCCTAGTCTCTCCTTGAGACCCAAAACAAGAAGTACAACTTGGCCTTTGCCGTATTGTCGTTTGTAAACCCAACTAAGAAATGACATTTTGCAAGACATTGCAGCTTGCATCTTTGGAATGGTAAATGTCACTATTAATTTTATCTTTAGTATTAACTAATAAAATTTTATTATTACTTTTTGACGAAAAATAAATTTTAATGTTAAAATCATTTAATGAATTATAAAGTTGGAATGAAAAAGGCCTATATAAGGAAGAGAAAATAGTATATTATTATACATGTTTAATAAAAGGGCTTATTGTACCATCGAGTGAGTTTAGAGCACGACGAGCGCAGCGAAGAGTGTTTCAATAGAACGAGTGCTATAATTCCTCTTATTAAACGTGTGTAATATATTACTTTTACAACTGTGCATTTAAAAATATGAAATTCTTTGTAGAAATCTGTCCTTTTGACATGTAGGGACTTTTAATAATTATAGTATGTGACAAATCTAAAAATTTAGCTGCTTTTGTTTTAAACAAATTTTGTTTTAAATAAAATTCTTTCAAACTATGTAAAACTTTAACTTTTTTTTTCAATTCAATTTTTTTTTAATTCAAAATATCGAACAAGAAAATATTTCGTGCACACCTCCAGAAATTAGAGCAGCAGCTGCTGATTCTGTTAATAACACGTTTGATTCATGGTGCCTGAAAATGTATGTTAAAACTATTGGCGAAAATGTATTACTTGCTTATTACGATGAAATGAGCAAAACGAACAAATCATCCACGTTATGGGCCTCTTATAGCATGTTACGTGCCTGCTTAAATGTATATAAAAACGTGGACATCTCAAAGTTTGCGAGGTTGCAAGGATTCCTAAAACAACCGACAATAAGTTATCAACCTAAAAAATCTGATATTCTCCAAGTTCGGAAATAGATCGTTTCATACAAGAAACAGATGACTTGCCTTATTTGACAATTAAGGTGATTCTAGTTCTCATGTCTTAAATATTTTGTGTACTAGTATACATTTTCAGGTTATGTTGACAATAGGATATGTTGGTGCATGCTGTAGAGACGAACTGTTAAACATGACTGTTGATGATGTGAAATTTAGAGACAAAATCATCATTGTTAATATTTCATAAACAAAAAACCATTCACCAAGAATGTTTGTAATTAGGAAGTTACAGTGGATTCGTTTAATACAAAAATATTTAAATCTACGACCTGTAACTGCTACCACAAAAAGATTTCTTTTAACATACCGTAATGGACGTTGCTTATCAAGTCCAATTGGTATTAATAAAATAGAGCACTTAGCCAATAAATGTGAAAACTTGGTGACAATTACAAATCATGGAGGTTGGAAATCTTCTGCGGTAGCAGAGGGATATATTGAAACATCCCTAAAAAGTAAAATTGAAATAGGGCAGATGTTCAACTCTGTTAATTCACCGCAGCCGAGTACTTCTACTAGTGTACTGATGCCTAATTTTGAAGTAGAAAACGAAATAACCTCTCCAGAAGTAAATGTCCAGGTTCAGCAAGATTTGAATTATAAGCATGATGTCATTACACAGAACCTACCAAATTTAACAATTCATGCTCAAGATACGTGTAGTGTTACTGTTAATGTATTGGTACAGCTGCAAAAGAAAACTAAATATTAACTTTATGAGTTATTATGTATTGTATTTCGTTTGCTTCTCACCTTTGCGTTAAATTTTCTTTGTTACTAATATTTTAATTTTACAAACTTAATAGTAAATGGTTGTAATTGTTATTTAATTGACAGTATGTATTTAGTTTATTTTCAAATCTTTTCAGTACAACTGAAACTTCTACCTCCATGAATACTAATAACTCTTAATTCTTTTTTATTTTTTAATATGTTTAACCGCATTGACAAATGATATTAGTGATTTTGACATCATTCGTGTAAAAAATTCAATGCTGCTACTTATGAGAACAAAAGTTTTACTAAAAACAATGTCAGAATGAGATACATTGTGAAACTTGTTTTCGGTGTCACAATTAAGTAATTATAAACGCAAAGTAAAAAAATATATTTTTGATTGATTAGACAAGTATAAGAAATGAACAATCTTTAATTTTAATAGAATACAAAACTTTACCTATAAGAAATAACCTTTCACCAATACTACTCAAAACTTTCTTATCTCACTTAGAAATCTATAAACCTTTTTCTAATGATATAATTAAAAAAAACATTTTATTTATTATCAAAGATACGTAGATGACATTTTAGTTATATTTAAAAGCAGTGAATATGATCTAAATTATTGCTTCAATTTACTAAACTTATTACATACGTATTAAAAATAATCTAAAAATTGGCATTTATTGTAAACCTACCACTACAGATCACGTTATTCATTTTCTTCATTCTATCTAATCTTACACAAATTAGGCTAATTGAATAATTTCTCTGCTGAGCAAATTAAAACCAACATATAGTATGTTAAAAAATAAAAATAACGACAAAAACAATTTAAATTAATCAATGACACAAAATATTTTAATATTGCTTTTTAGTAGTTTGAAATCTACTTATACCAAAAAATTAATAAAATAAATTACATAATAAGAAATAATCACAAAAAAATTACTTTTACTAAGCTCTTTTTAATAGTATTTTTAGTATTCGATTATTAACTTGCGGTAATCAAAACTTTGTAAACATTACATTTTAATTAGAAAAAATATATTTGTTCGTCGCTAAAAATATTTGATTCGTTGGTAATACTATACTTGATTTGGCGTAATTAAATGTAATCGAAACGTTTACTTGTCATCGATTCATATTTAATACTTTTTTGTTTTAATTTTACCTTCAACGTTTGATTGTTTAAAATAGAATTATTTGATATTAGTCATCTCTATAACAAAATAACAGCGCTGATAAAGTAAAATAGATGGATTTTCCTAATTAAGCTTTAGTTAAGCTTTATGTTTCTCATTATTTTACGTAACGACGTTGTTACCACAAAAATTAGTGCTCTTTTTATTACGTTTATAATCTTAAAAGCATAAAGCTATTTTGTATTATTCAATAAATCTTTATTTACCTAAACTTAAGTAGAAGTTATTTACTTCAGTCAGTAAGTTTTTTATATTATGGAACCGAACTCTGCGGTTTAAGTT
This sequence comes from Aquatica leii, assembly GCA_035610365.1. Classification (NCBI taxonomy): domain Eukaryota; kingdom Metazoa; phylum Arthropoda; class Insecta; order Coleoptera; family Lampyridae; genus Aquatica; species Aquatica leii. Next base: position 71,163,476 of record CM069435.1, read on the forward strand.
ACGATTCTATTAAAAAAGTCTATTTGCTTTAGTTTTAAATTAATAAACTTAATGCATTTGTACACTTTCTGTATTAATTTACTTTATACTTATAATTTTTTTTGTATAATAAAGTTGTTTTATTTACATACGTATAATAAAGTTTTTTGGTGTTTATTGTTAATCTTACAGTTTTTAACTAAACAAAATTAGTTTTAATATTTGCGGTTTAAAAATACTGAATGAATACTGTTGTAAACATTTTGTGTAATTTGTTTCCAAAATGCACTATTTTAGCACGTATAGTATTTAATAACTTGCAGATGGAGGTAATAAGCTACGTTTGTCAATTGCTTTTCTATTTTTAATTAACCGCTTACGCCAGCTTTTGTTTATTACACACGGTTTTATACACATTCGCTTTCTGTTTTCTTTATTTTATTGTTAATGCAATTAGCGGTACCACAAACTTTACAAACATAGACATTACGGACTACAAACTTTAAAACATTGAGTACCGTTGTAAAAGCATTTATAATATGTATATTATTCAAAATCGTTTTAAGAATAAATTATACAATGATCAAAAATTTGCGTGCATTTTATTTCTTATTATTTGCAATAAAGCTGTTAAGTAAATTTGAAAAACATATTCCACCCTCACAAAGTTATTGTCACAACACAAAGTTTTGCGTTTTTGAAGTAGTGTAGTAAACAACTGCAAATTAAACTACAAAAATAGTTAATGTAAATTAAAAGATACATTGTTAATTAATATTAATTAAAGAAACGATCGGTACTTAAAAATAAAAATTTCTTACTTCTTTTAGTCATTGTTTTTAATGTTAGTTCGTTTCTTAATTTATAATTTGTATTTATCTTTAAAAAAAAAATTTGATTATACGTAGTTTGTTTTCATTTCTGTTAATTCTATTTATCTATAACGTTTGGTACTTAAATTAAACCATTTTTAATTTACTTTGTTTTTATAAATAATATTTTTGGTATTTATTTAAATTTTTTTAGATATTAATAAATGTAATTAATATTGTATTATAATAATTTAATTTAAATGGACGTTTTTAATTAAATTTAAATATTTTATAAAATACATTGTCGTAATACAACGCTTTAATTTAATTATTTTGTTACTTACTACAATGTAATTTAATTATATTTGTGTTTATATTTACCTAATAATTTTGTATCGAGTTTTAAATGTAGATAAATATAATGTAAAATATTAAATAAAACAATTTTTTAGTAAAATTAATATGTCTCAAAATTTAAACAAAATTAGCGTTACTTATGATCATAATTCAGTTCAAATATTACCCAAAATATAATATTATATAAAGTAATAATCTATACTATAATAACGTCTAGCAAAGATTAAAAAAGTATTTTTGAAAAGCAAACGTGTTACGATTTGCTTTTTAATTGTGAATATACTTACATGTAAATTAATAGTATATTATTAAATTTGTTGCAGAAGCAGTCCGTTTATACAACGTATTTTATATACTATTTTATCAAATTGCGTGATTATTTGAATTATTGTGAAAATTTTAGTAACCGAAAGTTACGGTGGAACGGTGGATGTTGCAAGTGTTTATTAAATACAAATATTTTTTATAACTAATTAATATTCTATTAACAGGATTTTTTATGATAATATAAACCGGGTTTTTCTCCGTATCTAACTATAAATAACGAAGTCTAATTTTCTTTTATTTTCTTACATCCTCACAGTTAATTAATACCAGTCACAATTAACATGATCAACGAAAAAGAATATTGTACTCCTCCTGAAATAAGAAAAATTTTGATAAAACAAAAAGTCAACCAATTTATGAAAGACAGTATAAACTCTTCAATGTAAAAAAAAATGTTGGTGTTACAAACAATGTAATGGTGGCTGTTTAAAGAAATAAGCAAGTGCAAAAAATCGTCTACATTATGGACAATATAGAGTATATACAAAGATGTGGATATTTCCAAATTTTTAAAGCTGCAAAAGTTATTAGAGCAAAAGTCACATAGCTATAAAGCAAAAAAAATCCAAGTTGAGTAAAAATGGCTTAGTAAGCAGTAGGTTATTAAATAAAAACGTTTACAAATTAAAAATTTTTGCAGTGCCGTCATAAGTCCATAAAGCATTTGTAATCATAAATAATTTAGTAAGTAAGTTGAGTTCGGTTATTAAATAATTTCTAACGATAAAAAGATTTTCAAAATTTTTTTTTGATAAAATGTGTAAAAAAATTTACATACATTTTGTAGGTAAACATTCAAATACAAAAACATTTTATTGTTATAGGTCTAAGAATAAATATGCACCAAAACGGATGTAACAGATAGGTAACAGTTGTATTTACTATCTCTTTTACAATTTACATTTAATTTTCTATAAAAATAACTAAAAATGACAGTCTTGTAAAAGCTATGGTTTGGCGCTTTAATAATTTATTCATTTATTTAGCACCTGAATATTATGCAAACTTCCATGCAAATATATAATGCTATTGAGCGGGTCTATTAATTCCATTTCTGCATTTTAACAGACGCGTTCCCTTATCTATGTACTTGCAAGGCGATTATGAAAAATATACAATGTTAGACATACCGCCGCGCCGCAACGATATAATTTAATTAAAACGGTTAAATCTAACGATTAAAAATTATAAGTGCCATCGCTACCAACACCGAGAATCTACGTCGTTACAACAGGCAACATAGGTAAGTCCTTCCTTATCATTTTCCCGACGCACAGTAGTTGCGTGTATTTGTGTGGTAGTTTTTTTTTTGTATATCGGTGCTTAGAGAATCAAATAAACTTTAAGAATTTTATACAGTCCACTATAGCGCCGTATTAGATTACTTCGCCGACATTAGTGTTTTAAACTACAAATTTTCTAATTTGCGTAAACAATCAAGCATTTTAGGTTTTTTGAAAATATATCTCTAATATAAAATTTTATATAAAATTTTTATGTTTTTTAACAATACGCTTATTAAGTAACTTCGGTTAAAAAGTAAATATGTCAACGGTCTCTCAAGTTACTTACTAAACGATTTACACTGTATTAGAATTAGACGAGATTAGCTGGTTTATTGATAGTGCTGAGTCATGCACATTATCTTGCTCTAAAGGTACGTAAGTGTATTGCAGTTTATTCACCAGGACCTATAGTAGCTCTGTAATGATGAAATTTATTATACTTTCTATTTCTATTTAAATTATTCTTATAATCGGCTACACTTAGTACATGCTGTTGCAACAAATTAATAAAAATGTCGATAGGTGATATTCAATATCAAAAAACAATAATCATCATAATCCTTCCTCAAGAGTGTTCGTAATTCCTAAATTGTATTGGATTGAAGTTTAATTAAAAAATACGGCAATGTTCATCTTAGGACAGACTTAATAAAACGTAATAGACTAGGTGTATGAAATCCGATTGTTATGAACACGATTAGTAAAGTGCCAAAAAAGTTACTGTTTATTTTTGAAATTAGAAGACACTCAGATGTTCTAGTGCAACTCAATTGGCTAACCAAGAAAGTGATGTGATTACAATTAAACAGCATAGTGGGTAGAAAGGTTTAGATGTAGCAAAATGTTACATTTATAAGTAAAAAATAAGAGTAGATGAAAACAGCAACAAGTACGTTAACTTCCAGTGATGCTCTAACAGCCAATTTTTCTCAAACCTATGAGGTACAAAACATTTACAAAGCATGTTTGGCATAAATAGCGGGTGATCGAGATAATTTGCAAGTCACGTAACCTGTTTGTTTACTTGTTTAATGGATATTTACTGCGTTACCTATACTACAGGGTCACGTGGCTTAAGAATAATTTCTATCTCACAGTATTAATGCAATAAACTCATGCACAGTTAACCTTAAAGTCCTTAATAAATGTGCAACTGCCACGAATAACGTTTATTTGTTACTTTTAGCGTTTATTTATGTTACCTGTTATGTAAAAAATACTATTTGAAAGTTAACGAATTTATTATTGGTGGACTGATAATTTGAATAATTTTAATAATTAACCAATAACAATGAATCCTCTTAACAATTTAATATAAGGTTAGTTGTTTTTTATTATATCATTTAAATGTTATTGTATTCTATCGTGTTTTTTTTTACATTTTGTTAAGCAAAATTATCAAAACCGTATGACTTTATATTAGCATAAAAAAATAAAATCTGTTTAACATGATAGTTTTTAATATGGGTGCAGTTCTGTAAATATAAAAAAAATATATTTATAGAATTTGTAATATTTATTAATAAATATTTATATTAGAATTAATTACTACAGAAAAATTTAAGCAAATTGAAATATTTGTTTTTTACAATTTGGGAATGTAAAATTTTCTGCTCCTTCTAAGCTACTATACAAAATCAAATTTATTTTAACAATCTGTTACTATAAACTTTGATTATCATATCAACAAGTTACCAAAAAACCACGGCCTTAAAGCTGTTTTCGAACCTCCTATGAAACGCAACGGGAAGATGGTTGACAGAAAAAGAATACTAAAAGCTTTACAAGATTCACTTTAGTTTCCGGGTTTCTGATTTGTGATAATCAATTTAATACCGTTTGTTCACACACAGCACGACCACAATTCTGATACTACGGTTTTCAAATCAACGAGTTTTTGAAAGTCGGAAATTACAATCAATTTTCCACCGCTTGCCTTAAAATTACACCAATAATGACAGTTCTTTAATGTCCGATTGATATTAAATGCGTTTGAACCTGGAAACTTCCTCCAACCAGAAGTAAATAAAAATTAAATGTAGTAACAAAAAAATCAAATAAATAAAAAACAACTCGCCCAACCAACTATAAATGTATTTTTTTGTATAAAACATTAAATATAAATTTGCTAAAATCAGCAAAATTATCTTAGAATTGTATATAAACTAAAAACTTATAGTATAAAAAACAATAGTAAATTATAATTTATACCAAAAATAACTTATAATCATATCCAACAGCCTCATTTTAACCAAAACAGAAAAAATATTTCTAATTTTTCTTGCAATATTTCAAAATCTTGTCCAATCACTGTCAACTTTTTCAATAAATCTATCATTACCTTAAAAACTCATAACCCAAAAGTTCCGTTATTATATTTGGTACCAAAATACACAAAACAGGAATTTTGATAGGATCTATAGTTTCTTTTATTAGTTCACATACATATTTTATTTAAAAAAATTTTTAAATATTTTTTACACTCAATTAAACTTCAAACCCAAATTTTCAATAAAAAAAAACTCTAAACAGTTATATCAAGACTTGCAAAAATTAAAATTACCTACGTACAATTATTGTCAATATCATTCGATGTCAAAACTATTTTTCCATCAGTTCCACTTTCTAAAACCATTAATTTAACACAAAATTTACTACTTCAGATTTTCTTAATAGTGTCACAAAGACCTAATTTGTTTATTAAAGTTTAGCAACAGCAACACCTTTTTTAAATTTAACATGAAAATTTATTTACCAAATGAAGCATCAGATATGGACTCTTTTTAAGGTTCATTTTTATCAGAAGTATTCATAGATAACATAAAAAAACTGCCTAAAACTTAATCCAATTTTAATAAATCATATTATTTTTTGGAAACCTTATGTCCATGATGTTTTTTGTATTTTCAATAGGTCTGATGTGTTACTAGATTTCTTCGTTTTTCTTAACATTCACAATAGAATTATTGTTACTGTTAAAAAATCCAACAACAACTCGATATCAGTTTAATTAACAATTTAATTTTTTTTAAATTTATTGTAAGCCAACTGTCACTATGTTACAAAATTTTTTTCGTAACTTAATTGTTGGCAACTAAATCAATTATATTGGCAAGCGGGTCGCAAGTTTCGGTATGCTAATTCTACAAAACAAGCAAATATCACCCAACACAGACTTTGTTTAAATCTGTCAATCACTAAAAGAAACAAATTATGAAAACACAACCTCTAACAATAATATATTTATTTCAGCAATAGAGAATAGAAGTTAAAATCATCAGAGAAAAATAAACCAATAACAATTAGAGATTTGTCGATTAATATGGTAATATCACAGCTATAATATTAATGTAGACCCTTTCGTTCAAGCAATCTACCAAACAACCAATTATACTCAATTGCTAGCAAATGTTATAAGTGAATGATTTTAATTTAAGCACCCGTAAAGCAGAATGACAATCAGTAGCGTTCTTAGACAGTGCAGCCGTTAACTTTAATTTAGAATAAATATTTTTAATGAATACCAAATAACGACATGTAACAACTGCTATCAATTTTCAATCAATTTCTTTTTCAACAGAATCTTCAACACTTTTTTGATTAACATAGATTTCAACAACGAATTACACAACATTTTTCATATTGTTTTAAGAATGACTTTCTTTATCAACTTGTTAATTACTTATACTACAAATTAAAGTACAAACCTACTATCACCTCTTAGTCAAGCTTAATTCTTAATTCACAAAAGAATAAACCTAAACTTTACACACTGGCATACTTACCTCAATTTCAAAACATTTTTAATTTTATTTAATAATTTCCAGATGTTAAGCTATCTTTTGTCAGCAGATCTAATTTAAACAGTATCTTTTTATTTAAAATTAATCAACTCGATAATATCTTGAGAAATGGGGTCTATCAACTCATTTGCTCTTGCAATAAATCTTATATCAGCTAAACCAAAAAGTTTTAAAACATGCGATTTAAAGAACATTTTTCTTTTTTAAAAAACTTAATCGATCGAATTTACCTTCGCTGAACATTTAATCAACAACTACCAACAATATGATTAGATTAAAATACTGGGTTCTCTCCATTCGTTAGAATTCTTAGAATTTCTTGAAATGTGTTAGTCAGTTTAATGAGTATTTCTTAATCAATTTGACAAAATTAATTTTAACTTACAATTAAAATATGAGCCGGTCCTGCATTCTGATGATTAATCTTGGCTCTGTTGACTTATAGTTCTCTAGTTAGCAACAGTCATTTTTGTACTTTGTTCCAATTTCATGTTAGCTCATTACAAGTTGGCAGTCTTACTATTTCGTGCCGTTAATTGTAAAATTTTTTAAATTTCAATTATTCAATTTGCAGTATAAAAAAGTTTCAAACTGTTTTAATTTAAATACATATTGTTTTAATTAAAAATACCACGTGGTATTGTAAAACTACTCACGCCTTAAAATGTAATATTAGTAGTCGCGCGGTGTATTTTGTTCATTATCACCAAAAAGTGCTCAGAAAGATGTAAAAAAAAACAATGCTAGAGTAGTTACATAAATGTTTATTAAATAAAAAAACATGTCAAATTTTGTTTTTTCCTTTCCACGGCTGAGCCAAACGGTGAGTAACATCAGTTGGTGTATTGGAATTTTTGTATTGCTTTTTTGGTTGTTAACCACAATACACCTGTAAGTTGCTCAGATAGAATGCTCTGGAGTCACATAACAAACGCTTTTAATCCTTGTTAGGGATGTACTGCACAAAGCTGCACCTGCCTCTAAAAAGTATCAACATATCATTAATTGTTTGTCTAAATTATAATTGTTTTCGCAGTTGTTTACAAAACAGTCAAGTTTAAATCGGATAACGATCAGTTTATCAGTAAATTTTCTCTTACGACGTCAAATCTAATTCTAATTCTAATCTAATCGTGACTAGTCTCACTATTTGCATTTTTTTTGTCAACATCTGAGTTATTCAGTTTTTGATTAGCATTTTCCTGTTCGTATTTTTCTTCCGACTTTCTGTTGTGGTCATTCTTCTCTATAGCTTCATCTTGTAACGTATCTAATTTTCTTCAACTTATTTTTCTATCCCTACAAAATTAATTTTATGTATTTAAAAAAAATTGTTCATGCATCTATAGACAAAGTATATGGCAAATAAGATATTTTACGCTAAGCAACTAAACTAAAAATTTATAAAATATACTTAGCAGCAGTTATGCTGCTCGCGTGTAGTATCCTGTACACCAAACAGAACGTCTGTAGATTTCACATCAAATAATTATGTTATTACTTGAGCTATAGCATGGGGACTAAGGGTGGTTCTAGTGCACACTTTAATTATAGGTATGGTAGAAGCAGAGGGGCGGATTCAGTAATTAACAAGAATGGGAGCACCTTAGTGTAAGTTGTGTATATTGTACATTAGTGCGAGTAGTTAAAAATTAACGAGTAACTCTTAATTTTCTTCAAAATTCTGTAGAAACCAGCAATTAACTAAACGGTATTTTGAAATGTTATTTAAACATAATTAGTCTTAAAAAAAATAAAAGCTCCAGTTAAGGATAAAGATTGCTAGATAAAATATGAATTTTATTCTTCGAATAATGAATTCTATAGTTAACAAACAGAAAAACTCTTAACATTAATATAAAAAATGTAATTATATAATTCCGAACTTAAATTTTGTTAAACAGTTGCTCTTTATTTTAAAGCTGTGGTTGAATCAAATAAATGATTTTGAGGTTTTAGTATATTATTATAAACATATACAATTGATTTAGTTTTATTTACACATCTACAATAATAAAATAATGTTATATATTTTTTGCATTTAAGTAGAAACAAAATTTAATATAAACGCTTTGTTTTAAGTTATTTATAATTTGTTCAACTGACAAACAGAAATTAATATTTGTAAAGCGCAACCTAGAAGCAACTTTTAATTAAATACAAAAGTGATTTAGTAACAGACAGATCTTTTATTTACAAGAATCGTTTTTTTATCTAAAATAAGATTCTGAAAATAAAGCTTTGATTTAATTACCCAATACTTTTTACAATCTTTGTTTAAGGCATACATTTTATTATTAATTTTGATATTTAATTGTTTAATTTAAAAAAAACGTTATTTTACCTTATTTAATACTAAAAATAGTAATTGTGTTTATTATGCTTTTATCGTAAACTGTGTTCTTTGACTTTTAACTACTTATTGATGTATTTTTAGAAATTTATTTTAAGTTTGTATTTTATAATAAATTAAAATATGTGCAGTTTCTTAATTTTTCTTGTATATTATACTGCTGTAACAAATAATTTAAATTGATCATAAAGAAACTAATTCAGTATTTAATTAAGCAAACAATTAAACAACTGTTTGTTATTAAAAAAAGACTAATTTTTATTTTTTGTCTGTAATCTTGAAATTTTATCTGTTGATTAATCGTTAAATTATACAAAATGTAAAGTAAACATTACATAAAACGTATTCGTACGTAAGCTAACAATCGTTTATTATAATGCAGAACACTTTCTGCTTATGATTAGGTTTGTAAATTTTAATAGTTGACGCATACAATCACACGAATAAGCGCCAAGTTAAAATTATGAGTTTAGTTAAAACAAGAAAAAACATTAAACATATTTTTTCTATGTTTTGTCGGAAAAATATGTTGAGTTTACACAAGAAACAGTAAGTATTTTGATATTAATTAGTATTTAGTCGCGTTTACCTAAATTATTTATAAATAACACATAAAGATCTTTAGAATTTGACTGGCAGAGTGTTAACTTGTGAATTAGATGACTAATTTTACGTATATAAGTTAAAATATAACTAGTAACCAAACTAAATTATTATATATTGGCTCTAGACCCAGTTGCACAATGCTGTTAAATCGTTTATTAACTACTAATAGACAAATTAAAGGCAATTTAATTATTGAGTGAAATATTAAATAATGTGATTTGTTTTTAATATTTAACATGAGATTTTAATAAAGCTATTTTAATCTTTGGTTAAACAAGAAATAAGTAGCACAAAACTGATTTTAAAAGATCAATCTTAATTAACCAATTTTTAGATTAATCAAAAGTTATAGTTTCGTAATTACACTATCGTTTAAAAATAATTGTTGAAAACATTTTTTTTAATAATGTTACTATATAATTTACTAATTTAATAATTCTCTCTTTTCATTTATTATTATAAAAAAATATACAACAGTATTATTATGAAGGTCAAGATGTTAAATTGTATAAAAACAAATTATAATATTATTTTAATTACAAGATTTTTTGTGTATTTGTTGATACACATAAATAAATTGAACGTTGTTTATAGGAAAGTTTTTAGCTAAAATGGGGTTTCGAACTTACCAACCAAAAGCACGTTGTTTTGGTAAACACACTCCAAATAGAACTTACTTTATTAGAGTGTATTATCACTAAAATCCAAAATTTGTAAGTTACGCGTTTACAATAAAATCTTTATAGAATTTTAAAATAAAAAACATTTATTAAATAAAAATAAAACGGAATAAAAGCAGGATTATAAATTGAATTAATTAAATTAGACAAACAAAACACAAAAAACCAAAAATTTTACAGTAAATGAATCATTCAAACAAAGTTAAAATGAGAACAAATTTAAATAAAATAACGCAACAAAAACTAATCCGGAATGAATTTCTTAACATCAAATTAATTACAATCGCAAAGGCTTTGCACACACAATATAAATTCCGTTAACGAAATAAAAAAATAAACTTTAATCCAAAGCAAATAATATAACTTTGAGAGGTTTAACATCAGTTCAAAACTTATAATCTAAAATATATTGTCTGTTAATGTTGTCGAGATTATTAATTGCATATTATTAAACAAGTTGGTTTTTAAATTTTTCCGTCGATCGTATATTATTAGTTTTTGCATTACTTATAATTTTATCTACTGAACAATTGTTTTATTTTTGTATCAACGGTAGTGGGATTTTTAAGTAATGGGAATGCTATATAACCTCAACGCGTCAATTAAATTTTAATCGGATTGATTATAATTAGTTTTGAAAATATCAATGATTGCTAACATTTTTTAGTTTTATGTGATTAACAGTATGTTAGGAAATCGAAGAAAATTACATCTCGAAACATCAAAAAGTTCTCTTTTATCAGCCGAAAGGTAATCGTGGGATTGTTTTCTTTGTACACAAGCTGAACTTGCTGTAAAAAGCAAATCAAAATTATTTATAAAACAAATAAAGTGTTTATACATTTAAAAATGGTTCATAAATGACGAATATTGTTATTAGGAACAAAACTATAGGCTAACCAGGAAACGCTCAAAATCTACGGTAAAAACAATGGTAATTTTAATACATATTTACTTCTGTAGATAAGAATTATAGTTAGTGTTGTCGCTACTGAATGATGGCTTTAGAGAGAAGAAACTTGTTCACCTACTTATAGATTAAATATATATTTTCTATCATATTGTTGTGTTACTTTTGTTTATAACAATATTTACGTAACAGCAATTTAAAGAAAATAATCTGGTATGTACAGACGAGAAATTCATAGTTTTTAAATGAACAGCATGCAAAAAGCTGATTTTTGGTAACACAATTGTTTAGTAAAACTTTTTAGTTTATGGTTTACTTAAAAAAATGCTGTTCACTAACTTATCGATACAATTTGAATCTGATAAAAGTTCATATGTAGTTTAGCAAAGCATAATGAGCAATGTTTTACAAATTAGTGCAGATGTCATAGAAGTAGTTGCTTAGATTAGATGAAGAAGGTAATGTCAATGAAAGTAACGATAACTAAATGCTCTGTCTTATTTTTATAAATAGGTAATGTTTTCGATATGTATGCAAAAGAAGTACACGAGTATCACTACAACACAGTTATATGATAAGTATTGGTTTGTATACAATATACGTTATTTATGTAATAAACTAAAATCTGTTTATAATTATTTTTATATACCATTTTATATAACATACAAACATCACAACTTTGATATTAGGAATGCTCCGCAAAAGCAAGTGAAAATCATCGATAAAAACCAATTGACAATTTGTGTGCTCATAAAATAGTCAGATGATGTAGACCACAATTATTATTAATAAGGACTTTATTTATCTCACCTCTCCGACGTTCCCCGTTGTTAATCGACCGAATGACAGCATTTTTTTAATTTTAGTGATCAGGTTACTTAAGAGTCTACAATACCAGACGAATAGTTTCTGCTGTATTCGTAGGGGGTTGTCCTATATTCATACAGAAACTATGAAATACCCTCTGTCCGCACCCAGCATAAACTGTAGGAGGGGGTAGTTGATAGATGGAACGTAGACGGCGACACTTTACAGCGATTTTGGCTGTTGTAGCATGTACGCTCGTGCCTGTTTTTGACTAATCTAGAATAGAAAACCATAAACAAAAAATATTTTTGCACAAACCAAGTTTTACAACACTTGTTTATAGGAACAGATTTTATATTTATGCTTTAATATAAGCTGGATTTAAATCCAAACATGACCTTAAAATTGCGTTATTTCCATGTATTATAGTATAACTTCTTTAAAGTTTAATGTATTTTTGTTGTTATATAAAGGTGCAATAAAGCTTCTTCTTGGTAAAAAATTGAATTTTAGTACTATACATAATTTAGTTTAGACCTAAACAGACACGAGCGTAGCGCCAATTCCGCTATTTCCAGCCGTGGTATTGAAGACTCTTAACCTACAATTATTGGAAATGTTTAATTATAATAATGCAGCGGTGAATTTTTTAATTTATTTTTTATTTAAAAACGTTAACTAATACAATATACGTAACCTCATAAAAATCTTAATTTGCTTCTACGATTTTATTGGTTAAAAAAAATCGAGCGTTAATAGAAATTCGTTGATTTCATTGGTTCAAAAGTAGTGGGGTAATAGGGTCTATTACCGCACTACTTTTGATACGTTATTATACATTAATATAAGTATTAATGAACGATCGACGGAAATAGTAGTTTATTTAACGAGTTCCTGTGTAAATTGGACGCTTTTTTTCCCAAGAGGACATTTTTAAACCCGAGTGAAACGAGAGTTTAAAAAGTCCTCGAGGGAAAAAAAGCGTCCAATTTAAACAGGAACGAGTTGAATACAACATTATATTGCTCGAACAGAGACTAGAAGGCCCACAAAGTCTCAAAATCTTTCAAAAATAATTTGACGTTTATGTTGACAAGTGTGCCAAAACTGTCAAAGACGGTTTACAATAGCGAAAAATTAAAATTTATGACAGTTAAGAACAATAAAAACATTTACAAAATCAGATAACTTCCCTTAACTCAATTTTACTAAAAACTTTTCATTTTCTCGGACTACAAATTACCATCTTTTGAAAAAAGTCTTCCGAGAAACTACATTAACGGGTTCTATATACTGTACCAAGAAGAAATTTTTGGCATATATCGCTTTAATCTCTTTTACCGTATTTGAAACCTACGAAAATTTTCCAAAAGGAATACCCAAGAAACAAAATGAATTATACAAGCCTACAATTAAAAACATTACGCACAGTTTGTTTTACAAAAAAATACTTTTCTTTACTAGATTGGGTAAAAACAAATGATAATCTTAATAGTGCTAACATAAAAAAAACTTAGATATAAAACAGTATGAAATTACAAACCGAATTTTGACTGACGAAAATTAAGTACTTATGACTGACAGAACTAATAAATTCTAATGCAATCTGAATTTATGACAACAATAATAGACCTAAATGAATTTAAGTACATTTGTACTTAAGTACTTAAATAATGACATTAAAATTAATATAAATTTGAAAACGTTAAATAACTTTGAGATTACAATGGTAAATTGTACTAAAATGCCGCTAAAAGAAGAAATTCATATTAATAACAGATAAAGTCTTCTTAAACAACCTTCTAAGTCAGCAGTAGCGGAACACATGTTAGAAGCAAATAACCAAATTTTGTTCAAAAAGACTAAAGTTGGGTAATGTTTCTAATTATTACCGGCAAATAATTAAAGAATCCATTAAAATATTATTTAAAAAGTTTAACACGCTATTAATCAGTTTATTTCAGGTTTTAAAAATATCTACTGCAACGTGCAATAAAAGATAAACTTGTGAAAAATCAATCACACCGAAGTTATCCAGAATGGAAAACTGTAATAGTATTATACATTGTTTACACAAGTTAAATCAGTGTTAAATTAACACTTTTGTTTGCTGATGTACAAGACATAAATTGGTTAATTCCCGCCGAGCTAGACGAGACCTTGTTCAAGATTTTTGTTAATCGCCATCCAAAATGTGAACACATAAAAAATGTACATGGTACAAGAAGTATTTACATCATTTACAAGTTTGTTTAGAATGACAACATTGTGCAAATTATCTCCAATAAAAGTTAACGAAGAAAACGCCTTGGTATTCAAATGGTTATTAGAATATTATCAGGGAGAGAAGTAATGTGCTGTATCGTAATAGTTAGAAGTATTGTAAATTTGTATTTAGCTTGGTTCACTGATACGTTAAATTGTCGTAGTTGAGACAATCAAAATACGATTATAAAATGATTGCTATTTTGTTAAAGTAAATGACGAGTACGGTTTACATTACAATAACATTATTAAATTTGCAATTTTGTGTTTTTTAGATATAATTTATGTTTGTAGGCTAAAAATTTTGATGAGCTTTGTTGATATAAAGTAGTTTATTGGAATCTTCTGCTGTTTCAGTGTCGTCCCCCTTGGTATTGTTGTCAGGTGCATGAATTGTTCTCGACTTGCAGGTTTCTTTTGTCTCTTCTTCAGTAATTTCCATGTTATTAGAATTGCAATACCTGTAATTGTAATTATAAGTGTTATTGTTCTTAATTTAACTACAATCATAGTTGTATTGGTATGATGTCAATAAATATGATTTTTTTGAAGTTGTTATAGCAACCGTTGCTTTGTAGTAATTAGTCCATCAGTGTGCAATAAGGTGTGATGTTTCTTGTCACATCTCTTTTGTGTTAAGCATTGTTCCTTCAAGTCATGTGCCAAGCAGTTGGTGCACATTTTTTTTAATTTATTTAGTATCATTAGTCGCTCTCCTTGCTTTAAATTGGCAAATTTTGCGCAGTAGTATATTTGGTATGGTCCTTTGTAATATATGCAAATAATTTAATTTGCTTGAAAACATATTAACTCAAGACAATCTTGAAATTTGTCGTGTGTTCTACAATTTTTAGTATTTTCGGTTTTTTTTTAATTCTAGTAATTTCGAACACTGGAATCTTGTGTCTATAAATTTTAATAAACCCTCTAACGTTTGTATTTTCCGTAAGGCTGTCAGTGATTGTTAGTATGGTTGATGCTGTTAGTGCATAAATTTAAATAATGCACTACCCTGTATATTGGTTTAATTAAAATTACTTTTCTATTTCTCCACGCCATCTATCAGGCTCGTTGGTCTCTACGTATGGAGAAGACGATGGACTGTCATTTTGACCTTAACATCGTTCACGATATAACCTATGTCTGCGTGAATTAAAAATCGTTTTCTTAAAACATTCACGTGTTGTGACACGATGAGTAATGAAAGTATTCTTAATTAACTAATTTAATCCACGCAGGGTAAGTGGCTTTTATTCTTTTTTTGATTAAAAGTAATTTTTATGTCGTTTCGTTAGCGCCATGTGCTACCTCCTAAATATGGGTGTTCTTGTCTTAGTTTAAAATCTACAAGAGAAAAATTATGATCGGAAGCTGTAGACCTAAGAACGCTGCGATACAAGGGCAGAATTTCTATGCGGAGGCAATTATTATCTAATACCATCGTGGACGAAAAGACATATTGTAACAGCATACGATACGTTTCGGTTCTATTACTTTCTTTTAAATGTTTCTTTTACCTGTTGTAGTTTGTGAGTCGCCAGGTAGACACGATTATTTTCAGGAAGTTTGCTTACAGGAAGCCAGTAGGAAAACATTTTCTAAAGGTACATCTGAATCTTGGTAAGCCAATTTTTGATTTTAATTATTCGCTGTCGCTATGGTGCTACTCATGAATAATCATATTTACTATTCGTATCGAAACGTTCGAATTGATTTGCTTCTTATTGTTATTACTGACTTAGTTTAAGTAAATTACTATCGCATGCTGATTACGTCAGCTGTCAATTATTACTATTATTAATGTAATTTACTTATGAAGATTTTTTTATATGTTCTGATGGTTACACTTTTGTTTTAAGTGTAGTGTAAGTTGCCGATACTTCCGATATTTTAGTACCTGCTTATATTTGTACTTGGACTAAATGTATTCACTGTGATGCTATCAACTTATCTCGTAAATGTTATTGATTCAAATTTTAATCTATTTATCATTCTAAAGTAGCTAAAGTGCAATTGTTGTTAACGATTTAGTTTCTTTCATCGTTTCCTCCAGCTTTACAAACCTTAACAATTTTGTACAAGTTGCGAGCATCCTGTGCTGATCTAGCAAGAGCTATTTCTGCAAAGAAAAAAAGATCTGGCGCCCTTTAAAATAAAGTTACTTGAACCTGCCCTCTCTCCGACAGGTATGGTTTCAATCCTACAGTGAGTTGGCCGTGCAGGTTTGTAAATTACTAGAAGCTTGTAGTGGTTTTCTTTTTTCAGCTTTTTTGTAAATACATAAGCTACAATTTCTCCCCAATTGTAAGTATTAATCCCTATGGTCGTTATTACTCGTAAGCACTTTACTGTCATATCATGCATTGTTTTTTAATTTGTTGACATTCTCGTTTGTCAACTTAGGTAAATTTATAATGTTGCCTAAGTATTTTGGAAGTATTTTTTTGTTATTATAGCTGTTTGTTATTATTTCCCATGCAGAACTGTAGTTTGATTCATTCGACTTAAAGTGTTTTATTAATCCGTTAGCTTGCATTTTCTGTGAGTTACTTATTCAAGAGATGTCGTGTTTAACATTCTTAAATATGTCGTGGAAGGTGTCGTGTCATATGTTCCTTCAAAAACCGATGTGTGTAGTACAAAATGATCTCTATCTAGACTTTTATGTGTATTTCTTGGCTATCCTGTAATTGTATTAGTAATTGTTGGACTTTGGTTTTTACTTTTTTGATTTCTTTACCTTCGTATTTTCCATCAACGAGTACGTCTTTGTATAGACGCTTCACGTCGCTTCACGCATCTGTAATGTCCTGTGTTGTAAATCCACAATAAGCTTTGCTGGCTGTTGCTTTCAGTTGTACCTCACATATGTCTTTTTGTAGTAATTGCAATTTGATCTTTAATCTTTTTAACCGATATTCGTGCTCCGCATTTGGCCGTATTTGTAATGTGGTTTGTGTATCATCTTGCTGGATAACCCTTCATCGTACTTCAGTACCAATGCTACCACTTTGTCGTTTAGTTTCTTTGTTTGTAGGTAAAAAATATTTTTGTAGCATCGATGCTTGTTGTCCACTTGTTTCATCAAAATGTTGTGTGGTATTTCAAACTCTTTCCATAGTTGCTGTAGCGTTGTGCTTTTACTCACAATGCATTTGTCCGTCTGCTGAATCTTTCTTCATGTTGACGATAAGCTTCTGGATAGATTCTACTATATCTTGATGAGTCATAAATAACTCGTTACGGCACGCCATCATGTATTTGATAACTTCAGTTGTGGGCAAAGAACGCAGTTACTCGAAGGACTAATGTCAACGAGAGATCTAATATGCTGTATTGGAAAAGTTAGAAATATTGTAAATTTGTAATTATTACTGACTTCTACACTGTCTCTCATGTAGGCAATTATAGCTTGGATACTCAATAATGCAATAGATACGATTTAACAGGTATCAGTCCTAGACGGCCCCATGCAGGTAATCATGACTTGATACACTGATACGTAAAACCGTCGTAGTTGAGACAATTAAAATACAGTTGTAAAATAACTGCTATTTCATAAAAGTAAATGGCAAGTATTTATACAAATAAAAATGTTTATTTCATCTCACAATTATATTATTACATTTGCAGTTTTGTGTTTTTTACATATAATTTATCTATGTAGTTTAAACAACATATTGTTCAGCTTTACCCAAGAAGCAAAATAATTACTCAGTAATCTTTGTAGTGCGATCGAAACATTCTTATTCAGTGAAAATTTATATTGAATATACTAAAAACTTGGTGGTCAACACCTGGATAAAAAAGCTACTGTTAGTTAATTATTATATAGAAAACTATAATGATATAGTTAATATTTTGAATTTAAACTACGCAATTTCAAACTTTTGTATGAATAATAGCGAGAAATGAAATCTACTAACATAAACAATAAGTGTAAAAATTTTGTTTGTGTAACTTCAGAAACCATCGTCAAAAAGTGATGGACAGCTGTTTCGTCTTGTTGGGACTCTTTAGCAGTAGGATACTTTAATGCAGTTTCCACAATTACAACAAACAAATCGTAAAATTGAATTACAAAATTGGTAGTCAACGCTACCACGTGGATATAAAAGCTACTATTAGTTAATTATTTAAAAGACAAGTATGAAGATATAACATTAGAATGTCTTCCGGGTATGGACCGTGTCATTGTTGTTGTAACCGAAGTTGCCAACGTTTTGCCCACTTTCGTAAGGGGCTTCATCAGGGCGTGAGATAAATCGCAAGACTCAAACAAGCAACCGAAATCTAACTAAGAACTTCTCAAAAGTTAGGTTATCCACTTGTGAAACAAGCCATGATCTAAACTCTGAAAAGGTAAGAAAGAAAACGATAACTTGAAAAAGCAAACGAAAATCTGACAAAGAACCACTACCGAATTAGGTAATCAACTTGTAAACCAAGCCAGATTCTAAACTCCGTAGAAGTGACTTAAGAGAAATAGTCTCTATATATAAAGGAAAAAGATCGTCACGGATATTTGTTGTGATGTTTTTGATAAATTACTAATGACTGGAAACCAAAGAGGGGATAGCTTGAAACCATGATCGCGATTGAAGTTATTGGGGTGTTTGATGATTTCTATGCTTTCTCGGAATTTTCTGTTGAAAAAGAATGGAGATTTGGCAATCAACGAAACATTATCAAAATCTATCTTGTGACCTGTAGTAAAATAATGTTCAGGACAATGATACGGTCCAAACTCGGAAGACATTCTAATGTTAGTATAGATTCCAGCCGTGGAAGCCTTCGCTATTATATTGTTGTCAAGTTTGACAATCAATTAAAACTCTTTACAGACCCTGTTACGAAACCTGGCAATTGCTCGGCATACTGGGTTCTACCAGTGTCTGTTCCAGTGCCGTAGGTATATTACATTGTTAAGATGTGCAATTTTTTAATGTGCTACTAAGTAATTTCTAATTTTATTTAAGAAAAATGATGTCTATAAGGATTGTCTATGAATCTCTTTTTATGAAAATAAAACTCAGAAGTACCTAATAACCTTACCGACCGTACGCGTATGAAATCCCAACTTTTCTTTAATTTGAACAAAATTGTAGAAACTTTTAAATGTATTTGCCACCGGACACACACTTCGGTTTAAATAATAATTGACTTTAAAATCATAGTCTTACGTAGATTTTAATTTATCGAATTGTGACTCTAGAGTTTTCTTTTCTTACTAATTACATAACTATTCTAACAAACAAATATTGACGTTTGCAATAACAGCAACCAATATTTCTAAGACAATAGTAGAAACAGCAGTTTGAAGTATTGGTTAGGAATAAACATTTGGCATAAAAGTTACTATTACCAATAATTTGTGATTAGAGAGCATGCTGTAAACTAACTCTTAATTACAAAATACGACACTAAATTACAGCACAAAATACAATCATATACACTATAAACGTCCAAAAATGTATATGGTACGGTCACTTGAAAAATACAGAAAAAAATTGGATTTCAAACTTACATATGTATATACATACATGCAACCAAATACCAATTGTAGATTTATAAAAAGTGAAACTAAACATTATAAAACATATATGATAAATGTAATTAAAACTAAACTTTAAATTCTATTAGTCTATGTTATGATTAATAACGAATATCTACAAAATTTAGTATCCATATTTTTTGCAGTTAAAGTTTTATATAAACATAAAAAGCAAGAACTGTTACCGAGTAGAATATAAATTGGGTATAAAATAAAATATAACGGTGTTGGTGTTAAACGTTACATAAATTTAAACTGCGTAACGTGTTTTCCAAACAGTCACGTTTTGTCAAATTTAGCCAATGTAAATACATTACAAAGAAATGATTAATTTTACTAGTTACAAGCTATACGTAATAAACCAGTTAATTCCGAAATCAAACTGAATAGTAACTTGAATTATTAAATTTATTTATAATATGTTAGTTAAGTAGTACTGAATTAACAAATAAACATAAAAAATAAGTATATGAAAAACACGTCCAATGTACTTTAAAGTTGGTTTTATTTAACTTTACTTTTCTAGCTGTTAAAATTCATAGTCGATAAGGAAAACGAATTATTTCCCAAAAGACGGATGTTTGTTTGCGACTAAAATATTTGTAAATTTTCTTACTGTAGAAATACCTTAAATACAACATTCCGTTGACTTTCTAAAAGCACGAGATTTGTATAAATACTTTAAACAAAATTGATCTTCAATATTTATCCATCATTTTACAAATATTACAAGACAAGTGTGTGTATAAAAATAAATCTATTGTAAAAACTTCAAAATAAACGCTTTAGAAAATTAATAAATAAAAAACGTTGTTGAGATTCTTTTAACAATAGAACCTTAACATTTGGTTTTTCATTGTTAAAAAAGAAAGAAGATAAATTATTAACCAATTTGGTCCTTGCAAGATTGAAGTTTCTTTATATTCGAGGTGAATAACAGGAGAAGATCTAAATTGAAAGTCTGTCTTTATCGATATTGCTAACTTATACGAGAGTCTTCGTCAAGATAAAGGGCGAATCCTTTAAAGGCTTCTTTAGCACTAATATTTGGTTTACCAATGCTCTCTTTAAATTTTATGTAAACAATAAATGTTTTATGGATGTTTGCAAAACATTAAAATGTGAAAATGTTTATGTTAGTATTTTAAAAGGAAGATATTAAAAATTAATTTAACATTCATTGGTATCCTTTGTGTTTTACTGGTGTTAATTTTGCTGTCAGTGGTAAATGTTCTCGTAGCTTTACATTTGAGGTTTGCTTTGTGTTAGGTATCTAAGACACTGAAGGTTTCAAGGATGTTGTTAATATAATATCGCCGTCATTAGCTACGTATTGATTACTAGAATTTACTAGCAGTGTTTAAATGTTTTGTGTATATTTTTATTGATAGGTAGTAGAAACATAAACACGTGATGAACATATTGTGAAGTTAATAAAAATTGTTAAATGTGTCTTTAACATTGTTTTTTTATTATTAGTAAAAACACTACTAAAAAAATAAACGTGTTTTTGTAAGAAATGTACATTATTGAGTCAACTGTTTTTTCACGCTTCTTTTATTGCGTTTAATATGTTGATTTATGCTTTTTTACAATTTTTTTAATTTATTTTTATAGTATTTGAAAGCCAATTTTTCTTATACAAAAAAAGTATTAAAATATTACTCGTGCTAATAGTAATAATATTGATCTTTTACTATAAAGTAAATAAATACATATACAAACTTCTAAGTAACATTTTTTTGTAGTTTTTGTATTAAAAAATCGAAACGTACAAATATATAAGTAAAAAGTTCTATATTGTGTTTATTTGACATACCAACAATCATTCTGCGTACTTACATTTACATCAAATTAATTACAATTACATTAAAAAAATCATTTTAGTTTTAACATTCTGTATAAGATCAACAATATTGATATAAGCAAAATGACAGTCGAAGTAATTAACAGGTAAATTACAGAGGATATATTAGACCCTCCAGTTAACCAACACATTGTAATACAAAAAGCAAATGTCCACTCTAGAAAATATATTAATTTTTAAATTGAAAGTTGAGGTATAACGTTATGTATGATTGAATAAGAATGGCGGACAGCAAATCAAGTCTCAAGCTTGCATAATTAAAGCGTTAATATGACACCAAATGTTTGTGATAGCAAAATAAATATACTATGTCGTAAGTCCTAGGATTGACGGCAAAATGTGACAAGAAAACAAAGTTAAGCCTCTCTTTCTAGCACTAGAGAGGTGTAACAACATTTGTAAAAATGAAAACAAATAATTATGTATATTGCAGTGGTGTCACAAATATGAATTAAGTAGTTTAGTAAGTAATATCTGAATTTAGACGTGCGCTAGATTTCCAATCTCACAGATTTAAAGTCAAGTTTTAATCAATCTATAAGTTCTATTAGTTTTCCCATTGTAGCAATACGCTTGACGTACTAGGTATCAAAGAAGGAAACAAACACGGTAATCTCACAAGTTTAAAAAGATTGTCTACGACAAAATTCTAACAGAACAAAAAAGAATTACTTATTAAATACTTGATTTAGTAGAAACGGCAATGAATGTTGAAACGAAGGAAGAAAATTACATTTAATTGCAAAACCTATAGATGCATTTTACCTCATCGACTCTTGCCATAAGCATCGGTTAATTTTGCATTCAAATTTTAATGTAAACTGACTGAATGACGATTGATACCAAAAACTATGCTGCCAACTGAATTTAGAGTGAACAATTTAAAATAATATACTAAGTACTAACAAATTGTAAGACAATTTTGGAGCAAACTTGTTGACCTATTTTTTTTTAAATCTTATAATTTTATTTAATGCTAGCATAAAGCTTTCAGATTTAGTAGAACTGTTCTAACTAATGCTAGATCTTGTAAAACAAATTTACTAATTGCTGTCAAAAATGTACGAAGTGTCTATGATTTCTAAAATATGCAAAAAATATTAAACACCAGTTTTTAGGTAGCGTTAAGAAAAAGCGTGTGAGACAAAAAGAATAGCAATACTTCATAAATAAAATAAAACGCGCGATCTCCAGATTACCCGATGGCTTCTAGCCACAGTAAAAGAAGTGTGTGTAAAAAAGGAAAAATGGGCGTACGTAGTTTAACGCCGAACCCTAGTACACCGTGTCAAGACGTGATTAAAGTTGTTAAACGAAACACGACCTGGATAGGAATTTAATAAAAATAAAAAATTTAAGTGCTACTGATTTACTTTATAAGCAAAGAAAGTAAAATAAACTCACTGGTGACAATAATATGTAATCTTTTTTTTTACAATAAAATATATGAATTTATTAACGTTAAAGAACCCAAAATTCTGAATTTCTCGATTAATATTCAACAACAGTAATAACAAAATTCAAATAATTTACCCAAAGTACACTTTATTTATTAATTTTTTAAAATTTATTAAACTTATGACTACTAATTCTGTGAGTCACTTGAAATTTTTTTGTTTCTTAATCCGAATAGAACAATGGTAAAAACATTACTAAAATTATCGTTTCATTAAAGTTTAACAGAAAAACTTGCGTATCTTTGAGCATTTTTCTTGTACTTTGCCATGGTCGTTGATTGGGCGGCGTCGCAATAAGAAAATAAAAAGGTTTTGCTCCCCAGAAACAAGCAAACAAAGATATGCAAATAAAAGAACGCGTAAGAAAAGCTTTACAATGAAAAGGATAAGAAATTTCATTAATTAATTTAATTACAAAAAAAAACACCTTCCGCTTGTAGAAGAGTTTTCTTTAAAACACAGTCAAATCAAAAGTGAGTTAGCAGCGGACGACTTTCACTTCCTGTTGTTTTTAAATTCTGAGTTTCTGTATTAGGTTAAAAAAACAGAAAATCAAAAATGCATGTATGTCTCGCTCTAACTTATACAGAGCATATTTTGAAAAACATACACGATAATACGCCGAATCAACCGCACGGAAAGCAAATTCAAACAAAGAAATGTGTACACAGCACAATTTCAACAAAATAATTTAGCCACAATTACATAAAGTTTAAATTTAGAGAAAAATCGAAGCAAGAAAAAAAAATTGAATAAAAACTCAACCTCTAATTCTGGTCCATCGTTAACAAATACCATGCTGCTAATCATTAAAACGATTGACGTAAATGCGCTTTTTGTGTTTAGAGTTTAAAATAACAGCTTTTAATCACATTGATGATGTACAATATTTACATAAGGCTAACCTAAAATTTAAGAATAAAAGCAAAAGTAGGTACTTTTTAATTTATTTAGAGGAGTAATTTTTTAATAGCACGTTTCATCACTACATTCACAACTTTTACGCAAGCTACACGTCATTGCTTATCGCCGCCCTCGTAGATGCTGATGATTCTGCTCATTTTTCATCATAAAGGTAATAAATTGTCGTTCATAACCAGAACTAAAACACTTTCTTCAACTTCTGTTGCATTATTTATTTTCTTAGGACGATTAGCTGCCAGCTGCCTTGTGCCGTTTATTTCAGAAGTTTAGGCAAAGACGTTGAACATAATTTAATATTTAATGTTTTTTGGAAGATGACCTAACTCTGGTTTGGCAGTGTGCGACCTATTAGAAAACGAGACGGAGTTAAAGGTTGAAGATAGTTTGGATCAGAGGACATTAAACACAATTGTCAAAAATTTAAAAAAACGTCAATTTACTTAAATAAAGTATGTAATTCCAAGTATGTTAAACGAGCAAACCGTGTCTAAGACTCTTTTTAGATGAAATTATGTGTTTTTATTACTTGTCTTCCGGATCCCACCGAAAGGAGGAAAACAAGGTGGTATGAATTTCAAATAAATTCCTTCATTACCAGCAAAGTTAAAAATGGTATTTTTCATAAAACTATAAAGCTCGTGTAAATAATTTTTGCCACCTACAAGATGGCCACAAAGTGCAATAAATCGTTTCAGAAATGCTATAAAGGCATTGGTAATTAAATCTGTCACCAAATAATGAAACATAGCACCACGACCGTATCTGTCCTGTCCTCTCTGTTCTGTAATAAAACGGCCAGCATAATCAACACCAGACACATAAAATAAGTAAGTAGGTGTAAGTCGTTGCTTAGGCAGGATACCCAATAGTAGTGATAATGGTTTTGTAAATTAGCCAGAATTTCGCTCTAATGATATACAATAATTGCGGAGTACTAGCATAATGTGGTTTTAGATGTTCACAGCGAAATAACATTCAGGTAAAGTGATGATAAGAAGAGAGTAGTATGGGGTGTTTTTCACAGTATGGTAAATCAAAGTTTGTTAATCGACCTACAACACAATGAAGTATGCCTTCAGTATCAGCAAAATAGTTATCTTGCAATTATTTAAAAAAAAAATAGAAGTCAAAAGAAGACTAAGGTCACTAACAAATTATATTCCTTGAATAAGTTTTATTCAGCATATAAATGCTGTCTTTAATTCAGGAGTTGTTAACGCACGGAATGTTCGATTTTCAGCAGAAACTTTGCAATTGTTTATAAACCAAAAAGTATAAACCACCACACAAAATTAATTAAAGTAGATTGATGACTGTAAGAATAGTGTTGATTTGTTTCAGTTCAATAATTTCATCAGTAAGCTGATAGGTTTTATGGTACCAATCAAAAGAGATGTGTAACCAATAAAAACCTTGTCACCAAAGCTAGCAAAATTTTAATTCAGTTAGAGATAAGCCTCAGTATATAACATCTGCGGGATTGTCTTTAAAAAGAACATGTTGCCAGTCATGTAGACACGAATTATCTAAAATGGTTTGCTCTCGATTAGCTGCGAATGTTTTCAAGGTATGAGTTGACGTATGTATCTAATTTAGCACAATGGTAAAATTCTTTTATAAAAATATTGCGTCGATTGTAACAGGATTGCACTGCATAGTTCAAGACAAGGAATGCATTAAAACTTTAAAGAGGTAATTAAAGAAGTTTTAGAAAATGTTTTAAAGTTGTCTATCGCAAGCTGTTTTGAGTGGCTAAAAAAACACAGAAGATATCCCATATGTCACGGTATTTAATTTATATGTTAAAGTTTTCCAAGAATCTAGCGAGGCCAAAATAATACACTGCAACAAAAACTACTCTAAGTTTAGTAGTGGTGCTGTCAGATTTGTGAACACCGTGATGGAGCAAATAATACAAGGGAACTTCGGTTTCAGTTAACCTTGACATATAGCTAACTGATTTATATTCTAGCATAAAACTGGAATACATATTATAAAAATCAGAATCAACATTAAATTTTCTTTAAAGATAACGGAAACGATGGATGGCAATATCCTTAAAGTTTCCAAATTGATCTATAGAACAACGTAGGGAAATGGCTACTATAAATCTACCGTTTTTATCTCGATTTGTAGTAGTAGAATAATAAGCTTTGCAAGCCATTTCTTCAAAACATTCTTTAATTTCCCAAAATTTAGAAAGCGTGTTATGAATGGCGTTAAGTGTAGAAACCGTTGATTTTGAGTTTTTTAAAAGACTGCTGTCCTATTCTACCAGTCAAGTTTTTTTTTGTAGCATAAGAAGATTAGAGCTTAGTTTAATGTGCCCTATTGATATGTTGCCAAAAGCGTTCAGCTCCTAACAGAATTTCTATTTTATATGGCTTACTACAAAGAGCATCAGCTAATTGAATAGATTTAAAAATTTTCAAGCAAAAAACATTGATAAACTATGAAGGAACATAAAAATTAGAATTTATCTTAAAATAAGTTTGGCCGATAACTGATACAAAGAGAAAGGTACTTTTAATAGAGAAGTTTAATTTAAAGCAAAATTTTTTTAAATATAAAACTAGATTGTTAACCGCTGTCAAGTAGACTAACTAACTAACGCGCTTGAAAGAAACGTTTGGGAATGTATATGACTGCTCAAGGTGCCCTGTTGATTATTATTATTGGCTTCATTGACAGAGTTTAAATCCTTAGAAAAATGAAGTAATGAATGATTAAGCCATTGCACATTCCGCAAGAAAGAGATCTACAATATCTCGTGACTAGTTGTTAGACAATGTATACAAAGTTTAAGCTCTTTGGCGCAAACAAGACGTTTAGAAAAATTAAGATTTTTAAATTCACCACATTTCTAAACTTTATGGGAATTTTTACAGTAAATACATGTCTCAGCCGTAAACAAAAAGGATTGTGGGCCATTCAACGTGTTTTTTTAAGAGTTGAGGAAATCCTACTCGTATCCTTTTGAGTTGATCTTGTCAAGAATCGTTTCTGTCTTAAATCAATGCCAATGAGTTATGATATGATATATATTTTATTATTGTTTTATGTTTTATTGTTGTTTTATAATCTTTTAATGCTGTTTGACTTCTCTATATATATAATAATATATTTTATTTATAAATTTCCCTCGGTAAAGAACTTTATTTCGATAATTAAAAACAATACTTTTTATGTAATTAAAGAGAATTCTATATTAAAAAATAAAATAAAAACTTCTCCTGGGTAAAAGTGAACTTCTATAGTACTTAGAATCTGGTTGCCTTGTTTACTTCTTTAAGTTGAACGATTCCTGTCTTAGAGGAGTTTAGACAGATTCTTGAGTTTACAAGTTTATCACTTAACGTTTTAGTGGTTCTTTGTCAAATTTTGGTAATTTGTTTAAATGTTTTGATTTTTGCACTCTCTGACAAAACATAACAAAACGTTGGCAACTTCGGTTACAACGTATAAACCCAAAAAACTATTTTATCTTAGCATCAGCTTTTTATGTTAATTCATTAATCGACTTTTTGCAATATTACACATGATCGTCATTTGATATCACTAGTTTAAACTATTTAACTACATAAAATTAAGTCAAAATAAAAACGTCTTTTAGGTAAAAATGAACTTCTATAAAATTTTAAATCTGGATTGGTTTACAAGTTGGTACTCTGTAGTAACTTTCTTAGATTATTTTTGTATATCTTTGCAACCAGTAAAGTTTAAAGAACAAATTATTGAAATCATTTAAATAATTTTGTTACAAAATTGTATAATTAGTTTTAACGTAAGCTTTAATTTAAAATTATACATACATTTTTGTAGTTTACGTTGCAATCTTTTAACTGGGCTAGCACATTATGTGTACAATTAAAACTTCAATTTCTTGAAAAAATGTTAAACGCACTTTTTTTGGTTTTATAATTTGTGAGATAATTTTACCTTATTTAGTTAAGTGTTACTGTAGATAACCTTATTATAAGTTTACGTCAAAGTTTGGTTATAACAGATTTTACTTCACAATACACAGATTCTAATTGGAATAACTTATGCAATTGTTTGATTTTTTATCTTATTATAGTTTGACTTAATATGTTTTTTTATTGTGAAATCACATACAAAAATATTGCGTATTATGAAATAAGTCTTTTTTTGCACGTTTATTTACTTTGAGATAGTAGTCAAGCGTATGTGCCTTGTGTAAAATCTTTTCGTCTTTTTAAAATTATGTATTTTTATTAGCGTTTTCAATGTAGACTAGTTCTCTTAGACTCACTATTTAGTAAACACGATACGAAATACGTTTAAAAAACGCCAATAAGTCACAATCATAAGCAGCGCAATCTACACTAGCTTCATTAAATTTCCCCGAGTAGCTTTAATGAAGCAGCTAAAAATTAATAATGTATTGATTACATTATAGACAATTATGCACTGTAATTTTGCATATTTGTTGGTTTTAGCTCTTAAGCTTTGAGATATTTTAGTAAAATGTTTTCCACAGCTCGGCGCTACTAAAGATTTAAGAGTTTCCTAAATGCCATGTTAGAATGCGATCATCAAATTAAATTACCGTTAGTATAAGACATCAGTGCGTTTTACTAAATTAACAAAATAAAATTACCTAATTTATTTTAAAAATAAATACACTTTTCCATTGTAAATAATTATTTGGGTAGAAAGCGTTGCCATTAACAATTTACTGGTGTGGATTTTTAATCGTACTTTACGTTGTATTTTACTTACGATTGCAGTACGTTAATTTAATGAAAGAAATATCAAGCAAAACGGTTGTTTTAACAGCATTTTTAAAAACAAAATTATCTCCATATTAATGTTTTATTTGAATGTACCCTGCATATAATCTGCATTAAAACAACATTCTAAATTTATGTAGCAAAAAGGTTACAGAGGTTGATTATAAAAGACGTTTCTAAAAACGTAAATAAATCTATATAATGTCAACTTTTAAAATTTAAATTTTTTTAAAATTTGATTCTGCTGTACATAACAACTAAATATAAAAAAATTACAATCTTATACCGACTATTGGTAACAAAACGAAAAAACTTGTAAGCTTTCCTAGTTGTAAGTAACGTCGATGTTAGAAAAGTTAAATAGACGACAGGTTATGTTTTTGTTACATTACTCATGAACTACGATAATAGACGATGCAGGATTAAAAAAAATAATTTAATTCAAAATCCATTACTCAAAAACAAGTTAGAAGAACAACACATACAAACTATCGGTATTATTTAAAAGTAATAACCAACAACTGTAATTAATAATAGAAATAAACGGTGTAAGAATTATTCTGCAGTGAATTGTGTTTTAAGATCTCGCGTAGATGGAGGGCAGTCAGGCTTTTCGAGTTCTGTGTTCAGAATTCTGGTCTAGTCAGTCTTTCTTGGGAATTCCAAGAGCATACAAGCGACAGTAAACTACCATTTTTAAAAATTTTGTTCGTAAAGTATGATCTTTTAAAAACGAAACCTGGCTTTTCTAGAGTTTAGAAGTGTCTAAGAAAAATAGGAAACACTGGGTGCACTTAATTCACAGCAATCAAACCGATTATAAAAAATGTAGTAATTTATTTGCTGAATTGTTTAAACATCAAAAACGTTTTTTTATTTATTTTTGTATGTCAATAAATTGTATAAATTAAAACTAAAACGTGATATAGAAAAACAAGATACTAATGGGAGTAAAGACCATTTATGCAATAGAGAAGCTAGCAGTATTTTTAAAGTAACATATCTTAATTTTCCAGTTTCCAAAAAAATAACAATCTAACTATTTGCTAAAAATTTACTAAAATTTTTTTTGCGGATATTTTATTGTTGGTAATTAGGTGAATGAATAATTTTATCCGAAAGTTATCATAACAGCGAGGGATTCTAAAAATACAAATTATTTTTAAACTGGTCGTGGTGTGATTAAAAAAGAATTAACATTTTTTCAAACTCTGTCACTAAGTGGGACACCTCTAAGAAGATTTATAGAAACAAATTTTTCTATTCTGTCGATGTTAGAGATAAAGTACGGAACAATTTACCTTAGGCTGATATTCTGGTAAAACGATCATTTGTTCAAAATTTGACGTTATTTCAAGTACAATAACACTAGAAATTTCTGCTGCTTGTAACTGGTACCAAACAAATAAAATTGCAAATTTTGAACATATGGGTTAGAAAAAAAATGATTTACCCCATTTTTCTTTCAATGCGTTTTTATTTTTATGTATTACAATGGAATTAACAATTCACAACTGCTACGATTTGTATGATTATTTTCAGTTGCTTTTTTAAACTTAAAATAGTTTAGAAACCGCATTTAATCTGCTCAAAGTAAATTTTTATATTTTCCATTCGCCTGAGCGAGTTTCAGTGTTTATCTTGAACTTTTTATAGTTATTTATGAGATTTTTTTAATTATTACTTTTGTATTTATCTGCAAAATATTTTATTCAATGATATAAAAGCTACAGGTAGTTGATAAAGCTGATAAACTATTATTAGCTATATATAGCTTTAAAGATTTACGTAGATCTTAGAAAATATTAACAACAACAACAAAATGCAAAAATCGATACAAAAGAAGATTGAGAAAATATATAAAATTAAGAAGTGTCTATATGTTGCCTTTTTTTTCGTTTCAGATGCCTTGCTACAGGAGGTTGCTATAAAACAATCGGTAATTTTTACGGTATGGATTTACAACGGTTGGCATAATAATCAGGAAAGTAAGTAAAACGATTTGGAAAGCGTTACTAACAATATGTTTGCTTTTTCCCACGGAAACGATATGGATGCAATGAGAAAGCGGATATAATGATATACAGAGATTTGCAAATTCTATTGGCAATATTGATGACAAACATGTTTATACAAAATGCTTGCCTAACACAAGAACAGTACATTTGGCTATAAACACAAATTCTCTATACCTATGTAGTTTGCTTGTTATAGTTGGGTCTATACCCAAATTATGAATTTATAATGATTGATATAGGTAGCTATGGAAAATTAGCAATTCTACAATTGTTTATAGGTTTGGTATTTTTTTGCTGTATAACTCATTTCTATATTATTAAACATTCTCGGAGCAAAGCTATTACCAAAAAGAGGACAACAAACGCCTTACGCTTTATTGAAGACGATGGCTTCTAATTCGAACTATTTTCAATGAAACTTTTTTTTAATTCAAGATGAAAAAGTAACTAAAATACAATATAATACCTAGTAGTACCAGAAGTATTGTAAAGCAAAGCTTTTGTCATTTTGGTGCACAAATGGAAGTGTTTTTTAAAACCATTTGAACTAATTGTTGATACGGTGATGTAAAAGCAGATCTATCTTAAAGTAAAAGGAAAACTACATAAATGGAGAAGACAACCAGTTTATATAGGTACGCTCAAACTTTTAAAACTGTTAAACAAACAAAATACAGGAGCAATTTGACAACGTACGCAGTTGAAGAATAGTTTATTTTTTATTTTAATAAATAATGTACTAATAAAGCTAAATAAATAAAAAAAAACAATTTGTAATTTTTTTCAATTATCATATTTCCTCACCATCGTTCTTGCGATTACAAACCAAACTTTTGTTTTCTTTTTACGATTTTTCTAATTATTATTACTTAAATTATATAACAACCTAAAATTACTGTGATACACAAGGTATAATCAAATAAACTATGTACACAACAAACAAAGATTACAAGAAAAACTGCTTTTAAACTTAATTTATATAGATCATCAATCTCTCTTTTTTATTTTAGAGTTTGGTATGTTCAGCTACAACCATTAAGATAGATTTGCAATATACTAGTATTATTTTAAATTATATAGAATTTGGTTTATAGTACTTAGTAATTATAATTTAGTTATTTAAATAATTAAATACAAATAATTTTGTCTCAAAAGTAGGCATTAGACATAGTTTCTGTAAACCTTCGTCTATTGTAACATAGACGATGTTATTGCGTGATTATTTAGAATTATATATAAAAAAAACATTAAAAAAATCAAAATCAGTAAAAAATAAAATCGAATAACAAAATTTAATAAGGTATCTAAATTGATTAAATTACTGCACTGACAGAATTAACAAAATAAAAAAAAAACAAAACGAATTCGTAACAAAACAGATTATTTAACTAAATGTACATTTAATAACACGTAAATAAAACTAATACGATTAAAAATTTGATAAACAAGTAATATTTTCAAATTAATTGTAAACCACACGCTACCAAAAAGGATTTGTCGTACTACCACATATCATTGTCGAGTTTCATTAAAAGCTTTTGTCTCAAAACAAATTTTCTTATATTTTATATAATGGTTTTCCTACTGAATGTTCAAAATCATGATGCAAAATTTTCTAAAAAAGATAACCAAGAAACAAATAAACTGAACACAACGGTTTCCATAGAAAAAAAATGTAGACGTTGGACTATATTGTGCCTAATCTAAATGACTTTAAAATAAACAAAGCTTACTTGGAATTAAAACAATGTTTAATAACAATCTAAATTATAACGATTAAAACGAAATATTTATGACTGGCCTAGATAAAAAAATTAAGATGAATTTAAAAACGTCAATTAATAGAAATCTGTACGTAAACCATCCGTCCGATTTTGATAACTTGTGTTTACGTTATCCCTATCAGAATTTCAAATGAAAAGGTTTGTGGAGCAATAATAAATAAATAAACAAATTTTTTTTGGATTTTTCATTTTTTTGCAAGTTAAAAAAATTAACCACTTTTAAAAAATTTTTTTTGGCGTGATCTTGAGTATACATATAAAAACGGCTCTGAGAAGCAAAAAATGTGTGAAATTTTTGTGTTAATTGTTGTTCAAAAATTAGATCAAATTTTCTAACGGGACTTTTTTCCCGCAAGTGTTAAAAATACATCATAATTTTTTTAAAATTAATATTTAATTCTTAAAAAAATATTTTATGTGACGTACTTCTGAAATAGTCGCGCGGGGGCCTACTTTCAGTGTTCATTTGAAATTATTAGCAATGGAGAATTCTTTTTCAGATTTTGACTATCTCTTATAGTTTCTGATTTATTTGCGATAAACTAAATGCCTTTTTTTTATCTTAATGTTTTTATAACTTTTGCAATTCTTCATCTACGAAAAAGACATTTTAATACATTTTTCTAAACGTCATTGCAAATCCAATGACTTATCGTTTATAATTTTAAGGGTTTATTTAAGAATTAACGCGTTTTTAAACTTCTTTAGACTCATATCACAAAATGAGTAATGACCCTAAACCTGTTCAAACCAAAGTTTTTTGTGTTTCAAATTTTAATTGCATATATTCAAAAATCTAGAAAGAAGTAATTTAATTACAGTGAAATGTAATGTAATGAAATACCACTGCAACTTCACCTAGCGCAAATAAAATTATTATAATAAAAAATTAAAATTAATTGTACTAAAACACATATACTGGTAATTGATAAACATTATATGTTTGGTTTTTGTTCTTAATTGCCTCTTCAGAAGGAAAATTTTTAATTGAACGGAGATATTTGATTTCTATAATGGCAGTGACTTGGATTCCCCTTAAGAAATTGATGTTTGAGATGAGATATAAACTTCAAATCCATTTAAAGCTTTAAAAGTTCTTTTTGTCGAAACTTTTTTTATTATTACACCAACGCGTATGTTTGTTGCTTTTAAATTGACAGTAATAATGCGTACTGTTTATTTAGTTTTTCCGTTATTGCGTAAATTCCAATATATTTAATTCTAAAACAATCTTCGTCTTGTAGCCTGTTTAGTAGAATGATCTGTGAGATGATTTTTGTGTTTGATTTGTGCCTTAATACAGTGGCGCAGCTAGAATTTTGTATCAGGGGGGAGGTTAAAAAACACGAAAATTTATTGAACACAAAACGTAACATACATATAAAGTACATTTAAAAAAATATATACAACAAATAAAATTTTAAATCAGCATCAAATATAAACAAGAAACAATAAAACACAGCAACATAATACATGCAGAAAATAGTTATTTACATACTAAGTGCGGGAAAGTTATGTTCCCGAATGAACGAGTTGGCAGCACGAGCTTGCGAGTGCTGCCTTGAGTGAATTCGGGAACAATCTTCCCGCAAGAAGTTTGTACAATATTTTTTGTACGAATACTATTAAACTTGTCTAATTTATATTTTTATTCATGTATTAATTCTAGAACATAAATATGTATAAACAAAATTTATATGAGTATTAAATCAAATCACCATAAAAATGAAATTTGAGAGTTAGCAAGTTTTTTGTTTTGTTGATTTACGTAATTATTCAATTAAAACTTTTGTCATGACGTGAACAGCGCGTGATTTCTGTCATATATTGTCATTAACTTAAGGGTATAACTTAAGAGCCTACACTACTGTAAGGATTATAGAATCAACAATATTTTCTTAAAAAAATTACTTTACGTAAAGAAAAGGAAATGTAGTTGCTACGTAATTTATTTTTTTTTAAATATTTTTTGTCTCCTGCTGGCAGCTTAGTAAGGATTAACCGCCAAAGGTGTAAACCTGAGTCTTCATAATTTAATTGATTGTTCTTTAAATGGGTCGTTTGTGTTAACTGAATTTTGACCTTTTTAATGATTTCAAATAATAATTTCTATATTTGTAATTAAACTATATGTAAATGAGTTTGAATAGATGTAGTAGTAAAACGAGATTTGATTCATAAATTAAACTAGGCTGATATTGCATACAGAAAAAGGTGTTTCAGTTTCAACAAGTTCATTGTGTGAGTCAGTTAGTGGCGTCACAATTTATAATAAAAATATACGTAAAATAGTTAATCAGCTCTAACACTGTACGGGTTCTGTAATCGTCTGAGCTTCTCATCAAAATCACTGAAATACAATAATATTTTTATTTCAAATAAAATAACAGTTATTATTGCAAGAAATAGATAGTTACATTGTTTTTGTATCTATTCATTAAAAATGCTTAGTTTGTTATAAAGAGATTTTAGAAGTAGGTTAACATAAAAAGTAGCAATTGGGATTAGTTAAAAAATTTTGAGAGCGGTCTTAATTTTTTCAGACAATCCTAATGATTAAAATAAAAAAATATATAAATTATGCATAATACGTAAGTATAGTCGTAATCACAAGAGTGTTAACTTCATATTTTTTTGAGTAGAAAATTAAGCCAACGTTATATCATTTATTTCACTTATAGTAAACCTTTACCCAATCGATTATGTATTACTCCGTACGTTTCATAGCAATGCGTCATATGTAGATGTTTGGTTTCTTCATTTGTTGTCCACCCTAAGTTTCTTTTTTTCGCGTGCATCTAAGGTACATTGTGGTTCACGAAGTTCCATATTTCTTGTGTGCCGCGGGTCTACCAACTCCGGTAACATGCACTCCATATAAAAAGTTATCAATTTTTTTTCCATATTTTCGCAAAAGTCTCGTCTTTTATTAATGTATGAAACCTTTAATGGAAAATCTGATCCAGTCCAAACAGCCAAAATACATCCTTTTCGTCCTGTTACAAAAAGTTGTCCCTGAATTTGGTAGTACCACTGATTTTTTATGTTAACTTCATAAGAATCTAAGTTTTTGTTGTATTTCCAAAACTTGATTTTGCCGTTTTTTATAGCTTCGTCAGGGCAAATTTTATAAGCTGACGAAGGGCATTTTATCTCAACAATGACATCAGTGCCCACTAGCCCATCAGGCGATGCTCCCAAAAAGGAGTGGTCCCGGTGAATGAAAAGGCCACATTGTTGAATTTTGATGTTTTCTTGTATCTGTAGCTGATTTTTAGCTACAAATTCATTGTCTCTTCCATGCTTCAACGAAAATATATTTAAAGATTTTGAGTTATATAGTAAATCTTTCACTAAATTTTTTGTTAAAGTGTCAGGCCGTCGTGTACACACCCTGTAAAATGAAGAAGCAGTTAACAGCTTCCTTCTCTCTTCTAGCCATCTTCCACATCCTGCTTGTAGAACGGTTGCTTTTTCTAGCAGATCTCTTTCTTCATCAGACTTTTTCAATGATTTTAAAAATGTATTCATTTCTACGTTTAGCAGGTCTTCGGAAAGATCCGGCTTCTGACAAGTTTCTCCGTACTCCCCATCTTTCTTTGTCAGTTGTCTTCTTGTTAAACTTTTATTTTTAGGTCGCAATAAATCTTTTCTAGATTTTTTTTGTCTTTGTAGTTCTAGTTCCTTAAGCTGTTTATTAGGGCTAGTACTGCAAAGTGTTCTATGGAATTCAGAGAGAGGGGTCTTAGTATTAAACCTTACTACTGCAGCAGCGCAACGTCCTTGATAAGATCCCCTTAAACTAAAATTTATCCGTTTTCCACCTACATGCTTAGCTACAATACTATTGAAATGTTCGACGACATTGCTGTCAACATCTTCTATCAAACTTCTAGCATTTAGCCAAACCATCTTTAAATGCTGTTCTAATCTAAAGAACAATTTTTCACACAAACGGAATGAATTTATGTGCGATGTTTTCTCATCTTTTCGACGACAAAAATATTCATCACATTTTTCGTGTTCTCCAAAAACGTGGTATAAACTGTTTTGTATGTCTTCTTTCAACAAATTAATTTTAATATTTAGTTCAATGTTTTCTTGGTTTTTTCTATATTTTATGGCACCAGTAATTAAGGAACGTAAACGCAGTATGTTACTTGATATCAGTTTTCTTAGAAATAAAGGGAATCTTGTATCTTGAGACAAAGTTTTCAGTTTGTTACAATAATTCCTTAAAATATGATTCCTGCACTCTATCTTTTCCACACTAATGTTGTTATAGGGGCGACTTTCTAAGATTTTTTTATAAGTACTGTTGTCTCCATCTGCAATTAATTTGGCATACTTCACTCCATACATTTTTTCGCTTTCTTTAAAGCCCTCCACTAATATAGCAGCTTCCATTCCTGTGGATGAACCGTCGTAATTCTTGAAACATGTATGTATTGAAGTGTTTCTTTTTGTACAAACTGCACAATACTTATTTTTTACCCCAAAATATAAAACTTCGCCAAAATTGTTACCAACAATGGCAGCTACACCAGAAAGGGCGCTATAGTTCATTTTGTATGATCTTTTTGACCAACAACCGTCAGCTACTAGTCAGTAGCGGAATACCGTTTTCCTCAACATTTCCAGTTTCTAGCTGAATATACAGCTTCTTTTTTTACAGCTTCCTTCATTGTTCTTGCAGCTGTTCTTTCCCATATGCTATTTACTTTTAAAACTGTTTTTAAATAGGTATTAGAAGTCATGCATGGTATATCCAATGTAGCAAAGAGTTCTTTACTGTTAGCAAAACCAATTCCAATACTTGTTGGGGCAGCTACTGCAGCTATGTTCACATTCATTACACTGTCACTGTCGGCGCTAGTAAATAATTTAAAATTTCCATTGCACATGTTACAATGATAGTTTATAACAGATGTCAATCCCCGTGAAGTTTCCTTAAAAACAATAAAGTTGTTTATACTGCATACAAAGTGAATCCCATGCTCGTTGATTTTTTTCAGTTGCTGTAGGAAAAAAAGTAATATCCACAATTCTTCTTCCCGTCAAAATAACTTCTTCGTGCGGTTTCTAAAAAAACAGTTCATATAAATAGCAGGCAAATAAAAGTGATTAGGCAAGTTATTCTTTTTTTTTAAACTACAGCCATTTCTATACTTACCATATTAGAATTTTCGAAATCTACACTACTCTAAGTATCAGTAGTTACTTTTCTTCGTTGAAAATTGATAACATTTCCTCGCATACGTTTGCGGGAAGTCACTTTACGTTTTTCAGCATTTTGTCTTCCCATAATGTTTTATAAACTATACAATTCTAATAGTTAAAAGGCAATACAAAAATTATCCAAAAATATCAATTACACATAAACACGCAATCCTAAAATACACTCACTTAATTTTAAGTTCGAAATGACGACAGCAAACGCAAATCCTCAGAAATACTATTTAGGTACTTATTTTTTTAACAATGGGTTACAAGTTACAACAATAAACATGTTTTCTAAAAGGATTTTACCTGAAAATGACCCAACTTATTAAGGAAAGAAACAGACGTAACTTGAAATATATATAAATTTTCTAATTCCGCGCCATTATAACCACGTCTGTAATCAATTAATTTGTTGTACTTTTAATTCTTAAAAACAAGCAAAAAAAATGCTATAAATCGTTCGAAATTTTTTTGTAAAATACTTAATTGAAATCCTTCTGCGGCTAATTTTATTAATAGTATTGTTATTAAAAATTGTAAAGAAAAAAATGCTCGAAGGATTCATAGAACAATTGATAAGTAACCTAATTCTGAAACTTTTTTTTTTTTAAATTTATTATTACGACTACTACGATGGCGCGGAATTGCATTGAAATTACTATGAAGTTAACGCGTCGTATCCAACGTAGTGTAGGCTCTTAAATAACTTAAAAATTAAATAAAATAACTTAAAATATGAGTAATAGTGAAAATATTATTGATTGCACACCGCCAGAAGTACGTCAAGACGCTAATAAGGCATTGGTAAATTTACTACCAAGAAATCGAAAGCAAGGTATGAATTGGCATACTCAAAATTTGTCAATTGGGCCCGAACAAAGAAAGTTTCCAATTTTGCTGAAAATGTTTTATTGGCATATTTTCAAACGTATCCTAATAAAAAGTCTTTGTGGGCTACGTATTCAATGTTAAAGGCATGCTTAATTTTACACGACAACGTCAATATTTCCAATTATTCAAAACTAATTGCCTTTTTGAAACGAGAAACGGAGCACTATCAGCCAAAAAAATCTAAGGTTTTAGAAGAAGAGCAAATTGCTAAATTTATAAATGACGCACCCAACAATGATTTTCTTTTAATGAAGGTATAGATACAATACTCATATTATTTACATATTTTTAAATTTTAAAATGTTAGGTTGTTTTAATAATGGGTGTAGCTGGAGCTTGTCGTCGCGAAGAGCTATGTAAAATGGCATTGAAAGATATCGAATTTAAAACTGATATGATATCAGTAACGATACCAGATACCAAAACCTATACCACCCGTCGATTCGTAATTGTAGATCCTAAATGGATTTCTTTGCTGAAAGAATATAAAAATATTAGAGCTAAGTGTAACCAAAACCAGGATAGGTTCTTTTTTACTTACCATAATGGTAAATGTATAAATTCCCCAGTTGGCATAAATACATTTGGGAAAATTCCATCACTAATCGCACCATACCTTAAGCTTGAGAATTCAAAAGAGTATACTGGCCACTGCTTTCGTAAAACCTCGGCCACTATGTTGACAAATCACGGAGATGATTTGGTGACTCTGAAGAGGCATGGAGGTTGGAAATCTTCGACTGTAGCTGAAGGGTACATTGAAGAATCTGTCAGTAGTCGCATAGCTACAGCGCAAAAATTGACTGCGGGTACATCCAGTACAGGTTCAGGCAGTTCCTTTGAAATTCCTGTCATCAATGTAAACGTGCCTCCTGCTTCTGCTACAGCAACGCAGTTCTTGAACATGAAGGAGATTGTTCCAGGAGTCCAAATATCCAATAGCGGAACTTTAAATATAAACAGTATAAATGTTACCATTTGTAATTCAAGCAATCATCGGTGAAATAATTGTTTTATTTTATGTAATTATAATTACTCTAGCTCTGTTGTTTTGTTACAGATTATTAAATATTCCGTTTCTTTGTTCTTAACTTGTTCAAAACATATGAAAATAATAATCTTCTAATATTATTACATTTATTTAAATACTTACATTTTCTGATACGATAATTAAAGGTGATGTTAATTAACTCAACCATTCTACAAACACAATTATTTATCAATTAATTCACTTTTTGTTTAAATAAATATCTTCATTTATTACACAAAACATATGTTTATCACCCATAATTAATTGGTGTTGCCAACTACAAACAACCTTGCCAACTTCATTTATTAAATGCACTAACCTTATTATTTAGAATATCAAATATTATTACAATTTTGCCACTTTATCTTAGTATTTTTACGGGAAGTACACTCCAACAAATCATATTTTCTTATTTTGAATATAGTTTTTAAATTAATACTGTAGAAATGCCAGTGTTTTTTTTTCCATTTTCCCGCACGCTGTTTGACGTTTGGGTGCGGGAAATAAATGTCATTCGGGATTCAGATGTTCCTAATTATGCGTAGAAGGCGGTAAATGGCATCAAACAGTATATGAGTACAAAAAATATTATTTATAATAAAATATCAAGACGACGAGATTGGAGAGCTAAGACATCAAGAACTTCGTTTTGTAGAATAGGAATATCTGGATGTATATACATCAAATAATTTCTTAGAAATTTTAGGGAATAAGACGATAGCCCACAGAAACATTTGGCAACAGATAAAGTTGCCATTATAATTAAAAGTTTCTAAATTGTGAGAAACAAATTTTTATTGCAACTTTCCCAAGCATCAATCCCACTTTGTGGTTTCTTGTTTTATCGTTGTTAAACTGGACCCAAAGTGTAACTTCTACCATGGCACCAGAATCATCCAGTTCATAAAATTCCAAATGTTGTTTGATGGAATTTAAAATTTTTTTAAAGTCTAAACTATTATTATTACATAAAAGTTTTTAGAATGGTTTAACAGTATTTTTGTGACTAATCAATTTTGCATCTATTGCATGTATTGATAGGTCGAGAAACCGTTCAATAATATTCTTCCGGCGATGATCCAAGAACATTATTTCTGTTAGTTTACCGATTAGTTGTTCTAAGTTGTGAAATTTTAATATCAAACTAGTGACAAATCGTTTTGGTCTTCTGATAAAGTTCTGAAAACGACTTCTTGATTTATAGACATTTTTAGCTGACTGAAAAGCTAAACTCAGGTATAAATTTGGAGTCTGTAAGTACTTGCTCAGTGGCAAAGTCAACGAAAAAACAGATTTTACCACAAAAATACACAAAAGAAAGCTATTTATTTTCAAAAATTGCTGGTGCAAGTAATTGAGCCTCGGTTGGCGTTTTTTATCGGTCAATATGTCACTCTAAAAAAACAAGGCTTTTATTATTGGGTTTAGAAAAGAAACGAATGCATTAACGGCGTCATGTCTTTGAATCCATTCAGCAAAACATAATCTTTTTTGTTTTTCTATTTTTGATTTTTCTATAATTTATTAATCTCATTTTCCAGTAAGTAAAGCTCCTATCTCGATCAGGACAGAAGATTCAAGCCTGTAACGAATTCCAGGTTCGTAATCCTTGTTGCCTTGGTGTTCGTGTAACTAACCACAAAGAAAGATGGGTTACCATAAAGAAAAGATAAAACAGGTATAATAACTTTAATTTAGTGGTGTGGAGTATTAACAACTATAATTCAGTAACGTAGAATATTAAT
The DNA here is from genome assembly GCA_035610365.1 of Aquatica leii. NCBI lineage: Eukaryota > Metazoa > Arthropoda > Insecta > Coleoptera > Lampyridae > Aquatica > Aquatica leii. The sequence continues at coordinate 71,204,908 of CM069435.1, forward strand.
AGGGATAATTCAACGAGTATTAACAAGTATAATTTGGTAACGTATATTATTTATAAATATCATTCAATAATGTAGAGTATTAACAAGTATAATTTAGTAACGTCTAGTCTCAATAACTATAATTCATTAAAGTAGAAAATTAGTAATGATAATTCAGAAATTTTTATGATACATTCTAAGTACATAAATGAAGGAAGGGTCAGCAACCCACAATACATAAGTACACCTCGGGTGTCGATAAACGAAGAAAATTTCCCATTAACTAACGAAGGTTTACAGCATGCAATATCACAGAATTAGATACTGACGATACCTAAATGGTATTAAAACTATTGCAATTGCGTATATCAAATAAATTAAATTTCGTGAGTGACCTTCTTTGACAGCGACATAATAAGCAAAAAAAGAACTTACCAATTCAGCACTTCCCCGAAGAAAAAGTTTTCCTTGTTGAGTAGCCTCAAATAGTATGAATGTAAGTCGTGTCAACGCAATGACTCACGAAAGTCGAAGTCTACAAAATTATTAATAAAAGAAATTAGATATAAAAACCCGATATATCGAATGCTGTTTCTCCTAATTATTAAGAGATGAGTATCGCAATCGACTGATGTCTAAGAAGTAACAGTCCTTTTCGGTGTGGATAATAGGCCTTTAATTATTTATCGATGTTCATTCCTCCTTGTACTTAATTAATTAAATCGGAACATGTGGCCAAAGCGTGGCTGAACGGCTATCAAATTAAGAAAGGAATTACAAAGGAATCCTAACAAAACGGATGTAAATATCTTACCCTGTGACCAATAAATTATGTGAAATACGTAATAAATTTATAATTTCATTTCCATCACAGTTGATGTACTATTAAATCTTTGGATTAATACTAATTCAGACGACACAGGCCCTTATAGGTAGTTGACGGCTTGAAAATGAATTCCGCAACATGTCAGTAACCAGAAAGGTCAGCAGAGGGCGTCAAAACCGGAATCTAATTTTAATGCAATATACAGGGTATTACGTTATGAAAATTTTGTACGCAACATGTTTTAATTATGGATTGTACCTAAGAAATAACTCTATTGGAAACTAAAACTCTGCAATTAATGGTGCTATTATAGTACTGCTATACATGGAAACTTGCAGAAGCAGAAAATAGCAGTGTTATTCTGAGCAGAAGAATCCAGTTTTGTTTTTTTTTATTAAATATGTATCCACTAATCCTCACAACTTACTTCGAAAGTCTGTAAATGGGTAAATTACAAAACACACTGTCGGTTACACCGCTACCGGCTAGCAGTTACTGAAAACTGAAATGTGCAACTGTGCTCTTTCCCTTTAAGTGGCAATGGTCGGCGCCGTGTGGGTGTGGCGCTTTTTACCAAGATTTAAACCCGTCTTACATCGTTCTACATGTATTTAGAAAAACCAAAGATTTTGACATGATATTTCTACACGTACTGTTATATCAAATTTTACACGTAGATAGAACATGTTCTAATTTTTAAAGGCCATTTGCGTGTATTTTCAATTAAAAAGTTTTTCTCCATTTTTTCTCCATTTTTGTAAAGCTGTTTTGCTTATTAGTTTTCGTCTAAGTTTATACATAATAGTTTTGTGTTTTATAATAACATAATAAGCATCGTTATTTCTGTTATTGTTATATTTCAAATATGTAATACAGTTACAACCAAAATGTTTATTGTTTATTAATGTTGATGTTTAATATTATAATATTCACAAGTTTATACCAAAACTGCTTAAAAACTCCATTTTTAAAATTTAATTTTTATAAAATCTGTACTGTGTAAAACAGAAATATCGACATCTTCCAGTAGACTCCTACCAAAGCTCCTACTATGATTAGAAATTGAAGATAAAATTTTGTTCAATTGACTTAGTAGTTGAGCATGAGATTTTAGACTTTGAATGTACAAACAGTTATCAATATCTTTCTTAAGCAATTTTATGAAATTTATATCTTTGTTTTTTTTGTAGAAACCAGCGAAAACTACTAACTAAAATATAAATATACAATTTGTATCATAATGGTGGCAAATACCTATGATTTTATGTAATTTAATGGGATAATCTTCATTTGTTGTTAGCGACTTCAACTTACTGCAGTAATTCCACGATAAATAATTTTAGCATTCTAATTTTTCTACTGTCAATGTACTGTATGGGCGAGATTGCAATATTTTATAATATGTGCTACTGTTACTATTAGCTATTATACTTTCACTTAATTTAACACTTTCGGAAGTACTTTCAGCTTCCATCACAGTTGAACTCTTCATATAATTTTTATAACATATAACTTGCTACAGATAGAACAAAAAGTGTTTTTTACTATTATAAATAGATCTTATCTTGTATGTTGTTCAACTATTGCAGCAGCTCCAGATAACTCTTTGTAGTTCGTACGATATGATCTTTTCGACCAACATCCATCAGCAATTACAGTTACTAACGGTGTACCATCTTTATCAACTTGTCCAATAGATAAAGCATATTCTGCTTCCTCTGCTGCTGCTTCAGCCATCAATTTAGTGACAGTGGCTTCACACCTATCACAAACTTTATTTTGACATTTTGCATATAATTTGTCAGACGTATAGGAGATGTTCATTACAGAAAAAAGTTCCTCTTTGTTAAAAAATTCCGTACCAATTCTCATTGCACTTTCCACACAATTCATATTTAAGTTTTTATTTCGGTATTGTAAACAACATATTGCACTGCATGTGGAAGGTAGATATCAATCCTACAGTTGCTTCTTTCATAATATTTTTATATTTATTCTATTTATATTTAATAAGTTATTACAACAATTAAATTGTAAGTCTATTATTCGTATGCCTTTAATGTCAACTATATCCGTAGTTGTATTAAAAAAATTCTAAGATTAGAAATAATTTCAAGTATTCATATTGGAATTTATAAAATATTTTACTTTAAGACAAGTAGTAGCTGAATATAAAAAGAACCGTACTAGGCTATTTGGTGATTGGTATAGTATTATTTTGGACAAAAAAAAAACGTTGCCAATACAAAAGCAGCAACCTGGGAAATTTCTATTTTAGCTTTGAAAAATGTTAGTGAAAAAGTTTGAAAAAGTTTAAATAAAAGCTGTTTCGTCAATTTAAAAAAAATTGATATTTGCATTTACACAACAAAACCTGCCGGCCAAAAAATGTTTTTTAAAATGACATCATATTTTAATTGTCTGCTAAAAAGAACAAACAGCTTTCTTGATAAAAAAATAATTTTTTTTACACGATTTTCTGACTGTCAAAGTAGTAAAAAATTTTTTTAAACGACATTTGGTTTTAAGTATAACTAGTGATAACAGGAAAGTTTGTTACAATATTATTGAAAATGACCATAAATAAACACAAAAATTGATTTATAAAAAATTTAAGATATGAGAATGTCTCGGTTAAATCAGTTCTGTTTAACGGTTTTTAAAATGGAACATAGTGAAACGTTCGAGAAATTATTCTCAAGTTCAGAGATTTCACGAAGTTGTTATCTATTTTTCAGAACGTTTCCCAAAAGATATGGAACATTCGCGAAGGATTTCCAGAATGTGTATAAATGCGGTTCAAACAAATCAGAAGTCAGTTATTTCCCGTAATTCGAAGACGGCAGTGTTAAAAAGATTATTCAAGTCTAAATAAATAAGTGATTAACGCGTGTGCGCTAAATCTACTATGTATAACCTTGTACGTGACTTTAGTGTAAACAAACAATAAGGTCAAAAAGTTATTCGTGGACTTTAGCTTAGTGTAAGTGCGATATAAATTAGTGTAAGTGTTTTTATTAAATATCCTTAGATTTAATTATTTCGGTTAGTTATAAACGTGTACATATTTTTAGTATAAATAAATTAGTTAGTTTTAATATTAAAAACGCAACAATATAAAAACGAATGTAAATATTTAATTTGAAAAACATTTTTTACACACTCGTTAATTATAAATTATTTTTCGAGCTTTCTACTACTCTTTCCACGATTTTTTTTGTAGATGACACTCTTATTCTTGCTTTGTTTGCTTTTTTCCCATATCTCTAATTTTTAATAACAAATATTAAAAAAAATTTAAAAAAGGACACAAGGAGAAATAGTGTTCCAATGAATGGAAGCGATACATTTTGCCTTGTAAAACTATGAAAAATACGCGATTTGCTCATTAGGTGACTTAATATAGATGCAATATTTATTGTACTACATTAACGACTTTGTACATAAACATTATACAAGAATTATATTCGATTTGGTTAAGCATTTTTTTAAATACAGTCATTAGAAATAAAATGGCGCACTTTTTTCGAACTTTACTACCGATTTTAAGTAAAAAATTAAAATTATTTTAATTTTTGATCTGACCGAATTGTGGAAGACAGAATACTTTTTAAAATAAAAAATTTGAAAAAAAACGCTAAAGATTAAAGAACACAGAGCAAGCAAATCGATGTCATTTTTATTGTACAGATTTCTCTTAATGTACTAACATGTTTCTAATAAATGCGAACTGATTGTTAATAAATAAAACAAAACAAACCACCTGGGCTTTTTCGCAAGTATACGTACGAAAATCACATCAACGTTACAATTTATAGACTTTTTCTACATTTTTCTACCGCACGTATTTCCGCTTATGAACAAAATTGGTGAGTTAAGTTTATATTATGATTTACTAATTATTTTTTATTATAAAGTTCATTTGCAAAGAGCAGAGTCGGAATCTTTTTTTTTTAATTTTTTTATTCACACAAATAAGAACTCACTAAAACGACGAGCAGAATTAAACCTTGTTTTTTGTAATCTACAAATTATTGTGTATTATTGAGTGTACTGACAATTAAAATGTATTTGATATTAATTTTAATATAATAATATATTAATAAAACTAAAATTTAACATTTACAATGTTTCATCAGATTAGTTATACGTTAGACAGTATAAGCTTAAATTTAATTTAAAACATAGCGTATCTAGAAATGTAAATAAAATTTTGTAAACACTTTTACACCCTACGGGTAAGAAACGTTTTGATATGGTGACGCTATTCAAATTTCATTTTACAAACAGCTTTTAAAAAATACCAAATATAAACAACTTTTAATAAAAATAAAACAAAAACTATTATTTTATATACTGCTATTCTATTTTTTTACTTTAAAGGAGCACGTTTTAAAGTTTTTTTGAATAATTGTAAATTAATTTTCCATAGTTTTATTCTAATATTTAGACATGTTTGTAAAATAAAACATTTTTTTCATTTATTGTGATGTTCTGGTTAAGTTGTAGGTTGTTAACTTTTTTAAATTAACAGTGTTTGTTGATATTATACTTTTATTCTTAAAGAAATATAGTTAATATTTATTTAAGTATTAACAGACTTTGAACAATTTGAAATGTTTATTTTATGATATGTTTGTTACATTAATCCTGCGATTGTGTAATACTGCTATTCTCTGTTTTTAATTTTTTAATTGTTATGCTAGTTTTTTAGAAATAATTTAAGAGTTGTTTTTCAACATTTTTAAGTATTTTAGTGTACTGTAACCAAAACATATTATAGAAGGCACAATAATATAACACCTTATAAAAATCGAGAACAATGCGACATTACTTACGTTTAGTTTAATAAATTCAGAGGGGAACAACATGAAATCAAATTAATTGCGCTGTTAAAGACAATCGGTTCTAGATAATGACCAGCTGCAAAAGATAGAATTTAATTAACGTTGAACTATGTAAGAAATGAGCACAAAACTTACTAGCTAATTATTAATTGTTTTCTAGATGCAAATAAAAAAATCAGCAAAATTTATGTCAGTATTTCTCAAGTTTAATTGTAAGCTACAATAAGAAAATGCTTCTATTTTAACTTTGTAGCAGTTGTGTATTTTTGTATTATCATTTTAGTTTTGTTTACTTTTCATTAATAAACACAAATTTTGCTATAAAAACGTGTTTCTTAAAGACAATTTTCATTAATACTAAAGATTCTTTAATAAAAATAGCAGCTTCGCCAAATTTTCAGTTTTAAATAAATCAATTTAATATATTTTTATGCTGCTTTTATTGAAAACACTAACATTTGTTGTTAGTTTACTTACGTAAGTGTGTCTGGTAGAAACTCTGTTTACAAGTGTGGTAAAGTCCAGTATCTTCTATGTATTTTGAGGTATTAAAATAAAAATTAAAAAAACTGTATCTAATTCTAAATTTTATAATTTAAAATTAATTACAATGTTATAGGGTGTTTCATAACGGCGTGCCACATCAAAGATGTATTTTTTTAATCAAAACACCTTGTTTTAGACATAAAACTGTCACCATAAAACATATTAAAATACGTTTCGGGTAAATGGTGTATTATTTATTTAGAATAATATAAATGCGAGCTTTCGAACTTGGTCTAAATTATTATATTATTCTAAATAAAAAATACACCATTTACCCTAAAAATATTTTAATATGAAACACCTTGTATTTTACTTAAAATTTGAAATCCGCTTTTGCTTCGTTATAAAAATATAAAATTGTAAGGTGTTATACAGGGTATTTAAAAAGAAATAACCAATGTTTTAGAAAAAAATTTAACAAGTTTAACGCATTGTATAATTTATAGAAAGTACAAAAATCATTGTCAAGATTTTTAAAAAAGATTGATTTTGCTAATATTCATTATATATTGATCACAGGGTGACTACTGTTGAATTAAGAGGTGTTTATTTATTTAAGACATATTTGCCACTCTTGATCGTTCATGTTATGAATTATTGTGCCGCAGTTTTCATATAAATTTTGAGTAAAAACCAATTTTTAGGGCTGTACTCTGAGCAACTTTAATCATAATTAATACAGTCCACTGAAGATATGAATACGAGTACTACTTAGTGATTTTCTATGAAGTTCTACATTTATTATTATTCTAAGTTTATAATAAGTTGAAATAAACAAGTTGTCTCAAAAAAAAATTAACAAATGAAATAAAAAAATGGTTGTTGTTGTAAAAACTTGTCAAAAATGTTTATTGTTTTTTATAATACAAAATAGTTTACAGTGATTGTGTACCTGTTTTCAATAAAACGTTTCACACAAAACATGTTCGATTTCGAGCCAGATAAATATTGGGTTGAAAATACAAGGATCATTGTCACAGGTGCACAAGGAACATCTCACAAGTTACTCAAGTTGCGTCATCAATAGAAAAAATTATCAGACAAGGGTTGTTACGACACAATTTGAATGTGGAATTCAATAAAGGTTGCTGCAAGTGCAAGAATTGAAGGTGCTAAATACAGGTTTGAACATTTATTTATTAACGTATTAAAGGTAAAGACATTTATGTTTGGATGGTAAAAGGACATTTACTTCACAATTGCTGAGTTTATGCGTGTGCATTCTCACAATTGAGTGTTTGTGTTTGTTAAAGTGTTACATTAACTCGCTTTGAAAAATTAACAATTTAAGGTTGTTTGACAAAAAGCGCAAGTGCTACAACAATAGCTATTTGAAAATAGATATTGGTTAACGGAAAGGAAGTTTCTTATTTGTATAAAAAGTCATTAAGGGTATTTTTACAAATTGTGCATTTTTACTACACGTTTAACAAAATGGCTAATATACAAGTTATGGTACAAAAACGAGGTAGAATTAAGACAAAAATTAGTAAGATTGAAAATTATGTAAAACTAAACGAAAACAATTTAACAATTGATGTTAACAAACATATGTTAGTTAAGTCTTACGAAGATTATGAATGTATTCAGGATCAATTAGAGGAACAGGCTGATGCCGAGGAAAATGACCGGGTAGTAGTCGAACAGCAGTATATTTCAGTGCACAGTAAATTAAAAACAATAATTCATAATAGGGTAATTTCTAGTGGCGTCGAGTCAGGTGCGTCAAGAACGGGTTTAATAAGCGCAGTTGCACACTCAACAACCCCCTCCTCTCAGGTTAAATTACCTAATATTAACATTCTCATATATTCAGGGAAATATGAGGATTATAGATCTTTTATTGAGCTTTTTACGTCATTAATACATGTTAATGGTCATTTGAGCAAAGTTCAAAAATTTTTATATTTAAAGTCTGTTTTAAAAGATCAACCCTTATTAATCGTAAAAGATTTGCAGATAACCGATGCAAACTACGACGTTGCTCTGGATTTATTGAAAAAAAGATATGATAACAAACTTGTCACAATAAATTGTCACATTTGCGTATTAATGGAGGTTCAAATAACTAAGGGTAACCCAGTTGCTTTAAGAAATTTTATTGTCAAAATAAAGCAAAACTACAATGCTTTGGTTGCACTAGGTGTACCTGCAAAGCAGTGGGATCTTATTTTAGTATACATGATGTCTTCAAAATTAGATGTTAATACACATAAAGCATATGAATTAGAAAGAGACCCACAGGCACTACCAAAGATGAATATTTATACTCGGTCATGCTAAAGAAATTGAACAAGCCACTGATTCAATGACAAGTAATAGGTATTATCTTCCTCACCATTGTGTAATTCGTGAAGATAAACTTACGACAAAATATCGTGTTGTTTTTAATGCGTCTATGAAAACCACTTTGGGGTTAAGTTTGAACGACGTCATGCTTAAAGGGAGTCGGGTTCAGCCAGACTTATTTGATATTATTGCTAGATATAGGACTTACCGGTACGTTATAACAAGCGATATACAAGAAATGTATAGGTGTATTAAGATTCATTCAGATGATCGATTTTTACAAAACATAATTTGGAGAGATGACCCAGCTGGCCCCTTACGCCATATTGAGCTTTAAACGGTAACATATGGAACTAACTGTGCTCCATTTCTTGCCACTAGAACCTTGGTGGAGTTGGCTAATAGAAATAAATTTACCTTTCCGTTAGCGGCTGAAACTTTACTAAAACAAACGTACGTAGACGACGTGTTAGGTGGAGCAAATACTTTGGAACAGTTATATCAACTTCAAAGGGAGTTAAAGGAACTTATAAAGCCTGCAGGATTCAACTTGCATAAATGGAATTCAAATGACAAAACGCTAGTTTCTTCTTTACAATCCGAAAGTTCTGAGGTTTTAGGTGTATCATGGAATCCCGTTTTCGATTCGTTTCTGATATGTGTACCAGATTTAGTCAAAAAAAAAGACTTTCACAAAACGTGAAGTTTTAGGTATAATTGCGCAGATATTTGATCCTATGGGTTTTATAGGTCCAGTGATTATTGTAGCAAAGATAATTATGCAAAGGTTATGAGCATTAAAAATAGAATGGGATAAATTTGTAAAGGAGGATTTTTTGGTAGAATGGCTTAAATTTTACAACCATTTGCCTCGATTAAGAGACCTCAAAATCGCACGTTGGATTTTTATTACAGGAAAGATTCAAAGTATTCAGTTGATAGGATTTTCAAACGCTTCTATGCAAGCGTACGGTGCATGCTTGTACATATGTGAGAACGTTGTATGAAGGCAATAAGGTTACATATAATCTTGTTTACTCAAAATCTAGAGTTGCTCTACTCAAGACGGTGTCGTTGCCAAGATTGAAACTGTGCGGGTATTTCGTCTGTGCAACAAGTTTAAAGCTTGCATGAATTTTACTTTCAATAAGGTTGTTTTGTTTACGGATTCGCAAATAGTACTTGCTTGGTTGGACAACGTTTGTAGCCAACCGAGTGTCGGAAGTTCAAGAGTTATCCGTTAATGTGAAGTGAAAACGTGTCGTTTGAGTTGAATACTGCGGACTACATCTTTCGCGGTCTGGATCCTGGTACTATAATAAATTGTAAACCGTGGTAGGAAAGTCCACAGTTTTTATCAAATTTTTCATGGAATGTAACTTCAGAAAGTAATAGTAAATTGGAAATTAATTCTTTGCCTGAACAAAAACAGGTATCGCATGTTCACGCCAAAACAGAAGTCAATTCCTCGGTTTTACTTAGGTTTTCGTCGTTTGTCAGAATGCAAAGATCCATTGCGTTTATGTTTAGATTTGTTAATAATTCAAAAAAGAATTCTTTAAAGGTTTATGGTTCTCTCTTAGTAGAGGAACTAGAACAAACTTTGGCTCAAATGTTTAAGGTCATTCAACTTGAACATTTTCATAAAGAAATCTCATGTTTACAGAATGCTAAGCCATTAGCAAAAAAGAGTTCGCTGGTATCTTTAAATCCATTTCTTGATTCAAAAGGATTATTAAGGGTTGGCGGACGTTTAATAAATGCGCCGTTGTCATTTAATAGTAAACACCCAATTGTTTTGCCTACAAATTGTCATGTAACTGAGTTGTTGATCGAACATGAACTTGGGTCATGCAGGTTCTGGTTCTGTACTTAATAGTTTATGACGTGTTTGGCCTATTCATGCTTTAAGACGCATTATAAGTGTACTAATGAACTGTATTAAATGTCATCGATTTAAAGCAATTGTGTCCAAACAGTTAATGGGAAGTTTGCCCGTAGAGCGAACCTAATTACCCATCTACAAAATACTATTCTCTTCTTAAAATCATTATTACTTAATTCTCGGTTCAATTGAATGTGGTAAGAGTGCATTTTGTGTTTATAAAGAATTCTTTGCACAGAGTAGTAACCACGTTCTTGTTCTTTGCAAATACTTTTTACATTTCTATGTGGGTTTTCCGTAATTGCTAACTACACAATCGTTTTGCTTTTCTTTGTTAAAGAGAATTTTCTCGTAACTTGATGACAAGCGACTAACTCAGTATGGTTTGGTTAGTAGATCGTAGCTCTCGGTGTGCTAATCATTAAACAAGTTAAAAAATTGCCAACACGGTAGAAGCTAGTAATGAAAGATACCGTTTAAATTTATCAATCACTGAAACAAAGCATATGAAAAAATACTAGTTATATCGACAAATATATTTATTTTTAACAACAAAAGAAATAGATATGAAAAAAATTTAAGCACAAGTCCTGGAGGGTAAGCAACACTCCACACATACAGTTACCGTAGTTCAGTATAACAAAATTAGGTAAGACGTAAACTCAGAATTGAACGTCGATTTAATGCGAAACTAGCAAATTCGCATCCCGAAGCAAATAGCAAGAAAAAAAGTGCTCACATTTATCTAAAACATGCAAATAGCTATCTGCATGCAACAATAATTTCCTAAACAAGACTTAGGTAATGATTAGATAAAGAATCGTATCAGAAGTAAGTTACTTGTCGACAAACAATGAATCGTCGTAATGAAATGCGTCAAACGTCCGAATGGTTTTTACTATTCATATTGCAGGTTTGTCTCCAAGGTTAGTCGGACATCACATGAAATATATGAAATTGGTTTGTCCGCAGATTATGTTTTGAAGTGGTTAAATTAACCAATTTAGTACGTGCTTCTAGTGCCAACACGTGGCGGTATCCCAAGCTGCTATTACTATTACAAAAAAAATCAAAGTAAATCTCAAAAATATTAATCAATACTTACCACAGAAAATCTTTTACAAAAGCAGTAATACTACACACATTTATAACATGGATGAGTGTAAAAATTTAGAAGTGAATACTTCGCTGGGCACTTACGTTAGATCATATGCGAAGCGTACCACAATCAGCGGAAAAATGTTTTTTTTTCTTGGAAAATTGTAGTTGTCAAAAAGCAACCACTTGACAGCGCATCGCTCTGAATGTAACAAAAGTGGGTAAAACTTATACGGCACGAAAATCGCACCAAAACACTTTTAACATAACAAACTGAACCAGTGCGGTTAAACCGATCCATTAATACTTCAAACGTTACTGTTGTAAGTTGCCTCTCAGGAAACCGTTTATGATAAATTCTTACCGATAGCAATGCATTTTTATTGCATTCTCCTAATATCCAGATCATATCTACTATTTCAACACGAGTAAAAATCATCTTTGTCTTAGTTTAGATAATAACTGTACTATATTATTGAATTAACAAACAATAATGGTACATTGTCAGTTTTTTTTACAAATAAATCATAGCCAATTAACAATTTGTGAACGTTTACATACATAATTAATACTTTGCATAGAAAAATACAAATATCTCAAAAATTAATAATTTTCACAAACTGCAAATGACAATTGCAGTGGTGGCTTGTGAGGTCGAGTTAAGGTGAGCTGCATTTCTTAAAATGCTTGTAAGTAATGTAAACGTTTTCAGATATCAATATGGCATTACGTAGGTAACTACGAAAATGTTTTGACTCTATCGGCTCCATTGGAATAAAACAATAAACGTGGAAAACAAAACAAGGCATTTATCGCATCACATCCACATACTTACTTATAATAACAATGCTTTCTGATAATTATATAAAATACGGAGTGAGCCATTTAAAAACATTGAGAATGTAATGTGCTTGCGTTTTGACTCAGCCTGTGATCGATATAATAAATATTAACAAAATCAATTTTTTTTATAAATTTTGACAATAATTAAAAAATTTTGACTGCGATAGATCATTGTTCTTATACTTCCTTTAAATTATACAGGGTGTAACAGGTATAACTAATAATCTCGAAATGGCAGATAGCTGTAATGATTGTTACAAGCTTTAGGTCTTACGAACCTTGCACGGCCAACTCATACAGTCGGAGGTAGGGGAGGTTCAAGGAAATTATACCTAAGGGCGCCAGATCAATCCTAATTAACACTTCTGCCTCGATCACGACAGACGGTCCAAACTTGTAACTAATTTTTAGGTTCTGTTACAAGTTTTGTTGGTTTTACGAACCTGCACGGCCAACTCTCAATCGTCGGAGAGAGGGGGGTTCCTAGATACATAAATTGAAGAGATATATAAGGGCGCCAGAGCTTCCCCAAAGTCACGTCTGCCTGCTCACAACAGAATGGGAATAAACTTGCAACTAGATGTTAGGTTCGTAATTCCTCTACTCAGCTGTTCGAGTAGTCAGAAACAATTAGTTAATACGATAGTCATAGGAAACAGGTATATTGTCATAAAAGAATATTTAACCACAATAACAATTTTAATGTAGAAATCGCTAAGGTTTATCACAGAATATAATGGCGTTTAAATACAAAGAAAATGCCAGTAGCATAGGCAACACACCGTACATAAGTACACTACCATAAGAATCTATAGCGAAGAATAGTTTGTAATAAATAAGTTTACATAAATTAGTAGAATAGCATTATTGACAATCAAATACAGATATAAGACAGTATTACGCTAATGTTAATTTATCCTAACACAGCGTATAAACTTAATATAGCATCAACGGTTAGCAATCGGTAATACACAGCATGCACAACTTGGCATAAGTAGAATTTATTACTTAACTCGTAAACAACGATAGTGATAATTATAGAATCAATAACAAAAGTCTCGTGAGTGACCCGTTTGACCACGTAATAAAACAAATAAGATCACTTACCAATAAATACAGGCGTTTCCTTTGGTGTGAAGAACGTACGTTCCCCCGACACACAACCTGCAAACACTTTGAATCGCAAACCGTGTCAAGCTAATGTCTCACGAAATCACATCTATAACAATTATTAATTAAGATACAAACCAACATAAAGAATATAAACCGGTTGTTATATGCTGTGGTACCCCTTTTTCGTTGAGTTAATTAGTTATAACCATGTCTTATAAAGAAAAAGTTAGTATCGCCCCATATAAATATGTGTCGAGGTTCATCCCTCCGGAAAGTGGTATCGAATACAGAATAGCGCTGGAACACAAATAGGTGGTGAACACGAACACGGCGTATCAGCCACGTGTAGTTTAAGTATGCCCAAGATGCTTCCTTAAGGCCCCAATTGTGCGGCTTGCAGTCGCCTTCTGTTAGCGCTCGAGTCCGGCAACGTGATGCCTTAGTTAATAATAGTAACGATATCCATTTATCGAGAATCTAACGGTTTTAACATGAAGGTACGCAAATGGCTGTCAAAGGAAAACGAATTACACACGAGTTTATATTAAAAGATGACTTTAGCTCACCCTGTAACGTCTTAACGAAATTAAGAAATTAAATAATTATAAATGGTTTTCCATTATTTCCCCGATGGTAACGGATAATATTAATCTTCGTTAATTACAGGCCATCACATATTCCACATGTCACGACTTTCTACCAAATGACATCTCATGCGCAAAGAATAGTTAGCGGTTGTCAAAACTCGAATCTAATTTCACGTCGAAAACCCATAGGCGTACCTAATGACGATTTCAACCGTAACAACAAAGGCGTACGTAATGAAAATTACCGTAACAGTTCGTAATCCTTGTTACTCTGGTGTTCGGGTAACCACAATTTAAAAGAGAGAGGTATGTTACCATAAAAGAAAGATTAACAAGTATAACAACTTTAATGTAGTAACGTAGAAGATGAACAGGAGTATATTTAATTTCTCAATTCATAAATGCTAGAAAGAATAACAAGTATAATTAACAGGTATAGAAACTTTAATTTAGCAACGTAGAAGATTAACAGGAATATGTTTAGTTTCTTAATTCATAAATGCTAGAGCGACTAACAGGTATGATTGACAGGTGTAGAAACTTTAACTTAGCAACGTAAAAGATTAACAGGAGAATGTTTAATTCCTCAATTCATGAATGCCAGACATATCGGCAACACACCATACATAGGTTAAGTTATATCGAAATAGCGAAGAAAATTTCGTAATTAATATTGTCTGTCCACAGCATGCGATACACTCTAAATGATAATTGAAATTACCTTATTGGTATTTAAACAGTAAACGTAATTACGGACATTAACATTAATCAAAATTCCGTGAGTGACTTTTATGACAGCGAAAAAAATACTCAAACAAACTTACCCAAAATCCAGTGTTTACTTGCGCGAAGAAAACATTTTCCCCGTTAGCAGCCTGGAATAGATATTGAATAGCAAATCGTGTCACACAATAACTCACGAAGATAGGAAGCTACAAAATCATTAATAATAATAAATTAAATGCGATATAAGAACCCCCCACAAAACCAAATAGGTTCCATAATAATGCTTTTAGAAGCATAGAGGCAGTATTGATATTACTGAAAGCCTTCCTGTAGCAGTAGAATGGTTTATGTTTAGAGATAGGTTTTGACACTCCAGTAGAATGCTGTACAGTTAGTGCTTATAGAGTTCTATTAGACGTTGTACAAAAGCAGGCCAAAGGTAGAAGTTTTCACGTTCCATTAGAATGCTTTAAAATAGTGCCAATGTAGTACTTTCCTATGTTGTAGAATAGCATGACAAAGTTAACGACTAAAAGGTAATTGATTTGCATGCTTTTACAGGGTTTTAATAGCATACCATAAGAAACACAAAAAGCATGAAATGATTAGTTTTAAGTCATTTTTTATTAAGAAATTTGTACAGTATCTTTGTCTAAACTATAATAATTTTTAATCGATGGTTTGCGAATTTGTAGTTTGGCTGCATCATCCTAATTATTTCATTTTTAATCTCGCTTTGCCATGACGTAGCCATTGGAACACCTCATTAATAACATCTATAGGAACTCCTTTGAATCAACTTTGGGTTAACTCTATAACAAAATTATGCGATTAATTATTTTTATTATTTATTATCAGTCGCATGCATTTTCACTAGATTCATATCAAAAATATGTTTCTTTTTATGAATAAAATAAATTTTTATTACAATGCTTTAAGTTTAAGTCACAGGTTAGCCACCCCTGTTCTAAAAAAATAACTGGATGCCAAGTAAAAAATAAACAATAACAATAAAGCGCTAAAACGTGGATAAGCTGATCGTACAAAAATAGATATGTTGTCAATTGTTTCTTTTTGTACTTACTTTTACTTAAATCAGCAGAACTTCTAATAGCTTTTTCTTCTTTAATTCAGCACAAAAAAAGAACACATTTACAAATATAGACTAAGCCCGAAGTCGTCTTCCTTTCGTAAACGTAAAACTGCATATAGCCGTAACCGTATAAGTACTTAGAAGCGTTTCTGGTGAATCAAACTCGGTAGTCGGTACATATATCGTCACAATTCTCAGAAATCAAAGTAGGTATCTTATCTACATTTACAGTAACAAACGCGAATGCATAAGTTTTTTATTGCATACATATCTTTATCAACAAAATTTAGATGTGGGCGTTTAATCTCTACAGGAAGTTATTTTTGTTTAGGTATTACAATTTAGCAACTTGTACAAACGGTTTTTTCTGATATTAAAAATTATATTTCTTTATCTCAAATAAAGAACGATTAAACCGATTTTAGAGGTACTAAAACCCTAAAAGAATGTTATCATGTTAGTCGTAATACTTGAATTTTAATACATTGTCAAGGCTGCTATAAACACTTTATTTTATATATCAATATAGAAGGCCTATAGGAGTGATTTTAAAGGAATCTTTTAGGGTACTTTATTCTCCTTCTATATGCATTGTTATAGAATTAATATGGGAACGCCATTAGAATGCTACATTTCTAATACTTTAGTGATTCCAATCAACTGCCAATTTTAAAGCTGCTATAAGCACTTCTTTCTTAAATTAAATATACTATTCCTATAGAAGTGTTTTTAAATGAATCTTTTAGAGTACTTTATTCTTCTTATATAGGCATTCTTATAGAATACGTTTTAAATTAAGTGTGTTATTAGAAGTCCATACACAAACTACTATTGGCATGCTTTAGAAATGAATATTTGGGAATGCTTATCGAACCTACATGGAACTTATGGTTTTGTGGGCCGTTGTATCGATAGCTGTTGGTTGTAATTACGAACAGGTGGGTGGTAACGCAATCGACAAGAATTAACATCTCCAACGTAATGCTTGTCGAGACTTCGTTTTCATAGGGGTTGTATGCCCTTCCAAAATCTTACACGTTCGGTAACGGTATTTATCAATCGTAATTATACATCATTGTTCTTTGTTGAATCGAGCATGTGATTGAAACGTGGCGAAACCGGCTATCAAACTAATACAGAAATTACGAAAGAATCTTAATAAACTGGAGACAAAATATCTTACCCTGTGCCGAACAAATTGTAACAAATTCGTAACTGACTTATAAATTCGTACTCATCACAATGGATGCACTTAAAATCTTGGGAATCAGGTCAAAATTTTCGACACCGACCGGCTCACGTAGTTGACAGCTTCAAAATGGCCTCTCAGTAACCAACTAAGTCGGCAGATGGCATCAAAACCAGAAACTAATTTTTAAGTCGATATACAGGGTACTCCGTTGTGAAAATTTCGCACGTAACATGATTTAGAGCATATTTACATTATAAACATAAAGTCCATTCCTTATAGTTTTCAAGAAAAATTAATATTAAAATTTAAGACGGCCCTGTTATAGCCTATTGTAATTTCGTAGAAAAAAAAGCTTATGACCCAATTTAGGATCGTTTATTAGTAAACAATGCGTACAAAGTGCAAGAATGCGATAAGATTGTTTTAGTTTTAGTGTTGTTTACTGATTGTTGTAGTTTTACTGAACACGTACAGAAAGCATAACCTTGGTTAACGTCAAATAAGACTAAGCTAAAAGTTATTTATCTGACCATTCAGGGGTGATTGTGTCTATTTCGGTTGTGCGTTACTGTTATTATTATTTTTTTCTACTTTGCGTTTATAATTACTGAATTGTAGCACCGAAAACAGTTTAACAATGTAGCTCATTCTGACACCGTTTTTAGTAAAATTTTTATTCTCATAAGTGGCAGCACGAATGATGTTAAAATCACAAGTATCATTTGTCAATGCGGTTAAACATATTAAGATTAAGAAAGAAAGTTATTAGTATTCATGGAGTTAGAAGTTTGAGTTGTACTGAAAAGATTTGAAAATAAACTAAATACTGTCAATTAAATAACAATTACAACCATTTACTATTAACTTTGTAAAATTAAAATATTAGTAACAAAGAAAATTTAACGCAAAGGTGAGAAATAAACGAAATACAATACATATTAACTCATAAAGTTAATATTTAGTTTTCTTTTGCAGCTGTACCAATCTAACAATTGTTGTATACATTAACAGTAACACTGTTATGAGTATGAATTGTTAAACTAGGTAGGTTCTGTGTAATGACTTCATGCTTATAATTCAAAGCTGGTTGAACCTGCACATTTACTTCTGGGGAGGTTATATTATTTTCTACTCCAAAATTAGAGATTGGTACACCAGTAGAAGTACTCGCCTGAGGTGAGTTAACAGAGATGAACATCCGCCCTATTTCAATTTTTTTTAGGGATGTTTCAATATATTCCTCTGTTACCGTAGAAGATTTCCAACGTCCATGATTCTTAATTGTCACCAAGTCCTCAGCTTTATTGGCTAAGTGCGATGCAATTGATCGTCTAAAACAGTGTTTGGTATAACATGCAGGGTTAGCTAGTTTCAGATAGGACGCTATAGTTTTTGCAACTTGCCCTGCTGTAATAATACCAATTGGACTTGTTAAGCAACGTCCATTACGGTATGTTAAAAAAAATCTTTTTGTAGTAGCAGTTACAGGTCGTAGATTTAAATATTTTCGTATTAAATGAATCCACTGTAACTCGCTAATTACAAACACTCTTGGTAAATGGTTTTTTGTTTTAGAAATATCAACAATGATAATCTCGTCTCTAAATTTCATATCATCAACAGTCATGTTTAACAGTTCGTCTCTACGGCATGCACGAACATATCCTATTATCAACATAACCTGAAAATGTATACTAGAAATTAAGATGATTCTAGTTCTCATGTGTAAAATCATTTGTGTAGATTTTACACATGAGAACTAGAATCATCTTAGTTTCCGAACAAGGCAAGTCATCTGCTTCTTTTATGAAAAGATCTATTTCTGAACTTTGCAGAATATTAGATATTTTAGGTTGATAACCTATTGACTGTTGTTTTGGGAATCCTTGCAACTTCGCAAGCTTTGAGATGTCCACGTTTTTATATACATTTAAGCAAGTACGTAACATGCTATAAGACGCCTATACTGTGGATGATTTTTTCGTTTTGCTCATTTCATCGTAATAAGCAAGTAACACATTTTCGCTAATAGTTTTAACACACATTTTCAGGCACTATGAATCGAACGGGTTATGTTCTTTATCATAAATTAATTTTGATTTTGCTGGAAGAAGTTTATTAGCAGCATCAGCAGCTGTTGCTCTAATTTATGGAGGTCTGCACGAAATATTTTCTTGTTCCATATTTTGAATTAATTTGTAAGTTAAAGTTTTAAAGAATTTTATTTAAAACAAAAAAAGTTACTTTTTTAGATTTGTCACACTATAATTATTAAAAATCCCTACATGTCAAAAGGACAGATTTCTACAAAGAATTTTATATTTTTAAATGCAAAGTAGAAAAAAAATAATATATTACACGTTTAATAAGAGGAATTGTAGCACTCGTTCCATTGGAGCACTCGATGCTTGTATAATAATATACTATTATATACTATTGAAGTTAGGTATTCGGTATTTATTTAGTTTTTGCGATGTTTTCCACCGCGGAATATTGCAATATGATACTTGCTAAGGTCGGGGTAATACTTTACGTACCCAGAAATTCTACAACGAAAGATTTTGCGACAATGGAAACGTTAGACTTACGTTTGAAAGTCGTGAATTGCAGCAAAAAATTATAGACGCCGCCAATGAAACAGCAACGGAAACTACTTTCATGAGTAATAATTAACGTGCCTGTATGTTTGTGAATGGTGGTCATTTCTAGCATCTATTGTAATTTAATTAATAAACAAGCAAATTTGTTAACCACATTCAATTTCTATTTTATGTACATTATTTTTATAATCACAATAATTACTAATTAAACTATTTAATTTCTACATTTATGATTTCAAAATAACCGATTAACAGTATTACCTTACTTTTTTCTGCCGTTATTAAGAACCTTGAAATAAATAACCTTGATTTTAGCACGACACCATATCTCTTAAATGTTGTTTATTTTGTCATCAGAAACATAATACTTAACAGTTTCAATCATTTTATATCACGTTTTCATATAACAAAAAACCAGGTCCGTAATTACATCTAATTATTACGAAAAATTTTAAGAAAAAATTATGAAAAGCTAGACCACATGTTTATGAACAAAATGTGTTTGACATTACCATTTTTACCCCCTATTAAAAGATTATTAGTTACACTTGTTACACCCTGTATAGGGCGTTAAACGCTTAGTAGCACAAAATATACTTAACATATTAGTAAACAACATCTGGTAAATATTTAAATGTCACACTTTTTTATATTGGCCAGTCTCTTAGTAGGAAATCGCCAAAATAATTCAAAGCTCAACCTGCACTTTAGCTAAGTCCCAAGCCCCCGAGAAGCCGATACCAAATAGATAGAACGCCGGATAGCAAACGTCTTTGCCCCATTATCTCCCTCGGATTTCATTCTAGAAATGAGTTTCTCCGCTACCTTGTAGTGTTCGTACCGCCTTCGCTCTTTACACATAAATGCATCAGTTTCCTAAAAAGATACTGGAATTAGGTAGATTGCTGTACGTTTTATGGGCCTAAGGCGCAAGGCTACTCAAATAGACCTTAAGCGTATTGGACCGTGTACGGCTACCACAAGACGCTTCCGCTGCCGGAGGGACATATTCCCCCTGCCATGCTTTCGATATATAAAACTAGGCCGTTTTTCTCACCACAAACAGGGTCTGCAAATTAAACAAAACAATCAGAATTGGATAGAGTACCTATTGCATTAAGGATAGCAGCCACATGGCAAACGGTTCTCTTCCGTTTAGATTTTATATAATTAAATCCACAATTTGCAGACGTTATATAGTTGTAGAAGAAAGCTCATCAAAAGATTAGCATCAACACAACCACTACCATGTTAGGATACGGTACGTTTTGGCTGTGGACGCAGAATTCAAACTTACGCTTTTAGAGGCAACAACACCATATGTAGACCCGTGTCAGTCATTTAGTTCACATCTGCACTGGAGAACCTAGCACCCAGAACCCTAACTCTGTTTACAATCGAGTTCTAAATAACACTGAAAGAAAAAAATAATCACCCTGAGAGAGCTCATTGTCGCCTAAAATCAGAGTTAAGTATGAGTAATCCAACAATATGAATATTTATTGATGCTCTATGTAACATTAAAAAAAAGAGACCTTTTCTTAGAACAACTGATTGCAGGGCGTGATCTAATTACGAAAATATGTAAAAGCCGATAATCGAATTCAAATTATCGTAATAGAGATGTTATCCAATACTTAAGAGAAAATTCATCAGATTCACCCGTAATAATAATGTAATTTATTTAAACATGCACAACAGTATAATACTTTATATAAAATTATTAGTACATTTTATAATTACGTATAATTTTTATTACAGTAAAATAATTTCGTTAAAATATTAAATATGAAATAAATAAAATATACTTTTACACTGTTAAAAAAATTAATAATTTATAAGTATCTTAATATTATTGCAATTTCTTGTGTGTACTAAATTAAATCGGCATTGATTGATGCTTTAACATTTTGCGTTCAAACGTCTCTGTGTTCAAATTTCTCTGCGTTCAAACGTCTCGCGTCCAAACGGTCTATTTGAAAAGATAAGTTTTTTTAAGATATTTGTTGTTATATTACAAATCATCTTTGAATTTTAAATTATTTATGCAGATGCTTTTAGTTAAGTAAAAAAATAATAGTTTAAAACTCATTGACAAGAAAGAGTTGTTTCTATGCATAATAACTTAACTATTCATGCGCGTTGTAACTAACGCATAAAAATTATTCTCTAATTGAGAAAAAGCTTTTCGTAGTCAATATTAATTTTTTTTTATCAAAATTAATTTTAGAACTAAACTACCATAGTTATAAGTATAAATTTTGTATTGTTGACTTGAATTTTTTTTCTAAATACTTGCAGATGTATAATCATAATGATAAAATCTTATTTAAAATGATAACAGTTTAAACATATTTAAATAAAAAATAGATATATTTATTTATTTGTATGTGTTTGACACAACAATATACATATATGTAAATTGACATAGTCAATTCTTCTGTAAATTATTTCAAAATGCAAAAATATTGTCGATCTTTTTTTAGCATTTTAGTAAACCGTCAAAAGAAATTAGCAAATAAAAAGCTATTAAAGTGTCCGCTTTTATTTTTGACGAGAATAGAATTAAATTTATGCTGTCAAGCTTTTACTCAAGTGAATTGTTAAAAACGTCAGTTCTTAAAATTGAAAAAGTCGATTCTTTTTTAGTTTACATTAAAAAGCCCCTTTTGTTAAATATTTAACTACACATAACATATTTTTATAAACTCCATAAATGATTATTTAAAAATAAAGTTTTCTAATGTTGAAAATTGAACACGTACAACCAATATAAAATTATGGCGATCAATAAACTTTTAAGGATACGTAAAAACCTAATATAAAAATTTACTTGAAAAGATATTGTTGGTGTAAACGGAAAAGAATAAAGCTAACCAAACACAAAATATTATACTAGTAAATAACTTTTGAGAGTAACAATAAAGCTGAGACTAAACTGGAACGAGTATGTATTTTTCAATCGTTGCCTTGTAGAGGGCGGTACGCTTTAAGGTTGCCGTTTTAGTAAATTTATGAACTAAAAGAGTATTATGCATAGATTTAGTATGCAGTAAAACTAGTAATATGGCTCGTTTTAGTAATACTTTAAGTACTTCATAAAACATTTACGAATACAGATGTGAACCGTACTACAGAGATTTAACGTAATATTATTAAGAAAAAATTATATAAGCTTGTTAATACTTTAATACTACATATCAAGAGATATACGTTATATAAAAATGTTTGCATAAAAACCAAAAAAAAATTAAAAAACAATTCAATTTATGTCAGGATTATAAGTAACAATTACTCATATGAGTTGCTAGACTACAAAAACCGGCTAGACTAAAAACAGATTTTTTTGCTTACAGTTTATTTAACATTTTATAGAAACAGTAAAATTTAAAATAATAACTCATTTAATAAAAATTTTGTTAATAGTCAGATATCTAAGACTATGGTGAATACACATAAAACTAGGTAGTTACAAATTTTTAAACGATTTAATATAGTTAACAAAAATGAATAACAAATAACATAAATAGGAATTATTCTTCAACAATATTTAATTTAAAATGATTTGAGTCGTGCTCCCTATATATTCTATCTAAAGTAAACTAAAAAATGTCATGCTGTGAATAAACAGAATTGTAAGATTAAAGACTTTTGAAAACGGGATCTGTGTTTTAAAATAACATTATATTAAATTAGTAACAAAAGTTGCGACTTAAATTAAAAGTAAGAAAAAAATTTAGATAAACTTTTTCATACACTGGTTGGATACTTATGTCTGTGTAATCACAAAATTAACGTGACGGGTACTTAGTGTATCTTCCACGTAATTCACATACACATCAAATTTACAACTAACGTTTTTTTGTTTTTAAACATTTACCGATTGCTAATCTAGTATGAATATTGAAATTAATAAAATTAGTAACAAATTCCTTATGATCAATACCAAATAATTGTATCAATTTAGTTTTGCCTAATCAGCAGCGTAACTACCGCTCCCGCAAATCTTGTACTGCGGGGGAATGACATTTTCAGGAAGTAGATTGGATAAGTAAGTAAACGGAATTGCTATTTAGTCTGAAGACAATTTTGGTACAGCAAATTATTAGAAAACGTCGACAATTAGCAGCAACAAAAAAAAAACAAATTGCCAAAAAAAACCGGCTTTTTTACACACCAATCAAATACAAATAAATAACCCTCAAGTAAAACTATGGAAATTGTACAAAAAACTAATAAACTGAACAAAAAAAACCTTCTTCGAACCAGTAGATAATGCATGTAAATTGTTTTCAAACATTTGTGATGAAATTAGCAAAAACAAGGATATTATGTAAAATTAAAAGTTAAATGATTCGTGGATATCTGAAATTTTTGACTGGATAAGATTAGGAAAAAAATTAAAAATTATAAAATTTTCACCAAAATTTAAATTTGTGCTCAACTTATGAAAAGTGGTAAAATTATTAATGAAAAAATGGAATTAGAGTTGCGACATAAATTTCAGATCAGTTTTAGAGCGAATCGTGAATGTTATTGTAACACTTTCTACGAATAATATACGTCTAAGAGGTTACCGAGAAACAATAAAGAAGGGAAAGTTGAAGAAAATATTTTTTTAATTGTTATACAGTTACTTTCAGAATACAATGCTCTGTAATAAATAAATAATGAACTAATAAAGTTATTGTCACCGTCCGTTTAAACAAAAATTTTAAAAAACATAAATAACGTTAGATACAACACAGGATATACGTAAAATAAATCAAGTGTTATTAGAATATGTGCAATTAAAAAAAATGCTCAATATGCGCCTTTAGTGTAAAATGACGTTATAGGTAATGTAAAATTTGTAATGACATGTTTTTGAAATATCTTAAAATCTCTACGTGTTTTTCAGTGTTCTTGGAATTTTCTTAAAAGTTGCGAAAGCAAAACTTCACACTTAAAAAATTATGTGCTACAAGATGGTCTGCAAGGAGTGATTTATTAACTGCGTTAAGATACAGATATTCCAAGGTTTTTAAAGCTTTAATCGCAATTTGTTTAAAATCTGCAAACAGTGATAAAAAGACGACAGCGTCAGTACTTTTGAAAAATATTTTTCGTTTTGAACTTACTGTATAAATAGTCTTTTTAAAAAAAAACGTATACTTTGTCTAATATTGTAAATAAATACTTTAAGTAGTATAGCCACTACAGGTTTAAAAAAAAAGTTAATTTCAAATTTTTTTTTAAGAACATAATAAAAACAGAAAATTCAGTAAAAGCAAAATTGTTAAAGCAATTAATTTCGATAAATTAATTGAGCAGATTGCCTTCTCGCAACGTAAATTGCTAGCGACTAAGTCAGTTGGATTCGATGATTTGGGTCGTAAGCTTTGTATGCTAAATTATAAAATAACAAAAAATGTCCACAAAACAATTTAAAGCTAGGATAATAAATACCGTTTAAATCTATCCAACACTAAAATAAAATAAATGACAAAACACTAGTTATAACAACAAATATAATTATTTTTCAATAATGAGAGAAGAAGAGGATAAAAGAATTACGTAAGACGAGCGCAACTAGGTACGTATATAGAAGCAAAGAATAATTCTATAAATGCCACAATTATAGCGTTGATAGAAGTGCTGGGGGTTAGGCAACCCCCCACACATATAGTTATCAAAATACGTACAATAGAACAAAATCAAGTAATACGTAATTCCGGAGTTAATCGTTGATGTAATGCAAAACTAGTGACTTCACACCCGTAGCAAATAGCATTTAGCGTGAATTAAAACCATAAAAACAAAAATGTGCATGTGTTAATTGTGATAATAGTTATATCTATGTCGGGCGTATTTTACGTTTGACAAATTCACGAAATTATGACAAGTAAAAAAGTACTTGCGGTTGTCCAAGTCATGCGGATAGCTATTGGTAGGCTTCAACCATCCCCTAAAATCGTTAAAAAAAGTAAAATAAGATGTAAGATTGTATCACAATTAAATTCCTTATCGGCAAACAATGAGTCGTAGTTAAATGCGTGAAGCATCCGAGTAGTTTTCACTATTCTTATTGCAGGGTATTCATCACATGAAGTACCAAATACGACTTATTATTCCAGGTTGTTCGGATTGTTTTTAATTAACCAAAAGCCCTTTTTAGTAGGTGCTTATATTTATAGCTTCCAGCGGAAGGTAATAGATTAATTATAAATCTTTTTAAATTGGCCCAACACGTGGCGGTATCGTATATCGCTATGACAATTACGGGAAAATCAACGTACAATACCAAAATATGAGTCTGTGCTTACCCCAGGAAAGTTTCCAAAAGCAGCGAAAACAATACACTCATCCACAACACAGATGATTGTGAAAACTAAGCTGTGAAAGATTCGCTGAGGGCTTACGTTAGACTATATATGTCATATATGTAAAGCAAACCACCGTCAGCGAAAAAATAACTTTTTATTTTGACATTCATTCCTGCCTTTGCTACGAAAAGTAAGCCTTCCGAGAATAAGTTTCCCTTTGAAAAACAAAAATATTTGTATGTTACGCAATAACCAATAATAACATCACGGTTCAAAATATGAAAGTGTTTTCACATTTGTCTAACTCCGTATATTTAAAACTTTTGTTTTCTAAATTGCCACATAGATAAGAAGTTTTAGATTGTAAAAACAATTTTTTTTAAAGAAGGAGGCTAAAATTTTTGATAAAAGAGGTTTCAAAATACACGGATCTTAACACTGGTTTTTTTAATTCCTACTTTAACAAAATAAAAATATTTAATTACCAACCTATTCCTACTAATTTTTAATAAGTGCGGGCAATCATCGAGAAGTATGATCTCTTAAATAACCTTGATATTTAGTTTCAATATTATTTCTTAAACAATATGCATTTGTTTCTCTCAAAAAGTTATTGATGGCCACACTATGTTTTTATTTTTGATCACTTGCCAGTGCAATTATCTCCAAACCAAGTTCGCAAGCATGTATTAACAAATTCTTGTTTAACCAAGTTAACAATTGGAGTTGAGCATTTACAGAAAACGTAGCACACAGGTTATTTCCATTTTCACTAAAAACCCTTAAAGATAAACACCAAAATGATCAACGTAACAAGCTTGTCTATCAGTACCACCAAGTCACAAACATCCTGTATATAATTTTTAAAGAATTATGTGTTTTGTACTCGGTGATCTCAATATGCTTCAAGTTTGTTGTGATATTTTTGAAATCATTAAATATAAGTTTGTTGACTCGACAGTAAAACCAAATTTTATTTAAAAGTTTTGTCAAAGTTTCTTGCAAAGGTGAACTGAAACTATTTGATAAAAGTCTATACTTTTTAACAATTTGTTGATCAGTTAATAAAGTACAGATTTTGTCATCTAATGAGTAACGTCTACTTACGGATTTTAATTTTTGATTTCACTGCTGACATACCAAAAACGTAATGTGATTTAGTGGACATCTGCTAAATAACAATTACTGAATGGTTATTTTTAGTCATTTCTAATTTTTATTTTGTTTTCAATGTCATTACTGTTGCTCTTCGTGCAATTTGTTTTTACTTTGTCATAGTTTGGTATATCGGCTTCTTTCGAAATGTTAACAAATTGTGTTGAATTTTTTACTTAGTTGTACTTTAAATTTTTATGTAGATGGTTGATCCATTGTGTTAGATTTTTCCACTTTTCTGTTTGATGTGAAAAGTTGCTCCAAAACAAGAGATTTATTAGCGGATGTAGTATTAAAATGCTTTTAGCTATTATCTAAGAAACGGTTAATGAAATTCTTAATAATATAAGATTTTTTTCTTAATTTTTTTATAATTCGCCGTATATAATTCTCACGTCCACGTTTAGAAAGTGAACTTTGCTGATCTATTTATTTTTAAACGCTTTGAACTATCTTCATATTTATTTTCTTTCTTGTAATAAGAAATACGTTTTTACGCATTAAGTTTAACCGTTTCTTCTTTATCTGACGTTAAAACTTGACTTTCATCTTTCGACCAGCAAACATGAAATTTTTTTAGCGCTATTGACCAACGTCTCATGTACGCCCCTAATAACTTTTTCCAACGGTTATCCAAGAATTAGACGACAACGCTTACAAAAAATTCGATTAAACTTTGTTAGTTAATTTTGATGTTTATTAAAACAACTTAATTTTTCTGAGTTGTAAAATAATACATGCACTTAGTTTAGGAACATCACTTAAACTAAAGAAAAACGATTTGGGCTATCGTTTAATTTGCTTTTACATATGTCTACAGCATCTTGCAGTAGGTCATAATGTCAAACTTTTTTTTAGCATCTTCATTGAGAGCTGTGCTGTAATACATAATGTATAATAGGCACAACGTTGGCAAAAATCTTATGTTATAAACAATAAGCGTTTATTAACAACGATTTAAATAAAAAAAACAAGTGTGTTTATACTCGAAAATGATATTGTTTTTTTTTATTAACGTAGTTTTATAAGCATTCAATTTGCAAATTTCTCTCATAATGAAATTATCAACTGTTTATTATTTCTAAAAAATATCGTGCATAGCACCGTTTTATTATTTCTTTATTTGCTGTGTGTTAAGGTTCATTATTTTAATTTTAAATATTGAAATTATATTAAATAAAGTGATCCAAGATTGCGTTTTTTATATTTAATTAAATACCTCAAAATTAATTGAAAAGTTTAGATTTCTATGTTTATGTTATTTTAGTGCGGATTGGTTTTTAATTACTAATATTAAATAAAATAAACATTAAAGTTTTTTTAATATAAAATTAACAAAATTTAAAAATAATGTGAATATTAATTAAACAATTACATATTTTACAAGTTATTAAAATTAAATTTAACGTAATTGCATACGAATTTTTTATATTTTCACTTAAAACTTTTCAACTACTCAATTCCGTTGTAATAAGATGCTTATTAGATTTTCGCAACTGTTACTGTTCTATTCAATGTAATTTCTCTAGGGTTTTGTTTACAGAACGTCTACAAGTTCTCTATTAACAAAATAGACAATAGAACCTCATTTAATTTAAATTTATATTTGTTTTTTTATGTCAATTACATTTTTGTAAATTGGTTGTAAAGAGGCTGCTGTTTTAGAAAAAAAAAACATATATAAGACAAAATTACGCTTTTACAATAAAATTATTGGATTTCTATAAAGTTAACTAAATACTTTAAATGTTAATGATACAATTACAATTATTTACATTTGCTTTAAACTTACTTTTAAACCAACGTATAAATAACAAAAGTTAATTTAATACAATCAAAATTATTATAGGAATTATGAAATCTGTAGTCACATAAAAAATGTCATTAAACGTGTTTTGCTTACTTGGGCTTTGTGATAAGTAATCCATATAAAAAATGTGTTAACACTAAACTTAATTGTAGAAAAAACCTTAATTAAACAGTTAGGAATAATTGTTTAAATAAAACATAAAGAAATATAAAATTTTGTTTGCTAGTTTTTTACCTACTACTAATAGTATAATACAGAATCGATAATTTAAAAAAAAGACAATAAAAAGTAACAAAAGTTAGTTATATACCAACATATATCAATATTTTACAAAAACTTAAAGTAGTAATTCGAAAAACATGCACAAAACAAGATTTATTTGTTTAAAAGAAAAACAAACATTGCAAGAATACTAATTTTGTAAAGATATTTTATTTTGTTTTGAGATATAAGAATCAACAAAGTATGTGACACACACCAATTTCTCTGATATAAATTCTATTTTTGATAAGTTAAGGTGTCTAGTGGTATTTTTACAAAGTTTCTTTTTATTAAAATGTAAAATTTTTTAATAATGACTGTATACTTTAACGTACGAGTTTTGTTTTATAACATGGGTATAATACACCCTGATGCAATCCCTGATGTTTCTAAATTAAATTTTAAAATTATCAGTTCATTATTCTGTAAATTTACGTTTATGCTATATATAACTACAATAAATCGGTGTTAACACAGATATAATAATATATTAAATGTTAATTAAATAAAGATAATTACAAATTCAATACATATTTGTTGTGCATACAGCTTAAACATGTTATTGAATATTATTCGTACTGTGCTCGATTCTACTATTGTGAAATTTTAATCTAAAAACAAATATGCTTTATTTAAATTTTAAAAACCATTTTTAAAGTATGCTAAAATAAAAAACACCGAATGTATGCAAATAAAATAATAACATGTTATATTCAAATTGTAGTTTCAATCTGCAGTATAGTTTAAAAACTAAATAATTTTGTAATATTTTTTTCATTATACCACAATGAAAACATATGTATTCCGTACTTGTTTATGAGCTATGAAAGGTCACTGCACTGCACGGGAAAAATTTTTCCCGTGCTCCATTGTTGTCAGCTTTTAAGAATAACATTACACTAGTGACTTTAATTGTAGGTAACAATACTAACGACTAATTTTATAACAATAATTTTTAGATACTTCAGCTAGAGTTAATTCTTTCCTAAAGTATAGTTTCAATGTAATTTAACAGTTTTCGGTCTTATTCGGGGTTTTATAATAACATTTTTAAGGAAGTCAAATTTTCGCGCCATGAAATTAATGTTGGCGATCTGCATTTTTACACTAAATTTTTGACATCTGTCAAAATCTTTATTTGTTTTCAAAGTTGAACCACATTCTTTATTGTAAAATTTTTGTAGTAAATTCTATTTCAAGTTTACTGCATCGAGTCAGATGTAAGTTATAAGTATTCCTTGTAAACAGCCAATTATGGTACATTGCTTTTTAGGAATGTATACAGTAGAAGAAGAACTAACCGAACAGCTTTTATTTTTAACAATAAATTAATTAAATGTAACATTACTGGTACAATTTGAATTGTTACTGATATCTACAGTTTTAGTCGAACTCTACGATTTGCTTTTGTCTGACGTGTCGACATGCTTCATAAATACCAAACTTCAAAACTACCTGTACGAAAATGGTTAGTATTACAATCGGAAGGAACATTTTTTACATATAAGTCAAACACAAACCTTTGTCAATAACTAATTCTCATCTGAAGCTTTACAAATGAATTTGGTTACTTATTCCGCTGTTAATACTTTAGCTTTTTTAGGTACGTAACCAACACGTTGACGTTTGAGAAATGCGATTGTTTGTGGAAATCTGTACGAATAAATGCATCAGTGTATAAGTAAAAAATAGAAGTATTACGCAAGTATACTGTGTGAATTGTACTTACTTGCTAATGTCTACAATTTATTTAATAGATAAACAACTTTTTATCATAGAGAATGGACTCTACAGGGTAGATGGTTTCAAAAGTTAGCTTTCTCCCACAAATAAACAAGAAAAACATCATCACTCACAGATTTTACATTTTTTTGTTCGCGCCATTCATAGAACAAGCGATATTCTTTTTCATATCTGTCTCGAGATTTTTTAGATAGTAATTCTGCTCGTACTTCTGCTGCTTGCTGAGTAATATTTTCTGGTATTTCAAAATTATGTTCTACAGAATCCATTTTTTAAAATATTGGCCCACGTCAAAACAATTATGGAAATTTTCAATGCATTCTAGATATACATTGTTTTAGTGAAGGGTGATTCAGACATAAGTACTTTAATTTTTATATGTTTTATTCTAGTTTTATAGACAGGTATAATGAAAAATATCGTTCATTACACGGCAGACTCGCATGCGTTCCCGTGCTCGGCTTCGCCTCTCACGGGAAACTCGCAAACTCGCACGGGAAAAGCCTTCTTTCAAGCCTAGTAATGAAATATA
Source organism: Aquatica leii (assembly GCA_035610365.1). Classification (NCBI taxonomy): domain Eukaryota; kingdom Metazoa; phylum Arthropoda; class Insecta; order Coleoptera; family Lampyridae; genus Aquatica; species Aquatica leii. Next base: position 71,236,338 of record CM069435.1, read on the forward strand.
CTATTTCAGCTTATTTCAATTTTACATGTATTACATTTTATGCACGTCAAGCATTTGTACTAAAGAACTACAAAAGTAAATGTTAAATTGTCTAAACGATGCAGTAAATAAAAATATTTTAAAATTCATATAGGGTTTGTTTCTGTAAGAGTCTAAAACAGGATCTTTATTTCAACAAGTAGTAAACTATGTTTGCACAATCTTTTTAGTACAGTTAACTTGTTAAACTATATTTTTTTGATTTTATTTACCAGTTAAATAATTTTTGCAAAAAGTAAACATAAACATGACATAAACATAACATAAACAAAAAAAGAAAAAAAGCTCAGAACATTGCTGTTTTGCATAACAGGTATAGAAATAAAAAAAACAAGTTTAACAATAACTAATAATAATTTTTACCGTAAATGATACAGTTGTGGTATGTTGCGGAGGGGTATTTGTGAAATCTCCATTTTTTTTGTATGAATTCTTCTATATATTTTTCTTACATTAGACAAACGCCATTTTCTGTGCTTTTTCAAAGTGACTAAATCAGCGCCGTTTTCCACCAACAGGGTTGCCGAAAAACGTTTTAGTTCATGTCCGGTATTATTATCTAGTATCTTTTAATTTTAAATATTATGTAACCATTTTTGGAACTCTATTGATGATATAGCATCCAAGGTGTTAAGCGTAACTGCAACAAATAATCTTTGATATTTCATATTTTTAAGGTCGTAGAGCTGCATATTTACGATAAATTGTAAAGGGCTCAAATATAATTTTTTTGCTAATAATGGTGAAACTTTTTTATGAGTTTTTTCACATCATCTGAGTTTAAACGTATATAATCACACACCGAAGATTCCAAACACTAAAATTGCTTTGGCAATAGATATTTTTATCTGCAGCTTCATATAAACATTTGTTTATTTGTTCTGATGTTATAACTTTGACCTTTTGGGTATATATTCTATAGTTTGACAAAAACAACAGTTTTTAGATATTTTTTAATGTCAGCATTTTCTTTAATGGCTACAAAACTCATTAGTGTTGGTAATCGACGTGAATCGACTTAACTTTTTTGACAAAGTAAACTAAAAGAACTTACAGTTTTAATTTTGTTTACCTTTTGCCACAACAAAATGCCAAAAAACTTTTTTCGTGCGCTGTTTCCGTGTACTAACACAAAAAACTTCATATTGCATTATTAATGAAGCAGATAAAAATAAGGTGTTTTCAATAAAGTATAATAGAAACATTTTTTCCGTTAACATTTGGTACATTTCCTATTCCTGTAAGTCACAAAAAACTGTCAAGTATTCAAACTTATCAGACGTAGAGCAGCATACTTTTTGAAATTGTTTACAAAGTTTGATAATTTACAGTTATCAACTATATTAAACATTAAATCGCATCTGGCTTTAGTGTCTCTCAAAGTGGTTAATATTGAAGATTGCAGATCTTGAATATTATTAACTGGTAACTGAATAAAAAATTTTATTTACGGCATGCTCTAATTGTTCCAAATATTAAATCTGTCTGTTTCAAAAAATCTTAATTAAATACTTCTAAATTCCAACAAATTCATTTACCTTATTTGATAAATATATTTCATCTAAAGCTTGATATGTAAAGGCTTATTTTATCTTCCATGATCAAAATAATGTGCAATATATCTGTCTCAAATGCTAGATAGCTTCATATTTAAAAATCAAACTAATAACTATAACTGCTTAAGCTACCAACAACTAAAAATGTTATATCCTTATAAATCGTATCTTACTACAAAATGTATAATAAAACTATACAATAGATTAAAACTGAGTGCGATCCGAAATATACCAATAGTGCTGTCTGTACTGAATTTGAATTCCGTGATCAAATTTCAGTGCTGTTCGTCAGTATAGAAATACTAATTGCACTCAAAACGTTTTAAAAAACATTATTTTATTTAGTAATAAGTACTAAAAAGCCAGAAGACTCCTCTTATATTAACAGTTTTTGAAAAAAAAAATTTGTATGTCAGTCATATTTTTTTCTATATTTCTTTTCTCGGTTGTTGCCTTACTATAAAAACTATGTTTTACGCAATAAAATTCTTTTTACGGTTTGAATACATAAATAATTATTATGCTACGGTGTAGTAATAATAGTATATTACATATCAAGGTTGAGAAGTGTATGATTATAACTTAAACGATAGTTTAGTTGCGCAAGTTATAATGAACTTCTCAACCGTGGTATACATACGTTGTTTTTCACTGCTAGAGTTATTAAAACCACAGCTCTAAAGACTTAAGAAACGATATTTTAAATCAGTTAACAAGAGCATATAAAAAAAAATGCGTTACAACATACGAAATCGTCATCAAAATTTGATTCAAGGTTCTACCTTTTGTTATTAAGCGCCGTATTTTTTCTTAGACTTTTTAGTTATCCCTCAAAAATAGCATGTCATTAGGTATATGGCACGCATTGGATTACTACTAGAATAAACATACTTGGTTAAATAAATGCTTGTTGTAATTTTATTAAAAACTTATAAATATCTCCATTACTGTAGAAGTTGGGGAAAAAAATAAGAGTGCAATTTAATATAGAATTAAAAACTACATTAGAAACAGTTAAAAGAAATCAAGTTATTTAAAAAAATGAGTTTCAATTTAAAAAATTTCAAAATCATCACTTTTATACACGTTACGTGTAGCAAATTAAAAAAAAATTTAGACTATTCAAGTACTTCTGACTTTTATCTACAAACTTAAAAAACAATTTCCAAAAAATTCAAAAAACACCTGTTTTGTGACCATTTCTTTCTGATGCTGCATTTTTAAAAAAATGCTCTGAAATGACAACGCCGCAACCAATTTAAAAAATTTAAAAAGTATTTTTTATCCTAATTAAACCATCAAACAACATAAAAAAATTAAGAAGTTGCTATTTAAATAACTTTATGCTGCCCAGCGAAAACTAAACAACCTGTAAAAGCAAAATATTTTTAAAACATGCAGCTGTTCAATAGAAATAAGTGCATTATTAAACATTTATACAAAGGGATTAGAAACCGAAGCCGGAGTAATGGAGAACCCAGTACACTTATATATTTTTTTTTAAATATAATTTTGGTTACGTAATTCATTCGACGCAGACGTAAGCCGCACCACCCAAAAAGTATTTTTTATTTTATTTAAATTTAGTTCGATTACATATTTAGTGGATTTTGTTTTCTGATGGGAAAAAATAAAAACTAAATAAATAACTGTTAGAATTTCTGAATTATAATGGGATTATTTGGAATTTATAACAATTATTTATTTAGTCTTAATTTTTTTATATGTGATACAATATTTTTTTCGTTTGTGTTATTTATTGTCTCATTCTTTTGATGCTTTTTGAAATAGACAATATAATAGCTAAACAAACATTTTTTTAGAATTTTGTTTCCTTGTGGGTTTGGGAATTCTATCGGGTTCTTTGAGTTGGCCTTTCCAGAGTTATCGCGTCCCATTAGGCTTTGCGCCCTTAATACTCAACATCTTGTTTTTTTTCTTGGGAACCCCGCCCAGAGTTAGTTTTGGAGAAAAAGTAAGTTTGCCAGCAATTTCCAAATTTTACGTGGCAAGACTGTGGTTTGACATGTTTTTTAGTATTGACAAGGTATCCAAAAACATATACAATATTTTTTTATAATTGCCTTCGTAAACTGTAATAAATTTATATAAGATTGTACTACATTTGTAGTCATATTTTGCTAAGACTGGCAAACAGTAAAATCGCAGGAATGTAAAATAACTCTCAATGACATTTTTTTGTGAGCGAGTAAGTGTACGGTTGAATGTTATTAAAAAATCATTTTTATCTACTCTTCCAATAAGTAAATTATCCAAACGTACAATGGCTCGACGTTTAACCACTACATAATCATTTTATTCTTTAACATATTGTTATACTCCGTTTTCTGACTCCTTTTTGATAAAATCTAACGTCATGTTTACAGCGTTGTTATTGTATACCAACAAATAGCAACAACCTTATATTGTCTTTTATAACAAATAAATTACAGCTACCTCGGTCAATTTTCTGTAGCTGACGTTTTAATTTTAATAGTCTATTATTTGGATAATAAAAACACCTTGCAGCAAAAGTACTTTTCCAAACTTATCGTTTGTGTCACGATTAGGTTTTAGATCAACGCTATGTAGGTTACTCTTAAGAGATCCGAATCTATTACTAAGCATTCAAATGTTATCTATACATTTGATTCCTATTGCAGGTGCCCAATACATTCTCAGTCTAGAAAAGCAAATTAAACTTATATGAGTATGTAGAACAAGAAATTTTTTAACGTTTTTTTTTAATTTATATTGATGGTTTTTTCTAATTTTTTTTTATTGAGTACATGTTAGTCTTCTTTGATAGTTCTATGTCTAGTTTGAATCTATATTGTCAGTGTTGTTAAATGCAATTAATGTACTTTTCTGATAATAACAGGTTTGTGTCGTCGTCATTTTTAATTACATTTATTACAACAAGCTTAATATAAATTTATTGTAGTTTTGTGATTAATGTCTTTCTTTAGTAGTATCAATTTTTTTTCTACTCATTTGATGACTTTTTGATTTATCTTATTTTTGTTTATTTTAAAATATAGTTTTATTTTTGATGACGTTTTTTGAAAAACGTATACTATTTTTTGCATATTTATTCTGTTATTTCTGTACTCAATTACAAAATTTTTAGAAATTCCAAAACATTACTTATGAAATAAATTTTTAAAATTGTGAATTTTTTTGTTAAACTGTATAAAATGAAAAGAAAACTGTAATATCTTGAATAAATAACTATAACTTGTATTATTATTAAAATAACAAAATTATTATTTGTATTCATTACTCCGAATTTTTTTATTAAATCATGAAAAAACGTATATCAAAAAATATAAAAAAAAATAAAGCCCTACGTAAAAAATATCAACACAGTGTATTAAAAGAAAGTAACAAAATACAACAACAAATAAATAAAGTTTTAATAACAACTACTCACGGCGTAATAAATAAAGTCAGAAAAATAATATAAAAATAATATGTTGAATGAAAATAAAAAACAAGATTTAAACAGAAAAAAAAATCAAAAGTAAATAAACATAAAACCAAAGAAAAAATTAATACAATGTCGTAAATAAAATTAGATCCAATTAATAATAAAATAATAATATAAGTTTGACAAATAACACAAATCAGAAAAGATAAATTTAAGCTTTTATCAGAAAACCAAACAGAAGCAATTACGCATTGAATAATATAAACGGTATGCTTAAGCTATTCATCAATAAAATACTTTGCACTTGGCACTTTAATTTAAGCTTTATGAAGATTTGATAACAAGTTGCTATAAGAGCTATAAATATTTAATGCCAATAAAAACAAATAGTTAGATTAAGGATATCTAAATTTTGTAAATCAAATTTATTGTACTACTTATAATTAAGTAATTAATAAATAAACACACAATGTTTTTATTTGATTGTTAAAATTTGAAATACCAAACTAAAATGTTTAAAACTCTAATTAAACGAACGATGAGATAAAACAAGTTTCAGTCAATTGTTTATTAAGAAACTTGCAAATTCCTATTAAAAGTTTGTTTATTAACAAAACTACTAGCTAAATCTATTAACATATCTAACAAACGCACATTGCTGCACAAAAGGGAAATTGTGAATATGCTAATTTATAACAATTAGTAACTGGATCCTTTTGTACAGATAAGTTTGCTATACGCACTATTACGTATTTGATATAATATATATCTATTTTTGAAAATTTATATTGTCTGAGTATATTCCTCTGATGACAGCTGCACGTGAAAGTTTATCATGTTACGTCTATAAATTTTCTAGCATAGCAGAATTTGCTGACAAAATAATAATAAAAATAAAATACAAACTGATTTTTTGATTAAAGAACTTACTTTAAATTAATAATTAATAAGGTAAAATGTCATTTCACAAACATAAAACCTTTAAAGATTTAACTCTGTTGAACTGCAATAAGAATCCAACGTTTGAAATATATAGTATGTACATTTTTTTCTACTTATAAACGTATTATTTTATAATTTAAATCTACACGTAGTAACAATATTTTTATTGCGTCGCACCGGGACTTAGTTACTGCAAACCAGTGAATAAATTATAACATAACCAGTTACTTCTTTAACAGCACATAATTATCTTAAGACATCTTAGAGACCTCAAATCAAATTGTTCAAGACGTCTTTTATATATCTTATTATGATCTTACACTGACGTTTTTTAAACGAAGTGGATTGGGTCGTGACGTTTTGTGCGCTCTTATTTTTGCTCTCACACAGGAAAGTTTGCTTAACAATTTTGTAATTTCACCGTATCATATCTCAACGCAATCTCGTCGTTTTAATTTAGGCGTATTTCTTTTGCGAATGACCCGGTATTTTTGTTTACTTTATTCAGTTCGTTTACTTTGGGATTGTTTGAGTAATTTCACTTTAATTTATTAAAGTTATATGACGTTTTTAAATCCATCTTTGTCATTTCAAATTGGTAAATAAAATTTGTATTCAATTAACTCGTGGTTTTACATTGCTTAAATCTCCGTATTTTGTATTTACGTTGATTTGGCATTTATTTGTCCTAGTAAAATTTCTATTGTTATGCGTTATGTTTCTTTTTAAGATAAAAGTAATTTATTATATTTTAGCAGAGTTTGTTTGTGTTAAGATCGTTTAATAATTTTGTTTATAATTAAGTTGGTAATTGTTGATTTAACTGTTTCTCGTAAGAGCCATCTCATACACACGTGTTTGTAATCTTTGTTTTTCATTGCTATCTTTGTCAACGTCTTTGTTGTCGTGTTTGTCTTCTCAAAAGAATTTGACGTCATGATTTTCAACAGTAGTAGGTAATCGGTGGTTATATAAGAGTTGATTTTTCACTTTAAAGTAGAGTTCGCAATTTTATGAAGCACCAAAAGTATCGAAATGTAGTTCCGGGTTTTAGGCGAATTCAACCTTTAGGAATTTGATGTATCAGTAGAAGTTATGAAGAAGGGCATAATAAATTGGTAATTATTTTAGCAAAAATAATTTTTAGTTCGTAAATTTCCGGTTTTTAATATTTTATGTGCTTCTGAGTGTTTTTATTTTTCCTTACGGTAGAATCGTTTAACTCAAGTTGTGCGACAAGGTTTAATATTCGCCTTAGTGGCGGTTGAAAATCTTTTGAAAGAGCCTTGTCAATGAGTGCTACCCTACGGATTTTTTTGGCGACAACATTTAGCAATCTTATGATCAACCATATGCCTTTTCCTGAATCTACTTCAACAAAACTTAAAGTATTTCCAAACTAAATTAGTGAACGTAATTCCGCAAGCTTAATGGTCTAAAATCTTTGATTTTAAGCGCAATCAAAATAACTGCGAGTTACCAATTTTATCAATTTTACGATTTTTAGTCGTTATAGTGTCATGTTAAAGATTATTAATAACAAATTTTTAAATTGTGTATTATCAATGTTGAAACCGAAAATCTGGTAGTTTCGCACTTAAGTATTAAGATTTTTAAATTTGTTTTCAAAAATTTATTTTTTACTTATTTATTTTCATTTTATTGGGAACAAGACTTTTTGATTTATAATGTAAATACGTTATTTTTGTTCGATTGGCGGAATCATGTAATTTTTTAATTTAAATATTGTTTTGTTTGCGTTTACTCGATTCGCTTTAATTTGACTTCTTTCTATTTTTAATTTTGTTTATTTGTTTTTGTGAAATAAATGTTAAATAGTTAAAATTGTAACAAAGCTTTTATTTCGTTGGTCTTTGCGTTATGTACATTTTATATCATTGCAGATTTTGGTGTGCTGCACTCTGATAAAGTAGAGTGTATCCAACAAAAGCGAGTTTGTGGTTGTTAAAGCCAGAAGTCCTTTTGAGCTGTACACCTTCCTGGCGCCCTTTAATTTTTACGTTATTTTCCTGTTTTTGGGATTTCCAAAATCATTCATAAATTTCCGAATTTAACTCACGACCCCATCTTCAATGCACCAGCAAATACCACGCTTAAGTTACTTTTATTCAAACAATTTTTGCAAGTAATAGATCTGATACTAAAAAATTGTAGGTTTTGTCCACATATTTTATTACTTTAAGTTAAATTGAATGTAAGGCCTGTAGGCTAGATGTAACACTGTGTCGGTGTTCTAATCATAAAGTAAATTATAAAGGCTTCAAAACGGCTGGAAACTACAATGGAAGAGCCAGGTATTAGCGATATCAAAAGGAATGTGCGACCTGTGACTTATCATTTAATTTTAGGTATAAATATGGGGAAATTCCTGTGCAATTATTTGAAAATTAAATAATTATAAAAAAAGTAGTTACAAGGATTTCTTGTATTTTTACACCGTTAGTCTTAGAACGAAAGCGTAACAATTGCTTTCCCAAATTGGAAAGTTTATAACAAACTTTAATGCCGACAAGCGGAATGTTAATTTTAAGAAAAAAATACTAAATTCAAAAGCAGAAATAGAGTCTTATATGTGACGTACCAATCCAAAAAATCCAACCAAGCGGATATAACTATATAAAGACGAACGGTAGTCAGTCCTAAAGTAAGATATAATGTGATGATCGTAGATTAATTGCTTGCGTTGGTCCGATGGAACAACTAATTTTTAAATGCAAGGATCAGCAGAAGTAACACGTAGACATTTACATGACAACACACCAACGAGAGATACGACGAAGAGAAGCAGTAACTTTAAATAGTAAACCTAAGTATAAAGAATCAGTAGTAGGCCAAATAATCATAAAAACCAAAAAGAAATTTGAAGGAAGAGAAAGAAAAGAACAAACCGTACGTAAAAACGTATCACTTTGAGAGCGACAACGAACAAAAGTATTCGAAGTAGGAGTAGATGCAAAAGAAGAAGGTAAAGAAGCACTAAGAGAACAAGTTACTAACTATTTGACTAGTCTTTAATAAATAATTAATAACAACATTAATTAAGCGATAGATGTAATCTCAATCAACGCTAGCGAAAGTTGGTAGAACGGCGTTAGATTCCAGCTAATTATCATGAGCTCCATTTGTGGTGAGACCGATTCCAATAGCTGAAAAAAGAGGAATTGCATGGTGGTAATGTACTCGTCGATGGATTCGTCAGCTCTTATCGTACGACTGGGAATAGTATCCATTAAGTGCTCGTCGTAATCCAGAAGCAGAAACTTCAACAAAGCAGCAACATCGTTCCACGAACGTAAAGTATTTTCCAGGAAGTAAAAACTGGTGTTCACTAGAACCTGAAACAAAAAACTAATCAAAGTAACAAACTAAAGCAGGAATTCGATAACACGTGTCTGCCTAAAAACCCAATCAAACTAAAAATAAGCTGATAACTAAAACAAGTACAAGTAGTAGCGATGTTATTATATTGCACACACTATCACTAATAATTAATGTAATAAGAAGAAAGGTTTAACCGACGTAGTCAAGTTAATCTAAAAAAAATTAAAGTGCAATAGGTTAGCGAACTAACTGCGAAACCAGGTGTGCTAATCATAAAATAAATTTAAAAAACACCAAAACGCTTGGAAATTAGAATGAAAGACACAGTTTAAATCTATCCAAGGCTGAAAGAGCATAAATGACAAAATATAGGTTGTAACAACAAATATATTTATTTCAGCAAGATGAGCAACGTGTTACAATTCGAAAATCTAACTTAACATAGTGACTTGCGCAGTCAGAACCAGAACGCATTATCATTAAATGTAATACGCAATGACACAAATCAATCTGTATGTATTAGTCGTGATAACACGTATATCTAAGTCTTACGTATTGACGTTTGACAATTACATAAATTATTAACTACTAAAGCATATGCACTTACGATGATCCAGTGATGATAATAGCTACTGGCTCACCTAAATCGTTTCCTAAAATTATTATAAGTGAAGGAAAAAGAAATATTAAATATAGATTTTCATTGCAATTAATTTGCTAAAATTCATTCGATGAACGCAATGACGTTGAATGCAAGTTTTCCAATAACTGTTACTCGTATAGTCACAAGTGTGAAATAATCGTCTAACACCTAAATACTTTGACTTTATCCCAAATGTTACGTCTGATAATTGGTGTAATTAACTAATGTCCCCAATCATACTTGGTTCTAAATTATCGACTCGGTGTACTTAACAGACTTGACATGACATGTCAAAACGAAACTGACAGTCGATACTTTGATCGTAGCAACAAGTGGGCGTTTCGGGACGAAACTGATACTGTACATAAATCACACCAAAGCACGTGCATACGACTAATAACAAATTAAATAATTACTTAAACATAAAAAAAGGCTACTTGGTTTTCCTAATATGCGATTAGCGCTAATAACATACCTAAAATATTTTTCTACAACGGTAAAAATTAAGTTGATAAATATACACAAATAAGCTGCTAAAATTTCATTCAATGATTAATATACAAACTGCGTTAAATTTCCAAAAGTCGTTGAAATTATATATAACAGGTGTACCAGCAGAATATTTAACAGGTGTGCTAGCAGAAGATACTGAAACGTTGAAGTTAATTTACTCATCTAACAAAAGTTGGTTGCTGACATCATTAACATCTAATTACTACGTCTTAATTTCTGCATCTGTGTATGCCTTAGTTATCGACCAAATAAATACGCAATTAACCAGTCATTAAAATTGTCTGAAGTAACAAACACGTAAAGTCGACCAACTTGCCCAACAATTTCACATGTATAACATCGAAATCCTAATTGATTTACACATTAAAAACGTGGATGTTCCAAGATTCTTCAATGTGAATATCATTGAGCATTGCGTTAACACACGTGCTGTTTCCTTAGCGTGATCAAGCGGAAGTGAGTTAATGAGTAAATCAACCTCATAAACTGCGTTTACTACTGAGCAAAACTTAATTACTAAAAATTAAAAAACAAACAAGTATAAATTAAAATGAACGAAAGAAAAATTGTAAATACAAAATAATTTATTTGTTTGTGATGTTATTAAACACAAACATGTATTATTTGCAAAAAAAAATATTATCGTGCAACAAATTCAAATTATTTGAATTTGTCTGTTTAAAATAAAAATTTAGATCTTTTACATGATACGTTTCCACGTATTTTTGTCTTGGTTTTCTATTTGGTGGTACAATCAGTAGACTTTAATATAAGCTTTGCTGCAAATTTATATCAGCGCTTTTTTTTAAACGTAAATTAGTTTTTGCTAAATTGTTAATATTTTATATAAATATACATATACATTTTTAATATTATTATATTTTGCAGTTCATAATAAAAAGATGCTAAAAAACTACAAATTTTTTCAATTATGTGCAGGTTTATATTTTAAATTTTTCTGCAACATATAATTTTAAAATTATTATTATCTCATACGTTTTGTAATACTTACTTTAAAAGAATTGCTATTTTACTACATATTTTGGCTCATACAAAAAAAATTTAATTTTTTTTTTTTAAATTAATTTAGTTTTACATAAATTAAACAAAATCAAAAAAAAATTAAATTTTAATATTACTAAACACAAAACAAATATGTAATACATTATTAAAATAAATTAATGTTAACACAATTTAATGCATTTATTAAGAATACTTTAAATTAAAAAACAATTCCATTTTGCTCCAAGCAATTTTATATTTTAAGTATTGCGTAACCAGTTGTCAATATTTCGTAGTGCTTTAAAAATGAATTTATTTATTTATATGGGCGCCTTATACACTAGAAGCTCGATTATGATAAGTATAATAAAATTTAAATAAATACATAAAACATTTTAAGTGTCTCGTACAAAAGTGTTTTTTTAAAGATCAAAATTTTTTTAGTATGCCTATATTTTGTAAAAATATTGATGGTAGACGTTTTTATATTCATCGAACAACTTTGTAGTGACTTATCGAATTGCATTAATATTATTCAAGAGAAAGCCTTATTCGACATCAAAACCAATTTTTAGTTATGTATTTTAGACAAATTATTGTATTTAAGAAAGATGTATTTACTACATTGTGATTTGTTTATAAACTAAAAATGAAATTATATATTACAATAAACATTACTCAAGCACTTTTTTATCTTTAACCGTGTAACACAATTTTTAACTAAGCTTTAAATTATGAAACGCAGAATAGTACAGTTGTCATAGAAAATATTTGGTACAAAAAATCTTAATATTATAATGCCGTATTTTAATCAATACTATACCATTTACTCAAAAAAAATTGTTCTACAGTCGTTAATTTCAAACTGTACTTACTACTTACTAAATAATATTTAAAAATTTTCTAAATTGTGCCTCTTTTTTAAATAAAAAATTGTTACTAAGAAGTAAATAATTAATTTAATTTAAATTAACAATTCAATTTAATTTATAAAAAAAAAACAAATAAAATATAAATATAAAATTGAATTATTAGACTCAAAGTCTTTTCCACAAAATATTATATTTCAATTTATTTTATCTTCAACATGTTTCGACATTATAAAATGTCATCGTCAGTAATTCTACAAATAGTAAAAACATTAAAAATATAGCTAACAAATTATAAAAGAGCATACCTATTAATATTATTAAATTGACAAATGTCAAAAATAACAAAATTTAAACTATTAATAAACAAACAGCCAGAAATGATAAAAATAAATTTAAATATAAAAAATTGAAAAGTAAAGTTAGAATTTAGGATTAAGAAGAGGAAAAGTGCTTATATCGAGAATTTTATTGAGACACGTAGAAGAATTATCATTAGAAAGACGATGAATTTCTAAAATTTCAAGATTGTTGAGATAATGGCCTTTATTACAAAAATGAAGAAATTTAATATTAAGATCAGGAGAAAAAGAATGACTAGTAGACAAAATGTGATTAGCAAAGGCAGAACAGATATTAGAGATATCAGTATTTAAATTTGTATTAATAAAATAAATATGTTCTTTTATTCTAATTTTGAACTTTCTTCCAGTTTGGCCGACATAAGAAAAATTACAAGAAGCACACGAAATTTTGTAAACACCAGATTTATCTAAAGAAGAAATAGGATCTTTATTATTAGCAATATAAGATTTTAAATTATTATTTGTAGAAAATGAAATAGAAACGTTAAATTCTTTAAACAAATGTTTAAGGAAAAGACAAGATGGACTGAAATAAGGATTAGAACGGTAAATATCAGTACTACTGGATTTATTGTATACCAAATTTTTAAATAAATGGCGAAAACGAGTTCTATAAATAACAGTGTTTAAAATTTGAATAGGATAACCATTATTATATGCAAGTTGTTTAATAATGTTCAATTCTTTATTAAAACTAGTTATAGAAAGAGGAATAGAATAAAGACGATTAATTAAAGAACGAAAAGAAGCAATTTTATGATTATACGGATGATTAGAGTGAAAAGGAATTAAGCAATCCGTATAAGTAGGTTTACGATATATTTCAAAATTAAATTTTTCATTATCACGTGAAATAAGTAGATCTAAATAAGGAAGAGAATTATTGTTTTCAATTTCGTAAGTAAATTTTATTTTGGGATGAAGTGAATTCATGAAATCGTTAAATTTACTTAGATCGTCTAAAGAACCATTAAAAAGAACAATACAGTCATCTACATATCTAAACCAAAAAGTAATCATGCTAGAAAAAGAACAATTAGAAAAAATTTTATTTTCAATATTATTCATAAATATTTCAGCAGCAAGGGGAGAAATGTTTGAGCATATAGCTAAACCTGATAATTGAGAATAATAATTGTTATTAAATTTGAAAAAATTTTGCTTGAACACTAAGTTAAGAAGAGAACAAACATCTAAGATTTTTTTTTTTTTTTTTGAAAAGATTTTGAGTCTAATAATTCAATTTTATATCTATATATTCCACTTTAAGAATGGATTACTTTAACGTTATAAATAAAATATAATTTTACTACTTTCAAATTTGGTCTTTATAGAAGCGAAAGTAATGGCAACTAAGCCTCTTTTTTAAAATTTAATGAAGTTGTAAAACTTACGAGTTGAAACTCTATGGGGCACAACAACTTTAGAGCTTAGGTGCAAAGGCTATTAAAAACGCAACCCAAAGAATAATTATATATAATTATCAATAATCATTATATTCTGATAACTAACACTAATATTAAGTAATTTTTTTAATAATTTGTTTTCTGAGAATCAATTAAAAATTTGAAACAACAACAAAAACTTTACGTAAATTTGACAGTTTTTAACATTAAATGTTAAACAATTTTTTAAAAAATTGTTGAAAAACAAATTTTTTAATTAATATTTAGATGAAGATTTTTTTTTAATATTTTATATAAAAAAACTACATGAGTTTATTCAAAAAATGCAACAAATGACTAAATACATTAAAAACTTCAAAACTTTAAAAAGATAACCTGACAGGAATTTTAAACTGCAATAAACTTTTTTTGTTGCTTAGTGACTTTTGTAAGAAAAATAATTTGCTGTTTTACATCTTTCTCTATTTTTTTGCTAAACTTTTACTCTTTGCGTTTAAGCATTCTTCAAAAAACGTATTGCATCTGCGGATTAACATAACACCTCAAAATGTAAAAATGAAGTTTTAAACGTATTTTTCAAAAGTAAAACAAAAAATTTTCAAATGAATCTATTGCCATTTTTTATAGCTTTTTCATAGAGCTTTTGTCTTCTAGAACTCACATAATTTGCGATTTTCACTCTTGAATTCAAACTGACGGATTGAATGGTCAAACTTTCTTCAAACTTTTACTGAACTTAAACTGAACATGAAACCATGATTAATGAATAGAAAAAGAGTGGTATTGAAATGTTAAAATTATAAAATTCTTGTCATTGAAATGCATAGTGTAATTAAAAACTACTTGAGTTTTTCTTGCGGGATTAGGAATAAAACTGCAATCATTAGTAGAATAATGGTTAATAGATTTTATTTGTCTCTCGGTCCAATTATTAACCAATCGGTTACTTTAATTTGCATCCAACATTTTCGACTAATTAAATTCTTCAACTTGGTTATTTGAAATAGAGTATACTATCAATTATTACATTTATATGTTAATTCCATATAAAATTTTATAATAATTTTGTATGACATACTGTATCCTCAAAACTACTGCTTTCGATTTGTTGTTGTTGATCCCGTAGAATATATAAACGTTACTCTCTCTAGCTCAAAGAACCGTAATATAGTCCGGTTTTAGGCTCATTTACATATATAACCATGCGTATATTCTATTCTAAGATAGTCGTACAAATTTCGGTAACTGCCAAATTTGACATTTTTTCAAAAAAGTTACTAAAAACAGAGTTACATGGGGAAATTTAAAGAAAGTTACAGTTGACATAAGCAAACAATTGACGCAGAAGGGGGTTAAAAGTAAAAAGCATTTCGGTGATACATTTAAATCTTTGTGGTTATATAAGTTCTATGCAAATAATATTATTCATAAATTTCGGAAACAATTTATCTTTACTTATGTGTTATTTTACATGAGTTTACAACCCGAAATCACTCATTGTAAATTTAAAATAATT
Source organism: Aquatica leii (assembly GCA_035610365.1). Taxonomy (NCBI): domain Eukaryota; kingdom Metazoa; phylum Arthropoda; class Insecta; order Coleoptera; family Lampyridae; genus Aquatica; species Aquatica leii. Next base: position 71,251,961 of record CM069435.1, read on the forward strand.
CACACGTTGACGTAGTAACTATCGCCATTTTAAACTAAACGTTCGATTGTAGGTTAATTATAAAAACTATACAAAAGGGTGAGACACCAAGCGGGAAGGATTGTAACCATATTGGATACGATTTATTTTTTGTTGTTAATTAGAAGGTTTAGTATATGTTGTACATAAAGTTATTAGTTAGTTAAGTTTATTTTTATTGTATCTATTGCATTTACTATAATAAATTTAAAACGTGCAATTCTTTTCTACAAGTTAGTAAACCACATCCTTTTGTACCTGAGGACGGCTTACCATATTTATATTTTATATGTATTTAAAAGCTAAAATAAAAATGTTATAAACAAATTTTTGCATTTTCAATAACTATAAACGTAGTTGAGAAGGCGGTTCAGATATGTAATATTTTGGTTCAACCATTATAACATATTCCGTACTTTAGTTTCTGTTTTAAGCATCTTACATTCTTTAGCAATTATACTTTATGTTTTCAAAATTTATATTTTTGAACAATAACATTCTCAACGTAGAATGACTTATTACATATTTCTTAATTTTTAACGCCAAACTGTAAAACAGTTTACAAAAATTTGTAGGCATTGTTTTATAATCAACAATTTTAATTTAATCAATTTTTTTATTATCAAACTATTAATCATTGCGTATGGCAAAATTTATCGTCATTGCTTTAATTATTAGATATTATGAAATGATTGACATACATATGCTAGAAAGCAAAAGTGTATAAAAACATTTTTTTAAATATTTAACAGCTTTTTATTGTGATGCTTTTTCTTATTTTTTTAAATTTCATTTTTTTAAACAATTTCGTAAAGTAACAGTTATTTTGTCAATCTTTTTATAATACTTTATTTTGTAAGACTTAGGGTAGCTTTGAAAACATTTATTATTGTAAAGCAATGTTTACCAATTTTGTTTTGTTTTTTTGGGAACTAAGAACATTTAGATCTATTAACAATTGTATAAATAATTAAGTTAACAGAAAATTTATTTTTCGCGGAAAATTTCTTTTTTTGCGTATTTTATTTACCGAATTATACCTAGTAGTATTCAAAAATTTTTGTTAAAGTATTCTTTGCCGATTTAAGTGCTGAACCATAAATCAACTAATGAAAAGTTAAAACGTACAAAAGTTTATTATTTTTTTTTAGTTTTTGTATTGTATTACATGTGATTGAGTAACACTAATAGAATAATGTCATGTAGAAATAAACTATGCATAAAAATGTTCCAGCAATAACAAGTTAAACTAAACATGAACTGTTTTAGCATTGCAATAACGCTAATAAACAATATATAACTATTCAACAACTTAAACATCACCGATCAAATTAAACAATACAATGTATTATGAAATCTTAAAAAACATAATAGTAAATCAACAAAAATAAAAAATTAAATAGAGCAAATTAAATTTAAAAAAATAAAAAATAAAAATAATTGAAAAATTGACAGAAACATTAATAATTACCAATAACAAAATGCGATGTATCACAATGAACTATGTAAAAATTACTTGAATAATTACAAATTATTCAAAATACACGATAAAAAAAATAATTATGAATTTAGTATAAATTTTGTTAAAATATAAAACAAAATAAAAGAAAACAACACGTTTGATCAAAATAGAGAACATAAAGAACAATTTTAATATTATAAAAAATAGAAAAAAAACCCGAAAACTGTTGCACACGATTCTTAAAATTAAACTTTAAAACAACACTAACAAACTAACAACTAAAACCAAATGTAACTACATAAGAAAAAAGTAAACAATTACATATTTAAAGTTAAAAAAAATAAAGCATCTAAGTTATAACCTACACACGAAATTGTCAAAAAAGTTAACATTAGTGTAATAAAATGGATTTTAAAGAAACTGATATAAAACTTCCAAAAAGCCAAAAATTTATTAAAACATTAAAATTAAAACAAAACACAAAATGCTTTTTTAAAAAAAATAAATATATCTGCTCTAAGTATCAATAACAAAACACATTAAATAAAATACACAAAATAATACTGCAGTTGTATTTACCTGCAATTAATAAAATATTTTGGTCACTAATAATAATTATCTAATAATACAGTATTACAATATTGTAATTTTACTTTAACACTAATTACATCCTAATTGAATGTAAAACAATAACATCGTATAAAGTTTTTCAGTTTTTTTATAGCTATTAAAGGCAAATATAGATGTCACACAATTACGTATAAATCAAATGTAGAACATAAATCGTATAAAGCTACGTACCAGTATATCTTTGTGTTGATTTAGTTTACCTTTTTTTATTAATGTAAAACGTCGATATTTTTAAAACTCGATGTTTGTGTTAAACAACGATACTGGTTACAACATAAGTAAACAAACACGTTTTTAATTATTACGTAGAATTTAAAATACACTTAATAATTGTTGTTTGTTTTTTTTTGTCAAACAAAGTATAAGTAAACATTACAAAAAATAATTACAAAATGAAAAAATAAATGACTTAAAACAAATATAATTTTTATATTCTCATAATCGGATTCATGAGCCATAATAATTGTTAATTAAGTCTTTGCGTACGCGAAATTTATAGTAAGAGTTTTACACCTTGATCTTATATTACATTACTATAAATTTCATGTATCAGTGCTTACACGATGTTTCATTTCATTGCGATAACTCAGTAGAGTGCAAACTGTGTGATAAAACTCTTTACTCCAACCGTGGCAAATAATATTTAGTAACGAATTAGAAGAGTTTCTAGTGAGGAATCTATCATGCATTTCTCGAGAATATGTTATCCGAAAACAAGAAAATAAAGCAAAAAGATGTTGCAAAATTTATAAATCGTGTTTTACTTACTAGTTTGGGCTGTTTGGGTATTTGGAAAATGAGAATAGTGCACTAACTGAATATAGTTACGTGTGAACTACAGAATACACCTGAAATATTTGATTATGATTGGTAAAATTGGTAAAATTCTTTATATTCCTCTATTATATTACGATAACTTTATGTGACTAGAGTTTTTACTTTCCTACAAGGAAAGTATAGCGATCGCAATTTTTTTTCAAAAAAATTTTTTTTGAAGAATTTTACGTTTCAAGGTCTCTTAAAATCAGAAAAACGTATTTTTGCCAAAAAAAATTTGGGTGTGTGTGTGTGTCTGTGTGTAACGTTGTACACACGATAACTCTCGAACCAAAAGTCCTAGTAACTTGAAATTTGGTATAGAGCTGGATTTTCATATTCTCTTGGCTTTATCTAAAGATGGGTCTGATAAAGAAACCGGAAGTGGGTGTATCCGCCATTTTTAACAGTTTTTCTTATATAATTTTGTACGAATGTAATTCGAATTATTTTTACAGTTTCTTATTAAGATAATTCTTCCTAACAATTTATTCAAATAAATTTTTTTCTAACATTATCAGTAGAGCACAACCAAAAACACGGTAATTTTTGGCAATAAACATGATTGACTTTTATGAAAATGTAAAAAAACACGGTTGGTGTGCCAAAGTTGAGTAAAAACACGGATTAAGAAAAATTTGCATATATTGTAATAATCATTCTTATTATGCATACATAATCTAAAAAGCAAGTTTTCCATCTTATTTGCGATGAAACCAACTATTCCATCAAGTAATTATAGGTACTGGTGGTAACGTTACATTGTTCACTTCAATTATCTCTTCCAAATATTATTTATACCTATTCTTTCTTGCAGCGCAGTGAATAAAAATGGACATAGAGAAAATGCTTCTAATATAAAAAATGTATATCCTACACATTGCACTTGTATTGCCTTTTTAATACAATCACAATGACTGCAATATTATTGGATAATCGTCGAAGCTTTGTTAAAAGGTTTTTTTTTTCGATTTCTGATATTCATTGGTTTTGTTATATACAATGTTGTTGGGATCGATCTTTCAATGAATTAGCTTTAACACATGTTAATATAAAACTGTATTTAAATTGCAATCTGCTCTATGTTTAGATTTGTGCTTTGCAGTAATATTTAAAAAGAATTACACGGAAGATACGAAATTACACGGCCCGTGACACATCCGTGTAATCGTGATTTTGGTTGTGCCCTAATTATCAGTATATTAGATATATAATTTATAATTTAAAGTGATTTCCATTATATAATCTAGGTTCGAATCCTGCCTGCGACGATTTTTTTTTAGAAAAAATAAACAGCCGGTTGCACAAAAGTCTGGTTAATTGGCGATTTACTAATCGTTTTTAATACAAACATATCACTTCAAAGTGGTTTTATGACAACATAACCTTACATTTCAACGCCAAGTACGTCAACGTGTACTTTCTCCTCCTTTTGTTGTAAATCATCCTTATCACCACATTTCTATTCCATTCCTTTTCTAGTTTTCGTAATTCTAAAATTAAACTTTGACTGTGTTAACGAATTTCCGCGGCAATGCAATCTTAGTCCGGTGAATTCGCTTCAAGTTTGTCATCTGGCCAGATTGACCAAGAGGACTGTTACCATTCTGGGCCTGTGCGAATTACTCGTAAGTAACTGTAATATTACTTATTTTGTGACCACCTTATCACAAACACTTAAGTAAAAAGTTTATCAATGAATAAAACAATATGTATTTTGTTTAAATTTTTCATTATAAAATATTACAATTTACTATTAACAAAGCCAACTTTGCGTCTTCTCTATGCATTATCAAAAATTTATAAAATTTAGTATACAATATTTTTTCTTTTGCTTACCCTACAGTATCTAAAATTTCATATTGACTTAATAAAAGTTGACATTCTCACAATAATTTTAGTTTCCTTATTCTACTACTCATTTCAATTAGTTTCAATAATTATAAAAAAATTATTTTAGTTTCTTTTGACATTCTTAATTTTTTTCTTAGCGTAGAATTTATTGAACGTTATAAAATAATTAAAACAATTCTTAATGAATCTAATATTCCAGATCATATTGGTGTCTTTATTCTTCATTGTCTAAGATTATGTTGAAACCAATTTTTTTTATATTTAATAATAAAATTTAATTTCAAAAAACAGGTTAACTTATGTGTAATAACCTCTCTCTATTACTTGCTGAAATTTTTCTTACTAATTTACTATTTACTAAATACTTTAAAACTAGTTATTATTTAGCAAATACTAATAAAGATCTTTTACATCTTATAAAAAGATTACAATGTAAAATTTGTTCTTCTATAAAAATCTAACTAATCTAAGTTCTATAAAGTCTAACTTCTAATTCCAATGAATCTAAAATTTATTTTTCTCTTCCATACATAAGATTTTTGTTTTATTTAAACTTTAAAATTTGTGTAAAAGTTGTAATTTTAATATTTCATTTATGTTTAAAAATAATTTAAAATCTTTATTAGTTAAAACAAAAGATATAATTGACAATCTTAATAAATCAAGAGTTTCTAAATTAAAATGTAATTATTGCAATTATTTTTATATAGGTCAAACTAGACGTTAATTTGGGACAAGATTTTTAGAACAACATTTGTTCATTAAAAATAATAATATATGACACTACCCATCTAATTCTTTGTTAATCACATCTTATCATTCTTTTGAACTAAAATAATATAAAATTGTTTACGTTCGTAAGAAGGGGATGAAAGTTTTCTTTAAAAATAAAAAAAATGTTAAAAAAACATATCTAGATAAATGACTAAATGAAGTCATTATTGATAATAAACATTTTACGAATACGAATCGATAATTGCTTTGCACTTATAAGATTAGTTCAAAACGCCGACTAAACAGCAAAGTTATTTGCAGTCCTATCGGACGGCGGACGAGGTTTACGTAATATATGCCTGCTAAACCTGCCAAATACGAAATCAAAATTTGGTGAATATGCGACGCTAAATCTTCTTATTCTCTAACAGGATACATTTACACAGATTAATCAACCATTAGACGAAACATAAATAAAGGTGAAAGAGTTGTCAATGATTTCAACACAAAAATATCTAATAGGTACAAGTGTAACCTATCCGTGTACATAAGGGTTAATTGCAAATCATGATGATAACGTTATGAATTTTAGTATTTAAAAACAAATTTATATATGTATACTATAAACGCATGTATGTGAACAGATGTATGAGATGATACCACATTTGTGATTAAAGGATCAGAAAAAAAACAATGCTTATAATGTTTATATTTTTAGTAGTTCTGTAGTAAAGAAACTGCAATTGCATAAACTCTGGTTTAGCGACAATTTACTTGCAATTTTGATTTTTGAAAATACTACCACAGGCAGTCGGCAAAATTTTGATATTAAATGATAACTCACGCTTGATTTGCTACCTGGTCTCCAAGAAGCTTTCACGTGCAAAGCCGTTGTATGAGAATCTATGGCAAGCGTTATGCAACCTCAAGAAAAAAATACAGTTCAATAACATTAAGAAATGGGCAGTACCCAAATCTTTAACATAAGGAATTGAAAAATATTTAATTTCTGTAGGAATAATTTCTTGTAAAGTTCTAAAAGCATTAGATGTTTGAAATAAAAATTTATTTATTAATTTAATAAGATATCCGTTTTTAAATAAAATTTCTCTTACTTTATGAAGATCATTATTTGTATATTTTTTATGGTATAATTTTATAATTCTTGATTTTAAATTAAATATTAAATTAATTTTATACTTATAGGCATGGTATGATTTAAAGTTAAGATAACGACCTGAAAAACCAGGTCTAGTAAATCATGAAATTCTTATCATATATCTTTTATTATTATATATATTATATCCTATTAAATCATTAAATAAATTGTTATTTTAAAGATTTAATGCATTTAGAAATTCACAAGAAATTATTCCTACAAATCTTAAATATTTTTCAATTTCTTATGTTAAAGATTTATCTTTTAAGTCAAAAAAAATTATAAATTTATGTAACCCTAACGTTAAAATTGCTAAGAAAAACATCTTAATTGGACGTTCTACTTTCTCAAAATGAAAAGACATTGTTCCACAAAACTTAAAACCAAATGTAGTTTATAAAATTTCTTGTTTTGATTGTAATTCATGTTATATTGGGCAGACAGGAAGATTATTAGTTGATAGAATTACTTCTCATAAAAGTGACATTAAATTAAACAGACATTTGTATGTTATCGATTCATTCAAAAATTTACATTTTCCGGACTATAACTTTATCAAAATTTTAGATGAAAAAAATAACCAACAAAACAGAAACTTTTTAGAAATGTTACATATTATTAGGTGTGAAACTTTAATGAATAAAATAACTGACATTGAAGGTATGGCCATTATTGATTCTTATTTTTTACAGATAATTAAATAAGATATTTATCTAAATATGTTTTTTAAATTTATTTTCTCATTACAATTATTAATCATTTTATAGTTAATTTTTTTCAATTATCAGTTTACTTGTTAATTTGTCAATTTGACATATTTTAATTTAAAAATATTATAACGCTGTCGAAATTTGTGTGAATTTTTATAATGTAATATTAATATTTTTTATATAATGTTCTGTGCAGTTACATTAAAAATTTAAGTTTTCCTGATGAAGCAACAAATTTGTTGCGAAAGTTTGAAAAAATAAAAATAATTAAGACGTTACTTCCCAAGAAAACAATTAATAAATAATTACTTAGAAGTCGAATAACTATTAAATATTAAATTTCTATTAGATACTTTAATTTTACCCTTTAATATTTAACAAAAGCTTCCAGTAATGTTCATCAGTGCCTTTCTATTAATTTTAAATGAATCTAAACACTAAGTGCAAACACAGTTAAGGTTTTAAGATTAATGTCTTATTATTCAGATGACATAATTATTATTGTCATATTAAATGAGGTTTGGTTAAAGTGCTCGGTCAATGAAAAGGACAGAAGTGTGTTGCTGTATGCTTTATAAATATTCAATTACTTTAGACAGTATACCTAATTATGTAATTCGTTTTCAGAAAAGATTAAAATAAGTTTTTTAGGAGTTTTGTAATTTTATGTAATTTAAACAGTTATTGCTATAAATATAAAAAACATTTTTATAATACGAATTAAAAATAATGCAAACAAAATCAATAAAATGTTGTCGTTAATTGAAATTATATCTTTATTATTTAAAACAAATAAAATCAAAATTTTGTTTGTACAATATTGGTTTATGGAAGTCATGCCAATGTCGTCACCTTAAAGTTTAAGGTTTTAAAAGCCTTACATTATAAATATTTAGATTAGTACGCAACTGTCAAATTAAATATGGTAATCTAAATTTAAATTAAACAAAACGAATTTCAAATTAGATTTTATAATGTAGACAAATTAATCCCATTCTTTAGTGGACTTTAGTTTATGTAATAAATAAAACTAAATTAACCATTCTATTACTCGGCGGTTTTAATTCACTCTTGTAAATAGAAACAAAACATTTCTTCTTGATCTACACACTCAAAACAACAACTTTCAATATTTCGCTATATACCGGTAACTAAATATTTTAATATTAAATAACTAAAACGCATAGAGCACTTTACTCAATAATTTAATTACATCTCACCTTCCGCCCTATTGGTGTTTTGCATTTAATAGCTGTACTCTACTGTTGAGTAATTTAATCTGCTTTGAATCCTTGCTTTAATTGTCATACGTTAAATTAAACTTGTGTGGAACATGTTACACGCATTCAATCAATATAAATGCCTATAATACGATTTAATTGCACATATGGAAATCGTTTTTGGCGATTAATAAACGTATTTACCAAACGTATTTAAGTTTGATAAATACGGTAACAAACGATGCAAATTATAAACGAATATGTGATTGTGTAAATAATAAATACAGATTTCGTTTAAAATTTATAGTTTTAATCTAGTTTATTTATGGTTAATAATAAACTAAAATAATAGCTGGAGAACATATTTTCCTTTACTATAACACTTTTTTAACCGAAGGTAAATAACATTTTATTATTAACTACTAGATATCAATGGAAGTATTTGCATTTAGTTTTAGAAATGTAAATTATTAGAGTTTGCATTTTGCGATATAATCTGTGGCATAGGTTATAATAATACACTTTGCAACCTTAATATATTTTCTAGAAATATACAGTTTAAAAATATTTAAGTTTTACCAAGTTTACAGCTATTTTTTTTTTATTGTTTCTGTAAAACAGATTTTTATGTTGGCTAGTATTTTTGTGTTATTAAATTTCTGTTTATTATGCAACGTGTCTATTGCTTGCAGTTACTTAAATTAACCGGAAATGACTTGTACACGTTCGCTAGTTCGTTGTTATTGAATTGAGAAATACAAAACATTAGCAGAGTATTAAAGCGAATTGTTTTTTTTTCTCTTCAGATAATACTCCGTACTATCAACAAACTCTTTAAGCTGCAGTCTCAAAGAAAAACTATAGCAATCTTACATTTTAATAAAAAAATTAATGAAAATCCTTCTGTACACCTTAGCATTCCGTTGAATTGTAACTTTTAGTGATAATACTTAATGTATCAGTTTTAAGTAGCGGGTTAGTTAACTTTACATATTTTTTAAAATTCTAAGTAATCTTGTATTTTTACTAGTATTAGAAATTGAGAATAAAAAAATTGCTTAACTATTCACATTATTTTTTTAACCCTTAATCTGACACAAAGAGTTTGTCAGACTTCTCCAATTCTCTCAAGCGCGATATTTAAAAACTAATTGATTTTAAGTTTCGCGCCACCAGATACCTTTCCAGCATTAAGTTACCTTCTTATAGAAGAGCGGGCGTCAGTCTGTGCTTCATTGTGGTAGAATTAAAACGTTGTTTGTATCTAGCGGAGTCAACAAAACTCCACGTGTCGGTTTACGCTACCTATTTTATTTGGCAGACATTTTGTATTTTTTTTGTGTTTAACTTTTTTTTATGATTAGCACACCAAAATCTATGATCCACTCATAGTGTATTTTTTGTTAATTACAATAGCTTCACATTCTAAGGATATGAAAAGGCCGTTTAGTGAAAAGGAATTGCAGCAAATTGTGAATGAGATGGTGACAAATAGCGGTAATTCAGAATTGAGCGTAGATGAAGATGTAGGTTATGATGATATGTATACAGAAAAGAATCATAGCTCGGAGTCGGAAATGAGCTATAATAATTGAGATTCAGATGAGAACATATCTAGCGTCAATGATGTATTCAAATCGTTTTACTTTTATAGACGCGAGAAAACCAATAAAACTAAATGGTAAAAATAAATATTGTTGTACTACTTCGTCACAAATATTTTGTAGAAAAACGTTTGTAACCGTAATCTTTGACGCAATTATTCATAATTACATAGTGCACTGTGTTGTCAGGTCATCTGCAGAGCCACCACAAAACAGCAAAACACGTAGCCACAACTTGATAAGAAGTCTACATAGACTCAAAGTAGCAGCAAAACAATTAGGCACCAATCCAGCACCTAAAAACGTATGACCCTTACTGTTCTCTGACGATATCGTTCAAGAGGTATTGACATGGACGAATAAACGCCTAGAAAAAAAAGCAGTATTAGAGACAGTGCAAACGTTAATTTTCGTGATCTGAGTATTATCGAGTTTTACGCTTTCTTGGGGCTGCTCTTTTACACTAAAGTATTTAAAAGCTCAAAAAATTACAGTTTCTATGCAACAGATGGTTCAGGCAGATATTATCATGTCTCAGATTTGATGATCCATCTACTAAAGAAGAAAGAAAAGCGGATGATCCCAGTGCTCCAATTAAAAACATTTTTAAAATCTCTTTCCAACTGTTAAAAATGTTATTCCATAGGGGAATACTCTTGTGTAGATGAGATGTTGATAGCATTCCGTGGAAGATGTAAATTTTGCATGTTTATGCCAAAAAAACCAGCGAAGTATGACATAAAAATTCAAGCTATTACCGATGCTCGCACAAGCTATCTTTTAAAAGCCAAATTTATATTGGGAGGGATAGTGATGTTAGAACTTTAAATGCAGAAAAAAAACGTCTTCTAATACCATGCCAATCGGTTATCCGCCTTACAAAACCAATACACGGCACAAACAGACTGCTGACAATTGGTTTTCATCTATGCCACTGGTTGAAAAGCTTTGTAAAAGAAACCTTACGTTTGTTGGTACGATGAAAAAAAAAACAAAACAGCAATTCTAAAAGAATTTTTGCCCAAAAAAAAATAGAGAAGTAGGAAGCAGTCTTTTTGGTTTTTGTGGTGATACTACAATGGTTTCATATGCACCAAAACAAAATAAAGCTGTTGTTCTTGTATCTTCGATGCATCATGCCAAAGAAGTAGATACCGAGAGTGGTAAACCAGAAATTATAATGCATTATAATATGACCAAAGGAGGAGTAGACTGCATGGATCAGAAAATAGCCAATTATACATCAAACAGGAGATCTCGATGTTGGTCTATGAAAATTTTTTTCACCGTCCTTGATGTAAGTAAAGTAAACAGCTATATTCTATATAGCTCATACCAACATAATTATTTAAAAGTATTTGCAAATGCTTTGATTACACCACTTTTACAACAAAGATCCCAAATGACCCATTTGCCTGCAGCAATAAAAGTTAAATTTGCGACATTTTAAAAATACCATTCTCGAATAATACCAATATTGAAGCAACTTAAGAGACATTGACTGTTAGAAAATATTGCAAGTTATGTCCACCAAGAATTAAAAGGAAGACGGCATATTTATGTACTAGTTGTAAAAAAAAACATTTGTTTAAACCATTCCAAAAAAATATGTCAAGAATGTGTTCAGGAATGACAGGAATAATCAAAGCAGTCATTTATTTGTAATTGTTTATATTTTTGTGTTTTTTTTTACTTAAATAATAAATATACTTGTTTTTTTTTTCTTTGAAATGTGGCTAGTGTGTATATTAATTTAGCATATCTAATTGAAATTAACAAACATTTAATCAAAACGTGGTTAAACGTCGAAGTCTTTTAGACTCCAGGTGTCATTTAACGTAACAAAATGTAGATGTGTCAGGTTAAGGGTTAAAAGGATTTTAGAAGTACTCATGATGCAATATCGGTTTCACCTCTTAAAAGTCCTATTAGATGGATACTGTTGTTATGAGGTTATAAAAATTTAGCTGTTGTTTAGTTGCATAGAGCTACAACTAGCAGATATATTGTTATTATTAACATCTTTTTCCACGCGAATTGTTAGTTGTGGCTATGTTGTACGAAAAATAGCGGTTTCTAAAAAAAAATATTTTGATTACTTTTAGCAAATGTGCATAACTATTTAGTGTTGATGTTGTTTAAATTATGTGTAGCTTGGTTTTATTAGATTGAACAACAATAAGTGCCTCATCAGAGTTATTTGTTTGCGTATTTTATGACAAACCCTTGTATCTACCATCGGTTTGCATTTAATCAAATTTTGAATGTTGTTAGTTAATTGGTTTAATTAATTTATGGTTTTAAAACATCCGTTTGTTGGTTTTTGGCAATTTAACATTTTTTTTGTGTTAATAGTTCAGATTGCATTATAATTTATAGTATCGACTATAATTTCTTATTTAGCTTCTGAGATACAAGTAATTTGGTATTTAAGCAAATTTATTTATTTGAACAATATTAAGAGTTTCATTTATGTTTAATTGTCATTTAATAATTATGGGTTTTTGGTAGTTACGTTAAATTAGTTACTTAAATAAATTAGTTAAATTAGTTACGTCTTAACTTTTTATCTTTTTACAATTTCTGTTGGTTGCACCTTAATCATATGGGTTTTCTTTTAAAAAATAGGTTGACAGTAGGTGTATCGTTTATAAAAGAAAAACATTTCTAATCAATAAGACAACTGAATACAAACTTTCTTTTGGAAAACAATAAGATGCGATAGTAACACTGTTAATCCAAATTCAAAGTAGCAAGGTTGCTGGTTTATAATAGGTTTGTGAAATAGTTAAATAAAAAGTTTAATGTTTTATTGTTTTGGTTAATGGATTTTATCGTTCCTCGTTATTTTCCCGTAAAGTTATGGATGGGAAATGTAGTTTCTCATATTCAACATTTATCTTTGCTTTGTAGCGGATTGTATTCAATTAACGCAGTAACTCAAAGATCATTGCAGCAGACTGCAGATAACCAGAAAACACGTATTCTAGACATCATGATTAGAACCAGGTATTTAAAGTAATATTATACCGTTTAATTTGCTATTACTTGCAAAAAGGCTTGGATGAAAAATTCATAACTTTGCGAGTTAACGTTATTTTACGTACCAACGCTTTAAATTTGTGCTTTGAGTTAATACACATTTTGCATTTTACAATCAAAGACATTTAGCTGAATTTAAAGCAAATATTAAGTGACGAATAAATGTATTCTTGACTAAATTAAAACAAGTTGCCTCGTTTGTTCTTTTTTGTATTTATATAACTGCGAGTTACATTGTTTATTTGATTTAATTGGTTTTACGCACCCAAAGGCTTTTCAATTTCATTTTACCTTGAATTTAACTTCTTTATTTTTTTTAATAATTTTATATTCAATTTAAGTTAAGATTTATTTTTTCTTATTAATTTTTTTTATTATAACCGTTTGTTTTAAAATGATTTAAAAATTTATTTTGTGTGTCAAATTTTATTTGTTCATTGCATTTTTATTTATTTTATTTTATTATTTTGTTTTTATGTAATAAACGTTAAGTTATTAAACGTAACGTAGTTTTTACTCAATTAACACAAGTCAATTTTATTTGTTTTTTTAGAATTTAGTGACTACACTATTACCGAAAGTGTTATCTGGTTAGCAAAGTTCAGAAGCCTTTTTAAGCTATAAATTTTCTGTGCGCCTTTTGATTTTGACGTTTATTTTTCTATTTTTGAGTTTTCTAAATCATTCACGGATTTCAGAATTTAACTCACAACTATCTTTACTTGGCCCGGGCAATTACTTCTTTTATGTTAGTTTTATTTAGACAATTTTTGTAACAGTGCATTAGCAAGTCGTGTACTTGACGAAAAACGAATAAATACTTCAGGCAAAGATTTGATACAGCATACCTGTAAAAAAATATCGCTTAACTTAAATAATAACAAAAATGATAATAATCTACTAAACACTACACACATACGCCTTGAAATTTTGAGATCTTGAAACTATCGTTTTTTTGGGAATACAATTTACAATTTGAAAGTATTTAGTAGGAGTTTTTTTTATTGCTTTTATATATAAATTATTTCATTTTTATCTGATCCAAATTTTTGATGTATTTATAGCTTCTTCTAAACAGCAATTGACGTTTGTTGTAATTGAAGTAGTAACAAGTAAAGTAGATTTTGTAGAAGTAAGTAGTAAAGTAGATTTTGCTAAGCGATCAACCTCTTCATTCTATTTAATTTCAGAGTGGCTTTTAACCCAAATAAATTCAGTTTTATATTCTAATTCTTGAAGATTACCTACAGATATTTTAATGTTGATCACATGTGGATTTTCAAATTGTATTAAAGGATGGTATTTGTTAGTGATTTTTTTCAAAACGGATAGAGCATCCAATACTATTTTTTGTATTATTAATTCTAATAAATTCTAGCAATTTAAAAATGGAGAATGCTTTTGCAGAGTAAATGGAAATATTTTTGTTTAATTTAAGTTTTCTTTTTATGTTTAAAGAAGAGATAATAATTGCAACAAATGTTATAGTTGTCTTTAGACGCATCGGTGTAAATTTGAAGATGTTTTTCAAACTTATCCATAACAGAGTTAAATATATTTTGATTCAGTGCATGGTTTTCGCTGTATTTTGGAATTACTATAGGTATTTTTTTAATAATTTTTTATAGTTACTATTATTGATTGTTGTTAGATCGCCAAGAGAGGAGTTTCTATTAAAAATGGCACAAAAGGCTAAACATGGTAATGGAGAATTCTTTTTTTTTCACTATTTGTTGGTGAGATCATTTAATAAACATATGTCGTCTATCAATTTAGGATTTTGTTTTTAGAATGTGCACATACTATAGATATTCCATTCTTAGTGATACAGGCATTTTAATTGCTTCCACTTGTAGAGCTCGAATTAGTGTCAAACAAAATGTACCGATGGCGATTCTGAGTGCTGTGTTTTAGAAAACTTAAATTTTTCTAATCAATGTCATAGCCGCCGATGCATAAAAAAAAGATCGGCATCTATAATAGACCTGATGTAATTTCTATAGAACATGAATGTTATATCAGGAGGTGCTCTCTACCATGTCTTCGAAACGAATTTGAGAAAATTAATACTTTTTGTGCATTTGTTTATTACTTGTTGTATATGCGCATTCCAATGAAAATTGTTGTCTAAAGTCATTCCTAGGTATTTCACTTTATCGCGGAGTGGAAATGCACATTTGTTAAGGATAATGGATCTAAGCCATGGCTAGAAAGCCAACTATTTATAAACGCGAGCTTTTTACTTAGTTTACTATCGACATTGTTTAATTTTTTGTTTTGATAATGCAAGCAAAAATCATCTGCATTTTGAATTATTCTGACACTTACAGACAATTTATGTAAATCAGATGTATAAACGTTGAACAGGAGAGAACTTTAAACGCTGCATTGAGCTAGTCTACTTGACGTATAGCGAGGTCCAATTAACCGGTTTGATCTGTCTCTAGTGTACAATGGTCTGTTAAGGTGGAGGTTTTACTATATTGTATGTTAACTTAGAAGGAATGAGTAGTTGTTGCAGTTTGTAATAAAGAAATTTTATGTATACATTTTCGTACGCATTTTTCATGTCTAAGAAGAAACTTCCAAGGTTGCTCGTTGCGCGAGAAGCAGTTTTGTGTATGGACAACAATATTAGATGAAGCATTCTACCAGTGTAAATGGTTCCTCCATATAAGTTGCATTTGATAATAATTCTGATCTAATGGGTACAGGAACGACTTTGTTTATAGTAGGAGATGCTATTCTTTAAAAAAATTATTCTAATAAAATTGGATCATTAGGATCAGAGCAGTTTGTACCATATAGTTGTAAATTTTAGTTTGTTTCCAAATATTGGTATATGAACTGCTTTTATTGATGTTAGATATTGTCCAGCAAACTCTTAATTTTTCTTCAAATATTTTTTTTGCTCGTGCCAATTCTTGCTTACAGGTTAAAAATTTTTCTAAAGTAAAACATTGTTTATACGCGTCAAAAGCTGTTTTTCGTTTGTTAAGAACTACATCGCAATTTATGTCCCACCATCTAGGGATTAATCTGTTTTTAACTTTAAAGAGATAGCAACATCCGCAGCATTACTATCTTATCGAAAAGATTTTCACATAAAGGCGGATTGTAAACTTACAGTATCTGTACTTTTAGTAGTGTCATTAACTCCACATCTAATTAATAATCAAGAAAACAAGGATAGAAAAATATATATTTATTTTCTTTAAAAAAAACTGCATACACAATTTAATTTTTAGCAGGTAAGAGTTTTACAAGCACTTACAAATGTTGCTGCGAAACTGTTAACTCCCGTTGAAGATCTTAATGATACTCAACCAAATTTTACTGAATCACTGATGACTCACTTAAAGATAAAAACTATAGTCGTGACGAAACTGAAACTGAAATTGAAAGTCTCATGGACATAAAAACAGAATAAAAAGAAAACTAAATAAAAAATACACTGATAACAACGGCGAAGACAAAATGAATACAAAACTAGCAAAAAATAGAGGAGAGCAATCATCTAATAAGAGAAAAGTGTATCTCAAGCAAGACAATGCAAATTAGAACTATGGAAGCAAACTATAAAAGGAAAAAAGTTAATTCCAGTGGCAGTTACATATCTGAAGGCAAGGGAGTAGTAGCTGTTAACAAAATAAAAAAACTGAAATATTTTACTATTGAAAAAATTAATAAAAAAACTTCTTTCCGCATTTTAGTATTATTTAATAATCGGTTTCAAAGACAATTCGTTGCAATCCACTTGGAATTTTTGATACCGAAATATAGAAGAGTGATAGAAGGAAGTTCAAGAAATAATAATATTGCTTATTATTTAAAAAAAATGTGGAATAAGAAGAAGAGTAGGTAAGACTTTTTTATGTGTACTTTTAACATAAAAGGCAGATTTATTCAAACCACATGGGTCAAAAACAAATACTTGAGCATAATAGAAAAGAATAGAAGAAAAACCATAACAGACGCGAAGCCGCACGGCTGAGCGTTGTATGCGCATGAATTATGCTCTTAATCTTTCGACGAGAGTAACATTTATTATCTTTTGTGTTTTTTTGTAAAATTAGATATTTTTTTTTAAATAAAATGGTTTAAAATCACCAGAAATATATTGTTGGTACTACATTTATTACTAAATTTGGCATATTTAACATAAACTTTAACATCGTTTTTTTTTTTCAATTTTAACAAAAATTCAAGATTTTTTAAATTATGTTTTCACTTGTAGCATTTTCGTTTTAATATAATCATTTCCCCGCTTTAGAGCTTTATTCGCTCATTACGTCATTGCACTCAGAAACGAATATTTACGTTTGCGATGTTGGCAGCACTAAAAATAAAATAGTTTTCAAAATAAAATAAAAACAAGACAAGCGACGAATCTTTGCTTTACACAAAAACCAAATTAAATACAAAAGAAAAACATTTTAAATTTCAATATTCATTTGATAAAAACACAACTCAAAATTTCTAACTAGCATTTAATACTAAAAAAAAAATCAAACTAACTTTATAAGAAATAGTCGGAGTTACACAACGTATGCCACCTAACATTGAATTTTTAATAATTTAATTCCAATCACAAAAAAGCTAAACAATACTAGTAAAACCTACCTCAACAAGTCGTTTACGAATTTGAATATTCGAAAAAATTTTGCAGAGTTTAAAATGAGTTTGGTATATTGCGCATTCGGTGAATTGTCAGTTCAGTTAATATGCGGTTCTGTTATATGTATTTAGACAATCGTTTTTGGGGAAATGTCCTAAGCCTATCTTTAACATTAGTTCAGATGTAAAAATACTACAAAAGAAACCAAGAAGATTAAATGGTCGTTTCTTGCTACTAAATCTATGTATGCAAATATATTCAACACATAATTTAAAATATTACATTTTTATATCAAAAAACAACAATGTTCCGTCTGTGAAGCATACAAAAATAGCAATGAAGAGAAAGAGAGAGATATTTGTAAGGACAGAGAAGATAATTTAGATCTTTAAGCAGTATTGCCGACACCTTCCGAGGACATTTCTACTTTTTTGTTGTTGTTGTTGTTTTTAAAACTTGTCGTTTTAATTGTTTTAATTGTTTTAATTCTACGATTTTTGAAAACACTAGAAAAAATGACTATTGTTAGTTCTGGCATGTGCTATTGTTTTGCGAGAATTTAATTAAGTAGCTACTTGTTGTGGGTTATCTATCAGCTTAACTAGCAGATACAGACATAATTTTATATTCTGACAATTGTGTGGTCAGAAAATAAAATGATTGTGTTCATGCATTTATGCTAATCACTGCATCCAAGTTAATAGTATAAACTACAATTTTTTTACAATAAGACATACTCAAAACAAAGGTGATTCAGTTATCAACAAGGACTTTAAAAAGTGGGCTTTTTTATGTTCTTGCACAGTAGCCAGCACTAATTTAAACAATGTTATTCATCGTATTTTTAAGGGTTTTTAATTTGAAGTACCATCTGTACATAGTAATAAAACAGGTGATTACTTATATTAAGTTTTTGTAGTACAAACACATTTTTAATCTTAAAAACATCTTTTTGCGTTTTCTTTTTTTTACTATTCATACAGTAGAATATAAAAAAAAATATTTTTGTGTTGTTTATTATTTGGCTATCTTTACAAAGTTTTTCTAATTTTGTTTATTTAGTTTTTTTTTGCTGAGAAATTTTTTTACGTTGTCGAGGAGTGCTTTAAAGTATATAGTGGTAGATCACTATTTTTTCTAATTTAAGTTTGCTGTCAAATGTGAAAACTGCTGTTTATTTGTTGAGCTTTAATTTAATGTCTGTGTTAGCAAGATTAGCAGTGTCGTCCGTATACCAAAAAAAGGATATTGTTTTACCGTTGATCTTAAATTTCTTTGAGGTGTCTTAAGATTTATTCATATATTTGTTTATAACTCTTACAAAAGAAAAACCTTAAAGTTTTTTTTACTATATTGTAATGTATATTAATCACTAAATATAATTTTTTAAATTATTCACTTATTTAATAAATTTATAATACAAAAAACATTAGGATTCTATGTTGAAACTGACATTTTGTTTGATTTTTGTTAATTAATAATGAAATAGTCAAGATAATAGTACCTTACATGTTAAAAAACAATTTAGACTTGTTTTAAATAAATATTTGCAAATGCAAATAAGCATGTGTTAAATACAAAATGTTTGATAAATACAAATCTAATCAATAAAAACTTGATTTCATTTTATTATAGCTAACCACTGCACTCGAAAGATTTATAAACGTAATTTACTCCTCTTAAGGTTACGTACACGTCAATGAAATCTACTCAATGCCGACCTAGAACGCATTACCAAAAACTGTATTGACTTTTCTTAATAGACTTATCTTTAGTGGCAATAGAAAACGTAAATTAAAAATAAATCATAAATAACTGTACTGCACGGGGTAGCCAAACGCTATAAAGTTTAGAATACCAACAAACCCTGTATATACTTATCTCGTACGCACAAACAAAGTTAGTTGTTCATCCGTACAGTATCCGTATTACGCAATAAATTAATTGGCATTTTAATCCACTACTTATTAGTTTTACAATAAATTTAAATACAGAATTAATCAAACGCAGTCTTGATATACTGTAACAACACCGTAATCCGCATCTTGACCGCAGTGGTGATTATATCTACAATGGAGTAAGATAGTAGACTTTACCTTTCTCGTTACAGTTATTATTGGTTTAATTAAGTAAGTTTAACTTTGTACTTTATTGATTAAACCAGGCAGGTGTATCTCTAAAACTATCCTGTAGGATGACCTAAAATTATCCGGTAACTTAAAACTAAACCACAATGCAGCAATTGATTGAACTTTTTTATACATATCCCTATGATTCGGTTTCCTAATGCTACTGTTTAAGTTTTTATACATCTTTGGCGTCATGTGTCACTTTGATAACATCAGCTTATTTGTGTAACGAGTATGTCCACCAGAAAGATTTCATTATACTATCTAAACATATATGTACGTCAGAAGAATCTAAATGGAATATGCATTAATGCATTTGCAACTTAGTTAAATCAAAAACAAATACAAAATGATTAAGAAACTAGATTGCCACAGAACTCCCCAGTGATGTACCGTGATGCTAATTCAGCTTGATATTAAGCATCTCAAAAATTACATTATTACCTATTGTTAACTTAAGCATTTGGGAATCGGATTTTTTGTGCTGATTGGGTGATTGTGTGTGGTTGTATTGTTGCTTTGCATGGTTTGGCTAGTAGCAAATCTTGGAGGATATATAGACATCGTCTGCACTATATTGCAGCGTTAAAACAATAGTAGTTTTGGTCCTAAAAGTTGACAATGAAAGTTTTTGATCATTGGACGACAAAGTATGTACCTTCGTAGGGTTAATCGAAAAATGCGTTTGTTGCGTCACGTCAAAAAAATACTTGTGTAGTTAAGTAATGAACGTAAATCGTAAAAATGTTATTGTAACTGTTTAACAAAACTAATTAGGTTGGAGTTTAAATTAGTTTAGTTCAGATTATCGCGCCAATCGGCACAAATTCCAAATAAAATTGAGTTTATTTTTGCTTTTTGTAAAATTAAAACCCTGAATTCTGTGGAACCGTTTTACCCTGCAATTTGCTTGTGGATAGTAGTTGTTTGTAGGTGTACCCATAAATTGACCAAATTAATTAAGCAAACAAATTTAAATTGTTGAGAAATGGTCTTACGATGCCTACGTGGACATGTTAAAAACGGGCAGTTGAAAGTTACATTGATCTATTGCGAACGGTTGTGTGCTGTGTAACCTTTGAGCGCCAGCATTGAATACACGTTTGCGACAATTTTTTGCAGCATTAATTGGTGATTAGCATTGAAAACTGCAAAACCACAGCTTCTTACATAAACAGAAGTATCTTTATTTTTTCTTACTCGAGTACGACTTGGGCAAGACACTCAAATAATTTTCTCTGTAATGATAACGGTACTTATAAATGTATAAATCAAAATTACTTAAATCGTTACACAAATTTCTCAGTTTGTTTAGTATATTTGTACAATCTACGTCATAGTATTTTTAATTCTGATGAGTTTGAAATCAATAACTGTCGACTGGTTTCTTGTAGAGGTTTTTACAATTACACAAATTTGTGCCTAGTAGATAGGTATAATGACATAATAATGATTATCTTTTATGTTTATTACTTAACCCCCTAACCCTAACTGGCAATAAAAAAAATAAAAAACAATGTTTAATAATTTTTGTAGAAAATTACAAACTGATAAAGAAAACAAAGGGATGTTAAAAGTGATTTTTGATAAAATGGTGTAGTATTTATAAAAGCTAAAAACGCATTTTTAATGTAATTAACGTTTTTTGTCAGATCACAATAAATAATGTGTCAAATATAAAATTTAGTAGAAAAGGTTTAAATAATACCGCATTATTTACACTTAACGCAAGACGATTAACATATATTCGTCACGTTAAATCGTTACAATGGTTACATACATAATAATTTTCTCCTTAAAGCTAAAGTTTCCATTATTTTAAATGAGTTTGTTTTATCTATATACGATCTATTTTCAATAACAATCTTACAATTCTAAATTAGTTTATACTATAAACTACAGAACAATTAGACATACTGTAAATGCTCTTGATATAACTTAAACCAAAGTTTATTTAATGTTATCGTCTATTGGTAATACACATAGTTTATTTATTGCACGTTTTAATGTACCGTCTTTTGTTTTAATACTCACTACACGCGCTTGCTTGTCGGTGCCACTATGAAATTTTGTCACTCCAAATAACCATTGAAGTGGTGACAGGTTTTTTTCTACGATAAGGATCATGTCTTAAATTTTGAGATTATTCTTGGTAAATTTCCACTTTTGTCTTTGCTGAGGATGATTAAGATAGTCGTTTTGCCACCGTTTCCAATAGTGCTGTCTTAATCTTTCTACGGGTTGCCGCCTTGATAGTGTGTTCAAATTAATACATGTCAAATCAGCTCCCACTGGTGCAGTAACTAAGTCTCCAATAAGAAAATGACTTGGAGATAAAGCAGTTAAATCGTTGGGATCATGGCTGAGAGGAGTAATAGAACGGGAGTTGATACACGCTTAAATCCTCGTCAAAACAATACAGGTCTTTTCAAATGTCAGGTTGACGTTGAAAATGCTGTTTTACTAGTTTTATGTTTCATTCCCAAAGACTACCGTGATGTAGCTGTTCTGGGTGATATAAAATAGGTCAATATTTTTGACGCATACAATGCAATGTACACCCTTAACTGACTTGCGTGCAATAACCGAACGTAATAAATTATTATCATTCAGGAATAGGCTTAAAGAGCGAATTGTACTATTATTGGCAACGGTTTGTGTTTTGATTAATTGCTGAATTTCGTTGTGGAATGAATCATTCTATAAAATTGTAATGATACATATTTCAACGTTTTGAATTTCTGTTACTTAACGGTCCACTGAATTTTTGCGGTCTGCATTTAGTATTGCTTTTAAATCGTTTGCAGTATGCAATATGACGACGTAAAATTTTTGCAAAAATATTTAACGTCGGTTTTGGACTGCTTACTAAGAATTTTGACATTTGAGTTGACCAAACGTCCTGTAAACTGTAGAATCTTATACTCTCAGGCTGTTCGGGAATTTTATTTTCAATTCCAATTAAAAATTGTTGACCGTGTCACCATAGGTTTAAGCGTTCCAATTCGTTTGGTAAAGTATCGCGGGATATAATATCACCTGGTTTCTATTTAAAATACATGCGATTACGCGTTTTAACTCTAGTACATTCCTAAATTTTTGACATTCTATTTGCAACCAAAACCTTGAATTTTAAATGCTCAATTTGTAACCACGATAAAACTATAGTCAAGTCACTGTGTAATTTTGCCGTTTTAAATGTAATATTGATTTTGTTGATAATTTTGTGAGCTAAACGAACTAATAGTAACGCGAAGTCGGTGCTACCTTTAATTTTAAACACAACAAATTATTGCTTGCAGATTGCTTATTAGTTACCGACTTGATGTGAATACATGCACCATACGCTTCCTCCAAAGCGTCGCCAAAAACCGGCATTTGCCTAGGAATTGAATACGTGGAAACGGTAGGTAGTTTGTAATAAAAAATTATTCCGAAATAAAGAATGTATAATAAAAAGTAAAAATAATAATTTGACCACGGTAGCAATCGTAAGCACAGACCTCTGGGTATGGGTTTGAATGGAAATAATTACAAAGACGTGAACTCCGTTAATTTAATAACTATACTTAATATACTATTTACATTAGAGGACAATGAACAGTATTTGAATTAAACATATTTAGAATAAAACAGTATTTAAAATAAAATATTAGGGCGCCAACCATCTTTAAATCGGTGATGAATAAAAAGCGTAAAATCTTACATCTAATTATTAATTATTGATATTAAATGCAAATGTAGTAAACGTTTGATTTGTTATCGAGTGAAAAGTTTTAATAACTGAATTTAAAATGTAACTTAATTCCAATTGACTCACCACATGATATGACCTTATCGTATAGCTTCTATTTTTAGCACATACTTGCTTGAAGTGATAAGATTCTTCAACAGGAATAAATACCAGTGTATAACAAACTTCAATAACTGATAATCCATTAATTAAACGACAAATCCAAAAAAGTAAAAGATCCAGAATAAAAATAAAAGATCCAATAAAAAGACCCTAAATATAAATAATTAGAATGGTTTTTTTTAAATGACATGCTGTACTCACGTTACACCTTCAATGCAACGGTCTTCAAAATAATTTCCTTTGTCTAACTATTGCGCAACATTGCGAAGTCACTAAAAATGTTGAATTCAATAGAAAAATTATATAAAAATAAAGGTAAACTCACCAATAATTAGATGAAATGAATAAAAATTAAATTACATGGGTTTTTACGCCATAATCAAGAAAATTTGTCTTCTCCACATCACTACGACACGCACGCCAAGATTGTTCAAACGGAAATGCCAGTTTTAAGCTACAACTCAGGTAGATTTGAAACAACGCGACGTTGCCATTGTTGCCAAACTGAATAAATTTACGTGCAATTGCAGTTGCAGAAAATAAATGAATGTAAAATTGAATTTTAATGTAATGAACTCTAACGAGACGTTACAAGTTGTTCAAGAAACTGCCTCCGTACCGTAAAAAATGGTACAGACTCGTCCTATCCAATCTGTAGGAGCCATAAGCTTTGTAGTAGATTTTTTTTCTTACTATAATTAGTTCTACTAATCCTAAAGGATTATATATTTTGACTAGAGTATATAATATTTTTTGTAACTGTTTGAACTAATGTTAATGTGAAATCAATTGAATATTTTAAAATATCTTTTTCGCAATTTCATAAAAGTTTTGGTATCACCTTGTTTGTCTAAATTTATAAATATTACAAATGTGTCGAAACATTTTTACAAGTCAGCTAATATAACATATTCATATATGCGAAAACGAATGAGTATTAAAAATAATTCTTGTTGCAATGAAGATCCAACGTGTAAAATGTCGTTTGAACTGATACCATTGCTAGTTTTAGCGCTTCTATCAAAAATAACGCGTTGTTTCTTGGTAATTTTATTTTTGTTTTAAAATCGTGTGATGTGGTGAGAACCATGAGATATCGTTATCAGTAATCGCTTTAATTTTGAGAGATAAGCTTTTATGCCCTAATTGATAATGTTCCGACCCAGTTTTGCCAAAAGGACAAGCAAACCATTAACCTACTTTAGAAGAAATTGCTTTTTGTGTTTCCAAAGAGATACTCAACTCAAGTAATTAAATTGGCATTTCGCATGATGGTATCCCATTCAGATAGTGCGTATATGATATTCCTTTTTTGAACAAGCTTTATACCTACATAGATAAAATCTACAGGCATAAACGTACGGCCTGGCAGTAAGAATTTAATTCCTATTGTTGCAATATTCTTGCAGTTTTTCAAAAACCAAATTAGCATTAATAACATCGAATAATTTTTATTTTGACCACCGCAACTATCACAGTATATCAAAATCTCATTACCATTAGGGTATTGACTGTCTACTCACTACAGATATTTGTAAACACATATACAAATGTGAATGTAACACTAGACATTTCGAATTGCACTTTCATAAAAGGTGAGATTATAGACCGCATAACGGGTGCTAAATCCTAATAGAAAACTATTACCATTTGACTAATATGACTTTTAAGATAATCGTAACTAAACTAAAAAAAAGAGTCGTAAAAATGTTGACACAACGTAGACAATGAAAAAGTTAATCTGACCAATAATCGTGCAGTACTTACGATATCACCGATAACTGGTATTGTATTCTTATTAGTCGCTGATATTTTAGTGATTAACAATTATCGGCGACGATACAGTTGGTGAGCTATTTATAAAATCTATTACGTTTTGTCGTCAATCCTCAGGTGTTTTATTCTTTATAGGATGACTTCCGCGTCTATTGCTCTTTTAAATAAAAATATCGCTTTTATTGGTTTCTGTATACCGTAGAAGTCTGTCGGATATAGCTAACGTCTTCGTCAGAAACCTTCTGCACATCTTAAATTATTTTCACCAAGTTTCCAAAAATAAGTTTAAACCAACTGTGTTCAGCTAAACTTTGCGTTTGTTCTTTTATACGTAATGGGTGTGGTTCTATACAGTTTACAGAAATTTCTTTGTTTCTGATGCTCAAGGGCCCAATATTGCTTTAAAATTAATGTTTTCTTTCGTAAAGGCACTGCAACGTCGAGTTCCACATCCTTTTCCTTTAGAACAAGTGTTCTTTTGATCTCACTTTTCTCGTTTTACTGCCGCCTTATGGCCTACATACCTTTCACCGTGACATATTTTTTTTTCTTATCTGATTCTTGGCTTCCAATCTCTTTTTTCTCTTTCCGAAACTTACATTTTCATTTTTTTGTTTATGGGGTATATTTTGAGTAATATTTTCATTATCTTTCATAAGCTCTAATACCTTTCTTGTTTTCTTTTTTCTTACAGTTTTTGTTTTTTTTCTTTTATATCATCTACATTTTCCGTTTCCCTGGTCTTAGAGTAGCTGTTTGATTCGCAATTTTCTTCAATGCTTTGTTTATTTTTTAATGACATTGCACTGTTTTCTGTAGTCTGACTGTTAATCACAATAAACAAATTTGGGTCATCGTCGTTAAAGTTTTTTAAAGGTTCTTGTATATCTGTTTCTGTTATATTCATATTATCTGCAATTGACAAAAAAGTTATTAATTTTTTCATTTTTATTAGTTAATATTTTGATTGTTTGTGGTAAAATTAAAATAGTATCAATAGCAATTATTGTTACTTGATCTGAATTATAATGTTTTATAATTACCTGCTTGATCATCTAGCATTATTATGGGGAAGTTGTTTATATCAAACAATTCAACATTATTAGTTTGCCGTATATTGCTATGGTTTTTGACAACTTCATTTTTATCCACGTTTTGTAAGCCCATCTAGAACATTAACCCAAGAAATGAATAACAAAACGAAAATTTACGAACAAAAACCTTACTTTACCTTTCATCTAATTGTTAAATTTAATTATTAACACGATACTACACTAATGCACATCAAGAAGGCAAAGACGCCATAACCAAAAAACAAGAAGCACTGCAAAATGTCATTAAATGTTTGTATGATTGATTGCGCATGGTCATTCGTCGTTCTGGCACAGTACCGGCTGTAGGTTTGTTCTTTTCATCGGGACAAACCTACGCATTTTAAAGCAAAATATTTATAGGATGAACTCATCCTTTTGCTAAATCATTTATTTAGACCACGTTAATATGCTGCTATATAGATCTCAGTTTGGCAGAATTGGCCTGTTCGTCCTTTTGTCAATATACGGTTGATTCATTTATAAAATTTGTGCATCTAATTCTCAAATCCTCTGGAATCGATTTTCTAAACAATACATTTGTTTTCTTGCAGTACGCAAAAATAAATCCAACTGTGTTTTGCTCAAAATGATAATTTCACAACAAACCTGCCGTCTTCATTACGATTATGATTAGTCAAAAAATAATTTTTGCATTCTAGTTCTTTGTTGGAGTATTCACATTGATGTCATTAACTTCCTCGATTTTCCAAAAATGTTTAATATTATTATTAATTATGTCGAGATATAATTGATTTACGATACGATTTATGCGATCTTTTAAACGATTGGCGGTTAATTTCACAACAAACCTGCTGTCTACATAAAGACTATGATTAGCCAAATAATGATTTTTGCATTCTAGTTCTTTGTTTGAGTATTCACATCAATTATCATTACCTTCCTGGATTTTCCAAAAACGATTAATATTATTATTAATTATCTCGTTAATTTAATTTACGCTATGGTTTATACGTTCTTTTAAACGATTGGCCGTTAATACGTCGCCACCGAGTACACAGCCCAAATATGTTTTTGCAGTAAGTTGATTTTTGTGTTAAATTTGTCTTACACACAGTAGGTTCCAAAAACTCTTCGCTCCTAATAGTATATCTATCAGTAGTTATCTATAAATGTAAATGCGTTAAATTTTAATTTTACAGTGACATTTGTCATTTTATGAATAGAAGTGATATTTTGATTAGTTTCTGTGATACTCCAATTGATTTCGTTAATAAAAAGACTTAATTATATTGCAAAATCTTAGTGTAATTCTAATTAGATGGCTTTGCTATTAATCGTTTGCTAATCATTTGTAATAAAATTCGACTGACTACCAGCATCTAATAAAGCCCTAAATTTTCCTTTTGAATAAAATCTGACATAAAGGGTTTATTTTTTATCATTTTCATTCAGAATAACGTATTGTGGCGTTTACGGCAAAATTTACACTCCCTTGATCTGCAATTAAATGTAGCTTGACCTTTGCGCAAACAATGGGTGCATAATTTTAACCGTTTTGCTTCTTGAATGGTCTTTTCTGCTGTTAACTCTTTAAATTTTTGACATATAAAAATGTGATGAAATTGATTGCAAAATTCACATTTAATTTGGGATTGATCTTGATTGCAAACGGCATTCACAGAACGTGGATACTGCAGGTGTTGTTTCGGTATTGGTACGTATTCGTTATAAGGAACCGTTTTATCACTTTTATGAAAGTGTAATAATTCTAACAATTTACATTTCTATTTCAAAAGATTAAGAATATCGCTAATTTTGAAATATAAAAAGTAATTTTTCCATTCGCGTGTAGTAAAGTAATCTAATTTTGTAACGAATACGAGTGTGACTAAAACATTCCGAAGTTTGACAGGTGAGCTTAAACTACCTAATACTTTTAATTTTAACATAATTTTATCGATTAATTGCCGCATAGAACTTGAACTGTCCTTGGTAATGGTTGATAAGTTGAATAAGACATTTATGTGGGTTTTCATTATTGATTTTTTATTATATCTTTTTGTGAGTAAATCTCATGCTATTACGTAATTATCAGAAGTTGCCGCTAAAGATTCTGCCACTTGCCTTGCATCACCTTTTAAACAAGATTTTCTATAGTGCAATTTTTGAATATTTGTAACAGCAATATTGTCGTAAATTAAATTTTTAAATATTTTATAAAATAATAGCGATTATTTATAAAGACCGTTAAAAGAAGATAAGATATTTAAAGGTATTATTAGTTTGTTGTTTCACTACGTTATAGTGTCTTTGGGGTATATTTGTAACCGATTTTAACTGTTCTTTTGCTAATGCAAGGAATTTAAAGTAATGGTTTTCAAAACTTTCTTTTACTTGAAAATTACCTGTTATGAATATCTATTTAATCTTGAAAATATTGAATTTATCTAAAATATTTTCTAATTTTCTTATTCACATTTTTAATATCATTGCTTTGGTTTTAAAGATTTTATATTGGCCATTTTGTTGAGTTGTATACGAATTTAACGAGAATCTTGTTACAAGATTTATTGTTATATAAAAAAAAAGGTAAATTGGAAACGAGACTCATACCCGGCTCAAAGGCCTATTTAAATAACTGCATTATTTTTACTTAACGCGAAACGATTGACATATATTTTCCACGTTAAACCGTTACAGTAATTACAAACATTATAATTGTCACCTTAAAGCTACTCTTGCTTACCGAGCTGCTCTTGCGCATGTTTCGATTACCCAAAATGCGTAATTAAAGATGGGTTGCGTTCAACACTAACTAACTACAAAAACAAACAAACAAACCAAACAAACGGCAAAAACTTGTTTCACCTAAATTAGTTAGAGGCACTAAAAAAACACTATAAAAGTTACAAACGTAGCTAAATGTGTAATTGGTAGAAAAAGTATAAATTATAAATACTGTATTTTACTTAAAAGAAACAAAACAAGATTTTTAAACTTACTTTTTCTACTCTCTTACTAGTAAATCGCATATTACTTACTATTTGGTTGTTAAGTACATAGATCATAACAGATACTGACACGTAATGACTAGCACGTAATAAAAAAAATTACGTTTTAGTTCTATAAAAAAATGTAATTTGTTACATTAGCCTTGTTAGTCAATTGCGTTGAGTTACCATGAAAACGAATTAGTAGACGTCAGTTTGACAAATTAAATTAATAAATAATACGTTTAAGTTTTTTATTTTTATGAATGAAAGTGTTCGTAGAAAAAGTATACTACACAACTAGAGTTTTATAAGCTTATTACATACTCGTAAAATTACCACGCTCACCGGTACGCGGTTCGCGCGCAGCTTTTTTACTCGCACATAATAAGCTACTTACAACGCTCGTTATGTAATGTACTGTAATGCATTCTACAAATTTTTACTTTTACAATCTATCAACATTCAAATCAAATTGAGAAAGCTTGTTCAAAAACAACTGTTTAAAAATATTGTAAAATAAACACATCATAGCCGATATTAAACGTACAGTTACCAATCCGTTTAAAAAAAACTAAAATAATTCACCGTGATTGTAGATAAAAATTCAAACAAAATAGAATAATAAATACATAAAATGAACAATGTCATAATCCAATATGAAACGTCTTAGATTTTAATATATTTAGTTACATGTTTCGGTCTCTTAAATATATACGACCATCTTCAGACTAGTAAAAACAAATATGCAACTTAACTAATAGAACAACATTAAAAAATATAATTTTGTTATTATTTAAAAAACAAAAGTTTTGTTTCGTCGTTGATTTATATTTACGGTAAAACATTAACTAATAGAAGCAATTGGTATTTGTTCTGTATGTATAATTATAACGTATATTAATAACAACACATAATGGTCGTTACGTATAAATAAAAACTTTCGTATAAATTCTAAACTTTGCAAAACTTAATCAAAAGTTTTTGCGTTGTTTCCGTTCTGTAAAAGTCAAATTAGCTTATATAAAAGCACGTACGGTTATCTAAATAAATAGTGCAAACAATAACACCCGTGCAGACATTTTCATTTTATAAAGGAATATACGTAAACGTTTTATTTTAATAAAGGCGTAACGACGTTACTAAAAAAATCAACAACCGTGACAATAAACTCAATTAAACGTTAGAACTTCTTATAGAAAACGTCTTCCATAACAAAGAAAAGTAATTGTGTTACTTTGTTCGTTTATTGAAGGTCTAGTAACAAAGTATTAATGAAACGGCCATTGACTTACGTGATGAGAGAACTCTAATTTATTATAAAGTAAATTACTGTAAAGTACATTGAAAAAACTCCCTTTAAACTTGAGAGCAAATAAAGGCAATTTCAATATAATTTAAATGTAACGGCAAAAGTTTAACCACTATTTTAAAAGAATCAGTATCTTGATGTTTTACTTTCAAAGTTCAACAACTATAAACCGCTGAGTGTAATTACATCTATATTCATTTAGGAAATTAAACCTTGCTAACGATGATTTTATTCCTTAAGAAAAAAAAGGTTATAAACAGAATGATGTCGCGGAAACTTTTATTTAATATGACTAAGAATGTGTAAACTTTATATTTACCATATTTTGTATATTTGATTTGTGGAAACGTTTTAGTTAAATATGTACATTAGCGTAAGTTAAACAAACTTTATGGAAATAATTATTTATATCTTACGTATGTATAACCTTTATTTTATGTTATGTTGTGAACTTAATCTTAAAAAAACGTTTTGACTATGTTTCTATCTAACCGCTAATTTTAACAATTATATAATAAATAACTAATAAAACAACGTAAAAAATGCAATATTATTGAAAACAAGTTAATTTTCCAATCTTTTATGTTGTTCAATTTGAGTTTATCAAGGACTGCTTTTTGTTCTAATTTAATGAATCTACGCTGCAGTAAATAGATATTTAATTCATTGTATCTTCTACGAAATGTTACCAACTAAATACAACTCAAATACATTCTAATGCATATCACATGTTCTGTTCCTGTCTCAAGAGCAAATGTATCTTTCTATAATCCGTTGGGACGCTTTAGTAGATGTACCTTACAGAATTTGATTGGACCTTAAATGTACAAATTACTTTTTTTCTAAATACATTTGTGTTGTGTTTAAAAATTTTATTATTTTATACATCCTTGCTTGTACACTCTGGTACATAATTTACTTTATTACGTTTTAATTTTTGTAACACTAATAAATGCATTGTTTTTATAATCAGTTTTGTATAATTAGATAAGTCTTAGATCACAACAAGCACTGCTACAAACGCGTTTAAATAATCAAGTTCTAAGTCACCTTAGGTTTCCACAGTAATTGTAATATTGATGCAAGACAAGAACGTGGGTGGCTCAGCGATTAAATTAAACTTTTAGCAGTAACGCTTACACTACCTAGCAATAATGTTAACTAAGCTTTTACAAAAAAATGTTTTTTTATGCTTCTGTAATAGTTATTTAAAATAATATGTTAAAAATGTGTGCTATAGACATGTTAAAAAACAAACTTATTTTAACTTATCTGATATAAATTAATTACTTTTTTTTATAGTAAAACAGAGAAAAACAATAGTTTCATGTAAAAGCTTTTTGGATTCGGTTATATGTTTGTTTTGCTGTTATATACAATAACAAACGGTATTTTAATTTATTGATTATTAAACATAGAAACAAAGAAACATAAAAATGATCAAAAATATGTATAGTTTTGTTACTTTGCCTATGTTTAAGTTTAGCAAACTACTTATTAAATGTCTCGCAAATCAAATTGCTTTAAAAAGTTAGTCAAATAAACAAAAACCTTATAAGTGAGACACATTTAAAACAATCTTACGTAAAGTTATTAGATACATTTTACAAAACACAGTTAACTAATTGAAAAATTCAAGTTTGAGTAATTGTATTTTAAATTTAAAATTTAATCAATCAAAATCAAATTTTTGCCGTTTTAAATAATGTTACTAAGTTATCAAACCCAATGCTAATAGATCAAGTTTGTTTTTTTTAACTGAGATTTATTTATTTTATAAAATAATGAATACAGATGGCACAATTGTTTCAAGTTTTTTGGTTGTGTGAGCAAACACTTTATTATGAATAATTATTATAGACCTCACTATAAACTAATTAAAAAAAAATCTATTTAAAAACTGTTCTGACAGTAGGTGCTCAATAAAAATACATTTTTTTCTCAATTCTACAAAACAAGAAAATATTGTTTATATTAAACAATAACAGACAAAATAGCCTACACATTTTTTTAATTGTACTTAAAAAAATATTTAAATTTTATTCTCATATAATTCGTTACGCTTTGTATATGTATATGTTTAAATTGCATTGGTTTACACATTTATTATTGCAGTACTCAGTATATTAATCAAATTTAAAAAACAATTTTGATAATAAAATGCTAGTCGAGTTAAATATGAACTTAATACCTACTTACGACAAAGTTTTTTTTATTTTATCTGTAACCTTGTAAATTTAAAGTAAAAAGGCCAATTTCGGATTGGATTCGGAAGTAGGGATGTTCTTAGATAATCGAGCACGTAGATGTAAACAACCATTAATAATATAACCATTGTTCACCAAAGTTCTAGTAAGATAGCAGAGTTCCGACTCTAGATTCTCAGGTTGGCAAATAAAAAAAAAGCTATGAACGAAAGATTCAATAACAGAACGTTTCGGAGCAGATTAATGATGATAGAAAGCGTGAAGGTATCTGTCTGTATGGTTAAGTTTGCGATAAACAGAATGGTTCAAAAGTCCGTCGGGCTCACAAGTCAAGAACTTCGAGAAATGGAAGAGAACTGTTAGTTTGGATTTTTATGATAAATTTGATATTTACGTTTTGATTGTTTAGATAATCAAGAAACTTATACAATTTGAGATGATTATGAAACCAAACAATAAACGTGTTGTCAACATACCTAAACCAAACTTTAAGTTTTAATACAGATGATTCCAAAGCAACCGTTTAAAAAAATTCAATAAAAATGTTAGTTACAGGTAATAGAGGAAAACCCGTAGCAGCCCCAGAAACCTGTTTGTAAAACTTGTTATTAAATTGAAAGTAAGTGGATGATAAATACTTATCAATAAGAGGAACCAAGCTCAAGTCTTTGCCATGTTGAGACAGAATTTGTTTGATGATAATAAACGAATCCTTAAGGGGACTTTCACGTTTTAAAAAGCGCTTGAAAAGTTAGGATAAATTTCTTTAGCTTAGTTTGTAACCAATAGATTTAAAATTTGGAATACATACGTTTTAGTGTTACCTCTGTCGATTGGTTGTTTCAGCTTTTTTTAAACTTTATTGGGAACGAATAAAAAAAAATAAACTAAATCGAAAATTTAAAACAACCATTATCTTCAAAATTACTTTTTGAAGCGAAAGTAAACTTTTTCGAAATTTTGGGAAATAGCCGAGTATTTTTTAGACAAAAGTCTTAAATTTTGTCATCGAAGGGGTTATATAGTAAGTTTCTAACTCCACCTA
Source organism: Aquatica leii (assembly GCA_035610365.1). NCBI lineage: Eukaryota > Metazoa > Arthropoda > Insecta > Coleoptera > Lampyridae > Aquatica > Aquatica leii. The sequence goes on from CM069435.1 coordinate 71,286,178, forward strand.
CTGTTAAGTGCACGTGCACCCGAGTTGGATCGAATTTCCGGAAATCGCCGTTTATAAAAAAAACAAGTGCCAGCCGAGATTAGATAAATATTATAACCAAGTACAAGGAAAATTAGCACTAAGTGTTGCTCCGTATTGCTATTTTGTTGTGTGGACACATTTCGGCATTACAGTTGATACAGTAGGTTATTACTAACTTATTGAAACATTTACAAATTTTAAACTTCAATGTTCCTTTTTCAGATTGCCCAAGATAACGAATGTTGGAACGCCATGTTGCCAAAATTAAATAAGTGGTGTGCGATTTGCTTAACAGCAAATTTATTTTCGACTCGCCAAAAAAACCATTCGAATGTATTACTCGAAAATCGATTTTTACTCAATTTTACCGATTCGAATCGGGTTAAATCGAATAATATCGACATAATAAATCGATTCAACCATTATTGTTTATTTTGAGTATACTAATTAAGTTAAAAGTGATGTTCGAGGTGATGTTAAAAAAATAAGATTGTTTTCTTATGATTTATTTTAGTTTTGCTTTACAAATTAGGATCCGAATCGACTTTAAATCGAACCTGATTTTCGATGCTCGGTTTTTTCTTCGAATCGACTAATCGATTCACACAAAAAATCGGTTTGAATCGATTATCGATTTTTCACAGTTAGTTTTTTCATATTCACATGAAAACCTACATCTTCGCCGCACATTTTATTCATTATAATGTCGTAGGAGTACTTAGTTGTATTATTTTTAATACTATTTATTTTCATTTTTAAATTTTATATTTTTTAGATTTATTCCCTATGTATGAAGCGCAATTTGTGTCACAATTTAATGCATGGAAAAATAAAGGTTTTTAAATCATATTTGTTTTTTCTTATCAAATAATTTTATTTTTTTGAAATTATTTTTTAAACAAGTTATTGTTTTTTATATACTTACATTATACATACTTAGAGGAACTTATTGGGAAGCAAGTTTCTGAAGGAAAAGTTTTCATAGCCTAAAGCGAGCGGAATAAATATTACTCGAAATATAGAGGATAGCACTTTTTGCTGCAACGGTAGACATTTGATATTTTATAGCGTGGCCTCGATGCCGGTCCACGTTGAGCAGATTTACACATGCCAACTTGAACCATGCCAATTGCGTGCACGCCGGAAATCATAAACTAGTGTGCATTTTTCTATGACACACCTCCTAAAAATCACACTTGGACGTTGGAGATTGACGTGTAAACCCCCTTAATAGGAACTTTGGCAAAAAGTGAAATGACATCAAAGCTCTCAAAAAGATCTTTGGGTTCAAGATTTATAGTTTCTAAATGCTGAATAAAATGCTGAGATTTGAGGACGTGAGAAGAGGTTTCACCTGTAAATTTACAAAGAATCTTAAACAAGAATATAGCTAACTTGTAAGTAAGAGATTAGATAGTACTGACGATAGTTTGAGACAGAATACCTTGTTTCTCAATTTTAGAAATTGAATTTGGAATTTGAAGGGGTAAATCGACGTTTAGTTTTTAGAGAAAGATTAGAAAATTTGATGATTTGGGTGACCTAACGTTATCGGCTAAAGGAACAATAATATCGGGGTTTCTACGAAAACTTTTCCGACTTAGAAATGTTAGATTTAGAAACTTAAAATGATTCAAAAATTTAGTCAGTGTAAATACGAATGGGATCTGAGATGTGAGAAAAAATGTCTTATAGAAAAATCGACAGCACAAAAAATTTTGTAGGAATGCGTTTTGGCGCAACCGCAAAATTGAAACTCTTAGATAACACCGATTCCTTTTCTTAAGTGAGCTTCAAACTAGATGAGTTGACGACTGTCTTTAAGGAGTTAGTAGTGGATGAAACTTTATATTTTCCTTTATCGAAAACATGCCCTTTATTGACCGTAATCAAATCATAGTCGAGATTAACCAGCTGTGACGATACTTTTTCTTTATATACGGAAACTACTTTTTTTAAGTCACTTCTATGGAGTTTAGAATCTGGTTTAGTTCACAAGTTGATTACCTAAGTTTGTCGTGGTTCTTTGTTAGATTGTTTTTTATTGTTATTAACTTTCCCTTTTTTACTTTTTTAGAATTTAGAATCTGGTATAGTTTACAAAGTAATTACTTAACTTCTAAGAGGTTCTTAATTAGATTTTAGTTGTTTGCTTTAGTTCTACAATTTTTCTTACACCCTGATGAAACCACTCACGAAAGTGGGCAAGCCGTTAACAATTTCGGTTATAACAATGACACGGTCCAAACCCGGAAGACGTTGTTATCTTAGTACGGTTACAAGCCACCAGCAAGTATAGTGAGTAACTTTATCAGTACAATTACAAAAATGACTACCAAAGAGAGCCAGTGTACGGCCGTTTCGTTTTTTTTGGATCATCAGCACTACGAAATACTATCCGATGTATATCCATATCGATATTGTTACATATTTATTTATTAAAAAAACTAATTTATTTAAAACGACTAAAACTACGTTTACTTATTATAGAAATATGTACACTTTTAAATTAACCTAACTAATAAAATCTAATAATAAAAACACTTACACTATAATTTATGTATAACCGTTGTATAACACTTAAGAAAAGATAAGATAACGTCCTCGGATTTGTTTACACTATAAGTCACGATCACTCGATTCGGTGTACACTGTTATTTAAAACGTCGCGCGTGCTAATTACTTATTTATCTTCACCTGATTAATCTTCTTAATACTGCATGCATTCACATTCCAGCAATAACTGACCTACGATTTCCATCTTCGGCTTATGTAGACATCGGCGAATCCTTCTCGATCGTTCCTCACTTTTCGCTATAACTTCTAGAAAATAGATAACAGCTTTCTAGAAGGCTCTTGCGTTTGCAAGTAATTTCTTGAACGTTTCACTGCCCCCTTATTAGGACTGTTCTGTCCCAGAACAGGAGACTGGATGCGACACCGGTAAAAGGGATCGTGGCGATAGCGGCAGCTTCGTCCATTTCGGCAAATTCCTTGACTATAAAAGTAACAGTCAATGGACTTTTCCTGACCCAATACTCTCCTCGGTTGGTAACTACAGACCAACACTTGAATGCCTGTTCCTCGGAAGACGACCTCCAACATGTTTCGAACTGTCCTCCAATTCAGTTGGTCTAAGCCACAACCAAGCTTGGGTACTGCCAATTTCTTAACATGATGGAACTCCATTTGTCTCTTGAGACTCCATAATGTTCGCCACAGATCTTTGTATAACGGCTTGACACGTGAGTATTTCTTGGTGATCAAATAGAAAACGAAGCGTCCGTCACCACGTAGTCCTAAAACTTTTCCGACTGCCGGTTGCTGTCTTCGTAATTCATCTAGCTTCCCAAACTTCTTTTTAAACACGACTGCAACCCCTCTGGACATGTCGAGGTCTTCGCTCACGCAATGTGCGATGGCGTAATCTTTTTGTGTCTGGAACAGGCCTTGTTGTTCCTCGGTGGTAACTCCGAACCTAGCTTTTCCAGAACCTCCGTATAAGTTCATAAACTTTTCAAACTCCATTTCTTCGATTGGATTCCTGGTTCTGCTACTTATTACTCTGGTTCGGACCTGAACTTGCGGATTGTGGTTATCGCCAGCAAACGGGGCTAGACGATCGACGTGGACCACTTTTGGCTTGCCTCTGGGCGGTTTTCGGATGCGGTATATAACGTCGTTAATACGCTGCACGACTTCATAGGGGCCCTCCCAATGCCTTTGCAGCTTCGGCGACAAACCACGTCTCCTTTGAGGGTTATACAACCAGACCATATCGCCAGTTTGAAACCCACCATTTTGCGCCTTGACGTCATATCTTGTTTTCATCCTGTCGCTGGCAATTTGTGTATTTTTACGGACCTCTTCATGTACTTCGTCTAACCTCTTGGCCAGCTTGCTGACGTAATCTTCTCCAGCAACTTCTTCTTCCGGTCTTCGCCCAAATTGAAGATCGCATGGTAATCTTATCTCACGACCGAGCATGACACAGGATGGTGTTTGGCCTGTGCTTTCGTGAACGGATGATCGGTATGCCATTAAGAAAAGGTGCAAGTACTGATCCCAGTCCCTTTGGTGTTCGGACACTACCTTGGCTAAGTACTTGTCCATTGTTCGATTCATCCGTTCAACCATGCCATCAGACTGAGGATGGAGAAGCGTTGTCCTAGTCTTTCTAATTCCTAACAGTCGGCAAACTTCTTGAAACAGCCCAGACTCAAAATTGCGGCCTTGATCGGAGTGCAATTCCAACGGAACTCCAAACCGGCAGAAAAACTCCTTTACTAATACGTCTGCGACTGTAGCTGCTTCCTGATTGGGTATGGCGTAAGCTTCCGTCCATTTCGTGAAATAATCCATCGCCACCAGGATGTATTTATTTCCCGAATCGGATTCTGGGAACGGCACTGCGATGTCAATCGCTACTCTTTCCAAAGGGCTTCCTACGTTGTATTGTTTCATGGGTGCTAACAGCTCCCTCCTAGTCACGCAATAATTCATTTCTGGCCTAGACAAAACCTTGCTAAAGTACGCGATAACCTTTTCTTGTCCATCTTGAACCTGCGAAAGGACCGCGCCTATGGCCATATTGCTTGCGTCGGTATCCAAAACAAACTTTCCATTTTCTCGTGGATAACTCAAAATCGGCGAAGTGACTAGGGCTTGTTTTAGTTGATTAAAAGAATTTTCGCAGTCTTCATTCCATCTAAATTCTGCTTTTTCTTCGGTTAGTTTTGTCAATGGTTTGGCAATATTGGCAAATCACAAATCTTCTATAATAAGTGCACAACCCAAGGAAACTTCGGACCTGATGTTTGTCGATCGGTCTTGGCCATGCTTGCACTGCTCGGATTTTGTCTGGGTCAGCCCTTACTCCATCTCTAGATACGACGTGGCCAAGGTATTGGACTTCCTTCTTAAATACGTGGCACTTCCTTGGGCTCAGTTTGAGGTTAGCCCCACGTAATCTCTGGAACACTTCCTTCAAATTGTTCAAGTGCTGTTCAAACGACCTTCCAACCACGATCACGTCGTCCAGGTAAACCAAGCACGTCTTCTAAGACTATCCGCGCAAGATGGTCTCCATCAAACGCTCGAACGTTGCAGGAGCGTTACACAGGCCGAAGGGCATTACAGTGAACTGCCACAAACCAGTTCCGATCGTAAAAGCTGTTTTTTCACGATCCTTAGGTTCTAATTCTACCTGCCAGTATCCACTCTTTAAATCTAACGTAGAAAACCACTGGGATCCTGACAGGGTGTCTAGCGTATCGTAAATTCTGGGTAAAGGGTAGCTGTCCTTTTTGGTCACGTCGTTTAGCTGCCTGTACTCTACGCAAACCTCCGTTGATCCATCCTTCTTCTTCACGAGTACCACTGGGAATGCCCATGGACTACTTGAAGGTTCAATCACGCCTTCTCTCTCCATATCCGTAATTATTTGTTCGGCTTCTTCTCTTTTTGCCAAAGGAAGTCTGCGTGGATGTTGTCGTATCGGCCGAGCGTCTCCGGTATTAATTTTATGTTTCTACCACGTTAGTTCTTCCTTTGGGAGCCACTCTCCAGCGCGAACACATCTTGGTACTCTTGGATCAACACTTTAACTTTAGCCAGCTGGTCTTGGCTGAGGTTTTCGTTTGATTAGGTAAGTATGTCCAATAGATGTTGTGGACACTTCTTCGGCGACGTATCTTCGTTCGACTTCACGCATCTCACAATTTGTGATACTGGCGTGCATTGGCCTACCACGGTCTTCTTTTTCAGCGTTACAGGATCTGAGTTTATGTTTAAGATCCCTACTGGCATCGTGTTCTTTACTCGTACTAAAGTTCTGCCAACGAGTAGTCTCTTTTCAACTAAGGCGCCCTCCATTAGTTCAATCGCGCGTATGTAGCCTTCCCGGAGACTTCCATCCAGGCGTGCCATCACCACACTTTCAGTCCTTGCAGGCAGAGTCACGTCTTCACTCAATAAGACTCGCACCGCTGCCTTCTCTGACGAATGAAAAGGAATTTCTTCATTGTCGATCTTCAGGACATCGTTCTTCATATCCAAATGGAACCCATACTTCTTTATCACGTCCATTCCCAGGATAACTTCTTCCGTGATGTCGGCTACCAGTACTTGATGGTCGAGTACTCCATTTCCCAAACCAATGGTTACTTTGACTTGTCCGTGAGTAGGTATTTCGTCGCCCGTCGCTGTTCGAAGTTGTACTGTTACTGGTGATGTCTTCTCGTTTTCCAATAAGATGTCAGGACGAATGATGGTCTTCGTCGCTCCCGTGTCAACCAGTAACTGGACGCTTCTCCCATTGATCTTGCCATCGAGATAAATGCTATGCAATTGCTCTCCAGGCGATGCCATTTGGATTGTAACCTCCGGAGTTTGACTAGATGAGATTACTTTTTGTTTCTTTCGCTCGCCTCGTTCCAAATTTTCCGAGGCTCTTCTAGCCCTCTTCTTAGGTTTGGTACGATGCCGTCGTACATGGCCTATTTCATCGCAGTTCAAAGCTGTCACTCCTCTTTCCCGAAGTATTCGTCGCGCTATCTCCTCGATGCTTTCCAGTGTCTGCGCGGGTACTTCTGTAGCACAGCAGAGTCTATGACCATCTCGTTGCGATGCTTGTTTTGCTGCTTCAAACTCCAAAGCATGCACCAAAGCGTCATCCAATGTCTTCGGTCGAGCTAACCGGAGAGTCTGCTGTGTTTCGCTGTCTCGGGGGCCGTCTACGAAAGTTTGAATTGCTAACTGCTCCAAGAAGGTATCTGGCGCTGTAGGATACACAAGCCGTGCTAGTCTGGCGATGTCAGCCTCAAACTCTTGAAGACTTTCGGCAGCTTTCTGAACCCGACTTTTAATTTGAGCTTGATAGACTTGTTGAAGATGGGCATCTCCGTATCTCATTTCTAATCGTGATATTAAGAGTTCGTAATTTTCTTGCAGATGGTCCGGAACAGTTTGTAAAATTTCCAGCGCTTCTCCACGTAAGGACACTATTAAAGACGTCGCTTTCTGCTTGTTGCTCCAACCATTAGCAGTAGCTGCGGCCTCAAACTGCTTGTAGTAGGTTGACCATGAAACTTTACCATCAAAATTTGGCGGTACAACCTTAAACTTGTGAGTGCTTTCATCCCGGCGGTCCATTATTAAATCTTCACTCGTGACACTTCCTTCGCTATGGCAATTCATTTGGTTTATTCTTTCTTCAAGCAGTTTCATTTTGTCTTCTAATTTGTCCTCGATTGCTTCTATTTTCTCATTCATAGATTGTTTTTCGTTTTCCAGAACTTCGCATATTTCTTCTCTTAAATTTAACATGTCTGCTTGAGTTTCCTCTTGAACAATTTTGATTTGATTTTCTATGCTTGTTCGTATTTCTTCTTTTAAACTTCTAGAACTTTCCTCCATTTTCTGAGAATGTTCGGAGAGTTTTTCTACCATTTTTCTTGAATTTTCCGACAGTTTTTCTTCAATTTTCTGTGAGTTTTCGCCCATTTTTCTAGAATTTTCTTCCATCTTCTGAGAATTTTCTTCCATTTTTCTATTCATCGATTCTTGACCATTTTTTATCGATTCAGGAAATTCAAATAGTTTTGCATCCATTTTAACTGCTTGCAAATGCGTCACCGGCATAAATTTAAATATAACACGAATATAAAGTTTAATTACTTTTTAAAATGCAGTTTTCGTATAACACAAAATTTTAATAACGATCCACTTGTTAATATTGAACCACGAAAACGAATTTAAATAATATCGCGATCACGCACTTGTTAAAAGAAAAAGTTTAATAAACACTATATTAACTTTATAAATAAACACGCGTATCGCGCAATCAAATACGGGAGCGATAACAAATAACTTAATGGTATTCACACTAAAAAAATCGCGAACGGTTTGATACCTCAACACCTGACGCCACTGTTACATATTTATTTATTTAAAAAACTAATTTATTTAAAACGACTAAAACTACGTTTACTTATTATAGAAATATGTATGTACACTTTTAAATTAACCGAACTAATAAAATCTAATAATAAAAGCACTTACACTATAATTTATGTATAACCGTTGTATAACACTTAAGATAAGATAAGATAACGTCCTCGGATTTGTTTACACTATAAGTCACGTTCACTCGATTCGGTGTACACTGTTATTTAAAACGTCGCGCGTGCTAATCACTTATTTATCTTCACCTGATTAATCTTCTTAATACTGCATGCATTCACATTCCAGCAATAACTGACCTACGATTTCCATCTTCGGCTTTTATAGACATCGGCGAATCCTTCTCGATCGTTCCTCACTTTTCGCTATAACTTCTAGAAAATAGATAACAGCTTTCTAGAAGGCTCTTGCGTTTGCAAGTAATTTCTTGAACGTTTCAATATATTATTTTGGCTTATGTTACTATTATATTACATATTAAACTGTTGTGGTCATCGCCATCTTGTGCTTTATGAGCCCATGCATAAATTCACAAACATTAGTGTAATAAAAATTGCGGTATGGTAGTAGTTGGATTTAATAACTGCAAGAATCAAAAATGTATCGATAAAACACGGTTACAATCCACCAACGAATATAGTAAGTTGCGACACAGCAAGACTTTTCCCTGTGCCCTTTTCAAAAAGGCTCCAGCTAGCACAATGCGAACGGCTTGCGGTAAAACGGTTGAATTAAATGAGTGTCAACAAACATTGTCAACGTTTCTTTAGTAATGTCCGCAAGGTCTACTACGCAGAAGAGATGTGATCTCATTATGTCGGTAAAAAAGGAAACAACAAAAACAAAAGTGCTATAAAACAGAGAAATCTTATATGCCAGGAAAATATAAAATCCAAACTTAAGACTCTATAAGTTTAAAACTGTTTAAAAAGTAGTAACAATCATGAAATGATAATAAAGGTTAACAGAAAATTAGAATCAAGCGCGAATCTAAAGTAATCCAACCTAAATATTTTACTGTAAGCAAATAAAAGAACGCAACTAGAGAATTACGAAACCAATCGCTTCATTGCAATACAGAGCGCCAAAGTAAACAAAGTTCCCGGAAAATATGTGAACTAACTTTAAAAATTTGAACCGGTAAATGTTTCAACCAATCACAATTAGCAAGTACCGTCAGCTTGAAAAATTAAATTACAATCAAAATTCTTTGATTGCGATAGGTTTGTTTACATCTTTACCTCCTGTTTTCTAAAAAGTTTTTGTAGTTATTCAGTTGGTTTTTGTAAAGACTTTTTTTAACGCTGTTATTTAAACCAGGTAAGTGTATTTATAACATTTTTTAAGTATAACTTTTGTAGCATAACCTCATTACTTTAAAATCTGTATTTAATTCCAATATTAATTCTACGAACAACAGCTAATTTCTTATGGAGATTTTTATATTACTTACTTTCTGTATTGTTTCAGCTGTTATTTATCAACATGTTATCTAAATTGAAGAAAACCATTCATTCCCAAACAAGAAACATTATTAAAAATGTTGTGTAGTTTTTGGATAAACTCTCCCTTTAGAGAAGGCAACCAAACTAGCTGCTGTAGCAACGGGCAAAACAATCCCATTTCTAAAAAAATTTGTAGTGAATCGATAAGAAGCAGTAATGAAATTTTAAGATATCTCCCTCAAAGAAAAAAAAAGTATTCCACAATACTTTGTTAGTGAAACAATTTAATTATACGAAAACATGGAAACAAACTTCTTAAAACGCACGGGCATACAGTGTTACGTTTGCCATATCTTACCACTACGACTTAAATCCGATTAAGTTGGCACCGAGTTTAGCAAAACATAAGATTACTATGAATAATAGCCAGCCACGCTTCTCCAAAGACTTTGTTTATCCAGCTCAACTGTACCTTACATGTTATCTAAAACCCAATGAACAATCGCGCAATTACCAATAAAATAATAAAAATAAGTAGTAGCTGACTTACTTAATAAAAACGACGCCACTAGAAAATAAAAATTAAATAAATTTGCGCAACACAAGCGCAGTAGATAGGTTTTTTATTCTTAAGTAGTCCCAATAACACAACTGTCAACTAGTAATACTAATATACATAAATTTGTACAAGGTTTGTACGAATCAACAAAATTATACGTTTGAATCTTCTTTGAGTAACAAGCCTAAGTGAATTGAAAAACCTTTACGTTTTACCAACGTTCTTGTTCTAACGTTTTGAGAACGTTAAACAAAATTTATATTTACAAAACAGGCGAGTAGGCTAAAAGTTGAGCTAAAATTTTAATGATTTTTATCGTATTAGCTATATAATGATTTCAGGCATGTATACTGGCCGTAACATGGTGGCATCCATTTTATAAACCCTTGTTGAGGCAAATGGCAAAAAACGCATTTAGAATAAATTAACGGAAACAAAATATAAGTAATTACAACGTAATAAAAAAATATGCACTCACCGTTTCTTTTCTTGATCAAATTCAATTATAAATTTCTTTCTAAAACTCGAAGTTTAATAAATTAGGAAAAACTAGTATCTCTTCCACGTGTATTGAAAAGCATATAATCCTTCAATTAAAAGTAATTTTTTGCTCTTGAAGCCAAACTTTTAGCAAAAGATGACTCAAATGTAGATAAACAATCCCAGTATGATTTTGCCGATTGTGTCAAAATGAAGTTTTGAAATAAAGACACGTGAACGGAAAAAAGAAAAGAATCAGTGAGCACCAACAGCAAAAAAAACACAAGAAAAACAAAAATATTCTAATTTTTAGAAACGTAACAGTAATCGTCAACCAAGAATAAGACTGTTACGAAGTAACTTTATCAGTACAACTGCAAAAATTACTACCAGAGAGAACCAGTATACGGATTGTACAAATACATCAAAAAAACTTTTGAGTGATGATAATTTCCAAAAAGATAAAACGGCCGTATACAGTTACTTACAATATTGGTGGATGATTTGTAACCGTGTTTTACTGATATAGTTTCGAATTTCGCGGTTATTAATTTCAACTACCAATGTAGAAGAATCTTTATAGCACTAATAATTATAAATGTATGCGTAGGCTTATAAACTACTGGATGGCGTTGACTACAACTCTTTTATTATGAATGTAGACTACGTTAGAAAGCATGTGAGTTTTTAATTAAATAAATTACATTATGTTCTCTAGAACAATTTTTAATAATACATGGTAAAACCTTTATATTTACACACTACTCAATTTTATTGTAACTAAAACGAAATTAATTTAATTTATAAACAAAGGTAAATAGTGAACTGTAATTATTACCACGGTAATTAAAACTAATTTAAATGTACATACGTACTGTAAAATGTTTTTTGACCTAAAACTGAAACATAAAGTTTTTTGCAAAAAATTAACTACACATAAAAAACGGAAAAGAAAATAAGTTTTATGTCTTTTGGGATTTTTTTCTGTAGATAGATGCGGCAATGATCCGATTTATACATTTTAATTGACAAAAACTTATAGCATAACGTTTTAAGTATCATCATTAGTTTTCAAACAATAAATGTGGCGTTCAATTTTTATGAAACTCAACTAAGATGGTAGATTGCAAAATGTCATAAATCACAACGTCGGCGAAATAATAAAACTTCGAAATAATATACTAAAATTGTTCGAGAAAAACATAAAAGAGTCTATTTATTTAGCTTAAAAAATTATTTTTTTCACGTAAAGCTTAGATGATGAATTGAAGTAAAAACAGTTTCAAGTTTATTGTTTTTGTAATTATGAAGTTAATAAATAAATATTGTATTTTGTGAAAATATTTTTAGTTAATTGGTTGTATTGATCGCAGTTGTTTTGAATGTGTTAATATTTATCTATGAATTGTGTGATTTATTAAAAATGAATAATTTATTTATTCTTTTTTTACACAAATAATAATAATAAAGCAAATAATTTTTTTACGACAAAGACATGCTTTTATTAAAATAAAATTTAATCTTATAAAGAAACGAGCATGTTATTAGAATTCTGTGTTTGATTGACACTTTCTTTATACCAATAAAAGTTTTAGTAATCTAAAAGAATTATGTGCAGAATTGTCAACAAATGTGTAAATAAAACTAAAATAGTTGTTAATTAAGTTCTATAATAAAATAAATCACTGCTGGTAATTATTTTTCTTGTATTAACACGTTAGTGATGTAAAAATTTATTTAACTAAAGATTTACGTTTTGAGAAAAACTTTTATCTTATCAAATTATTTAATTTTTCTTTAAAAAAGCAGTGTTTTATCTAAATTAATTTTTAATAAACACCAAACTACTTGTTAATTGAAAGCAATAATTTAAAAACAAATTATCTGTTGTAAGTACCAGTTTTTCGATATTTGCAAGTAAAAATATTAAATATTGCTAACGTTTTGTCTACTTTAGGGTAATCATCAAAGCGCACTCTTGTATAATATTTATGCCTTATCTTAAAATATTGTTTGATTTAATGAAACCTAATTAAAGAATAAAGCTTACCATAAATTGTATTGCCAAAATGTAATTCTTTAAAATCAATAAAAACATTAATAGACAATACAAATTAAAGAGGTAATTTATTCTAGAAAATGTTTTATTGTTTTTCCATGTTGGGTTCTTATTTTTTTAGCACATTTAAAGTTGCCACAATATCGCACATGCAGTTTGTTTCTTTCTCAACTAAATAGGATTAAAAATTTTTGTGCTATTTTTCAGTATCTGAGTTCTAATTAATTTTTTTATCTTCAAATTGTTTCTATTGCTACTAACCTGTCTATCTTCTACATTTTGTTTCTTATTTTATTGTTTTGTTTACTAATAGGTTTAGCAAAAAAAAACAAAACAATTGCTATTATCTGGCTTGGAAACTGAAAATAGCGTTTGCGCACTGTTTATTACTTTTTTTTATTGATTGTGTTTTGGCATACTATAAATGCCACAGACGCCAAAAACCTTTTAATTAAACTGTAGATTTTTACAATTTTGCATTATTTTTGTTTGTAGTTTTTTTATATTTGGCTTTAGTTTTGGTAGTACATTTATCAGATTTTACTAATTATTGGGCGCCACCAAGTTGAACCAATTGTAAAAAAAAACAATTAAATTTAACTTAAACCTAGTACAAATCTGAGTCTTGAGATTACATTTCAAAATATTAATGTTACCAACTATTGAATTTAGTTATTTACAGTGAAACCAAATAATAAAGTTAATTAAAAAAAACAACGTTTTAAATCAGCGTATAGCAATAATAATATAGCAAAACTGGAATTATACCACGAGACCACGAGACTTATATTGACGATTATATAAATAAAACCAAGTTATGTTTATCCTGAATTTTGTTTGATTTGTGAACAAATATCTATCGCAGGCATTGATTCAAAACCATTAGTATTTTCTTATTCTTTCTTATCGTAAAGTTAAAAATTAATTTTACTATTCTACGTAGGGGTCGAGAATTGTTGCTAAAAATACACCGGAACAAAAAAAATTTGCATTTAACCGAATCACAACAACAATCAACTGATTTTGCATAACCAAAGTAAGTGTCCGGAACTAGCTTTAAACGCATAGCAAAAAGCTATATTTGATCTTGTTTACAAAGTTACCTTAAACATTTAACAGCAGAGAATCTAAAACAAAATTCCCATCACATTGGACAGAATATCACAAAACCCAAACACCATCCATCATACGAAACCGAATAAACTACTAAAAAAAAATAAGTATTTAACTGCTTCTCATAGAGCACAGCAAAAAAAAGTGCTATGCCACAACTCTAAACCAACAAAAAAGAAAAATAAATAAATATCAAATCCAACAAAAGTACTATATCTACGGCATCTATAAAAGAGTATGTATGGTAAAAAAATATAAGTATCTTTAGTCGTAAGGGAAATAACTTCTAAGTTTTTACCATTTAAATCAACTATTTGACAAGTTACATTGCCAGTGATTTTAGCAACCTTAGCTTTTATATACTCGGGAGCGAGCTTTGGAGCAAAACCCTTAGAAGCATTCGACAGAACCGGATTACGTTTACACACAATGTCACTTTTTTTGAGACACAACGGTCGTTTTTGCAAATTACAAAAGGATTTATTATACTCATAAATTTTATTAAATTTTTTGTCTTCTAAAGTGGCGAAAGTTTATTTACATCCGGAACTATGTAGTCGTTTTCAAGTATTCAGTAAAACATCTTTCTTTTTTAAATCAACTAATCGACCATAATAATCTCCATGAACGGGTTCTACTAATGTTATGGAGAAAAGTATAACCAGTAACTTCATAACCGCATTTATAATCGCGTTGGCTATCTTAAAGATCTGAGCATTCCATAATCTATAATATTTTTTTACGTATAAGCGAATTGCAGTAGTGATAATAACTGCCATTGTCACGCATAATAATTTGTGATACTCCAAACATTAGAAAAAAGTCATTTTATAAAAATTTACAATTAAAAAAGCTGTTGCTTTTCTTAGAGATTGAACTTGAACAAACTTTATCAATTGCAACCAAAATAAGACGTAATATCTTTAGTCGACTTAAGTAACGTACCAATCAAATCTATCAAGATAAGTTGAAAAAAGTACTTGACTTTTTTTGGTTTCCCAGAAGAGCAGGACTAAGCTATGAAGAAGTTTTACACGATTGGCATACATCGCATTTTTTGACGTATTGTGCAACATCAGTCTTTATTTTTGGCCAATAATAAACTACAACGATTTTATTAAAAGTTTTAAAAGAACCCAGATGACTAAATGAAGGTTCCTTATAAAATTGTTTCGTTTTTGGGACAATGATTTTCTATTCAACTAAATTTGAAGTGATATTGTGTTTCTTTAGCACGCATTTGAAATTGGTGCTATTTTCCATTTGCCAAGACAGTTACCTTCTAAGATCTTCAACAACCTTAACGATCAAGTTTCTATACCAAAAACAAAAATCTGGTTCTTCAATATTTAAAGAGTTTATGTTAACAACAGAGACGCTTAAGACAATGCGTCAGTTACAACGTTGAATTTACTCGTTAGATGTTCAATATCAAAACTATACTAAGAGTCGAGCTGTCCGATGCGCTAATCTGTTGGTGATTGAAGTTTGTGCTAAAAAGCAAGAAATGATGACTGGTACCATACGCAATGACATTCATCCCAGCCTTCTCCTTGGAGTAGGACTGCTCCTAAACCAACATGAATGGAATTGCATTAGATAATAAATAGTTTGTTAAATTGGAGCTCGTTAAAATGGGTCTAAAAACTAAAAGTCTTTTAAGTTTCTGAAAATATGATTCAAAACAATTGTTCTGTTTGGTCGGTTTTCTTGTTTTATGTCTTTTCATAAATTTATTTTGTTAGTTTATTTAATTGGCCACCATCAAAGCAAAATCTTGGAAAACAATTTTAATTTTTGACCATGACAATTAGAGAAAAATTGCAAAAAAACAAGATTTTTAATTAACTTCTAATTCCAACATGTTATCGACTTCTTTGTTAACATCTTCTAACATTACAGGTGGTATCGGGTAATATCTTTGTTTGACTGGTTTTGCATCTCCGGTATCAATGTAATGAGCTACCATATGAGTATTGTTCTGCAGAAAGATTGTCTTTTCCCAAAATTTATTTAGTTAAAGTGTTTAAACTAGAAACGTTAAACGTATCCGAGCAGAAACATTTATTTAAGTTAAATAAATAACAACTATCGGCACCAAAAGTAAGAAAAGCGAAGATAGTGTTGGAAACTATACAAGTAATGACTTTTGTAATACCGTCAATAGTTACCGGCAAATCTACTAAACCTAAGACTAACTGACAAGTACCATCAGCGGTTTGAACTATCATTTTGGTATTAAACTGATTTAGTGAAAAGATTTAGTTTATTTAACAATGCTTCTTTACTAATTACATATTAGTTAGTACAGGAATCCATCCAAGCCTAGTAAATAAATATTGTTAACTTGAACTTTAATAGACGGTTTGTTATTGATGATGATAAAAGAACATTGAAGTAATTTATATTATAAAACTTGTAAACCTTTTATAACTACTTCTTCAGACATTAATATTTCAGGTCTCAAGCGTCGTAACCGAAACACGATGCTACTCTTACTCGTTCTTTAAATATTTATTGTTACTCTTTGGACAAATAGAAAAAGTTACGGTTTAAGTTCCGCAAACATAACAAAAAAAAGTAGGTTTTTTATTACAACGATAATACGTGTGCTCGTTCTCTTTGCAATTACAGCAAATGACATTACAGGAAGACTTGCAAAGCGTGACTTACAAAATTGGAAAAATTTTTTTTGGAAGAATAGTAGTAACTAAATTTATTTGTATTTGGAAAGACGTAAACGGTTTATTAGCTAAGTCTGGTTCTAAGAAAGCGCCATGAGCTGGAAAACTAGATTGAAACTTTTTATTTCTATTTTTGACATTTTCTAAATCTCGACGAAAGTCAATCAACAAATTAATATTTATTATTTGGGTTAAAGCAAGATGACTACTAAAATAAGGTTGAAAATTCTTTCTGATATATTTTAACTGAATATCTTCAGGGGGAATCTGGATTAATCGATTAAAAAGATTAATAATAATAGCTATGTAAATATGAGAACATTCAGCAACACCTTGTAATCTGAATCGAATTTTGTTCTAAAGAGCCTTATCGTAATCACTAGAAAAATAATAACAAAGTGACAACTTCATTTCAACTTCTGACCTTGCTACAAATAGATCTAAACCAGATCAAAGCTTGACAAATCAACTTTTAAAATAGTGGTTTGAAAGGCAAATTACAAGCTACTCTTAATTCTATGACTTGTTCCAGAAACGAATTTACACCTTGGCTCGCGGTGTTATCAAAAAATTTTAAATTCCGTTTCGAAACTCGAATTCGATTTGAAATTATATTGCGGACTATTTTTTGTATAGAAGAACTTGGAGATAAATGTAGGTTTAGTACCCGATTACAAAGTTGCTCGATAGGATCGAAGCTAACCCTACGACTACTGTATGTGGAGAGCTATGGGACGGTTGTAACACTGGATTTAAAATAGCCTTGAGGATAGTGTTATCGCTAGGCAGAGCATTCACAAAGACACTGGTACCCTGTTGTTCGAAAAGTTCCAAAATTGACAATAGATTGTTATGGTGCATTTCATCACTTACACCTGCTTTGGAAAGAAATTCGAGTAATTGAAGACAACTATCCTTTAAAATAGTGCAGCCAGTCTTATTAACATCATCAATAGGGCTAGACATGTAATATCACCTGAGCTCTAACTGTTCAAGTTTAGTAGTTAATTTATTAAATTCAGATGACAAAGTTTATCTTCAAAACGTTGAACTAAAGTTCTAAATACGTCTAACTTAGTTTGACAGTAGGACTATTCTTGAGGAGCTTTGACCGAAATACACGTATAAGATGTATTTGAGTTTTAAGAATTTTCGGTTTTTTCTTTTTTTTGCAATTTTTCTATGTAAGAAAAACTAGTAAAAAGTTTGAGGTCAGATTAAAAATATATTTTTGTACTTTAAATTGTTATTTAAATATTTGTGTTTTCAATATCTTGCTGATCATATTTTGTCAACAGATAATTGTTTCGCTCTTAGCATTTGTCTAAAACTACTTCATTTTTATAACTACACGATTTTTTTAAAGTTCTCAAAATTAATCGAGTTTCTAAGAATTATTTTTCAACTTGTCTTAACAACTTATAGATCTATATGATGTTTTGTTAAACTTGATTAACCTTATCAATTTTTTATTTGTACTTTTTTTGTCCGTTTGTTAATATCAGTTTTATTTTCATTTATAATTATAATTTTATATTTGTCATTACATATTACCTTTTGAGTTTGAATTTTATCTTACTTTATATTTATTTTAAACTTCATAGATAAATTGTTGAATATTGTTTTGCACAAGCAAAAAATGTAAAAGACTGTCATTTAAGATTTTAAGTACATTACTCTTCTAATAAACTGAAAATTTCCAACAGTTCTCAGTAATCTAAATTCTATTCTTTGTAATTGTAAACCTTTGAAATGTAGTAATTTGTTTTCCTTTATATTATGTCTGTATTTTATTTAACGTCAAAATAATGTTATTTATCATATTAAAATTAATCTAGTGTTTTTTTGTTATTTTTTCCTTTAAATTAAAATTTATGCATTGTATTTAATTTAATTTGGTTTGCTCATAGAAATTTAGGTATGCTCGGTAGAATTTAGTTCGCCCTCGCGGTACTTTAGTAAAGTTAATCTACTCATAGAATACTGTAGTTTCATTACCTAATTACTACTGCAAAATTTGTTGTTATTTGCATTAAAATTTAATCTACACAAAAAAAAGTATAATTTAGTTCAGTCTAGGACTTGTTAGTACCTGATAAAAGCAGTATAATTGTATTAACACAATTTCAAATAGTTAAAAGGTACAAATTTATTATGTTTAAACATAATGCAGTAATTAACTTGTTTTTATTAAAATGGCGTATAATTTCTATATTTAATAAAATTAAATTAGATAATAGGGAATAAATATAAAATTTCCCTAAGTTTTTTAAAGTAAAAAACAATATAAACAACACTATTTAAATAACAGTAACACAAGATCAATTTATTACATTACGAAAAAAAATAGTTTTTTTTAATATACATAGTTGTTATTTTTCCAAAATATTTATAATAATATTTTATATTGACAATATGTTTTAGATTTAATTCTCAAGGCTTTTTGCAGCATCGCTAAGTGAAAATAGATAAGTCGACTCAACTATAAAAAAAAACTAAATGTAAATTATTATTTTTCTAATAATTTAAAGAATAATAAAACATAATAAAACGGTTTAATTTAAAAATTTATTTAATTTTTTTACTGTTGTTGTGTATCTAAACAGAAATTTTTAAAAATTTATTGTAAAAATTTCATACAAGTTTTAATGAACAATTTTTTTTTTCAATTTATGTGTAACAAATTATAAGTAAAATGTTTTTATTTGTATGCTATACTGTAAAATACAAATCTAAATAATAAATTTTAGTTTCGATATTGCTAAAGTAATTTAAAAAAGAGTAAAACTACTCAAAGCAATTTACTAAATGTGATTCTCAATTATTCTGTCAATTTTTTAAAATATATCTTTTACAACATCCTACGTTGCAAAATTTTACTCGACAGAAAGGGACTTAAAAATTCACATCAAACAGAATATTGAATTTTACACATGATTTCACAGAAAACCGGTATGTAAGAATAAATTACTTTATGCAAATGAGTTGTTGTTACTTTAATTTTTTTTATTACATCAGACAAAAATACTATAAAGAATTTAACATAAGACGAGATAAGCATTTAATTTAAGCACAATTGTCATAACTATCATTAAACAAAAAAACACGATAGGAGAAATAAAAAAATTGATAATCTTAAAGTAAGTGAACTGGAAAAAAATTCATAAAATATGGTACATGTTTAAGCACAGTTGAATAAAAATAATCCTTTCAACCCTAACTAACGCGTGTTTTATTCAATGAACCTGATATTTTATCGTTAATGTACACCATGTTGCGGTTGTTTTATTTAAAAACAGTCAATCTACATAAACAGAACATTTGTGCATTATAGCACTATTTTCTTTAGAAACGGTTTTATAGTGTAAAAAATATAAGATAACAAAAACAATATCAGACTATAAATATGTTATTGATTCCTTAAATAAAACGATTTAAAGTATCATACAAAATTTTACTTTTTCCATATACGTTTGTTTTATCTAAACAATAAATTATTAGATTTATAAAATAACATTTGACATTTTTTTGCAGCTCAATGTGTTCGAAATTGAAAGAATACACTGAGACTGTTTAATTATTTAAATGCAATTTAATAAGACGTTTTTAAAATTAAACGTTTTCCTTAAGAATTAGGTAGTATGTAATTATTTTCTGTTTGTTTAAAAATTATTACAAAAAATGTTATGTTATACTTTAATAAAGCTTTACAGCAATATTTCTTATTATATAAAAAGAAGTTACATGTTTTTATGTTTATTTACAAAACGGTCTTTATGCTTTAAGGCATTATTAAGCTTTTAGTATTGTACGAATTTTGTTTGTCGTAATAAAATTGCCTTAGAATTAATTATATTTGATAAATAACGTTTTGTAATGTTTTAATTGTAAAACATATATTATCAGATTGTACGAAGTTCTAAACAAAAAAGACTCAGAGTTACCTCTATTCTACATTTTTAAAATTTATAAAACATTTATGTTGAGTAAAATATGTTTGATTTGATTAACGTTTAACATTGTATAAACTAATCATGGAAAAGCTTAAAAACCATCTACTATAAAATATATGTCAATATAGACTGCTGCCTTTAATTAAGTTAACGTTATATTAATAAAGTGCACCATTGCGCTAAGCAAACCGTAAGATAATTATATACACCGTATCTTGTTTTTAAATATTATTAACAAAATACTTTGTTAGATATTTGGACTAGGATATTTTTGCGATTTTGTTTTTGTTTTGTTTTTTCTGTTTATATTTGAACAGTTTATGTTAAAATCAATTTTACATTTCTATTGTCATTTTTTCTTTTTCAGTAGATCCTAAGGTTTGGTTTTCTGTAGGCATTAATAACTTTTGCTTTCTTTTAATAATCGAATTTTAGGCTTAAAAATTGTTACTTTTTATTTTGAATCTAACAGTATATTACACTGTCATTATCAAACGTAGTTTATGTTTATAATTTGAAGTGTAAGGTTGTATATAATCGCGCGCTTGAGTAGTATGATGAGTAACAACCAAATTAAAGTAAATGTCAGCTCTAATAAAGAATACAGAGCTCTGACAATTTTAATAAACAAATCTGATATAGAATGGCACTTCTACGAACATAAAGCCGTGAAGTGCAATAAAGTAATGATTAGAAATTTGCATCCTTCAACTACAGAGAAAGAGATCTCCAATGAACTTGAAAAAAAGAAGTTTAAAATAAATAGGGTTACCCAAAAACTCAAGGAACTACCGACAACAATAAGATGAAGCACATTCGCTTACCATTGTAAATGTTACAATTTGATAGATCAGAAGATATCAAAAAATCTATAATATTCAGTACATTAACCACATGAAAGTCAAAATAGAAGCAATAAGGAATAGCAAGCTTATTCCACAATGTAAAAGATCTCAAACACATGGCCACACACGGAAGTTCTGTAGAAGAACACCATCCTGCGTAAAATGTGCAGAAAAGCACTTAACTGCAGAATGTACTAAGGAAAGAAGCAAACCTACTATGTGCATCAATTGCTCTGAAGCACATCTTGCTAATTATAGAGGATGTACAATAGCCATTGAACTACAGAAAAGAAGGGACGCGGCCAAAACAAAAAAGACAATCCCAACCAAGACAAATTGTCCCAAACTTAATAAAGCTTAAGATTTCTTATGCCCAACGCACACAACAAAAGACAGCCAAACCAACATCCGCCCCATCGACAACTGCAAGACTTGATAGATTAGAAACCAGGAGCACTGGTGCTATACCAAAGACAAAATAAATTATGGACCAAAAAGATCTACGCATTGTTGCCTGGAATGCCAACATAGAATAACTGACGTCATCGAACGTGCACTAGAAGAAAAGCAAGTTTGTTCAGCAATCTTCTTAGACGTAGCACAAGCCTTCGATAAAGTATGACACGAAGGAC
This sequence comes from Aquatica leii, assembly GCA_035610365.1. Classification (NCBI taxonomy): domain Eukaryota; kingdom Metazoa; phylum Arthropoda; class Insecta; order Coleoptera; family Lampyridae; genus Aquatica; species Aquatica leii. The sequence goes on from CM069435.1 coordinate 71,307,931, forward strand.
TAATACACAAATTAAACAAATTGTTACTAAAACAACATGCTGACATATTAACATCGTACATATCAGATAGATTATTTAGAATCAAACAAGAGGACGAATACTCTAACCTAAAGAAGATAAAAGCGGGTGTGTCACAAGGCAATGTTCTTGAGCCCATTCTATACCTACTATATACTAGCGACCTACCAGTGTTAGAGGAAGCAGTCATTGCTACATTTGCTGATAATATTGCTGTTCTCGCAGTGAATCAAGACCAGGAAAGATCTGTTGGTAAGCTCCAGACAGCAAGCAATGCGATAGTTGATTGGGCCAAACAATGGAGGATCAAACTTAACAAGCTTAAATCTGTGCAGGTAAACTACACTAACAAGAAAATAGAAAACCCACATCTGATAGATATTAATGGAACAATTATACCATATTCGACTAATGCAAAATACCTCGGCATGAATCTGGACATCAAACTCAGACGGAAAGAGCATGTAAAGAAGAAAATAACTGAACTAAACCTAAAATACAAACAGCACTATTAATTGATTGAAAGGAACTCAAAACTTTAAATATTCAACAAAGTATTAATCTACAACCAGATTTTAAAACCAGTGTGGTAATACGGTATTCAGCTTTGGGGCTGTGCCAGTGACTCTAACGTTAAGTGTATACAAAAATTCCAGAATAAAGAATAACATAGTGGACACCCCTTGGTATGTACGCAACTCAGACATTCACAGAGATCTCCACCTTCTAACTGTCAAGGAAAAGATAAAAAGGTTTGCTGGAAAGCATAAGGGTAGGTTCCATCTTCACGTCAATCCAGAAGCTCTACAACTACTGAACAACCAACACCTTGTCCCAAGACTAAAGAGGAAAAAACCTGCTGATCTTGTTTAGTGTGTTGCGTAAAAACAGAGCAGAGCATTTTTTATTAATTGTTAATTTTTTTGTAAATTTTATGTTGAAAATTCCTTAAAAAAATCTATTAATGTAACGTTTAGAGATCTTGGAGGTCACTTTTTAGGATCACAAGCAACGGCTCAACTAAAATTACACAAAGTCAAATTTTGTTGAAACCAGTTATTAAACGAAACACTTTAATCGTTGTCTAATCAATTAGAAGAGTATTTAATATAATGACATGTTTAATTTTTATGATCATCATGAGACTTATTTTGATGTTATTAATATTAAGAGTTACACATAATTATCATAAGGACAAACTTGAAGCCTTTAAGAGTAATTATAACTAATAAATCTGAGGCTAAACGCCATCTCGTAGGAACGGAGCTACGTACGAGTTAATCCACATGTAAGAAACTATGAAGTTGTTAGTTAGATAGTAAATATTACAACCGCGAATTTCAAAAAATGTATTTGAATTATACGCGGCATTATATTTCTAACTGTACTACGCAAGTGCAAAAATTTGTTTATATAATTGCAGAAACCATCTTAGAGACCAGTGGACAGCTGTTTCGTCTTATTTGGACTCCTCAGCACTGGAATACTCTAATGCAGTTTCCACAACTATATAGAACAAATTGTCATAGTCAAGAGACAAAATGTAGAACAAGCAAGAACAATGTAACAAAAGCAATATATATTTTTTAACAATAACATGTACTGTACTAAGAAAATTTAAGCACAGTTAAGCTGCGACTTTTTGTTTAGTTTAAAAAGCAAGCAGAGAATAAGTATTAATGGCAATTATAACAGTTTTAAAGATGTTACTAGCATACGAGATAATGAACTAATGTTATGGTAACAGCCATCGTAATAATATAAATAATTCAATAATATACAAAATAACTAACAAACTGGTACTATAAGGTTTGTTCGTTTAGTTTTAATAAATTTAAACAAAAAAAAACATTAAAGAATCATGTCAATTACAAACTTTATCACACCTTACAAAATTAAATTACAGTCGTGACACCTACTAAACAATTATATTACTGAAATGTCGTCGCGTAAACAAATAAATTAGACAAACACTTACCTACCAGAGCTTTTTGATATCGAATAGCAACAGTCAGCACTCTTATAATTATAGGTGACAAACGGGCATATAAACTTACATTCAACAATAATGTGGTTTAATTCTGGCTTGAATAAATACGACGCGACTCAAAATGACTGAAGAGCTGAATAAATGTTACGATGTTTTCAACGTTAAGACTGCAAGTAAAGTTTTAGTATGATCTATGATTTAAAATGTTAAAAGTTGAGACTTGAGAATTTTTAAGAAAGAAACATAGAGCAGAGATTGAACAAATAAAAATGAGTGGATTAGAGGGTGAAATTATAAAAAAATATTCATAATTGAAGATAAGCAATCCATCATACAGGGAAGTAATTTAGTAGCATACCAACAGAAAGCCGCACATAGATTAATATAAACATATAAATTTTACAACAGCAGACCACTATACAAAGGAAGGTGGTGCTTTCGAGATGTAGAACCGCGCCAAAACCCTTACCGCTAGACATTTAGTCGTGTTATTAGACAACAATGTGCGAACCTGAAATACACTAAAATTAATAGAAGGCAAAAATGACGGAGATGGAAGAAATTAAAGAAATGTTCACAAAAATCCAACATAAATTAGACTTGATAGATGGCAAAATAGAAAAATTAAGTCAAGAAGTGGAAAAATTTAAGGAAGAAAAACTGAAGAATCAAATGATTAGGCATGACAAAAAAATTAGCCTGGAACGAGAAATGAGAAGAAAATATTTAATCATAAAGAGTTTAATGGACGGGGTGAAAGAAGGAAAACGAATACAGCAAACAAAATTAGAATAATGCTTAAATAAATAAGGGTAAACATGCAAGAAAAGATAGACAAACACTAGCAAAAATAGGGAAATTTGAGGAAGGATGCAACAGGAACGTAATATTAAAATTAATGAAATACATGACAAAAACTAAAATTTTAAGAAATGATAAAAAATTAAAAGGATTCAAAATATCGATCGAAGAAGACTACAAGGAAAAGTTACTAAAGGAAGGGAAATTATTAATACCACATTTAAAGGCCGCAAGAAGTCAAGGACAGAAAGTTAGTTTGAAATATAACAAACTAATAGTAAATAGTAAGACGTATTAAGCAGAAAGTCCAGTAAATTTGACACATAATAAAAAAGATAGAAAGAATGAAAATGTACTGAAAGAATTACAAGAAGAAAAAAACAAACAAAATGTGTAAACCCATAATCAAGGAAAGGTCCCCCAAAAAGAAAACGTTGGAACAACAACTAAGAAAACTACTAACAACTAACAACAACGAGACGAACAAAAAACTAGTAAAAATTAAACAAGATGGATCCACAGGTAACAAACAAACCAATGTACATGGAAATAATCGAAAATATTTAACGACAATAATAAAGCAATAACATATAGGTATACTCAAAACATGGAATATAAAGAGTTTAAGCGGAAAAGAGATAGAACTAACAAAAGAATTTAAAAAAAAATTACATGGAGATATTAGCAATAACGAAAACGAAAAAGAAAAAGCAAGAGACAAGAAAAATGCGTAATGAAGTTTTAATGATATACAGTGAATTGGTACGAGTACAAGCTATAGTAGCATGCATTATTAAAAAAGATACAGTAGATAAAGTACAACAGTGTAAATACTACAACACAGCAAAAGAATAAGAAGCGCAGAATTAGTATAATATTAAAACGAAACACATACTATTATAATATGCTATGGATCCGACAAAAATGACAATAGAAAGGAAAAAACAAGGTTGTGGGAAAAAAATTTAAACGAAAGTAAAGAAACATAATTATAATAGGAGATCTGAACAACAGAGTGGGGAATAAAACAGAAAATTGGAATGGAGTTTTTGGACGTCATGAAGAAGAGATGGTAAACAGAAATTGAAAGTTGCTACTAGAATTCTGCTTAGATAACAACTTAATTATCACAAACCCTATTTTCCAACACAAACAAATACACAAATTACCAGAAAAGTTAGATCTAGGAATGAACAATCTATAATTGACTACACAATTGTAGCCAATGCTAAAGGGATAAGCAACAGAGATACAAAAGTGGAAAGAATTAATCTGTAAAATATGAAGTGAACACTTCCTAGTAGAAACAAGTTTTGTTGATACTATTAATAAAGGTATAAATCCCCACAGGAAAACTATCGTAGAATTAGTAAAAGGCTAAATAAGCACACATAAACTTAGAAACAACAAGATTAAAAAAGGAGAATATGAACACAGTAGAGAAAGAAATAAGTAAAAGTAAACGAGAATAAAAAATATTCAAAATATAATCACAAATGTTGCTAAAGAAAAATGTGGTACTAGAAGAAATAAGAATAAACGCAAAAGAAGTGAATGGTGAATAAGAAAAGAGGTTAGGAAGAAAAAATCACTGTTGAGAGAACATCTCAAAGAGGGAACACAAGAAACGTATGAACAAACACAAATTACAACGTCATAGAGCTAAGGAAATTGTCGCAATAACCAATAGAAAATGCTACGAAAGATTTGGCAAAATAATGGATACAAACAGCAAAGAAAACACCAAACCATTTTGCATAATATTAAAAGGTCTAAAAACTAATTAAAAAAACAGCTAGGAACAGTATAAACAGCAACAAAGAACGTCTAATCACAGATGACCACTTGATAATAAAAAATATGGAAATTTTTTAAAGAACCTCTAAGTAATACGAAAAAGAAAAAGAAATAACGCAAGAGATGACTCAAGAGGAAAACATATAAGAAATATATAAGCCCAACTTTCATATATGGGTGTGAAAACTGGATACTACAAAATCCAAGCGGTTGAAATAAAACATATAAAAAGAGTAACCACTAATAGAGGATAGATAAAGCAAGAAACACGGCAATAAGAGAAGAACGAAACATAAAAGCCCTGGGAAAATCTATGAAAGCTAGGAAGCTAAGATAGTTTAGACATATAATAAGAATGGATAACAACCGACAAACAGAGTTTGGGAATCCAGAACCACTGGAAAAAAACTGAAGAGACAGATCATGCAAAACGTAGTATATCGACATGATGGAAATACTGGAAAAGAGTAGGAAAAATGAAGTAAAGCCACCCAACTAGAAAAAGATAGGAAAAATTGGAGGAAATTTATCAACACAGTAGAATAAACTTGAAGTATTTAAATTAAATGTAGCAAATTAATATAACCTTGAAACTTTAGAAATATAAGAGGTACTGATTATGTTATGTTATTTAGAGATACATTCTACAATTTTAGCAAAAATATTTCCAAAAAACAGCGCCCGCATCGAAAATGTATTATACGACAATGCTGCCGCAATTCAAAAACTCGTAGATCTGTAAACGATTTCTTTAAAAAATGAATTTTGTAATGTCAAAAACAAAAACATAATTTACTAATCTTAATTTAGAAAAGAGTTTACGATTAGCCACATCTAAATTCAGCCTGGTTCCAAATATGGATCGCCTTGTGAAAAATATGCACTGTACTATGTATAATTACATTATTAATATTTTGTTAGGATTCTCTGAATTTTTAAAGATTCTGTTATAGCCCGCTTGTTGAAAAAGTTATCCATCCAACTACAATTGAGAAAAATTACGTGTATTCAAAAATCTTTTAAACATGCGTGCTTTCGCATTCAACAAAAATGTAGTCACTGACTAAAATGAACATCGCTTAATAAAAATGAAGTATATTCATAAATACGATAAAAAATTGTTATTTGCTTATAACTGAATTTTCAAATATTGTTTTCAAACTAATTAATTTTTCAAAAAAATATACTAAATTAACTGTTTATGTAAAAAAATAGTTTAAGTTTTAATCAAACTAAATGTCTTAGTTCAATAAAATATTAACCGTTCTACTGAAAGTAGTAAAAAAAGTAAAAATACTTTTTTTCTTAAAGCTTTTACAATATAAAAAGAAATAACTTTGATTTTGATTGCAAAGCTTCTATCGATAGCGTTTTTGTGTAGACAGACGCATTAAAAGCAACGTTATATAAAATAGAAATATTACCGATTAACATAATGGATTAGACAAACATCAACAAGAAGTGCTGTAAATCTACATGTTTTATGGCTGCATGAATAATTATTTAGAATAACGGTTTGTAGGATTTAGATACTTTTGAAATTCTATTCTAAGTTGAAGTTGACCCAATAAAAGTAATTGCAAAACTCGTTGAAAGAGTTTGTCGGATCTTTTATCACTTTACGACAGAACTTTATGAAGTATAAGAAATTGGGCTTCCTTTATACCGCATTTAAACGTTTGGCTTTTTTAAAATTTACAATATTAACTTATATTCATATTGATTAACTCCAACTAGTAGCAACGGCAAGTAAATTTAGTAAAAATATTTCAAAATAACTAACGTTAACGTATTTATTTTTTTCATGATAATAACAATACACACAAAAATGTATAAATATATTTTTATTAATTAAATTATTTTGTTCACAAAAATTGATTTTAATGTTATGGATCTTACACAAAGAATTGACTACAAAAACCTTTTTTTAATGAAATTTTTCTTAATACATTTTTGAGATATAGAACATGGATGACTTTTTCGTTAACTTTTATTTAAGTTTAATATTTTTAAATTGTGTAAAAAAAGAAATTTACTTTTTATGCTTAAAACTGTATGATCAGTTTAATAGCGTTGATTCGCCATTTTTACCAGAAGTTATAGTACAGTTGTTGAAAACTTTATTCAAAGTAATACATATTTTTTCTTCAAACTTTGGTTTTCTTTTTTGATTAATGTTTTAATATTAATTTAATATTTATTTAAGACAACGTGTAGCAAAAACTCTACTTGTTCCCAGAAGAATTATTCTAAATAAAAGATTGTAATTACGTATATCGTATTATTTTACGGTAAAACTTCGTTCTTGCATTTAATTTTTTTTTAAATTATTTTAATGATAATAAATTTTGATTTTATTTTAAATTTATTTAAATAATAATATTACTAACATTTTATGAAATATTAATACATTGTTATTGTTTTCTAATTACATTATTTAAAACTACATTTATTAGCGGATACATTTAACTCAAATTTATTCTGTTATTGATAAAATACTATCCTTAAACTATATTTGTTTTAACTAATATTTTGTTTACGTACAGGCTTGTCTTTTTTAAACACAAATTGCACGTACATAAACCTCGCGCTATTGAAAAAACTTTCAATAAAAGAAAATTTATAACTATTAACATAACTAAACAGAATATTATAAAGAAAGTTAGAAAAAACTGAATAAACTGTGTACCGCAAAACAACTAAATGTTGCAAGAAATGCTTCTGTTGTTAAATTAAAAATTTATTTCAAATGTAATGCTTTTGTTGTAAGACACATGAACAAACATATATAACATTTCGTGGTCTCTGATCGACTTTCTTGTTTGTCGCGAGTTGTAAAAGGACATCCGTAATTTATTTCTGTAAATTTAAAGCACGAAATTAGTTCTGCATTTGTTTACTATTTTGCGAGCGGTATTGCTGAGAGTGGCCAATACAATTATTTAATTTTGCAAATTAATTGTTGAGATTCAACATACAACATGAGTTGATAGTATTAAAAAAATAATTTTTGTTACGTAATATTTTACATTCTGTTAGTCGTATATTTTACGTTCTGTTAGACGCATATTAGAAAGTATGTTAACTGTGGGTTTTGAGTTAGTTTTTTTTCTGTATTCGCTATTTTTTATTTAGTTTTTCTTTTGTTTTATTGGATGTTTTGATTTTTTAGGTTTTAATTTATTTTCATTTTCAGCGTCCGTTATATTATATATATGTACAATCTTCGCTTTATTTAATTTTTCCAATTTTTTTTACCTTTCATTCCCGTTTGTCTTTCTTTTAACTTTTTCCACTTAGAAGAAGTAATAAGAAATCAGTTATTTGCGTCTGTTTTCTTCCAGGTGTTTTGGGTAGTATAGAAAATATCTTCAGCGTTTTTGTTGCACGCGTTGTCTTGTATATCTTGTGTTGCATTAGATGCATGTTCACGATATCGAATACATTTAAATTGTTGTCTTGTATCAACTCCTTAATCTGTGATTTCTAAATTGGTAAACAAGTCACTTAATTACTTTTCCACAAACAATCTAATAGGAAATTCAACATTTAACTTCTTAACAATTGGACACGTTGCCTATGTATTTATAAAAAAATTCTCGTTTCATCCAACCAGAATCTGAAGACACCAATCTTTATAAATTGATTTAGCAATATCTGTAAATATCTTTTCATAAAGATATATAATTAACGGTAGAGTTTTCAGTCCTCAAGCACTGAATGAAAACATTACAGCTAAGGCAAATTTTGCTTGTGGCGTAGCAATTTCGTAAACGGTACGACTTTCTTCTTTTGAAGACATAGTACAAAGTTAGTCTTGTCGCCGTTAAAAATTCTGCTCAGGTGCTTAAAACATTCTCTTATCTCTTTTTTGCAAATAATTAAAAATATTTCTAAATCACTTTTTTATGTTTTTGCTAACTTTTAATGTGGGATGAATTTATAAAAACGCCCGGTACTAACGGTTTTTGAGCAAATTATTATTGAATAGATTTTCGCGAAGGTGTTTGCTGAAAAACTCTCTAACAGACGTTTTAAGTTTTTTTTTAATGCGGAAATCCTTTTCGTTGACAATTCTTCAGTTTTAGTCGCTATAGTTGCTGATCCATGCCTGGTCTTGGTAAATTTAATAGACATTTTGAATTACAATGCAGCCCGATGAATTTTATATATTCTCGCTACTTTACGGGTTGGTGCTACAGCAGCCATAACTTTAGGCATTAGTATCTTAAATAAGCAAAATTCTATTTAACATACCTATTTGCTTCTATTCAAGAATAAACATTATTGTGACAGTTATTGGTTATAAAAGTTTGATAGCTATAATTGACCTTGGCTAACAACTTTCGTTGTTTCGACGATAATTAAGCGATTGTTCATTGTATTTATTACGTTTATTTTGCTACGTACAATTTGTCTACGTTTACGCTTGTAGAACACTTCTACTTGAAGCTTACAGAAAAACTTAACATAAAAAAACTACCTGCCTAGTATTTATATATATATATTTACAATAAAGAGATTACCTTTGTGCCGGCCCATACTGAAATATAAGTTTCACTAACTCAATTAATAGACTGACAAATGATTATTCGTAAAATTTTTTATAATAAAGTTTAACTTAATGTGATAATTAATTGTTTATCTAAATTCTAACAATTGTCATCTGATATGTACAAACTGATGATAATTTGTTGCTTAAACTAAATTTAGGACGTGAATCCACACATTATTTTGCACTACGAATACACCATTACACTTGCACATCACTTTGTAAAGGTAAACTGCATATTTTTGTAATAACGCGTTTTTTTGGCACCATTTGTAGTTTTAACTGACACTGCACGCACTAGATTGTCTGATCCAGGATGCAATTCGATTATTCGTCCCAACGGCCATTTCAATGGAGGAAGTTTTTCGTCCTTTATTAAAACCACGTCGTTAACCTTTAACAATTTGTTAGACGCCAATTTCCATTTGTTTCTTTGTTGTAGATGCGTGAGATACTCCTTTGTCCATCTTTTCCAAAACATTTGTCTTAAATGATCTACATATTTGCATCTTGATAAAGTGTTCAATTTTTGATTCGTGACGTTTGGTTCAACGAATGACATCATTGAGCCACCAATGAGAAAATGTGTATAAAAGCGGATAGATTGTTTGGATCGGGTGACATAGGAGTTAGGGGTCTGAAGTTCAAACATGCTTCGATTCGTACTAAAACGGTATACATTTCTTCGCATGTTAACAAAGCGTTTTAAATGATATTTGCATGATTTTATCGCAGATTCCCACAAACCTTTAAAATTTGGAGATTGCGCTGGTATAAAATGCCAGCTTATGATTAATTTATTTAATTCTGACGATCTTTGGTTTATAAATGTTTGAGATTGAAACAATTTCTTTAATTCGATTAACTCATTATTAGCACTAACAGAGTTGGTGGCGTTATTTGAATATATATGTCCTATATGACCACAACGGGAAATAAAACGTTTCAAAGCGTTTAAAAATCCATCAGTTGTTAAATCTGAGACTAATTCTAAATGTATAGCCTTAGTGGCAAAACAAATAAATACAACTATATAAACACGTTTTCTACGGTCTCTTCCATCTTTTACAAAAATAAGCCCTGCATAATCTAATCCAGATTTAAAAAAAGGACGTGACTGTTTCTTTGCTAAATTCTCCATCAACTCCGTATTTATTTTAGGAGAAGCTTTAAAACACCGTACACAGTTACGAATTATTTTTTTAATTGCATTGCGACCGGAAATTAACCAATATTATTTAGTTAATGAGTAAAACGTAGCTAACAGTCCAGCGTGTAAAAGCCGTTCATGTTCGTTTCTAATTATAATTCTAACGATATAATTCTTCGATGGTAAAATGGTTGGAATTTTTTGTTCGTAAGCAATAATTAACGAGTGTTGTAACAGCCCACCTACTCTTATAAGACCATCTGAAGCAAGACAGGGATTTAATGATACAAGTTTGCTATTCCGATTAATTTGTTGATTGTTTTTTAATGCATTGATTTCTGTTGAAAGTTCCTTTTGTTGTATAAACCTAAATAACACTAATTTTGCTTGTCTAATGTCTTCACAACTTAAAACGCCTGTTTGTTTATGTTGCGTTAAATTGTAATTATGAATGAATCGTAAGACGTAAGCTATACATGTTAACGTGTTAAAATTTGAATATTTTTCAAAACGGATAAAAAAGTCCGACGTTCTTATTGTAACGATTTTTACTATTACAACTAATTTATTTAAATACTAAAATATGTTTTACTTATACTAGAAATATGTACACTTGTCAATTAACCGAACTAATGAAATCTAATAATATTTAATAAAAACACTTACAGTAATTAAGATAAGATAAAGTCCGCGGATAGCTGCACACACTTGTTTACACTAAAATCACGTACAAAATTATTCTCTGTATATTTATGTACACACACGTGCTAACGACTTATTTATTATAACTAGAATAATCTTCTTAACACTGCTGTATTCGCATTACGGCAATAACTGACCTACGATTTGTTTCGTCGGTATATATACACATTTGGAAATCCTTTTCGAGTGTTCCCTATCTTTCGGTATATCTTCTAGAAGATGGATAACAGTTTCTAGAAGGCTCTTGAATTTGCAAATAACTTCTCGAACGTTTCACTATTAACGAGACTGGACACATGTTTTTTGTTTCAGGAGGTTCAGATAATAACTTAAATGGGTTAAACGATAAATTATTAGTTTTTAGAAATGATGGTTCTTTCCACCATAATTTACAATTTTTTAAATTATTAGCGGTGGTACCTCGCGATGTTATATCTGCAGGGTTTTGTTTGCTCTCGAAATGATGCCATTGTTCAAAATTTGAATAGGTTTGTATTTCGGCAACTGTGTTAGCTACGAAAGTTTTCCATTTATTTGGTGAACCTGCTAGCCAAGACAAAACAATTGACGAATCTGTCCAATAATGATACGAGTTTATATTTAAAGAAAGATCTGTTTTTAATTTTTCCATTTATTTGGTTAATAATAGTGCTCCACTTAAATCTAATTGAGGAGTACAAATAACGTTTAAAGGCGCCAGTTTAGATTTAGCGCATATTAGTTGGCTATGATACGAACCGTTTTTATCTGATGTTCTTAAATATATGCACGCTCCGTAGCTTCGTTCAGAAGCGCCGCAATATCCGTGTAATTCAAAAAAAATTAATTGATATGGATTTATGTTTCTCGAAATATTAACAGAGGAAATTTCTGGCAGTTCTAAAAATTGTTTCCATTTCAATTCAATATTAGCGGGTACTGATTCGTCCCAATCGATTTTAAATGTCCACAAATATTGTAATAAGATTTTTGCAATAATAGTGACCGGTGCCATTAAACCTAAAAGATCAAATAATTGTGAAATTATACTTAAAATGTTGCGTTGCGTAATAGAGTTTAAAAGTAAAATGGGTTTCACCGAATATTTTAATTTATCTTCCATACAATTCCAAGTAACTCCTAATATTTTTCTATCTTGTTCATCTATATTTACATCATTATTATTTGATTGATTACAATGTGACGTTAATTTGGGAATGTTTGACGCCCACTTACTTAATTCAAATCCTCTTCGACTTAAAAGTGCAATGAATTGACTATGTAATTCACGTGTCATCTTTAAATCATCGGTACCCGTTAATAAATCAACAACATAAAAATCGCGTAGTATTATTTTAGACGCTAATTAAAATTCGCTTCCTTCATCTTGTTCAAGTTGATGAATTGCTCTAATAGCCAAAAATGGTGCCGATGCAGTTCCATACGTAACTGTTTTTAATCTATATTCGCGAATTGGTTCTTTAGAATTGTGTCGCCGCAAAATTCTTTGATAATTGCAATGACCTTTTTGAACAAGAACTTGTCGGTACATTTTACAAATGTCTGCAGATAATGCAATTTTATGAGTTCTAAAACGTAGTAATATTGAAAACAAGTTGTATTGTAGGACCTATCATTAAATTGTCGTCTAAGCTTAACCCGGATGACGATTTAGCCGATCCATCAAAGACGACCCTAAGTTTGTTTGTCGAAGATTTAAACACAGCGTGGTGCTGAAGAAAAAAAGAGTTTTTTACGTTAATTTGCGTTGGCACTACCTCCAAGTGATTTAAATTTAAATACTCACAAATGAACATTGAATAATTTTTTTTTAAGTTGAGATTTGGGTTAAGTTTCCTTTCTAATTAAAGAAATCGTTTTGTAGCTACTTCCTTGGAATTTATTAAGCCTTTAAGATTATTTTGAAACGGTAAGCTTACGATATACCTACAGCTAGAGTTCTAAAAATTGTGTTTTTAAAATGTACTTCACATGCATTTTCTTCGTTAGAATAATGTTTTTCGTCAGCGTATTGTTCAATTTCTCAGAATTTATTTAACTGACGTTCAAGTTCTTTGTTTGGAGATTCTATAGAAACATTTGTAATTGCTAAATTTGAAATAATTTCTTTAGGACTGATGTTACCTTCAGCTATCCAACCAACCACGGTATTTTGAAAATATGGTTGATTTTTATTAATTCTAATTTGCTCCGTTTGAATTATTTCCCAAAATAAACCGGCTCCTATTAATAGGTCTATGGGAGATGATATATTAATAAGCAAATACAATCGGGAATGTTAATTTGAGACAAATTAATAGTCTTAAGAGGCAAATTATTTGTGTTTTTTGGTAAAACTAAGCAATCGATTGTTCGTTTGAATGAATTAAAACGTGAATGGATAGTTACAGTAGCGTAATGGTTTATATTAGCTCCTGCATTGCTAATCTCGGCAATTTGATAACATATAGGTGCTAACTTAAGATTTAATTTTTGACACGTTGAATATGTAATAAAACTGCTTTGGCTACCTACATTTAACAATGTTTTAACTAAATTTACGTTTCTACCGTTATCAATTATTTTAACTAATGCTGTTGACAAAAAGCTTCTGAATGTTGGTTATTTCTGCAAAATGTATTATTTGAGGTATTATTCGATATGGTCTCGTTACCATTATCTTTGGTTTCGTTGATTTCTACATAATTTATATGAAGAAGCGATTCGTTGACTTACAATTAAATGTTGAGTGATTAGTTTTTAAACAATTGTTACATAACTGTAATTGCTTTACACGTTGGGAGCGATAGTTTACTGATAATGCTTTAAATTTTTTGCACATTGTGATATAATGCGTTTTGTTACAATAATTGCATTTTATAATGCTATTTGAGTCAATGAAATTATATGCGTTGATCTTTGGTCGATTAAAATGTGGTTGCAGATTTTCATTTGTACGACGCGTGTCAAATTCTAAAGATTCTAAAGTTTTAGAACGTTTATGTAAAAAATTACAAAAGATATTTAGGAATATCATCTACGTTATGTTGCTCCCACTCTCGTTTTGAAGCAAAGTCTAGTTTTAAACAAATTAAGTATTAATAAAACATCCCAGTAATCGGTTGGCATAGATAAATTGTTAAGAATCTTAATATGAACGTTACTTTTATCAACTAAGTCATGTAACGATTGTGATGACGGTTTTTTGATTTCTTTAAGATTGAATAATGCGGTTACATGATCTTTTGTTGTAAGACCTTTATTGCCGTACCGTTTAATTAATAGATCAAGTGCAATGTTATAATTATCACTAGTGGTCGATAATGTATTGATTAATTCAATTCTTTCAAACACGATCTAAGATAATAAAGTTTTTGAATTTTAGTTAATAGCAGATCGTTATGGATCATTGACATTAAAGATTCATAAAAGGATAACCATTGTTTGTGCGTGCCATTGAACGAAGGTAGAGAAAGTGGTGGCAATTTAGTTTGGCTAATTATTTCGTTACTATTGAGATTGTCGTTATCGCATTACCTAGAGCCGATTGATTTGATAAGGAATTATTCAAAAATAAACGAGCTTCAGTTTTTGCCATATAATAATTATTAACAAATTCGTCTAGATCTTTTTCTTGTTCTGGATTGATTAGTTCGATTTGGCTTGAATTGTTTCATAATCTAAATAAATTTGTAATAAATCGTTTAATCTTTCTGTAACATTTATTTGACTAATAGAATCGTTTTCCTCAAATTTTGTTATAAAAAAACAAAATTTTGTAACCTTTGTTTTTAAAATTGTACGTTTCGAAATTAGTGTCTCTATTTGACTTATTGACATTTTGTACGTAATAAGTTGATACAATTTGAGTTTTTTATAAGAAATGTATATGTCTAAGTAGTAATCGGTAAAGAAATTAATGTGATAAGATAAGGATAAACTCACCGATGTATTCTTTGATTAGAACTTCGTTGATTCGCCAATTGTACGTTGTTGGAAACATTGGTACGTTAGGATTTCGTGAATTTAAGAGTTTTTTGCAACTAGTATACGATTAGTTTAAATACGTTTGGATCCAGATATTTGCACTCAAACACTTTACACTCACGTTGTATATACAATTGTGTTTGGATTTACGTTATATGAATTCAATACGATTAAATTATAATCCGGCTC
Organism: Aquatica leii; assembly: GCA_035610365.1. Classification (NCBI taxonomy): domain Eukaryota; kingdom Metazoa; phylum Arthropoda; class Insecta; order Coleoptera; family Lampyridae; genus Aquatica; species Aquatica leii. The sequence goes on from CM069435.1 coordinate 71,323,096, forward strand.
GAAGGACCAATGTTACGACGTTAATTAAACGATTGTTAATTATGTTTATTATGTTTATTTTGTTACGTACAATTTGTTTACGTTTACGCTTGTAGAACACTTCTACTTGAAGTTTACAGAAAAACTTAACTCAAAAAACTACCTAGCTAGTATTTATATATTTATGTACAATAGAGGGATTACCTTTGTGATGGTTAGCCTGAACAACTGTAGTCTGATAAAATTTAACATTAAAACCAAAAAAAATGTTATTATTTATTTATTAAGCATAAGCATTTGTATGCAAAAACTTGCAACAAACCATTGCAGTAAATGACCGAGGAGGTTAATAACGGTAAAACTGCTACATAAAGCATCACCGTGATTGGACCCCCATTTATGCCTATTATTTAAGTATTTTTAAGGTTATATAAGCAAAAATGTCAGTTTCGAGGCATTTGAAACAAATCAAAATGTCAAAAAAAGTTTACTATCCTCATTTTTATTAATTTTGCTAAAATTGCACCGAGCACTTACTTACCGATATAAAGTTTGTTTCGACTAATTTACGTATAGACGTCACAGTACTGCACAGTTTCTAGTGGGAATCATTACAAAATCAACAGAAAAATACTAAGTTTTGTCAACTTAATAAATAGAAACCGCTCTATAAACCTTAACAATTATAAACTAACTACATATCCTAGTTTTCTAAATATATTCTATAATAAGACAAAGTGGCTAATTACTGCTAGACGCCCTCAATAATTGTATAGTTTACACTATCGTAAATTTTCTAGTTTCATTTTTTGTTTAAAAATTATATCGTATAAATTTTTTGTATTGTTTAGCAGTAATGCGTATATGTATATTACATTTTTTTCTGCAGTAAAAATTTTATAAAATATTTTAGATTTTGTTTGCTATTAAAAAAAATGTTACAAAGTATTAGAAATTAAAATTATTTAATTACATAGCGTGTAATATAAACACCACCTAATTTCTTAGACAAACTTACTAAAATTATTTTGTAAAGGCTTACATCATAATCTAGCTACGCACGTTTACGTAAAGCTATTTAATGCCAAAGATTAATAATACATTGCTTAACCAGACAACTGTATGTATGTATGTAATACTTGTGTGTATGGAAATTAAACGATTACAAGATTTGCTTTGATTTAAATTGGTATGGTGTATTTTTAATTTGTATTATCTTTAAAGTTTGTTTATATAATTACCTGCAGCTTAAACTTAACTTTGCTTTTTTTAATACGACTGTATATCATTTTTTCATTTCCAATTGTATACATGATATAAAACGTAAAAATTAATTTGTTTTTAAATCAACTCAATAATTTTCCGTACAAACTTTTAAATATAAATTTTAAAGAAAAGTTGTTCTTAAATTTTGTTTTATGTATCTTATAATTAACGCAAAGCTTTTAAAACTTAATTAAAATTTTTGTTTTAAAATTTAACGATATAACAATTTGTTTTTAATAAAACTTTTGTGTAAACAATATCTTATTTAATTTTTAATTATAATTTGACAGTACTTAATTATTTATATATTTTTATACGTTTGCTTGTTAGTGTAATTAAAAATAACAGTAAAAACACTTTTAGTATTTACTCTAGCTTTATTGACATTTCATACACGACTAAATTATTTTTAAATATTGGTTTTAAATTAGTGTGCAAATGTTACATTAAAGTGCGATGTTTTTTATTATAAAATACTTTTACCGTAATAGCACTTTATAGTATACTATGTTTTTGTGCAATATATTAGTTAAAGAAATTAAAAATTAATATCTTACATAAAAGACAATAATTTATGTGTTTAATATGTAAACATAACGTTTTAATTCATCGGCAAAACAATCTATAAATGTAACACTTAAGGCTATTCTATACTAGTTGGTTTCATTTGCTTAAAATGTGCATTTTTTAAAACACTTTTACAACCTTAATTTGAAACTTGAAGCAAAGGACGATACATATTATGTTTTGTAATCTATGTCTCTAGCGTGCGTTGGGAGTACATTTTTTATATTTGCATTATTTTTTGCAAAATAGAGCAGAAATTAAAAAAACTTACTGCAAGTTTTTACGTTTCTTGTAAACAATATTGCTACTATTTTTGTACCGTTAAATAAAAAAATAGAAACTCTAGCGTGCCTTGGAACCATTTTTCTTTAAACATGTTCAGTTTTATTTATATCAAATTAAAAAAATAAAACGTAACAATTTCTGTCAATTTTAGTTAACTTAGGCAACTCACAATACTGTCGCTCTTTTAAAAATGTAATCCGATTAGTAAGTTCATCGAGGTGTACGACATTATTTATGATGGGTAAGAACAGGTATGAAAATGTGTTTAAAACAGTTTACCTATTTTCTTAGAAAAAATAAAATTTAACTAGGTGTTCAAACAGCTGTAAGAGGTTGTAGCAAGTAGTTTGGTTTAGCAGTGACGAGTGCCTGTTATTGTGTTATCATATAATATTGTTGCAATGGGTGTACATGGCAAAAAAACTTTAACTTGTGGTAGTCACCGACGAAATAAAAAAAGACTAAAGAAAAATCTAATTAAAAAGTAAGTATTTATTTATCTAGAGTATAAAGCGTTTTCTTTTTAAAAATTTTTAATTCATATTTCATTTTTCATGTTTGAATTACATTTTCGTATTTGTCCGTAACCCTGATAATTTCTTTATTATAACACAGTTACATTTCTTAAGCTTTATGTAGATTTATAAAAAATATTCATTATTCAAATTATATAAGTTTTTTTTTTATTTATACCATTTTTTAAATCAAATCGATTAAACTTTTCGATACAAATGCTTGAAAGAAACTGTACAAATTTTTTTGTTTTTTAAAAAATAGATGTGTTCAGCAAGAGAGAAGGGAGTCGAATGCAAACAACATTGATCATCTGGAAAACCGGATAAATCCAGAAAAAAATTTGTTTGAATCTGAAGAAGAATTCTTTCCTAATATAGAAGTAGAACAAGAAAGCTTTCTTGAAAAAAAATCCGATGACATCTGTGGTCGCAGAATTGTTGATATAAAACATTTATTTAGTGTTTTAAAAAATTTGAAACATGCGGGATTTGGTTGTAGTTTCTTTGACATAGATATTGTGTCAGAAAAGAGATACGGATTAAAAAGTGCTTTTCAACAAAATGTAGTGTTTGTGGTTTTGAAAGCAGTTTTTCCACTGAAAACTCTGAAAGTGTAAATGTAAATGAAGCAGCGATATGTGGTACAATAGCTATAGGAGCTGGTTATTCTCAACTTGCAGAATTATTATCCGCTTTAGATATTCCCAGTATGTCATTTAAAACATATGCAGCTAAAGAAGATATTGTTTCAAAAGTGATTAAAGAAAATGCTTTAAATGAAATGATGAAAGCCGGAGTAGAAGAAGCGGATGAAGCTCGTAAATTAGGCGAAGTTGACTCAGATGGCATACCAATGATTGCAGTAGTGGTGGATGGGGCGTTAAGGCGCTCTTATAAATCAAATTATAACGCATCGTCTGGCGTGGCGTGTATTATTGGAGTAAAAACAAAAAAAAATTTATATGCCGGTGTCAAAAATAAGTATTGTTATATGTGTGACAAGTATGAAAATTCTAACATTATACCATCTCACGCTTGTAAGAAAAACTGGAGTGGGACGTCTACCGCTATGGAAGCACAAATTATTGTAGATGGGTTTAAAAATTCTATAAAAATGCACGGTTTAAAATTTTGTAAAATAATAGGCGATGGTGATAGCAGCGTGTACAAAAAAATTAAAGAAAGTAAACCTTATGAGCCAACAATTTTTATAGAAAAAATAGAGTGTCGAAACCATATTTTACGAAATTATTGTACTAAACTGCGCGAAATTTCAAAAAAAACTACTCTTGACACGCATATTCGAATATTTTTACGCAACAATATTTTACGTTTTCGTACAGCAATTGTTTGTGCAATAAAGTATAGAAAACAACAGAACATTCCAAATTATTTAAAAATTCAGTTTTTAAAAGAAGATGTTTTAAACGGTCCAAAACATATAATGGGAAACCATGACAGCTGCAACACTATAGATAACAATTGGCGCTTCCCCGGATGGCTTGATCGGTAATGACTACATTATTGAAATTAAATGTCCATTTTCTGCTAAAGACATGAATATAGCAGACGCTATTAATGCAAAAATCGTAAATTACTGTTACATCGACTCCGATAAGAAGGTAAAGCTAAAAATAAACCATGACTACATGTATCAAATCCAAGGTCAACTTGAAGTCACTAACAGACAATATTGTTATTTTTTTATATATACACAAAAAGATTTTAATTGTGAAATTATATCTAGAAATAAGGATTTCTGGAATAATAAAATGATTAATCGATTAAAATCATTTTATTTTTCGGTGTTTTTGCCAGAGTTTCTAGATTCTAGAGTAAAACGAAATTTATCAATTAGAGATATAAAATTTGCAAGTTTAGAGAAATAAAATGCTTTCATCGCTGTTTTTATTAAAAAACTGTATTATGTATATTTTTGTTATTGGTTTTACCTATCATTTGTATGTAAAAAATTACAATTTTTGTAATACTAATGAAATTTTTGGAGTTTAATGTTATGTGTGTATTGATATTTTCTGTGCATTCAATTGTACTTCTGTTTATAAATAAATATTTTTTTCTTTATTTTGTATAAAAAACATTATGGGTTGTTGCTATAATCTCTGTGACTGTATTAATAGTGAATCGTTTTTATTCAAGCAGGTACTATCTAAAAATTATTTGGTGTTTTGCCTGTCATTTGTGTTATACTAATTTCGACAAATTAGCATGTTACAAACGTTGTATTTGTTATTTATCTAACTTTACAAGAGATTTTTGTATTTATGATTATAACATTTACACAATAGGATTATAAGGGTCTTTTGATTTATGACATGTACCCCATAGAGAATAGTTTGGTATTGATTTTTTTTAAACATGTATTTTGGGTTGTATACCTATGAAAAAGTAAATTTTGTTTTACTACATAGGACCCTTAATATTGACGGTAATCAACTCTATCATTGTGATATTAGCGTCATTTGATTTGTGTTAGAATCATTTAATTTTTAGAATATTGGTCAACATTTTTTCTTATAACTAACATTGTTCAATTACTCTTAGAATAAATGCCCAAATTTTATTCATACAGTTTACGCTTTATCTCGATCTATGAGTGGACTCACAGCTAAGCTCGACTTCTATCAACCAATTGAACAAACGGGTTTTAGAATGGGCTACAGCGCAATCAACCACATACAAGTAGTTCAAACACTGGAAGAGAAAAAAATCAATGAAAGATTAATGCAAAGAATAGAGGAAATCTACGAAGAAACTAGAAGCATGGTTAAAGATGGGGAAGAGAGCGAAAAAATCATTACAAAGAGAGGGTTGAGACAGGGATGTCCACTGAGCCCAAGCCTGTTCTGGAAGAGACAATGAGAGAACAACAGACAGGAGGGATAGTGGTAGGGAAAGCGAAGGTATGGCCGTTGGCGTATGCGGATGACATAGTGTTGGTGGGTAAGGAGGAAAAGGAAATGAAAGAGATGATGAAAACGCTGGAAAAATACATGAAAAAAAAAGAAATGGAAGTAAACACGGAGAAAACAAAAATAATGGTATTTAGAAAAAGAGGAGAGAAAAGAAAAAGAGAGCGTGGAAATGGAGTGATGACGAAGTGCAACAAGTGAAGGAATTTACATACTTGAGCTACACGATGAAACAGGTTAATAGGACAAGTGTGGGGTGTGGGAGAAAGAGTGTTCTAGATGGATATAGAAAAAAGAAATCTGTTGTTTGAAAAGTTAATAAAGGGAGTGGTAATGTATGGAGCGGAAATATGGGGCTGGGAAGAGTGGAGGGAAGTAGAATGGCTACAGGAAAAATACTGGAGATGGATTTTAGGATTGGACAAAGATACACCGGGGTATATTGTGAGAGAGGAGGTACAGGTAGCAAAAATAAGAGTAGAAACAGGAAAAAGGGCTATAAAATACGAGGTAGAACTGAGAGAAAGAACAGAATGCAAAATACTGCAAGAATGTTGGAAAGAGATAAAGGGAGGAAAAGTGAAGTACGGGCAGGAGGGCAGAGAAGAGTATTACAAAAGAAACGGTTACGCGAGAAAAGAAGTGGAGAGATTAAGAGAAGAGGGAGTAGGGGTAAGAGAAGAAATAATAGGGAGAGATAGGGACATCGAAAAACAAGAAAGATGGACAAAGATAAAAGAGAGCAATTATAATAGGAATTATAGAAATATCAAGGGAGAAGGGGTGCCAGAATATTTAAAGAATATAGAGAATGAAAGCAACAAAAAGAAAAACGAGGAGTTATCACATGAGAGAGAAATGCAGTGAATTAAGAGAAGAGGTTATAAAAATAAAGGAAATCTTAGACGAAAACGGAAATGGAGCGAAGTGGATGGAAGAAGTATGGAGAAGGAGGAAAAAGTTAACAGGAGAGGAGGGATAAGGAAATGTATTTAAAAAAAAATGTAAATAGAATGTAAATATAGAATGTAAGATAACAAGTGTAAAGCACGAACTAATTTGTAAGCGAAGGCAACAAATAAAGTTAAAGTTATATAGTTCAAACACTTATCGAAAGATGTACTGAATACAACATTTTACACCACATCGCGTTTATGGACTACCATAAGACTTTTGACTAGAAGTAATGGCAAGAGAACGGATCGATTCACGATGTATTAGGCTTATCAAGCATATATATGAAAAAGTATCGTTAAAAATTAAAATTGATGAAGATTTGACAACTGATAAAATATTAGTAGAGAGAGGGGTGCGACAAGAGAATACGATCTCCCTTAAATTCTTTACCTAGATTCTTCAAGACGTATTCAAGATATTACTGTGGCAAAATATAGACATTACGATAGATGGAACAAGATTAAACAATTTAAAATTTGCGGACGATATGGTTTTAAAAAGTATCAGTGCAGAAGAATTAAAATACATGATGAATGAATTGGACGACGCCTCCCAAACAATAGTTTAAAAAAATGAATATTAAAAGAACTAAAACTATAAGCCTAGAAAATATTAATATCACTTTAAGAAAGCAAGCTATAGAAAATGTCTAAGAATATAACTATTTAAGACATAACATCAAAAGACGAAAAAAAGTCAAACAGCCCAGCTAAATAGAAGCTCTAGTTTCACATAGGCAGCTTTTGCAAATTTTACTTATATCCTTAAAAACACCAAAATACCAAATAATCTCAAGCAAAAGGTATACTACTGGTGGCTACATATGCATGAAAACAATGACGCTAACAAAACACAGCGCACACAGATTACAAATCTGCCAACGAGCAATGGATAAAGCCGTGCTTAAAAACAAGAACCGAAACAAAAACGTAAAAGCAAGAACGACGATTGAAGATATTGTAAAAAAGATTACAAGACTGAAATGGCGTTGGCCGGGTCATATCGCTAGAGACAACAAAAAGTGGACAAAGAAACTATTACAATGGCGACTACAAAAAACAAAAAAAAAAGTTAAACGATCACTAACACAATGGCACAATGGCCTAAAAAAACAAAGAAAAAAATAGTATACTAAAAACCAAAAACGTAGACACATGGAAGAAAATGGAAAAAGCTCATGTCCTGTAGTAGACCCTATAAAGCTGAAAAGAAGAAAAACAAGAAGACTAGTATAATGGAGCAATTATGAGTGCGCTTGAAATAAAGTGTTTAGATGAATATTACTGATAAAAAAATGTATTGTACATTTGTTAAAATAGTTTTAGTAAAACTAAAAAGCATGTTTTACGTGGTTGCCTTAAAGAGTAAAAACTAAAACGAACTAAAAATTTGTACAAAAAATTTCAGTATAAGTAAGTTACAAACTTTTCAATAAATTCAAAATTTAGTGTTGTAAAAAATAAGTCAAAACTTTTAGCAGATTCAATTTTAAACAATCTTGAACATGCTTTAGAAATTGGACAGCTTAAACCCATCAACTTCAGAACAACCACATGCGTTTTAATCAAAATACGACTCGTATTGTAACTATAGAATTCTTAACGTAGAAAGACACACTTTTGCTATAAAAAACAATGTAAACGAAATCCTGCCTCAACTATTCTAAACGTTTTACTTATTAATTAAGGTTTTAGATGACTCAAAATCTAAAACACACAACGTTTAAATAGACCGCACTTTTATTTTTTTAAAAACAGTAATAAACAAACCAAAAATAGCATCTTTTTATAACTGTATAACAAACTCAAAGAATTTCCAAAAAACTATTGTCCCATAGCCGTTGTGAACTTTCGATACACATAGCTTAAGAACATGTTAAAAAAACATGATAAGTCTAACAATCTTAAAACATTATTCACTAAAGCAGCACAGTTTCAAATTTTTGCACAATTGCATTGATTAAATAGTCAACTTAAATTCACACATTTAAGCTAGTTTCAAACGCTGTTGTGTGTTGTGTTGATTATAACAAGTAAAAAAAACGGAGTGTATCAACTCAGCGAAAGTTTCACACAGGGCTCTGTGCTTGGTCTAATTTGTTTAATTATACTTTTGATATTTATCATATTTTGTACATATTAAAGCGTTCACGAAGTATTTGGAAACTTCGGAACGCTGATGAAAAAGAATATAATATTTTGAATTATTGGATAAACGGAAGAATATAAAATGTATTTAGAGTGTTAAGTAAACTGTCGGTTTAAATAAATAAAATGTTTAATAGAACGGTTCGCCTCCTCGTATGTGATAATTTTAGATTTTAATCAAATTAATGATTCCTTCTTTTAGGAGGTTGGATGAAAGCAACTACTTCAGTAATTTGCGACGTTTTGTGTTTTGGATGAACACTTTATCAGGCTCGCTCACACTGAGTCAAGTAATTTCTTTCTAAAATGATTGAGTTGAAATTAATACATTTAAATTAAAATTAAAACTTGTTAATAGTGCACGATGTATGAAATCAGATCACGCTTTTAATTTTAATTTAAATGTATTAATTTCAACTCAATCATTTTAGAAAAAAATTACTTGACTCAGTGTGAGCGAGCCTGATGAAGTGTTCATCCAGAACACAAAACGTCGCAAATTACTGAAGTAGTTGCTTTCATCCAACCTCCTAAAAAAAGAAATCATTAATTTGATTAAAATCTGAAACGTTTAATGAGTGTGCAATAAAAAAAAGTGAAAAGGGATACTAGTGTAGATAAACAAAAATTGCGGACAGTAAATACCATTTATAGCGATAGTAATATATAAATTACTGTAAGTTGTTTTTCTTAAATACCGTTGCATTTTATTAGTGTTAGTTAAATTAATTATATTTATTGTGTAAGTAAATACGTGTTAAATTGATTTAGTTTTATAAGTCGTTACAGTGATGCCAGGTGCGGAGTCGCGGTTTTAATTTGTAAATATAACTAATTTAATACAGCTGTGATAAGTAGTGCTCGCGTGTGTTTGTTTGCTGCAGTTTATTAATCCTTTATTTGGTGTTTGGACACTACTTTGACTTAGTACTATCCCATTGTTTGATTCATTTGTTCAACCATGCCAACGAATTGAGCAAGAGAAGGCGTCTTTTTAGTTTTTTTATTTTCCAACATCGAGAAACTTCTTGAAACAACGCCGACTCAAAGCTTCGGCTTTGGTCGAAATGTAATTCAAAACGTACACTCTAACTTCTTCCAAATACTTTTTATATTCTTTTGTTATCGGAATCCAGAACATTCTATTCTTTTCGATTAGCTTTCCAAAGTTTCTAAATACTTCGAAAACGTTTCAATATTCATTAATATTGTTTGTTTAATTATAACTGTAAATAGTGCCTTATACTATGAGTTGGCTCTGCCATCAATCTTTTGCTAATGGTTATACCCATCGTACGTGATTATAAAGCTATACGGTTTGTTGATGCAATAGTGGGAATTACATTAGAGTATATCTCTTACTACTGATGAGCCTAAAAAGAGAGAAACGGTCGTCCAGTAGTTCAATCTGCCGGCATTTGAACAATTGCATTAACATTATTTTAAACTCAATGCGTTTTTATCCCGCAATTATATTCAAAGCTATTTTGAATTACGCGGATGTAAAATCGATTTACAACGTTTGCCACCTTCATGGGTATTTACAGTTATCGTTCATACATAGTATACTATGAGATAGCTCTGCTATCAATCTTGCTAATATTTAATTATATATACTTTTCATTTTGCATTGTTTTGTTTTTTAGATTTATCAGTTTTTCTAAACTGTAAGTTGTCATTGACACTTTTTTTAATTTTCTAAATCTGGTTCATAAGTTCTTGTTTGATTTATGTTTATTTCTACTAATGTTGTTATGTTTATTAAATTTTCGTTACTAAACAGTTGTTTTTTCGTATATTTTGAATTTTTCTATCTTCAAATCTTGTCTTTCTTTCGGGGTTTTTATTTTTATAATATGTTTGAATGTTTTGTAATTTATTATTATACCATTACCTTCTCTTTTGCTTGCAGATGTTTCTTGTTGTACTAAATGTCCACGCATATCTCTACCAAAAATTAGTTGATGCATTTACGAACAAAAAAAACATTTTTAAAAATTAATAAAACATTTACAGATTTTAGGGTTTTTTAACACACAAGTAATTTTGAAATTTTGAACAAACTATGGTTGTTTTTGATAATTTATTTGTTGTTTTTTGTAGGTTTAACTAATTTACAACGTAAATGACATCGTCTTTTTCCATGTTGGATTTGTGATAGAGCTACATTTTGAATAATCTTATGTTCTAGTATGTTTTTTATCTCATGCACTACAAACTTTTAAAGTCTATTTGTATTTTTAGCTCTTTTTTCAATAAAGGAGAGCAATAGTGCAACTCCCAATTTTTGTGAAAACAAACAATGACAGTTGCTTTTACTTTCAGTTTAATGCGGACAATTGAAAATGAACAAAAAGTACTTTTTGATGGCTGTAATATCCAACAAAGTCAAAAAATCATAGTGTCCGTTTTTGTGTCGATCACTTGGACTTATACAGGATGATTAAAAAATGGCGCATTAATTCTTCAGTACGTTATAGGAAATAATAATTGAAGTGCAGGAAAAATGGTGAAAAAAATCTTAGCCGCTAATTTGCCGAGAAGTGAAGAAGTTAAGTTGAGACTTCAACTTTGAATTCATGCAAATTTTGTAACTTTTCATCATTTCATATAATAATTTAAGTATTTTTTCATAGTGGGTAATAAAAAGAAATGCTCATATCACATCATTATCCTGAAATATTAGGTTTACTTCTTCGTTGGTAACTACAAAAATTGATTGATTTTTCTATAGTTCAAATAACCGCCCTTTACAACGTGCTGAAGAGCTTATGCGCTATTTTTGAATCACCCTGTATATTTTGTCATCTAGTCTACGGTATCAACACATCTTTGATCTTATAAAAAAGTTGATATCTAACTTATTTTTATTTTTACCGGTAATAACACTGTCAGAATGCTGAGTTAATAAGAACAAAAGTATCTTTGTTGGATTCTCACGCAATACATAAAAAAAGGAACTAGTAGATTTTCACTTTTTAACTCTGAATATGCAAACATAATAAATAATAATAAATATGCCGCCAAAATTTTTACAAAGATCTTTTGCTAGCTTACAAAAGTATATTTGCTTGTCATTGCCTTACTTTCAAGATTCTGAATTTGATCTAGCAATCTTTATACAACTTCTTTTGGTAAATAAATTTCTAGAAAACAGAAACTGTATTGACAAGAACTAAAATTTCCTTTTTTGCAAATTGTTTTATTGTAACTGTCATTTCCATAAATCATGCGAGATTGTTTTGATAGGTACGAACCTAACAAAAAAACCAGTTTTTTTACAACAATTGTTTTATTTCTGTGTATATAATTTTTTTATAGGTCCATGAATCCGAGTTCTCAAAGTAGATATGTGTTTATAGTTACTGTGCCTAAATTTTGAAACAACGCAAAACGTTCTTTGGATTATGGCAAGAACCTGCCTGAAGGTCGCAAAAAAGACTCAAACGATTAAATTTTAAATTTTCGGTGTAAACAATTGCGGCCAAATATTTTTTCACTTCCAATTCTTCAATGAAAAATCTGTCGATTTAGACACCCAGTATGTGTGTTATCTCACGCAATTTCACTCAACTTATCTAATAAGATACACTAGACTTTTTCAATCATATCTGGATTTCAATCGGGTTGAATCCAGCTGTGCGTTGATTTTAGTTGATGTTAAGCCTATCAAATAAAAGTGTTTTATCGCTGCTCTCAACTCAGATTTTTCCATTGTTTACAAAATCACACATGGCGTTCACTGTCAAAAACGAACTAATTGATGATTGGTTTTTATTATCATATTTAATTTATTAATAGATGATTCTACAAAATAGTAATAGTATATTGTATAATGAGTAAGGAATGGTTGTCATTGCCAACGAGTATGAAAATTTGCAACCGAGCCGAAGGCGAGGTTGGCAATTCGTACGAGTTGGCAATACACATTCCTTACGAATTATACACTATACTTTTTCTACGACTCTATATTTAATTAGTAATCAAAGTTATACAAAATTTTACGAAAAAAATAACGCAGAAAATAAATAAACTAATTTAAAAATTTGTATTAGTAATACTTAAAATTACAATAAAAAAATTATGTCAAAACTTGTATTTATTTATTTTATGTCAACTTGACAGCGTTTATGCTATTAGTTATCTGTTACTTTTATTTTATTCTTGTTTTATTACTCATCTCTAGTTAATGAAATGGTGAGTATAATTTACTTGCTTTAAAGGCATGCAATTTTAGTTAACTTCAAATCATTTAGTATTTGAATTTTTTTTAATACATTAATTTCAAGCATAACCTAATATGAATGAGCTAGAATAGTTTGAAAAGTACTACTAATGATTCAATGACAACATTTTGCTTTTGCAGCCAGTAAATAAAAGAAATCTATTAATGCGAAGCCTGAATCGTTAACAATGTCGACAAGTTCTGACAAATGTTGATATGTGATAGTTTTTCCTAGAAGCTTCAACCAAATAACATGTGAATGTGACTTACAAAGCAAATAAGGTAAATTTGTAAACGTTTATAGATAATTTGTAATTAATAGGTGTTATTTTTAAGAATCAAGCTTTCCGAACTAAGAAGGTAATAAGAACATCGTAGTTAAAGAATTGAAAAAAATACCTTTTAGAAAATGCAAAATAGTTAATTATTCTAATGGATCAAATATGCTGTAATAATTTTTACTGCAAAATTAGTTTAAATATGAGAAATTAATTGTTAACAAAACACATTGTAGGTAAAAGAAACTAGCGATTCAGTGCTTTTGCTTATAATTGCATCTAAATATATAATTTTTTCAATGTATAAACCAGTGGTTTGCATTAGTCTTGTAACAATTGATTGTATTTATGTTTATCTTGTGTTATTTATTAAAACGTAAGTCCAAAGTGTTTGTGATTATATTTTTAAGAAGGTAGCGACAATGAGCGAATACATTATTTTTACAAGATTATAATATAATATGTAGTAAAAGTATACATAAATATTTATGAAAACTGCATTAACATAAGGATAAATAATAACAAACAGATATCAGGCATGTGCGGAACAAACATTTTGAAATCTTGCAACTATCGATGAACACCAAAAGATAATTGGATACTTCTGAATTGTCATGCAGTTTAAAAAACTGATAAATGTTCTAATAAATACTAACTTCTTTAACTTAATTTGAGCATGTTATCATAAAATGAGTAATTTTATTTTAAGGGTTAAATTACTTAATCTGTTTATAACACTGCAAAAATCTGGTAAAATACTGTTAATATTTCCTTCCCATCAAAAGAAAACTCTGCAAGAAAATAAGTAGTTGGGTTGCAAATTAGAAGTCTTTATTTATTCTAATTACCTTGAACTTCTAACATATATTTATATTTCATTACAAAAAAGTCACCACTAAACGTCAACGTTTACGAATATAACCTAAAATATGTAATTTATAAAACACTTATTTTACGCTATAAACTAATGCAATACCTTATACATGACACTCAATGATTTCGTTTTCAAATTTCATAATTTGTGATGCAGAAAGTATTTGTAAAAGTCTTCTAAATTATGTTTTCATAATTCATTATCCTGTACGTTAATAGGTTTGACCTGTACGGAAATGGCTTTGACCTGTACGGAAATGGAATTAGACAATCACAATGCACAACGTTGCCTAATCGCAATTAAACATACAATGTATCGTATTATCTGTTAGTCGTAGAAAAATATTTTTTCCAAATTCGCTTTGATTCTCTGTTACGTTACGTAGTTACCAAACCGTCCCGCAAATTAAAAATTTACTATTAAACAAAAATTACAGGGTTCTAACAATTTGTATTAACGGTTACATGCAAAATAATAATAATGAATAAAAGCAACATAAATGATGTAATATCCCGGAGCTCAATAGAAACTGTCGTGAGTTATACTTAAAACTCCATGAATCTTTGGAAAACTCAAAATGTAATAGCTAAAATTAAAATCAAAAGGTCGTAAGGAAGAGTAACGGTTTAAAAAGTCTCTAAACCTTGCCAAACGGAGAACACATCATACAGTGTAGACACTATCGGAACCTACCGTTTAGTGTGTAAAGTCACTGAATTCTAAAAACAAAACAAAAAAAAATGACTTTTGAACAGGTTAATTGATTAAAAGGTCTGTTACATTTAAATAATTTACCATTTATGGCATAAAAAGAAACGTAACTAAATAAATTATAATTGAAAAAATAATAAATACAAGCGAGATTTGACTTATTAATTATTTTAATGTAGTCGACGGTACATTAAATCGTCACTTTAGTTATGTTTTACATTTGGTTTACATTAACAAAATGTGCATTTACACTGAAACACAGACGGAAACGTAAACTCGTAACACGCGATAATTCACAAACAAGTATTTAGTCTATTTGCAATTAATATCAAACAAATGGTATAATTATGGCAATTGTTACTTATAAATGCCGAGTTCTAATTATGATACTTGGAGGAGGTGTTCATGTGGTTAGTCGCAGTTCCTAGGATTGGTTGTCAATGTTGCTCTAACAATTGTTGCAATGACTTCATGCAATCCGCTTTAAGTGAAAATAGGTTATAGAAGTAAGAAACTAAACTTTCTATCACATAACCATACGGAAATTTTTGGTTCTATTTAACGAACAATTAAATTCGTTAATAAAACAAAATAAAACCTTAGCAATTTTTGCTTCTTTAAATAAAGGACCACGCGCGTTACTACATGTCTATGTTCTCCGAGATTGAATCAAAATCTAACTAATTTTAAATTTTATACGTGTTTATTTGCTACTTCAATAATACAATTTATATAGTTTGTTTAAAAATCGTTTTTTCACCTCCAAATTTCCTTTTTGGTTTCGAACTTTGCCGCTGGGTTGAACCTTTAATCCTCAAATTTAATCTAGGATGACATACTTAGACCGCTTGTGCTTAGGCATATTATCTCTGTTGTAGTCCCAAAACCGCCAAACGAGGAGGTTAAAATGGGCCGCGAAGTTGGCATGAAGCGCAGCTGCGGATTGGCAGACGCTATCTGCGATCTTTGGGATGTCGAGTTATTGATGGAGGCTGTATGCTCGTACGATCTAGAGAGCGCCTGCGATCATTCTAAGAATTTTGTTTTAAAAAATCTGGATTCTGGTAGTGTGGGTTTTGACAGCGTATAACTATACTTGCCCTGCGTTAGTCATGGAAGGCAGATGATCGTCTTGTAAATAAGGAGCTTGTTAGCAAGTTGCGGCATAACATGAGATATAGTTTTACGAGTAGGCCGTTGGAAAAGCCCAGTTTTTGGGTGATGTGGGATTTTTAGAGTGATTTCTTGTTTAGAGTAAAGCCGTGGTATTTAGTCTCGTTCGCCCATAAGACGTCGTTGCCTTTGATATAGAATCCGCTTGTAGGAAAGATGTTCCTTCGGTTAAAGAGGAGGGCGGTGCCTTTAGTAAGATTGACTTTTATTCGCCAGTCGTCGTACTAGTTGTCTAGTGATGTGAAAGCCATTTGAAAGTTTCTCTTGACTTGTGCGGCTGAGCAGGTTGTTGCCAGGGCGGCGGTGTCGTTGGTGTAGAAAGCGTATAAAAATGTTTTCTTTTATAAACGTGGCACAAACCGATCATAGGATTTCTAAAAAAAAATCTATATGATCTAAATGCAACAGACAGGAATACCCAAAGAAACATGTCGTAATACTACGGTTTTGATAACATTTTTTACGTCGTAAATGCAACAGCAAGAAACGATAACAAAATATAAAAGATAATCTTAATTGAGTTAGAATAAATAAAACTGCAAAAGTATTGACTTACCTTTATCTCAGAAACTAAATATTAACAACAGTTAGAAGTAATAAATCAAGAAATGCACTTCAAACCTATGATACTAATAAACTTAAATGAATCAAGTACTTCTACACTAAATACGTACCTATAAAATGAAAACCAAAACCAAGATGAATTTCAAAACGTAAAATAACTTTACTCTTTTAATGCAAAACAACTCAAATGATTTTAAAGAAAAATGAAATGCCTGGCAATAAATATAACAGAACTAAACACCGGACGCAGAGTGGAGTATTTATATAAAAAATCTGGTCAGAACTATTTGTTAGGATTCTTCTTCTTGAAAATGTACTTAAAATTAAGTTTTTATTGTTAATTTTACTTATTTAATTATTTCCTGCTATTGGAACCACACACAAAATTGTTAATCAAAGCTGGAATCAGATTGTTTTTCTGATTTTTCAACATCTTGTGCACTCTTTTCGTAAATGTTTTCGTTCGTTTCTAAGAGAAAAAAAGTTTGCGTCTCGGGAGAAAATGACTTATGGCCGGTTGCACCAACACGACTTAAACGTAAGCAAAGCTTAAAAACTTAGATACAATTGTTAAAACCATAGCAACGATTGTTTTTAAGCATTGCTTAAGTTTAAGTCGTATTGGTGCAAACGGCCGTTAGTTTTTTTCTGAAGTTTTTTTGTCGTGCTGCAAAGGGCCAGAGCTTAAAAAAAATTATTCAAAATAACCTTATTAGAAACTACTCGGAAAAATTTTCTTAAAGAATTTTGCCGATACATTCTAATGTGCTTGTTTCGGGACTCTGCTGCTTTCTCCGATAATTGACCCATAAGTAGTATGGTATGAGCAATAACCGTGGCACCATTTTGAAAAATTTTATGCATTGTCGGTAATATTAAATGCTAGCCATATAGCTAAACATAATTTTCTGCGGTTTTTCTGCAATATTTTTCAAATTTTTACAGTTTTTTACAATTTTTTGTTCGCTAGAAATTGTTACTAACTTTGAAAAAAGTATATTAAATTTAAGTTAATACCAGTGATACTAGAAACTGTCTCGAGATCCGCAAAAAATCTTTTTGACATGTTGCTGTTATTTGTATTCTCAATTCCGATTGTTGGTATATCTACTATTAGTCCCATTTGGTCTTTGAACCCCCTTTAAACCTTTTTCTTGCTTTTTTTGACGTTTTTCTTGTCTTTTTTTATTTTGGTTTGCCATTTCTTTATGGGTAGTTTGTGGAAAAAGTGAAAAAAAGGTTAAAAAACAAACGGATCCTGGAATGTAGAATTGACAGTCTAAACCTCCAAGCGTCGAGGTTCATTTCGTTGATTTTATCTAAATTGTGGAATTCTTTGGAGGTTTTGCTACAAATGTAGCAACGTATTGTCAAAGATGTGCCAGTTGCTACATTGCACACTTTCCCAATTATTATTGTATTTGGCGTTGGAGTTTTGGATCTCGCTAAATTTTCAATTTAGTTTTCTACGTAATACATTTCATTGTTTGTGATGTCCTTATTCTTATTAGCTTACAGTATCTTGTAGACAAAGAAAGTAGATTTTTCCAAATGCTTTTTTTCTCATCAGCAGTATTAATTTGCAGTCTTAGAGGTACTAGTGAGCTTCAAAATACATATGTTAGTATCACTATCTAAATTATTTTTAAATTTATGTTTAAATTGTTACTGTTAAGATCTATCACAAACCCATTTCGTTGTAAACTTAAGATTTTTTCTTTAATATGGTGTTAAAGTTTTTATAACCACTTCTAAATATCTGCGTAACGCAAAGAAATATGATCAAGTAAACTGTGAAACTGAACCTCGGCGAAAGTTTTGATCACGTGAATTGATTTCTACGTGGGATAGCAATCTTTTTAAGCTTTTTTTAATAGCGAATACGAGGATAAATTCTTTTGTTTGCACCTTGCAATATTTCCAATTGTAAATTAAAAAAATTCTTTTAAAATCCCTTTCTACAAAAATGGCTATAGCCTCTAATGGTGTGTTTTTTTACTGTTTTCGTTTGGCCTTTAGAAATAGCTTTACGTTTTTGAAGCTCGTGTTAGTATAGCTGTTATATCTTTTATACGTTTAGACGCATCTGTGTTTCCAGAAGCCTGTTGACTCATAATAGCTGCATAGGTCAACTCGTCAACAGGTGCTTGTTCCCTCAAATGCTCCTTTTTGCGACAACGAACAACAAATAGTTAATTGTGCGCACTGAAACTATTACGTGCGAATGAAGCAAAGACAAAGTCCGTATGGGCGTGAAAATGACAGTATATCCTTCCTGTAGCTACCAAGTGGTGTGAAAACGTATGAGGGGTGGCAGAATAATGCCTTTTGCGGTCTTTCACCACTTTTGTATTTTCAATTTGTGGCCATCTTTTTAATATACTCCTCTGTGCGACAGTTCCATAACATATAGTAGTGTTACTCTAAGCGCGTTTTTGTTAAACATATTTTGACAATAAAAAAGTACTAAAAGACTAATAGGATAAAAATCGGACAAGTGTTATAAAGCAATTGTGAACAAAACAAAAATTACAAAAATTAAGTTGAGTCTAATTTACATGAAAATTAGTCTACTCTGTAAACGTATTATGAGATTTATTTGAATTATCTCAACTGAGTTATTAGAATGGTTAATTTGTTATACCTTTACAATCATTACACAATAAACCGTCGCTATCACGACGCATATCGTAATATCGTCGACCATATTGTATGCATTCTTATCTATATTGTATAAGTTCTGATATCTGTTTGGTCTACAATTAAGCAATACTGCACAATCAACCGAAAACTCACAATTACTAAACTATAATGAGCAAATCGCAATTAACTGACTTATATTCATGCCTTATATTAAATAAAATTTGAACTGTATAAGTCCAGAAAGCATAGTTGAGATCATTTGTAGAAAGTCAAATAAAAAATGTTTGCAAGCACGTAAAAAACTTTAATCGTTAAAATTACATTTTTTAAGTGATTTATGTTTAATTAAATTTTTGAAGTTCAATAAAAACCGCACGATTAAAACTTTAGTGCCACAACATTAAATATGCAGTAGTGTAATTGAAAATGCATCGTGATGAAGTTTGTCAATTAGTAAACCTTAGTAAATTACGTCGGAACCATTGAGGTCGTAGGAACATCGTAATCAATTACACTCTAGAATACACGTAAACTTCAACCCTACATGCAATGAATAGTAAAGTAAATAATCGATTAAATTATAGTATCATAATTTGCATCAATAGTGTAGCTAGTCTGTTGCTCGCATAATAAATCGTTAGTATTATTAGCAACAGAATCAAACTACGAGTTCAGTTGGTGTTTTGATAATTGATTAAATATTTGTTTCTGATTTAATAAATATATAACTGGAAATTTTTATCTATGTATAACCAACAAAGTTTTAATTCAATCCCATACGTCCATCTCAATTTGTGCAAAAGTTATTACCAAATCGAATAGTTGGAAAAATACATTGACTGTTATATTTATATTCAACAATGGTTATAAAAATATATTACACATATTTTAGTAAAAAGTATATTAGTTCTTAGTTTATTTAGTTTATTGTTTCCTTATAGAATCTAAGAAACTTTTGTAATCAATACGTAAAAAACGGAAATACATAAACTAAGGAAGTGAAACTAGGCCGATTGGCTTTTTATGATATTAAAGATAGTTTGGCAGATAGAATGTATCGATTTATGATAAATAAGCAATACATTAAACGCCACTGAGGTTTATTACTGTCATATAAGGCGCTTTATAGCACTCTTTTAAAATCAGTAAGCCAGCAAACTAACATAAAAGACCTAAAAATTGTCTTCAAATATAATTAATTTTTTTTAAACTAAAGCTATTGGGTTATGTTCTTTTAAAACGTAGACAAATTTAATTTTATTTGATATCAGTTTACAAATAAGTTTTAAAAATGTTTAACTTGATCTATAAAAATTAATATTTTTATATGTTTATAACACTTTGCAAATGGATTATGGTTTTCATTAGATTTTTTATTTATTTATTCTATTATTACAGTGTTGTTTTTTGTATAGTATTTTCGATTTTAAGCTTTTCTACTATACCATTTACACTACATCTAGTTTTTTATTTGGTTTTTTAAGTATTTAAGTATTGCGTGGTTCATTATGAACACAGCACAGAAAAAACGTTATGGTAAAGATAAAAACTAACTTGCTGAATTTTTTTATAAAAATTAGTTTTATTTTTGTTGTGCACAAATTTTTTTAGCAATGCTATAAACGTATTGTAGCAATTTTAGTTGGGATTCGAATTTTTGTAAATTAACGTAAAAAACCTTCGACGAAGTCGCTTCTAATTTTTGTAAATACTTTTTATTAAACTAACATTTTCACCGCCACAGTCTGTGTGTTTAGAAAAATCCCCCGTTGTCACGATAAAATATTGCTTTCGTAAAAATAGTTGTCGCTAGTTTCATAACAACTAAGTATTGTTAAATTTATTAGTAATTTTTAATTTTATTTCAAATTTCATTGTGAAATTGTTAATAAAAGATGTAAACTGCAAATCGGCGTCACATATTTAACCAGTTTTTACAGATATTGATACTTTTATTTAATAGATTCTATTGTATACAGCACACTCAAGTTAAAATAACTACACACCCGCAAACATACATATACATAACTACGCATAAACAATTTTATGTTTTTTAGTTTGACATTTTTTATAATTTATGGCAAACATTTTTATAATTGTTTGCTAATGAAAACTTTTTACTATAATAAAGCTTTTGCAAAAAAGATTTAAGTCAAGACACATTTGTTGAAAATAATAATCAAGACCGCAACCTGAACAAAAACCAAATCCTAGAGAAAACAATTGGCAAGACAGATAACAAAAAAAATTATAAACAAAGAAGTAAATAAGTTCATATTTATTGCTGAAACTTCAGCACAATTTTACATTGTAATTGGTTAGTTTATTGAAACATTTAGATTTCTCAATATTATATTTACAGTATTTTAAGTAATTCTTTAAATACTTAATTTTTATTTAATTAATTTGTTTTGTCAATTTTATTTAAACAATTATTAATTGTTCAAATAATAAATTTGCAGTTTTTTTATTGTTTGTTTTCTATATTTCCTTACATCTTCTGCCAATTTATCTGAAAACGTTTGGTGATTTACGTCTTTTTTGTCAGATTCATGTGCGTCATACTTTCTATTGTATCTTTGTTTAATTCATTTAATTTTTCTAGCATCATAATTATTACGTTAAAATTTTGAGTATACTGAAGAGATTCTGAACTGTTAAACAGGTTAAACTTTGCTTGAAAAGAAAGTGTTTAAGTATGTTGGGCAATAAATATTGTTAGTTTTTTGAACCTTTTTGTAGCTAAGCTGTGATGCGCATTACATTTAAAAAAGTTTTGAATATACCGTGGACTAAAACCACAACGTATAAAGTTGTAAAGTAAACAATGTAAATACAAATGTAGAAATGCTATAACTGAACAACTGTATTGTCTTTTTGAGGTTCTTTAGCACTGGAAGAACAGTCTAAGGTAGAATTAACATATAGTCAAAGCAAATTTTGTGTTGTGAATTTGGATCAGATATACCTACGGTTAAACTAATACAAATATATTCGGATTATGTTTATTGCGCTATTATAATTGATTAAGATTTCATACCAAAATGTTGCAACTCAATTTAAATCTTTAGTAATTTTTGTTTTGTTTTAAACTTTGTGCATTTAATTTTATACATGTAATAAATGTTTGCTTTTTAAATTGTAACGCAGTTTTTGATAAATTTACCTATTTGCAAATCAGTTTTGTTTGATTTCAAAAATTAGTTAGTACATACTGAAAAGTATCTGTTTCTTTGGTTGACGAAAACAATATTTAAACAAAGTGCACCGTTAAAACTTATTACAGAAATCCAAAAGGATGGTGTACGTTAATTGTAAAGACAAGCGTAATATGTCAGGCCGTACGTTCATAAGACAAACCTCAAAGCAAACACTTAACTATAAAAAACAGGGTACGTACTCAGCGTTGTTAATATGCGATTAGCTAATGGCTTAGCCAACACAAATCCCTTAAAATTTTTGCAAATTAAGCTAATACCTATACAGGGTGTCTCTAAAAGGTCTGTACAAAATCCTACCACATATTCCTGAGGTCGAAATAAGCCGATTTAAGCAAACTTACCTTATTCCAAAATTGCTTTGTTTCCTAGATACAGGGTGGTAAAGTTTAAAAATAAAAATCGTTTATTTTTAAATGTATGAACATTTTTTAACGAATTACTTCAAAAATTTATGTCCGGAGGTTTTTTGGGATGCGAAATCTAATACTAATTCACTAACCAAATTTCATTCTCAAAGATACCTTTTTTTTATTCAGAATAATTTGAATATTCCGGCACGGCATCCAACATTAAAAACTGAATATCTTGAAAGCGGCTTACTTTAGCAGATTTTCACAAGAGAACCTTTTTGCTTAAAAATGTTCATAAAATTATTATTATTTCAAAAAAAAATTAAAAACTATACTGAGAAAAGAATTATAGCCATTTCAAGCCATAAGAAATGCATTGTAGAGCGCCCTCTACAGGCCACAGTAAAATGGTATTCAAATTCAGATTTCGCATCCCAAAAAACCTCCGGACATAAATTTTTGAAGTAATTCGTTGAAAAATGTTCATACATTTAAAAATAAACGATTTTTATTTTTAAACTTTACCACCCTGTATCTAGGAAACAAAGCAATTTTGGAATAAGGTAAGTTTGCTTAAATCGGCTTATTTCGACCTCAGGAATATGTGGTAGGATTTTGTACAAACCTTTTAGAGACACCCAGTATAAAAAGTTACAACAAATACGTTGATATATAATCCTAGTGTTGATTAAAAGCAAAATGCGCTAAGCTTCTCAAAGCCAAGTAAGGCATATCAACAGGCGTGCTTTTCAATTCTACAGTAACAAATGTCTAAGCAATGGTTTCAATTTCTCCATGTAACGTATCTTAACAGAGTATGCATCCAGTATAGTTCTTATATTTTGTACATGTTTTATTAGTTTGCCATAGAAATTTTCCAAAGTAAAAAAACATATGCGGGTGACCAAAGTTGTTATTATAATAAAGAGAAATCATTTTGCGCTATAAAATAAAAACTTATCCTTACCCCAAAAAATTTCTCACAACCAACACATGCAGAATGGCAATTTATTTACTCTACATCAGCATGGATAATCTAAGATTGAAAATGTAGAAACGTTTGGGCTTAACGTTTAAAATGGAAATATGATCAAAAACTTATAGTGCATAAATAATATTTATTACTAGGCAAAGTTCACACAGCACAAAAACTATACCAAAATGTTTTTAATATAAAAACGCGTTTCTAAACTTCTTCTTCTTCCTATGACTACAGATATTCCCTGTTAGTGTAGCCTCATCCGACTGATGAATATGCCCAGCTTTCTCTTCACCTTTCTGGTGTGCGCCTTTGTGGTCTCTTTTCGGATGGTATGTTGTTTTTCAGATATATGCAATCCTTTCGGGTTTTATACAATCTACATGGTTGTTCCACTGTTGTTTTTTGTTTCATAAATGTTACTACATCTTCTACTTTACATCTTTGTTTTATTTCTAAGTTTCTTTGTTTGTATCTTAATTTTATACCTAATATGAATCTAAAAATTCGCATCACTGTAGTTTTCATTTTCTGTTTAGTAATTTTGGTTTCAGATCTTGTTTCATTAACGTAGCTTAATATTGGACGGATTATTGTTTTGTACACATATTTTTTCCAAATTTATGTATTTGTTGCGCCATATAATGTTTAGACAACCGGCTACTTTCATTGATTGTGTTCTTGCTTCCGCCGTCAAATTTCTACTACTCTTTATTTCAACACCTAGGTAATTTAAGCTGAAGACTTCTTCTATAGCTGTTCTTTTTTTAAGTTTTAATTTACATATTGTGGGGTCTTTAACCATTGTTTTGCTCTTCGTTTTCGATATTTCCATGTTTTATATTTTTCTTGTTTGGTGGAGCTATTGTAATTGTTGTTGTAAATTGTCTTTAGCTAATACCATTAAGTTGCCGGCGGAACACAATATATTGATATTTCGATTCCCCATTTGGTAGCGATCATTGTCCTTTAATGTGTTTATGATTTAATTTATATTAAGGTTAAAAAGAAACTTCTACACGCATTTTTTATTAGGAATCTCTTTCTCTCTACTTTTCTTGAAATAATTAAGCAATCATATTTATGTATGTTCTATGCTGTTTTATATGAAACTACTAGAATTGCACTTTTAACAATTTAACAATAAGCCATAACTCACAAAAAACATTACAATCGCAAAACTAAAGATATTTCTATAATTTATAAAACTGTAGTAGTAACACTGTTTGCATCATTTACTCAACCTTATTACATGTTACACAAAACTGAGCAACATAAAAAAAAATAATCAGGCAATAATTTTATGGCAAAACATCCAACTACTGTATAACACAAAGGCAAAACGTTTTTAGAAATGTTTTATCTATTCAACTGAATAATTACTAAATCAGTATCACACTCTTGCGACCAAACGTGCCTTATACAACTAACAGGTGTCCATTAAAATCAGCTTTTTCAAACACGTATTTGCTGTTCACAATTTGCGCATTTTCTTGACAGTTAGCAACTTCAGTCCAAGTGTGCATTTCTCTATCTACGACTTTCAACCAGATTTCTCCATCGTTCTTTTGTATTGTTTCTTGATACGTTGTCGGTTCATCATGAATAGACTTAAGTTTGTTTCATATTGTTCAAGCCACTGTGGTAGATTTCGTGTTCATTTTCTTTCCACAACTTTAACATTTTTGTTTTCTTCTGTCATGTTTATTTCATTAACGATCTTTTCTGTATTTTGTTGTATTGCTACATCATTAATGTTATTGACTTGTTGCTTGTTTTCTTGTAATGTAAAAATATCTTCTCTGTTAACGTTATTTTTTGAAACGACTAGTCTATTATGTTTCTTTTAATTTCCACTTTACCTTGTTGAAGGAAGTACACTTTAAGCCTTTTGTGTTTTTTTCATATCCGACAAGTATTCCTATTTTGGAATTGGCATCCTATTTTTGTCTTTTTTGATCTGAAATGTGTACAGTCACTTCTGACCCGACAATTCTTAGGTTTTGTATGTCGTACATGTCCTTTCCAAACCAAATTTCAAAAAGAGTTTTGTTTTTAATTTTGGTTTGGCCAGTTCTATTTAGAACATGTACTACAGTGTTACCAGTTTTTGCTCATAATTCTTTTCAAAATTATTTTCTTATAACATAGTTATTGCAGCTTCTACTGTGGCTCTTATTTCTCTTTCTGCGCCACCATTTTGTTTCGGTGTATATGCCACACTTGTTTAGTGTTGTATACTATTTTCTTCTATTAATTTTTTTACATTGTCATTCACAAATTCAGTACCGTTGTCACTTCTGAATGCTTGAATTTTGTGACCAAGATTAACTTTGGTTCTCATTATCAATTTCGAAATTTTATCAGCAACTTTATGTTTGTGTTTTAAAAAGTAAATTTTCTAAGACACGAGTAGTCATCATTTATTAACAAAAAGTATTTTGCACCACCTATTGAACTGGTCTCTATAAGACCACATAAATCTATATGAATCAACTGTTCCGGTTTTTTAGTTTTCGTATTTTCATAAGTTTGCTTGTGTTGTTTTCCTTTTATACACGTTACAAAGTTTGAATTTGTACTGTTCTGAAATTTTATACTACTATTGTTTAATGTACGCTTTACGTGATCAATATTTTGATGTACCATTTTGCGATGCCACTCTGTTAAAAGACTGACATTTGCACACGGAGAGAAATGTTTTCAGATATCATTCGTAAGACGCACAACTTATGCGTAATTTAAACATAAAAAACAACTACTACTAGCTATTCATAAATTTATAAACCATCGGTATAATTTGTGAATAGTCATGTTAGCATCGATGATGATTATAATTCATAAGTTATGAAGTAAACGATTTTGTTATATATGCGTAATAATTATATCTTTATGAATAATACTCACAAACAATCATCATATTAAGAATAAAATTTTAACCAGGTAATTGTGATATGTGATTTAAGTCACATCTATTATGATTATAATTCACATCCAGTAACGAAGTATTTAATTATGTATGCTTAATAATCACATTTTTTTTATGATTATATTTTTTATGATTAATATTCATAAACTCTAATTAAATAAGGAATAACTTTTTTAGCAGCCAATCATTAGTAAAACATATATTTCGAGTTTCAAAAAGTGTTTATTTTTTTTACGATGATTACACAATTTTAATGCAGCTATAAGTACACCACCATACTTTTACAACTAAATAATTTAAATAGAACACATAACACAAGAACTAATACATAACTAATAACACATAATATCATTATATAATAATACAGATTATTATAAAAAATAAAACATTATTCAAATAAATAAAACGTAAATAATATAAACAAAACTGAAACAGAACTTGAGCAACAATTTAAAAAAATAATTTTACAAGTTGCTAACCACAAACCTTTTCTTCTATTGCAGTCAAGATAATTTAACAAAAACGATTTTTAATATTGAAGTTTAAGAACAATAATACAAATAATTTTTGTAATAGGTTTACTTATCATATAGGCAGCAACGTTTATCAATACTAAGATAAGAACGTCTTCCGGGTTTGGACCGTGTCAATGTTGTAACCGAAGTTGCCAACTTTTCGCCCACTTTCGTAAGGGGCTTTATCAGGGCGTGAGAGAAATCGAAGAACTCAAACAAGCAACCGAAATCTAACTAAAAGTTAGGTAATCAACTTGTGAACCAAGCTAGATTCTAAACTCAGAAAAGGTAAGAAAAAAACGATAAACTTGGAAAAGCAAACGAAAATCTAACAAAGAACCACTACAGAGTTAGGATTCTAGAATCTGGCTTGGTTCACAAGTTGATTACCTAACTCTGTAGTGGTCCTTTGTTAGATTTTCGTTTGCTTTTTCAAGTTTATCGTTTTCTTTCTTACCTTTTCTGAGTTTAGAATCTGGCTTGTTCACAAGTTGATTACCTAACTTTTGAGAAGTGTTTAGTTAGATTTCGGTTGCTTCTTTGACTTCTTCGATTTCTTTGACGCCCTGATGATGCCCCTTACGAAAGTGGGCGAAGCGTTGGAAACTTCGGTTACAACATTGACACGGTCCAAACCCGGAAGACGTTCTTATCTTAGTATAGACTCCGGCCGTGGAAGCCGCTATTACAACGTTTATCAAATCCATTATTTTAAAGTAGGCATCAAAAGTTTATAGAAAATTATTGTATAAATACGTAATAATATCAGTTACCAAAGCAAACTAGATTATCGTCATTCTTACTACACATATCTGCCACTGTTCTCACTTCAGAACTAAAAAACTTCCATGTATCTCCAATGCTAACTTTCCATACCTTATTGTCTATTTTCTTATGGCCTTTAGGTTTTACAACTCTTTGCAATACTGTAGTTAAATTATAGCGACGCAAATCTAGAAATAAGAAGTATGTGTATTAGGAAATGTAAATAAACAGAAAGTGATCAAAAGTGTTTCAACTTTCAATTTAATCTAATTCGTAGCTTTAATATTAATCAAAATAACAATAATAAACAGATAAGTTTGAACATCTTGTATATCTAATTCTAATTCAAGTTAAAATGATGGTGAATTTCGTTACTTTTGAGTAATCGTTACTATTCCTTACTTATATTTTGTATTCGTTACTTTAACTCGTCATTTGATTACTTTGGATACTATGACTACTTTGACAACTGTATGTTTTTGTGGTAATAAATACGGGTATCGGAATATAATTCCTTGAATCGTTTCGCGATAGGGATTTGATTACCTTAGACGTATATGCATAAATGACTAGAACGTGTTGTAAAATTCTAATTTATGTAAAAATTTTTGACAGTAGCTGATACCGGAGAAACTTATCATTTTAAATACAAAACAGAACATATGTACCTACTTTGGATTGTTAGTATTTATTAACGTTTTTAATATTAATTTTAAGAAATGGAAATACGCACAATATATAATGTAAAATTGAGATAAACGGCAAATTAATTTGGTACACCTCATACAAATACATACTTTATAATGTAATATATTTTCGTTACCTGCTAGTTTACTCAAGAATTATAAATTTGTATGTGAATGTGTTATAAGTACTAATATTTGTATCTTATGTATATTCGTAGAAAATAATTAATATACAAACATTAGAACTCAAAAAACAGAAATATATCACAATTTTATTGCATTTTGCTTATCTTTTGATCAGTTGATAAAATCACTTTTGTAGATGATGCAATGCACACACTATCTGCGTGTGAAACGTTCTGCTGGTTTTGCTGATGTATCATAATATTAGATGGTTTGTTCATAACTTAAGATAAAATTATAACTATAGTGGTAACTAGTAAAATATGAAAACAATTCATAACTTTATTACATTTATAAACCATAATCATAATACATGAATATACGTAACTCATACAAATTGCACTCTTAGGAATGTTGTATGCGTATTACGCATAACATCATAATATAATTCATATTTTATAAATTTTATTAAATGTGTAATTTATGAACTTACTATTCATAACTAGTGATTGCAGATTTCTCTCCGTGCACACATTTTATAGATTTTATTTTTTTTTAAGTACAATTACATCACTAATTGTTGTTTCAATCCAATGCTTTCCAATATAAGCTTCTAGTTTAGTGCATTCTATTCCAACCCCTTGAGTATTGTTTTTTAACCAATCATAGCATTTTTTGGCTGTGGGATTTGTTTGTATTCATAAAACATATTTTTGTTATGACACATACGTTCAGATGCACCACTATCCTCATTTTGCAGCACCGTCTTTCTATAAAATGATACTGTTGTTGCTGAAAACGTATTAATTGAATTCCACGAATCGTTTTTTTTTATGTAAAAACCAACAATTTAATATAGAATGTCTTTTTTTTTACAATGTTCACAGAAGTTTCTTTTGGTACGACAGTCTTTTTTGTAATAAAGAATTTATCCACAGATAAAGCATTTTCTGTTTTCAATTTTTGGATTTGCAATAATGTTGTATTGTTTCGACTATTATTAAACCTTTGCTTTTTATTAAGTAATCTTGCAATTAAATCCTAGAGTTTGTATTTTTCTATCGGCACCAATTCCCATACAGAAATAAAATGATTGTTTCTGGCAATGAAACCAAAACCTTTGTTAATACCATTTTATCTAGAACATCTTTTTTTAGTTGTTTAATTTGGCTTACATTTTCTTCTATTGTAGCTAAGAAAGTAGTTATATCTTTATTCCGTTTGTATTGTAAACAGAAGAATTTTTCTTGCATTCTATGCAATGACCTTTTGTTCATAAATTGTGTGTAACTTGTTCCAAATAGCTTTTGACGGTTCACATGTCATTACTTGTAACATTATTTTATTAGAAAGTTTTGTTACTATTATGCTCGATGCCTTCGAATCCTTTAAAACCCACTTAGAGTAGTTTGATTCTTCTTTTGGCTTAACTGGGGAACTTTCTACTACGTCAACTTCAAGTTTGAAGTGACCTCCTGTAGAAGCTAATGCAACAGGTGCATTTAATAGGACGCTTTCTATTTTACTTATTTTTAGCTGCTTTTCGTTTCTATTCAATCCATGTTTTACGCTTTACCACGTTTCTTGTATGTATTTTATTATGCATTAACTGTTTTATCTACGATTTGTCACGTTTTCATTTGCTTTGCTTCTTACTTAATTAATATTCATAACATACTTCTTACGTAAATAACTATTGTCGTATACTGCTAATTTGCATTTGGCAAGTTCTCTTAAACCAATCATTATTTTTATTTTTCATGCTGATATTAGCACGCTGTCATTGTCTATCGTTTTCTTTTCTGTCATCAGTTTAGCCTCTTCAACGTAGCATACTGTTTTATAGATTTTTATTTTATTTTGCATTTTACAACAAGTGTTCTCTAATTTTTCTAGGCGATACAATGATTTTTTTGACAAAAAGCGTTATAAAGTGCAACTTGGTAATAAATACTAACTGTCAAAACAACGAATTGATATTAGTCAATGTTAGAATCATCATTATAATAGTACAAATGTCAATTTTTTTCAAATTTAAAATTAGAAAGTAGGCAGATGTTGATCCCTGTTGCCAACTATAATATATATAAAATCGGTGCCATACTTATATTAAAATTCTTAGCAACAATTAATCTAAATTAGAGCAAAATAGAAAAAGAAGTAGAAACGCAACGCTCGTATAAACTTAGTCGCATTACAATTATTGTTGTCATTGTAGCACTCGTTTTACAATATAATATTTTTACGCTTTTAATAAATTTGTTTATGTCGAAAATAAAACAGACGCTTAGTAAAGATTTAAAAAAAAACTAAAAAAAAAGAACTATATAGATCTTTTTGTACTGAAATCATACTAATAAAAAATGTTTATAAATAAATTTGAAAAAGTAATAACTAACATACACACAATTAATTTTGAGTACGTAAATATGACACAGAATAATAAAAGCAACTTAAATATTTAAGATTAACGGTATTCACAAATGTATTAATTAATTACAATTAATATAATATAATTTTAGACAAATGTATTTCATGAATCTATTCCGGTAAAATTCAAAACCAAAAATGACAAAACACGAAGTGTTTCCAACTAAGTAATTTTGAAAGATATATAGAATGTTGCAAAATTGAACCGTTACATGTTTTATTATCGTATTCATGTTTTTATAAATATTTTTTCAGCAAATCTTTGGTTTATTTTTATGCGAGTTGTGTTGTTCTTATTTAGTTATGTCATGATTAGTGTTGTTATGCGTTTCCTTTCTTTTTCGAATTTCTTCATTTGAAATATTTTTTTTCAAATGCTGTTGTCAGAGTTTTTTCTAAGGCGGGCTTCTATATTTAATTATTTTATTTAAAACATATTTTGTTTTTTAGTTTTAATATTGCTTTTTGTACTTCATTTTGTGTAGTAATACTTTTGTTATGTAAGCTTGCTAGGTTTGTATCTGCAGGTTTGTTTGTTTTGTCATCTTCTGAGATTCTGTATAAATGCAGCATGTAAAATTTCTAATCATCTAGAATGATAGTATTTATTTGTGTTTTTTAATTATAATTGTATTTCATTTTGTAATACATGTCAAAGATTTTTTGTAGTATAACTTATGTTTCTTTTTAAATATGTATTAATTTAGCGTTTTTAATACACCATTCACCTTGTTTTTATCTGTTTTATATTTCATATGGTTTTATGTAGTTTGCTTATTATTTACTTAAGATAAATTATACAAATTTGTTTTATTTTTTCTTTAACTTTAATAATTTTGGAGTTACCCAAAACAAACATTGTTTTTTACTGTCAAAAATTTATTTGATTGTTTACAACATTTAAGTACGATGAAAAATTTTCAATTTTTTTATACTTGAATTAAAGCAATTTTATTTACAATTATAGTTTTCACGCAATTGTTCTTACAAATAATTTATTTTTAAAATACGTTGTCCGTAAAATAAAGCACGATAACAGTGACTGCGGTTTGCGTTAAAATTTCATTTTGTACGACTTGTAACAAATGGATCGTAGAACTTAAATATTTTATATTTTTTGGAAAATATAAGCACAATAAAAAGAAATTTATTATCTATTTTATTGCAAATATCGTAGTAAACAGTTATTCAAAACAAAAAATAAAAAAATTAAATACAATTTATTGTGATTAGTTGCGTCACTCACTTTTAGTCAATAAACCAACTCAAAAAGCTATTCCTTAAAATAACGTTCCAGTTACAAAATGTACAGTGTGGTGATTAAGCAAAGAACAAAATTTATAACTGCGTTATTTAATGTTTTTAAGCAAAATACTCGGACGGGTCAATTTTAATTAGCCACCTTATGACATAAAAATTTTACTTAGGTATAACGTTATGTATTTTTGCACAATGATGTCATTATTGGTTTTTTTAATCACAAGCTCATTTTTTTGTTGCTTTTTATTAGATAGCCCAACTACATAAATTAATTTTTAAAAAGAATTGGTACTATTTTTCTGAGAAAATAACACATTTACTGTTAGAAATAAAAATGTAACTTTAATGGAAGAAAATCATAATTAAACCTCAAAAACAAACAAAATTTAGCACAAGTGTAAACACTTTGTACGCTCAAGAACTTCGGATGTCTATTCGTGAAATCAAGAGAACTTCGCATTTCTCAGGTGATATACATAACTTGCTTGTTAAATTGGTAGTTTTGGAATATAGAATGAAAGTGAAAATGAAAACGTGCGAAGTGGTCAAGTGAGACAAGCTCAAAAAGATGTTTTATTTGAATTTATAAAAGCTGACTTTCAGTCTTGAAAATAAAAAAGCAATAAATGATATTTAAAGTAATTATCTTTTTCACTTTAAAAACTTTGACTCAACACTTGCAAACTAAAACTTCGTAGTATAATAGTTAAATTAATTTACTATAAGTTATAGTTAACAACAAATAATTGTAAATAAATACTGACAACACATATATACAATATTATTTGTAATTCTATAAACAAATTTTTTTCTATGAGTATAATGTGTCTTTGCAATAGCCTTGCCGCAGCAAGGTCATAATCAACTCCTTCAACAAATTCTTCTGCATCTTGCACCAAATCTGTTAATAATTCTACAAAAATTTTACAATATCCGCAAATAGAAAAATTAAAACTAATATTAAAAAAAGTATGTAAAAATAAATCCATATAGAAACTTACTTAAATTATTTCTCAAACAATTTCTTAAATTATTTGAATTTGACATTGAAAAAATAACTTAAACAATATTACAAAGCTAATGAGATGTGCCGCTTTTTGCATGAAAACTATAATTTCCATTGCTATTAACTAGTAGAAAAAAGTTCTCACGATAGCAACCGAAAAATTTTTTAAGAATAGAAACTTGACATTTTTGAGAGAACTCCGCTCACTTCTCAAGAGAACAAGAGAATAATGGTTGGATATGGTGATAAGCTAAAAGCACATGAGGAAACGTGAATTATTCAGCTAAAAACATCCTAATAGACCGCCTATTGCAAGATCCACTGTAAGTAAATTAGTTGCCAAATTTAGTGAAACGAGATCCGTCCATGATTTGCCTTAGCAAGTTCGACCTTGAGTAAACAAAGAAACCCGATACAAAGTTTGATTAACTCACGAAATAAACGTAAATAATCCAAGCCGCTTGCAGTTTTGCAAAAAACTAAAGTTACGCTGCAATAGATATGCCAATTTTTTAAACAATATGCTGGTTTTGCTAAAGCCACTTTTTGCCTAAATGGCACAGTACATCGTTACGATTGCAGGTATTGGACAAGAAAAAAATTCCCACTGGACTCAAGACTTTCACAGTCAACGCCAATGAAAATTATATGTTTATATTGGAACAAAGGGACGGCGTTTAATGGGACGTTACTTTTTTAAAGGAAATTTTACAACATCATGTTATTTGGACTTTTTGCAGTTTGATTTAGTGCCAGCTCTGACAGCAATGTTTCTAAATTATTACAAAGCAAATATATCTCATCAGGATGTTTGGTTTCAACAATTGAGTGGCCACCGCGTTTTCTAGACTTGACTCCCTTAAATTTTTCTCTATGGGGTAACTTAAAATTAAAGGTTTATTTTAATAAGCCAAATAATTTAGACGCGTTACGGCAAAGAATTTGCGCTGAAATGGAGCACATTACTCCTGAAGTCCTTGAGCAAAGTGTACAAAATGTTTACACCCGTATCGGTCAGTGCCAAATGGTTAACGAAACGCAATGTTAATATTTGCGATAAATTTAGTTTGTTTTTGAGGTTCAATTATTATTTTCTTCCATTAGACTTACATTTTTATTTCTTACGGTAAATGTGTTATTTTCTTTTAAAAAAAGTTATCTAAGGTACCAATTTTTACACCATAATTTAAGCAGTTGCACCAACAAATTGGGATTGTCATAGAAAAAAAAACAATCATGACGTCATTGTGCAAAAATACATAACATCATAAGTAAAATTTTTGTCATAAGGTGGCTAATTAAAAAGTAAAATTGACCTGTCCGAGCGTTTTGCTTGAAAACATAACGCAATTATAGATTTGGTTTCTTACTTTATTACTACACTGTATATTAATATATCAAACGTTATAATTATAAAAAAAAATAGTATTGCAATATTCATAAAAATAGAATCAAGCTTTGTTTTTAAAAAAAAATATTTTTTTTAACTCTTTTTTAAGAATTTGTTTTGTTTTTGCATTTGATGTTAAGTTATTCGTGTGTGAATGCGTACTTAGAAGTCGTAATATTTTTATTAGATTTTTTAATACTTAATTATGTATACAACAATATTGGAATAATTTGAGGTAAGCGTAATTATAACTTCTAGGTCACACGTTGGTTGTAAGAAGACAGGTAAAATTGTTATTGTAAGATTTAAGCACTTTTATTATAATTATTTTTAAAAAAATGTTGTGCTATTCTAAACAATAACATAGATATAGGTTTGTGTTATTAATAAGTTACACAAATGAGAAACGGCGTGAAAAACTAATAATTTTTATATTATAAATTAGTACGGATTGTAGAAAAGTTTAAATTGGATTTAATGACTAGCTGCTTAACCTGTCAAACGGTATCGATATATCGTAGTTAAAATAAAATTTATAATGCTCTATGTTAAAAAATGTAATTATTTAATTACATCACAATATACGTCTTTCATTTCTAAGTATTCTTTAATTACTTAAAATATTACTATATATCTCTTTTATGTGCTTTCAAAATCGCTTTTATGGTTAAATGAAAGATCAGCAACAGCATCGAATGAATCTCGCAATAAATTTTTCACGTTATATTTGTTTTGTTTTATTGCCGAGATAAAGACATTTATTACAATACTATAATCCAAGCATAAAAAGACAATACTATCTAGATAAAACATGTTTATTAGTTACAAAAATACTGTATAGGCTATCATTTTAAGCTTAAACAATAAAAAAATAAAGTGTTTAAAACGTAAGTTAGAAATATTATACGACATAACCAAAACGTTAATATCAGAATAATAGAGGCAATAAAAATATTTACAAATTACACTACTCAATTTAAAACGGTTGGAATTGTGACAAAACAAATAAAAAAAAAGAATCAGTATTCGCTGAAATTGTAAATTAATTATAAACCAATAACAGCATTTTAGGAAAGTAATAAAATTAAACATTTATATATTTCTTTAATTTTTAATGATAGAAAATCTTGAACTAATAATAAATAACTTAATTCTTACTTATAACAAAGTTATCTATTTTGAAGTTTTTTAATACTAAAGTTGTTAGATAATAAATAAAATTTCTAGTCAGGTATGTAAAGTTTTAATAAATAAACTTTAGTAAAAGTTTTTTGTTTTTTTTTTATTACATTAAAGTAAATTAAGAAGAAAAAACTATTTATTTCTTTTTTAAATTTAATTTATGATATAAAGAAATATATCAAAAAAATAATTTAGTTTATTTAAATGTCGTCAGTTTTGCATAAGTGAAAGGGCGAGTAATATCCCACAACTTGCACAATCTTCTAAAGATTGCGTTCAATTACCTCTCTGGACTAAAACAACTGAGTTTATTTTTGTTTGTACACAGAGAGAAATCTTTGTATATTTTATCTACAATTGTTAATCAAAAGTACACAAATTGAGTCTGAAAAAGTGACAAGACCAATTTGTGCAGTTTTATTGCATTCATTTGTGCAGATTAAATTTTACAGTTTTTTTCATTACATATAAGCAATTTTTACATTTTAAATTGATCGCACCATATCACAATTTGTTTAAAAAATGCTCTAAAATAGATAGTAAAGTTTTACACAATGTTGTCATACTTTTTTTAAAACTATGCTTGAAGTATTTATACCCAATGGTATCTTATTTAGATACATATTCTCGTTGGTTAATTTTGCACAATTCTGTGCAAATTATTATTATTTCGTATAGCTTTTTATTGTATAACTTTATGCATCTTGGTTAAATGTTATTTACTTAAAAGTAACATATATTGGGTGAATTGTCAATAAAACATTGCAAATCTTAAGAGCATTATTTATTTATATTTAAATGGTATACTTATCTTATATACTTATTTTTTTCTTCGAGGGATATCTTAAAATTCCATTACTGCTTGTTATCGATTCACTCCAGATTTTTTTATAAATGTGGTTGCTTTGCTAGTTTGGTTGCCTTCTCTAAAAGGAGTTTATCGGAAAACTTCACAACATTTATAATGTTTCTGGTTTCGGAATGAATGGTTTTCTTCTATTTCGATTTCATGTTGATAAATAACAGCTGAAACAATACAGAAAGTAAGTAATGTAAAAATCTCCATCAGAAATTAGCTGTTGTTCGTAGAATTAACGCTGGAATTAAATACAGAATTTAATGTAATAATTGAGGTTAAGCTTACAAAGGTTACACTTAAAACATGTTATAAATACACTTACCTTGTTCAAATAACAGCGTTTCAAAAAGTCTTGACAAAAACTAACTGAATAACTACGAATTTTTCAGAAAACAGGAGGTAAAGATGTAAACAAACCCAACGCAATCAAGAAATTTTGATTGTAAGTAGACATTTTTTCAAGCGGACGGTACTTGATAATTGTGATTGGTGGAAACATTTATCGCTTCAAATTTTTAAAGTTAGTTCACATATTTTCCGAGAACTTTGTTTACTTCGGCGCTCTGTAAGTGTCAACATCAGCGTCTTTACATACAACGCGTTGTCGCTTATCGTTATCGTTCAATTTTCTTCTTTATTTCGACTTTAAAAGAATTGCATAATCTTATTGTAATATATGTTATCAAAGCTGTACGAGAAACTAAAACAAAATTGTGTAAAATACTAGCACATTGTTGTCGAATACAAAACATACTAAAGTTTACAATATTTTTCAAACAATTTGTCAAATCAAACTTCATAACCTATTTATCCAAACGCATTAAATAAAAACGTGCAAGCCTATGGTATAAATATAAACAATTGTAGTATTATCATCAACAATACAGTTATGCACAATCTTGTGCAAAATTGTGATACAGCATTTCTCTCTGTGTAGTCTAGATGTTAAGTAAATTCTTTCTCTCCGGAGTTGGTGTTAGAATCTTATCAGGTATCCCCCAGATCCGACTTATTCACCTGACGAAAAAACATTAAAAGTTGTATTCGTGGTAAAAGATCCGGTTATAAAGAATGAGGATGAGTATTTAGGAGAATTGAATCTTGAACTAGATACATTTCAAATGTAAGAATAACAATAGTATAAATAATGACGATAAAACCAACAACGAAACAATTTTTGCAAACATAAATTTTACTTTACCTAAAGCGTTAGAGATTCACCCAGTCAAGTAGCTTGGCTTCAAATGTAAAAGCTTGGCTTGGGCTTAAAAGTCAAGCTTTCTAAAAATAAACTTGGACTGCTAAAGCACTAAATAATGCTATTGAAGCTGTTAATTTTGGTAGATTGGGAGAAAATAGAGCTGCTTATGAATTTAGAATACCCAAATCAATAATAAAAACTCGAATGAAAAATAGACAATCCAGTTCTTTAGGCCGTTCCTCATGTTTGGGAGAGGAAGTAGAAAGTAAACTGGTGCACCATATTAAAAGACTTCAGAAACGTGGGTTTTCTCCGAATCGAGATTCTGTACAAAGTATGCCA
The DNA here is from genome assembly GCA_035610365.1 of Aquatica leii. NCBI lineage: Eukaryota > Metazoa > Arthropoda > Insecta > Coleoptera > Lampyridae > Aquatica > Aquatica leii. The sequence goes on from CM069435.1 coordinate 71,361,451, forward strand.
TTTGAACTCGCAGAGAGACTTAATATTAAACATACCTTTAACAAGCAAGAAGAAAAAGCTGGATATGACTGGTTAAATTTGTTTTTTTGCAAGACATCCAGACTTATCTGTTAGGAAGGCAAAAGGTGTTTTATCAAACCGTGCTTTAGGGTTGACAAAGGACGGGGTACAAGTTTATTTTAAAGTAGTAGAAAATACTTTGTCTAAATTTCAGTTGTTTGACAAACCAGGTAATATATTCAATATCGACAAAAATGGCTTGCAACTCAATAATAAGCCAGGACAAGTAATAGCAGAGAAAGGTTCTAAGTCTGTAGCAACCATAACTTTATGTGAAAAGAAGGAGATCATCTCAGTCGTAACATGTTGCAATGCAGAAGGGGTGTTTTTGTCCTTATTTTGTATTTTCAAAGAAAAGAATGTAAAAGAATGTTACAAAGATGGAAGGGCTCCCGGTTCAAATGTTGCTAAAATTTTTAAAAGATAGCTCTAAGAACACTTTGTACCTAGAAGGCCAACTGTCTCACACTAAATCTGTAGACGTTTTAGAGTTCTGGGAAAAAAACAAAATAATTTTACTGTGCTTGCCGAGTAACACGACTCACTACTTACAACCGCTTGATAAGTCGTTTTTTAAATGTTTGAAAAATATAATTATTATTCTGAATGCAATAGATTCATTAAAATAAATCCAAGTAGAAGAATTACAAGGTTCGAATTTAGAAAATTACTTTGTGATTCGTGGAATAAATCAGTGACTGTTTAAAATCCCGTGTCTAGTTTTCGAACTACAGAAATAATGCCGTTTAATCCCGGTATTATTCCGAATGATGCTTTTCTTACAGGATTTTTTTGTTGTAGAAGACAGTGTAACTGTATCAATACCAAACGCGTTTGTTATATTTTTTATTTTGTGGTAGTACATATATCAGAAAAATTAAGGTAAGCAAAAAAAAATATCTAAAAAATATCAAAAATTAAGTCGTTCTCAGCAACCGTTTTAAGTCAGCATCGCAAAACGCATGTTCAAAACAAATAATCAAATTGTATCGTGCCGTTAAAATTCATTACATTTAAAATTCAATTTGGATTTGTTTATTTTATGCAGCTAATCTTGCATTTAAATTTATTCTCTTTGGCAACGTTGCGTTTGAATTTCGGTCTAGAACTGTATTTCTCCAAAAAAGACATGTCATTTGAAATCTGCGGAGTAAATTTGGAGGAGATGTAGTCATTGGCGTCGATTGATTTTATGAATTTAATCTATAGGTTTGCAACATAAATATCAGTTGCAAACAGAATTGCAAACTATCTATTGTTATATCTAATAAATTTTCTGTTGTTAGATATAAATTCTGAATCGCTTTGCAGTGTTTACGAATAGCAACCCATTTATAGCTGCTTACAACTTGTAAATTTTTAATGTAGTAACGTTTCTACATCATTTAATTTAAACGTTACATTTTCATTAGCAATCCAATTTTCACTGTACCCCATGTCTTCTCAATTGGTTTAAGATCAGGCTGGTACGATCGCAATCTTAAAATTCTATAACCATGTTCTTCTAAAGCTATATCCAAAGTGTACAAGAGCTTTTCATTTTTGTTTTGTTTAATTCATTCATAGAACTTGACTTTTGTCAAATTTTCTTCAACACCAATTTTTATCTTTTGAAGCGACTGCACCATATCATGTTTCAGAGATGACGTAGGTTTTTTGTTTCATGTCGAACATTATGGTATGAAGCATTATCCACAACACGTACTCATCGTGGTGGCAAATTTGGTAGAAATTGCTGTTGCACCCACTTCATAAAATTGGTGTGATTCATATCATCGTGAAAGTCACCAGATTTATTTCTAGTAAAATACAATACTAATAAAAACACAGTTACACAATATGAATAAAAGTTACCTAATTTAAACATCAGTAATTCATTAGTAATAAACCCCATTTCGCTTCCTGCAATAAGAATAATTAACCGCTGTCTTTTTGACATTGGGTATTTCAATCTTAAATCAGAGTCATGAAATCAATCTCTTGATTGGGTATGCGTACTATGAACATGTGCCTCATCAGTATACCTTAAATAAGAAATTTGTACTTAAAATTAAGTTTTAAAATTACTTTTCATAATGTTGAAGTACCACCATCAAATAAGTCTTATTCATGCACTTTTTGTAATATGTTTAGGAAATATACAGTTACATACTTAATGTATAGAAATTGACCTCATGACTTACCTTTGAAAGTTGGTCGGTCGGTTGGTTTCAACTATATAAAAATTATGAATAATACGACGAATTAATTCTTCGGAAACAGGTGCCAAGTAGATTTAAAACTTTGTTTAATACGATTTTTTCAGGTGATGAAAATGCCGACACTTCTCCAGTTTTAATGCGTCTTTCCATGTTTTAAATATTTTTGCATGTGTTTTCAGAAATTCGAGTTGAAGCCATTGCCCTATCTTTATAAATTTTGAAAGGTATTATTGGTTTATCCAGGTTAGCTTACTTCTTCATAAAATCTATAACACTGTAGATAATCTCCCAGTCCTGACTGCACATAATTTTTTCTTGAACTCCGTATGTCGACTTCTATTTTGTTGCTTTGGTAGTAGTCATCTGTAAATTGTGTTTCTACAATTTTTATTTTATCATAAATGAGTGGAAATTCTTACCTTATTCAACAAATAAATGACAGTAGCCTTTAGAAAGACTGACTTAACTAAATCTCAATTAATAAAGCTAAAAATGATGGTATCTTGCAACTATCAATGAACGCCAAAAGATAATTAGTTACCTCTGAATTGTCATGCAGTTAACGAAACTGGTACTGGTATTACAAAATGAGTAATTTTATTTTAAGGACTTGATTACTCAATATGTTCTACATGCAAATATCATTTATTGTTATTTCTAAACAGCTGATCTTTATAATCATAACTTGTTTATAACACTGTAAAAACAAAAATCCGATACATTACTGTTGACATTTTCTTCCCATCAAAAGAAAACCCTGCAAGAAAACAAGTAGTGAGATTCTAATTAAGGAATTTTTTATTTATTCTAATTAACTTAAATTTCTAGAATATATGTACATTTAATTACAAAAAGGCACCACTAAATGTCAACGTTTGCGAACGTAACCTAAAACATCTAATTTACAAATCAAACTCCTTTTACGCTATAAAACTGTTGCAATAGCATCTACATGATCCTCAGTGATTTTGTTTTTAAATTTGACTTTGAACTGTACGGAAATGAAATTAGACAAACACAATGCATGTTGCCTAATTGCAATTAAACATACAATGTATCGTATTATCTGTTAGTCGTAGAAAAATGATATTTACTTACTTGGTAAATCAATAAGTTTAACTTAAGTCTGCTGTCAATCGATTAAACCTAATGCTTAATATTTTACACTAGTACATTTAGTTTGGAAAAAAATGAAAACTTTTTTAGTTGTTGAACAAACACAATTTGATTAATGTAAAATTTGTTGGCAAATCTAATGATCATGAAGTGACAAAATATTTCCCGAAAACTTTGAAAGAAAGAAATTTACTACAGCAATGTGTGAAAAATGTCAAGCAGAACTTTTGTCTGTAAAACAAAACTAGGTTTCAAAACGGCAAAGGTTTGCGTTCCTCTTTTGTTATGTGCAAACACCAATTTCAGGATCACACTAATGATCTACATACATTAAAAATAAAATTAATTTACTCCCGTCTTGGTAAGCTAGTCAAAATGAAACGTTGTCGATATTTTATTTTTATTTCATGACTGTTTTAATTATAAAGTAAAAAACTATATTTTGCATCTTAAAACCTTAACTTCAAAATGTTTTTAATAGTTGATAGCGCACCTAAACTCTTTTCAATTTTAACACTCTTACGTAAAAGTAATGTTTATAGTACGTGTAGTTAGTTTAACATAAATTAGTTTGAAAAGTCGTTGCAATGTAAACGAGTTAGAGAAAGAATTATTAGAGATAACGAAACAAAAAACCTAAAATTCTAGAGAAAATTATGACAAAAAGAAGGAAGATAACAGTTTAGGTAGGAGTGGGTTACGATATTTCCGTGCCATTGCTTTAACTTGAATTTTACTTACATAACAATATACCCAAAAGAAACAACAGCTTGCTTAAGAAACCATAAAATATAATTCATTTTTTGTTTAAAATTTAAAGCTTAGAAGAATTTAATAATACAAGCCTATATATTGACCTTCAAACGGCGCAAACACAACCAGCTAAAGAATCATACGTTATTTTTTACTAGAATCAACAATTAAGTTAAACTTACGAATGCAAATATACGTAAATATGTACATTAAAATGATTAAGAAACATACAACTATAACACATAGCATGTGTTTTTGTCACGACATTCGCGTGGTTTTTCTAGAGCATAACCCTCGCGAATATTAATAGTCAACGGTATTTATTTTGATTTAAATTAACATGAAATTTACTCGGGACAAAAACTTAATATAATTTGTCTATTAAACTAATGTACTTTTTTATTTGTTTGAGCCAGTACGAAAGTGGTTTTATTATGACACAAATACATATAATTAAAAATAACAAGTTTCTGTTGTTTGATTATTTTTATAACTAACTTTATATTGTATACACTCAAAATCATAAAATGTGATTTTTATGATTATTGAAATGAAAACTTTTAAGACAATTTAAATTTTTAACTACTTTTAAGAGACTTGAGTTAATGCAGTTTATACAAAACTTGCATGAAAGTTAATATTCGGAATTACTTACAAGAAAATGAAATACTGTTTCTTTATACTTTGTTTAAATGATAAATAATTAAACAACTTTGTAGGAAGCATTCAAATATTTTTAAATTGAAAACAAAACTTTATATGGTGAACTGTGTGTAGTTGGTTGACAATATTTTGTTTATTATCAATATTATGAAAATATATGATAATAATACTCCTTAATCCTATTATAACAGTTGTTTATTTTATATAAACGTTTTATATTTTATTAAACAATATAACGCCATTATAAATATTTAAGTGTTTTTTTATAATTTATTAATAATATTAATTTTTTATCAGAACAATAATATTGTTAACTGATATTTATAAATTATGCTGTCTGTTATGTTAAAAAATTGGTAGGTTAAAATTTTTCGAGTATAAAAATTTTTTCGAGTATAAAATTTGCTGCTCGACACGCTTACTTTCGTAGACGGCTGTTAAACGAAATTTTCCTGTTAACGCTTGGTATAATACGGACTGTTCTTAGCGGTATCTCTACGCCCAACGAGGCTTTCACGATTAGGTTATTTCACGTAAATATGCGAATTAATTTTGTGGCTACTTAGTGGAAGCTTAGTCGAGGTAAGTTGTTAGATTTTCTATATTGGGGGTTTAATTTGATTTCTGTCCTAATTGTCTATAGCGGATTGCTATACCTCCCTCACGTATTCTTTATCAGTGAAGATAACGAACAAGTGGCATATTACTACTACTAAAACGTAACTATTCACACCGTAAAGAGGTTGGAAGCCTTCAAAATTATTTCTTTTGAGAGGAGCTGCTAACATAAATTGCTACGTTAAGTCGGAGGGAAACGCTGCGCAGTTGTATTCTTAAATGATTGTATGCTTTGAAAAGAAAATTTATTTGTGTTAACTCTGTATGTCCATTTTCTGTTAGATTTAATATTACGTTTTAGGTAAGACAAGTACGGAATTAGCTAATCCCTTACTGGATAAATCCTAACTGTGAGTATTACAATTTCTAATTTTACGATTTGTATTTCGGTGGTAATATCGATTGTTGACCGTGCGTGCATGTTAGGTTAACACAATTAATAATAAGACCATTTTGTTCTTTACAAAGTCGGATGCAGTGCGCGTTGAGTCTCTAAGGCTTAAATGGTTGTTGTTCTATAGTTTTGCAATTTTAAATTTGCGAATATAAAGTCATTCCTTCTTCGAATGTAAAAGTTTAGGTCGAAAATGTCAGTTTGCTGTAAGACATGTTGCCCTGTATAGGGCGCAATTTATATTTGGTACGACCCATGTATGTTTGGAAATTTACGTAATTATATTTATGTACCTTTTTCGTCCTCTTTGGAGCTATCGGCTGTGATAAAATAAATATATATTCTGTGTTATTACTTCTGTCGTGTTATTTGTCTTTTTCCAGCTACGGGTAGAGTTAAACGATATCTCTCTACTTATATCTTTTATCGTCTTGGCGCCTTTTTTTCCCTCTCCGGGAAAACTGTGTTAGCCGTTGCTTATTTTTTTTTGGTTACACGAAAACCACTGTAACATGTCTTAAAAGAATTTCTTGTATCTCTAAGCCGAGTTATAAGAGTGCTCTTAGATTTAGATTTAAAATAAATCAACATTAAATTTTGTACAATTAATTCTTAATAAAACAGATAGCTACTTCAATAAACGTAGTATCACGGTAGCAGTAGTAAAAAAAATAACAACCGGAATAAAATAAACAATAAAACTTGACTGAGAGTAAATACCTCTTTCAAAGTTTCATTTAGCATTCATACTGTACTTAATTAGATTAGTTTTTTAATATGAACTTAAACTTGTTATAAAAACTTACTAAATCATTAATGGTACTACGTTTCGGAATTTGCTATAAATGTTCCACATTTTCAATTAAACAAAAGTTATTGCCTAAATATCAATGTCAATGCTGAAGAAACTGCTCGATATCTTTATGCAGTGGGTGGCGAACGTTGCAAATTATAAAAAAATTAATAATAATAATGACAGAAAATAAAGTGTAATTAAAGTTTATTGTAATAAAGAAAAAACTTCAATTTAAGAGGTAAATGCGTGACTACAACCGGCATAGATCTACAAAAGTAAGCTAGTAAGTAAGTAATAGAGAGTTACAGTAGACTTTCCGATAAACGGTAACGTTATTTTTCTATAACTGCGCATGCGCAAAAAATATTGTAACGCTAAATAATTTCCGGCGTAAATTCGTTATGGTGATGTGCAAACTTTTGATTTGTAAACATAGTTTATAACAATGACATTAACATAGCATGCTGTGCAGGAACATTTAGAATATCGGTTAGAATTTGAAGCGTATTTCAGGTTATATAAATGTCTATTTAACGTTATCGGGATACCGTAAGTGCGGAAATTCTACATTTGCAATCAACCGCTAATCCTCATTAGCGTATAAGTCATGTAATTTTTGCGTTAGCGTATGGTTATCGTAGTATTTCCGGGAACTCTCTATTAACTGTATTCTATACGATAATATTACTATAGTGACATGTCAAAACGGTAAAAAAATAGCTAGGTATTTAAAATTAAATAAACGCATAAAGATCACAGACGTACTTGATCACCTTCTAAAATGACAATAACTTTTTTTAAAAATCAAATTCTAATGGTTTTATATTTTTATTGCAATGCTGGCAATGATTGTACTATTTACTTTTTAAAAACAAAATAACCTAACAAAAAATCTTATTTGGCTTATTTTCTAGTGTTGAAAACACGTATATAATGCTTGATCCGAAGGTTCATGTAACGAAACGATGAAACGCTCAGATGAAACGATGAAACGCTCAGATGAAACAAAACTGAAACTTCCTTGGTGTCCAATCTCACTTCATTTTAGTGTTGAAAACACTTACAGGATGAAACAAATTTGGAACTTGCGGTGGTACTGAATTTCACTTACTTTTTTATATTTTTTGGATGCAGTGTTTATTATTATTAAACAGGATATTCTTTATGATTCGTTTTATGTGTGGAAAATATAATAAGTCCTAATTTTACTCAGCAGTGCTGAAAAATAATTATAATAATAGCAGAATTAGATCCGCGCGAGCTTCCGCCTTATACGCTGCAAAAACGATACAATATAGATGAAAATTGCACATAAACAATTTATTGAGCACAAAGTTTACTACAAAAAAGTCTGCAGGTGTGTATAATTATATCTAATAGTTTAAGCGTTACAGAATTTTTATGTAATATTTGTGCAACTTTGCACACTTCTATCTTCTAAACTATTAAAGGTAATTGTACCCTTCCGCCGACTTTTTTATAGTAAATTTTCTATAAAAGATGTACCGTCCAGTTTGCAATCATTTCGCACTAAATTATTACATACTACTAAAGATATAAATGTAAACAACAGCCGGGCGTGTTTGGATTTACAGTTTTTAATACTACTTCAATGCCGAGCACAATTTTTGTTCCTCTTGGAGAGATAAAGAACTATAAAAATGGAAATTAGCGACGTCGCCTTATTTACATACTATGATGTTGGTTCAAGTGCATGGATTTAAGATAACGCGATCGGGTTTCTCTTTAGATATTTCACTGAAAGCTATGTTTTATCAACGCACAGCAATTCTTGATAATTAACGGTCTCGTTCAAAATGTGTTATCACAAAAAAATCTGTATTAGACATTCCATATCACGTGACCTCGGCCATTTAAAAATGGTGGTCGTTGGACAAACAAACCAGTTGTTGTCATCAGTTTATTATTGTAACTATTGTTGTGGTCTTAAATACGCCAATATTAAACAATGGAAGGCTAATCCAAGCATTGTATGGATTAACTACAACATCAGAGAGACGTTGGAACACATTATTTGCAAGAAATATCGGCAATTAACGCTAAGAATCTTTTTTTGCTGAATGACGACTAAAGTTCTTATCTAGAACATGTTCCAGATGTAATTAGCATAGATATTATTTAACATAGCTACTATATATAGCAACAGACGAATATTTACAAAACTAAAACGAGTGATATAAACAATATAGAAAATCAGAAAGCATTTTTAGTTTTTAAATTATGTTTACTCATAGAAGTGAAGGGTATTGAACTAAGTAAATTTGTGCACTTACAACTGGAAAATGTGTATAAAATTTTTTTCATTTATCGTGATTGTATTTTAAGATTATCTTGAGACTTTCTCGTTTGTAATCGTATTTTATTATCCAGTGGTTCTATTTAGATGATTAGTTACGACTAAAAGGAAAATAACATGTTATGTATGTATTACTACAATATACTATAAGATACAAATATCTAAAACTTTATTCACATTAAACGATTGACAAAAAGTATTTGTATTTTACAAAAAAAGGTAATAGGAAGAAAAATCACTTATATCTCTATAAATACTTTGTGCAATTAAAGAATTCAAAGTACGGTAGAAATCATTTAGTAAACAGTTGGTCAAGTAAAAATGTTTACAAAAGAAAAATTCCGACAGTTTGGTTATAAGTCAATAAGGTACTTGTAAAGATAAATCGTTTAGTAAGTTAAATTCGGTTATTAAATAATTTTTAAGGTACGAAAGACCTTCAAAATTCCATTTTTTCGAGTACAAAAAGTTTTTATTTTTAAGGAATTAAGATTACATATGCACCAATATAACAGGTAAGTAACACTTGTATTTACCTGATTGTCTTTAAGTTCAAGTGTACAATTAATCCTTTCTACAATCTGCATTCACTATTTTTCTATTTTCTATAAAAACAACCAAAAATGACAGTCTTGTAACAGTTTAACATACTTATGTGCATATGTACTAAAAAATAATTTTTAAAGAGGAAGCTTTTTGGTTTTTAACAATATGCTTACCAAGTAACTTCGATTAAAAAGTAAATATGTCAATAGTCTTTTGAGTTATTTACTAACCGATTTACACTGTATTTTAATTTACATAAATGAGAACAAGTTATTCTTTTCCAATTTCATATACAAAATCATAGAAACGAATAAATGTTGTTATAAACACAAATATTACAAAAAACCTAACATGAAGAAAGACTACTTATTTTGAAAATTGTTACGTTCTCTTATATTAACTACATAGACAGCATCTGCATGTCTCTCATTTGTAACACCTTAATGATTCTGTGAAAGTTTTTACCAGTGACATTGATTATTCCTAAAAATATGTTCAAAATTAAAAACAAAAATTTGATCGTTTTACTCTTACCATACTGAGGAAGTATATGATATGCTTTTTACATCTTTGTTCATCCAGGTTATGCTAAATTTTTTTTTATTTGCATTAATTCCTGATGTAATTTAGTAGAATTCATTAGATTTGTAATAAAAATTCTTCATTTTGTCGTATGAATGCTCTACCTTAAAAATAACTAAAATTAACTTGTACATAGTTGCACTGCTTATTACTTACTTTTTCAAAACAGACACCTATGCTTTTGTAAAGTCTTCATCTGCTCCTTCATATAGTAGGTCTGCATAAACACTAAATACAGAATAATATCCATGCTAGTTACTTAAGCAACATCTTCCAAATCAGAACTCAAGTTGTCGACATTCAGCAAAAAAGAATCCTAAAGTGCTAGTTACCTATATTTCATGCAAATGATGTGTCCCAACGTCTCTTTAATGTTGTAGTTAATCCATACAATACTTGGATTAGCCTTAAATTGTTTAATATTTGCATATTTAAGGCCACAACAATAATTGCAATAATAAACTTATGACAACAACAAGTTTGTTTGTCCAACGACGCCATATTGAACTCGATTTGACAGTTTATTGGAATGTCTAATAAGTCATTGGTGTTGCTGATTCATCATCTTCCAGCGATGAAGAGGTTAAGGGAAACAATTCTCAGGCATTTCATAGACAAATGTTAAATACAAACAATTGGTGAATTATCATACGACTCTATTTTCGGTTAATATGTTTCTAGAATACTAGTTATTTGTGTTTTTTTATTTTTTTATTATTTATGTATAAATTTTTATTTTTAAAACTTGTAATAAAGTTTGTTCATTATATTACGTAGGTAATATTGTGTTTCTTTTCAACACCTTTCGATAATTGCAAGATTTGCGATATCTGTGAATTTTTTGCTTTAAGATCAGCTTTAATTAAGTTTAATAATAATAATTAAGAAAATGTTTAGTCCTTAATTTGAAAATTTTTGGTATATAAAGAAATATGTGATTAAAATGTTTTTGACTAGCAATATTATTAGCTTAAGCAGTAACAAACGGGTAATTACATTATATATTTAAGCATTATTTTTTCAAGTTAGTTTTATTTTGCATATTAGAAACTTTATCTCAGAAGTAAAACGTGCGATTGAAAACAATTTAGTTAAACATGTCTATCTAGTATATTTTTTTTTAAAATCGCAATTTCTAAAAAGAAACTTTTTTTTGATATTTATTTACCTTGTCTTAAGATTATCGAGGTCGTTTATATTTTCACGTAAAAACAACCTTCATTACTAAAACTAAAACGTCACGTTTTAAATTGAACTAATCAAACAAGCATGCAATGCACTATAATGCTGTAACAAGATGAATCATTAATCTCATCGTCTTCTCTTGCAATATTGGAAAATTGTAAGTTTAGTTAAGTTTATTCAACTGACAAATTTACACAGTTATAATGTTATGAATTTCAACAGATTACAATACACCAACTTTTGCCAAATATTAAATTTATTCGTTTCTTGTTTTAATTCTGTTTTTACTTAAACTTAGATTTAATTGGTTTTGCGTATCACGCCACCAGTAAATCATAATTTACGTTAACGTTATTACTAATGAATGATGTAGTTAAAACTAATATAAACTTAAAACTAAATTATTGTAAGATTAAAAAAATTGCATGTAAATATATGTTTAATAAAACATTAATAAAAATACAAAAATCGTATAGCAGAAGCTTTTAAACAGAAAATGTTAGACGTCACGGTATAAAAATTACAGAAATACACTTTAAATATGAAAAAATGATAATTTTTTTCAATTTACATAAAAACATACCAGGCAAATATTAATGTATGTACGAAGAGAACCATCTATTTTATTTTAACATTTAAATAAAATTGTCTTAAATATATACTTTAATTACATTTTATAACGTGCGGTTATAATAAATTCAGTTTATTTCTTGTTACTTGTTTACTCTTAAAATGAACATACATTTAACTCTTGTAACTCTTATAGTTATTTCTATCATTAGTCTAGAAAGTGTTATTTTGCGCATACCCATAGTTGTAGGCCGAGATGAAGCCGAGGCCTACAAAATATTTTTAAGAGTTGTGATACACAACATTTGTTTATACTTTTATAGTATCAATTTGTTAAAAACATTAATTTTAGTATTGGTTTTTAATAATATTTAATAACATGTTATAAATCTGAAACTTATGTAACGACAATATTTAATTGTTTTAGAAATTAATTTGACAATTACCTAATTTGTTTAAAAAAATTTGTTATTGTTAACAATAACACAGATATGTTAAAAAACCTTAGAAAATGACAGATTATGTAAAAATTAATGATTATTATAACTAACTTCTAGTGATAAACTTCTACTACACTTTACCATGCTAGGCAAAATACATCGAAACGAGCGGCAGCTTTTGTGCATACAAACATTAAACACAACACGCGTGAAATAAAGTAAATACTTTTCTTTTCTCATATTTCTAACTAAGTTGATTTGACGTTCACACTATCAGATATAATTAGAAATTATACATAATAACAAAATAGTTTTGTTAATGTAATTATTATTAAAATTAAGTTTTTTTAAATTTATTTATTTATTTAAATATAAGCTACATGTTTTGATAAACGTGCCTAATAATTAAATAAGTTAAATTATAAAAAAAGGTTATGTGAAAAAAACAAAATATTTATTGTTATTTATTTTTATTTTCAAATTGACAAATCTCAGTAAAACTCGAAGGAATTTAAAAAAGATCTAATCGCTCACATTTAGAATAAAAATTATAGTATGATCGTATGTATAATAATTTTGTATAAAAAACTTTTGAGATCATTCGTTATTAATGTCATTATTTTTAATGGTAACTTAATAGTTACCTACAGTTGAGTGCGTATAAGTGGCATTTCACAGCGCGCCAAGTTTGATTAAGAACCGAGCACAGCGAGCGAGGGTTTCATTTAGCTGGAGCGCTGTAATAGCTGTAATACCTAAACGCACAAAATGTGTACTATTTTTTAGTCGATAATAGTTTAATATAAAAATTTATAAACAATTAAGTGTATTGTTTTATATTGGCATTATAAGTACCTACTTACAAAGTTACATTCACTATAATTTGGTAAATTTAATATTTCATTTTCTGACAAATTATCTATTGCTGTTTTCTGGAATAACCACTATGCTTATATCAAACAAAATATTAAAAACAAATCAAATGCTTAAATGCAATCATAATTGACTTTTTTGGCGGTACATATCCTAAAATTGGTACAACACAGAAAATATTAACATAACCCTTGTGCAAAAATAACAAATGCCGTTCTAATAAAACAAATCGCTGTTTTGTAAGTAGCAATAAATCGCCGAGAAATTTCGGATCACGCAAAAATGGTAATTTTACAATACGACCATTGGTACACTACTAGTGTTTTTGTAAGTAATTTCGCACTCTCCATATAAGCATTTTTTTTTGCAAATTTTGCATTTTCGAATTTGTCGTTTGGTGCGATTGTTATCACTGCCCGATTTCGCAGCCATATTGCTGAAATTTCAAAAAAATGTTATTACTACACAAATTAATTAAGTTCGTTAGGACCATATGTTGGCGCTATAGTGAAGTGTATAATTTTTTACTATATTACTTTTAATTGTAAGCACCGATAGGCAAGAAACTCCCACACAAATACACAAAACTACTGTGCATCGAAAAATGATAAAGAAAGACATACATATGTTGCTTGTTAGTGGCAAAATAGAGAATCTAAGTTTTAGTGTAGTTTTAGTATTATCTAATTAACGTACTTTTTATATGTTCTTTAAAGCCTACAATTTAGTGCTCATTATACCACATTCTAGAAAATTGATTAATAAAACATACTGTTTAACGAATTAAAGTTACAAAAATCAACTTAATTTCAATCAATATAAATACTATGTAACATTGCTAATGCGATTACAGCAGTTTCGATTGTTAATTGTTAATAAATAAGTAGTGCAAAGATAACCACTGTCATTTCTGTATTGCGCAAAAATATTTTAATAAAGAATTATTTATTAAAATGTAACATAAACGATGTTATTGGTAGGAACTCCGTGGAGAAAAAAATGTGTTAGTTTTAAATAAAATTTCTTTAATATTTAAAAATCTGAAAAACGTTAATAAGAAGTAAAATTAGTAATGAGCGCAGTTAAAAATAAGTGTAACATTTGGCCTCCAATCTTTACCAACCAAAGAATCTACCTTTCAGTGTGTAATCACTAATTTCTAAAAATCAAAATAAAACTGACTAGCACACCGGTAAATTAATCAAAAGTTTTGTTAGAATTTAAAAACAAGACATTAATTACATGAATAATTAAAAATTTGAATTCCAATACTACATACAGTTAACAATAAAATAAATTCAAAAATGTATATTCTTTAAAGAAATATTTGATTTTAACATGCGTACTAACAATTGTTTTGATAACATTTATACTACCAGCAGTTTCAACTTTAGATGTGTCTTTAACAATGTATCAGATTGTTGCTAAAACTTAAAGCCTCATCACTAGCTGTTCGTCCTTTATTTCCATGTATTGGTAAAATATCATCTCTTACAGAAGAAGAAATTTAACGTTCCTGTAAAGCTTTTAAAATTGTCTGTAGTTATAACATTTGGTTCATCATTGGTTATTTTCTTACAAATGATAGCTTTAACCCATCACAAAATGAACTATTAATTTAAATAAATAATAACAAAAGAAAATAAGAATTGCAATTGTGTTTTAAAAAATCGTTAAATCTAGACAAAGTAGATTAAATTTGAATCTAATAAAATAAAATAATAATTATAAGACTAAAAGACAAAAACTACTACACGTATTATTAGTGTTAATTTGTAGTACAAATAAGTAAATCTTTCTTTTGCTAAAAAAATTTAAAAATAATAAAATGCAGAATTTTTTCTATAAATAATAGTTACAGTTAATATTATACAGACTGAGAAATATTGACAAGCGTTTAAATTTCCTGCTAGTTCATTTAATTTTTACAATTGGTAGTAGTGATTAAGAATTTATTGCCGTAACGTGAAAAAATTAATTGTTAAAATTGAAAAGAAATTCTGACAATTAATATATTAAAATTGGAATTTGCTATATATGAATTACCCGAATCTTAACTAAGTAAGTGAACATTTGTTATTACGCTACTTGTGTTAAACAATGCGAATTTTAAATGAAGTAAAACAAAATGAGTAGTATTTTTAACTCGAAAGAAATCGACAATCAATTCCGAATGTTGAATTTATTTATGACAAAAGTTCGAGTAACGTTATGATAAATAATATTTCTGCAAATTATTAACATTTAAAAATGGCAGCTTTCAGGAAAGATTGTTTAATTTTAAAGTACTGTAAGCATGCCCTGTTAGATACCTTTTTCAGTTAAACAGCATCGACAATACAGATAGAATAGAAATAAAACATGTAATCTGGCATGAGTAAATAAAACGTATTTGATTAAAATTAGTATTAAATAATTAAGGTGTGGCATTCATACAGGTTTTTATGGTCTGTCGCATTTCAAAAAATAGCAATTATTTAGTGTATAATTGTGACAAAATGTAAAGATAAATTAAATTATTTTTGGTACATACCATTATTGTCTAATAACGTTAAATATTTATTGGTCTTACAATGCAACACTAACGCAAAGTTTATTGTGTTCTAATCTTTCAAGCAGAAGTGTATGTGTATATATGTGTACCTATTGTTTTGATTATAAGTAATTAATTTATTAGTTAAATACTTTAATAATAGCAAATATTTATAAAACTTGGATAATTATATATTAAATTTAAATGAAACACAAAATTAATTCTATCAAATTTAAAATACAAATAACTGATACACAAATGAATTTGGATAACAAAATTATCTGGTGCACATGTAATTACTAAATTATCAATTCAAATCATAAATTCATTACATATCAATCACAAATAAAACAAACAACTGAAAATAACTAACGACTATACTACTACGCTACGGACCTAACTAAGAAGCTTCTGACTATTCACTTGGTACAACACTACCACTCTAAAATTACCAAAACAACTGCGCGCCAAATTTAAACGTTTTCAATATTTCTCTTGTATACAAATAAAGGTATTCCTAAAACTAAACCTTCAGAAAAATATAAAGGTTATGATATTTGTTACAAAAAACAACAATAACATTGTAATGGTTTAGTGGTTTATAACATGCACTTTATAAAGAAACATTTTCATAGTTTTGTATAATTTGTATATTTAAAAACAAAAAATTTTAGTGCACACAAGTTTTTATATTAAAAAAAAACTTTTTTAAGGTGAAATGCGTTTTCTATTAGGTCAGTGGCTTCGAAACTCTATTGGTCTACGGACTCCTTTTTATCGCCATACTTGCCTACTGAGCCTTAAGTAAAAAAACTACAAAAATGCATAATAGAAAAATATTACAAATTTAACTTTGATGTTTTGAATGGTAATTGGTGACGTAAAAATAAAATATAAATAAAGTATTTTGTTGAAGTATTTAAAATACAAAAACAAATTGTTTAGTGACTTGGATGAACTTTATGGGATGTTATGAATGTATTTATATCCAACTTGTTTTTTTGTGCTCTGTGTTTGCCTACTTGCAAAAGGGAAGAATGTCGTTAACTTTTAGTTAAGGTCCGAATGGAGTTTTACTTGTACAGCAAAAGTTTTGCAACAATTAGACTTTTAGCTTTAATTAAATTTAGTGTGTCATTTTTTAGTTTAAATTAGTCTTGTTAAATATGGCAAATAAATGTCATATAAACGATTTAATTTTTTGAGTTAATTAAATTGCTCCGCAAATAATTGTTTTTACTCTCCAGGAACTCCAACACTGAATCAAAGAGCGAATAGAAGCGATCCAAACATGAACTTTTAGATAACCTACGTACTTCTGTGTTGAGTAGTAAACATTAATAATAATTACCATTTTCCAAACAAATTAAGAAGTGTTTGATGGCAGAGCCATTTCATAGTTTAATTTTACTATATATCTAAAGTTTACGGTAAATAGCTATAAACGGCGGTAAACACGTTGAAATTATGCCAGAAAGCCTCGGTTTCGCCCTCCCATTTTGAAGCACCGTCAGTAGAAATGGAGATGATATTAGTCTAAGATATAGTTTTTACATCAAAAAATCTTTTTAATTCAGTAAATAACGTTTCACTTTTTGTATCAGTTTTTAAACATTTAGCAAATAACAATTCTTGGGAAAGTTTTTTTTCTTTTACAAATCTCACTTAAGCTAAAGTAAACCGTTTTTTGGTAATGTTGAGTCGTTAACCTGTATAGAGAATGCCGGTGTTTTCTTGTAGTCATATAAAGAGTTTTCTACACATTGAGCCATTTCGTCGATTCTTCTTCTTACAGTGTTATAACTCAACAGAATTTTTGTAATATATCAAAAGCTGATTTGTACAAGAAGTTCACTTACAGCTGGTAGAATAAGTTCTTCAGTATGTTGCGGTTTTCCGAAGTTCACAATCGTTAAAGAAATATTATAAAAAGCACGCAGTTCATCGTCATGTATTTTAAATATTGTATCTATGCGTTCTTGCATTGTCGGTGTTTTCAAATATTTTTCTTTAACTGTTTAAAAAAACGTTAAATGCTTATCTTTTTTGTATGGATTGTTATTAAATATCCCTTGAGCTTTAAGGGTTTTATTTTATTACGTAGAAGACACATAGGTCTATTACTATTTTCTGATGTCAAAATAAAGTTATATTTCATATATTCAACATTATATTGTCTGCATTTTTTTCGGTTTACTCATAATGTTATATGAAAAAAGGGACTCAAGAAAACATGTAATGCTGCAATGTAACGATTTCTTGAATTAATTATTTGAAATAAGAATAAAAATAAAGAAAGAAAAATATGTAAATGTCACATATAGTGTAGGTACTCATTGTGTACCAATTAATTTTTCAAGAAAAATAAATAACTCAAAAATTAATTAATAAGAAAAGTATAACAATACAGTAATTCTAAATATTCGCGGATTTTATTATTCGCGTAAGTAAACAAAATAAACAAAAATATAAAATAGTAAACTATAACTTTTATGATGCATTATATTAAATTATAAAGCTTTATATACCTAACTTCATTTACAGGATGATTAATAATATATTTTTAGAAATGCATCTGTGTTAGAAAAGCTTACAATTACTTCTTAAATTTTTAATAAACCAAAAATCCTTAATAAATGTCAAAGGATTACTGCTGATAACTGTGATATATCATTTTTAATCAACTGAAACAACGTATAACTTTGCTTAAATAAATTTTAATTAAAAAGCGATATCACTTTTATTCAAATATACTTACGTAAAGAAAGTACGGAATCTGCGTAACGATACAAAAAATTATATTTCTTTTTGTCCAAGACTAGGAAAATTTGTTAATTTGATGCACAATTTTTTATAGTTCATATTATAGACTAGGTTTTTTTATTTTATATTAAATTTTGCGCTTAACCTCTTACGTTGTTTAAGAACCCTCACATCAGTTTTGATTTTCCACGAACCCCTTGAATAATCCCGGAGACTACTGGAAATCTGTAGAGACTACTTTGGGAACTACTGTATTTGAGAAATGAGAGAGAATGTCTATTAATCATTTAATACTTTAATTTTTTTGTGATGTATTCCTAAACTCATCTAAAAAAAATTGTAATTTGTATTTATTCTAATGTTGAAATTACAATATCTTATTTTTTTCAAAACATATTGTATTTAGCGAGATGAAACATAATAGATCGTGACTAAAAACAAATTAAAAAGTAGTATAATACATTTTTTTAGATAAACAAAATTAAATTGTTTAGAGTTTCAGAAGTAACTTTTTAGATTGTTTAGCGCGTATAACAAAAATGTCGACTAAAACTTGTAACATATTTCTGGTTTTTTTAGTTTGAGAATTAGTTTCTATCTCAACAATTAAGTTGTTGTTATCTTAGCTTCTACAAGAACGTCGTTTTTATAAAGAACAACACAAATTACTTTAACATAATGTTTTTAGTCGACATGCTTTACCACTTAATGTTTTTATAAAATTATAAATTTTGTTAGTTACGACTACAGAAATGTAAAAACATCTTGTACGTAACAACGATAGTATTTTGTTCTCTAATGAAAACTCTTAAAAAAGCAGAACTTTAAGACAATTTTAAGTTTATAAAGTTCTTGTGCTTATTTTTTTAGCATTAGCAAACCACTAAGCAAAGTTACATTAACGTTACGCTTCTTTTCATTATGTTTTCTGTAGTTTCAATTTCAGACGTTATCTTATATAGAGTTGACGCCTTCAAAAGCATATACGTGAAATGTATACTACAGTATTTTAAAAAAAATACTGAAAAATTTTATAAATATTTATAATATCTGCAGTTATTAATAATTATGTATGAATGATGTAATTATACACGTCACACAAAAAAATACGTAAGTGATAGAGAGTAGAGGCATTTAAGGCTTTTACAACTTATATTATTGATGCTATGCACTTTACTATAATATTTTTTTAATTAAAGTAAAACAAAACATGCAATAATTCGAAACAATAGAACAAAATCAAATAATACATTTAAAAAAAAATAAAATAACAATAATAAAAATATTGTATTGTAAATTACTTGTGAGAAATAGTTTTTATGTTAAAGCGCCTATATAATATGTTTTGTTTTGTAAATATACGAAATTATATTACAAAATACAAAGTTCAATTTTGCTGTTAATAACTGTGTAATATACAAAATGGCGATAATCTTATACAAAGTAAAACTACGTAGTTGTGATTAAATTATATGTAGTCGCATAGTAACCTAATTAGTTTAGTTAGTTGCGTACCTCAGCTGCTGCGCCAGTAACTTTCCAGCACTTGACTAATGGTACACCCACGTTTTTATACACTTTGAAAAATATTATTAGACTATGAATAAACTTATGAGGTGACATTTGTTCGAAAATCCAATCTAATTATTTCTAAATAATAAATAATCTAAGTTGCGCAACAATGCACGACATCTGTATGATTTAAAAACGAAGTAAAATAATAAAAACGTAAAAATTAAATATTGTTATGTTTTGTTTGTATGATTAAATTAGAAACTAATATCTAAATTTATTAAAACTACATTTACTAAATTAGGAAACTTTGATATTAATAAAGGCAACATTGTAATTTAGTTACGAACGGCCTTTGAGTTAATGTTAAAACATTTATGGTTTAGCCGAATTAAAGGTCTTTCTATATGTTTTGAACAACTACTCTTAATTATTAAACAATTAATTTGTAGATGCGGTTGTTTCTATCTGGAATCGACACTTAATTACGTTATTAACAAATACCAGTACTTTGTGTGTTATGTTGTCAAGCAGAAGTTGTGTTACTATAACATTAATTAAAACCCTAATATAGAAAACAAATGTTAGAACCACACATTAATAAAAAAAAATTTAAAAATCAACAATGTTAATACAAAGAAAAGTTTTCCTGTGATAGTACTAACTAATACTTTTTTACACATCGTTTGCAAATTTTTATTAATTGTTGTTTATTTATTAATATTCATACAACGGATTCACTGATTAACTTTATTAAGCGGTCTACTTATAATGTTTTATAAGTTTTTGTTAAAATTATGGTAAGCACATTAGTAAGTCTTTTATAGTTTTTTTTACATGTTTTATATCTATACAATAAATTGTTTCTGTCAATTTATAATTTATTTGGTCAGAAGTTGACAGTATTATTTAATGGTATTTGAACATACTATTTGTTTCTATTACACAAATTAAAATTCCACAAAACTATTGTTTGGCACAGCTGAAAACTGTAAGTAAATTTTATAGGAAAAGAAAAAATTCAAAAGCAAATATTAAAATTTTTAAAAGTTGGTTTGGTGTTGTTTGTTTATATTTTTTACTTATAAATTCTAATAATATGTTTAAAGCTTGCTGAAAAACATTCATATTTATTAAATTTTTTGTATGTTTTTGTTTTTTTATTAATTTTGTTACTTATTTGAAAAATTATATTCTAAAATTAATTTCTTTGTACCTATACATAATATAAACATTTTTACTATATAGTAAATCTGTTACGTTATTATTGTATAGTAATGTTCTATTAATGATTTACAAGACAGTAATAATTAGACAATAAAAGCCTAATGAGTAATTAAACAGGTTATAATTCATTAAAATTTATTGAATAATAAAATTGAATTACTATTGTCTTTAAAATTAAACAGTTACTAGTATGAGATTGACGTTAATCATTAATAATGTAGTTAGCTACCAATAAAATTATTTTGATGCGTAATTTACTAAAGGTAATTAACTATCAAATCGATTACAATATCAGTTTCAACTGTAAAGAACCGAAAAGATACAATAAATTTAATAAGAAAAATGTAAATTTCTAATCAATTTTTTTTAAAATGTTAGATATGCTTAAATGTGTACTTGAATTTCGAATCTTGCAGTACACTACAACCTAATTTAATTAATTTTGAGATTATTTAAAAGTAGTTTTTTAAGTTTATGTATTCAGTTCGCAAAGTTAATTTTATTCAGAATTTAATTTTTATAGAACAAACTGTATTTGTATGCTATACAGGGTGTTTAAAAAAACCGGCAATATTAAAGGGGATGATTGTCCAGGTCATTTTATACAAAAAAGTTCATATAAGCATAGTTCCGCAAACGCTTCGATACCGATCTACTGCGTGTTAAACTTTAATTAAAAAAAAGAGTAAAAATTAGATTTTTCCAAAACGGCTTGAGATATCATAATGAAATCTTAGGCGTGTTAATAGCTGTGGGAGACACATACTTTGCAATACAACACGATGTTTCAGTCGTACCCGTTGCGCGCGTATTGGCACGTCACAGGCTAATTTTAAGACAAAAATAGAACGGCACTGATTTCTCTAAAAATAAAAATACATTTTTATTCTTTGTTCAGTTGTGAAGAAAAAAGCTCTCTTAACTTTTTATCGTACAACGTACCGTTTTTTAGTAAAAAAAACATTTTATTGCATGTCCGTTTATTACAGAAAAAAAAATTTAAACAAGGGTTTTATTCAAGAGCAAAAACGAATATTTTATCAAACCACGCCCACGACCACGTCGAGCTCGGATGCAAGAATCCAATCTTCTCCTCATTGACTGGCGAACTCTCTCAAAAATACCAGGATCGGTTTTAATTGAGTTGCACCCAGCAATGAATCGATTTCTTAAGTCTTCTACGTTTTTCAATGAAGTAGCGTACATCAAGGACTTCAAATGGCCCCACAGGAAAAAATCCAGGGGATTTAAGTCCAGGGATTGTGCAGGCCATAAATGAGGTCATTCATGATCAGGAACTTCAACAAATTTGAAACATGAAAAATTATTAATCACGAGACTCATTCAATATGTCATTCTCTATCAGTAAATAAAACGGGATTGTTTAAAAATATTATTGTAGGCATAATAAACGGGTATGCGCCAAAATGTTTTTGTTTTTACTAAAAACGGTACGTCGTACGATAAAAAGTTAAGAAAGAGTTTTTCTTCAAAATGAACAAAAAATAAAAACATATTTTTATTTTTAGAGAAATCAGCAGCGTCCTATTTTTTTCTTGAAAAACTGGCTGTGACGTGCTAATACGCGCGCAACTGGTACGACTGAAACATCGTGTTGTATTGCAAAGTATTTTTTTTGTTTTGGAAAAATCTAATTTTTACTTTTTTTTTAAATTAAACTTCAACACGTTGTGATCGGTAACGAAGCGTTTGCGCAACTATGTTTATAGGAACTTTTTTGTATAAAATGCCCTGGGCAATCACCCCCTTTAATATTGCTGCATCTTTTTTAAACAACCTGTATATGAAATTTTTACATAATCCTAATATAAGTTTACGCCTAGGTAAATTTAAAATAAAAAAATAATTTAAAAACAAATTGTTACCAAAATTAGATACGCAATAAACTTAAAGAAAAGTTAAATGATTTATGTTTAACTCAAATGTCCAGGTTGACAAGTCCTTAACAAACAAAACATATACGTCTTATTTACAAAATAATAGGTTCTTCTATAGTTCAAGTATTATATAACAATATATATTACAAAATGAGTAAGAAATTGATGTTATTGCCAACCTGTATAAAAATGTGCAGTCGAGCCGAAGTCAAAGCTGGCAATACATACGAATTGGCAATGCACATTTCTTATGAATTATACACTAAAGTTATTTTATATATTTAATTATTAATCAAAATCAAATAAAAATTAAACTTTTTGCAAGAATAAATAACGCGAAAAATAGATAATCTAAACTGAAAAAATTGTGTTGCTAATACCTAAAATGACAATCGAAAAATTATATGTCAAAACTTTGTATTTATTTTATGTCAAAGTTTATACTACAAATTATAATTGTAACTATTATTTAACTCTTGACTTTTATTATCTATTCATCTCTATTTAGAAAAATGGTAACTGTAATTTATGTGTTTTAAATACTCGCAATTCTAATTAACCTCGAATAATTTACGTAAATAAAACAAACCTATCTATGATCTATGATGATCCTGAATCGTTAACAATGTGTTCAAGTTCAGTTCTTTTGACAAATACGATGTTGGTACAAAGTAACATGTGAATTATGACTTACCAAGCAAGTAAGATAAATTTGTAAATGTTTAAAGATAGTTTGTAATTAATGGGTGTTATTCTTAGGAATGGAGCTTTACAAACTAAAAAGGTGATAAAAAAATTGCAGTTAAAAAATTGGTAGTTTTAAAACAATTTGTTTAATTTTAATCTTTTTTTAACAAACATTCACATTTAAAAAATGTAAAACACAATAAATATATAAAAATATCGTACAACAATCTTTACTACAAAATTCATTTAAATTAAAGAAATAATGCCTTGAAAAATGTCAACAAAACAAATGTATTACAGCTCAACAATCTTGTTACTTAGAAAAATGATACTTTAGAATAAAACAAGAAGTCAATTGCAGATATGAAGACAACGGTAATTAAGTGCTTTTGTTTATAAATAGTTTTAAATACATAATTTTTTCAATGTATAAACCAGCGATTTGCACTATACTACACTTGCTGAATAGATAGAAATAAGTCCCTCTCACTAAAAAAATAAGTGGAATTATGACAAGTCAGGTTTACATACACAAATAATTACAATGCATACGCATATGCATATCTGTATTGTTATTGCCTATACTGTAGTCAAATTATTTATTTATTAGATGAATAATTACTTATAGAAATGATAATTTATTGAATATTAAAAAAAAGTTCTTTCTAAATTTTATTCTTTATTAGTCTATTTTAATTTACGTTCGGTAATACTTTATAGTAATGCTATCATAAATTAACTTTATTCATACATAAACTACTTTTCTACAAAAATCAAATTTCTTTATTTTCAATGACAAATAAAAAAGAATATCAAATTTGAAGTTTATTTACAGAAAAATTTGAACTTCAAAATAGCAATTTTATTGTTTATTAAAAATCATTACAACTATTGTAAAATTTAATTCTAATAAACTAAAACAATAAATTAGTCTTACAACGCTATTACAACTTTTGCAATGAATATACCTTTATAAGAATAAAAGACAAAATCCGCAAAATAAAAAATGAACTACAAAAGGTGAGCGACATATGGAGACAACACTACCAAGAAACGCTATATAAAAAAGAAGAGGAAATCTAAAAGGAATAAAGACAACTACATCAAGAAGAAAAAAATTGCCCCAAATATGAAGAAATACAAGAAAGCACCGGGGCAAGACGAGATCGAGACAGAACTGCTAAAATATGGAGGAGAGCAGATAAAGGCACAGATACGTCATTTAATCAAACAAATATGGGAACGAAAGAAGATGCCAAAAGACTGAAACACTAGTATAATAATCCCAATATATAAAGCAAAGGGGAAAGAAAACTGCAAAAACTACAAGCCAGTAGCTCTGTTAAGCATCACCTATAAAATCTTGGAAAATATGATGAACAAAAAGCTAAAGACACATGTTCAAAATATACTTGGGGACTACTAGAATGGCTTCAGATCATAAATGCCATACACACCCTAGAACAAATAATGCAAAAACAGTGGGAATACAAAAAAAGAAATACATATTATATATATAGATTTCAAAATGGCTTTTGATTCAGTAAGCAGAAAAGAACTAATAAGAGAACTGGAACACATAAGAATACTTGGAAAACTATTAGCACTGTTAAAAATGACCCTAATAAATATAAATACGCAAGTGAGATTCCAAGGAGCAACAACAAAATCATTTGTAATAAATAAAGAAGTGAAATAAGGAGACTCCTTATTCCATCCTAGTTCTACCTAATACTAGAAAACATTATACGAAGAGCTAAACTAGATAGAAACATGTAATGAGCAACCAAATACAAATAATAACGTACGCAGATGACACCAATCATAGAGAATAGGAAGGAAGATATTACAACAGCTGTAGACCAACTAAACAAACAAGCAGAAAAAACTAAATTTGAAAATAAACGAAGTAAAAACAAAATACATAAAGATAGGGAAAAAACACGAGCACGCACAAAATTACTTAAAAACATATTTTTGAGAGAGAGTCACGTAGGGACAAACCGAGGAGAACAAAGTAAAAGAGAAATTACGGAAAGGAAATCAGGCATACGGCAGAAATAAAACTACTAAAACGCAAAGCGTTAAGTAAACCAACAAAAATAAAATTCTATAAGATCCTGATACGACCCATCATAACTTATGCGTTGGAAACAATAGCGATAATAAACAAAAAAGAAAAGGAAGACCTAAAAATCATAGAATGGACAATTATGAAAACAATATTAGAACCAAACACAACATGTTGTTTTAGATAGACTCGATGTTGCAACATCCTCTGTCAAGTTCCACTGCAATTATGTTTACTTTTCAATTTGATTTCTTCATTACTATATTCAATATATAACGTCTTATTTGTCTTCACAGCATCTTTCAGTGTGCAAATATTTTACTTCTACCAGTTTCACCCATAAGTAAATTGATCTAATTAGGAACAACTATACGTTAAACTTACCATCTGGAGAAGTTGTTAAATAACCACATTCTTTACCAATAAATAGACCTTTTTAATCTATTACCATATTATTCTCTAGTAGGTATCACACTTTAGCTAATGATTGGTGCATACCTTCATACTCTACTGCTAAAGTTGTACATTGAATCCCAAGAATAATAAAGCAGACAAGAGTTTCGCTCGGTTGTTTGTCTCATTCTCTATTACTTTGTACGCTTTATAGGTCATTCTAATGCTTCTAAAATTAGATTGATTTTTTAAATTAAAACATCGTGCATATAATATAAAAACTTATAATTTTTTTATAGTTGAATATATAAATATCGTGTAATTAGCAAACGTGGAGTAATGATGAAAAAAGCGCTTCTTAAATATTTACATAACACAACTAAACCAATTCAACAACGAAATAAAAATGTATTGCCCAATTGAATAATAATATGTTGAACTATAACTTCTGAGGTCTATGTACCACATTTCTTGTTCTAGTTTAATCACTTGATGTATAGATTTTTTTCAATTATCTGTAGAAACATTGGCTTGCTTTAAGAAATAGATTTTTAACATATTAAATCAATGGGATTTAACCCACAGTGATATGGTGGCAATCGAAGCACAACTTGTTTACTGGCTTTTGCCATTTCATCCACCACAGACTTTGTTGCTGAAATGGTTTTTTTTGACAAATGTTAAAAGTTCTAAAATGTCTTCCTCAAATTCAATCGATTTACTTGTCAACCAATCTTGTATATCAGCTTTTTTAGTTGCGGAAGTTGGATTTTTTCTACTTTTCTGCTGTGATATGAAGCATTATATAACACTATTACAGCGCCTTCTTCTAAGTTACTTAGCACCACCGTAATCGATAGTTTTTTCGATTCGAAAACAAGGAAACTATTTTCAACAAATCCTGTATCTGATCCTATACGTAACACAATTAATCGTTTGCTTTTACCAGAAGGATTCTTAAGTCCAGTAGATTATCTAGAAATGAAAGCTTGCCGTGCTGTTTCAATTGTCGTATCTGCCAAATTTTTGTAGTAACATGACCAGCATGAACCCCAGTTGCGTCCAAATAATTTATTTTTTTGTCCTCTTTCTTATACTCTTATAAAAAATAACACAATACACTTTCGTTTAACTAACCTAAACCCAATTTCTTTAAATAATGTTCGTAACGTGCTTTCTTTAAAGTTTGGCAAACTCTCATCTTCAATAATACAAGCCGTAACTTTTTTTTCTGTTGGTTGTTCATTGCATAAAAAGAACAAATGCACAATGCGTCTTAAGGCACTTTTCATTCCATCGGTAACATTATCTAATATTGCTCTTGATCTACGGTAGACTTTCGGAGAATGCAGTACGTGATCTGTGTTATATTCAGTTAGCACGTTGTATACAGTAGATACAGAAACACTTATATAAATAAGTAAAGTTAATATAAATCGTCACATGTAAGTATATAAAAAACGCAAGTAAAACAAAGGGTTACGATACCGGCTGCTGTAGCTATAAATTTAGGATGATCTGTTTTCGAACTACATACTTTGACTTTGTTCACAAGTTTTATAGATATTTAGAATACTTTCTTTATTATACTATGATAAATGTTTTGTTTTACGTTTTTTTATTAGCGAAAGATTTATAATAATGTATTAGATAACCTATATAAATGTTGTTTTGACATTTGGTAGATATTTTAAAAGAAATTATTTCTTACCTTGATATCAATAACTTCAGATTGTTTTTCAAAAAATTATTTTAAAAAAAATAAATTGTGTACACAAGAAATACTGATAAAAGTTAACGGAACGCTGAAATATCAAGATTATTAGTACACAATAACTTCGCGGAGTGAATCAGACTTTTAATGTAATTTTGTCGCGTACTTTGAATTAACCAATTACAAAAAGATTTGTGGAAGAGATCTATTTCTATCTATTCAGCAATTATAGTATAGTATTGTAACAATTGATTATTTTGTTTGTTTTTTTTACAAGATGTTTATTATTAAAGTGATATCAATGTAGCGACAGTGTACAAATAATATGTTTTTAGAAGATTATAATTTAATACGGGGTAAAAGTATACATAAACATTATGAAAGCTACATTAACTTAACTATAAATAATAACATATAGATATCAGACATGTTTGGATCGATGAAACGAAACATAATTAATCTCTTCTGAATTGTTATGCAGTTTAAAAAACTTTTTGAGCAAATTTCAGTAATTATTGTAAAGTTTCTAAACAGCTGATCCTTACACTTCTTTATAACACTGCAAAAAGCAAAAGTACGATAGATTATTGTTGACGCACTTTCTCATGAAAAAAAGTAGTGAGGTTGCAAATTAGATGTTTTAATTTATTCTAATTACTTTAAACTTAGTTTTCTAACATATATTATTTCGTTTTGATTTAGCGACTGAAGCTGAAAGATATGTATGATAAAAATGCGTGAACTGTTAATTTTAACTTAATTTTAAGTTAACAAACAATTACTGCTTACTACGTTACGTGTATAATACCTATTGCCGTTAATTAGATTTAAAATAGTACATAATAATGTATTAAATCTTTTTTACATTGACTTACACATGCATTATGTTAATTGTAATTTAAATTAAACTTTCCGTTTTCAGAAACATGAGTTTTAATGAATCTGTCGCGCCTATTTTTTTGTGTACAAAAAATTAAAAGATATATTAAAACCACGCGTTGTGTGTAATTTATAAAATTGCAAAGTTATATGTTTCTGTTATTTACAAGCTATTTTTACCTTCGCACTGGTGCTCTTCTGATTTATTATGTTTGTCTATCAAAGCTTTTGCTTTTACCAATAAAACTCAATTATACAACAAAATGTATGAAAATACTGTTAAAAAAACAGAAATAATTTAAATGTTCAATATTGCTTTAAAGATAAATCTGCACGTGCTGTATCAGATATTTTATAAATAGCATTGATGTTTAAACTGGCTTTTACAATACATTTGTAAAAATAAATGTAACTCTAAATCTTCTTTTTTATAGTGGCGTTTAGTAAAACTTTAATAAAAAAAAACATGCGATTACTTTGATTCATCGGCGTTTTTTTTTAAAGATTGGTAACGTTATTTTGATGTTTCATTGAACATTTGACAGTGATATATTTTCGCATAAAATGATATATAAAACCGCAAAACAATTTCTTTAAACAATGTATAAAAGAAAATTACTTTCTTTGTTGTCTCGAAAATTTCATATAGCCAACTTTCACATGAAAGATAGGATTTACGATACTCCTCGTAGCTTTCATTGTAACATGTATTTCAGAAAACTGATAATAATTTATTACTTTATTTTTTTAATTAACTAGTAAAAAAATTACGAAGTCATTAAAAAGCAAAATTTAGTACTGTGCTTTAATATGCTTTCATTAAGTCCAAACAAATCGTCAATTTTTGCCATTGTGCATCATTTATAAATTAAATGTTTACCTAAAGTAATTTAATATTTTTAATGTAAATGTTATTAATAGTTAAAAACTATGTTCTACGTATTTCAATGCTAAATGTGTGTCTGTGTTTTATTTTTATTTGTTTACATCTGTGTTACAAAGTGATCCGTATTTCCCCTATTTACAATTTTACCCCTTTTTTTACATTTACATTTACATTCTTTTTACATTTATTTGCACTTCTTTCTCTTTGCATTTTTCCTCATCTCCTCTTAGCTGTCTTCTCCTTCTATATACTTCTTCTATCTACTCCGCTCCTTTTCTGTTTTCTTCTAAGATTTCCTCTACTTCTTCTCTTAACTCCATGCATTCATTCCTCATATGTTTAAGGTCCTCCGTCTCTTCTCCACATAGTCTGCACATTCTTTCTTTCTCTTCTCTCTAGTATTTATTTCCTGAAACTTTGATACAATTTTTTCTTTTTACTTTTGTTCTTTTCCTTCTTCTCAAACTCCTTCTCCCTTGATATTCTTATAATTCACATTATATCTGGCTTCTTCTATCTTTGGCCTTTTTTCCTGCTTTTTATATCCCTATCTTTTTTTTATTATTTCTTCTCTTACCCCTACTCTCTCTTCCTTTAATCTCTCTAATTCTTATCGCGCGTACCCGGTTTTTTTATAATATTTTTCTCTGCTATCCTGCATGTACTTTACTCTTCCAATTTTTATCTCTCTCTCTCTCTCTCTCTCTAACATTCCTGTAGTATTTTGCATTCGGTTCTTTTTCTCAGTTCTTCCTTGTATTGTATAGCTTTTTTCCTGTTTCTACTCTTATTTTTTCTGCCTGCACTTCTTTTCTTATAGTATACCTCGGAGTTTCTCTATCTAGCCCTAATGCTCATTTTCAGTATTTTTCTTGTATCCGCTCTAGCATTTTATACTTTTACCACCCCCATATATCCGCCTCATGTATCATCACACTTTTTATTAGCTTTTCAAACAGCAGCCTTCTTATTTTATATCAACCCCAAGCAACCTTTTCCTCACACTCCACCCTTGTCCTATTAGCCTGTTTCCTTTCCTCACTCTTTCCTTTATGTATTTACCTTCTTGTTCCCGTTGTTATACCCCATTTTGTTCTCCCTTGACTCTTCTCTCTTTTTTTATGTTACACCACCTACTCCAATTCTTCCGGCAACTTTTTTTTCCACCACACCTATTCTTTTTCTTCCATCTGTGTTTCCTGTAATCCCACTAGATTCTGTTCCCTGATGTACTCCCAAAAATATTGTTGCTTATTTCCGCTACGTTCTAAAACAATACTTTCAGCTCACTCATTTCCCCCTGTGTTTTAAAAATGTACAGCATTTTTTTTTGGAAAAGTATTACCCAGATGTCCTTGATGCTACACGCAACAAACGCAATCGACAAAAATTTAAATGTGAAGTTATATTCTTCAGTTCAGTTGTTTGTAGATCTTCATTCAAAAATGGGTGCTAAAATTTCTCGCGAAAAAAGTAGAACCTTCAAAAAAGTTTCGAAACAGATCTCAACTTGCATGAAAGAAGATCTCTTCTACACTAAAATGCAAAAATGTTTGTTAAAAACAAAAAAAAACGAAAATACCAAAGTTTTTTGTTTTGACTTTAAGCAGAATATTCTTTGCTCACATATGTGTACTTTTGACGTATTCTATAAAAAGCAACTTTGGATGTACTGCATGTCCATTTACTCTAAGAGAAAATCAAAAAATATTATGTATAACTAGACTGAAGTTTTGGTAGGCGTTAGTACTAAATAGAAAGCTTGAAAACTTTTTGCCACAACGGGGCCACAGTTCTTTCCCTGGCGAGGACGGAGATTCCTTCTTATTACAGAGATATATATAAACTGTAGTAAGAAATGTTATCAGTATTGGTATCATAGTGTTTAGTAAGTGCTCGGT
The DNA here is from genome assembly GCA_035610365.1 of Aquatica leii. Lineage (NCBI taxonomy): Eukaryota > Metazoa > Arthropoda > Insecta > Coleoptera > Lampyridae > Aquatica > Aquatica leii. Next base: position 71,393,029 of record CM069435.1, read on the forward strand.
AATCGGCGGCATCAGCAATTTGTAAATGAGATCCTTGATAGGCAGTCGTAAAGTCCTTTTTAACTACAGATTTAATATTTGTGAATGCTGTTTAATATTTAGTTGCATTTTGCAAGAATATCGCTGGAATTTTTGTGGATGTAACTGATGGGTTTGTTAGGTCTAATTTGTCGTTGGCGGGGTCGACGTGTATTAGCAGACAATATTTATTTTTAGTTAGAAGTTCACTATTGTTAAATGAATATTTCTTGTTTTGATTTTCTGTTGGTCGGACAATAAAGAACGTTTAAGTGATGTGTCTGGTAAGTTTGTGATATCTTCAATCATTGTGATATCATTTAGAGTTTGGCTTCCTTTGAAGATAATTGTAGAATTTTTAAGACATGCCATAATTTGGTAATATGGTTTTAATAGCTCGGATGGTCGAGACCTGGCGTAGCCAAAAGCTAGCCGTAATAGACGTGTTTAAGTTATTTTTACAATTAATGTCTTACTTAAATAGTAAGTGTAGCAAGTGAATGTTTAACTTGATAAGAATGCAGCGGGGTGCTATCGGACTCGAAAAGCGGAGCAAACACACACAACCATTCACTAGCGCGATCACTTCGATACTTAAATTGGTAATAAGTTTATAGATGTCTTAATTATTGTTAGAACGGATTGTGCAATGCCAATTGTTAGTGCGTTCGATGGAATTCCGGGCATAGATGCTATTGATTTGCTTTTTGAACAGAAACGTTTCGTGACGCTATTGTCCGCACTTCATCATGACCACTATTTTATTGCACAGACAAAAAGAAATACATTAGATTTCGCATGGCAGTGAGTACATATTAAACGATATTATGACTTACTATAAATAACTTGTCTAGTTATACACTTACATAAAAACAGGTAAAAAATGAGATGTCACAATTGTAAAATTGAATAAATGAATAAATAAACACATCTACCGTTAGTGTAGAAGTACAATAAATTACAAACAACAAACATCTATACAGACAAACATATAACTAAGTTATCACAAAAATATTTTTTATCACAAATTCAACATATGCAATGGCGTAATCTAGTGAATATCAATCACATTTTAGATATCAAATTTTGATATATACTCCTTAAGTTATAGGTATAAGTATTAAAATTGATATTACTGTTGTGTCTAGTAATAAAAATCATTTAAGCTATTAATCATTTATTAGAGGACGGTTCCACATCTAAGATTGTAGGGTTTGAAAAATCAAAATCGCGGCTTGTGTTAATGTGATGTACAGCTACAACTGATTTAGGTTTTTTATTTTTACAATCGTATAGGTGTTCTCCAGACAATTTTTTGATTTTTGTTTTGTTTATCCTATGTAGCATTCGTTGCAATCGTTACAATTAATTTTGTATACGACATTGTGTACATCAAAAATACTCGTGTTATCTTTTATTTTTGTATGTAGCATGTTATATATAGTAGTGTTTTTATTATATCTACTAATTTTGATGTTTTTTTACAGTTAGAATTGTTAGGTTTTTCTCTTAAAATTCTGGTCTACTCAAACTGATAATTTTATTTTTCATTGAGTTAATTATGATAATTTTCTGGTGATGTGGATGACTAGATACATAGCTTCTATTACTTTTTGAACAAAATTAAACGTAACTAAAATATTGTAAGGCGGTGTTACAAACAACTTGTGTGGTTGACACTGAACTAAAGTTAGAAGCGCTATTATTGCTAGTGAATTGTGATAAATACATTGTGAATAATTAACAGCACGTTTGGAACTATTAAACACGATCAACTGCTTCAGCACCCAGTTACATTTATAGAAGTTTGTTCTTTTTGTGTTAATATTGTATTATCATTATTTAAGCTCAATTAACTTAATTAGATTTTAAGATTAATACTATGATGTTACACACAATAAAAACAACAATCAAGTTGTAGTTATCGATCCAGATTTGAGAGAATGAACAATTTAATATAACGCACCCCACACACTAAATAGTTTGATAAATATAATTAATTGTCGTTTAAAAGAAAAAAAACTGACAGAAAACTCTCCAAGAAGTTACTATTTTTAAATTTACACAAATCTATTATAATTTCAGTAACCATGAACTTTAACGGTTGGCCAGTTTTAAATGAATCAATGATCAGACTTTGTCAGATTTTGTTCAACATTACTGACATATCAGAAGTGCGCCTAATGGTTATTAGAATATTCTGTAGTAAAAAAATGTAATTATTTGGATGCGTTTTGCTCTAAATTTGTTTACAAAGTAAATAAAGTATTCAGCTTCTACGAAACTACGGATTATAAACTCCTTTTTTTATCTAAACATGGAGAAATGATAAACTACTGTTTTGTTTAATATTCTAATCAATTTATTGTAAAAATAAATATTTTTTTTACATGCAATAAAAGAAAAATTAATACGTTTTGTTACAATAGTAATTTGTTTTAAATACTTACATAATCGTTAAAATAACATTAAAACAGTTAATTTTTAATCAAACGCTATAATACATATTATTTTTTAAAAGTATTTATAGTCAATGTTTTTTGAATTATTCACGGTATTTATTCATAAATAAAATATCACATAATTTAGATAAAAATATATATTTTTTTTCTTTTATAAATACGTCAAAGACGAGCTATAATTTAAATTTTGCATTCTTCAGTAATGACAAATAATGTAACAAAAGAAACAATTTTATTTTTTAATCTCTCATTGCTTTTAAGAAAAAATATATATATAATTTATAAATAGACTTTTCTTTTTATATAAAATTTTAATTTTTAATTTTAAATATAATTATGTTTGTAGTTGTGTTAATTATTTACATTTTGCGTATGTCAATTGCTTTAATGTCTATTTATGCAAATTTTACCTTGAACCTTTATGCAGAACAAACGTTACTTTATAAAACATTTTTTAAATTTTGCCTACAAATACGTTTAGTAGAAGAAATTTTATGTAAACAAAGTTAATCAGATACAGTTTTTTCTACTTTTAAGTTATTTGATTATATACTTTAAAAATAATTACAGAAATTTTTAAGAAGTTTTAGAAACAGTTTTATATTAATTTACTACTTTAGTTTTCAAAGTTACTCACATCAAAAACATTTTTGTTAAAACTACTAGAATGTGTTGATAGAGCTTTTGTAAAAATGAAGACCTTTGTGTGTTTTGTTCTTTAAAATTCTCTTTTAATTTTTTTTAATTAAGCGACCATTTTTTATTGTTTTACATTGTTAAATATATTATATAAAGTTACTATAAACATAAATAGATACTGCAGTAAAATAGTAGATAGCTTTTAAATCATAATTTATATTTATTGCCTTCGTGTAAGTTAACTCAAATTGATCCTAAGCATAGGTAAAAAAGTTGACAATGAAATATAATTACAATATCAAACAAAAATCTTTTGATGCAAAAGTTCGCAGAACATAAAGTTTTAAAGAATCTGCTTTACAATACAGATGTCGTGTTAAAAGCAATTTCATTGCAAAAGCTTTAGTACTAATAGAAGTTATCAATTTTTGTTTGCAATATAAAGAATTTTTTAGTAGCTGCACTTTCTTTCTTTCTATAATCATATATGATTTTCAAAGTCTTTGTATTTTAAAGTTTGCAATAAATATAAAATAGTGTATTTTCATAAACTAATTATTTAAATTAACATAAGTAACTTCATTTATACTAAATTACATTCTAATTGTTTTAAAACCGATAAAATATTATACTACTGTATTCATTAGTAAATATTGTTTCACTGTACATTTACACAGCAAATGCTGCAAAGTTATGTCGTTCTCCAGACATCTGCGGCAGAGAGGACTATTTTGTAGTCGCATTCTATGCACATATTTGTTAAGGCTACAGTGTCCAGTTATTAGTCATGTGAGTTTTTCACCTTTGTTTGAATGTTTAATGCTAGCTCTAGTTTTGTGTGTCTCATATCTACAGAGTTTTTCGATGATTGGATATATTTTGCTGTTAGTTTTCTGCAAATTATTTTTATTCTGGTATCCTTAAATGATTCCAAAAGCAGGTTGAGATGTGGTAGACGTACTTTTTGTGTTTTTTAGTTAATGCATCCGCCATTAAGTTTTACGTTACACACCGGCGCCTTGGTATTCAGACTAGCTTCTTGGCCGTCAAAAACAATTGAGATCAGAACGTTTTGTATGATCTTAAGTCGATAATGTTCTTGACACACAAGTCGAATTAGTAAAACTTGTTTTTCATGTGCTTGCCTTCATGTACTCCGCAATCAGTAACGTTACAATTTTCTAGATATTATTTTAATTTTTTTGTGAGATTGGAGGTTGTTTCTTTACGCAGCAATCTGTGTATTTTTGGTTAGTTAGTTTCAGTAGTTTCCATGTGTTTTTATCTGCATTTGTATTCTGCTTGTGTTGTTTCCATTATTACAACGAAGTGTAGTGGTGTAAATTAATGTAGGTTCTCAAAAGTTACTGTGAACGTAATTCTTATTGTTGAAGCTGTACGTTTATTCTTTGGCTTAATTCTTACGTAGGAGTTGCTTTGAAAACCTGATGGTTCTTTTGTGACGTTTTTTACATGAGTGTTAAAATTCAGGATAATACCAAAAGAAAGTTTTAGATATTTGGCTTTTTTGTAATCAATGTTTTTCGTCATTTAATCAACAGAATAATTGCCGATGTAACCTTAAACAAGTTAATTGTTGGGTTGATTGTCCAAGACACGTTGTTTAAATTCTTTTTTAAATTTTTGTTTTAATTACGATTACATTAACTAACAACTAAATATCTAGCTACTATATTATTTAATGTTTAACTGTAAACTATCCAAAAAAAAATATCTATTAAAACTGTCTATTAAAAACTGACTAATAAATCTGTCTATTGAAACTGCAAATTAACTGGCCCACTTATTAGATTTATACGTAATGGAATTGCCAACGCTGCTTACTCTTCGCTATTGCATACAATCGTTCCTTAATAGTTCGAATGGAATTACTTTTCTACCTGTAAGATTTCTGTAGCCAAATGGGTTTTATTTTGGTTTAGACTTACTCTAGAGTGCCCTAATGATTTTTGCATTGTTTGCTTCTTATACTATGAGATTAGATCTTGATAACGTATAATTTGTGATAGTTATTTCTTCATTCATGTTTTTTATTTTCTGAGGTTTTAGCTTGATTTGTTGATGTGCTTTTGTCATTTATCGTGTTACTGATTTGGTTATCATGTTGTTGTCTTTAATTTAGTAAATTTGGAGGTGTTTAGGTATGATAACCTGTCGCTTTTGTTGTCTTTACCTTTAATATGAATAATGCCAAAAACCTATTCTGATAGTGCTAAACGAATTCTTGTTAGTTTTGATGACTACGCCACTAATAATTATTGTTATTATTATAACGGAATTTGTCTAAAAGGAATTTTTGCTTTAAAAATTTTTCTTGCATTTGTGAAATATTTATGCAATTGCCGTGGTTTATTCTACGACCGTGTCGTTGATTCTAATCGGTATACAATAGTGTTGATGTTGGTTTGTTAGCATTTATAGTAACATATTTACTAAGTGCTTCTCTTGTTGTCTTGAAAGTACCTGCTCTCATATTAATTTTGGTTTTGTGTTGTTGTTGTTTTCAATGATCGAATTTACCGTGCAGTTGGTTGTAAGTACTTATGCAAACTCTTCTGACATCCTTTGTTCGATGTATGATTGTTCATGATTAGGGTCGGATCTTCTATTTCGGTAGAAAATGATTCACTTATTTTATTAAATTGTTTTAAGCGTTTGATTTTCGCTGAGACACTGTGAACGTCTTCTTTTTTAATGTCAGTTATAAGCTTTTGTAAAATGATTGTTGTTTTTTGTTTCGTAGTTATTTTAATTGCTGATTGACCCAATTGCGTAATTTGTGTGTGTAGCGATTTGTGCATTCTTTTTTCTGATATACACATTGATTCTATAAATTAACAAATCTACGATGCCAAGCTTAATTTGGTCGTGATAAGCATTAAGGATTACATCAAACCTACTTTTATATGAGTTAAATAAGCTGTGTTTTTTATTTGTAATTTTCGGATCTGTAGGTCGTTTCTGGTTGTCTTTCTACAATAAACTAACAAAATTTACTAATCTTCTATAAAACTCGTTAAATACTTCAATAGTAATAGGAGATATAAATAGTTATATGTATATTTTTTTTTATTTGTACATTTTACAACTATTTTGTTTTTGATTGGTATCCTTAAAATATTATTAAATATTGTTTGCACAACCTAAAGTATAATTAAGTTGTGCAAAAACTACATAAAACATACTTCGCAAATTTAAAATATTTTACCCGACACTATTAGTATTCAATGTTCAAAAACTTACTTTTAACGTCAATAAGGAAGCTGCGCAGAGTTTTGTTTCTTTTTTTGTTCTATTTGCTCATTGTTTAGATAAATATTTTCATTTTGTAAAGATTGTACTCTACCCTTGACATTTTCCTCATCGAGTTTGGTATACGTTTGCCAATAAAATAGATGATACCAACGACTACTAATAATAATAATGCAATAAGCACCAAATAACGTTAACTGTAGTAGTGCTTAGTGTCCAAGGCACGTAATGAAATTGCCAACGCTGTTCAATCATTACTATTGTACACAACTGTTCATTGCACCCGTAATTGCATCTATGCTATCGCTTAATAATCATTCCTTAATAGGTCGAACGCAATTACTTTTCCAAATGCTTTTCTTTCTTCTACGCCAAGTTGACTAGGTTTACTAATCGTCCATCTTTTTTGCACTATTTTAATGGTATTTACAGCACTTTACCTTGTGTTAAATACAATTGCCTCAATTTTTTTATACCTTTTTACCAATATTTCTAGACTAAATTTTACTATTGGCAACTTTAGCACTGTTGTCGCTTGACCGTCAAACACGTTTGATACCAGACCGTTGGCGTTTGATTTTGAATCGATACTGTTTTTGGCACACCAATCGATACCAGCAATTTTAACTTGAAAAACCGACGCACATTTACTTACTTTCATATACTCCGACAGCAGTCACGTTAGAATTTTATCGTAACAATATCATCATTTCAAATTTTGTTAAGACTTGACAGTTTTTATAAGACTGAATTTCACAATTAAGATTATTTCTTCACGCAAAAATTTGTGTATATTTTATAGGTCTCAACCGTGTGTTAACTTATCTGCTGTTATATGGTTATTCTAGAGTTTAATCCTCATATACGATAAACAATCTTTTTGATTGAATTAAATACCTTAATAGTTTTTCTTTGTAACATTAGATGAGTGTTGAAAGTCAGTCTAGTAATAAGAGTAAGTCTTTGTTTATTTGAATTTTTTGTCATCAAAAGCTTGGTTTGATACCTTGTAAGTGGCTTGTCATCGGTTTTTGTGTAGGTTTAATGATAGTTTTTCTACTTTGCATCATTTTTTTGACGGTGTTTAATGTACTACATTATACGGCTACGCTTCTCCGTATACTCTTTTGTCTTCTAGTGTTTGTAGTAATACATGCATCACAAAGACCACAGTAGGATAACGTATTCAATTTTGCACTAAGAATGTTGTTTTTTTTCTGCATTGCTATTGCAGTAGAAATGAAGATAGAATATTTCTACATTGAATTGCATTTGGAATTTGTTTATTAGTAGATGAATAGCTAGCTCGCAAGATTTTTCGGATTAGTACGTACATTTACTAATTTGGAGGTATAGGCGGGAACTTTCTTGTCAGAATAATAACTTGAATAAAATGTTAAATATTTATTAAGTTTTGCTCTTGTGATTAGATTCAAAAAGATTAAATAGTTGGTTCTAATACTTTCTCGGGTACCTTAAGTTAACGGATTCCGTTAAGTATCTAATTAAAATCGCTTTATACAAAAATTTATTGTATAATTAACAATTATATTAAATAGAGTGTTTAACTCGTATGTTATTTGCTGATTTAAGCAGGACTTAGTAGAAGACGTCCAATTTTTAATTATTACGTAAACTGTAAATAAAGGTTGCGTAGAATGAACTGTTTGTTTTTATTTTAACAGACTAAGTTAAAATGAATAATTATAAGCTAGAATTTATACATGATATCTAGGACAAAAAAGTGTATAAAAATTATTAGACGTCGCACAAGGAGGCGAAAAAGGGCAACCGCGCGCATAGAGTTTAACACACTAAATTTTTATCTGAATTGGATAATTTTTTCTAAAAAAGCCAAAAATGAAGTCCTTAAAAAGTTGTACAACAATTTTCATAAAGATCACCTTCCTTCCTTTTTAGCATTTCAGCCAAACGGGTCTGTTTTAATATGCCATTATTATTTTATCTTAAAGATACAAAAAACACATTTGCATAAACCTCACAATCTAATTACACTGGTGAACAAAATTTTAATTTTTATGTGGTTAATTGAAGTAAGTGAGTTGATACTATAACAATTTTGCAAAATTTATGTAGAGAGCAATATTAGTGGATAATAAACATTTAAAGTTTTGCAAAGCTTATGTTTCTCTATAATGCATACAATAAAATGTATATACTATAAACTTAAAGTTGAGAAACATTTCTTTTTAGTGTTTAATAATAATCTGTAAGCATTTGAACTCCATTTTCCTTGATAGCGATTTTTTATTGCAGTTATATTCTGATAAAAGCGTTCATCATGTTCTTCACTCACATCTCCAGGGTTTCGTGGAAAACCCCAAAGGTAAATTCAAAAAATGAATTTTTAGAGATATTACATTCAAGTGATTATTAGTTTCTAAAGAATTAACTAATTAATTTGTAACAGCTTTTGGTTTGGTTATTTTCTAGGAAGTTTTTTTGCAAAAATTGTAAATGACTGCCGCGCAGTTGCCTTACGCCTATCTAATAGTTGTTTGGGCTAGAAAGCCTTTACTAGTTATTTTATTTATGGCCAAACAAATAGTTCTTGGTTTATTTTTGCATCCCTTATTTTTGGAAATCTACATTTGAGGTATTTAAAACCTTTACCATCAACGATTCATTGTTTTTACAAAAAATTTTATCAAATCAAGTTTGATATGCAATGTGGGGAAGTATATTTTTTGGGATTTATAAGCGGTTTATACAAGACGTTTTTTTTTTCGGGTTTTAAATTTTGTTTTTTTTTACCAAGTGATTTTCTCTGTCCTTACTATCCCATTCACACAAAAAACAGCAGAACAGGGCGGCTTTTAGACTTGTTTTAAAAAAAGCAGTGTTAAGTTAAAGATTCAAGTTTTTAGAGTGCATACTATGTAATTTTATAATGAGTGTTATGATTAATTTGTATGTTGGCATTATATTGTTGCGTTATTAATATTAAAACTAATTTATTTATACTAAAAATATGTACACGTTTATAACTAACCGAATTAATTAAATCTAAGTATATTTAATAAAAACACTTACACTAATTTATTTCGCACTATCACTTACACGAAGATCAAATCCGCGGATAACTATTTAACATTTATTGTTTGTTTACACTAAAGTCACGTACAAGGTTATACTCCGTATATATATCTCAAACGCACGCGTTAATTACTTATTTATTTAAACTTGAATATTCTTCTTAACACTGCCGTCTTCACATTACGGGAATAACTAACTTATGATTTGTTCCTGCCGCATTTATACATTTTGGAAATCTTTCTAGAATGTTCCATATCTTTTGGTATACGTTTTGAAAAATGTATAACAACTTCGATAAGGCTCTTGAACTTGAGAACTTTTCAATACTTATGATCTACAACGTGTACTTTCACTTTATTTGGATAATTAAGAGTCATTACATTGAATTACTTTTTTGTTTTAAGCAAAATGTGAAACTGTACAAATAGGGTAATTACAAAAAAAATGGAGCCTGTTAGATAAATTTCCCAATCAGCATTGGTTTCAATTTATTGACATTCGAGCGTCACTTTAATAAAAATATTTTGATACAAAATTATTGGTACGATTTTCATAGTTAATACGTAGCTTGGTGTTTTGTATATGCTGCTATCGTTGTCAATGCATCATTCTGTTATAAATTCAACGCAAAAATTTAAACGCTCAAAGCATCAATTTAGTTGATACAAAATTGATGTAAGCGGTATATATACTTTTTCATATTGATCATTTTGCAAAAGTTGCATAATATTTTTCTCGGCAATTATAAATCTAAAGATAACAATTTATTTACTACTAGGACAGGAATCAAATATGTGTAGTTATCCATTGAGTATTTTACGCAAAAGACAATTTGTAAAAAAAGATCAAGTTTTATCATAGAACATATTAATAATTTTTTATGGTAAATGGTGTACATAAAAAAATTATTAAGATATAATTTCATTTTACTTTTGCGGTAGTATAAACTAAGCATAATTTGCCGCATCCTCCTACGCACCGAAGCCTTACGAAGAATGTACGTTTTTGTCCGATGAAGTATAACGTGGTGTATAACTTTAGTTTTTCTATTACTTTAAATGCTTGGTACAACGATGTCTATTACCATATAAAAGGTTAAAATATTTCAATATGTCATTTGTAATTACAGTATTTTTTTATAAGTTTAGATCTTTACTAAACATAGTAGTTAAAAAATATAATCATTATTTATACTGTGCATATTTGTAGTAATCAATATGTGAGTATATAATTTAATTCATACAATTTTGACAACATAATGATGGAATAATCATGTTATGTGATATGATTTTGGCAGCACAGTGACATTCAGCTTTCTTATAGATGGTATCATTTTGATGACTCAAAAATGATAGTGACAGTTTGTAGATACCGATTTAATACGGAACTGTCGACACAAATTTTGTATGAATAAAGTGGCCTCAATGATGTCTTATTGATATCCAAGAAATGGTATTAAAAAGATATCTTTTTACGTAATTTTGTTATTTGGGTTTGATCTCATTTTCTAAATCAGCACAAAAAAGTGTACAAAATTATTCTTTTAACTATATCATTGTGATAGTACTGCGGGCCAATATTTAATGGCAAAAAATTTGGTAAAAAATTCCGTAGAGATGTTTGAAAGTGTTTGTTAGATATTCTATTTTGAACAATAAATAGTCTAGAAAAAAAAGTAAAGCATCTAATATTTGATAGAATTAGAAATAATTGTTTTGCGCATAAGTGTACTCGTATAATGAGTATAACATTCATGACATGTTACACTTATATGTAGTCGTTATGTGAGAGGTATATCAATAAAATTAGTGAGTAAATCGATTATTAATACAACTTTTTGGGTAAATTTTTTGTTACTTTGTATGTATTAAAATTTTTGTGAAAATTAGAATTAAACAGCCGTACTAGCAAGTATAAACAAAATAAAGAATTTGTAACAAGACTATTACTTTTAAAACAAAATAAAATCAACAAACGTTTAAGTGTTTCTTTGTTTCATTATTTTAAGTATGGAATAAAAGGTATCAATTTATATTTTTATACTATACGTAATAATAAAATATGGAGTATAACTGACTAAATTCATAAATGAAACTTTAATAGATCTTAGAATAAACTCGGAGTATTTGAGGTTTTCGTATTTCGTCTAATGTAATATTAATATACTTATTTCAACATATCTTAACTTCCCACGGGAAGTTTAAAAAATAAGATTGGAAAAAGTAAGAATGGCAAGAATTGAATTTTATCATCAATCATAAATGAAATCATGTGGAAATATCAATATTTACCTATAACAAGATTCTAGTTTGTTGAAAACGTTTTCTTAATAAAATGAATTTATTGAATAACTATAATTATATGTAATTAGAATCTAAGTTTACATGCTTTATTTTTAAGTTAAAACTGAAATCTTTTTAGCTACAAAATATTTTGTAAAAGTTTTCTAGGCAGAAAAATTTAATATAAACGCACACGTTGTCTAGACATCTACATTCCGGTTTCAACTTGAACCATCGTCATGTGCATGTAGATACATTTTATCAAACTTATATGCACATAAATATAATGTCCTTAATAAGCACAGCTCACTTGAAAATGTTATTGGAATTTAGGATTCAATTTAATAAGATACGTATTGAATATTTCTATAAGCATAAGCATTTGTTAAAAAAACGTAAACGTTTAAGAGTTATTCAAAAAAATTATTATAAAAATATTCATTAACGTCAAAAAATATAATAGCTTGATGTTCCAAAAGTTTTTATTTCCTTAAATAATATTTCACAGTAATATCAACTTCTATATGTCAAAATGTATTTTTTGCTTCACGTATTTTTAGAAAAACACTCTTATAACTTTTTAAATAACGTTTTTTTTGTCTATTTTTTAATATTTATGTTACAGATATTATGTTTGTTTATTTAAAATTTATTAATCAATTTTGAACATATTATTCTTTTTAATTAACAATTTCGTGTTATTCTTTAGAAGTTTGTTTATAAAACACAACGTTAATAAAATAATTAATTTATATTTACATATATATTTGCTTGTACCGTTTCACCTAAATGTTGTTATCAATTACATATTACATATATGATTTTTATTGCAATGCTTATTGACTAAATAAAAATAAATATGAGAATATAAAAAAAGTATGTACATACGTATCTATCTATGTTTTTAGTATTTTATGCGCAACGTTAACATCAAAGTTAGCTTTGTAACAAAACAAGAATGTAATACAATTTTCCATTTTAAATAATTACCGTGTTGTCGTTATCACACAAGCTGAGCTTTCGTCACACGTCGCAGTCGACATCTTCAGAGCCGGTAACAAACTGATTGATTGCTCGCTTTTATAAATCGGCCTTCAATCGATAAAACTGGGTTTCAAATCTGCGGTAAAGAAAATTTAGAATCTCGGTTATTATTAAAAGGATTTTTAATTATTTCAATAAATTCCCTAATTTTTCACTGATCATCAAAATTTTAGTGTTTTTAACATAATTTGATGACCCGTTTCTAGTACGTGTTCTGTCACCGCTGCGCTGACTTAAAAGATTGTTTAAGACTTTTGATGCTCCTTAACTTTCACGCTTCTTCTGGTTTTTTTCTTTAATATATGTATTAAAATTGCTTCCCAAATGGAAATCCGAAATCTGACTACTACTGAAAACAAATCATGCAGGATGTTAGAATCCATCATTTGAAGTTTGATTAAACACCATTCAGCTGAACTATTAAAAACAGTACGTAATTTTGTCGTACTACTACTTTTTTAAGTACACCTCGATGAGGATAAAGAATTTTGGTTGTTTAATAATAAACGCTGTGGTCATATGACCGAGATTTTCATAGTCATGCATAAATTTGTAATATTGTGTATTATTGTGCAGAGGGTTAGACTGTAGTTGATGCTCTAAATTATAAAATTGTTTAAGAACGGAATCTTGTGAATTTCTAAGTTTGGAAATAGATTATTTAAATGGAATTGAAACAATAAATCACGAGACAAATTATTAATGAAATGTTCTTCACATAGGTTTTTTTTGTTTGAATACATTTTTGTTTTGGTTCTTTAGATTCCCAAAATTTACTCAATTCATGTTGCAAATCAATTATGTTAATTCAATGTACAAAGTTAGAAACAGTTGTATTTTGTAAAGAAACAGGTCCTGATAATATCCAACCTAACAGTGTTTTTGGACAATTGGATTCTTTTCCATTCTAACTTGTTCATTCTGCAGAAAAAACCAAAAACAATTACCGCTAAGTATTTGTAATTTTTTGCACATATTTTTTGTTATAAAACTTGATTATGCACCGGAATCTAATAGAGCTCGATCGACATGTTGTAACCAACGACTGAGATTGTGCGATTTCTTTTGTGAGAGACCCGGTATTTAAATTGGTGTTATTCATTTTATGTATTTTGGAATTGTTGTATTGATTTCAAATTAATTTGTGGAAGCTATTTAACGTTTTTAGATTCATAATTGTCAATCACTTTTGTAAGCAAAGTTTTGTGTTCATTTATTTAGAAGTGATTACATTGTTTAAACAGCTGTATTTTGCGATTGTGTTGATTTGGCGCTTTCTTTGTTCTGTCAAAACTCCAGTTGCAATTCATGTTTCCTTTCTAAGATATAATTGTAATTAAATATATTTTAGCAATTTGTTTATTTTAAGTTTGTTTAAAAGTTCTTTGTTTTAGGTACATTTTCAGTACAGTCGTACTTATTTTCTTTGTATTAGTTCTATGTCTCTACGTTGTAATGAAGTCATTTTTTTAATTTATTAGGTAGTTGTTATAATTCCGGTAATGCAATAAAATATTTTTTTAATTAGACATTTCGCACAGAAACAAAAGCCGTTTCCCAACACTACTTTTGTGACGTTATTTAATCTGTTTACACCTTCTTTGCACTTCTTGTTGGTATGATTTTCTTTAGCGGATTTTCGAACGCAACCATTGTGGAAAGAGTAGTGATTAAGTAAATATATATAAGTAATTCTGTAAATTTTGCTTACATAGATTAAATATCTAGTACATTATTAAATTAGGTTACATTTTGTCAAAATTTAAATTATAAAAAAGTCTGTAAGGTTTAGGCGTTATAAACATAAACTTATTTTAGTTGGAGAATCCAAAAATGCAATAATTGCATTTAAAAAAAGTACTTTAATGGTTTTAGGACTTTTGCAACATACTGTACAATATAAAAATAACCAAAAACGTAACTATAATAAACCCTCATGTACCCCAAAGTTTTTTTTTAATTAACCTATTTTGGTCAGAATATTATATGGCGTATAGCGTAAATAACCCTACAATCGTAGAAACAGTACAGCGCATAATTTGAAAGATTGAGCATTTTTAACTCGTATGAAATGCAGCCTCGCCTTTTCATACTCGTTGGCAATAACAACCATTCCTTACTAGTTATGCAATACAGAGTGAATAACAAATTATAATTTTAGCTGGTGAAATTACAGCATAAATACAAGCAAAAAAGTTTATTACAATTTAATACACAATAAACTAAGAAATAAATTTACCAAGTTGCAGATATAAAATAATGCTTTAATGTTAAACGACAGTTTAAAATATAAGCAGCTAACAGCTAGAGATTATACTCGATACAAATTTGCATGTGTTAAGCGTTAAACTGAGTTAATATTGATTAATGTAGAAATTTATACAAAATAAATACCACTAAGATAACAAGACAGATGCGTACAATTATTCAAAATAGATTAAAATAAAGTCAGGCAATAATAACAACAATAATTTTCATGAAATTTCATTTATTAGTCAATTTAAATGTGCATTATTTATTTAGCAGTAACGCAATTTTTTTTAAAAATGAGCGTAAACTAAAACTAGGTTTTTGACTACATATTTGTTTCTCTAAAAAAACACGTCCTATAAAAACTACGAATAATTGTTTAAGTTATAAGCTGATAAACGAATAAATAATTAAACTTTTTAACATTGTTTATGAAATTATTTAAGATTATTAGAAAGTTTTGCTTTGTCAACTTTTTGTTATTTCTAATAAATTATCTAATTTTAAACTTGAACAAATTTTTTGTTGTATTCAAAAGTGGTAAATATAATTATCCGCAGTTTAAATGCTGTTTAATTACAAGTCTAATGGTTATAGTACAGGTCTGCTCTCTCGTGTTGAAACTACAAACGTACTTACAGTTGTTAATGTTAATCACAAACTTAAATTGAATTCAATTACTCAACACGGGACCGATGTACAAAAAATTACACACGTCAACCGGTTCTCTGCCAATTTAACTTCTACAATGTATACGAAAAAATAAAATTGTATTAACACTTAACAAAAGTTTTATTGAACACAGTAAATAAATTAGTAAATATTAGAGTTATTGCAATAGTTTTAATTATGACTTTTCTTTCAAATAATTTCATTAAAATTAATTTGTTCTATACATTATTATTTGTTTAAGTATATTTTAATTTGTGCACATTGAACTTTGTCTAAACATGTAATATACAAATTACAAGAATTCTTCGTTTAGGAAGGGCATGTAAAACTACTTTAATCTATTTTTGTAGCAACGTTTTTTGCTAAAAGCGAGCACTTCATTAGGCCGAAGAATATAATCAAGTGGATCAGTCCACCGACCAAGGACATAGGGAACTTTACAAATTGTGTTTACTAAATAATAAATAAAACATTAAACATAAAAGGGTTAATAATTAAAATTTGTTTAAATAACGCAGGACATAAACGTTCAAGAAACAATTGCCCCTCCTAAAGGAAGAATTCCAAATTGCAGTTATTTATTTTGCTTATTTTTTATGCACGGTGTTTATAAATTGACAAAAAACTACACCCTGCGTTCAATTCCAAATTGAAAATCTTAATGGTAAAATGTTGTATCATGCTTCATACGTCTTCACGAGGTTTTCGAAGTTCGGGTTTTTGGTCAATAAATAAGTGTTAGTTAATAGAGACAGTTGCCATTAAGAATAATAAAGGAATTTTTAATTATTAAGAAAAGCACATTTGACATTGTTGTAAAGCAAACTTTCCATTCTAATGAAATTTCAACAGATTTCAATCATAAGCATCATCTCCCAAATTTTGACATTTATGTATCCAATTCGAATTCCTTGTTTCATTTTTGTATAGAGATAAAGATTCTTTGCTTAGTACCCGATGATTAGCTTCAACATTAAATATACCCAGTAACAAGGCCGATAATTTAGTTTAACAAGAACTTGCTTCATCCATACCACGTTTCTAAAGTTCAGTTTCTCTATGATAACAACAACACAATGTGTTTTATAACAAAGCCTAAAATTCGATTCAAGAGGATGTCGACTTTCTATCGGGTATTCTCTGAAGCGATGATGCGTTTATCAGAGATGATGTATTTAATACTCATAATCTTTAATATTGGACAAACAAAAATCCGCATGAATCTATAAAATATACTCACCAAAAAAAGTTTTCTATTAAAGTTGGGCCAATGGGTACCTTAATCTATTGAAACAAGTTATTGACGAGATGCCATGGAACATACGCCGTAACATGATTTACATGTACGATGAACCTCCTGCTCACTTTGCTCGTAATGTTAGAGAGTAGTTGGATGAAAACTTTCAAATAGATGGTTTGGTCGCAGTGGTCTGGTACTGTAGCCTGTGAGAGCTCCCGATATCAATTCTCTTAATTTTTTTATTTCATTAAAGAGAAAGTGTATGTTCTTTAAAACGCTAACTAAGTTACAGAAAGAATTATTAGAAATTACATCAGCAAAACTCGAACGAGTAATCCAGACCATACCTCGAAAGTTGCGTAAAAAGATATGGATTTTAATTTGAATAATTTTGTAAGACTTATTGTCATGACCTACTATTCAGGTAAAATTTAAAAAATCCTGTTAGAAAATACATTTTAAATTAACAATGTTAATTGTATCTACAAAGGGATTATTCTGACAAGAAATAAATTAAAAAGCAAATCATATCTTCCGTAGTGTGTACAATTTAAAACGAGCTACGAATGACATGTAAAATGTTTTTGGAGATTGAAATAAATAAATAGCAACAGCCGGTATTACATTCGTATGCTAGTTTACAGTGTTGCCAAAGCATAATACAACCATTAAACATTCAAATTTTTGATTCAACATTGAACGAAGAATGTTGAAGCGTGTAGTTTTTTTGTCATTTTATACAAACCTTCTATATTATGGTTATCAAAACTTTTTTAAACCTATAAAAATATATGTTTTGTATAAGGCATTTGTTAACAATTTTAGTAAAACAATTTTAATAATATCTGTATTTATGTATGTATTTAATTAAACATACACTGCAGTCGGTAATACAGTTGTCAGTTCAATTTCTAGTTAACTTTAGTATGAGTGGATAGTTAACTGTTATTTAATTTATGTACTGCAACACAATACTTATAACCCCGATAGAGGTAATAGAACAACTAACTAGATTAAACAATTTCAAACTTTTAGTTTGAAATGTCAGTCGTTTAGTGAACCACATTCTGACATAATGTTGGTTTTAAACTGCATCTCACTGACAGAAGTCACAGAAAATTTTAAATTGCATCACATACAACACACAGCATCCTGGCGGAACAAGCACAAAACAGCTCCAAATTACAAGCTCCGTAATTAATTAACTTTAAGGATTTATTTATCACTTCTACCGTCGAATGTAAACTTTAGTCGACAACCGCAAATGACAAATTTAAGAAATTTTTAAACGTTGAAGCTATACTACATTCTGAAAACGTCAACTCTTCTAGACAATGTAAAACAGTAACTAACAACGTCTATTAATTGGAGAAACTCTCTATTTGGTTTTCGATTTGACCAAAATTCGTAGTGCCTCTGTGTAACTAAAAACATTTTGAGCACACACCTAAAAATTAAGTCAAACTTTAAACTGTCATCTGATAACTTACCAGTAATAGTAAATATTAGTACGCAAATAATTAATAACAGCTTGGAAAATAACTCAACAAAAAAACAACAAGAAAAAACTTAAACCTATCATAAAACACACTAAAAAACACAAGGGTTCAGAAACTTAAAAAATCAACAGGACAAGATAATTTATTTCGTCCGATCCTCTTACCAATTTTATCTAAAATATTTAAATTTTTTTTGCAAAAACTACTTTTCATTCTACAAACATACATTTAAAGGTCAATCAATGCATTGCGTTTCGAAGAAAATTCGGTCTGAAAATTGGCAGATACCGCTCAGCAATTGTTAGAAGCTTCTAGAAGTTTACAAACCTTGTACGACCAGCTCACAATAGAATTGAAACAATTTCTATTTGAAGAAAAGGGAGGTTCAAGTGATAAGAATGTTTTATAATAGGCGCCAGATTTCGTTTTGGAGAAACAGCTCCAGTTCGATCAGTACAAAAAGTTCGAACTTTGCATTAACATTTTTAAGGTCCATAAAGTTGAAGAAATGAAGAAGAAAACTAAATAGGGTTATTATCAAATTCGATTTGCTATCTTAGACTATTAACGTATAAATAGAATTAGAACCAACAACAAATAGGTAGCCACACAAGAGTAGTTTAGTTTAATTCAATATATAACGTTGGTTATAAGAACTCTGGAAGCAATTCACAATACAGTTGTGCAATAAATGTGCATGACGAGAAGATATAAATTCTTTTTCAAATAATTAAATTAACAATGTTAACTGTTTACATATTAGCATACAATAAAAATTTAAGTTAAACTACTAGTAATAGCAAACAAATCGTTGTGAAAATTACCGAATTTATAAGCAAACAAATTTCGTGAGGATCACCGTAACGATATCAAATGATAATCGAAATTTCACTTACCAAAATCCGGTGTTAAACTTAAAAATACCTTTTTTTTAATGGTTCACTTGTAGTTAAGCTAACGTTTCAAACTAGTGACGAAATCTACAACATAGCAAAACATAATATTTATAACAAAAAAAGACGTTCCTCGGATGCTGTTTGTGTGTGTGTAACTTTCTGAAACGTGATGTGAAACGGCCATGGCTTGTAGTAAAGAAGTCAAGCATTTGTACATCGTATAGGAGTTAGTTATTGGTTTGATGCTTCGCTTTTAAGAATACTTCCAAAATCAATCTGGATGTTTCTCGTCCACTAAATGTTTAGCTCTTATAGGTAAATGATCGTGACTCACATTTGAAGGTAACGGTGGTAATAAATTGAGTTTTTTTTACTCCAAAAAATAATAAAAAAAGCGTTAGTGTAATATGATTTGGCAGCACATTGCAGGTTTCGATGTGCTAATTATAAATTAATATTAAAAAGGCTCCAAAACGGATGAAAACTAGAATGGAGGGCACCGCTTAAATCTATCTAAAGCTGAAAGAGAACAAACGATAACGCACAGATTCTATCACAAATTTATTTTTATTTTATCACAGAAGAAGAGGTTAGAAAAGAGGAGCAAAGTAAATTTACACAGATGCGATCAATTGCTAGTACGTAGGTACAGATCACAGACAATAATTGTTGATGCAAGTCCCTTTTAGCTGAGCGACACGTCGTACATAAAATTAAATTTGTCAGACTAACTTTTGCATTCCAAGAAAAACAAATTTATATTAGCAAATATAATACAAATATGCATGATAATTAAGAGAATCTGGCACCGTTTAATAATATATTACACCCAGAAAAGTCTTATTGTTAATTGTAACAACAACCTAATATGTACGTAAGTCGTGCGTGCCAACAAATGACAACGCAGATAAAACAAAATTTATATAAGCAATACAATACCATTTTTTTAAGTATGCGCCTAACTAGCGACACCTTTCCCAGAATTTACGAAAATTTGCTGAAATAAACAATTACGTACCTATGGCATTATCTCAAATAATTTTGTTTTGATTTATACGATCTACGAGAAAGAAAAACAGATGCACCTAGTTTTCCCCA
The DNA here is from genome assembly GCA_035610365.1 of Aquatica leii. Classification (NCBI taxonomy): domain Eukaryota; kingdom Metazoa; phylum Arthropoda; class Insecta; order Coleoptera; family Lampyridae; genus Aquatica; species Aquatica leii. The sequence continues at coordinate 71,413,459 of CM069435.1, forward strand.
GAATAATACTGCTGTTTCCGTGAGTGAACTTTCTAATACAGTTATAAGTGTAGTAATTAATCGAAAGTTTTGATATCCTTAATCAAGGTAGGTTTAGGTTAAACAACCTTTTTAGTACGTCGTAGATTGTGACGTCATCATAAGAATTTTCCAATATAAACGAACAGGTGTCAATATCTCCAAATTATACAATTACGGAAAAATCAAATTAAGTCACAAAAATTAGAAATCAATTCTTAGTCCACAAACACTCACATAAGCAGCAAAAGTACTACCCATTTATAACGTGGATGAGTGTAAATATTTAGAATTGAAGGTCTCAACGAGCACGTACGTTAGATGATTGTCTACAAACCGTATTACAGTCACCGAAAAAATATAATTTTCTAACTTAGATAATTCCATCCTTCAAGAGAAACAACCAACACTCTGAATGTCGCAAAATGTAGGCGATCCGTGAAAAAACTACGAAAATCACACCGAAACACTTTTAACGTGACAAAAGCTCAAATTACGTTTACATTAGATAAAAACAATTGATTTTTCCTTTAACCCTTAAGTAGTTTAGCGGTGTCAATTTTGATTCTACGGAACTTCAATTTGTGATTACTCTACTTATATATAGGTGGCATAAACCGCACTTTCGTGTATTCTCTGGTTATTTAGGTATCTACTTAAGTACAGAGTTTGATTTTTTTCAGTTGTGTTTTTGCAGCGCTTTTGGCAACTTATGATCAGTTTTGACCCTGCCATACTGTGAGTGTAACAAAAAGTGTAGATAGTGTATAAGTTTTAAAATGGCTGGTGTAAGCCAAAGCAGAGACATTTTGACACAGAATGAACTTAATGCGATTGTTCAAGATATAATTGACAATGGATTAAGTGATGGGCAGTGAGTTCTCCGATGATCTTAGCAAACATAGCGACCACGATACCAATTCAGACGTAGAGATTGGTGATACATCTGACGATGAGAGTGGCGATGAATTAAACCAAGTCGACGACGGTAACGGAAACAAAACGTATTTCAACGGAAAAAACAAATTCAAATGGGCAACAACACCTCTTGCGCCCAGTAAAACACGTGCTAGCAACATTGTGACCCATTTGCCAAGTGTTAGAGGCAAAACGCGTCTCACCAAACCATCCACACCAGTGCAATCGTGGAAATGTCTAATTGATGAAGGCATACTGAATATTCTCTCAGAACATACGAATGCACAAATTTATATAATTTTCATAGTCTTTCTTGTCAGTTTACTAAGCATACTGAGATGATTGAAATTAAAGCATTTTTAGGACTTCTATATTTAGCGGGAGTTTCAAGTCCAATCATGAAGATCTAAAATCTTTATTTTCTACAAACGGAACAGGACGAGATATTTTTCGATCAAATATGTTTCTGCAACGTTTCAATTTTTTACTTTGTGCCCTACGATTTAACGAAAAAACAACCAGCTATATCAGAAATATACAATCTCTTTATTATCAATTGTTAATTTAATTATAGTTGTGGTGATTACCTAACTATCGACGAAATGCTAATAGCAGTTCGAGGCAGATGCAGCTTCAGAATGTATCTAAAAGACAAGCCAGTTAAATATGGCATTAAGATGCAATGTTTGTGTGATGCTGGGACGCATTACTTATTCAATGGTTTCATCTACAAGAGTAAAAATACGCACATAATCAATCCCAGAAAACTGGCTGTTCCCACATTGGGTGTGCTTGCTCTTATTCCGCTAGTAGCAAATTTGAACAGAAATATTACTGCGGACAATTGGTACACGTCGTTGCAGCTAGTTACCAAACTACAAAAACATAAACTCACATTCGTTGGCACTATGAGAAAAAACAAGCGTGAACTTTCACCCTCGTTTTTGCCAAAGACGAGCTGAGAAGTTGTCTATTTTTGGTTTTACTAAAGATTTCACTCTTACATTTGGGACATATCCCAAAGAAAAATCGTGCCGTCATACTCTTGTCTTCCATGCACCACACTGACACCGTTTATGATAATGGCAAGCCGAAATTATACATTTTTATAATTTGACAAAAGGCGGTGTGGATTCTCTCGAGCAAAAGTGTTGGAACTATAAGGTTGGAAGACAAACAAGACGTTGGCTTCAGGTCATCTGGTTTCGAATTATGAATATAGTAGGAGTAAATTCTACCATAATTTTCAACAATATTACCCAAAACAAAACTATGGAAAGAAGAGAGATTCTGATCACCTTAGGACGTGATCTTATTGAAGAGCAGCTGATGCGTCAAGTTTATGAAAAATCTATACCTAGAGAACTACGTACTGTCATTTGTAGGATGGCTAATATAACAGAACCAGTCAGAGAGTCTCAACCTCCTGAACCTAGGGGAGTACGTGGAGTTAAAAAGGGAAGATGTTTTATCTATCCATATACCCAAAAAAAAAGTCTTTCGTGTAGTATCAATCGAAACATTGAGTTAGAAAAATAATTTGTTTCCAAGTTATTGCTGATTTTATGAGTTACTCTTAATTTTCTAGATTTTTTTTCTTCATGTGATTTTTCTCTGGATATGTATCTCGACCAGCGACTTACATGGGGCACTCATATCTTTACCAAACGCAAGTTCTCATTCTACAAAATGTACTAGTTTCTATAACGTAACTCCTTGTCTCTAAAAAACAAAAATTTATTATACAAAGTAATTCTAAAACTATTGTAAGCCTATGAAATTTAGCTATGCTAGTAAATCAAATATTCTCTAACTACAAAGATTCTAATCAGCATTGCTTTGTTCGTTAATGCTTTGTAGTTTGTCTCAAGCACAATCGTAGCATTCAACAGAAAAAGCTGCTACCGCTACCCCTAAGCACTACCTCAAAAAAGTTGGTAGCGATATGTGATCTGCTGAAACGTAAGTTATAGTTGCGCTACCAACACCTGTCAAAATGCAAAAAAAATTAAAAAAAAAACAACTACCGGTCTTTTAAATAATAGTATGTTAACGTTTTAGTTAAGTTAGTGCAAGAAACGCCTTTTATTTCACAAAATGAAAATTATTGTGAATATAGGTACCATCTCACTTTGTATAAAAGACTTATTTAAAGAACATTTCGGTATGTTAGAAGCTACATATATAATTACGTCTTCTTAATAAGCCAGATTTTTTAAATTTCACAGTTTTCCACTCCCTCAATACGAACATGCGTTTGCTCCGCTGGATTCCTAACATAAATAATACGCTACTTTAAATGGCGACGCTCCCTGATGTCATTCAATGAGATGTTGATGTAACGGTTGGTAGCATCTCGTTTCAGCAGAATTTTACTCAACTGTTCCACAACTGTTGGGTCTGCCGAACGCGACCATTAGTACCTACCGATTAAAATAGTGAAAAATAAAATTTAAATTTTTAATGCCAAAAACAAAGCTAGCTTTCAAGAAAAAAACAATTGTTAAAACTAAAATTCTCATATTTTTTCTAATTTTTTTAGTCTGTTAGAAAAAATACAGTAGTCATTAGTGCCGTATCACACTATTTGTTTTAGTACTGAATCAGTATTTTCACATTGAAAAATTAAATCGGTTGCAAACACAAATGGAAAATCCCAAAATTTTCAATCCATATTTCAATAAAAGTTTTCAATACTGAATTCAGTACTAAGAATATAATAGTTTTATCTGATTTTAAAATGTTTATTATTGAATTACAAACGTTAAGAATTTTATGTTTTTACCTTACTTTAACATTACAAAATAAATATTATTTATATATGCTGAAATGCAGTGTTTGTTTTTATTTTTCTAAGATAATATTTATAACGCTGCTATGAAGTTTGAGCAAAATATGCTATTATAAAATTTTATTTTTATTAAGTTTACTTACATTTGCTTTAGGTAATTAAAAAAAATTAATTTGATTATTGATACTTAATTTAGTGTTTAAGATCTCTGTGGTAGTACAAAAAGAATGTATCTGTTTTCTTGTGGCTTTTGCAGATGTCGCCAATGCATATTAAAATATAATTAGTATGTGACTGTTGTGACTTAGTAAAATAAAAAGTTCCTATTACATTGTAAAATTAAAACTACAATACTTAGATACAAACATAAAGTCTTAATTAAAACGGAAAAACTACAACACGTAGCCAAATGTAACAACGTCATTATAAAATATAGGTTCACGTAAGTTAAACAATTAATTTTGTAATCTCATAAGGTACATATGTAATTATGTGTAAATAAATTAAATTTGTGATTTTAGTTAACAGTACTAATGCATCCAAATTTTTATTTGAATAAATTTAAATAAATGGCTGTTTAAAATAGTATGATATGAATTGGTATACGATGCAACGTAAGTATATTATAAGCCCAGTTTATTTAACCTGTTTTTGAATTTATTTTTTTTATTATATACATTGCTGTCAAAATCAGAGACTTGTTATAAACCTTACAAATTCAAATTGATCAAGTGTATTTTAAAAATTTTATAAGATAAATAACATCATTAACAACTGCCACAAAAAATTATTGTCTATAATAATCTAATAATATCGTAATATATTGTACAAACCTTATAAGTATTAGAAGATTAATTTCAGATTAATCTTTTACACAAGACTTAAGAAAAAACTTATATGATCTATATTACATTTAGCAGTTCTACCAAAAATGTATATAAACATTTATCAAAAATAAAATGAAGTTTTTAATCAATTATGTAACTTTTTTATAAACAAAAAATTGTTGCGTTGTTTAATAAGATAATCTATAGTAAATTTCGTTATATACTAAAATTCTGTTTAACAATTTGCTTTAAAAAAAAAAGATTAAAACAAACACAAACTTTAAAATAAAAAATGTATTGTTATATTTAGAAAAATACAAAACAAAACTGCATTTATTTTATCACAAACAGTTCTTAAACACGCTTTTTGCTACGACGAAGATACGAGCTTATAACGGACACTCTTAAAAATTTTCTTTAAAATTGCTCTTAAAGTATTCAATGTTATTTTATAATTTTTAATATAATAGTACGTTCAATAACTTGTAGCCCCCAACAACAAAAAAAAGATGAAGCGGGTGGGGCCAGTTTAACGTAAAGCTGCTCCTCCCTCCCAAAAAAAAATTATTGCGTACAAAAAAACGAGCTAATGTCAGGCAGAAATTTGTTGCTAATTAACACAGTAATGCTATTTTTTTTAAACCTGTTACGATAAAGACAATAATATTTTTGAACAGCGTAAACTTTCAACTAAAAAAAAGTACTGTTGATCAATATCGATAAAATAAACGGTTTACAAAAACAAAATATTTTTGTTCAATATGGTTTTTTGCATTGGTTGTTATCTTCGTAAAATTTATTTTTTGTTGCTATGGTTTTTTTTTACATGTGTCGATTTAAACAATGATATTTATTCCAGTGTCCGTAGAAAATCAATGTCAGTGACAAAGTTTATTAAAATGTTTGTTCTTTTTCTTATTTTGCTTCGTGGTTAGTTAATTACAAATTGAGTTTACGTTTGGTCAATATGCCGATATGCATATAATGTATGGGCTTGCATTATGTATTGTTTTAGAAACCAAAAAGCTTTATAAAGAGAGATTTCTAAATAAAAAAAGAATCGTCGTTTGAAAAAGAAACAGGTAAAAACTACGATGTTTTATTTTTTACTTGGATTTATCAATTGATAGAGATTGAATGTAGAATGAACAATTTTTTAATAAAATTTGACAAAACTAGCTACACTTGTGAAAAACAACATCTTAAGTGCTATAGAAACAAATTTTTTTACAACAAATGTTCGAACATCGGAGGACCAGTTTGATTGCCCAAAATCATCGATCTTTAGAATCCTTAAGGAGCAACAGTTGCACCCGTACCATCTACAAAAAGTCCATACGCATCTTTGGAAACATATTCCGCATTAAACGCAAGTTTTAAATCGGCACAGATACGATCTAAATTTTATTGGTTCAGTTCAGAACGCCAGCCTAAATACGGCATTATAAACTTCCATAATTTGCATTCATGAGCAGAGAAAAATCTTTATGCTACTATTATAACAACAATTTGAACGTGTTGGTCGTAATAATCAAGCAACATTTGATCTGGCCATTTTCAATGCCAACAAGGTTAACTGCATAATTTTCTTTTGAATTTCTTAAAAATAATTGGTTCAAAATCGCATCGGTACGAGGAAGTGGAAACGCATCTTTTCTTGTGACACTATTCAATTTTCAAGCATTGTAAGATAACCTGAGATCACCAGTTATCTTTTTATCAAGCAACACCAGGCTACTCTATAGGCTATAGGATGGACAAATAACACTTAGATTCAACATATTATCAACTTCTTTATGAAGATGTTTTTGCATAGCCGGAGACAAAAGATATTGACGTTGTTTAATAGGGGAAGCATCAACTGTATCAATATTGTGTTCTATACTTGAGTGCGACCTAATTTTTTAGAGATTAAATCGGAAAATTTTGACATAGTATTTTCTATCTTTAAAATCCACAGTAATTTGAAATATAGATCCAAAATCCATTTCTACAATAATTGATTGTTTTATCGAAATAACTAATAAACATTTCACATAACGGGTTACTCCATTTAATGTAAGCGAAAGCAAAACTTTACCATTACATGATAGAACAACACCATCAGCTGTAGTTACTTTTGTCAAATTAGAATTACTTACAGATGAAACATTGTCAAGCGAATTACATAAACTAACGCAAGCTAAATCTGGTTCTAGCAAAAGTGAACGTTTCTGAGCCGATGGATGGTATTTATCAATGCGTCACTTCACATCTTGAACTTCACGGCATAATTCTTTCAAACGATGCAAACTAACAACATTATGTAAACTTACACGTTCGAAATAAGGATCTATATAAGTTTCTTAAAATTTGATTAATCATTTCGGATCTTCAATTGACATAATGTAAAAAAACATTCTCATGTGGATCTTGTGTTCTATTTCAAATTTTATTTAATAAATTATATTCGTAATTTGACGGAAGAAAATCACTTTTAAGACACTTAACTAAATCAAACCTAATTGCTTACCTTTTATTTAATGCTACGATACCTCAACACACCATTATTAAAAAATAAGTTAACAGAAGTAAATAAATCATGTTCCAAAACAGGTCACGATTCACAATAAACTTCATTTTTTTTCCAAAAATGACATAACACTTTTCTTTTTTTCTGGTACTAACCTAACCATAGATTGTTGTGCATGCAAATCGTTCAGAAGCATAACAGACATATTAAGCTTACTTAAATTGTTTTTAATTTAAGGCTTGGAATGTTCAAAAAAAAAGACCTTGCAAAATGAACAACTGGGTATAAAATCATTTTTTTGTGAAGTTTGTACTTTATTAGAAGGCTTAAACAGATTAATTTTATTTTCCAAAAGCAAAAGACGAGAACTAGCATGAGTGCACATTAAAGAAGTGACATTTTCAGAATTAAGTCACAAAGTTTAGTTAAAGATTCTTAAATTTGATAAATATTTATTTCAAAATTACCATATAGTTAAACAAGCGAAACAGAATGTCTATTACGTTTCTTATGTAATTGTCTACGCAATTAAGCTATACGTAACATTTAAGAATCCTGCAGTTGTATACCAAGACACAAAAGTTAGAATACAATTCTATTACTCTTCAAATGATTTGGCTTTATTTACAGAACATAAAATATTAAAACAAATATTGGAATCATACTCAAAAAACAATCAAAAACCACAAACCTAATAGTAGCACAAGTTAGAAATCGAAATCAAAATCAATCATATCAAACGTAATATATCAAATCGTATCGTAAACTTGAATTGAATCGTATTTTACCTTGATACAAACAAGTGATAAATAAACCTTACATAACATATTAACAAAATTACAATACACACAACAAAATAAAAAACATAAACGAATCATAACAGATAAACCACGTTGGGCGTTATTTATGTAAATTTAACATAGTAAATCAAATAATGCAACTAGCTTATATAAATTTATTTATATACAAGAACACAAAAATATAAAACATATAATTAATAAAACAATAAAACAAATTTACAAATTATATTAGAGTCAAAGGTATTCTATCGTACACTTAAATTTACAATTTTAATTTGAAAACTCGCAAACTTACAATTTGGATGCCACAATATTTTTTATATTGAGAAGGGTTAAATATTGATACCCAAAAAAAATAAATCTTAAAAATACTAATTACAAGTTATTTACATACGTGTCATTAATGATTGGTTATCACTTGTTCCATTTTATTACCTCGGGCGTTGTCCTTACGTAACAATAACGCAATGATATAAAATCTTTGGAATAATTAATTTATTAGTTTTGCGCAATAATTTGATTCATTCTTATTACCTTAGATCGAACCATAACTCGGTAAATCGTAAAGGAAATGTACGCATCATAAGTTTTCCAGAATCATAATGCACAGAATAATAGCATTATATCAAAGGTATCAAACAAATTGTTGCTCGTATAAAAATGTGTTGTAACAGAAAAACTAAAACGCAAATTCCAAAAGTTTACCATGCGTAAAGAACAAAGAAAATACTTACCCCTAACTAATTACGCGTTTTATATAATAACAACAATCGCATAATGACAAATGACAACGAAAAGCAGAATGTTATAGTATAACGACGAAAGTAGAATCCACAGTTAAAATTTAACATGTGGACATTTTTTGCATTTGTATGCGGGAACGTCCGCTTCTTTCGACAAGTGCAACGGAAGATGTCATAAAACAATAGCTGCCAATTACGCATGAGTAATGTGCATCAATGATTGCGCACGCAATGAATCTAAAATTAAAAAATGTACACGTTACAATTGATGGAATAATGGGAAAAGAAAATTATTTAAAAATTTTGCAAGAAAATGCTTTATCATCGAGGTTGCGTTTAAGCAAATTTAATTTTACTTTCGTGCTAGATAATGACTCCAAGCATACAGCGGTAGTGTACAGAAAGTATAAAAATTATGAAGTAACTTCCCCAGAGCCTCGACTTAAATCCGATCGAGTTGTTATAGGATGAGCTGAACAGCAGAATTCGAAAAGTGTGTAAAGATCATCTGTGGAACATTTTAGAAAGTGAATAGACAAATAAACTTATTATTCTTGTTAACTTATTCGGTTTTATTAAAACTTATTCAAAGATTGCTTAGAGTAGTGCATGCAGTTATAAACGCCAAAGATAGTTTCTTTGATAAAAATTAATTAATTTTTTTACATTGATAAATAAACAAAAAATATTTTTTGTGTCATTTTTAATGCTTTTTTTTGTAAATATAAAAAAATAATTATTCTTAGTTTTGTTTGATTTCATGTCCGAACTTCCGTGAGGGGTAGGTACATGTTTAAACTGCAAAGTTTCTACATAAGAGTATGTCAACACTTTGAAAGACCAGTAGGTTTTTCTAAGAAAACAAGTCACACATATAATTAAACATTAATGCCAAAGTTAAGGAATAAAGTACTAAAACTAAAATAACTCGATGATTATCTTATGTGTGTACGATGCTGTTATAACACGACCCAAGCAACACATTGGTATAAAAAACGTCTAAATGTCCGGCTAATAGACGTTTATTAGACATTAAAACGTTTTTAAACGCGTTATTAACGTTTATTAGACGGACATTTAGACGTTTTTTGTACCAATGTGTTGTTTGGGGAGAAAACATCATTTTTATAAAAATATAATCATTCTCATGCATATATTATTAGATTTATATTATACATGTAATACAGCTGATTGTTGTTTTGCTTATAACAATTTGCGTTACTTCTATAAAAACGTTTATTACTTTTAAAATGATGTCATATTTTTGTAACTGATATAACTTAAAAAAAATGAAAACATTTAGAATTTATAAATAGTTAGTTAAAGCTTATATGAGAGTTCAACATACTTTATAAAAAAGTAATTTTAACGCTTATACTTTTATCGTGCACGTTAAAATTTAAATGAATTCTACGTTAAATTACTGCAAAAATTTGAAATACTAATTACGTTCTTCTTTATTTTGTCGGTTTCTAGTTTAAACAAAACAACAAATTAATTGCAACAACTTTATGATTTTAATTTCTTCTATTTTAAAAAGCTTTAGTTTTATCTTATGTCAAAACTACATGTTTTGTTTGATATAAAGTCTAATCGAACGCCTAACGCAATATTTGCCATTTATCATTTAAATTACGTAATTACATTTCAAATTTTTCTAACGATTAAACCGTAATATGTCTAATGCTTTCTTTATCGTTTTCCTTCCTTCAGCTGAGTGCATTCCACCATTAGCAAGAAAAGACGTAATAAATAGAAAATGGTTTTATGGTAAAGAACATTTACGGAAACTAGGTTAAAGTACTGACAGACGCGATTACCTTTAAAAACTGAATCGTTGTCTATTAACTTTAACAATATTTTCAATGCTAGAATAACTAAACGTGTCACATTTAACTAATTTAGTTGTTTAAGCGCTTGTTTTAGAAAATGAGCTTTTTATATTTCTTCTAAGTAACGTGCATTTCTAAGCTTGTAATTATTTTTATTGCAGTTTTTTCATTTGCAACAAGTTTCTTGAAAGCGTATTTGAAAGTTTTATTCAGAACGGAAATTAACTTATAATCTTAACTTCTTCGAAACAAACGGAATAACGTTGCTTTTTGTTTAAAAAAAAAACACACGGATAATATCGTACTTTAATTAACCAAACGATAATGTTTAAAATTAGTAAGTTTTATTAAACGTGTTTGTACTATTTGTGTAACCTTTTAGTTAATTAGTTCCTACTGGTATTTTTAAAGTAGTAAGGATTATATTGATTTTTTTAATAGTAGTTGCTTCTTTATAATAAACATTATTTTATTTAGTAACCATGTTAGATTTCGCTTGCTTAATATCTGTAAATATTATTTGTTAATTGCTAAGTCATGTAAACTCATGTTTGAATTATGTACGCCGTAATTCCGCAATTTTAATATATTTCAGCCTCACGTGGCAATTTTTAACAAATTTTATTTTTTATCTCTTTTCCAGCTTGTTTTAGACTGGCAAGTGGAAGAAGCTAAAAACTTTTTTTTTTGTTAACGGGTTAAATTAATAATCTTAATGAATTAATTGTCGGTTTAAATAACGTATATGACGGTATTAATTAGTTTTCCTATTGTTAAATTCTAATACTATAGGTAAATCCATGTGTTTCCTTAAGGCGACGTTTTGTGGAAATCGAATGTCCACTACATCAGGCCAACTGTATTTATTAGAAAAAAACTACATAGTAGAAAAGGCAGTGACAATAGTAAAAATATTAAACTATTATAACTTTTTTTATAAATAAACATTACTAAATAGCAAATGGACAGTAACTTACAGAAAACAAGAAGCAAGTAGCGTGGTCCGTCAAACAACGTCATCATAAATACCTATAAATAACGAAAAAGACACTTAATGTAAATTACACAATAAATTAAACTAACATAAACTAACATTATAAATGACGTAATGTCGTTAAAATTATTAAAAACATTATTATTCCATCTAATTACATTATAGTTTCCTTTGATGTTACATCATTATTTACTAACATCGCAAAAGAGCTTGTGTTGTAATTAATACAGAAATATTGGAGAAATCTTTAAAGTTATGCTACTATTGAATTGTCAGATTTTATTGACATTGTCAAATTTTTTTTTGACTTTAGTTATTTATATATAAAGGTCAAATTTATTTACAAAAATTTGGCACTGCAATAGGTACTCGGTATCCCCAGTTATAGCAAGTTCAGTTATGCACGACTTACTTGATTTTGTACTAAGTAAACTTCCTCTTCAACCCATATTTTGATTATGTTATGTACACGGAGAGAAATATTATACTGAATTTAATCATTACGATTTCATATTTAAAGCATTTGTTTTTTTTCTAAATTGATCCACGTTCAAATAACATTCAACGTAAATGTACTAAAATTTAAACTAAATCTCTTATTGCAATGCAATTACAGCGACAATCTAATAAAATAGAAGTTTAATTCAAGCGTACATCGGCTTGACTCAAAACCAACAGCCTTTTGCATGATACATATCAATTCCGCATAACCTTTTTTTTCGTGTAGATGATGTCATCACCTGTATTCCTAAACATGAAGTTATGAACACTACCTTAAAATAGCTACATACAATAAAAATACTATATATAACATGATTTATTCCAAATATAAAATTGCTTGTATAATTGCAATAAATGCTGGATTGGTCAAACAAAACAAAAAACTGTCAATCACATTAAGAATCACTAATATGATTGTAATCATAAAAATGAAGAATCAGCTCTTGGCCTCCACCATATTAATATGGATCATAATTTTGATTTTACTAATCCTACGATACTAGATGTGGAACCAAAATTTAAGAAAAAATTAATCGATGAGAATATTCATTACAAAATATAAAAACAATGTGAGTTTTAACACTGATACCAATAATCTTAGTAAAGTGTATAATAATGTAATTACCTATATTATTCGAACGTATATCCCATTGTTTTCAATTGAAATCGCATTTAAAATTTAATAATGTTACATTTTATATCACTTTTAAATAGCGAAACTTGTTACAATTATGTGATTCTCATATGGTACATTGTTTCACTTCTGTTTCGTAGTTCATTAATAAGTTTCAACTTGCAGTAACGCTTAGGTTATTAGAATTCTTGCTCATGCGCCGTCTTTATACAGAATTTCTGAACTAAAAAAACATCGAAAATAACGAATTTGAATTGATAAATCAATTTAAAGTAAAAAAAATGTTTTTTACAGCGGGTTATAGTAACAGATTATTAACAAAATGTCTTAATTTTTGGATACCTTTTTTGGATCAAAATTTGATAAACCACAACTTAACGCATCAATTGATTCTACTAACTTAATTAATACTTTCTTATTTCCATATTTTCTTAATTACATCAATTAAAAATTCTTGTATTTTAGAGCAGACTTTATTGCCAGTTTAGCAAACAAATCTTTAGACATAAAAGTTTCACCGCAAAACATATTAATGATTTTTTTAGGGTAAATAGTGAATATATTTATTTAATACAATTTACAAGCTAAATTTAATTTATACTGCCTGACGAAGAATTTATCTCAAGTTCGAAAGCTTGCTTGTAAATTGTATTAAATAAATATATACACCATTTACCCTAAAAATATAGTTAATAAGTCTTTAGCAAATTCACAAATATTAAAATTTTTCAAATATTTATTAAAAGCAGCATTCAAAGCAATTTCACTGTAGCAAATATTCAAACTGCTTAGTACAAAGCATAATTGCTAAACCTTTACGTCAATTTTCAAATACATTCAAGCCACATTTTAACTTTATAAACGTATATGCTAATAAAATATATTTCAAAACTTCTATTTTTATTATTTGATCTAAAAATTAGATGATAATTAAGGACTTGAAATTGAACGTAAGCAAAAGAGAAATCAAGACGTTTTTTCAATACGAAACATCGTCAATTTTCTCAAAACTCAAACTAAAGGTTTACAATATTAAAATGCATAGACTTCAAAATTATTCAAGATGATTCGAGGTAATTACCGGAATGTTTTCAAAGCCAACCTAAGAATATAGAAAGCATACGAAAGAAGTTGGAACCAGTATAAATAATCCAGTGAAAATAAATAATACTGTAGCTATACAAAAAGTGCAACTTATCACAGACAGCATTTGTAAATATAGAATTATAGCCATATATAAATGTTGTTTTTCTTAAATACCGTTACATTTTATTAGTGTTAGTTAAACGTAGTTATATTTACCATATCTAAATTAAATCGTGTAAATAACACCAGCATAAATGTTTTTTATAGATTTAACCAAAGTGTTAGACTGAAGGGTAAGAGTTAATTTATATTTTTACGACGCAATTTAACTTTATCGAATAATTTTAGCGACTTGGGCTACCGCCACATAAAATGGTACATGTCTATTAAATACATCTTTCAAGAATCGATAACTTGAAGCACGTACTAAGGTAGATATTGTCGTTAAAGTACTATGTGTGGTGGTATATTAAACTTCGAGACACGCCTACGATATGAATAGTGAAAGTCATTCGGAAGCTTGACGCATTCAGTTACAACGATTTATTGCTTGACTTATATTTAATTATTTATTTCTTTACACTTTTAGCAATTTTAGAAGTTGTTGCTGGCATGCTATTAGCTAATTGGATATGTCTGGACAAACGTGAGCTTTGTTATTCTCCATTAATTTGTATTGGCGTCTTATGTAAAATAAGTATGACGTAGGTATATGTTATCACGACTAATAAAAATACAAACTTGTTTGTACAATTACGAGTTGAAATTATTATAAGTGCGATTTGCTTCTAATTGCAAAATGACTAGATTCGCATTGAATCACAGTTTTATTCTTCGCTAACTTATTAATTTATGTTGTCATACTGTACTACGATAATTATATGTACAAAATGTTGCGTGTCCTCAGGGGTCGGCATCAATTCTGCATCGCTTTTTTTAACCCTTTTTTTATTGATTTTTCTTCTTATGTTCATTAATGAGTTTGACTTACTCAAAAATTTTTTAAGCTTCTTTTGTATTGTTGCAGGACCTGGCTTCGTACGTTGGCTTTTGTGCTTTGATTTTTTTTATTAACTCAACTACGTCGGTTAAACTTTTCTTTTTATTAGATTATTAATGATAGCTTATGCAATACAATACCATCGCTACTATTTGTACTTTCTTTAGTTATCGACTTACTTTTATTTTGATTGGATTTCTAGTTAGCAGATTTCTGCTTGCTATTTAAATTAATTTGCTGTTTTAGGTTTTATTGTGTTAGCTATGTATTCTTCAAACAAAAAACCCCCACTTCTTACTTCTTTAGATTCAGATTCAGAAATAAGCTTTGCGAGATAGAACGTGTCTTTTTAGAAGGATGTTGCTACGCTGTTAAAATTGGAATTTCCTTTTGTAGATTATGACGATCGCTTAATGGAGACAATTCGTAAACGTATGATGGGAATTAACAAATTCATCGGGTTGCACGTTACCACCATGCGGTACCTCTTTTTACAACTATTAGTCTCTAACCAAATACAACTTAAGATTGTGCGTCGTAATCTCAATGCTTTGCGTTAATACCGATATCTACGTTTGCCAAATTAGTGACGTATGAAAGACAGCTTGGTCAATTTAAAGCTTCTATAGACGAATCTACAATTTCTTAAGCTACTCTTTTTGGGACATCTTTGGTTAACGCCAGTGAACATCATGATCGTCAGTCGTTGTCCAATCTCATTCTAATACTCGTGTTTGTTGTAATTCTCAGTAATAAACTTATACGTTTGATTTATTTCTAAAGACCAATAGTATAACACGTTAGTGGGTAAAGTGTCTGCGTCTCCTCGTTGGTTTTCTCGTTGGTTAGTAGCGCAAGGTTTTCATTGCCAACAGGTACACAAGTTTCTTCGGAGCATAAGCAGCTTTGGAAGGTGGTAGTTCCGAACAATCAACATAAACCAATTATTCACAATCGTCACATTCACTCTATTTCTGGTGATCGTAGTATTACCAAGACGTTTTAGATCATAGTTTTCAAATACTTAACACATTACATCTTAAAAATTGGAATTTATAGAAACTGATGATGTTATTCTTTTTTCATCTATTTATTCTCTTTTACATAAATAACGTATTTTAGGTTTTTCTTTAACTATTCATACAATTTCTCTCTTGACGAACATAATTTTAATAAGGAATTTAAAATCATTTATTATTTAACAAATACTAATGGTTATCTGCTATATTTTATACAAAGAGTACAACGTAAAATTGACTTCTCTAGAGAAATTATAAACCGGACAAGTCTAACTTATAATACCAATGAACTTAAAATTTATTTTTCTCTTCTATACATAGGAATTGCTTCATTTAAATATAAAAATTTGTTTAAAAGTTATAATACGAATATTTTATTTTCATTTAAAAATAATATAAACTCTTCATTAGTTAATACAAAATATAGACATTCTTAAAAAATCAGAAGTTTAAAATGTAGTGATTCCAATTCTTTTCATATAAGTCAAACTGAATATAAATTTTGTACTACATTTTTGGAACATTATTGATGCATTAAAAATAATAATATATTTAACCACCTATCTAAATTTTTGTTTGCTAATCACATTTTAAACTTTAATCATTATTTCGATTTAAATAAAGATTATAAATTTTTTCACATTTGTAATAAATGAATGCAACTATTTTTTTTAATGAAAGTAATTGTTAAAGAACGTAAGATTTATTCAAATAAACTACTAAGTGAAGTCATTAATAATAATAAACAATTTGTTTTTTTCAAATAAACATATTTTTTCACTTAATTTTTCCTTTTATTTTATAAATTATTACTTTTGTCTTATTTATTTATAATTACTTATTTATAATTGTCAATCTTATGTCAATTTATTTTTATGTAATTTTTGACCTTTATTTATTTTATTTAAATCAATTTGTAAGTTTACTAATTTATAAATTTTTAAGTTCGATTGAACTTATTATATTTTAGAAGCCTGAAGAAAACATAAAATGTCGAAACAACTAATAATATATTATGGGGAAGACTTTGTAAAATTTTTTAAAATACAATTTTTGTACACTGTTTTTTAGCTGTTTTATTTTTACTAGTGGGAACTTTACTAATAACGTATAACATAAAGTGCAGAGTAGTATTTGAAAATCAGAAAAAAGATTACAATTTTTTTTTAAATAAAATTGTCTCACTTTTTTATGGACTATTAGTAAATTAAAGAGAGGTAGAAACATCACACAACTGCAGGTTGCATAAAAATATTATATGTGCCGTAGTGGTTTTGCATTGCTTGTCTATTCTAGTTAATTTAAATACATTTTAATTTTCGTCACAGAAGAGCTCTTCACGTGGTTAAGATTATTTTAGAAAAAACACAAAAAAGTAATTTTATAAGTAGTGTTGTCTAACAACACTTTTAGACAAAAATCATTATACTGCCTAGAATCTCAAATGTCAATTAATAGAAAAAATGATTTGGTCTAAAACTTACAGTAACAAAAATTCCAGATTTACTTAAGATGTTTCAGAAGTATGTAATAAACAATAGTTTAGATTTGGAAAGTGCATTTGGTATATGTATGTACTGATAAAGCTCCATTAATGTCATTACAAACGCTTACTTGCAGCAAAAAACACTCATGTATATGTTATTGTACAAATATTGTTTGACAAATACGTTGACATGAAATTCTAAACCTTTAAGTGAACCGTGGAATAATTCGGTTTGAAAACTGGTCTAAAGTATCGCTTGCAAAACAACTTGAGCATGACAATTAAAACATCTAATACAAGATATAATCTTTAAAACAAGATATATGTACAAGTTGTCAGTTTTTTTAATTTTCAATTACAATTTTTGGTTTCTCATATGCCAAAAGAATAATGTTATCTACAGTTAACAATAAATTGTTACTTTTTAGCATCCGAAAATGATTTAAAATAACTGAATTTTGACTAAAATTAATGATTATTTATAAACAATTTTAAAGTTAGTTGTTTACATTTTAAGAGTATTAAAACGATTTTACGCTTCTAATTGAATGCAGAATATTTACTGTAAAAGTTTATATATTTAACCTATATTTACCGTGAATCTGTAACTCGCATTAGTAGGATTAATTCTGTTAAATTTCACGATTATGTTTCTATGAAATGAACGGCATTTGATTATATAATTAAGATGTATTAAATTTTGTTTAACTGCAAATTTAGCTTAATTCATTGAGTTTCAAAAGCATCAAATTCTAGAATGTATTAATTAATTATGTTAAATTTAATTTAACGTTAATCACTTAAAAATCTCTAAAAAATATTTTTGTTTGGAAATGTATTTTATTAATTATAAAGTTAATTTAAAATACAAATTGTTTCATGTTATCACTTGAATCTACAAAAATGACTAAACTTATATACAAACTATAAATACTGTTAATCAATTAATTCATTATATTAAAACAAAATTTTTATGAGTTTGAAGAATTGATATTGCACTAGTTAATGGTTACTTATTACATAGTATTTAGCTTTGCTTTTAGTAACCCTGAGGAACTGATCTGAACTGAAAGTTTTGTGTGCAATCAGAAAAGGCTAAATTACAATTTAAAAGTTAGCTAACTTATTTTGTTTTTAATAAATACCACTAGTAATACTTAACGAAATATAAAAATCTGTTCACCTACTTGTTGAAACAAATAACGCCGATGGTGTAAAAAATTAACTTTAAACTGTTAACTACAAACAATATCTTCAAAATATTTTTAGAGTAACTATTCAAATCAGGTTTACATAACAGCATGTGTTGAAGCAAAGACAATTTATTGCTAAGAATTAGGCAATTGCGAATATGTGAATCTACAGTCCGTTTAATTTTTTGAGTTAAAGCAATCAACAGCTTGTATAGAAATTTTGTGAAAATAGATTTCTAAAAAGTACAAATACAAAAAAACCAATTGCTATATTTAGTTACCGAAATTTATATTTAATAACATTTGTGTTAATCATGAACATAATTACATTCTATAATTATTTCTTAATACAATAACATAAATATTGTTTTATTTATTGTCAAAACGTTGACGTGTTCTTAAACTGCATTTTTTTTCTAGTTTTTGGCAGTCTTCTTTTGGTTTTGGAAGTTATGGCAATACTGAGATTTTGACATTTTTTTAATCATTTTTTGTATATGCTATTTTTGTTACTGGCTTTTGGCTTAATCAATTTTACAAAGTCAATTAGTTAATAACAATGCCAGAAAAAAGTAACAAATTAAAACAATACATCCAGTGGACGAACGAAAGAAGAGCTCAGTGTAAAAAAAGTCTGGCACTACAAAAGAATGTTTATTGTTGCTGTCATAAATTTTAATTTTTCGCTATTGTAAACCGTCTTTGACAGTTTTCGCGCACTTGTCAACATAAACGTAAATTTATATTTGAGATGTCAACTACTGGACGGCCGTTTCGCCCTTTTGGGGCTCATCAGCAGTAGGAGATACACTTAATCTTACAATTGCATTGGCGCCCCTTATAGCTTATATTTAAGTATGACGAAGTAACGATTCAAAAGTGTTTGATGGGTTTGATGGCAGAGCCATCTCATAGTGTAATTTTACTATGTATCAAAAGTTTACTATAAACTAATTCAACATGTTTACCGCCGTTTATAGCTATTTATAGTAAACTTTAGATACATAGTAAAATTACACTATGAGATGGCTCTGATGCCATCAAACACTTTTGAATTGATTTATTATATATTGTCTTTACTTCAATTGAGGCCTAGACTAAGATTTAAAAAAAAACAAATTTGTATGTTAAATAATCTTTTATAAATATAATCGAAATATACAGTAAAATAATTGACATATATTTTAACTGTAGTTTAAGAAATACTACAAAATAATTTTTGATTATTAATATTTTGTGCAGACAACCGATTTTATGTCAAAACGGAGTTAACTATTGTGTCTCGTTTTGTTTTTTGTAAAATACATTTAGTATTTTTTAAAAATCACTTTTAATGCTTGAACTAACATTGGTAGAAATGCATAAATTATTATTTTTACAATACTTAATTTATTTGTGCAATAAAATTTATAGTTAAAGATGTTAAACCTGTTCTAAAGTAGTTACAAATTGTGGAGTCTTTTTGTTCCAAAACTTGTATTACAGGTAACTCAGTTTATTAAAAATTGTAAGTAAGTAAGTATTATTATTATAACACTAATTTTCAACAACTTAATTGTTATAGTAGTATAATCAACATAAAAATACAAGTAGTAACAGGTCATCATTCAGTTTTAGAGTTGTTAAAATTCTATATTTGATTTCTTAAAACAATGTTTTATGCGGTTTACATTAATATTTATTGTTCTCTAATATTAAAAATCAATATTTTGTAAACTACAGAAATTTATGTTACCAGCACAATAAACAGTACTATATAATATAGTTAATCATGATCAAAGTAAATTTCTATTTGCAATTTGCTTTATAACAAACCACAAGTACGGGTTGATGGCCAAATAGCCTAAGCTTTAAAGTAAATACTGGCTGAAGCAGCATTAATGGTTTATAAAAAAGTTGTAGAAAACATTGGTAAAATTACTTATAATTTACTGTAATTCACTAATAATATTTTTAAAATTTAAAAATAATTTAAAAAAAAACAATAGTATTTGGGTAAATTGCTACTTATATTTATAACACTTAACGTGTTATTACAGGTAAGTATTTTTTGTTTATTAGTATTACCTAACACTACTTAAATAAAGGTTATATATAAAAAACAATATAATGGTAATTAACATAGTGTCATATTAGAAAAAAAAAATGTTATGATAACATAAAAAACTATTCAAGTGGTTAGATACTTACTATTCACAAAGCGAATGAGATTACCTCAAAAGATGTTTTATTGGGTTCCCTTTGACAGTAAAAGCGTATTCTTTTTTAAAAATTGTAAAACAACGTAGAATCTAAAACGAAAAACTCTCAAAGTAGCTGATGTGTTTGAAAATAGATAGTGGCCTCATAGAAACCATTAAACAAGTTTTTAAAAATAAAAAAAAGTTATTTTAAAGAATTCTATCTGCTCTTTGTAATAAAGTAATGTTTTTCATAAGTGTTATTAAAATATAACTGTGCTTAAACCAGTATATTTAATGTATTTTAATAGTGAATTGATTGTTTTTGAACGTTCACAATCAATGTTCGTACGATTAAATAATTAAAACGATCAAAAAGTACAATTACAAAAAAAATAAAAACAAAATATATCACCGCTGAGAACGTATTGATTTTTAAGTTTGCAATAAATTTTTTAAAGTAAAATACTGTTATCTAGGTTAAGTGCTTGCTCATGTAAAAGACATAATGTAAAATTCTAAAAAGTCCAAACGTGAAGTAATTAACTATCCTGACATGAACATTGTAGCTGTTTTGTATTTAATATAAATATTTTGTTTTATTCAATTATAAATTATTCTCTCTTAATTGTGCTTATTTCTTTGTTAACAAAATTATTTTGTTTCTAATTTGCATATTGTTAAATTTAATTCTTTTGTTATATCTTTGTATATCTTTGTTAATATAAAAACATTGGTGAATTTAATTTAATTCTACTTTTAATTTTATACTAATTAAGAGTTACAACTTTATGAGAAAAACGTACTCAGTTTATTCGTCCACCTACGTCATCGCAGCGTATCTTTTTAAATACATTATATAAAAGCAATATAAACAGTTTACTTTTTTCAATTTTATTGGAATTTAAATTTTTAGACGCTACACTGACATTGTTGCATGTTTGGTAGTACAATATCTTTGAACCAATTTCGCGTTCTATTAATGCTTTCGTAACCAGTTTAATCTTTCAGGGTAAAGTTTTCTGTCTAAAATAAAGACAAAAGTTTTAAAATAACAATACACTTTTTTATCCAATGCTTTTTGAATTACACTTTTAAGCAAATTCGATAATTATCAATAAATCACAAATATTAGAACGGTGATATTGCTAACTTTAATTAGTAAGAAAATTAGTAATAAGTAATAAAGCAGCTGGTTTCGGTAAACAACTAAATTACAAAATCTTTCGAGCATAATTAGTTTGTAAGAACTAAAACAATCAATTAAATTAGGAGGTTTTCATAGGTACAGTATACAATATAATTTTTTACTGATATCTAAAATTGCTATTTTATGTTTCATAATTATAAGAAATGTTTTAAACAATTTTATGGTTTTTTTTTTCTAAATTATTATTAATTATTTTATAAGATGCATGTAAATGTGAGACAAATATTTTATACGACGTTAAATAAATGTTCATTTTATGCTCACGTGTATTAATATATCGTAGTAAACGTCTATTCGAAAAAATCAACAAGATTTGAATCAATTTTTTTTATTAAAATCATATCTTAGAACAGCATAACTTAAGATGTGTATTGTTATCTTAACGTTTATCATAGTTTTCTTACAAACAACATATTTTATATCGGAAAACCGTTTTCGCAACTTTTCATTTAAATAAAGATGGTACAGCACAAACGACCTCCAAAAACTTATTTTTATGATTTATACAAAAAATTAAATAGCTTTCTTTAAATTTTCAATGCATTTTCAGTTGTAACTTGAAAATTAAAAACATGAGTATGATCTCATGATACTACTATTCTTAGTAATTCTAAAATTTATTTAAACAAGAAGAAATTTATTTTGCTAATATTTAATTGCGATATCTTAATTAATAGTAAAATACAAGTACTTTTAAAACACAATTTATATTGAAAAATTACATTTACTGACATATAATTTAATACTTTTTACGTGTTATTTTTTAGTTTTTTTTATCTGATAAAATATTTACTCTTAATTTATGTTCAATTTTTTTTGCTAAAAACTAGTCAGCTTAATTAACTTTGTCAGAAAATCTCTTATCAAAAACTTAATTATATGAAAAACATACATATATTGCATAAAAAAACTGCATCTGCAAGAAGTGATAATTATCAAACATAATATACATTTAAAGGGTCTTGTAACTAACATTTTCTAAAAAAGTAAGTATTTTGTATGAATAATAGTGGTAAGTGTATATCATTCTTGACCACTATATTTCGCGTATATAATACATGTGACAAAATAATAAATATATACTCATTTGCTTTCTATGCTATATACAAATTTTGCCCAATCTCTTTTGTTAGCAGCCAAGGTTACTGCTTGCGCTATGGTGCATCCTCTCTTAGACAATATTTCTGCTATCTGCTGGTTCCATGTTGTAATTGGTCGTCCTCTTGATTTCTTTTCATTTCTTTGTATTTCCCATACTTTCCTTACAGGTCTCTCTATATTCATACGGATAAGGTGTCCATACCATCTGAGTTAGCATCTTTCAATATACTCGTGTATTGCTTGTACTTCCAATATTTCCCTGATGTTATCATTTCTGATCTAGTCCTTTTTTGTTACATTTAATATTTTTCTCAAAAATTTCATCTCTATACTCTGAATTTTGCTACTCACCTTTTTTGTTAGAATCCAACTTTCGCATCCAAACGTCAATATAGGGATAAAATCTGTCTTATATACATTTATCTTGGTTTTTAATGTTACCTCCTTTTTCCTCAAGAAACTGTTTTTAATTGTATGGTACACATTTGCAGCACTTTCTATTCTTGCATTTATTTCCGTGTTTTGATGTCCCTTGCTGTTAACATGCACTCCGAGATACTTATAGGTGATTACCTGTTCTATTGGTTTTCCGTTTATGGATATATTTATAGTAGTGTCCGGTTTTCCGCTGACCATAACTTTAGTTTTTTGTTCACTCACTTTCAGTCCTTTTTCTGCCAGTTTGTTAACCCAGATGTTTATATTCCTTTGAAGGTCACTTCCACTTTTAGCAAACACAACTATATCGTCGGCAAAGACAAATTCACTAATCCATAACGGTTCCATGTTTCTATGGCCTACGTAGAATTTACTTACTTCTCTTTTTGTTTCTTTAATGACATCTTCTAGTACTATATTATACAACATTGGGCGTATACCTTCGCTCACCGGAAAATCTTTTGAAAGCATGTTGTCTGTTCTAACGAAAATTCTATTGTTCCTGTATAGACTCATAATTGCTTGTGTTAGGTTTGCATCAACTCCTGTTTTTGTTAAGCATTCTTCTACCACTGCTCTCGGTAATCTGTCGAATGCTTTTTCTAAATCTAGAAATGCTAAGTACATTTTTACTTTTGTATTTCTTAGTTTTTTATTTAATTGATGTAATGTAAAGATGTGGTCCTGAATGCTTCGCCCCTTTCTAAATCCGCTTTGTGACTCTTCTAACCGAGATTCTAGTTTTGTTACTAATCGTTTTTCTAGTACCCTTTCATACACTTTTAACACGTTGCTTAACAGAGTGATACCCCTATAATTACTACAATCTCTTCTATCACCTTTTTTGAATATTGGTACTATTAAACCCACTTCCCAGTCTTTTGGCACAGTTCGTTCACTCCAGGCTTTGTTGCATATTATCCTAAGCAGATGTTGCCCTTTATTACCCATACACCTTAACATTTCCGTAGTTATACAATCAAACCCAGCAGCTTTCCCGTTTTTAAGAGTATAAATACTATCTTGTATCTCTTCTAACTTTATACTGTTCTTATTTGTCATCAATTTACATTTTCTTGGTTGTCTTTTCTTTGTGGTTTGTAGAAAGTACAGGTTTTGGAAGTATGTATACTTCCGTTGCCATCTTTTATTTGTTTTATCGCATGTTGTTTGTTTTCAGTTCTCAAATTTTTAAGTATCTTATAAAACAGTTTTTGGTTTGTATGATAGTCCGTTTTCATTTTTTGGCCGAAATTTTCCCATGCCCTTTGTTTTGCTTGGGTGACAAGTTCTTTTACTTTTAGTCTTTGGTTTTTGTATTCTTGGTAGTTTAATTCATTTTTTCTACTTAGATACTTCAACCTTTTATCCTTTTTGATTTTAATTTCCTTTTTAATGTTTTCGTTCTACCATGCAGTTTGCTTTTTGTTTCTGTTAATTTTTGTTATACCATAAACGTCTTTTGCCGCAGTAAGAAGTATGAAAATTTTCCACGTTTCTTCTACATCTACATTTACGTGACTGCCTACTCTGTTGATCATTTCTGTAACTTTGCATCTATATTGATTCGCAATTTCTTTATTGTTCAGTCTGTACGTTTTGATTGCTTCATTACTAATATTTTTCTCGTGTTTAATATTATTTGTACTTACAGGCACTCCAAGTTTAGTTTTGACTGCCAGTAAATAGTGATTGCGGAATATTTCTTGTCCTCTTTTCACCCTAACATCTTTTATTTTTGGTCTTAGACTCTTGCTAACTAACGCGTAATCAATTATTGATTTCTCATTTCTATTGCACACTTCTCTTGTATATTTGTGAATATCCTTATGTTTAAAGAAAGTATTCATTACTAATAGGTTGTTTTGTATACATAAATCTATGATTCTGTCCCCATTGTTATTCCGAAACGTTTCACCATATAATCCTAGTACATTTCTTGATGCATTGGCTTTGACCCCTACTCTTCCATTTAAGTCACCTAGAATAATAGTGTTTTCATTATCGCAGTCTATTACTGATGTGATTGTATCTCAAAATGTCTCTTTTGTTAAGTTATTGTCATCTTCATTTGGTCCATAGAGTGTAATTATGTTTAACTTATCATGCATATTAAATGTTAGCTCAATCTTTAGGATTCTTTCCGAGACACAATCCCATTTAGTTAAATATTTTGCCACTTTCTTCTTGAGTATACACCCTACCCCTTCTTTAGCTCTTATTTGTTTATCTACTCCCTTCAAAATTATTATATGTCCATTTTTTAGTTCTATAACTTCCTCTCCTTTTTTTTTAGTTTCCGTAATTGTCAATATATCTATATTCATTTGTTCAAAAATTTTTATAAGTTCGTTTTCTTTACAATTAAGTCCTCTAATGTTCCACGTAGCTAAATTTAAACCTTTGTGTTCTTCTTGTTTGTTTATTTTTGTTATCTTTATCTTTATCATCTCTTTTCCTTTGTCTCATATGTGTATTACGTTATTAATGATAAGTTTTTTATATCCTATTTTTACCCTTTTGCCTTCTTCTTTTAACTTATCAGCCATTTCTTTTAACTTTATTTGCGTTGCCCTCTCTTTTAACGTTAAATCATTTTCAATGTATACTTTTGTTCCATATAATCTTTTCTTTTGTTGCATAATTTCTTTCTTTGCTTCCCAATTATGCATTTTTACAATTACTGCTTGTTTGTTTTTATCTTTTCCTACTGTGAAAAGTTGTTCTATTTTTGTTTGTATTTCTAGTTTTTCTTCAATCCATTTTTGAACTGTTTCCTTGTTTTCTTTATTAACATCATCCAGTCCTTTAATGACAATGTTCAGTTTTTTCTTTTCATTTTCTTGTCTCTCTAAATTTTCTTCTAGTTTAGTGATTCTGTTTTCCAGGTGTGTTTTTTCTTCTTTCCATATATTTTCCTTTTCTTCCCACTCTTCCTTTAATAGTTTAAATTCTTGTCTCATTTCTTTATGATTTTTATTTATTTCTTGTTTCAATTCGTTTTTTGATTCTTTTATCTTGTTTAGAATGACATCCATTTGTAACAGTGTATCTTCTTCTTTTTGTTTTATTTTTATGTTAGTATTTGTGTGATACGTGCTCTCAGCTGTTGGCGATTTTTGCGTTTTCTTACTTTTTATAAATATTTCTTGTTCTTTAGTCTTATCTTCTCTTTTCCTTTTGAAATATAGTTCTAGTTATCCTACGCTATTTGTACTATGCCTACTATCACTGTTACCATTCATTAGTATTATTTAATACGCTATTAATAACTATTTATTTATATTACAGCTTTATTATTGTATTGATATAAATACGAATTTTACTTCGAAATTTCAACAATTTGATTCGTAACGTGTAAATTCCATAATTTTATTAATATCTTAATTCCCGATTTACATATATACGTAATTAAATTAAATTTTCTTACCGATAATTACATTAACTTTATACACTGTTATTTACACAAATTATAAATTACTTTGCTTTTATTACACTAATTATAACAACTCAATGAAGCAGAGTCGCGCTTGCGATATGGAAACTTGTAACAACCTGTTTGCAGAGCAAGTGCACCGAGGCACCGCAAACAAACAAAGGCATATAAGTTGTTGCGTGCTCAAAATAAAACCTTTAAAGGGCAGGGATAGATCTTCTAATCTCTTATTGTTTTTGTGTGTTTTGTCAGTAGTCTATACTCGTACGTGACTGATAACGAAAGAAGTCAGCATAGCCATTAGTTTTATACTTTTCTATGAATGGGTTGAAAGTATTAAAATCGTAACAAATTGTGATTTCCAGAATGTCTGAAACTAGGAAGAAATGTCGGCAGTACAATATTGAGTGTTTGAAATATGGATTTACGCTCCAACAAACCAATTATTACCTATGTGTTTAATTTCCCAAAAAGTTTTTTAAAATGAAACTATGAAGTCTTCCAGGCTCTAAAAGCATTTGAATAAAATACTTGCTGATAAAAAGAAGAAAGATTCGTCTTATTTTTAAGAACTTGAAAAGAAACATTTAAAACAGGCAACTATATCAAACCTTTTTGCATTGTGTTCCAAACAAGAAGATGATCGATTTTGTGTTTCATATAATATTTCATTATTAATTGCAAAAGCGGGAAAACCACACACAATTGGTGAAAAATTAATTATGTCGACAGTCAGAGAGGTAATCGCTTTTCATCATAAAACTCCATCAGATATTATAAAAAATTCCTTTGTGTAATATTACAGTGTACAGAAGAATAGATAAAATGGTTAAAGACGTTGAACTATAATTATGTGATTACTTGAAAACTTCTAAATTTTCCATTTAACTCAATGAATCAACTTTACTAAATAATGATGCACTGCTCTATAGGCTTACGTCCGATTTATAAAAGAAGAAAAAATTTTTCACGAGTTATTATTAGCAAAAAATTTGGAAATCGTTACAAAAGGAGAATCCATATTTATTACCGTTTACGTTTTTTTTATTGTTTTTCTTATTCGAAATATTTTATCAGTTGGTACAGATGGTGTTTCAGCAATGACGGGGCGTTATAAGAGTTTCATGGCGCTTTTAAAATAAGCAGTACAAAATGTACTCGCTGTACATTGTGTTATTCATCGTCATTACTTGGTCGCAAAAAATGTTAATGAACGCCTGCATACATCGCTCCTTTACTTTATTACAGCAGCCGGCAAGATAAGAAACAATTCATTAAATGACAGATTATTTGGGTAACCTTGTAGTAAAAATGATGAACACTATAATCGCTTGTTGCTGCACACAGAAGTACGATGTCTCTCAAAAGGTGTTTGTTTGAATTGCTCTTTCAATTTATTTGACTCAGTCCGGGACTTCCTTGAAAACAGAAACGATGAACTGCGCGAAAACTGGATTGTGCCCAAAAATGACATCGCTTATTTGACAGATTTTTTTAAAATATTTAATGACGTTAATTTACAATTGCAGGGTGATGAGTTGAATTTAATCATAGTTGCTTTTATGGAAAAACTTCTATTTAAAGGAAATCTAGGAAAAGTGAATACAACCACTTTCCAATATTATCATCATTATCGGTAAAAGAAGAAGATTTATTTACTTATGGCCAGTATCTGGACGCTCATCATGCTGATTTTACAACGCGATTCTAGGATATTTTAAATATGAATGTACCAAGACGTTTTAAACGCTTTTGCAAATGCAGTTACAGCAGAATCATCAAATTTAGAAGAATAACTTGTAAAACATAC
This sequence comes from Aquatica leii, assembly GCA_035610365.1. NCBI lineage: Eukaryota > Metazoa > Arthropoda > Insecta > Coleoptera > Lampyridae > Aquatica > Aquatica leii. Next base: position 71,441,988 of record CM069435.1, read on the forward strand.
AACTAATGAAGAATTAAAACTAAAATTCAGAAATAGATACCAACAGTTCTGGCTCCAAAAATCAACATAAACTTTTCACCCTAGATTGTGGGAAATAGTACAAAAATTTTTAATTTTAATATTTGGCTAAGCGTGGGTTCAGTGCAGTAGCTAATTTACTGTTTCAGATAAACAATTGACTGCAGATCACTGAGTGTAGTAATTTGCGACTGATGTGAACTAAATTGAAACCTAGCATTAACAAATTGTTAAAACTCCACCAGCCTCAACCATCGCATTGATATATTTATGTTTCTTATTGAGTTTTGTTTGTTTATTATAATTTTTTTACTAATTTTGATTATTCATCTTGTCTTTGCTTTTGTGCAGTGCCCCAGTGCGGAATGTTCCAATTTTGTGTATTGTCTTGCCTTCGTTGATTAAATTATAATTTTGTTCTCAATTTTCTCTCAATTTGGTATTTTTAATTAATTAGTAATCACACGACCCTCTGCTACAACAACGAAGAGCGCGATTAGAGAGAGAGAGAATTCATTTTTAATTTGTGATTATAATAGAAAGATATAAAATTGGTATAATTAACTGTTATGTACAAAGTTAGAATTCTTTTTGTAAAGGGGGCGGTCGACCATAAAAGGTTGGGAACCTATGATTTAAGTAAAGCCTTTTTCTGCTGAAGAGAGCAAACAGTACACACAATCAACATATTATAATTCTTTAGAGTTGTCAACTTTAAGAGCAGATTTTGTACAGACTTCACAAAGTGGCCCTGGTATGCAAAAGAAAGTACTTGAAAGACAGAGTTGCAAATATGAGACCAAAAATGATTAAACTATATAGATTAATCAAATTATCTTATTTCATTAAAAGAAAATTTAAAATAACGTTTACTTTTTTATTTTAAGTTAAGACACTACGGCATGTAGTAATGCCGCAAACCTCGTACTCTGAATTACCTGAAGAATGGTTTTGTGCACCAGCCAGTCAGTTAAAATTAAGCAAACGAGTAAGATTTTTATTAGTTCTTGTTGTTTTTTATTTTTTGCTGTAATTGTAATTAATTATTCTAGTTCCTGAGTTTTTAATTATATTGATAAGTTAACCATGTTTATGACAGTGATACTTTTATATTTAAATTATTATTACCATTTAATGCTTATTGGCCTAATGAAGTTGGCGCAATCTCTGACGAAACGTAGCTAGAATAATCGATTTGTTTTATTTTTGACTGGTGCTTACCTTCCACATTGAAGGATTTATTGAATATAGAAATACACCTTCAAGTGATAATTTTTTTTTGATGAGTTTCTATCTTTACCTCAGAAAAACAAATTGTTTCTTATTTGTTTTAAAATTCTAATTAAATATGATACTTACTCCTTTACTGTATAAGATATATGACAAGTATGGTGTTTTTCAACATATAGTGTAAATTTTATAAACAAAATAAAGATAACAGAAGACAGCATAATGTAGAACCGACATATATTAACTAATACAACTAATTTCAACAACAAAATGTAAATGAAAAATAACAATTCACTGCTCAAACGAGTTTCAACAAAGGACGTTTTTCTAAAATTTAAATATAAACATACTGAATTGACACATTACTAATTTGACGCAAATAAATAAGCACTACAAATTAAAAACGCATTATAATATTTAATATAAATACAAACAAATGTTTTATTTTACATCAGTTATATAATGTGTTTGACCGTTTAAATATTTGCAAATTTTAAATTTCTATTTAAATAAATTGCGATTGACTATTATCAAAGTAATATTGAAAACGTATATCATCCAAACTGTAAGATTGAATTTGAATAAACTATGCTTTATTTACATTTAGTTATTTAATATGAAGAAATTATTAAACATTGGACGACATCCTTTCTAAAATTTAAAAACTTAAATATGGAATCATTAATTGCTATTGAAAATTTAAATTGTAAAATATATGCATTAAGAAATTATGCAAAATGATTTATGCGTATTGCATAATTTTATTCTGTTTTTGGCTTTGTTTTAATTTGTATGCAATTTTATACTAAATATTTATAACTATATAATCAATATGAACACATATTTATTAACTCGTTAATTTTTTCATATAAATCAACAATAGGTTTAAATTAAAACGTACAATAAAAAGTGCAAATATTACGCAATAAATATTTATTCTTTTAAATTTCTACAAGAAGAGGAATAGTAATAAATACATGTTGAAATATAGTGTTGTATGTCAATATTAATGATAATTAAATTTAATAAGGTCCACTGGCTCCAGCTACACCGTACCGTGATCCACCATGCCCAACAATTTGAGAACCTCCGCTTATGCCTGTTGCAGCACCGCCAAAAGCGTCATCGTTTAAAATTCTTACGAAAGTATCCTTAGTTAATGTTTGTACTCCAGTTCCAACACTATGTCCACTAGTAAGAGATTCAGCTACTGCTCTTTCAGCGTCTTGAGCGTTATTGTATTTCAAGTAATAAACTTCGGGTTTAGTCTTAACGACCTTGTTAGATAATCCTGCAGGAATTGTAATTGCTCCTGATGCTTCACCCTTCTTGGACAATACAAAGACGGAAGTTTTCTCTTCAGAGGTTTGTTTAGGAGCAATAACTTCTGGAATTACTACGGATCCTGATTCTGGCGATTTTACAAACAATACATTTGTCTTGCGTTGTCCAGCGTTTAAGTTAATGCGAAGACGAGTTTTGTCTCCGAAACTTTGGCCACCGTAGTAATAAACTTCGTTAGATGGTCCAGCTTTAAGAAGACTAAGATCACCATGTTCGAAAATTTGAGCGTCATTAGAAATTACTGGGAAAAAGCTTGTTTCGCTAACTTGTTGTCCGTATCCGCTGTCGTGACCAACTGCGCCGGTAATGTGTCCACCACCTTGATATTGTCCTAAAAAGTTGCTAGCACCTCCAAAAACAACTCCAGTGGTAGTTCCAGGAAGATAACTTCCTGATAGTCTACCACCGTAGCATATGGAAATTAAACAAGATGCAATCTAAAAATATTTATGTTTACATACAGAAAAATATTGAATGTGAGAACTTACCACTAAACACTTCATTTTTATGTAACCTGAGTACAAGTGATGAGTACAAAAATTTTTTGATTTTTATACCACTAACCCTACCAAATCTAATACATTTAAGAATCACATCACAAGCACATTAACATTTTAATTGTTGCATTGCAAAATTTGAAATTCGCAAACTATGCTAATTGGGCATCATCATGACCCACTTGATGTTTTTGTAAAAATGCATTCACTTTTACATTTAAATTCTGCAAAAAACACAAAATGCTTTTATCCCAAATAACGTGTTACCTGTAGATGTAACTTCATACGGAAAATATAAAATGCTAATATACAAATGCAAGATTTATTTCAAATTTTTTGTTTATAAATTAAATTAAATTTGTGTCAATATATTTAGTTACATAATTGTATTATGAACCTATAGTTTAGCATTAAACTTCTCATAAATTATTAAAATTTTGTTTACGAAACGAATATATTCTATCCGAAAAACCAAGTTTATTGTAGAAAAAAGAAGCTTAATTGATTTATATTTTTTCAAGTTTAAAAGCAAGATATCGTTTTTTGTTTAATAGTTATAGCATTGCCAATTTGTTGTGTCGTTTTCAACTCTTGCTTTCAACATCTATAAAATATTGATCCGGTAATAACAAGGAAGTAAATTTAAAAGATAAAACTTTTTTGCGTGACCCACGACACACTCCATAAATTTGAACTATTATAGTGATATATGATTGCGAAACGACGGGATAAATTTTTTTCACTAAATTGTTTTTAAAGTCAAATATATTTAAAATTGTTTGTTTTATTTTTGTGCTTGGCCTGAATTTAATTATACTTGGTTCTTCGTTTTTTAATTTATATTTATAAATACTTGCTGAAATGTAATTACTGCTTACAACTTAAATGTTTTATTTACGTTTCAGTTAAACTAATTAAGTTTGCGGTTCTAATATTTTTTACAAAAAATTCTAAACAGCACAGCATGAATACGTTACTTAAATAAATTATGAAATTGTTAGAAACACATGTTAATAATTTCTTGATTATTATCTAAAAAATAATTGTGCGTTAGAACACTTGCTATTAATAACTCAAAAATATTCTTTGTTGTAGTAATTTCGTATATCATAATTAAAAAATAAAATAATTTAGTTTTATTTAAAAACATTATTACATAATTAAAGTAACGTTTTTGTAACATACGTTTCTGAGACAAATTCAATTATGAATTAAAATAAAGTTATTCGCAAGAAAACCAAGAAAAACAGAAAAAACTAAATTGAATGAAATTGAGCAAGCAACTTTTGTGTATTAGGCAACAAATAATTACCATATTTTATTTAAGAAGTAGTTTGGGTTGTTGTTAGTACTAATATAATGTGTTACTCATGTGTTAGTAACACTAACGATGTAAAACATTACAAAAGAATATGAAAACACTTAAATAATTTTAAAATTGTTGTAAAATGTAGCGTTTTTAAATATTAACAAGTACTTATATCCAAAAAATACTAAATACTACAAGAGTTTAAAAGACCTGAATTCAACAACTTTATTTAAGATAATTTATATAATGTAGGTAATAAAAGAACTTGACACGATTTCTTATAGGTTCTTCTATGAAGAGAGGCATCAAAACACTTTGTGTCTATAAATGGTGACGTTTTGTGCACCTAAGTGCACACTTCTTCAGGCCTATTTACAGACTAGAAAGATGGTGTGTCTTGACTTCCACTGTGAAAACAATTAATTACATAAGCTAACATTGAAAATAAATTAATTGAACACAAGAACAAATACAACGCAAGTAAGTAACGTGGACTTAGAACATGCTGACAGAAGCAAGATGCGCATAATATATAATAAAAAATAAAAGTTTAATAATCAACAAAATTAATACAAAATAAACAAATTTAAATATATGCTTAATTGTAACAATACAAGGAATAAAAAATAAAAAAGTAGACAAAAAAAATAAGAAAATAAAATAATGGCAAATAAAAATCAGTAAAAAGGGATAAACAGCAAAAATACAAAAATTAGACTATTTAAGACATTATTAATACCAGTAGTGATGTTTGTCGCACAGTGCATTAAAGTATATAGGAAATGGGACAAAAACCATAAGTTCGTTTAGATACGGCAGAAAAACTATTTTTTGATACATATTAGTTGATATAAGTTGGGCGCATGAGATAACACGTAATTTTTGTTCAAATCAGTATACAGAGTGAGTAGTTTAAACCATACTGGAATCAAAATCTACGGAACATATTCATTCGTGTTTCATTACCATTGCAAAAAAAATAAATGAGTTTTCCTGTTAAAAAAAAAGAAAAAGGTTCCAGAAATACTTCATTTCTGCAATATAGTGTTAAAATTTTATTTCGTTTTTGTTTTTTTTCTAAATAATTTTCGACATGGATGTACTTATAACTATTTATATTACAATTGGTATCTGAGGGTTTTCAAGACGCGAAATTCGAATTTATTGTTTGTATGACTCCCATTTGTAAGGAGTGCCACTTCTCATCACTCTTTTGAACATCCCTAACTTTAAAGCAGATGTGGCTACGACTTAAAAGGTATCCATAACTAAATGGATGAAGAATACATAATTATGTTGGATTCTACAAATTACTTATTTCGACTTTCAACGTACGTTTCTATAAATCATTGTAGCTTCTTCAAGTACAAGTTCAATTCTAATACTTGTGCTTGTTGAAGTCACAGTATGTGGTATATCCACATAAATCATTTGTGAAACCTAACATAATTGTGTGTTCTTCATTCTTCCATAACTTTTTATTTTATTATAAGACGTAGGTTTATAGGAACCCTTTTCTTATTTTTAATAAACTTTCCTGAATGCCATCGCAATATTTTTTAAACCTGTAAATGGTGCAGTACGTGAGAATTTCAATTAATGAAACCCTAAAAAATGAATGCAAAAGTTGTAATAAAGAAATTAATTTTATTAGGTATCAAAATGAGTATACAAATAATCAAGCTGTCATAGGTAACAAATTCTGCCAATCTAAGTTAAATAAATAAGTCTAATTCGGATGATTCTTCATCAGAGATTAATGCTAAATCAGAAATTAAGTTGTTCGAAATTAAAGGCCCTAGGACTTTTATATACTTCTCAACCTCTCTATCGATTTTAATTTTTTTTAGTAGTGATCTTTTTTGGTTTGATATGAGAGGTTCAGAAGTCAATATCACTATATGGTCATCAGGTCCATGTTCGAGTACACCCTCGAGCATTTACGGGTATGAGATAATTGGCTTTTCCTTACCTCTTTGTGTCTGACTTCAAGTGCATCTTCGGACAATTGTCCAATTGGCAAAGAAAATGCACTAATTCACACCCGTGAACAAGCACCTTATGGACACTATTGGGCATGTACTACCAACCATATAGGCTGATATATAACTTCCTTGTTTCGTCTAACAACATTTTAAATTTTTTCACATCTATAGTAAAACCGCTTGACAACACTCTTAGAATAATGGAAAATTAAGTAATTAATTCCTTCTCGATTCCAGTAATCTCTGAGCTAAGAACAAGATTTGAGAAGAATCTTATTGCAGTGTTACCATCATTAATCGAGCCATATCCTGGCTTGGACTTGTCTACTAAGAGACCTATTTTCGATTTGAAGTCATCTATCATTTTTATGATTTTCTTATTTTTATTACTTTTTATTTTCCAGGATTTGATGGGTAACCTATAGGCTATATGTAAAAGGCATTCAAAAAACTTAATCCTAATCTAATGTAGGGTGGACAAACCAAAGCAATAATTTTCTGCATGAGGTACCCCAGTCAACACTTTCTTTGTGTTCATAATCTTTAGAGTAGCACCAAAAATCATACATTTGGAAGCGGCATTTGTATCAGATAAAACGTTGCTCACTCTGCCATCCATCATAGTAAAAAGGAGCTTGTAGCTGACATGACATTCTTGGCCGCTCTTCAATGTGAAATGAGAGAAAATGTCATCAACCTCTCCTCTTCGCGCACTAGTTCTGCATTTTCTTTTTGAAACATAAATTTTATAGGCCTGCAGTATTGTGGATAATGGCCTTGCATTGACCCACGCGTTTTCTTCAGTGTCAAGGTTAACCAACTTCAAAGGTACTAATGCTACCAAGAACAGATACTCATCAGTTCTGGAAACATTTGTAAATTTTTGTTTGTATTGGCTGTGACTAGAGCTACCGTCGAAGCCCCATTTACACATCAGTTTGACTCGATTACTGTCTAAATTGCAAAATTTAATTATGCTCTGAGCAGTCAGGTGAAGAAGTTCCTGCAGGCTCACTTCAGCTAAGGTTTCAGTAACTGAAACAGATAATATTATAAAGACATTTTTGACTTGTTTCAATTTATACAGACTTGGAAAGCCATTTGGGCAAATAACAATTACTACAGACCTTAACACTTTGTAATTATTTTCCAACAAATCTAGATATAAATACAGAGCTAGAGCTTGAGAAGAAGTTAGTGAAGAAGTTTCAGCTTTGATCTCTGTTGTGCCACGTCTTAAGTAAAGCTTCATTGAAGTGCTTCATGAGTCTTGCACGTGGACGTTTTGGTCCGGGTTTGCTTATTTCAGTGGATGAATATCGTACTTGTTGCTGTAGCCAAGCCTCGTGACGTCCCAGAAGTCTTTTTCTGCTTTGACTAACCTCTTTTTAGTTATTATTTATGTTAAGACAGAACAGCCGGCTAGTTGTCATCAATTCTTTACGAAAATTGTCAGGACATTCATCCAGCGCTAGGAAGGAATACATTTTCTTGAACACGGCTAAAGTTTTGTTTGATTTCTTGCTCTAACACCATACATTCAATAGATCAACATTTTTTATCGATTCGACTCGCTCTGCAGAAAATATCATAACGAGATGAATTGCAATCAGAAGCAAAGGAACTCTACTTGATATTAATGTTCGTTCATTAGGTAGTAATAAAAAGCTACAACTACGAAATGATATGACATGTTTTTTTAAACCTTCCGTGAAGTTTTGTAACTAAAAAATTTGCACGATTTTGGAATAGCATTCTATAGAACAAGCAAAAAATACAAATGAGCCAGTGGCATACAAAACCAAATATTTCAAAGTATATACCTTGATCTATGTTCTCCATGAATTGTGTTGATGAACATTTACTCTTTTTCACTTTTGAACAACTTCCCTAAGTAACAATGGTTGGAAATTATATAATGATTATAGACGCAACTTCAAATTGAGAAATTGACAGCCCGTGACAAGTCAATCGAATCGGAAAACATTGTTAGAATTGGTCGTCATGACAGCGCACTCAATTGTCTTATCAACGCCTACTTTGGTTTCCAACGAGTTGAAATTATTTTTTTTATTTTTGGGTTAAGCTCGATGCACTGTGCGTCGTCCAGACAATGTGTTTTAAGAAGAAAGAAGCAGAAAAAATAAGAAGATGTAAAAGAATAAAATGCAAAATATTTTTTGTCCAGTGTAAAAAAGAAAAAACCAATATAAAGCAGAAATAAACTGAAGAATTAAAACGAGATAAGAGAAAGATTTAATAAAAAATATAGAAAGCTGAAAATTAGTATGGATAGATCATCATCAATAAAATGTATTAAAATGTATTCAAGAAATGCCCAGACAGATGCCAAGTAGAATCGTCGAGCGGATACTGCTTTGCTCTAAGCAAAACTCAAATAGAAGTACAGGATGCGATTAAGAATTTTACAAAAGAGGAAATTATACCAGTTGCAAGTCATTACAATAAAACTAGAAAATTTCTTTAGCTTTTATTTCAGACAATTTGGAAACTCGGTTTAGAAGAGTATCAACTTGTATATCCAAATGTGTTCTTTAGTTCTAAAAACCGTCCTTCAAGGCGTTGGTAAGCAATTCTGTAGATTCGCAACTTTGATGAAACGGTTCGGTTTCATACTAAACTGTCAACTGTAGTTTTCACGTTAGTCAGTTAGTTGCTAACTTTAATCAGGCGAGTATTTTCTTTAAATGTAATTATTCTTCCATTTTGTTTTGTTTAAAAGTTATGAAAGATTGTTATCAAAAAAAAAAACAGTCGCATTTAATGATTTTTGAGAAAAACAAAGTATGGTATACAGTACAATTTTGACGTAATAGGTAGAAACAATATTTTTTGAAAAGTTATCACATTCAAATTGTTGAAAAACTAATCTAATTTCAGAATAAGAAAAAATCCAGAGTTATTAATACATATTATTTTTCTAATAACGTCTAAACGTTTTATTAATACGATTTTTTTTCATTTTATTGACTATTTGCAATCTGTAAAAATTTACAATAAGCGAAATTCATACGTGATATTGTGTGTTGATTAGTGTTTATGTGAGTTGGACTCAATTAGCTCATTGTTATCTTAACATTTAGTTGTTGCCTAAATTATAATAATACTATACATTTTAACTACAATTTAGAGTCTATTAGGCAGGTCAAGGGACTTTAATTTGTTCAGTTTTTAGATCAATATTGTCTAAAAAGTTAGTTGCTAATACGTTACTACTAGTTTATTGAGATATTTTACATTGAACTTTATAATAGTTTTCTTAACTGTGTGCACTTTCACATCACTTAATATGTCAGCATTTTGCACAAAATACGGAGCGTCGCACATGGCAAAGACTGATATCTTTTAATAATTTGGTTGTTTATGTTGGCTGCAATTCTTTACAATTAGACACCATAAGTCCAAATTGGTTTGAACGCCACACTGTAAACTAATAATTTATTCTTGAGTGACAATTTGTATTTTTTGCTCGGTAACCAGTAGTCTTTGCTTCGGTGTTAAATTGTTTTTTTTTAAATTTCTAATATGCGATTTTCATGCCAGTCCCTTATCAAAGTACATACCGGGGTATTTGACCCCTATTACTTAAGGTATTGAATTTTTGTTAATGGAAATTTGTAGTGAATTGCTTCTACACATTGTAAATGTAAAAAGTAGCTGTAAGAGACTGATTATTGGTATGCAAGTCAGCTGTAAAAAAGATATACAAAACTCCCGAGAATGTTCTCTTGTGGTATGCCTGATCTGATTGGATGTGTTTAAGTAAGCGTTTGGTCATATTGTATCTAGATGGATTCCAATAAACTTGCTGTAAAGTTGAGTGTTCCCTTCTAAATTCAAGCTAATGCACTGGAATTAGATTAATTTTTTCGATGGTTGAGGTAAGTCTTTTGACTAGTAATTTTTCTAATAGTTTACCAAGTATGAAGAGTAAACTAAATGGTATATAAGAAGCAGCTTCGTTGCGTGGTTTTTCCGGTTTTAATATAAGAATTACTTGAGCCATCTTCCAGAATAACGGTAAATACCTTAACGCAGGACTGAATGGAATAAGATTGTAATCATAATAACGCTTTTGCAAGGAATTTCTTTGATTATTCTATTTTATATTATATATTGTATGATCAATTCCGGAGGCTTTCTTTAGATGTAGACTTATATAAATATATATGAACTACGAGTATTTAAATAAATTTTATGCTTAGGGTTTTACCAAGCAAAAATAAATAACGTTTGATCTAGTTATTGAACCACTAACTCTGTATTGTACAAGGTAACTACTTGAAAACAAGACAAGCGCGTTTAAAGACTCTTATTGTTATTTTGTTAAAATTTTTTTAAAATTGATAAATTTTGCGCTTAAGGAGAAAAACTTTCAAAGTCAATTTTAACACTAACTTATGTAAAAAGCTTTTTTTATTGTTCTTTACCTTTTACACATTTTGCTTAGTTTAAACTCTGTTGGTGATATTGAATTTGCTTCCTCTTCCTCTTCTGTTAACGTCTATTTTTTGAAAAACAAACCACAAAGACAGCACGTGTTACTAAAAGTGTCCAGTAAAACTTTTAAAATAAGAATCTTTAGACATCCGCTTTTTTATTGGGACAAAGCAAATAAAAACTTAATCGATGATTGTGGAAGAATCGCTGAGGTAAAATGTACATTGACTGATGTATATCTCTTTTCAACGATGACTTATTTTTAAAATTTAAGAAAGCATTTAATTGACGTATGAAAATAACGAAAATTTTGTTTTTCTAAAAATATCGTTGCGTTTGTTTAATTTTTTTAGCAGATAATTACTTACAAAATAGTAAAAGTTAATAATTGTTTTCGTTGTTACTGGTATAGTTAATATAGTTAAATTCTCTTTGATTTTTGTTTGTTTGACGTAAAATCTTAAGAGTATTAGCACAATTTATTGGCCGATCAGGTTACTATTGCTTGTGCAGTTATTTAACATTATGCTTAACTCAATTGCACAAAGATAGGAAATGATTTTTTTTAATCCACATAATCAATGTGCTCATAAAGCAACAGAATTATTTTATTAACAACGTTTAGATAAGCCTTTTCGTCAAAAGTATGTTTCAAAAAATTGAGTCTGTTTCTGAAGAAAAACAAAATGCTGAAAGAAACAGAGCAGCAGACGTAAAGGTTTATGCTGATGTTGATTTTAATGGCTAAATAAGTACCAAACAACTGGCAACTGAATCTGGTTTTGAACGAACTACCATTCAAAACATTTTGAAGTATCATAAATTCTTTCACACAAAATACATCTGACACACAAACTTTGATTGCTGTCTGAAACTCTGTAAAGTAGTAAGTAAACGAGTGGTTAATGATCCGAATTTTGTTTTAATACTTGCTTTGGGAATAAGTGTTTGTTTTTTCTTAAACGTAATGTAAATCGACATCATTGTCGTTATTAAATCAATTCTAATCTCACAATATTTTTTTTACAATTCATGCATAACACCGGAAAAAAACTAAATGTTTGGGCAATAGCTTTTGGTGACTGTATTTTCAGTTTTTCTTTGTTATCCGGTGATCTGACTGGAGATAAGTATCTGGAACTGTTAAAAAACAACATTGATTCAATGCTGACTGACATGAATCAGAATAATAAGCATTATCTCAAAGATCAGTTGGTATTCATGAAGGATAGAACTTCTGCACACTACGCTTTGCCTGTTCGACAACATCTCAACCACAAATTTCCAAATTGGTAGATTGGAAAAAGAACTTTTATAGTCCGCACAATCACCGGATCTGTCACTTCTAGATTTCGTTCGGTGTGGTCACATTAAAATTTATTCTACTTAGTTCTACTCTTTACAAGATTTACGCCAGTGTATCGTAAACGAATGTTATCAAACTACAGAATGCACGCCAACGTTTCGAGTAAAAATTGTACTATTGTATAGAGACTAATAATCAACGTTTTAAACATTTAACAAACTGACATATAAGTTCTTAATTAAATAAATTACTTGTTTTACAAATCGAATTTTGAAAACCACTGCTTTAAACTAAAAAAATTAAGTATTGTTGAAAAAAGATTTATACCATCTATAAAATGATGTAGAAACGTTCTCGAAATTATTGTCAACTTTGAGAACGTTTACTAAAGGATGTAGAAAATTCTAGACACAGATAACAAAAATATATAAAAAGTATTCAAAAAGAAGACAAGAGAAGATTTTGTCGCATTAAAATAAATAACTGATTAACGTGTGTGTTAAAATAAATAAATAAAGTGCGGGTGCTAGTAAAACATAAATATATCGCGTACGTGTTGTTAACATAAACAAGTATCAGTTTTAGATAAAATTAAAAAATGCGGACTTAATAATACATATATTAATGTAAGTGCTTTCTTAACTGACCTAAAACGCGTCTGCTTCTTTTTCAAGCAACCACCCTGTATACACTTAAAGTGTAGAAACTTCATAAAAAAAAGTAGTTACATTTAAAATTTATTCTTTTATTCGCGATTATTGCATATTTATTAAATTATTGTTTATTAAAATTTATAACAACTTGTTACTGTTGTAAATGTTATAAAAGTGATTTTTCATAATAGTACCAAATAATACAACAAACAGAATCAAATATTTAATTAGCAAATATAAAACAATTTCATGTGACATGATTTCCGTAATTTTGATTATGAACTAATTTATATTAAAACGGATATTACCTGCTAACTGCAGAAGTTATTGAAACTGGCAACAAAGCACATTCAATTCAAAACAAACATTAATTAACGTATATTTGTCAAAATGAAATATATACGAGTGCTAACAATTCTTGAAATAAAAGACATCATTATATAGAAAATAATTTTAACAAGGTTTTAGAATATTACAAGCTGTTCTTTTAGGTAGAAAATAAACGTTAATTAGAACGTGACAGTTTAATATAAGTGTATTAATAAATGTAGATACATATTTAGCATAATTTAGTTTATCATTGATTGATTATTTGTTTACACCAAAATTTACTTTAAATTGCTTAATTTAGAATTTTTTAGTAAATGTATTCGTCTGTAAGCAGCAGCGTTTTAAAGATGCAATTCAACAATTCCACAAAAGTTCCTAAAGATTAATTTACCAACTTGTAATAAATATTTACAAATGATCTTTTTGTTTATTTTTGTTAAAACTTTTTACTTAGATTTAAGTGAGTTTTTGTTTTTAATTTAAGCTTGCGAACTTGACTTTTATAATATTTCTTGAATTTATGTATTTTTGCTGATAAAGAAACTTGTTTATTGGTTTTTTGTTATATAAAATTTACAGTTTTTTTTTTGAGAATTTAAACCTAACAATAACATAAATTAATAAAAAAATTAATTTGTGACCAATTTTTTTGTTATTAATTTTGGTATAATAGGTTAAGTAGTTTAATGCAAGCTATTCTTGGTAAGAAATGTATCTGTCTAAATAAATACGATTTTGTACGTAAAGTACAATGATGCTATCGCAATTTAGACGTTAATCCATGCTTAGTTAGATACAAATGCATTAATTGAAATATAAGGGTACTTAAAGTAAAATACTATATTGCAGTACAATCTATATTTAGATAGATAGAAAACTTAATACCGCTTAAATTTGTTAGAAGAAAAAGAGTAAACTTGTTAGAAATGTATTCAGTGTTTTAGTTAACGCAAAAGAAATTCAAGTTAGTAATTTATTACATTACTTGAGTTCCGCCGCTTGCAATACCTTATGTGACAGATTTTCTGCAAACAAAAACAATATACATACCCAATCAATTTTCATTACATTTTTTAAATTTTTTGTCGATAACAGAAAAAAAATCTTTCGGGTAAAATTACATTGTATTTTAAGGCAATAAAAAATTTTACAGCGATTGAAATTGATACGGAATATTAATCAAATTCAGTTACATTTACGTCCTCGTAAAAAATTCTTTTAGACGCAATAATTAAATTATAAATTCCATCTAAGGTTAAAGCATTACAAAATTAAAAAATAACCATAAAAAATATATTAGAAAAAAAGTTGAAACGCCATAATGCATAATCAATACGCAAAGTTAAGTGAACGTAATAAGCGTTAATATTAGTATTATATTTTCTTATTTTGTTAACTTAGGTATCATTAAATATTTTTTTTAAGCATTAGAAGAATCAATAACTTGTTTTTTTAGGATTTTTTAAAAAAATTAAGATTCGCAATTAATCTAGTATTACTGGCACGCGGTATTATTAATTCATTGTAGTATTTTTGCCGAGGGGTAGATATCTGGTGATTTATGATGTACAGCCTCAAGGATGTAGAGTGATTTAGCAAGGATTTAAGTGATTTATTGAGGATTTAAGAGGATTTCGGTGATTTGTTGAGGATTTACGAGGATGTAAGTGATTTCTTGAGGATTTATTAGGATTTACTAGGATTTACATTAGTTCTTTGCAAAACTGCGCATGCGCATAACACTAATTTTGTTTATACGTTTGAACTCACGTCGAGACTCACGTAGATACTTGCGGTATTGGTGATTAAATTAGTTGTTTTTGTGTGTCATGCAAGTTAGAAGGTAAGATTTCAATTATTTGTTCTTATTGTTAATCATTTCACATAAAAGTAAAAGTGATTTTGGAGCGACATAACCTCAATTTGTAGAGAAATATTTTGAGCTTAACATGCTGTTTTACCCCGATTTTGAACTGGTATTGAAGTTTCATGCAACTCGCTATTAGACAACAACGTTAGGTTGAAACGAGGATTGAAAGCGGAAATTTGAAATATTTTGTTTTATTTTCTTGCAGGATACTCGCCAAATATATGACAACGTATGACTCTTTCATTTACAATGGAACACTTAGCGGAAGACATTTTTGCAGAGGCAGAAATTGCATTAAACATTGTGATTACCCCCATGATAAAAAAATTATGTTAATTAACGGTTTTAATAATCCACTTGTACTTGGAAAACTTTGCGAACAAGATGTTCTTGATATGGAGCTCTTTATGCGAGAAACAGCTTTTGTCGGTTATTGACCCAAAATATTATGCATCCTACTATGGGTTATTCCACCAAATAACCGACCATTTCAAATTTGTACCAGGGCAAAAAAAGACTATATCACTCATAGCAGATTTCTTCAAAAACAAATACTGTTATAAAAATAAAGTTGTAGAATCTACTCGGGAATCTAGAATTCACGGCCTATCAACTAACCGCGAAGATTTGGAAAAGTCAGTTACACAAACGAAAGATCAAAGTGGTGAAGGTACTGTCACTTTTAGTCTTTTTTTATTCACATTTGTATTTAAATTGGGATTTAGATACATAACGTCAATTTATCTTTCGGGTAATTGTCAGAATAAAGCTATAAACTTCATGAATGAGAATCGTCAAGTTTCAATCACTGTCAAACACTGGTTAAAAGGAAAATGTTCAAATGCTGATGAGCGGAGGAAGTTGAAATAATACTATACACAAATTATATTTGAAACAAAATATGGCCAGAGAAATGAACTATGTTGCATAATGCGATGCTTTTGCAAGAAATTTTAAAAGATCCTTGAAAAGAAAAATTAGCTCCCAGAGGGGTGTTCGGAAATTTCCACAAACATTTAATGGCACACTTGAGGCAACAACTTAGTTCTCTGCAGTACAAGAAAAATACCTCGAAAAAGACAAGATTAACCGAAGAATCGACGTCATGTTGCAAGGGAAAAACTGTTAACTACCTACTTTAAAAGAAAAAGCTCGAGATATAGACGATAATAAGCTCATAGAAGATGAAAAGTTAGAGGAATTTTTGGAAGAACACGAGAATGTAATTTTTACTTCAACAGTTATTGGAGAACCTAGTGGAGAACCTTTGGGAGAACCTTTCGAAGCTTCGTGTATGAAATCTTCTCAAATTGAGCCAAAAATAAATATTTTATCCAACCAAGTAGTTCAAGAAGGTTACACAAATATATGTAAAAGCAATTCGGAGGTCGTACAGCAGAAACATGATACTCTCCATGATAACCAAAAAGATAATTTGCTTAGAGAGTCACCTACTGACTTAAATATGATTCAATCAACTCCATCGAAATGGTCAACTCCGAAGTATCAGAGATTAGAAAAAACTAAACGAAAACGACTGAATCAAATAAAAAATCAAACTTCTATCACTTCAGACTTTGCTGTTATTGAGGAGGTTAGCATGCTCACAAAAACTATCATTGAGGAGAACGATGAAATTGGATTGCAATTGCAGAATGCCTTGCTGAACTTATGTGTCAACTTTTAAGCTGGTTGTTTGGTCTCTCTAAAAAAAAGTTAAACAAGTCAAAGTGCAGAAACACTTATAATGACACAATTAAATGTTTCTCGCTATATTTATTTTACATAGGCGGGAGGTTGCTGTATGAAACGCTCTACGAAAATATGAGGAACACTTTACCATCCTTAAGTTGCATAAATAAACTTGTTGCAAAAAAAAACTTTTAAAATAGATGATGGTTTTTTCGACTTTGATCGAGTTTGTACATTTATAGAGCGGATAAATTTATCAAAGGTTCTGTGGATTAGAGAAGATGCAACAAGAGTGAGCAGTAAAATTGAACATGATTCTAAGACTAATAAACTAATAGAATTTATTATGCCATTAGTCAACGGCATGCCTGTCACAGACTCATTTTTAGCAACTTCTGCGAAAATAATACAGGACCACTTTCAAAATGGTATCAGATCAAATTATGCCTACGTTGTAATGGCCCAACCATTATTGCCACCTGCACCAGGATATTGTCTTTCAATTTTTGGCACGAATAACTGATTTACTGCGGATGATGTTATGAAAAGGTGGCAACATTAAATTGAATTTCAAAAAGCGAGGCATTATTGTATTGGGTTTTGCATCTGATGGAGACACGCGCCTTTCGAAAGCGATGAGGCAAGCTGCTCAGTTGCTTTCTGCGGGGGGCTCATCACGACCAGAATGGAAATGGTTCCAAGCCAGTTACAATGCAGAAGATTGCACATCCTATGTTCAAGACACCGTGCACATAGCTACTAAGTTACGAACTAGACTCCTTCACTATAAAATTACGTTAAAAATTGGAAATTTTTTTGCAACGTCTAAACATTTGAAGCAACTAATTACAGAACAATCTAAAGACAAGCACTCCTTAACAATATCCGATTTAAAATTAGAAGATAAGATGAATTTTGACGCCGCGGACAAAATATGTTCAGTTAATGTAATTAGACTTCTAGAGAAGGATCCAGAGAATACAGGTACCGTCGCTTTTTTGAAACTAATGCGTCTAGCCATAGATTCGTATTTAGACCCAAATTTGGATGTCAGAATTAGAATTTACTCAATTTGGTACTGCGTTCTTTTTGTAAGAATTTGGCGACAATGGTTAACAACCAAGAAACACAAAACTGTTGAGAATTTTATTTCATCAAACTGTAATGTTTGTTTAGAAGTCAATGCACATTTTCTAATTAATATTATCTTAACTATTCAGGATAATCCACTCCTATCAAGCGACATGTTTCTGCCCGTATTTTTTAGTAGTCAAAATTGTGAACGCATATTTAGAACCACGAGATCAATGACTTCAACGTGTACAACGATAATTAATTTCAGTATTAAAGATATCATGAAACGTTTGAATAGAATTAGAACTATCAATAATATTATACAGGATCTGAAAGAAGTGATTGTATTTCCAAAGGAGGAAAAAAGAGGAATGAAAATGACGCTAAATCCAATTCTAGATCTAAACGAGTTTTTAAATTCTATGATAAACGAAGCAGTAGAGAATGCGCTAGAAGATGTACTAAAGAGTACACGTGAACTCGGCGTTATTGTCGAAGATCTTAGTGCATGTTATACTGCAATTCCACTAATAAAAAGTCCGGAAGATGAAGAAGACGTGTTAATAGACGACAAGATGATTGATACAAGCAACGGTAATTCAATCGATGCTAATCGACTCCAAAATTTTACATCTTTACCAATAAAAGAAACTGGTGATAATGATTTGATTGATACAAACAGTGACATGCGTAAAGATTTATCTGATATATCATCTGCTGGAATTATTGATGGTTTAATTATGACAAGCTATGATGATAAAATGGCAGATAAAATAATTGAAGAAGGTCCATATGTCACTGTTGGTAATAAATCAAAGGTTATTAAAAAGTCTTCTCTCTGTTGGCTTCTAGAAGAAACTAAAAACAGGATCAGTACAGACAGATTAAAGCGGGTTCTTTCAAAAAGTACTAAAAGGCCCGAGAATGATAAAGTACTGGCCGAAACTCAACAGAAAACTCCACAAAGAACATCAAAGTGAAAAGAAAGTACAAAAATAGAAAAAGCAAAGAAGAAGAAGAAGTCGTAAAGTATACGCGTATTCAATCGGACAGTTCGGATTCCTCTGCAGATGACGCAGTAGTTAAATATAACGATAGTACAGATACATAAACGTTCTCTGCATCCGATTTTAAAAATAAAATTAAAGAGACTGACGAAAAAATTGAGCAAAGTGAAGATATAATTAATCCTAATTGTTCTGCTGTATCAATTTTAGTAGAGATGAATAAGTTCTATGCAGTCTATTATGATGAAGGAAAAATTGTAAAAATTGATTGTATTGCTGATAGCCCAATTGCCTATATCCTTTAGAGAAGATTCGAGGGAAGATTCTTCAAAAATTTTCCAAATTGATGATAATATTGCGTTCTTTAACAAAAAGTTCAATTGTTAGCGTTTATATTTTACTCTCGATTTTACTATTGTCCGTACTAAAAAATGAATACATTCTTTAAAGTTTAGATTCATTAGTAATAATATCCCGTAAAAAATACCGTAACACCCTTTCCAGTTACCAGCAATTTTTCGTTTCCAGATAGTATTCATATCAGATTACCGTTGGAATTAGTTAAAATCTTGGTTATAACCGTACTTAGAACTATAGCTTTAACTTGTGAGAAGTATGATTCACTAAAGGAGTTTAGGCCGTTTGTGGCATCTAGTGAGTTGGTTGCTGTTTGTTTTTTTTTTAATAATACACATACTTAGTATTATTTATTGAGTGGTAACGTAAAACTAAATACAGAACAGTTGCTAGAACTAAGTAGTTTTAACTGAAATATTCAATGAAAAGTCAAATTAGGAAAAAATAATGCGTCATTTTAATCTTCAGTTTGATGAATACGTATAACAAGTTTTAGCCGATTTTAGGTCTTAACGGATATCTAGATACACATTACACAAAAAAACTGTTTATTAGTTCCGAGGATTTAGAAGTATTTATAAAGATTTATGGTGATTTAGAGGATTTAATCGTGATTTAGAAGAATTTATCGTGATTTAACGGGATTTAGAGTGGTTTATAAAGATTTTCTGTGATTTACCAGGATTTATGAGGATTTATTTACATAAAAGGATTTATGGTGTACAAAATTTTGGTGAGATATTCACTTCTCGATTTTAGCAACTGTGATTTATGTAGTGTTATTTAACTTAATCTGTATATTTATTGAGATTAAACTTGTATTTAAAAAAATAGAAATAGTCACAGATGGAAATAAGCTCCAAACAAAGGTCATAACGCGACGTAGAAATAGCCTCCGTTCTCTTGATCACCAGAAAGCACGTCCACTTGATTAAATCTTTTTAACATTTTTCTTTGAGATGTAACTATATTGAAATAAACCATAGACTACACAAAAACAAACGCGAGCAGTTGTAATTAAAATTCCGTTACAACTCAAAGTGTTTATTGAAATTTAACATAAATAAAATAAAACGTAAAAAAATAATAAACAGCAATATAGTCACAAATAAAAATCTAGGCGCGATTGAAGTAAATCTTTTTTGACTTTTGTGACAGATTGAACAAACATTAAACTTAAACTAAAATAAATATTATTTGAAGTTAATTTTTTTTAAATTTTAATTTATTGATGAAGGAATAAAATGTTCCTAGAGATCTGCCTTTTTAAATCAACTGAACACTGTTTTATTTTATATTAATAATGTTTTATATTCTTTATAATTTTTTTGTACGACTCTCACTTTTTAAAGAATTTTCACTCATACAATCAAAAAAATTACACAAAAAAGAAATAAAATTTAAAACAACGCTTTATAAACATGTGGATAGTCATAACAATATCAAAGGTTAGAATAAGCGTCAGAAATGTAAATAAAAAATGCTAAATTACTGTTTTCAGGAAGCGAAAACGCTGGTGTAAGTATAATGATTAACCCTTATTAGCCCAGAAAGGTTTTGTATTATAACTGACTTGTAGTCTCCAATCGACACATAAAAAAATGATTTTTTTCAAAGTACTGGTGAAGTAGTAAAGTCGAATTTTATGTTTTCATTAGTTTTGTGATATGGTTCGTATAATTTATAAACTACTGTCCGAGCTCAATTATGTTCTATTAGCTCTTTTCTCCCAAGATAAGGTATTTGAGATAACAGGTAACTTATTTTACTACCAAAAATCTACCACATCTGTTTGCCGTACAGAAAGTTAAACTTTTGTAGTTTATTGATAACTTTCCCTAGTTTTCTGATACCTGGTAGTCTGTCTTCTCTCCATTGCGTTCTAGTGTCTTTATATCGAATCTTAGGAAACGCTGAATAACCGCAAATCTATTTTTCTCATAGTTGCGCGAGATATTGAAGTACTAAATCCTGCACGCATTCCCCGTTACCTTACATGCGCACTAAAATAGCTTCGGTCGTGTCAGGCGGACACACTAATAAAAAGAAGAAACGCCTACGATAATACGATATGACTACATAATTCAGAAACGCCTAAATAACAAAAGATTTAATTTGTAAATAAGTGTTAAATAAATATAATGAAATATTTTTGTATGACAATACGGTGCATGTCAAAGAAGCCGCAGTGAGCGTGTACCTAACTCACGTTCAGTGAGAATTTACATGTTGGCCTTGGAAAAAATTTTTTTTTTTAAATGACGTAATTATAACACGTGAAAACGTATAAGCACCAAAATGTTTTCATACACAACAAAAACTGACTTGAAAAGATAACAAAAAACAAGAGTATCTAATAACAAATTCAAAATAAACAAATATTCTTAAAATAAGAATATAAAATAATACGATTAAATTGACAAAACACGAATTATAAATATTGTTTATAAAACTTATTGTTACAAAAAAATATACAATCATGAAAACAGTAATTTACAAATAAAACAATAAAATTTATAAAATTATATAACAAAAACTAATAAGTAAAGTGGCTAAGAAAACCAATACTTATTCTAAAATTTTAGTACAAAATGTAATTTTCAAAACGCAAGTAGACAGTTTACTTAACCCTTCTATGAAATTTCATATTATACTCTTCTTCTAAAAATTCATTTAAAAAGACCTAATTGTGCAATACATGTTAAGATAAGTAGAATTTTAACTTTTATTCTGTATGTTTCGTCAAAAAGAGAACGATAAATTAAAAGATATATGCATTCACTGAATCACATAATTAGCTATCATTACATGTTGTAACGTGCTGTTTCATCACACGTTCCTGTTTTTGTGCTCTTGTTAAAAAAGAAACGATAACGATAAAAAAAATTAGTAACGTCACTTCTGCACATAATTAATTAATAAAAGAATTTCCAAGAAATATTGCTTTTGTCGTTACGTTTAAATAAAATAAAGCAACCGTATTATATGGTTTTTAAAAACATGGAAAGTTTACTGGAGAGCTTCCACCTGCAATATTTTCCGCCATTTTTAAAAGATTTCTTATATAATTTTGTAAGTAAATATTCGAATTATTTTTACAGTTTCTTATAGAATTCATTCTTTTTAACAATTTATTCAAATAATTTTTTTTTCTAACATTAACAGTTTATTCGATATTTGATTTATATTATAAAGTGAATTCCATATACAATCCTAAGTTTGCGACGTACGAAGGTTCAAATCCCAATGCGGTTTATGTTTTTTTAATTATATTGCTATTTTAAATTAACTACAATTAATTTTTATCAGTAAAAAGGCATAATCAAACGTGTTAATTGTTATTATTAAAGTCATACTGGATTTATTATTCCTTCATCATATGATTTATTTAAGTTATATTCACAAGCTTTCGAACTTGAGTTAAGTTCTTTGTCAGGCAGTATCAGTTAAATTTGGAATATAAAAAACTAAGGTAACTAAAAACAATAAATCGTAAGATCATAAAAACCAGGTGAAAAAATTAAGATTAGGAAATAACAAATAACCAGGTGTTAGATGTTTCGTACTGTATCTGTTGAAATTGTTGGGAAATTATTTGTCAATTTTTCTAATTGTTGTTGTGTTAACATGTAAACAAATTCAAATAATGACAAACATTGTGTAACCAAAAAAATAAAACCGTCTTCTGAATGCCATTTCGACTCGCAAAGCTAGTAATTTTCCACTGCGTAAGAACTGCACAATCGCTTTTAGGTAGCTATACAAGTTTACTTTGTAGACTGTACGTGTTCAAATGCGATGACCATGTGACACCTTAATTTCCCTCACTCCTAGTAGTTTCATTTTACATTGGGTTAAAATGACCATATATTCTATTACGGTACAGAATAGTATATTAAAACACAAGTTACAGAATGAACGCGCTTTAATCACGAGACCGGGTTTCATACACGAGCCGCGCAGCGGCAAGTTTATGAAACGGTAGAGTGATTGAAACGTATTCTATGACGCGTGCTTTATACTATTTTCTCTATTTCTATACAATTTTTAATATTTTCCGTATAATTTTAATTTTAAAACAACATTGGAAAATTTTTATAGTTTATTGAATTGGCAAAACTTACACTTTGACATATTGAAATTTATTGTAAACCTAAAATCTAATACTAAATTATGTCTTTATACCTTTAAAAGTAAATAACTTTGAATTAATGAAACGTCTTTATTTTATCTCTGCATCAAAATTTGAATTTCAATTGTTAAGTTCCAATAATTTTGATTTCTTTTCCATGTAACGTCAACATACGTTGCAGAGATACCAACTAACGTTACTACAATTCATATAAGAATTTTCTTATTTTTACACGGATTTTAGTGTAACAATCGCTAATTCTCATTTCGAAATAGAGAAAAAAATATATTAGGCCATTCTAACGCAATAAATATATTTCAGCAATCTAGAAAGTATGTTATTTAGTAACTTTATTAAGGATATCATTAAGCACTGATGCTGTTATGTTCTTATTAGTTACGTAAAAATATAATTACAGTTTTTATTTTGGTTAAATTGACCTAAATACCGTAAAAAGGTAATTTAATACAACTTTAATTCTTGATTTTATTTTTTGCGCTGCACAATAACGACACTAGAACCGGATGAATTGGTTAACACGTAAAAAGAGTTATTTGATATTTTCAATGCTGAATTGAAGTTGCTGTGTCAATTGGAACACCTTGTAAGATCTAAAATTTCAATAACTCAAAACACATTTATTGTAATTTTGGGACACATAATTCGACAAATATAAATAGATTCCGATTTGATGTACACCAAATGTTTCTCACACAGACCAAACAAAAGTTTTAAAGTTCTTAGTGATTAAAAATCAGGAAGCACAGGTAATGAAACATTTTATAGACTTGATTGAAACAAAAATAAAACTATTGAAAGAACATTTTTCAGTACATTAAAACGTCCACACATCGTTGAAAATTTTTGTTAGCTGTTACAGACAAAAGCTTAAATAATACGCTGTGGAGTGCAAAAGTCTATCCCGTTTATATGACACGGCAACTTTACAAAAACATTTTGGAAAATTACAGTGATATAAAAAAGTTTAAACAGAAAAACAGACGCAGAGTTATTGCTAGTTACAATACATGTCGTTTTTTTTTTGTAACTTAGGCTTTTGGCAACCTGTACTACATAAAGAAATGATGCACAAATACATTTACAAACAAAGGAACTCGACATAAAATTGTGAGCTCAGAAAGTGCAGATGGTACTGATTATTATTACAAGTTATGAGAAACATATGTGTGAAAACCCTTGGCAACTTCATAGAACCTCAGAAACGTAAAACAAGAAATCACATTTTAAACGACGTAGTAGAGATGCCAGCGTGTCTTGCAAATGCCGAAATCGCAGAACAAGACTTTAATCTTGAACGAGATTGATTACGGGCTTTTATAGTTGCCATTAGCAACGAAAATAAATTAATAAATAATATTATTACACTTTTTTGTTAAACCCAAGTTGAAAGATACTCTGCCCAATATTACTATATTGCTCCGAACATTGCAATTGCCATAATCAATGCCAGTTGTGAGAAGCTTTTCAGAATTAAAATTTATTAAATATTATTTACGTTTAGTTCTTTAGAGCTAACCGATCTAGCTATTTTGTGTAATGAGCAATGAGTATGTGTAGCTGTTGACATTGATAGTGCAATAAAAGACTTATTTGCTCATAGAAAAAGTACACAATGATTCTTTTATTATTTTTAACTTAAAACTTGCTTATGTTGAATTGGCGATAAGTTAGCGCAAACGTTTGTTTACGTCAATTCCAATAAATGCAATTATTCTTCCACTACGTGATGTTTTTTACTTCACATTCTCAAAGATTTATGTAAGTAATTTTTAAATTTATTTTTTTTTACCATTAGTTTCTACGGATTTTTTGTTGTTGCGTCACTCTTTACTTTTAAAGTACTGCTTCTTTAGTAAAGGTAAATTTTAAATTATTATAAGTTACACAACATCGTAAAACAGAGCAGCGCAGTCGCAGCAAACTATATTTTTTTATTTATTTTCTGACGTTTATATTGACATGAGCTGTTCTAACTTTTAATTTTGTTGTGA
Organism: Aquatica leii; assembly: GCA_035610365.1. Classification (NCBI taxonomy): domain Eukaryota; kingdom Metazoa; phylum Arthropoda; class Insecta; order Coleoptera; family Lampyridae; genus Aquatica; species Aquatica leii. The sequence goes on from CM069435.1 coordinate 71,467,265, forward strand.
CTATCCACGTGTTTATGAAGCGTTGTTTTTAAACATTCTTTTAAATTTCTAATTAAATTAAAAATTGAGACTGATATAAACAAAGTACATAAAACAACATTAATATAAAATAAATCAGTTTTTAGTTAATTTAAAGTGGCAGAGTTCTAGGAACATTTTACTTTTTCACCAATAAATAAAAATTAAAAAAATTAATTAGCAAGAAAGACTCACTTCGTTTGTGAATTTATGTAAGTGAAGCTCACTTGTTCAATTATTTTTATAACTTTTACATAAAATGTGACAACGTTTTATAGCAAATAATTTTCAAATGAAAAATGTACAATAATAAGTATTATATCAAAGTATGTTTATTGAACTTAGCCTAAATAAATACAGGATATTTATGTACTTAAAACGTTTATTAGTAACAATATTACACCACTTTTGTGCTAAAATTTGTCATTTAATAACATCGTCTTGAGAAAAATACAAATTAATAAATATTCTAAAATAACGCAAAAACAATTTGAATTGCAAGTTAATCAATCGTATAGTACTATCAGTATATTCTTTAAAAATTACTGTATAGAAATTTAACCAATAAATAACTATAAAACAAATGTTTTAAAACGACGCAGCGTGAATTAAAGATTAATCTAATAGGATTAAGTGCTTATGAGCGTTTGTACTTAGTCAAACTAATTGCACAACATAAATCTTTAATTTACTTAAAATTGCACAAAATGAAACAATAAAACACTCAAACTATTATTTAGAACTAAAACCGTTTTGAATGTTTTGTAATCAAATAAGTTTCAAACTTTGAAGGAGTTTACAAAATCACTTGTTTTACGTTTTTTTAAATAAATTAAATGTAAAAAAGTAAATATGTATCAAGCGCCATTTCTAATAATGCAAATTAGTTTACATATGTGCAAATTAAGTTTGTGTTTTTATTCTACTATAAAAGTACAATGTGAAACGTTTGTTTAAATTGCTTGAACAAGAAAAATTTAACGGTCAATTTCATTTAAAAAATAATCTATTTTAATTGTTATAATTACAGTAGATTTTATATCAATTAATTAAACAAATAATAGCATAAAGTAAACAAGAATTCTTAAAAAATAATTTTGGTAAAATGAGAACACATAAATAAAAAACTCTAAATCATATGTGGTATTTCTATCATGGGATGATGTTACCAACACATTTAACATATGTTGACAATGTCTAAATAACATAAAAAACTAGGATTGTCTATCAGTTTAGTTGTAAAAAAGCATTAATGTATCGTAATGCTGACAAATCCCGAAAAGACGAAACAATTGTCCGGTAGCTTTGATTTTGTTTTTTACAATTTTATAGTTGATTATATATACATGTATACATATAGTGCATTTTTTTAAAGGTGTCCATAGGGATTTACGTGCTAATATTTTGGCTCCATGTTAACCTATGTATCTATGTGGGTTTGATACAACTTGATACAACTGCTTATTTAAAAAAATAAAATAGACATTTTTCTACATAATTCACGTTTTGCAAACACCACCTCTTCTTATTTAATTTATTGTAGCATTTAAAAGTCAAACATTTATGCGAAAAACGAGTGCATGAGAATTAGTTTACCTTTGTAAATTTGTTCGTTGTTTTTAAGTGCTGACATCATCAAACCAATTTATTAAACATAAACGTCGTCATTAAATTTAGAACTTTAATAAATGAAGAACATTAAAAACATTAACACGGCGGCCTCACATTACATTGGCATTTGTTATGCTATGGTTCACTTTTGATACTAGTTACATAAATTACTGTTTATGTTTGTTACTTTAAGTGACAAACTTTTGCAATTAACAGTTATCTAGCGCTCTTACACTTTTAGCATATTTAATTTATATCGTAAGTACTTCATTGGTTACAAAGATACTTTAACAGTTACCAACCTTATATTTTGTTTACTAAATGTGTGTACAAATATTTTATGTAAAAAAACATTTTATACTCCTATAAAATATTAAAAGCATTAAATCGTTAATAGTAATAGAAAGAGCTTGTTTTTGAAAAATTTGTAAGTAAAAAATTTGTTTTGTATGTACTTGTAAAAGTAAAAACGTGTATAATAAAAATATTGAAAAGACGAAACCAACATTTTTTTAATTAAATTATTAATAATTTATTTTATTTGAAGAAGTATTGATCAAGCGTATGAATACAGTGTAATCTAAAAATATTTTGCCTGTATTTATAAATTTTGTATAAAAACGCTCATATTTAAAATATTTTAATTTACATAAAGAAAATTAAAATGTTAATTAAAAACCGTAGAAACGTTTACCCTCATTTGAGGTTCTACGTATAATAAAGCAACATAACGAATATGTTACGTATATACACCATTGTAGTAAAAGTATTTTTATTTTACGTAAAGTCGTAAAAAATAAAGTTTAAACCTATTACCAGATAATTTGACAAATTTTAAGTTATGCAGATCTTACCTAATGTGACTAGAAGGTTTTGGTCGGCAACAGTAATAACATTAGGGAAAATTGAATAACAAAAAACTAAATAGAGAAAACAGAATTTAGAAATGCGTTTCAGACGTTCAAAGTAAATACAAATGGAGTTCGAGTTGTAGGAATAGGAAATTGAATCAATCAATTTATTCTGTTGTCGTGTACTACCGTATAGTTTAAATCGAAATTTTAATGCTATTTAAAGTCTAAAAATCACGTCTCTGTAAATACCATTTTTTTACCTTAAATTCTATAGACATGACTAAGTCATAAATTATTATTAAATTATGTGTTTATTTCAGATTTTTTATGGTTTATTATGTATAGAATAAAATGTGTCGCTACAACGCGTTTTTCTATTAAAATTGATTGAACAGAAATTTAATAGTGGTAATAATAATAATTTGTAATCTTGAGATCCGATGGAGTTATAAGAATATTCTTGTGATTTAAAACTAAATCTAAAAGGTATTAAAAACTAAGCACATTGTAGATACTTTAAATTTGAATTAAAAACAGTTTTTTTAAATGTTACTGAATTCGATTTTTTCAATTTTAGATTATTTGTAGTACAAAATGTTAAAACTCTAGACAATTTTTTCAAAGATGCTAAGCAAATGATTTTTAGCGATTCTTTTTTTTCTTCTTATGTTATCGTTGAACCTATTTCTTACAATGCTTCTTTTCTTTACCCATTGTTATATAATGTTAACATCTAGCATTTCTGCTAACGTTGTATGGTATTTTTATGATCCATTTTGTGTTAGGCTTCTGCGATTGATTTTTTTAGTAACTTTTCTTCTCCCATTTTTCCAACATGCTTTCTTTAGTATCTTCTTCTAGATCAGTGGTTTCCAAACTTTTTCGGCTCACAAAACCTTTTTTATAGTCAGCAAAACTACATAAATACATAATAGAAAAATTACAAATTTAACTTTGACGTCATGAATGTCAAATGGTAAAACAACTGGTTTTATTAAAAACAAAAAACACATTTTAAGCATAAGATAATAATCATTTTAGAATAATTGTTTTACCTATAATAGCGGAGTATTTTTATGGGCTTCGCGATCAAATGCATAAAAAAAATTTATACTCATGCGTACACTTCAAAAAAGTAAATAATGCTAAGTGCTTTTAAATGCTACATTAAAAATTACATCATTAAAAAAAAGCCTACGTATTTAGCTTTTTCCTGTGAAACACCTTAAAAAATTGAATTTACTAAATATTTTTTCAATCTACTGAAATTTATCGAAATAATCTACTAATGGCAAAAATGACTGTTCTCAGAGTTCTCAGTGAAGACTTGTCTGCGTTAATAAATTGCAGTTATTTATGTTTTATGAGAGCTGTGTTATCAATTGTTTGCAGTGGAGCGTTAGCTTAAGGCAGAAACCTTTAAAAAACCAAGTACGTTAACATCAAGTTTACAAAGTACAGAATCAAAACCTGGGCCTTCAAGTTCAGATACAATTTTTTTTATTTTTATTATTATCAGGTTTGAAGAGTGTTTAGAAGCAGATACCTTAATTATACCAGAAAGAAATCATAAGCGTTTTTTAGTAAGTCAATCATCTTTAAATAAATCTCATAAGACACAGAAAAAGAGAAAGCTTTTGGATTTATAAATGTCGATAATTGCCTTTAGTGTGTTTTGTGTAAAAAAATTTTTCGAAACAAATATGTTTCCTGCAAAAATGCTTCATCATTTGCAATCTTTACATCTGGAATATAAAAATCAGGCGACAAAATTGTTTTCGCGAAAACGAGAAGGGTTTTTAAAAACAAAGGACTTTATGCTTCAAGCATCACATACTGTTAAAAAGAATGCTACCGAAGCTTCCTACATTGTTTCGTCCAAATTGCAATGGAAAGGCTCACACAATAGCAGAAACGCTCATAAATCTGTGTGCAATTGACATGGTAAAATGTGTGTTGAGCGAAAAGTCGCCTAAACAACCGTCCATGATACCACTTTTGAATCATACAGTATCTCGCCGCATAAAGAATATCTCAGAAAGAAATCTGAGCTATCTTCTCGTCTCAAAGTATTGTGAGTTTTCTCTGCAAACAGACTAAGTCACTGATGTAGCAAGACTAGCAGTATTGTTAGTATTTGTACGTTATCAATACGAACAAGCTATAGAAGAGGATCTACTCATTTGTAAGCCGTTAGAAAGTAATACCACATGGGCTAAAATTTTCATTTCTTTTTAAAACTGTTCTTGACAAGTCAGTGAAAATAACATTAAGATATTGTGTGATGATACGGGTGGCCTGCATACATCTTTACTACTTCACACAGAAGTTCCATAGTTATCTCGGAGTAAAATTTTACTTAAATTGTTTGAGTTGCCAGATGATATGCGTTCTTTTTTCTTGGAGCATCGTTTTCTTTAATTTGGAATTTTGGTTAAGTGATAAAATGTGGTTATTAACACTTTCCTATTTAACAAAAATATTTTCTAAATTAAATGAAGTTAATCTATCTCTATAAGAAAAAAATATCATTGTGTTTAAAGCAAATGACAAAATTAGTAGTTTTAAAAACAATTTCAAATATTGGCTTAGTAGCGTAAAAAGTGGGAACCTTGACTGCTTTCCAACAAAAGAATTTAGTGTAGAGTTGGAAACATTTGATCTACCTCACCTAAGATTATTGGGCATCTTACGCACCTATGTAGTTCTGTAACAGAGTACATTCCAAATGAATGGAGTAATACTCTAAAAAACTATTCTTGATATGAGGCTCCAACTTTCTTTTATAAAACCAAACATTCAAAAAATTGTGCTAATAAGTTTAAATATCACACATCACACTAATATACAATTAACAACATAGATCCTTTTTGAAAATTGTTTTTATCAATTTTACATAAAATTTATCTATTTTCGAAAAAACAAAAGTTTCGATACCGTTTATTTAGTTAATTAATTAGTTGAAAAAATATACTGGGGCTCTACCAAACTCACTTTAATTTGTAAGGGCCACGCCTAAAAATTCCTAATTCCTAAATAAGCAAACCAAGGTCTGCAGGTATCGATCTTCCGCAATTTACACAGTGTCCTAATTGCTTTCTGTTGTAATTTAAAGATAGTTTCAGTGTTTGTCTTCGCACAATAGCTCCAATGCAAAATGCCATACAATAAAATACTGTGGAATATGGCGAAGTACAAGGTCTTGCAAGTGGAAAGGTCTAAGAATGCGACAGTTTGCTTTAATAGATATATGGACGAGCTGAGTCTTGCGGCAAGGTAGTTAAGGTGAGCTTTCCAGTTGAGATTGTGGTCCAAATGTAGCCCCAGAAATTTGCAATTGTTTATAGGGATTATCAGTTCGTTATTTACGCTTAGTGCAGGTGGATTGATGATCGTTTGATAATTGTGAGATTGACTTAAGTTTGTTTTGGAACAGTTCATTTTAAAGTTGTTCAGGTTACACCACGTAAAATATTGTTCACTTCTGTTTTTGCACAGCTTTCCACTTGATCTTGTGTTTTTCCGGTTACGACTATACTGGTGTCATCACCAAACAGATACACTTGTGAGTGTTCTGTAGTCAGGCAATAGTTGATGTCATTGATGTATATTAAGAAAAGTAACGGACCAAGAGTAGACCCTTGTGGAATAGGCATCCGTTATTCTGCCATTATCTTCTCTGAACTTGATTTTTACGTTTTTTTTTTCTATCTGACAGGTAGGATTTAAACCATTTCTATAGCAAATGTTCTACAGTGAAGAGCTTACAGTCAGCATTTGGCTGTAGTGATCAGACAATGTTGTTTCCAGAACTGAACCTTTACAATATTTGTTGCAATATTATGTATAGTTGATGATGATGTACTTGTTGATCTAGTATGTGATTCTATCGTTAGATTCATGTTATATTGATGAAGTATGTTTATAAGATTCATTGTTAAGTCATTATCTAATTTGTGCAAAGGAAAGTTAAAATCGCCAGCTATTACGATGTAGTGTTTTAGAGGAATTTCATCTAGCAGGTTGCTCATTATGTCAAAAATTACTGATGGATTGCCATTGGGAGATCTGTATGTAAATATTATGATTAAGTTGAGCTTAATGTGTTTAATTGCCGTGTATTCAAAACCATTGTGCATTGAAGACACCTTTAATTTGATATCAACAAATTCATGAATATTTCAGACAAACCTGCACAGGTAGACCTCTTCAGTGGACAGTAGTGTGTATGGTCGTCATTATACTACCTTACGGAAGTACAATTTTTCTAAAGTAGTAAAAATGTAACTTTTGTTACTATAACGAAAAAAAAACCTTTTTCTGTGCTTTATCACTACAATCATATGAACATTAAAAAAAATGTGCGAATAAGTCTGAATATCACACATCACACTAATATAGCAACACTTTTGTAACAATAAGCAATATAGATCGTTTTTGAACATTGTTTTTATTAAGTTTACATAAAATTTACCTATTTTCTTAAAATTCAAAGTTTCGATAACGTTTATTTAGTTAATTAATTAGTTGAAAAAATATACTGATTGACGTGCATACCGCCTACTACTGGCATTGATATAATATAATATGTAGGTATGTGTAACACAACGTTTTATTTATGTAAATTGTATTAATTTAGACAAAAGGAGCGTTGTATCAATACTATTCTGTTTTTGTTAAATAAAGGTATGTTATTAATTCAAACACTTATTTTTCATATAAATATTTAGCGCAGGTTTTTCCTAATAACTTTTTTGTAAAAAAAACATTTTTAATAGTGCCATCAAATTAAACGTCTTTTTTTACGATTTTTATTTTCTTTGAGCATGTTAAAAGCTTGTCATCAACAGTATTAAGCACAAAGTTCCATTACAAGCACGTAATAGTTTTTTTTAGGTGATTTTAAAATAGAATAACTCATTGAATAAAAATTTGTTGTTGAAAATTAAACACTAGTGGAATTGTATCTTTATAGATTCACTTTGAATTTGTCTTTACGCTTGTTTGATTACGGCAGGCATGATAACTTATTGTATTGCATGCAATCATTCGCCATATCTGACTAATCCGATTATATCTACAAGAAATGTATAGAAGTTAAGCGAACCGTGCTATTCGATTGTTTATTTTTAGTAAAATTTTGATGACAAGTTACAATATTGATAAATTGGGGTAATTTAATAACACATTTTGTTATAAAATGTCTTGTGTATTATTAAGTAATTATAAAATATTGTTTATTAAATTTAGTACGTTATTACTGTTTTTAATATATTTTATACCGCTGGTTTTTATACCGCCGTTGCGGTGTTGTGTAAATTTTCTCACATACATTTACATTTGTACAAATGTATATGACTTACAATTTAAAGTCAAAAGCGCGGAATGTAAAATAATTTTTAACAGGATACATTTTGTCGGTTTGCTAAACTTGTAAAAGGAGATTATTGAAGTTACTCAGGAATCAGGATCATATGCCACGGGGACTTCTTGCCTTAATAGTTAAAATGTACTATAAATAGCTACATATATATCGTGTAATTAAACAGAAATTAAAGTGAGTAAATAAAAAAATATTTTGCTACAAAATAACATCAATAAATAAACTCTATTTTTAAATTGTAGTTTGAATACGGAATAAATGTAGCAGTTGTATAGAAACAAAAAAAACATCATTCAATTCTCATTGGATTAATAATGTGAAAAATAAATTAAAAATTATTTATCTGTAAGTATATTTATAAACTATGGTGTGTAAATTTTATATTATTCAAAAAACGCAAATATCAATAAATATGTACTGTTTAGTTTAAACTACACGTTTGATATAAATAAATGTTTTCAATTTCTTTCGCTGTAATTTATTACTTGCCGTTGCTACAGATGTTTAAAAAACAAACCGTTTTTTTGTGTAAATTGTCACGTCAACTGTAAACTTAAACGTAGAATTACTTCAGTTTTTGTGTAATATGTAATTATTCTAAAAATGTAGTTAATATTAATTGTTTAACAAACTTTATTATAATTTTTAAATAGTAACTCTAACTCTAATGTATTTTTTTATTTGTACTAAAACAATTATAAGATATGGGCAATTGTACATGCAAACAAAATGCGACAAGAATATTGTTCACATAAAACACTTAGAACAAACAAAACTCTTAAAACGATGACATAATTTTTATTTCTTTGCATATTAATAAGAATAATACCACAGGCACCATTCTGGCACAATACAAATCACCAAATACCACAATAATTATGTAAAATTTGAATGCGTTTCGATAGCTTGCTATCATCAGAGACAAAAATGGTAAACTAATGTTTAGAAACAAACGTATTTATACTATCAGCGTTCAAACTTCTTAACATTTGATAGATTGTGAAATCTAATTAGTTGCAAAAATCCCAATAGTTTTTGATCGTTATTTAATAAATGTTTATTATTGAGGATCTGTAAGCTTTTGTAACAACCAAGTTTACTTTTGTTGTTTACATGTTTTACTAATCAAATGTTTTTATACTATTTTTATTCTTAAGCATATGTGTGGCAACACTAGATTCTAAAAGTCAATACCTAACATTAGTCAAATACTCTTTAAAACGGATTTTGATCGTTCTTTTTGTTTGTCCAGAATATAGTTGATTACAGTCTTTTTAATTAAAATTATATAAACCCAATTTACCTCGATTTCGACTAAGTCTTTAGGACTGTATAACACACTTTGAAAACTGTTACTAGAGAGAGTACTCTAAAACCTAATTCTCAAAATGTTTTAGAGAAATCTCAGGTTTATGCCGCATAATTTAGTAATTTAACATATTTCTTATAAATTCTTTTATCGTATGCTTCTAAAATTGTTACATTTTTTGTATAGTTTTTGAACTTACGATCTATTATCATTTTTGGAATTAATTAGTTTTAATAAACAATTGAGTATTACGAAACGTAGATATGTCAATACAACTGACTGATCTAACCACAAAGATGAAAGAAAATTGTATAGATTTAACTGCTGAGAACACGCGTAAAATGAATTTTCATTCACAAAATATTGACGTCTTCCGGAAACTGGTAAATGATGTTTTATTACTGCCATTTGTCGTTTCCTACCTATGTGAATTCACGTTCTCTTTAATGGCAAACATATAAATTAAAAAAAAAAACTTAGGTTTCAATTAAAAAATTATTTGATCATTTGCGTCTCAAAAATAAACTACGTTTTGAGAAATTATTAAAAATAACACAGCCTTTTATTTGCGACAACTTTAGTGAGGTTTTGCAAGCTTCTTGAGATCAAAACCCAGAGATTGAAAAAGACTGAACTGTACTTAACCGTTATAGTCTGTGTGTAGAATTTGTACAGAATAACTTTGTAACGTATTTGAGATAATACCAAGCGTGTAGAAACGATTGATCGATAATACTTTTTATTTAAAAAAAAGCAACCAAGTGATTTAATGAAGCAAATTCACTCAACGAAAGGTCAACCGTTTGGCAGTGTCTCGTTTTGTTTAAAACTTTGTACAAGTCTTACAACAAAGCAAGATACTTAAGATGCGCAGGCATTCATGTGCAAGAAATACACGATACGCGATAGCAATAATTGTCTTTAACAAAGTACCTAAAGTACAATCAAAGAAATCACTTTGAATGTTGCATACACAATTTGTCCCCACCTTTGTTAGTTGAAAATTGTAATGCGCATCCAACCTCTACGTTCCTTGCTTTATATCTATAACGTTTAATAGTATGTTTGCGAGTTATTATGTTAAATTTGTTGTTTATTTGTGTATTTTTTATGTATATAACTATCGTTGTCTTAAACAATTGATTTTGTTTTACTTAATAAATAAAAAATATTGTTTATGTCAAATAAAAAATTTTATTTCTAATTAATTAGTTAATAACTTATTAAAAATATTTAAAAAGTATGTGACTGTTATCAGGTTATGAGCCCAGATCGCAGTAGAAATTCGACAAACAAAGTAAATAGAAATTAAACAGTTAGGAGCCGATAAATTTAAGGAGGTTACAAGTTAAAATGGTGTTTGTAAAAATTAGCCAGTTTAATGCTCATTTAAGATGTCATTGCTCAAGTACTATGAAACTTCTAACAAAAAGGAACTATAATATTTGGATTTTGCAATTTTGAAGCCAAAAATATAAAAAATGTGTAGAAAACGAGGCAATTTTAGGCAATTTTAGACAAATTTTGAGATTTTAGATTATAGATTATAAATACATAGTTTTTATATAAAAACAAATATTATTATTGAAAAATTTATGGCCAGACCAGAAACGCAACACGAAATGAAAAGTGTTGCTGATTGCTGATTCCCCTGAGAAATTTTTGTAATTTTAGAAAATTCCCTATAGAACTAGCTTTTGTAATTATTTCTGTTTTTTTTAAAGTTTCTAGCTCTTAGACTTTCAACAAAAAAGCGAATTTTGTAGAGGTTTGCAACGCATCAAAGCGGCCGTTTTATAACTCGCTTAACATAGAACACGAGTATAAGTAAATAGAAAAAAAAACTTGCACCAATGGAAGCATCTTTAACTCAACATATTCAAATTTGAAAATATGTCGTTGCAAAAACAATATCAGACGTGATAACAATAACAGTAGATCAAAATCTACTTCAAATGGTAAAAAAAGTAACAACTTAAAACAAACCTGGCATATTTTAAATCAGAGTTCGTTTTTACGGGACTAGTTAAAAAGGAAAGTTTTTTAATCCTGTAACTTTTTACAGGATAACCGAAACTGACGACTTTTATACACAGCTGATGGAATTTTTTAACATACAGCAAAACTATCAAAAATTCAAAGAAGATGAATCTTAAGTTAAAGACATGTTCCAAGTAACAGAAAAAAATTACTGAAAAAGTATAAAATAACAAACGATGGTCGCTGGCGTTTGGATAATAATTTTACGTCTAACATGTGTGATAACAAAACATTATTTCTCAATATGACATCAAAAAATAGAAATGTTTCACAAAACTGGGTGCAACTATTTTTAGAAAAACTGATGAGATCAAATTGTTGGCTTGAAGAATTGGTGATTTATATTATTTTTGTTAAAGTAAAGGAAAAGTAAATGCAGCAACGTGTGATACCTATACTAAGTTTAAAATGTTTTTGGAATGTCACCTTGTGGTAAAAATTCCACGTATGCTAAATAGAAAATATAAATTAGTACGGAGGGTAGAAAAGTTGACATTGGATTTAATAACAGCGAAAGTCAGTGATCTATTGACAAGTAATGCCATAAAATCCCAACTATTAAATAGGTTAGGAACACTGTCGGTATAATTATGAAAAACATCAGAACTAACAGAGAGCTGGTCCGTACACTGATGTATTTTCACAACTGTACCTACAAACATCACTAGTTTTTAAGTGGTCTAGGCATTACCTACTGATTTGAAATATTTTTAAAACGCCATCCTGTATGTTGTAAAAATACCACATATGGTATATAGAACACTTTAATAGATTAAATGAAGAAAACTTGTTGGATTTGACAAAAAAAATAAACTGTTAGAATTAAGGTAGATGAATAAAAGAAGTTGGAAACATGCAAAGTATCTTTCCAAAAAAATGACTGTTATACCGTTTTCCAAAAAATCTGAACGATGTACAAAGAAATTACGATTACGTTTTATATTTATTGATGACATCACTCAATGGTGTAAAGTTCCATTTATTAAAAATGAAAGTGACGTTTATCTCCGATTTTCAAAAAATATAAAGCGCGTATTAAAACACAAACTGGTTGTTGCCAGAGGTGAGCGAATCTTTAAACATCAATTTTGAACAAAAAATACAAATAAATAAAAATAAAACTTCTGATAGTGATAAAGATAATATAGAATTTGTTCCATACAAAGAACATATTGTAAACGTATATAACTTAAGAAAACGTGTTTCTTTATAAAAATTGTGAAATGTTGACCTACTAATACATTGCTACCAATGTTTACTAAATATACTGCAATATACCTTCTCATAAATTGAAGCTAACCGGTGGTTTAATAATACGTTTAGGTCTAATTTCTTGTTGCTTCTTTTCGTTGTCTTGCTGAGTTTCGCTTGTTTCTATTACCACTTCTGACGGTATCTGCAATTCTCGTCATTTTTACTGTCTTGAACTTTTTGTTTCTACTTTTATAATCTGCTTTACCTGCCTTTTCTAGACTTATTATTCCCCTAACACTACACATGTATATTCTATCTTCAAAAATTTATTCAATGTCACACTCAACCCATACATTTTGCTTTGGATTTCGATAGTGTCTACAATACACTAACTCACCCACACTAAATTTCACTTTTCTTATAACATTTTCTGTTACCTTTAACGCTATATTCTTTTTCTTACCTAATATATCTAATCTTCTTTTAACTTTATATTTGAATATTAAACTGTGTGACACCCGTGGCAACATATACTGCAGTTTTATAGCTGAATAAAAACGGTTTGTTATTGTTTCAAAAAACACATTGGCATTAGTATCATCCAACAATACTTTACTTATACTATTTCTGAAATTTTGCACAGCAATCTTGACTAACCCGTTTGTTGTTGGGTGGAAAGGCGGCGATGTTAAATGTCTGACCCTGTTGTTTGCTAAGAATTTTTAAAATGAATTTGAAATCAACTGAGATTTATTGTCAGTTACTACAACCTGTGGCAACCCGAATCTTCAAAAACAATTTCTAAATTTTTCAATCGTAGTATTAACGTCAGTACTCCTCATTATAAAAACCATTTAGAATAGCTGTCAATTATAACAAGATCATTCATTCACACTTTTAACCCAAAGAATTCTTTTGCGGACAATGAAAAGTTTATGACGTTCTCTAGTATTTTATCACGCCTCGTCTCCGATCTTATTTTGATAATATCTATTGGTACTAACTGTTCAAGAAAATTTAAATAATCTAATGGCGCTTCGTACGCTTTTAAATCATCAGTGTTTAATGGCAACCTAGATAACAGATTCGTTTTTACGTTTGCTGCACCTTTAATATATTTAAATTCATAATCAAAACTTCACAAAAATATCTACCAACTTTACAAACTAAACTAATAGGTTTTTTTGTACCATCTTCCATAAGATCTAATAACACCGCCCCTATTCCATATTTACTACTATTACAAGATAACAATAATAGTTTATGTGCGTCGTAATCAACCAGAATTTCATCAGATACCATCTCTTCCTTTAATAATTCAAAAGATTTCTGAGATTTCATTGACCACACAAATTTAGTCTCTTTACGTAATAGTCCGTACAGTAGCTCCAGTTTTTGAGAAAAATTTTAAGTAAATTTGAAATAATAATTAAGCATTCCTATAAATGCTTGCAGATGAGTTACGTTCTGCGGCGTGTCTACAATCGCCTCAATTTTCGTTTTGTCTTTATTTAAACCTCTGTCATTAATCTTATATTCTAAATAATATATACATTCCTTAAAAAATTTGCATTTTGAAAAATTCAATCTAAACCCTGCACGGTCTAACATTTTTAAAACTTTATCTACATAGTACTAGCGAAGGCTTCCACTGCCGGAATCTATACTAACAGTAGAATGTCTTTCAGGTTTGGACCGTGTCATTGTTGTTGTAACCGAAGTTGCCAACGGTTCGCCGAATTTCGTAAGAGGCTTTATCAGGGCGTGAGATAAATGACAAAACTCAAACAAGCAACCGAAATCTGACTAAGAACTTTTCAAAAGTTAGGTTATCCACTTGTGAAACAAGCCATAATCTAAACTCTGAAAAGGTAAGAAAGAAAACGATAACTTGAAAAAGCAAACGAAAATCTAACAAAGAACCACTATCGAGTCAGGTAATCAACTCGTGAACCAAGCCAGATTCTAAACTTGTAGAAGTGACTTAAGAAGAAATAGTCTACGGAGACTTCGGTTACAACAACAATGACACGGTCCAAACCTGAAAGTCATTCTAATGTTAGTATTTATCTACATTACACAAATGTTCTTTTTCATTTTCCCTGTTACCATCACATCATCTAAATAACTAACTGTTTTCCTGCAATCTTGTAACGCCCTTTCTACATGATTTTGAAAAATAAAACATGTTGATTTCATTCCATAAAGCAACCTCTTAACACGGTAAATACCAAAAGTTTTGCTTCATGCCATCAGATCAATACTTTCTGGCCATACTTCTAACTGATTGTACGCATTTAAGAAATCTAATCTAGTGAATCTTTTTCCACTTTGCAATCCTAGGTAAAGGATGATTTACATCCTTTAAGTTCCTATTAATTGTAATCTTGTAATTAGCACGAATTCTGACGTCTTTGCCATTACTTTTCATAACTAGTACAATTGTTTAGCAATCTTAACAACTACTAACTTACAAACGTTTGTTACATTATTTAATTAAATACTAACTTGTATTTGACCTTGGCGTTGATACTAGTGCCATCCATCGTATGTTTTTAATTTAATTGTTGTCGGTTGTAATGCTACATCCGAAAATTCATTTTGATACAATACAAAAGGCCTAGATGATAGACTGGCACCTGTATCTACCTCCATTCACATGTTTTTACCGTTAATTAAAACATTCGTACTTATTGGTTCCATGTAATAACCTTCTTTTGTTCCTGTAAGGTTGAACAATTCTAACTTCTGCCCTTCCTGATTAATGTCAGCTTCTACTTTGATGCAATTATTGGTTAACTTTTTGCATGCAGCGTAAATATGGCGTATTCCATTACAAAATTTTTGCATGTGAAATTCTTAAATTTGCAGCTCTTAAAAGTGTGATTACCCTTGTTACACCTAAAACATAACAAATCTGTTGTTGCATTTTTGTCTTGTAGTTTCTTCTTTAAATGCAGCATTTTATTTATAGTTACTTGTTCATTCTATTTCAATGCTGCTTTCGTTGTTAAAGCTAAGTCTAACGTGTTTTCTAACGACTTCTTAGGAGTTTCTTCACATAGCCTACTTCGCTTCTTTCGAATTCATTGTTTTAAATTATTCATTTAATTCTACTACTGTTACAGTTTGATCATGGGTTCATCCATCGATCCAATGTGCATCACAAATAAACATATTAGGAAAAAACTCCTTTTCGGTTTTAATACTAGTCGGCTTCACGTCTACCTAGAGAGTTAATCCGAACATGGATGCAATCTATTACTCCTATTACATGAAAAAATTTTGAAATTCTATAAATCTTCCTTTACTTGTTGTTTTTCTACTTTTGTTTCAGGAAACTTAATGTATCGTTGGCGCAATTGCTTCAGTCACTTTTGTTACCACATAGCAAGTTGATGTTTTGCTTATTCTTACATAATCACTAGTTGCAATTAGCATGCTTCCCGTGGCGTAAAATCTTAAAATTAAAAACAATTTAGATGCTGACGATATTACATTGTTAGATTTGTGGCAGGTTTGATTTGATACTCAATACTATGTAAAAGCAATACCAACGTTGCCTTTTGCAACCAAAATTGATTAAAAAATACAAAATCATCATATTCTTTCAAATAATTGATCAAATATATATTCAACCTAAAATTAAAATCTGTATTTTATAAACTTACCGATTTTTAAAAATTTTTGGATGTCAATGTAAGACAATATCATCATATTTGTTTTCATTTGAATCAAAAACATTTACCTCTATTTGATTAATTTTTGAAACCCACTACAAATTAGAAATAAAAAGTTGAACTGAATTCATCATTCTCATAGGTTAAGTTTAGTGACATTGCTTTATTGGCTTACTCATATACTAACGTCAATGGTAGCTATCAAACAAAAAGCAAGGACAATTTTATCCCAAGTATTTCTACTTAAGTTCACATGAATAAAGTATTTCACAGTTTATACCGAGAATAAAGTTATTTGACAACTGTAGAACGCAATCTTTTAACACTAATCTCAGTACAGTTTGCTCGTCGTTTATACTTGCATACAATATTTAAAAATAATATGCTGCCAATATTATATCTAATTTAATTTTAGGTGGTCATTCAATATTGCTTGTCCTATATAAATTCCAACATCTATTTTACAGTGCTTTACTAAATTAGATAATAATAAATAGGCTGCCAATATTATAAAAAGAAGAGTTTTAAATGGCCAATATTGGCTGATTTTCAAATCTCGGGAACCGATCAAAACCATGTATAGTATCCACATTAAAACTTTATCAATAATGATACCCAAAAATGAAGTGTGATTATTAAAAAATGATATTACTGGTATTGCATTTACTAAGAAGAAAAGTTCATGAAACTTGGTTTGGTTTAAAGTTAATTTATTTTACGTATAGTTATAACGGCGAAAAACGTTGTGAGTCGATTTTGCATTCGCGTAATTCAAAATAGTTTGTTAATAAAATTGCGGGATAAAACGACAACGTAAAAGACATTGTTAGTAAAGCATGCCAATGCAATTGTGTAAATGCTATCAGCGTGAACTACTAGACGGCCGTTTCGTTTTTTTTTGGGCTCATCAGCATTAGGAAATACACTGTAATTCTCAAAGTTGCATGGACAAACTTAATAGCTTATATTCACATACGATGAGGATAACCAGTAACAAAACATTTATGGCAAAGCCATCTTGCAGTATTAGAGACCATGTTAATTTATTTTAAATGTACCATAGTTTCATCTTGGTCTTATGCACTAGATGGTGATGCTGCTAAGTCTGCTTGATCCTTTCCACTAACCGCGTTGGTAGTGCTATCAGCAAAGCGTATGTGATCAGCACCGAGATTTGTGATAAATCGTTGATATAAATTAAAATAAAAGTTTTACAATCAAATACTATTTGTAATCATATATTCAAAAAAATAGAGTAACGTTACTTGACAGTATACTATAATTTTTAGTTACATCGATATAAATTAATTTATATTAGAATAAAGATTTAAAAAGAATACATTTTCATTTTTTTTAAATTATTTATATATGTAATTTTGCATTCGAATAAAATATTTGAACATAGTTGTTTTTAAATGTAATTCACATATGTGTAATATAAGAGTAATTAGACGAAATATATTAATTCTTTGAATTAGGTAAATTTATACGTTATTATTTTAGTTATAACTGCTAACTGCTGCTAACACACAATAGTTAACTAAAATATATTTGTTGCAGCTCTACTTTTCACTAGCTGCCGGTATGATGTCGAAATTTTTACACGAAGATATTATCTACTTAGAAAGTAATTTCACGCACGAACCCCAACATAGCATATTAGATCCAGATACAACGTCTCCAAGTAAGTAAGTTGGTTTTTTAAATATCGGAAACACTAAAATCAGTTTTTCACTTACTTTTAGCATCTATGATATTCACCGTATTAATATTAACTATATCGTCGTGTGGAATTTTTACTTCACTGCTATTGCTGTACGGACTGTACACGGTAAGTTAATTTAAAATCGTTTATGAACGCTAAGAAAATAACATAAAAGCAAAAAAATACCCACACAAAAAATATACATAATATGAATAACATCTAAATCTCTTTTTAAGCTTTAATTAACGAGTCCTTCTTTATTAAACTAAAGTTATTTTTATTTCTTTAGAGAATCTTTAATATTTTACATTACCGTATTTTTGTGTGGAACTAATTAAAATAATGTTTTAAACGAAAACGACAATTATAAAAATAATTAACTGTTTTTATAGTAAAACTTTCTTTGTTAACGTATTTGGAGAGTTCGTTAACTCTATCGGTTAGGAAACTTTTTTTGTGAATTTATTTTTCTAACAAAAGTGAAACTTAGACATTTTTATTAATGATTGTAATACGTTACAGGACAAAAGGACGCTGTTAATACCTTGGGTCGCAACAGTGACGGTTTTTATTATGGTTGACGTCGGTCACTGCATTTATATTTTCATCGATCATACAGTAAGTACTTAATCCTAACTGCAATATTAACAATAAAAATTTTCTACTATATACATAAATCAGTAAAAGAAATTTGTTGTTTGCCAAGTCACATCGTAAATCAATCTTGAGCGAAGGAATTTCCGATACAATGCATACAGCAAACAAAGAAGCAAATTGCCCAGACAATTTTTTTACAACATTCTACGGAATAAGTAAACGTTTTTGTTGTATTTTTGTCAATAAAAAAATATTTATATTTTAGATTTTCTTATGCGACCGTTTATAAGAAAGTTTGTGTAGGCTGAAGATAACAAGATTTTCAGTAAAACTAATTTACTTACAGCGTTACGTCAAATTTATTTGCATTAAATATTACTGCTCCGTAAAAAGATATATTAACAGCTACGTTTTTAAGCATGTTATAAGTTTATTGAAACGGTTGGTTGTATGTTAATCAAGGTGCAAGATGAGTTTGTTCCAATAAAATTTAAAACAAAATTTAATTATTCTTGGTTTAAGAGATTTGTTTTGTTTATATTTTATTTCGGATAGAGTAGAGTTTTGGAAACATGTTTTTTATGTTCTTTGAAAGCTTCAATTGTGATTTATTACAAAACAATTGATCAAGAAATGTGTGTTTAATAAGACTTTCTCAAAAAATTAAAAGTATTGTTAGTTAGACAATAATTAATAGATATTGATTGACTAAACTAAATGAAATAAATCAAAGTAATTACATATTTCTAAAAGTAGTTCTAAAACTTACCTATTTACATCGTAAAATACAATTATAAAAAAATAAATACTGCAACTTTCGTTTTCTCTATTAAAACCTTTATCATTAAATGATCCAGTGTTTATCATAAACTACATGTTTTTTACACTTTCATCCAGCAGTCCATCACGTTGCCACATTTCTGGCACTGAGTAATTGACTTGTTGACAATCTTCACTGCAGTTGACTTCAAAAATGCGTTTTTCACTAAAGCTTCCATCTCTTGAACACTTTGTGTAACATTATTTATAGCAATAATATGTTTTTGTATAATTAAATTGTATCACTAACACTATTAGTTCTGCTTTACGCATCTCATTTGTTGTTGTTTCTCTATTAATTTTAAGTCATTGTCGAATTCTTTCGTGTAACGCACCAATTTTAAAGATAAAAGAAATTGTTCAAGTAGATTGTCGACTCATCTATTTTGCTAGCTTCCGTCGCAGATGGTCATGAGCCAGATTGTGAGTACCACTTCGTCAGGTGAGTCGGTGCTCTGCGCCACCGTTCCTTGCGTAAAGAGAAAATTCCTTAAGGGATCAAAAATCTAGGCCAGAGAAAGGAAATACCCTAAACCTCCCAATTGTGCGTTGAGAAATAAAACAAATTACGGTGATTACATACTTAAAATTTCGATTTATTCTGGACTAGTATTGCATTAACAACTGATGAACAGAGAAAAGAGATACAGAAAAATATAGCAGCAAAGTTCCAGACTAAATATTAGTCGTCAGTACACCGCTAAATTTTTAATACATAAAATATTTTTATATCGTAGCTACGTCACTGATAAGAAACAGTAGGTATCATTTACATTAAATTACCTTACAATTAGTTATTATCCTGGTTTGATATCCATGAGTATCGTGTAAATTGCATAACAAATTTTAATAGTTATATCGCATTAATTAATATTATTATTATTTATTGTTAATTGTTAGCCATTCGGCCTTACAATGGGTTACGTTACCCTTACATCATTCTCTTAATATAATAATATTCGTACAGAAATTTTTTAAACTAAAAAAAAAACTTTCTCCCCTAAAATCTTGCCATCACCATCTTACTGTTCTAATTCGTTATACCTAACCCTCCCCTCTTATCCTTCTTTTTTTTTACTGCTTTCATCTAATCCAATCCTTTCCCCTCCTCCCCAAGTAAAGCCTTCCTCCCCCTCAATTCTTCTCTTAGCTCGCCACACTCCTCACTCAAGTGCTCTATGTCCTCCCATCCCTCCCCGCATAATCTACATCTCCTCTTTAAATCCTCCTTCCAATACTTATTTACATTCGCTTTATTTCCACACCTAAACCTGGCTATAAGTCGTTTCTCTCTTAAGCTTCTCCTCCTCATCAAATACTTAGGAACCAGCCTGGACATTATATTTCCATACCTTACATTACACTTTCCTTCCTTTATCTTTCCTTCCCTCTCTTGCACCTGCAAGTCTTTATCTCTTCTTACTATCTCCTCCGTACTTAATCTCCTCTCTTCATTCCTTCTTTCCACCTCTTCTCCTGCGAAACCTCCTCGTTGGTAGTACAGTTTCCTTTCTTCCTGCCCATATATGTTTTTGCTATCTTTTACCGTCCTCCAGCAACATTGCAAAATTTTACATTTTTTCCTTGCCTTCATTTTCTCTTCATAACCCATCGCCATTTTCCCTGCTTCTATTCTAATCTTCTCTAACTTCCCCCCTCCTTTATCATGTACCCTGGCGTCTCCCTGTCTAAACCTAGTATCCATTTCCAATATTTAATTTGTACACTTTCCAATAGGTTCCACTCTTTCCAACCCCATACCTTCACCTCGTACATCATCACACTTTTAATCAATTTTTTAAACAGCCATCTTCTCTTCTCGATCTCCTTCCCAGATACTGTTTCCCCTAAACTCCATACCTGCCCTAATACCCTGTTACCCTTCTTTGCTAACTCCCTTATATGCGCATCGTCTTTATTATCATACCTTAGCCTATATCCCAAATATGTCACTTCATTCACTGCCTCTATCTTCTGTTCTCCCCAACTTAACTCCTCCTTTTTCTTCCCTCCTCTTCCTTTTTGAAAAACTACCATCTTAGACTTTCTCACATTTAAACCCAAATCTTTCCTTTCCAGATACCTCTTTATCGTATTTATCATACCTTTCATCTCCAACTCATTTTTTGCCACCATGACCATATCTTGTGCATATGCCGACACCCACACTTTAATCCCTCCCTCCATGACAACCCCACCACACTGACCTCCCTTCAACACTACTTCTATGTCCCCTATACACAGTGCAAATAAAATAGGGCTAAGAGGACACCCCTGCCTTAGCCCCTTCCTCTTCCATTTTTACCCTATTCTTAGTCTATTTATATAACCCTTCCAGTTTCCTTATTAGTTGTTCCTCTATTCCCTTTTTCCTTAATACCCTCCATAGCTTTTCCCTATTCACATTATCAAACGCATAAAGAACGCGTATACCTTACCTCTTTTCTTATCTGCTCTCCATTTACTAACTGTTTCAATATATAAACATTGTCTATTGCCCTTCTTCCCTCTCTAAGTCTCATCTGCCAATCTGGTAATAGTCTTTTTTCTTCCACTTCCTTTTCCAACCTCCTTTGTATAATCATGGCGTACAATTTATAACTTACATTAGTGACACTAATCCCTCTATAATTCTTTACCTCTTTCCTATCCCCTCTCTTATAAACCGGCAGAATTAAACTTTCTTTCCACCTTCTTGGCAATTCCTTCCCTTTCCATATTGTATTAAAAAAATTTCATACATTTCCTTTCACTCTCTCCCCTACATATTTCCATTGTTCTCCTTGCGGACCGTCCGTTCCTTAATTTTAGTCTATTTATTGCCTCCTCTATTTCCTCTTTCGTTATCTCCCTCTCCTCCTGTATTGTATTTACCTCTTGCAATATCACCTGCCCGGGTCCTTCCCTTGTTCCCTCCAAACGCTCCATACAATAACCCAACAACACCTATATATCCGTTAAACCTCCTTTCCTCTTATCTCTTCTTCTCTCCTTGTTTAGAAATTCCCACACTTCTCCTTCTTTCTTTATTTCCTGTACTTGTTTCTCCACTTCCTCTTTATACGACACCTTTCTCTCAAAACATACATTTTTAAAATTCACTTTCTTCTCCTTATACTCCTGCACATCTATTATACCTTTCTTCCATCTTCCTCTAGTCTTTCTCATCTCTGTTTTTGCCTCTCTACATTCTCTATTCCACCACCTATTTTCGTTCCTCTTTTTTCCTTGTCTTCTCTCAAACCTTTTCTTTTCTACTGCCATCTCCATTTCTGCAGTCAATTGCTTTAGTCCTTCTTCCCTCCCTACATCTCACATCACTTGCTCCAACTTCATCTTATATCTTTCTATGCTTTTCTCAGTCCACACCTTTTTTTACTCCCCACTCCCTCTGTTCTTCGTTAATTCCTTGTTCCTTTCGTTTTAAAATCACTTCCAGTGGCTGATAATCCGATTCCTCTTCATCCCCCACTTTAAAACTTTCTATGTCCTCCCACATCTCTCCACTTACTATCACGTAATCGATCACCGATTCCCCCCTCCCTCCCATATAAGTGTAGTCACCTCTGTCTCCCTCCTCTATATTTCCATTAAGAATTGACCACCCTTTTTCCTCACATATCTTCACTAACATTTTCCCATTCCTATTAACTGTCTTATCCGTACTAACTCTTCCCTTTACTTCCCCTCCAATAATCACTCCTCTCTTTTCCCCTGTTTTCGCGTTAAAATCACCCCTTATAATAATATTTTCCTTTCCCTCCCCCTGTACCATTTTCTCAATCTGTTCACTTATCATCCTCATATCCCGCTTATAAACTGTTAACACTAAATATTTTTCTTTTCCTTCTCTGACCACATAATTTTTTACAATTCCTTTCCCTTGCTTCTCGTCTCCCTCCTCTTCTGCAACCGACCAGTTCCTTTTTATGCCCGTTAGTATCCCTCCCCTTGCTCTACCTTTACTTTCTCTTCTAGTTGCAAATTCCACCTTCCAATTATAACCCTTTGGTAATTTTTGTTTCCATACTTCCCAGTCTTTTTCCTCCAACCATCTTTCCGACATTCCCATCATATCAAAACCCTCGACGTATCTCCAGAAATCCTCTCCCTTATTTTTTATGCCTGCCACATTCCAAAACAATAATTTCATTTGATTCTGCTTTTCCATCTCTTTTTCCTTAAAACTTGCGAATCCAACATCATTTGATCTATCCTTTCCTCCCCTAACTCTTAGTTTTTTGTCCCCTTCTTCACTAGAGTTCCCCTCTTCTCATCCCAAAATCTTTCTTCACCTTCCACTCACACTTTCAACAATCCTATTTTAATACTTTTACCCTCTCCCTTCATCTTATTCGCCTCATATCTTATCTTCTTTTATATATCTATTTCTCTTCTCGTCATGTTATCGTCTAAATAAATGCTCGTGCTTCTTAACCTTCTGTTTTGCTTCCATACATCTAACTTATCCTCAAATGTACCCATCTTTACTAACATTACACGCTCTGCTAACTTTCTAGTTTCTACCACTGTTTTCTCAATATTTAAATCCTTCTTCATCCAATTTTCCACTTGCTCCTTTTGCTCCTTCTTTCCATCTTTCACTTCCATACCTCTTATGATTATGTTTGTTCTCCGTTTTTCTTTTTCCGTTTTTTCCCAGCCTCTCTCTATCTTCTCCAATCTGGCCTCCAACTTTCTATACTTTTCTCTCATTTCTTCAAATTTCCATTTCCATTCTTCATTTGACTTTCTTAATTTTTCTTTCATCTCCATTACCTCTTTATTATTCGCTTCCAGCTTCTTACCCATCTTAATTTGTTCCTCTCTTATACTCTTTACCTCCTTTAACAGTTCTTTACACATTTCTACTAACTCCCCATCTTTCCTCTCTTTTCTTTCCGCTACTAGTGATTTCCTTACTTTGGTGCT
Source organism: Aquatica leii (assembly GCA_035610365.1). Classification (NCBI taxonomy): domain Eukaryota; kingdom Metazoa; phylum Arthropoda; class Insecta; order Coleoptera; family Lampyridae; genus Aquatica; species Aquatica leii. The sequence continues at coordinate 71,491,407 of CM069435.1, forward strand.
CTTCTTGAACACCTCCTCCACCGTAGCTTGCCTTTTTCTTTTTCCTTCTGACCACCCTTCCTCGGAATCCGACATAATTTCCCTTCTCCTCTAAACTTTACACTAATTAACTGTCTGCCCTTTTTGAATAACGAAATGTTAAATTATATTAAAATCACCAACAAAAAAAACCCACAAATTTTAAGATTTAACGAAATGTTAATTAAATTAAATTTAAATCACCAAAAAATTTCACTAGTTATTTTAAAAGTATAAATGCAAAATATAAACGCCGGAAAATCCACGTTAATTATAATAGTATCTTATCCGCACGCCGCACCTTATATCGTAATCAAACGACTACGTTTTAAAATCACTACTGCATTTATCTACCTTTAAACGAATTTTAACTTTAGTTTTACTACCATTAAAACGCGTTATTTTAGATTTAATAAATTAACGTAACTGTACAACTTTCCTCTTTCACCGCCAAAACGTAACTCCCGCATTAATTAATAGTTCTATCGCATAAATCAATGAAGTTTAAAGCCGCAAGTACGTGACCCTACAATGACATAATTGCGTAAAAACTTGAGAAAAAAATGTTATTGACTAACAGCGATCGCTAAATGTAAAAGGCTAGATGCGTTTGTGTTAGAATTCTGTTTCACTGGAACATACGACGTCAAACCTGCAAGCGAGAATAGACGATTCTAGTTTTTAATTAACTCTTTTAAACAAACATAAACGCCAGCGACATACCAAGAATCGTAATTTACAGAATATCGAACGATACTTAACACAGATAAACGCAGTCCGTGCTTGCGTAGCTTGATTAAAAATTAGCGCTTAGATGCTTATGCACAGTACAATCTTCAATTGGCTTACAGCAAACTCCGCCAAATAAATAAGCAATAAATACTTTAAAGTACGGTACTACAACATGGGGGTAACGAGTAAGAGCTAAAAGAAACTTGAAATGTGTAACCATGTGTAGATGCGTTCATCACTAACCTCAATGCGATCTCCGAACATGTGATCAAAAAAATTATTTCGTCGTCCGTTAAAAGTCTAGGTACAAAGCATCAAAAAAGATTTTCTAGTAAAACAAATCTATAAGGTAGATGTTGATCGATGACAACATGCATCTCTTACCGAGTTGTGTTCTAAAACCTCTTACTAACACCACAATCAAAGCACCAATGGCATTCGCATGCATCCGGAAACCAAGCAAAAGCTGCAGCGTACTACGGCTAAAAACTTTACTAACCATAGAGATATTTACAAAGTAAAGTTGCCTAAACGACAGTTAAACGTACTAAAACGAATTTTAAATCGTAAAATGTACAATGCTATTAGGAAGCAAATTTGAAATCATTTGCTGTCGTGATAGTCACCGGACTTTGTTTTAGATTGAAAGATTAAAAGGCTACTGTTAACAAATTCGCATGATCTAACTAACTGCATAACAGCGTACTTCTGGCCAATTATTTTAGTTGCATTGTCACTGTTTTCTTTAAAAACGATCTTAGTTTCATCACTGTTCGTTACTGTTTTACTCTTAATTCTTTTTATACATGTCTTAAATTTAATAGTTGCAGCAGCAGCTAATTCGGTTACTAAAAAACAGTCACTTTACAACAGTTTTAATATTTTTGGCTTAGAAAGAACAGTTTTCTTCGATTGAGATTTTTGTGGATAAGTAACAGTTAAAACAATACAAAAAAAATAAGTAATGTGAAAATGTTTATCAAAAATAATTCGATTGCAATATATTTTTTAAGCGGACAGTACTTGCTAGCTGTGGTAACATTTACCACTTAATTCTTTTAAAGTAAGTTGACATTTTTTGGGAATAATATTTACTTCGGCGCTTAGTATGTCGGCAACTCACACAACAGGTTTATACTACATTGCAGTTCTTTACAATTAACCGGAGTTTTATAGAAAAAATAAATATATACAATATACATAATATTAGATGCTCGTAATGCCTGTAATGGAAACTGTATTGATGTTTTTTTAATGTCACCTGTTAGCTTATTCACTCATTTTTTTTTAAATCTTGGGTAGTAGATTAATAACTTTTGTTAAAAAAACTAATTAATTAATTAATAATGAGTTCTGAATACAACTATTTGTAATAATAAACAAAGTCAGAATTCTGAAAAAAATTTTAACCCAATTCACAAATATAACCAAATATTACTATTTTCGAAGTATAATTTTGTTAATGTAAAACGTGGTTAAATAATTAGGGACAATTTAAATTTAACTCATACATAACAATGACAGTATAATTACCTAAATTTAGCATTCTCCGAAAAAAATTAAATCTAAATACGGTTTTTCCTGTCATAACTTTGAATTGTCAAAAAACGTTTACATCAAACTTTTTTTAAGATCAGTTGTGAAAACAAACAGTAAATGCAATAAATACTAGTGTATTCTTTAACCAAAATCACTGGACAACATAACTCAAAAAAATTTGAACTGTGGCATATCTCTTTATCATCACTTTACATTTAATTAACTTATCAAATTTTATGAAACAAAATGTATGTAAACTAAACAATGCGGTAATTATTACCCACGCGAGGTTCATCGACTACTACCCCTACTATTAACTAGTAACTATTAGTGTTTTTTTACGTCTCTTTCCTCTCGCGTCTTTACTGATGACAATAATCGGTCTTTCCTAACCTACATCATCTTCGGTGTCAGGATCGATTCATATCTGGAAGTTATCGACATGTGAAAATGTTTGTATCTGCTGGGTTTTCGACGTATACGTGTTGGTTCCAATTCATGTGCATTAGCTGTTTCTTCTGTAAATGTATCCATTCGTGTTCTTCATCTTCTTTGTTTTCGCTTAATAAATCTTCGGTATCCTCGTAATTTGCATATGATTGTAATTGCGATACATGAACGTTGGTGATAAAAGCACGTTTTTCTGAACGATTTTGTACGGTCATAAAGTAACACTTTCGTCATCGTTCACAATCCTCGGTAGTTTGCCTAGAGTTTAGTTGAGTCCCCTGTCACTTTTGGTGCTCTGCACATAACAACAAATTCTCTTAGGTCAAAAGCAATTCCACAAGCCTTGTGTTTTTTGAAATAACAAATTTGCTTTTCTTGCTCCGCACAAACGTGTTCTGATAATTTTTATTTTATCTCAGCTGGATGATCAAATTCTTCTTCGTCTGGTATTAATTCGAGAAACTCTACGTCCACGTGTTTTCTCTTAAATCCTTAAGAAACTTCAAAAGTGTTTTTCGTGTGGTTTTGTTGATTTCACGATTTTGTTCAAATTCGCAAATTTTTATATTCCACATTTTTTTTTATTCGATGTAATAGTCCTTGTTGTTTACCCCATGATGCTTTGTTTAATGCACATGTTATACAAGCGCATATGTGCTTTTTTGCATATCTTCTAACTCCTAAAAACCAATACATTTCCAAAATTTGGTCGACAGTGCGATTCAAAATGAAATGTCCTAATTGGTCATGAAATCATATTAACATCGCTTTTCTCATGGAAATTGAAATCACGTACAACTTTTGTATTTTCTCTTGTACAGGCGTGATGTGTAATAATCGTTCGTGTTCCAGTACGTAGTTTTGTAATCTTCTTCTTGCGTTTTTGCTTAGTTTCTCGTTCCAGTATTTCGATTAGCGTTTTAAGTTTACTGCCACCCGGCTGAATCAATTGAATATAATCTTCGTCGCTCATTTGTTGCAAGGTTTCATTTTTGACGTCGTCTTCCTATTTACCATCATCGGTTTCTTTTGTTGCGGTTCTTGACAATGCATCTACGTGCGCCATTTGACTCCGGGTCGGTGTTTCATTTCACAATCGTTTTGAGATAACACGTAATACCTTCTTGTAATTTTTAGGTTTACTGTACGTTGGGCGTTCAAGTATGTAAGCGCTTGACAATTTGTTACTATCTTGAAACCGATTAAATACGGTTGTAGTCGATTTACGCAAAATACAATAGCTATTAACTCTAGTTTATTTAAATAGTATTTTTTGTTCCGTTTCTGTCGTTTTCTTTGACAAATAATATACTGGTTTCTGCATTAAATTTTGACCCTGTTCCATAGGGATAAGCGGCTTTAGATTATACAGTGCTAAAATCGGCTCGTTAATTAATGTTTTCCTTAAAAAATTGAAACTGGTTTGTTTTTGCTCCATTTAAGTAGAACATCCTTTTTAGTAAGGTCAGATAAGGGTTGTGCCCGTTCTGCGTATTTATGTATAAATATTCTTAATTTTAGATTTTAGATTCTGACGTACCTCGTGCGCGTTCTTCGGATCTGGATAGTTTTCCACAGCACTACCTTTTTGTTTTCCTGGTTTTATTCAGCCATTCAAAAATTCGATCTCTTCATTTTCAAACTTACACTTACGTAGGCTTAATGTTAGATTTGCGTTGCGTAATGCAATTAAAACTTTACGTAAGGTTGTGCGTATCCAATTACTTTTTTTCGTGAAAAGTTCGCATTATTCATTCCGGATAACTCGGATAACATTAATTTCATTTCGTTTGATTTTGGCATCGTCCAATAATCTCACTGCAGTTTGCTTCGCCTTGTTTTTACTAATTAGTTAGAAAACGTCGTCGTTCAAATGTCCAAACACTAATACATTTTTAATTTAGTAATACGCTATGTAAGATTGATCGCTATATGCACGTCCGACTATCCCATCCGCGGTTTGAGTATTATTGCCCACGATCCACAACTCGATTTATTCCCTTTACGCAGTCGACTTCGTGTTCCATATTTACTTTGGCATCGCATATCACGGCTGGATGATGCACGTTTTCAAATGCATAAAGTGATAGTTTTCCATTTTGTGGTGTAAGACCTACGCGTTCTGCGATTTTTTCTTCGAATTGTACATGCACTGCTTTCACCATCAAGTAATCCTATTACATACCGTTGGTCACATCTTTTAAATATTTTCCGACTTTTGAATCTTCAACCATTTGAACTTCTACCGTTGTTGTTGCATTTTGAGTACTTGTCCGCTTTTGTGGTTTATCACAGTCTCTTAGTCAATGTCCATACCAATTGTAATTGAAACATTTCGGCTCCTCTTTTTCGTTCCATTTCGTTGCTCACTTTAAAGATTTTTTGGTTTCTTGACGTTCGGTTTTTTTCCATTTCGAGTTCCTTTAGTGATGACAACAGAACCAAACCTAATTTTCTAGTTAACAATATGTTAGCAATTTACTTATCTAAACCAAAAAAGTTTTAAACTGCATCTGCTATAATAAAATTTGAAACACTTTCAGTTTTAAGAAACATTGTTTTCTGAAAATCATCTTAATTATTTGAAGACCTTTATGATATAAACTCTTTCGCACTTAAAATATATTAGTTTTAAACAATTATTCTGCACTTTTTAGTTGTAACCGTAAAATTATAAACTTTTTTTTGATTTTGTTTGTACTCGTACTATTCTTTAAAGTCTCAGTACTGCTAATACACTTACACTGTCTAGTCGCTACAGCGGATGCAGTTTTCTGTTCTTTTCTTCTGAAAATGCATGAGATTCCGTTGAAGTAAATAAAGTAAGAACTGCAAGTTTAAATATTCCTATGACACATAGGGCCGGTTTTTCATTCATAGTTTAAACTTTTGTTAACTTAACTTTAGGTTAATTTAAAAACACTGTCATATCATTAGTTATTGTTGTTATATTAACCAATAATATGACAGAATTTTAAAATTAACCGCAGATTAGTTAATCAGGAGTTTAAACTTTAATTGAAGAACCGGGCCTCAGTTATCATATACTAATTTTTGGTTTTTATTTTGTAATTTACAGAAGAGTTCAAGGATATTTTCCATAAGATTTGTGTAATATACTAAGTTCCTACTTTCTACCCTAATTTTAGATAGTTTTGTCGTTTTGGTTACTAAGTTTAGTTTGAATTATAAAATTTTAGTATTTTCTTATCAATAGTACATTTTTTATCACTGAACTACAAATATTTATAAAACATTAAACAAAACGTATTTTGACATGTTCTGGAAATTGATAAAATTATAAATTAGATTCCAATGCAATTTTTTCAGTATGTTTGTTCATACTGCTAAACTTCTATAAGACGAAGCAATTAATTCTACATTTATCCTCCAATGTTTAATTTCTGTTATTCTCATTTAATTTGTTTTTGACATTTTTTTTAATAACAAGTGTTTTAAAAATAAGGTGAAGAGAATTCAATAATCATGCAGTACCACGCTTGTCAGAATGACTAGAATAATGTTAACATGTTGATTATAGCTTTTTCATTGTTTGTTTAACAAGAAGTAAGAAATTTATTACTATTGGAATATTGATCAACTTGAGTTGAGAAATACTCTGCATGTTGTAGATTTCGAAAAACAATTTCTTCAACCTCTGCAATTATATCTAACAATTAAGTTCCTGTAGAAATTGGAGTCTATAGTAAAATGACAAAGAAAGAGAACTATTAACTGCAAAGTTAAATCTAGTATCTTTATAATATTTTACATCAACATTCATTTGATAAATCTAAACATTTATAGTAACGGTAATAGTCCAGTTTCTGTTTTCATTAATAATATTTGAAGGTAGACCGCCATCAACCAGGGAAGTTGTAAAAATAACCTTTTTTGATTTTCGATAATTTCCACAGTATCGCCGCTTTGTATCGTAAGAGCTATTTTCTATTTTTCTTCAATAGAATCCTTGACATATTTTTTCGCAACTGAAGAGCTCTTCTAATGTGTCTTCAATGCCGCAAGTTTAACTCCAGCATTTGCTAGTAACGTAGCCAAAAACTATGCTCGGTATAGTACATCTCAGGATTTGCTAAATCAAATACTGAGCAAAACAAACAACAACAACAAAAATAGTTACAAATTTGTCTTTGATACTCAATTATTCACAGATGTCGAAATTTTGAATTCGAATTAAGTTTTATATATATATTTTTTTAAATAAAACAACGATTTAGTGTCTGCGGTATGAAATAAAGCGTATTACGACATACGTCTAGAAAACTTCTACAGCTACTGAGGAAAATGTGTTTCCAAAACGTAACGTCAAATATGTTTAAACTTTTATTATGTATTTTTAATTTTATAATTTAATTATTTTCAATTTTTGGTTTTTGAGTAGAAATAGTAACATTGCTTTACCATAAAAAACAAAAAAGTTTAGTATATTATTTTAAAAATGTTAGCGTTAATGGTTTTTACTGTTATGAATGTTTTCAAACATCAAATACGTTTTATTATCTTTCACTATCAAATAAAAGAAGTTGTGTTTCTGTTTTTACAAAACATTATTTCCAACCAATAAAAACTGATAAATGTTTTCAAAAACAATAAGTCAAATTGTTTATAAGTTGCTTGCAAACTGAAAAAAGTTTTTGTAATATTTATTTTTAACTATAATGCACAAACGTAATACGACATATCAAAATTCAACTTTCTCTTAATTCCAAAATTAGTCATTAGATGTCATCTTGTTTTCTATAAGCAGGTAATAATCATAATTGTAAGATAAAGAAGTTTCACTTGAAGATAAGATTACTTAAAAAATGTTCTTAACATAATAATGTCATGTAACAGCAACAAAAATAATTGATGATAGACACATATATTGTTTTTATTTTTAATTATTTTTATAATATATGTCATACATACATACATACATACAAGAACCAATTATTATAAAAATAAAAACTAACTTCTTTAAATTTGAAAAAGATTTTAATTAAGCTATTTGTACAATTTAGAAAGTATTTGTAATAAAAATTATTGGTTATACACTGTACTTCCGCTTTTAAAGTATTACAAAGCAAGTAGCTACATAGTCAAAGCGAATATCTTTTAGAAACCTGAAAACATTTAAAATTAAATTTACTGTAACGCAATTACTAACTTGTGTACATAGAAATAAATATTCTTTTTCTGCTTTCAGCTAAAAATAAATCCATTAAGTGCGATTGTCTTTACATTTGACTTCTTCGTAGGATCATTAAATGTAAGTAATTGCTTGCAAAGGAAAAAAATGATAATACATCCTTTGAATTTAGTTCAATTTACAAAATTGATGTCTATAAAATGAAATTAATACAAGATACGTTTTATTGGAGCTGTTACATCCCAGTTATTCGCTGCGAAACGTATCTCCGTTTTATAAACATTTAGAAATCTACCGCAATCGTTAAATTATTAGATTCTAAATCATGTTTACATTCGTTTAATTGTAGTTTTATTTTTCAGGTATACGCCTTACTATGTGTGATATCTCAGTATCAGGAATTGAGAGCTGGAAGAGGAAGAGCGTGCGATGAGCAAAACCAGAGGGTAAGGACCCCATGGTAAATAATATTTCACGTTCCTTTAGTATGATATATGTTTAATTTCTTTTAAAATGCTATTCCTTCTTGTTTATTCAAATCAAAAGTCAAAATAAATTATTAAATTGCAACAAGAAGAATATTCAACATTAAAAATGAAGCCTTTAGGTAAACAAAAGCGGTTCATCGTAAATACCCAGTAAACACAAAACTGATAATGTTTAGTAACAGTTTCAAAACAAAAAATTTATGATTCACTCTTGTTTCAAACATGAAAGAAACCTAACTGCAATAAAATAGCTATAAGTCCATCGCTGTTTCACTTATTTGAATCAGTATAGTTTCGGTATTTTAAATTCAAACCTGTTGCAAAACAAATGTTGCATTCGGTTTACGTTTTAAAAGCTTCGTTCTTGAACTGATACTAAATGATCGATACATGTATGATTTTTTTGTTTCAATAATGAACTAAAACAATTCTTTCAATAATACAATAATACATTTTCAAATGCACGTTTCAAATTTTATTGCACAATAAATATTTTTAAATACATCACAATGAGTTTTTTACATATTGCAACTTTATTTTTGTAATCTTTTCACGGAAGCCTAGAAAACTGCATCAGATACTGTAGGGTAGCAACTTTTAGCTGCATCTGGAACATAGAAATAAATATTTTGTTTATCTACATACATAATCATAGTTACACAAAATTAATTACACTTTTTAATCAAAAAACAACACAAACTTAATATAAATATTATTATATTATTATAAAAACACTGTGAATACCTTTAGCTGTACATAATCGTATAGAAAACTTGAAGAATTGAACTGTAATTATAAATCCTAAAGTATCATCAGATTTACCATGTTTTAATTTACATTTTTTATACAAATTAAAACATGATACATAAAGAACAGAAATGATAATAATATTGATTACATTTATGGATTATAATAAAATGCTTCGACTTACCGTTTATTGTTCCATTTCGTAATTGTACACACAGCATCACTTATCAAACTGCAACTGAACAAGTGAAAAGATATCAATTTGCAGCGCAAGCGTTGACGACAGTAATCAAAAGTATAGCAACGACTAATGCTGACTTATCACAAAGTATTCGTTTTTCCTGGAACGATTCTACTGTTTTGAAAATAATTCAGTTTTATTTAACCGATCTCCGAACAATTCTAGTTATTCAAAACATATTCGGTTTTAATAAATCAGTTATTAGACGGTTGCTGATTATGGGAAAAAAATTGCAAGTACTGAAACGGTTTAAAACTGATTGTGAAAAATCGGAACTCTTTCAATTTATTCACTGTCAGTTACATGTAAATGATATAAAAATGGAATTAACACGAAACAACGTAATGAAACAATTGTTTTAATCTTGTTACTGTAACAGTTTCAATCCGTGTTTACTGGGTATATAGCAATGTTTGTGAAAAAAACGTATCGTTAAATATTTATAACAGAATTACATCCAATTTTATCTTGTAACCGAAATTTAAAAATAAAATATTTTTTTAATAAAAAACGGTGGTATTTAACTTAACTTAATATGTAAGATCAGGAATTTTTACGTCACAATTATAAAACAACAGTAACTATGTAATTAAAAATACTAATACATTCTTGCGTAGGTTAAACAACCATCTTTAAACATATTGTTTTAACAGTTTATATTAAAAAAAAGTAGATAGACATATAAAGTCAATGATTTGTTTTAAATATTCAGTTAACGAAGTCTAGTAAAAGGTAGTGTCTGTAATTACAAATTTTAATACAATTTAAAAAAAAACAAATCAGTTTTTTTACTAAAAACCAAAGCTTTAATAATTTTTAATAAATTACAATACCTTAGTGTGTCTTATTTTTTGTAGAAATATTAACTATGCGCTTTATTTATACTTAAAAACTTACTAAGTTCCTTTGTTTTAATTTTTTTTTGTTTAACTATTACCAGTGTTCTATATTCAGTAAAAAATAAAGGAATGTTAGAATTTAGGTTACTACGAGTAACAGTTTTATTACAATCATCCGATCTAAAAAAATCCCGTGAGTAAAACAGCTCACGACTGAACTTTCGTTGCAGTAGACATATTTGGAGCTTCTTTTCTTTGAAGGGCAGTGACCATCACTAGTATAACTCAAGTGGTTCCTACGAATTTTAATCTTGGTTCTAATTTCTGAGATCCACTTAACATATTTCACCAAAAATTAGTACCACTGATCAAATTATGCAGAGTGTATTTAATTAACAGGTTGTTATTTTTAAAACAAAAATTAGAGCATAAATACAAACAAAAAACGTCAAAATAAAAGTTGCACTACACATTTAAGAAAACTAAAATTTTTAGCAAAATAAATCGTAAATTACGGACCTGAGGTTGTTGACACCAGGAATAAAAGCAAATTGTTTTAATAAGTATGTCAACAATTTGCTGACACCAAAAATTAAAATAAATACAAAATAAAGTTAAATTACTGTAGTTATATTGTGTTTTTATTCTAAGAATACATTTAGTACACAAGAAAACATATAAAAGATGTTTTTACAGATATTTAAATGTAGGTAATGTTATGTAGGTCAGTCAACATAGCTTAATAAATAAAAATCAGTGTAAAAATGAAATTAAATATGAAAAACAGGTATTCTGCAATGTTTTAGCGTGTTGTTTAAATCTTAATTGAAAAACCGGGTTTAAATGAATACGAAAAAATAAGCAAATTACACTTTTGTTGCGGGCTCTGAAGATGTCTACTGCAACCTGTGACGAAAACTCAGCTTGTGTGATAACGACAACACGGGAATTATCCAGAATAGAAAATTGTGTTGCAAGTGCAACCCGTGGAAACCTGAATTTTACTATAAGAAAAATCATTTTTTGTCACCTTAAAGTTATAGTAAATGTTAAAAATGTCCTTCATTACAGAAAACCAGACGTCTAAAGGTTTACAAAAATTGTTACGCATGCAAATAATTGCACATTGTATCTAATTGCATTTGCGACCGCAAAAATATGATTTTGCAGCTCTTGTATATTATTTACAGGAGTTTTGTATACCTCATTGTTTATGTAACCCTAGAAAAAAAACTCAAAAGAGTTACTGTCTGGACTATGTGTTGACCAGCGTCTAGTGCCGTTTCTGCCAATCCAACGACGCGTAAAAATTATGTTTAAGAAAGCGCAAACGGGGAGGCTTACATGCGGGGGAGCTCTATAGTGCATAACCACATTGTTCTGCTAACTGTAAGGGGCAAGTCATCAAATTCTTACAAAACAGTTTTTTGTAAAAAAAAGTCATCCCTAAATTTTCTATGTAAAATAAACGGTCCAATTAAATTAAAATACCCGCTCAAACATTAATAGAAAACCGTCACTCAAAGTTGCTTTTGTTAAATTTCAGAATTTTCTTCATTTCAAACATGCATATGGTGAAAATTGAGCACTCCATTTCGTGTAAAACAACACTCATCTGAATGCAATACAGTTACTTACAGAGCTCACTTCGCGGTTTAAAATTAACGTTGGTTAACTGTTGCAATTGTTGAACAAAGTGAGGGTACAAAGAACAATTTCTTAAAATACAATGTATCGTACTATGGAACATGTTAACTTTGCGACCTATATTTCTATTGCTACTTCGTGCGTGATCTTTTACAATTTGCAATAGCTGCACATACATTAAAGAAAACAAATATTAAAACTTTGATTTTATTAAATATATTTATTCTTGTACTTTTTCTTCTTCAGATTGTCAAACTCAATTCTATAAAAGCTGAATTTTGCATTAATTCGTCTAAAGTTTTGTTTTGGTTACAACCAAATATAAACGTAATCATGTACACAAAGTTAATTTTGTTAAGCTGGGTCAGTAATATTTTATAGATGATGAAAAATTAAAAAAAAACAATAAAATCTGTTAAAAAAAATATGCCTGAATAAGAGTAACATAAATGAGGTAATTACCAGTGCTCAGTGTAAACGGTCGTGGATTATACTCAAAAACCCTCGATTGTTTAAAAAAGTTAAAGTTCAAAAATTGGTAGAGCTCCAAAAGGAGTTGAGACATCATACTAACCTCCAATCCTCGTTAACCTGAGGTCACATTATCGGTTAATTACATTTTAAGCAACTTACCTTAAAAAATAATTAATCTAAATCTGTAATTTAGTTTGAAAAAAATGCGCAATAAGAAACACGGAATAAAAACTTTGTTACAATTTAAGTTTAAGAACATTTATTAAATTGAATAAAACCAAGAAAAATATAAGGAAGAAACATAGAACAATAAAATTAAATTATTGAGTGAAATAAAACGCGAATAATAAATCTATAACAAAAGTAAATACAAGAATTTGTCATAAATTAGGTACAAAAATTGAAACGCAGGTTACAACAATAAATTTTCATTTGTTTAGATAGCCAGGACCGGCCTGAAAACTTTAACAGCAAATCTTTAAAGGAAAAGTTTTTATTTAACGCCATAAGAAAACTACTCCTTGAGTTTGTAGTCGTATTTTAGGTACACTCTGTATATTAACAGTCAGAATACATACAAGGTGTATTTGGTTAATGGGTTGTTATTTTAGCAAGTAAAGTTAAAGCAAAAATGGAAACAAAAAATTTCAAAATAAAAGTTCTATTAAAACATTTACAGAAACCAAAAATTTAAGCAAAATGAATCGTAAATTACAGACCTGCGACATTATGAAGTCTCCTAAACTTGTTGACACCACGACTAAAAATAAACTGTTTTAAGAAGTGCAATTTCTCTCAGCGATTTGCTGACACCAAAACTAAAAGTAAATACAAAATAATTTTATCGGATAAGGCGTAGTCCTATTCTTCACATTCTTGTACACTAGATAATACCTAAAAGATACCGTATTTACAGATGTTTAATTTTAGGTAATGTTACGTGATTCAGTCAGACTTCAATTAATGAAAGAGACTGCAAAAAGAAAATAAATATGCATAACAAGTGTTTCTGTAATTTTTGTTCAATTAAACTGTTTCTTAAAATACCCGCCCAAGAATTAACAGAAAATCGCCACTTAAAATTACTTTGTTGAATTTTATGGAGGTTTTCCTCATACTAAACATGCGTGTTGTGAAAATTCAGCACTCCGATTCGTGTAAAACAACTCTCATCCAAAAATAATATTTTCACACTAAAATCAGGTTCTAAAGTTTATGTTGCTGCAATCACTCACAAAACTCACGTCCTAATTCAAAATCAACGCCGCAAAACTTGTTAACTTTGCGACATATTTTTCTAGTCCTAATTCGTGAACAATGTTCTATAATTTGCAATACCTGCAATTGCATTGAAGAAAAACAAATATTAAAGCTTTGATCTTATTGAGTAGATTTATTTTTCTTCCGTTACTAATACATGTAATTATTTTTTTCAAGCACGGTCTTCGTAGGTAAGAAAAACACTTCCAGTTTCTCTACGTCTTTGCACACACGCCAAAATAAAATTTGTCAAAGGCAATTGTCTATTAGGATATCGCTCAATACACAGTCTACGTGTGGTGTTGAGGTTATAATTACACAAGCCGTACAGTAAAACAATATCACTGTATTCTGAAGTTTTACATAATAAAGAGCAAATTTGAAGTAAATAGGATTATGAAATACGAGTACGTTTACACTAATAACTTTGTTTAGCAAATGAGAAAAAAATCCAAAGAAAAATCGAAGCAGAAATAAAGCGGATTGTCAAACTCACTTCTAAGAAAGCTGTATTTAACAATTATTTAACTAAAGTCTTGTTTTGGTTACAACCAAAGATAAACGTGATCGTGTACACAAAGTACATTTTGTTAAGCTAGGTTAATAACAATGCTGGTGAATAAAGAATACTATCTGCTTTAATTTGTATATTAACAATTTATTGTTGGATGTCAAATTAAAGAAAACAATAATCAACACAATATATCAATACGTTTCACGTATTTTACAACTTTTACCCACCATTTACCGCATAGTTAGAATCAACAATCAGTTTCCTTTTGTGTAGACAGCCTGAAAACTTTAATTGCAGAGATCTCAAAGCAGGGACACTTTAAAACAAATCTTTAAAGAAAAAAATTTTATTTAACGTCACAAGGAAACTACGCCTTTAGTATATCAAAAAATTAAAGAATATAATATTATTGCGAATTAAACAAATTTATGAAGGAAAAAATAAATCACAAATAATAAAATAAAAATATATAATTAGGAAACTGCACACATATACTAAGTAACTTCGTAAAATAGAGCGTAGTTAATAATTGTAATCAGACTCAAGGGTATAAAAACATTCACAATGAATTAGATACAGTACAATGCACAACACAGCTGTATAAGTTATCATCGGTCTACTGTTCTATATGCCGATATAATTCGAATAGAGGTGTTCCTTTGTGCTCTGGTTGCCATCCTTTGGTATTTTCCACGTTCCATAGCAGATTTAAATTTATAGATTGTCAATACTATGACATATCAAAATGCGTTTATAACGAGAGATGTTAAATTACAAATCAGCGTGTTATTGAAACCAATATAGAATTTAAAATAAAAACTGAAAAGAGATTGATAGCGGCATTTGATTAAAATCGTATTTATTTATAAAAACAAATATATATCGGTATCTAATATATCTCATAAATTTTTATTTATTTAGTTTAATTGTGCTTAAAACTATGTGGCTCTTGGCTATTTTAATATTATTTTAATAAACACAAGTTCCTTAAAATATAGCAATTTTTATTTTATCATTATAACGTTGTAATTATTTTATTATTTTATTATTTTATCTTTTTTCTACTTACTCCAGTTGCTATAGCAAATAAGGAAGTGGGACAGTGAGTTATTCAAATAACTACTTATATTTTATTGCGGACAAGAGCTTGTTTGCTCAGAAAATGAGATAAAAATTCAAGAATTTTTTTCCTAAATTAACAATTATTTTTTCTAATGCAAACGGTACAAAAAAATATATTTGTACAAACAGAAATTTTTAATTCATACAAAACTAAAAAATACCCGATGAGGATTCACATTTTTTTTTTAATTACTTCTTTAAACTATAAACAATTTAAACAGTTAAATAATAAACAAAAACAAAATAGTTTGCACTTTGTGGTATAATTAGATGATATTTTTTTCTCGATATGTAAAATTAAAGCTACAGTACTTATCGCGTAGATGAGTAAATTCCAGCTTCAGTAGTATCAACGTAGCATCAGGTTAAACTGAGTAACCTTTTTATTTCACTCTAAGGAATCAAACATTTCTGTGTGAAGTATGCAGCTTAGCGTACTACAAAACGTCTAAATATTTTTAAATAAATTTAGACACGTTTTACTAATCATTTATTAATATAAAGGTATAAGTCTGTCAATGGATTTCTGAAAGTACAGTAAAGTGTTTTTTCACTGCTAAAGAGCCTCCAAAAGGCAGAACAGCTGCCTAATAATTTAATCTACTGGTATTTTCACATTTGCATTGACATTGTTACTTTACAATGTTATACGTTGTGGTTTTAGCCCGCGATTTATTCAAAACTTTTGCATTTGCAAACTCTGAACCTATTGAATATATATCTAATTCTTTCAGAACGTTAAATTCAATCAACATCAAAGAAAGTTTTTTGCCAGTTGTCATTTAAAAGTATCCTCAGCACTACTGTAACATTGAAGTTTTTCACAACACTATTTTCCAATATATGGTTTAAAACGTCATGGGAACTTTTGAAGTTCTCTTAGTCCTTTTCTGCACTTACGTTTTAATTTTGTTTTTTGGGTTCAGGACTCGTTTTTTCCTTTCTTATTTCTTAACAATATCAATAGATTTAGACTAGTTTTTTACTTATTTAAATAAATTTGAATTATATCATATGCCATACAATCCGGCAGCACACAAACATGAAAATTTTTAGTTTAAATGTATTGATGCAATTTTTCGACCGTGTGGCTCAACAGCTTTCTAGTTTTTTGCATTGAGTCTAAACCACAACTAAACTTGAGTAGTGTCAGTATCTTAATGTTACAGAACTTCATTTTTATTTAAATTCTATAATTTTTACCATCAATTCCCATATAACGGATTTGCAAGTGAATATTTTTAGTAACCTAAAACTTTGCCGACCACTGGTTGCTGTCTGCGTCGTTCATTTAATTACTTGAACCAGTACGATCTTGGGTTTTAAAGAATCTTGTTGCACCTAAATCGTAGTTTTGAATTTAGTGTTTTGAGAACTTTCGTACATACCTATCAATCGGTTAAATTAAATTTACTAATTTACTTCTTGGTTTTTCTTGTAATTACTTTAGCTTGGACATGGTTTGGCAAACATTATTATTGCTAGCAAACGAGGCTAGACAGTCGGCGTGCACTACTTTTCGTTTTTTCATTGACAAACTAAGTCTTTTTCAAAATTGTATAACAACCTACCTCTTTAATCTGTCATTAGTAGTAGTGAATGATTTCTTAAACCGCCACGTATGATTTGCCAGCATCATCAACTTACTTACGTTATTTTCTCCAGTAATTTGTTTTCCCGGCTTTTGTCTGGATTAGACAAGTTCAAATGTTTTTTAAACGACCTTTCAACGTCGTCCAGATAAAGAAGGCATTTTGAAGCTTTCTACATTGAGTCGAACAATCAAGAACGTTACTATATATTTTTTCCAAAAAATTAATCCAAAGTAGGAATGTCTTTAAAGGTATTTTTTTTTATTCAAAATAATGTATAATCAAAATTTTATTGCGTTTTTATGAGTTTTTCTATAATTTCTTTTTTAAACACATACATCTTTTTATTTAAATTTAAATCTATTAACAATTATTAACTTATTTTAAAATAGTGCGCATAGTAGTCGTGATATAAATTTATTTTCCCAAAAAGGTACCTACTATAACTTAATTTAAACCGATTTCGAAGAAGTCGACCATGCTTTAAATAGTGAACACTTGACGGAATCTGAACAAAAAGAAAGTGAAACAGATGAGAACTCTGCAAAAGACAGTAGTGACAAACAGCAACTAAAAAAATGTTTATGTAGGAAAATACAGTTTGAGAAAATGACGTAAATCGCACCCTGTTCGTTCTTGAGTTCACAACATCATAACGCGCAATTTCCTAATCCAATAAATAATGCTTGCAAAGCAAAAAAATTGATATTGTAAGCTTATTTTTAGATAACTGTATTGTACAGACAACGTGTCGTTCAACTAACATTTACATTGAAAACATCAGTAATAACATGACGTGAGGCTTCAGATTTATCGGTTTACGTTATTTGTAAAATAATTCGAAAAGCAATGGTTTAGGATCTTGTTATTTAACCATGAGCGAAAAGAGATTTAGATTTATTTTGCGATGTTTACGTTCAATCAAAAAACTATTGATAAACGTGTACCAATCAGGGAAATGCTTGAGCTCTAATAAATAACTTTCAAAAGTATTATTCTTTCAGTGAGTATCTTAGTCTTGATGAACAGTTGCTTGCGTTTAGGGGGAGATGCAGTTTCAAGAAATATCCATACCAAGTAAGCGTAGTCGATGTTACTATTCTGAACGAGAAACCATCTACGCAAAGTGCTCATAAATTGTGAAAACAAAATTTACCTACTTTACTTATCAATAGAGAGCGGAATATATGCAAAGTGCATATAGATGCATATATTGCATATTTTTGCTTATTTCAAACAACATTGCATATTTAAGCTAAACACGATTTATTTTGCATATTCTAAAAATAAATTAATATAAAATTTTAAAATTTCACTGTCTTACAATAAATTAGGTCGAATTTTATAAGTTGAAACGGTATAAACGAACTCTGAACTTTCCCGTTTCTACCTGAATAACAAAAGATTGCATCACAATGTCATTGAATTTGTTTCTGAAATTGAAGGGTTTTTCAAGAAAAAGATTATTAGCTTAGTATTCAAAATACGTATTGTTAAATAATATTTACGTAGAAACAATTTGTAAAAATAAAGTAGGTACCTATCTGCTTTAAAGAGGCTAATATTTTTTCCGTTTCCGAAAAACATTTGTTTAAACTAATGTAATATCGTGATAGTGCTTTTAAAGTGTTTTGTATATTTTAAATTAAAATATGTCTACCATTCAAAAAAGTGCTTCGATGAAGTGTTTTCCCGAGTTAAAGTTAAGTGGAGAGAAAGTATTTTGCAAAGCCTGTTCTAAAATCGTAAGTTACATTCATTTTGACATGTCATTATCTTAAAATTTACGTAGGTATCAGAATTTCATATAATATGCTTCTTCGCATCAGAGCAATTTCAGAAATAAAGTTCAAGTCACATTTTTTTCACGTTTTTTAAAAATATAATATCTGACTGATAATACTTTTTTACAAATAACTGCTAAAAAAACACAAATACACAAATAAGGCATAATAAAGCACTAATTAGTTTTGTTTTCAAATAATATATTCTTGAAAACAATTTTCTAAACAAAACCAAAGACTATTGAGACAAGCCAAACATGTGTATGGCATTTCCTTCCAAAGAACTTTTGAATTACACAATTTACACTTTTTTTTCGCATTTGTCTGCCGTTTTCTCCTTTTACTAATTTTTGAGAAAAAGCGTTGCTTGCTTTATGTTTAGGACTTGATTCTGTGGAAATAAAAAGTACATGTCACTTATATTTTCATTTATCTATGCAGCCTTTTTACAGTATTTGCGAAATACATCTGCTTTACCTAGCTTAACATCGACCACTTTCCTGGGATTTCCTTTTTGAAATTTTCTTAGAGTTCCCGTTGCGTAGGTATTTTTTTACTAAAAGTTTTTGGTTAATAAGCTATGGTAAAAATTATCCATAAACAAGGCATAATTTTTGTTTAGATACTGTGAAGTTGAGCAATGAAATTACATAAGTGCAAACGAACCTTTATAAATCGTAGACAGAGCCATCTACATATAATGTATATAACTATGTAATATACGCGCTGTTTTGTTGTGTAGTTGTAACGTGTGTTACATAATTAAATACTGAAAGATCAAATAAGCTACACAGAGCCGTTTCATTTAAACTTACAGGTTATGGGCCCAGGTAAATACTCGAAGTGCAAATAACTTTGAGCTTGCGCTAATTAAATATTTTGCGATTTAAAAAGGTGGTGACCTTGAAACGTTGAATCGGCGTGTGTGCTAAAATAGTAACCGTAAATACATCTGTGCATGTGCTGAATCGCACAAGTACAAGCAATGTGGAAGAAAAATCGCCTTATAATGTTTGGTTTGAGAAAAGTTGCAAAAGGAAAGAAAGGTTTTTTTTGTAGGGTATAGAGAAGACGCGAAAAGTTACAGAACATACTTACTAAAGAAGAAAACCGTTGAAATGAAACGCGATGTGTCTTGTGTTACCTGGACAAGTGACACACCTAATAAATTTGAAAATTTTGAGAATAGAATTAAAGCAACTGATTTAGACGTAGATAATACCCAAGCATATCAAAACCATAAAGTAAATGCTGAAAAACAACAAGAAGAGAAGTATGAAGAAGATTTCAATGTTGATTTAGATGAAATAGAAGAAATGACAAGAAATAAGCTAGACAAAGCCGTTTCATTTAAACTCACAGATACACCTCTAAAAAAACACAAATTACATTACTGGCCGGTGTATAATGTTGCTATAAAAACTAGTTCATTCGATTCAGATAAAATAAAATATAACTTTATGCCATATTTATGTTTTTTTATTATTGCGCCATAGCACCATAGAGTGATCTAAAAATAAATTTTTCTTAGGATAATATATAGCGTCTATTCTTGTATTTAAATAGTCTTGTATACACTTTATTTTGTGCATGCGGTCGTCAAAATTAGCATTTCTTTGACGGGGTTCTTTGCAAAGCGCAAACATCGTAGGATGAGCAACAATCTGTTTCTGTTCATATGATTTTATAAACATGAAATATTATTCAAATTATCATTTATCTAGTAGTCCTGTATTTTATTTATTTCTATATGACTCAAGTAAAACTACAAACCCAAGGAAACTTGCAGGGTCAATACTTTCCGGTTTGTAATTCTAGATTTTTTTTATCTTCTTATCACTAACGAATAAACCCAAATAGATTATCTTTCGGCGACTTCTGAATAAATGACAGAAAATGGAATCATAGTCATGTTAGCCTGGTCACCCCATGTGTTTGCAATTTTTTGTATGTTGTCTTCTATTTGAAAAACAAAAGTATAAGTAAATTACAAGTCTCTTTATTAAGAACCACTATATCATTATTTTCACATAGATCAATTGTGCCATCTGTACATACTTTCTCTTTGCAATCAGCTAACTCAAACTCAATACTGCTATCGGCAAATACCTCTTCTTTGCTGTCAGACATAAATGTTAATGCTAATTCTTCTAATTCGAGTTTTGTTAGAGGTTTGTGATGGTCGAAACAGTGACATTTTTTTAGCATCTATAGTCTGCAGAATTGTATTTTTTTAAAGTCATACAAAACTAATAATACAAAGGATAGTTTCACTATTTTTATATATGAATGTATTACTTTGAAAACAATTTTTTGAGATAGTAAATTATTTTAAAACAGATTTTAATTAATTTAATTAGGTAAAATACTTATGCGCTTTGACTTATCATTTTATATAAACAAAACAATATACATTCTTATTTAAGGATAAGACAGTGCTCTTTAGTAATTGTTTTGTAAATTAATTGTTGTTCGGATTTTAAAGCACAGACCAAAACAAATAGAACTTTTTAGAGTTACATTTTTTAAACAATATTTTTAAGCATAAAGGTTTCACCATAAAACATAATTAAAATTTGTTTCTAATTAAACAAATACCAATCATTTAATATGTTATTCAAATTAATTATTATGACTGAAAATTTTTATTTTTGATTACTTCAAAATGTAAACGACAATTTTTAATCTACAGTTAAATTCAGTTTACAAATACATACATTACATGATAAGTATTCTGATTGAAGGTAAATATGAGCGTGTGCACAATATATTAGAAAATTACTAAAGACCCCGAAAATAACTTTTGCCCAAGTAAAGTGGTTTATTGCAAATTAAGTCTATTATTACAGAGTAGATTTTGCGCTGTTATTATAATTAATTCTCGGGTTGATTGTTGGCCTAAGAACCTACAATCCGGAATTAGGACACGACATTTACATTGCGTTATCCTTATATTTAAATAAAGGTGTTACATGTGACTAACTCAAATATTGATTACGATTAACAAAACTCTTGTTTTTGGTAATATGTTTCTTACGTTTTTAAAATCACATCTTAAGATATTTACCACAATAAAGCAAGTACTTTTAATCAACAATATTAATAGAACGTTACGTATAAATTTTGACATATTTATTAATTCAATCGTAGATGATGCATAAAATAATGAAAAAATTTATTATTTAAACGTTTTATTAAACTACATATTAAAAGTTAATGTTAAAATGCCAATTTATAATATGTTTTCATTATCAATCGGTATTTAAAAGTACCGGAATTTATATAAAAAACAGCATTAAAATTGTAGATATTTTAAATCCATAACTGAAAAGAATCCTAACATATCATATTTTTTTTCATCTCTTTGTATTAGTAATACTGATTAGCATATCAATGACAACAGGCGAAACACAATCAGCGCTTCGACCCTTAGGCTACCAAGCCCCTATACAAAAAATTAATTTTTTGGATTAAATTTCAATGTATGTAAAGTTTCTGAAAATAAATTACAAAAAAAGTATTTAAACACATTTAAATATTTTTAAAGCAATTTCTTATTAGACACTTTAATTAAAATTTACGAGAAAAAAAGCATGGAAAAAAACAACGAAATATTTTACACAAAAAAATCCTGTCAGCTTATTCTCGAGTTCATTTCAATCATAAAATATTCTATTGCTAAATCAAACGATGCTATTCATGAATAATTGAAATCATTTCCGTAAGTAGAATCATTTGAATTTGGCAACATTACATTTTTTGTGACTTTTATTTATGATTATAAGCGACTTTTGGCTTAGACTGCATCGTAGTTAATCACCCAGAGTTTTTAAGCTTGGTCCTAATCTCTACTTGAGAGCTAAAACCAGAAGTAGAACTTGGCCTTTGCCATAGTGTCGTTCGTGAACCCAACCAAACTGACGTTTCGCAAGACATTGCAGCTTGCATCTTCAGAGTGGTAAATGTCACTGAAGGAGAAATTGTAAGTGACGATATTTATATGATTTGCGATTAGCGTAATTAACCTTATCTTTCCGTTACCGCTAGACTGACTCTGTTATTACTCGGAGTAAGCGTTTGTAACCTTTTCAAAAAAGTTGATCTTTGTATTAAAGAATGTAGTACTGGTAGTCAAGATTTGCTGATTCTTAATCCGTCTTCTCGGTTTATATTACATTGATATTTTTTTATTTCCACAGTTACGCGGAATAGGAAGGAGTTCTAGCCAACACTTTAATTTGGTAAAAATTTATCGTGTGTCCTTAGCTCCACACGTGTTTTGCCACTAGTGTGTATAACTAAATCTGCGGTTGCTGAACATAATTTCCTACACTTTCATCTCAAGGTGTATACCAAATTCCTTGTTCATGTGGTTTAGACTACATTGGTGAGCCCGGTCGTTCCGTCATTATTCGCATTTCAGAACATGATCGTTGTATAAGGAAAAAGCATATTTATAAGTCTGCGGTTACTGAACATTTCACTACAGGTCACAATATAGATTTTGATAAGGTTTTGTTGATTGCCAAATCTACATTCTTTTTCAACAGGAAATTCCGAGAGAGCATAGAAATCATAAAACACCCCAATAACTTTATTCGTGATCATGGTTTCGAGATATTTCCTTTTTGGTTCCCGGTCATTACTCCTTTATCGAAAACCCGCCCCCTTTCGACCGTAACCTAATCAGAGTCGAGCTTAACCAGCTTTGACAATACTTCTTCTTTATGTACAGAGACTATTTCTTCTTAAATAACTTCTAGTTTAGAATTTGGCTTGGTTCACAAGTTGATTACCTAACATTGTAGTGGTTCTTTGTTAGATTTTTGTTCGCTTTTTCAAGTTTATCGTTTTCTTTCCTACTTTTTTAAAGTTTAGAATCTTGCTTGGTTTACAAGTTGATTATCAAACTTTTCAGTAGCTCTTCGTTAGATTTCGGTAGTTTGTTTGCGTTCTTCGATTTCTCTCACGCCATGATTAAGTCCCTTACTAAAGTGAGCAAAACGTTGGCAACTTCGGTTACAACAATGACACGGTCCAAACCCAAAAGACGTTCTCATCTTAGTATTGTTAGAGTTGTTTAAATTTACAATATGTTGAAGGGTAGTCATGGTAGGATACTAAAGGAGGCTTTAATGTAAAATATTTCACATTGGCGGTACTATTCTGTAATTATTTTTTTAAATAAATGTAATGCAACGTTTTTATATTAGAAAAGTGCCTTTAAGAAACGTTAAAGAACGTAATCGAGAAAAAGCAGTACATGGTACTACGTTCTACTCTATTTGAATATAGCAGAAAAGACAACAGCAAAGTTGAAACTTTGAAAAAGGAGTTTTTAGGAAGAAAACTTGGTTTGACGGATTAATTAGAAACGAAACTAGTACAGTGTATTCTCAAAACAAAGAAAACATTGTTTTGCCTAAACAAAACGAGATTTATGTTCTATTGCAAAAAAACGTGAACGAATTCTTTCACTTATTGAAAAAAATCTTGTTTGCTAATCAGATTTTCAGTGCCGATGAATGGAATCTGTATTGTTCAGTCAAAATGTCCTAAATTATATGCGTCAATAAAAACCTCACTTCTGCAGAGAAAGGATTGTTAATAACTATTTTATGCGAATGGAACGTTCGTGCAGCCCGTGATTACATTTCTTCGGAAAAACTGTGATTAACAACTAAAAAAGGTTGCTTTACCGGAAACTATAATTAGGTTTTATCCATGTGGGTGGATACAAACAAATCTATTACCACTTAATTTGACCATTTTATTAAGAAAATTCGTCCATCCGAAAGTCATCCAATTGTGCTTATTTTAGATAGGCACAACACCCAATATCGATGTTGTGATAAAAGCTAAAGAAAATTTTGTTACGATTCTATGCTTGTCTCCTCGCACTTATCACAAGAAATTCGAATTCTACTAACAACCAATCTACGCTTTGTTACTCATTTTGATGTATGCAAACTTTTTGGTAAGACCTACTTAAACTTGTAGACTACTAAACAAGCAATAAAAAGAATTGCTACCACAGGTGTGATTTCTGCTAAAAGAGATGTTTAGTCTGTAAAAATTTTTTCAGGGCATCACAAGACAATATAGATTCTGAAGCTACTGTCCAAGACCAGTTGGCGTTTACCGAAAAAACAAAAATGAACAAGAAAATATTGCCTTTACAATTAACCCAGCAGATACCAAAGCAATACTCGTCTTAAAGAAAAACAGTAAGGCAAAGAACCGGGAAAAGCAAAGATAATTACCTTAGCACCGGATAAGGAAGAATTTGAAAAATCTATAAAACCAATAGAAAAAATCAGATATTAGATAGAGGTAATAAACAAATGCCACAAAATCGTCGTCAAAGGAATGTGTTATATTCAGGATTATTCTGGCTGAGAAGCTTTGTCAGAAAAAACACACAGTGAACAAAACGCCTTGTGCCTGTTTATGTGATAAACATTTCCACAAAACACTCGAGGAAAAGTTTGGATAATGTGCATAATGTGTAGATTTTGGGCATGAAGAAGGGCCGAGGTTGAAAAGGATCTTCACATTGGCGATTTCTGTAGATAAATAGATTTATGCATGCTAGATCATGTTTTATTTTTTATCTGTAGATATCTATGTTTATGATGTTTACTTAGTATTTGATTACTTTTTTTGTACCAATTGTACGATAACTATAGTTTTTTATTAGTATTCATTACTAAAAACAAACAAAAAATATAAAATTATTCTATTCCGAATCTAAGATTTAGTAGTATTTCACATTATCCTACCGTTTTCTTAGTTTCGTAAAGGTCACCTTTTTACGTTTGGTTATTTTCAAATTTTTTGTATTATTTAAGTATTTCTAAATATGCGTCAGCAACTGTTTAACCGGAAATTTAGAAATTAATAACGTCATTTTTATGTTTTTCTGCTTCAATTTGCTGATTGTGAAGTTCCGCTATTTAAACTGTGTAGAAGATCTATTTATTTATACTAATATTGCAGTTTAAAAATAACATTCGTTTTCTAAAAAATTAATTTTATTTACACAGATTATAACAATATTGTTTAAGTGCAGTATTTCTTAAACTAATAAAAAGTTGGTAGTTAAATTGAAATTTCAGCATTTGTAAAATGCATCTTATTTATATGAAATTAAAATTTTTTATTACAAATAAAATTTTAATAATATATATTTTTTCTGCATAAATCATATTTATCTTATGTCAAGATTGTTAATATCACCAAAAAGAGTAAAACAGTAATTTTGTATTGAAACTGGAAAAAATCTTGTGCTACTATTTCAATGCTCTTATATTATTTTAAAAAATTTACAACTAAAAATAAAACCGGCTTCAAAACGTGTATCGAATAAAATGCACTAAAAAGGTAAAAACAATTGATTAATAACACGACGAAATTTTTATTTACATGAAATTAAAATTCGTCGTTTAATTGTTACTAAATTAAATCATTTTTTACTTTTTAGTTCATTTTTTTTATACATTTTTTAAAGTCGTTTTTTTGTAAAATTTTTTTTTATTTATATCAGTAAAAATATCAATCGTATAGGTCTCAAAAAAATGTTATAACAAAAAAAAATTATATACGGTTATTTAGTGACCTTTGATAACCCTAATTGTTTACGTTTTTTTTTTGTTACTTTGGAAAATTACTTACCAAAAATCTCATCGGCATATGTTAAGATTTCATTAAAATTAAATTTTAAAAAAGCCTCTACGTACGTTTAAAGTTAAAACACGTTTGTTAACATCTAAATTACATGCTAAATTAATTTTTTTAAAAATAAATTAATTTAAATTTGTACACTAAACTATTCACATAATACGCACTAGACAAATTTATACCAACTAAATTATTTAGAGAATGCTGTTTTAACGTTAATCTTATTCTATATACAAATTTTATTATCATTTAATTTCTTATAGTTAAAAAAAATTATAACGTTGAATATTTGCTTTCATGTCATTCCTTTCAACGTCTACAATCTTTGGTGATGTATAGAATTCCTTTTGTTATTTTCTTTACGTCAATAAACGTCTAGGTTGATTTAGATTTAAAAAGCTATCGTTAAATTAAAGTTTGTTTTTTTTATCAAAGGTTTTTATGTTTTGTTATAAGCTTAAAAACCATTTAAATTAAAAGAAATTCGACAATAATGTTGATAGTATTAAACTATTTATATCATAAACTATATAATAGTACTGTCAAAAAATATTTGATATTGTCAATGTAACGTTTTTAATATCATCTAATATAAAGGGTATAATAAAAACAGTGTAAAATATTTAAGGGAGTAATAGCATGTACAAAAATAAACAAAAAAGTTTTAATAAATATAGGTCCTCAAAGTACTGGTTTTAGAGATATGGACTGTTATTCTTTTTTTACCTCACTTTTTTATTTTCCTAAAACTTGCATTTTTTTTTATCATAGTTGACTTTCAAATTATAACCCTTAAACGACCTTTTTGTTTATTTTGGCTCATACTCATACCCCTTAAATGTTTTAACACCTTGTATTAAGTTTCAATAGTAGTAGTTAACTCCGTAACAGCGTTGCATGATTAAGGAACGTTTTACGTTATTTTAAGAATAGACAACATGCTACAATTTTGTCATGCAGAAATATTAACTTACTTAGTATTTCTTTGATTTTGGTGTCGCAAATATCAGTTTACGTAAACATAAAACTAAATCTATCTGTAGATCCTTAGAACCTAATTATTAAATCAAACAGTTATTTTACATTGGCTCAAATTAATTTACTTAATTGTTTGAGCCATTGTAAAATAACTGTTAGGTTTAATAAATAGAGACCTAAAGAAGTGCGCGCACAGCCGCGCGAAACGTAGTCGCTTCTTAGACACTTGAAGTAGTTTGATGCCCCTCCTCATCGAAGAGCTGAAGAAGTAATCCAACTGTTTTATCTGTAGT
Organism: Aquatica leii; assembly: GCA_035610365.1. Classification (NCBI taxonomy): domain Eukaryota; kingdom Metazoa; phylum Arthropoda; class Insecta; order Coleoptera; family Lampyridae; genus Aquatica; species Aquatica leii. The sequence continues at coordinate 71,518,957 of CM069435.1, forward strand.
GTTTTTTGTAATAGTTTTGTTTTGTAGTTTGTTACCCTAGATCAAATTGCATTAGTAATGCGAAAGTATTTTTTGAACAGGTACTGTGTATATGTAGAGCTAGTCCGATGATAATCTACGATTATTTGCGACAATGCCTCTATGTTTAATAAAACAATAACTATTGGTTAATATGTATCAAAATAATAGGAGGATTCCAAATAGGATACTTATACAGTGCTGTATCACTCACCAAGTTCAAGTGATGCTATTTTTATAGAACATTTTGAAAAGTGGTGTGGAGATGCAATTGACATATAACTGTAAGAAATTTTTATATAGATGTATCCAAGCAAAGTTTTTATGAGTAAAAATTAATACAAGTTATTAGAAGCTTAAGAATGAAACAAATTATATTAAGCAAAAATGAAGAACGGATCACATTACAAAACAAATTATTACAGATGCATTACCAGCAATTGGTAAAACAATGGTAGAGCTAATAAACAACTCTTTAATAAGTGGAAAGTTTCCTAAAAGTTGGAAACAACCAAAAATCATACCTACACCTAAAATTAAAAATACAAAAAAATGTGAACAATTTTAATCTATCAATATATTACTAGTGCACAAATATTAGCATCAGTTGTTAAGGAACAATTACAGTGCTTTCTGGAACAAAATAATATAATCAGTGAAAATCAATCAGGTTTTTAAAGTAAACACTCGCCTGAAACAGCACTAAATCTCGTGCTAACAAAATGGAAATCTGAAATTGACGTGGGTAATAGTAATAGTGCAGTAGCTGTGTTCTTAGACTATAAAAGAGCCTTTGAAACGATCGACGGATGAAGACTTATAAATAAGTTTTACTGGTATGGAATAAGAAACACCAAACTTAAATGGTTCGAAACTTAATTGGAATCTTGCACTCAGCACTACGTTCCAAAATTATCAATTTGTAACTTAGGTGTACCTCAAGAATCAGTTTTAGGAGCATTGCTTTTCTCGTTTTATATTAATGATTTAGAACTTAATCTTAAGTGTTGTAATATTGATTTGTTTGCAGATGGTACCCTTATATCAATTACAGATGAAAATGTACATTCAGCTATTATAAAGTTAAACTCAGAATTAGAAGTTATTGCAAATTGGTTACAATCAAACAAATTAAAATAAAATGTGCTGAAAAGTAAGACAATGGTAATATCCAATAATAATGTCAAAACAACAAAAATAAAAATTGCAAATATGAAAATAGGTTGAACAAATTAAATATTTAGGAGTTGTTTTAGTTCAAAATCTAAATTTTAGAAGCCATGTGAATTACGTAATAAACAAAATAGCAAATACGATTAGCATATTAGAAAGAATATTAAAATGACAATGTGTTACGAAGTCGACTTAAAAACGTTACAGAAATAACAAAATAGGGCTATGAGAATTATATTACGTTGTTCAAAATATACGAAAATCACAATAATGTTAGATTGTTTAATAAACTGATTCAAAAAAATCGATGAATTTTTTTTTTCTTAATTATGTCGAAGATATTGTGGGAAATGGTAAAAAAAAATACTGTGAAAGTTAGAGCTCTTAATATTAATATTAAGAGGTGCCGCATCGTAAATTTCAATTTCCCATTTAAATAACATGGGAACGATGTTTTCTTGGATTTTGGAATTTTGTAACTCTATTAAATGAAATATTTAAAAATAATCAAAACAGATTCTTATAGCAAATTTAACGCTCTACAAAAAAGATCTCTTATAATTTTTTGATATATTTATTTTTTCAAAAGTTATTTAACGTTAAAGTTGGATTGGTTTAAAATTTTTACATTTTTCTTATTTTTCGACGCAACCGCCAACTTTACAAGAAAATTTTATAGGACATTTTCTGTAGAAAATTTAATTTTCTATAATTTATCTCTCAAAAAGTTTTTGATATTTCGATGATGAAGTAGAAGTTAAAGTGAAAAAAAATATGATTGTAAATATGACGTGTCGGAAAGGAAAGAAAGTTAAGGCAAGGAAATTTGAAGTTGAAGAAGACAATTTGAATGCACTCTTAGACAAAGATATTAGTGACTTTGTGTCGATAGATTCTTTATCTATTTTTAATGATTTTAATTTACCTTACGACTTTGTTGATAAAGATGTAAATTTATGGGCTAGTGATGAAAGTTTTAAAGAATGTGTACAATTTTTTACGAAATTAATGGTCGTAAATGATGTTGTGGAGCGTGGTGTAGCGTTGATTGAACAATACAATAAGTGTTTCACGAAAAATGAAGAGCAGCTACAATACTTATTGCAAGTTATAAGCGAATACAGAAAAAAATTGACCAATTGTAATAAAAATCTTTTAGTGTAACGATATATATTACTTTAATTATAATTATAAACAAAAAATTTTTTGGTTAAAAATCTATTTGTGTAAATAAAATGTTCAATTTCAAGCAGTAAAATGACATTAATTTACAAAAATTTTTAGTTTTTTGCAGGTAACTCATGATCTATAAAAAACTATCAAAAACTTTTTGAGAGATAAATTATAGAAAATTAAATTTTCTACAGAAAATGTCCTATAAAATTTTCTTGTAAAGTTGGCGGTTGCGTCGAAAAATAAGAAAAATGTAAAAAATTTAAACCAATCTAACTTTAACGTTAAATAACTTTTGAAAAAATGAATATATCAAAAAATTATAAGAGATCTTTTTTGTAGAGCGTTAAATTTTCTATAAGAATCTGTTTTAATCAATTTTAAATATTTCATTTAACGAGAGTTACAAAATTCCAAAATGCAAGAAAACATCGTTCCCATGTTATTTAAATGGGAAATTGAAATTTACGATGCGGCACCTCTTAATATTAATATTAAGAGCTCTAACTTTCACAGTATTTTTTTTTTTACAATTTCCCACAAGATCTTCGACATAATTAAGAAAAAAAATTCATCGATTTTTTTGAATCAGTCTATTGTTTATAATGGTTAAGTGTGAAACAGCGAATATATTTCAATAATTAATCATTTGCTTTTAAACTACATGTCAAAGTTAATGAACTATGATATACATTCACACAATTTTCAAAATCAAAGTCACAAAATTCCCTTCTGTACAAAAGCTTAAAATTATATAATGACTTACCAGATGCAATTAAACACGAGAAAAATATTTATAAATTGAGAAGGGGTCTGAATGAATATGTTCAGAATAATTTTTAAGCAAAAAATAGTATTAACAGAAATATGTTACGATTTATGTTAAATTAATATATTTACTAAATAAAACACTGGTTTTGGGTTTCTATATATTCGACTTTATATCAGCCTGTTTTGGTAGAACCATGCAATCTGGCCATCTTAATTAAATCAGTTTTCAAACAGAAAAAACCGCATCAAAAACGGTTCATTTGTGTCATATCTACGATACCACAGACAGCAAGACTTAATCAATTACTTTATTGATGGCATCGATAACCCAGTACAACAATGCCAAACTCGAATGCAATTCTTTCTAACTACAAAAAAACTTTTACAAATAATGTCGGGTGTTGCCAGCAGTGATCGAAATAGTCACACGACTGCAGGTCCCACTAAAAGATTTGAACCAAAATGTATTCCAAATCCAACGCACATCAAATCTAGTACTTGGTCAAAATCGAATTCAAAAATGTTTCAGTTGCTATCGTAATAATGATAGAACAGAAAAAAAGAGAAAAAAAGTTATTTCCGGTGTGGCAAGACAGACCGCCAGTTCAGAGATTGTTTTGAGAAAAGAATTTGAGCAGTTGCTGGAAAGATGCCGTATATAAACAAATATTTATGGTATTAGTTGTAGATATAATTTAAATGGCATGTTAAAATCATCTATATAGATTCTAGACTTTTTATGAAAATTGACGATAGCGGTTATTAAATAAGGAAAAAAAATTGGGAAAAAAAGTGAGGATACAAATTGATATAAAAAAATGGAGAGAATATTGCATAGTGGTCTTAGATAGGGAAGAAGAGAAGAATGGTGAATTTCATTAGAAAGGATAACAAGATAAGGAAGCAGAACGGCTATACAGAAAGAAGAAATAGAAAAAGCATTAAGAAAAATAAAAATTGAAAGGCAGAAGGGACGGATAGGACGCAAGGAGAACAATGGAAATACACAAGAGAGAACTCAAGAAAAAAATAAAGAAAATTTTAAATAAGATATGGTCAAGTGAAAGGTTTCCGGATGATTGTAGAGAAGCAATAATAAGCTCAGTTTTTAAAAGAGGAAACAGAAGAGACGTAAAAAACTATATAGGTATAAGTGTGGCAAATGTGGGATATAAAATTTATATGACAATTTTGCAGAAAAGACTAGAAAGGAAAATGGAAGTAAAAAAAATCTTACCACACTGGCAGACAAGATTTAGAAGAGGGAAGAGGGCATTTGATAATGTATACATATTGAAACAGATAGTAAACAAAGAATAAGAAGTGAAGAGAGAAATTTTTTGCGTTATTTTTGGATATAAAAGCAGCGTTCACTAATATTAACAGAAATAAATTATGGAATATATTAAGAAAGAAACAGATATAGAAAGAACTAGTTAGAAATATAAAGAAAATGTATAAAGAGGCAAAGTACGAACAGATGACAAGTTAAGTGCAGCAAAGAATTAAGGCAGGGTTGCGCACTTAGTCCTAGTTTATTTGTTGTATATTTAGAGGATTTATAGAAAGAGTTAATAGAGCAACAGAGTAGAGGAAAAGTAATGAGAGGGTTACAAGTGTGGGCTTTGGCGTATGCGGATGACATAGTGATCATAGGAAGATAGTAAAAAAATATTTGAAAAAAAATGTGTAAGTGTAAATGTAGGAAAAACAAAGATAGTAGTGTTTTAAAAAAGGAGAGTTGAGATAAAAAAAAGAGTGAAGTGGAAGGACTTATTTGGGTTATCGAATCAGATACGTAAATAAAGATCAGGCCCATATAAAGTGGTTGGCGAAGAAATGTAATAGAATAGTAAGTCGGATGTGGGGTATAGGAGAGAAAGGGTTTGGAAAGCAAATAGAAACAAGAAGAAGATTGTTTAACAAAATACTAAAAAGTGTGATGATGTACGTGGCGGAAATATGGGGGTGGAAGGAATAGGAGAAATTGGTGAAAGTACAAGAAAAATACTGGAAATGGACGTTAAGATTAGAAAGGGAAACGTCTGGGTACATAGTAGAGGTGGAAATGAAGTTAGAAAAGAAAAGAGTACAGGCAGGGAAGAGAGCAATGTGTTACGAAGACAAAATGAAAGAAAGAGAAGAATGTAAATTGCTTCTAATGTGCTGGAGAGTGCTAAAAAAATTAATTATGAACAAGAAAGAAGAAGGTATTATGAAAGAGTTGGATATGCGAGAGAAGTAGTAGAGAAAACAAGGGATATAGGAAGGGAAATAAAAGCTGAAATAATAAGATTAGATAAGGATACACAGAGACAAGAAACAAGAGCAACAATAACGCAGAAGAAATACAATGAGAAATATACAAATATAGTGATAAAAAATATTCGAAGGTACTTAATAGTCCAAAAACGCTTGAGATTAAAAAGAATGGTAGCAAAGTTTAGATGCGGGAATGAAGAGCAAGAGAATAGGTATTCAAAGGAAAATAAAGATAGGAGGTGTTGACTATGTGGGGAAGGGTAAGTAAATATAGAACTAAGAGAAGAAGATAGAGGAAAGTTAAAGATTTTGGGAGGAGGAAGAGGAGTGGGATACATGGAAGAGGTATTAAAAAAGAGAAAAAAATTTCAAGTAGCGTAAACATGGCTATTGGGAAGTATTTGTATATGGAGAATTGGTTAGCGGTTGAGGATTTAGGATTTTATTTCTTATGTAGTAGGATAATTTTATGTTTAGTTTAAAAATACGAATTTTTTTTTTTTTAAAATTCATGACAAATGAAGCCTATTAATGAATGAATTAATTCTATTGAAGTAATACTAAGAAAAATTAAGTCCAAATAAGTGAAAAATAAGAATTAAAGCTAACTCCGTACTTACTTTGTGCAGTTACAAAGCTGCATTAACATTGTGGACAAACTACTCAAATGCTAAAATCAACTTTTAAGTTACAAAAAAAACCTATACATATTAGAGAATGTAGAAAACAATGTTTTTTTTTTAATGAAATCAAAAATTAGAGACATACAATTAAAAACTTGTTATCGTAAAATGATTTTGAACGATTGAATGCAGTTACTACAAACTCATTAATTGTTTGATTGATATTGTTAAAAAGAATGCTTACTCGTGTCGCTATACCAAACATAAAAATAATAAATTTGAAAGTTTTATCATGCAAGAATCTTTTTTTTTAATTTTGAAAAGATAAGCAAAAAGCACACACTTCAAAACATAATCATTCATTTACCATAAAAAAATATATTTCAACCAAATTTAAAATTTTATTTAAAAAATACAAAGTACATATAATAAACACAAAATAAATCTTTAAAGCAAAAACTAACATCTTTTCGAACAAACTTATATACTTATATTATAACAATAAATAGTATATTGTATAATTATTATTATTATTGTCATTGCCAACGAGTACGAAAATTTGGCAATTCGTACAAGTTGGCAATACACATTTCTTACGAATTATACACTATACTTTTTCTACGACTCTATATTTAATTAGTAATGAAAGTTAAACAGAACAGAAAATAAATAAAAGATTATAATATAATATGTAGTGAAAGTATACGTAAATACTTATAAAAACTGCAATAATATAAGGATACATAATAAACAGTTATGAGGCATGTGCGAAAGAAACATTTTGGTATCTTGCAGCTATCGATGAACACCAAAAGATAATTGGTTACTTCTGAATTGTCATTTTTTTAGATTTTCTGATAAATACTAACTTCTTTAAGTTAATTTGAGCATGTTATTATAAAATGAGTAATTTTATTTCAAGGGTTGGATCACTTAATCTGTTTATAACACTACAAAAGCAAAAGTCCGATAAATTACTGTTAAGATTTCCTTCCCATCAAACTAAAACCGTGCAAGAAAACGTGGTTAGGTTGCAAATTAAAAGTGTTTACTTATTCTAATTACCTTGAACTTCTGAAGTATATTTACATTAGATTACAAGAAAGTCACCACTAAATGTCAACGTTTACGAATATAACCTAAAATATGTAATTTATAAATCACTCTTTTTACGCTATAAAAGTAATGCAATACTTTCTACATGACCCTCATTGATTTTGTTTTCCAATTTTATTATTTGTAAAAAACGGAATATTTGTTAAAATCTTCTAAATTATGTTCTTATTGTCCTGTACGTTAATGGGTTTGACCTGTACGGAAATATAAAGTTGTGATCAATATCAATTTATTGATTTAATCATGATTTTCTTAATCCTTGTCAGATCAGTCACATGAGCCGTCATCTGATGAGTCGTTGACATTAAATGTTAAAGATTCCCAATAAGTGTCTATTATGTGCTCTTTTTCTATATATCCTTCTTCAATTTCTTTAACATGTCGACATACTTGTAACAATTCGTTTACACCTACACTTGCAATTTCTTCTTTTACTAAAGACTCCACTTCATTTATCTTTAACGTGATGTTTCTAGTTCCAACCCAATTCTTACTAATATCCCAAATTTTTTCAATAGGGTTTAATTCCTAGTGATAACGTGGTAATCTACATACAGTATGTCCATGTTGAGCAAGTAATGCATTGACGGAGTATTGCTTATTGCTCGAATTATTTATTAGTATTAAACAGTTCTGCTTTTGTAGATTTTTCTGCGTACATAACACCACGTTCATTTAGCCACAATTTTATGTCTGCTTTTCTATTATTAAAATTAGGAGTTTTAACTGCCAAAACATTATGGTAACTGTAGTGGTAATTATTCATTACCACTACAGATTGGGAATTAATTGATGTTCCAACTAACGATTATAAATGCAAAATTTCATTTTGTCATGGTAGTCTCCACTTTGTTGACCAGAAATAAAAATCAATAGCGCATTATCAACCAATTTGTTATTATGAACAGCATGTACGATAATTAACCGTTTACCTTTAAATATTGGTCATTTCAACCTTTGATTTGATTTATCAGTCCATTGGTAAGAAGTTGTCTGGAAAGCGTGAATGTAATTTATCCGTATAAATGATGGGACGTCCTTCTTTACGACACTTAGTTATTGCTGGTATGTATGATAGCCGTAAATTTTGCACATTATTACGTTCCATTAACATAGGACGATTATCAGTGGTTTTTGCCATCTAAAACAAATATATATTTAACCTTAAATTCAAGTTCAAGAATTATCATTTTTTTTTACAAAACAATCAAATTTATTTATTTCAGTACTAGTAGAACATTGAGTAAATTAAAGAATGTACTTATTATAGGTACCTGAATCCTAGTTTTTTAAAAATTTTTCTTAATGAGGCCTTTTGCCAGAAAAGCTAATGGTATCGTCATCCATGATTTTGTTGTAAATAGCCTTCGGTGTTCGTCCATCAGTAAGATGGAAATTGTAAACAATTCTTCGTATTATTTGTTTAGCACACTTGTCTACAGTTAATTTAAGAGAAGCTTTTTCTCGGTGATTTAAATGTAGTTTGTTCTTCAGTTTCAATTAATTTGCCTTCTCTCACTATACGTACTACAGTAGCTCGTGAAACTCCTGTTGCTCGAACAACCGTATCGATAAAATTGTCTTTACAAAATAAAAGTAAATTATTGAATGCATGTAATGCATAAGCTAACAATGACCTTTTTCATTTCTTTCTTTAACATACGAATAAACATTATATACTATAGTGCTGGATTATTTAGGATATGTGTCTCTTTTCGTAGCCGAAGATGCAGAAGCACTAACTTCGCCTTCATCAGACATGCTGTAATAAAACTTGAACCGTAACAAAATCAATCACAAGAAATATTTTACTTACTTGCAACTCAATAATACAGATAGTAAAAAAACTAGTTGTAGCTTTATTATTAGACTTGAGAAGCAAGAATAAAAACAAATAAGCAAACGGAAAAAAGCAATCAAAATAATTAAAATGGCGATTACTGGTCGACGTTTTTAGTTCGATCTATAAATCGTTATATCGCATAAAATCTCTATCTAACGCACTTGCACGTACGAATTTAGAGGTATGCGCAAGGATCATCAAATAACGCAATGGTACTACATCCCAATGATTTGACTGACAATCTAAAATTATAATAAAATGACAAAATTATTTGAATCATTTCAGAATCTGATCGGTGTTACAATATAACCACAAGTTGTACGATGTGGAATCTACGACATTTTATGTCGTTATCTAATAAACAAAATTTTGAATCATGTTACTATTATTGTTTATCAAATAAATTCTAGAAACCTTAACTGATAATTTTCGGCACGTATATAGTATACACAAGTCGACGAGGCAGAATTATCGTTCGACGCGATTCACATAGGTACCACATTCAATTTCAGTAAATTTTAAACAAATGTTTTTCGTTTAGTTTTTTGTTTTCTGAAGTTGTTTCTCAAAATGATAAAAAGTCATTGATTCATGTTTGTTCTCGTTATGAAACTTAAGATAACTTATTTTTTCAATTTTTAAGAATTCATTGTTTTATTTAAGACCAAGGCAAAATTTAAAAAAATAAACACCTGTTTACTGCAGTGTATTTCTTCTAAGAATATTGACGCAAAAGTACAATGTTTATGATAAGAACAAACAAAAAATAAATTTTAAATTCGTACATATACTCTAAACTTAACGCATAAATTTCAATATGTCAAAGTGTAAGTGTTGCCAATTCAATAAAATAATAAAGTTTCCCAATGTTGTTTTAAAATTAAAATTATACGAAAAATATTAATTATTGTATCAAAATAGAGAAAATAGTATAAAACACACGTCATAGAATACGTTTCAATCACTCTACCGCTTCATAAACTCGCCGCTGCGCGGCTCGCGTATGAAACCCGGTCTCGTGATTGAAGCGCGTTCATTCTGTAACTTGTGTTTTAATATACTATTCAAAGTCAGATTTTGTTGTTGAAGAGTATAGAACTTGACGGACGTTTTGATTTTTTTAATAGTTTTTACGTTTTGGATATTAAAAACGAAAAACTATGTTAAGTTATCTGTATACTGTATGTATACGCATGTATAATATTTTGTGATTTTTATTTTATACATAATTTAATTATTTTGTTTAAAAAAATTGTTGTCCAGCAAACATCAAAACTAAAATTTAACAAAATTGTATTTGTTATATTTAAGTTTATTACATTGCAAATCCCTGTAGATTTTGTTGATATTTTAAAAATGTTGACACATTTTTACGGTAAGTTTACTGTTCCAGATACCAAGTATTCATTACAGCACTCAAGGAACCGCAACGAGCTTTGCAAGTACGCGGAAGCCAGTAACATATCTTGAAACTCGTCCAACACCAACTCAAAGCCCAACAGGAACTGGTCCACGTACATCTTTAGCAACAGACGAAGCATCGCCTACTACAACTACAACAAGATTAGGTCCTAGAAAATCGGTGAAGTTTGAACATCCGTCGCAATTGTTAGAACCGTGGACCGTTGAAATGAAATCGCCAACATTAACAAGAGGAACAGATACTGCACCTCTTATTGAACCCACTTCAGAACTAAAATCTAAACCACGTTTGTAAAATATGTGAATAAAGTGATTACTGTATGTCAAAGTTGTGATACTAACATTGTTGAAATTTTATAACTGTGAACCAAAATGATAAATGTTTGTACTTATTCAAGATATTTGAAAATGCCGTCGATATATTCATAGAATACTTTCAATAATGTTTTAAACCATATTTTAGCATAAGAATTTGTATAACTGTTTTTATAAAAATCGTAGTCTCATATAAATCTTTTTTTTTGTGGGAAAATTCGTGTTAAGTCAGAGACATAAATGGAAGGATGTGTTGTTGACGTTTCTAATTGCGTACAGCACAAAAGTGTATGCATAAATCTCTAAAACAATAAACTCGTCTACAATGGGGTTGTAGGAAACCGCCACTAATTAAGCCTAACAAACTTTGTTCCGAATTTCTCTATGAAGGACAACCCAATGGTCATTTCTTATATTCATGCATGTAAGCTGTTAATTAAATCACGTGTAAGATACAACAAAAGCAACACTTCTCTAAAAGTTTGTTACTTACTAATTTACTAAGTATTTACAGTTAGAAACAAATTCATTAATTGTTTACTTTAAAAAATATTACAGGCAAAATATAATTTTAAATTAAACTTTTTTAAATTTTACCCCGACTCGTTTCAGATTGTAAAGTGTGCCAATGACAGTTGGGTAAATTTGCTAGTCATTGTTATTTTTTTACGCCTAATACACTACATTTATTTGACATTTGTAATCATTGTTACAAATAATGAGAAGCACTGATCTACAAAATATTACCAAAATAACAACATAAAATATTTTCACTTTTTATATCCTGAAACAATTTTCTCTATGACAACACAGTCACAATATTGCTTAGTGTATAGTTCAATCACGATATCATTACATAACTTTTAGATTTGAACCTACCGTAAATCAACACGTAATATTTAAGAAAATAATGCTTAACAAGCACAAAATTCGTTTAAAAATAAGATTTATCCTATTTATGTATTTTTATATAAAAGTCGTAATATAAAGTACCTATAAATGTTTGAAAGGTAGCTGAAATTCAATCGTTCTTTGTAGTTCTTTTATTTTTTCTTATTGAGAATGCCACCAAAGTGAACATAGCATGACAGTGGTAGTTTTACAATTGCATTGACATTGCTTACCTTTCAGTGTTTTTACGTTATGGTTTTAACCTGATATTTGTTCAATATACGTAAGTACCAGATAAACTTACATTTTAAAGAACTTATAGCGTTATTTAGGTTTGTTATACGTATAGTAAACGTATGTTTGTTACACCAAAATGTGTTACAATTACATTTTATTGTGTACAGAATAGCTGCCTTTTGTGTAGATAAACAAAATTAAGTTTTCAATACTTATTTGTTGTAAATAGTTTAGCAAACACTCCTTCATCTACAGGTGAAATTATGAATGGGACCTTTAAACCAAACTCAAAAACATAAAATAAATGCTATTAAAAATGTCAACAAGGGGATAAATAAACCGCTTATTGCAAAATTTTCCAAAGATCTTCCATATGAACCTAAATCTCAGAAACAAGATAATACGAATAAAATTAAAACAACAAGCTATGTAACGATTATTAGCGACTTTTGGCTTAGATTGCGTTGTACTGAAACTTTTCAGACATGGTCCTAGTCTCTCTTTGCGAGCTAACACAAGAAGTAGAATTTAGCATTTGCTGTATTGTCGTTCGTAAACCCAAACAAACTGACTTTTTGCAAGACATTTCCGTAGCCGCTTGACTGACTTCGTTATACTAGGAGTAAGAGTTTGTGTTCTTTCCAGGAAAGTTGATCTTTGTGTTAGAGCATGTAATACTAGTAGTTAATAGTTATACAAGCTGCATTTAATTTTGTCTAACAAATTAGAACACTCGATATGGGTAAAAATATATGATATCACTACTATAAAAGCAAATAAGGAAGAATCAAAAATGCAGCAAACTAAGAAATATGAGAGATTACATCGGTCACAGTCTAACAAAACGTTAGACGATCATATAGTAATTGTCAATTTAATAAATACAGTTTTGGATAAACGGACTACATCCTTGTTTATAGAAGCGTTAACCAATATAAGACATAGTATGTGAAGTAGAAGCTGAAATACGCGCTCTGCCTAAGGAGATCTCTGAAAATATTTGACAAAATGTTGCAACATTGTAATAAGATCAAAACCGTCACGCTCAAATATTAACAGACAGGAGAGAGAAGCAGCCAACGGTAACGTGAGAACAAGGACATTTTAGTACTGTGAGCAGATAAAGGAAACGCTATAGCCGTTATAAACATAGAAGATTACAACGACAAAATGACGAACTTACTCTCAGAAGATTGCTACAAAGAAACCCTTTAAACTTTTTATGCACTAAAGTAAACTCCGCCATCACAAACTCTACTACTATAAATATTAAGAAAAAACAGGTTTTGGTTATCAAAAAGTTCTGCCACAAATCTACGGTCTTCCCAAAATACACAAAGACTCCTTAGTCCCCCTGCGACCGATAGTGAGCACCATGAATTCACTGATCCAATCGTTAGCACGGTATCTAGGTTTAAAACTTTTGCCGTTGACAAAAAATACAGAAACTCACATTAAAGATTCTACAGACTTTGTTTCAGTATTTGCGTATAACGAAAGAAGATATCCTGTCAGTTTTTACGTGGTATCTCTTTTTAGACAAAGTGATGTTTTTGCTTAAGGAGAGAATTATTAAGAAAGAAATTCTACTTATCCAGTACAGAAGAACACTGTTTTGCATACTTTAGGTAAAAGAGGTATACATGTGTCAGATAATAAAAATCTAAAGAGCTAAAGAAACATAATACCAAAACTGTCTTTACGGCTAAGGATATCCTGAACAATTGGTTTAGATCTGTTAAACACAGACAAGAGAGAGTTCTTTGATCTTGTGGATCTAATTATATAGGACAGACTGAGCGCTCTATTGAAGTTAGAGTAAAAGAACGTGTGTGAAACCAATAACACATGCTAAACCTTTACAAGTCTTAGATAAAATTTCTTTCTACTTTGCCATACTAATCCGCAAAGCTGTAGAAACAAAAAACAACCATATAATATGAACCGAAAAGACAAAGATCAGCCGTCTTGAATGGGTCAAAAACTTTTACTACAAGTAATAACAAAATCAGTCAAGTGGTAACGGAAAATGAAAGTTCGTTAATTACCTAATCGCTAATGATATAAATACCGTCACTTACACTTTTTCTTTCAGTGACATTTACCACTCCGAAGATGCAAGCTGCAATTTCTTGCGAAACGTCAGTTTATTTGTGTTCACAAACGACAATACAGCAAAAGCCAAATTCTTCTTGTTTTGGCTCTCAAGAAAAAAACTAGGACTAAGCCTAAAAAAGTTTGGTGTTTAAGTACGACGCGGTCTAAGCCGAAAGTCGCTTATAATCCTAACCAAGATAATCGCGAAAGTTTAAGATTCTATTATAAGCAATGTAGTTATTCAGAAAGCAACATTTGTACTATTAAATATAAAGGAACTATTACTATTATTGTTATAAAAGATTTACAAAAAAACGACGGCAGTGTAAAAAAAATTAGTTTGGAGGTTAACTAGTGAAAAAAAAGATTATATTGCATTACGTATTCCAGATAGAAGCCAAATGAAAAACGTTTGTTGGTAAGTTGAGACGGTCAAATACAGTTTTGTACACATTAAGGGCAGTAGCGGCTGGTGGTCAATGCTGCATGAGATTCATTTCAATATTAAAACTTTAAATACACGATCTTACTTAATAAAAGATTTATAATTAAAGTCTATTTATTTATCTTTGAAATAAGCAAATTGAGACGTTACATATTTGCAATTGTAAATGAATAATAAAACAATTTTTGGTATTTTTAAAGGGTAATTGACCAAATGACCTAATGTAGAACCCGCCACTGATGAAAGGACAATAATGGTTCTAACAAAACACTGGTACACCGCGGTATAAATCTAAAAATAATCGAATTCTTAGGCATTCAGTTATAAAAAAGGAACCTGTAAATGTATCTATTACGATAACTATGCAAACAGTAATAATACAACACATACATTAATTTAAACCCACTATCGCTTATTACCGTCAAGAACATCTCCTAACAGGCTCTATTTACCGAGTGATGTGGCATGAGGAATGCTGTTTATCCGAGATCTTTGATTAACATACCCAGAGTTTAGCTCACACTAAGAATAATTTGGATTAAAATTGCTAATACTGCACAAAATTTAATAAGCATCACAAACAATACATAATGACTCGAAAAATGTATGAAGCGGACGTAAATTTAAAAATAATAATCAAACAGATTTGCAGATTTACAAAAGTCAACTGTTATACTAGTCTCTCTTGCTTCAGTTCATTCACGTTATTGTATTTTGCATTTATTAGTTTTGAAACAGTTGTTAGAGAACAAAAGCTTATATATCAAAGTCAATAAAAAGTAATTACTGTACTAAGTTTATCGTTAAAAACACAGAGGTCTTGCAAGTATCTTTGATAGCATCTACAACTTCGTAAAGCGCGCATTTTCTCTTACTTTGCAAATACGACTTTTATGCTTAACAGGGTAGTTAAATATTTAATATGTAATAAAGACTACGAGACAGTGCTGCCATCACATTTTATTTCTAGAATGTTTTAATTTAGTTATTGTAACTATAAAGATTTATATTCACGGATTTTAAACGATTTTGTCTATGCTAATTTCCCAACATTCATAAAAAATTTCTTAGAACTATTCAGTACCATTTAGTCTACTACTTCAAGCCGCTTTACACGGTGCTAGTAGCTATGACAAGTAACTAAAACTCAGTACTAGATTTTAATATTATAATCGTCTAAACATACATTTTAGTACTAAAGTTTGGTACCCGTTTTGACGATCTTTCCAGTTTAGTAGACAGAATGCAATTCTATTTGCTGGAACGAGTAGCTACACTCACTCTTTACTATCGCGCCACTAAAACCGTGAAAACTACTAAAGTATCTATTATATATTATACTATTGTTTTTTATTTATACGTGGTTTATATTAAAATGACAGCAAACCGATGGAATGAAGACACAACAATCAAATTTCTGGAATTTTAAACTAGCTATCTACCGAAATAAACAAGCTCGCGAAGCTGTCCTAATAATAATTATTTAGCAAATAAATATCGAAAGTTTTAACGCTGTTGACGTTAAAAATAAAATAAAAAATCTAAAGTCGACATTTGTATGTGCAAGAAGGTTTTTTATAATGCACGACTTTCTGCAAAGAGTAGATAAAAGAAGAGAAACTCAAAGTAACTTGGTAAGTATTTTTATTTTTGCATTTACTATAATTTCGTGATTATAAATATAAATGCGTACTAGAAAATCTTCCTATTCTGCCATAGGAAAAATCTCTCTTTCATAAAATAATGTGTATTTTTTCCTTAACACGTTAATCGCCATGTCAGTCATATGTGTCTGACGCTAAGAAGTTCTACATGAGCCATGTCAGACATAAATGTTTGACGTACGCGATTTGGTAGAAGGCCACGTCAATCACAGATGTCCGACGCAAACGATACATTTGCATTATGTTTCGAAAGCTTGGCCTATCAGGAACAAAACCTGAAAATTTCTTGGCTTACTACAAATAATAAAATAAAATAAACATAGTTATATAATGGTATGTTGTTTCAGTTGAATACATTTTAATAATTTTTATTTTGATATAACTAATTATATTCATTTATTATGCTGTCCAAAACATTCTATACAAAAAAGGGCTGTTGTTTGCAGTCTGAGCAGTACGTTGAAACTTTTTTTCCTTTTTTCTTGCTGCATCTCGACCTTCTGCTTCTTTTATTTGAGCGTAACATCCAGTGCATATTCTTCTTATTTTCTTTTTTTCAGCAGTATCCATTATTTTTAGCGTATGAGTTGAAATTTTTGGTTTTTTAGTTTTGTGCGAGCTTAAGCTAAGCATTTCAGTGACCAAATTTTCCCAAAATTATCTAATTCCTATGTTGGTTTTATTATTGATTTTATATATTATATAAGCATTTACTACTAATATTCCAATAACATATTCTATTGCTAACTTCCGGTACCATTTTATTCCTTTTCTTAGAGTAATTGCATAGGGACCCATTTGATCAGAAATATCTATCCCTGCTTTACCTTTGTTATATTCACAAATTGAGAGTGGTTTTTGTTTATTTTTTTGTCGACTTGTGCTAGCAAAATTTGCGTTTATATCCACCATTTCAGGAGCATGTTTTGTTGTCAGTACTCTAACATATCGGGTATTTAGCCAGTTAAGTACTACAATATCATTCTTATCTTCTCTCGCTATCATTTCTCCTTTCTTCAAATTTGCGTTCATAACTTCCTTTGGCATAAACTTCTTATTTGCTCTTACAGTGCCCACAACATGCGTCTTCTGGCGAAGAAAGTCCAATGCTAGCGGGTAGCTGGTATAGAAATTGTCTACGTACAATGTTCTACCTTCATTTAGAAGCCCGCTGTGAAAGATCATCACATACTTTTGCTGCTAAGCCGTTATTTTTATCATAAATCTCAGATTTTCCAGAATAGATTTTGCTTGCCTACGTATACCCTTCTGAAGTACATAACTTAAAAAGTTTAATTCCATACTTATGCGCCTTATTACATAATTTTCACCAGAAACAAACACTTTTTTATACTTAGCTTCAAGTAAATCTAACAGCGGTTTAATTTTTGCCAATCTGTCACCAGAAATAGCATTTTCATTATTTGAAAAATGTAAGAGGCGTAATATGCTATTTTTGTAAATATCTTTGTTCGACTAATAAGAAGTTATATTTCCCATTCGCACTAACCCATCCACATAAAATGGCCGAAAAACTTTCTTATTTCTTCAGAGTTAGTTGGATGCCATTTATTTAGACGATTGTGTCGAGATGTTCGAGTACGCTGAATTGTTTGTTTAGCATATGTATTAGTTTCAGTAACAATGAGATTTATAACCTCTTCATCAAAAAATATAGGGCCATGTCAGTCATACATGTGTGACATAAAAAATAGTGTTTTTCCGAGAATTTTGGCAAAAAAATTTTTTTTCTGTGATACATTAAGTTTCCTTGATACATTTTTAACTAAATTATCTAATCAAGTTACCATGGTCCATGTAAATTTTTTTCTGATATTACCGTGGCGATTAACGTGTTAAATTTCTTGCGAATTGAGACGAATGGTTACTCTTGGTACTACGTTCAAACGCCGATAGATTACCGACTTCAGATCACCATGATCTGAGAATAAGTTTACTTTGTTCAATATCCTCTTCATCCACCGTTCCTCTTGGTAAATACTCATTTACAAAAGTGATTCTTACTCAATTATGTAATGCGCTACATGTTCGTAAAATTGTGTCTACAGTCGAAAGATGACAAGCCATAGGTATTTCTGAAATTATAAATGTACTAGTCAACATTCCAAATGTGTGTTTTACGATTCATCTAGCACGTGATAACCGGTAGTTAAATATCTGTTTTTAATGCTTAATGAAGTAGGTACGGTTTCATTGGAAATGCATCGTCTCCCACAAGAAATCCACCATACGGTAGTATACTATTTTCTAAAACTGCAAACATAAAATACTGCAAAAACACTACCCCATCAGAAGCTTTTTCATTAAAACCGACATCTATATATTTAAAATATATAATAGTTTTCATCAACAACTGCCATTAAGATAATGTTATTTTGTCCTTTGTAACTAAAATATTTGCTACCGCTATCAAAAGGAGCACAAATGTTCCCATGCTTTCCATCTATTGAGCCGTAACAACCTGTAAAATTAATACAAATTTTTAATTGTACAGGGCGAAGAGGAAAAACTGCGTAATAATGACGAATTGCTATCAGAAGAAAAGTACGTATCTAATGAGGCTACAAAAGAGGATTTTTCACAAGAAAGAATAAATAAACGTGATATTTCTGCAACTTCGTCAATTCCACAAAAACACTCAAAACCAGTTAAAAAAAATGAAGGAGGTTGCTTCTTGCATTGAGAAAAACACTTTGGCAGAATCTCTTAACTCTCCTGATCCACTTGAAGATAAGTTTCAGATTCTTAGTCAAAGTGTTGCAGTACAACTAAAAAAAAACTACTTCACGATCAAGCGATAACTGCACAAGCCGAAATTCAAGCTCTTTTCACTAGACATTGAATAATGAATCTTGGAAGAATCGAAAGCAAAGTTACACAGAATATTGGAGAAACTCATTGAGCGACACATTAGGGACGAGGTGCTGGAGCCTGATCCCATCAGTAAATACCAATGTGCCTATCAACCAGGTAAATCCTGTGAACTTGCCGTTTACAGAGTAGTGGACGCAGCCGAAAGGGCGATTTCCTGCAAGGAAGTGTCTCTGGGGGCGTTTTTAGACATAGAGGGGGCGTTTGATAATACCTCTCTAGAATCGATTAGAACTGCTATGGAAAGCTAAGGGGTACATACTACCGTGGGTAGATGGATTGATACCATGCTAAGACATAGAAACATTACGGCCTCGCTTAATAATGACTCTGTAGCGGTCCGAGCTGCACGAGGATGTCCGCAGGGAGGAGTTTTCCCCCGTTACTGTGGTGGTTGGTGGTAGACGGACTGCTTAGGCAATTAAGTGAGGCAGGCTACAACACGGTTGGCTACGCCGACGACATAGTAATTGTGGTACGTGGCAGATTTGAAGAGAACGTATCAGTTGTGATGCAGGGAACTTTAAATTTAGTTGAACGGTGGTGTAGAGAAGAGAGCTTGTCGGTCAATCCGGCAAAAACGAACCTCATTCTCGTCTCACGAAGGAAAGGACCGACAAAGCTAAAGAGCATAGCAATGTACGGAGCCAAGCTACAGGTAGTGAGGGAAGGCAAATACTTGAGCGTAACATAAGACCAGGGGCTGACCTTCAAACCGCACCTAGAGAGAATAGCGAACAAAGCCACAAAGTCCTTGTGGGCTTGCAGGCAAGCGTTCGGAAGCAAGTGGGGCTTATCTCCAAAGATGACCCACTAGATATACAATCGAATGATCAGACCGATCATTACGTACGCGTCACGGGTGTGGTGGCATAGGACCTTTACCCAGAGGGCCACACAGACACTCAGCAAAGTACAGCGCAGAGCTTGCCTTAGAATCACGGGGGCAATGATAACCACCCCGACGGCAGCCATGGAGACTCTCCTGAACCTGCCGCCACTACACCTAGTAATTAGGGCAGAGGCACTCAGAGGAGCATACCGCCTGAGAGTCAACGGCGAGGAGGGATCGTCAAGGGTGGGGCATTTGACCATCTTTGACGAGATCTCTAAAGACAAAAACCTCAGTATGATAACTGAGGCAATACCCAAAACAGTTTGTCCTATTAAACTGTTTAAGACAACAATCCCCACCCGTTACGACTGGGAGAACAATTCCAACAAAACAAAGCTGAATGGAATCGTGTATTACACAGATGGCTTAAAAACCACTAAGAGCACTGGCTCTGGAGTGTACGGGAGCAATGGACAGGGCTGCAAAATCTCTGTAAGCCTAGGTCAGAAAGCGACCGTGTTCCAAGCCGAGGTATATGCAATCTTGACAGCATCTGCTCAACTATTAAAAGAGAATCTAAAAGGTAAATCTTAATAGTTACAGACAGCAAAGCAGCGATTGCAGCATTAGAATCATATGTGGTGAACTCAGAGCTAGTACTTGAATACACACAAATGCTAAACGCACTAGGTAAGTGTAATACAGTTACACTAGTGTGGGCACCTGGGCATGCGGGAATTGCGGGTAACCAGGTTGAAGTCCCAGGACAGGATCATTCTAAGGTCTTTCTGGAAACCCCCGACGGGGGCTTAGCAACGTCCATCTTAAAGTTAAGTAGGACGAAGATCAAACTTGCGACAGAGATGGTGACAGGCCACTGTGGTTTAAACAAACACCTGCAAAAAATGGGACTGACTGCTAGCCCGTTATGCAGGGGTTGTGGTGAGGAGGAAGAAACTCCATACCACGTCATCTGCCACTGTAAAGTATTCACAAAGGCAAGGGAACGCCTATTTGGAAATGAAAAGATTACACAAGAGGAAGTAACGAAGATTCGTCCCACTGAAATCCTGGTCAAAGATACAGGTATTCTAGAAGTGTAGAAAACATCGGTGAGCACAATAGACCTACAGGTCGCGGTGCCGGGACCATATTGGGACCATCCCTAGGTAAAATAATAATAATAATAATAATAATAATAATAATAAAACACAGGATAAGTGTAACCGTCGTATGAGGTTGTGCTATTACTTTCGTGTAAGACCCGGTATTTGAGTTGAAGTTATTCGTTTCATGTATTTTCGTATTGTTTCATTGACTTCACGTTAATTTTAAGAAGTTATTTTAAGTTTTTAAATTCAACCTTGTCAATCAAAGTTCTGGATAAAATATTGCGTTTGGGTTGATTTGGCGTTTTCTTTGTCTTGTCAAAATTTCAGTTGTAATTTATGTTACCTTCTGAGAGAAAACTGTAATTAAATATATTTTAGCAGTTTGTTTATTTTATATTTGTTTAAAAGTGCCTTGTTTTAAGTACATTCACAATACATTCTTACTTATTTTCTTTGTGTTAGTTCTATTAAATTACGTTGGAATTAAGTCATTCTTTTAATTTATTAGACAGTTTTATGATCTCAACAAATAAATTTTATGACCGTGATTATGTCATTAAACATTTTGTTGATTTGGCAGTTCACACAGTATACAAAAAGCCGTTTCCCAACTCTACTTTTGTGACGTAATTAAATCTATTTGCATCCTCTTTGCACTTCGTGGTGGTATTGTTTTCTTTAACGGATATTTGTGGTAGCGGTAGTCGATTAAGTAAACATAGAGAAGTGATTTTTGGTCAGGGGAGGCAGTTAGTTGGTTGACAGCCGTGAAAATGCTTTAAATAACGAAATGTAGTTGGTTGGGTGGTAAACTCACCCCCTGTAGATAAAGTAATACCCCGGAAGTTATGCAAAAAACGATAATTTTCAGTGCAGTTAGTGGAGTTTCGTTCTAGTAAGTAAAATCTACGACTTTTAAACAAAAAAATTTCACGTGCTTTCAAGTTTTGTTTTACGTAATGTCAATTAAAATGTTCGTTAAGTGGTACAACGTAGTTATATCTTTGCCTTAGTGGCGGTTATTAAGAATTTTCCGACAATACATAGTCTTTTGGGGGACCCTTCAACATTTCTTCCCGATTATATCTGGCAACCTAGGATCAATCACAAGTTCTTTCCTTGATTTATTACGATTACAGTTTAAGGTATTTATTTTGTATCGACTAATTAAATTTGGTGAATTTTATTTACGCGTTTAAGTGTCTTAAAAGCTTTAGGTTTTAAGAAAAATAATGAGTTGCAAATTAACGATTTTATCAATAATACAATTAGTAAATGGTAATTGTCCGTATTTATCAAAATTATATGTGGCAAAATTTCTTTGTGTTAAAAATTTCTGTCTGACGTTAACTGGAAAATTTACTATTAAAATTTTCATCCTGGTTTTAAAATAGATGAATTTATTTCGTTTTGTTTTTAATTAGAGTAACAGATACAGTTGTTGGCCAGGCAACAGTTATTGGCCAGTCAATTATATTTTTTGGTTTGTTAAGCATTTGAACTGTTAATATCATTAATTTTATTTAATATTAGATGCTGGCAACCTTGCTTTTGAAGTCTATAAAATTTTACATTACTAGGTTGGTACAAATATTATGGTTAGTTTGTGTTGTTGCGTGACGTGTTGGCACTCGTTTTCAATTCAGATATTTATTGTAATTTTTTTAAGAAACTGACCCTTAATTTTATCATGCAAAATAGTTATATTTGTGATTTGAGCAGTTTTCTGGTTTTAACAGTTATTTAGATAAGGTATTTTATCAAGTTCTGAGTAAAAAAGCTTCTAGGTTATGAAAAAGCCCGCAAATTTAATATGCCAATAACTGTATAAAATATTTTACCTGAAAATAATGATTGGCCGGCCGGCCAATTATTGTAGTTTTGCTAGAAATCTATTTTTATTGTTAAATTCCTTTTTATAGAACCACAATGTCCTTTAACCGGTTTTTCAGTGCCTCTTTTAAGTATAAACTTACTAAAACAGTATTTGGCCGGGGGCCAATAATTGTGTCCTATGGTGACCAATTACTACTTAAATAATTTTATTATTTTCAGTAAAACTGCGCAACAATATGCCCAAAATTTCGGAAGGAGCTTCATACAGGAAAAAATACAAGGAGGATATTAAGAAGGCTTTAGAGGCTATCGAAAATGGTATGAGCAATCGAGAGGCTTACAAAGTATATAAAGTACCTCGGGCAACCCTTCAATTTCGAAGTAGCATAAAGTTTAAAGACAAAATTTCCTGAACCAATTTTGACCAAAAAAGAAGAAGACGAATTGGAAGACTGGATTTTACCCTGCCATAGAAAAAGCTTCCCACGCAGAATCGACGATGTTCAAGCATCGGTGAAATATTTTCTAGACAACAATCCTAGGAAAACCCCTTTTAAAGACAATCTTCCCGGAAAAGTATGGTACGCAGCTTATTTAAGGCGCCACCCTTAGGACATCTGAAGGAATTACAGCTGCCAGCTCGGTGGTCTCTGAGCCAAATATACGGAACTGGTTTTCATCTGTTGAAAAATATTTGTTAGAAAACGGGTATATAGATATTCTGACCGATCCAAGTCAACATTTTAATGGTGATGAGACGTGTTTTTGGCTCTGCCCTAACAATAAGAAAGAGCTTGCACCAAACGGGGCGCGAAACGTATATGAAGTTCAACATTACCCAAAAAGCAACATAACAGATATGTTCACGTTTTCTGCTGCTGGACAAATAACATCTCCAACGATCATTTACCCTTATAAAAGAATGCCATCTGATATATTTATGTCAGTGCCCGATGACTGGGGAATTGGATGTAGTGATAACGGTTGGATAAAGAACAAACTGTTTTTTGAATATATATAGGAATTGTCTTTTTTCCGTATCTGCTAAAAATTAGTGTGATATTTTCCATAATTTTATTTGTCGACGGTCATTGCACCCATCTTAACTACAAAATATCTGAGCTTTGTTCAAAATTACAAATAATATTAATAGCTCTATATCCAAACTCGACAAGAATAATGCCACCAGCCGACGTGGCTGTTGTTGATAAAATGAATTTTGCACCTGAATTAAAGAACATAGATGCAAATGTAGCACCAAAATCAATAATAAATGGGTTTAGAGCCTGCGGATTATATCCTTGGAATCCATCGGCAATAGACTATAGCAAATGTATGGGTAAGGATAAAAATAAACAAGACAATAACTGCGTAGAAGTAGAGAAGGTAAATAATGTTAAATAAGTTACAAAACATTAATAAAAAATGTACGATGAAAAAATAGAATGACTAAAAAAAGGAGGTGAAAGATTAGTTGGTAGTGAAGACTTTTTAATACTGTTGCGCCTATACCAAGAGTTTCTTAATAAGAAAGAATCTAAAGAAACAGTCGAGGGTTCCAATCAGTTAGAAACTGCTCCTATAAATATAACCAATGAAAACGATAAAAGCATTATTATCGAGACCATTAATTGCAGTTTAAATGATGTAGATGAGTATGATATAGAAATATGCCAGTTTTATTCGAGAATGAAATATCTAACACACCGACAGATGATGTAAGAATAGTTTCATACACAGTTACACCTACTGATGATGCTCAAACTAGTTTATCTTTATATTCTAAAAAAACATATGCAAATAAATTAGCTGCATCAAAGGCCAATCAAGCAAGACCTTGTACTACATCGTTAGAAACAGAACCTAAATTTATTAGATGTGTATCACCTTCAAAATTACTAAAAAACAATGATCCAGAAAATGTCTTAAATAAATCAATTACAGACTGTGTTGTTTGGCCTGTCACACCTGAAAGAAAAGGGAAAAAAACAAACGGAGAAACTCCCTTGGGTACTCACATCATCTGTCAGAAAAGATGCATTAAAACAAAAAATAGGCAAAAAAAAGGTATTGAGCTCAAAAAAGAACAACGGAAAATTGATAAGCTAAACAAAATGCAACTTAGGGTAGAAAAGTTTAAAAATAAGGATAAATATGTAAAAGAAAAAAAACTTATCAAACAAGGGATATTAGTTAAAACTGCAAAAAACGATAACGAACATAGGAAAGAACGTAAATTGCCAACGACTAAAGGGTTAACTAAAACTGAATGAAATAGAACTGATTAAGATTAATAAATTATGGAAGACTAAAAAAGTGCAATTATCCAAGTATGAAGTAAATTGCAATGATGAAATCAAAGAATTACAATTTACCAAAAAGAAAGTAATTGCAATAAGTACAAAAAGAACATAATTGGGGAATGGGGACCTAGTTGTCAAATATAAGGAAGCTTTAGAAAAAGAAGACAATAAGAGCATACTTTAAGTTCCTGAAAGCATAAAGTGACAGTTCTATTTAGATGATGAAGACGAGATTAACACTAAAAAAAATTCAAATCACAAGTATGGTAATATTAAAAACCGCTCTATCTGCTCCAAATCCGTTTCAGAATAAAACAATATATAATGGTCTATGTTTTACTTGTGTAAAAAATTTAAGTCGTACTTTATATGGCATAAAGTGTGCTAACTGTTCTCGACAATACCAATAAAATGCATTATACGTAGTAATATGCAGGGTACTACCAATAATTTTATGTGTAAGGTTTGTATTGAACGAAAAAAATAAAACTTGCCAAACAAAATTTACACTGCGTCCATCGATATATAACTATACATTTTGTATAGCATATATTTTGTGTTTGAATTTGTTATATTTAATCAAATCATTAAAAAATGTTTATTTTCATATTTGCCAATGTTTATTTTTCCCAAAGTCGGTAGGTACCTAATTAGATACCTGCCAAGATAGAGACCAACCTACCTACTTACCATCAAAACTTTTATAAAATGGTGTGGCCAATCATTGTACATGCAGCCAAGTCAATCACTGTAGATATATGGCCAATAACTGTGAATGTTGTACTTTTGTCAAATATTTAAATATTTTAAGCACTAAATATGTTTTAATTTAAAGATGTAACATTAGTCATAAAGATAAAAGAATTGCCTATCAGATAATACACTTAAACTATAAAGATATGTATATGGTTCGAAACAACTCGTATAAATTTGTAAATTTAAATCTTAAGGGGGCCAATTACTGTAGCCGTTACCCTAACATCTATTTAATGCGCACACGACCGTGCATTATTTAATTAAGATTTTCTATTGTTTGTTTTTATTATGATATTACTTTTGCTTCATTTCCTTAAAATTTTGTTTGTTTTAATGCGGTTATTCAATTTACTTTAATTTTTTTTAACTTTTATGTTTACTTACATCTATTTTATTATTTTTTTTTAGTGAGATAAACTGTATAAAGGTAAGTCCATTTAGAGTGTGTCCTTCAGAAGCGGGCTTGTGGTTGGCAAGGGCCAGAAGTTCATTGAGCTATACTCCTTCCTGGCACCCTTTGATTTTTTACTGTTTATTCTGTTTTCTGTTGAGTTTTCCGAACAATCACGGAATTTTCAATATAACCTACCACGTCTTCACTGAGCACCGGCAAGGCTTCGTTTACATTGTGTCATGGTTCCAGCTTTTGCACGTAACAACATCTTATAACAGGTTTTCGACCACAATTTTGTAGAGTGCAGCAGATAGCAGTCGAGTGTTGCTTCTCTAGTGCATTTCACTAATAATCCCCCCATAAGCACTGCTAATATTATTTCAGAAACAATTTTTGCAGCTAATGTAGATTATTATGAACAATGTAGAAGTAAATATAATGTAAAATTACTCTGTTAATAGATAAAGCACGTAGTACACATTGTTATCCTTACTTTAATAAAGTTCTTCACAGTAGCATAAATAGCATCACACACTTCTACAATTAATTTTGATATAGACGGCCTTGAAACATGAAATTTCTGTTGCAAATTTATATAACTATTTGCGGTATCAAGAAACGACAAAGTTATTTCCAATTTAATGACATCTGCTACCATGTATTCAGTATTTTTTTTAAACTACCTTTTTCTGCGCGCAGTTTATCTATCATAAAGTTAATTAAACAATGAAATTACTTACTACTTTTTTCCGTGTATTTACTAAAGTTACGTGTAAACAGCATACGTCAGTTTTAGTACTAAAATTTAGTACTGGGTTTTATAGCTGAATTTATATTCAAAATTTTTAGCGATTACAATAAAAACTTTTTTTTTTGTTACAGTGTGGGTAATCAATTTCTTTTTTACATTTTTAGAGTTTATATTCTGGCTAAGTTAACAAATTAATTATTTCGTTTTCTAAAAATTCATTTTAGGTTAGTTTCCATTTGAATTTCAAAGTTTAAGAAATGATGTCAGTGCACTCTAATTATCAAGCAACGTATACTTGACCTTAGATCAATGCTAATCTGTACGTACATTTGTTTATAAATTTGTACGATATTGATATCAACAGTGAATGCATAAAGATAAATATTTAATTATAATTTAAATGACGTATTCGCCCTTTTACTATAGAGAAAGGAAACCCCAGACTTCGTACTTTAAAGCACCAACAAACTTATATCAGCAACCTTTGCCAACACAACAATTATATGTGCAAAATTAATTCCCTAATAGTTATTTGTATCACTAGTCCGGAAAGTTCTCTTAAATACAAATACTCGCAATAATATATTGCGTCTCAAGATCAGAAAATTAGCATTATCAGCCCGCGGCTTTAGCTGATAGGTTAAGGGTTGCTATTGCGTTTTCTGAATGTGTGTCACAAATTTAAATGTTATTAATAAAAAAAATCATTTAAATTAGTAACAATTTACGAATTTATTTATTATAATGATTTTTAGACTTTTGTTTTCGAGAAATGCTATTATTCACCAATTCATAAAAACATTCTTTGTCATTTTGTTACAAAATTTACAAAATTGCAAGTAGATTTTATCAGTGGCGGCTCGAGGTGGTTCACATTGGGGGTGCGTAATTTCAAAATTAAAAAGTATACCTAATACAAAAACCGACAAAAACGCGCACAGTTTGTTTTGAGGGAATAGTAAATACATATTACATTACACTACACAGTTTAATTACACCTGACGATAAACGAAGTCCATTTTACGTGTCTTTGACTTGCAGAATTGTTCTATGACTTTTTCATTAAAGTTTGGGATATCATTTATAAATTCTTTTTCACAAGATAACATAGTAAGGGCATTTAATCTGTCTTCTTTTATTGTACTTCTCAGAAAAGTTTTTATTCTCTTCAGTCGTGAAAACTGGCGTTCCGCTTCGGACGTTGTCATTGGGATTGTAATGACAATTTTTAAAAGCTTAACAACTTCATTAAAGGTGTCGCTTAATCCATCCAGAAGAAGACCTAGTAGACCTACAGCACTGACTTCTATGTTTTGCCTAAATTCTTTTCTACAATATAGAACGGTTAATTCAGTTCGTAATCTGCTTTCATTGAGGCATGGATAAAATTTTACTGCTTCTTTAAGGTAATCTTCTGGAAATTCCTTTTCAAAAGAGGGGAACTGTTTAAAAGAAATTAAGTTTGCTAATATTAAGTGCCCTGTAAACCAAAATCTAGTTTTTATATCTAACAAAATAATATCGCACACTTCAATAGCTTCCCTCCTTCTTTGGCTACCATCAGTTACTCTTCGCCGCTTTGATGGTCGAGGAGTCAGTTCTGTGTTATTTTGTTTAACCAACTGATTATCTGTGTCAGCAATTTCGGCTCGAATTTTTCCAATAACGCGTTCAAAATTATCTAAATTATGCTTGATTTTTAATGCATCTGTATTGACCTTTTGTAATTGATTAAACAATATATCCACATGTGGCATAATTTTATGGAAGAAAGTCAACCAATAGATAAAATTTTCCTCCTCTAAAATTCGCAAATTGGCACCAGCTTGTTGAATGGTAGTTTGTAATTTAGCCTCTCTCTCGATTTGTTCTAGAGCTTCAATTATTTCTTCTCGGTGCTCATATATTGTATTCACTGTCCTAGAATTGAAATTCCATCTTATTTTTGAAGAGCGAGGTAAACTTTTTCTCTGAAGGAATTCTTCCAATCTTGCAGCTCGTTGGGGTGAAGTGGAGAAAAAAGTACATAATCCCGTCAGATTGGCAAAAAAAATTCTGCATTCACTATTGCTCGACGTAGCATGTGACATAATTAGATTTGTCTGATGTGCATAACAATGTAAAAATTAGCCCTTGGATACTGATCTTGAACATGTCTTTGCACGCCGTTAATAGCACCACTCATGACTGCTGCCCCATCATAGCTCTGTGCAATTAGTTTTTCTGGGTCATGAACAAGCAAACTAATTACGTTAAGGATGGAGGCAGATACAGAATTAGCATCATGTCCACTAGGCAGAAGAAATTTCCAAAATCTTTCGACCGGTCTCGCGTTCACGATATATCTTAAAACAACTACCAACTGAAACTGATTGGACACATCTGTGGTTTCCTCAGCTATCACAGATATGTAGTCGTTTGCTTTAATTTCACTGGCAACTTGTTCATGATACACATTCAACATTGCATCAAGCAGCTCATTCTGTATCGTTTTTGATAATCCCTTAAAAACCGGAGCTGATTCGATGTGATCTCTGAGCGATTTATCCAATTCTGCCGTAAAATTGATCAATTCCCGAAAAATGCCCTTGTTATTCGACGTTTCGCGTTCATCATGGCCCCGAAGTGCCAATTCATACGCACCACAAAATCGAATGCAATTTATTATTAAATTTAACACATGCCTATTTTTTGTTACCTCTTCATTGTGTTTTTAAATTGCTTTTCTATAAGATGAATCTAAAACATTCTGAATGTTATTTTTTCCTAACATTCTTAGACTAAATATATTTTTCAAATGTCTTTCGGAATTTTCATGTTTAGTAATTTTAGCACTAAGATGAATTAAGTCTCTTATTCCGCTCTTTGACCAAGACGGTTCACCACCAAACAAAAGACACGGAAAACAAAACAAAGCATTTTTAATGTCACACCCACAAATCCAGTCATTTTTCTTATAAATATCTAATTTGAATTTTCTTATAACGTCTTTACCTTTAACAGATTGTTTATTTTCTAAACATAATTGAGGCATCGGCCGTTTAAGATTTTTTACTGCAATTTTTTCATCATACGTTAATCGCGAAAACGCTATCCACTAAACTAGCGACAGAATTCATTGTATTTGCCTTCCGAGTTGCTGAATCGCTATGTATATTGCAGCATTGAAAACGAGCAAAATACAAGTATCCCCACCTCCAATGTAATTTTAAACGCTGTATTGAGCAACTGTCAGATTTTGCTCCTCGATTCGATCTTCACTTCAGTTCACTCTTCAGTAGACCAGCGCACGTTGTTACTGTTGTCACGCGCGGTCTGCAAACCATGAATACGTAATAATTAAACCAAAGAATAAATACTTTAGTATATTTATTCTTTGATTAAACACTTCCACAGTTAGCCGTCGCTTTGTTTGTTTTGTTTAAAATTCCAGGGGGTGCAATTGCTCACTTGCTCTCATTAAAAAGCCGCCACTAGATTTTATTGTTATTTTATGCTTTTGTTGTCCGTTTTGATTTAAACTGGTCTTACAAAAAATTATGACAAATGTCAAAATACATAAATATTAATCAAAAGTGTCTAGATTGTGAAAAAAAAACTACAAAAATCATGTTGTTACGAGTTTAGCCGTTCTAGAGACGATACATATTATTTTCGGTAATATTTTTAGGTTTGATTTGCTAGGCAAAAAAAAAAAACTTCTAGGACGTGTGATACACAACTTTTTGGGCCCACTGTTTACTACAGAGTGATTTTTTGAAAACGATCCACCCTAAATATCTAGAAAACAAAAACATGTGCAAGATGCCGAAACCGGCGAATTTTGGTTGTCAAGAGGACACTTAACTAGTGTAGTTTTAGAGCTCCCTTCGCCGGAAAAATAAAATGGAAAGGGGGATTAAAAAGTTATTTTTTGAAAGCTCGTTTAATTGTGTAATAATTTTGTCTATACGATTAGTTTTTAAGAAAACGTCACTTTTGTGATAAAATTTTCAAGGTAAAAAGGTAAATATTTTTCTGTTGCTATTAAGTGTTTTCTGAAATAAAACCTGTTTCTTGTGCATTGACAATTATTCCGTTTTAAAATAAAACCTGCACAAATGTAATTAAAAAAAAAACAGTTTATCGACAACGAACGTTACACTCGATAATCCGCAAATACAAGAAAACAACGGATGTATCGAGTTTCAGACAAATAAGCATTTATCGTAAGAAGGCAATAACCAAATAAGAAATTAATCAATGATAGTTCTACCTTTGTATTGTTAGCAGCAAGTAATTTCACTAAAAGAATTGTACCTTAATTTTCTAAAAACGAATTATCGATTATAAAAAATAAAAGTTACCTATATACGTTATGAAGCATTATCAAAACATTGTTATAAACTTGAAACAAATCAATATACATATTGCCAAACGTCAGGTAGACTCTATATAAATCTCCAGTTTCTACGCTTTCTTCTACAACGTATTTTTTTCAAATCCTAGATCGTCTTTATAAAAAGCGGCATAGATAATCTATGAACGTGCGTATTTGATATGTTCTGTTCTTTATACATGACTGGAATTTTAAATTGTACTACAAACGAGATTTTCTTAACATTAGAATTTTGTTCGTTTTAAGAATATTATATTATTTTGAATTTCTGTTTTTCTTGGTTGCACTCATTTTGCTAAAGTTATTTTGACACTTGAGTAATTGCAAATCACGATTTTTTTACTATATACATATATATTAATTTTTCAATATTTTTAGCAGCTTATATGTTTATTAAAAAGAATCACAGATTTTTTTTAATTGCACAAATCAACTATTGCATTTTCTTGTCATATACAGTAAAACCTGCCTAAGCGAAACCTCTGTAAAACGGAAATCCACATATGTATGTATACTTGAACTTATTAAAGTGAAAACTTCCATAATGCAGAAACGGCGAGTACAATTCAAACGTAATGTTTTTAGAATAATAAGCAACATGAAATGCAATTATATCCTTACATTTAGTATTTTTTTTAAAAAGGCAATCAAACATAAAGTAGCCGAAGTTAAAAAAATGTATTAGCTTAAAAAAAAGTATTAAACTACAAAATACGTGTTTTGTTTTCAAGAAATACGTATCTCTAGCTTTAGCGTATAGCAAAAACCCTAAATATTGTATTTCCTTTTTAATGAATAACACATTATTAATTGTCGATTATATTAATAGTTATTTAACCAATGTTATGTTAGTAATGGGGGTGAATAATCATTAGGAATTCTTCACGAGCAAGCGAGCGCAGCAAGCGAAAGCGTTAGCATTGTCGAGATTATTAGATTACACTGGTCTGCAAAAAAATATTTTTTATTGAGCCCTGACACTATTCCGGGTGATTCTTATGTAAAATGACGTCCTGAATCCAAACATGTCTTCCGTTTTCTTCCATCACCCACCATTTTCGAGGGAGCCCCAAATCTCTAATTTTACCACTTTTCGATAAATTAATTATAATTTATTTATCGAACGATAATAATAATTATAATAATTATTATAATAATAAATATATGGACATGAATTTAATTTAAATGGGAAAAAGAACTATTTTAGCTATAAACTGTAATAAATAAAAAGATATTCATCGTTACTTGGTGCTTGCTTTCCTTTTATACCCTGAGGTACCGCTCTCTCGTTTCAAAAGCCAGCAGTACTCCGCCAACAAGCTTGCATTCCACTTCCCTGAAAATCTCGTCTCCAGCTTAGCGATGTCTTGATGGAACCGTTCCCCGTGTTCATCCGAGACTGCTCCTAAATGTTCAAGAAAAAAGTCCAGATGCGAGTGAAGGAAGTGAACTTTAAGAGACATGTTACATCCTATGTCCTTATACGCTAAAAGCAGTTCCTCGACGTGAGCGACATAATCTTCACTTTTGTGGTTACCCAGGAAGTTCTTACAAACGTTTTGAAATGCAAGCCAAGCTCGTTTTTCTTTTCGATTTAGGTGTTCAATAAACGTCGAATCTTGGAACAGTTGTCTAATCTGGGGACCAACAAAAACGCCTTCTTTGATTTTAGCTTCGCTAAGACGAGGAAATTTAGTTTTCAAAAATTAAAATGCGCCACCTGTCTTGTCCACTGCTTTCACAAGCTGCTTGATCAATTTAAGTTTGATGTGTAAAGGTGGTAAGTAAATATTTTCCTTCGGAACCAAAGGATTGTGGGCGACATTTTTCTGACCAGGAATAAGATTTTCTCGCAGAGGCTAGTCTCGTACGATGTAATGTTTATCTCGGGCTCGACTATCCCATTCACAAAGGAAGCAGCAATATTTTGTGAATCCTGATTGCAGGCCCTTGAGTAGAGCAACAACTTTTAAGTCAGCGCAAAGTTTCCACTTATAATCATGATAACTAATTTTATCAAGGATTCTGAAGATGTTTTCGTACGTTTCCTTCATATCAACAGAGTATGCAACTGGAACTGATGGGAAGTCATTCCCATTTGCCAACAGGACAACTTTTAAGCTTGTTTTTAATAAGTCTATAAACAGTCTCCATTTGTCTGGGTCACATGGCATCTGTAGCTCTGTCATCAATAAATTTGCATTAGGGCAGAACACTAAACCTTTATCTTCTGAGAAAAGACATTTCAGAGTTGCTTGTCTGGTTCTGTAAGAAGATATTTTTACTCCTTTTTCTAAGAGATTGCACTGTCGAAGTTGCGATCCTAGGAGCTGAGATTTAGTCTTGGGTAACTGCAAATCCCTGACAACATCATTTAATTCCGATTGAGTAAGGAGGTGAAGTTGCCGAAAAACTAAATCTGCAGAAAACTCTTCATCATCATTGAACGTATCATTCGAAGCCCCAGGTTGTGGCTCAGAGTCTTTTAAATCAATTTCCGGCTCTAGAGTATAAGTGTTTGGGGGTTCTGGGATTGGCAAAGTATCGTTATGAGGAACAGGTCTTAGAGCTGACGGAATATTGGGATACTGAATTGTATGCTTACTTTTGCTCGAAAACCCGACGGTGGAAGTTATACAAAAGTAACAATCTGTAAGATGACAGCGAGGTTTACGCCAAACCGTAAGCACAGCAAATGGCATTGATTTACGGGTACCTTTGAGCCATTTGGTCAAACTACTGTAACAAGTCGTACAGCAAACTGATGGAGCCCAAGTCTTGTCCTGGTCGCCAACTTGACAATCAAAGTACAACTTATAAGCTGTTTTAACAAGCGGAGGAAGGGGTTTTCGTTGCGCTTTTAAAGTTAATTCCCCGCAGACATAGCAGAAGCTATCGGGATGATTTTTACACTCGCGTGGCATAATTAAACAGTAATTCAACGCCCGACATTAACCACAAATCACACTTAGTCACTTGAAAAAATCCGGAGTAAAAGTTGTTTTACTGTTTTACACAAATGAACAAAAATGAACAAAAAATCTAGCACGTTTAAAACGTCGACAAGTTAACTCTGCAACAGCTATAGATGTACTGATCGAAGCAGTTAAGCAAACAAGGTAATATACTATAATGAGAAGAGTAATGCAAGTTCAAGCCTGTCGAAAATTCCTGTTCGAACCTGCATGTGGTATTGAGATCGCCAGCGTCGTGCAGTGAATCTTCCTAACTGTTCATTGATATTTTTTTACTGTTCTTATATATTTGTATTTTATTGTTGTTTCTATATACATTTTATAGCAAAACTTTTGCCATATACTTTGGTATAAATTTTATTACCTGCTTTGGGATGTTTAACGGCTATAAGTTAAGATTCTAAAAAAAATGCTAAAAATAAAATAAAAATGGGGTCTCCCCAAAATAGGTGGGTGATGAGTAAAAACGGAGTTCATTTTTGGATTTAGGAGGTCATTTTACATAAGAATCGTCAAGAATGGTATCAGGGCCGATTTTCATGCACACCAGTGTTATTAGTCGCAGATTACCAAACGAATTCGTTTTTTAATTTTTCCGTTGATCGTATGCTATTAATTTTTGCATTTATTTATACCTTTACAATTTCATTTACCTAACAACTGTTGTATTTTTGTGTCAACGGTTGTAGGATTTTGAAGTAATGAGAATCCTATATAACCTCAACTCGTCAATTAAATTTCAATTGGATTGATTATAATTAGTTTGGAAAATGTTATAATATAACATTATATTAATTTAAGTGATTAATAGCATTGCTAGGAAATCGAAGAAGATTACATCTTTTCTTTTATGAACCGAAACGTAATCGTGTGATTGTTTTCTTTGTAGACAGAAGCAGAGCTTGATGTTAGAGGGAAATCAAAATGGTTCGCAAATAAATTAAGTGTTTGTACATTTAAAAATAGTTTCTAAATAACAAATATTGTCATTAGGAATAAAACTAGAAACTGGCCAAGAATCATTAAAGAAATACCTTATAAACAATGGTAATCTTAATACATATTTACTTCTGTAGATAAGAAAGTTTTAACAAAACATTTTAGTTTGAAAAATATAACTGAAAGTTAATTACAACCGTAAAACAGATGTAATAAACTCAGCTCAACAAATAGGACTATACAAATTTTTCATCACAACTAAGAAACATTCATAGTGAATTTGAAAGACGCTTCTCTGATTTTAAGCAATTGGCGGATATTGTAACTTTCATGGCTTATCCATTTTCTTGTGAAGATATTGAAAAAACTGCTACTGACATATCAGACACTTTCCATACGGAGATCTATTCAGTACAAAATAAGCAATTGCAAATAATTTCAGATTTATACCTCAAAGTCAGAGCAACTGATGCCAAATTTTGTTTTTTATATTCAAAAACAAGTATCCTTGTTTAAAGCAAATAACTCTTCAGTTAACAAGATTCTTCGGATCAACTTACTTGTGTGAGTCTGCATTTTCAGAAACGAAAATTGTGAAAACTAAATACACTGGTCTGCAAGAAAATCGAAGATACTATTCTTAACGATTCTTATGTAAAATGACCTCCTGAATCCAAAAATGAGCTCCGTTTTTACCCATCAGAAACCTATTTTTGGGGGATCCCGTTTTTATTTTATTTTTTGCATTTTTTTTAGAATTTTAATTATAGCTTTTCAACATCCCAAGGCAGGTAATAAAACTTATACCAAAGTATATGGCAAAAGTTTTGCTATAAAATGTATATAAAAACAACAATAAAATACAAATATATAAGAACAGTAAAAAAATATCAATAAACAGTTAGGAAGATTCACTGCACGACGCTGGCGATCTCAATACCACATGCAGGTTTGAACAGGAATTTTCGACAGGCTTGAACTTGCATTACTCTTCTCATTATAGTATATTACATTGTTTGCTTAAATGCTTCGATCAGTACATCTACAGCTGTTGCAGAGTTAACTTGTCGACGTTTTAAACGTGCTGGATTTTGTGTTTATTTTTGTTCATTTGTGTAAAACAATAAAACTACTTTTACTCCGGATTTTTTCAAGTGACTAAGTGTGATTTGTGGTTAATGTCGGGTGTTGAATTACTGTTTAATTATGCCACGCGAGTGTAAAAATCATCCCCGATAGCTTCTGCTATGTCTGCGGGGAATTAACGTTAAAAGCGCAACGAAAACCCCTTTCTCCGCTTGTTAAAACAGCTTATAAATTGTACTTTGATTGTCAAGTTGGCGACCAGGACAAGACTTGGGCTCCATCAGTTTGCTGTACGACTTGTTACAGTAGTTTGACCAAATGGCTCAAAGGTACCCGTAAATCAATGCCATTTGCTGTGCTTACGGTTTGGCGTAAACCTCGCTGTCATCTTACAGATTGTTACTTTTGTATAACTTCCACCGTCGGGTTTTCGAGCAAAAGTAAGCATACAATTCAGTATCCCAATATTCCGTCAGCTCTAAGACCTGTTCCTCATAACGATACTTTGCCAATCCCAGAGCCCCCAAACACTTATACTCTACAGCCGGAAATTGATTTAAAAGACTCTGAGCCACAACCTGGGGCTTCGAATGGTACCTTCAATGATGATGAAGAGTATTCCGCAGATTTAGTTTCTCGGCAACCTCACCTCCTCACTCAATCGGAATTATATGATCTTGTCAGGGATTTGCAGTTACCCAAGACTAAATCTCAGCTCCTAGGATCGCGACTTCAACAGTGGAATCTCTTAGAAAAGGGAGTAAAAATATCTTCTTACAGGACCATACAAGCTACCCTGAAATGTCTTTTCTCAGAAGATGAAGGTTGTGTTTTGCTCTAATGCAAATTTATTGATGACAGAGCTACAGATGCCATGTGACCCAGTCAAATGGAGACTGTTTATAGACTCATCAAAAACAAGCTTAAAAGTTGTCTTGTTGGCAAATGGGAATGACTTCCCATCAGTTCCAGTTGCATGCTCTGTTGATATGAAGGAAACGTACGAAAACATTTTCAGAATCCTTGATAAAATTAGTTATCATGATTATAAGTGGAAACTTTGCTATGACTTAAAAGTTGTTGCTCTACTCACGGGCCTGCAATCAGGATTCACAAAATATTGCTGCTTCCTTTGTGGATGGGATAGCCGAGCCCGAGATAAACATTACATCGTACGGGACTGTCCTCTGCGAGAAAATCTTATTCCTGGTCAGAAAAATGTCGCCCTCAATGCTTTGGTTCCGAAGGAAAATATTTACTTACCACCTTTACACATCAAACTTGGATTGATCAAGCAGTTTGTGAAAGCAGTGGACAAGACAGGTGGCGCATTTCTATTTTTGAAAATTAAATTTCCTCGTCTTAGCGAAGCTAAAATCAAAGAAGGCGTTTTTGTTGTTCCCAAGATTAGACAACTCTTCCAAGATTCGACGTTTATTGAACACCTAAATCGAAAAGAAAAACGAGCTTGGCTTGCATTTCAAAACGTTTGTAAGAACTTCCTGGGTAACCACAAAAGTGCAGATTATGTCGCTTACGTGGAGGAACTGCTTTTAGCGTACAAGGACATAGGATGTAACATGTCTCTTAAAGTTCACTTCCTTTACTCGCATCTGGACTTTTTCCCTGAAAATTTAGGAGCAGTCTCGGATGAACACGGGAAGCGGTTCCATCAAGACATCGCTAAGCTGGAGAAGAGATTTTCAGGGAAGTAGAATGCAAGCATGTTGGCGGAGTACTGCTGGTTTTTGAAACGAGAGAGCTGTACCTCAGGGTATAAAAGGAAAGCAAGCACCAAGTAACGATGAATATCTTTTTATTTATTACTGTTTATAGCTAAAATAGTTCTTTTTCCCATTTAAATTAAATTCATGTCCATATATTTATTATTATAATAATTATTATAATAATTATTATCGTTCGATAAATAAATTATAATTAATTTATCGAAAAGTGGTAAAATTAGAGATTTGGGGCTCCCTCGAAAATGGTGGATGATGGAAGAAAACAGAAGACATATTTGCATTCAGGACGTCATTTTACATAAGAATCACCCGGAATACTGTCAGGGCTCGATAAAAAATATTTTTTTGCAGACCAGTGATATCAGAATTGACTAACTGGCAAACATCACTCAGCATGCCTGCGCTTGGCATTCAGTAATTACAAACCTTCCTTTAATGTTGTCGCCGGTATACCTACCAATTAACTAAACTCGATTTTAGTGATCGCCATTACGACTTAGAAGCAACTTGTATATTCCTTACAAATAAATATTGCAGACGAGCATCTCTGTAGACGTGAAATTAACAGTTCTTTAATTTTTTGAGATAAATAATGATATAGTTTAATATAGTTTAGTTTAAATTTTATGTGAAATTATTTTTAATTATCTGATATCCCAGTAAAACAGAAAAACGGTATCAAAAACAATAAATATAGCTTAATCATAATTTAAGAAAACTTACTTGTAAGGTAGTACACAAAAATATAGAATAATAAAAAAAAAATTTGAAAACGTTCGGAGGGAACTACTTTAAATAGTTTGTTTGGGGTACTGAAATTATTTAGTTCTAAATTATTGACCTTGTCAAGTGTATTTTTAGTAAAAATTTTATAACTTAACGAGTCGTAAATACTTTGCAATCAGACGTTCTGTCAACTATTCTTATTCGCAACACCGTTATCGTCACGTATTTTTAACCCAAACTAAAAGCAGTGTTGATAATTTACAGTTAACCAGCACTACTAATTCAATGCGATATCGGCTGATATGTTTGGTCAATTAGTAACTTTAAGATAACTTTCTTTTTGTGAAAAAAAATTATGCTTGATTAGACAAAAATTATTATTAACATTTGCATTTGTAACAACGTAGTGAAATGTAATGATAAATGAAATATAATCTCCGTATTGTGAAAGAAAATCGCAAAATTGATTTGGAAAGAATATGAAACGTATTCACTCAAACCATATTATTTAATAAACTCAAATTTGTTAAAAAAAGATAGGCTATATATATTTTTTTCAATTGGAATTAAAAAATTTTTTTTGTCTTTACAGTAGTTCAAGATTCAGATCAATTACAATAAAATAATGTTCCAATTTATCATATAATTGTATAATTGTTATAATTGTGTGATAAACGCTCGAATTATATTTTCAAAAACTTAGAATATTAATATTAATTTCGTAATTGTAATTATATGTTTATATTGCATAATTATTTTATTTAAAGATAGTAATTATTTTTGGATACTTCTTGAAAGCCTTACTATCTTAAATACATAGATTACGGCGTTGCCGTACTTTACACAACATATTGTAAGTATTGTGTACAAATGTATTTTAACCGGCCAAAAGAATAAAGAATAGATTTTAGAACCAATTTATTTAAAAAAATATATTATTCACAAACAAACATATTTTCATTAATTTTAACTATTAAATTTTTGTATATTTGAAGTTGGCATTCAGAAAAATAAACTGTTTCTCGTTTATGTGCATTTTTATAAGTTTATAACAATCATGTTTATTTACTTTTGTCCTAAACAACGACGCATTTTTCAACAGGTAGTGTAATGATTAATGAAATTGAATGTATCTATCTAAACTATTTTTCCATATTTATCATAAAAACAAAACAAAGTTGTTTATCAAAATAAAAACCACAATTTTTTAATTAATTACTTTTTTTAAAAGAAAAGCCATTTCATTAAACGGAAAAGTGTGTGCATCTTTTATTTTTATTTTATTAAGAACGATCAAATTCTACAACTTATCGAGAAATGCATAATTTTCCAAGAACGGTAACTATTTATAGATGTCACTGATTGCAAACTTATGACTAAATAATAACTGTAACAATGCTGTAACTCACGTTTTTAACGCAAAGCAAACACACATTGATAAGATAAATGAAAACCTCAACAAAGATAAATAGTAATTTTTATTGTTTATAATCAGTAGTTCCGCTCTTTATTATACTTGAGAAAGTAATTGTAACATTTGTAATTGGTTTGACGTACGTTTATAATACATATCTTGAATTCCATAATTCAAATCATTGACGAACTCGATCAGGTCAATGAAAAACATTATTTAACTATATTGTGACGTACAAACAAAAAATACAAAAATGTATGCATAAACTTTCCTAGTTCTATAAAGTTATCTTTCTCTGTCGATCAAATATATCGTCTCCTATCAATGATTTGAAGGTCGACCACTCTACAGTTATATACTTTTCAACGAACGAAACTTAACACTACATTTTGCTTTACTCCACGTTTGTAAACATAGTAATTTAATACAATGAATTGTTACGTGGTTTTTCTTGTACTTACCATATCGTTTACGCAAAGTGCAAAAATTTTAGGTGTATATCCATTTCCGTCTTATAGTCACTATAAACTAGGTGATAGCATATTTAAGGAATTAGCAAAACGAGGTCACGAAGTTACAGTTATATCACCGTACAAAGAAAAACACCTACCGCATAATTTTAAACAAGTTTTGGTCGAAGATCTAATCGAAAAATCAAAAGGTAAGTAAACCAATTTAATAACAGTTGATATTTTTAACATTACAGAAATGAAGGCTAGTTTGATCGATCAAATCAATCATAATATCTTAGAAAAAGTTATTTGGTTAGATCGAATGGGCATTACTTTTACAGAACTAGCGTTGTCTCATCCGAATGTAAAAAAATTCTTACACGAAAAGCATAACTTTGATTTGGTAATTTTTCATCAGTTTATGTCTGACGCGTATAACGGTTTCTGTAGTCATTTCAATGCACCTTGCGTTGCCGTATGCTCGATGACTGCGCCAGGTTTTATAAATCGCAAAGTCGCCAATCCGGGGTCACCTTCGTATGTACCACAACTATTTGTAAACTATCCAGCAAATATGAATTTTGTTCAAAGATTTTATAATACATTTACTTATATTTTAACTGAAGCTTCACATTTTCTTATTCTACGCCCTAATCAAAATAAACTTCTACAAACGTATTTTCCAAATGCACCACATCTAGACGATTTGTATTATAACATTTCTTTAATATTAGTTAATTCCCATGTTAGTATTAACGATGTTTCACCGTTCTTGCCTAATGTAATTCAAATAGCTGGAGCTCATATAGACGAACCACAACCGCTTCAACCGGAACTACAAAAATATTTAGATAACGCTAAGGATGGTGTAATATTCTTTAGCATGGGTTCAAACTTGAAATCAACAGACTTTGATAATAAAAAACGCGATGCCATTTTGAAGGTCTTTTCTAAATTAAAACAAAAAGTTTTATGGAAATGGGAAGACGAATCTCTCTTAAATAAACCAGATAACGTAAAAATTAGTTCTTGGTTTCCCCAACAAGATATATTGGGTAACTTTATATGTCGATACAATTTTTTTGTTGATTGTGCAAATTTATAGCCCATCCAAACACAGTACTTTTTATTACGCATGGTGGTATGATGAGTACTATTGAAGCCGTCTATAATGGAGTACCGGTTCTTGGAATTCCCGTGTTTTCAGATCAAGGATTAAATATGATACGTGCTGAATTAGCTGGGTACGGCAAGTATGTTTTTTATAAAGACCTAGAAGAAAAAAGTTTCGGCACAGCTTTAAATGAAATGTTAAGTAACCCAAGGTATTTACTTTTACAGTTAATAACTACTAAATTAACGTATACTAATTTTTTAGTTTTAAGAAAAATGCATTAAGAAGATCGTTTATTATGAAAGATCAAGCAGTAAAACCTTTAGACAATGCCATATATTGGATTGAATATGTTTTAAGGCATCGAGGAGCACCACACTTAAAATCGGCAGCTCTAAACTTATCTTGGTACCAGTATCTTTTGTTAGACGTAATAAGTTGTATGGTTTTAATTTTATTAGCTATTATCTTTATAATAAGAACTATAGTAAAAACCGTATGGCTTTTGTATACAACAAAAGACAAGAAAAAAAAGAAGACACATTGAAAGAATTACGTTGTGTTGTTGCTTATTCAAAATATTATATTGTTGAAATTTTTTGAAATAGTTGATAAATAAATAAATGTTAAAATTGAATGGAAGATAAAGGACTTTAGCAAGTTCAAATATAGGAAAAACTTTATATGAAAAAGTCTGTAAGTGTTATCTGGAACGTCAATGCATCTGAAACGCTTTATACTGTAAAAAAAAGATTGTGGAAATGATTATCATTGTTTGCTTTAAAATTATTACATTTTTTTGCTAAATAATTTTTAGATAAATCAAATGATAAAGGAAAAATAGAGTAGTTAGTCATTTGCGTATCTATTTTTATTTTTATTTTTATAATTGTAATAAAACGACTACATTCTGCGTTTAGTATTGTTCAACAACACAACAGAGAAAAGAACAAAAATACTTATTTATACAGAATTTTAAAAAAACATGCAGAGGCATGAATACGTGTCAGAAAATGATAAAACTACATACCGAAAACAAATAATTGATATATGTATTTTAACACATTTCATCTCTAAGAACTTTTTTCACAAATTTTTGCATTTTAAAACCGAATACGAAACAGAAAGATAAAAAGGTTATACTCAATTCGTTGTAAACGGGATGAAAAAATGTAACGCTTTATTATTAATTTAGTGTATTTTATGTCGGATCTAATCGATAGGTTGGAATACTTATTACGACCTCTTCTTAGGAGAATCAATTAACATGAAAGATTTGTTTGTACAAGTTGTTGTTTTAACAAAAAAACTCTTATTATCGTTAAAGGAAAAATATAGGTTGTTTGACCTTGAGATAAATTTTCATGGTTTCATAAAATGTTAGTAAGTGGTAGAAAAAATCGATAGCACTATCGATAGTTAAAACTATCGTCACTATCAATAGCTTGATGTTTACTATCAATAGTGAGCAATAATGATAAAAATAATGAAAACAACTTTCCAAAAAATTTATAATAAAATACGTATTAGAGTAAACATGGCGTAGGTTGGTTTTTTGCTACCTTTAGCGCACTACAAAAATGCGTTAAAAGGTATCTATGTCTCACTACATCTTCAATCCTATCTGAAACACTTTTCAGGAAAACCAGTCAAATTACTTTAGATAGAAGATTACGCATAAATCCAAAGACGTTTACGATCATAAGCGACTTTCCGTTTAAACCGCGTCGTAGATAAACACCCAGACGTTTTAGGCGTGCTCCTAGTCTCTCTAAAACAAGTAGTAGAACTTGACTTTTGCCGTATTGTCGTTCGTGAACCCAAACAAACTGACGTTTCGCAAGACATTGTTTGCATATACAGAGTGGTAAATGTCACTAAAGGATAAAGTTGATTTTTGTCTTAGAGGATGTTATACTGGTAGCCAAGATTTGCTGATTCTTAAACCGTCCTCTCGGTTCATATTGCATGGATGTTTTTCGATTTCCACAGCAAAGTACAAAAGAGTTCGAGCCAACACTTTAGTTTGGGCAAAGTTTAGCGTGTGTCCTTAATTCCAGACGTGTTCTGCCACTGCTGATTTTGTAACTCTGCGGTTTTTGCAGTAAGCCATATGTTCTTTTACTCTAACGTCAATAGAGCGTCCCGTCTGTTCTATATAACTCGATCCACAAGAATAAGGAATTTTTTGGTAAATGTGATTTTACGTTAAAATTGCAAATTATTTTTGTTTTAAAGTTTTGATACGTAACAGCACTCACGCACATGATGGTAAACACTTAGAGTCCTTAGTTGGCAGGCGTCTACAATTCGCTGCCAAAGCTCATCTTCTGTGTTCACTTGAGTGGCGTAAACAAGATCTTTTAAGTACCCCCAAACAAAAAAATCTAAGGGCGTTAGATCAGGAGATTTTGGTGGCCATGCGACAGGTCTTCCCCGGCCAATTTTTTCGAACCGTTTATTTAAATAGTTTCTACGGTTCTACGCGAAAAGTAGGCTGGAGCTCCATCATGCATAAAATACATGTTCATAATAACATCTAATGGCACATCCTCCAGTAGATCGTTCAAATTGTCACATAAAAAGTTTAGGTAGGATTGACCATTTGACCGATTCGGCAAACGAAATGGTCCAATTAAACAATCACCTAAGATGCCTATCCAAACATTTGTCGAAAATCGAAATTGATGATTTCTAACATGAATTGCGTGCGGA
Organism: Aquatica leii; assembly: GCA_035610365.1. Lineage (NCBI taxonomy): Eukaryota > Metazoa > Arthropoda > Insecta > Coleoptera > Lampyridae > Aquatica > Aquatica leii. The sequence continues at coordinate 71,563,430 of CM069435.1, forward strand.
TTTTCAACTGACCATTCGTGCATATTGTGAAAATTGAAAACCCCATCACGAGTAAAACAGGCTTTGTCTGTAAACAGAATGTTTCCAAAAAAATTTGGATTTATGTTACATTTATGTACCGCTGATGTACTGCTGATAAATTCGTCTAACTTCTCGCGAATTTCGATGAGCTTCGCCATAACATAACAGCATGTCGGCGTACTCCGCACACGTAAATTGAACCATTGCAAAAATAAGACTAACTTAAATAGCAATAAGTAATTTTACCGTTACACTTGTTATAAAATGTTGATTGGCATGTATTTTGCGATTGTTCGTTTATCGCAGATAACGCGATATCGCATTCATAAGAGGTGTAAATAAAAATTTAAAAATTCCATATCTCGAAAATCAATGAGTATTGGACCTAAGTATATTAGAATTTTTTTCTTGTTTTCATCTCTACTATCACCTGCTAAAGTGTGTAAAGTTTTTTTTATTAACACCCTGTATATAGTATGGAACTATAAAAAATCGCGATGATGATTTGTAAAATGTAACTTGTCTAGTTCTGTAGAAAACATGGGAATTTTGAAATAAAATTTTTTGTTGATCTTTTATTACAAACTAACATTCATAAAGTGCCGGCGTTTAAATTTAATTAATCTAATGATTTTTTGGTTGCCCTAGTTAACTTGTGCAATTATTAAGCACGTTATTAAAAGTTCGCTATAACCTTGGAAAAAATCTTTAGACAGTGCATTATCTTTGGACAGTGCCAAATGTTCTAACTGAAAAGCATCTACGCGATGTGACATGTAGAAATAAATCTCGAGGAAAAAAAATGCGTTTAGTTTTGACCTTATTACAGGGATCAACTAATTATAATCAATATCGCCAGGCGCGGATCGAGAAACTTATATTGAGGGCAACTATAGACCGGTTTAGTATGACGTCAGAAAAGTATGAAATTGAAATCAGAGTTCAAGTTAAAATGTGTTGAACAAATATGTTTGTACTCTCTTTACTTTCAAATCACGGACTCGAGATTTACATATTCTCTTATGGTTTATTTAGAAAGTTGATGCTCAGATATTTTTAATAATATAATTAAATTGACAGCGTAGGGGGCAGCTCCAGCTGCATAGCTGCTCGCATGGATCTGTGGCTGAATATGGCCGTTGAGCGTTACTTCAAAATAGTCAAAAATCGTCGATTCTAATCATTACGCATTCATATATTTTGATACATTGTTGTAAAATGTAGGTCATTTACTTCAATACATAATCATTTCTAGTTATGATCATGCAACAAATTGTATTAAAATTGTACATTTTTAACATTCTATTAAGTAACGTTTTTAGTTATATTCGGTATTTGCTTATGTTTATTAAAAAGTTAACATGGTATTTAATCTCCATCGCAAAGAAACTATAAATTTCTTTTTATAGCCAATTATTTTTAACATAAAATTTCTATTTTCAAACAATTCGGTAAGTAGCCAATTTTTATCGGATTTTTTCGCTACAGCATACTTTTATTGACAGCGCTACTGCTAATGCTAGACTAGGATTAATTTAATATCGAAAGACACCAAGCTGCGCGAGGAATATGACATCAGAAAGTAAAGCCCAACTTAACACTGTTTCCAAAAAATTAAAAAACTAATTTTTGACTTTTATTTTTTAGTTAGTTATATTTGTGTTTTATTTTTAAGTTTGATTTGAAAATCGTAACATATTTTTTTAAATTGTAACATGAAAGTTAGGTTATGTCATTCTAGACTGATTTGTAAGTATATTAAACTGTAAGCAGTGTTTAATTACATCGTTGAATTTAAACTGAGATTAATCAAACTTTTCACGGGCGCGCGTGTTTACAGGAAAGCTTGGATGGGCTTGGCACCCAACAGACTGCACCGGTCTCTCAAGAAAAATGTAACTGACACACACTAGTATCTTTTTACGGGACATAATTCCCAATTGAAAACTAAGCTGTAGAAACTAAACTAAACTATAGAATTTATTTATTTCAACTTCATAAATTAGAAATTACATTATTTTTTAGTTCAGTAACATTGTTTAATCCGTTAAAAATGTTATATAAACGAGACGACGCCAACTTTGCTAGCGAAAGAAAAGACAATACGGCGATTTTAAAAGTAGCATAAAAAAATTCTACGCCTACTGTGTTGCAAACGCCCAAAGTCAACTTTCTTTTTTCTTTTAGGCGCCATATTAATTTTTTTCATTTTTAAAATTAAATTACAAATGCTACTCAACTATGTATTTGTATAACATGTGCAAGTATGTTCAGTAAAAATAAATAATAAAAAATAACAAAATTAAGATTTCATTGTGATATTTATATTTTATTTTACTTTAAGTTAGCAAAAACTTCTGCGGCAACTGCTAGCAGAAACTAAAATTCATGAGAATTAAACCAAAAAGGTAAGTGCAACAAATTAAATGGTTTTATGAAACCCACAATTTATTAACCTCACACACTAGACGTTGACAATAAATTCTACTTTGACAATTAGATGATTAAAGATGAGGCAGCAAAGCAAAGCCCACTATAAGAAAAATTGAATAAAAGCATCAAATCCTACTACTACGAAATCTTAATTTTCCATTATTTATCATTTATTTATCTTGTCTGAACATACGCATGTTATATATCATTGAAGAGTCTATAAGGGTATGCCTTAAAAATTTGTAAAGTGTTCACGTATACTAGCAAACAAAAACTGCGGACCGGCGTGCAACAATCTTGTGTTTGCGCTCCAGCAATAATTTAAAAAACAAATGACCACCAGAAATTTGCAACAGATGCTTCTAATCAAAGTTAACATTAGAATTAAATAATCGACCTCATACACGTATTAAACCATTGCAATCGAAAAAAAACAAAAGACTTGTACTCTTATCGTTCTTCGGTAAAGGTTTTTCTTGACTAAGCATTTTCAATTCAAATGCAAGGGAATGCGACTGTGCTACCTAAGTCAAACAAACAAGAGAGTTACTAATTTCATTGCGAGTTAAAGCACCAACTGCGTTGGACTGCAAATTTAAACAGTTGTGCTTAAATCTCAAACAGAGCGCGATTATTCTTTTCGTCAAATTAGAATATATATACAATGGATAATATTCGACCTGTAAGATATTTAGATTACTAACAACCATCTTTTTTCAAAAGGTTTGGAAGTAGTTTCTTTAGGAACAGCCAAAAAGACTAAAAATCATTTAGACATTCTGACCTTCTCCATCACAAATTACTATTTCGTAGATCGGAAGACATGACTTCTCTAGATAGTATAGGTAGGTGGTGTACAATGGGAACATGTCTCCAAACGTAATTCTTTGTAAGAGTGTCAATTTCAGCCACTGGTTTGGTAAGGTTTTAATCCATCCCAAAACGATAATTGAATCAGTCCATAAGTAGCAATTGGCTACCTGACAACCAAAAAATTTCTAGACATGATTTACTAACCGACTCAGCGCCAGCCTACGACAAAGCGCAATTCTTAGAACAGTTAATGTCTTCAAAAGAACTACCTTGCTCTTTGAACATAAGAGTTTACAGTAAACCTTGTCTTTATTTGACACAGAGCGAATATAACTACTAGCGTCTGAAAAGCTATGTATTTCAATAGACAAAGGATTTGCGCAAATAGCGATTTTCAAGTGATTGAAAGTAGTCCAAGCGGATCAAATATTTGTAAAGCTTCAGAAAAAGTAATTCGTTTGGTGATTTTTGTTTGCTTAGATTGTAAAATAATATGCTAAACGATCATTCTTAAAACTCAATGATAAACCAAGCGTTTTTGTGCATGCAATGGAACCAAGTTCAAAAGAATGCAGATGAATGTAATCAGGATTTATATGTTCTAGAACAAAGGCATCATTTGCCATTCACTTCCTTAAAGAAAAACATCCAGTGTTCAAAACATTTAGAAATCCTACGCATAATTCTTAAACTTCTTCAATACATCGTCAACGTAGAAGTTATCTCGTATGATTTTAGAAATTTTTAGAAGAGTATGCTCAGAATCACTGGCGAGTGGATGTAAACTACCAATAGCAAGAAACCAGACAGATGTCGTGCCATACATTACTGTATTAAGTTTAATTGTTTGAGCTAGCTTAGAAGGTTCTTGTTTCCACAAGATACATTGCATGTGCCGAAGCTACGGATAAACAAGTACTTGCCTATACATTTTTTGTATGTCAACAGAAAGCACAAGTCCAATCATCTGCAAATCATTAATGGAGTATCCCGATGTAGACGGAGAAGAACCGTTGAACACTACGCGCAATTTGGTACTAACGCTTTCCTCTTTGAGTACTGAGGCAAAAAGAAACATTTACCAATTAGGCACTCAGAAGAACTCATGCGACCAAGGTAAACATACTCACGCATAAATTACGTGTATCTAACATGAAGGGATTCATTGCACTAGATTTTTTTCGCAAGTGAGCGCAACGACAAATAAATTCTTAACATTTCTTGATTCTTTTTCAATGGAATTTTAACAATAAATCGGTCATCCTGATCTCTATTTGTATTTGCCGCAAAGTGAGTTACTGCTTATATTCTACGGTTTATTCAAATATGTCGTAAAAATCAAAATTTTATAGACGAAGCTTTAACGGGAGCAGAATCAAGAGAAGCATTACGTACATTAATACGCATAGCACAACGACATGTTTTTAAGGACAAATTTGAGAATTTAATTAAGGGAAAGCTATTCGGAAATCTGGTACATTAGCATCGTTAACACCTTTCTTAGATGAACACGGTTTATTAAGAGTAGGAGAGCGGTTGCAAAGAGCTCGGTTAGAATACAAAACGACACATCCACACATCTTATCTAAAAGCCATCCATTGAAATATTTTTGGGGGGCGTAATTTAGTAAAAAAGGTTTACCATAATTCCGTAACATGTCTTCGTGTAAAACTTAAAAGCTTAATACATATTATAAGTTCGCTCCCGGAAGAACGAGTCGTACCGTCACCACCGTTTTATAACTGCGGAGTAAATTTTGCTGGCCCGTATTTAATTAAAGATAAAAGTCGAGAGGATGTTGATCAATTAGGTGGTATGTATCATTATTTATCTGCTTTGCAACAAAAGCGATTCGTATTGAACTCGTGGGAGATTTGAGTACTGAAAGTTGTATACAGGTGTTGCGCAAGTTTATTGCACGTCAAGGTAAACCTAAAACGATGTTTTTCAATAATGCCACTAATTTTGTAAGCGCTAGAAGTGAAATTAATCGCATGGTAAAAGAAATTAAAACGGAAAGAAAATTAATTTTTTTTTGTGGATGAAAGTGTTGAGTTGAAATTTAATCCACCGCATACTTCTCATTTCGGGAGACTCTGGAAAGCGGAAATCAAATCAGTAAAATTCCATCTAAAAAGGGTTTTGGAAGCTTCGAGTTTAATTTACGAAGAGTTTTTAACGGTTTTAACTCAAATAGAAGCAATTCTTAACTCCCGTCTCTTGTATCCTTTGTCCTCCAACATTGTCGATATAGATCCTTTAATACCTGGCCACTTTTTGATCGGAAGAGCGCTCACATCGTTGCCCGATTCTGACTTGCAAGAAGTTTTGAAAAACCGTTTATCTCGTTATCAACAGGTCAATTGACTAAATGTCAGGTAATAGCAAACATAACGATAATTGGTAAAATTACCTTTTAAATCATTTCGTGATTAATAATCAGTCATAAAACCAAATATAGGATGAAGTGACGTGGCTGAACTGAATTCTCACATTTTGCTAACTTAAACAAGAAAATACACTTGAGCATCTCGTTATCAATTCATTTACTGAAATTACTTAATTGCATTTGATAATAATGGTAAACAATAAATAGATAACTAAACATTTGTAATGGTAATAAATTAGGGTCGGTAGTGTTTTTATGGTTCAGCGAAACTAAATGCGGCTGCAACTGCAACTTAATTCTCTGGAAACAAAAGTAAACCATTCGTTGTATTAAACTTCTGACAACCGTCACAAAACAGAACACTACTTGCCTTGTTAATTTGTAAGTTATATCTTAAATTTTAGATTTGATTTAGTACCAGTGAAAAAGGTCTTAATAATTCTAGTAGTGGAAAAAATTGTATATATTCCCCGGTTGAGAAAATTATTATAACCTCCGCGAATTATATCCCTCGATTCGTCTTGCATTATAATCTGTCGTTTAGGTTATAATAATGCACTTCTCAACATTGGTATACAAGATACTATTATTTACTAAAAAACAACCAACATATTTGTGGAAAATTTCCTTTAATTTGTAAATAACGCCAATCTAAAATTACCCACCACAAATAGGCGTGGGGTAAATTTACCTGTTTCATAAATGTACAAACGTTGTTAGCTCTTAAGCTAGGTTGTAAGGAGCAGTGCCGTATTTAAGGTCCAGGGCCTAGTCGTGCAAAAGTAAGGAGGGCTCATTACATAGGTGGTAAAAAAAGGTCTAGTTATTATATTATGGAAAAAAACACAAAATGTAATGTCACAGACTGTGGTAATGTGTAGATACTAGTATATTTACAGGAACAAACGAAAAGAGTTATTTTACTAAACAAGGATTTTATTTTATACAAGGAGAAAGGAGTTATTTACTTTTGCATACTTATAGCACAAAAAAACGTAATAATGCAGATCATATTCTATGATACTTTCTAACTACAAATTACACCCCCACGCCTAGTTTTTCTATTTAGAAACATATCTATGACAGGATCAAGTTGCAACTTTTCGCATTCCTGACTTTCAATAGCCCAGCATTGCAATGTAGTTTAGTCTGTCTTGACTTATAGTTGAACGCAAATACGTCTGTAATCGTCGTAGAGCACTGAACGAACGTTCGGCACTAGGTATTCCAACTGGCAACGTTAAGAATATCCTTAACAATACTTCAAATTCAGTATATGAATCTGCTAAACTACTTTCAATTAGATATTGCAACAATGATGTTACGTTTAGTTTTACTGTATCAGTTTCTTCTGTAACAGTTGCGAAGTAAATATTTCTAAATAATAAGCATTGAATTGATAAATTTGCTGTAAAGTCCTCTGAAAATTTTCTAACTATACCATCGCAACTAGACTTAATCTCTTCGTCACTTAAATTTCGAAATGTATGTGGTTGTAAAAACCCGAACGTTTTGGCAACTTCTCTGAAACCCACTGTTCTCCTTTCCAGTTCTGATATCATACGGTCCAAACAGTAGTAATATACATTTATACGATATCTCGTAGCAGCATCTGTAAATGGTTCATCTTCCATCTGCTCATCATGAAACCGTTTTACTCGTCGAATCCGTGTGATTTTGAACCCAATATCATCCGGTTCCAAACCCATTAACAGCCATTGCTTTTTTGCTTGATTAGAAAATTTAACAAATGAATCTTCAGTCCGTAATTTCTTAAGATCTTCTCCTGCAGATTCAAACAAAGAGACAACCTTAAACAAATCTAATTTCTTAGCTTGAAAAATTAGTGAACATCCGTGTAATACTGTTAGAATTTTATACCACCAAGTTAAAGTAAAGTAAAAAGTCCAATCTAATTTCCCCAGTAAGCTTGTAGAGTCTTTAAATTTGTCACTTGTGTGATTTTGCTCTATTAAATCTTCTAAGCATACGATGATCAGTTTGAAATTTCTAAGCACTGCATCAACAGCTCCATACCGGGCAACCTATCGTGTTGTTGAAAGGGACTTCAAAGTCGGGGCCATATTCGAAACAGTCGTTTTTGTTGTTTGTTCTTCATTCTCCGATAAATCTCCATCCACAATTTCGGAATTTACATCACTTGCAAAATTATTCAATGAACTTTCTTCTAGCACACCAGTATCCTTTGCCATTCTGAATAACAGATCCCACCGACGATTGGAACTGCTAAAAAATGTATAAATTATCTGTACATAATCATAAAAATTAATCAGTTCAATTGGCGTTTAAAGTGTGCCCTTCTCTTTGCTATTTTTTTAATTTTCAGTAGCATGAATTAAAACCAGGTTCAACTGATGAGGGGGGCAGTGAATGTAAGGCAAAAAACTATTCTCTCGGTGAAGCTGCTTCATGATGGCCTGCACCACTCATAACGTTTGCTCCATCATAAGCTTGCCCTCTTATGTACTTCCGATCAAATTTGCATTCTTCATAAAGAACTTTCATTAACAGAGTTGAAATACCCATGCCTGTTGCATCATGGACATGGTGGAAACCTAAGAAATGTTCCCTTATTTCCACAGATTTTACTTTTCTGTCAATGTGCACAAATCTAACGAGAACAGCCAATTGGTCTTTGTGACTAATATCGGTTGCAGCGTCAGCAATCACAGTGAAAAATTTTGCATCTGTACACAAGTTTATTATGTGAATTTTTAGAGCGTTCGAGAGTGTAGCAATTTGTTCTTCAGTGATTGTCTTACTGAGGTATTTTATTCTTCTTTCACTGGTTATATGTTCATGCAACACAGGATCATGAAATCTCAGCAGTTTTAAGTATACTCCAGAATTCACATCAGTGGTGTTCGATTTATGACCCCGAATTGGACAGTTAGAACTTCCTTCCACCGGAGTCTCTCCTCGGAAATGTGTTGTTAAAGCTGAGAGTCCACAGATTTCTCATTTAAGAAAATTTACCATGCGTTCATAGAAATCTTGTGATTCTGACTATTAGAATAATGTATAAGACTTTCTTTGAAATGGTTAAAATCCGTGAATGATGATGACCAATTCGATTTATGAGCTTCTTTATTTCCGAACAGCCAACAGCAATGACAGTAAGCATAATTTTTGCAAAACGGAAAAGCAAGCCATGAATGCTCTACGCGTTCCCCTACTCTGTTGATGCATTTGTAATGAAATGACGAAAACGACCTTCCTCTAATTCGGAGGAATTTTCCGCCAGGCATATCCTCACTCAAAGGACGACGAACGGTTTTAGCAAGGAATGTTAATTTATTTTGTAAATATATAGGTACCAAGTCATCGAACAATGCTTTATCTGTTGGAAATCGAATGCTCTGGTAATGATGCATGTCTAAGGAAGGTAAATCAATTAACTCTTCTTCCACTTGTTCTCCAACATCAGATTCAGATGTGGAATCACGTCTTGACAGAAATTGTTAAATGAAATTATAATAGTTCAAAACGGTATATTGCAATAATCATATAGTTCTCATGTGACGTCATAATATAAAATAAAATTCGACTTGTTCGTACATTGGTTACTATTGTTTTAACAAATAACACGTTTTGTTACCTTTTCGTTTTGTCCCACACCTTGGAAGCTAGTCGAGGCAGCTGTGGTTTGGTCCACATCTAATTCTTCAGCTGGTTCTCGTTCTTCACTTTTTTGGTTACTCTTACTTGCTAACAGTTCATAACGTTCACTGTCCATTGTGGTGAAAGATAATTTGCGCTGTTTTTGATCTGATCCGGCTTTAGCTAATTTTTCTGCTTCTTTTCTTTTTCTTTTGCTATGCCCACTTTCACATTGTTTTTTCATGATTTTATTAATTTCACTAATTTTAACAACTTAACATACACCACTCCGACACCAAAAGATATAAGGACACAGAAGAAGAACATACACCACGACAAGTCGACAACACGAGCACAAATCTAATGTCCAAACACCGTTTTTAATTAATTAATAATAATAATATGGTACGTACAAGTAGTGTAGTAGCAACAAAATAAATTAAGAACCCATTACGTCCTCGGATCTCGCAACGTATATATTATTTTCTAAAAAAAGACGCTATTTTCAACGTAACTGCCTTAATGACATTTTATCAATGTGAATGTATAATATATTCTTTATATATAACTTTGACACGTCTACGAAATCTTATCGGAGCGTCATATTACTTAGTTATTTAGTCGCGTTGGCGTTTTATACATTTTTGAGGTCTGGTATTTTATTTTGTCGAATCAACATGAATTTTTGCGGAAGGTAAGTTATATTTATTACTTATATTATAATTCTACGGCATTTTTTATGTTTATAGCCTTCTTGGATCAATTTGTTGTAGTGAGCAGTGTTAATTTTATTGCCTCTTATTTGTTGTCTCTTATATATTATGTATAATTTATTATCATTAATTTTATTTTTTGGAGGGCTGAGGGCCTCGTTTTGCAAGGGCCTACTCGTGAGCCGCACGACTCGCACGCCCGTTAAATACGCCACTGGCAAGGAGCAAGTTGTACATATTTGAATAAATACCATTATTACTCCAACCGGTCTTGTCTATTTCTTTTTACAGTATTATTTAAAATAAATTGAACTTCACTCAAAACACGTTGAAGACAAAGTAGAATTCAGGTTTCCACGGGCATTTGTAACAAAATTTTACATTCTGGATAATTTTATTACATCGAAAACAATTTTGGTATTGGAATGTTTTAAAATATTTTTGTGGATGTAATGGTGGTCGCAATAAATAGTTTCTTTGTTCTTCTTAGTACATTAAGCATTACCGTTGACTGAAGGAATGTATTCAGTCAACGGCATTACCCAAAAGCGAAGAAAGGTTTGCTGTCGCTATCTATTCTAAATGTATTTGTGCTAAACACCGTAACAACAATCATTCAAATATATATGTGAGAACTTATTATAGATAATAAATAGAAATGTAATTAAGAAAACAAATAAAACGCTGAAAATCATCCAAACTTGTTATTTGTTTTGGCGGAAATGTTATCAAGGACAGTATCATTAACATTCCGTAGTTGTTTTAAGTGTTGTATTACAAATTGCGGTTGTATAGAGATTTTGCTAAATTAACATTTCTTGTGTTGAGTCATTGCTCAGACTATCTTTTTAATTATTTTTTCCACATGTAATTTTTTTAAGGTTAATTTTAGAACTTCCAACTACAACGAATTAGACGTTCGCGACAAAGCATATTGACGGTTTAATTTAAATCACAACTTCAATTATATTGTGGTTTTAAACAAATTTGTTTGCGGTTTGTGGTTAACTGTCGATGACATCAGATAACATTAAGAAATTCAGCGTTTCTATAGTTTTGTGGCTTTTTACCAACAAATCTTTCGTTATTGCTTCCATTATTAATATCGGTTTAATTAACTAAAAATTGGCAAAAGTACAAAATACATACAGTAAGTATCTTACGTAAAGTATACAAGATCGAGTAAAGATGCTGCATACATATCTTATATAATTTACATATAAATAACTTTAGTTTTATTACTACGAATTACTAAATTGAAACCTGACACTTCCGCTTATTAAAAGTAAAAATTAATTGTGGTCTAGACCATAGTATTTGTTTAACATAGACTTCTATTTAGTAAAGTTATGTCTTAATTTTCTGTTATCTTGAGATTATCCCGCATAGTAGGGACGCCTAAGGTATGTACTCTAATTTATTTATTTTACAACTTGCATGTTTTAAGTTAATCTTTTTTAATCAATAATCACGCGAAAGGCTCTTTTTGTGACTGCACTATAATTGCTTGAATTACATCTTGCTCCATAAATTGCAAGACGGTGTTGGGTGGTAGAAATATAACACTGAGAAAATTGTCTTTTAAATTCAAATCCTCTTTATGGGAGTGGCTGGATAAAATTGTCCAAAATGATCAATGCTTTTTGTGGAAGGTTTATACTTTTTAAGGAAATGTTTCGCTGACAGTACCAACAGTTTGCCAAACCATTCGACGAACAAGCACTTGGTCATCCACGCTTTGTTTCAGGTATTATAATTAATCGGAAATTAAATGTTCTTAAATGCGTTTGAAATTTAAACAAAGCATAAAAATGAATCTGTTCTTTGTTAGTTTTCGGTCAGAAGCTTTTCTTTGTATGACTTGGCCGCGTTAACATCACATGACAGTTTTCTACCAGTCCTAATCAACAGCTGTATATCAAAATGATTCTAAATTTTTCCAACCAACTCCAGGCTGATCTAAACGTAATCTTTGTTGATGATTTTTCTGTAGAAGCACTACCTTTTCTCCAGAAATAGGAGTACGTATGCCTATTGTGTTCTTGTGATTTTCGCGGATTTTAACATATTAATTTTTTAGAAGTGTATTTATCTTGTAGTTTTTACAATTTTTACTACTGCTTTTAAAATTCAATCAAATCTGAGTTAAAAAAAAATTACGGTTTTAATTAAAACGGAATCGGTAACGTGTTACACAGTGTAAACATTGTTTCTTACTTCTCCTTTTTTAATTTTGTTAACAATAGTGTATTAATATTTCAGTTTTCGCTTTTTTTATAATACTTTTACTGTTCATTTGTATATGTAATTATAGTTTAGTTTTAGTTTTTGTAGTATTTTATTGTAGATATTTTATCGTACTTAATTAATAGCGTGAAAGTACTTATGAAGATACATTTTTCAATTTTCCCGTTTGAATCATAAAGGAGATAGTAACATACGGCTAGGGTTAAATAGTATTTACTGCACTGTCCAGACAGCGTAGAAAGGCAAACTGCAACATTGTTCAGGTGGTACAGCATAAATCATTGAGGCACTGCCCACAAATTTAAACTTTTTGCCATAACACATGAAATTCATTTTAGTACTAATACATTTTCTTCCTTACGTCGAGAAATATGGTAACAAAAACATTTATTTTGCATCCTTAATATTACAACAAATATGTAAATTACAGGGTATTTTAACTTAATCTTAGAAGCGAGTGGCGAACCACCAGGGATGTCTGGTGTACATCGTAAGGGAGATATGAGGATGTACGGGGATGTATCGAGATGTACGAGGATGTATGGGTATATATAGGGATGTATGAGGAGATATATGGGGATGTGCTAGGAGATACATGGGAATGTACGGGGAAATATCTAAAGGTACATACAGATATATGCGATGGAAAAGAGTGGGACTATCGTGACTCATATGCTGGGTTACCAAAAAAAACAGTACTCATTGTTGTTTTCAGATACGCACTAACATATCGTGTATCAAGTATTTTGTGATGGTTTTAATCCAGTATATGGTTCAAAGGTAAATATAAGATATTTTCCATTTGCTAATAATTCGGATTGCAAGCATTGGGGTATTCTTTAGACGGTTATACTCGTTTGCTAAAAGCAATGCGAATTAAAGCATAACTTCCGGTAACTACTATTTCAGAAAATGTAGAATGGCCATGGTTACAGATGAGTCTAAAAAAGTAAACGAGGATATAAAATGTTATATTCAAGATGAGGTACATATACGAACTAAATTAAGAAATAGATTTATTACCAACCCCTACCAGCTGCAGTGGGGTAGTAATAATAAATGCTGAAGAATTCCAATTGGAATTAATAGTCAAGAAATATTGCCCTAGCTCAGGAGAGGGGAAGTAGGTGAGAAATAATAATGCAGCCGAATTTGGAGATAGCTTATATAATCTAAAAATAATATCCACTTTGATACTTAAGAGATTTAGAAAATACCCAGAGATACAGGCGCCAGGTAGTTTATTTTGAATTACAACTTGTAATTCTGGCTAAATTACCAAAGCCAATCAAAGAAATCAATACACACAGTAAATATACTTAACTACTTAAGGGTACAATATAGTAAACAAATTAGACATAAGTTAATATGGACTCTAAATGCATACGAGTCGAGAACACAAATTAAAGAAACTTAGTAATTCCTACCGTTAGGGAGTAATTTCCCTCGGTACAATCATCGTCGAAACAAATTTTCAGTAATTACTCGTAGAGTAATCCAAACAAATTAAGTAATATTAAGTACGATTAAATACAAGTAAATAATATTCAGTAAGTTAAGTGAACGTGCCCTCAATCAAGAGGCCTAAGCAAACTTGGTCTAGTCAAAATCGCACGACTAATAATGAATTTTTAAAGCAAATAACACTACATAAAATGTAAAAATATAGGATACTACCTTACTCGAGTCACAGGTAACAATGTTTTACATACACCGATAGATCGATCGACTTGTCCAGAGCTCTGCCCAAGTGTTCGTCCTTAGTCATCAGGAAAGAAATTAGCTAAAACACACAAAAGTAAGAAAGTAACTACACTTCACACTTAATGTAGGTTAGCACATAAGCAAAATTACAACAATATATTAGTTTACTTATAGAAGCTGATAATTGACGTTACGTTTACTTAACTTAAGAAAAGAAAATTAGCATTGTAAATTTCTATAGGCTGCCTCCAATGAAATCTTGTAGAAACGATCATTCGCCGTAATTATTCCAAATCGAACAGTAAGGATTAGATAAATTGTCTCAATCAGACATCGTAATTATAACACATAACGGCACTCGTCGGCCCTTTAGCATCGACGCAAGAGAGATGTACGACGTTGACTTTCACCCGCCATCTTGTACCCTTTTATTCTTTGGAAACGGTTACATTTAGGAAGCAAGCAGCCAAGAGAAATAAAAAAAATCGGAAAGATAGAAAAAACCCTCTGTAAATATTTGTCTAAGTTAGCAACAATAAAATGTGGATTAGAAAGCTTACTAAGCTAAGAGTTGACCATTTAAATCTAAATTTTATAGCGGCGTAAAACTACGTGCATAGCAACTAAAAGAAAAGTTGACAAGAAAGCGCCAAATGCAAGTAACGCGTGGGTTAAACTTTGGACTTAGTCCAAACCCGCATCTCATTGTAGAGGCACATTTTATATTTACGTTGCAGAACGTTAGTGAATAAATTCTTAACTGGTGCGTTCATTTGAGAACGTTACTAATTAAAAGAAAACGTAACAGATTGTTGAAACCAGGCATACAGTTACCAATTGGAAGGTATGAAGTTTCACTTGCTCACTTACACACACTAGTTGACACCTTTTCTAAACATAAACTGACTGTATCAGATTTAAATTTGGAAGACCGAATGAATGTTAAATCTGTAAAAAAGATAATAGCACCTGAGGTGATAGACCTACTGAAACAAATATCAAATAGTACCGGAACGGATGTGTCTTATTTAATGACTATGAGTTATGTATTAAGTGCGTTTTTGGAAAAAAAACATGTATTTACACAAGAGATTGTATTATATGTGGTTTGCCGTTTTCTATTTTCGTATTTGGAGTTCGTGGATAAAAAATCATCCATCATACAATACGAGAAAAAAATTTATAACAGATAATTCGTACTTATGTGTAGAGCTAAACGCAAATACATTAATCCGACTTTTACAGATTTTTAGAGATATAAATTTAGACTCTATGTTCTGTCCTTGGCTTTACAGTAGTCAAAGTTTAGGACAACGAGGTCTATGAGTTCTACATTATCGACAGTTGTAAATTTCAGCATTAAAGATATTATTCAAAGAATAGGAAGAATCAAATATATAAATAACATATTAGCAGATTTAAACGGTACAATTACTTTTCCGATGGAGAGAAAAAAAGAATCCTTATCCTCAGCTATGCCTAATGAAAAGATAAATTTTGCTTTAGATTTCACCGATGATAAAATAGAAATTATTGTAAATACTGCTTCAATCGATGTTATTCGACAAAGACCTGGGTGTAAACGTTGAAGAAGGCTCTTGGAATCTACTGTCTATTAGTTTAAAACGTTGTGATAACATTAAAAACAGCGAAGAAAATATTATCGACGAGACACTATTACATGATAATTTTAATTATGATGAACTTCGTGATGAATTGCTGCAAACATTCTTTTATTATGAAGAACCGAGTAAAGAATCTGCTACCAGCACTTTTCTCAGTGGATCAATTAATAGAACTTTAGACTTGACTGATTATTCCTATAAAATAAATGATATTTCTGAAGATAGTCTATTTGTTAAAGTTAAATTGGAAAACAAAACAGCGGTTGTTAAGAAATCAACATACTGCTGGTTATTGGAAGATTGCAAAGGAAGGGTTAGTACAGACAGATTGAGGAGTTTTTTTGCATCTCAGACAAAAACAAAAAAATCGTGCAAAATTAAACCTCAAACTAGCAATAAAAATATAACCCAAAATAGGAAAGAATTGGCAGTCAGCTCGGCATCTAAAGATATCCAGGAAGATAAGGTTCCACACGATGAGTCAAGTGATACAGAATCATTCTCTTCAAACAGTTCAAGTAATCTAAATGTTGACTTTCAGGTATGTATCAATATTTGTAGTTGATTTTTTTACTGCTACAATGTACTTACCATCAGTATCACATATTTTTTGTCGAAAAACATACCAATTGCGTTTAAATGGCGACAATACGACATTACTATTTTTTATTGAGTTATTATCAGTTGAGCAGTGAATTGAAGTCAACATTTAACATAATATTTTTATTGTAATTCTGTAATATGGTATTTTAGATCAAAATAGAAAAATATTACGCTATGTTTTACGAAAAATGTTAGTTTATTGGCAGAGCGACAGAAAAAAATAGTTCAAGTGAATATCACTTTACGTTTTTAAAAACTGACTTAGATAATTTTGTTTGGCCGACAACACCAGATTTCGCAATTGTTAAAAAAAATTATTTTTTATGGTCCAATAACTTTAGTAGGGAATGGGCCTTTTCAACTCAAACGGTACGATCGCGTAAACATCGATAAAAAATACAAAATTGTAAAACGACAAGTTAGTGTTTAGTTATGAATATCTTATTACTTGTGTTAGCGCAAATATTTGTTTATGTTGTATTTTTGTAACAATTTTTTTTGTTTTTTTTTGTTCAACTGAATTTATTTTAAGTTATAAAGTAAGTTAATAGGTACAAACTTTTTTATATTTTATACATTTCAGAAAAAAAATACATAATTATTTAGAGTAGTTTTTAATTTCACATTTATGATAGATACCTGACTCTAAGATGACATGGATTGATAAGAACGTAATAGCAATCACATATACATAAAGAAAAGTATAGTGTTAACAGGTAAATGCTGGGGATGTACGGATGTACAGGGAAATAATAGGATGTACAAGGAAATATGAGGATGTACAAGGAAATATGGGGATGTACAAAGGAATATAAGGATATATTTAGTATAAGAGGATATATGGTGTACAAAAAAATGATGGTGGTTTCCCTCTCGCTTAGAAGGTACCAAAGCAAAAAAATATTTACAATATTGCTAGTAGAGCGACCATGGTTGTTTGTGAAAGGTAAAATCACACCAAACTGTGGAATCTTCATTAGTAACATCACATCCGCAGCTATGACGTGTTCGTTAGGCAATTTTTCTTATAAAACTAAAATCTTTAAACTTCTAAGTTCTATCAGTTGTATAGGCAGTAAATCCTTTTTGCGTAAGGCACTGTCAATAAATAATAAGTAATAATTACATGATATGAAAAAATCTGTAGGTACTCACGGTGTCATCCCCATTCGTTTGCCTCATGTTTGAAATTTTCTCCCTCTAGGAATCTAATACTACCGAATTGAAAAAAAAATTAAAGTAGGGTGCAGTTATATCGTGATTCTTGCCGAGTCAATGGACCTTGCATTCTTTAAGAGTTGAACAAATTTCATTTTGCAGTTCCTTTGAATTGCTCTCAGTTGTCTGTAAATCTCAAAATGTGCCGCCCACTTTAAAATCAAGCGGAACTTCGGTACTATCAATTTTGTATTCCTCTACACATTGCACAGTAGACAAAACAAAAAATACGTGAATAAACGTTTAGCTTTGATACATACAACAATTAATAACAAATATAGGATGTGAGTAATTATTAGTATTTAATGTTTTTGGAAACGTACAGTAATTTTCAATTTTTTTCAAAATTCATATCTACGCATTTGTTGTTCTGTCTAGAAAGTGAATTACAAAAAGCAGTTTAGACAAAATTTACTAACCTTTATTTAAATATTGTGTGTATTACTTCTTTCTATTTAAATTTCATTTACTAATATTTATAGGACTAGATATTAACAATTTTAAGGTTGTAATTATTAAAATCACATCAATTTTAAAAGTTTCTTTTTATGTTTATTTGCAAACGAACGATGCTAAAGTTTGCCTCTACCGTAATGAGTATTTCATATTTGGTAGTGCGATAATTTGGGATGTTTCTAGGATGTTGTGCTGCTTTAATTTAATTTACTGAAATGTTGACGAAACACTCGAAAAACCATTAAAACGTACGATATAAAAACAACTGAAATCTCTGAAAAATGTTCAAAAAGTAAACAGTTAGAATAACAAACCTACAAGAAAAAGTTTTTACAAATATGTGTAAAGAGATAATAATTATTATACAAATATATACAAAGTTGAATCCAATTTCATTTATGCATTTTAATACGGTGTTACAAGTCATTTTTTCTTTAATTTTTTTATTCACAGTTGTGTATATTTTTTTGAAAACCAACTTTAAAATACATTAGTTTTAAAAATAAGCTTTTTAACATATATAGATATGGATTTATTTTGCCTTTGAAATCTACTTTTAAAAATGGTCATAAAGTTATCAATTTATTTACATACGCTTGAAGAGAAGGAAACGCGTTTGTAATATGAATTAAACTTTATTAGAGATGAACTATGCGATACAGATAGATGTTACAGTAACGGGATAGGGAAAATGTAATTTTTGATTATTTCAGACTGATTGTTTATTTGGTCGTGTGCCTTTTGGCATACTGACATGTGGAAGTACGTAATTTGATTTTTTATCTACATGTTCTTCCTAAATATATAAAATTTATCCAAACTCGCAATTTTGACTAATAAAATTTATAAACAGGGCACTCTAAATTTTTTTTATACAAACTGGTTTTATATCATTTTATAATAACTGAAATATATTTTGATTTTTATATTTAATAACAAAACATTTAAAAAGTTTTGATTATTATCTAAATGTACAGTTTACACTGCGATGGAGTAATCTGATGGTTGCCCAGATCCAGCTGGTCTCGACCATAACGAAGATCTTAAACCCAATTTTAATTTTTTAAGAGTATCGATGTCACATTCGGCTTCACTTAATTCGGGTCTATCTGGTGTATGTGTTTCTGACTGTGACGCCGTGCGCTCTGTAAATGCTGTTTCGGCCACAGATAATGTGGGTAATAGATGTCTCGAAGTTGTTCTACCTTGTGATAACCACCTGCAGTTAGTCTTTAAATAAACATAATAATTGTGCTATTTTGTGTTGTAAATACCTGGACCTACTGCGTCTTGGCAGTGATTTTTGCTCCGACATAGGTGATATGTCTGATGACGTGCTTGATTGAGCACCATGGTAAATAAAATCTGCAAATTCCAATTTATCTTATAGGTGCTATTACATTACAACAAAGATTCTTACTATGTTTAAGCTTCATATCTAATTGGTTGGAAGACTCCGTTCTACTAGAAGTTATTTGATCAGGATCCGAATCGGTTTCATCGCTATCCATATCAGCTTTGCGACTAGTTCTTCTTCTTCCATGACCTTTGGAACTTTGAAACTTTTGCTAAAAATATTTTTAAAGGTATTGATTACACTTTCTGTAATTCTTACTATATTATAATATGGAGAATTTCGTTGCACCGATGAAGTTGCTGGTGGAGGTGACGCACAACCTTCTGTAATGGCATGTTCGTGATACATGAAACTATGGAGCATTGTGTTTTGTGGCAGTGTACTGGGCTCTGATAGTTGAAAAGTGGCATATGGGGAAATATCTTCGGAAGTTTCTGTAAGTACTTGAAGATTAAAAACGAAGAAATGTTTATAAATCTACCTGGTATTTTTTCTCCAGCTTGTAAAGCTACTTTGTGTATTGTTGCATAGTATCTTTCTCTTTGCGCTTCTGCGTTTTGTTGATTATCTAATTGTTCTTTGGCGTGTTCCTCCTGGTCTACTTTGTATACCAATTGTAATTATACAGTTTGAAATGTAAAAATACTTACGGTTCTTAATGCAAACTACAACAGTGGCACCTGCTATTAATATTAAAGCAACTACAATAACAGCTGGGACAATAACTTTTAGATCGGCGTAGAATGGGGACGAATTGCCTTCGTGTTTCATTAAGTCAGGCGGTGGTGTATCTAAAATATTTTTTCAGAAAATGTTGTATAACATGTAGAATCTTACCTCCATCTTTTGCCAGCGTTGTAAATACAAATTCTTCAGTAGCAAAACCTGCAATATTATGTGCTTCGACCTTGACTATGTATTGAGTTGAAGAAGTTAAGCCAGTTATGGAAGTTCGTCGCTGAGGCTTTAATGCGTTTGATACTAAGTTACATAAAATTATTGTGAAAACAATACAAAATTAAGTTATATCTGTATACCTGAAGTCCATTGGGAATCACTAGATTTTCTGTATTGAAGTATAAAGTATAATAACGGACAACCGTTGTCTGGCCATATATGCAATCTTAATACTACGGCAGTGGTGTTAGGAAAAATGAATGTATTTGCTGAAGGAACACCGGGTGGGTGACCTTGAGTTCTAGCTTGCAGGGGATGACTAGGTGGAGAACTACCGATTTTATTGTGTGCGGTTAAATACAAGTGGTATGAGGTTCCACAAAGCAATCCCTTTAATTCAAAACTTGTTGAATGCCTAGAAAGTGGCAGTTCACTGATATCCCCATGTTCCTTTTTATAACTTAGCGTAAAACCGCTAACAGGCGCTCCTCCATTATTGCCTGCTTTCCAATGCAAAAGTACGCTACTGCTAGTTGCACTACTAACATACAACAATGGTGCATCAGGCGGTACTTGTACAATTAAACTAAATATGATTTTATCCGACCCTTGTCCATTATCTACTTGACAAGTGTAATTTCCAGAATCGCTCAGGTGCACATTTCCAATTATTAGTTCACCGGAGTCTAGAATTTGTTGCTTATGATCAACGCCTCCTTTGATTATATGATCACTTCGGTACCACTCCCTTCGAGGCGCACCGACTGATGTGCATGGCAAAGTCACTGAACTACGCCAAGATCGTACTATTAATCCTCCAAAAGATATTATACGAGCTGGAACTGTAAAAATATTTTTCGAATTGTTTTTGTTACACTCTAAATTTTAATTAACCTCTTGCAGTAGGAACTTGTGATACGACTCGAGAACTTTGGCCTTCGCCCATTCGAGTGGATGCCGTAATCCAAAATTGATATTCTATATGAGATTGAAGACCTTTAGCTTCATAACTACTTTGTTGTCCAGAAATAGTTTGTTTTGCATGATCAACTTCTTTTCTACCGTCCATACTCCTTTTATATAAGTAGTATTTTGTTATAATGCCATTTGGTTCTAGTGGAGGCAACCAAGACACTAACAAGGACTGTGGAGAACTAACAATAACTTTAATATCGGCTGGTGATGCAGGTACTATAACGGCACACTGAATTCTTGTAAATTTTTAGAAATTAAACACCTACCGTCTTCTTCAGTTTGACAGTAAGTAACCGTTGTTAGAACACCATCTCCAACCTTTGTAAAAGCCAATACGTGCATGCTGTAGTTTGTAAATTTTCTTAAACCTGTTATCACAGTGGTTAAGGCTGTTGTTTTTCTAGTTTCTATTTCGTCACTTCCTAAAATTTATTTTAGTGCTAATTATTACTTGAATTAGAAACAAACCTCGCCAATTATCGTCAATTACGGGTTCATAAGTTAACTTATAACCTTGTAACAAACCATTGCAATGTTCAGTAGGTGGTGGTTGCCAACTAACTTGCAAAGATTGTGAGGTAAGCGCCGCACAGCGCATATCTTCTGGTGGAGCACTGGGTACTAAAATGATATTGATAATAGTAGAAATTTCGACTACAAAACTAACCGTCTTCCATCGTTTGTACTGTAAATGGGTCTGTTAAAGGACCTGGTCCCACTTCATTAAATGCTTGTACTACGATATTATAAGTCATGTATTTTGAAAGTCCCCCAAGTAATAGTTCTCCTCCTCCATCTTCACCATCACCAGTAATAGACGTGTAATTGTAAGCACCCATTGTCGCAGAACGGTATCCAACATTAAAACCTTGAATGTCACCGTGACGTAAATCAAAAAGTGGCGGAGACCAAGTTACTAATAATTCAGTAGATGATACCGGTCTAACTGCTAAATTTAACGGTGGGCCCGCAGGACGTTGAGGTTCAGTTCTGACGATTAATTCTAAGCTAGGTTTACTTTTTCCGGCAGGACCTTCAGCAACTACTCGAAAAACATATTTTGTTGCAGGTTTTAAATCTTCTATTAAAGCACCGTATTGTAGTGGAGGTTCAGTTATGTCAAAAAGTTGCCATGGACCTACGACTTAATAAATATGCAATAACTCTTATATAAAGTTTAACACTTACGGTCAATTTCGCGATATTCTATAATAAACTTAAATACTTCATTGGAATCTCCAGATTTGTGTTGCCACTTTAAATTAACAGAGCGACTACTAATCATGGCAGCTTCAAGATGTTGAGGACTTAATGGTGGTTCTTGTACTAATAGTTGTACTAACTGTTGGTCCCTTCCGTACATATTACTAGCTTGGCAGAAATATGAACCCGTATCGGAAGCATCTGCATTTGCAATTTGTAATTGCGCTGCAACTCCATCAGGAGTTACATCTTGTTTTACGTGTACCCTGTAGTTTGTTGATGGATTTAACTCCGTTTTGCCACTGCGTAACCAAACAACGCTGATTGGCTTATCTCCGTTGACATCGCAATGTAAAGTTGCAGTGTCTCCTTTTTTAACAGTGACTAATCGAGAAGGTGCAGAAAAATACGGAGATGCTAAAACGTGTTTTAGTGGAATTTTTTGTGTAAAACTATCAAACGACTTACAATTTACTCTTAATTGTATCACTTTTCCAATTCCTGTTCCGATACCATTATCTGCTTGGCACAAATAAAAACCTTCTCGGTCTTCTTTTACGTGCTGGAGTAGTAGAGTACCATTACCCAATAACTTAGTTTGAATTTGGTCTCGCACTTCTTCGTAGTCACCCGATTTGCTACCTAAATACAGTTATTAAAAACTCGTATACATGTGCTTTAAAACATATGGTACAAGTTAACACCTGTGGCTTTTTTCCAGATAACAGTTGGAGTTGGAACACCTTGTGCTTGGCAATGTAATGAAACATGGTGGTTTCGTTCAACACTTACATCAACAGGTTCAACTAACCATCTTGGTGGAACTGCAACAAATTTTTATTTAGCTTATTGTAATGTTAGTCAACTAAAACATTTATTGTTGCATTGTGCCGTGAGTGGATACATTGATGACACTCTACACGGTTTGGATGGGTGGCTAATTTACTGGTATTTTGCTGCAATAAGCAAGTACTTGTGAGGAAAAATCAACATATCTTCTGTTACGGCTGTGTGTACGTGTGTATAGGCGACAGACCAACCAGTCTGTAACTACTACATTATAATCAAACTACGTACATAACAAAATATCATGCACAAATACATAACAAATATCAATATCTACGAGTGATTAATAATAGAAATAAAAAGGTGCAACAGTACCTTGACCTGGGGATTCCGGTCGACGCGTGTGCCAAAGCAACGGAGGGTGTTGGGGCGGGAGAGGTTAAAGGAGACAGGCTGGGTGGTTACCTTTTACCAGCAGCTTGGCGGTGTACCTGACCTCGGCGGCTGGATTGCTTGCTACACATGTGAAGTCTCCCGAGTGTCGTGAATCAAGGCTAGAAATGCTGAGGAGACTAGAATAGGGATCAAGGGCCGTCACATTAACGCCTAGTGCGGGCGTCAGTGGCAACCCGTCCTTGAGCCAGGAGACCACGAGCGGTGGGTCCCCAGAACTCACACCGCAGACGGTTCGGGTTCGCATGCCTTCCGACAGCCCGTCTTGGAAGGAAAAGGGCTCAATAATAGGAGGAACTGAGAGAGAAAAGAAACAAACATCAGAGATAGAAAAGAAGAATTAAAAAAGTGCGTCACGGCGCACCTTATTACCATTAACTACTAAATGCTGTGTGTGCGATACCTCGGCTGCCAAGTTACGCACAACGCACGAATAGTTTCCGTTGTGCTCTGGTGTCAAACTTTCTATCAAGAGAATACTAGTATATTGGTCCACTTGCGTAACAGATACCATTTGTGCTGGTTCGACCACGCGACCATCTTTATGCCAGGATATAGTTAAAGGCAAATCTCCTTTTGTTACCGAACACGTTAAACTGGCACGATCTCCAACGTGTAACGTTTCCTCAGCATAAAATGGGCTAACTTTTGGAGGCACTGTAATAACACAAACACATCAAATTTTACATGAAACTGGTTCTGCTGCTGCTTGGTGACCTTGTGAACACTGTTTTAGCTGTAAAAGAATATTATATATACGAATAAAAAAATAAACTAACAGAAATTGATGTTTTTGATATCTAAGTTTATAAAAACCAATAAAAGTACAAAAATAAAATTTACAAACAATGGTACGGTGGTGGTTGATAAGAAACTACAAGTTTAGGATTTTTTTTGACACAGCTTGGTCGCGGATTATTATTAACGTTTTTGAGTTTTTTTTTTCAATTTTTAAGTAAAAGGCCGTTTCATTTCAATATGAGGTAAAGGTTTTGCTAGCAAATAAAAACAGTATTAAGACGGATATGTTATATGTACTTTTATTACTATGTAGCATTAGTTATTTTTTGACCATTAATGCAATTTTTACCGCACCTGTTATCAAAATATATGAAGTTAGCGTTTAATACTTTTTGTGGTTGACTCTAAATTAAAGATATTTGTGTAAACATAGTGTAACGATTTATCTGTTGGTGCAAAAAATCTTTGATTTTGTCTTTAAAGTAAAAAAGTAATCTATAGTCTGTCCCACGAAAGTTAACGCATATGATTGGGTTGTCTTTGTCATACTTACAAAAAGTACCTAATGGAAAGAATATTAAAATGACCTAAGACAAACGTTTTGTTTGATATCGTTAGGATAGTTTTTTGAGTCACACTCGAGCTCTCGTGGGAGATACTATATTTTGTTGCGTTATAATATTTCCGATGAATAATGGACAAGAGTATCCATTGTAGTGTTTTTGTCGTGCTTTCCGTATTATATTTTTTAATAGGGGTTAAGTTATACATTTAATTATTATTATTTATATTTCCAAGTCATAATAAATTTTTAGTAAAACTTTAACTTGACTTTTTTTACAAATTGGTTTGTAAAAACCAACAAACATAAAAAAGTATAATTAAACGCTATGTAGTTTAATTCGTGCTTAGTAAAATATCAGTTTGGAAGCACGTGCAAGTTGAATCAAACGGCAAAAGTATTTAGAGGGAAAACTAATACAAAATACTTAAAAACTTAATAATTATATGGTTTAAGTATAACTTTAATCTCAAATATAACGGAGATCCTAATGAGTCCAAACAGCTGCATTTATATAGACAAATTGTGCATGAAAATTCTATTAAATTGTTTGTGGTATTTTAGTTTAAATAATTGTTTAAAAAAAAACAAAAAAATTCTGCACGTTTAACAGTTAGAAACTATGAAATCTAATTTTTAATTTAAAAAGAAAATTAATATAAAAAACATACCTATAACTGCAACTTCACCGCTACGTCGGGCACTGTGACCCTGTTTATTTCTAGCCCAGCATGTATATACACCCGAATCCGCTTTTTTCTCTACAGGATTAATTTGAAGAGTTCCATCTGGAAGTACCTTTTGTCTGAGATCATCTGGAAGTTCCCGTCCTCCTCGTTCCCAATGGATTTCCTCAATTGGAAATCCAGCTACCGGGCATTTCAGTTGTAAAGTTTCGCCTGCGACTGCTGTTACTTTGGGAATTAACCGTATATACGGCATACCTGTGGGAAAGCAACGCGTTATGAATATTAAAAGCACATAATAGATTTCTAACTGCACTTACCATAAACGTTTAATCTAGCTGAATGCGAAGTTTTTCCAGCGCGATTTTCAGCTGTACACATATATTCCCCTCCATCTTCAACCATAACATGACTTATATTTACATGACTGATTACATCTCCATGCACAGTAACGTATTGACCTATCACAAACCTGTAAGAAATAACATTAAATCTTAATTGCGGTTTGTGTACAAGTTTATCTAAGAGAAAACTTTGTGAATATTTACCGTATTGTTGAATAACAATTTCAAACGTTGATAAAGTTAAACTAAATTTAAAGTTTTACAATTTAAGTCTTAAAAGCAAATTTTTGTTTACTTGTTGCGTTTAATGTAAAAACTTAAATGAGCCGCCGATTTCTAAATTTTGTTCGCAAACTTTTCCTTAATAATTTCATTGAAAGTTTATATTGTATTTATTTGAAGCAAATTTGCACATAAAAGTTTTTTTGGTTATTTAATGTTGTGCAAAAATACTCAAACTGAATATTTTATACCTAATTTAAGGCAAAAAAAAAACATTCAAATTGTAAATTTTTTTAACTTTTTTACTCTGCTAAGTTACTAATTTTTTTTATTCCCTCAATGTCAGCGTTTGTTAGCAATGCGATCAAACTTTCTAGTCATTTTGTGTTTTGAATAAAACTGCTAAAAAAAGTATCGCACTTTAACAACTTTGATAAAATTGTATGAAATCATTTACGGTTTATCCTTATTTCTACGAGTACTTAGTTATTCGAATCTATTGAATTAGTTACAAACGATACCTGCTAATTAGCGTTTATAAAGACTATGAATGCTATTATAATTAAGCGGATTGAACCTAATTGTTTTGGACATCTAAATCCTTATAACTCATAAGTACGTTTAATTAGAGCTGTTGAGTTGTATGAAAATTGTACACAATAACAAATTTAGATTTTGTTTTTTCTAGAAATTTATAGAATTTGCTATATTTAGTGGGAATATATCAAAAAGGTTCAGATATTCTTTCAAAGACAACAATTTCAACAAGTACAATTTAGTTTTGTTGTGATTTATATTATATACAATTCAATGTATTAGTTCGAATGATAAAATCAATAGAAATAAAAGTTTAGGTAACACAGTTTAAATCAAAGACAGCCAAATCAGATGAATTAAGTCTTGTGGTAATAGTTCGGAAACATTTGAAATCTCCATTTGTCATGTACTCAGGTGTCGGTTGCGTTTCAACTTGTTCTGGAGGATTTTTATTTGTTTTTTATGCGACTTGCGTAAGCTTTAGGTATTAACAACGTAGTTATATTTAACCTCCTAGGTTGTTAACAATTATTAACAAACATTTCTTTAGATATTAAGTTTAATCGGTTTGGAGTTAACAGTACTTTATTGCTGTTTAAAAAAGGAAAAAACACTGAGATGACTTATAGAGTATTCGGATAGCTGCACCACTGCGACCTTATCCAGTATGCCAGTTAGCAACTTGCACTGCGGCTGTACAGATGATGTCGTACACGAAGTAAACTATATTGATTAAGATAAACATATAAATGAAGATGCAAAGGGCGACTAAAAACGTTATAAATGCTATTTACAGAAAAAAAGCTAAGAAACGTTTACGTTAATAAGAATCCTTAAAAATAATAGTCAAACATGTGAGATCTAGGAAATATCATCATCAAGCAGCTATTCCTTGTGTTCACTGCTGAACATAGACCACCCCTAGTTGATGTTATATGGTGCGGTCTTAAGCTGCTCCAATCCAGTTAGTTGCTATGCGCTTTATATCATCTGACCACCTGGTTAGTGGTTTACCTTTATTTCTTTTATCTTCTTGTGGTCTCCGTTCCACAACTTTCTTGAACCTTCTATCATTCTTGAATCTGGTTATATTTCCTGCCCAATTCCACGTCGCTGTTGTTATGCGGTTTAATATCACACAAACTCCTGTTTTCTTCCGTATATAATCGTTGGTAATCTATCTCTCAATTTCGCCCCAAACATTCTTCTTATCATTAACCTTTGACTTAACATTAGTTTTCTTTCTGAGTGTTTTGCTAGGGTTAATGTTTCTGTACCATAGGCTAGTACTAGCAGAACACATAGACCACAAACTTTGCGTTTCAAGCACATAGGTATGTGACTTCTAAATACATAATTTAGTTTTGCGAATCCTGCCTATGTGAGACCAATTCGTCGTTGTAATTCGCAAGTTTGGTTGTCTTTTTCCAGTTCTATTTTATGTTCCAAGAATTTCTATGAGCAGACTTCCTCTATTTCTTTGGCATCCACTTTTATATTATTACTTAAAACAAGATTGGTTATTATTTTTGTTTTGTTGAAGCTTAACTTTAAACCAACTTTCTCCGCGACAGTTTTTAGTTCATGTATCATTTGTTGCACTTCCCAATGTTGTCCGTTATTAGTTCTAACTTGATTTTATCTGTATTTTCGTGCAGTTTAATACTTGTCGTCGCATTATGATTGTTTGTAGGTGATCGTTTGTGCTGCTATTTGCTCGAAACCCAGCCTGCTCCTTAGTCTGATAGAAATATTTATTTTCCAACCTTTTTGTTACGATTTTGGAACAGAGTTTATATAAGTGAGTCAAAAGACTAATTGGTCTATAGTTTTCAAAAACGGTATTATTGTCCTTCTTGTGGAGTAAAATTGCAACGGCGTTATTGCATACTGATGGTATTACAGATTGTTGTAGGCAAATATTGAGAAGCTTTATTTCGCAAAGTAGTTGTTCGCCTTCTACTTTTACAGGCTCGATCACTATGTCATCCTCCTTCGGAGGTTTTGTGTTTTTCATTCCTGATAATGAGTTTTTAATTTCGTCTAAAGAGATTTTTGACTGTCCTTTGTCATTCTTCACTTGAAAAATTTCTATTTTACCGTTTTTTAGTCTATTTTTTAAATTTGAACCTTTTGTTTTTTTTGTCTACGTTATCTGGTCTCCTGATGTCTTTCCTTACCGACTTTGTTATTTGTATATTAATCTCTTTGTATTTCTTTTGGTCGGTAACGGTTTGTCTTGGTAGCTTTCTTCTTTCCTTCATTAGTTGTTTTGTACTATTGCTGATATTACTTATTTTTTGTTTATGTTTGTTGCCACATCCCCTTTCTGTTTTCTTAATTGATGTTAGAATTTTATCGTTTATTTCATCTACGGTCGTGCGTTTCTGAGTTTGATTCTTTAACTCTGTTGGTATGTTTGCGTACCAATAGGACAATTCTATATTTTGGGTGTTTGTTTTCTGATCATCTTTATTCTTTTTAACTTTATATTCATTGTAATTGTGACACTCACCATATAATGGTTGCTACCTATAAAGAATGTATTTAGAGCGTTTATATTTTTTATGACTTGTCCTTTGTCAGTTGCTATAAAATCTGCTTTATTTTTCGTCTTTTTATCAGGACTTTTTCATGTTTATTTACGGTGCTCCTTTTTTTTTAAAGAAGGTGTTTATTAAAAATATATTGGTCTGCAACAACAAAGTTTATTAACATTTCACCTCAATTTTTTTCCCCAACATCATAGTTTCTAATTATTGTTTCCGCCTCATCTTTCATTTTTCCAGCTTTTGCAATTAAATCGCCCATAGCAAGTGTGTAGTTAGTTTGCGTTTCGGATAGTGCCAATTGTAGGCCTTCGTAAAATATTTCAACGTCTTTGTCGTCATGATCTGTCGTGGGAGCATATACCTAAGTTATTTTTAGTTGATGCTTTGAGCTTATTTTTGTTATCAAGTATATTATGCGTGAGGATATGCTTTTTACTTTGAAAATGCTGTCAATATGTTTTTTATTTATAAAGAAATCAACTCCACCATATTTTACTGTCTTCTTCCTGTTGTTGACACTGCTATCATTAAATTAGACCAAACCGTTGGCCAAATTAATGCATTGCAATTGCAACAAGTAACCCAATGAGCAAAACGCTACTTTATTGTGGAACTTTAGGCTACTCAATGGCTGTTAGAAAGTGATATTGGCTTAAGTAGCAAATTGGTAACTTAAAAAACTTTTTTGGAGCTTAAGTACCAATATAAAATTGCTCAGTTACTTAAGAACCACTTATAAAGTTTTTTACTACCCTTAAACAGCTACTTCATTGACAGCTTCTCAAAAGCCTTCAATAATGCCGCTTTATTAGTATTATTGTTTCTTGAAGTCGACTTTGTTGCTTTAAAGGAGCTGTTGTTTTTATATTAATCATTTATTGTCATTCATATTTACAAAATGGAGAGCGTACAAAAATTGGGGCAAACAAAACCAGCTGTTACATTGTTTTCATTATTCCTTTTACTTTTTTCGTAAGATTTTGTGATCTTAGACGTGTTTTTAGTTAGGTTTTTATTTGACAACACAAAATCGATGACCAATGTTAAATCCTTATTGACAAATTGTGCTGTGAGTTCATAAAAAGATTTATTTGTAATAGTTGGTCTATCGTTACACAGCAAAGAAGATATTTGAGAAAGTTTTCTAAAGAAAAGAAGCGGAAGGTCAAATATTTTATTCATTCAGTTGTTCGTGTCTTGTCGATTTTCAGTATTATGTAAGAAATATAAGTATGATTAGGTTTCACATAATCAAACATTCCAATGGTTATTTATTTAATCATTTAGTGTATGTACTTACATTGTTTGAAAAGTAATTGTACTAGGTACTACTTCAATTTTTTGTTTATTTTTTTTCATATCCTTTCTTTCATGCAAAACATCTGCAATATGCTAACGAATCACACTTCTTGTATATCCCATATTTTGAGATGGTATCCAGTCTAGATAGATAACATCTTCTAGTACTGTAGGCTCTGTGCTGTTGTGAGAGTTCATTTTTATGCACAAATATGTGTCGAAACAAATGAAATAAAATGATACTTAATCCTTATTTAAGAACCGTACCCTACCACAGTACAATTATGTACATACCTTCTCTGCTAAAATCTAAATGCAACGGATAAAAAAAAACAACATGCATTCATTAAAGCACATACCAATTAAACCACAATTAATCCTTGTTTTATATTATTCCCTTATAAATATAAGCAAACAATCCACACACACACAGAAATAAATACTTAAAAAATCTCAAAAACATCTGTTAGACGGTTGTCAATATTGAATATATTTTGACAAGTTGTGTAATGCCGAATACAGAATCAACTTATTAAAACTAAATAAATTTGATTTAAAATCTTTTAATTTTCAATAAAATTACTGCCGCACGTTAGAAATCAAAAATTTATCAATTAAACTTATAATTACAGCAATGTTTTATAAAAAGTACTGTATTGAACATAAACTATTTCAAATTCAAAATCTAAAACTATGATCTACAACCCTATATTTTTCGTATTTTAAAATCAAAGTTTATTAGTATATTAAGCAGTCCGTGAACGCAGCATGTATGTTGAAGGATAGCTCAGTTGCAATATCAAATGATGACAAATCCATCAAGTAGGATATCGTAGGTTCAAATCTGACCCGGGGAAAATTCAAGCAACCATTATTTAGTTTGTAAATATGCGTTTTTAAAGTATACATGTATAATAAATACCTGTAAATACGTAGGCAAACAAAGAAGTAAAATAGTTACAATAAGTAAAATCAATTTTTATTCTTTGGTTAATTTTTAAGCTCTTTAAAGGTTGTAAAAATACAGCTGTTTAAGCTGTACAGTTGTTTCTGAAAGGTGGTTTATGGTTCCTTTACAGCTTCTTTAAAGTTTTGCTAGCACCACAAAGAGCTATATAAGCCCGACTTTAATGCATTAAAGGAGCTCCGTAACAGCTACATAACTGCGAAATTTTTAGCTACATATTTAAACGCTTTATGGTGGCTTCAGTTTTTCCACAAGCCACTTAAAACTGTTTTAAAAAGTAACTTTAAAAGGTAAAGTAGTTATAAAAAAGCCGGTTTTCGCTACAATTTCCTCACTGGGAACGTACTGGGCATAAGTTTAATAGATCTCAAAACGTTTTTGTAGTCTTTAATAATTGCATTAATTCTAGATCGGATGTGACTAAGATTTGTTTCTCTTGGAGTTAAGGTTAGACTGAAAGTTTTAGATAACAATAGGTTCAGAATAGTGTACCTCTGTGTTTACGTTAAACTATACTAAATCTTTGTGATTGAAAATGCTAAATGGTACATGTTTATAACGGAACTATTAACCTTGCTGAAAAAATTTCAACAAGCAATCAAGTTTAGTACTTGGTAGTGGCGACTAGTTTTCGTGCTAAAAACTAATATTTTACATTTTAGTTTTAAACATACATAAAGCAGCTGCACAAGTCTTCTTGCTTCTTCGTTTTTTTGTTCTAGTTCTGGTGCCCGTTTTATCCGGGTTTTAATTTTAGTGTTGAAAACACTTATAGCGAGCATGATTCGAAGACTCGTGTAACAAAACGATGAAACGTTTAGATTAAACAAATCTGGAACTTGTGGTGGTGCCCAATTTCACTTCATTTTTTTGTATTTTTTGGATGCAGTGTTTATGAATATTGAACAAGATATTCCTTATGATTTTTTTTATGTTTTAAAAATACAATAAGTCTTAATTTCACTCAGCAGTGATGAAAAATGATTATAGTAATTGCAAAATTAGATTCGCGCGATTTTCCGCTTTGTGTGCTGCAAAAACGGTAACATATAGATCAAAATTGCACATAAACAAATTATGGAGCACAAAATTTACTACAAAAAAGTCCACGGGAGTGTATAATTATATCTAATAGTTTAAGAGTTACAGAATTTTAATGTAATTTTTGTGCAACTTTGCACACGTGTATTCCGACGACTTTTTTATAGTAAATTTTGTCTTCTATAAAAATGTTTATGTGCAACTTTCCTCTATCTTGCGTCGTTTTCGGGTAATAGTTTATTGGTTATTTTAAGTTATTAAGCAAATCATTTCAATACAAAAATTGTGGCCGTTTCGATGCAGGCATGTTTTACAAGAAAAACAACTCTTACAACACCGAAATAGCTACTCTTAGTCGCAAAAAAGCCGCGGTGGTCACCAAAAGCAACTCGACCGAAACGCAGATGTTCTTTATACTAAACCGATAATTTATTTTCAAATTTTAAAATGCATAAACGAAATAATTTAATAAACCTGATTTATAAAGTTTTATAATAAAAACTATCAGCAATTACTGGTTTAAGTCATGAACGATTTTGCTGTAAAGTTATCAACGAAAGTATGTAAAATAAAATTTGAGTAAATTTTGAATGTTGAAATTGTATCAACAGTCAAGCGACTGTAAATATTATTAGCGTTATAAATCAGTTAAGACTACAGAGAGGATTCATGTTATAGTAAAGTTAATTTTTTTTTGTTTTTTTATGGTCAGTAGCGCATTTGTTTAATATTAATAGGAGAAAAAATTATAGAATCGATAAATTTTTAAATTGTTAAGGAGATTCATTGTTATTGGTCAATTTTTAAATTATTTAAATTACTAGTCCACCAATAATAAACTCGTTAACTTTCAAAATGTATTTTTTACATATGTTTGTTTCGAGCTTTAAAATAATGAAGCTCATCTTCAGAAAAGTCTACAAAAAATGTTTACATCTTATAAAAAGTTAAGATTACAAAATGTTTTAACTTACATTTTTTGAAATATGTCAAATATGAAAATTTGTTTTATAAAATGTTAAATGTAAATTATTTTAAAAAAGGAAGATGGTGCAATTTAGAAACAAATCTAAGAAAATTTAAGTTTAAAATCATAATTGAAATTGATTTTATCGTTCAACAAAAAATTTTTATTTGATATTTCAATTTAAATCAACTCTAGTAATTCAAGAACTTGTTTGCTATTGATGTTATAAAAATGATGAAACAATTTGTAAAAAAAAGTATGAGGATTATCCAAACGTGTTGTGCAAATGTTTTTTTTTACTGAATTTGGATTAAAAAATAGTGACTTAGAACGGAACTTGAAACGGAGTTTGTAAACCAAACTAAAAGTGAAAACTTAAACTCAATCCCGGATACCGAAATCCAAAGAAACCCCAACCTGATAGTAGAAGGAATTATACATTTCGAAGTTTTCTGAGATCAAACGGACCTAACTTGAGCTAGAGACGCACAAAGCAAAATGATACAGCCCGAGAAATCAAACTCAACAAAATTTAAAAGGTAAATATCAACATCTGAACGCACTCATTTACAATCCGATTCCGGGTAAGAATTATCAACTAGTCGTTCAAGGAAAGAAGACCAAGAAGAAAATAACAGAAGTTAGATAAAATTCTATTCAAAACATGTAAACGGTTAGTTACCCCGTTTTAGAATTAAAGTTTTTTTTAGAACGTTATTTTTCTAGAATCGAATGGTTTGATATGTTCCACAGAAGTAACAGTTACTACTATTTCTAGACTAGACTAGACTAGACTTCATTAGAAGGATCTAAATGGATAAAACGATTATTTGTTAAGTGTTTGCATTCAAATGAATGTTCTCTAGTTTAATCTGTTTAACTGGGTTTTAATAGAATGGAATTCTAAAAAAAGATCTAAGTAGCGGTAGATCAGTTATTAGAATGATAGAGGTTAGAAGGTTAGTGTGGAAAATTTGATACAATTTGCATTTTGTAGACTGGTTGCTGATTTGGCGAAGATATGGCAGAAACAGAAATTAATTTTCGTATTAACAAAGTATGGTGTGGAAAATTTCCTTTAATTTGTAAATAACACTAATCTAAAATAACCTACCACAAATAGGGGTGGGGTAAATTTACCTGTTTCATAAATGTACAAACGTTGTCAGTTCTTAAGTTAGGGTGTAAGAAGCAAGCTGTAGCTATTTAAATAAATACCATTACTACTCCAACCGGTCTTGTGTATTTCTTTTACATATGGTTTTTGGAATTAAGAAAAATTAGTGGAACGTTGCAACGAGTAACACTTTTGCCTTTACTTTTGCAAAAACATTGTAACTTACCTTAGGACTGTTCGAGGTACCTATTTTTAGTTTTTTTTAAATTATAGTATTTAATTAAACGGAAAAACAATTTTTTGCTAGTCAACATGAACAACAGTAACAAATTAAACAAATCGACAATGGTCTACCATTATAAATTATATATGCAGTAGCTTAAAACTTAATTTTCATTCATATTTGTCTTTCTTAGAAACTTATTTCATCGAATATCGATTCTTCAAAAGTATGAACTTGTAACGCTCTTTTTCTGCAGTTTCTTTGAAGTTATACGTATAGATGTAGATGTAGTATACAATTCGAAAAGAAGTCGGCGTTTACGACGCATGCTGTAATGCAATTTAAAAGATAGCACTATTTGATTAAATATTTTCGGTTTTTGTTCACTTTCTATAGTTTAAAAAGAAACATATTTTTATTTTTACTATTTTTCTAAAAGTAACACATACATTTCGGTTTGTTAATCACATCGTAAATTAATTTTCACTAAAATCCAACTTAAGAAATTATTACTTTAACCGAAGCTTTAGAACAAAAAAAATTGTGTTTTGTAAAGTAAGTATCTGGTTACCACTCAATGTGTCGGAGAATGAGAAACTCATTTTTTACGATCTTAAACATACCTATTTATGTCAAACAGCTCTTGAATTGACTTACTTCAGAATCTACTTTAGAGAAATTTATATGTAAAATAGTTAGAATGTAAGAAACTTCAATAATGTAAATTAGTAATTACAAAAATTTGAGTATGTTCATATGGTACAGATCCTATTTAGAAAAAGTTAAAGAAAATATACTGCATTTATTTAATTCTTTCAAAGATCGCCAAACATAATGTATTTCGCAAATCTAATAAAAATCTGGAAGTTAGAATTTCATTGCTCGCGTGAAATTCATTTTTATGCTGCAAGAGGTTCTGAGTAAGAATTCCACAGCTAATGATAATATAGTCTGCTAAGCCCCAGGGCCCTACATTCCAAATAAGTTCATGTTACAGCACATATACGATGCTCTTTATCTTCATTTTCTCTGTTTATTTAGGTTTCACATACCTTGTCCTTTTTTATGTTATAATTTCATTACTAACTTATTTGAAATATGAGTCATTATGTAAGCAACATTGGTATAAAATGTTAATTCCTAGATTAAAAATCATCTGCTATGAGAAGCTGAATTACATTTTAATTAGTGGCGCTGCTTTTTTGTTGTTGAATGTTGAATGCACATATTGATTTTCTTCTTGATAAATTTATTTATGTATCCAATCGTTCTAAAAGCAAATTAGGTTTATAGATAGTGATAGACTACACCCCGGATATCTTTTCTGAAAAATCCTAAAATAGTACTCAAGGGTGTTGAAATTTAATAGCAACTCTCATCATTCGAAATACCTTACTGTTAAAAACTATTCGAAACGGTTTTATATTGCATACTTTGTTTGGAATATGCTTGTGCATGTATTACATTTATATGTATATAAAAAGTGACACGTGTGATATTTTTTTCCCATCAAAATTTGTGACTGTGGCAAATAATAATTTTTTTTAATAATATACAATTGATTTTATCGTAAATTAAAAAAGATAGGATTAAACGATACGGCACCCGCTTTTGTATCCTGCCGAGGTTTTTTTATTAAAGACCTGCGTCATTTACATTACAATGCACTTACTTAATATTCATGTCTCTTCATACTATCGGGTTTCGTAAAGTTATACAAGTAAAGCTGTGTTGCACTAATGTAGTGCAATATTTAGTGTTCATTAGCAGTAGTCGGAGATACACATTACATATGCTGAGTACACTTACAACACAAATTTTACCTAAACTGCTTTTTGATAAATGCTTTTGTTTTTTTAACATCTAAAATACAGTGTAAAGAAAATGTTACGTAGACAATTTTAATATTCATCGAAACTGTCAACATCACTTTTATCTCGAATTCTACAATTTTGTGTAAACAATACATATTGTATTACTTGGATTACAATTTACATAGAAATTGTAACAAGAGTATATGCAAATCTTGGGTGTATTTTTGTGTTAATTAAGAACTAATAAACTAACAATGTTACTTTGTTCAGGGCAAGCTTAATATAAATTAGTCTGTTTTATAAAACCGGCTCAGGAACAATAATAGTTTGATAAATAATAGTATATTGATTATTTTTATTTTATTTTCTAAAGTAACAGTATAGCGTTAAACCGTTTAATATGACGCTCAACTCGATTAAATTCTGGTGTATAGATCATAGAAATCGTATTGCATCAAATGAGGTAGTTCTGATTTTTTAATATGTTGTATTTGATGAAATGGTAATGACAAATCCGAGTTTTCGACCTCGAAAACCCTCCGAAGCAATGTTAAATACCTGAAACACCACTGAAATTAAAATTTTTTTTTTAGAGTTTGTTAACTTTGACCACCAAAATCATTATATACAATTATAAAGCAAACAGAATTTTGCAACCCACATTGCGCACGTCTGATTCGAGTAGTGGGTCAGCCTGTAGACACAAGTGTAACTAACTGCCTCTATTTGTCAGTCATTTACATCTATTAGGCCGCGTTAGATTTGTTCTAAAAGTTACGTGACGCGTTCAGTTCGAAAGTGAATTAATATGATGGATAGTGCACGGACATACGTGGATTCCCATTGCTTTATATGCAATGATACTTTGAGTGAAGTAGAAGTAAACACCGGCTTACGTGCAATGTTAAATTAAAAAACCGGGAATACAAACGTTGTGCGCTAGATTTCAGTACATCGTGCGTATCAAAAAAGATACACCAATCCAAAATTGATAAAAGCTGCAATGCGACGTGGGGTAAAAGAAGTGAGATCAGCTAATACTACAAGCACCTCTACGAAGCAGTTCAACTTCAGACAGAACGGTTTTTTATGTGGAGGGCAACTATTGAATTCATTGAAACTTAGGAAAAAACAAGCTTGAAAAAAGAAATAATGAATGCAACTGAGAAAAGAGGCGATGAATGGGCACTATCAATAATAATACGCATCTCAGAAGATACCGATTTGCTTGCAATAGATTCGATATCATCCGTTTTGTCAGAGAAAGCTGTACAGATCTGTTAGAAAAGGACTACAGAAGAAGAACATGCTTGTGGCAAAAAATTAAGTAATGGATTAAATTTTCGACTTCCTAGAAGAAAACTATCATTAAAGTTCGTCTAATTAAAAGTACGGAGATAATGTAGTACTAGTTACCACATCAAACAAAACAGCAATGGTTTGCTTCAAAAATACTAGATACAAAATTAATGATAGTATGCTGAACAGAACCCCAAGAAGAGCGACTCCGGGTGGTTAAAGCAGCAGCTGATACCTGGGAAGATATTCGCACTCAAGTGTACAACACAAAAGAATACTCGCTCTCATATGATTCTTGCGGCATGTAATACCAAACCAAATAAAAATAAGAGGGGTTGTCTGAATAAGTGGCATAAAAAATGTGTTGCTCTGTCACACTCGATAGTGTCAGCTGTCAGATCTTTCTCATTAATATTTTCATTGCTTCATGACATAGGTCTTTATTTGTACCACAACTTTGCGTCCAGTGACGTTGACTTCTGGTCAACCATGGGGTTTTGTACGAGTTATAAAAACGTTATAAAACTAGAAATCTTTACCATCCTAAAACCAGAGCAAATGCAATTAGATCAAACAGTTTTATGCAATTCACATTTGACAAAAAAATTTTAATGGCTATACATTAGATGAATTAGGCACTTTTAACCCTTTAAGAGGTATAATGAATGTGACTTCCGGTGAATCAATTAACCCAGAACAAAATTTTGTCCGTGGGTAAATATGCATGGCTATCCAGTTTATGCAAGAGAGACCATCTGTGCAGTTGTGCAGATATGTTTTTTATACCAATGTGTTATTTGGGAATGGATCCTTTCGAATTCCAACAAGACACAAAATGTGGGTACTTTATATGTCGACGCACTCAAAAATTCTGTTGTGATATATGATCAGACATGACGATTGAACAGGTTTTTATGAGGTCAATGAAAACCTACGGATGTCTCTCCCAAGGTTGCAGAATGACAGACAGTGTGCTAACCCGATGAACATTGGGAATGATCTACCTCCAAAACGTATGTACAGATGTGGAAACCTACAGCGACATTATGATTGGTACGTATGAACAGCAAATTGATATACGATGATTCAGAGTGACCAGAGACAAAGAAGATGTAAAAAACTGCTTGACTTCTTTTACATTCATCTTCCATTTCCCAAGAGTGATTCCATAATTTTATTTAGTAGTGGGCTCGTCGGAATTAAAGAGGTTAACTGCCACAATTCTGTAAACATTGAAAAGAAGATGATGTCCATAATTATTCGTAAAAACTTTGAAAATGTAAAGTCTACTAGAAGAAATACAGTGAACAGTTTTGCCTCTGGTATCTGTTTTGTTTTAATTGGAGAGAGAAGAATGCCGTTAACTCTCTCACTTTGTTCCACAGATTATGCATTTCCTACGACACTGTTTACTGAAAATGGTATCAGAAAAGGTTCGAAGTTACACAGTTTTCAATCCTGTGAGTTCTGGAAATTGCCGCCGGGTATGTTAAATATTTGCAAAATTACTACTGTTTAAATATAACAGTAATTTTTGATGGGTAGCCGCAAGACGCATCAGATAAAAACACCAAGAGCTTTGAACGTCTCCGTAGAGCTGGAGCAACGTCCTCTCTTGATGTTATCTTCGACGAAACAACCATTGCTTCAGTTACTTAAAACAGGTTCTTATTAAATGACAGGAAGAAGGTTGAACATATTGACATGCTGAAGGTGTACCTAATGAATACAAAATTCTAATACATCAGGAAGAGGAAGATGCTGACCTTTTAATAATAAGTACAACCATTTCCATCTCTTCTGTTTGCTGCGTCGTCAAGATTGCCGGCGATGGCATGCTTTATTGTGTGTCACGAGATGTAGGAGACCACATGTTTTCAACATACAGACCAAAAAAGCAACATTCAATTTGAAAAATGTGAGAGAGAAAAAAAGTCAAATATCACCTACTCGAATTTCTTTACGAATCAAGCACAACCCGAAATGTGACTGTTCCTGCATGCATTCAGTGATTGTGATACATCAGCCTTTTTTGGCCAAGAAAATATGAAATTTTTATTGATGCTGAAAAAACAGCGACGCATTGAACAAAACGCTGCAATTTTCTTAAGCACTAATGCCACACTTATGCAGGTCGCCAAAGCAGGAAATAGTTTTCAAAATCTTGACGACGGGCTGGATGCGGAGTATACAAGCCATCATTGCTTAACTGCTGACAAAACCACTAGTTCCACAAGCTCTGCTAAACATGATTTCCTACAACAGCAAAAAAACGTTGTAAAAAATAGGACTTAAATGTTTGGTTGTTTGCAACCACTGTAGCGGTCAATCTTGTGAGAACATACTAAACCTGATGTGTGACGACACTGATGATGAAGCACTTATCGATGATCCACTATCAGTTGATGATTCCGACCTGCCTGAGCCGATCGATGAATAGTTCTAAATTTGGCCATTTCAAGAGGTTCCGATATTTCGTTATCAGTAAAGTCTTCTTCAGTCATACTGTCATCATTTTCTGAATCACTCATTATTAAATCAGGATCTTCGATATTCGCTTACAATTAGACAACGCTTGCCGAAAATTAATTAAAGACCACAATGAAAATATTTGTCAAAATAGATACATCTTTAAATAAAATAGTTTATTGACTTTATCTATGACTACCGTGGAAAGTGAGCTATGTTTCTCTACGTTAAAAAAATTAAAACATTTTTACGCAATCAGCAATCGCCAATACTATGGGATAAGAAATATTGTGCTCGTTTTTTTTTAATTTTCTATTAAAACATTGTAAATTTTAATGAGCTTGTTATTGATCATTTTAGTAATTGTAAAGATTGACCACCAGCCGCCACTGGTTTATTGTGTATTTTTTATTATTAAATTAATGATAGTATAATGAAGTAACTGTAACTATGAATTTGGGTTTATTTATTAATCTTTTTATTACTCCTACGTACAGACGCGTTGTCCCCTAAACTTCAGTTCGAAGTTATCTGTGCTAGCAGTTGGTTAATTATTTATGCTGTGGCAGTGAGTTGTAACACAAGCAAAGTACGTGTTTCAAGGCCATAGATTACTTTTGCAAAAGGAGCAAATCGGAAAGTTTGAAAAAGCTTATAAGCTTGAAAAAGCTTAAAAACCAAGCCAAGTCTGTATCGCAAATATCAAACCAAGTCAAGCTTTGATTTTTAGAAAGTTGACTTTTAACCCCAACCAGAGGTTTTTGGTTTTAAGCCAAGCTACTTGAGTTGGTGAATCTCTAGTTAAAACAGAACTTTCAGAACT
Source organism: Aquatica leii (assembly GCA_035610365.1). NCBI lineage: Eukaryota > Metazoa > Arthropoda > Insecta > Coleoptera > Lampyridae > Aquatica > Aquatica leii. The sequence goes on from CM069435.1 coordinate 71,604,608, forward strand.
TGTCAAGAAAAACATTTCAGCAACAAAGTATGTAGTGGATGGAATGGCAAAAGCCACTAAACTAGTTGTGCTACGATTGCCACCGTATCATTGTGAGTTGAATCCCATTTAATTAATATGCACAAAATACAACATGTAAAATACAATAGTAGAATGCAAACTTTCACGGCCGTTGTTTATTATAGCACTGTTTTTCGGGTGTTGCCGGGTCACAAACAAAAGTACTTGCCAAAGGACTCAACTTCCCAATTGCACCTGCAAAAATACCAAAAGAGGAGATCATCGCTCAAGTGGAATGTGCCATCCGCAATCTACCCATCGAAGATGCTGAAGAAATAAGACACGAAACATGTCGTATCTTACGGGCAGCCAAACTACCACCAAGAAACATAACCAAGAATGAGGAAATAGCGTTACTTGACTTACGTAAGAATGAAAAAGTAATCATTCTACGAGCGGACAAAGGCAACGCGACAGTAATAATGGATAAGGATATCTACATCAGGAAAATGGACACTCTACTAGACCCAGACCATTACATCAAAATTAAACAAGGACCCCAAGGACTCATCTATACCAACAGAAGAGACGAAAAAGCTGTTACCATCGGAAAACCAACCTCCAAGACTGTATGGGTTACCAAAAATTCATAAAACCGTACCTGTGGATCACCGACTTACGAGTTAGCCAAATACTTAACTAGAAGAGTACAGCACCACACCGGACAGACAACCAGCTACGTTAAGAATACCAAACATTTTGTCGAGATTCTCCAAGGACTAGAGGTAACTACTAGTGACATACTAGTTAGTTTCGACGTAGAATCGCTATTCACCAATGTACCAGCGAAAGAAACATTAAAGATCATTAGACAACAACTAGTGCCACGAGGTTTACAAAAAGATTTGATCGACTTGGCCAGACTCTGTTTAACGTCAACCTACGTCCTGTGGAATGGTGAGTTCTATGAACATAAGAACGGCGCAAGTATGGGATCCCTACTGTCACCAGTAATGGCCAATATCTTCATGGAAGCTTTCGAACAAGAAGCTATCAACTCAAGCGACCGAAAACCGAAATGCTGGTACAAATACGTAGACGACACGTTTGTCGTATGGCCTCATAGACGGATAGAATTACAAAATTTTCTTCAACATATGAATGGACACCACAACAGTATCAAATTCAACATGGAGATCGAAAAGAACAAAACGCTGTCCTTTCCAGACGTTCTGGTAACATGCACGAACAACAACAGGCTAAGTCATAGCGTATACCGCAAGGAAACAATTACAGATCGGTATCTACACGCATCTTCTCATCACCATCTACAACAGAAGAAATCCCTCATCAACACACTTCTGAGAAGAGCAGAAAAAATTAGTGACGAAGAACACAAGCCGGAGGAAATCAAACACATAAAAGATGCTCTTATAAAAAATGGCTACAACAAAAAATTAATAAGACCACAGAAGAAGAAGGAGAAGCAAGCTGAGGTTGTTGCGGAAACACCGTCAGAAACATATGCTTACTTACCCTACGTTGCCGGAGTCACTGACAGACTAAAGAAGGTTCTAGGCAAGAAGAACATCACTACACGTTATAACACTGTAAAGAAAATAGATCAGCTTATATCTTCTAATAAAGATCAACTCCCAAGACTACACACAAGAGGTATACACAAATTAAAGTGTATGTGCGGCAAGAGTTACATCGGCCACACAGGGAGGAGCATTCAGTGCAGGGTTAAAGAACATCAACGAGACGCTCAACTCAGACGCACGCACAAACCTCCAGTAGCGGAACATCTAAATGAGAATGGAGATCACCGGATTGATTAAGGGAACGTAAAGGTATTAGCACGAAGCAGACACTATTACCAGCGAATAATACTCGAATCACTAGAAATAATGAAAAATCCTAACAACTTTAACCGTGAGGATGGATACAGATTAAACAACACTTGGAGATCTACGTTGCGTGAAGAACATGCAAGAAATCGGCAGACGTCTATTAACGTAACTCGACAGACCAGAACGGACACGGATCAGCGAAGCGAAGTCGTAAGACGGTATATAACGAGGAACGCAAGACGATAACATCAGTCTTTAGAAATCTTCTGAAGAAGCTGACAGCATAGTCAGCGAAACGTTAAGAGAAAGTTTTGTGACGCGGCAATACCCGAAAAACAGTGCTACATGTAAAATACAGTATGTTAAAAATTTATTTCTTAAAGCAGTAGCCGATGTTTCTGTAGAATGTTATGTAAATACTTAATAATCCTATATAAAATTTCAAATGTAATATATTTTTAACTTGCTGTTGGTTATTACAATTATAATACTGAATTTAAAAAAAATATTTAATACATTATTCTTTATATTTCTACCTAATAAAAAACAATATGTTTAGGCAACCAACAATGCATATTGAGCGAACGTTGTACATTCTTATTTTCGTGTAAATCTGACTTCATATAATTCAGCACCTTTTTTTGTGGGAAAGACTTATTTCCAAGTATTGAGCGTGTATATACCAACATGTCAAAACATATTCAAATACTAGCACTAATGCAACATCATCTATACGGTTTTAAATTATTTTGTTTTCAAATTTTATAATTGCGGTGTAAAGAAAATTTATTATGCTTTCATAATTAATTATCCTGTATTGTAATATTACCATTCACTTATACAGAAATAATTTTGACATGTACGGAAATAAGATTGCTCATAAGGAATGCACAACGTTGCCTAACCGTTAATAAACATACAATGTGTCGTATTATTTGTTAGTCGCAAAAAAGAATTAAAATTCTACATTAAAACTACTCGTAAAAAAATCATAGTATGGATGAGTCGTTAAAATTTAATTACACATATAAATTCAAATTAAAGCGATCATTATGAAGATTTCAAACTTTATTAACCTTTTATGCAAAAACGTTTAAAACCTAAAAGTTTAAAAGTTTGTTGTTTTTTAATTTAAAAACGTCGTAACTATTATATAGTAAAAAACGTAAAAATAAAGCTAATGCTAACTTTAAAACTAATAAAAACCATTAGACTATTCTAACTTTTGTCGTAAATTAATTCAGATCGGGATTGTTCTTTGAAAACTTGTTGCACAACCTTATAAAAGTTTGTCTTTTACAAAGAAGAAACAATAAAAAACATATTCATGTAATGGTGTTTAAGTAAAAGTTTGTTTTAAAGAGACTTTCTTTAAATTTTTAACGAACCATTTGTCTATGTTATTGCTGCGGTTTGTCACTTATTGAGTTTTTTGCGTTGGCATGTTGAAACCACGCTTAAGGAATTAATAAAAGTGACAAATTAAAACACATGTTTTCTATTTATAATTACATTTTTGAATGGTTAGGTGAGATGTATGGTTTTAACTTCCTTTATTTATATTGTGACAAAGAATTATTATAGCTTTAATATAAATACTGAGCGTAGCATGAACAAAGTTACATTAATCAAATCGTTCGCTAACAAGAATCTTAAGTGGTACATGTTTTTACACAGTTTAATCTAACAGAAAACATTTAATAGTATATAAAATTAATTGTTCTTGTATTTATTACAAGACGATTTATATAAACATTGCAAAGTCTAGTTTATAATTATTCTGTTTTTGTTTAATCCGATAAACAATTTTGTTTTAGGCGCTGACTTAGAGTAACAAAAAGAAAGATAAAACATGTTTCTAAAATTTATTTAAGCCTTCAAACAGGTTCTTTTTTGCCATGTTACTTTTGGATTATCGTAAATTGATTTTACCCTGTTTTTCTTTTATCTTAAGTATAATATAACATTAGTTAATCTTGTTATTAAGGTGGTGTATTTTTACTTTTTCAGCAAGAAATTAATCTATTAAGACAAAATCCACTTAAAATACATTGTTTTTTCGGATAAATCTAAGTGATTAAACGTTTAATTTATTTATAAATCTTAAAAAAATTAAGTGAATAATTGTTATTCATTTGTATTATTTTACTGCGCAAAAATGATTACGAAATTTTGCAATACTGTTAGGATTAGAAAGTAATTAAAATCTCAGAAATGTTGATGCCGTGTTTTAGCATTTAAGTTATTCTTCTGAAGGTTTAGAAGATTTTATGCAAAACAATTTCATTATTAAGTTTTCTGGTAATTTTGTATGCGTTGCGTCAATGACAGTAGCGACACCCTTTACGCCTTGGTTTTATGGGTTTTACATTTAACGACTTTATTGGGAATAGTAAATTGAATACAGCAAACGTTTTATAAATATAAATTTTATACTTAGCGGTATTTAACATTATTTACATATCTTTTCATAAACAATTATATTTAAATATTTTTAAACAACAAAAGATTCCAAGGAGATTATTTTAATTTCTAGTTATTTCCGTTCGATCTTATCTTTAATAAAATTTTGTTAAAATTGGTCACAAGAAATTAAACTTTTCTATATATGGACCAATTGCCAAAACAAAACTACTGGTTCTTGAATCCACATTTTAAAAAACTACAAATAATAAAAGAAGATTATTAATTTTGATAAAACATTTGAGTTTAACTAGTCGGGCTAACTACATCCAGTAAAGGTTTTATTAATGGTTACTGTATACAAACAAGCCAACCAACGATCTGAATAACGAAATATTAAATTTTAGTACTCAAAAGAATAAGTAGGGTTAATCTCTATATTTAACAAATTTTCAGTAACAAGAAAAAGATACTGAAATTTAATAACTGTTTAGATAATGAAGAAGTTTGGTTTTGGTTGGTGTACAACAGGAGTGACTACAGTAAGTTAAGTAGTAAGTATAAGAAACATATGAAACTGAACAACGCAAGAAAAGAGTAAAAAGGTAGTTATACGATAATCATTCAACAATGAGCCATGCGTTATCAATGTAAACAAGATACGACCACATTATCGATACAATTAAAAAGTAATAAAACACGACTATCTAGATAGTCAAAGTGAAACGCTTATTTAATAGCTATGGAGAAATAAGACATACAGCATATAATAACAAAAAAAATCAATAAGGGATATCATGCGAGGACAAAAAAATACAAATCTATTAAAGAGCGTATTGGTATAGAATGCAATTTAAACTAGACGTTATAAACCAAATTAAATGTAATAAATATAAATAAGACACAAGAAAAAAGCTAATTTTACACATTTAAAGTTCACAAAAAGACAAGCCACAAATTAATAATAAACTGAAAAAAATGGAAAATTAAAGAATTTAATAAAGAAAGTGAAATCAAGAGAAAAGTTAAAACAAATAAACAAGATACAAATGTAAAAATTAAAGATTTTTAATATAAAATGTAGTTCATTCAACAAATAAAAATAGCTACGGAATAAAAAAGAATTAATGTCACCGACGAGCAACGTTCATAGACCAAATACAATAAAAAATAAGAAAAGAAAAGAAAATCAGGAAAACCTAAGAATAAATACAAAAATGAGTCAAAATACCATAAATAAAAGCAACACAACAACTATGAAAAAGTATGAATGTGTTAAAAACAAATGTAACATGAAAGAAACAAGCATGTGCTCAATGCGGTAGTGACAACATGGAAAGGTAGTGTCGACAAGCGAATAGACGCGACAATATTGTTAGCTGCTGAATGGCGACGATGATTTAAGATAATGCCAAAATGAAACCGTTAAACGATAACGACAAAAAGAAGAAAAACCAGAAGAAAGAAATTGTTGGGCTTGGATTAAGACAGGTCTTGTCAACGTGACTGCCTTAAGCGATTATTAGCCGATGGAAACAGTTGTAACACAGCATGTTTTACAACGCCGATGTGTTCCTTGCTGACAGTGGTGGCTTATGCCATATGGTCAACGATGCAAGCTGGTTTAATGAACTTGAGAGAAAATACATTTTTCTGAGCCTTTCTGACAGTGGTAACGTAACAGCTAAAAGTATCGGCTCACTAGAGATCGAACGCTATGTGATTGGTCATTGGTTACTTCGAAGGTTGCTGAATGTACTTTTTGTGCCCGGACTGAAACAAAATTTGTTCTCGGTGGCTGCCGCAGCTCGAAACGTTGTCAAAGGTTTTACAAGAAATGAGGGTATGCAGTTTTATAACAACAAAGAATAGAATTAGTTGCTAAACAGTCGACAAACAACTTAGTTGTTATTGACATTAGTCGACCGCAAATTGAAGTGAACGCAGTGGTTGATCTTAAACGTTGGCATGAATGAATGAATGCGTGAGCTAGCTAAAAATGGTGACATTCCTAGTCTAAACATTAATTAACGGACGAATGGCGAACAATGCCAATTGAGAAAAACGTCACAAAACCCATTCAAGTCAATTGAGAAAACCAGGTGAAAAAATTTATTTTAATATGTGTGGTTTTATCAGCAACACGTCGTTTGACGACAACCGTTATTTTGGCACATTTAAAGATGATGCAACCGGTTTTTGTTTCACATAGATGAAGTTTATGACAAGTTTGTTGAGTGTCACCAACGAATTGTGACGCACTTTGGACGTCTAGTCAAAGTGGTGTTTAATGACAATGGTACTGACTATAAAAACTAAGATGACAGTTTTTGTTAAACGCAACGGCATTAATCATCAGAAACCGCTACCTTTTACGCCCGAGTCGAATGTTACGGCTGAGCGTGATAATCGGACAATTGCCGAGGCTGCTTAAACAATGATAATTGAAAAAAAACTGTCCGTTGAGTTGTGATGCAAGGCTATTTTGTGCGCATTTTTGCTTTTGAATCGATCACCGTGTGCAAAAACTCCAAACTCGAAAATTTTTTGTTGGCGAGTCTTGTAATTATACACTATTCGACATGTCAACAGACAAAATTACGTCTCGTGATGTCACGTTTAATGGAAATGAGTCGGCACCGATGACCAATTCAGGTTCGTGGCCAATAGTCGATTATGAATAAGAAGAAAAAAACCAATAAAAAATCACACGCTGATTACGGGAAAATGAAGCAAAACGATTGCGGTTGTAAATTGCGTGATCGGTTGTAAATAAAAAAAGCAAATTTTTATCAAGCTCATTGTATTGCAATGAACGAACCGATTTCGTAAGCAAAAGCAATCTCAAGACCTGATGGTGATAGATGAAAATCAGCTGTTCAAGGAAAGCGCACATCACTTGGAAGAAATAAAACTTGGGTTGTTGCTAAATTGCCGACTGGCCAAAAAGTTATAACTTCAAAATGGGTATTCAAATTAAAACGCGATTTAGATAATCGCTATAAAGCGCGATTAGTAGCTCGTGGCTAAAGTCAACGTAAATGCGTCGATTACACCGACCATTGTTCATTTCGAATCGGTGAGAGAATTTTTTGGCATTGGCAACAGTTGAAGATTTGGAGATCGTTTAAGATGATGTTAAAACAGCTTTCCTTTTTGGTACAATTGACAAAGACATTTACATGATTGTTTCTGAAGGATCGCTGATTGCAAGTGAGATTGTCAAACTCTGAAGGTCACTGTATGGATTTAAGCAATCACCTTGCCAACAATAAAAGATTCATAGAATTCTTAACTAAGTATGCGTTTAAATCTATTGAGGCTAATCGCTGTGTTTTAACTAGTGAAATTTATAGCAAACGTGTTTTTATGGCGATTTATGTACACGACTGGTTGTTAATGAGCAATTTGAAGCAAGTAGTCGACAACGTAATGAATTATTTGACCTTCGAGTTTAGAGTGACGCTTGGTTCAACACAATATTTTATAGGTCCTGCAATCTATCGTGACCGGTTGAACAAACAAATTAAAATTTCGCAATCTAATTATCTGCTTTGACTTGCCGAGAAATTAGGATTGGCAGATGCAAAAAGTGTCTCGACACCGGCCGAATTTAATGTTTATTTAAACAAAAGGATGTCACCCGAAACGGGTAGTGATGAACAGCAGATGTGAAATGTGCTTTATCGAGAAGTTGTTTAATGTTTGCAGCAAGCGTATCGCGACCGGACCAAAGCCATTGATGTGCGGTTCCATTCTATTCGTTTAGTTTACGATAATGGTCAAATCGAGATTGTCAATGTCCCGTCGTCAAAACAGCGAACTGACGTTCTTACAAAAGCGTTCCCAAAAGCTGCTTTTGAAAAGAATTCTTTTGGATTTTAAATCATGGTAGTTGATACAAACTAAGCATGTGGTGAGAGTGTTTAATAAAAAGGAAAGACATTCTTAGTTGTAAAACTAATTTTATTCGCGATTAAAATAAAGCACAGTTTATGTATGTGGTTCTGAAAATAGTTTATGCATTTATAACTTTCTGAGAATAATTACGTATTAAAAATCATAATATGGTTTACGATACTTTTGTGCAACATAGTTTAGTTTGTATTATTACCATTCAAATATTCATTCAATTAACCATACAGCAATTATTTTTAAATAATAAAACTTGAATAAAAACTGAACGCAAACTAAATCTAGAAAAGATTTAGGAATTTTTTCAGAAGCGTTTTAACCCCTACTACATGTTCAGTTATGCATTGATATAGTCGTTTCCCCGAAAAATGATCCTTGCGTCATCACCGTGCGAATTTAGAAAACACATTCAGTTATTCGAATGAAAAGGGAAAACTGTGAGTATTACAGAGATAACACCATTTTGTGTGTGTGTGTGTGTGTTAAGAATAAATTGTTCAATTGACTTCCTCGTTGATTGACATTAGTTGACATTTGTCATAAGCCGCTTATGTATATGTCCAAGTTTTAATTCTATTAAGTATTTAAAACTTCTGAACAGACCAACAAAGCATGTTAAAGTTCAATTTAATCCATAGTATGTGTAGTCACCCTTATTTATCCGATTAATTTGTAGTTTTCGTTTAATTTTAATAAATGGTTAGTCCAAAAAGTGGCAAACTGAGACTCATGGATGACTACAAGAACGAGCCCAGTCAGCAATATTTTTTATGATTATGATTAACTTAAATTTTTCAGTGAATACAAAAACAAGATAAGTCCAGCACTGTACATGTTTATGCACTCATTTATAAATAAAATATTAATATCAAGTAATAGTAAAATTGAGGAAAGTCCTTCATATATCACGAGTAAAGAAAATGCGGCTAATAAACACAAAAGACGGAAAAAAACCTTAAAGTTAAAAATGCACGGTTTAAATACGTAAACTATAAAGGTAGTACTGTTTCACATAAACAGATTGGACGTGTAGGTCAGTATATATCTGTAATTTTTGGTTATTAATTCATTGGAATTCTCGATTGATGTAAATGAAAGTTTTCTAACAATAGTCGTCCAAAAATGAGCAAATGACTGTTAAACTGATACCAAAAGGCAACAACTACGAAAAACTGAAGGAAAGATAACGTCGCAAAAAGCAAACTTTTAACTTTTTTGTTCGTAAAGGAACCGACCAAATACCAGTTTGTAAGTTTTTTTAAGTTTACATGCTGTAGGTAGAATTCAAACAGATCGCCGAATGCACTTTTTGTTCACTGAATAATCACCAAAAGATTCAAGAGGAAAGCATTTACAGCGGCCTAATGCATTTACCTGGTGATCCTATTGCAACAATCAAAATGCATAATATAAGTTTTCCATTAAAAACCTTTCATAGCTATAGACCAAAAAGTTATTTAGATGCAAGGTTTAATGTAAAAATCAATCGTAATATGTTTAAAAAACAATGCCCTGAACTTAAAAATCAGGTTAAATGTGAATACTATTTGAAGTATTTCAAACAAAATTATTATTATCGCTTTGGGAAACCTCAAATAGATGTTTGGAGCATATGCGAAAATTTGTCGGTGCAACTGAAATATTCAAACTTGAAAGATAACTTATAATACATGAGCACAGAGCTAAAAAAATTTATATTTACATTCAAAAAATCACAGATTTATGCTCTACTTGAGATGATGTAGCGGCTATAAGTTTTGACTATATGCAAAACTTGCCCTTGTCTGTTACTTCAGTACAGGAAATGTTCTATTATCGACAGCAGCTGTGGGTAAATGGATTTGATATACAAACTTATACAAAAAAGCTAGTAAGGGATGTGGTGAAGTTTGTACCTTTGTATTAGATTATATAAATAACTGTGTTTTGAGATGGTTGCCCAGGTCAAAATTAAAAAATCAAAAATTTTTCATATTGGTTTAGTCAAGCGTACTATTCGAAAACATGATAGAATGTATATAACTCCAAGAGTACAAAAAATGATGCAACAACACGATATAAAAAACAACCTTTCTCGGAAAAGCAAATAGCTTTGTCAGACATTAAAAGTTTTAAAGACTGGTGACCAGAACTTTATAAAAAAGCTATTAGGTTAGTTGTTTACAAAGTACTATTTACAATCTCTAAATATTGTCCGTTTTCTTACCAATCTGATCCTTCGAGCTACGTCAAGGTTTTTGATTTTATGAGGTCTAAATTGTACTACTTACGAAAAGCGAATACACAACTTATTTTACCAACGAAACCAGCTTATAATGAACCTAGTGCCATAAATACAATAAAAATTGAAAATATTCCAGCACTATTACAATATATGTATACCTCCTGAAGATTATCTTCCGTTTTATGAAAAAATCATGAATTGGAAGGAAACAGAATAAAATAAAGGTCATGTAGAAATTTATATAATGTTTTATTTTGTAGAAGACGAGTATTTTATGCATTCTATCTTAAACTAAAGCTTTTGTTCTATATTTTTTAGAAACTGAGCGGATAAAGATGTTGAGTCCATCTAATTAAATGTTAATAAGCTATAATGTCGTAGAACATAATATATTTTGTACTTATTTATTGGATAATTCGAAATTATGTTATCTATGATAACAATTACTCAAAACTTTGTTTTTATAGTTTTCGCAAAACATTAAGTTTGGACTGAACATGTTTACGCACACATCAATTCAACTGTTTTTTGTAAATAGTAATTTTATAAGTTAGTAATTAAAGGAAATTAATATTGTCAACACTAGGTATTTAATAAATATTAGTTTTTAACTAGCAACTCTACTGTTTTTAAGGAACTGATTTTATTAGCAAGTTTTTATTTAATTCAGGATTCTTCTTTCCTGTCTATGAATGAATGTTCTGGGGCCGCAAAAAACTGAACCTGGATATGACAGTATCTTAGTAAATCGTAAAATGTAGTTTAAGTATAAAAATTGATTTGCTAAACCAATATTAGAATAACGTAAAAATTTTGATTATTTTGAATATCTCATTCAAAGTTTTGGAATGTGGTGCCAAAGATATATTGGAGCTCGAGTTTAAACATAATTTTCACCACAAAATCAATACATAATTAACTTCTTATGCAATAAAATTTATTACTTGACTTTTATTTTATGTTATGTTTACATTGATTAACTTTGAATAGTTTTCAAATCATATTTTCTGCTCAGATAACATAAAATCAGTTTAGTTTAAAAACCTATTCTTAATTATAAACATCTGCTTTAGTATATTTTGAGCATCTTATAAGCAATCCGACTTACTAAGTTAAAATCTAATAAAAAATATTCAAAAATTTGAAAATGTATTAAAATTAAACATTTGTTTATAGCACCATATATGAGCATTAACCTGGCCTAAGGAAACTTAGAAAAACCTTCTCTGAACTCACTTTTCTAAATCTCAGTAGGAGCGTCCAACTAGCAAGGGTGGGTCTTCCAGTGAGACGGTGGCAAAGTTTTACTGAGAACCCAGGGTTTGCAGGGTATAACGCGTGCCACCTGCCTAGGGATACGGGTGAAGACCACAACGGCGGGAAAAGTGGAGAAGAAGGATTTCGGTACAGCGGACCCGGCGTAAGTGGCAACCGAGTCGATTGAAAAGGTACCACCGGACAAATCTGTACGGCATGGTCAAAATGGATTTAATGGCTACAGAACTGCGTATGTGAAAAACAACGGAAAACTACTACATAAATTATTTTTCCAAGAATAATAATGATAAGTAACATAAACAACACGGCCTTGAGTCTTGGGCAGGACTTAAAACGTCCACAGGGTGCTAAGAATCTCACAGCCTGTCAGGATGCTTCTTCGAACGTTAGAAGCTTATTTTAAGCTGGTAAACTTCACATCAACCTTGGAAATAAGAATAATAAAGATAGGCTTACTCGGATTAAGCGGGAAAATAACCGAAACGGGTGTGACAATATACTACTCAAGAGACAACGACACTTGAAACAGAAATGGAAAAGCGGTATTAGTCTCTCCAATTCTTAGACAATACGTAGAAAATTATGTGCCGTTTTCAGATACCATATCTTGGCTGAAATACTCTAAGAGATTAGTAAAATCTAACATCAACCCAACTTTTTCGAACAGCAGTATCCCGGTTGACGATCGCAAACACTCTTCTCCAAAAAGTACGCACCTGAAGAAGAAGAATTGAAACTGATATTAATTTGTTTTGAAACTGCGTATAAATTTTGTTTGGAAACTGTACTCTGTGACATTGAAATTGCAATACTAAGAAGAAATAAGAATTTTGTGAACAAACATGGCAGAAAGGTTTAGCTACTTAAGGGTAGTAAATGATTCGAATTTAAAAGGGAAAAAGATTAACACCGTTTTTATTTAATAATGTGTTGGTCTTTTCCTATTGGTTCACACTCTTTCGCTCTTCGTGGCATCAATTCTAGCAGGTGATTGATTGAAATATTGTATCTAAAGCCCTTGCATTTTATGCCGGAAAACTTTCTGTGTCTGTGGAGGGTGCGCAAAGATATTTAATTTTCTATCCATGATGTCCCACACGTATTCAATAGGCAAAAGTTCGAGAGATTTGGGTGGCCATGGTAAGACGGGATTATCCTGCTGGAAAAATAAGTCTTCCAACTGCCGAAGAAATGGAAGAATATAGGGTTTTACCACCTCGTTAACATATTGCCAGGCATTCATATTACCTCAGATAAATACCAAACGAAACTGATTCCTATAGGCTAATGCACTCCATACCATACTTTCCACAGTGTGGTGCACATGCCGCTCAACGGAAATTAAACATTGCATTGTTTCTACGTCTTTGTCTAACTCTCATACGACTATCGTGCATCCCGTAACAGAATCAAAATTCATCACTGAAGACTACCTCAAACGTTGAGGTCGGTGTTGAGGCGTCAGTGGTAGCACAAGATGTGGCCGATAGTATTGCAATCCGAAACTTTTGATTTGACGGTAAACTGTTTTAAGAGTTACAGGACAATTTTCATTACCTAACCATTGATCGGCGATTGATCTGGTAGTGGAAAATTGATATTGTTTGAAGTCAAAGATGGCGGTCGTGCATCTCATTTGTTTGCCTCCGTCCTCCAGTTTATTGTCTACAACGTTTCTGACCTTTCTTAGTCTATGCTTAAAACAGCGCATAATAGTGGATTGGTTTTGGTTAAGGCAATTTGCGATTTTTTTGTACGAAACATCATCTTTACGTAAGCCAACAATTCGACTTCTGTCGAATTCGTTGAATTGGTGGTATTTTCACACTGTCACAGTCTAGGCATAAACACACTCTCAAAACACGTTAAACAGAAGAACCATAAAAGAAAAACAATATTAAACTTAACCAAGACTCGCACAAATAATGAAGTAGTAGAAGCATTAGTCATTATCACTTGATCCATTTGAATAAAATTGTAATCTCTTACTAGTCTTAGTAGCTAAAGATTTTCCACCTCTTTTTGGTGTTGCAATTTTAATGTCACAGTGTCTATTAGAAACCTTATTACATACAAAAATAATATCTATTAATAATTTTCAAGCTCCGACGTTCTAGTGTTTTTACACACAATGTCGCTTCTGGATTGCCACAAAATTTTGTTTATTGGGACATCTTTGATTTGAAAATGTTTTATCATAACTTGATGTGTCAAATTGCAATTGTCCTTTGCTTGGCCGTACGTGAAATTCATTTTTGTCTAGTAAAGTTTAGTAAAATCTTTATTTATGTATCTATTTATATATGTTTGCTAATAACAAAAAGGTAATATCTAATTGGACTAGGATAAACAATTGAAATACCAACCATTTTATTTGTTTGTATTACATTTCAAAATCATGTGTAAGTTTTTAAGAAACTAACTATTATTTTATACATCATGTTGGTAAAATTTGACCAAGCAATTTAAATACACTCTGTATATAATCAAATTGCTTTTAAAACGCCAAGTTCTAGTCGAATACTATCAAAACGATGTGCAAGAAATTGTTAAAAAAACTATTAATAATGAGCATATATCCAAAAACTTTCTCGTTTCAAATGATAATTCTACGTATTAAAATATCTGATATTTATAAGCTTACGAAAATCAGACTTTGGTAATTTCAAATTTTCTTTATAAATTTTACACGATGCGATAATATATTTTATCTTTGATTTATCGTTAATAACAATTTTTTTGACGGAGTTTAAAATAAGAACATGTCAGGTACTAAAGTTTATTTTTTTCATTAATTCTTATAAAAAATTTTAAGTGGGTTTGTATTGTATTATTTTATTTGATTTTTTTTTAATTTAAAACTTTTTCAGTTTATTTTTGTTTATTGTTTATTTTTTATTTTAATAAATGCTACATGTTTCGACTTATGGTCATCCTCAGGCGTAAACTATAAAATTAAAATTATAAAATCGAATCTTATGTTAAACATGAACTTATTACATTAAAATTAAAAAATCAAACTTCAAATATTATATATTAAACTTAAAAAAATAACTATAGAAATTTGAAAAATAATGTAAATTAAAATAAAATCAAAAAAATATAAAAATTTACTTATCATCATTTGTTAATCAAATTAAATATTTGAAGTTCGACAAATTTGAAAAATACAAAATTAGCCTACTATAGAAATTGCTAGGTTACAATAAAATAATATAATAATGGAAACAATTAAACAAAAACTAATTTATAAAAAGTAAATTAGTATTAAAGTTAACAACTTCTTTAAGAGATAAATCAAGATTTAAATTGTAATTTTTAATTATTTCTTTTATTTTAAAAAAAAATAGTTTCAAACCTTTATTACAAATATGTAAAATTTCAAAATCTTTTTTAGAATTATATACGCCTGCGGATGACCATAAGACGATACATGTAGCGTTTATTAAAATAAAAAATAAACTTAATGGGAAGTTTTTGAGATTTAAAAAAAATAAAGTAAAATAATGACAGGTACTGTATTAGTCTGTGGCTTTTGAAGGTTTTAATAATCATATTCGTTTGCAGTATTTCAGGTTCAATTTCACATTTACTTTTGATAAATTGTCTGGTTTAAAACCAACGTATTAAGTAATATATTTGCTGATTCCAACTTATCTGTATAATAACTTTGTAATTTATTTATTAAATATATACTTATATTGATTCAAAATGATGTTGTAAGCAACGTACAATACTTGAGTGTAGCATCTAAATAACAAATCCAAAGAACATGTAAAACGTGGCAATATATAATTATAAAAATTATTTTTCCGATTCATCAATTAAATTTGTGTTATTGGTTATTAACAATAATTTTTAATGACATAATGTTGTTAAAATTGGTCATAATAGCTCAATAGATCTATTTTTGTTTATTTATATGTTTTAGATCACTTTTTTCTCGATATTTTGCACAATATCTATTTAAAACGAAGTTGATTAAAAGTTTATAAAGTTTAGAATAAAATTAAAATTAACAATGCGAAACTAAGTGAGTTTTAAGCTAATGGTTTGGGACCGTTCTTTTGAATGTAATTTAACAATTGCATTTAATCCAATGGGTTAACATAGAACGTAGTCTATTTTTGGGTTCGTTAACTACAACTATAAAATCATTTGCTTAATAAATAATTCTCTAACTGGTTTTAACGATTTTTCTCGATGCAGTTGTAAAATTTGAAGCTGTAAATGTATCCGGCAGTAACAAAATCGTTTACGGGCTTTTATTTTTGAAGTTTTAAGGGTTTTTAAAAGTGTATGAACTGACCTGCCGTTGCTAGGCAGCGGAAAACCATCAAGAGTCCACGAGATTTGCGGCGTGGGGTTTCCAGCCGCACTGCATTTTAGAGAAACTGCCGGTCCTGGCTGTAAGGTTTGTTCTATGAAGCTATAAAGAAGTACCGGTGGGGCATCTGAAACAACAAAAACAAAAGTTTCACATATAATATAATTACTTTTTTTCTATTTGTTGTTGCGTTTTTGCTTTTGAAATTACTTCTGAAAGTTACTTCGGTGCATTATTATCTTGGAACGGAGTCTACGCAAGGAGTTTAATATGGCCTACATTGACACAACGTTGTCTAATTAAAAGAATTTAAACGAATTTTAATTTTGGACCATCTCATAAACAAGCAATTATAAATTTTTCCACAATACTTCGTTTTTGATTTTGTTTAACACATTTTAGTCATAATTAAAGTTTAGCTTATCTTTATTTGCCAAGTATTGTACACAACCCGTTCGCAAAAAGTAATTGAAAATTTTGTAGCTAATCAGAAACGCTTATTATTGAAAATAGTTTGAACAAAAGTTATTAAACGACGCTTCGTTTGCATTACTAGAATGAAAACGTGTAACACAGATGCTGTTAAAAAGTGGAAAAAAGTGGTTATACTTAAAAACCTTTTATACAGTATTTTGATACATAAAATGTTGAGAAAAAATCAAATAAATCAGATTCACGAATCATTTTTTGTATAACGTTTGATAATATTCAAGTAGAGCAACATCAATCCGCCAAGAAGTTTTTTTCTAATTTAAATAACTTTTTGTGATATTGCTTTACAGTAAATTTTGTTTTTATGTAATAAAAAATGTAATACTATCTATATTTGGTTATAAATATACATTTATCCACTTTGTACATTTAATTTTTGGATAGACGCCTGTAAAAAATTTAGTAAATATACTTCTCTCACTTTTAGAATTTTTTGGAAGTACCTACTAGGATCATTTCTTTGTAATCAACCCGACGCGACGCCGTTATATGATAAGTATATAGTTAGCGGCGTCTTTGATCTTTTTATGCAGTATGCACATTGGATAGAATACGTTGCTTTTTTCTTATCGATTCGATTATTCTAAATTTCTTCTTTGTCGTCTGCCAAATTTTTCTTAAATTTTAATTTAGGATATCTCAAATTTACGATTTTAAAATCATTTTTTTTTTACATTACATGTATATTTTTTTATGATTTAAGAAAATTATATTCATGAATTGTTATTTATGAATATTATAAACAATTAGAAATAATTTTTTTAGTATGTGTTATTTAGACTTTCTTTATAAGTTTTGTATGTATAGCAAAAAAGTTATTGAATTTTATTTTGCACAGAATTTAATAAATATTTTTTAAAATTGTTCAAATAGTTTAAACATTTTAGTGCCATTGTTTTATTGAAAGGATAAATTTTGTTGTTGTTAAAACGTCTGATGAATACTGGTTTGATAGGTACAACTTTTATGATTAAAATACATATGTATCGTGCTGCACAAAGTATTAAATTTTACTACGTTTATGTTATAAATAAAGTCGAAATTATATGAAAAAAAATAATCAATATGACATTAAATGTGCAACTGTTTATGCTAACATATAGAACATTTATTTTCTAATACATTTTTAACTATATTACGAATTTAAATCATAAATTAGAATTGAATAACCATTTATATAAATACCTGAATTAATAGTTGTTATATGTTAAATTTTGCAATTCACTATTTATTTGTCGACATCTTATTATATAAAGAAAAACTACGTTACACAATCCAAGACGTTAAAGGTATAAAGGTTTTCGTAAAAGTCTTCCATAAAAGCGTTCTCGAAGAATTTGGAACTTTCGAGGCGATTGTCCAAAGAGATCGAATAGTAAGTCTAGTCAACAGTATGAAGTTAAGAATTATGTGTCGGTATAAATAAATGAAGTGTTATGAGAAGCACGTGTGGGTATAAATCAGTGGTTTCTAAAGTGGCCCCTACGGACCCAAGGGTCCCTGAGATCATTCAAGGAGTCCGTAAAAAATTAAAATTGATTTGATAGTCTTTCAACAGTCCGCGTAAAGTTTAATACAAAATTTAAAAAAATTGTGACACATTTTTATTAATAAATAATATTGAATAAATTATTAGCAGTTTTTACGTCCTAAGTATAGGTTTATACAGAAACGCAACAGCGCCGATACCTGCTAGTCTATAATATGAACTATAAAAGAATCGTACATCTAATCAACAATTTAGTTCTGTGTTATGAGTCATGTGAAGTGAGTACAACAAATTTTTCTAGTCTTGGACAAAAAAGTTTTTGTATTGTTACGCAGATAGCGGACTTTTCTTACGTAAGTGTATTTGAATAAAATTGATCTGTTTTTAATTTAAATTCATTTAAGCAAAGTTATACTCGTGATTAAGTTGATTAAAAAAATTACATATCACAGTTACCAGTACAGTAATCACTTAAGATTCATTAATGTTTTCTTTTTAAGGAGAAGGGATTGTAAGTTTTTCTAACACAGATGTGTTTCTAAAGAATATACTATTAATGATTCTGTAAAAGAAGTTTGGAATTACTGTATATTACTGTATTATACTCTGTTGTTAATTAATTTTTGAATTTATTTTTTTTTAAGAATTAATTTGTAGACAATAAGTATTTAGGCAATATGTAACATTTACTTGAAATTTTATTCTTATATCTCAAATAATTAATTCAACAGAGCTTTACATTGCAGCATTCCACTTAAAAAAAATGTTATAATGAACGGTTTGCTGCAAATAAAATTTCCTATATCTTTTTGGGTCCCTTTTTTGCAGATAACAGTATGACAGTCAAAGAAAAAATGCAGACGATATAGTGTTGAATGAGTATATGAAATATGGCTTTATTTTGTCATCAGAAAATAGTACTTTACCTATGTGTCTTTTATGTAAGAAAACCATGTCAAACGATTTAATGGACTGCGCGTTTCTTAAGGTGGAAACCTTATTTTACCAGCTGTAATTGATTGATTTCGATATTATAAAAAGAATTCTACTTAGTAATAATACTGTGGGAAAGATCGACGAAATTATACAGTTTAACGAGTCAACATCACCAGGAAATGAAGTTTTACTTTTAGCTTACGTGAGATTTGTAAAAAAAAGAAAAAATTTCGCAAGAATTGTTATTTGCTAAATGTTTGGATACTGATACAAAAGGTGAAACGTTATTTACTGAGTTAAACAGATTTTTTGATGCAAAAGCTATACTCTTGACTACTATCATCACCGTTGCTACTGATGGTGCTTCGGCAATAGTGAGACGACACCGAGGTTTTCTGGCATACTTAAAACAAGTTACATCAATTGTATTATTGGTACATTGTGTTATTCATCCACATCACTTAGTCGCAAAAAAACTTAGTGAACGTTTGCATGAATCACTACAATATGTCATTAGAGCAATTAGTAAAATCAAAAGGAATGCCTTAACCTTTTATAGGGCAAGACTCTGGGGTACCAAAATTAAAGATTGTATTATCCATTGTAAATCTCAAAAAAAATTACTACGTTTTTTAACACTTGTCTAGTAATTTTGCCTTACCAGTGATATAAATGAAAAAAAAAAGTTTTGCCTTCATTTTTTTTTGAAAATTGGTGTATTTTTACTATAAACCCCTCAAAACATGGTGTTCAAAATTAATTCTTTCGAAAATATATTTACCACATTGGCTACTTTGGTTACCATTTTCTAGGTTTTAGCGCAATAGACACCGGGAAGTTTAAAATATGGTAAGTATATTTACCAGATAACGTTTGTAGAATTAACTAATTCAGTAAGCTTTAATATCTGCTTAATACCAGTTGCCAGTGACTCGTAACAGCAAGTAAAGTAAGTCCACCGTTTTACTTGCAACGTATAAAAAGTTAAATGAGAATATTGTTTGGAAAATGATGACTATAGTCGTTTACTACTCAACATAGAAGTAGTTATTTAGAAGTGCATGTTTGGATCGCTTCTATTCACTGTTTTTCAGTGTTCGAATTCTTAGAGAGTAAGGGCATAGATTTGCGGCACAATTTAGTTATCTTAAAAAATGACAATGCTTATATGACTAATTTGTTTCAGATTTAACGAAACTAATTTAAAAATACAAGGTGACAAATAAAATTTATCAAAGTTAGAAGTGTAATACCTGCGTTTGCTGCAAAACTTTTGCTGTGGAAACAAAACTTGGGAAGAGAAGAATGTGCTCAGTTTTGAAATCTTTCAAAATTGCAAAATACAGATGAAGATTTGCTTGTTTATTGTCAACACTTAACGGCGCTTCATTCGAACCTTAATCAAAAATTTGAAAACATGCTTTACTTGAATAATCTTGACAGGGGTCCGTGGGTAAACTTTGAATATGGAAAAGAATCCGTGGACTAAAAGAGTTTGGAAATCACTGGTTTAAAAAAATACGTCGTGTAAAAGAGACATGATGTTAAAATAAGCAAGTAACTAATTATGTTACTCGCGGACCTTACACTGCTACAGTGATAAATAAATTATCGCTGTGTTGCTTCTATTTGTTTTAGTTAGGTTTATAATAAGCAATAGTCGTTGAGTGATAAGTTGATGAGCATGTACGAGAGTTCATAAAAGGCTATGTTTGGAGATGAAGGGAAGCGCAACAAGACCTGTTTTAAACACCAAGGGATAACGCCATTGCAGATTGCGTGAGTAAACAACAGCCGCCAGTCGGCGTATTCTTAAAAATACGTAATGACCGACGCTCTATTTTTTATCTAGTCACCAAGAAATACTTACGTGCAAAGCCGTCATATGAAAATTTGTGGCAAGTATTATGGAATCTCAAAGAGAAATAGAAATTCACAACATTAAACAATTAGCAGTGTTCTTGCTTAAAACAACTGAATTAGAGAACAGTTCGAAATATGTTAGGTCGTTTTCCCTAAAACAGATGTTTAAATGTTGGCTCGCAGTTATCTTCAAGTAGAACATCGACTCAGGAAAAGTCTATTACTTCTATTTTTATTTTTAAGGAAGTTGCCAAAATGGAGAAAGCTGCCGCTATCGCCACAACACAGTCTACCAGTGCCGCATCCAACTTCTTGTTATGGGACAAAATAGTTTTAAGAAGGCGGCAGTGAAGCATTCCCAAAGTATTTGGTACTTTTGAGACAACTTTTGAAAGAGGTGGAATGTTCTAGATACAGATATAAATATAAAAGGTATCCAAAGGAAGATGGAGTTAGTCTAGTCAGAAGTCTGAAATGTTAAAAATACTGTGTCGGTCTAAATAAATAGACTGTTATAAAAAGCACGTTTGGGTTTAAATAAATACAACGTTGTGTAAAAGAAAACGTGTTGTTAAAATAAACAAGTGACTAATTATCTTATCCGTGTATGATATACTGTTACAATTAATCTAAGTGTTGCTTCTATTAAACTGTTAGTTTGTTTATTCTACTTAGTAAAATTCTTAATTCTCTTCTATATCTGTTGCACAAAATTTCTTTATTCTTCACTTAGGAAAGCCAAGAAAAACCACTTTATACTATTATTAAGGCTACATTTCGTGCTACACACGCAAGTTAAAGACACTTTTGTTTTTTGTTCTTTAAATAACATTAGTAGTGGTGAAAGATTTACATCTCCTGTTAGACCAAATGTACGAATATCGTATACTAGTATATATGTACTAGTACCGCACCTTCTAGACGGAGGTTAGCTATCGTTAATGCGTATGCTTCTTCTAATCAAACTGGTCCGCAATTATGTTGCAATTGTAAGAAATTCAATTGCTTCTTGCAAAAAACTTAAAAAAGGTCGTTTTGTTATAGTTGTGGAAAACCTATTGTTATCGTAAGAACTTGTTATAACTGTTTGGAAAACCAGTAAAGGACGTACTAAGAAGCCGTTTACTGACATCAGAAGTTAAAGTTAAATCGGCTGTCTATTTTAATAATCGTCGTTCTACGAAAAATAACGGTTTTGCTAAGAATAAAATTTTATTGGATTATGCTTTTGAGTATCCTGATTCTAATGAAAGACTGTTATATGTTAAAGCTTTTGGTTTTAAGATTTTAAGTTTATTTAATAGTGGCGCTTCTCGCACTATTGTTGGTTCTAAAGGTTGAAAAATTTTTAATCAATTGGGGACTGAAGTTAAATAAAGGTAGCATTGTTAACTGTAGATAGCTATAACGATGGTAAATACGTTGAGTTAGTTTAACATCCGCGAAATTCAAAATAAGCTTTGAAAAATTCGTCGGGATAAAACCACAACGTAAAAGGACATTGGGGGTGAGCAATGTCAATGTCAATGCAATTACGTTGTGGTTTTATCCCGACGAATTTTTCAAAGCTTATTTTGAATTTTGCGGGTGTTAAACTAACTCAATGTATTTACCATCGTTATAGCTATCTACAGTTAATTTTAATCACATAGTAAATTTATACTATGAGATGGCTCTGCCATCAAACACTTTTGAATGTTTGAATTGTTGTTTTAAAGTTTCAGTTGTTCCTGACGTTCAGCATATGTCGATTCTGTCTTTTTTTCGAGTTTTCTAAACAGTCACGGAGTTTTGAGAAGAATCCACGCCCATCTTTACTGAGCACCGCAAATATCTCGATTATGTTACTTTAATACAGCTTTTGCATGTAACAACAGATGAATTAGTGATTGTAATAACATAAAAGATTTAATTAATTTGCTTGGTCTTTAATATGATCCCTCTAGTGATGTGTAGTTTCTGAACGAAATAGTTCCATTGTACTGGACTTTTCAGTGAACTAAATGTACTAGTTTTCTATTAGAAAGTGAACTAGTACTTTAATACATTTGTTCTTTGCAAATCTTGTATTAGTCATCACATAATTTTGATAACGTCAAAACTTTTCTCTTCAAAACTACATTGGCTACAAGGTTTTTGCCCACACTATTTATCTTAATTATTATTACTTTTATTTGTATTGGTTACTTTGATGACGATGATTGTTTTCAATCTAAATGTGTTTGTACTTTGCGTAATCGATGCTATTAAGTAAGTGTTCATATAATTGTTTTATAATCGCTAGCAGTACTAAATAATATTCTTTGACAAGTGCCTACGAAAGGGATTAGATAATCCGTTCGATTAAAACTTTTTAACTAGACTTGTTAAATAAGATTACAATTTTTAATAAAATTGTGAATTTGAAATAGCGTTTTCTTTTTTAAATTAAGTGCCAGCATACCGATGTATCGCGCGTTGGTTCTCTAATTGAAATAAGGAACAAAATACCATAGCTAAATGCAAATCTGCACCACAAACTTTGTTTTATGCATACCTTTCGTTGCGTTGCCTTAAATGTCCTAATTAAGTAATACATTGTACTAGTTCAGTTTGTAGAACGAAACCTGGTGAACTTGTAAAAAGAACTAGAATTCCCATCCTTCTGATTAGAGTTTTTTGTAAATCTTTCTTTAAGAGATATTAAAGCCAGTTTATTGCATAATTGGGAAATAAAGGACTGGTTTTCCAGAATTGGTCCTAAACCAAAAAAAAGTTAAATATAGATTGGGATTTTACATCCTTCATTACCTAAACAGTCATTTCAGGTTTGTCTTATTAATTTATATGTATTTTTTTGTAATAAGAAATTTTACCAGTACTAAAGAACGTGACATAATACATAAAATGTGTACACAGATATGGATTCAAGGCATTTTGATTAGTTTCTCTTGTACAAAAGTTTTGAAATGTATATTAATGTAGTTAACTAACTTAGTTAAGAAGCATTTACAACGTTTGATCCATCTTATAATATAAGTTACTATGTATAAAAGATATAAAAACTAACTGTAAATAAGCTATAACAGCGCTAGACGTTGTAAGTTGTAAAAATAGTGCGGGATGTACCCCTAATGTTTTTTACGTTGTGGTTTTATCCCGCAGTTTTATTCAAAACTATATTGAAATACGCGGGTGTAAAATCAAATTATAACGTTTACCGCCGTTATAGCTTATTTACAATTATCTTTTATGCATAGTAACTTATACTATGAAATGGCTCTGCCATTAAACGTTGTTAATGGTTACCCTATTCATGCTTGAATATAAAAAGCTATATGGTTGTCGATGCAATTGTGGGAATTACATTAAAGTGTTTTCCTACTGCTGATGATCTCCAAATAGACGAAACGACCGTCTAGTAGTTCACTCTGATAGCATTTGCACAGTTTCATTGGCACTGCTTTACTCCCAATGTTTTTTACGTTGTGGTTTTATTCCACAGTTTTATTGAAAACTAGTTTAAAATACGCGAGTGTAAAATCAACTTACAACGTTTACCGCCGTTACAGCTTTACAGTTATCTTTTATACATAGTAACTTGTATTATGAGATGTCACTGTCATCAAACGTTGTTAATCGTTACCTCATTCATTCTTGAATATAAAGCTATGGGGTTGTCGATGTAGTTGTGGAAATTACATTAGAGTATTTTTGTACTGTTGATGAGCCCCAAAACAGCAAAACGGCCGTCCAGTAGATCACTCTCAGGGGCGGATGGGCCATAAGACGAACCGGGAAATTTCCCGGTGGGCCGGCTGTTCAGAGGCTCGCAGGGCCGGTGGCTGAAAGTACGTCTAAGTGATCTCCCAACCTACAGGTCGTCCATCGTAAACGTAGAAATATCGCGCAGGTGAAGTTGCAGTTCATAGAATTTGAATGCGTGTATGACAAAGATAAAACGATGTTTAACCGCGTCCCCACTCTTTAAGCATTGCATAAACCAACAAAGCAAAATCAAGCTTTCAATCTGCAATTAATATTACTGGTAGTCACTATGATAGTTATTTTAAAAAGCCAGATTTGTACAATATTCATAATTTTTTTTCGTTTCATCCGAGACAACCAGCTTTAATTGAGTTATTTAATCGCGAAAAAGCCTTCAAACTGAAAAATGAAACAGTAAGGAACTGGCTAACATACAATGAAAAAACTTTTAAGTTGTTTTTTACTGTATGTCTGGTATACGCAAAGCACGAAAATCGATTTGTTCTTGGTATGAATAAATTTTCCCACACTTATCAACGAATTCAGGAGCATGAAGTAAGCAGTGAACATGAACATTCCGTTAGAGCATATTTTATGTGCAAGAATCAAAAAGACATTTCCAATCTACATTTAATATCAGACAGCAGCAAATAAAGAAAAAACAACGATTGTTAGTAGTGATTATAGACATTATAAAACTTATTGGAAAACGTGGATTAAGTTATAGAGGAAAGAAATATGAAGCTGCATATACTTTAGCTGATCCCACATTGGACCACGGTAACTT
Source organism: Aquatica leii (assembly GCA_035610365.1). Taxonomy (NCBI): domain Eukaryota; kingdom Metazoa; phylum Arthropoda; class Insecta; order Coleoptera; family Lampyridae; genus Aquatica; species Aquatica leii. The sequence continues at coordinate 71,629,922 of CM069435.1, forward strand.
TTTGGAATTAATATTGTTAGTAAGTAAATATGATGTACACCTAAAAGAACATTTACATGAGGTCATCGAAAAAAGCAAAAAAATCCATGAAAAATGACAACGTAGATCTGGATCATTCGTAAGTTTATTATCTAAAACAACTGTAAATTCAATATTGCAAATCATAAGACAATTGATCAAAACATCCATTCTAGAAGAAATCCAAAAAGCAGAAATATTTTCTGTGCAATTGGACACTACACAGGATATTTCAGTTCAAGATCAATGCTCAATTGTAATAAAGGTATGTTTTGGGCTGTGAAATCTATGACTGGTTTCCGTTGTACAGACTCTACCGGGAAAGGTATGTTTAACCTCATTCAAAAAGAATTTTTATCTTTAAATATTCAACTAAAAAATTGCGTCTCTAATGCCACTGATGGTGCAGCTAATATGCAAGGGGTTTACAATGGTTTCTCTAAATGGATGTCTGAAAATACACCTAGTCAATTACATGTGTGGTGTTACAGCCATATCTTGAACCTAGTTGTGTCTGACACCGTCAAAATAACAATAAATGCAGCGTCTTTATTTACCTTATTAAATTTCATTGCAATTTTCTTCAAAGAATCCTACCAAAGTACGAATATTTGGAAAAGCACATCCTTAGAGGCAAAAAAAGGAAATTACAAGTAATTGGAGAAACTCGTTGGTGGGCAAAAGAAGCAGCTTTGAAAAAAATATTTGGAAATTACAATAATCACGCTAATGCTCTTTACATCGATGTATTATTAGCATTACACGATATAAAATTGTCTGAAAACATACCACCAGATGTCCGTGTGAAGGCCTCTACCATGCTATAACATAATTGATAGATTATGAAATGCTACTAACGGCTCAAATTTTTACAAAATTATTTTCAATTATTGGTCCTGTCTCGAAATATTTGCAAACTAGCGGATTAGACTTACTAAGATGCCACGAAATGATTATGAATTGTACATCACAATTAAAAGCCGTAAGTCGCGACATGATTGATATTGAAACATCTACGCAAACGTTTATTGCATGGGCTCAAGATGAAATTGACAGCCGTGAAGAAATTGACATACCAATTTTCTTTCCCGAAAAGAGAATAAGAAAACGAAACAAAATGGCTGGAGAATTGGCGGAAGATGATCCCATAAAAGATAGTCGAAAAAAACTATGAAGTTGAAACTCATAATAATTTTAAATTCTATAGAATGTAGATTTAAGAATAATGGTGAGCTTTATAAGGATATTGCCTTATTGTCTCCAACAAATTTTGATGAAGTTAAACAAGGAGTACCATCAAATAGCTTTGAAAAATTGTGTGAACTGCTAGAAAACTATTACCCAAATATTACAAAAGAAAATCTACAAGAAGAATTGGTTAGTTTCGGTAAAAGTTGGGATAAATTTAAAGTTTCGGCAACAACAAATGCGGAGAGTAATCAACAATTTGAGAGTAATGTTACAGTTATAGATACAGATGAAACTGATGAAGCAGACAACGATGATTTTGAAAGAGATGGTGATTTTGATGTTAATAATAAAAAAATGTAAATCTTGTCTTAAATGTGCAATTTGCTGTTATTCTGTCCTTTAAAAGTACAATATTGTTACGTATTTATTTATTAAAAACTAATTTATTTAAACGACTAAAACGATGTTTTACTTTTATACTAGAAATATATGTACACTTTTAAATTAACGGAATTAATTAAATCTAATAATATTTAATAAAAACACTTCACACTTGTTTACACTAAAAATCACGTACACGATTATTCTCGGTATATTTATGTACACACGCGTGCTAACGATTTATTTATCTCAACTTGAATAATCTTCTTAATACTGCTGCATTCGCGTTACGGCAATAACTGACCTACGATTTCTCTCTTCGGTATTTATACACATCTGCAAATCCTTCTCGAGTGTTCCCTATTTTTCGGTATATCTTCTAGAAGATGGATAACAACTTCTAGAAGGCTCTTGAATTTGCAAATAACTTCTCGAACGTTTCAATATGTACAGTGAGGCATATTCTGCACTATAGGAAATGCTTACAAATATTTATTAACATTATCAATAAATCAAGTTCAATGTGAAAGAAGTTTTTCCAAATTGAAATACATAAAAAATAGATTGCGGAATTCAATGTCGAATAATAATTTGGATGATTTTATGTTAATGGCTTGCGAAAATGATATTTTATATAATATTGACTCTGATAACATTATAGACATGCTTATGCAGCAAAGTAAATTATTAAATAGATTGTTAAAAGACTAAAGTTTTTATACAATATTTTTTTCTTAAATTTTTGTGTTTAAAGTATTTTTATGAAGTTATAAGTTTTCTAATCGTGTATAACAAACCTAATTTCCACACTTGGAATAAAAAGACTTTGATTTACTTTTATTTTTTTTGTATGTTTCTATATAATTATATGTACTTGACTGTATTTTTAACTAAAATGATCTTTTGTAGATAGTAAATGTAGATTCAAAAATCTGTAATACACCTATGCGCTATTAAATTTTAAAGGAAAAATGACACCCTGTAAATGTATATTTTAACCATATCCGGAAATTAAAAAATGGCCGACAAATAGTATTTCCCGGGCCGTTAAGATGTTGCCCATCCGCCCCTGATCACTCTGGTGACATTTGTACGATTGATTTGCATTGCTTTACTCCTAATGTCTTTTACGTTATGGTTTTATCTAGCAGTTTTATTCAAAACTATTTTGAAATAAGCGGGTGTAAAATCAACTTACATTTACCGCCGTTATAGCTTGTTTCCATTTAAGATATCATGCTGATGATTGCATAGCTATCGAAACGCTTACGAGCGTCATAAAGCTATTGTGATATTTGGTGTAGTGATTTTTATGTATTTTCATATTCATTTTATAGAAAAGTTGTTACAATATTCACATGGTGTTGATTCGAATGAACCTGGAAGTTATTGATATTGTATTAAATAAAAAATAAAAAATGTCATATAAAATAAATCCCTTTTTTAACGCATAATTATAAAAAAGTGACAATTTTTATAACCATTCTTTCTAAAACAAAAAAGCATTTAAAATAAACCATTGTAATAATAATCGGTGTTACTCACACCCACACATTAAGTTTAAAATTTGCGCTATTTGACAACTGAAGTAAATATGGAAGGATTCCAATATAAGTACCCACTAACAAAATCGAAAGATTAAATTACTTAAATAAATTTGGAAGTTGAATGAATTAACACAAACTTAAACAGTAATATTCCAAAGGAATAATGAAACATAATTTCGATTTATTCTAATTATTAATTAACTAAATAGCTGTATTTCGAATCCGTGTTTTTAAACAGCATTTAGAATTAACTAATTAGCAGTTTTTAAAATTAATAAAAAAAAAATACTGTAATAATTATTTTCTGAAAATGTTTTAATGTTTTGCAATCTATAATTGTTTGGTGGATTTTTATTCTGAGTAAAATGTATGTTTAAAGACGTTGCTTTTAGTTTTAAGCGTTGGTTAAATGTTTTCTGAAGTTGTAGTCACTACATGCACAAATTATTAAACTTGCTGCGTCGTTCGTTTTTCGGTCACAGATAAGATGTTTGGATTTCAAAAGATCCATATCCACTAAATGCCACAATAGCATTTATTATAGTTTATTAACGTTCGAAAAATTATTCGCAAATTTGAGACCCCTCTCGACGCGGCCGACGACCAACATGGGAAGAAGTGAGTGCTTTGGGCAAAAACATCAAAGCGTACTGGGCGCAGTGGAACTGCTTGATAGTAGAAGACGGTCTTCTTAAGCGATCCCTAGAAAGTGTTGAGGCACGGGAAACAGACTACAGTTGGTAGTGCCGAAGAGCAGGGTGACAGAAGTGTTGAAGCATCTCCACGATGGGATATCCGGAGGACACTTTGGCATTAAGCAGACATTGGGTAAAGTACGAGAACAATTCTACTAAATGAACAGCAAAGAGGACGTTATGAAATGGTGCCGTAATTCATGGTCTGCGCATCAGGAAATGGTCCAGCGAGAAAGCGCAAAGCACCCATGAAACAATACAACGTAGGAAGCCCTTTGGAAAGAGTAGCGATTGACATCGCAGGGCCGTTCCCAGAATCCGATTCGGGAAATAAATACATCCTGGTGCCGATGGATTAGTTTACGAAATGGACGGAGGCTTACGCTATACTCAATCAGGAAGCAGCTACAGTCGCAGACGTATTAGTAAAAGAGTTTTTCTGCCGGTTTGGAGTTCAGTTGGAATTACACTCCGATCAAGGTCGCAATGTTGAGTCTGGGCTGTTTCAAGAAGTTTGGCGACTGTTGGGAATTAAGAAAACTAGGACAACTCTTCTCCATCCTCAATCTGATGGCATGGTTGGACGGATGAATCGAACAATGGGCAAGTACTTAGCCAAGGTAGTGTCCGAACACCAAAGAGACTGGGATCAGTACTTGCATCTTTTCCTAATGGCATACCGATCATCGGTTCACGAAAGCACAGGCCAAACACCATCCTGTGTCATGTTCGGTCGTGAAATACGATTGCCATGCGACCTTCAATTTGGACGAAAACCGGAAGAAAAAGTTGCTGGAGAAGATTACGTCAGCAAGCTGACCAAGAGGCTAGACAAAACAAAATACATGAAGATGTCCGTAAAAACACACAAATTGCCAGCTACAAGATGAAGACTAGATATGACGTCAAAGCACAAAATGGTGGGTTTCAACCTGGCGATATGGTTTGGTTGTATAATCCTTAAAGGAGACGTGGTTTGTCGCCGAAGTTGCAAAGGCAATGGGATGGCAGTCATGCAGCGTATTAATGACGTCATATATCGCATCCGAAAACCGACCAAAAGCAAGCCAAAAGTGTAATAACATTAGAATATCTTCCGGATTTGGACCGTGTCATTGTTGTCCACGGGCAAACCCGGAAGATATTCTAATGTTATTATAGATTCCGGCCGTGGAAGCCTTCGCTAAGCCAAAAGTGGTCCGCGTCGATCGTCTAGCGCCGTTTGCTGGCGATAACCACAATACGCAAGTTCAGGTCCGAACCAGAGTAATAAGTAGCAGCACCAGGAATCCAATCGAAGAAATGGAGTTTGAACAGTTTATGAACTTATACGGAGGTTCTGGAAAAGCAAAGTACGGAGTTACCACCGAGAAACAAGACCTGTTCCAGACACAAAAAGATTACGCCATCGCACATTACGTGAGCGAGGATGTCCAGAGGGGTTGCAGTCGTGTTTAAAAAGAAGTTTGGACAGCTAGATGAATTACGAAGACAGCAACCAGCAGTCGGAAAAGTTTTAGGACTACGTGGTGACGGACGCTTCGTTTTCTATCTGGTCACCAAGAAATACTCATGTATCAAGCCGTTATACAAAGATTTGTGGCGAACTTTATGGAGCCTCAAGAGAGAAATGGAGTTCCATCATGTTAAGAAATTGGCAGTACCCAAGCTTAGTTGTGGCTTAAATCAATTGAATTGGAGGACAGTTCAAAACATGTTGGAGGTCGTCTTCCGAGGAACAGGCGTTCAAGTGTTGGTATGTAGTTACCAACCAAGAAGAATATCAGGCCAGGAAAAGTCCATTGACTGTTACTTTTATGGTCAAGAGAGTTGCCGAAATGGAAAAAGCTGCTGCTATCGCCACGATTCTTTTAACCGGTGTCGCTCCAGTCTCTTGTTCTGGGACAGAACAGTCCTAAGAAGGGGGCAGTGAAAAGTTCGAGAAGTTATTCGCAAATTCGAGATCCTTTTCGAGGTTGTTATCCATCTTCTAGAACGTATATCGAAAGATATGGAACACTCGAGAATGATTTTCAAAATGTGTATATATACCGACAAAACAAATCGTAGGTCAGTTATTGCCGTAATGTAAACACAGCAGTGTTAAGAAGATTATTCAAGTCTAAATGAATAAGTCGTTAGCGCGTGTGTCTAGATAAATATACCGAGAATAATCTTGTACGTGACTTTAGTGTAAACAAGTGTGTGAAGCTATCCGCGGACTTGATCTTATTTTACTGTAAGTGATATAAATTAGTTGTAAGTGTTTTTACTAAATATTATTAGATTTAATTAGTTCGGTTAATTTAAAAGTGTACATATTTCTAGTATAAGTAAAAATATTTTTAGTCGTTTAAATAAATTAGTTTTAATAATAAAATTCGCTACAATGGAAAAAAATATTAGGAAAATTGTATTTCAAACATTCTTTGCAGACTTGCACCGCATGTCTTTTGCAACAATATGTTTGACAGAGTTTCTAAAAAGCATCTGCGAGTTCTAGTATCTTGTTTTCTCCACATATTATGCATTTGGGTAAAAAATAATTTATGATACCAAGGTCGTATTAGCTGTAATCTTAAACTGCAAAGTCATTTTCGGAACACCATTAATTTGCAATAATTTTGGTAGAATAGACATTTTTTTCTCAAAATACTAATTATTGTAACATTTTTTTTCAGCAACATTTTTTCAAGTTAGTGTGATGTAAAAAAATGATTGCAGGTGAAATTATGTACCTTTAAACCTTGAGACAAATCAAATAAAATTCTTATGCTCTGATTTACTTCTTTGGCTTTTCAGGAAGTTTGCCAAGATAAGGTTGAATTTTCCATACATATGCTGTCTTATTATCAAACAAAACTTAAAATCCAAATCCATATCTCGCCGGTTTTTTGCCATATATTGCTGAAAAAGACATCTCTTCCCGAGTTCAAACAATTGTTTAACAACTATAACACTTTCATAGGGATTAAACAATTTTGGAAACATTTTTTCTCATTTGGTTCAAAGTTCTCTGATTGCCGCAAATTTATCAGGAACTCTTCTTTCGGTTCTGGTTTTAAAAACTTTGAAGGACATTGTCGCACACATATATTTTATACCTCATAAACTTTCAGTTTATGCATTATGAGACTTGAAACAGTAAACCAAAGTAACCATACAAATCTGGAATAAAAAATGTTTTTTGGTTAATATTTTCTATAATAAGGCAAAAAAGAAAAAAAACATGTAGAGAAGTCATCATTTACTCAAGAAGTAGCGTTTCTTGTAAGTCCGGGAGCGGTAGACAAAATGTTTTGCGCACCAAGTCTTCTTTGTTGCTCTGGAGGCTCAGTGAACCATCCAGTTTTGACGTTTTTTGACTTTATACTTTGTGACTGTATAGCGGCATTTGGCTTTGCATAATTTTCAGTCAACTATAAGGTTTCAAATTAGAATCATCAGAACGATTAAGTAATTCTTCCAGTTCTCTGTCAATAAAGTGACTAAAAGAGAAGAGTCGTTGAAAATAAAAGTTCGTAATTGAAACTGGTGGGAGAATGAAACGCGCAAGAATTACATGTTATTCAACACCAGATACAAGGACGATTGAACGAGTTCGTGCTATTTCCACTTTACAGGACAAAACAAAGTCTACGAACCTCAAATCGATTAAACGATCGAACACGACATTAGAGAAAAATTAATTTTGATTGGGGACATCACTATAATCTAAAATATTAATCTAAAGCACTGCTTTTACAGAAAATTCGTCAACTTCTTACTATTTATATATTCACTCAAAACTATAAGAAGTCTCGTGTTGGTTGATTTTACTTTAATTAGTTTTCTTTTCAATGCTGGACGTCTTCCAGATTTGGACCATGTCAATGTTGTAACAGCAGTTGCCAACGTTTTGTTCATTTTTGTAAAGGGCTTCACAAAGGCATCAAAGAAATTAAAGTCAAATAAACAACTGAAATCTAACTAAGAACTTTTAAAAAATTAAGTAATCAACTTGCAAACCCAGGCAGATTCTAAACTACTAAAAAGGTAAGAAAGAAATTGAGAAACTCAAAGAAACAAAGAAAAATCTAACAAACACGACTACTGAGTCAGGTAATTAATTAGTAAACCAAGCCAGATTCTAATCTCCGTAAAAGTTACTTAAAAAGAAGTAGTCAACCGGGAACCAAAGATGTCACGATTAACGTTATTGGGATGTTTAAAGAACTGAGAATTGACAATCACGGAAGCGTATTCAAAATCTATCTACCTACAACGATCGTGTTCTGAAATGAATGAAATGAAACTTTTATGAAGAAGTTCTGTGACTTTATGAATGTAAAGAAAAAATTCCAATTTTGAATTGGATTCAAAAGTAGAAATGCCCTACGTATTTGAACATGTGGATGTAGATAACGATTTATAACAACTTGTTCCGAGTCTATATTCTCAGGTTGGCAAATAGAAATAACAATGTTTCTGAGCAAGACGGTGATGAGACAAAGCATAAGGGCATCTGTTCGTATAAAAGGGTTTGCAATAAACAGAATGGTCTAAAAGTCCGATAGGTGTACGAGTCACAAAAACATCAAAAAATGGGAAAAAACATTTGCATGGTGAATTTTATATCTGAGTGTTGAAATGGAACTAAAAAATACCTGAACCAAACTTAAAGTTTTAATATTCATGGTTCCAATGCAACCATTTTAATGGATTTTATAAAGATGTTATAAGAAGATATAAAGGAGAACCCATTGCGGCGCACAAAGATTGTTTTGTTTAGAACGATAATAGCGTTGCATTTGTCGGCTAGGAGAATGATAATATCTAAGTTTCTGTGATTTTCTTAAGGCTAACTCTTCGGGCTTGTAATGTTGTTTTAAATATATTAAGAATTCTGCCAGTGTGAATACGAATGGAATCTGAGATGTCGAGAGGAAGATTTCTTATAGAAACACATGAGATGTTTTCTTTAAGAATGTGTTTAGAAGCAACACTAAAATTTAAACCCTTGAAAGTCAAATTAAATAAATTGACAACCGTTTTCAAGGAGCTAGTACTAGAAGAAATTTTGTGATTTTTGGATTCTAACAATTGAAACGTTTTGAAATAAACTTTATTAGTAAGCCGTAGAGTGATGTCAGATTACTGGTAAGTAATCTTGTCAAAAAGATTTCAAGCATACCGAGGAAGGGTGTTTCAGGATATGGATAAAAAAGTTGTTTAGAAATTGTGTATAACTTTCTTCGGGTTTGCTTAAGCCCTTCGCGTATCATCGCTAAGCTAACATGTTTTTAGAACTTGATTTTGAAGAATGCAGGAATTGTATTGTGCTCAAGAAAACAAATAAGAGAAGTTAAAGTGCACAAAAGTATGACGAGAAAGTGCTAGAAAATACAAAGGTTTTAAATGGAATATTCTAACTGTAGAGTTTGTTACTTATCCTAACTCTGTAGTGGTTCTTTGTTAAATTGTCGATTGTTCCTTCAAGTTAATCAATCTTTTTCTTACTTATAGAACTTTATCTGAGTGGATAAAACGTTAACAACTTCGGTAACAACATTGACACGGTCTAAACCCGGAAAACGTATTTATGTTAGTATTTGACTAGATTAAAAAAAATAGACTTCTTTAAATTTTACTTTAGTATTTGAACTAAATGGAAAGTATTTTGTATTTTTACTGTTCAAATAATGTAATTAAATTTTTTTAACATTTGCTCTACAATAAGTTACAGATAAAAGTTGTCAATGTTTTATAGTATCTGCTATATCTAAATAAAATTTTGTCGATCACTAAATATGCATTTACTTTACCTTAAAAGAGTTTAATCATATTAAGGTACTGAGATATGTAAGGTTAAGCATTGGTTATTAAATGTACCTACCTGCTTTCTTAAAAGACGTACCGGTTAATGAAAAATTCTATGACTTAATAGTGTTAAGTTAAAACTGCACTTTTAATAAAGAATTCAATTTGTTATATGAAGTTATATGCAGCAGTGTTACTGTTCATAATAATAGCGTTGATCTTACAATTGTATTTACCTTAAATTTGGATTAGAAAAGTTTGATTTCTCCGGTTCATCAATGCTTCTGTCTTAGATAATAACTTCTCGTCGGCGAAAATCGTTCGTAAGCTGAATTAAAATTAGAATTGTTTTTTTTAAAGATTATTGCAGAATAAGTTAACAGACAATTCTATCGATGTAAAAAGTTTACTTCCATTAATGTTAATTTTTTGCTTAAACCACTGGATTATTCTAAATACCCTAAACTTTTAAACACACAAATACATACTACAATTTTGTTTCCCTTACTTTGTTTCTGTAAAGTTCTTTGACAAAATGAGAATAACATCGTTAATGACTTAAAAGTAATAAAAAGAATTATAGAAATAGAAGATAAAATAAATAAAAATAAATAAATAATAACTTCCATGTATAAAATTGGACAGGGTTAAACGAAACTTTTAAAAAATATAAATGCTTTTACTAAAGACGATGCTGTCTTCAAAGTGATTGGTCTATTTTGATGGTTTATATGATTGATCATTTTCTGCTTTTTATCTTCTAATATTTCCAAATTTTAGTACAATCTTGAATCTACAAGGATATTCGACATATTCAACTCTCTAGCACATAAACACGTATGTATATGGTTTAGAAGGATTTAATAAATGACTCTAACAAAACTGTTTTTTTATCACAGAGTAATATAATTATTAAATAAAATAAAATTATAATTGTTATGTTATATAAATAGAATTAATACAAGAAATATGTTCGTACGTGATTAAACGGTAACAAACGTTTACCAGAAATTATAGTTGTTCACTATAAAAGTTTGTGTCGGTGTTAAACATTATTGGTTTTATATAAAGTAAGGACACATACCTCCTAATTGAAGCTCCGCCGACGCTTGAGCAGTATCTCCTTCAGACCTTCTGACGATACACTGATACATTCCTCTATCTTCTCTTCCTACATTATTAACAACTAGGGTTTCACTAGTGCCTCTGCCTGTACTTGGCAATTGTCTTCCATCTTTAAACCACGTAACTAAGTGTGGACCACCTTGTGCCGACACCATACAACGAAATTCAGCACTTCCGCCCATATGGATACTTAATAAAGGCGGTGTCACCTCGACATGCACTGTCGTTGCAACAATCAATCGTAATTCAGCACTAGCTTCGCCACCAGCATTTGAAGCGGTACATCGATATATACCACCATCTTCTGATGTGACGGATTCTATTGCTAGTACTGGACCTAGTTGTCGTACTCTAGGTCCAGGAATAACTAAAGTCGGTTCAATTCCGGTGTGAGAATACCACCTGAAATTATAAAAAAGAATAATTTAACGTTTTAATAACAGCATTTGTATGAAATGTAAGAAATTGCAATGGATGCAGTAGTGACGTGAACTGAACGTTGTCATGGAAACGCGTTTTCATTAGGACTTTAAAATTCAATTTCCTTTCAAGTGTAAAATGGTGATGTATTTTTGCATTTGTACGGTACAGACATGCAGCATTTGAAACTATAAATAAGTAAATACCTGTATTCTGGTGCCGGACAACCCTGTGCTATGCACAATAAAGCCGCCCCCTCATCCTGCGGCACGGTTATTGTACCTGAATGTTCCACTATTACCGGTGCGACAATTCCCCGATGCTCTGGAAATAAAGAATTTTTAATTTGCAGGCTTAACAATAGTGTACGTTTACATTTTTATTAAAACGGTAGTTGCGAAATGGTGTTAATATTTATATGTGTTAAATGAAAACTAATGTTAATGATGCATTGTCGAACCCGAATTAAAACGTTTAAATCAAAATCAATACCGTTAAAAAATATTTAATACATGTCAATTTAAACAGTGCTATCAACTGCAAAAGTTACTAAAAGGACTACATTTAATCTAATTTATTAGCAATACATCAATCTAGAAGTATGTATAAAATCGATATTTAATTAGTTCAACATTTTATCTTACGAGACGGTTGCTTTGATTTTTAAATGCGCTTCTTACAAACTAACATGAATAATTCAATAGGTTTTGTTATATTATGCAGTTTTTATAGCAATCCTTGTAATGTACAGATTATGTAGTTCAAAAGCTAAAATACAAGTTTTAATCTTTATACTTGGCCTCTTCCTCAATTTGAAGCTCCTGTAGTTAGACTAATGTTAAGCTTTAGGACGCAGGTACATTAATCCTCAATTTCGTCGACGGTAAATTCCCTAAGGTAATTTTTCTCAGTTCTGTATTTTTCAATTTTAAATTATAACAGATTACTTCAGCGGTATTAGTATAAAATGAATTTTGCTATAGAATTTCTTTTTTAATTTTGAAATGACTTTTCGTTGTCACACGTTTGATATAATACGTAAAATATTGACTACATTTTTTTCTATTAGTTTTATTATAAACTTTATTTTTAATCACTTATATTTTAAATTACTTAATTTAAAACGTGTTTTAAAATGTTGATTGAGGTGTAATATTATCAACGCATTAAACTTTTGATAACTAAAATTACAATTTTAAAGTTAATTACTGGTTCAAGTTGCTTTTACTTATTGCTCAACAAATGTATATTTACAATTAAAATTAACGTCTACGCCAACGTTTGGAACAAAACGGGAAATTGATGCTGATTCATACACAAACGAAACTTGTTTTGAATCTTATTGGCAATTTAAAGGTAACTTTGGTTTGTTTCCTCAATCCGACATCGTTGACTAAAAGTTACGTTACTATTGAAACTAAGCAAATTTGTTTCCGCAGAGATTTTGTTCAGTTACTGTGTTGTGGTATAAAACTAATTCGATTCGTAAAAAAAACCAGTTTTAGTTTTTTAAAACACATATTAACTACAATAGTTACGATATTTCCATATAGTAACTGTTTTGAAATCCAATAACGCCTTAGTTTAGTATTTTTATAACATTATATAAAGTCTTGTAACCTTCAAAACAAAGAAAATAAACACGTACGTACTAATTTGCTTATTATGGTTGCTTCAAGATATTTTTTAACAACTTTAACGATATAATAACAGCGAATAGAGTATAATAATTTTTAATTAAAAGTTATTATAAATCATTGTAATATTACTACGTTTTTAATTTATGTCCGTAACTAAAACAAAATTTTGTACAGAATTACATTTCAAAGTTTAAACATACTGCAAACACGGTTTTTGTAGCATGAGTAAAATGTGTTTAGAAATTTTATAACGTAATGGACAGAGGCCTACGCCATACTCAATCAAGAGGTAGCAACAGTTGCAGACGTTTTGTTAAAATAATTTAGAAACTAGAATGACGTATTTCCATCATTGGTTGAACGGATAAATCGAACAAAGTACTTAGCCATAATCGTGTTCAAGCTTTACAGCAACTGGGATCAATACTTGCACTTGTTTCTAAAAGCATATCGACCATCTGTTTGCGAAGACACGAACAAAACACTTTTCAATTTGAAGATCGGAGGTCAAAATTTAAAAAAATTGCGAGAAATTGTTGTCAAGAGTACACAACTATGACGAAACATCAGCTTGCGTAATAACAACACCGGAATTATCTAGAATGAAAAATTTTAAAACTAAGATCTTCTTAGGAAACATACGATCTACTGAAGCTGTAGATGCTCATGTGGTTCGAGTGTGGGAAAAACTATGTATAAATAATATGTGTAAAGCATTAGTAAACTTAATGAAAAATAGATTAAAAGACTGTAGACAATAATGGTTTGTTATTATTAATATAAAATTTTTTTATGTATAATATAATAATTATTTAAACTAATTATTAATATATTAATTTTGTGTAAAATTTTCTATAAAATATAAAAGAAATAAAGAGATTTTTGTAACAAAGATGTGTAAGTTAATACTTTATGTATTACAAATTCAATATGATTGTCTTAAAGAACAACGTCTGAATGTTTACATATTTATATATATCTATATACAAATGTTTACTTATTCCATCCTAAACACCTTATAATCAACGAATATAACCGTTGACCAACGGCAACTAATTCTTGCACAGTTGAATGTTTGTTCGCTATATCCACTCCGCACTTAGCTTTATTATAGTCAATTATAATTTCTGGTTTACCTGTCTCAATATCCATAGCATCATCTTTGTGAATTGTACAAAACAGAATAACATGTTTGTTTTTTTTGGTATAGTAGATCTCTTTTTTCAGGTCGTTTCATCGTCATTTCGCTAGGAATTTCCTTGAGGAATTTCTTGAGGTCAACTAGTGATTTATCAGGAGTTTTTTTACTAGAGAAATACCAATGAAGTAATTATCCATAGTAAGGTTTCTTTTTAAACCCCAAATGAAATAACATAGTCTTGGAACAAGAATCATGTTAGATGTACTTAATTTATATGGCGTCTGCGGTTGTTGGCCGATGTATATTTTTAGCTTGTAAGTATAAAACATCTTCGCATCTGCTAAAGAATATATTTTTATAACATAACGATTCCGTTTGCTTGGTATATAAACGTCAACTGTGGCGTATTAGGATAGAAAAAAATATTTTGGTAGCTTTTTATTGAATTCTTTAAAGAACTCTTTACTCGTAGCTAACTTGTGAATCTCTACCTTTCCTCTCTCGTTGTTTTGTCTCATACTTTTAGTACTGAAGAGCTTGCGTAAATTCTGATTGTTTTTCATCACACCAGCAATATATAAAAATTCGAGTAAAACTTTCATTTTGGGAATATCAGTTTCTCTTGCAGTTCTGTAATACCAGTCATAATTTTTAAAACGTATTATTCGGTTAATCAGTCATCCGTACCACAAGATTGACAACACATTGTATAAAAACAACGAGGAAAACGACGCGCAAGAAGAAATGTTTCAAGTGTTGATTTGAATCGAGCGGCGTTGCTATACGATTGCATAATTGATTACAGCTCGCATCCTTCTGTTCGAATTGATTGAATGAATGTGGTTTGCAAGCATTGTGGTGCATTGAAGTTTGCTGGGAAAACGTCTTGATTATGCTGCTTTAATGGCAAAGTAAAATGGGCATTGCATTTATTGCTTTCTAGCAAAACACCAGAATCACGACATTTTCTAGCGAGCTCTTAAAAATACAATGGCTGTTATTATCGAAGAGTACGGGTAGAAAAGTTTTGTTAGCTCTCTATATTGGTCTCTAAAATAAATAGGGCATTCTAACATTTAAAAAAAATTGTGATTCCAAATTAGTGATAAGTATTGACTTTGCTAAAGATTCAAGGCAAGATTCACCATCGAATGGGATCATTGCAATCTCTTGAAGGTGCATAACATACATTCTTACATATATACTTCATGGACAATATGGAAAAACAACTTGATCTGTAAGAGATGAAGACAGCAATGAAAAGAGCAATTCTTTCAGATCTGCAGCCACTTTTTCATGAACATCATGCTTTGGTCAAGCTGTTTAAGAATGCGTTGGAGCGCATACTAAAAGATGACTACAAAATCGTGATCAGAACGGATAAACGACCAGCTGGAACACACGAACGCAGATTTAATGCTCCAACAATAAACGTTGCAATTCTGATTGTTGGTGAAAACATGGAAACACGTGATATTGTTCTTACACGTCGCTATACTGGGCAACTGCAACAAATATATAAAACACACCTTTAATATGACACGTTGCAATAGCCGCTGATGTTTTGACAAGAAACGATAGATATCACTTTAATATCAAGATAATACATCTATTGAATGGTGAGTATCAATATCATAATTTTCATTTTAACATAATATAATTACTTTGTTTAGTTTTGGTTTCTAAAAAAAATAAAACCACTTCTAATTTCCCAGGAAGTCATAAAAGTCGACTAAAAGGTTAGGGGTTGTTTGTTTAGAAAATATTGGGCAAAAGTCTATCAACCAATCTTAGACTTAGACTTTATTTCTTTTAAATATGTTAAAAGTGACCTTCGGGAATTCAGTGATTACACGATTCTGTCCACCCTTTCCGGGAATACGGACGTGAGTTTTATTTCTAGGATACTAATTTTACTGTTTTTATTTCAGGTGAAAAAACTAACAAGAAGGCTAGCTAAATAAATTTGATCATTTGTCAAAATACTGACAACTATTTGCTGCAATTATGTTAATTGTTTCAGCAATATTGCGTCGACATCAAAACCAAAATCATTCCTAGTCAAACTGCGTTAAAAAGACTATATCCATTTACGCGATGCATTTGGCATCGAAGGAATTGCAGTTAATGTTTGTTGATTGACTATTCTACCAGCGACGTACACAGGTAGTCCGTGTCATATGCATGAATACGAGCAAGATCATTAAGATCGGCCAATCTATTCGTTACTTTTACATGTAATCCGAAATGGGTAAAAATTGTTTAGATGCTGCTTCTCGGACAAACATCAAGTGATTGGCACGACATCGCCGCACGTGTCTTCAAGCAAAAAATCTGGACGCTGATGAACCACATTGTTAAGAAACGCGTCTTTAGAGATACTTGATGCTGAATGTATTCAATCGAATGACAAAAAAGAGGTTTGCCGCATGCACATATTCTTACTTGGTTAATCAAAAGAATTCGACCAGACGAAACTGATATTATATGTTCCAAGACTACTGATACCGAAATCGATCTAGACTTGCATGATGTTGTAATTACGAATATGATTTTTGGACCGTGTAGCTCTATCAACCTCCAATCACCGTGCATGGTCGACAGCAACTGTTCTACTGTCGAACTATTATAGCGAAATTAAAAGGAAACGAATTTGTGGCCGACAACAGTTGGAATGTTCTATATTCACCACTTCTTTCTATAACATTCAAGACACATTGCAACAATTATTGCAATCAAATACATTAGCAGCTTTTTCACGAAAGGCAGCGATATGGCGGTTTTTGGTAGCCTAACCTCCAATATCAACGATAAATATACCCACTATCAAGTTAATCGATATGTGAACTGCAATGAAGCGATTTGACTCAACTGTTGTATATTTGGCGGTGCATTTAGAAAATGGTCACCGCTATTTGAAGAAACTTCAGCTGACAGCAAATATGAGAGCTGCATTGCTGAACCATCCATTTGCTGAAGGTTTCTTCAAGCAATTGCTGACTATCGGTAATGGTCGTGTCGTGTCAACGAATCGATCGCATTGATTTCGTTTCCTCCGAATTTTTGCAATTCCATCTCATCAAAAGATGAACTAATCAATAAAGTATGCAACAAAACCTTTTCTTCAGAAAAATCTTTGAGCGGTTAGATGAATTACAAAGACAGCAATGCGTTTGAACGAATGTTGTTTTACTCGGAGATGCCACGTTATCACGCCTAGAACGCTTCATCAAAAAACTTTCAACGTCGGAAGCAAAGTGATGCGGTTTCTGGTCATCCAGATGTGCGTTCTACTGATGCTCTTAGTTGTATTTACACATTCCATCCAAAAAATGATGAATGCTTCTTCTTGCGGTTGCTGGTGAATGTTTTTGGGCCATCATTTGAATCACTACAAACTGTTAAATGGATAGTGCGCTTAACATTATGTGCTACATGTCAAGAGCTCAATTTGCTTGAAAACAATACTTATTAGAACACGACAATTGCTGAAGCAATTATTTCTGGATCTCCAAGTCAGATACGCACATTATTGTAATGTCGTAGTTATATATTTTTAAATAACTGTGATAAAAGATAAGTTTTTAATTTATTTGGTATTCATGTTTGTGTGATGCATAAACAATACTTTAAATATTCTAAATACGCAGAAAATCGAAATCAGTATATTGAACATTTCGTGCTGCATGTTAATAGCTCAATTTCATTGAAAACGATAGTCATTGGGACACGACAAGCTCTGAATTAATTACTTTTACATCTCAAAGTCAGACGCGCACATTATTTATTATCATCATTTTGAATTCAAGTGACGTGTAGAACAAATACAAGGATAACATGTTAGAAAACATTCGCGTCAGTTCAAAAAATCTAAATCTTGAGGTGAATGAGTAGATACATAACCAGTCTTTGTTCTTGATTGAAGACATGTGTTACCTCATGTGCGGCAGATTGTTAGTTAGGTTAGGAATGCCAGGGGACAGATCGTAGAATAAATGACGCATTTTATCAAGAATTGAAGAGTGAACGAAAATATGACCGACATGAATTGGACCAATCAGTTCAAAGAAATGTACCCCTGCTGAACTCCCAACAAAAAAAAGTTTATGATAAATTAATGAAGGCAATTAATGATAGTAATGTTGGCTTAAGTCTCTTGAATGCTTCCGGTGGAACTGGGAAGACATATATCATGTCAGTTTGTGAATTAAGGTATTTTTTTAAATATATAAAAACTTAGTTCTTAAGTAGTACAGTAATTGTTTATGTATTGTTTTGAATGAATATTTTGACACCTTTGTAATCACTTTAAAATATGTTTCATTGTTGACCTTACCGGGCTTTGTGCAGATAGCGCCCAACGTAAAGTCTACACACTGTACATAATGGAGATCTGGAAGAATTACGATCAAGATGCAACAAAACCTTTTTAAGACATCAAAGTATTACTTTATTGTGCACTGTATATGCAAAGACTTTTATATGTCTAGAAGGATTGAGGTCTTCAGAAAAATCTTTGAGCGGTTGGATGAATTACAAAACAGCAAACTGCTTAATGATCTACGTACTATTTTCTACTTGCTAACAAACAAGTGCTTACGCTCGTATTCGCGTATTCGTATACAAACAATTTTGCCGAGCATTATGTAATTTTAAGAGAAAAATCAACTTTTATATCATTAAGAAACTGACAGTAGCCAAGCTTGGTTTTGGCTTTGACCAATAAAATTGGAAGATCATTCAGAATATGTTTAAAGTTGTTTTCCAAAGAACAGACGTTCAAGTGTTTGTCTGCAGCTCCCGTTCTAGAAGAACATTAGGCGAGCAAAAGTCTATTGACTGCTACTTTTATACTGGCGAGAAGATAGGTACGCATCTAGTTTTCTGTTTTTAGACAAACCAGTTTTATTATTACATCCGCCATTTGTAGTGAAATAGATCCCTTCTGTAATTTAACAGTTTAAAGCCGAAAATAAACTTTATTCTGAAAAACCTATTTATTGAACATCTATTTCAAAAATCTAATACTAAAAAATGATACAAACAAGTTTATAGAAACACAAACTTACGAAAGGTCAAATTGAATCTTTTGGGGGTTATAGTGTTAAGTGGTACCTTTGACATAAGGTAGATAAACGATACACATTGCTAGAGATCTAGACTCCGCTGTTACTCTTGGTTTGGCAGACGTAAACTTTGTAATAGATTGTTTAATACTTTTTCTATTGTAATTGTTTGAGACTGACACCTTGGTTAGATGATGTAACTCTTTTTGAAGATTTTTGGGTTCACTTAATGAAACAGCTATGTAGACTAAAGAATTCACTATTGATACTTTTTGAAAAGAGTGATGATGAGACAATCCAAATAAATATCTATCTGTATAAGTAAATTTTCAATAAACTGATTGTGAATCACTGATCATTTGTATTTCGATTAACTAAAACGTTAAAAAATGGTATAGAATAGTTCCTTTTTAATTTCATAGTAAAACAAATGCTTTGATGCATTGAGTTTAAATGACATAGAAACTCAATGAGCGTAGAAGGACCATATTGCCAAATAACAAAGTTGTCATAAACGTATCTGTATCAGCACTTGGGGTTTAGATTAAATGTGGATAGTCTTTTTTTCAAAATTTTCCATAAATATATTAGGGACAACCGGTGAAAGCGGGGAACCCATAGCAGCTACTGAGTAAAACCTTTCTGGAAAAGTAAAATATGTAGACGTCAAATATTTTTCGATAATAGGTATTATGTTGCTTGAAATATTGTTCTCGCTGAATAAAGACTTAATAATGTTAATTGAATCAGGTAGCGGCACGTTAGTAAACAAAGACTCGACATCAAAACTAATGAACGCGAAAAATTATGGAATACATTGAAACAAATCTTTTATATTAACAGAGATTCTAGTTTTCTTTTACTGGAAAATTGTAAACCAGTTTTATCGATCGGAGGCCGACTATAAAAGCAAGACTTTACGGCGCAATCAATCAGTTTATTCCCGGCTCTGAAGATGTCCACTGACAGAATGAAAAATTGTAATCGATTTTGTTTTATAATAATTTTAAAAGGTAATTTTGTATTATAAACCATTTTTAAATTTTTAGTCTGATGAAAAACGTTTGTATAAGTACAAATTTCTGTGAGATATATGAAAATTGTAGCAATTAAATCGTATCATTTTTTCAAAGGATTGCTGTTAGCCGTAGAGTTATTAAATAAGATCATTTTTATTTAGATAGAAATTGCTACAAGTTGCTTTAGTATAATTTAAATTAACATCCATAATGCCTTAAAACGAATGTTGTTTAGTAAAAAATTATCTGATTTATTCGCATAATCGGTTTTATGTAAAAGTTTCTTTTTTTATTTTAAAAATTATTTTTACCAAAAAGTCCGTTATTGTAATGTTGTAATTTTATGTTTTTAAATAATTGTAATAAAAACATAAACTTTTAGTTCATTTGGTATTCATGTTTGCTTGAAGTCGGCTTCACAGAAATATCAGTGACGCATACAAAATACTTTAAATATTCCGAACACGCAGAAAATGGAAATCAGTATTGGGTTTAAAGTGTAGTTTTGTATTGAAATTGTTTTAATAAATAAAAACTATAACGCTTTTATCTTCATGCGATTTAATTCTATTCAGAAACTCACCTGCAATTCTTACATTGGCTGGGCTGCTCGATACAATCTGTCTACTGAGTCTATGCATTGTCCTACAGCGATAAGTTGGAAATTGATCGCTGAACTCAAGATTGTGTATTAAGAGGTCTCCTGATGGAAGTTGATGAAATTTTCCATCTAAAACAATTTAAAATACAATACTATGTATTACAATTTAACGTATATAATGTAAGTTATAAATTTAATACAAATAATGCTATTATAGCTTAAAAGAAGTTACTTTAAGTATAATTATATTTTGAGTTGGGATTGAAGTAATAATTTTTTTTATCTGCTTATAATGTTTTTACATTTTAGTAATGATTACCTAAGAACTGCTTTTATCGAGTAGTTAGTAGAAATATTTTTTGTTTTAGAACGGTATAACCTCGATAGTACAAAACCAAATGCCTTTTCGTTAGTTTGTAAACTGTAAATTGAAACTATTGTTTTTAATAGATTTGTAGAAATACATATTTGTAAAACTCTTAAGTATGTTGACTTCTGTTGCTTGCTCTTCAAAATACACTCACATTTTCAGTAAGCCATTAAATGCGTTTTGTGCGTTGATGTAGCTAGATACTATATAGTTTGAAGATGATTTATATTTGTAAAAAACACAATGTTTGTGTTTTGAAGTTTGGAGACTCATTTGCATTTTTTATTGTTGGCAAATGCATCTTTTTAGAAAATACTAAAAACCTTTTTTAGAAATTAACATTTTAGCTAATTTATTATTGGTTAACCGTATCATTAATATTTTAGTTTTCTGGATGTTTTGAAAAATTATTTAGAATTCTATTGGATGCCATTGGTTTAGTATACCAATCTGTTAATATGTTTTTATGCTATATATAATTAATTAGAAATATGCCTAAAAATGGGATACAACCATTACTTTCAACTTCGTAAGTAAATTTTAACTGTGGATTATAACTGCTAACAACTGTTTTATTTATTAGACTTTAGAGGATGCATGCAATAATATTGAAACGTTCGAGAAATTAAGCTCGAGAGCGTTCACGAGGTTTTTATCCAGAACATTCACTGAATGATATAGAAAATTCTCGAAAGACAGTGTTATGCCTTCGTAATTTAACTAATATTATGATAAACCACAGTGTACTGTATATAGGTTTAATAAAACAATACCTTTCTAAACTCCAGCTTTAATTTACAAATTACAACAACGGAACATTACTGATTACTACTTACAAAAAAAAATAGAATGCTTTATAATGTACAAAAACTGAAAATTGCCAAAAAAATTTGAGTCGACGCAGGACACGCTTACGCACTTCTTCTTAAAAAATATAGATTTAGACGCGCTAAATTTAAATTTGTACAGGACCGGCTCTAATGTATAAAAGCGGTACAAACAAATCATAGGATTTATTTCAGTAATTCGTAGTCGGCAGTGTTAAGATTATTCAAGTTTAAATAAATAAGTGATTAACGCGTGTCGAGAGAACTTTGACTTTAATGTAAACAAGTGTCAGTTTTCGTTAAACAGAAGCTATCTGCAAACATTATCTTTTGAGTGAGTACTATATAAATTAGTGTAAGTGTTTTTATGAAAGATCCTTAGATTTAATTAGTTCGTTTAGTTATAAACGTGTAAATATTTTATTATAAAGAAATTAGTTTTAATAATCGTTACAATATCGTCAAGATACGCATACATAAAGACGGGTTTAAATGTTAGTTCCGACTTTACAAAAGTTAATAAATCATACATTACCTCGTCCATTACTACATTCGCTACTATTGGGGATGTAGGATTTCCCATAACTGTTCCAAAAGTTTGTTGGAATTGGTCATCTTTATAAGTGAAAAAACTCGACATAAATAAAAATATTAAGTGTGGTAAAACTGTTTATGTAAAACCAATGCTTAATAATTAAGCAAATCACTAATTCTTTTGTGATGTTAGTAAATAAAGAAATGACATCAAACGAAACGAGTATGTAACCAGTAGGTACTGTTACGGTATTGATTTTTGTAAGTTCTATATTATCCTTTTTAATTTGACTACATAATTTCTTAAAGGTTCTTCTATGAGGAGGGGCATCAAAACATTTTTTCGTCTATAGAAGAGACGTTTTGTGCGCACTTTCAGGCCTCTGTTTTATTAAAAATTGTACTTATTAGATGGCAGGAACTATGAAGACGCCCATACAAATAAATTAACATTGAAAATAAATTAATTAAATATAAGAACAATTACAACACATCAGTAACAAACGTGGACTTGAAAATACTATGATTTTTCTCAAATTGAAGGTTGAATTGATAAAATACTACGGACATAGCTGAGAAAACCTTACATCACTTTATCTTGATGATTAGATTCTTTTAAATTGTATTTAAGTTTTGAGTTACATTGTTAAGGTTTATATTATTACTATGCTTTGTTATGAAAATCATTTCCGCTATTAATCTTTTTCTGTAATTTGGTTCAACATCTAAAATTGAAGGGTTACTAAAATAAAAAATGCGTCCTGTTTCAACATGGTGTAGCGCTAACGCTGATTCAGTTTATTTCTATTTACAATGATATTTGTGGTTTTCTAACCGGTTAACTGTTTTTTGTTTTGCTTGTCGTTTTTCATTGACAATGATGAGTTTGAGATAGGACGCTATAGCTTTTGTAACTTGCCCTATTTTATTAATACCAATTAGACTTGATAAGAAACGTCCATTACGGTATGTTAAAAGAAATTTTTTTGTGGTAGCGGTTACAGGTCGTAGATTTAAATATTTTTGCAGAATATTAGATATTTAGGTTAATAACATATCGACTGATGTTTTAGGAACTCTTGCAACCTCGCAAACTTTGAGATATCTACGTTTTTATATACATTTAAGCAAGCACGTAACCTGCTATAAGACGCCCATAATGTGGATAATTTCTTCGTTTTGCTCATTACATCGTAATAAGCAAGTAATACATTTTCGCTAATAGTTTTAACACACAGGCACTATGACTCGAACGTGTTATATCCTTTATCATAAATTGATTTTGTTGGACGAAGCTTACTAACAGCATCAGCAGATGTTGCTCTAATTTTTGGAGGTGTGCACGAAATATTTTCCTGTTCCATATTTTGAATTAATTTGTAAGTTAAAGTTTTAAATAGTTTTAAAGAATTTTATTTAAAACAAAACTTTTTTAAAACAAAAGCAGTTAAATTTTTAGATTTGCTACATACTATAATTAATAAAAGTGCCTTCATGTCAAAACGACAGGTTTCTACAAAGAATTTCATATTTTTAAATGCAAAGTAGAAAAAATAATATATTACACACGTTTAATAAGAGGAATTGTAGCACTCGTTCCAATGGAGCACTCGATGCTACGATAAGCCTTCTTATTAAACTGCTATAATAATATACTATTGTTTTTAAATATTCTTACAAGTTTTTTGAATTATGTTTCCATAATTCATTATCCTGTACGATAATAGCTTTGACTTGTACGGAAATGACTTTGACTTGTACGGAAATGAAATTCGGCAAACATAATGCACAATCTTGTCTAATCGCAAATAAACATACACCGTATTGTATTATTTGTTAGTCGTAGAAAATAGTTATTTGTATCACTAGTCCAGAAAGTGCTATTTTGCGAGTATGAGTATATTTGTAGGCCGAGGTGAACCCAAGGCCTACAAAAGGCGAATACTCGCAACATCCTTTTAGGAGGTGTGATACACAACATTTTTTGTGCTGATCTTTCTAGTATCAATTAATTAGAAGCAGTTATTTAAGTATTGATTTTTAATAAAATTTAATAACATATGTTGATAAAACTAAAACCTGTAATGACGAAATACAATTGTTTTTGAAATTAATTTGACAACTACATAATATTATTGCAATTCAATTTATAAGAAAATAAAACCATTGTTGTTTTTAGCAATTGTATACGTAAACTTGTTATACTTGTTTAAAAAAAAATTGTTAGTGCTACTCTAAACAATAACACAGATAGTGACTTCTGTAAATAAATCTGACAAATTGACAGATGACTTTTAGTTATAAAATTTTACTACCCTTTACCGGCCTAGGCCGGAAAAGTAAAATTTCCGGCCGATTATGATGCCTGTAAAATACGTCAAAACGGACGGAAGCACAAAAAATATTGTAGGTTTTCATTTAGTTAAACTTAAACTTAATTTACAGTTTAAGCAATCACAACATTTTTCTTGTCGAACTCATTCTCACATTTGGTCATTTCTGATTCAGCGACGCTCTAGATAAATTATCGTCATGTGGTATTCACGGTTCAATATATTCGGTGCATGTAGATGTCTTTCTTAAACCTTCAGACATTTGAATGTCTTCCGGGTTTGGACCGTGTCACAATTGTTGTATCCGAAGTTGCCAACGTTTTGCCCACTTTACGATTCTTGGATTCCAATAATTAAAACTTTTTGAGATGACCTTCAGTGGTTAGTCGTAGAGTGGTATCAGACTGCTGGTAAGTAATGTTGTCAAAGAGTTTCCAATCATCCGGGGATAGAGTGTTGGCCAACTCAAAATGAAGATAAAAGAGTTGTTTCGAAATGGTGTCTAACTCTCGCCTAGTTTGCTTAATCCGTTCGCGTATCAACGCTAGACTAGCACGGTGTAGGATGTTTTTATAAGAACGTGTCTGAATGTGGAACTTGATTCTTAGGAATGCAGGAACGATGTTGTGGTCACGACAGCGACTAAGAAAGGTTAAATTACACAAAAGTTTGACGAGTTTGTGGCAAAGTTTGGAAAATACGGAGGTTTTAAAAGAAATATTCTCTCAGTAGAGATTGTTAATGTAATAGGGAGGGCTTTCACGGCCGGAATCTATACTAACATTAAAATGTCTTTCGGGTTTAGGCCGTGTCATTGTTGTTGTAACCGAAGTTGCCAACGTTTTGCCCACTTTCGTAAGGCGCTTCATCAGGGCGTGAGATAAATTGCAAAACTCAAACAAGCTACCGAAATCTAACTAACACCTTCTCAAAAGTTAGGTTATCCACTTGTGAAACAAGCCATAATCTAAACTCTGAAAAGGTAAGAAAAAAACGATAACTTGAAAAAGCAAACGAAAATCTAACAAAGAACCACTACCGAGTTAGGTAATCAACTTGTGAACCACGCCAGATTCTAAACTCCGCAGAAGTGACTTAAGAAGAAATAGTCTCCGTATATAAAAGAAAAGGATCGTCACGGGTGGTTAAGCTCGGCTATGATTAGGTTACGGTTAATAAGGAGCGTGTTTTCGATAAATGACTAATAACCGGGAACCAAAGAGGGGATAGTTCGAAACCATGATCGCGATTGAAGTTATTGGGGTGTTTGATGATTTCTATGCTTTCTCGGAATTTTCTGTTGAAAAAGAATGAAGATTTGGCAATCAACGAAACATCATCAAATTCTATCTTATGACCTGTAGTAAAATGATGTTCAGCAACCGCAGACTTGGAAATATAACTTTTCCTTATACGATCATGTTCTGAAATGCGAGTAATGACGGAACGACCGGTGGTGGGCGAAACGTTGGCAACTTCGGTTACAACAACAATGACACGGTCCAAACCCGAAAGACATTCTTATCTTAGTATAGATTCCGACCGTAGAAACCTTCGCTATTACATTAACAATCTCTACGGAGAGAATATTTCTTCTAAAACCTCCGTATTTTCCAAACTTCGCCACAAACTCGTCAAACTTGATGTAATAAAACCTTCTTCGTTTATAAGTTTGTTCTTTGTCTCTCAAATTTTTGATTTTTGAGTGTTTTGAGTCGTCTTTACTTTTTGTGAAACGTTTTAGTTTTCTATAGTCGTTATAACTGGGTACCGGCTTAGTGTACATGTATGTGTCATTTTGTTTTCTGATCGTTGTTCTACTTTGTAATCGTACTGTTCTAATAAAAGTATTCATCGTGCCACTCTTATGCTTAAATTGTTAATTAATACGGTTTTGTAAAATGTGTTACAATCCGTTACGCTTTAAAAATGGCATTCTAATAAATATTTATAAAATTTCTATTGCCTAAATATTTCAAAAACTGGTGTTTCCAGCAATTAAGTCTTTAACGTAAGCCATGTCGTTATTTGCTCTTTGAATTTAAACTCTTTGTTCTTTATAATCTAATATAAATCTACAAAAGTATTATGCAAGTTCTAAAAATCCTTGAACTTCTTTTGTAGTTTTGGCTCTAGAAAGTATTTAATGGATTTGATCTTGACAGGATACGGATTATAGTTTATTTTCTTCAATTCTGGAAATTTTATTTATTTTATCAGAAATATGTTTTTTTTCGTGTTTAGATCCAATCCGTAATCGTTGACTGTCTATAGTACTGTTTTTAATTTTTCTATTTCTTTCTAGTCTTTTGCTGGTATTTATGAACGTTTGGAAAACTTAAAGGATCTTGGATAATCCAAACTATAATTTAAAGAATGGGTATTGGCTATTAATCGTGACAAATGAAGTATATTTTTTCCTTTTTTTACGTTTACGCGAAAAAAAAACTATACTTTAAGTCAATCGTAATAAACAATCAAGCATCTTGCATCCTACCTACCACATTTTCAATTAGTGTTAGTAAATAACGGTATTTTATAATCACTCTGTTTATCTTACTGTGATTGATGCAAACTCGTGGAGTACTAGCTTCTCTTTTACATATAACTACTGGACTACCAAAATCGGATAGGCATGGTTTGGTTATATCTTCGTTTATCCATTATTCTACCTGGTCATTCACATGTTTTTTTGATTCAAGCATAATTCTTAATGTTGAACAATAATCTTTAGAGATATGATATAATATTCATTTTCTTTAGTTTGTAATTAGTGATATGTATGTGATGGTGTTCAACGGTATGCCATCTGTTGTTTCAATATATCCTACGAGTCGTAGTGATCCTCTACTAAACCCAACTAGATTAACGTCGGTTTTTAATAAGGATTACTACGCTTTTTGTCGCTGTTAATGCTTTCACTGGTTTATCGTTTAGTTTAATCAGTATAGGAACAAACTTTATTGTTGCTTAAGCATTGAATAATTTTGCATTCTGTCACTCTACGTACAAATCTGTTGCATTTAAAACATTTAGTTATTTTGTTTCTGTGTGCACATTCTTTTGATCGCTGTCCTGCTACTTTGCAATTGTAACATTTTACTTTTTTTTATCTTTGTCTTGCATTTTTACGTCGATCTTTTTCACTTTTTGTATTGTTACGTCTACCTTCTCCACGTTCTTCTTTGCGTTTTTTTTTCATTGCAGTTTTCATGTTTACATTTCTTGTATTTACGTTTTATGTCTTTACTTTTTACGTTTTACGCGTTTCTTTTGCAAAGCAATCGGTTCTTGTAATATTATTTTTTATTTTCTCATAGTTTCTTAATTTACTTTATTTTTAGTATGCTTTTGGCTCCTTACAACAATATTCTTGAATTAACTTACCGTTCTTTTATATTTTGTTTTTATCACTCTTATTTTGAGCATGTATATAACGCTTTTACCAAGCGTTTATTTGTAAATGTAAATTAGTGCAAGTTCTTGCATCATTAAATTAGTTTTTATATCGCATGGTTTTTGTCAACCCAAAATGTACGTATCAAATTTTCGACAACTCTAAAATATATCGGAAATCTTGGTAAGCAGTTACTGTTTGTTGTGGGCACATTTGTACAACTAAGTCTTTAGTTTTTACCATCGTTGCTGTTTTGACTTTGAGAACAGCGTTTAATCTCTGGTTCGTCGTCTTTCATCTTCTCGAACGTGATTTTTGTCGTCAAATTCCTCGGCATTGATGTTTAGAGATTAAGTATTACATAAACTTTTACAAATCCGATCTACAACATTTTCAATATAGCTTTCGTGATCTAGTCCTACTATGTCGCCGCTGCGAGTAATCGATGTACAATTCGCATGCTATTTACCGATGCGGTGTTAACTTTCTTTAAAATAGCTACACTTTGTGCCAATTCTATTTTTGCAAAATATAAAAATTCTGAGAATTCTAAACAAGAAAAACAAGGCATTACTAAAAAAGTTACAGATTAACACAAAGCGTACTACAGTTGAAAATACTCTAAGAGGAGTAATGAGTTTAGAATAAAATGCAACACCGAGAAAACTATATAAGCAGAATGGAACGGAACAGGTTTGTCAAGACAACCAGAGATGAATCACCATTAGGTAGAAGAAGTCCATTCAAAACATGAAGCGACAACATTACCTCAGTCACACATTGGTATAAAAAAAACGTTCGAATGTCCGGTTGATAAACGTTTATTCGACATTGGAACGTTTTTTTATACCAATGTGTTACTTAGGGACATAGAGGCATAAAATTATCAACTGACAGACAAATCTCTAATAACAAGAAAATGGTAATTTAACTAAGTAAAAGTAATCTAAAAACAGTCTTGAAATTTTGTTGTATATATCTTTGTATACTATTCTGAAGATGAGCTTAATTTTATTATAAACTTGAAACATGTTAATACATTTATGTATATTATTAGTAGACATTAATAATTTTAATAACCTATATAAACCAATAGCAATTAATCCTCTTAATAATTTAAAACAATTAGTTTAATAAATGTGTACAGCATTGATCTAAAAAGCTTTTAACATAATTTTACTTACCAAATATAATTATATATTTTATTACACGCAGTAGTATAATAAAATTCTGCAATAACAACTCTGCATTGTATTTATGATATAAAAATTCTTAAACCTTGCATTTTAATATATAAGACATTATTTGATTATTTAAAAAAAATCAAATTAAAAAATATCATAGAAACTTTGCTTAATTTTTTTTTAAATTTTCTTTAAATTTTCTTTTTAAACATTTTTTCTCAAGACATTACAAGTTTATTAGCTATTAGAAACTTACAGTAGCTAAAAAAGTGTGTAATCAACAAAAAATTCTTTATAAAAGAAAACTTGTAAATCGAAGTAAATGAAGCAACTTGAATGGAATTATTCAAAGTTAGCTACTAGTTTTATATGAGCATACCTACTCAAAAATGCATTAAACGATAACTAAAATTAAATTTTAGAAAAATTATTTTTATGAAAAATATATGATTTTAAATAAAAGTTACTTGTTAATGAAGGAAACAGTATTAGAAATAGTTATGTAAGTAACTAAACATTTTTTTGTTAATTTGAAATGGATTATATAAAATTCTAAGAACTACCAGCAATATATTTTAAATTTTAATTTATTTTATTCTTGTGTCACAAATAATAAATTAATGTATTTTTCTTTTTTGAATTTATTAAAAAAACATTTATTAAATTGAACAATTGTTGACATTTTAAATTTTGACATTTGTATATTATATGATTTTGTGGTTACTGTATGTTAAGTTTGATTAATTTCAAAACATGTACAACATTTGAATTTGTTTTCTATATTTATAATTATTAGAATTTAAACACTGCAAAAAATATAAATGAAAATATTTGGTAGTACAAAAAAGTTGAAATATGCTAACAAATTGAAGATTTTTAAATGTTTACTTTAATAATCAATAAATATTAATAACAAAGTTAAAATTGTTTTTTAATATTCCAGATAAATTGAGTTTTATTAATAGGATTTTTTTCTTAATAATCCTTAAATTTAACAACGAATTACATCTATTAACGTTATTGTTTTTTAAAAACTTTGAATTGAGTATTTTTTTTGAATTAATTTATAACGTGTTTATTTGAAAAATAAGGACTTTGATGTTAAGTCAAATATATCGTCAATTTATATAAAAGTTTTGATAACATTACTACTTTTATTACTAAGAACAATATTATATTTTTTTAAGAACCACAAAAATCAAAGCATGAATTGTATGGTAAAAACAGATGTAGCTACAAATACTAACAAAGTGTCTTAGTTTGAATTGTATTAAATGTATGTTTTGTTGTATTTGCACAATACTTTTTCTTTGGAAGTGTAACAGAACAGCAATATTAGCAAATCGTCTTTGCATATTATAATTAAAGAGAAATATATACTTTCTAGAAAAATGATATATTAATAATGCAATTAAATTTTATTAACCAAAATACACCAAGTAAATGTTTTGATCGATTTTATAGCTATATTTGTCTCAGTTTGTAACGTTAGCTCAAGTCGGCCGACGTCGGATTTAAGCTTTAAATAATTAAACACAATTAACATTCATTTATTATACAACCTAAAATTATTCGATATAATAAACGTGTAGTTTTGTTTAAATTTGTTATAAAGGGTAATTCAGAGGAATCGTATCTTTTTGACACGCACATTGCACAACGACTGGAAGAGTGGGATAAACTAGTACGGTGTTATTCAACTCAGCTGGGTACACCATTTTGTCGCTACGTCGCAATAGAATGTGGAACATCGTGTGTCTGTGTACTATAACTATGCTAAAGTGGCAAATCTGTTTCCATACACAACGTCTTTTTCGTCAACATTTCAACGTCGGCCGTTACGGAAACATACCAGATTGCTACACTAATCTTAGGTGAGTCACAAATTTCAAAACAACAGGAAATGTAACTCAACGCAAACTACCAGGTGCCGTTCGCACTGCAGAGACACCATACAAAATCGACAGAGTGAGGAGTCCGCGTCGTTCCGTAACCAAGCACTCTGCCGCTTTGAGAAAGAGCGACAGTTTGATAAGGCGCATTTTACGATTAGATTTAAATTTGCATCTGTTTAAGTTAGCAACTATGCAAAAGTTGAGTGAACGTGATTATCAACAGCGTTCACAATTTGCGGAAATTATGCTTAATACTTTGAGAGATAACGCGAATGTCGTAATCATGATGAATGATGAAACTCACTTCTACTTGAATGGCTCAGTTAATAAACAAAACTGCCGATATTGGGTTTCAAAGATGAACGACCTTTGCATAGCCCTCGAGTGACGGTCTGGTGTGCAGTTGCTAAATGTGGAATAATCGCTTCTTAATTTTTTGAAGAGCATGGTGCCACTGTTACAGTCAGATCAGATCGCTACATTGAAATGATCACCAACTTTTTGGTGCCGGAACTGCAGAGGCGAGTAATAAACATTGGAAATGTATGGTTTCAGCAGGATGGAGCTACAACCCATACAGATAAAACGTCAATGAGAGTTCTTTGGGAGATTTTTCATTAACTAATCATTTTACGTTTTGGCGATGTGCTATTCGCCGTTAATTACATGTAGTGATTAACTTTGAACGTAGGCTTGAAATTTTCATTGCGGAAAGACACCGTCATTTAAGTGATGTTATTTGCGCTACATAGAATAATTAAACATTTATTTTTCATACATACCCTAGTAGCACAAAATATATGTACGATATTCTAATGATCTTGGTACAATATTTAAAGTCGGCTAAATATTGCTTGCTGTAATAGATATATTTTTGATATTGTTAAAGTGTATAATACTAATATCCTAAAAATATATACCTACAATATCATTGATATATTTTAAAACCTCATAAATTTTTTCAAGATTTACATGACATCAGGTAAATATCTTAATTCTAGATACTTATTGCAAGATGTAAAAAATGTATTCTAGATATTGTAAAACTAGATAAAAACAATGTTTTAAAAATATGTACCAACAATATCGTTCGTGTATTCTAAGGTCACAAATGTTTTTCAAAATTTGACTGACATAAAATATATATTATAATTATATATAGAGCGAATATTTATGTTTAATCAGTATCTAACTTTTTATGCTTATTTTTTAACTGTACTTTTAAATTTATGTATTTATAGTTGTTAAACGTTTTTCTTAATCTTTTTTTTCATTTTTGCTAAAAACCCTAACACAATGTTCTCATATAATTTAAATATGCTAATTTTAAAAATTATCTTTATATGCGTATATTTTAATAAAAGTAATCCAATATCGTAGTATGTAATCTGCTAAAAATTTTGTAAGCAATGCAATTTAATTATTAAAAAAATTACACAAGGAGTATATAAAATTGAGACATCTGCGTTTGAATTGAATGGAAAAACCAATTGCATTATAACTAGAACTATAGTAATTTTACAATAATAAAATACATTTGCTGCAATAAAATTTTAGACAAGGTATTTTAATTCTGCTGTAAAATTACTAGTAATGCTAGCAAGTATTTATGATTTTGAAGGTCATCTTTTCCAAATACTTTTGTGGCATTAAAAACGGGTATATAGGTATGGACAAGTACCCTTAGGTGCTTTTAATAAATTTCTTAGAATCCTTTGCAACATTGAAAAAATGTATTATTTACCTGCTTTTGGGTACTGAGGTCAAAAACCGTTATATAGACCCTGAACAAGAATAAGGAACGTTTTCTTTACTAATGTGCATTTGGATTTCGTGTTTGCAGTTTGCAAGTTTAAATTTTTATATCGAGTTTTAGTGCAACGTAATTGTATAATCAGGTAAGTGCCTATTAATTTTCTTATTTTTTATTTTTGCATCATGTTTTCTAACTACAGAAAAGTAAAAAGTCATTTTGTAAATAATTTATTTTAACGCAGCTTAGTTGGCTGTTCAACGTTGACAGAACATAATTCAAAAAAATTTCAACGGTCATTACTAATAAGAAACCTAAATTAGAGAAATGCTTTTATTTACGTAACTATAATCAATAATTAATAAACAACAAATTTACCTTATTTTTGAATAGCAATCCCAAGAAAATGCTTTTGTGCACTTTTAAAACTAATCTAAAATAATAACTAAATTAATAATGCTGTTGATATTTCTAAACCAAATTTAAAAAAAAATATATGTCTTGATAGAGTTTCTTTTATTGAAAATTCAAACTAAAACCATTTGTCTGTATATTTTATAACAATTAAAATATTTTAATGCATTTTATAATTATTATTATAAAATGTAGATTTTTTAATACAACTTTGTAGAGTAAATCTTAATTGTGTGTTTTTTTTTTTCAGATGCCATCACAAGACGACATCCTAATGTTGCGTTATATTTGGCAAGATTTAGAACATTTATGTACTACCTATGGAATATGTAATGATATCAATAAGTAATTTTAAGATACATTTTTTTTTGTGTATTTATTTTTTAAAGATGTTTAAAATGTATACAGATTTCATATTTATATTTTATTCATTTGTAATTTTGTTTTGTTAGTGTAATTTTTATAAATAAACGTGTTTCTACAGAATATCTGCAGTGTTTCAATACGGTTTAATAAAAACTGCATACAATGTGTAGCAAAAAGAACTAGATTAAATATCATTTACAAACATACACATATGTAGTAGGTACATATTTTACAAATATCTCACAAATAATAGTGAGATACATCTAGAACAGATTAAAAGATATATTTCCCATATATTGAAACAAATATTGAGACGACATCTACATCTAATGTCTACTATATATCGAAAACATATATTTAGAATATATTTATTTTATATAAATTATTGATATAGGATTACAATAAATGGCCAATATAAAAAAGTGTGGCATTTAAATATTTACCAGATGTTATTTACTAATATATTACGTATATTTTGTGCTACTAGGGTAGTAAATGGCATTATATAATGATTAATTTTATGATAATAAATAACTATTCATGTGAAATCAACCAAGTACTCCCTATTTCAAAAACATGCGATTCCTAATGAATGACCTTTTACAAGCTAAAAATTATTTATTGTAAGCAACGTAATAATTCTGGCAATTTTAATTAAACTATCGTTTTTATTATCTTCGAGAGAATACTATCCGTTTCGGGGTTTTTTAGTTTTAAGGTTTTCTCTATTTGTACCACTTCTTTTGTAGTGATTTTTTGCTTGATTTCATGTCCTTTTGTGTATTCCCAATTATTTGTTTAATGTTTCGGGAACGGTTTCTGTAGTTGTTTTTTAGTCTCTTTTCTATTTAATTCTACGCAAAAACTACTCGAGGGCCAGTATAAATGCGAGCTTCTGCAAGAGCAGTATACGCAAAAAAAAGTTTGCATCAAATGGAAAATGCGCGTTAGCAAAAGCGCTTCACAGAGTTTGAGTCTTGGAATTGAGAAAATTTATAAGAGAGTTAGCTTTAAATTAGCGATTATAAGCCGGCTCGACTATATTTGTCAAGCCTTAAAAGAACTGGAACAGGCATAAACATCGGCAGTTTATATGTTTTGAAAAGCATTTCAGTCATCAACAACGTGTAATATTTGATGAAAATAAGGAGAAATGCATCTTAAAATGTGAACTTGAGAGATGTAAGGCAAACCAACTACCAATTTAGTCTATTGGAAAGCAAGAACGCGACTAAAAACCAACTAAGATCTTCGGCTCATATCTGCTGTAGAACGAGCTTCATTGTAAATGCAAAAAGAGAAAGGAACCCTAGAGGATCAAATATTATATCAATGTAAAAGAAAACTGTTCTTTTAGTGCAGTCAGCAACAAAGGGTCAAAGAAAAAAGTTTCTAAACGATGATTTCAGCACAGGCTGATCCGTGTCAGTTCTGACCAGAAGCGAAGTCGAAAGACGGTATATAACGAGGAACGCATGACGATAACATCAGTCTTTAGAAATCTTCTGAAGAAGCTGATAGCATGATTAATGTACTCTCTTATATTTAAAATACCAAATGAATAATAAAATATCTACGTTTAAAAAGTGAGTAGTAGTAGTAAATGTATATTTTAAACACTTATATAAATAAGTGTTTAAAATATACATTTAATTGGAAGTAAAGTAGCATAGAGGTAGAGCCAATAGCATAATTATTTCTATTTGTTTATAAACATAATGTTGGCGGTCAAATCCCAGTTGCTTCTAAGTTTTTTACATTTTTAGTAGCGAGTTCAGATCAAGTACTTCTTTTTAGATTTTTATATAGAATTTTTATTGACGCTACTTCGATAGGACCGGATTGACCTTACTTAGATTATTTCCAAAAGATTTAATTTATTTTTCTCGCTATAACTTTTGCTTATGTATTTTTTTCCATTTTAAATTTAAATGTTTAAACAAAACAAAAAAAAACACCAGAAAATAAAATCTTTTTAGAATTTGCGTCTTTAATAGATCTTATTAAAGCACCTAAATGACATCATTTGCCTGCTTTAATAAAAATTTTTGCGTGCTTTACTAAAACTGGTGTAATTTTTTTTACAAGATTCGTATTAGTGACTTAATTTACCAATCTCGACAAAATTCCCTAAATTTTTATAATTTCAAATTTTCGTTTAAAATTAGCCTAAAAAAGCGCAATTTAAAAAAAAATAGTATAACAAACTCGTTCATGAAGCTTTTATAGAACTCATCTTAGAAAACTTGTGACTTGGCCGTTCACTTCCTAAACTTGGATTCTTTCCATAAAACCGACCTTATGAAACTAGTTGTTCAATATACTATTATGGAATTCAAGTAGAATGTAGTACCAAACCAAATGTGATCCTGGATAATTGGATCTTGTGTTTGATTTGCGTTTTTGCAATCGGTAATAAATGTGTGAAATGTGAACAGCCGATTTGCTTGAAATGTTTGAGAAAATTGAGTGTGCAATGTTGCCAAGATATATATAATGTACTGGGCGAGTCAACGAGAGGATAAAGTAAGTGTGTCCTTCGTGGGTACACTTCAGCAATAAAATGCAAATATTATCAAATCAAAAAATCAGAAAAAAGGCTTACTCATAAACTTCATCAAGCGAAAATGCAAGGGATGGAAATACTGCGAAAAATTCTTTGTCAACTATATAACTGAAGTGAATAAACATTTTATCAAAATATTTTACATACTTTTACAAACTGTGGCTAATACTAACCGTATTACCTCACAAAAATTCGGAGACTATGCAAAAGCAACATGCCTGTTTCTGTTTTCCAAGCTATTTTACATCACAATTATCGGAGGATGCAAAAAACAAAGATTATAAATATTTTCGTATACATCATGCTAGAAAATGCTCACGATCTTCTACAAATGAAAATGTAATGCATACGCTTATGCACAATCCATATATTTCTAATAAAAGTTGGTATAAACTAGGTAAAATTATGGAATTGGAAGACAAAGCTAAAGAACTTTTGCAAACTTTTAGTGCAGATTCAGAAGAAAATGTATACCATGAATTACAATGAGCATTTTTAGTAATTTGTTTCTGATAAGCAAACAGAAAGAGTCAAACGTTTTTTTCCTAAATAATAAGCACTTAATATTAGCGTTATCATTATTATCATTATCATTATTATTTAGAATTTTCTTAATTTATTTTTTAAACAAATTATAATTTGTTTAATATTTTTGTTGTAATATTTAATAAATATTTTACACAAAATAAACCTACATTTATTCATAATCACATATTCAAAATTTCACTTCATTATTTGTATTTAGTCCTCTTCTTACAATTTCTTAAGTAAATAAGAATAAAAATATTGCTTACCTTAAGAGATTTAAACTAGACATATAAGGTCAATAATAAATAATTACTAACTAATTACAAATTAATTAATTAACTAATTAGACAAAACGATAAAGCAAAGCTGGGAGCTCTCATAAACACGAGTATTTGGGTAAGCACTGACCCCGTCTTTAGATTTTATTGCATAGCTTTGAACTGCATTTTTCACTGTATGGAACAGATAAGTCCACCACGGAGCATAACATATCACTCGTAGCATTTTGATTTGAAAGCGCTGCAAGCTTTCAACGCGGTCCTCCAAAAAGAAATTCCGTATGTCCAAATAACTTTTAGGGCAACTTTTTAGACTAAAAGTTTATTGTTCAAAGACATTTTGAAGCTCCTACCGATTAGCCAGTAAAGTTTCTTGAATTTGTATCCCAACGCTTGACAAAGATATGTGTTCTCGAATTAAGTTTATTTCACAAATTCAGAATGTTTCAATTTTTGTCTATTGAGAGAAACTGGTAGACAGTTGCTTCTTTTCAACGTAAAAGTGATGTGGTAGAATTTAGATTCATTAACTTAAATTTTCCAAAGTTTGAGTCATTGTTAAATTTTGTTT
Organism: Aquatica leii; assembly: GCA_035610365.1. Taxonomy (NCBI): domain Eukaryota; kingdom Metazoa; phylum Arthropoda; class Insecta; order Coleoptera; family Lampyridae; genus Aquatica; species Aquatica leii. Next base: position 71,667,581 of record CM069435.1, read on the forward strand.
AAATGTGTTTGCTGATATCTAGAAGCAGTAACAGGTTCGTCATTGAATGCTAGTATTGCTATATCGTTAGCAAAGGTGGCTGTGGTGGTTCGTCGTAAAATTGGAAAGTCGGCTGTGTACAGGAAATAAAGTGTTGAACTCATAACACTAACATTCTATCGGTATGTGGTATTGTGTGCATTTTGCACATCTCGGAGTATGCTGGCAATAATTTTTGGTATGACCAAATCGCTGGCAATTAATACACTTCTTATAATGCGGAACTTCAATTACTACCCTCGTGTTGAATAATTTGAATAATTTTATTTTGTAGATTTCTTGTTTCTTTTTTGTTTTAATTCAACTATGAACATTGGAAGCAAGATTTTGAAGGATTTATGTTTGATATTCCAGACGCTCGCTACTTGATGTCTTATATTTAACAGGTTTTGTTTAATTTTGTCAATGTCAGTTGAGTGTTGTAGATTTTTAATTACTACTTTAAAGTTTCTTTCTTGCTTTGGCTTGTAAGTATGAAACTGCGTATCTTTACTGGTCAATTCTTTAATAATAATAGAATAGATTTCACTAGATGCGTTTTGAATGTTTACTTGATTGTTACCGAAAGCTTTAACTGTAAATTTATCCTTCGCAACTTCATTAAGAAGTATGTTAAGCGGGTTGATATTTTTGACTTCTGCTATAAATATCGGTGGAATATGAGATTCTTTAAGAGCAAATTCGTTCTGTTAGCTTTCGTTCGTTATAGACGGGTATCTGTAATTCTGCTTGTGGAAACACACATTTGTTGAGGTGCATTTAGCATAGGTTGTTGTATGAATTGCAGTTGACTTACTTGATTCCGCTAACAAAAATTATTAGGTTGGTTAAAAGTCAGTTTTAACTTTTATCTTTCCAATAACTACATAGACTTAAATAATTAAATTTAATATTTAACGATTAGTATTTGTGATCACATCCAGCGCACAAGTTGAGAGCTTTACTTGCCAAAAAAAAATTTGAATTGATAGAGGGAAAAATAGGTGTAAATTGTAAAGAAGATTAAGTAATACTTGTCTGTTATATCCGTTATTTTAGTGTATATTTAATCTTAAACCTTTAACAATAATAACTTTTTTTATAGTCAAATATTTAGATGTAAGTCATGCTGCTTCCTTAAATATTATGAAACTGACCGGAAAAAGATTTCTGATAACTTTTATGATTTACATACGAAAAACGAACAATATTCGTATTTGCAGGCTTAATTGAGTGTTTAGAAAATTCAGGAAACCGACATAAAGTAGATCAAAATAGGACAAAACCAAAACCTAAATCATATAAGTACTCAGTATTGTCTAGTTCTGGAAGGATTCATGTTTGTAAAACCTTGTTTGGGAGTATCTAGGGTGTAAATATAGACCGTAATTGGCGTTTGTCTAACTTATTGTCGTTATTAAAATTACCTAAAGATAAAAAAAGTAAAAATACCTCAAGTAGTTTAAATTCTGGAGAGGTAGAGATGTTACTATCAGTACCTAACCAAAAAATTGGACATTAAAAAATGCATGAATTATTTCTTGTAAAAAATTCTGAATCTTTCGTTTACTATAAGGTATTCCAAGAACGTTTTAGCTTGTTTTTTGATAGACCATAAGTAGCTACTTGTACGTGTGAGGAAGTTTTCAACAAAATTAACTCCAAGACATTAAAAGCAACGTTGCTAAACATGCAGCTATGGCGGACAAAATTGTCCATCAAAGAAAAACTAACAGACAACAGACATGTCCCTGTTATACCGGTTTAAGATACACTTCACTTGCACCAACTAACTGTTAATGTTTTTAACATCCACGATTTAAAAACTGGAAAAACTGTTTTTTTATGTCTATCATGCAGCTATGGGTAGAAAAAGATCCAACAAAGTTTGCTCTTTTAGTTCAGAATTAGAAACATTCGGTTGTTAGGATGTGTTTAGGTCTCGCAGATCTTGGCAGTTTTAAATGTATTAACCAGTATTTACCAATAAGAGGGCATTCCCACATGACTTGTGACAGGTTTTGCATTGGTGAAACAGAAAATAAACAAAAATCACAATTTTTTTACTTAAAGATTATATTTCAATGATTGCTAATTCAAGCGACAAAAAAAAACATTTTCAGTGTTCTGGCTGGTTGAAAACAATTCATTGATCAAAGACTATAAAAACTGGTGAACTACAAGGACAATAAGGTTGTTGTCAATCAATTTATTCATGGCCATCAGGCACAAATTTAGGTTAGGAACATCCACCGTTGTTAAATCTTTTCTCACAGTTATTGCATATACAAATACAAAAGTTGCAATTATTGCCAAGAAGATGCCAAGTATTAAAAAGTTTTAGAGGTTTTTCGTAAATCAAGATGAAGAAATTTTTATCGGAAAATATTTGAATGGCTAACTATAGATGGCGAAACTAAAAAAGTTTATAAATATCAGCATGGTTTTTCATTGTTTTGTGTTGTATGATTGATTATTTTCACGTAATATAAAAGTTTTTTAGTAAAAGTTTGGTATTTATTTTAGAAATCCCATGTGTCCACCAACGTTTTAATTTTTTTTCTATATCGACATAGGAGTCTTTTTCCCAATTTTCTAAAGAAAGTAACAGATAACTGCTTTTTCGCTAGATTTATGTACGTTTCTGGACATGTGGGGTTTCTCAATTCAGTGATTCATAGTGTCATATGAACTTATGACTCGACTGTCGGAATTTTAATTTGTAAACGTTTTTTCTAGTAACCGACTGCTTACTAAGCGAATTCTACTGTATAGTTGCGTTTAGAATAAAATTATTTGAAAAAATAAATTATGTATATCATAAAACTTTTTGGAAACAGATTGTAATTATAAATAAGTAATAAAATATTTTTTATAAACAGCAAAATGTTTCTTAATTGAGTAAACATTTTACAACGTTTTTGGTTAGTTCATTAATTACTTTGTATAATAAACCACAACACTAATGAAAACTTTGAAAACTTTAATTAAATTTTAAATTAATAATGTTCTTAATAGAATAAAGGTTATGGGATTTATTAAAGATTTTCAGATATAAACTAAAGATTTTTACTTTCCAATAACATTACAAATATACATTTACAAAATGGTAGTTTTATTTAAGAAAAAAAAAACTATCGTTATTTTAAAGAGGATGTGTTTGGATAAATTTTCCACCAACGCTATCGTTAACTACAAAAACATGAAAGGAAGTGTAGAGAGGAGGCTGAAGTAAGAGAACGAACATTTTTTCTTTTATCATTATTCTTAAATGTATAGTTCTAACTTCTAGTTATATTTCAGTTTTTAGTAAAGTACTTGACATAAATTTACGCTGAAAATTAAAATATTCTGCTAACGAGGTACTTTTTTAGATATGCAAATAAATAAAAACAACCGGTAGCAGAAGTAATTAGAAATACGACAGCATTCATTCGTTCTGTTAGTTTCTTTGCATTGCTTGTGTATTAATTACAAGAAAACATATTTTTTTCCTAAAATACATTTTACGCTTTTACAATGTATTCGTTGGTCGTAATTAATTTAAAATCAATAAGACGTAATGAATCTGTTCAAGAGAGACTATTTAATGTTTTCCGATAATGCTTAATTAAGATTGATTGTAATTAAAATAATTCTATGAATTCCATTGCTCAATTTAATTTTATATTATTTATGCAATTTCAAATCTATTACTATTTTCTTATATATCTCTTAAAAATAGTTTAATAAAATATAATAAGTTCAAGCACGTAGGCGTTTATTCACGTTATGGTACTATTGTAAACCAATTTTAATTGTATACAAAACATAAAAAAATTATTTCTTTTTTGTAAATATATTTTCATCAAAATTTATGGCTTCTGTTTTGTTGCCCTAAATTTATTCAATATAATATTTATAGTTTCACAAAATATCAAAAAACGTATTTACAAAAAATATGTTTAATAATTTTGTAAAAGCTAAAATACGACTCAACTTTTGTATAGTTTTTTGTGAGCAGAGCAATTTTTTTATGTCTTTTAAGTACCGTTTAAAATCTCAATTGTTTTTGTGCACCACTTCATATTTCAAACTCATTGAAATACTAATAGTGTACTATAAGTATTGAATTTTAAATTTTATATAAAAAATTACATTAATAAGAAAACAATTATTACAAAGAAGATTACTTAATGCTAATAATAGTAAAATTAAAGCTGCCTGTACAAATAGATAAAGAAAACCTCAAATAGAAAGAGCTCCTGTATAGAAATTTCACGGTAGAACGGAAGTGCCAGAACTATTTGGAGATCCGTCGAGCGTAATTCAACGAGTGGAGCTTTTTGCTCAAAGCAAGCGCGGCGAAGTGTATCGTCCTCAGGCGGACTATAAAGCTTTACAAACGGATGTAAACTTTCTCAATTTTAGAAATCAATACTTATTATGTACTTCTACTTTAATTAAATCGTTGTATGTAATACTCAACTAATGTACGTACTATCAACATTTTTAGTTTTATAGAGAAATGTTAATGTTTGAGTAAGAATGCCGTTATTCTAAAGTATGTCAACGTACTCTTTCAAGGATTATATTTTTCACTGCCAGTAAATATCTTTACTGAGAATTACGTTACAAATTTTCTTTTTACTTGCAAATAATTTTAGTGTAACTGTAATCTGGTTTTCTAATTTCTTTTTTAGTGTACGATAAAAATGACTTAAATATTTTTAAAGCCAGTTTTGGTATATTCAAAATTTATGTTATTAAACTTATATTAAGTGTGTTTGGATTAAAATTACTTTTAAAATTAAACTATTAATCAAACTCCTTCAACTAATTAAACACTGCGGCATTTTACATTGCACTTCCACGTAACATTTTAATACAGTTAAGTATATTAAGTTAATGTGGTTTTAATCAACTGTATTTTCTGGATTTTTTATTTTGTGAAAGTTTGATCTAAACGTTTTTTTCTATTAACATTTTATAGAGGACGAGCATTTTCTTTTCAATAAAAACCTCTTTTTATCGATCTTGTGGGGCTTATGAAGGAAAGGAAAAGAACTATATACTGACGGTTAATAATTTAACACGTACTCTAGAACGAATTTTATAACACAAAAAAAAGATAATGTTGAATTTTTTATGCGAATTGTAAAAAAAGAGTTTTTTTTTTCATTGATATTCATCTGAATATGGGACTTGATAAACTTTTTTGTCGTTAATTGAAACAACTGTTTTTCATGTAAAAACATTAACATTATTATTGTATATTATATAACAGTAATGCTTTATTGTTTATTGTACAAATTTGTTGACAAATTAACTTGTTATTTTAATGTATAGTTAAAGTTATTTATACGTATGTCGCTTGTATCAATAGTCGCATATTTTTGTGGTTTAAGATTAGCTATAGCATTTAACTAAAACAACAATAATGTTGATCGATAAAAAAACTTGAGCTATTAAAATCGACTTGACTACAGTTATGATTTATCATAATATTGAGGTTTTTTAATTAAACCAAAAATATAGGTATTTTTAAAAAATCCAATTATTTCTGTTGTAAATAAGAGCATACTTAATATATTTCCGTCATTCCTTACATAAAGTTATTGTATTACAAATTAATAAATATAAATTTGTGAGTATCAATTACTATATGGTGTCAGGTGAAAAACTATACTTGATTTCTAAAAGCGGAAGAAGAACTATAAAATTGGCTATTGAAAAAAAAATCAAGAAAGGCTAGCGGCAGGGAAAAGCAATAGAAAATTGTTGAACAAAAAAAACAAGAAGATTACAGTTCAATAAGAAATAATAGCACCTTTCAAAACTCCTAGCAATCTCCGTTTTGATGAAAATGTTAAAAAAAACTTTGATTAATTCTTTAATAATTTGAAATATTACATGAAAGCAACAGATTATGAGGTCAAAAACAATGAAACAAAAATTGCAATATTTTAAATGTGGCTATAGAGCAAACTCAAGTTGTTTATGAAACATTAGGGCTTACCGAAGAAGAAAGAAAAATCTTTGTGAATGTAACTTAAGCCTTTAAGAAACATTGTGCACCAATACAAAACAAAACTTATAATAAATTTCAATTCTTTAATAGATTACAGGGAGAAAATGAAGATTTTGAACATTTTTTGACAGAAATTAAAACATTGGCAAAGTCATGCAATTTTGAAAAGCTGGAAGTTCGAGACAAGATTGTCATTGGAATTAATAACAATGAACTGCAGGAAGACAGTTAAGGGCGCCAAAATTAAACTTGAAAACAGCTGTAAAATACTGCAGGGCTGCAGAAATAAGTAAGAAACCGCTACGAGCACTAAATGGTCAAGAAATCAGTTGACGTAGTTGTGGAAAAAAACTTTAACAAGATGAAGGAAAATAGTAAACATTCAAAGAAACTTAACATATGCAAATACTGTGCAGAGATACATAAGGCAAAGCAGTGTCTAGCATTTGGGAAAGTATGTTTGATTTGCAAAAAACTAAATCATTTTACCGAAGTGTGTTCGTTTAAAAACAAACGTCAAGTGCATGAAGTGCAAGAAGAAACTGAAACAGGATATCATGTGTAATTATCTTAGGTTAGATTCTATAGAAAAGCATAGTACTATGGCACAACAGTGGTCACAAGAGGTAAGTATAAACAAAGTCAATATTTGTTTTAAGTTAGACACAGAAAGCGAATGTTCTATTTTGCCGTATAACAAATTTATAGAAATACAAAAAACTAGTAATGTCATTGTCTCAAACACTAATACTGTGTTAGTTGGCTCTAATGAAAGTAGAGTAAAACTGTAAAAATAAATGTAGAGAAAAACATATAAAATTTGTTATTGTTAGGGAAGACAACTCAATACCAATTTTAGGACTGCATGAGTGCATAGATTTAGATATAGTAAAAAGAGTAGATGCAGTTGCATGTTATGATAATGTTGACAAATTAGTAGAGAAAAGCAAAGGTTTGATTGAAGGACTAGGGAACATAGGTAAGTACAAAATTGCATTAAAGAATGATTCTGTTCCACTAGTGAAACCTTTACGAAGAGTGCCACAATCAATTAAACCTCAGTTAGAACAATCTTTAAATGGGTTAGAGAAAATAACATTATACAGAATGTAATGAGTCCTGTGGAATGTTGTCATAATGTTGAACCAGATAAGAGCTTAAGATCCGCAATATATGAATAAGTTTATTGTATGGAAAAGGTGTCTAATACCGCCAGCAAAAGAAATATTTAGTAGGTTGTCGGGAAAAAATGTTTCACTGTTTTAGACGTGAAAGATAGGTTTTTACAAGTAATGTTAAGTCCTGAAAGTACAAATTTATGTTGTTTTAGCACACCTTTCGGTGTACATAAGTATCTGAAGATGTCGTTTGGCAGTTCTTCAGCTCCTAAAGTAATGCAAAGTTTGAATTCAAAAATTTTTAAAAACATCGACAATGTAGAAATATATTTCGATAATCTGATCATTACAGGAAACAGTTTTAAAGATATGATCGTGCGTTAAATGAAGTCTTAGACAGAGCTAAGAGGTATAATGTCAAGTTTAACAAGAAAAAGCTGCAATACCGTATTAAGGAAGTTTTAGTCTTAGTTTTTTCAGCGGCAGGTATTAAATGTGTTAAATGTAGAAGTGTGGGAATTTCTAAACAAGGAGAGAAGAAGAGGTAAGAGGAAAGGAGGTTTAACGGATATAAAGGTGTGGTTGGGTTATTGTATGGAGCGTTTGGAGGGAACAATAGAAGGACCAGGGCAGGTGATATTGCAAGGGGTAAATACAATACAGGAAAGGTGGGAGATAACGAAAGAGGAAATGGAGGAAGCAATAAATAGACTAAAATTAAGACAGACGGCAAGAACGGACGGTACGCAAAGAGAACAATGGAAATATGTAGAGGAGGGAGTAAGAGGAAATGTAAGAAATTTTTTTAATACAATATAGAAAGGGGAGGAATTGCCAGGGAGTTGGAAAGAAAGTTTCATTCTGCCGGTTTATAAGGGAGGGGATAGGAAGGAGGTAAAGAATTATAGAGGGATTAGTGTCACTAATGTAAGTTATAAATTGTATGCCATGGTTATACAAAGGAGGTTGGAAAAGGAAGTGGAAGAAAAAAGACTATTACCAGATTGGCAGATGGGATTGAGAGTGGGAAGAAGGGCAATAAACAATGTTTATATATTGAAACAGTTAGTGAATGGAGAGCTAGATAAGGAAAGGGGTAAGGTATACGCGTTCTTTATGGACATAGAAGCTGCGTTTGATAATGTGAATAGGGAAAAGCTATGGAGGGTGTTAAGGAAAAAGGGAATAGAGGAACAACTAGTAAGGAAACTGGAAGGGATATATAAAAAGACTATGAATAGGGTAAAAATAGGGGATCGTTCTAGTGAAGTATTTTGGACAAGGAAGGGGCTAAGACAGGGGTGTCCTCTTAACATTATTTTATTTGCACTGTATATAGGGGGCATAGAAGAAGTGTTGAAGGGAAGTCAGTGTGGTGGGGTTGTCATAGAGGTAGGGATTAAAGTGTGGGTGTTGGCATATGCAGACGATATGGTAATGATGGCAAAAAAATGAGTTGGAGACGAAAGGTATGATAAATACGATAAAGAGGTATCTGGAAAGGAAAGATTTGGGTTTAAATGTGAGAAAGTCTAAAATGGTAGTTTTTCAAAAAAGGAGAGGAGGGAAGAAAAAGGAGGAGTTAAGTTGGGGAGAACAGAAGATAGAGGCAGTGAATGAAGTGACATATTTGGGATATAGGCTAAGGTATGATATTAAAGATGATGCGCATATAAGGGAGTTAACAAAGAAGGGTAACAAGGTATTAGGGCAGGTATGGAGTTTAGGGGAGTGTATTTGGGAAGGAGATCGAGAAGATAAGATGGCTGTTTGAAAAATTGATTAAAAGTGTGATGATGTACGGGCTGGAGGTATGGGGTTGGAAAGAGTGGAACCTATTGGAAAGGGTGCAAATAAAATATTGGAAATGGATACTAGGTTTAGACAGGGAGACGCCAATGTACATAATAGAGGAGGAGGGGAAGTTAGAGAAGATTTGAATAGAAGCAGGGAAAAGGGCGATGGGTTATGAAGAGAAAATGAAGGAAAGAAGAGAATGTAAAATTTTGCAATGTTGCTGGAGGACGGTAAAAGATAGCAAAAACAAATATGGACAGGAAGAAAGGAAACTGTACTACCAACGAGGAGGTTTTGCAAGGGAAGAGGTGGAAAGAAGGAGAGAGGAAGGTAGGTTAAATACGGAGGAGATAGTAAGAAGAGATAAAGACTTGCAGGTGCAATAGAGGGAAGGAAAGATAAGGGAAGGAAAGTATAACGTAAGGTATGGGAATATAGTGTCTAGAGGGGTTCCTAAGTATCTGATGGGGAGGAGAAGCTTACGGGAGAAACGACTTATACCCAGGTTCAGATGCGGAAATAAGGAGAACTTAATTAAGTATTGGAAGGAAGATGTAATGAGGAGATGTAGATTATGTGGGGAGGGATGGGAGGACATACAGCACTTGAGTGAGGAGTGTGGCGAGCTAAGGGAAGAATAGAGAGGGAGGAAGGCTTTGCTTGAGGAGGAGGGGGAGGGATTGGATTGGATGAAAGCAGTAAAGGAAAGAAGGATAAGAGGGGAGGGTTAGGTCTAACGAATTAGAATAGTAAGATAGTGATGGGAAGATTTTAGGGGAGAAAGTATTTTAGTTTATAAATTTCTGTACGAATTATATTATTATGTTAAGAGAAGGATGTAAAGGTAACGTAACCCATTGTAAGGCCGAATAATAATATTAAATGTGACTATTATTAGAACGATTGGCCTCCTGGTAGGTGATAATTTTAAATTCGATCAAATTAATGATCACTTCTTATAAGAGGGATCATTAATTTGATCGAATTTTAAAATTAAATGTGACTCTAGTCATGTTGAAGCTATTTTAGAGGTTCCTAAAAATGTAAAAGCTGTGCTACAGTTTTTAGGAATGTGTAATTTTTTAATTAAGTTTATACCTCGTTTTACAGAAAATACTGCACCCTTAAGAAAACAAGAAAATAAATTTTGTTGGGCAAAAGCGCAAGATAAAGCGTTTTTAGAATTAAAAAGTAAACAGACTGATAGTTCGAAAGAGGGCATTGGAGCTCGTTTGTTACAGGGTGGGCAACCAGTTTTTATTCTAAAAGTTTAACAGAAGCTCAAATTAGGTAGGCATCTATTGAAAAAGAATTATACGCTAATTGTTGTGGCGTGGAAAAATATCATCAGTTTATTTATGGTTATAAAGTTACTGTAGAAACAGACCATAAGCCGCTTATTTTAATAATTAAACAAGGTATAAATAAAGCAAGTACCAGGTTGCAAGGCATGATTTTGAAATTGTTAAAGTATGATGTTGTTGTTTATGTTCCGGGTTCTAAAATGTTTATAGTTGACTTTCTGTCAAAGCAATTTTTAAAAAATACGGCATATGATGATGACTCTTTGTTAGATATAGTTCATTGCATGATTGTTTATTTACCAATTAGCGATAGACGTCTACCAAACTAAAAGTTCAAACTTGTAGTGATGATAATCTCAAAGTTGTTTTAGATTGGTGTAATTCAATATCACAAGTAGTACAAATAATCAGCTAAAGATTTTGTATAAACTTGACATTACAGTTCAGAACGGCGTGTTGTATTTAGGTGAAAAAGTAATCATTCCTAAGCGCATGAGAAAAGAAATGCATGATATTGTTCATTACGGTCACTTAGGCAATAATAAATGCAAAAGTTTAGTTAAAAAATGTACAGTTTGTGAAAAGTTTAATTTATCAAATGCTAAGGAACCTCTAATAGAACATGAAGTTCCTGAATTGCCTTTTTAATAAAATAGAAATGGATATTTTTACTTTTAAAAATAATGACTATTTGCTTGTAATTGACTACTATAGTAAGTGGATCAAGATTAAGGAATTGTATGAGAAAACTCCTATAGTCGGATTTTTTTAAAGTGGCGTTTTTCGGATTAAAAGTTTATACGCCTACAGAGGTAGACAAACGTTCTGTTTTTTTTTTCCGTTTGAATATTTAAATGAGAATTTCGTAACGCCTACAAATACAATAACTTATTTACGTAATTCTACGACACGAATATGGTGTTTTAATGTAAAAGAAAAACGGCGTTAAAACCATAAAACGTAAACTTTACTGAAAACTAAATTTATTTTTGTGTTGTTTGACTACTACTTATAAGCCTCTTAAACAGTGGAAATTCAACGTTTTATTGCTCTAGCGCCGGCTTTCTCTTACATTAAGAAAGCATATTCATGCCGTAAAATTATGTAAATAACTTATTGTCTTTGTAGGCGTTACAAAATTCTCATTTAAATAATGAAACAAAAAGAGAAAGATACCGTTTGTCTATCTCTGTAGGCATTTAAACTTTTAATCCGAAAAACGCCACTTTAAAAAAATCTGACTTTAGTACTGTACTACATAGGTTAAAACAATTTTTTTCTGTACATAGGATACTTGGAACTATAGTAAGCGATAATGTGCCATTTTCAAGTTTTGAATTTGAAAAGTTCACTAATAATTGGTCTATACAGTTGCTGACTGCTAGTTCCAGATATCCTAGATTAAATGGGTTGACAGAAAAGGCAGTACGCATAGCAAAAAGAATCTTGAAAAAGTGCTTTGAAAGTATGTTGATGTTTATTTAGCTCTGTTAAACTATAGAAACACGCCTATCACAGGTACTACTCTCTCACTAGCTTAAATGTTAATGTCTATGGTCTTGCGTGATAAACTGCCATATAATACTGCGGTACTAAAACCCAAGACAAATACTGATATTGTAAGTAAGCAAATTAGAATTAATAAAAATAGATCTAAAAAAACTTATAATAAAGCTGCAAGGAATAGGAAGATTTTTAAAGCTGGCAATAATATTTTAATACAAAATATCGATAATAAAACTTGGGTACCGGAAAAAATTAAAGAAATATGCAACACCCCCAAGATCGTTTATAATCGTTTATAGTTATATTGTTGGAAAATATTTAAGAAAAAATAGTTTACGTTTACCTAATCCTTATAATAACGTTACCATAAAACCAAAATTAACTGATATACCAGTTGTTAATGAAAAAACTAATTATGTTCTTCCTACTCGCTGCAGTGTCGCCAATAATAAACCAAATGTTATTGTTGAAAATGCACATAATAGTATTTTTCATGATAAATTTAAGAAAACTAGGTCAAGGCGTATTATCAAAGCGCCTTCTTATTTGAAAGATTACTATTAGATTTGTGGGTTTCTTCATTAATAAAAGGCAGGATGTTGTAAATAAGAGCTATTTGCAATGGGATGTGTGAACCTATGGAAATAGTATTGACACATACTTAATATACTTCAGTCATTCCTTATATAAAATTATTGTATTACAAATTAATAAATATAAAATCATTAATTTGTGAGTATCAATTACTACAATTCCAAGAACAATAAAAAACAAGGACTCGCAAGCTATTGCTTTTAAAACGTAAAACTGTCATCTAAATATGATAATGAAAAGTTATTTGAAACAATTTATGAGTTAACAAATGATGAAATGTTGTTTTAGTAGATCAATAAAATATGAAATGAGTTAAGCTAGTTTTGTTTCTATGTTTTTAAAAAAAAATAAAATATGTTACCAAAAAGTATAAAAATGGGAAGGTTATTTTGTAGATTTTTAGGTACAGTTTTAGATATAAGCCCAGAGTCAGGCACATTTCTGTTATTGTTAGAAATCTTCTCTTTCTCTTTTTTATCGTGGTTTATTGCAATCAGACACTATTTTCTTCTTACTGTAGTCATGTTATATGTTCTGAACATAAGCCATGGTTGCCCGTATTATGGCTGTGTATATTCTTAGTTTCCTTTTTCTGTTTAGATAGGTGTAAAGATAAATCATTAGCCTTTTCGCCTTGTTTATTTGTTGGTTAGTATGTTCGGTAAACGTGAGTTTCTTATCAATCTTAAGTCCGAAGTATTTTATTGGGCTTATCTATGGTATTATAGCGTTGTTTAACTGAAATTTTTATGTTAGTTTGTGTTTTTTGAGTTGGAGTGTAAATATTATAGCCTGGTTTTTTTCGGCATATACTGCTATGCGCCAGTCGGAAAACCATTTAGCAAAGTGCAATTTAAATCTTTTTTTTATGGTTGCTATTATTCTGTTATGTGTTATAATCGCCGTGTCGTCTGCGTACAAGGCCATTAGTGTGTTTTCGTTTTTTGGAATGTCGCTGGTGTAGATATTAAAAAAATGGGTTCCAGAATTGATCTAAGGGAAAACTCCTGCTGTGATCTGTTTTGTCGCAGTTGTTGTTTGGTTGATGTCCGTCACAAAAGTTCTGTTTTGTAAATACGATTTAGTTAGTGCTATATTAATTTGCGGTAGAACGTTGGCAAACATTTTGTGCACAAAGCCATGGTGCCATACTTTATCAAAAGCTTTTGATCTGTTTAAGAACATTGCTTCAAGTGTAATTTCGGTTTTTGTTGTTAAGGATGTATTCATTAATCTTGGCTATTTAATAGAATGTTGTTATCTAAATCCATTTTGTTTATTTGAACGTACTAATTTTTCGTTCATTGCATTTGCTAGCCAAGAGAAGATTGTTCTTTTAGCTATTTCGCTTAAGCTTGACAATAAATTTGTCGGACGGAAGCTGTTCAGTCTATTTCGTGGTTTGTTCTTTAGCTTCTTAACAATGTCGCGTAGTACATTTGTTTAGACTAGGTCGTTGATAGTATCCCTCTCTGATTCAAGTAAAGTTTCGTTTCGTAGAATTATGTTGAAAGTTCTGTATATGTTATTGTCAGGATTTGGCGAGAATTGTTTTTGTAACAGTGTTGTGAAAGATTCCGTGTTGTCTGTATCAGTGTAGAAAATATGTTGGTTGTGGTCAATTGGAGAATTCGTTGTTTTTTCTTTTCTTAAGGCTCTGGCGATGTACCAAGGAAGATCATTTGTGTTGCTGTAGGTTTCGATTTATTTGTTCTACTATTACTTGTTTGACCCTGTTGTTTAGACTCTTTGAAAGTTTTATCTGTCGGTGCTAAGGTTCTCAGGTATGCTTTACGTGCTAAGTTTCTTCGTTTTATTAACGCAGGAGTTTTATGTTGGTTTCTTTTTGCAGTGGCGGTAGTGTGTTATTGTGCTGCGATGCTGCTTTGTGTCATGGTTTTTACTTCAGTTGTGAGTTTTGCTTTGTTATTCATGATTTTTAGAAACGTGATTATTTTTAGCGCTTGTGTGAACTTTTTCCAATTTGTTGTGAGTTTAGTGGTTTGCGCTAGCTATGGTTCCAACCTTTCTAGGGTAAAGTGAATGGAAATGTGGTCAGAGCTAATCGATGTTTCTGTGTAGATTTCAAAGGTTGTTCTTAATTTTTTTATTACGGCTATATCAACTATCTTTGGTCTGGTGCTAGTACTTGTGTGGTAGTACATTAGTTGCAGAAGTGCCGCAATGATAAAGTTACTTTTTGTAGCGTAGTTAGTAATTCTGCGCTATTGACGTTAGTTTGTAGCGTTTGGTGTTTAGATCACCGAGAAGTATGGTACTGTGATTTGAGTTATAGATTTGGTTCCATTCAGTTTCTACAAAATTGTGATGTGGAGTTACTTATGCTAAATAGAAGCGTAAGTAGTCATCCTGGCCAATCATTACATGTACCCCAATGGCCTCCAGCTCTGCATCTACAGCGGTCTGTTGCAATGGGTAATGCTGACATTTTTTATAGTTAACACGGCCACTCTGCCTTCCTCTTGTGTAAACGATCTTCTCTGTACGTGACGTAGTTAAGTATTTGGAGTTTATGAGAAGGATTAAGCTCGGTGATTGCAATTACGTACGGTTTGTTCAAATGTATGTTAATTTCCAGTTCATATTTCTTACCTCCAATGCCGTTGACGTTTGAAGCGACACACACAGGCGAATATACAAAAAATTATGGCCAAAATACCCAAATAAAAAGTTTATATTTTTTTATATCAATGAAGTGTACCTGTTTCTAGTGTTGTGTAGGTACAAAACCCACACCACCCCTTTTAGTTAGGGAATAACATTTTTAAGTGATCTATCTAAGCGAATCGACATGAAACCTGTTACTGTATGTAACTAGATTATTTTATATTAAATATATGGTCATATTTATTACGTAATATTTTTATAAGAATATGTAGTTTAAACAAATACAAAAATATTTTTTTAATTTATATCTAAAAAAAGTTGCCAATCAAACAAGATCAAGCAGTTTATTTTTTTAAATATATACGTAAAACAATATTAAATCAATTCATAAAAAGCAAAACTGCGAGAATTTGCGAAACTGCCGTATTTTACAAAGAAAACAAACAAAGTAATCTATCGAAGTAAATCGACATCAACGGCGTAAACACGTTTTAGAAAATGTGGGGGCTAGTAGCAAGCATATAGATACATAAATTTCATGAAGGGAAGAAGTGTTCGCATTTTTTTCCTAAATGGGTATTTCAAATCAGTGATTGAGACCTGTGTATAAAGAAAACTACATTTGGATATCTTACTTAGTTTATTAAGAATGTGATTTTTTTAAGGTATAACTAAGGTATATAATATACTTGCAAAACAAAAAACTAATAAATAAAACTTTTGGTGGAAACATAAAAATTCGATATTTTACATCACTCTTTTGTGGGGGCCAAAGGCCCTCATGGCCCTCATGGTTTCTACGCGCCTGATCGACATGAAACCTGTTGCTGGATGTAAGCAGATTATTTTATACTAAATATATTGTCATATTTATTACCTAACATTTGTATAAGTATAAAAACGTTAAACAAATGACCAAATATCGATTTTGTTTTTATCTAAAAAAAAAGTTGTGAATCAATAAGATTTTAGCTAGAGGAAATGCTTTATAAAAATGAAAGACCATAAAGTGAATACTCAATTTTTGCAATAAATTACAAGGTGATGCGTTTAAAAAAATTGAGAAGTACTCGAGATTTGGCTTACCCAATATTTAATGGTTGCCATAATAAAGAAATAACGTTTTTTTGTAACACTGTACTAGTATCAAAAAGTTATGCTTGCATAAAAATATTGTGAAGCCGTTCTGTCTTGGATATACAAGACATTGAAATGGGATTGATTTTTGTATAGAATTGACCGTAAATTTTAAAATATCCTGTATAACATAATTAAACCCTATATTGGAAGCAAGGGAAAGATGAGCTTAATCTAAATTTGAAAAAATATATAAGGTGATTCATTTAAAAAAAAGTATGTTTGGTTCACCTTGGCAATACTTAACACTCTGTATAAATAAAAATAATTATAAAATGTGTAGTTTTAGGTTGCCCATAATTTTTGTAATTAACTTTTTTTGATATTTTTCATAGTAACTGAGATATCGTACTTCGGCGCGCCAATGCCGCACCCTGTATATAAAAAAAAATATATTCGAATAAACATACGAGTTTTATCTTCTTAACACTTCTCCATAAAAAAAAAGCCTTAATATTTTATATTTATAAACGTAATATCAATTTTCGCCACGATTTTTTTAAATTCTCCTGTGTGCGACAGTGCGTAGTTGATTGGGAGCGTTTGAGGTAGTTTTTAATGCTAAGATAAGAATGTCTTCCGGGTTTGAACCGCGTCATTGTTGTTGTAATTGAAGTTGCCAACGTTCTACGGAGTTTAGAATCTGACTTGGTTCACAAGTTAATTACCTAACTCGGTAGTGCTTCTTTGTTAGATTTTCGTTTGCATTTTCAAGTTATCGTTTTCTTTCTTACCTTTTCAGAGTTTAGATTATGACTTGTTTCACAAGTGGATAACCTAACTTTTGAGAAGTTCTTAGTTAGAGTTCGGTTACTTGTTTGAGTTTTGCGATTTATCTCACGCCCTGATGAAGCCCTTTACGAAAGTGAGCGGAACGTTGGCAACTTCGGTTACAACAACAATGACACGGTCCAAACCCGGAAGACATTCTTATCTTAGTATAGATTCCGGCCGTGGAAGCCTTTGCTATTACATTAGTTTTTAATGCGTTTGCTTGGATAGTATAAATATATTTTTTAACCTTTGGTTGAAAGTTTTCTCTTGTGCCGAGGTTGGATTTAATTCAGAGTATTCAAGTACCCTGAAATCAATTTTTGTGTCAAGTTTCCATTGTCGTTGGTGTTTTTTTTAGTAGTTTAGTTGTAGGGTATTGGAGTACTGTGGAGGTTTTTGTGTTTTTCTGTTCTTTTTGAATTTCTGGAATTGATGCTGTTTGTTCGCTGATTTCAAGAGAGTTCTATGGTTTTTTAGGAGGGTGTTCAGTTATATTTGGCCTGTTGGTACATTTATGATATACGTATAGTCATGTGTTTGCCTCTAGAGTTTGCACATTTAGCCGGTATAGTTTTTGACTTTGTGTACTTATATTCAGCTGTACGGTTTTTTTGCATACGGCCAAATAATTGGCAGCAATGGTACTGCACAATTTAACCCGACAATCTTAGAGCTTCCGTGATGATGTTGAGTCTTTTTATGGTTTATGTGTTATAAACTGATTTATATTGCCTTTCTACTTCTACTCATCATCGGCGCGGAAATCAAGTTTTTGACGATCATTCTAGTTACTTTCGGCAGAGGATCCCTGTTCATTTAAGTCATTTAGAATTTTTTGCTCTGAGGCTTCTACGAGGAACCCACCTTTACTACTTGGTGGGTGTGATACTCAAGTTTTTGTTTTTTCATCACCCGGCGTAAGTGTTTGTAGTCGTTTATTGTCCGTGTTTAGATCTTTATATCTTGCTTGGTTGCTGTGGCTTTTGTAAAATTTATTCTCTCAATGCTCGTGTTTTGCCCTAAATGCTATCATTTTTCTTTATTATGCAATATTATAGATGTGGTGTTACGAATGTCTTCCTGGTTGGTAGAGTTGGATGCGTCAATTATGGGAGTTGCAGTGCATCTTGAATAATGTCTTTTAGCGGTTTTTTGGTAGAATGAATTCTTCGTTATCGTCTGTTATGGGGCGTTTATTTTGTAAATTATTTTGTTCTGTAGCGTTTGCAGGAAATTTAGATTGTTTTTTGTTAGTGTGCACGTTTTTGATTTGTAGTTTATTAATTTAATCGTTATTATACTTGCCGTTTACAGTGATTTGCATTTCTACGTGATCTGTGTTTTCTAAGATGAAGCGTCTTGTATTGGTATGGCTCTTAATCATGTTCATAATTTCTGTGTCAATTGAGTGTTGTTGAGCTATTTATTTATAACAATTATTGCAGCCTTCCAACTCATTTACGGTCAGCATACTGAGGTATGTTGGCGCGTTAGAGGTTCACTTATAAAAACTTAACGATTAACGATTTGCGGCTGTTCACTAGCAAAGGTCACAGTAAACTCTATTTTTGTTAGAAATCGTGATTATGGTTTATATTTATAATTAAGAGCTATGCATGCAAAATTGGTGCAGTAAATTAATTAAAGTTAAATTAATTTTTTGTCAATCTGTAGCAGTTAAAGAAATTAGAATTAAAATCGATTTTAAAAACCGTGTTTCAATATCGTTTTTTGCTAGTATTCTACTAAATGCATCTTGGTAATAATTTTTACATAAAAATCAATATCAATTTTCTTACAGTGAGAATTAAAACCGCGTTTATATCAAATATTTATTTTAGGTGGATGTAAGGCTGGGATTTCGCCTATGTATTTTATATAGCACTCACGCGTGCACGGGGCACAAAAAATCTCAAAAAATTATAGTTGTAAGAACACAATAATGTGTTCCCATAAAAGAGAAATGTTGTCAGCATCATGTAAGATATTTTAAATAATTTTTGCATAAAAAATGGTCACAAAGTATGCAATATTTTTCAATGATAATTTTCTACTTTTTCTGTAAACTATACTTATACTATTGAAAAGAGGAAGTTATAAAATGGCTTAGAAAAAGTTGTAAATCATTTTCTTTCATTTGAGAGTTTACTTTTTTTGTTGCACCGTGTATACCACAATGTAAATGTTGGATATTCTTTATATATACGTAGTGGTAGCATTGTATGGATACAAGTTAAGTTAGTTACAAACCGATTATAAAAAATATGTGCTCATGTTCATAATACACATTATGTTAATATACGTTTTCTAGTGTTTAATTTCGTTATTATTGAAAAGATTGATTCATCCTTAAGTATACCGACGATCCATTATCAACTAGATTCAACACACGACAGGTTATGGGCCCAGAATACTACAACCACCTACAACCCTAAAATATAGTGTGATTGAGGTTTTACAGAAAATATAGTTTTATATGGACGCGGAAAATTTGCAGCGTGGTTTATAACGTTGAACACATACTCTGATAATCAAAAGGAGGAAAATTAAGAAATTAAGAATGGATCAAGTAAGTTTAAACACAGTTAAATTTATAGGCGATAATTGGGCTACCTGGAAATTCCAAACAAAAATTATATTACAATAAAAAAAAAAACATAACGACAGGGGAAACAAAAAAACTATGGAAAACAGTGATGATTGGTGTCTAAAGGACACAAAAGCCCGAGCAATAATTGTAGTTCGTATGGAGGAGTAACCGCTTACTCATATTTTGTCCTGTATCACAGCTGCACAAATGTGAGAGAAATTAATGTCAATTTATGAAAAGAAATCGCAGGTTAGTGTACATTTACTACAACAAAAGTTTTTTGCCTTAGAATTTATTAAAAGTAACAGTACTGCGGGATTTATATCGCAATTAGAAGATATGTGAGAAAATTTGAAGCAGTTAGGCAAGAAGTTAAGCGAAAAAATGGTTGTTACGAAAATATTGATGTCTTTACCAGACAGTTTGAAGCATTTTGTGAGCGTATGGGAGTCAACTCCGAGTGACAATCAAACTTTGATGGAATTAACCTCCAGGCTACTGATCGAAGAAGAACGGTTGAAAAAAAGTGAACCGGTGATGGCGTTAGCAGCATATAGTAAAAATGAAGTTAAATGCTTCAGCTGCAATAAATATGTACATATTAAAAAATATTGTCGTGAGAATAAAAGTACATCGAAAACAACAAAAAAAAAACATGTAATTACTGTAAAAAACAGGGGCATTTGATAGCAGATTGTTGGTTCAAGAAGTAAACGGAAAATGAACGAAATCAAATGCAGGAAAATTCAAACGCGTTCATGAGCATGGTAAACTTGGGAGACGACTATAAAAATATGGCATTGATTGGTGAATCAAATTTTGGTATTACTGATTGGTGCTTAGACAGTGAAGCTACCGATCACATATGTTATGACAGAAACCAGTTTACGACCATTACGATCGATTCGACAAAGATAATTACAATGGGAAATGGTTCTACTATCAAAGTAACAGATATAGGAAAAATCAAGTTAGAAGCTTGGAATGGAAATAAGTGGATAAAGTCAGATTTAAACAACGTGCTGTATGTACCAGAATTCAAAATAAACTTATTTTCAGCAGGAAGAGTATTAGATTATGGTTACGTTATTCGTTCGGACAAAAATAAAACTGAAACAGTAGATGATCATGGTTTAGTAAAGGCAGTGCCAGTTAGACAAAGTAAGTTTTTTAAAATGTCTTTTCGTCTTGAATCTATGGACAAAACTTCAATTTGTAATGTTGTCGAGAGCTTAAGTAATTGGCATTGTAAGCTTGCACATATAAACTTTGATTTAGTTAAGAAAACGTTAAAACGACATAACATTGCATATGAAGGAAATGTTAAACCAGTTTGTAAAAGTTGCATTATGGGTAAACAATGTAGGCTGTCTTTCGATAAGAGTGAATCTCTAACAGTAGAAATAGGTCAGTTGGTACACACGGATTTATGTGGACCTATTGAGGTGGAATCTATTGAAGGAGCGAAATATTTTCTTCTCTTAAAATATGATTTTTCCAACTATAGGTCAGTTTATTTCCTAAAATTTAAATCTGAAACAAAACAAAACATAATCAATTACCTACATCTTGTAAAAAACCAAACCGGTAAAATCGTAAAAACTATTAGATCTGACAACGGGCTGGAATTTATCAATACAGAAGAAATGTTATCACAAAACGGAATAAGGCACGAGAAATCATGTACATATACACCGGAACAAAATGGAAGAGCCGAAAGAGAAAATAGAACTCCCGTTGAAGCAGTAAGAACAGTATTGCACAGTAAGAATTTAGAAAAGAAATTATGGGCCGAAGCAATTAATACGGCAACATTCATATTAAATAGAGTTTCTTTGGGTAGGAATGTAAACCAGACGTCTTATAACCTTTGGTGTGGGAAGAATTTCGTATTAATACTTTAAAAATATTTGGATCATCAGTTGCGGTATACATACCGAAAACAAAAAGATTCAAATTAGATTCTAAAAGTAGAAAAGGAATGTTAGTTGGTTACGGTGAAGAAGTCAAGGGTTACAGGGTTTATTTCCCGGAAGATAACAAAATAGAAATTCACAGAGACATAATTTTCTTAAAAGATGATAACACAGAAAATATGAACTTGCATGAACAAATAATAACATTGGATCTGGATTCTGTCACAACCGAAAACTTTAAAAGTGAACAAGAGATGGTTATTGAACAAGAAGAGGAAACCGGTCAGGGACTAGAGACTAGTGACATCTCAGCAGACAAAATAAACAAAAACAAATCCAGTAGCGGGAAAAATTTGAAAAAACCAACATGGATAGGAGATTATGAGACCAGTTTCTTTGCAAGACTGGATGAACCTACATCGTTAGAAGAAGCTACTTTAGAGGAAAATAGAGAGAATTGGATACAAGCGATAAAAAAGAAACTTGAAGTGCTTAGGTTAAATAACACATGGCGTGAAGTGTCTTGGGTGTTTAAGATAAAAAACAATGAACAATTTAAAGCGAGATTAGTGCCACGCGGCTTTCAACAAGAAGACACATCTAAAATTGAAGGTATGTATTCACCAGTGGCAAAACTTTGTACATTCAGAGTGATGCTAGTTATAGCAGCAAAATTAGGCATACAAGTTTATCATATAGACGTTCAGAGTGCATGTTTACATGGTGATATATCAGAAGATGTGTACATGTCATTACCTGGCAAAAACAAAAGTAACAGTACAACTGTGTGTAAATTAAACAAATCGATATATGGTCTTAGGAAGTCATCAAAATGTTGGAATGTTAAGTTTAATAATTTTATAAAAAAAAAGGATTTTGTCAATCACAAAATGATTTCGGTTTCTATTATAGGTTAGTAGATGGCAACAAACTTTATTTGTTGTTATATGTGGATGACATACTTATTATGGGAACAAACTCATTAGAAGTACAAAATCTAAAAGAAATGTTAAATCAAAATTTTAATATGAAAGATTTAGTCAAAATTTAAAAATTATTTAGGGATCAATGTGAAACTAAATTTAAAGGAAGGTAATGTTGAACTTGATCAGTGTGAATATTTAAAACAAGTTCTAGATAAATATAGGATGACAGAGTGTAATTCTGTAAGTACACCTATTGAGATGAATTTTGATTTCGATTTGTTAAAAAATTCACAAATTGACGAAAAATATACGAAAATGTGTAGACAAATTATAGGAAGCTTGTTATATGTAGTTTCAGGTGCCAGACCTGATTTATGTGAAACCGTAAATTTGTTAAGTCGTTTTCATTTCATGCATTAAAAAGGGTTTTACGCTATGTTAAGGGGACGTTAAATCTAAAGTTAATATTAGAAACTAAGAATTATGACAATTTGCTATGTGGTTATGTAGACTCAGATTGGGGTGGTGTTGTAATTGATCGTAAATCCACAACTGGATATGTTTTTAAGTTGTTAAATTCCACTATATGCTGGTTAAGTAAAAAGCAAAAGTCTGTGTCTGCATCATCTACAGAAGCAGAGTATATTGCTATGGCAACAGCTGTAACTGAACTTTGTTGGCTACGAAAGATCATAGCAGATTTTGATGTTGTTTGCTTGAATGAGGCAACACCGTTATTTGAGAATAATCAGGCTACTATTAAAATAGCATATAATCCAGAAAATAATAAACGGTTAAAACATATAGACATTAAACATTGTTTTATTAAAGAAAACATTGATGAAGGTTTAGTCAAGGTTCTATATGTGAAGTCGGATGAACAAGTGGCTGATTTGTTCACAAAGCCGTTACCAAAATCTAAATTAATAAAATTCACTAGAATGTTAGGGCTAAGTGAATGAATCTAATATTTTTTTATGTATATATATTTTTTTATTTTGGTCACAATATTTTCATTGAGGGGGCATGTTGCACCGTGTATATCACAATGTTGGATATTCCTTATATATACGTAGTGGTAGAATTGTATGGATACATGTTGAGTTAGTGTAACGAACCGTTTGTGCAAGTGCAATCCGGAGTAAGCGTCACATTAGTTACAAACCGATTATAAAAAATATGTGCTCATGTTCATAATACACATTATGTTAATATACGTTTTCTAGTGTTTAATTTCGTTATTATTGAAAATATTGTTTCATCCTTAAATATACCGACGATCCATTATCAACTAGATTCAACACACGACATTTTTAATTACGTTAAGTAGTTTTTGAGTGGTCCTGTTCCCAGTAAAATATGTTAACGATTATGCTGCAATGTTATTAAGGTCGAAAATTAAACATACAAAACGCAAACTAGATTTAAAAAGTAGCTATCGACACACAAAATTCTAATTTAGCAGCAATAATGTTATCCATTTAAACGCAGATGACACTGTAAACAGTCAATGACGCGCCTTGAATATTATATTTCAATAATTTATCTTTATTAGATAAAATGAACTTTGATCCGTAAGCTGTATGTTATTATACAAGCTCTCGATTTATTTTGAGTCTACATTTTTAACAATTTACAATACGTGCATTTAGTAAATACGTCACAACTGAGTTAGGTCAAGATCTTGGATGCAAACAAAGCTAAATCTTAACGTGATTTTGAAGAAATTGATTACAATTTATTTTGAGTTTGCATTTTTAGCAATTTTAATTTACAAATTGGTATTTGTGTATACTAATATAAAAGTATAACAAACCTATTTTTATTTTTGTTAGAAATAAAAGAAAATACAGTGCACGCCGTTTATAAGAAAAACATTGTTTGTAGTAATCATAATTTCGGTTTATGTTATTAATTTTCTTCTCAGGTTTGTTTCTATACATACGTGAATTATAACCTATTTCGTATTAATTTTTTAGCAGCATTTTTACAATACGCTTTTTTAGAGTAAAAAATTTTATCATTGTACTTTACAAATAGTTGTTTTGCATGTTTAGCTTTATTTTTGCAGTGTTATTTATTTATTCAAGTATTTTTACTGATCATTTAAAGAATTAACTTGGAAAGCATGTTCGTTCTTAGAATAACTTAAATTATGTATTATGTTATAACGTTATTTTGTATTTATTTTTAGTGGCTATAACTTGATTAATTTGATTACAACGCCGTATTTTTGAATTTACCAAAAATTGTAATTACCTAATAAATTTTGTTTACATAACTTAGACTCTTTTCAAGTATTTCAGACTTGAACATTTATGTTATAATTTGACAAAACTCAAATTATATAAAAAAACCTTAAAGTTATTTTCATAAACGTGATTAAGACACTTATTTTTGATGAGAATTCAAAAATGTAATAAAATACAGAAAGTTCATTTAAAAAAACACAACTTTAATGTCTTTGGAGTTTTGCGACACCCTGTATAAGTTATCACAAAATAATAATGAATAATTAATGAATATTTACTAAACTTGTTTAGTAAATATGAAACTTAAATTTCATCTTCTAATTTACTGGTAAGTTTTTGAATGTTGGAACGTATTTAAATTACAATTAATCAGTTATTTTCAAAACATGGTAATCAAGAATTAATTTCATTGCAAAGCAAAGCTAAATACCAGTACCGGATAATATATTTTTTATAATTTTGGTTATCACAGGAAACATGCAGTGTTGCGATTGCAAAGAAAAACGTGTCGGGACAAAATCACGTTTTAAAATGTAGACGATAACAAAAGATACACAACGTTTTCATTGGTAAATAAAAAGTATTTTTTACATGCATTCTTCTTAGTCTTACAGCAGTACCATCTGTTGTTGTATAGCGGCGAGTTTATGTAAAAAAAAGTTTCATTATCTTACTGTAGCAATGGAGCCACTTTACTGTATTTGATTTCTTTCCTTGTCTTAAGAGCGCGATCGAAGTAGTGGGGATTTGATATTTTTTATTATGTGCATCATAGATGCAATTCAACGTCAACTCTTCATTCATAGATGGCACCGAACATATAAAAACTGAAATGAAATTAAAAGCGCCATTATAGTAGTTGGAATGCGATAGTTTTATGAGTATCTTAGAACTAATACAACGTCAACTCGTCATTCACAGAGGGCACTAAAAATTTTAAATAAATTACAGAAAATAATATGCAACCACTATAAAAACTTGAGTGCAAATTTGTTTACTATTTTAAACTTAATTTTACTATTAGTGTTTTTTTTTGTATCATTTTAGTCCTATTTCATGACAAAACGTAATTTAAAAATTCATAAAAACAGTATTTTTAAAACTTTGAGAAGACATTTGAAATTAGACAAATTTTGAATATCGAATTTCATATAATTTAAAAAATAATTTAAAATCTTTTTCAATTTGTTATAGGAAAGGTAAAATATTGGAAAATAAAAACCGAATTTTTGCTACTTCCAAACTCCTACCTCCAAAGAAATACTAACAATTATGCTAGTTTCTAGTTAATATCAAAAAGATTATAAACGATAATAATTATTTTGCATATTACAAAGATAGATAAATCGAGCTTAAATATAAATCTTTCATTAAATAATAATGCGTGTTTAAAGTATTAATGTTGAAATGGCCCTTTTGCACCATTGACCAGCAGCCCCCACTAGATTTTATTACTAAAGTATTTTATATTTTCAGTGTGTATTTAGTTAGTAAAAACAAATGTACAAATATTATATTTATAGGCTCATAAGGCTGGTGGTCAATACTGCAAAAGGGTCATTTTAATATTAAATATTTTTGGAGGGTCATTGACCAAATGACATAATGGAAAACCGCCTGTGTAGGTAATTATTAGGATTTAAATTTCTACATGTTAAGCGTTGATGTTAAGCGCATATCAAAATTATTTCAAGTTAAAAGTTTAAATTTTTTATCACAATAATAAAACTGACCAGAAAATTGTAAATAGTACCTTTAGAACACTTGTTTTAAAATGTACATAAACAGTATCAAAGACAAGTATCATATTACAGTCAGAGCTGAATGCTAAGCGTGGGCATGAGATAAGACCCAAGAAGTCATGATAAGGTTCTTATGATTTCTGTTTTTAATTTATTTAAAGATGTACATTATTATACTAATAATGCAAATTTGTACTACTATAAGTACACTTTTAAAGTTTATTTTAGTTTATATAAAAATTATCCAAATTGAATTTTTTAAGTTTTTAGATTTAACAGTAAATGTACATAGAATAGAAAATTTACAAAAAAATGTAATTGATACGGTTTAGTTTTGCCGGCAATCTTGTATGAATTTGGTATAAACCATGCTTCTATACGTATTTATCAGTTGTTTGCGTTATAGGTATGCGCATATAAAGATAGAAATACAAATAAAATGAATAAGACTATACTATATGTTTTACACGGTTTATAGTGTTATAACTACTGGTTTTAATCTTGGAAGATTCTTATACATTTTGCCATCTCTTGCTCAACTGCTGAACTATATAAAGTTTTACGGCGTCCATTTTTATAGCAATTGCAAAAGTAAATATTTTGCGGATACAAATAAAACGTACGGTAATCACTTCACATCTTATACTTTTACATAATGCTTGTTATTGTCTAACTTAGGTATTAAAGTAATATAATTGTAATTGGTTGCAATCAAAATTCAATTTACACTGATTTCAATTGTAAAATACTCGTTAACTAAAGCTAGGTTCCATGTAGAATTTTGTCATTACCTAAACTAACATTTCCTCTTTAAAACAACATTATCACTAAATCATAATTTTTTGTTTTTAGCGAGTTTTCTAGTCGCAAAGTTAATACTGTTTTTACGTGTGGTGTCATCTATCGGGATAAACTGCAGCGATCGCCCTCTTAAGGTACTTCTCACTTTACTAAATCCCGGTCTTAATCAATTCCAATTACCAAGAACTTTATGAATTACTTTGTAGATTTGGCTAGCACAAGATGGCATATGCCACACCATTTGTATGTATAATAACTATGCGTTATAGAAATACATCAAAATGTGTCCGAGTTTAGACTAATTCTGTGTTAGCAAGTTTTAGACAATTACAGTACAATACTTTTGAGCGTTTATTATTTGTAATAAGTTTACTTCATTAAGAAAGTTTATTATCTTTTAAAAGCTATTAACGTTTTAGTTGAATAAACATGTATTACAGTAAAAGCATTTAAGAAAAGAACACACATTCACACATTCTAATAAATTTTACCTTTGAGTTTACGTTTAATCTAATTTAATCTTTGTTTTAAAACAATTGATTTAATCTAATTTTGATTTGAAAGAGCAGTAAATTGCAGCTGATTATTTTTGAATAAGATTATCACACTAACACAACAATTTTGAATAATAGAGTTGTTATTAAATAGTAAAAAACAAAAAAAAACAGATATAAATACACAAAAGTATACACAACAAATTGGTTACAAAAGATATGTAATTATTGATTAACTAATGTTTTCTAATATTTTTTTTTTCCTATAAAAGTAAACAGCGCAGAGGAAACGGTACTATACCTGGTAAACTTAGTAAAACAACATAAATTATTTTGATGTAATAAATAGGATCGAACCATAGTAATGCTACAAACTAACTAATTTTCTAGCACATACATGTATTACAACTTTAAGTATCAGCTTGCAATTACTAAGAAAACAATAACACAAACGCTTTTCAAATAAACGGAGTTCTTACTATGATGGAGAATGTAATTATTACAAAGTTGTAATTCTTTTTAATAACAAACCTGCTCGTGACATTAACACAATTAAAATTTTGCTTGCAATTTAAAAAGCTGAGTGTTTTGTGCTTGTCAGAAAATTTTTTGTAGTAAATATGTAATAACAAAATTGTGTTTAAAAAAGTGTAATTTAAAACATTGAAAAACAAAGTTAAAATAAAAAAAACGGACATAAAAGGTAGTTTTTCCAACTACAATTACGGTTCATGCATAAAAACCAATTCTGCGTTAAAAGCAGTTCGAATTTAATGCCGATCAAATATTGACTTTGCTCAATTACAAATATAAAAAAAGGTCTGTTTATATACTTCTTTGTATTAAAAACCTTTTGAATTTAAACAATAAAAACTATGTCATGATATAGGGGATTTGTTTTTTGAACAGCTTATTCAGGGTGTGTATTAGGCAAGCGGGGTTAGACTACAATTAATTGGTAAAGTATTAATCGCTTACCTCCTTGAAGTGAAGGGTAGATATAAAGTGAAGGCTCTTGTACCCAGGATACAATTCGTACGAGGTCTTTAACAAAAGAAGGAACAACGCACTTTAGTACAGCTGTACATCCTCTTGCGGCCCCTAACACTTCAACGTCCACCTTGAACGCTTGAGTTACAACTGAAAATAATAAATAACTCATTAAAATTAAGTTTGCATTGTCATACATTTAGTAATAAAACGTAAGTGTAGTGTTCTACAAAAAAGTAAAGTAAAATAAGTCACCATGGTAACGATTTCTGTGGAAGATCGACTACTGGGAAATAAAGTAAGAGACTGTACGCGCAAATTACTAAAAAGCGAGATGGAAATTAAAGCTAAAAATTCTTTTATTTAACTTTATGTTTCATTTTATGTTTTAGAAATTTGTAAAAGTTACGATTTCATGATTAAATGCTAAAGGGTAAATTTTATACAAACGTATTTCCAAGATTCTTCAGATACTTTTATTCAAACTAATTGACATTATATCTTGTCGACATACATACTTTGAAGTATTTGAATTATAACAGTTGTATAATTTCTTAAATATAAAATTTTTCTTAATGTTGTTTGTGTTAATATAATACCTATATAAAAAGTTTTGTTATTTATAGATAAAAACAAAGAAAGAACAACATTGATTGCAGGACGGCGTAAGTAATGAATAGCATCAATAATACAAAAGTAAAGTATTGTATAAAATTGGATACCAAAGATATTTTTTACTTGGCTGGCATTGAATTGAAATTTTAACTCAAAGTCAGATTACTAAAATGTACACCAAATGCTTTAGTACGTTTTATGTTCATATTTGTAGTCGTATCGGTTTAGAAAGAAAAAAATAAATCGACGTTTCCGACGGTTGAAACCATAAATTTTTTACATTTAACTCGTGCGTGGGCATGAAACGTAGCAAAAATGAAATTAGATACAATATAATCTTAGTCATTTTTCGGAATTGTAGAATGATTTATGTAGCTTAGCTTGACTTGAAGTATTACGATTTTTTTGTAATTCTTTATGATGCAACTGTCTATATACGCAACTTATAACACAACCCTTTTTTAAATAATTTTTCAAAACAAAATTTAGCATAAATTAGTTATAAACTTTCTTGTTCACAGGAAGATACAAGATCGTCTAATTAAATCTAATGTTACTACTAGTTTTCTGCATTGTATTACGTTTTATCTAACATTTATTAGAAAAAACATTTAGTGCTTTTGTATTATTTATCTTGGCATGCTTAGGTTAATTTTTTTTTTAATTTTTTGATTTTATTTTTATTTATGCGTTTACGCCAATATGTTTCAGCAATTTTTTTAAACATTAATTAATATTGACTAAAAAATAAATGCTGTTGGTTTATATATTTTTATCTAATTTGCTTGAAGGAATAAAATTACAGCCATTAGTTTGAATTTTTGAATTAATTTTATTCCTCCAAACAAATTAGATTAATTGATATTATTCGTTTCTTGAGAATGATGCAAACGCAATAAATAAAACCGTACAAGAGTTTTACTACGTTGATTAATATATCAATAATAGTAGTTTACGTAACAAGAGTCGAAAGTAAGAAATAGCATAACGAACGTTAATGCGACGCGAGGCCGCATGGCCGAGAGTTGCATGTGAGTGAGTTATGCTATGATTCTTTCGACGAGAGTAATGTACATTATTTTTTGTGTTGCCTTTTATAAAATCACATTTTTTTTTGAAAAAATAAAAAAAAATTAACAGAAATATAATGTTGGTACTACATTTATTACTAAATCTGTCACATTTGACATTAACTTTAACATCGTTTACCTTCAATTTTAACTGAATTTTAAGATTTTTAAAATGATTTTTCCACCTGTCGCATACTCGTTCTAATATATTAATTCACTTTCAACACTTACTTTTATGTGGATTCCTAGTTTTCATTTTGCCACCCTAGAGCTTTTTTCGTTCATTACGTAACTACACTAACGAACGAATATTGACGTTTGCGATGTTGGCAGCACAAAAAAGTTATTTTATATTTGTTATTATAAAAAAAAATTACTAAGCAAAAGTAATCTGTTCGGTTATATTATTATTAGAATCGGCGATCTAAACGCTTGTATAGGAAATGATATAAATGACTTGCCAATAAAATGCGCATAGTGTATGTATGTGTAGAACGCGGTGTTTTGGTGTTGAGCTTATCAATATTTTTTTCGGAAATCGTCTTGAAAATAATATTGTCCTGCTTATTAACGCGCCGAGACATTAAATTTTACAGACTAGTGCTGTAAAGACTTTACAAGACGCAAAATAAAAAAACTACTTTAAAAAAGAACAATTTATTTAAAACTATTAATTAGCAATATTAATATGAATTGTGGAACTTGTTATGTTTGAAATATTGATTCCCGATAGTGATTTATCACCGAGCTTTAAATTTTGGGTAAAAGTCCCCGTCGAAGTCTCATTACCGGCGTGATGGTAGCAGATTGTGGATAAATCATTATAGAGGGATTAGGGAAAGATAGGGATAGAGGAATTATTGCCCATACTAGTAGTTGAGTTTTGTGCTGGTCCTGATTGTATTTTTCTTGCTATATCTAGTTTACTTTGGATCGATTCCTTGATATAGCCTTCAGTCACTGTTGTACTTTGCCATCCTCCATGTTTTTTTAACTTGGTAACGTCGCGCCCCAGCGTCTAGTAATAAAGTCGCTGAACTGCGGCGCATACAATGCCGCATGTATTTCAGCGCTGTAGGTAACTCAAGATACGTTGCAATTTTAGAAGAAAATTTTTCAGATAAATGTAGCCCCACTGGTTGGACCGTACATTTCCCGTGCTTGTAATTTACAAATAGGCGCCGTTCTAGAGTACGAATCGGGCGTAATGCCACATAACGCCTGTACAAAGCAAGATTTCCTTCATCAACAATTACAAAGGGACGAGATTTTTTTTGTTTTAGAATCAAGAATGTGTAGTATTAGAATGTTATCTTAATCTTCAATATCCTCCAGTAACATCTTTGATAATTTGTCGCATCGACAAGCTCCCGAAACACCAGAAATAAACGCGAACTCAAGAAAAATTAACTTGAGGTACTTATATACCCATTGTCACAAACTTGCTTTAGAAGCTTTAAGAGGAAATTAATCAATCTGGTCCCTGGACAAACATTTAGATTTTTTTAGCTGGTAACAAGTCGATATTTATTTTAAGTATGCAATAACACGGATTTTAACATAGAATAAAGGCTCCAAAGACTGGGTTTCTGCAAACTTGCTTTTTTCCGCAAATTACACAAAAAATACATCTTTGGTAAGTGAAATAACTTTTTTTTCTCGACGCCAATCTTTGAAAATTTAGAGTGGCTTTTCGTACCGCTCTTTTGATTTATCCGGTAATAGATAGTCAGTAACAGCAGCCGCAGCTCTACTCACTCCAAAATGAATGCCTTCGCAATGATGTTCGTCTTCTTTCATCATTATTTTGTGAATTAACACATAACATACGCACAAAATTGATGAAATTTTTTTGACGTCAGTAAAATCTCTTACTTGACTCGACACAGAGTGCCTCGTATTTCAATTTAGTATCAAAATAACAACGAAACAGAACCGTATTTTTTCTTCAAACGTATAGTAACTATATAGATTATTATGAGAAACGATATAAATCCTCCAAAAAACTTGATAGATTTGATGTGTTTCTATACTATGATAGAATCCTTCGATGTGGAGGATAGGCACCACTCAGAAATAAAACTCAGTAGGTAATTATGGCTACGTTTCGTTGGCTATTGTGCCAACTTCATCAGGCCAATCATCACGAGAATGTTTAATTTCTGCCAATTATACATGGAAATTAAAAACGATGGACAAAGGAGGAAAGTACGAAGAACATATAACCTTCACGACACAAACATAACCCACACATAAGGTGAATACTTAATGATGATTAAAGGCCCACATCACATGCAGCAGAAGGGGTCAATTGTTCTACTAGAACAAAAGATTTTGATTATTTCTAGGAAAAAAACGTACACATCCATAGCAGCAAATATTAAGATCATGTGGGTTTAAGTTTACGTAAACTGTGAGTAGTTATCTATGGTCAGTAGTAAATTTGACGTTTGATGTTAATTTATCAGAAAAAGATTAAAATGAGTGAAAAAATTTAGTGCACTCTACCTAAGTTACGAGAAATATGAAATTCCTCAGTGGCAACAGCTAGTAATCCCAGAAAAGTCGAGAAAAGCTTATGACAATGCGTACTATAAATTTGTGAAAAGAAAATAATGTACTGTTTATTGAGAAATTGTTATGATAGCATGCTTTACATGTTTATCGCAAAAACCGATGAGTTCTTCATTATAGTGCATCATAAAATCTATATTAAATGTGGAACACAATGTGAAGATCGATAATTATTCTAAATATTTGAAGCGATTGAGGCGATAATTTTAAACCAAAAAAGTTACAGATTTTCTCTAAAGAAAAGTTTGACAAATTTCTAAGTAAGACACTTGATAAATATTTAACAACAAAGGTAACAACTTACGTTTAAAAGTACGTATTGCACCGGTTATTTTTTTATAATATATTGAAACGTTCGATAAATTATTCTGATAATTTTTTACTGTATCAATTAACCAATAGAAAAATTTTATTTTATTGCATTTTTTAAAATTCAACCAATCATCAACGGATTACAGCGATAACACCACGGGCGTGGTGTTATCAGGCAAAACAGACATGATATATTAAAATGTCAAATTAAATGTCAGATAGTAAATCAATTCATAATGATGATACACAGATTTGATGATATTTGTAAGTACAAAATTAACTAAATTCCTTTAGAAAATACACCATAATACACAATTAATTGGGATTAATTGATTAAAAAGCTTGGAAAGTAGTAAAAAATTATCTTACCGAATACCCCTCGAGCATTGATAAATACTCAAAATTTTGTCGTAGAGAATGTTTCAAGCGTGTTTCTTTAAGGTAATAGCACTCGGCCTTCGGCCTCGTGCTATTACTAAGAAACACGCTTTCAACAATCTTTATGACAAAATTATCTCGGTATTATCAATGCTCTAGGGGTATTATAGCTGAAAAGCCTTCTCGAAGTTGTTACTCATTTTCCAAAACATTCACCGAAGGATATGGAACATTCGTTAACGTTTTGCCAAAATGTATAAATGCGGTGCAAACAAATCATAGGGCAGTTATTCCAGCATTTTGAAGACGGCAGTGTTAAGAAGATTATGCAAGTTTAAATAAATAAGTAATTAAAGCGTGTGTTCGAGATACATATACGGAGTATAACCTTGTACGTGACTTTAATGTAAACAAGTGTTAGTGTTTAGATAAATAGACGTTATCCGCGGACTTTATCTTTGTGTGATCGTTCTATATATAAATTAGTTAAAGTGCTTTTATTAAATCTCCTTAGATTTAATTATTTTGATTAGTTATAACCGTGTACATATTTTTAATTCAAATAAATTAGTTTTAATAATAAACGTTACATTGGTGACAGGTGCGTGGTATCGAATCGAATAATTAAACAATTGTTTAGCTCGCAATTTTAGTATAATTATCATTAAGTAATTTAATATCGCTCCCTTAATAAAAACACTGTTTGCGATACGCGTGTTGATTTATAAAGTGTAATCATAGCTATTTCAGTTCGCTAAGTTAATGTGTTTAAACTTTTTATTCCTGTTATATATAATTTATGTCGGTGACGTGTTTGCAAGCAGTTAAAATGGATTCAAAAATAGTTGAAATTCTCGAATCGATGAATAAAAATATTCAAGAAAAACTGTCCGGAAGTTTTAAAAAAACAAAAAAAAATTCTAGAAAAATGGAAGAAAACTTTTACGAAAATTTGCAGAAAATGGAAGAAAATTCTAAAAAAATAGATTAAAAATTGTTGGAAAATTCTAGAAGTTTAAAAGAAGAAATACAAACAAACAGAGAAAATCAAATTAAAATTGTTCAAGAGTAAAGAAATCCAAGTAAATATGTTAAATTTAAAAGAAAGAAATTGCGAATCTGTGAATGAAAAAATAGAAGCAATAGAGGATAAATAAAAGACAGAATAATACTGCTTGAAGAAAAAGTGCACCAAATGAATTGCCACGGCAAAGGAAGCGTCACGAGCGAAAATTTAATAGTGGACCATCGAGAAGAAACCACTCACAAGTTTAAAGTTGTACCTCCAAATTTTGATGGTAAGGTTCCATGACCAACCTACTACAAGCAGTTTGAAGCCGCAGCTACAGCCAACGGTTAGAGCAACAAGCAGAAAGTGACGTCTTTAATAGTGTCCTTACGTGGAGAAGCTTTTAGAATCTTGCAAACTGTTCCTGACGATCTACAAGAAAATTAAGAACTCTTAATTTCACAATTAGAAATGAGATATGGAGATGATCATCTTCAACAAGTGTACAAGCCCAAATTAAAAGTCGGGTTCAGAAAGCTGCCAAAAGTCTTCAAGAGTTTGAGGCTGACATCGTCAGATTAACACGGCTTGCGTATCCTACAGCATCAGATACTTTTTGGAGCAGTTGGCTATTCAAGCCTTTGTAGACGGCCTCCGAGACAGCAAAACTCTCCTGTTAGCTCGACCAAAGACATTCGATGGCGCTTTGGTGCATGCTTTGGAGTTTGAAGCAGCAAAACAACATCGCAACGAGACGGTCATAGACTCCGTTGTGCTGCAGAAGTACCCGCGTAGACACTGGAAAGCATCGAGGAGATAGCGCGACGAATACTTTGGGAACGAGAAGTGACGACTTTAAACTGCGGTAAAATAGGCCATGTACGACGACATCGTACTGAACCCAAGAGGAAGACAAGAAGAGCGCTCAAAAATTTGGAACAAGTTGTCTAAAAAAGGCAAACGTTAGTCTCATCTAGTCAGGTTCCGGAGATTACAATTCAAATGACATCGCCGATGAAGCGATT
Source organism: Aquatica leii (assembly GCA_035610365.1). Lineage (NCBI taxonomy): Eukaryota > Metazoa > Arthropoda > Insecta > Coleoptera > Lampyridae > Aquatica > Aquatica leii. The sequence goes on from CM069435.1 coordinate 71,703,161, forward strand.
GCATAGCATTTATCTCGATGGTAAAATCAAGGCAAGAAGTATTCAGTTAAGGGTTGACACGAGAGCGACAAAGACCATTATTCGTCCTGACATGTTTTTAGAAAATGAGAAGACATTACCAGTAACAGTACGATTTTGAACGGCGACAAGCGAAGAAATGTCTACTCACGGACAAGTCAAAGTAACCATTGGAAATGGAGTACTCGACTATCAAGTACTAGTAACCGACATCACGGAAGAAGTTACCCTGGGAATGGACGTTATAAAAAAGTATGGATTCCATTTAGATATGAAGAACGATGTTCTGAAGATCGACAGTAAAGAAATTCCCTTTTATTTGTCAGAGAAAACAGCCGTGCAAATCTTATTGAGTGAAGACGTGACTTTGCCTGCAAGGACTAAAAGTGTGGTGATGGCACGCCTGCATGGAATTTTCTGGGAAGACTATATTTGCGCGATTGAACCCATGGAATGCGACTTAGTGAAAAAGGGACTACTGCTAAAAAACAGGATGCCAGTAAGGATCTTAAATATCAACGCAGATCCTGTTACGTTGAAAAAGAAGACCGTGGTAGGCCAATGCACGCCAGTATCTCAAATTGTGAGATACGTAAAATCTAACAAAGATACATCGCCGAAGAAGTGTCCGCAACATCTATTGGACATTTTTACCTCCAAATGCCAAAACCTCAGCCAAGACCAGCTGGCTAAAGTTAAAGCGTTGATCTAAGAGTACCAAGATGTGTTTGCACTAGAGAGTGGTTGTTAAAAAAAACTAACGCGGTGAAACATAAAATTAATACCGGAGACGCTCGGCCTATACGACAACATTTACGCAGGCTTCTTTTGGCGAAAAGAGAAAAAACCGAACAAATAATTACAGATAAGGAAAGAGAAGGCGTGATTAAACCTTCAAATAGCCCATGAGCGTCCCCAGTAGTACTCGCAAAAAATGGATTAACGAGGTTTTGCGTAGACTACATGCAGGTAAACGAAAAAGCTTTCCATCAATTAAAACAGGCTTTAGTCATTTTGCCGATTCCAGCAAGAAAGTGCAAAGCAGCCATGAAGCAATACAACGTAAGAAGCCTTTTCGAAAGAATAGCTATTGACATCGCAGGGCTGTTTCTAAAATCCGTTTTGGGAAATAAATACATCCTGGTGGCGATGGATTATTCCACGAAATGGACGAAGGCTTACGCCATACCAATTAAGAAGCAGCTACAGTTGCAGACGTATTAGTAAAAGAGTTTCTTTGCCAGTTTGGACTTCCGTTGGAATTACACTCCGATCAAAGCCTCAACTTTGAGTTTGGACTGTTTCAAGAAGTTTGCCGACTGTTGAAAATTAAGAAAATTAGGACGACGCCTCTCCATCCTCAATCTGATGGCATGGTTAAGCGGATGAATCGAACAATGAGAAAATACTTACCCAAAGTAGTGTCCGAACACCAAAGAGCCTAGGATCAGTATTTGCACTTTTTCTTAATGGCATACCGATCATCCGTTCACGAAAGCACAGACCAAACACCATCTTGTGTCATGCTAGGTCGCGAAATACGACTGCGATGCGACTTCCAATTTGGACAAAGACCGGAAGAAGAAGTTGCTGGAAAAGATTACGTCAGCCAGCTGACCAAGAGGCTAGACGAAGTACATGAAAAAGTCCGGAAAAACACACAAATTGCCAGCGACAGGATGAAGACTAAATATGACGCCAAGGCACAAAATGGTGGATTTTAATCTGGAGACATGGTATGGTTGTATAATGAAGAGCTCTTATGAAGTCGTGCAGCGTATTAATGACGTTATATGTCGCATCCAAAAACCCCCCAGAGGCAACCCCAAAGTGGTCCACGTCGATCGTCTAGCCCCATTTGCTGACGATAGCTACAATACGCAAGTTCAGGGTCGAACCAGAACAATAGCTAGCAGAACCAGAAATCGAAGGAATCGAGTTCGATAAGTTTATGAGCTTACACGGAGGTTCTGGAAAAGCTAAGTTTGGAGTTACCACCGAGGAACAACAAGACCTGTTCCAAGCACAAAAAAATTACGCCATCGCAGATTGCGTGAGCGAGGATCTTGACATGTCCAGAGGGGTTGCAGTTGCATTTAAAAAAAAGTTTGGGCAGCTAGGTAAACTACAAAGACAGCAACCGGTAGTCGGAAAAGTTTTAAAACTACTTGGTGACAGTGGTCACTGGTCACCAAGAAATACTCAAGTACCAAGCCGTTATACGAAAATCTGTGACGGACATTATGGAAACTTAAGAGAGAAATGGAGTTCCACCATGTTAAGAAATTAGCAGTACCCAAGCTTAGTTGTGGCTTAGATCAACTGAATTGGAGGACAGTTCGAAACATATTGGAGGTCGTCTTCCGAGGAACAGTCGTTCAAGTGTTGGTCTGTAGTTACCAACCAAGAACAATATCGGCTCAGGAAAAGTCCATTGACTGTTACTTTTATGGTCTAAAAAGTTGCCGAAATGGAGAAAGCTGCCGCTATCGCCACGATCCTTTCTACCGGTGTCCCATCCAGTCTCCTGTTATGGGACAGAACAATCCAAAGAAGGGGACAGTGAAACGTTTGAGAAATTATTCTCAAGAGCCTTCTCGAAGTTGTTACTCATTTTCTAGAACTTACACCGAAAGATGTCGAATATTCGCGAACGTTTCGCTAAAATGTATAAATGCGATGCAAAGGGCGGTTATTCGAGCAATTTGAAGACGGTAGTGCTCAGAAGATTATTGACGTTTAAATAAATAACTAATTAATGCTTGTGTTCGAAATAAATATACGGAGTATAACCTTGTATTTGACTTTAAAGTAAACAAGTGTAAGAGTTTAGATAAATAGAAGTTATCAGCGGACTTTATCTTCGTGTGATTGTTCTATATATAAATTAGTGTAAGTGTTTTTATTAAATAACTTTAGATTGAATTAAGTCGGTTAGTTATAAACGTACATATTTTTAGTTCAAAAAATTAGTTTTAATAATAAACATTTACAGTATGTACAATGTTTTTAAGGTAGTTTTAGTATTTGGAATCTCAGGAGCATGTAGATGCCTGAAATAATTATTTACACCATTCGGTTGCTTCACGTCCCCATTAAGTATTTTCTTACGCACTATAGTCCTTTAAGTAACCCAATCGCTTACAAACGCTTTTTTATCTATTTTCGTAGTTTTTTTTTGTTTAAAACGTCGTTAATAGATTTAGAAAGTTCACTCGCTATTTCGTCATCGGGCAATTCTTCGTCAGTAATTTTGTCTTCTTCGTTTTTATTTTTTGGATAATTCTTATAACTTCTAATAATTTTCCATTAAAAAGTGCCGAACGCGACTGGTAAAGGTAGGGTAATGGAAAAGAGAGTAAAAGAAAGTATTAAGTAACAGCACAGATAAATAAGTTATGCAGATAGTCAACCACATGCATTAAATTGGACGGTACTTCTCTGGCCAAATGAAATTAGTTTGGTGGTAACGCACCTGTGACATTAGCGCTGTAGATGGCACAATATTTAAATAGATATTGTTATAATTATTATGAAAGTCTTATGTTATTTTTTGTTAACTTATAAAGATATCGAATTCGCTTTCAGCATTTGTTTATACAAAAAGCACGCTCAATTGTTGGAAAGTGAAAACGCGATCTTTTCTGATTCTTCTTATTTTATGTTGACAAATACTTGAAGTTATAAAATTATAATTCTTACTTAATTTAATTTTCTCAAGCCAATGACTAATAAAATTAAATTATAAGTAAAATATTATTTATTTTACTAAAATTAAAAGTATAAAATATTGCAGATACTCGATAAACTGCTAGTGCTCAAGTGTGTAATAAGTAATAACACATAAAAAAAATAACGTATTGTGACAGAAATAAGTGGAACGAATCTTCAAAGGAGAAAAAAAGGCGTCGACTTATGGAAATTTCGATTTATAAAAAAAACAGATTTTAGTATAATCTTTATCGACAAATTAGAAATCATATGTTCAAGACAGGCAAATACACGAGCACAAAGTGCATGTCACAATTGAAAAAAAATTATTTGCTCTATTAACTGCCTTAGGTTAAAAAAAATTTGCCTTTTTATAATAAAAAAAACATCAGTTAAGCCACTGGTCTTAAGATCAGGGATCAGTGAAACTATTGCTACTTTGATTAAGATGAAAATTTATTTTTTGCATTTGAGATATTTATTTGTCTAACAAAAAATTGATTTTATAACTTGGATTTTACTGTAATAATTTAGATTTATTTTTAATTTCTTGGTTATCTAAAATTGAAAAACAATGTATTAAGTTCTAATATTTTTTAATATAAAAACGTTTCTCTATTTCTTACACTAAAATCCGTGTGAGAATTATTAATTATCTTACACTAAAATTTTAGTAATGTTAGTTTGTTCAAAGTTGGGATATCTGCATCGTAAGTTGACGTTACATGAAAAAGAAATCAAAATTATTGTAATTTAATTGAAATTCAAATGTTTATGCCAAGATAAAATAAAGACGTTCTATTAATTCAAGCTTATTTACTTATAAAAGTATAAAGAGATCATTTCGTATGAGATTTTAAGTTAACACATAAATTTCAATATGTTAAAGTATAAGTGTAGCATAAAACACACGTCATAGAATACGTTTCAATCACTCTACGGACTCAGAAACTCGCCGCTGCGCGGCTCGTGTATGAAACCCGATTTCGTGATCAAAGCGTGTTCATTCTGTAACTTGTGTTTTAATCTACTATTCTGATGGTTAACACAAACTGATAATTCTTAAACAGCTGTACAGCGTTGTGAAATTTAACGGACGCAAAATAATCGAAAGAATGTGAGTGTATATACATTAATGCGATATACTCCAAGTGATTTCAGCGCGTCTGTCAGAATTTTTGAGAATCTTAATACCCACCATTTGTAGACTTAGCCAGTATTTTGAATTCCAACTCATATGTTTTTACCATTGTAGTCTTATTAGTAACTATCCCACCCACATTCATCTCGCGGAAAAACGGAGCTACCGCTACTATATTTGTGGAGATAAAGTTATTGGTAAGTGATCGCACTTTAGCTTAGTGCAAGGTTACGCTTTACCCTAACAATTGAGTTTAATTTTGGCCAGTGCAAAAGTAAGCGTAGATCTGAATTCCTATGTTTAGCAAAAAGTATAGAACAACAGAAGCTTTATCAACTGGTTTGCGTTTGTTTTTATTGGTTAACCATTTTTGCAATTCTTGTTTTTTCAAAGTAATATTGGCATTAGTTCTACTGTTACATTGTGTTATCTATTACAACCTTATACGTTTATTAAAAATATCTGTTCTTTTATCAGTCTTCCGTTTGTCTTTTACGAATTTAGCTTTTACATTCAATTTTTTGAAACATAACTGTTATGTATACTTGCATACGTTTAGATAATTCTATAAATAATCAGTTTTATAAATTGATTTACAGTTAGATTGCTATTGTTTTTTTGTAGCAAGTCAAATTTTTAATCAAGATTACAATAAACCAAATATTTCCGTCTGGTCTTTTTCTTTACAGATACTTTTTATGTAAAAACGTTGTTAGTTATTACTTTTTATAAATGTATAGACATTATAAATAGGCAATTGTCTTTGACTAGCACTTTTTTTCTGATTACTCATTATAGAAAAAGTCTTGCAAATACAAAGTAAATTTTTTTAAATGTTGTACGTCGTAATTTATTTTCTTATATTTAAGGTTAAAATGACGCTTCTAAGGGTTGAGTTTAGATAGCCACCATAATATTTTTCCAACTTTATTTATATGAAACTTATTACAAGTTTTACAAAACGTATTTAGAAAAATGATTTATACAATCACAAAAAGAAAACTTGAAGTTTTCGTTTAATCAAAAACTGGCTGACTTTAAAAATTGTTTGCCACTTATTTAAAAATTATTTGCATTTACATATAGCATAAAGTTATTACTGAAACCTTAGTTAAACTATAGTTTACAAACTGAAAATTGAAACCAACAAAAAATTAAATAAATCTGGTATTTTCTTGTAGAACAAATAGGAGTTAATTAAAGTTATAGTAGGTGTTTAATTAAATAATTTTACAATTTTCTAATTACTTACCCGCACGAACCTGTACATCTCTACTAATTATCCTTCCCACGCTATTTGATGCAACACATCTGTACACCGTGCTGTGAATATCTTGTCTATATGCAGCAGCCGCAAACGGAAGTAATACTAAAGTACCGTTTCTAAGAACTCTTCTTATTCCAGAAACGTCTCCAACGGATGTGCCATCGACTGAAAGCCAATCGATTGAAGGTTGCGGACTACCGGAAGCTGAACAATCCAACCAACCTCCACTAGAATTGGAAAATTCAAGTCTTGTTGGTGGCTCCATCACAAATGTTGGACCGCGTAAGTGTAAATCAAATCCAGCTGCTATTCCTGCAAAAAGCAAAAGAAATAATTTATTTTTAGCTTACGTAAATTATTGCGGTATTATATTTAGATTCGTGACCGATTTTCCTATACGTAATATATTTAAAGGGTTGCATTTTATGCTTTAATAATTCAGAAGAGCATTAAATTGACAGTTCAATTTTACTACAAATGGAGGCTGTCACTGTAGTAAATCAAACGTCTGCGAGAAACCACTTAGTAGTGACGTTTTACATGAAGACATTTTATAAATTGAGTTGAACTCATACAATGTGCGTATTAATATCTACTAAAACCATTTAGACAGACACGTAATATAATTGTTTATTATTAATGTACATTAAACACTTTCGCAAAAATTAAGCCTTATAACTATTTGTGTAAACTAAGTAATTTTTTTTACATATATTGGAAAATAAAAATTAAAACTTACTAAATAAACTATTTAAAATTTTTGTTAGAACAATAATAGAAAATGATTTCTTCTAATTAATGATACATTTAAAACAATAATCTTAAATACGCTTGTAAAAAAAAAGTTTTAATTTAGTTGTATACTCTTTATAATAAAATAGATGTTTTTTTTAATTTTTGGTAACTAACTGTATAATTTTCATAGTAAAATTAAATCTCTGTTTTTTTTAAATGTAAATACATACAAATTTTAATTTTCAATGTTTTAATTTGACAGAAAACGATAGAAACTCAGTTTCGTATAATACCATGAATTCATACGACAAAAGAAGTATAATCTTTGATGTAAGTAATAAGATTAACGTTGTCAGATATACATAAAGCATCGTGCAGCACAAGATTGATCGTATTAAATATAATTACATCAGCTAGCGTGCACTTCGTATCTGTTCATTTGGAAGCTTTTTGTTGCAAAACTGCATTAAAAGCTTTAACAAAAAATGTAATGTTATTAATTACCAAGTTTCTGTACAAGCAACTCTACCATGTAAATTATTACAATTTATTCTCAGGCTAGAAAATTGCAGTTGAAATTAATTTTACAATAGCTTAAATTTGAAAGTGCTATTAAAGAAAATGGAAAAATGTAGAATAAGTCCCATAAGCACAATATTAATATTTTTATGAGTTTTAAAGACGTTTAAAAATAATAAAGAAAACACTTTTTAGCTTATTTTAGACGTTTATCTAAAGCCCTTTAAATACAATTCTAGGCATATTTTTTTAATTAAATTGTTTATGTAAACTGAATATAGTTATTTGTTTTATTCTTAACCATTCTGCTTATATAACATAAAAAGATGTAATATTGTAATTAACATAAGTATTATTTAACATGTTTTATTTTTATAGCGTAATTAGAGAAACATGCAGCATGGACTTCACTTTTTATTTAGATGCTATATATTTACCAGTATATTATGACATTCTTTGTTGTTCTATACATTATAAGAGTTAGTAATGCCGTGCTATGATAAAAACCTTCTCTTTTACATCTAGTCCTTGTAGAACCGTTTACCTGATATCTGTGTTTACCCGATTAATATTTGCGACTTAATGCTTGGACTTTGCTAACTTTTTTTTGAACCAATGCTGATACCGTAAATCTGTTTAAGCCGACTAACCAAGACTTGCTTTGGTCTTGACGCAGACCGGCTTTCGAATCCTGCTACTCTCACGATTTTTGCATTTAATTTCCTTCGTTGTGTACAAAACTTCTGTCACGTTAAAACGCCTTCCTTCAGTGTTAATCACCAGCATTCGCACTATCTAGTACTATTCGCAACCACCAAACTTCAGTCCAGTAAATAAATTAACAAATCCCTTTCGCCAGGTTGGCGTAGGGTTTGTTGAACATGAACTACATTTAGCCGTTACACGTTTTCAACTCTTAACGTAGTAGAGGTAGACGCATTAATTGATCACGGAAGCCAGGTTGGCTTAGAATCATTTAATCTGTTTGGCATCGCTACGTTTTGGTTTCGGACTAAGATCTCTAAAATCGATAATTCCAATCCAGAACATTTACCTAAATTTAACTCAACGGAAACTTCAGTTTGCTATTAGAATTAATCCGCAACACCCCGTATAGTATTAATAACGTAATTAATAAGTTTTTGAAAAGTATTGTTATTAATCGATACCACTCGTCAACTTGCTGTAAATTTATAATTAAAACCCAGCACACGTGCATTACCTGAAAGCGTTAATGACTTACCAAAATCACCGATTTTTGTTAAAGCAGTAGAAACACACTAGAATAATTTCTCAACACACTTAACCTGTAATTTCCGTATTTATACAGTGTATATGTTAATAAACTTAGTTTTTAACACCATTCTTAACAAGAATTGGTTAATTTCCGCTACGCCGTTTACACTTGATTCGACTTTCATTTGAAAAAAATAACTTAGTTTTTTAGAGCTTAAAAACATGAGCCGCATTCGCTTAACCGTAATTTCCCTTGATGTGTGGGCCGCATTCAACCGAATCTCGAGATGAATGCATTAATTGTAATCAGTATCTTTTATAAAGCGAGTGGAATAAAACTACCTCAATGTACAATTTGTTGTAATAAGTACATTTTAGTTTAAAGAATAAATTAATTATGATCAAATTAATAACGCTTTAAATTCAACAACGAGACTTGAGCTACCGGGGGTTGTTATAAGGTCGCGTATCTTGAGATATTAAACAATATACCTTATGCTCGACTGTTTATAAAATGGCATTTTGTAGTAAAAAAATTAAAAAATAGTTTATTTATTGAGACAAAAAAGCATCTCTTACTTATGCTTTGTTAACATTCAGCGGTACATTACTTCCATCAAGATTTCAGGTGCTTTTAACATTGAAGCTACTGAACATACGTAATTTATACAAAACGTTTAACAAACTAAATAACGGCTTGAAATAAAACGATAAAAAAAATATACGCATCGCACACTTAGACGAAGCAACACGCGGCTTCTTTTTGATGATGTTTTATATTCTTATAAGAACTAACTAACTTATACCGAATAGAAATATTTTGACACGTCATAGGTCAATAGATGTAACCCTCAAAAACTGGTTGAAACTTACAATTTTGTTTGTTGTTAAAGAATGTACTAATAGTAAATAACAATTTAAATCTGTTATTAAATCTAGTTGGTCTTATTAACATTTTATATGCTAGAAATAAAACTTTTATTACGAATATTACTCTGAAGAACTAATTGTTTAGTATTTAATGCGTCCTGTAAAACAGGCAATTTAAGGATTACATTTATTGGCGTATAAAGTGTCAATTTGATAAACAAAAAATTATTAGTGTAATCGACCAACAGCTTTAACACTGAATTGATTTATTTTTATTGTTATCGATCGTGTGATTGCTTTATAAACTACGCCAAAACTATTAAGTATTTTTATAGAACTTACTGAATACGATTTTGAAAAATGAAATAAATACAATACATTTTGATAAGTAATTAATTAGAGTAGATACTTTAGATGCTTCATGTAAGTTATATTTAAAAGTAAATTGGCCATAGAAAAAAATACAAATAAATAAAAATTTGATTAACCGTCCATTAGTTAATCGACCATTAACTGCAAGTCAACTTGACAACCGCGCGTTTTAATGTTAGTTTATGCAAAAAAAGATGACTACCAAAAAGAAAGTTATATACAAATATACAAAAATCAAGAAAGAGACATTAATAAATATTGTAGTAAAGTGAGTACTACTTTATTATTGACGTTTTTTTATAAATAGTTATATTATCATTATGAAAAACGTTGTTTCTGTATAGATAGCTAAGTTTTATTTTATGTTTACTGATGAAAAATTCCTAATTCTATAATTTTGTTGCTTAATTTATTTTAACTTTAGATAACAATATAAAAGAGGATAAACCCACTAAAGGATTTATAGTTAAAAAAAAGGTAATGCATCAGCTAAAACAAGCCTCCGAACAGCAAAATATCTAAAATTTTGTTTGTATATCTGAAACTGAAGATAAAACGGATTTGTAAAACAAGCCAAGTAAGCAAGAACATAAAATTAAAACTTGTATTATCTACGGTAAAAAATTTGTTTTTCGTGGAGTCAACCTCTTATTAACTACCGATCAGGAGGTTTTGCTGGCGAACGTAGAACACCAAACTGAGCCACCTGAAAATTACTTTAAAGTACGATTTACCATTTTGGTAAATTGTGAAATAAATACAATAAAACCTAATATTAATTTGTATCCTTATTAAAAATGGACAAATGGAAATAGTTTAATCTGGCTGAACATCAACCTGAATCATCACGTATTCTTGTCCTTTGCACACTCTTTCTTGCACAACCTTTGCAACCCCTCAAAAGTTATTTAAAAGAAAACTTTCAAAAGCAAAAAATTATAAACTATTAATTACTGAAAGAAGTAATATTATTTCATCAAGGTTAAAAAAATATAAAGCACAGTATTAGTTTTATAAATAAAAATTTTACAGATATTGCAAATCTTGCAATTATCAGAAGGTGTTGGAAACAAACACAATATTAACTACGTAATATAATGAATAAGATTTATAACAATTTTCAAAAATAAGAATGCATACAAAAATAAAAGAAAAACTAAAGTACACAATTAACTAGTATTCTAGGTACATACTAAACGAGAATAGAGTCGTATGATAATTCACTAATTGTTTGTATCTAACATGTGTCCATGAAATGCCTGAAACTTGTTTCTCATAACCTTTTCATTGCTGGAAGATGATGAATTAGCAACACCAATGACTTATAGAAAATTTTTTGTGACAACAAAGTATGAGCGAGACCGCTTATTATCAAGAATTGCTGCGAGTTGATAAAACATAGCACCAGTGACATATCCTAAGAAAAACCCGATTGCGTTATCTAAAATCCATGCACTTGAACAAAAATCATGGCATGTAAACAGGCCGGCGTCGCTAATTTTTTCCATCTTTGTAGATCAATTTGTTTACCATTTATTTCTCCAAGAGGAAAGAAAATTCTGCTCGGCATTGAATTAGTATTAAAAACTCTAAATCCAAACACTCGCGGCTGTTGTTTTCCATTTATAGCTTTAGTAGTATGTAATAGTTTAGTGCGAAATGATTGCAAACTGGAGGTGTAACGGTACAGTATATTACACAAAATACATCATAAAAAGTGGGTGTTTAAAACAAAGATAATTAGACTTAATGTTTATGCTAGTGCCTCGTATATAGAAGACATGCAGAAATGCATGTAAACGTAGCAGAGATAAGACGTAAGAGCAGCGAGAGACGGGATAAAGAAGGGGGAGAGGCAGCAGGAGTCGCAATGAGGTAGCCGAGAAAGAAAGTAGGCGAAAGACCGTTTTTTTCTTAAGAATTAATGTCCAAAGAAAAACGAAAAATGTTTAAAACAAAATAATAAGTGTAAACTGGATATGTATAAAGAGAACAGAAGAATCTTCAAAACGTTATAGAAAGAAAAAATTTGATTTTAAGATAAAAAACCAGTGAAAGTTAAATAAAAAGAAATACAAAGGGAAGAATGAATTATTTAGTGCCGCAAGCGCCGGCAGTGAAAGTGTTGGGTACCCGAAGAAGGAAGAAACGAACAAATAAGATTTTTTTTTGAATTTTTTTTTTGTTAAAGTTTGTTTTGCGTTTAAATGTTGCATGGTATTTTTAGGTTTTTACTTTTTAAATCAGCTTTTGGTGATCACCAAACTTTTGTGTGAATTTAGATTGTTTTTTTTATTAAGTTGTTTGAAGGAAGATCATTATCAAATCGATCTACACACATATATTAAAGTTTAGTTATTTTTGAAAATTGAATTTTATTGATTTATTTTAAAAAGGCGATCCTGCCCATAAAAAGAAAATAATTATTGTAACGAAAATAAGGCTAACGCTGAGTTTTAAAAAATTACATTGAAAGCTAACGTGCGCGTTACAGAGGGTACATCTTTTATAGAATTTTTTTTTAGAGAAGCACAAAAATTAGTATTTGGGCTGTGTTGGTAACGCTAGGTTCTCTTTTCCAATTGCTGTACGGTAAGAAACACAAAGCAAGCAACAAAATCTCAAAACATCGAACTTTATTTGACATAAAATATTTTCAAGGCAAAAAGTCACCTTCGCAAAGCTTACAAGCATGTTATGCGAAGAAAAGTCAAAAAATTGAGATTCGCGTTCACTGACTGTCATTTTCTGCTGGCTTATATAGGGTTGAGAGCATTCCAATAATTGCAAAATTTTCTCTAACCACAATCAATGTTAGAGCTAAAGTGGAACTTTCAGAAATTTAGCTAGACTTTGATTGAATACGCTTGGATTAAATGCAATAATAAATAAGCAATATATATCGCGTGATCCATGACAATGGTTTCACAACACTCTAATTAATTGATGTGCTTTTATAAAAAAAACAACAGTACTAAATGGTTATTGGATTTTACCCAAGTTTTATAGCGGTTCACGGTTTAACAACTTCTAAGATTATGACACAATTTGAACTACGTTGCCACATCTTTTCAAATGTAAAAGTTGCATAGTGGAGATTTTACCTTTGGAAATGTGCATCCACAGTTTAAAAACTAGATTTTTTTCAACTGTTTGTTGCGTTTGCAATTCCTTGTCATATCTAAAGAAGACTTATAGCAGATTGGACTCACAATAAAAACATTTCGGAACGCGAAATAATCGACATGTCTACTTATTAAACTCTTTAGGTGTTCTTAGCGTGATCCTTCTGCTCAAAAAAAAGGAAAACTAATCATATAAGCGACTTTGCCAAAAACAAAGAAAAGAAAATACTAAATTTGCTCTCTCCGTTTACAACAAAAAACAAACAAAAAACCTCGTTTAAGCGATAGAATTAAATTAAAATAATATTCTCAATTTTTTTGCGTTAGACAGTTCATCGCATCTCTCGTACAATAATAAAAAAAAGGTTATAAACGCATATCCAAACAAATTTAACTAATATCTGATCTTTTTATATGGCGTCTAATCCTCAAATTAAAGATCACGTATTGCGGTTTGTTGGGTCTTGACTGGTCGCAGGTTGGCAACCACGTAACAATTTTTCATTAATTAATAACTTTATACAAAACGTACACTTAAAGAAAAATTATAATAATAAATGTACGTGAAAGAAACCAGCCTGTTAGAAACTTTCCTTTCGTGAGTACGAAAAAAAACCCCACCTATCAGTAACTTTTCTTCGGATAAGTGAAAAAAAAACCAACGCGTAAATAACTTTTTTGAGTAGTCCGATAGTAACTTTTTTTTTGCCAGTAAGTTAAAAGAAGAACTCCCTTATGCAACTTTCATCGGTTTTGCACCGCGTCAGGGTTTTTAAAACCTTCGTTTAAAGCTCGCCTCCTTCTTTGTACGCAATTTTGACTTTATTTCTTAAAACGCTTTTTCCGATGCGAAATTCAACCGGAAGAGGAAACTGATTGAAAACAATACTGTCATGTACTGATCTTGATCAACGAGCAATAAAATGCATTAAATGTAAGTCGGCATTGCAAATCGCTTGAACATTAATGCTAAAATATCCTTTTTTGTTGTGATATGATTCAGCATTTAGACCATCGGGTAATTGTATATGCACATGTGTGCAATCCACAGTGCCCACAACACGTGGAAAACCAGTTCGGAAATTCTAGGCATCTTTATATATTGATGGGAAAGCCCGGCAATTTCATTTGTGACACGCCGGATAGAGCAATTAATATTTGTACTCTTGTATCAAGTGATTTGTTTCGATAGCTATTTGGTTCGATTCTATCTCTAATTGCACGTACTAAGTTTATAATCGTGGCCTTATTTAAACAAAACTTTTTTTTGAAATAAATGTTGTTTAAGAATTCAAAAGGATTTTCTCTATCTCGTATTAACCTTATGCGGCGACGCTGTCTTCAAAGCTACTCGAGGAAGAAGACCACAAATTGAACAACATAATTATTTTTGTTTTAATAAACTTGTATTAAACCAAATTTGTATTAAACGTAGCAGTAATTTATTAGTTAGTTTTGACTTTAAATAACAAACTTTTTATTATTGAAAAACTTTAATTAAAGGTTAATTAGTCAAATTACACTGAGATTTAGAAATTTTTCTAGATTTTAGCTGAAATATGTAGATGATTTAACGTAAAGACATTAGCACTAAAAGATTTATAACAAATGATTATAATCCTTGTATACAACAAAAACTTGCAACTTTTCATTTTTTGGCTTATAAGTTATTGAATTTTTATTTATTAAAATTTTAACAAAGAATTTCGGTTCATTGAAGAAATTGCAGTATACAATGGATTTAACAATAAAATTATAGACAACATTGACCACATAAATTCAAAAAGTATACAAAAAATGTAGATATTTTAAATACATATGATAAGAAAATACGTACAAAACTAGAGGTCGTTCTAAAATATTTTTAAAGTTGGATTTTAAAAGTCACAAATATATAAAATTAATCGTAAAGATTGTGATCAAGTGTATATTGGGCAAACAAAAAAACCTATCAAAATATCTTTTAAATAGTATTTAGCTTATATTAAGTAACGATGTTTAGACAAGTCCAGTGTTGTCACACATACGCCTGAATATAAATACCCAGTAAACACGGATTGAAACTGTTGCAGTCACAAAATTAAAACAGTTGTTTCATTACGTTGTTTCGTGTTAGTTCCATTCTTATATCATTTACATGTAACTGACAGTGAATAAATTGAAAGAGTTCCGATTTTTCACAATCAGTTTTAAACCGTTTCAGTACTTGCAATTTTTTTCCCATAATCAGCAACCGTCTAAAAACTGATTTATTAAAACCGAATATTTTTTGAATAACTAGAATTGTTTGAAGATCGATTAAATAAGATTGAATTATTTTCAAAACAGTGGAATCGTTCTAGGAAAAACGAATACTTTGTTATTAGTCAGCATTAGTCGTTCCTATACTTTTGATTACTGTCGTCAACGCTTGCGCTGCAAATTGATATCTTTTCATTTGTTCGGTTGTAGTTTAATAAGTGATGCTGTGTGTACAATTACGAAATGGAACAATAAACGGTAAGTCGAAACATTTTATTATAATCCATAAATGTAATCGATATTATTATCATTTCTGTTCTTTATGTATCATGTTTTAATTTGTATAAAAAAAATGTAAATTAACACACATGGTTGCGTTAAGGTAGATTATTGCGTAAATCTGATGATACTTTAGGATTTATAATTACAGTTCAATTCTTCAAGTTTTTTATACGATTATGTACAGCTAAAGGTATTCACAGTGTTTTTATAACTTTCTAATGATTGCTAAAGTGATATTTATATTAAGTTTGTGTTGTTTTTGGTTAAAAAAATGTTATTAATTTTTTGTAACTCTATGATTATGTATGTATATAAATGAAATATTTATTTCTATGTTACAGATGCGGTTAAGAGTTGCTACCCAACAGTAACTGATGCAGTTTTCGAGGCTTCCGTGAGAAGACCACATCCAGGAAAGTTGCAATATGTAAAAAACTCATTGTGATATTGTATTTAAAAATATTTATTGTGCAATAAAATTTGAAACGGGCATTCGAAAATGTATTGTTATATTATTGAAAGAATTGTTTTAGTTCATTATTGAAACAAAAAAATCATACATGTATCGATCATTTAGTATCAGTTCAAGAACGAAGCTTTTAAAACGTAAACCAAATGCAACATTTAGTTTGCAACAGATTTGAATTTAAAATACCGAAACTATACTGATTCAAATAAGTGAATCAGCGATGGACTTATAGCTATTTTATTGCAGTTTCTTTTATGTTTGAAACAAGAGTGAATCATAAATTTTTTGTTTGAAACTGTTACTAAACATTATCAATTTTGTGTTTACTGGGTATAGTATAAAAAACACTTGTTTAGTGAAACAAGGTGAGAACAAGAATAACCTTGACTGTTATAAAAACTTACATATCTTTAGAAATAAACATTTATTAATGAATGATAACGATTCAAGAACATTGGGATTTTTACTAATTAGTCAAGTGTTACGTTGATAGTAAAAATAAGTTAGTTTTTTAATATTAGCTCTGCATTATTGTCGTTGATGATGAAACCATAGCTATCAAAACGCGTTTGAGCTTTATAAAGTTATTGTCATATTTGATGTGTTTTTTGTTAGTTTAAAAAAACAGCAATAATTATGCAATTTGGTATTAAAGTAATGCGCAAAATTTCTTAAATGCTAGATACGTTTTTTGATAGTACACAGTTGAAATTGTCGTACCTAAATAAAATTATCAATGACTCATCTCTTAAAGTATCAAAAAGTAACAATTTTTTTTAAATTATTTGTTTAACGTGTATACTGTTTGTACTATTTACAAAAAATAAAAAAAATATTAAAAAAATGGAGACTATTCTTTTAAGTTTCAAAGAGTAAGATTAGTTTTTAATATTTTCAACAGTGTTAAGCTTTTGCCTTACGTACAT
Source organism: Aquatica leii (assembly GCA_035610365.1). Lineage (NCBI taxonomy): Eukaryota > Metazoa > Arthropoda > Insecta > Coleoptera > Lampyridae > Aquatica > Aquatica leii. Next base: position 71,720,073 of record CM069435.1, read on the forward strand.
TTGTTTTCGTTTTACTTTTTCTTAGTAAATAAAAACTAGAAATAAAACTATTTATGACTATTTTTTGAAAAACTTACAAATACCTAAATAATTGTTAAACACATTATAATTCTGCAAAGTGTGGTTACTTTCTGATTAAATGCAATAACTTACATAGGTTTGACTGTATCTACTAAGTCTATTAATAGTACATTTTCTTGTTTATACTAAGATTACAACGTTTTCCGGGCTTGGACTGTGTTGATGTGTGTTGAAGTTGCCAACGTTTCAACTACTTTCGTAAAGACCTTCATCGTCTCCGCCGTTGGGTAAACTTGACGTTATTGGGGTATTTGATTTTTATGTTTTCTCGGATTTTCCCATTGAAGACCAATAACCGCGAAGTTATCAAAATATATATCGTGGCCTGTAGTATAATAACTGCAAACTAAGAAATTTTATACAATGGTTATAACCTGAAACACGTGTGATGACGGAACTACAAGTTTCACCAATCTAAGCTAAGCCACATAAACAAGAAACTTGATATACACATTTAGATATAGGTGCAGAAAATTTGTCCTTGAGAGAAGAAAATACCATTCTTACGAAGCCTTTTACAAACGTAGGCAAAACGTTGGCAACAACGGTTACACTATCAACACGGTCTAAATCCGGAAACTGTTCATATCTTAATATAGGCTCCAACCGTGAAAGCTTTTTCGATTCCATGTTTTTGTTTGTTAATGTTTCAACGTCTAACATTTGAGATTCTTACTTTTGCACCGTTGAAGAGATATTAAAAACAAAAAATATTTTTGTGCCCTCAATGCTTTTTACGTTGTGGTTTTAGCCCGCAGTTTTATTCAAACTATTTTAAATTACGCAGGTGTAAAATTAACATTCAATCTTCTCCGAGTAATTAGCTAAATTAATTCAGCCATATAGCCAATAAAATTAAAAGGTTAAATAAACATAATTTACCATAAATTAAACAAAAAATAATAAATACATTTCCTATATTATAATAATACGAATAGTCATTAAGCATCAAAGGGTTATAAGATGTGTGTTAAAAACACGTTAATTAATAAGTATAATTATCGAAACATGGTGACATGCTAAACATTTTTAATTTTAAATGATGAAGAATAAACAAGATTCCATAGAATGTTTTTGTGATTTATTATTTTTTAATTTATACATTAATTATAATATTTGCAGGGCTGGCTGTCTTAAGAATCTTTGTACCGACAATAATTGAAAACTCGTAATTAACGAAACAGCGAATAATAAAGGAATACGATTGTACACGTAACCTACTCATCTAAGTTTCTTCCATTTGCTTGACTAGAATTGCATTTTCTCATGCATTTTCTACTACAACGGATTGCTAAAAGTCTTTTATGTTTCAATGGTAGGCAAACAAAGGAAATCCTTTCATTCAATGACAGAAATGGAGAAACAGTTTCAAATTAACCTCCGCCTTTTGTATGTCTTCATAGAATTGATTGATTGCGTTTAAAATGTAGAAACTCAACACTATATTCTAATTTGTAATTAAACATTTCAAAATGTAAATAATCTTCTTTTGTTGAATTCTGCGTACATCGTTTTAGTCGATTATATAGCAGACTTTGGTTATGAACTTGCATCTTTTAGTGTAGATTTGAATTTTTTAACATAAACCTTTTCAAAGCCAACTCTTCTTTGAGCCACCCCTTTTTACAAAATAATGACGACTTGGTTCTGATTCACATTACGAGTGAATAACTTTTCCCGGATTAATTCTCGCGAACGAAACGGAAACGAATAATTGCGACGGGAATCTATTGTTCCTGGATGCGACACAAAAAAACTTAGCGGAAATGTGAGATGTTGAATCAATTTTTTTAAAAGCTGCAGCTGGTACATTATGTATACGACAAATATTATATAAAATTTGTCATCAATAGAAAAATACAGCTGCTTGACTGACGCAGAAAAAACATTTGTTTATTAAACACGCTGCACGTATTTGCTCTTTTAATAATAAATCAAGATGCAATTTTATTTTACACAATAACATTACTGTATCTAAAAAATTTGTTGGTATCTGCATTTTTTCAAATTAAAAATATGTTGATATTTTTAAATAGGCATTGTCGGTTGTTTTGCTTGTGATATAAATAATTTATGCCATATTTTTAAAAGCTTATCATATTTGTGTCACTTTTTACGCACATAAATTTTCATACCCGCATATTATGCCGTCAATTTACTGGTTTTTTTACATACATTTTTATGTATCTTACGTCTATTGTATATATTTCATTTAAAAAACAAATGTTTTGTGTGAATTGGAAGTATAATTTTAATTTCTGTTAATATACTGAATTTGTTAAAACTACATTTAAAATTAATTAAATTGCTTTGTATGCAACTGTATATTTCAACTTACAATTAATAATTTAGGATATTGGGAATTTGGGTTTATTAACCTAAATACATTTATGTAGTTATACCGATGATCTACGTCCCGGCAGGGGCATACATGACTTGCTGCATTAACAGAAATAATTCTTTGTAGGGTTAATGGAATTTTTTATTTGTTTAACAAACGGTATGCAAACTTTTTTAGTTTAAATAAGAAATGATTTACTGGCTAACTTTAATCAGCTCATTCCGTTACGTATTTCAATAATTAAGTGTCGTTTTAAAAAGCATTAAATAAAAAGTGCTTTTGTTTTAAGAAGTTCTATGTGTTGCAAGAAAACGAAAACTTTAATATATAAGTTTTGTACTACCAGTAACTTATTCGACAAGGTCTATATAGGATATTTGAAACATAATTTTTGTAATAAATAATGTTAGAAAAGAAAAATTCAGCTTTTTAACCCTACAAGAGTAGGGTTAAAGTCTAACTGCTGTATTCATAAAAATATTCAAAAATACTCTTTAAACTTGTTTTATTTAAAACGTGTTTTAAGGCTTACAGAACGTTTTAACTTTCGTTCATTCATAAACGGTTTGTAAACTCTCGGTGCTCAAAATAGAGTTAAAATACCGATTTCAGTAAATTTAATGAAGTCGCGTTGGTAACGTCTAAACATTAGAACTATTTTTTGCGTTTATTAGTTACGTCTGTCAAGTAATAATTATGGTAGTAATTAATAATGACAGATAGTAAAAAGATCTTTGGTAAAAAGAAAACAAGAAGTGGAAATTAGCTTGTAGAAGATAAGGTTTGTATCATTTTGAATGTGTTCAAAATAACTTATTTAGTTTTTTTAGCATCAATTTCAAGAATGGGTGCAAGCAGGAAGGGTCAGGATAATTAAAAAAAAATACTGACTCCAACAAGCAAAAGAAAATGCTGACATAGTTTGTTGGGTAGATAATTTTGCAAGTCTGGTGTGATTCATTACAATTCGATTTTTGAATAACTGTTTAACAAAATTAGCAGTAGTAATTATATTAAGTAAATATGTAAATGTAAAAAAAAATAACGGACGATGCAGTAATAATGGCACTTTGAAGAGAAGTTTGGTATTGCATAAAATACATCTTTCTTGAATCTAAACTGCTTATTTTTTTAAAATGCTAAATAAAAAATTATTTAAATCAATGAACTATATGAGTTACATTTTATACCTAAAAGAAATCAGAATTCTCTTTCCGATCGTATGGCACAGACCAATGGGCAGTAAAACATATCGCTTGACGCAGAGCTGGGAAAGTTATTACGTAAAAGTAGTTAACTACTAACAAAAGTTACTATTGTTTAAAAGTAGTGTAAGTTACTAACTACTAACTACCGTAAATCGAAAAGTAGTTAGGTTACTAACTACTCAACAGTTGTATTCTAAAATAGAAGTTATTTTTTTCAACTACTTGTAGAAAAAGTAGTTCTGAGACGATTTATGTTATACCACTTTCAGTCATATAAACATAAGTACCTATAGACACTGAATTATCATTACATTAAAGAAGACAAAGTACTATTATTCTATTATTATGTATATCTATTTTATTACAAATTCTCAAAAAAAAAAAAAATTAATAAAATAAACCTTTAAAGAAGCAGAACTTAAAGTAATAATTTTATTGTGGTATTCAATATTGATTTTCTTTTCATAAAAGTAACTTTTCAGAAAGAGCATCAGCAAATGCATTTCTTTTGAGCGAATTTATGAGTAAAAAACGAAAATAATCGTTCGACAGCAGTTGATGAAGGTAAAATTGTACTATATCTAATGAACATTTTTTTAATAATCTTATAATCATCTGACATAGATATATGAATTCTGTTATCTTCGTTTTGTGAGCATGTTCATTCTCAGTATTAGAAGAAATGTGTTACTTTTTAGACAAACCAGATTCATCAAAATATAAAATTTTTTTGAACAGTTTACATTCATGTTTACTTCTGCGTTACCGTTGATCACTTGAAGGACACGTTTTAACCTGCTAAACTGCAAGCAAACTAAATAATTGTAGCCATTGCATGAAGCCGCTAATAAAGTAGTTTAATTGCTAGTAAAGTAGTTAAGCTATTAACAAAGTAGTTTAACTATTTTTGTAGTGAAAATAGGGTAGCTAACTACTTTTTAAATACAATTACACAAAAAAAGTAATTTATTCCAACTACAGTTACATTATTAAATTGAAGCGTTGACTGAAGAAATGTATAAAGACTCGCAAAGCCCATGTTAAAAATCGTAGTCACCGCAGGGTCCGAGATATAGGGGGCGCCATCGTCTACTTGGGGTCCGAGATTTCAGTTCATTGCTGGCACTTGTAGTGTTTACATCGTACGTACGCAAAGTACGTACGCGCATCGAGCAGTGGTTTCGCTTAGTAATACCGCTCTCTTTGCAGTTCAGATAACTATGATTTAACAAACGATTTTCTACCAAGAGATACCATTAGTGATGGGAATTCTAGTTAATTTTGTATGAATTAGGGGACCACCTCGCGATGTATCGGTATGCTGCATCTAAGAAAAAAAACTAAAACGCCGTTTCAAATTCACAATTTTATAGAACATTCGTGTAATCTTAATTAGCAAATCAAGTTAAAAAGGTTTAATTAAACGGAAAACCGATTTGGTAATCCCTTTTGTAGTCACCTTTCAAAGAATATTATCAACTGCAAAACATGATAAAACAGTTATATACATTTATAAACATAACAAAAATTCTGCTTTGCTTCTTGTGCAAGTATCAAATTACCGGCGCCGGCGGTTTTGAATTTGTAATTTGCTATTTTAAATTATTGTTCACTTTGGCGATTTGATTATTTACTTATGAGTTTTTTGTTTTTGCATTCTAGTTGATTGTAGAATAATTATAATTCCATAAAGTTCGCGATTTTCGATCGATTATATTTTTGAATCAATTAATTTAATAAACAAAAATTGCATAGAAAAATCGATTATAAAAATCGCTTTATTAGAGTACGAAAATCGGTTTTTTAATGATATAAATCACCATTCCTACTTTATTAGGCCTGGGTTGTCTATCGATATATCGATACGTATCGAAGGTATCGATATTCCGATACGTATCGATATTCCGATACGTATCGATATCCCGATACGTATCGATATTTCGATACGAATTGCGGATTGCAAAGTAAATTAAAACAGCATAGAAAAAATACAAAACCAAACTCTGGCAAACGAAGAAAAAAATTCAACTTGTCAAATTACATTCCGTTTACTCAAAACATTTTATATCAGTCAACGGTATCTAGTAAATACAACAAACGATTATTTTGAAGAGTTATCTTATTACTTTCCAAGCATTATTTTTAAGCGATCTTTTACCAGTCTTATCTTAGTTTGCGTTGAAAACAACCGTGTCGCTACTATCCAAGAGTAAAGTTTGTGGGCAGCGGGGTGCAGAGAGCCACAAAAGTGAGATAGTAATACGGTACGATTTTTAACATGCAGTTGCGAGTCTTTATACATTTCTTCAGTCAACGATTGAAGTAACTTGAATATATAGAATACAACTATCGTCGACAATAAAGTAGTTAGATTAGTAGCTTAACTACTTTGTAGTTAACTACTGCCCAGCTCTGGCTTGACGTAATATTTAACTTAAGTACATTTTGACAAAAAAATTAGGACAATACAAACAAAAAACTTGATTACAAAAAAATTGGAATAAGTAAAACTATGAAGACGTGTTGCCAAAAAGTACCAAGATTTGTAGCACCGCCAAGATGACAAAGTTCGCTTGAAAGCTTAGTCGAAGTTACGAATTATATCAATTATATTATTTACAATATTAATGGATATTAATATGACCGTGTTAAATTAAATATAGAGACACAAATTAAATTTCTTTTAAATAAATTTTTCAACTTCAAAAAAATCTGATTATACACAATTTTTTAAGTTAAAATAGGTTTAAAGAAGGGTATGTCCTATTTTAAATATTGCTAAGTTACAACACTGTTACAAAAGGTTTGTTAAGCTAAAACGCGTTTATGAATAGTGTTTTTTGACATTTACGCTAAAATAGGTTTCAAGAGCTCTGTAACCCAATTGTAATTTTTTATGAATACAGCTGTAAGACTTTATAAATAAACTACTTTTGTAAAGAATTTTATTTAAACATGTAGGTACACTTTAACTATGTAACTACAAATCATAAGCTGATTTGCTGATCATTGTTACTAATTATTTTGGAATGGCTCGCTTGAATGCGACCGTTTGAACGCAATACCTTCGAACGCAATGACATTTGAACGCCAAACGTTTGGACGTAGAGACGTTTGAACGCTGAGAAGTTTGAACGCAAAAACGTTTGAAAGCAAATCGCATTTTTATATTCATAGTAAGAAATGTAGGTGTTAGTAGTTTGTGAGAAGCAGCTTGATTTTGTATCTTCGCCATTTTTAAAATTTACATTTGACGTATTCAATAAATTCCAACATTAAAATCTATAACAAAAAGAAATTAATAAACAAAATTAAGGCTGCGTTTAAATGCGACATTTCAAATACGTAGTGAACGTTAAAAGAATTAGTATTACTAAATATAGAGAGTAGATGTCGCTCTCGATTTAAAGTAGAAAATTGTTAAAAAGACGTTGACGCAAAAATTAGAGATGGGCAATTGCTGGATTTTAATTATTTACAATAGTTGATTTTAATAAGTAATAAACAAGTTAAATGATATTTTATTTTAAATATTAAATAACATGCTGCAAATAAATTATTTTACAGTATTATAAGATTACAAGGTATAACGGGTAAACCTAATAGGTAAATATACCCACCTTGACAGAAGACCTTGGATTTAATTTTATGAAACCTTTTATTTTTATTCGCTATTTGCTATGTCAGCAAATACCTAAATACAAGATAGCAATGAAATCATGTTTTAATGATTTGTTGTTTATCTTATTTAAATGCTGTAGTAATTTGTATAATATTTAATTTTAATTAAATAAATTAGCAAACAATTTTGTAAAAGTTTTCAAATTTTCTAGATTCTAAAAATAATTTTTTGAAAAAAAAACTTGTGCTGTTTATTTCCTTTTATTGAAACTTCCAATATAGAAGCTCGGTTAAATGAATAAAGTAGTACGCAATAATCTATATAAGAAGATGTCAACCAAAAAACAAATAAAAACTTCTTTAGTTTTTGTTTCTTTAGAGAAACCCTTAAAACAGCGATGTTGATAATTGCTCACTTTTTTCCCTTTGGTCTCTGATTTAAAATTTGCATTTACGTTTATACACTAGATTTTCTAATGAACTGATTTGTGTGCATTGGCGTATAAGTGGGTACGTTTGGCGAATACGGAAATTAGAAATATGTTTCTTTGACGCGAAATCTGGATTCCATTTTTCGTATAATTTTGAATTCTACTCATACATACCATCAAAATACAACTATAAAAACATAGTAATATGTATGATCGTTTTGCTACCTTTCGTAAGGGACTTTATCAAGACGAGAAAGAAATCGATAACTAAAGAAGCAACCGAAATGCAATCAAAAGAGTTAGGCAATAAACTTGTCAACCAAACCAAATTTTAAACTACATATAGAAGTGATTTAATAACATGCTTCCGTACATAAAGTATATCGTGTGGGAATGCATATCAGATTTGAACATAATCATATTTTTTTTAAACTTTTATTTTTGAAATAATTTAAATTGTTTGTACTGCGATTTTATCTAAAAATAAAAAATCTTGTCGATTTGTAAATGGAAAATTATTTCTATTAAAGGTTGCTATATATGAACAAAATCTGATGCTGAAGTTGAACGACACAATTTATTAATTTTTTATTATAATACGTCAAACTTGATTGCCATTATAACTACTATGTAATGCTTTTAAATAGTGTTTTCATTAATTTTACCAAATGGGACAAAGTTCCGATTTTGACTTTTTTAGAAAAAAATTGTCTTCAATAATTAATAATTATTGTATAATAGATTTAGCTAAGGTAATAATTTATCCAACTATACCTAAATATGTGAAACAAATTGTCATCGTGGATTTTTATCCATGAACACTCGTACCATCTAACTCAAAAATCGCAAACTCAAATAAATAGTAAAATGTAGATTATTGTGTACCTAATCTGTTTTTGTTTTTTTTTATTATAAAACGGTGGCATTAAATCAACTCATAAAACTGTTTTGCATATGCATTCATTTCTTCGAAATCTTCGATATAAATAAAATTTAATGACATTAGCGACAATTTGCGTAAAGCATAAGTGCAAAAATGAGCCTTAAAACGAAACAAAGCAACTTTTTTTTCAGCGCCATGTGTGTTAAAATGACTGAAATAAAATACATAAGTTTTCTGTTATCGAATTTTTGTTTAACGTTGGTTTTGAGTATTAATATTTCGAAATATTTGTTGGTTTATTGGCCATTCCCTCTTTTATCAGATGTCAAAAGTTGAGCAACTTTTGACGCTAATAATGTCTTTATTAGGAATTAACGTGCAATAAAAATTACCAATTTTATGATTTATTTGTCAATTCTAATTAAAAATGTTGGAATATTGTTTTACTTTTTAAATGTAATAACAAACGCAAATCGTCAAAATCCAGTTAAAAATGCGGAATTTTAGGCAACCTAACATACTTCAAACGCAAATTTAGTTGAACAAGAATTTAGTTAAAAAACTGAACAAAGATTAAACTAGTGAATAAAATTAAATAATGAACATAAAAATAATAAGGCGAAAAGAAGAATGTAGAATTTGTGTCAGTATTGTAACCAAAACTTGGAAACTTCGATTACAGCATACGTTAATACGGTTTAAACTCAAAAAATTCTTTATCTCTGTTTATTGGTTTTGTATCACTTTTCACTGTAAGTTTAAATGTTCTTTTTTAATAACCACTTTTTTTTCAGTTTTTATCAAAATCTTTCAAACAATAAACCGCGTATTTTTTTTTTCTGTACTTTCAATTGTACTTTTACCTTGTGGTTTTATCCCGCAGTTTTATTCAAAACTAATTTGAAATACGCGGGTGTAAAATGAATTTACATGGTTTACCGCCGTGCTTATTTACAGTAAATTATTATATTAGAATGAATATGCTACAAATGGAAAACTTGTTTAAAAAATCTTAAATCTCAGTTAAAATTGAAAAAAAAAACAATATTAAACTTAATGTTACAATTAACAGCTTAAGTAATAAATGTAGTACCAACATTATACGCTCGGACGTGCAGCATCGCGACGCATTAAGATTCGTTATGTTACAATGTACTTTGGACGTTTGTTACGTAAATTACTATTTAGTACTGCCACGTTCGCAAACGTCAATATTCGTTCGTTAGTATAGTTACAAAATGAGCAAGGCTCTAGAGTGGCAAAATGAAAACTAAAAATTAATATAAGAATAAGTGTTAAAAATCAATTATCATATTAGGACGAGTATGCGACAGGTGGAAAAATCATTTAAGAAATCTTTAAATTTCGTTAAAATTAAAAAACAAAACGATGTTAAAGGTAATGTAAAATTTGACAGATTTAATAATAAATGTAATTGCTACATTATATTTCTGGCGACTATTTTAAAATTTGAATTGAATTGAATTGAATGAAATTATATAAAAAGCAACACAAAAAATGAATAATAATAATTTTTTATTGTTGTTTAAGACTCAGTAAAGCTATACAAACGTAATGTACAAAAAGTTAAATAAAATTATTATTAATATTATAGTATTATAGTATACAGACACTTGCTTTTAATGTATTCTTTTAATTCTTTTTTAAATTATAGACTGTAAACTTTTAAGATTTTGGTTGTATAATTGTTGTATAAACTAATTCCTTTACTTTGAGGATTTTTATAAAAACATTTCTTTTTGTTCGTGTATCATATAAGTGAACACTTTTATTTAAAATAAGAGATTGTATATTTTGTTTCGTTAATAATATATGTTAAAAAATTAACATCCCATAAAACGTCAAAATATGTTTTCCTATGAATATGTTTTTACATACATACAGTTATAATAATCTAAATTAAAAATTAACGAATTATACTTTTTTGTATTCTAAGCACTTGAATAGTTTCAGAACAATGATCCCACAAAACAATATAATATTTGATAGTACTATGCGCACTCCCACAATAAAAACTTAATAATACATCTTCGAAAACAGTTTGCTTTAGCAATTTTGAACAATAATAATAAAAAAATGTACGTTACTCTCGTCAAAAGCATCATAGTATAACTCACTCACATGCAATGCTCGACCGTGCGGTCTCGCGTCGCATCGACGTTTATTATGCTATGCCTTACTTTTGACCCTTGTTACGTAAATTACTGTTTAATTGTTAAAATGAATAATTATACATCTTATATACTATTGCAATTTTTTTTGTAAACTAAACTTTACCGATATCAATTAGTGTCCTTACAATTTACCTTTAAACGTCTTATGTTTAAAAGTTTTGTGTTTAAAAATCCCAGCGTTCAAACGTGTTTGCGTTCAAAGCCATTGCGTTGAAACGGTCGCGTTTAACCGGTCGCATCTAAGCGTCCTAGAACGTTATTTTTACAGTCATTTTTTTAAGTAATAAGAGCTTATGTATTAATGATAATTTAAAAACAAGTTGTAACGTGTTTTAGTGAGGTTATATTTGTATGCTTACATATTTACTTTGCACTTGAAAAGATTCAACAGCAAATATTTAAATTAAGTTTTTTAACCAATATATCCGACGTTTTTTGCAGACGATAACGGTAATGTCTGTATTTAAGAAGACTTGAACTTAGAAGGACACGACACTGATCTGGATTCTTCTTTTAAGGAAATTGACTCGTTTAATGAGGAAATTGAAGAAGAAACCCCATGCACTAGGAAAAAGCGATGAAACGGAAAATACGAAATGTGTCTAATCCATTGAACAAATCAATTACAGCAAAAATGTTAATACTGAAAGTGGTGCTACACAAACAAAAGAAGGTATTAAACCATATGCCGGAAAATTACTAGCAGAAATAGCATTAAAAAGAGAAACCGGCCAGGAAAATGTTACAGCAAAAGAAAAGGTACAACAAAAAACTGGATATAAAACTATTGCTAAACTGTATCTTTTTATAAAAAAAGGTACTAGACATATAATTTAACTATCCATGATTGTGGTACTGGTTATGTTTCGTGTTATGTATCGCATGAATCACTAGCCATGAGAGAAGCTAACTAAATTGCATCTTGTCTGTTAAGGAAAATCATGAACTTACCCGACAGAATTGAAAAATTAAAATTTTATTCTGACACATGTGGAGAACAGAACGAAAATTGTTATGCTATTGCCGTTTTTTTAAGGGTTATGCAGTTTAAATCTTCATTAGAAAAAATTAACCATAAATTTTTATTGTCAGCCCGCTTACATATGGAATGTGATGTAGATCACTCACTTATAGAAAGGAAACATAAACCTCCGGCATAAAAATTGCGCAATTGGGCTACCCTAATCCGCTACAAAAACAAGAAAATGCTGTTTATTGTAATTGAGATGTCTTTTCAAAAAGATTTTTTTTAATTTTTTAGCATTCTTGTAAAAAAGCTAAAAAATGCTGACGGTGACGCATTCAAATTACATGACTGTAAATAGCTCAGATACACCAGACAAGTAGGAATGGTTAAATATCCCACTAGTCTGGACAAGGAGGAAGAATTTAAAGAAGTTAACTTTTACCGAGGTGGCCGCCCTTCCAGTTTTGAACTAGAGAAACGTTACAATCATCCACTGCTTATATTTGACAAAGAGAATAATTATTCGACTCAGTACTTGTCTTTCGTCTCTGAAATTTATTAAATTAATTTAATGACCTACTCTGTATAGCTAGAGTTACGTTAAACCATTTTGAGCGTAATCAAATCAATTTGCTACCTTAACCATCAAGTTATCCAAATCTTTTACCATTTGTACATGTGTGAGACATTATAGGTAAGTGATTGCAAAATCTTCTCACTGCCCGCAAACTATAGCGACACTTTGTAGCGCTATACAAGTAGCATTGGATAAGACCCCTCAGGAAGAAATTGATCATCTAATTGGAAGTATCCCAGACGTGTCAATGAGTGCGACTTTCGGGTTAGACCGCGTCGTAGTTAAACACCCAGACTTAGGCTTGGTTTCAGTCTCTTCTTGAGAGACTAAACAAGAAGTAGAACTTGGCCTTTGCCGTATTGTCGTTCGTGAACCCAAACAAACTGACGTTTTGCAAGACATTGCAGCTTGCATCTTCGGAGTGGTAAATGTCACTGAAGGAAAAAGTGTAAGTGACGATATTTATACCAATGGCGATTAGCGTGATTAAGAGACCTTACCTTTCCGTTACCGCTTGACTGACTTCGTTATTACTTGGAGTAAGTGTTTGTGTCCTTTCCAAGAAGGTTGATCGTTGTCTTAGAGGATATAATACTAGTAGCCAAGATTTGATGAGTCTTAAACCGTCTTCTTGGTTGATATTACAAGGATGTTTTTTTATTTCCACAGCTTCGCGGATTAATCTGAGAAAGTAGTAAGAGTTCTCCAACACTTTAGTTTGGTCAAAGTGTGTCCTTGGTTCCACACGTGTTTTCTTACTGCTGATTTAGTAACTCTGTGGTGTTTGCAGTCAGCCGTATGTTTTTTTACTCTAACTTAATAGAGCGTCCCGTCTGTCCTATATAACTTGATCCACATGAACAAGGAATTTTGTAAACCCCGGCATGTTTTAGAGTCCCTTGTTTGTCTTTAGCAGATGTAAACCATGTTCTCAGGTAAAGACTAAGTCTTTACAACTAAGGATACCCTGAACAGTAATAGAAATTCGTTGACTTTATTGGTTTAAAAGTAGACCGGTAATAAAGGATATTATTACCGGTATACTTATAATACGTTATTATACGTTAATATAAGTATTAACAAAACAATCAATGGAAAATTATATTAATTATTACTTTTTACTTAGGTACCCCAAATCTTAATTTATATATTATAATACAGTATATACAATGTATTTTTAAACTTTTGGTTAGCTAAATCAATAATTAGGGGAGCAAGTCAAATACAATTTAACAAGATTTTTAAATTTATTTGAACATAAAATATTAATACAATAAAAACACAAAAAACAAAACTGGTGTTTATAAATCTAAAAAAACTTATAAACTTTAAAAATTAAAATCCAGCTAAAGCTAAATAGTAAATAAATGTTGGATCACATTTACTTTAAAACCAGTTCTTAACAAAAACTGATTTTTATTTTATCCAACTTAACTAACGACTTCAAATTTTCTATTATACCTAATTGTTGGTTAAGTTTATATATTTTTTTTAAATTATATAATAGTTTTTTAATTTCTAATATCTATTTATTCTATTAATTTTAGAAATATTTTAAATTCTGTTATTCGTTTTTAAAAACAAATTACAATGTTGTAATTAAATTCTTATATAAGAAAGTTGTTAACAAGGTATTGTATTACTGCTTTAAATAAATTATGGATGTCTTAAACTATAAATTACTTTTGTTAAAGAAGTTAATTTTAAGCAACAATAATTTTAATACTATTTTCTTGCTAATTAATGTTTTTTACAATAAAATCAATAAATTAGCTTCTAGACATTTACATTAAAACTTTATTCTATTACGGTAAGTAATAAATATAGCAAAATCTACAAATTTTATGATAAAAATTAGAAGCTAAAATTGTATAAAGTATATAGGTTGCACATATTGTAGATTTGTGTACTATTAGTTCAAAACTGCAAGTTGTATTAGTTTGCTACCTTTTAGTATTGTGTCTCAATTGTGTATTAAATGTACATAACTTTGTTAAATTAATTTTATTCATCATATTTTGAATTTGTTTTAGTACCCATTTATAATTTTGTAATTTTTTCATAAATTAATATTATTTTAAATGAACTTTAGTTTTTAAGTTTTTTCAAGGTTTTAACTTGGACAATATTAACATTGTATCAAATACAAATCAATCATTAAGTTTTATATAAAATTTGTCTGCTGTTTGGTTAAAGAAAAAAAAAAAAGATTGATATATAGGTACTGAAACTATGATAATAAGTTACAAGTGACGTAACTAATTGTGAGTTAAGTTTCTTCCTATTTTGCATATATACAAATTTGTTAGATAAACGTGTTGTTGTTTACTAAATCAAAATATTATATTTAGCAAATACATGTCAAAGTGGGTTTTCTAAATGTGGTCAAAAATAAACAGTTTTTTATAGCGTTACTTAGAAGGTTTAAAAAGTGGAACTTTGTGAACTTTCTTTTTATATTTTTATATCAACAACCTCAACTTAATTAGATCTCATGCAGTCTGACAAAAAGTTGTTTTAGTTATAAAATATTTTTTTACGGCTAACAGATAATACGATACATTGTATGTTTATTCGTGATTAGACAACATTGTGCATTGTGTTTGACCAATTTCATTTTCGTATAGATAAAACTGTGTACATGCTCTTGCATTGGTTACAACGGTATGTATAGAGTAAAGAAAATTTGATCAAATCAACTTAAAGAAGTCAGTATTAATTAACATCGATCAGTTTTATAAACTGCATGACAATTCAGAATTTATATGTGAATTCTGTTTTTACAAGTGTTTATATACTTTTAATCCGTATTACATTATAATCTTATAAAACACACAGTTTCGTTACCTTGTTACCATTGAGTAGTTACAATTGTAATCGTAAACACTTTGTAGTTACGTTATAATAAATAAACACAAAATAAATTTTACAAGATCAATCAATTGTTACAAGACTAGCGCAAATAACTGAAAAAATGGCATATTTAATAGTAGTTTTTGTGTTGCCAACATCGCAAACGTCAATATTTGTTCGTTAGTGTAGTTACGTAATGAACGAAAAAAGCTCTAGGGTGGCAAAATAAAAACTAGGAATCCACATAAAATTAAGTGTTCAAAGTCAATTAATATATTAGAACGAGTATGTGACAGGTAGAAAAATCATTTTAAAAATCTTGAAATTCAGTTAAAATTGAAGAAAAACGATGTTAAAGTTAATATCAAATCTGACAGATTTAGTAATAAATGTAGTACCAACATTATATTTCTGTTAATTTTTTTTTATTTTTTCAAAAAAGAATGTAA
Source organism: Aquatica leii (assembly GCA_035610365.1). Taxonomy (NCBI): domain Eukaryota; kingdom Metazoa; phylum Arthropoda; class Insecta; order Coleoptera; family Lampyridae; genus Aquatica; species Aquatica leii. Next base: position 71,735,679 of record CM069435.1, read on the forward strand.
ATTTATAAAGGGCAACACAAAAAATAATGTACATTACTCTCGTCGAAAGAAATATAACAACAGAAATATAATGTTAGTATTTCATTTATTAGTAAACCTGTTAAATTTGACATTGACTTTAACATCGTTTTTCTTCAATGTTAACTGAATTTCAAGATTTTTAAAATGATTTTTCCACCTGTCGCATACTCGTTCTATTATAATAATTGACTTGAACACTTACTTTTATGTGGATTCCTAGAGCTTTTTTCGTTCATTACGTAACTACACTAACGAACGAATATTGACGTTTGCAATGTTGGCAACACAAAAAAGTAATTATAAGCAAATTACTCCAAAACAGTCCTATTAAAACAATTTTTTGTTACACCCATTAATTACAACTTATTTTTGAATATTTAAAAAATTACTTTATTTGCTTTGTAAATTATATTCACATGTTATTCTGTTGCAGCTTGTAAGAAAATATCGTTTACATACCAACAAAGTATTTGTTGGAAGAACTTGAAGACATTAACAATTCAAGCTTTCGCATAAATAGATTTCTTTTATTTACGGGTTGCAAAAACCAAATTAAAATAATCGATATTTTTTAAACTGACCCGGCTCATTCACATTAACTTTTGCTTAAAATCAATGTATAAAAAAAATGAAAATTGTAAGTGATTTGAAGTTAATTAAAATTGCATATACTATTTAAAGCACAAAAATGATACTTACATTTTTTTAATATTTTATTTAATAGAGGTATTTAGCTAAAACGTCAACAGCTACACATAACTTGTAGAATAAACACTGACAAATTGACATAAAATGAATACAAAGTTTTGACATATAATTTTTAATTGCCATTTTCGGTATTACTACAGGTACTACCAACACAAATTTTTAAATTTAGATTATTTATTTCCCACGATATTTGTTTTCGTAAAAAGTTTAATTTAACCTTGATTAATAGTTACACATATTATAGTCGTAGAAAATGTATAATTCGTAAGCAATGTGTACTGCCAACATGTATGAATTGGCAACCTCGCAATGGGCGCAGCTGCAAATTTTTATACTTATTATACAATAAGCGTTTACGTTGTGGTAAGCATCTGACTTACGTCAGCTGCATAGATTACTAGGTAAATTATCAAACGCGCAAGTAGATGTTGCGGATGCAGGTAGTAAGAAATAACTGTCAATGTTTTAAAAGTAGATTTTAGATCCCATCCGCAATATGATTCTACTTTTTTTCAGATTGGATCATTTGACATCCAAAAATTGTGTTCCGATACATGTATCGGGCATATACGGTCATGATTATCGAATACGGTTTGGTACATGTATCTGAATTAACAAACGCTCTTGGTGCAAAGCGGTGTGGAGCGGTCAAATTATCGTAAACGCCTAATATCAGGGGGTATTCGCTTTATACAAATTTTATGTACAACACGATTTTCTGAGCCATCTATGAGTGCACCAGGAATTATTTTGACATTTGTGATTATTTACAGCTAAGATAAAAACCTTTCAATGATGTCATTCGCGCACGGTTTATTTCAAATTTATTTCACGTTTATTTAGTTTGCTCAGCATTTATTTTGCTGTGTTAAACTTTTTAGTTGCTTTTTAATTAACCAAACAGAATTTTATTATCGTTTTATTTAACTTTGTTATTTAATTGCAAGACAATGAATAAGGTATGTTTTAATAGATAAAATACAAATTGATCCTTTATTAATTCTTCAATAATCTTCTAGATTGATTGCATTGTTAAAAGATGTCCCTCTCTTCACATAAAATTGGCTTTACCAAGAAGTAAAAGCCATTGGGATTTGTGGTTGGAAATAGTGCAGCGTGAAAATTTAATACCTATAACATGTAGCACGCTAAAACATTATGGTGTGTGCGCTGCTCATTTCCAACGTAGTGCTTTTGTAGATGCTTCGTGCACTAAATTGTGTCGTAATGCAATTCCGAATGGTAAGTTTAAATGCGTGCTCTATTTATTACTAATAATAATACTATTCATTTTACACAGGTCCATGTGAAGAGAGTGGGCAAACTCGATCTGTTACACCATGTTTCAACGTTTTACTTCATTTTGGTATGTAAAAAATTGCTAATTCTACAAGGTTATTGACAAATATTTTTTTTATTTATGCAGATACTTCACCAGAGAAGTGCAATGATCAAGTCTTGCAGCAAACTGGAAAAACTAATAGCAAAAATATGACTGCTGCTGAGTGTACTGCAAGACTTGCGAGCATCGATGTAGCTAGTGACGCTACTGAAGAAGTAGCTAGTGACGCTACTGTGGTAGCAACCATTACACAACAATAAAATAAGTAATGACATTATATATAGAAAAAAAATTCTTTTTGTAATTTGTAGAAATCAATGTCAACTTACACCAAGTGAGTGCAAAAACCCAATATTTAAAGAATATTATTAGAAAACAGAAAAGGGTAATTCATAATATTCAATCTAAATTATTAAAAAACAAAAGTTCCAAAAAATCTACAGGATTGCAAGGTTTTTTCAATTTTACCCCTGCCTTACAGACCTTTCTTCATTCCCAACTTAAAAATTCCGTTTCCAAATCTCCTGCAGGTCATAGATACTCCTTTCGTGAAAAATGCTTTTTCCTGTCCATTCCACTCTAGTAAGGTAAGAACACAAGAACGATTTGAGTGCTAATGACTAGCTAAGCTTTGTCCAGACTGTAGCCTGCAACGCAATGAAGTCGTTTTTAGGGTGGCAGGCTTGACAAAATGTATAAATAAATAAAGGTTTACATACAACAAATTGTTAATTAAATATAAATCATACGGAAATAAAAAGCAAGAAAATACTCCGCTCTTTGTTACTTGGTTACTACTTCTTTATTGAAAACACGCTCCATTTAGATCGTAACTCAAACACTGTTTCGTAAATCACTTCCATACAGTTCAGTATCTGGGTTCATTCACACGTTAATTGCTTAACTCTGTAGTGGTTCTTTGTTAGATTGTTTTTTCAAGTTCATCGTTTTTTTTCTTACTTTTTTAGAGTTTAAAGTCTTGGTTGGTCCAGAAATTGATTACTTAACTCTTTACAGGTTCTAGTTACATTTTGGTTGCTAGTTTGAGTTCTTTGATTACTGGCTTATAAGTTGTTGCGATACATTTAGAAAACGTAGATATGGTGATCAAAATGATTTTTTTTGTTTTATTTTATACCGTGAATTTATAAAGGTATTTATTTTCTGTTGTTAAATTTCCAGTTTTAATTAATCACCTAATAAAGATATGTTGTCATATATTTTTTATTTTGAGAATTTTAACTTGATTTTGTGTGCTGTAATTATGGAAAGCTAAGTTGCGAAGAACTAAACAAATATGTGAGTCATTATGTCCTAAGTCACAGCTTAAGCTTACCGGGTAATTGCTAATGCGTTACCATATTAATGTTTTCTTAACACGAATACTTATGGCGACAATTACCTTCAATGTACCGTCCTTGAAAAGACAAGTGTAACACAACAAAGTTTAAGAACCATCTCCGAAGAAGACAACCAAAATATCCTGTAAGTGTTAAAAGTTTAATTAGAGAATTATTAATTTTATGTCTTTAAATTGCTGTGATAGAAATTAAGTTTTTCTATTTAGAAAAAAATACAATTTAACAAACAAATTTTTGTGTGTGTGTGTTAACTGGTAACAAGATGGAAGTAAAATTTATTCTAACTTTATTAAGTAATTTCATTACAGTTTTTATTTTATTTTTATTTTACATTTTGGCTAGTAAACTACCTTGTTTTAATTCAATTACATATTTTTTTTGTGTTTAATGAACACTTGTTTCATTTTGTTATGTGATTGTTTAATGTATGTATTATTTGTAATACCTAATTTTATTTCTATTTTTTTGCTTTATTAAAATGTTACCGACGTTGTAAGGGGTTGGCTCTTTGAATTAAATTAAGATTTTATTAAAGCAAGTAGTCAATTGGCTTTGTTAATTTAGATAGTTTACCATCAATTTTCGATATTTTTGACAGTTTTGTTTGTATTCACTGATTTTGATTGTGACGGCGCTTAAAATTGGCCAATTTCGAAAAACTTTACAAAAAAAACTTAGAGTGACGTTTTTTTCTATATACTTGGCTTTGATTACCAAAATTCATAACGCGTTACTGGATCTATTTTTAAATTTTGATTACATACTCTTAAGGATACACCTCTATCAGCTAGTCTGAGAAATCTTATCTTGCACGTTTCTGCATCTTTAAGGTTGGAAGTAAGCATTAACTGTCACATTAACGTATTGACTTTAACCAATGTTAATATTATCACCTATAATACACCTAGAGCATTGGATAATACCCAGAGAATTTTGTTATAGAGACTGTCAAAAATGTGTTAATTAGAATAGCAGGAAGTCGTTTTATCAAAAATTTAACTAAATTAAAGCAAAGTAGAAAAACCAGTATAAAAAAACACATGCAACAATTCTTTTTGTAGCGCTCGTATGTATATTATGTGAATATAATAATTTAGTATATTTGTATTAAAGACTAAAAAATGAATAACATTGTTTACATTTTATATAACACAGCAATAATAATATTTCGATCCAATAAAAAAGTTGTTAAAAGATTTGAACTCGTACTAAAGTATTTTAAAAGTATTGCTGATAAATTTATGGCGTGGTTTTGTGCAACCGCTGTTAAAACAGTTTTCAATTATAAGCGATTTAATTTAAACTTGAATGTAAATAAACTTTGTATAAAAATGCTTTTATAAAATTGTTGTAAATTTGTTTAAATAAAAAATACAATACTTGTTCTACAGTAAACTTTAAATTAAATTAAAAATTTGCAATGCAAAACATTTTTGAACAAAATTTATGTCAGTGTTTAGCTACATGTATATATGTCAAATAAGAGTTTTTGTTTCTTAGCTTTAACTTTAAAATGATATGGAATTGACATCTGTGACTATACATCTTAGGTTTTTATTGATTATACCTCAAGTATACAGACAATTAGTAATCACTTATGTAAAACAAAGTTTTGGCTGTTAAAAACTTTTAAACCCAACATTTAAATGCTTAAAGAAAATGAGAAAAGAGATACAAAGTAGGTTACATCAAAGTCTTACTTGCTCCCTTAGGAAGCTCGTACAGAAAATGAATTTATTATATGAAACATATTTCACGTAGTAGTATGAGCTTATATATTTATCCTTATAAATTGCTATATCAAAAAGGACTTTCTTGAAAAGACTTTAATAATGTAAGATATTGCCAGATCTTTATTTGGTAACATGCTTGTTTACTTAATAATGCGCGCGCTGTTTCATTGATGAAGGTATCAACAAACATACCATATCTAATTCAAACCATCGTCCTAAATTATTATTTAACCAATAGTAAAGTGTAATAATACAGTTTACTATTGTTTATAAGTTTGTCTATAATAAAAAGTTATTGTACTATACCGAGGTAAATTATTAAGCATTTAGCAAGTGTGCATATTAAGGAAATTAGATTTTCTCTTAATTACAATACATTAAGTTACAAGAGCTTAAATGTTGATAGATTTACTACACTTTACAGTTCTGGCAATTAATTTAGTTGAAATGTTATTAATTAAATCGACAAATTACTTTGAAACACAGTAAGTATTACACATTAATTTATTTATTGCAATTTAATACGTATCTGGTATTTTAAATTTAAATCACTAACTAAATTTTTTGTCACGCCTAAATAGTATTCAAATATTTACTTCTTGTTTTTGTTTATAATAAATTTAATTGACCAATTATTCGTAATTTAATAAATTTAAAGATATCTTTTATAAATAAACAATAAACGAGTTTTTAAATACTTTTCTAACATCATTACTAAAAAAAGTCAAAATGAAAAAGTTAATTAGTATAGAACTAAAATTATGATATAATATAGTAGTTAACTAAGATTACGCTAAAATCTGGTTTATTTGAAGTAATATAGATTAGAACTTTTAGTATAGTCGTATAAAGTTATATACGCGTGTTGCTTATCTAAAAGTTTTAGGCCAAATGACTAACGTTAACTAACATCCCATTTTCTAAAGCTCACAAGTTACTTTGATTTATAAGTTATCATCAAAAATAATAACTGTTTCATAACATTTGTAGAATACAATAATAACAACATAAACAGATACGTTTGTACATAAAAAATAAATTAAAATAGATTGTTCATTTGCAATCTACGTCGTTCAAAGAATTACTTTATGGTTGCAACGTAACATATAAACGTGATTTAAAATTGTTTGCAAATAGTATACACAATGTAATGACGTTAAAAGGTAGTTTGGCTTTGTTTCATCTCAAACCACAGTGCATCTAATTTACTGTAGTTTGTTTTTAAAAGAACAATTGCTGTTCTCTTGATCTTGCTGAACTTAATTCTTACTTGTTTTTTGTTTAAAAAAAGCGTTTTTATATTATATAAAATTCGTTTTCATATACATCTAAATAATTTAAAAATAACAGCATTGGTTGTACATGTTCTAAAAGTTTAAATAATTAATATTTAAAAATACCAAAAACATTTAATATCAATAAATTATTCAATTTCACTTGATATTTGATTAGAGAAAAAAATGTTTTTACATTTTTATTGCTGAAATCTAATTTTGGACAATAGTAAACGATTCCTAAAAATAACAAAAATAGTTTATGTGAGAATAATTTTTTTGTCATACTTTAAAATACCACACGTAAATAGTAAGTAAGTAAGTATTTATTTAGTAAAGATATACTAATTTAACATAAATCGTAACATATTTCTATTAATACTAATTTTTGCTTAAAAATTATTCTTAAAATAATCACTCAAACCCTTTTTAAATTTATAAATATTTTGCTCGTGCTTAATTTCATCTGGTAAGTCATTATATAATTTCAGACCTTTGTACAGAAGAGAATTTTGTGACTTCGATTTTGAAAATTTTGGCAATTGATTTCTCGTGTTATATGAATGTACGTATGTCATAGCTACGTATCAATAATATTGACATGTAGTTTGGAAGCAAATCATTAATTATTTTGTATACAAACATTAATGAATTGAAATATATTCGCTGTTTCACACTTAACCATTGTAAACAATCTAACATTACTGTGATTTTGGTATATTTTGAACAATGTAGTATAATCTTCATACCCTATTTTGTTGTTTCTGTAAGCGTTGTAAGTCAACTTCGTAACACATTAAAAATATACTACTGCAAAAATCAAAATATGCAATAATTGTAATTTTTGCATTAATCGTCAAGTTATTAGATATTCTTCCTAATAGGCTAATCTTATTTGCTACTTTTTTTATTACATAATTCACGTGGCTTGTAAAATTTAGATTCTGATCTATAACTACTCCTAAATATTTAATTTGTTCAGCCTGTTCTAATTCTGTTTTCAATATTTATTTTTGTTGTTTCAACATTATTATTTGATATTACTATTGTCTTACTTTTTAGCAAATTTAATTTTAATTTGTTTGATTGTAACCAATTTGCAATAATTTTTAATTCCGAGTTTAGCTTTATAATAACTGAATGTACATTTTTATCAGTAATTGATACAGGGGTATCGTCTGCAAACAAATTAATATTACAGCACTTAAGATTAAGTTCTAAATCATTAATATAAATTAAGAAAAGCAATGGGCCTAAGACTGATCTTTGAGGTACACCTAAATTATTTTGAATTGGAATAGATATGTAATTTTGGTACGTAGTGTTCTGAGTACGAGATTCCAAGTAAGTTTGGAACCATTGAAGTTCGGTGCTTCTTATTCCATATTGGTAAAGTTTATATATAAGTCTTCCTCTATCGATAGTTTCAAAAGCTCTTTTATAGTTTAAAAACACTGCTACTACACTAATACCCACGTCGATTTCAGATTTCCATTTTGTCAGCACCAGATTTAATGCTGTTTCACACGAGTGTTTACTTCGAAAACCCGATGATTTTCACTGATTATATTATTTTGTTCTAGAAAGCACTGTAATTGTTCCTTAACAACTGATAGTATTTGTTCGTACACTGGTAAAATATTGATAGGTCAAAATTCTTCGCATCTTTTTGTATTTTTAATTTTAGGCGTTGGTATGATTTTTGATTGCTTCCAACAATTAAGAAATTTTCCACTTATTAAAGATTTGTTTATTAGGTCTACCATTGCATTTTCTAATTTCTACTTCGTTAAATATTATACTTTTTGGTTCATTTTTTTGTCCATTGATTAAATGTTTAATAATTTTCTACATATTTTGAGGTTGTCCGCTATTTTGCTGTATTTTATTTACGTAATATTTATTTTTGCTTATCTTAATTTTGTTACTAAAATTATTTCTTGTGTTTTTGTAAAGCATCCAGTCATTTTCATTTCCCGTTAATTTAGCAATTTTATAAAGTCTGTCCCTTTCGTTTTGGAGATTACGTAAGTCCATTGTAAACCAGGTGTTACTTGTTCGTGTTTTTATAGTTTTCTTTATAATTAGGTCATTTACTGCATAACAAAGCGTTTGAACTATGTCATTTGCTATTTGATCCATCTGTCGATTTTGCATATTCCAATTGTGATGGCTCAGTAGATTAAGTAGGTTTTGTTGTGAATATTTTTTATAGCAATTTATTGTTTTTATTTTGTAATCCATCTTTTTATGTAATGTACCTATATTTATTTCTATTATAACATGATCAGTTATTTTTAGTTCATTTAATACAACAGATCTTAATTCATCTACGTTTGTAATTAGTAGGTCAACTATTGTACGGCTATTTTCTGTTGTACGCGTAAATTCGTCAACAATTTGTTTCATCCCTAGGCTTCTAACAACTTGTATTAATTTTGACTCGTAAAAACTTTCTTTGAATACATCTATATTAAAATCCTCTATAATTATATGTTATCCGGAATTGTATCATCACACCACTTTTCAAAATGTTCTATAAAAATAGCATCACTTGCACTTGGCGAGTGATACAGCACTGTATAGTATCCTGTTTGGAATCCTCCTATTATTTTAATACATATTAACCAATAGCTATTGTCTATAAAAAATTAGAGATTACAGTTAGAGATTACTATTACAACCCCTCCAGTTCTTCTTGTTTGTGAATTACACCGAATTAATACATATTCTGAAAAATTAATTTCACAGTCTTGTATGTTTTCAGTTACACGAGTTTCACTTAATAATAACAAATTTGGTTTCCTATCTTGAATTAAGATTTCTAGTTCTTGAAAATGTTTTAGCATGCTTTGTGCATTCAAATATAATATGTTTTTTTCCATATCCATTTAAGGTTTAAATACAGCACATTCTTGACTCCAGACAGGATGGTTAATGTCTAATTTCATTTTTAATTTTTCGGTCATTTGAATACAATTCGAACATTTGTGATTTTCTTCTCCATCAACATTTCTGCAACCCACGTGAGCCAGCATATTTTGGACAGGCTTTTTGTGCATTACACACCGAGGTTTTAGGGTTAAATCCATTACATCGATAACATGTTCTAATTTCAATAGCATCATAGACTATGCATCTATCCTAACCTACGTTTATCTTTTCTTCTTTCATTATAGCCCGATACGTGTATGCATTTACTTCCGCATAAGCTATGTAACTTTTCTAATTTCTACCTTCTTTTGTGTGTACAATCTTTAAAAACGATTTCTCTGAATTTATATGACTGTTCTGCATTTTGATTTTTTCCTCGATTATTTCCGGTGGCAAATTTTCAGACTATTTTTAATCTTGGCGACTTTTTTTGGTAATTGTATTTTGTAGGATTCTCCCATTTTAGTTTCCGTTTTTTCTTTTATCTTACATTCATCCCCTTAATTTTTATATTCAATAAGTATACCACCATTACTTACCGGTCGTATTCTGGTTATATTCATATCCGTAGGGTCAATACATTTCTTAATGTCATTCTTTTTATCCACACTTTTCTGTTCTACCTTTTTAGGTTTTATTATTAAAGTTATTTCATGTTTTTTTAACTTCAATTTATCCGCATATGTTTGTTGTGATCGTTCTTCAATTATTTCAGTTATGTCACTTTTTAATTTATCTTGATTCACTACCCAAACAACACATTGGTACAAAAAACGTCTAAATGTCCGTCTAATAAACGTTAATAACGCGTTTAAAAACGTTTTTATGTCTAATAAATGTCTATTAGCCGGACATTTAGACGTTTTTTGTACCAATGTATGGGTATGATTTGTTGATTAACATTATCAATATTTTCATTCTGCTTATGGACACCATCTTTCAGTTGTTTTAATGCTTTCATACCATCCAAAATAATTGCCATGTAACTTTTTCTATCTACGCAGTGTTCACAAAACCAACCAAAATTACGTTTAGTCATCAATAGACCGTATTCATCGGTAGTAATGTTACGACATTTGTAGTGATACATCCTATCACAAACCCCTGCACAACAAACAATTTTATCACTTTTAACCAAGTTCCCATTACGTTTTGCACAACTTGCTGCTTTAGACAGTTTTATAGTTAACTCTAGTAATGCCCTTTAGGGCTTTACCAGTTTCAATTAATTTTTCAACTTAATTTAATCACTACTTTCAGAGCACACATAAACACGTCCGCACTCCGCGTGATCAAACAAAATAGTGAGTTGAACAATATTCTAATAGACAATTGCCTTCAATAAACTTTATTTTGGCTTATGTGCAAGGATTTGAAAAACTAGAGGTGTTCTTTCTACCTACAAAGGCCGTGGTCAAAAAACACTACCCCATTCAACGGAAGAAAAATAAATCTTTAATATAAAATCAAAACTTTAATATTTGTTTTTCTTCAATGTATGCGAATATATTATAAATTGTAAAAAATCGCACACGAAGTAGCACTATAGAAATAGACCGCGCAGCTAACGTGTCAATAGTATGTTAATTTTAAACCGCGACTTGAGTTTTGTGAGTGGTGGCAGCAACAAGAAGCTTATTTTAATGCCAAAATATTATTTTCGAATGAGTGTTGTTTTATACGAATAGAATGCTGAATTTTCACAACGCGCATATGTTAAAATAACGTTGGCAGAACAATGTGGTTTATGCACAATAGAAATCCTCCTCTTGTAAATTGCCTAATTTGCAATTTCTAATATAATTTTTACGAGTCGTTGAAATGTAAAAAACGGCACTATACGCTGGTCAGCCCGTAGGCCAAATACTAACCCTTCAGATTTTTTTCTGGAGCTGTGTGAATGGTAAAGTGTACAAAACCACCGTAAATAAAAGACTGCAAAATTGATTTTTTGCAGGAGCAAATGCAATTAAACAGAATGTGCAATCATTTACGCGAGTAAGAAACAATTTTCGGCAACGTTTAGACGTTTGTGTTATATTCAATAGAGAAGATACTTGAAAAGAAGGTACAGAATAGCAACTTCATTTAACCACAGTAATTTAACTGCACGGTATCCAATAGCATTATTATGTATTTATTTTTGATGTTAACAAATCGCCGAAAAAGAATTTGTACATCTTAGAACAGTAAATTTACTATTTATTTTGCTTAAAATTTTAATTTTTTTAAATGTTTTAATAGAACTTTTACATTGACATTTTTTGATCGTATTTATCCTTTAATTTTACTTGCCTAAATAGCAATCTATTAGTCAGATATACCTTGTACAAAAAAAAACAAAAGGATAAGCTCGGTAACATAGTATTTGTCAAAAATTAATACTTAAATCGGAGGATTTATATTTAATCGCATTCGAAAGGTATTAAAGCATGCAAATTGTGGGTTAGTACGCATGTTAGTATGCAAATAGAGTAATTTTTTTAGAATGGACATTGAAATTTATTTCAGACGCGTTTATTGCTGTTTTTTTTTACAAAAATTGAAAATGTGTTATGTGCAAAAGCTGGAACAATGAAACTTGTCTGAAATAAGGTAACATAAACAAAGTGTTGTTTGTGCTCAGTGAAGGTGGGTGTAGATTATATTCAAAATTCCGTGACCGTTCGGAAAACTTAAAAGAGAACAAAATCAAACGTCAAAATGAAAGGTCGACAGGAAAGTGTAAAGCTAAAAAGATTTCTGGTCTTTGCCAATCACAAGCCCGCTCCTGAAGGATACACTCTAAATTGCACTTAGTTTACTAGAGCCTGTCGCACTAAAATCTGAAATAATTTAAAATTCACAATACGCGTAGGCCGACGGCATTAAAAGCTTAATTACAATTCAACTATATAACATTTGTTTTATCAAACAACACTCAAAACAAAAAAAAAAATAAAAAAAAAACAGAAATTTAAAAAAAAATAAAGTTAATTGAGTAAGCGCATCAAAATAAAATTTAAAAAAATAAAAAAAAAAAACAATAATAAAACCAAAGCAAATACCTACCTTATGCACGGCTGTGTTCGCAATAATAGAAATTAACAAACTCGAAACAAAATTCATATCTTTTAACACAAGATTGAAAATCTTATTAATGAATTAAGAGATTAGTAAATTTCCCGGTTTATTGTCAAACAAACATAATTCTTAAAACAAAACTTTTGGTCACATAAAGTCTTAATAAATACTGACAATTACCATTCAATAATTATAAAATCGATACAATCGCTAATTTGCAACAATCTTTATTCTTTTTTTTTTAGACATAAAACTTTCACCATAAAACATTATTAAATTATTTTTTGGGTAAATGGTGTATATTTATTTAGAAATACAATTGCTAGCTTTCGAACTTTGTCTAAGTTCTTCGTCAGGCAAAAATTAAATTAATTTGACAATTATAAAAACTAAGGTAACTAAAAACAATAACTATAAGGGAACTAGATAATAAGCGCAAGTATTTACCTACAGCATTCGCTCGAAGGTCTAAAGGAAAACCACCATAAAAACTCTAGACGTAGCTTAAGTGTCAATGGTGGATAAATTAAGATTAAGAAATAACAGGTAACCATGTGTCAGAAAGTTTGTAACCACTGTCTCTATTGAAATTGTTAGGATGTTTGATGATTTTAATAGCTTCTCTAATCTTTCTTGATTTCCAGTTCTTTGTTTTAGAAATTGTTTTAGTTTTCTCAAAGTTTATATCATGAAGAGTGTCAAGTGCATGTTCGGCAATGGCAGACTTAGTAGGTTGTATTAAACGAAGATGTCTTTTATGTTCTTTTAATCTCGTATCTATAGTTCTACCCGTTTCGCCAATATATACCTTGCCACAAGTGCATGGGACTTGGTACACTCCACAGGTATTGTAAGGTATTTTGTCTTTTAAAGGATTCAACAAATTTTTAATCTTAGTAGTAGTATTATAAGCTACTTTTATCTTATGTTTACTTAGTATTCTTCCAATTTTGTCACTTATGTTGGAAACAAAAGGTAGAATTACAAAGTTTTAGTTAATAGTTGAATCATCTGTAACAGTAGGTCTTGTCTTTGGTCTAAGAAACTTTTTAATTTGTTCTTTATTAAAACCATTTCTTATAAAAACTTTCTTAAGGTGTTCTAATTCCTCTTGTAATTTTTCTTGGTGACAAATTATTGTTGCACGATTATATAATGTGCGAATCGTCCCAAGTTTCTGAGCTGGGTGATGATAAGAATTTGCGTTTATGTATTGATCTGTATGTGTTGGTTTTCGATAAACTGAATGTATTAAAGTACCATCTAATTTTCTTTCTATTTTAACATCAAGAAAAGGTAAGGTACCATTAATTTCTTTTTCAATACTAAATTTTATGTTAGGATGTCGATTGTTAAGGTATTGAAGAAATATTTGTAGTTCATCTAAACCATGAGACCAAATTGCAAAAACATCATCTACATATCTTAGCCATAATTTTGGTTTTTTTGAGGCATAATTTAAGGCTTCTTCTTCAAAATATTCCATATAATAATTAGCAATAGATGGAGAAATTGGTGATCCCATTGCTACACCATCTATCTGTTTGTAGTATTCACCATTACACAAAAAGAATGATGTTGTCAAACAATGTTCAAATAACTTTATGGTATTATTATCAAACTGTCGTTGTAAAAGTTGTAAAGTATCAAGTATTGGAACTTTAGTGAACAACGAGGAAACATCAAAACTAACCATTAAATCATTTGAAGATAATTTCTGTTTACTAATTACTTCAATAAAATGTTGTGTGTTCTTTATAAATGAATTACTCAAGCCAATATAAGGTTTCAGTATAGCATTTAAATACTTAGAAAGTTCATAAGTTGTCGATCCAATGCAATGTGTCGAAGAGGTGTATTTGGCTTATGTATTTTTGGTAATCCATAGAACCTTGGTATAAGAGGATCTTGTGGTGTCAGTTTCTTTATGGTTTCCGTTGATAAATTACTTTCTTTTAATAACTTTGTTGTTAATAATTTGAACTTGTTATTAGGATTTTGAAGAAGTTTTATGTAAGTGGTGGGATCATTAAGTAAGTCGTTCGCTTTGTTAATGTATTCATCTTTATCCATTAACACAGTAGCTTTTCCTTTGTCGGCTGGTGCAATTATAAGATTAATGTTATTTTTTAAATCTTTAAATGCTTGGTATTCTGAACTGGTTAGATTCTTCTGTGGAAGTTTTGCTCTTCGGAGTATCCTGGTAGTTTCAAATCTGATCTCGGCTGCTTCACGATCTGGAAGATGGCTGATGCTGGCTTCAATGTTGGAGATAATGTCATCAACAGAAATTCTTGAAGGAGCAACAGCAAAATCCCAACCTTTAGACAAAACAGAACGAGCAGTATCGGATAGTTGATAAGAGCTTAAATTAACAACCAGCTTGTCATTTTTATAATTATTGTTTTTATATGAATTGGTAACCTGTTTGTTAAATAAATTATTAAATTTACTTATCTTTTTAGACCTGGTACCATTTTCATGATTTTTCAATCTGCGGTACAAAAGATCTTCAAGATATTTCCAGTCATTATTTGATAATTGATTACGTAAGCGGATTTCCAAGTCATAAACTTGTTTATCAATTTTATAAAGTTTATTTCTGGTAGTATTAATCACATTTCGTAGGAGGGTTAAACTTGCTTTTTCATATATCTTTTTAGCTCCCGGAGTTTGAATGTTGTGTTTGATTTTTATGAAATTAGGAATTAAATTATTAGATCTACATCTTTTTAAAAAGGTTAAATTACATAGTTGGTTTACCTTTTTTCTCTTTAAGTTTTTAAATAATTTGACATTCTTTAAAACAGCTTTCCCATTTAAGCGTTTTATTTTAGACATAAAACTTTCACCATAAAACATTATTAAATTATTTTTTGGGTAAATGGTGTATATTTATTTAGAAATACAATTGCTAGCTTTCGAACTTTGTCTAAGTTCTTCGTCTTATTATCTAGTTCCCTTCTAGTTATTGTTTTTAGTTACCTTAGTTTTTATAATTGTCAAATTAATTTAATTTTTGCCTGACGAAGAACTTAGACAAAGTTCGAAAGCTAGCAATTGTATTTCTAAATAAATATACACCATTTACCCAAAAAATAATTTAATAATCTTTATTCTGCCTAAAAGTCAAAGCTTTTAAGACACTATAATCGCGTAAATAAATTCACCAAATTTAATTAGTCACTACAAATTAAATACCTGGAATGTTTAGTAATTGGTCTAGGAAAGAGCTTGCGATTGATTCGAAGGTTACCAGATGTAATCGACCCAAAGATGAAGAGGCTGACCCCAGTTATCCAAGATTCGTCGGAAGAATTTCAAAAGTCGCCTAAAGGCAAAAATGGCAACGTGTCGCACATGAACTTACGATTCCACGGCACGGAAAACGAAAAACCCTTGAAGGCGTGTGAAATAATAAAAGCTCGTACATCGACGAATTAAGAAACTATTTCTAACACATAACTAATGTTTACTATGCTTTCTTTCTTCAACTTCCCAAGGGTTGATTTAACCCTCTACTTCAACTACATTTGAATGCTGTTTAGTGCTTGGTAAAATTGCAAATTCTCCCCCTTAACCCAAAATCAGTAATATTTAAAACTTCACACTGGCATCACGTCTCTAAAGGTTGTGTGCGAAATCTTTGCAAACAAAAACCGTAAAACAAAGAAGTGAAAGAAGATGCAAACAGATTTAATTACAACGTAACAGTAGAGTTCAAAGGCAACCTTTCTTATTCTGAAAACTGCATTGACAACAAAAATAACTAAAGATTTAATTACGATCATAAAGATTACTTGTTGAAACCTAAATCATAAAACTGTCTAATAAATTATAAAAATGACTCAATTCCAAATGCAATTCAATACAATGCAGCCTGAATAAAGTACATATGCTCTGAGAATGTACTTAAAGCAATGTACTTTTAAACAAACTTAAAATAAACAAAATATAATTAATTACAATAATATCTCGAAAGGGAAACATAAATTACAACTGGAATTTTGACAGGACAAAAAAAATGCCAAATCAATGTAAACGCAGAATACGGATTTTTTAACAGCGTAATAATTTCGAATTATTTGAATAAAAAACTTTACTTACAAAATTGACTGAGACAGATGAATTTAAAAACATAAGATAACTTCCTTAAATTAACGTAAAACTAATAAAACAATCTCAGGGTATGTACACGAAAGAAATTGCACAAACTCAAACGACGGTTACAAATGACAAGCAAAGTGATACAATTAAGTCAGCTGTGTTACTACAATACATTGGTGAACTAGCATACAGAATTTACACTTTTTTTAAGTTTGAAGAAAGCGAAAACAAAGAATTAGACAAGTGAATTAAAATATTATTTTGTACCAAAACAGAACACATCTTTTGAAAGGAACAAGTTTTTTTATGACGTTAAAAGGTTCTACTGAAACGATAGAACAATTCAATACCAAATTAAACAATAAATATAATAAATGCAAATTTGAACTACTAAATGACGAATTAACAAAGTGTATGATTACTTTTGAACTAAACTGAGCTGAAAATTCTGAAAAATTATTACAAGATGACGGAATAGAGTAAGACAAAGCCATACAAATATGCTTAGCTATAAAGTCTTCTAAACAAATAAATAAATTAAAAACATCACAGGAATCAAATAAATTTTAATAGAAATAAAAAAAAAACCGGAGAACACATTAACACATTATTTGTGAGAAAAGTTAAAAATATAAATAATAGTATAAAAGAATGACACACCACTGTGCAAATAAATGAAATATTTTTAGTTTTCAAACTAGACACAAAAAACATGTGCTATTTAATTTCTGCATCATATTTGAATTTGTTAAATTTAGCAAAAAAGATAATTAAATCATGTCAAACTAATATTAGATTACATTAGAATGCGCAATTAATAATATCGTTACGGCAATATAAGTTAACGAAGTAAGAAGTACCCTTTGCAGTAATTTCTCAACTTAAAAAATCACTCAATAATTTAGTTTAAAAAACCTTTTTTTTAAATTAAAGTTAATGTAAATGTAAATTAATGTAAAGTTTAAGATTTTTGAAACTTATTTTTTTGATTACTAGCACGTTCATAATAAGTGATACCTGTAATACCAATAATAGGTATAAAATATTAAGATTTTAAAAACAGCTGTCCATTTATGTAGCAAGAATAGTTTACTAAACTAGAATAAAATTTTAAGATGAAATAAAATGTTTTAAGAAGTAAACAGTTGTTTCATAGTCATAGTGATTGGTATTTTTCTTTTAAATTTTATTTAAAACTTAACAAAAGCCAATGACCGGAAAAGAGAAATTAATTTGAATTTGTAGCATAGGAATGGCACCGTTTGAGTTATATTTGATATTTCTAAAATAGTATTTTAAAACAATAATTGTTTTAATCAAAATAGCGCAATTTTCATGTAGTATTTTGCAGGTTACAAGTATGTGATTCGACCCAATGAAAAACGATGGCTATTGAATGAATAATCTGAAATTGATGTACTGCTGTTCTCTATCCTGTGTGCATTTATGTCTAAGGCTAAGATTGAAATGTAGATAATTATACTACTATTTGTATTACCAAATAAAATTAAAAAATAATTTAATATTTAAAATGTACTTATGGTTATAAACAATTATAACACATAATATTATAATTTATTGATTTTAAAACAGTTTATGTTTGATTAACAGTTTAATTCAATGTGAATTAAACTGACACATAAACTGACAGAACGTTGATTAAGTTATCGGCGTACGATGGCGTTATAAATAATCTACGTTATACAGATTAGCATTACAGATTTTCTAAAGATTAGCTATCTTTTTTTAACTTAAAAAAATAAGTGAAATAAGTATAGTATATTATTTTAATTTTTGATGTGGTCAAGTATGAGTCATAAGACTCCTTTCGTAATGACATCTAGCCAAAAAGCCATCCGGCAAATTGAGAATTTGCATAGACCCTAAACATCAAATGCTGCTATTAAACGACAGTATCACTATATATCTACCTTAGAACAAACTACAAGTTCCACATGGAATTATTTCGGCTTGTGAAGTGTTTCAAGAGAAATAAAAAAAAAATTTAACGTTAAAGGAGTCGATGTGTACATCAACGATAGTTTACGCTGGTCGGCGGGAAGAATACAAAAAGTTAACTAATTTTAAAAATAGCAAAAAAAGTTATTAAATTCAATTTTTAAAGAGTGGCAATTTAGAGTCAAACAAATAAAGTATATGAGACATATAATTACAGATAAAGATGTTTCTTTTGATTACGATAAATTAAAAACAATCAACGAACTCCGGTTAACCATTAATGCAATTATTGGAGAAAATGATAGAATTTAAATGCAATGCTGGCCATAAGAAAGCTTTTACTACTATTAAAAACAAATTAACCGACAGTACAGTGCTGAAACACAACAACACAAATAGAAAACCTATTACCATTAATATCAATATTTAATAAAATATTGAATAATATGCCAGCATGCCTACAAAGGATGATGTTGCAAATACAGCGATACAAAACAGAACTAATATACAAGATAAGTAAACAGTTGATTTTATCAGATGCATTTTAAAAGACCCATTAATCTGTAATAATAATAAATTCGAAAATAAATCAATGGACGAAACCCATAATACAGTGGTGATTAAGATAACATAAGCATGGCCTTGGAAGACGATAGATCGATGACTTTAAAAACAAAGCCGGAGGAAATTGACATCAGTTAGCACAAGACAAAAAAGCATGAAAAAACAAAAGGAGTTCTATGCTTAGGAACGGGCTATTAGGGGCTGCTGAAAGCAGAAGATCTTTTCTTTGAACAAAGTAATCGGATTTAGCGGTTGCTTTCTTGTATCTTGTCTTTAGTTTGATAACTTGTGCTGGGATTGAACATGAAATGTGTCAAGTAACGGTAAGTGGCAGTTTTGAGTAAAATAGAACCTTTGCCCAACATGCAATGGATGGTTGACTGGGTACCGTGTCGTTATACGTACTGTTGACACATCAGTATCATCTACCAAAATATCAGAAACGTAATAGCCTCGCGTTTAGCATTTTGTATTTGCTGATACGCTGTCAGCGCTGGTACCCAAATCGTAAACGTTGTTTTTGCATAAAAAATGCTGAATAGATAGGGATTATAGCATCCTAAGGCCTTAGTGGAGCTTTGTACTTACAACTATATCTTTCTATCCCGAATACAAATGATATTATAATCTTCTTCTTGTAAAGATTACCTGCCATCGTCTGCATACTACGAATCGTATGCATCGAGAAAGATGGCGACGCGAGCTTAGACGCGTAAACCCTGCAGTGGCGAAGTTTAATCTATATACTAGTGCTGAGGTACATTATTAATTGAACTTTGTGTAAAACAATATTGTTGGGCACTAAAGAATGTTTGAACTTTAAATGCAGTACTGTATCTATACAGATAACACGGATATAATAAAAATGTGCTGTTTAATCGATTAGTTTTTGGCGCGAGTGATTAATGCCGTAATCATACAAGTACTTTTACTTTAGACTAACTATTTACGTGTTATTAAGAAAAATACAAATTATCTAAGTGTCCAAAATGGTATGTAATACTTGTAATGGAAAATTACTACCTAGAACTTTGCAAATAAAATGCGGCACATGTGGTATGCATTATCACGGAAACTGCGTTAACCTTCAACAAAGTGATATTGATGCTTTAAATGCTGCTAATCAACAATTTAAATGTGACTATTGCTTGCAAAAGGGAGAAAAAAATGCTTCAGAACCAACTCTAAGCGATATCTTTAAGGAGATACGGGTAATGAGAATGGAACAAAAAAGTATTGGTGAGTCAATCGATGCATGTCATAAAGATTTGAAATCATTAAGAGAAGAATTTGAAACACAAGCTAAATTAATTAATGATTGTACTACTAAAATTGAATTGTTAGAACGTACAAACATTACTCTCGAAAGAGAGAATATGAATTTAAAAGAACGATTAAACAATATTGAACAATACAGTAAAACAAATTGTCTTGAAATAACAGGAGTGCCCGAGGTAGCAAATGAAAACGTCATAACCACAGTTCAATTAGTTGCAGCTGCCGTAAACTTCAAACTATCCTCAGACATGGTGGACGCATGTCATAGATTAAAAAAAAACCCTAATGATCCGTTACAACCAGCAAAAATTATCGTAAAATTTGTACGACGAAACGACAAAAACGATTTTTTGGCTAGCAAAAAAACTAAGCGTGACTTTTCCACTTCGCATCTGGATACATCATTGTTACAAAGAATTAAAAAACATAATCTCATATACATCAATGAATCATTATCCCGTTATAATCGACAGTTACTGTTTAAAGCTCGCGAATATAAAAAACAGCATCAATGCAAATATCTGTGGATAAAAGAGGGCAAAATATTTATGAAAATGAGTGATACAAGCCGTGTGATTAGAATCCAATCAACTAGCAACCTGTGCGAGGTCAAATAGTGATAACTCATCATATTGCAAATTTTCTATGTAATACCCTAATAATTTAACTAGTGCACATACTTCCGTTTGATAGAACATATTGTTCATTTTTCAACTGAATTATTCTTTTTTTTAGTTCTAGTACTATACGTTAATAAAAGTTTGTTTACAAATTACTAAGTGAATTAAATCAATTATTTTTTATATTTTTTTTCACAGTTTATGAATCTAATTGTTTTTTTTTTATTATTATTAATCGAAACATGTTAAAAAACTGTTTTTTTGTTATTATAAATAGATAGAATTACTAATTTATGTTCTATTTTATTCATAAGTAAATAAAGTGTTGTTATAAAATTATAAGTTCAGCACTATCTCGTTTTATCTTTGAATATTTGATTTCGCCATATGCAGTGTGAACAGAGATATCAATACTTCTTAATTTAATTTTAGGTTTTTTAAATACATACAGATCTGTAAATTTTAACTTAACTTTTTTTTCTTCTGTTTTTAAAACAGATAATTTAAATCTATTTAAACCTGTTATATCGCTTTCAAACTATAAACAAATATGAGTTGTGCAAATGAATTATTGGCTGTTCACATTAATGTAAGATCTTTAAGGGGTAAAATAACTCTTTTAAAAGACTTTGCTAATAAACTTAATCCTGATATAATTGCAGTTACTGAAACATGGCTTAAACCTGACATACCGACATCCGATGTAGGATTGACAAATTACAGCTTATTTCGAAAAGATAGAATGCACCACGGAGGAGGTGTTGGAGTGTATGTAAAAAATAGTATAACTACGCAAGTATTAGATGTTGACACTTCTATTGAGCAAATTTGGGTAAGACTTAAGATTAATAATTATGCGATAATTATTGGTACGGTGTACAATCCACATCGATATCTCTATGAAGAATTCTTAGATGCTTTTCACAATTCCTTCCTAGATGTCAGTATAATATCGGAAAACATTTTGATATTAGGAGATTTTAATATAGATTATTCTAAATTAGAAAAACCAACTTCAGAGTTAATTGCACTTTGCCAAAGTCTTGAACTAGCACAAATTATAGATGAACCAACTCGAGACAATGCAATAATAGATCTAATCCTTTCCAGTAAAACAAATAATATAACTGAATCCGGTACTATTCCATCTGTTAACTTATCCGATCATGAAATGATATTTTGTAAACTAAAAATTGTTACTATTAAACGCTCACAATTTTTCAAGACATATCAAAGTTTCAGAAATTTCAATCAGAACAACTTCAATAATGATCTTGAGAAAATACCATGGCATAACATATATGACATCACTAACATTGACTTAAAATTAGCCTTCTTCAACGATAACTTAATAACTGTTTTTAATAAACATGCTCCTATTAAAACGTCAAGAATTTCAAAACATGCAGCTCCTTGGCTTAACAAACACATACAATTTTTAATGCAACAAAGGGACTATACATATAAAATTTACAAAAACAATAAAACTTTACTTAACCGTCAACAGTATAACCAAATGAGAAATGAGGTTACTAAATTATGCCGAAAAGAAAAGAAAAAATATTTTGATAATCTATACAATACAAAGGACATGAAAGCAATATGGAGTTCTCTAAATAGACATATCATAAGAAGCAAGCAAAAAACGATAGCTTTACCTTAATCTCTATCTAACGTCGAAACTATAAACAACTTTTTTATAAATGCAGTTCCCAAATCTATAAACAATAACAATGACTTCTTTCTTAAATATCACACTCAGATTAAGTCACATGACAATTTTAGTTTTACTCAGGTATCAGAAAATGAAATACAACGTATTATCTCAAACATTAAATCTAATTCCGCTGGTCACGATGGCATATCAGTATGTATGATTAAACTATGCGTACCGTACATTTTACCTATAATTTGTCACATAATTAATTTTTGCATAAAAAACTGTATATATCCAGATAGCTGGAAGAAAGCAAATGTACTACCGTTACCTAAAAAAAACAATCCTACAGAGCTTAAAGACTTAAGACCAATATCTATTCTACCGGTAGTATCAAAAATTCTAGAAAAAATTATAGATACACAACTTCGGGAATTTTTAAATAAAAATAATTTGATTCCAAAAACTCAGTCAGGTTTTCGGTCTGGATACGGTTGTACTTCCGCTTTACTTAAAATTACCGATGATATTATCGACAGTTTAGACAAAAAACTTGCCACAATACTTATATTACTGGACTTTTCAAAAGTCTTCGACACTGTCGATCATAAAATATTGATATCAATTTTAGAGTCTTGCGGTCTTCTGCCCAGTGCTATTAGATTTTTCCAAAATTATTTATCTAACCGACAGCAAGCAGTAATATATCAAAACAAAAAATCATCTTATCTTCCCTTACATGCTGGTGTGCCACAGGGGTCCATATTGAGTCCAATTCTATTCTCAGTATACACTTCCAGCTTTTCTGACTATATACAATTTAACAAATGTCACTTTTACGCCGATGATACACAACTCTATTATTCATTTGTACCTTCAGAAATTACACAAGCTTGTGACAAAATAAACCAAGATTTAGATACTCTATCAAATCTGGCCTCAGCGCATCATCTAAAACTAAATCCACAAAAACTATGTTATTCTGTAATCGTTACTTTCGTGATAACCTTCTACATCAATTAAAGTTACGTGTAAACGGTGCAGAAGTAGGTACTGCTACAGAAACTAGGAATCTTGGACTTTTTATGGACCACAATCTGAGATTTCACTCGCACGTTAACTATATTATGAAAAAAGGGTTTAGAAAATTGCGTATTATTTATCAAAACCGAGTATACCTTAACAGTCATATAAAAAAGATTCTATGCGATTCATTTGTTTTATCTCATTGCAATTATTGTGATATTGTATATGGACCCTGCCTCGATAACAACGATACCAGGAAAATACAAAGACTGCAAAATGCTTGTCTAAGATTAATTTATGGAATACCTAAGACAGTGCATCAAATATCGGATAAGTTGGATGATGCAAATTGGTTAAATATGTCAAACAGGCGCTTTTTACATTCCGTCACCTTTTATCACAAATTAGTTACAACTAAGATACCTAACTACTTATACGAAAAGATATCACACCGTACAGATGTTCACCATCTAAACTTAAGACACAAGTCACTACTATCTATACCAGCACACAGGACGACTACATTTAAGAGATCTTTCACATATACGGTAGCTTCATACTTGAACAAAATTCCAAACCACTTAAAATCTCTGACTGTAAATGCATTTAAAAAAGCCATGTTTACAGTGCTTTATAAAGAACAGTTTAGTTTAAGACCGTAATAAGCCCAAACTGATAATTTATATGTATAGCTATTAATGAATTTGCACAACCAGTAATTTGTTTATACATTTATATAGTCATACAATAACAATATTTATTAACCTAGATAAGTAAAAGCAAGTTTTACTTTCTCGATACGAGGTTAAGTGGAAGAGCAGCTAACAAGTTTGTCTAACTTGATTAGCTGAACTTCGCCTCATACTATTTTTGTTGAAATCTGTATTTTTACTTTTAAATCATAAAAATAAAGGCATTTATTATTATTATTATTATTATTATTATTATTTGTTTATAATAGCTAAAGGTGTCTTTTTAATTTAACGTGATTTTTTGAGTTGGTACTATGTTACCAAAACGGATTTAAATTGTACGTTACTACGGTAGGATAATTATTTTTTGCAATCGACAATAATCCATGAACTTTCAGATTTGCGGCATTTTTACTTATTGATCGCGCGCAATCTGGTAGCAGTGTTAGGTGATTTTATGTAGCAATTGTTGATTTTTTGAGTTGGTACTATGTTACCAAAACGGATTTAAATTGTACGTTACTACGGTAGGATAATTATTTTTTGCAATCGACAATAATCCATGAACTTTCAGATTTGCGGCATTTTTACTTATTGATCGCGCGCAATCTGGTAGCAGTGTTAGGTGATTCTATGTAGCAATTGTTGACGTATAGTTACGGCGTTAATTGCAAAGAAAGGACCAAAGCAACTTGGTTAGCCCAAAAGTAAATACAAACATAACTTTATTACTATATTTTCGTTGAAAAAAAATTCAGTTTTATTAAATAATATATTTATAGTTCGTTTAAAATTTAAACTTATGTTTAAATTTTTTTCTACAAATGTAATATTGGTATAGCAAAGATAATAGGATAAACACGGTAATTTATTGGTTATATTATAAAAGTCAAGACACAATGTGTTTTTTTAAAAAATTAACTAAATAGAAACAATTGTTTAATAAGTTACAATATCCCAGACGTTACCTTTGATAAAGTAGATTGTAATATTTGTATTTTTAGAAATAAAAGCTATCTAATATTTCAGACTTAAAAATAATTAAATTAAAGAATAAAACTGACGTTAAGATAAACAAAAAAGTTGAAACACTCGGTATGCTACATTAATAGGCAATGACATGCTGTTTGGATCATATCATGTTAAATTGTCTGATAATACCGACAACCGAATCAAGACGTGTTGAAAAACCTGTAAATGTAAAGCGAGAAAATATTATATGTTATGTGTTGGTTTTTTATTTTGAAAACTTACTTATTTTCGCTTGTATATGGATTGTCAATGACAATAAAAATATAACTTTTCCAACGTTATCAATTGTTGTTTCTTTAAATTCGAATTACTTTGCAACTGGCACTGTGTAAGAAACTTGGCAAAAGTTTAGTTTATGAGCTGCGATTCAAAACATTATGACAGAGAATAATTAAAAATAGCATCTTATTTGTATGTCTAATAATTAAAAGAGTATTGTAACTTCAAATATTCGTGTACTTAAAATAAGCGTACGCTGATGTTATGTGCAATTATATTTATGACAATGTTATTACAAAAGTGTTACGATAATTAGTTACATCTAATGGGTACAAGCATACTAGCTCTTATACCAATTGACTTAGATATTACTACATTGCTACAAATGTAGTGAAGAATAAATATACGTATGAACGTAGAAATGTATATAAACTAACATCGTTTTTAATGATGAAAACGGTATATCTGTTTTATGTTTGAATTTGTGAACACATTACTTTTCCAATAAAGAATTCGAGCGAATAATCAGATAAAATGTTATTCAAATCTGTTATGTATCACAATATCTTGTAATAAATGCATTTGAAACGCTGAATATTAAATATAATGTATATTTTTAGAAAATTGTTGACCTATTTAAGTACAGATGCGGTCACAATGACCATGTCAATTTTAATTTGCTTCCAATTTTTTATATTGTTCTAATTTTAACTATATTTGTTAAATGTTTCTAAAAGTGACTACTGATATAAATTTTAGTGGTTGTAGTATCATAATTATGTTTAAACTCCGCCGCAGTCATTGTGACCGCTTAAATTGTTCCCGACTAATTAATAACTTTCTTGCTTTGACAAATTTCTAAACATATTCAAATATTAATTTTCAGTTAGCATTCCAAGAAAGTGAAATAGTTTATAGTCTAAGTTGTAGTTAGTACTAGATTTTATCTTCCTTAGGAGGGGCAATAAAAACCACTCTAAACTGTTTTTATGGCTACGTTTCGTGCCTCTAGTGTGCACTTCTTCGGGCCACTGAAAATTTATTTACGGTAAGTGAACAACATTACACACGTATATAACAACTAACTGAATTTGTTAACAGGTACAGCATACAGACAAAAAACTTACAAGAAAAGGTTATGAGTGGAGACAGTCCACTGGTCCAACAAGCATACCGTCTAATACTGTTACTTATTCTAGTTAACATAAAATTAAGTCTATAAATAAAATTAGAATTTAAATGTATATACAAAGAAAAACGACGGACATTAAAAATAAACAAACAATATACACTGAATGTAAATTCAAAAATTATTGTAAGTATGATAAGGCTAATAGATAAAAATGACCATGAAATCGCATTCACCTACAAAGCTTATCTTGCAATTTTTGAAATTAAATTATTGTGAATATTGCTTAAATTGTTGGTGTTGTTATTAAAATTAATGTTGTTTTTATGTATGTTGATGTATATCATTTCCGAAACTAACCTTTTTTTGAAATTATTTTCAACATCTAAAATTGTAGGATTGTTAAAATCGAAGGTATGTCCAGTGTTAATGTGATGGACTGCTAATGCTGTTTCTGCTTTTTTTGTTTTGCAATCATAACGATGGTTATTAATCCGATTTTTTACTTTTGTTTGGTTTGGCCGATATAACATACATTACAATTGGTACAGTTTCGTTTGTATATTACATCGTGCTTTTCTGTTGTGCTTGTTTTATCTTTAGTTTTGCTGTACAGTGTATTATAGATGGTGTTATTATTGTATATTGCTATTTTGATGTTATTTGTTTTTAAAATCGGTAATGGTAAGTGTTAAGACCAATTGTTAGTTAGGTAGGAAGTTTAGAAGATTAGTATCAAAAACACGAATTTAAAGAAATATAATCGTGAGCAATTAGCATTAACGAAGATCTATTGTCATTTCAAAACATTTGTAAAAAATTATAATATTTATCCTAAGGTTCAGAAAAAGGTGTTATTTGTTAGTTTTTAAATGAAAGCGTTTGACCTCAGGTATTCAAGTAAATTTACACTATGTTATTAAGCCTGTTCTACATTATACTTTGTATGTCTAAGTATACATCCAAGTTTCTATAAACTAGAACTTGCCAAAGAAACAAAAAGGAATAAGTGATTATCTGTCTCTTTTCTGCAGGTAAACTATAATTTAAGCTTGGATGGAAACTTAGATCGTTTCTAGTTTAAAAAAAATTTAGACGCGATGTTTTACCTACACTATACTTTTTTCTTTAACAAATTCTAGTTCATAGAAACTTGGATGTAAGCTTGAACGCAAAAAGTATAATGTAGAACAAGCTTTACAAACTTCCCATTATTCATAACAAACATGCATCAAACATCGACAGGCGATAAAGATGCAACAAAATTATAATTGTTAATAACTAACGCAAACGTAAAGCAATAATCACAATATGTTTCTAACAAAAAATTAATCGGAACCATTATTAACCGACAAAAATATAGTACAATTGAAAACACGGGCTGATGTATGTAATAAAAGTTTCGCTAAATTCAATATATCCAAGAAGAAATTGAGTTGTTAGACAATAACAAATATAAACAGTAACTGAATCAGGAATTCAGAAATTCAATACCACATTAGAAAAAAACGCTTCTACGTCTAGATCAGAAACGCATCTCTTAATCAAACTTGGTCGCACATTAAATTGCCGAAGATTTAATTTACGACATCCGATAGTTTATTTGAATAGTCGATGAAATTTCATTCTGTTGTATATAACAATGACACACTTAGCGACGCAACGTTCAGAAATTAAAATATTTGCAAAATAGTCTAATAAAGTCCGCAACGGAAACTATAAGTTTATTATCAATTATCAGGATAAAAAATCAATAGTAGAAAATTATTTCAAAATGTTGTTCAGGCTACTCCAGGTTCAGACCCATTCCAACCCATTACTTAGAAGTTATCTTGACAAGTTCAAAAATAATGTGCAACTATTAGAAGTACTAAGACATCCTACAACTGACAATTAATTTATATAGCGGTATCAAAATTGGATAGTATCACTCGAAATGGAAAAAAGACTGTAAACATAAAATTTTCTACCTTGCATTGCCTTACAGAATTCCTACAAGAATGATTTTAGAATGTCGCGTATATAAAGAACCACAAATTCAAAGCAAAACTCAATTTAGTCAACCGTGGAAAATAAAAAACAGCAGAATTGCACCAAATACAATTAAATCTCTCATTGCAAAGAACGGCATTGTTTATATTAATCTAAACAGTTTATAGAGTCAAATGTTAATGCAAGGTATAAAATTGTGAATGACATAAAATTGTGTTCAAATTGCTTTAGAAGTAATCATCAAACACGATTTTGTAAAACTGGAGGATGTAGAACAAGGTAATGGTAGGCATAACACACGTTTACACAGAAAACCTGCACATGTCAATCAAATAACTGCAAACGTAGCGCAAATTCATGCTGAAACCGTAAACAACATAGGCGAAGCAACAACAACAAACACGGAAACGGAAGCAACCCCTATCAATATTCGGCACAAATATTTTTACAACGCGGTGGCCAACTGTTTTTAGTACCATTAGATAACGGTTTGCAATCTAATTTTATAACTTGTTTCTATTATCTTTAGATTCAGAATGCACGCATATGTAATTACTGTAAATATCACAAAAACGTACAGACAGATTTTGATCTCAAAGGTGGATAGAAAGCACTAGGAGATTTAGTAAAGCTACAACAGCAACGGTTGAATTAGATGCTACTTGTTAAACAGGGTGACAGTATCATTTTTGGCAGTTAGATATCTAAACCAACTTGCTAATCAATCATTAGAAACACATCCACAAAAAATCACAAAGGAAGAATTATTAAGCATATACACAAACATTGCAACATTTTACTGCAAGCTGGTTTCGACTTTAGAAATGGAGAGTAACCAATATCAAAATAACAAATCTCATTCGCCACTCAAATAAAATAGAAACAATAATAAATTTAGACAACGGTGATTTAGACAAATATGAGAGTCACAAAACAAACCATATTGTCTGTAATTTTACAAGTTTGTGATCTATTGAGTATAATCAGACCCGTCATTGCTAAAACAAAAATATTAATGTTTATAGCAGCTAAGGTTAAATTGGGACGAATCAGTGCCAATAAACAAATATTCAGCTTGGGTAAAATATTATAATTAATTACGTTTAATAAGTGATTTAAAATTACATTGCAATATCTTAATACACAAAAACTATAACAAAATAAAACTACACGGCTTTTGCAATGCGTCTGAAACTGCGTAAGGTTGTTGTTTGTACATACGAACTATAGATATCAAAAATTATCAAGAATCACGATTGCTATGCCCAAAATCAAGGATGGCACCGTTAAAATCCACATCGTTACCATGACCACAACATTGTAGTGCATTATTCTTAGCTGAATTCCAACACAAGGATATGCAAACTGTATCTATTTGATTCAACGGGAATACTTTTCGACCGATTCTACAATATCGTTATGATGGATTACTGTTTTATCAAAATCGTGGAAAGCATTGGTAGCAAATAGAGTAAGCCAAATTTAGCAACTTACAAAAGTTTCTGTCTGGAAATATGCTAGCACAAACGACAACCCTGTCGACATCATATCCAGAGGATCAACGTTAGAAGCAATTTAACGCTCTGATAGCATGGTCCAGATTTCTCAAATTATAAATCCTTAATGGCTACAGTATTTAAAAGTTTCAGATGTTACACAACAAAGAAGATCAGAAATATCTTTAACAATAACAACTTTAGAACTATTTAAATTACTGAAAAAATTTTCCTCATTGATTGTGCTAAAGCGAGTAACAGCATACTGCTTACGTTTTATACACATTTGTAAACGACAAAAAGAAACGCGAATTTATGGGCTATTATTGATGGAAGATATTCAAAAAACAACGGTAAGAATTTTAAAATTATGCCAACAAGACGAATTTATGCAAGAATTGAATTTATTATCTAAAACAAATCAAATCACTAAAAAAGTAAATTATTCTTATTAAATCCTTTTATTGATGACCATAGAATAATTCGCGTCGGTGGATATCACAAACATACACGAGGAATTGTATCACATAAATAATACGTCGCAGTGTTTGTGTGTTTTACAAGGGAAGCAAGTCATTTCGAATTAATATTACATTTAAGTACTAAAAGTTTCTTGAATGCCTACAAACGTTTTATATCTAGGCGGGAAAATGTATCAAACTTTTGTTCGGATAATGCTACTAATTTTGTTAGCTCAAAAATGAATGGGAAAAGTTTACAAAACAACTAAAACCGCCCGATTATAAAGAAAAATTTGAACGACTGTTGATCGAGTGCAATACGAAATAACACTTCATATTACCTCGATCGCCACATTTTAAAGGAGTTTGGTTTTTAAAACCACTAAACATTATTTAAGACGAGTAGTCGGAAATAATGTGCTTACTTACAGAGAAATATTTACGTTAATCACACAAATTTGAATTCCCGTTCTAACGCCCGCTCATTTCTTAATTGATGATTTACTGAAGGGTCTAGGGAACCAACAATTACAGTAGTAAATGCAAATTGATTATCATATTAGAAATAAGTCTAATATATGTTTCAAGGATTCTGGAATGGGTAATCTAAGGCATATTTATCACTGCTTCAACAGCGTGTTAAATGGAAGGGCAAAGATCTAATACAAATTTTGGAAGCATAGAAGCTATGCTATGATAACTTTGGTCTACTCAACTGGAGACTAAGAAGAGTCGTAACGCTTCACCATGGAGACAACAGTGTAGCCAGAGTAATGTCGGTTCATACAGCTAAAGTGACATTGAAAATTTCTACGCGAAATTTAGCCTTACTACCAATCAATGATTAGGTGTTTTAGTGTTTTATTGTTTTCGTGTTGTAGTGTATTGAACTATTTGTGTTATTTATATTTAGCGTATTAAAGATATATGGCAAAATGTTAAGATCAATTGTTAGTTCGGTAGGAAGTTTAGAATATTAGTATTAAAAATACGAATTCATAAAAATATAAACGTAAGCAATTAGCATTGACAAAGATTTGTGGTCATTTCAAAAAAATTGTAAAGAAATAAAATATTTATCTTAAGGTTCAGAAAAAGATGTCATTCTTTGTTGTTTTTACTTAGTCAGAATTTGTAACAACACTCTAATTACACTTAGTTGTAAAACTGACAATGAATACATCTCTGAAACAACTTTATAGCGTAATTAAACTTAATTTTAGTAATCGTCATTACTTTAAACAAATGAAAATTAAATTTTTCGTATATTTTTGAAATATAATAAATTTGTTTAAAAGCAAAATAAGTTTAACAATGCTTGGTGGATTCAATATGTTGACAAAATAAAAAAATAAATCAAAGTTAATAAATTGATTAACACTATAAAACAATTATTTTTCAAAACTTTCTAAGTGCAATATAACTAAATTTATTACGCTAACAAGTGACTGCAACAAAAGTTTGTAAACATGCCTTGATGTCAAAGGTTTTTAGAAAAAAAATTATTTAAGTTTATTACAAAAATTAAAGACTAAAAACCGTTTTTAAGCAAATTATAATACAATACAGAGCAAAACATATTTAAAGAAATTGTAAAAATTTAGAAAAAAAATTATGGATATTAAATCATATAGTGTATAAAGAATATTTTTAAGTTTAAGTTTACTACACGAATTTAATGTGAAAGCAGCATTCGTTGAGACAGCCAGATTTGCATCGTACGCTTTTATTAAAGCATATTTATTATATAATATTTAAAAAAATATTTACATTTTCAAAGACTTTAGTAAAATTTACAAAATAAATATAAGTATAGTAATGTTAAAACGATTGTCTAATTGATGAAAATAAAAAAAAACACTTTAATGAAATGTAACAAAACTTAATGTTTTTAAGCTAACATCGAAATGTTAAAATGCCTATATATGTCTAATAAAAATTGCTTTCTTTTGATTAACTAAATAGAAATTAAGCAAAGTAAAAACTCTGTGCCGTTAATTTGCAAATCACTGTCAATTATTGTTTCGTTATTTTTAAAAAAACATGTACATACATTTTTTTGCATTTGTTAGTTCTATTTCATTTTGCACTGTTTTCTGAAATATTAATAATTTAGCTGTTTGGTTCATATTAACTTAGTAAAACTTGTAATAACTCTAATGTAATCATTAAAATAGTAAATAAAAGCGAATTTTATTATAACAGCTATCTTTATTATTATTAATTCACTATAACTAATATAAATTGAATTTTAAAAAATTACAACAAAGTTTTCTCTATTTTTAGATATTTATTTAAATTAATAAAGGCGACAATATGTCTTCTTCAAATCTGTAAAATTATAAATTAAATTGAACTAAAAATATATACATTAATAAACATTGCCACGTCAAATTAGGAGCTGGTGGCAAACTTACCATTGATTCCCCGTAACTAGCTCCGGGCGGGGTTCCTATCTTGAATAGATGTTATTTATTAAGGGCGCCAAGCCTAAAGGACCGATACAAACTCTGGGAAGGCCAACCCAAAGCCCCAATCCAACTCCCAAACTCACACAATTAAAATAAAGAAAAAGAATGCTGTTTTGGCTATAAATATGTGTATTGCAGAAATAATAAACAATTGTATTGTAAATAATCACAACTATAATTAAACCCAATAACGACCACAACCCACCGAATACGAAATACCTGCAAAAACAATAAACTAAACCCGTTTTGGGTAGCGCGGTTTACCTCCACGTCAAATGGCTGACGCAATCATATGCTATTTACACAAAAGAAATTAAAACTATATGTATAAGGCCTTATATATATATATATAAATATATTATGTACATAAAACAAATGAATGTAAAAATGTGCCACGCAGAAATAATCCGTTTCCCCCAAACAAAACTTATAATAAAACAAATACTTTGTATATTCGGTGTATGACTCCGTTTCTCCCAAACAAAACTTATAATAAAATAAATACTGTGTATATTCGGTGAATGCGGCTTTAACAAAAATTCGACGCAACAGATACAATTCGATGAAACCGAACCGAAAAAAAACAACAGTATCCGCACGCTTATAATTAGTGGTTGTGTACATATGTATAAAAAGTTAATCACGTTTTCTGGTGTCGGTTTTCTTTGCATGTTATGTTTAGTTTTGTTTTTACCTTTTTTTTTTTTTGTAGTTAGCATAAATTTTTAGTTCCTTCTTGCATGCAGTTTTCTTTTATTTTATTCGCATTTACTACCGTGCTCTTCGTGACTAAACTAATTATATACCTCGTACCGGTGGCTGTGATGGTCACCTGTGGATGGAGAGGGCATCCACTAATTAAGTCGGATATCCTAACTTGTAAGTTATCGCTTCCAATTGTTCCAATAAAATATTTCACCACATGTATTTCGACAGGACTTCCGACACAAAAGAACCACACGACAGCTTGCGACAAGACATGAAACTTTCCCCAAATAGCCGGGTAAGACTAAACCTAACATAAGTTGCTATAAACAAACATAACGTTAAATTTTGAAGCTACCGAGGTGATGTACATACCCAGGTGGTCGGCAGATAAGAGTGCACCGTGTGGAAGTTTACAAATCCCCCAAAATTAGGTATGTCAATTAAAGAAAACCTTCCAATACAATCTATAATTGTTTCTAATTGACTGTAGCTTTGTAGCATAATCCGATTGCTCGAGAGAACTTTTAAATTCCAAATCTACAAAAGCTTACTTCCATACACGTTGGTGAAAGCAGGAAAAGTGAAATACCTAATCACAACGACCTTGCTATCAGCCAATACATCACCAAGGTTACAAAACGTAATTTCCTGTCATGATAAGATGTTTTAAAATTTAAAAATTGTGCAGGTCCGGATTTTAACGTTACAACATACAACTTAACTAAAATAAAGAAATATGAAAGATAATATGACAATGATATAAACCTGACTGATGTTGTTTAACAATATTTGTTATTTCTAAAAAAATAGTTTAGTTCTGCAAATGTAAAAAATGTCATAACTTTTATTGGAATCAAGAAAATAATTAAAACTTAGGATGTGATTAGCAAACGAAGATTAAGATGGGTACGTATATGTAATTATTTTTAATGCATAAATAATGTTCCAAAAATTTAGTAATTAATTTACGACTAGTTAGACTTATATTAAAAAATTGTAACCGCTACATTTTAATTTATAAGCTTCTGAATTGAATGATAATACTAAGCTGCATTTACAATTTTATTAATAAAATATAGTTATATAGTTATCTATAACTTAATTGGCATTGTAATTAGTTTAAAAAACTTTTTATTTTTACTCTGTAAAATTTTTTAACAAAAATACAATATTCTAGTTTCACTATAGACGTTGTTAAAAAACAGTACATGGTGATATGTTGCTAGAATATTTAGTAACAACGACGTTTAATAAAATATATGACAGTTACAGTACTGTAGTCAGTAATAATGTAAAAAATAATAAATTATTTAAAAAGTTGCCGTTACCTATACGTATTTAGGTAAAAACCTGTATTGAATTTAAAAACAATAACGGTTTGATCTGTATAGACCGTAACATGTAAAAAAAAAATTTACAAAGGTAAGAAAGCAATTTTTGAAACTTTAGTTCGTGATGTTAACTCCGTTTGAATGTGAAGCGTTGAAAGTGCTACGTTAGTCTAGAAAAGCTGAATTCAGTACCAAGCATTTTGTGACCCTTAAACCTGAAAACTTATGTTACGGTAATTTGAGTGGATGTGAACTAAATGGATTACTAGGGTTGAATGTTACTGTTAACCTTTGCGAAAATGTAATTAAACCGTAAACGTATAATATTACTTAATGTAAAACTTTTAGATTATTAATTTTTTAGTAATATGTATATATCGACTTTTCTATTTTTTTGTTTTTTAAATGTTTGCTGTAGCATATTTATCTAAACATTACAATAGTATAAAAATAAAAAAAAGTTTATTGATTTTTGCATCTCGTGTTTAAGTTAACATTTATATAAAGAAAAGCAAAATTAAGTTATGAAAAGAGTCATTAAAAATTATTTTTAATGTATTTGATGTAACTTTAAATTGTTTTAATATGCAAATTCTAAAACTAAAAATAAATATAAATTAAACAGATAATATAAAACACAAGAACGTATATTTTAAAGTTGGGTTTAATTTTTGTTAAAGAACGTAATTTGCAAATCGTATCATTTATGCATAAAACAGAAATAATTAATATGCATTGAACATGCTTCAGCATAATGTAGTTGTCAAAGCGAAATCAGATGTATACCAGTACGATACATTTATACTATCATTAAACATGTTAACTAGCACCGATACGTCTATTCAAACACAAACATGGTTTAGTTAACTTAGAATGTGTTCCTTATGTATGCGTGCACGTTTAAAATTGTACCTTTTAATATAATAAACTTGTTATTTTAAGTTAGCAATAAAAATAAGAGTAAATAAACAAATAATTAAAAGTTACAATCCTTTGAGAAACATTTAATTTAACAGTAACACAATTTAAACTTTTTTTTTAGATCATCCGGTACATATATTTTTATAATAATATGAGTACAACCAATTTTTGTTTTAAAATTGTAAGCGGCTTTAACGTTACGCTTAGAAAATATTTTTATATTTTACTTTTACTTTAACTTACAGAGTTTGACATTAATGTAAGTATTGAAAAAACACTTGCCTTTAACTGTGATGATTGTTAGAAGCTACTTGCTTTCTGTTATAGTTCCTAATCTACACGTTTTTAATGAAGTACAAATTACCTACGTCTAAAGATTTACAGTTGCTAGAGAGATTTTAATATACAAAATTATTTTTATTAATAATCGTATAACAGATGCATCTTAGAAATCTAAAATGGCAAATCGGTGGCAAAATTATCTGCATCAACAAGTATTAAATTATTTTAAGTTTTATTTGTAAATTACAAGCATTCAATTTTTAATGTTATCAATAGGAACTTGCCACAAAATATTAAAAAAACATTTTGATGACAGCGTACAAAGTTACGGTTTATTATGTGCTTCTGACTTATTACAAGGTGTATAATTTTGTGAATGATTTAATGTGTTTAATCATCTAGAATCATTAAAGTTAGTAGTTAACTAAATATATTTTAGAAGCCCTGATAATGTAGGTAATACAGTTTGCTAGAAAAAATAGAAGTTTTGGTGCTGACGATAAATTAGAATAATAAATCAATGTCCTTGTTCTATTAAAAGAATTAAAGCAGTAATATTAAATAATTTCACAATCAAGTGAAAACGTTAAAATATTCCACAATTTCAAAAAATTATAAGCTCTAAGTTCTTTTAAATTGTGTTGATCAATATTTTTTTTTGTCTGTAGCAAAGGAAAAGAAAATATCGCCATGGTTAAAAACGGCAACGTGTCTTTAAAATACAGAATAACGCAATTTTGTGGAAAAGAATTTAATAATTGGAGATTCCAAACTGAGGTAATTAAAAGGAAGTTATAAAATGCATCAAAGAATAACGAGAAATCCCGATGAAGCCTTCCTAAAAAGTGACAAAAACGCAGTATTTTGCTGGTACAATGCATAGCAAATTTGAATTTAGAGTACGTAAAAAACAGCAAACAGCATAAAAATGTGGAAGGTCTTAGAAAAGGTGTTACTAGTCAATTATTTTTAAAGAGGAAACTGTTAATAATTAAATTACCTGCTGGTAAATCACTTGCAAACGATTTAAAAAAATTGTGATTCTAGAATTAAAATTAGTTGGTGCAAAATAGGAAGATACCGATGTAGTTTGCCACTTACTTCAAACTACCATCATTGTTTAATGTAATTGTGACAGTTTTAAAAATCCTAGAACCAGAAAAATTAAATTGTACAAAAAAGGGATACAAATGTACTGATTGTCGTCAAAATAAAACAAGCAAGCCAAACACCTGGGTAATCACATCGTTTTCTTGACATTAATTAATAAAAATGACTATAAAGACAAGAAAAATGTATATGAAATCAAGTTTGTTGTGGACTTGAGAGCGATTGACCATATGGTGAACGGCACTAATCACTTTAGCAATTTGAGTTATATCCTTCAAGACAAGTTGCAGTAGCTAAAAGTGATCATAGGTTAATAGCCTCGAAAATTGGTTTAAAAATAGTTTTAGAGAATAATAAGTGTAGCGATAAATGATGTTCATATTTTATGCTAAGAATTTAAAACAAAATTTGCTATCTGTACAAAGAATTGAAAGGGCGAAATTTTGGGTGACGTCTAATAATGGAAATGTTGTTATTATAAACAAGTCATAATTGCAACTGGAAAACGAGTTAATTATTTATACGAAATAACTTAATGTTGTTAAAGTTGAATCGAATTTATGTAATGTGTCAAATAACATTGAAATTTGGCATCGTAGACTGGCACATCTAAGTAATGCAAATGTTGCAATGCTGTTTAAAAACAGACTTAGTGAAGGTTTAAATTTAAGTAATTTCATTAATAATGCTGAATTTGAAACGTATAAAATCTGCGCACAAAGCAAAATAACAAAATTACCTTTTAAAAAAATTCGAGTTGAAAGACATCAAGGCCACTTCAAGTAATCCATTCAGACGTTTGTGGATCAATTATGCTACCAACTCATGATGGGAAACGTTACCTTTTGACATTTATTGAAAGTCAAAAGATAAGGCAATTGATTATTTTAAATTGTTTGTAGCTAGTAAGTGTTCAATTTAGGTCAAAATTTGTTTTTTTTTATTGTGATAACGAGAAGTATCTTTCGCAAGGTAGGTTTTAGAAGTACTGATAATGTAGATAATACGATTCGCTATAAAAAATAGGTGTGTTTTGGTGCTAAAGATAAAATAAAATAATAAATATATCTACTTGTTCTATGAATAAAATGATAAAGCAGTACATTAACTTATTTCACAACCAAGTTAATACATTAAATAATTCCACAACAATCTCAACATCATGAACATTTAAATAACGGCAACCTGTTGATCTTAACTTTCTTTACGGACAAAACAAGGTTTCATTTAAGTGAATATAAAAATAGTCAAAATTATCGTATTTGGACAACCCAAAAGAAGTAGGATAAAAAGTTCAATATTTTATTACAATACTGTAAATGCAAAACGTTAGTGCTGCAGATTGAAAAGTTTTATAGTGCTTTTAGATTTTCAAAAATTATTTAACACTATCAATTGTCATCTATTGTTGGCATAACTAAAAAGGATTGGTTTTAAAAGATTTTTTGGAAAGTTTAAGTTTGGAGAAAAAAGAAACTGGTAATCAATTATTTTTACAGTAACTGTAACTACAAGAATCCTTGTTAGGCTACAGTTGTCTAATCAAAAAGATTGTGAGATATCTGGCATTTTTATAATATCAATAAATGTAGTAGTTTTATCTGTTTATAGATCACCTTCTAGTAAATTCTCTTGGTTTTAAACTAACATTGTGAAGGTTTTAAATGTATTAAAAACACAAAACGTTATAATGGCTGGTCAAAGGTAATTTTTTTACTGTCAGTGAAATCAAACCTATTCGATCATTATAGGCTAGTTGTTTACTTTTTACCTCCTACAACAGTTAAGAATAAACAAAAATTAATTAGCAAAATTTGTTACCCAATTACTTGGATGTAAATGAATTTTTTAAAGAAAATTCTATACTTTTTGGGATTTTTATCGGCAGGTTTATCAATAAAAACAAATGTAAAAAATTATTAACAGGAGAAAAAACCAAGTTGAATTAGTAAATCATTTTTTTTCTAGCGATTTTAAAAACTTCTTTCTAAGTATAGCAAAAAACCTTGTGAAAAACCTTGATAGCTTTGATAGTTTTAGCAGTGCAGTAAATAACACAACAACGGTTGACGCTGACATAGATTTCAATTTAAATCAACAACATTCAATAATAGGGATATCATAATTTTATTAAAAAAATTCAGCCAGATGTTTTTGGAATAACACTATTAACAGTTAACCTATAATAAGAAATGTTATTATACCCTTACTTAAACTAAACTTAAACTTACTTAAAAACCCATTGACAATTGTATTGCACATAATATACTTCCTGTTTTATTTAAGGAAGCATTAGTAGTTCCAGTTTAGAAAAAAAGAGAAATAAACGAAATAAATAAGTAAAAACTTATATCACTACTGCCTATAATATCAAAGGTTTTTGTAAGAGTTCTAACTGCACAAATCAAAAATTGTTTTGAAAAAAATTATTTGTTTTATAAAAACCAGTTTAATTTTAGAAAAAAACAAAAATACAACTTTGGCTTAGATAAATTTAATTGAGAAAATTAAT
Source organism: Aquatica leii (assembly GCA_035610365.1). NCBI lineage: Eukaryota > Metazoa > Arthropoda > Insecta > Coleoptera > Lampyridae > Aquatica > Aquatica leii. The sequence continues at coordinate 71,775,682 of CM069435.1, forward strand.
AAAAGTTTTGATAAACAAGAGCAGTATTTTGCGAATTGCCAAAAGCTTTTAATTGTGTACAACATAATGTGCTTAAATCATATGATTTCACAAATAATGCCACAATCATGACTTCATCATATCTAAAAAAAAAAGGAATACAATAAGTAAAAATACACGGAAAGTTATCTGAACAGGGTAAGACCAGTTATAGGATTCCTCAAGGATTTGTTCTTAGTTCACTTTTTAATTTTTATTTTATATTAACGATTTACCATAAATAAATCCTTTTTCTGATTACATACTCATTGCTGTTGTCAATACTATCACGGTTATTTGAAAGAATTAGATAAATTTAGCAGCATCGTCATCTAGTGCAGAACAAACGTGCAAAGTTAGTTTTCTAATCATAAGCTAACTTTAAACCAAACAAAAACAGTTTATGTAAATTTTTTTCTCAGTAACTGCAATTGCTTTGATAATTCAACTTTTTATAATCAAACTCTATTTTTAGGCGTTATTATCTATATTTCACAAAACAACCAACTTTTTAGCACTTATCTATTTTATTAAACTGCCAGATGATATAAAAACTTTAGATACCAAGTGTTTTTTACAAAAAAAGTTTTTTTTTGTATGATGACTTTTTAAGATGTGATATAAAATCTGGAATGTAACTGTGGTTTCATTGTGTGCTGTATTGCAATAATAATGAATGTTGACATCGTATGTTTTATATAGTTAAATGTTACACAAATAATTATTCTCTATATCCTTTGACACTTGCAAATAGCTTGTATTTTAACATGAATAAGTATTACTAGATTATTGTTATTGATCTACCGTACATAAATGTGATACACTGCACCATGTCCTTTTGATGATTACACGATATTTAGTAATTTATTCTGAAAACTAATATTAATTGATCAATGAAACTGTGACAGTGCTTTTACTATTTCTTATTCCCATTGACTTATTTTCTCAAGTTGTTCTTATTTGACTGATTGTACATATAAACCGTTAGAGATAAAAATTTCAACAAAGCATTTGGACCGACTTAAAAGACTACATCTTTTATTTGTACTCTAAGGTAATAAAACATGATTTACATGTTTGTTTAAATCAGTTTAATTTTTCTTTAACTACATATAGTGTTCAAAGTTTACTGCACAAAAAAAAACAATTTGCATGTTATCCTACAGTTTTTATTTGTAATAGAATATACCTCTATTACTCGGACAAAAGAATTTAAGCCAAATGACCAAAATGAATTATATAGCTTCCAAAACTTAGTTGTTTGGTAAAAAGGGATTACATCAATATCGGTAAATACGAACTCTGTAACCAACTCAAGTAGTTTAGACGTATGTTTTTGTTGGTAGAGTAGAATTAAGTTACTTATGTATCACCATTACGACCATTGATGGAAAGGACGTATGGATAGTTAAGACTAAAGTATCACAACAGTGACTGATATCTTGTGTTAATATGTTTGGTGTTTATTTATTTCGTAGATTGTAATCAAAGTTAAAGTATTGTCTCGTAAAAATAGGAGGTTTATTGAATTGGCAACGTCAGTAACAAATAATAGTATGTAATAAGAGTTTATGTATTACTCATAATTTAAAAACAATTTCTAGCGTGTTTTAGAGAGGTTATATTTGTATACTTACTAAAATATTTACTTTGCAGTTTAAAATATTCAATAGCAAATATTTAAATTAAGTTTCTTAAACATATTCTACGGTGTTTTACAGACATAACGGTAACGCCTTTATTCAAGAGGACTTGAGTTTGAAGGGATACCACAGTGATCTGGGTTCTTCTTATAAGGAAATTGACTCATCTAATAAGGAAAGTAAAGAAAAAACTCTCAACGGCGAAACGTGCAACTGAAAATACAAAATGTCTATAATCTATTGAACGATTCAATTACAGAGAAAAATGATAATTTTGAAGGTGGTGCTACCCAGGCAAAACAAGTTGTTAAGGAAATTACGAACAAAAAGAACAGGAACAAAATGGGGTTATGAAACCACTGGCAAACTGCAGAATGAAATGCAAGCATTGATTAAAATCAGATACGACGAAAAATATTTTTGAAGAATACTGGAAAGTAGAAACACACGAGAAGCGTATGAACTTTATTAGAAAATTAGTAACTTCACATCTAGTAGATAGTAGTAGTAGATACGAAGTATGACTTTTAGTTACGCATTTAAAAGAAATTGTGTAACGTGTTAATATTATGCACGTTTCCATTGTTTTTAATTATATATTGTAAGCGTTTTTTTTTTAATTTTACGTACCACTCGTGCTTTTGTTTTTCTCTTATTCTCGCGTTACATCATTTTCCTAGTATGCACTTACGTGATTCAGTTGGAATCTGGTTTGTTAATTTCTCCAATCGCGCTGAAATACTCAAACAGTTTCATGATGACCCCACGTCTTCCCATTTAAGCATTTCTAAAACTATGGCTAAAATAATCGATTTGTGTTATTGGCCTAAGTTAAAAGTTTCGGTTAGTAAATATGTCAAAGGTTGCAAAGTCTGTGTAGCTCACAAAATACGTTACGTCCTGGTATTATAGATAAAGAAAAAAATATTAGTTTTCCCTCTTAGTTGGTCAGTATAGATTTGACGGGTTCCCTTCCCAGAAGTAAAAAAAGAAATAAGTTTATGTTTGTAGTGACTGATTGGTTACAAAATTTGTTATGGTTTAGCCATTTTGAATAGCAACTACCAAACTAATTATCAAGTTTTTGCGAGAACAAATTTTCTTAATCTTTAGTGTCCCTCAACTGGTTATGTTTGACAACGGATCTCAATTTGTTTCCAAAGAGTTAAAGAATTTTCTAACTGATATAAAAATTTAGAAAATTTGGTTAAATGCTAAGTACCACCCCCAAGTGAATCTCACAGAAAGGGTCAATCGGGTATAATAGCGTTTAGGAATGTCATATATTTGAAATAGCTCATGCTATCAGATCGGCTCGACATGAGGTTACACAGGTATCACTTTCTTTTTTGTGTTTGGTAAACACGTGCCAGTCTCTGGTGACTTTTATGGAACGGTCCCGTCTACTGATAATGTCGAAATCACCAATAGGTTATTTTGGTCTAAGGAATTTTCACATCTTCCTAAACTATATTCAGATGTAAAAAAGCGACTTCACAAAGGTTATGAGACTAATTCAAAGCAATACAATTTACGTAAACGGCATGTAATATTTTCAGCGGGTGATATAGTTTGGAAGAGAAATTTTACTGTCTTAGATGCTTCTTAAAACTATTTAAAGAAACTTGCTTCAAAATTTGTTCCGTGCAAAGTTGGGAAGGTTATCTCTTCTTTGGTGTATCAGTTGCGAGATTTTGATGGTAATGATCTTGGACGCTTCCACGTCAAAGACCTCAAAGAAAATAATTCTGATTTTTCTAACAATGATTAAACAACTTGAGTTAGCTGTATAGGGCCGGTTTGAGAATTGTTCTATGCTAGAAGTCGATTACCTCTCGTATAAAGCGAGTAATTAAATGTACATTAATGTATGATAGGTGCTTACTGAGTTGTGTTACAGTAGTGGGTCGTGTCGATCTCATCACCATTTCTCGTCCCCTTTTCGATACATACAGAGTGTTTTTTTGTTTGATTATGGTTCTTTTAATTTTTTTTTTGAAGTTTTGGGCGTGTGTAACGTGTTAATATTATGCACGTTTCTATTATTTCTAATTATATATTTTAAGCGTTATATTTTGAATTCAAATTTTACGTGCCTCTTGTACTTTTGTTTCTTCCGACTCCCGCGTTAACATCATTTTCTTATTGTGCATTCACGCCATTCAGTTGGAATCTGGTTTTTTAATTTCCAATTTTTATTAAAATGAGATTAGAACTTAGTATCTAAGCACTAGTTTGGGGTTTGCTTATGTGATTTAGATGATGTCGATTGGTGACCTAAGTTTTAAGAGAAAAAAAACAAGTTTTTTTATATTGATGCGGGACTAAGTAAAGCCGTGACATTTTTGATGCAGATGGAAGAAAATATGAAGAATTTTCATTATTACGCTTGTATGGCGTTGCCTTTTTGAGTGGCGGTTTGTTAGCTAACGCTAGATTGTTGAACCTTTTCACTTAGCTTACGTGTGAGTATCTTAAGTTTATTATTTGAGGGATTCGCCTAATTTATTAACAACTCTGTTATCAATCCCTCAATTTATTTTTGCTTAAGACGCGCCATTTAATTTAGTGCCTTTTTTGTACCTTAAATTTGTTTTCGCTTTTTTTGTTGTGAGTTGAACTTACTGCTTTGGTTGTCGAAGCATTGCATTTAGGAACTTAAACACTAGTTATTGGTTATTCACGATTATTTGTGTACGCTATAAACTTAAGTGCCGTACCGATAGTTTCAATTCTTAAAATTTTTAAATCCGTGTTCATTAATGAATAGTACAAAAGTACTAATCTGTAAGTTGTTTAAGCTACCAAATTATATCATGCCTAATAAGTATTAAGATTGGTTTTAGTTTTTTATCGGTGGCGTTTGTAAATCCTAAAAGCCCATTTTAATAATTACATTTAGTTAATCATTATTTTAGAGGTCATTAAGCTCTTATTGTGGATTAAATTTTATATGCTTAGTTGTTTAGTTTTTTTTATATCTAAGTTTAATTTAGTATTTGTGTTGGATGTACTCATTGATGTTTTTGAGAATTACATTTTAGCCTATTTTTGATTTTACATTTATCGTTTCTTGCTTAACTTACTTTTTTTAGGTTTTGTGACTTTTGTCCTTATCAAAAGAGTTGCTGGCGCCCTATTTATTGTTTGGTATCGCTCATTTATTGTACATAGACAGGTAAGCAACAAAAACATAAAATTGTCCCCAAAAGGTTCTTACGACCCTTATAGCTCTTAGCTAATATTTGACCCTAGCCGAAGCATTTATAGGGTTATTATCTGCACCCGAATTTTAAGCTGTTTACAATGGGGAGCGGCGTAATGTTTGGAAAGGTTGTTTTTAAGCAACATTTAACGAAACAGGAAAATTTATTAATAATACGATAAAAAACAAATCAAACATTGTTACTGGTGTACTAAAAGAAAACCACCGAGGAAAGCACAAACCTGCAAACAAAACAAAACTCTAGCAGTTCAAATAAGAGTTTACTCATACTGAATCGTTCCCTAAATATAAGAGTCATTACACTCGTCGCATTAATGACAAGCTGTATTTGATTTCCCATCTTAACCTATCTAAAATCTACGGCTTATATCGAGAAGCTTACTCTAATCCAGTAGACAAAAAAAAATTACGAAACCGAATTTTATAAATTAAAACTACTAAAGTACCAAAAGCGGACATATGTCACAAGTGTAAACTTAAGAAAATAAAATTAGATTTCATTGTTGACAAAAATAAACGCACACAGGGCAAGTTAGAGCAAGAGAACCACCACCAAAAAGCAGACATGGCTTATGAATGTAAAACTGCCGATAAAAATGTTTCCAAAACTGATAAATCATTGATTACTTTAGATTTGCAATAATGTTTGCCGACACCATCTTTAAAAACATTTATCTTTTTATAAACGAAAGTACTGTACATACAATTTACCTATTTATAATTGTGGTACTGCTTATGCTTCGTGGTATGTATGGCATGAATCATTATCCACGAGAGCAGTTAACCAAATTGCTTTTTGCCTGTTTAAGAAAATCATGAATTTGTCCAAAGAAATTAAACAATTAACATTATGTTTTGACACCCGTGGAGGACAAAACCAAATTCTTATGTTATTGCCATGTTTTTAACGGTTATGCATTTGAAATCTTTGTTAAAAAAAATTAACCATACATTTTTATTGTCAGGCCACTCACATCATTTACTATAGAAAGGCAAAAAAACCTCCGGTATGAAAATTGCGCATCCACATGATTAAACTAGCTTAATCTGCTGCACAAACAAGAAAAAGCCCTTTAATGTAATTAAAATGTTCCAAAAATATTATTAAAATTTCGCAGCACTATTAAAAGGCACTTTTGTAAAAAAGTAAAAAAATACTGAAGCTGACGCATTTAAATTACATTACTCTAAATGGCTTAGATGCACCAGACAAGTAGGAATTGTTAATTATCGTACATTCCAGACCAGGAGGAAAAATTTAAAAAAGTTAATTTTTACCGACGTCAGTTTCGAACTAAAGAAACGTGACAATGATGATGATCTATGTCTGACAAGAAAAAGAATCATTTGATTCAGTTGCTGTTGCTTTTCTCTCAAGTTTACCAAAGCTTTTATAAAAATTTACAAACTAGATTTACAAACCCTGATTTTGATTCAGACCTGCAAGATTTTTTATATTTTCTATGGTTTTGAATAAAATTTAAATCCATAAGACTTATGTTTTAATTTTAACAAAATTACTAGAATCATTTAAGTAACTTCTAATTTCCAAACTATTTTTTATAACGGTAAATGTTTAAACTATTAAATAATAATTTTTAGATTTTGGGTACATACAATTAGATTTTAAATAGTAATTTAAATTTAAAAAAATTATTACCAGCATTAGTGTTCTTAGACTTAAGTTCTTTTGACTGACCAATAGAGATATACTATTAAAAATATAACATTTTAACAAACTTTTAAGACTAATTACGTATATTATCGCCACCAAACGTAGCTAGAAGATCGACATGGACCACTTTTAACTTTTTTCTCAGGGCTTTTCGAATACGGTAAACGACGCTAACAATGCGTTGCAAAAATTTATAAAGACCACGAAAAGCCACGCCTTCTTTAGGGATTGTATTTGTATTGTCTCGCACCATGACGTCATACCAGATCATTCTGTCTTTGGCAATTTGAGTGTTTTTTCAAATCGCCTAATGTACACTGGTATCATTAAAATCATAGTTGTAGCAAAACAAAAACTAATATTTTTCAAATTGTAAATAATTTAAATTATTTAATACTAGGGTAAAATTTATTCAAAGCAATTAACAATATATATTAATTTACAATTTTTATTTACTGAATCCTCAGAGTTTATTACACGTTTCTAAACAATTTTTATGCTTACAAAAAGTCGAAACAGCAAAATTGTATTTAGTCATTAAACATAATTCTATTGTTTACTTAAAATTGAATAAACATTATCTCTAAATTTTATTACGTAAAATATGTGTTGTTTATAATAATATAATTTATGCTTAAAAATGTTTAAGCTTGACTTATTGATTTTAAGACTGTTGACTTTTAATACTTTAAATGCAAAATTTTAAACAAATGACTTGTCATAATAAACTAATTAACCTACAATTAAATTTTAAAGTTTAGAATGTACAGTAAATAATTTTTAGGATAATTTATCAATTTGACTTAAATTGTAATTTATTGCAGTATACTTTTTTAATATGTGTTTTGAGATAGATTAAAGTAATTTAAATACAACGTATAAAAATTTGTAGGTTTTTTAATTTTTTATGTAAATAAGTAATCGACACACCAGCGTTTTTACAAATGTGTTATATTAATATAACATTATACAAAATTAACTTATAGCAACTAACTAAAAACTATGTTTGATAATTTCAAATTACTTAACACGGAGAGAAATGTTTTCAGATATCATTCGTAAGACGCACAACTTATGCGTAATTTAAGCATAAAAAACAACTACTACTAGCTATTCATAAATTTATAAACCTTCGGTATAATTTGTGAATAGTCATGTTAGCATCGATGATGATTATAATTCATAAGTTATGAAGTAAACGATTTCGTTATATATGCGTAATAATCATATCTTTATGAATAATACTCACAAACAATGATCATATTAAGAATAAAAATTTAACCAGGTAATTGTAATATGTGATTTAAGTCACATCTATTATGATTATAATTCACATCCAGTAACGAAGTATTTTCATTATGTATGCTTAATAATCACATTTTTTTATGATTAATATTCATAAACTCCAATTAAATAAAGAATAACTTTTAAGCATCCAATCATAATATGTGATAAATAAAGTGTTGTTTATTAAATGATATTCAGAATAGTGTATTAACAGTTATGAATATTAATCATAATTTCGGAGTTAATTTTACTCTTCTTATACGAAATAATCACAAGATATTTCTCATATATATTTTATAAATTAGTAAAACATATTTCGAATTTTAAAAAGATGTTTATTTTTTTACGATGATTACACAATTTTAATGCAGCTATAAGTACACCACCATATTTTACAACTAAATAATTTAAATAGAACACATAACACAAGAACTAATACATAACTAGTAACACATAATATCATTATATAATAATACAGATTATTATAAAAAATTAAACATTATTCAAATAAATAAAACGTAAATAATATAAACAAAACTGAAGCAGAACTTGAGCAACAATTTAAAAAAATAATTTTACAAGTTGCTAACCACAAATTTTTTTTCTGTTGCAGTCAAGATAATTTAACAAAAACGATTTTTAATATTGAAGTTGAAGAACATGAACACAAATAATTTTGTAATAGGTTTACTTATCATATAGGCAGCAACGTTTATCAATACTAAGATAAGAACGTCTTCGGGTTAAGACCGTGTCAATGTTGTACCCGAAGTTGCCAACGTTTCCCCCACTTTCGTAAGGGGCTTCATCAGGGTGTGAGAGAAATCAAAGAACTCAAACAAGCAACCGAAATCTAACTAAAAGTTAGGTAATCAACTTGTGAACCCAGCTAGATTCTAAACTCAGAAAGGTAAGAAAGAAAACGATAAACTTGGAAAAGCAAACGAAAATCTAACAAAGAACCACTACAGAGTTAGGATTCTAGAATCTGGCTTGGTTCACAAGTTGATTACCTAACTCTGTAGTGGTTCTTTATTAGATTTTCGTTTGCTTTTTCAAGTTTATCGTTTTCTTTCTTACCTTTTCTTAGTTTAGAATCTGGCTTAGTTCACAAGTTGATTACCTAACTTTGAGAAGTGTTTAGTTAGATTTCGGTTGCTTCTTTGAGTTCTTCGATTTCTCTGACGCCCTGATGAAGCCCCTTACGAAAGTGGGCGAAACGTTGGCAACTTCGGTTACAACATTGACACGGTCCAAACCCGGAAGACGTTCTTATCTTAGTATAGACTCCGGCCGTGGAAGCCGCTATTACAACGTTTATCAAATCCATTATTTTAAAGTAGGCATCAAAGTTTATAGAAAATTATTGTATAAATGCGTAATATTATCCGTTACCAAAGTAAACTAGATTATCGTCATCCTTACAACACATATCTGCCACTGTTCTCACTTCAGAACTAAAAACTTCCATGTATCACCAATGCTAACTTTCCATACCTTATTGTCTATTTTCTTACGGCCTTTAGGTTTTACAACTCTTTGCAATACTTTAGTTAAATTATAGCGACGCAAATCTAGAAATAAGAAGTATGTGTATTAGAAAATGTAAATAAACAGAAAGTGATCAAAAGTGTTTCAACTTTCAATTTAATCTAATTCGTAGCTTTAATATTAATCAAAATAGCAATAATAAACAGATAACTTTGAACATCTTGTATATCTAATTCGAATTCAAGTTAAAGTGATTCGTTATTTTGATTACTTTGGATACTATGACTACTTTGACAACTGTATGTTTTTGTGGTAATAAATACGGGTACCGGAATATAATTCCTTGAATCGTTTCGCGATAAGGATTTGATTACCTTAGACGTATGTGCATAAATGACTAAAACGTGTTGTAAAATTCTAATTTATGTAAACGTTTTGACAGTAGCTGATACCGGAGAAGCTTGTCATTTTAAATACAAAACAGAACATATGTACCTACTTTGGATTGTTAGTATTTATTAACGTTTTTAATATTAATTTTAAGAAATGGAAATACGCACAATACATAATGTAAAATTGAGATAAACGGCAAATTAATTTGGTATACACACCTCATACAAATACAAACTTTTATAATGTAATATATTTTCGTTACCTACTAGTTTACGCAAGAATTATAAATTTGTATGTGAATGTGTTATAAGTACTAATATTTGTATCTTATGTATATTCGTAGAAAATAATTAATATACAAACATTAGAACTCAAAAAACAGAAATATATGACAATTTTATTACATTTTGCTTACCTTTTGTTCAGTTGATAAAATCACTTCTTTAGTTGATGCAATGCACACACTATCTGCGTGTGAAACGTTCTGCTGGTTTTGCTGATGTATCATAATATAAGAAGGTTTGCTCATAACTTAAGATAAAATTATAACTATAGTGATAACTAGTAAAATATGAAAACAATTCATAACCTTATTACATTTATAAACCATATTCATAATACATGAATACACGTAACGCATAGAAATTGCACTCTTAGGAATGTTGTATGCGTATTACGCATAACATCATAATATAATTCATATTTTATAAATTTTATTAAATGTGTAATTTATGAACATACTATTCATAACTAGTGATTGCAGATTTCTCTCCGTGAAATTTATTTTTTAAATAATCAATTTTGAGAATTATACTTAATTGTTAAATATGAGTATTAAATGCTATTATTAGCAATAATAATTAAAAAAAATGTGTAATGAGTTTGAGAACGTATCTCAGCTAGTTTTTTTTAACAATTATCTGTAACGTTACACACTCGATTTTCTTTGTACGAGAGAAACGCTTTGTATGGTAGATTTCCTATTGACAGATATCCAATAATGACTGTGCCTACTGGACAGCTAATACAATAGAAAGTTCTCTAGAGATTTCACATGATCCTGATAACCTATATGTTAACCTATATAATAGACGTTTAGTTCTGCGCTTAATCAAAGAATTTTGTTCATGTACTATTAAAATTAATCAACTCATATTTTTTAAAACTTTTATATATTTATCATTTTGAAACATTAATATATAAATGATTTAATTTTTTAACAACCAGCAATTCTAACAAAATGATGTTAAAAATGTCACTTATCTACAAATTTATTTTGAATTTTATTAAACTAATGACGCTGGTTACAATTAGCACCATTTGTTTTTTTAAATACTTAAAACAAAATAAATACCGTGGAAGAAATATTAGTTATGATTAAAAACAATTAATTTATGTAATTTAAATTTGAAATTTTGTATTTAGTAAAACGAAGTTTCTAAAAAATTAAATGTTTTGTTCTATTTAACCTCTTATAATTTTAGAGACTTAAAAATGACATAAATTCAAAACATATACATTTTGTTAATTTAATTAAATAAATAACATCGAGTGAACAAAAGCTTTGTGTTTTTAAAAATTACTTTTACAGTTCTAAACAAAAGTAATTTGTTTGTCGAGAATTGGCAGAACGTCTGTCACTGTAGTGTGTTGCGTTTATTATTAAAACATTGTAAAGGTAATGTGACAGCTTGTTAATTGTTTCTTTAATAATAATTTTACACAAATACTATTTAGAAATTATTTTAACTATTTAAAGAAAAGAATGTCTTGAAAAAGATTATTTTTAAATTTTTTCAGTTTATCTATTGAATTGATGTAGCACGATATTTCTATGTATTAAGACCAATACCAATTACTAAAAATAATTTATTTGAAAGATTACTACAATGTTGAAACAGATAGAATGCAAAATTTGTTTCGAACATTCAAACCGGTAATAGTGCTAAGTAGGATACCTCAGTAGCGGCTGGTGGTCAATGCTGCAAGAATGTCATTAAAATATTAAAACACATTCTTACTTGTTAAAAGATATATTTTAAAAGTCAATTTATTTGTCTTTGGAATAAACGAAATAAAACTTTGCAATTATAAATTAACAATAAAACAATTTTCAGAACGGAGTACCTTGGTAAAGTGGCAGTAAATAAACGTTTAGTAATTGTTTATAGTTTTCAAATTGTAGAATAAATTAAATAAATCAAAAAACATTTATAATCCAATTGAAATTTGTATTAAATATTAAGAATTTTTTAAAAGCTACGATACTTTTTGCTGCAGTTTCAGTAATAGAGAATGATCTAAATTAACGTGAATTAAATTTGTTTTATTTATTCCTTTTAAACATTGGTTTGTTCTTAAAATGTTTTAGGAATAACTAATTTATATTAATTAAATATTGTAGCCAAACAAGTATAATTATAATTAAAATCAGCAATTAGTATTAGTAGTGCATATACAGTAACATACATTTTCAACTAGGTGTTAGTAATTTTATACTCTAGTAATATTTTTAAACACTGTAAATAGTTTTGAGAATAATTGTGTTTAAGTTTTAATTATATTTAATCAAAATTATTAACCTTACGTAAAATTTCTTTATTTATTAAAAAGAAACATTTGTGTGCACGAGTATACTTTATTTTACATACTTTGTATAATTTAATACTAATCTATTTTCAATAAATTAATTTTTATTGTTTAGAATACTATAATATAATTCTTTTTTAGCGGTTTGTATATTACAATAATTAAAATTAATTTGTATCAAAAATAAGAAACTAAATTAATTTATATGACAACTGCATTAAACGTGAATATTTGTTCTATACCGTGTTTTTTTTATTAGACGCACACTCTTATTTAAATAATAGTTGATTTTCTAGTTTGCAACTCTACAGCTTTTTTTCGGCATTACGTAACTACACTAACAAATGAGTCTTGGTTGTGTTAATAAAAACAGCACAAAAAATTGTATATAAACGTAATTAGTGTAGATTATGTCATCTATTTTACGTATGTATACTTATCTATGCAATAACCAATCATATGTTTGTATTTGTATGCGCAAAATTTTACTTGATTATCGTATTTAAAAATTAGTATCATAATACTGAAATATGATTTAGCAATATGCATTTCATAATTTTAATACTTCATTTATATACACACAACCGGTAGTTTTAATGCTTAAAAGCGTTTAAAATATCAAGCGCAATTGAATTGTTCAGGAAATGAGTTGTGCTTAACGTAAACTAAGAATTGAAGAGTTTGTGGCAACCTAATTTCTTAATTACTTCGTATTTGGTTTGAATTTAATTAAGTACCATACGCATAGATGTTTATTCTATTTGCACTCTGCTAACGCATATTTACTTAAATTGTATGACATTAAATAGAAACTTTTGTTTTGCTGATATATTGTATTTTTACTATAAATAGTTTACATGAAATAACTTATAGACAGTAAGTAGTTGAGCCGACAAAATGAAAGTATCAGAGTTTAAAGATGTTTAAACTTTGCAAAACGTTAACGGAATTGCCTGGTCAGGTCTTTCAACAACAAAAACTCTACATTTAGTAACTGTTTTATTGTATTCCGTATTTCACTAAAAAATTTCTTTTTACTAAAAACAAATTTTGAATGTGGTCAAAACTTAAAATAATTTAAAACATTAACAACGAAATCTCTAAACACTGACAGCCGTCTACTGCGATCTCTTCATTTTAACTGCGCTCTCTTTTGTTTTAAAAATGTACCACCAAAAAGTTTTTGATGCTAATCATGACTTACAACAGTAAGAAGTAGTAGTTAAAAACCGTCTCATTAAACAGTGCTACGTCTGGATATTTATCGAAGATGACTTCGGAAAATGGACGCAAACATGTATACAAAAAGTGACAGGACCACTTTTTATTTCCAAAGCAAACACTACTGCTTTATACACATTAATATATTTTCGCAATAAACTAAAGCTTACGCCATCAAAAACATCAAAATTTATTCTGTGGCTCGCACTTTTTATAACAGTTGGATCGTACAATTTAGAGCATCTTTACGCGTAACAAAGAACTAAGTTTGACAATTTAAATATTTTTTATTTAATAAACTTAGGTAATTTACCATTCACAAGTAAATGGCATGGTAGAAAATTTCCACCGACAATTAAAGGCAGCAATTCATAGTCACAAAAAGCAACAATAAACTGAAATTTTATCATCAGTTTTACTTGGAATTATTGCCCTTTAGCGCTACGTTCTTAATTCTTCCGCAACTAAACTCGTTCATGGTAAACCTATCTGTCTTTCTAATTAATTATTTACATTAAAAAACATTTATGCGCCGACACTGTTAGTTTCGTTAAACATTTATACGATCTACGCTCAGTATCTACTGTTTGACGTAGCGCTATAAAACTGCCTCTTGATCAACTCTAGAAAGCTCTATACTCGTCGTCGTCTAACGTGGTTCAAAAACATTCATTGGCAACATTTGAAAACAAAAAAAAATTATCTACATCAATCGTCGTACAATATACGCGTTTTTAGGCTTCGTATGATTGCAACGATTCTTACTAGTCCTAAAAAGTTGACATTTTTTGTATTTATGAAACAAATAGGTAATGTAGTTTTTAGTTGAAAATAAAGTATTTTTATCAGTTTTTTAACATTTATCAGTAATTTATTACCAATTAAAATCTCAATTTAAGTAATGGATTTATTTGTTTGTGTTTATTTGAAATAACTGTTTGATTATTTAACAAATTCTTTTTTAATCTAATTTTTTGTAGCATTGTAATAATAAATTTAAAAAATATATATAAATACGCAGATTACAAATAAATTAACAACATGCAGCAGTTGGGTTAAATACCTTAAATTGAATTAAAATTTGCAAAACATCGTTCTAAAAAATATAAAACAAACAAGTTTCGTAAACTACCATAACAAACACTAACATTTTAATACTAAAGTCCGGTAATAATATATCGGGTTTAACGTCAATATAACAAAATACAAAAAAAATTGTAAATCGGTTACATATCGTCTTTAAAATAATACTAATGCCGAAGACAAAGTAAGTGCCGTAAAATCGAGAGTTCACTTATTGATGTAGTAAATAAGCAATAAACTTTATTTTAGTTAAAACCGAAGCTTTTAAGCATTTAAGTTTGCAAAAATTAAAATCAAGATTAATTTTAAACTCTAATTATAACTATTTTAATTTAACTACGTCGTTTCTTAGATAACTAGATTTCGATTGATTGTAAGGCCTCTAGATGATATTGCCAAACAAATTTAGGTGATTTATAAGACTGCACATACACTAACACTAACACTAACAATTACACAATTTTCTCAATACGATTTTACGGATTAAGTGAAACGTCGATACCGTAAAATACACAAAACAGGAAAATTTCCAAAAATTTAAATTTTACTATACCCTCTTTCACAGTTCTACAGACACTACCAATTTTTTTTTTAAGTTTAAAAATCACCGATATAAATAAACTTGGTTGCCACTATTAAATATAAAAACTGTAAGGTAAAATCTTCAGGCGAGATCAACAATACAACAAAGACGTTGACAAGGATGTAAAATTAAATCAAAACGCAATAACACATGTGCCTATCCAAAGTTTCTCACCTTAAAAAAATTACAACAAAATATAAATAATTGGAACAAACAATGGTACTAGAATAAAAAATTACAATAATGGCTATCGGAAGTAATAAATTATAAAATGTACTCGCAACGTATGACAATAAAATTGACTTAAACGATTTATGTGCAGATGCAATATATGCATACGTATAAAATAAAAATTAAAAATAATAGTTTAAAAAAACTAAAAAAACACGCTTTTATAAATAACCGAACTAAAAAGAAGAAAATAATTTATAATTACAAACAAAATTATTAAATTCAGAGCAATAATATATAATTATAAACAAAATCACTAAATTCAAAGTTAAAAGCGTGGGGTGCATCCGGATACACGGTAGTCTTTCGCGCCAAGTATCTGTTATTTCTTTTTTTTTTGTAATTAATTATATCAATCATTGTTTTAACATGAATTCAGTTCGACTATTGCTGTCAATTTGTCATTTGACTGATATACATAATACTATAATACACTGTTTTTGTTAAATCTAATAATTTTTTTGTAAAGATCAGATGTTTTTTTTTATATTTTGTGTTCACAGAAATAAATTTATCATTGTTTGTAACAATAGTTTAACGTGTACTTGGCGAGACATTATACAGTGAAACTGTTATTCGTAGGATTTTTCTATATTTTCATAACTCTCCCCTTATTGATAGCTGTCTTTAGAATAATTGTAACAATGATTATAGATGCACCCCACGCTTTTAACTCTGAATTTAGTGATTTTGTTTATAATTATATATTATTGCTCTCAATTTAATAATTTTGTTTGTAATTATAAATTATTTTCTTCTTTTAGTTCAGTTATTTATAAAAACGTTTTTTTAGTTTTTAAACTATTATTTATTTTCTATTTTTTAGTTCGGGTACCTATAAAAGCGTGTTTTTTCAATTTTCTAAGCTATCAGTTATTTTCCGTATTTCAATTCGATTTATCAATAATCAATTTTTGCGGACATGTGATTATGAAATATCTTACAAACTAAAAACGTATTGGAAACAGTAGTTATCGACAGTAAGACCTTATTTCTCGGGGAGGGAACCTGAGAAACAGCTATCACATCCAAGGCAGGCAGCGGGCGCGCAAATTACCTGCTCCGACACGAAGTGGTAATAGTGAAATACACTGGAACCTATGACTGGAACGATTTAAACGCGATAGGCTTTGTCGAGATGCACACCTGCGCAGTTCACGCGCTCTGTCTTTGTCACTCTCATGCAAAGGATCCCTAAAGAAATCAATTAATCCTGACGATCCTAATTAGGATAATAAAAACTTTTTAATGAATTATTGCATTGTCATCGGTCCGTGAAACGCATGCAAAACTTCAAGTTAATCAAACACCTGGAAACCGCTGAAAATTAAGCTCAAAGATTCCGTTACATACATACATACATACATCCCGAACTAATAAAAGCGTGTTAAAAAGAATTTAATAAACGTCAAATAACTGATAAATCAATGCAAAATTACTGAAATAACCTTAAAGACAACTAAATGTTGCCAGAAGATCAATTGTTTGAGTTACTATAGTTTTCGTTAAAGGCGTCAATTTATTATCAACCCTTTTTAATTTTTCGTAGTTATTATTCTGTTCTAATTTTAATATATTTATTTTTTCTAAAAATAATTAAAATTGTTTTGTTAATGCAACCAAATTATTTTTTGTTGAACATATATTTTTTATAGCTAAAACAAAATATATAATGCTCATAAACAATATAGTTGTCTCAATTCAAATAATTCTTATGTTCAATAAAACAAACGTAAATATGTTGTTACAAGAAAACGTTTTTGATCTATAACATACGTTTCATTAGTTATTAAATGAGTAATTGATTTAGTTTCATTAGTTATTAAATGAGTAATTGATTTAGTTAAAGTAAAGCATCATTTATTTGTTGACAAATCTAACTAGCCAAGATTTAACACGGTTGTATAAATTTATCTCTAGTTTTTGCACCACAGGTTACTAAAGACACCTCTGTCACTAATCTTACATGTTTCTGAACTGACTGAAAATGGCAAGCACGCTTTGAAGTTTGTTTTAACTAGTTGTGTTATATCCTCTTTACTAAGTTTTTGGGTAGCAGGTGGTTCAAATAGATTCCCCAGGCAAATCAAATTAAAATATTCTTCTACTTCAGAATTTAAAGTCGTAAGCTGCGTATTCTTTAGTTTCGTACAAATATTCTTGTTTTAAAAATTCTCCGTAGGTCTAGTTCTTTAATATGTGCACTTTCATCTTTTCGCATTGTCAACAGTACATTCTTAAAGTGATTAAAATAACAGTTCTTTTGAATAACTTAGTTAACAATTGTTTTGTATACACGATTCTTAATAATACTGTGAATATGTAAAGTCGTTTTCTGATTCAGAACTTTATATATAATGCCGTAGAATCTTGCTAGTTGTAGTAAGTCACCTGGAGCGTGTCATCTTTCTAAAACTCTTACTAGCCAAATCTAGATAACACTCTATTGATACTGTCCTGCATATATCATAAAGGTAGTTTGGATTTGTACTGGAATTTTTTTCTTTCTTCAATGATTTTTTCATTATACCAGAAAGCTGTTATGACCCAGAAGTTTATCGGTTAATTTTCTAGAAAAGATGACGCAGAGCCAGTTCATTAGTATGTAATAGACATATAATCAAATACAGTTTATAGCTAACAAAAATTTAAACATTTTAAATAAGTTTTATTGTTTTTTTTATAATTTGATCTAATATTTTTATGAATTTGAACAAAAAATACTATAAATTGGCAATAGATTTAACTAAAATTTAGACATACTTTGCGATTTGATATATTTTTTATATGTATCTCTAAATTTTGTTATTGTTGTTAGTTTGTTTTGTTTTAACTACTTAATTTTAGTTCGTTATGTTTGATTAACATTTTTTTTTAATTTAAACTATATTTTAATATTCATGGTCATAGTAATTACTTATTAAATTTTATTTTAATTTTGTAGCTTTATATTCAAATTTTTTTTATAAATCATAATTTTATTAGTGTAATTTTTTTAAATAGCGTATTTTTTTTATTCTTACAATTAATATTAAAAGCGTTTATAATGCAATATTTGCAATATTTTTTTTAGTTATTCATTTATTCTATATTGTAGGTAATGTACCAATATATCGTATGGCATTTTTACATTTTGTCAACTTCTAGTAATTTTTTTTCTAATAGGTAAATAAACGATTGGTAGTATGTACTACATATGTAAATGTTTTTAAATTACTCTGTCTATTTTCATTAATTTCAAGGTTTACAAAATTATGATCTGAAATGTCGGTTGCTGTTATAGATAAAATTGTTTTATATATTCTTGATAAAACATGATCAGTAATTATATAATCTAGTTAAGAATTTTTCCTTATTTTTGTTTAGTATCTAATGTTATTGAATTTTATGATAATAAAAAACAAATAAAATATCTAGTTTAATATACTCAAATAGCAAAATATCTTAATTATAGTTTTTAGAAAAATATAACTTTCTTGAAAATAAAATATTTGTAATGAGACATTTGTATTTGATAATGATATTTAAATTTAAACATTTATTCATGAAAATATAATTATTAAATTGTACTGACAACGTTGTTTCAGTTAATGATGACAATTTTGCTCCTCCACCTTATGATTATTCAGAAGCAATTTTATGTTAAAACATACTCTTATTTAATTGGTAGAATGGATTCATAATACTCAAATTTGGGGATAGTTAATTAGGAAAAAGTATGCCTTATCAAACGTCGCATATTTTAACAACATTACATACATTAAAAAATAATTACTTTACCGACCTTATTAAACAAATTGAAATTGAAATTGAATTTTGATAATTAAGTATACTTGATTAGACAATATTAAATTAGTATTATTTTTGTGTTGTTATTTAATAAGACTATAATTGTTGTTGATATATTTAATTTATTTATAATACTTTGTATGTTAATGCAATCTTTACGTATGGTTAAGGTAAAACATATGATTATGCTTTAATAAGATATTTAGTGTTTCCCAATTTGCTATGTTTGATATAGTTTGCCATTTTTTGTAAATGAGTTTTAAACATTATTAGATTTACAAAAAGTTTAGAAAATTTGAATCAATGCGAAACATTAAAAAACCAGAAAAGTAAATAGTGTATTCGTTACTGCAACTTTGTCTTATAAAAAATCTCATTGTGATTAAGATAAGCATATTTTTGACATATTCTAATATATTTGTCTACGGCGTCATAATACTACCGCAGTTTTTTTTTGAATTTTTAGTTTTTAAACGTCATGTTTCTTTTACTAGTGATTTTGACGCATCTGTTAAACCAACTTTTAAAAACCGGTTGATTGCTTTTATATAAAAAGGTAAAAGTTTGTTTTTATAAGGGTCATAAAAATAAAAAAATGAAACAGTATTACAATTTACGTAAACGTCCGATAATTTATTTTGATGGCGGCAATTTTTAAAAAAAACTCGTTTTTATATCTTGCTCGCGCGGCTTACTAATTAAAAGATATAAACGGAAACAATCTTAGAAATTTAAATGTTAATGAGTTGAACAAAAGTTGTTTTTTTAATAAGTATCAAAAAACATGCGAAGTAATAACATTCTGTTGAACTTTCATTGTTTATTATTTTTGAAATGAATATACACAACGTTTCGATTGCTGTGGTATCTGCAATCGTCATCAGGTGAATACTCACCTGATGACGATTGCAGATACCACAGCAATCGAAACGTTGTGTATATTCATTTCAAAAATAATAAACAATGAAAGTTCAACAGAATGTTATTACTTCGCATCAAGCAACATTGTTTAATACATTCAAACAAACATCAAAAAACATATTTTGTTTAATTATTAATTTACAATAAATTAGTTCAGATAGTTTAAGGATTGTTAAAGTAGTTGTATTTTAATGTAGTTTTTAGGTGTAGGATTACAGTATCAGTGGATCTCGGAAAATTCAGAAGCTTGATCTTTTTTGATAGCTTATTTTCAATTTAATCAGATTCTAGTAATCTTAATTTAATTTTAAAGAAATCGTGCATTAAAAGTTGTTTGTTTATAATGTTGGAAAATGTTTGTTGTGTGTTATGATTTGAGAGTTTTATTTTTTTGATTGGTTTGTGTGATTGCAATAATTGTAAAAATTATCCTAGTAATAATTGGTTTTTTATTTTAAATTTTTTTCCGCCGAACAATATTTTTTCTTGTTATAAAATCTGAAGCTCTCTTTGTTAAGATTAAAAGCAATTTTTGGTTTAGACTGATCGTACTGCAACACTTACATTTTCTTGGTATCGTTCTAGTTTCTAGTTGTGAACCAAAACAAATAATTGAACTTGGTTATTGCCGTTTTCTCGTTTCTAAACTTAAGCAAATTAACGTTTTGCTACATTGCAGCCTGTATCATAACTGACAGTAACAATTAGCGCTCTGAAGATATAACGGTTTGTCTTTTAAATCTTATTTTGCATATACTGTAAACTTTTTTTTAATTATTAGTTTTGTTTTTATATAACATGCGCACTTACAAAAATATACTGATAGTATTTGGTACAATATAATTGAAAATGAAATTTGTTGTTATACGTTGAACTAATTTACTAATTAACTTCGAAACAATTAGGTACACTTCTACTTGATAAAAAAATAGTTAAACAATAATTACACTGCTTTTGCTAATAATTTGATAATTAATTGTTTTAGTCTATTGAAATAATACTAGTACTAATTAATAATACTACTGACAAAGGAAACTATTTTTCAAAAAATAATCAGTCAAACAATACATTTACAATAAAAAATACTCAAAAACTTGTTATATTCAGTTTTGTTTAAATCACATAAAAATATCAAACATTGATTGATTTACAAACTAATTTTTACTACTCATATTTAACACACTAAAAACTAATCTAGTAAATTGTAAATCTTCAAATGTACATACATGTATGTATATACTATGAATATTTTAGTAATATTAACTATACATTAAAAGAGTATATCATATCACGATTAAGAAGTGTATTATTATAACAAAAGCTACAGATTATATGGCACGACATGAAAATTTATTTACCTGCGGTTACAAAAGTGTTACTTCATAACCTATTATTTTACATAACAATGAAAACCTATACAAGTATTAGTAGAAAAAGATTTTTATTCTTCATAAATGTTAATGTTTCTTTTACAATAAAGTTTTTTTTTAAATTGTTATTAAATGGTTTTTAAATTTTATATTTAATTTATAACTCAAAAACAAAGTTAGTTACACACAAGCATAATGTATTAAAATAAGATATTTTATGCAAGTAACTATTTGTTTTAAGTTTCATTTGTATTTAGTTTACTGTTCATAAAACTTTTAGTATAACAAAAGACACATTTCTTGTTTACATAACTTTTAGCGTAATTAGAAATTTTACAACAATTTTAAATTATGGGAATTAGTTTAATCTAAAGTTGGATTAAAGTTTAAATGTAATACTTAATGTTGTTGGTAAATAATTACAGCTGTAATGCCGAAAGTAGGCTTATACGTTAAGATTATGTAAATTCTTTATAACTTGTGATGGTACTGATGAGAGTAACTAATAATGTGTCTTTTAGAATTAATATATTTTTAGGTAAAATTGACGTAAAAACAGTTTTTGGTAATTGTAGTGTCATTAAAATATGGATTTAGCTACTTTTGCTCTTACGTTTTTATTTGTATAACAATAAATTGCTGGTTTTGTAATAGTCATTCAGTTTTACTATTTTGTAATTAAAACAAAAAACTCTCACAACTTTTTAACTAGTTTAAAATTGTACTGTAGGATTAAAGTTGTAGATACTTACACATGAATTATTCAATTAGAATTGTATTGATAAATGAATCTTAAATAAGTACATACAATTTCATCAAAATAAATTTTACTTAACTATCATTTATTTGTTTCTACTTTATTTGATCTTTAAAACATTTGGTTAATTTGCTTTAGAATAACTTTAGAATAAATATTAGTTTATGAATTTTGTCATATAATATTTGTAAGAATTAAATAATAATTACAAATTCATATTAAACACTAACTTTTTTTAACTTTGTTTATTTTTGTTGTACAAAACAGTTTATAAAAATTTAGTGTACATTATCACTTAAGTAAATAATTCTTCAACATATTAAAATAAATATTGTTTAAAAATACATCACAATTAGTTTACAAAATTTATTATTTTCTGTACAAATATGTAAAAGTTAAGTAATAAGAACACAAAAATGTAAAATTAATAACATAACGCACCAGATTTTATTATATATTTGTGTTTTATATTTAACTAACATCAAATCAAGAATTTTTTTGTAAATTTAATTGATGTGTTAAAGTTTCTTTTTATACAATTAATGTTCAATTTATTGTAATTAGAATATACAAAATTTTTACCAAACGCAAAATAAATAAATCTTGCATTGTTCTTTGTTTACAAAACTTTCTCTTATTTATGAGTTTACTTAAAAAATTTTTGTTTAAAACGTAGCTGTTTTTATAATACATATTTGTTTTTATATTAGTATAGAATAGAGACTTAAAAACAATTTTAAAATAGTATATTAAAAAATAGGTTTTATAAGGCATGACTTTTTACAGCAGTCCAAACAGGGAGTTTTTTAAAGAACAAGTGTATCGGCTTTTTTAATTTGAGTTTTTCATGTCCTTCTTAAATGAAAAAATTGCAGCTTCAAACGTTGTGAATTTTATAGTAATTGGTAACAACACTAATTTGACAAACAAAAATTAAATTTAAAATTCACAAATATCGCGAATCTTGCAATTATTGGAAGGTGTTGAAAACAAACAATATTACCTACGTAATATAATGAACAAGATTTATTACAATTTTTAAAATGAGAATGCATACATAAAAAAATTTAAAAGCACAAATAACTAGTATTCTAGGTACATATTAAACGAGAATAGAGTCGTATGATAATTCACTAATTGTTTATCTTTAACATTTGTCCATGAAATGCCTAAGAACTGTTTCCCATAACCTTTTCATTGCTGGAAGATGATGAATCAGCAACACCAATGACTTGGAGATTTTTTTGTGATAACAAATTATGAGCGAGACCCTTGATTATCAAGAATTGCTGCACACTGATAAAATATAGTTTTTTTCAGTGACATATCTAAAGAGAAACCCGATCGCGTTATCTTAAATTCATACACTTGTATAAACATTATGGCATGTAGATAAGCCGGCGTCACTAATTTTTTCCATTTTTTCAGTTCAATTTGTTTGCCTATATTAACAGAAAATGTGCTCAGCATTGAATTAGTATTAAAAACTCTAAATCTAAACACTCCCGGCTGTTGCTTCCCATTTATAGCTTTAGTAGTATGTAATAGTTTAGTGCGAAATGATTGCAAACTGGAGGGTACATCTTTTATAAAAAAAATTTCTAGAGTAGCAGAAAAATAAGTATTTTGGGCTAATCTTTTGAAATCGTTAACAAAAAGCTTTATAAGCTCTCTCATAAGTTTGCGACTCTCTTTATTCCACCAGTTGTCCACTATTGGTACCAATATTGATGTTTTGCTTATAAAGCTTTAATGTCGTGAATAACCGTACTTATTTACTTTTTCAAGTCTAAGCTTTATTTAAGCAACAAATATTAGGAAATATTTAGGCTGTTTTGGTAACGCTTAGGTTCTCTTTTTTAAGTGATGTACGGTAAGAAACACAAAGCAAGAAAAAAATCTCACAAGATCGAACTTTATTTGACACAAAATATTTTTAAAGCAAAAAGTCACTTTTGCAAAGCTCAAATAATACTGCGCTCTGAAGCATGTTATGCGAGAAATGATTGAAAAATTAAGATTCACGTCCACTGACTGACATTTTCTGCTAGTTTATATACGGTTGAGAGCATTTGGATAAATATAAAGTTTTCTCTAGATACAATCAACTTTAGAGTCAAAGTGGAACTTTCAGAAATATAGCCAAACTTTGATTGAATACGCTTGGATTAAATAAACCATTCAATGATTAAATAAACAATTTATATCCTGTGATTCTTGACAAAAGTAGGGCTCCCGTATGCAACTTACTTGGTTTTTGCACAGCGTCAGGGTTTTTAAAACCTTCGTTCAAAACTCTTCTCTTTGTACCATTTCGTTTATTGCTGCGTCGAAGTTTTCTTGTTCATCTATTATAACTCCTAAATACTTAAGCGTTTGTTCTAGCTTTGTTCCTTCTATTGTTATACTGACATTTTTCCTTTGTTTTCCAATTATCATTACCTTGGTTTTGTTTTCATATTTTGCTTTGCCAATGCTCTTGTCCATGTTTTTAAATTTCTTTCAAATTGTTTTTCTTCCGCCGCGGATAGCATCAAGTTATCCGCAAAAACACTTTCTGATATTCTCACTGCTTTTAATCTTTGGTATCCTATATTTATCTTGGTAACTTGCTTTTTATTTTTTTTATAATGTCATCCATGACGATAATAAGTAGTGCTAAACTTAGTATAACTCCTTGTTTTAATCCATCTTCTGCTGTGAATTCTGTGGATTGGATGTTGCTAGTTCGTACATAGTTTTTATTGTTTTCGTAGGTGCTTTGAATTGCTTTTCTCAAACCGTAATTTACTCCTTGCTGTTTCAAACTTTCCCACACTGTTTTTCTGGATACTTTATTGAACGCTTTATCTACGTCTATAAAGGACATATATACACCTACGATCATCGTTCTACTTTTTTCTGTAATTTGTTTTATGGTGAAGATGTGGTTCTGTATACTTCTTCCTTTTCTAAAGCCGTTTTGGAATTCTTCTAGTTAAGGTTCTAGTATCCGTCGTAATCTACTGTCTAGCATTCTTTCATACATTTTTCGGACTATGGTTAAAAGTGTAATGTCTGTGTAATTAGCGCCATTTCTGTTGTCTTCTTTCTTGTACAAGAGTACCATAATTCCCACTTTCAAGCTTTTTGAAATATTCCTTTTTTCATTGCCTTGATTGTTTTTCACTTTTCTCCTACTTTTGGCTTCACTCTATTTATCTTCCTGTACCTCTTCTTGCCATGTTGTATTTGTTCCTGTTGTATTTTCTACGTTTAACAATTTCTTAAAGTATTGTATAGATCTCTTCATTATGTCTTGTCGCTTTTCAGCACTTCTCTGTTGTTATTTTTGATGCATTTTGCTGTATTGTTTTTTCTTTTTCTCAAGTTCTTCAGTACTTAATAGAATAGTTATTGATTTGTTTTATTATCTTTTTCCATTTTATTTCCGAACTCAATCCACGTTTTTCTTTTTGCGTGCATGACCATATTTTTGGCGTTTTTTTCTTTCGTTTTGATATGCTGTGTAATTTTTTGGTGTCTTTTTTGAAGATATTTCTTCTATTACAGTTTCTTTATTTTGAGATGCGTTTTAATCTCTTCGTTGCACCATTTTGTTTGATTCTTTTTGTGAGTTCTAAAAGCCACTCCACATGTTTGTCTTGCAACATGTAAAACAGCTTCGTTAAAATTTTGCCATAGCTGGTTTACATTTTTTGTTTTCTACTCATTTTTGTCTGCATTATTATCTTACCCCTTCTAACTTTTCCGTCTGTCACTTCTTTCTTGAAACATGTATTAGTTAATACATAATCTATAACTGATTTTTCTTTTCTACTTTCTACCACTCTTGTAAACGTATTAATATATTTATGTTTAAAGAACGAGTTCATTATCAGCAAATCGTTTTGAGTACATAATTCGATTAATCTATTGCCATTAATATTTCTATGCTCATCGCCGTATTTTCCATTACTACTCTCGGTGCTGTTTTTTTTTACCAATTCTGCAATTCAAGTCTCCTAATAATAAGATCCTATCGCTGAGTTTATCTACCACTCCTGTTAAATCCTCCCAAAACGCATTTTTCCACTATTTCATCTCCGTTCGGTCCATATGCTACATTTTCTAATATGCATTCTACCTCTTCTTTTGCTCTTGATTCCCAACTTACCCCGCTAATATATTAACCTTTTTGCATTGTTATTTTTCCATAACTCTTTTTCTTAGATTCGCTTATTGCTAAAATGTCCAGATTTGACACTTCGAATTCGTGTATTAACTTTTTTTTTCTACAGACTTCTTACGTTCCATGTTCCCACCCTTAATAGCTTACTTTTGTTTTTTGTTTTATTTTTTATGTTTAGTTTATTTTGTTAATCTTTGTTGTCAAATTTAATTCTCCTATTTTCGTTTTTATGTATGTTTGATGTATTCGTGATTCGGTTGCGTTTTTCATCTTTACTTATTTTTCCGTTTCTCATATAATTCTCTAGTTGTACCTTGCTTTGATCTTTTTTTTTATGTTAGTTATGTGTCTTCTTCAGTTGTTTTTGGTAGTTCCTGTACTAACTCTTCTCTCTTCCTACTAGTTCCTTCTCTGCTTCCGGTAGACGAATTCTTAGTTTTCTCTTTATCTTGTTTTATTATTTTTCCGTTTTCTCTTATCGTGTCCATTTTGTTAGTTATTGTTGTCATTGTATTTTTATTTGTCATATTTCTTGCAAGTTTTTGTAAGTTTACTTTTTTTTTCATTCCATATGTATTTCACGCCATTTATTTCTAGCTTTTTGTAGCTCAGTTTAATACTGCTTTCTTTATTTATTTTTCCTTGGCAGTTTTTCTTATTGTTGCTTGAGTTTTTTGCTTTTCGTAGTTGAGATCGCTGTCAATATAGATATGTTTGCCTCTTAATTTGTACTTATTTTTAATCACTTCTATCTTTTGTTTAAAGTTTTTTGGGTGTGAAATTACTATTTTTGGTTCTTGTTTTCCTATCTTGTAAGCCGTTTCTACTTCAATTCCAACTTTTTTACCCATTCCTTTAAGTTTTCGTCTTGTGCAGTAGTTTTTTTATTATATTGTTTTTCTTACTATTTTTATTTTGCGCTTCTAATAATTTTTTTCATTATTTTAATTTTTTGTTGTAGTTCATTTTTTTCAATTTGCCACTCTTTATGCCTCTTTTTTAATTCTTCTCTGAGAGCTTTTATCTCTCCTTGTCTTTTTATTTGTTGATTTGTGTCTCTTATGTCTATTCTAGTACTTCTACCTTCCTCCTTCATTTCATTTATTTGTAAGGCCATTTTTTCCATTAACCGTTTTAGCTTTTTCATATTGTATTTAGCTTCACTTACTGTTAACTTTTTGTTTTCTGTATTTGTGTTTGGTGGGGTTCTTTGCATTACTTTGGTTACCTTTCTTTAATTTTTTAGGGCTTCTATTTTCTCGTTATGTTTTTCGCTTTCTTCTCTTTTCTTTTTCAATAAGTCTACTTCTATGGATCCTAAACTTTTTTGTAGTATCGTTGTCTTTACTGTTACTTATTTGCTTCTTCTCTTAATTTCTCAATAGTATTATTGTTGTGGTTTTTATTTAGTTTTTCATTAGTTAATTATAGTATAATACTGGTTCGATTTAATGTACAGTTCTATTTTTATTACGTGATATCTGGGTTGCCTAACTTACCGTGCAATGTTTTAAGTCAATTTTATTATTTACGTTATTATCAGCGTGTTTGTAAAATTCCTGACTGTATATTATAGAGCTTGTTTTATATTTGCCTTACTTTTTTAACAAAAAACAACTTTTAAACCATAGGTTTTAATTGCACCTATTATTACTATTGCTGTCTACTAAATCACTTTCAAATTTTTAGATTATTTAGTTTTTACTTTCGCTGTTACTTAAAATAACCAATAAACTATTACTCTAAAACGGTGCAAGATAGAAAAAGCTGCACATAACCATTTTTATAGAGGACAAAATTTACTATAAAAAAGTATGGGAAAAGGTACAATTACTTTTAATAGTTTAGAAGATACATGTGTTACCACATTGCATTAAAATTCTGTAATTCTTAAACTATTAGATATAATTATACACTCCCGCAAACTTTTTTGTAGTAAATTTTGTGCTCAATAAATTGTTTATTTTCATCTATATTGTACCGTTTTTGCAGCGTACAAAGTGGAAGCTTGCGCGGATCTATTTCTACAATTACTATAATTATTTTTTAGCACTGATGGGTGAAATTAAGATTTTAAATTTTTAAACGGGTCCATATTATTGGTGAGTAGATTAAATTAAATTGTAACGTTGGTCGAAAAGCCAATAATTAACAGTAAATCAATAACATTTAATAAACTTTCACAACATGTTTTGGCCGATAACAATAACAATCACGATTAAATTATTGAGGCCATCATCAGGTGAACATCAATTAGGTTTGTAACATTTTCATAAAAATTTATAGTTATTATTTAATTTAAATTGTTAACATTATAAAATATTTATATTGAAATTGAAACATTAATCTAAATTTAAATTAAAAATTTTAAAAATTTTATTAAGAGTTAAAAACATGTGTCCAAAGTGGCCATGTTGGTTTTTCAACAAAGAATATTTTGTTTAATAATAATAAACACTACATCGGATAATGACAAAAAAAGAAGTGAAATTGGGAACCACCGCAAGTTCCAGCTTTGTTTCATCTGAGCGTTTTATCGCTTCGTTACATGAACCTTTGAATCAAGCATCCTATGAGTATTTTTAACACTAAACAAATGTTCGGTGTAGACAAACATCACCAACTAATGTAATGCATCGACTAAAACAGAAAATACCTGAAAGTTTGTTTGTATATATGAAACTAAAAATAAAACAGATCTGTGAAACAGAACATATAAGCAAGAACATAAAATTAAAATTTTTTAATTAACTGCCAATCAGGTTTTGCTGGTAAACATTAGATCCCAAACTGAGCCACCTGAAAGTTGCTTTGAAGTACAGCTTACTATTTTGGTTAATTGTAAGATAATTGCAAACAAACCTAATATTAATTTGTATTTTTATTAAAAATGGGCAAATGGATATTTGGTGGGGATAAACTACAACCTGTATCATCTCGTATTCTTGTCCTTTACACACTCCTATTTCAGAACCTGTGGTAACCTCTCCCGAGCCATTTAAAAGAAAAGTTTCAAAAGCAAAAAAATATAAACTATTAATTATTGAAAGAAGTAATATTATTTAATTAAGTTTAAGATATTATAGCAGCATTAGTTTTATAAATAAAACATTACAATAGATTATGTTGTTTCTATACACTCTGCTTATTAAGAACTGTAGCAATTAATGTTGTGCTAATTTTGAGTCGGCAACCATATTGCAAGCAAAGAAATCCTCTCAGCAAAACTCCAAAGAATTTCTCTATGGAATTACTTTTCATAATATGTGTTTTGTTATATGCTACTTTACTGGCATTTGTTGGATGCAAACAGATGAGGTTTACATATACATCCACTATCACCTAATAGGTAACCATTGCCATATCTTCCAATGCGAAATCCAAGCGGAAGAGGAGAATGATTAAAAATAATACTATCGCATACTGATCCTGGTCGCAAATTGCTTGAACATTAATGCTAATATATCCTTTTTTTGTTGTGATACGATTCAGCATTAATACCAACGGGTAATTGTATGTGCATATGTGTGCAATCGACAGCTACCACGACACGTGGAAAACGAGAAATGCACAAATAAACTATTGGTTTGTTTCCATTAGTTGTTCGGTAGTTCTAAGCATCTTTATATATTGATGGGAATTTCATTTGTGACACGCTGGATAGAGCAATTATTTGTACTCTTGCATCAAAAGATTTGTTTCAATAGCTTGTTAGTTGGATTCTATCTCTAATTACATGTACTAAGTTTATAATGGTAGCCTTGTTTAAACGAAACCTCTTCTTGAAACCAATGTCGTTTAACAATTTAAAAGGATTTTCTCTCTCGTATAAACGTTATGCTGCAAAGCTGTCTTCAAAGCTACTTGAGGAAGAAGACGACAAGTTGAACAACATAATTATTTTTGTTTAATAATAATAATTTTTTTAATAAACCTGCATTAAACGAAATTAGAATTTAACGTAGTTATAATTTGTAAGTTAGTTGTGACTATAAATCACCAACTTTTTATTATTGAAAAACTTTAATTGTAGGTTAACTAGCCAAATATTGCCAATTAGTTGTAATCTTTTGCTAACAAGAGTTTAGTCGAAGATTATTGTTTTGTGCAACGCAAAATATAGTTAACTGACTGTTAATCTCTGACTAACGTTATTGGCAGTTGTGTGTAAGTTGCCAAAACAGTAATCACTTTTAGATGGTTTTTAGTATAATAACAAAGAACCTGCTTTAAAATAGTTGCTTTTTAAGTTTTTCAAATAGTTTTTAGGCAAATACGCTAATTTACAAGTTATTTTTAATTAAATTATAATCGATTTTTAATTTTGTAATAGTTCCAATTAACTAACTTTTGTTATTTTTATTTCTACTAAATAATGTTCCAATATATACAATAAGTTTAGTTGTAACATAGTTTTAGTCGTACTATTTATTATTTAAAATAAAATCCCTAAAAAATCAATGTTAGTTATTATTGTTTTATTAAATATAATTACACCAACAAACACCAATAAAATATGAAGTTGAAGTTTCCATGTAAATTCTCTTGTTATAATGCTATTTTGGTAATTATTCAATCAATGGATAAAAATTATCTTTATTGCAATACACAAGCATTATTAAATAAAATAAACATAAACATAACAAAGAAACTAATTTCAAAGTTTCTGACTTCCCGCTTGCTTAGATTTGTAAATCCCAGACATTCTTATACACTATTACATTTGCTTTACAAATGCTCAAGCAAAATTAGACTTTAAAATTGGTAGCGGTTTGCTAGTATTGAGAAGTAATTTTAAATTTAAATTAAAAAAAGAAGAAATAAGGTCAAACTAGAATCTAAATGACGTTTAAACATTTTTGTTGTAACAAAACTGAATTTAGTTAGTAAAATTGAAACGTACACTTCCAGTAAATTTATTTTTATTTGTAAAAATCAATGTTATACCGTTAAAATAGTTTGAGTTAATTTTGTGTTTTGAAAAAGACTTGAAATTGCAAATCTGTCAGATAGATATTCAACGGTGTGCTCATGCAAAAAAGTGACTGCATCACAATTCAACATTCTGTTTATACAAAACTGAGTCTTTATTCAAGCGAATGGTCTTGAGTTCTCGTTTTCGATATCGATACTAATGTTAGTTTAGATAAGAATATTGCGAACAAGTTGAAAGAATAATGATTTTCCAGCTCATTCATTTGTTAAATTTTTTTTCTGATAGCTTGAGCAACCTATAAATTAAACGACGTATTACATAATAATTATTTTGGAATAAAATAAAAAAATATTGTACTTACTCGTTGCGGGCACTGTCGACGTATTTCTTACCTAAAATAAAATTAAAATAAATAGACAGAAAAGAATTTACAATTTAATAATAATTATTTAGATTATAAAAATGTTAAAACTAATCAATTGTTTATACAATTATTGTTTTGTTTTTTAATAATATTCGTAGTTGTGTATAATGAAACTGTTTTTTTAATAACCATATTAAAATTTAGAAACGCTACAAAAATTGATTTTAAAATATATAATTTGTAGCAATCTATATATATAAAAATGTTATGTTGGTTTGTGTACGCTTCAAAAACTCAAAAAGTTCTGCACCGATTGAGTTGAAATTTTAACATGATATAAAATCCGCATCAAGGATTGTTTTTATATATTTTTTGCATCAGTCACATATCTGCGACCGCGAGAAAATAATTTTTTTTAACGATCAGCTGTTTACCAGTGACCGCGCCATCTGCCATAAGCTAGGAAAACACTCGCTGACAACCGAAATAATAATGACGCAGTCACATGAGAAACAATTTCGTTCCCAATTACATTGTTTATTTACAAAAAAATTTGCATCTAATTCTGATTATTATACAATCTAAATTAAATATTCACTTAAATGTGTAATAGTGTTGTGATCGAACTGCGCCTTTCACCAAATCGTAAGTAGAGGTTGTATTTTATATCAAAGATTGACAGTAAAAATATTATTAACCGACAGGCAAAATAAAAGGACTTACTATAATTCAAGTGGATTTCTAACAGAAGTGAGTGGTTATATCTTTTTTATTACATCTAACACGTGGACGTAATTATATGATTTATTTTGGATTAACCTCACTTTTAATGTATATAAATATAATTACATTAAAACTAGCAATTATTAATTAATACGAATGTCAACCATTCAATCACAATGTGCCACTGCGAAGCGTGGCAGGGTACAGCTAGTTAATTTAATAATAATAATAATTGTCATTATTATAACAATATTTTTATTTGTTTTATAAAGCGTAATATTGTCTTAAAGTTTGTTTTGATAAAATCAAGTACAACGAATTAATTTTAAAAACTACTGTCTTTTGTATTATTGTCCGTTTTTTTTATCACCTTAAGTAGTAACATTCATTTTTAGATGTAAAAGTTACGGTCACATTAATATATACATTTTAATTTTTTTATGACAAATTATATGACAAAGTTTTATTTCAATTTAAATTTAATTTTAATTGTTAGTATATAAAGTGTTAGACAGACATCTCTGAATCTTTTGGCAAACGGTATTATGACAATAAATTAAAAACATTAGTAAAGCAAAAAACAATTATCTTGCTAAATCATTAGAAGAAAAAAAAGTAAATGTAGCTTTACAAGAAACTCATATAGCAGATGACTTTCAATTGTTGTATGTACTTAAGAATAATTTACAATTCGCAAAAATTTTGGAATCTTGTCAAGATGAAATTTTTAATAATAAAAATTTTAGGTATCAACGCAGTGAATTTATATAAATTAGCAAACATGAATTGGAGTAATCGCGTCGTTCATACATTTGTACATCCAGCAATATACATAGGTGATTTCAATAGTCATTATCCTTTATGGGGCAACAGAGCAACATTAAACAACTTTATAGATACATATTATCTGCATTTAGTTTATAATGCAAATAATAAACATTTCATTCGGCCCGTAGAATAAAGGTTACAATCCGGATTTATTTATTGTTACGCCTGACACATATGCACTTTTGAAAACCTCAAGAATTGTATTAGGAAACTTTCCGTACTCTTAACTTTTCAACCACGATAGCATCATACCAAAGCAAAATGGCATGAGTTTTTGCAAGAATTAGAAGACTGTGTTAGGTGGATTAAATATTTTTGGCATAATTATAGTTGTTTTTTTTGTTTTAGTTTTGAAAATGAACTCTTAAAAGTCACCGAAAGCAATATGTGTGATGCTGGAATGCTCAATTTAACACGCTTTAAAGAGAATTTCAAAAATCTAGAAAAATTAAAGCTGCTAATCTCATATTAAAGAGATTAAATAAAAGCAGAAAACTTTGATGGCAAAGTACTTTACAAAACTTAAATTTCAAACATTCAAGCAGAACCGCATGGTCCCTTTTAAGCACTCTACATTCTACAAGTCAATACTTTCCATATTGAAATCAATTCTGGATCAATTACGGATTGTAAAAATGTCAAAACTAAATTTCAGCAACTAGCATAGAATAATAAATTGTCAATAAAAAATTACGTATAATTAAAAAATCTCAACAAGATTCTGAAATTATGAAATTTTTTTTTATTGAAGAATCGCAATTTTACAAATCTGAACTAAAAAAAAGTAGACTTTATTAAATATTCTGATTAAAAAAACTAGATTTTGGCTATTAATATTTTATAGTGACAAGATTTTTAATCATCGATTACAGAGAACTTTCAAAAATACTAAAATTTTAGATATTTTAAAACTTGGCAAAACTTCAGTCACAAAATTATCGCCTTATTGCTCCACTTAGTGCCTGTTATAAATTTTTAGAAAGGTTGTACTACATTAGGTTGAGTCTTTTGGTGAACGACGCCTTACTTCCAAAACAGGCCGAGTTTCAACCCAATAGAAACTTTTATGATCTCCATTATTATTCAAGATTTTTACAAGTGACATTCCGGAAACTACACGTAAAAAATGTTTTTATGCGGACGACATTGCAATAATCTTCCAACATTAAAATTTAGAAACTGGAACAAAAACCATTAAAAATGATTTGCTGATTTTCAGCATCTGTTTTAAAAATCGGATTTACGTTCAAACCTAAGAAAAACGGAAGTTTTAACTTTTTATCTAAACAAAAAAAAAAGTAAATTAAACGTAATTTTAAACGGACCACATATTTATTACAATTGCATACCAAAATACTTAGGCATTACTCTTAACCGCACTTTGTCGTACAAACCTAATTTAGAGAAGTAAGCTGCAAAAACTAAAACAAGACTAATCTTAATTTAAAAACTTGCCGGAACAACTTGGGGTCCAGATGTCTTACACCTTACACATATTATCTATGGTTTTAGTTTATTTAGCGGCGGAATATTGTGCAATATTACTGCATCAACATTGCTACGTCAACATTTTTTGAAGAAACAAAATAAAATAAGGTCTATATTTATAAATAGTTTATGAAGTCTCTGTTAATTAAGTTTTTATTTTTATTTTACCAACAGTTTCGACTAATATTTAGTCATCCTCAGGGCTACATAAAAACATATTTTATATAAAATATCAGAAGATTTATAAATTACTTTATCTAAATAACATTTTTTTGAAATAACAAGGTTATAATTAAATTATTTTAGACATCAAAAATTATTTTGAAACATGCCTACTTAAAACAAAATAATATTTAAAAAAAAGATTAATAAAAGAAATGTTTCATATAAAGATAAAACAACAAAATTGTAATAAGCATAGTGACATTGATTATTTAAGTAAAATTTATAGTAATTTAATTTAATTTGTAACGCTGAGGATGACTAAATATTAGTCAAAACTGTTGGTAAAATAAAAATAAAAACTTAATTAACCACGACTTAAGAAACTATTTATATATATGCTGGTTAATAATAAAATAATATAAAATGTCTGTTAACAAAGACATTGACATTTCTTCCAAAGTTAATATAAATTTAAGATTAGAGTCTAGGCGCTGATCACTGCTAAAAAACTCCACTCAAAAAATTCAAAATAAAACAACAATGAAACGAGTCTTAAAGAAAAACTAAAATTAAAAATGTGCAACTTGAGGATGATCCAACAACCAATTTTAAAAGTTTCTCATTAATAAGAAACATCCACGTCGTTAAATAATAAAATCAGCAAGAAAAATGTAAATTTTTGTAACATGAATGGGGATATTGAGAAATCCCAAGCTAAAACTGTAGAGCTCCAAAACAAACCATGAACCACATAATCACGCAATGTCCATTAAAAGCTTTTAACAGAATTTTAGATGACATCCATAATCTCAGCCTAACATTATTGGATTGGCTCTCAACTACAGCAGTTGGTTTAAATATCTGATATTTCTAAATTTTAACAACGCTGATTTTTTCTATTGTCATATAATTTATATTTAGCTAAAAACAAGATTATAAGAATAGTAGCAGCAAACTATGCAATGTGTATTTATTTGTGTATAAAAAGTTAGTTTCAATTAAATAAAATTAGTTTTTATTTATACAATTAAAAAAATTGAGGGATTACATTACGGGCTGTACTAAAAGCAAAAGCAAAAAGATTAAATCATACTAAACACAGTAAAACTTTTTGATAGTAAAAGATAAAGAGTCTGAAAAGCACAAATAAGATTTTATAGTACTAAAGATTTAAGTGTAAATGGTGTAGCGGCATTTTCACAATTATATATTAGAAGAACACTTTGGCGCAAACAAAACACCAAGAAAAATGCAAAGGAAGTTACACTGTGTAAACTGCAAGTAATCAAATGGTGCCTCAAGTGTATAGTCTGCGCGTTAGGAAACAGGCCCATAAAATAACACAAAGCACTGATCAAAAAATACAACGTAAAAAGCAGAGACCAGAACCGAAACCGAAACCGGTACCGGAACCTACTGATTTTTTTATAACTCAAGCCGGAACCCAAACCTTTATTTGTTTTATTTTATTTTTATTTGTTTTATTTAAAACATGAACTGGAATCGTAATCTTTTTATTTTTACAGTAATACCGGTACTTTTCGGTTCTAAATTTAAGTTCCAAAATATTTGATCTGTAATTTTTCGCACAAAAAATTGTGTACATTTATTAATCACTGAATAGAATTTGCGCTCCTTTAGCTACTTTTACGGAATAAAAATTATTAATAGAACGGTTCGCCTCCTGGTAGGTGCTAATTTTAAAATTTGATCAAATTAATGATCCCTTCTTTTAGGAGGTTGGATGAAAGCAAGTACTTCAGTAATTTGCGACGTTTTGTGCTCTGGATGAACACTTCATCAGGCTCGCTCACACTGAGTCAAGTAATTTTTTTCTGGAATAATTAAGTTAAAAATTGATACATTTAAATTAAAAACGTGATGTAATTTCGTACATCGAGCACTTTTAAAACGTACGAACGATATATATCGTTATTAGATCAAATTGTTTATTTGAGAAGAAAGCAAAAAAACGAATATTCTGAATAGTGAGTGGGCAAAAAGAAAAAATTTGTATTACACTAATATTTGTTGCAGCAAAACTAACACTTTGCCTTCAGTTATCAATAACAACACATTAGTTTCTGTCAGTTCTATCCGTAGCAAATCAGATTCTGAAAATAATAAAAGATATTCAAACAACAGTAACGAATGCGATTTCCTTTAAAAAGAAAGAAACAGCGTAACAGACGTGATTTTTGTTGTAAAAAACAAAATGTCAATATATCTATAAGCACAAATAAGATTTTATAGTACTAAAGATTTAAGTGTAAATGGTGTAGCGGCATTTTCACAATTATAAATTAGAAGAACACTTTGGCGGAAACAAAACACCAAGAAAAATGCAAAGGAAGTTACACTGTGTGAACTGCAAATAATCGAATGGTGCCTCAAGTGTACAGTCTGTGCGTCAGGAAACGGGCCCATAAAATAAAATGTCAATATATCTATAGATATTATTGTCTTTATCCAAACAAAAGATTTGTAGATTCTGAGTTCATAAAAAATTAAATTAACCTACATCAATTCAATGGTTTTAAGTTATTTTTACACCTACTTTTTATTTGAACATTTACTAGTTAAGCATTACTTCATAACTATTAAAAATTAGTTTTTATGTTGACAACTGTTACAGAACTAATAATACTTTTGAAATCAGAACCTTTATAGAACCCGAAAATTCAGAAACTCTAACCGGAATCTTTATTATATATTTGTTTAGAACCAGAACCGGAACTAAAACTCATATTTTCTAAGCGGTAAAAATACAACTGGAACCGAAACCTTTATTTCAAAATGGTTCTGATACCTGCTAAACAGTAGGTAGGAAAGATGGCACAGTGGCAAACATGTAAGTAAACAAGTTTTTCTAGAGTTGTGTGAGAGTTGCGTTTCAATTGAAATTAAAACTTTGAGTCTGCTTTGTTTTAGAAGGTTTGCTTGCTGTTAAAAATTAGAAAGACAAGGTCAATTTCTTTTTATCTTCGGCTTGATAGTGTGATTACGCGCATGAATTCTTTAATGAAAAAAACATCAAAACGCTTAATAACAGTATATGATTTTGTTTTCAATGGCATGTCGATTTTTCGTTTTGAAAACACAATTTTATGTTATGTTTAGTTGCAAAATACGATACAAGAGGTTATATGAATTACACGAGGTAGTATAAAAACATACTTAAATTAGTAGTGAGAAAATATGAACCATATGAAATGTTTCATTTGATAAAATTTAAGCTGGGGTGTAGGCAGTTTTCCGTTTAAATTCGAGTTTACGGTACACTTTCAACTTTTCTAGTTAGTCTTCTTGTTGCAAACAGCAGTTTGCTATCAAATATTTATTTTCCGTCGTTTACATTACAGCTTGTGTCAAGTTATAGTAACCGTATATTTTCTTTCGTAAATATCCAGATTATTTCAATCTTTTTATGGTTAAATATCTTGTACACAAGATATTGTATAAACACGTAAGAGACCATTTTGTCGCCTATTTCTGTTAAAACTTGATGTGTTTGAAAAGTTATTAAAATTTTTTGTTTCACACGTGACTTTGAGTTTTATACGTTTTTATTTTAGCACCTTTTTCCTGATTTGCCGACTGGATTTTACTATATATAAGAAGGACTGGTTATAATGAGGTATACCATTGGTCCCAGTTTAATTAACTACTGATTAAGAGCTACACGAAGCATTTTTATACCGATTGCCTTTACAACAGCTGCAAAACATCTTCGTATAGCATTTAAGTAATGTATCTAAAGTGCGGTAAAAAACATTTAGTTACTTTGATTAGAGAAAAGAACCAGTTAATTATTACTTGTTAGCGTTATGAAACAATTTTTTTCTTTGCTTGCATAAACTAAAAATTTAATTTCAAAACGGTTAATGAATAAATGATGACGATAAAAGAACTTTTAATTGTCATTGCATTTAATTTTTGAATGTTTGATATCGTATTTGTAGATCATACTAAATAGATTTAATTAACAATTTAGTTTCTTCATTTTCTAATCTGCTAAAACTTAAATGTGTTTCTGCTTGTTATAATTATATATTTATTAGTTTTATAATGTAACATCTTTATAGTTTACGGCGTTCCTGTAATTGATTTGCGCACATATATGCCAAAACGTTCTGTGTATCTCTTCTCACAATTTTTAGTTTGTGTGCATTACTTAAATTAATTTTTAGAATATGCCTGTCACTCTATTGTTGTGTTGCAAGTTTACCGGTTTTTTTCCTTTTCCTCAAACCTAAAGTATTTGCAAGGAAAGGTGGCACAGAGCACTTACTACTCCACTCCAGTAACTGCTATCTGGACTTACGACTATCTCCGATATCGAGCTAGCTAAAGTAGATATGTCTGAAATATACTTTTTCAACTTTTTACAATTAACGTATTATTTATCAATAAATGTAAATTTTGAAGTATACAAAGTATAAAAAAAATGTTTAAATTAGTTATTTTCTTT
Source organism: Aquatica leii (assembly GCA_035610365.1). Lineage (NCBI taxonomy): Eukaryota > Metazoa > Arthropoda > Insecta > Coleoptera > Lampyridae > Aquatica > Aquatica leii. The sequence continues at coordinate 71,815,105 of CM069435.1, forward strand.
TTCAACAATGATAATTCACTACTAAAATTTATTAATAAAATAAAAAAACAAGCTTTACTTAAGATTATAACAAACTATAACTATAAGCAGTTAAAGAGATCGACGCAAGAACGCATTTATGGAAGTTACCGTCCCTTTGGTCGCGAGTAAACTACAGTCGCATACGATCATGCATTTAAGTTTCTTAACGCCATTTTTTTAATTTGTGGTTGTTCAATAAAATTGGTAGGTATTGAAAAATAATAGATTTGCGGTAAAAGTACATTCTTATATAATTTATTAACAGATTTGTTCAAAACATTTTTTTCCTAAATCGCCATTTGTATCTTTTTCAAACATTTTGCATATTTAGTAGATAAGATAAGTGCGTGCATCATCACAAATTTATTTCGACAAACAACATGTTCATGTTACAAAAAAACTTGTTATTAAAAATCATAATAACCGATTTACTCATATGTATGTATTTAATTTTTAAATGTTTTGAAATTATGATACACACTACTTGATTTTATGTTGCAATCTATCAATGCAATCTATTCATAAGTAATCCCTTTTAGAGTAAAAGTTAACTAATGCAATTTTGGTTTCATATCATTTAACACTCATTTTACAATGCGGTTTACTATGAGAATCAAACGTGTGGTTTTCGATACATATTATTACAATAAATATGTTAGCATTTATAATTAATTAAATGCAAAGAAACATTAGTAGTTTGAGTAGTACATAATTTTATGAAACAAATTACTAATATTTAAAGTAACGCTATGAACAATACGCCTACATATCTTAATACTATTTTTTACTTTAACAATAACATAAATTTAGAAACAGATTTAAACGTTTCCATAAAAAAAAACATTAACAGTAGTACATAAAACAAATACACTGTATATAACAAACTATATACAAAAATGAAACACAAAACGGATGTCTTTGATGAACAAAATGTTGTATACATATTACGACGGAGTTCTGGAAAGGTAGGCGTCGCCGCCTAATATCTGAAGTTCAGAATCTTAACAAGGAATGGAGATTACCCGAGGGGTAACTGCTGAGGTACACATTGAAAGAATTAGTAGGTATTAGAAAAAATTACATAAAAATTACCAAGAATTACAAAGGAATTACAAGGAAGTAAGTATTAGTAAGTATTAGTAAGTATCAGTGAGGTAATAGTAGGTATTGGTAAGAAGTTATTAGCGAAAAATAAGTTAATGCGCATGATCAATAAAATTAATATATCCTCAAGTTTTTTAACAAGCTGTTTACGAGAGAACACATTGAGACAAGCATGTGAGTATTTGTCTTAAAATATGCTGATGTTTAAACGTCGTACTAGTTTGATTAATTTTTTGAAAATTCTGACTTAAAAAAATCCAAAAAAGAAGAAAGAACATCATAAAAAGCTTAAAAAAAATTAAGACTGTAAAAAAACAAAACATGAGGTAGTAAGTCATAACGAGGACAGCTCTACAATGAAAATTAAATTTGATTATATCGAGGATGATACGGACGATACAGAAATTATAACCTCGTCTAATAAAAACAACCAGAGAACAACAGAACTAGACGGTGCAACGTACAATAACATTTCAAGCTATAGTAGAACGCTTAACATAAAATTTTATTAATATTTGTGACTATCCATGAATACTTACCAATGAAGTGCAAAAAACAATTTTTAGTTATTGTTATGACCGCTTGCAAAGATGGAAAAATAGAAATAGCCCATTAAGAAGATGAAATGTGGTATAAAACTAATAAAATCACTTACATTATGATAAATTATGATAAAACATTAGAGTTCAGTAACTTTTTTTGTGAATTGTTTCTGTCAATGGTTTGTTTAAAAATATAATTTTTTGTTTATACATAGTTTAAGAATGTTTTTTTGAGATATTATTTATTTGTAGACCGAGATGCAGCCGAGGCCTACAAAATGCGAATGCTCACAAAATACTTTCAGAACGCACATTTTTTGTACTAACCTTTATATAAATTTGTTAAAAACCGTTATTTAAGTATTTGTTATTAATTAAATTTACTTATGTTGTTAAAATAGAATTGTAAAATATAAGCAAATTTATTATACTTGTTAGTGTTATTCTAAACAATAGCACAGATAATGGTGTGGTGATAAGTATTAGTGCCTTTATGATATAAAATTCTACTACACTTTACCGACCTAGGCCGGAAAAGTAAAGTTTCCGGTCGATCGGACAGAAACACACAAATATGTTTTTTTAATTAGTGCATTGGACAAGTTATTGTACCGTAATATTAAAATGTTTCACATTTAATTAATGGCGGCTGTTGGTAACGCTGCAAGTAGGTCATTTTAATATTAAAAATTTGAATTAAATTTTTGAACGTATTGCGCTTGTATTAATAATAAGAAAACAATTTTTAGTATTTCTTCAAAAAGTTATTGACTAAATGACCTAAAGAAGAAGAAGAAGGTGGCACAGCTTTTTACATTAAAATGGAAAGTCGTACTTTTATGCAAAATGTCCAAAAGTTATCATTAAATTTTTTAGTTTATGAAAGAATTAGATGTTTTATCTCTGCTAGTTCTTCATAAATTTAAAAAACGTTTTGTAACTCAGTATTTGGTTTTTGATATTTGACTAATGTAGAATCTAATTTTTAATAGGTACCGATCAAATTTACTTTTTAATATGCTTTTGTTACACGATATCTTATGTACATACATACTACCTATGTTACAAAAACTAGTTGGGTGTGCTACGGGTTAGATATGAAAATATGTTGATTACATCGTCACTATAAATAAATGACATTATTAGTCAATTTATAGCGGTTTTAGGAGTGTGAGTATATGAGTAATAGGTAGGAGTTACAAAGCATTAGTAGGCATTACAGAGAAATTAGTGGGTATTACAGAAGTATTAGTAAGAATTACAGATGTATTAGTAGGAATTAGGAGGTATTTTTAGGTAGTAGTATGTATTATATAAGTATTAGTAAGAATTATGAGGTATTTTTGACTATTAGTAGAAATTAGTGAACAAAGTTTAGTCAGGGGTTTACCATTCGGGCTTACCTTTGTAAACGACTTACCGGAAGATAGACAGCCGGCCGATCAAATGTGGGCTTTCGTTATACAATTGCATGAAATTAAAAAAAAAATGGAAAAAAACACCAGATTCTAAAATCGTCGTAGGAAAGCAAAAAATGGCTAAATGATACGAATTAGTTGAAGTTCCTGGTTCCCTAGGCGCGTCACTAGAAGCGTAGATTAAATTATAAATAAAATACAACAGTGTTCAGCACCCCTCTTTCATTTAATCTACGATAATTTGGACTGGATTACATAAATATGTACAGAGGAATTAAAGATGTATAAAGTTTAATAAAGACGAGTTACATGCCGTATTTAAGGCAACTGAATTGGTGACTTTATCTGCTGTTCCATTTAGTAGAAGAACCTAACAATATCATTTAAAGCGTTTGACAAGAGGTAGCTCTCATCAGCTTGTTTTTGTTACCCTTTATGTAATGATAATTATTTGTAACACATACAGTCGATCGTTCGGTAGTTCTAATACAATTTGTAATCTAAGGCAAAGTTAATGATTTGTACAGAAGTTAAATGTAATTATGCAAACGAGGATGTTTTAGTTAAGTAAGAAAAAAAGGTGAGTTATTGCTATAAAAAGAAAAAAGAATGATTTGGTAACGCCGTTTAATAAATTAATAAATCTAAAATAAAGAACTAATAACAATAAAGTTATACACCTAGTCTTTAGCACGCCACATATAACTAATGGACACAAATTCAAGAAGTACTGGTGTTGTAGAAAAAAATGGAAAGACACTGACCCTAGTTAACTGCATTGAAAGGGTGAGTTGGTATTATCGGGAATTATACGTATATAATAACTATGGTCGACAGTCCTGAGCCGTAACGCATTCCATCACGAATTGGGTAGGTATTGGACGCAGCTGTAAAGGGTCAAGCTAGTTTGTTCATGTTAAGACAATATGATACTAACCTAAGTGTTATAGCTGGAAATTGTAGAACTAAATGAGTTTAATAGTTGATATCGTACACTTTACAGTACTTCTAAAATTTTATTTTAAATATACGACTTACAACTAATTGTAAAATTTTTCTTACCTTAGTGTGGAATAACAAAAAGTGAAGATCAAAATTTTACCAAAGAACCTACTATCAATGGCTAACTTATAATTATCTATTTGCTAAGCAAAAACCGTTTTTAAACGAATTAGCAAAATGAACCGTTAACGCCTTCAACAAATAATATAGAACTGGTTAAATTACCAACTTTTTCTTAAGATAACGCATTTTAGAAGACGTTGGCAGTGGCCGAAATAATAAAATTTTAAGAAAAGGAAGAAATTTACGGTATTACACTTACGTACAAACTATTGCCTAACTATTGCTCAAATTAACAATATTTAATTGCCTAGATTTTTATAATTGTTACATAGGCAATCTGAAACAAACATTTTTTTTAACAATCTGCACGACTGCAAAAACAAAAACCAGACTTAGCAATTGCGGTACATCTTATGAACACACAACACAATTTCGATTTTGCTGTGTGAATTTTAAAACAGACACAAATAACAAGTAGTCACCGTTTAATATATAAAGTTTTAATATAAAATTCTATTAAGATTTACTGGGTTAGCATTTGTTGATAATTGTCTAACTTTTTCTGATAGCCCAGTTGGGTCATAGAATTGTGTAAATGTCATTATATTTGTAATAGTTAAATATAAAATATTAACAAATGCAATAGGATAGAATATACATAGGTAAAAACTTACAAATTTATTTTTGTCAAAACGATATAATTTATTTTTTGTTTTTTCTTATTTTATTGTTCAAATAATAAAAAATATATATATTTAAAAAAGAAACAAATGCTATACTGTAATTTTTAAATTTAATGTTGAATTTAGAATTTATTTTTTCTTTCTCCTTTTCTGCTTTTTTGTCTTAAATTTTTCTTAGAAATAATATACGTTATTGTATCTTATCTTTTGGGAGAAAAAGAACTAACACAACGTCATTGTTTAATAAAGTAACGTTTTGTAATGCTATTGTAAGCTCTTTATTACGGTAACCATTTTATTAAAAAAGAAATTAATTTTTTGACATGGCAAGGTGCAAGAAATTAACAAATTGTTTATTAATTTAAATTCTAACTATTTTTAACCTATTTTTATTAACTTACACAAAACACTTCAATGTGTAATTAAAACTGTTTCATGTGATTGTAAAATGTAATTTTACTGTAGCCAATGATTTGCAAATAATAAGAGAAACAGTGATCAAAATCTTTTTGCTTTAAAATTTTTAAAAATCGTAGTTTCAAGTAAGTTTAATGCATTTCAAACTAATACAAATTAAATAATATTTTTACTTTGTTTTACGTTAATTTACTGTTGTAGTAAACGGTTAAGAAATATTTTAAACACATAGTAATAGATCAACCATATACAATCGTATACACTGTTACAACTAGCTGTGAGCTTCACGTGTATTGATTATCTACAACAAGCAACCACAATTACAGAAATTTACTATGCAAATTTAATTGTTAAACTTCACAAAGCAGTTAAACGGAAACGCGGATTTATGCCAGGTAACTCACTGATGTATGTCGCTTAAATATTACACTATTTTTAATTTGCTTAATTTTACTAATCCTGTTAATTTTATGTAATGCTAATAAAAAAAATCAGGATACTAAAGTATATAAACCTAAATTTTGATATTACTATAAAAAAATGCCTTTATTAAACACAGCGCTACTTAAAATGATTTTGTGTGATAATAATCCAGCTAAATTCTTGTTGGATTCTGTTGATGAGGTGCCAGAAGCATAATAATTGACACACGTCAGGTTGATGCGCAGATCTACTCTCTAGGGAAATCAAGAACAGTCTCCTACGTTGTAGCTTCCGGTTAACGAACTAACGAGATCCTTTACTCCGTATATTCTAAAATATTACTTCGCACTACCAACCTATTTTGAATACAATATGTCACATAGTTGAAACGCTTCAATACGGTGTGAAACGCATTGTTTAAGAATACGTTCCTTGGGATCATACATTTTCTAAACAACTGAAAATTGTTTACACGCTATTTTACACCAAATAAAATGAAAGTAAATTAAACTTTATTAAAAATATTTTTTAATAAAATCCGATTTTAATTAAAAAAGAAGGTTTATAAAAAGCAATTCAACAAAAATTGTAGCTTAAAAGTAGCATAAAAAATCAATAAAAAACTTAATAAGTCGACAGTAAAGTGAGTTGCTGTAGCTATATATAAACATAATCAAGAGTAAATGTTATAAGGCAAATTGTTTTGATGAAGTTTATGTAAAACGTGGTGCAGAACTTGCTGTTTTAAATACAGGCGAATCTTGTTTTTTTTCGTCTACCTAAATCGAAAACATAAATTTTAATAAGAAAGTATTGCATTACATACATTAAATATACCAATTTTCTTGTTATTTGTGTATTTTACGTTTATTTTAAGGTTTATGTAGTTTGCGTTTTTATAAAGTCGTCGTTTACTTACTTACTAAGGTGAAGCTTTTACAGAATAACTTTGAAACTTTGTTGTCAACTAAAGTGAAATAAAAAACGGTTATTCTAATACAACTTGTAACAAGTTAAAGTTTATTAGTTGAAAATTTCCAACAATTTTAATATAAGGAGTAGAAACTAGGAAATATAATACACGACAACTTAATTTGAGTGTTGCATCATAAATTGTATACAACAAACATAAAATTGTCAAAAAAGTAATAACTGCAGTTTTCACAATAATTATAAATTGGAGGTTAAAAAAAGTAGGCAATTAAATTGTGAAGTACCAAAACTGACACAGTACAAGTATTCAAATGCCATTTTCTTTTCTGTTTCAGTACTTTTTCAATTGTATCATCCTAAGTTTGTTTTGGTGTTCTTTTTTTCTATTTGCCTATTGCTTTTAATTCCTAAATCATTTATGTTTGCGCTCTTGTTTTTTTCTTTTAAACTCTTTTATATTATTGCTTTCTTAGCACTCTGTCAAATGCTATCTCCAAATCCAAAAGTGCTAGGTAAATTTTTTTTGACCTTGCTAGAGTTCTATTTATAATCTCTTTAATTTTAAATACGTGGTTCTATATACTTTTACCCTTCATAAACGCACTTTGTACTTGTAATAACATTGATTCCACTTCTTTTCTGAGTCTCACTTCTATAATTTTTTAAGGATTTTCATTGGGGTACTTAGTAGGGTTATATGTTTGTAATTTTAACATTCCACTACACCTTTATTTTTGTATATTGGCCACATTATTTCAATTTCCCATTATCTAGGTATTTTCTCTTCTTGTCAGACGTTATTAATTATTTTAATAGTATTTGCAGTTCATTTTTCTCTATGCTCTTGATCATTTCTATTGTGACTCTGTCATTGCCAGGTGTTTTTCTATTTTTCATTTCTTTTATCGCTGTCACTAGTTTTTCTTTAATAATTTCATTCCTGTATTTTCTTTATTCTGTTGTACTTTTTGTTTCATTTACGGTTTCTTCAAATTTATCACTAACATACTATGTTTCTAATGTAAGCAGTTCTAAAAAGTATTATTTCCATCGTTACGTAATTACGGCATCGTTTCGTAATGTTTCTCCTTCAGTATTTTATATAGCGATAACATCCGTATTTTTGTTTTTTAAAGTTCTTTCGAACTTTTCTGATTTTCTTTGCTACCTTTTTGTAGTTGTTCTCCGAACATGTTTCATGCCTGCTGTTTTGATTTTTTAACTACTTTTTTAACTTTAATTCTTTGTTTTTTGAACTTATAATTATTTTCTGTTTTGCTGTTTATGTAGATTTTTCATTTTACTTTCTTAATTCCAACTGGTTCTTTTATTTCTTTTTGCTACCACGTTGTTTGTTTTTTATCTTTGCTTTTTTAAATAGTCCACATACTTTTTTGGCGGTTTCTACTATTATATTTTTAAATTTTTTCCATAATTTTTCGATATGTTTATGGTCTATTTTATTCTTTATTCTTTAAATTTTTTTGCAAATTATTCATTCTCCACCTTATTCTAATTCTAATTGTTTTTTTGCTTTTTTTTTAGTTTTTTTGACATCTTATGGGTTTTCTTCCCTATCTGCTTGTTTTATTTTTGCTATTAGAAAGAAGTGATTACTGCATATTTTGAATTCTCTTTTAACTACTACGTCTTTTATTACTGCTCAATTTTTTTTAAAGCGATGTAATCAACAATAGAGTACTCTCTCCTGCTTGTGACCGCTTTTCTGTACTAGTGATTGTTACTGTGTTTGCATAAAGTGTTTAGAATTATTGAGTCGTATATAACGCAGAAATCTAGCAGTCTACTGCCGTTGTTATTTTGTGTTTTTTCCCGATCTTTCTAATCACTTTGTGTGTTATTGTTTTTTCTTATTCTAGCATTTAAATCTCCAGCTGTTTTTTTATGAAATTGTGGAGGATGCAGTCAATTCTTGATTGTATTTGTTTCTTCACATCTACTCTAATCCATATTATATGATGTCCTTTATCTAGTTCTGCTATTCCGCTCCTTTTTTTTAGTCTCTGATACTATTAACATTTCATTCCCAGTTTTTTCAATTTCATCAGTTAGCTCTATTCCTTTTTCATTTGGCCTCTAATGCTTCATGTGCCTATTTTCTTTTTATATAATTTTTTATATCATTATTCATGGCTTCTGTTGTTGCTTTTATTTCTGTCCTTATTCTTCATGGTTAGTTTTTTTCAATCAGGATTTGTTATTTTACGTAATTAAGTTACTAGGAGGTCTTTGTTTGGTAATTTTTTGCTAACTGATATTTTAAATTGTTTGTGCTGTTTTCTTACTTTTTCCATATCGGCCAGAAGTTGTTTTACACGTTCTTCAACATTTCTACCATCTTTTTGTCCTTTTCGATTTGCATTTTTTATCAATGGTATTAATTGATTGCGGTCTTCTTGCACTGCTTTGGAGTAATCTTCGCTTATCCATATATTTGTATGTTTTAAATTCTTGGTTTTTTAATCATTTACCTACATATTTTTACAAAATTTTTCGAGTTTAATTAAAATTGTTCTTGTTGCTGTTTTTTTTTTATATTCTTAATCTTTGATAGTCTTCTAAATCTTTTTTTTTATCAAGTTGAATCCCTATAATATTCAAAACGGTTGCTATTTTTTCTAGTGTTACATTATCTTCTTTTTTTATTCTATCTATCTTCACTATCTATCTATCACTTATTACCACTAAATTTTTCATTCTTATCTTTTTTACCAGAAATTCAATGTTTTTGCTTTGATCTTTGATTTTTGGTTTTAGCTGTGCATTTTTCTGTTTCATTCCAGTTATAGGAGTAGCTATTTGTTGAAGTTTTATATAAATTTCATTTAACGTGTTCATAATTTGGTTACATAAATTTTTTAATTTTTCCATTATATTTAATTAAGCATAAGTGTGCCACGTTGTGCGTTCGTAAGTATGACGAGTTGCCTTTCTTGAAAATTTATGCGTGGTTCAATTTAGCACTTAAATATATTCTTATTAATTAGTTGTATGCAACTTTCACCTTTATTTACAATGTCTGCTAACTTTGAATTCAATTATTTTATATACAATTTTACTTACCAAACTGGTAAAATATGCTAAACTTTTATTCAATTTAAACGTCAAACTGTATGGCATATAATATTAATAAAAATAGCAATAGTCGGCAAAAATAGTATACACAAGAGATATCGCAATATGTGATGCAAAAAAACGTTGCAATTCCCTTAAATAAAACACACTAGTGACTGATTTAGAAAATGATAATAAAACCAAATACATAATAAGGACGTACAAATTACATATTAAGCAGAATGAAAAAACTAAATAAAAATGTAAATAGTATAATTTTGTAAAAGAATATAACAAAATTGGCATCTAACTTACATTAATACTAATGATATCAACGCTTCATTAGTAACTTTTATGGGTTTGAAAAGTAGTAAAAAATTGTAAATCAATACAGTTGGTGAAAAAATATTTTATTATTTCTGAAATTTACCAAACTAGTAGTAGTAGCTATAAAATACACAAAACGCAGAAGAAAAAATCGAAGGTGTACGGCATCATAAAGACTTTCACTATATATTTCTTTCTACAGATAGTGGCGGTAAATGCTTAGTATGTAGAACAATGTTACTTAACGCCTTAGATTTTAAATGAAAGCTAAGCAATAAATTACAAATATTACGCAATTAACACACTTTGAAGAAATGATGATACCAATTCATCGGCTAAAAATACCGATACTGCAATAAGAAATAAATATTTGAAAAATTGTTTCCAGATTTGCCATAAGTTTTAAACAATTACGGTTGTATTTCCTATAACAAGTTTTGATTTACACTTTTTACACTTGACACTTCCATTAGCACAATTTATTAACATATGTAGCTCTAATACAAAATAATTTATACTTTGGTTACCCAACAGACGAAAATAAATTCCTCTCGAAACGCTTTTGTAATTGGTTAATTCAAAGTACGCGGCAGAATTACATTGAAAGTCTGATGCACTGCTCAAAATTATTGTGTAGTCATAATCTTTGTATTTCAACGTTTTGTTAACTTTTAAGAGTATTTTGTATGTGTTTACAATTTATTATTTTAAAATAAATTTTTTAAAAGCCATCTGCCATTGTTGTATCAAGGTAAAAAATTGTTAATTTTGTTTCTTCTATTAAAGAAGGGCATCAAAACAACTATTTAGGTTTTTATTCTGGCCAGGTTTTGCGAATAAAGTGTACACTTCTTCAAACCGCTACAGTTTATTAAAAGTAAGTATTCCAGAACAATCAAAACACAATAACAAAGGTTACTGCAATTTACAGATATAGAACAACGCATTACACATATATACATATATACATTTATGATTACTTAATACTTTATACATTACTTAATACAACTTTAACACTAATATCATTTAATGGTTTAAAATGTACACTTTGTATACAATGCGTTGCCAGAATTAAATTTAAGTAGTTTTTATGCCATTTTTTAATAGAAAAACTAAAATAATAAATAAATAAAGAAACCTTACCAGTAAAAAATAGTTTTTTTAAATTACTTACCAACTGACAAAACAACATTTATATACGTAATCTAAAGCTTCATTATAGATTTTTCGTCAATAAAAAAATGCCAATTAAAACTTTTATCAATATCTGATATAGATATTCAGATATTATAAAACTTGCAAACAAAGTCTAACAAATTGTTATTCAAAAAACAGATTATAGTAAGTATACAGTTACAGCACCGGGTAACGTAACCATTCATTTTATTTGCAATTTTTATATACCTACATGAAACGATTTATAATAATTTTACATTGATGTTTCAGTATCTACTGTATACAATGTGCTGAGATCATGTTACGCATGGAATTAAAATTGCCCTAAGACATATTGTATATGCATTCGTTCCTTTTACGTAACGCACCTCCAACAGTACAGAAACTTATGGCTTGCATTAGCAAATATTAGAATTTGCAAAATTTTAAAGCAAATACGTTACAAATATTATTGACAGAAATTGGGATTGACTTAGTTAAACAAATAAAATGTATTGTGTTCGTAATATAAGTTACTTTATAAGTACAGAAAAATAACTCTCAACAGTGTGCTACTTAAAAAAAATTATATCATAGCAAAATATATTATTTTAACAAAACTTACGTTAACGCCGGTGATGTTACTACAAAAATTTGGACAAACACAACAATTCAAACAGTAGGTCTTGATTTATAGATTATCTACTAAATGTTTGGTGAAGCCAAACGGTTAATTATGTTACATATAGAATCAGATACAAAATTTGTTGAAAATTGTTTGTATTTTTCAAACGAAAAAAAAAAACCGTTGACTACCATACAGAAATGAATTCTAAAATATTCAAAAACTAGTTATTGTTATGTTAAGTAACTTAGAAAAAAGTGCTGTAATAGTGTTAGATAATGCTTATCTCATAGCAGAAAAAATCCTACTCTCTAAAACATTCTAGTAACAAAGTACGTAATCGGTGAAGTGGCAAAAGCCAGTAAACAAATTATGTTACGATTGCCATTATATTACTGCAAGTTAAATTCCATTAAATTAATATGAGCACAAATAAAAAGGGAAATTGCTAGAAAAAATACAACATTTAAAATACAAGATGTCAAAATGTATTTCTTGAAACAGTAGCTAATGTTTCTGCAGATAATTCAAAAAAAATATACAGAATGTGATTAAAATAGAATAAGAAATCTGGCAGACAGACCTCACATTAGATGTTGGTTTAACCTGTTACTAAATTTGGCAATGAATCTTCTACATCAGACTTGAATTAAGCACAAATTTTCACTTCGTTGTTTGTTATTGTTCGTTGTTATATCAATTATCAAATGTAATGTATTAACTTGCTGTTGGTCATTGCAAACATCATATTAAATGTTTCTTTAATGTTTAATACATAATCCTTTATATACCTTTATATTCTGTTTAAAAGGAAACAACGACACAATTCATTCAGTTAATTGCGACGTTTCGTGTTGATAAACCAACACTTCATCAGTCCGCTTAACTAAAACGTTGCAATTAACAGAATAAATTGTGTCTTTTTTGCCTCTTAAAAATAAGGGATCATTAACTTGACCGACTCCCTACTTACCATTACTAGGAGGCGAACTCTTTGTGGGTTGTATAGTCTTATTATTTATGTATGTAAATTACCCATTAAATTTTGTAACGTTTGCTATCTGATCAAAAATGCTTATGCTATGTATAATTGTATCACTAAAACCATGTTTTGCAAACTAATTTTGCAACAAGGCCATTCAATTGTCAAAATAAAGTATTTTTACTTAAATGAAACAGCTTTAAAATTGTTGCAATTGGTATTATTTGTAAACACGAAAATCAAAAACAAAATAATTTCAGGTTGTGTTAAAAGTGCCTTGGTGTGGTTTTTGCACAGTATAAGTTTCGCCAACTTTTTGTTACATTCAGAGCGATACGCTGTGACGTAAATGCTTCTTGACAGCTAGAATTTTTCCAAGGGAGGATGCCTTCCTGGGATAAGCGTTGATTCATATTGTTGTGATTAACTATGATTTTTCCGTAATTGTTATAGGAGTTTTAGACACCGCTACGTGATTCATATCAATGCATAACCTTCCGCTGGTAATTATAACTAGAAGCACGTATTAAAGGAAGCAGTTGGTTGGTTAAGCCTAAACGTAAATCAGGGGATAATTCGTGGTTATATTTCATTTCATTCAAACTGGTATATTAAATTGATAAATTGTATTTAATTACAACGTTGATTTTAACAAGGATTACCTAATACGTTAATAGTTAATAGTGATATGCAAAGTAGAAAAAACATCGGCAAATTGACATAAAATAAATACAAAGTTTTGGCATATAATTTTTAATTGTCATTTTAGGCATTACTACAAGTACTAACTCAAATATTTAAATTTAGATTATTTATTTTTTGCGTTATTTGTTCTCGTAAAAAGTTTAAATTGACTGATTAATAATTAAAAACATTATAATCGTAGAAAAAGTATAGTGTATAAGTCGGAATGTTTATTGCCAACTCGTATGAATTGCCAGGTTTGCTTTCGGTTCAGCTGCAAATTTTTATACCCGTTAGCAATGACAACCATACTTCACTCATTATTAAATATGTTATTTAAAAACCGGGTAGCTATAATAATTTGACAAGTTGTGTTTAATTGCATCGTTAATTTTAACAAGCATTAAACGAAAATACCAATTTTAATAGTAAATTTTATCATAAACGTTTAACAAAGTTAGAACTACCTAACAATTACGATTTAATTATAAATTTATACAAAGTGTTCCTACATTGAAGTTCATCGCAAATCTTATTAAATTAATGTTTTGACAGCAGTTTCTTTTCTATGAAACTTAACGTTAATAGTGTTGCTAGGTAAAGTTAGTTTTGAACATGAAGTAAAACGAGTAAATATTTTACACCGTAATAAGCATTAAATAAATGCGAATTTTTTGTGTGCATTTTCTGAAAACGTGCATAACGTAGTTTAAAGTAACAACTTTTTAAAGTAAAACATATATTCAAAGTTTAATAGGGCGTAATATTGAATGAATTGCCGGGTTCTAGAAATTCGAGAGTAAAAAATTGTTTCAACTTCAATTTGAAGTTTGGAATTGTTACAATACAATAAATGAAAAATACTAAATGAAAAATTCTATTTGTTTTATAGAAAATCGTATGACTAATATAATTGATAGTATTTAGCTAATTAGATTAAAATTTTGAACGTTATCAAAAAGTATTTAATATGTAATTAGATTATACACAAAATAGATTCTAGCAAAATAATAAAAAAGATGTAATAAAGAAAGACAAAGATACACAAACTACAGATATTAACAGAACAAAATATTGCTTACTGCGTAAAAACTAAAATACAAAATATCTACAATTTATAGGTGTATTAACAGACAGTTTATAATAATCTTTCTTACGGATTATTTTTTAAGATTGTTATGACATAAAATTGGCAGTATATTTATTGATTTTTTTAGTATGTTATAAGTTACTGGATTAAGATTATAACCAGATTATTTTAGAGTGAGAACGACATTTTTAAAATTTTGGACAAACTCTAGGATCTAGAACACATTGTCGACAGTCTATAACGTCAAAAAGCCCACAACGCAGAAACTGTTCAAAACGTTAAGTTTTGTATAGAGACACATTGTCAAACGTGCCGACAATGTCGAATCTTGTAAAGGAACACATAGTCGAATGCGTCCAGAACGATTACACCCAAATCTGTTGAGTTTTCTTCGTTGAATGAGTTAGAATAGGTGCATTTATTTTCTTGGGATTTCAAATTTACAAGTAATTACTCACTAAAATAAAACATAGATACCACCACTGCGTTTATAATAAAGAAATGTTATAAAAATAAGTAACGTGGAGAACATCATTGAGATAAGACTATCATCAATTTTTGGATGTCAAAACAAAATATAATTAATTATTTATCTATATTACTTTAAAACGGTAAGAAAGGTGTGTCTGCAGAGAAAACCACATGCCTGTAAATTGGTTATTTTAGAAAATAAATACTAAAAAAACACAGCCGCGTCAAAAATATGATTTCTGGTTGTAAGTAATATAAAATAATTAATCCTACAGTAATTTTTTTATAGATTTATCTTCAATCATTTTTGAATTGTCATTAGAGAAATCCAAAATTTTAAGCAATTCTGAGAAATGCTTGCACCAGTATCAATCACATTGTAACAAAACGGAAATCGCCACTTAGCAGAATAGGTTAAAATAGTTAAAAAAAATTGCCAAACTTTAAACGATTCAGGACCATTATTTGCAGTAATTGAACAGTTGGTGTTATATAAAAACCGTCTGTATTTTCGGCAATACATCAAAACAAAAAGAAGTCGTTTTGGAATAACAATATTTGCTTTCTGTACTTTATGATTATGGTTGATTTCCCAAATTAAGTCAAAATAATAATTATTACAATATAGTTTGCTTTTTACTTATTGTACTGTAGTTGTTTTGTTAATTAACTCATGGTAAACAACAAACGAAATTGCTTAAATAACACGGATATGGTTATTAAACCAATTATTAAAATAAGTGAAAAGTTAACGTCATGTACAATTGTTCAACAAAACGTACAATGCATTTGTAACAAAATTAATCAAATAGAAGCTAATATATTTAATATTAGTGAAATATCCTGTTTCAGAACATTGGCAAAATTACCTATAAAAAAATCTTGGTGTATATTGTAATCACAGATTACTATCAAGAGACTATAAATAATTTTTTAATTTATTTAACAAATTAATTGTATGCTTCATTTTGGTAAACTTCTTTTAATTATATGTGGTGATTTAAACAATTTTTTTAGAAGAAAATTTAAATAAAAAACTTTCCTTGATATTGAATCACACGATATGAATAATATTGCAGAGTCCGGACTAGACTATTGTATAATAAATAATACCTTAAATTATAGTGCAAAATAAAAAAATATAATTATTAGTTACTAAAACAAAATTATTTTTATCACGTAACACAGACCTTTGGGTGTAAGCTTGAATAAAACAAAAGTACACATATGTAAATTTCTTATAATTTATTTGCGACGATAAAAACGCTATTAATTAATTACATTCAAATGATAAACATAATATTTGGGCACCACCTACCTTTAAATTAGTGGTAAATAAAACACCATAGAAAAATCTTATAACTTATAACTAAGTACTGACCAATATTAAATTCAAAATCAATAAACGTCTAACTTGTTACGAAGTATTTCTAAAAGTTTTTTATAATTAAATGAAACACAATTAAATTAATATGAATTTAGATAGTAATCATTAATCAACAACGCAGTTACTAAAGCCAAAGCGACTCGCCACTATCAAATGTAACGTTTTGCAGATCTTCTATGAATAGCACATTTTTTAGTAAAGTGATAAGATAAGATAATATTGAAGTTTTATAAAATCACAAATCAAAATATCGCAAAGGAATTAAAAGTGAACATAAATTAAAAAGGCAAGATAAAGATCAATAAAAATACAGAGCCTAAACAGAATAATTAGAACGATTTTTATTACTATATAGAAACACTTATGTATGTTGAATTATACAACAGCCTTGAATGAACGTTCCTTTGTTAAAGTATTTCGTCATATTATAAAATTACTAGAAAATGTTGAATTCAATAAAAAAATTATATCGAAATGAATACAAACATACCAAAAATTGGTTAAAAATAAGAAAAATTATTTTGTATATGTTGTTACGCCATTAATAAAAAAAATGCCTTTCGTTCCTTACTAACCATTCGCAAAACACTTTGGTTGAGACGGAAGTGTTGAATGCAATTCAAACGCGACGTTGCCAAAGTAAATAAATTTAAACGCAAGATTAGTTGCATAAAATAAACAAATAAAAATTGAATTTTAAATGTAATGATTGTTTACGGGACGTTACACACCCTCTCCATAAAATTGGTAGGTTTTAAACGACAGCGAAGTGCCCTTACAAACTAAACCAAAATCATCAAAAATCTTAAATAAGATTAGTCCTAACTTATACTACTTGAAACTTAATTAAAACTCACGCAGCAGAAAACAACGAATGCAAAACACAACTACAAACGCAAAAATACAACAAATGCAAAAATGCAACTCGCGCAACATCGTTGCCCAAAAGTCAAGTTCCAAAAACGTATTTTCTAAACAATATAACTTTAAACCTAATCTAAACGTTATACTAGAGGTTAAAGCTGTAAAGGTAGTTTAACCGAATAAATCACAATCAATGATAGCGGATTACATTTTAGAAATACCGAACAACCTACCATTTTCCCAAAACGACGAAAAAATTATAATAACAAGTACGACAGTACTACGTAACATACTTATAAAAGAGAGACGTCGCGCGAATCCTCGTCATCTTTTGAAGTTAATTCCACAAATACCAAAATCACCCAAAACAATTTTCATTTTACTCAATAATTCTAAAAGAGAAGAAAATGAAGGTGGAATTTAAGATAAAAAACTAATCAAAAGTTCTCAAGGTTAGTCGGCTTTTACGACAAGCAATAAGTATTGCTGTGAAAAAATTCTACTTCCGTCCTCATACAGAAAAATTCGTGAATCACAAGGTTAAGGCTTCCTTTTAGTAGGTTGGTAGAACGACTATATATAGAAAAATTAGAATACAAATAACTTTCTTGTTACTGCATTTGAAAAACTCCCAATTTTACATTATCATTATTACACCTTTCTCTATCGCGCTAAAAAGTCAAAAATTTTAAAATCAAAATTAGAAAAAAGTTATGAAGTAATTTATAAGAAGGGAAGAAATACTAAATAAAAAGTTAAATATAAAGTTTAATTAATTTTTCTTCTTTTACCGCGTTGTATTTATGTAATTTCATTTTATATACATATCGATTTAACTTTAGAGTTGCTTTGTTTTGAAGTTATTTGTATTTAACTATAAAAAAAATTAAACTGTTTCATCACAATTTAAGAAAAATAGGCAACACACAAAACGTAAGAATACCTTCTGGATAATTTCCAAACGGGTTAGTGTCAACCTTGTCATTATGTTTAGGTAGAAATGTGTAAATACTTGACAATTACAGCGGTCTCTGCTGACCATTGAATTAGAAAATTGATTTGTTTAGGTAATATATTATAGAAGATTAACTATGATAAAAGTTAAACATTTATTTATTTGGTTGTATTTACTTTTACCTTTACTTCACAAGTTTAAAACTAGCCTGATTTTACATTGTACATTAACTTTACAGTAGAAGCTAATATATGCGATAACTACTACATAATTTATTACAAAAACATAATTAAATTAAGTTTACAAAATAACAAAAACAAGACAATATATAAAATGTAGGTAAAATTGTTACAATAAGAATTACATTATTTTGGCTAATAAAAAGAATATAGGAGTATTTTATATTTAGCTGCTAAAGTACTACCAATAGTATTACTATAACTCCCGGATTGGTAACTGTCTAGGATATCTTGGGTCTATAATCTCAGGTAATAAAGATAATAAATAAAACTTTTTTAGTTTGGGTAGCATTTGGTCGCTTCAAAAAGAAACATCAATTTTTATAGTTTCCACAGAAATACCATGTGGAATCCAAACCACAAAGTAACATTTTTTTCTGTTCGCTATATTTAACTGTCCTTGAATTTGATACATTTAATTGTCTGTTTGTTTTAGTTTTAATTTTTCTTCATTTCATTTCACAAAATTTAATACACTTATTTAGTGTTGCTTTTTTAGGAGTTAGCATTCTAGCATTATAAGGACATTTTACCTCTATAATAGCATTCTCATCTATTAATCTATCAGGAGAAGCTGCAAGATATGGGTATAATTCATAAACAAACAAATTACATTCACTAACGTCTAATTTTAACTCCTTAAATGTTTCAATGGCTTGAAGCTCATTATCGTGTAGCAATAGTTCCAGAAAATTGTTTGTATAACATATATTTTTTACACTGTTAGCACAAGACGTGGACAAACGCATTTTACAAATTTTACCAAAATTTGAAGCTGTTAGTCGTTTTCGTCGTTCTTGAAGCCATTGATGATTTTTGCTTTGTCCAATCGTGTTTAATAAAATTTGTTCCTTATTAATTGATAAATCATGTAAAAACTTTTGTTTGGTTTCTTCAAATTTTTCGTCAGACATATCTGGAATAAGTTCGGCATCGTTAGAACCATAGTCAGCGTCTGGACCGGCAATCTTCCTAGATCTAAATGTTATTTTTCCTTTTTTTCTTCGGGATGTTGCTTCTCGTTGTTTTTTATGACAAAACTCCGATGTATATTTGCCGGGTGTTTTTTCAGCAACAGTGTGTATAATTTTATGAAGCTCACCAACGTTGTTATGGGCGACAACAGCTGCTTCACAACGACCATTATAAGAACGCCTCAGCGCAAAATTAATTCGTTTACCACCAATAAATTTTGCTACGTGAGAATGGTAAAGCTCAGCAAAGTTATTAGTCACGTCGTATATGAGACTGTTAGAAAGACTTGCTACGCGACGAACTGCTACCATTACTTCTTCAAATAGTCCGCTCTTGATAAGATCTGGAACAATGTTATCCTCGTTAAGTTTAGAACCTGTGCAAAAATATTTTCTATTAGCACACTCTGAGTGATCTCCAAAAATGTGTTTCGGTCCATTCATTATATCTAATTGTAATTCTTTTATTTTTTCTGTTGTAGACGTATTCTGTGATTTTCTAAACTCTATTGCTTTTGTAACAGCAGTCCTAAATCTTAAAATATTTTGCGAAATTGCGTTTTTCAAGTTAGTATCCGTTTTTGGCTTTTTAGTACACTCTTTTATTTTATTTATGTAATTTCGAAGAATGTGATTTTTACATTCAATCTTTTCTATAATAGTGGATCCATATGGCATACACTCCAAAAGTTTTCTGTGCACACTGCTGTCACCGTCACCTATCAGTTTCACGTATTTTATGCCATACATTGCAACAGATTTCTTAAAACCTTCAACAATAATATTAGCTTCCATACTGGTAGATGTGCCTGTCCAATTTTTGTAGCACGTATGTTCAAAGCAAGTTTCATTTTTATATAAATGTTTTCTTGCGCATATCAGACAATAATATTTGTTTCTGACTGCCATATATAATACTTTCTTTGTTCTTAAGCCCACTATAGAAGCAACACCAGAAAGTGCATTATAATTACTTCGATAAGAACGTTTACACCAGGCACCGTCGGCTACTACTGCAATTGTAGGATAACCTTCGGCATCAACTTCTCCATTTTCTCTTGCTAACATTGCTTTCTTCTTCGGCTGCTTTTGTCATTGATTCCAGTAGCAGCCTTATTATAAATGTTACATATTTGATCGTGATAATTTGCATAAGTTGCAGATGAAATTGTTGGTATGTTCATAGCTGAAACGAATTCTGACAACTGCGTGTATCCTGCACCTATTGAAACAATGGCAGAAACACTTGCTAGGTTTACATTCATTATTCTATCGTCTTCCAGTTCCTCGGTAGACACAGTATTCAACTTGTTACACATCGAACACTTTACAGTATACACTGATGCAAAACCTAAACGTTTTTCACTAATAATATCCATATTAAAAAAAGAACAGCCAAAACCTTCGTGTTGAAGCAATTTTAATGATTTAAAAAAATAGGAAATGTCTACAAAACGGCGACCACTAACAACATTACTTTTTCTTTCATTTTTTTGTTCTATTTCCACTTCAAGTTCGGGCAACTCTGATGAAAAAGAATTGTTTTCGTTAAAATGATAAAATTTATTTGATTCAACAGATATTAGCTTATTAGACACATCACTGTAATCACGAAATTCTTCGTTTACTAATTCATCACATTCATCTATATACATGTTGGTATCGAATTCAAGCGTCGATTGTGCATTAAAAAGCACATTTGTAGCATCCACAGATACATTTGATACAGACGTAGTTGCACTAACTGCTGAAAGTTTTCCCGCGCGAATTTTCTTCATTTTTTCTTTTACGCTTCGTTTTCTTTGAAATAAGCGAGAACATTTAGAAATTAAATAAGGTTTTCGACCCATGTTTGATAATAAACTTTTAACGTTTTTGACCTTCCAACCGTATTTGCAGTTGACAAGTAACTAGTGAAAAAATTGTTAAAATTTTTAAATCTGCAGGTAACAAGCTGCAAAAGAGAGGTAATAAATATTATCATTCATGCATAAAAGCAATAGTAGTACCATTGGTAGTGCACACTGGTAAAAAATTAAATAACGACAATATTATTAACGATTTCGCAATAAATCATTACAGAATATAAAATATGTATGCATAATCTGAACTACCTACTTTTTTTTGAAAAGTATATTATATATCGTATGATACTGATGATTTATTTTTTAAGTATTATTAAATACTATAATTTTGTGCAAAGTGATTTAATTTAAAATTGTAATTGTAGTACATTTTATTAGTCATATTAATTACAGCATTAAAGTTGTCATATATTTGTTAAACAAATTAATAGGTAGAAGTACTTTGCTTATTTTGATAATTATTATTGCGGATCCTAGAGAAATGAATACGTTTGTATAAAACTGCATCACACAAATGATATTCCTGTTGCATTTTTTTTAGTCAAGTGAGAACAAAATTAAGCTTTACCAAATTCTACAAGAAAATGAAGTTGAAAAATGCTAACAAATATTTGTGTTTGTGTTGTATAGTAGAATAACTTTTAGTATTGTTCAATACAATAGCGTCATTATAAGGATTAAGTAAACCCTTCTACCTAGAAAAATCAAGAAACTCATAGGCGTTGTTAAAAACTTCAACCAGATTTTTTTTTCAACTAAAAAGAAGCCTTAAATGTAAAACTTCAAAATCGAAAAAAAATTGTTGTCAATATTTGAAACCAAGAAAATAGGTATTAATGCTCTAAATGTATTTCTAAGTTACACATATAATTATATGCTTAAAGGTAAACTAAAAATTAAAAGACGAATTCTAAATTCTCAGAATCGGCCGTAAAATGTAATCAAATATGTACATCAAAATAAAACAGTACAACTGCAAATAAAATATAAGTTTTGGTCAGCGCATTAACTAAAGAATTTATATACCCATACTGTGGTTTACATTAAACATTACAAATTCTACAACATAAAATAAAATATAAAACATAAGGCAGCCAATATCTTAGATTGTACACGCCTTCCAATTCAAAGCTTGAAGTAAAGCAGAACTACTAGAATCTAATGAGGTTTCAAATCTTGACCTGAAAAATTCTTAACGGCTTATTATCAGGTGTAGATAATCTATAAGTTGTTGGATCCATAATTTCAACAACTTACGCTTCAATAACTTTTGGAGTTAATTTTGAACTAAAATATTTTAATGCATCCGAAAGAACGAAAATTTTCTTTCAAATCAAATCTCCAAATTTAAGCTTTAAAGGTCTACGCCGTAAATTATAAAAATGACAGTTACACTCGTAAGCTAAATGAAAATTACGTTACTACTTTAAGAATAGAAAACAATTCATTAATATCTTGAACTAACTGTTCGCGAGTATTCAAAGTCAACTCTTCCTCTCTAAAGCCTTTAAATGTACCATAAAAATTTCCAGAAATTGGAACAGTACTAACAAAGGCCAGAAAAGAAGGTGTAAATTTAGTAGACTCGTGAACAGCACTGCGTAATGCGTGACCAATTTTGTGAACTTCAACATTCCAGTCTTTATGACTGTCAGAAATATAACTACGAATAGCAGTACCAACCACTTTATTAACTCTCTCTACGAAGCTTATTTTGTGGGTGTTAACTAGTATTAAAACAAACAGAAGAAATTTTATACGACTGCATCAATTTATTAAACATTGCACTTTTAAATTGATGACCATTGTCCACCATACAAATCTGAGGATTCTTCTTCTTGGTATGGTCATGGATTTAAAATTAAACTGATTGCAACATATAGTGTTTTTTTTTTGGTAAAAAAACTAAACACAGATTATTATTGTTTAAAATTGCTAAAACAAACTGTTACCAAAAATGTATTAATAAGTTTTTATAATGGGAGCGCGTATAGTACTATCAAATATCGTATTGTTTTGTGCGATTCTGAAACTATTAGAGTGTTTAGAATACAAAAACGGATAATTTGGTTAATTTTTTTAGATTATTATAAGTAATGTAAAAACATATTTATAGAAAAAAATATGTTGACTGTGTATTTTTGAACTTAACGAAACAAAATCTACAATCTCTTACTTTAAATAAAGATGTTTACTTATATGATAAACGAACAAAAAGCATGGTTTTTGTTAACCATTGTAGAATAGCAAAATATAAAAGTAGTTTTCAAAGCAAAAGAATTGGTTATTACAACAATATGCCAAAAAACTTCAAAAGTATACATTCTATAACAAAATTTAAAAAAAGAATTCAAAAAATAGATTATAAGCAAGTGTCCGTATACTATAAAACTATAAGACCACTGGTTACTAAAGAACATATTTAAATTTTTTAATGATTTTATAACAGTTTTAAAGAACAAAAGTTTACAAAACCGTCTACCAAGAACAATAGATGTTATTTAATGCTACTTTAAGAATTTAAATAGTTCATTAAATAAATTAATTTAATTTTAAAAATGTAAGTTCTGTGAATATTATTAAATTAAATACATTTTAGATATAATTAATGTTTAAATTGATAACGTTTTTAAAGAATTTAAATAAGTTTAGCAATAAAAACTTACGTTATCTGTTTATTTTTGTGTCGTAAATCACAGTTTTGAATTACGTAAGAATTAATTTTAATAAATTCGTGACACAAAACAAGACACTCACTTGATTTCTATTTTAAAATTAATATCTTAAATTTTTAAATTTGTTTGTAACAAGCAAAATGGTTTAATAATTCTAGTAGTAGCAAAAATTGTAGATAGACCTCGGTTAAGAAAGCAATTATAACCTGCGCTTCTACACTTTTCAATCTTGGCATATAATATACTATTTTATTCGCACAGCTATAAGAATTTCTTTACACTAAATATGTACTTTTCTGCTCTTGTTTACAACAAAAGAATGAATTGTTTTGTTAAAATGTATTTTCTGCATTATACCTATTGGTTTCATTAAATAGAACAGATAATGAAGATTTCCTGAAACGCACTAGCTTCTTAAAATTTATTTTCTTCTCCCGTTTCTAAACTTTACACATCGATAAAAATATGTGAACTTTCTAATACTAGTACATGAAGTACAATGCAAATCATATGGAATTTATGTTACTCACTGCTTCCAAACCTAACACACCTTTAAAAACTTAATATTAGATCTGAATTATAAATTAAAACAAAATTTTTAAAGTGTAAACCCAAAATTAAAAATACACTAAAACTAATTTTTTTTAAAGTTTTATTATTACACTTCATGCACAAATCCTCTAGAATACCTTGATTAAAATCATCCAATATAATTTTGTATAGCTTCAGTTCGGCTTTTTAAGAGTGGCTAATATCAGATTCTTTAAGAATTTTTTTAAAAAGATTCACTAACTATTCTTAAAAATTGTAATCGTTAAGCTAAAATATAATTTTTTTTGTTCTATTACAAGTTGACGTTTATTACAGGATTTATTGTAACAAACCCCAAGTTTTAACAGATACGTTTGTGAAGGTTCACATTCTTTCATGTAGTTGGTTTTGTTTTTGTTTTATACACTAATATTGGCTTTAGGTATTTGATGATTGACTGTATAGATTTCATTCACCGGTTTTCTTAAAATATTTGGACTTTTTATGGGTGTCTCTGGCAACGTCTAATTCTTTACAAACTCACCCAAAGTCTTTTTGGTGCAACAGCACCAAGTTTTGTACTAAAAATAGCAAAACTTTTTAAATGTTATGTAAAGTAACTGTTTCTGTCACAAAAACTCAAAACAAAAGTGTTGTTTAGATTTAAAACAGTTAAATTGTCTAAATCTCGTAGCTATTACAGGTTTGTTTAAAATATGTTTCGTCTTTTAAATTTAAACGTTTTCAGTTTTTTGTAGTTTAAAAAGTAGTAGTTTTGGATTAAGAGAGAAATTCATGTTATCTTTAATTTGTAAAGCAATTCGAAAGCTTTCAATAAAGTCAAATGTACAAAAATTTATACAAATTACATAAAGTAGTTTAAAAAACTATTTAAAAAAATTTCTGCAGACCAATACAAAATTATTTGAGAAATTAATATAAAAGTTTTAAAATATTAGTTTTAGTGTTAGCAACCTAAAGTTCAGTAATTTAAAGTATTAGCAAAAATTTATTATAAAATTTATTAAAAAATTAATTATTTTCAATCAAAACAAATCAGCGTAGATAAGTTTTAAAGTCTCTAACTAACCAACTAATTTTTTTTTTAAATTTTAGCATATTTTACTAATTTTATAATTAGATAAGCATTTGTAGTTCGTATTATGCAAGGTTAATTGTAATTTCAAAGACTCGATACACAACTTTATTTTGTTTTGGTAAATTTGTTGAGTGTATATGAAGTGTTAATGTGTAATAATAATTACCATAAATTTAATAATAATATGTTTTAAGTTTCAACAAACAGCAGTTAATTGAAAATGTATTGATTGAGTCAAATTTAATTAGAAGCAAATCAGTTGCTCTAATTTCTCTTTATTATCAACCTAGAAGCCACAACAGCCGTCATGTAGTCCAGAAAACCATTTCCATTTGTGCCATAATTAACATTTAAATTAACACGCAGGGGTTGTGGTTTCAGAATTAGTATGTGAGATAACTTCGTATTGCAAGAGACGTTCAGAAAGTGGTTTCTCATTTTGCGTATAATTTTGTTTTTGTATTGCTTTAGACAGTTTTAGTTCAGATAGTGTTTAATGAATAATAAATTTGGATTAAGATAAATATAGATAAGCGTTAATTATAGTATGATAATTAGATATACCAACATAAATTGATGTTTGACGCATAATATTACTAGCGACGGAAAAGCTGATTTGATAGTGTAAACAAGGGAGTTAAAGTCTAATCCTACTATGTTTAGAATTTTATAAAATGATTTTTAAAATACACAATGTGTATGAATTGCAATAAGATCTTGTTTTTATTTCTATGCACAACATTGAAATATATACTAGTTTCATTTATTATATAATTGTGTCTCTATCTCACGTTTGCCGTTTCAATTTGACAATTAACAGTATACATATTTGATTTTTTATATAGTAAATATTTACATTTAGTAAAATCTTCAGTTTAATTGATAAACACTGTTTAATTTATTTGGTTTTAAATTATTTAATACATAAGAAAAATGCAAATACATTACGTTAAATTATGATAAAATTTAATGTTGAATTGTTAATTAACCCTACGTTAGTCACCTGGTCTACCATCGTAGACCGCCTCTCTTCCAACAGTAGTAGCGCTTCGGTTTTTTGTTAAAATTGCGCGCGCATCTCAATAGCTGTTGTTGTTAAGTGGCTCTACCTGATTAGTGTTTCGTTTTTGCTCCACTTGTGCGGCCGTGAGTTTTATTGACGCTTCAACAGGTCTGGTCTACATACGTAGACCACGTAACCATTGACGTAAACTTTTCTCATTTAAATACTGCCGTTATTATTGTTATTTTGGTGCGTCTAAGTTAGTATTACTTATTTTATTTTAATACAAGTGTGTGTAAATACAATTATACTTTAGGAAAAACGATGTCTGACCCTAAAAAAAGACGCGTCGAAAGATCAAAAGATCTGGAAGTATGGTTAAGGTAGTTTCTACGACATGTCTAGAGATGAAGACAGCTCTATTATTGGCGAGTCGGATGAAGATAAGGTCGATGCAATTCAAAGGAGTGACCACGACACAGAATCTGAACTAGAAGTGTCGGATCAAGAAGCATTATCAGACGATTTAACTGAAGCCCCGCTCTCAAATTTTTATATTGGGAAAGACAAAGTCACTAAATGGAAAAAGACTAGGCCTAATAGATAAGTTCATGTGCGTTCTCATAATATTGAAAAAAAGTTTTCCGGTACAAAAAGAAGGGCACGCGCTAGTTCACGCTAGTAGTTGCTAAAACGTCCTATACCCTGAATTTGGAAACATATGTGGGAACACAGCTCGAAGACCCATACAAACAAGGTAACAGCGCTGAAGAAATAACTCTTCGATTGGTAGAGCCAGTGGCAGGTACCAATCACAATATTACTGGGGACAATTGGTTTAGTAGTCAATCGTTCGTCAAAAATTTGCTAAAGAAAAAGAATCGCGAAGAGAGGTCTACCCTTTTTTGTTTCCAAGAAGATTGTACCCTGGTGTCATACTGCCCAAAAAAAACAAGTCAGTGGTATTGATATTCTCGATGCATCATGATGATGCAATAGATGAAACAACAGGGGATGCCATGAAACCAGAAATGATCACTGACTACAACCGCACCCAAATTGGTGTATCAGTTATGCCAGAATTATGATGTAGCAAGGAATACACGTCGATGGCCAATGGTGGTGTTTTTTAATATACTAAATATTTCTGGCGTAAATGCTCTTTGTGTCCGTAAAGCAAACCATATCCATCACAAATTTAAGCGCAGCGAATTTCTTGAGAAGTGTGCTTGGGAACTAATCAGACCGCAAATTGAAGTCAGATCAAGAATCATCCAATTACCAAAAGGAATACGGCAACGTGCTCAATGCCTGCTGGGTACCACAAATATTCCCCCTCCACTTCATCAGCGGCCTCTCAATTATGTCGGACGTTGCCATGTTTGTCCTCGAAATGTAAACAAATCATCTAGAAGATTCTGTCTGAAGTGCGGGAGGTTTGCTTGCAAAAATCATATGAAAGACACTTGTCTGATTGTTTGAGCGAGTAAAAATTTGATATTTTCAGTGTTTTCTAAAATGTTAATTTTTTTAATGAACTTTAAATTTTGTTACCCTGAATGAATGTCGTTTATGTTTTGTTCTAAAGAATACAATTGTTTCTTGCCAAAGTTCCCAGTAAACACGGATTGAAACTGTTACAGTCACAAAATTAAAACAATTGTTTCAATACGTTGTTTCGTGTTAGTTCCATTTTTATATCATTTACATGTAACTGACAGTGAATAAATTGAAAGAGTTCCGATTTTTCACAATCAGTTTTGAACCGTTTCAGTACTTGCAATTTTTTTCCCATAATCAGCAACCGGTTAAAAACTGATTTGTTAAATCCGAATATTTTTTGAATAACTAGAATTGCTTGAAGATCGATTAAATAAGATTGAATTATTTTCAAAACAGTAGAATCGTTCTAGGAAAAACGAATACTTTGTAATTAGTCAGCATTAGTCGTTGCTATATTTTTGATTACTGTCGTCAACGCTTGCGCTGCAAATTGATATCTTTTCACTTGTTCGGTTGCAGTTTGATAAGTGATGCTGTGTGTACAATTACGAAATGGAACAATAAACGGTAAGTCGAAGCATTTTATTATAATCCATAAATGTAATCAATATTATTATCATTTCTGTTCTTTATGTATCATGTTTTAATTTGTATAAAAAAATGTAAAGTAACACACATGATTGCGTTAAGGTTATAATTACAGTTCAATTCTTCAAGTTTTCATTACGATTATGTACAGCTAAAGGTATTCACAGTGTTTTTATAACTTTCTAATGATTGCTAAAGTGATATTTATATTAAGTTTGTGTTGTTTTTTATTTAAAAAATGTAATTAATTTTGTGTAACTCTATGATTATGTATGTATATAAATGAAATATTTATTTCTATGTTACAGATGCGGTTAAAAGTTGCTACCCAACAGTAACTGATGCAGTTTTCGAGGCTTCCGTGAAAAGACCACATCAAAGAAATTTGCAATATGTAAAAAACTCAATGTGATAATGTATTTAAAAATATTTATTGTGCAATAAATTTTGAAACGTGCATTCGAAAATGTATTATTATGTTATTGAAACAATTGTTTTAGTTGATTATTGAAACAAAAAAATCATACATGTATCGATCATTTAGTATCAGTTCAAGAACGAAGCTTTTAAAACGTAAACCGATTGCAACATTTAGTTTGCAACAGATTTGAATTTAAAATACCGAAACTATACTGATTCAAATAAGTGAAACAGCGATGGACTTATAGCTATTTTATTGCAGTTAGGTTTCTTTTATGTTTGAAACAAGAGTGAATCATAAATTTTTTGTTTTGAAACTGTTACTAAACATTATCAATTTTGTGTTTACTGGGTTGCACTAAAGTTGTTGTTTAATCAAATACCGCATATTAATGTTTAATTAAACCTTTAAAAAACATGCAGGTGGGTTTTTATTTTCTCCGTGCCAAATAAAACTGGTTAGATATCAAAAACATTTTATTTCATTGGAAATAGTTCAGAGAATATATAATATACACATATTATGTTCAATTAATTTGTTGATTTGTTTTTAAATAATATAATTTGTAAAAACACGCCTATGTACGTCACATACTAATAGGTGACTAACGTAGGGTTAATGATTAGTTTGGTTGAAGCAATGTATAATGATACAATTACAAGAAATGTCGCTTTGAATCACTTTATTAACGTGTCTGGCAAGTTAACAGTGTGCAGATGTGTTTTTAATTATTGTTCAAAATATTGTTTTAAATATTTGTTATATAGTACTTAGAATCTGAGCTGAAAGAAATAATTGCAATTTTTACACACCAAATGGTGCCAAAATATTTAAAAAAGTTATGTTTGACTAGGTATAAAAATATTTTTTGGAAAATGTTGTTGAGGTCCTAGACAATATCGAAAATTGTCTACAAAGTATGGGTGTTCATTAAGACGCGGTCTAAACCGGAAATTACTTATCTAAACAAAGAAAACCACGAAAATAATTTATTCTATTTTTTACAGTAAATTTGAAATCTAAGTAATTTTTTTTAATAAAAAATATTAAAATTTAGTTTTAATAATATTTTAATTCAGATAAAAATAAATTTGTTAAATAAAAAAAAACTGAAATTTTAAATAAAATAATGTGAACAAAAAACTTAAAAGCAATGTTTTTTGAGGCAATTGTAAAAACTAATAGTTAAAGAACAACGTAAGCTACAGATAGACACTGTAGTCTCATGTTGTTATTTAAAAAAAAAATATTTTTAAAATTTATATATACCAAGATAATTTCAAGTAATTTAGTTATGTCAAAAGTGTCTAGGTGCTAGTTTTGGTTTGTATAAGTGTTTGCTACTCTTCGCTACATTGACAGTCATGCGCTGTAAAGTGGTTGCTTTTGACTGCGAGAATTTTTCCAAGCAAGACAAACTATTTTTATCTAATGTAAGCGCACAACAAAGTTTTCAGTTCTAAATTTTCACACTCATCTGTGTTATAAAAGGGTGTAGTATTTTCTCTGATTTTTTGAAACCCTTCCTGGGGTAAGCATTGATTCATATTTTTGTTACTTACGTTGATTTTTTTGTAAATGCGATACCTTACTTTCCGCTGGAAACTATAACTAGAAGCACGTACCAAAGGGGGCTACTGGTTAACTAAACCACTTCCAAAACATAATTTGGGGATACGTCGTAGTTATACTTCATGTGATGTTCAAATAAGCTTGGAAGAACTGCGGTAAGAATTTGAAAACCACTCTAATGCTTGACTTATTTGTTTACGAAGATTTATTGCTTGTGGACTAGCAACTTACTTCTACGATCCTATATCTAATTTTTAATAGTTATTCGCATGTTTTGAATAATCGTAAGTACTTTTTTCTTGCTATTAGTTTGTGTATTTATCCAACGTAAATGTACGACTTCGATATAGATATTACCACAATTAACGCATGTAGATTTTTAGTTTTACGGTTTCAATTTACACTAAACGCGATTTGCTACGAGTTGCAAATTTACTAGCTTTGCAATAAATTGATGTGTAACTACAAAGTTACGTATTACTTAATTTTGTTATTTTGTACTACGATAACTGTATGTGTGGAGTGTTGCCTACCTTCTAGGACTTGTATCAACACTATAACTGTGATATTTATGAAATTATTTTTTGCTACTGTATATGTAATTTTGCTTTGCTTACATATGTTTTTAAATTTTTTTCTTGTTAGAAATAAATATATATTTGTTGTTATAACCAGTGTTTTTGCTTTTATTTTGTTTTAGTGTAAGGTAGATTAAAACGGTGTTTACCATTCTAGTTTCTAACCGTTTTGGCGCTTTTTTTTAAATTGTTTTATAATTATCACATCGAAACCTGCAGTCCAATCACCAAATCAAACTCAGTTAGTCGTTAGCAATTCAGTTACGAGACAATATTTGTAACATTTTTACTGTTTCTTTGGGTATTAAACTGTACAAAGTTTGCTTCTTTTTATAAAAAAATTATTAAATTAAGAACTGTAACTTAACCATATAAATAATGAAATAATAGTAATAGTAAGGAACAACAGATTCACTTGCCTGCTGCATACCTACTTCTTTAATTAGAAAGTAAAATAATCACCCGTAACCTGCAATATCCCTTCTACAAACTAAATTTAGGTTGATATCAAACATACCGCCCGTTTTAAAAAGACTAGTTTTCATAAAACAACAAATTCGAGTGCGAATCGTAGCAACACATTGTCTTTTCCACAAGGAAGAGTTACTTATTCATGTACTCACGACTCCAACGGGACCAAAAATGCTAAATAAATTGTTGGATTCGTTGAAAGTTTTATATTCTTGACATAAGTAAATGAGTTATGTCAGAATCAAGAGCAGTTGTAAATTTTCTTTTTATTAGAAAATATCTTGGCGTCAAAGGTTTAAAGTTCTCAGATTCAGCAGAAAGAAGTGTTATAGAACGGGAATTTAAAATACAATCCATATGAACGAGAACCGTGTAAAATTCTTGATGTTAGCGCTGCCTAAAATTTGTCTCAAATGATATTTACTCAATTTTATGCCACTTTCCCATAACCTCCCAAAATAAGATGAAATGACATTGAATTTTGTTTTCGGTAGCAAAATTACTCATATTGTTAGTGTGAGCGCTAAGAAAGGTTTCAAGATTGTTTAAAATAGGTTTTAAACCAACAAAGTTAGTTCTGTTATCAGAATAAATACGATCTAGTTGATTACGGCGTGCAATCAATCTACGAAGACCTAAAATAAAATGTTGCGTAGATAGGTTTGTCACAAATTCCAAGTGTATTGCCTTGGTTGTAAAACCAATAAATGGATATATGTAACACTTACGTATTTTAGACTTTCTACCTTTCATTTAACATGAATAGTCCAGAAAAGAAAGGGTATACGCGCGCTAGTAAAAATTGCCTCATAATAGGCTTTGTGAATTGGGTTAAATATCTATAACATTTAATACAGGTATAAACAACTTCTTTAGAGAGACTTCTTTCAGATGTAATTCAAACCTTATCACGCATAGAGGAAAAAAAAGATTTGTGTCCCAGTGTAACAAACGCAAGTGTTTGTACTGAAGGATTAACAAGCTAATGTATGTTTAGCAAAAATTAAAATTAAGTGTTTTTTTTATGACGAAAGATAGAGAGTTGCGCAATATTTCGTACAATACGCTGTAAACTTGAATACTGAGATAAGAAACAAGAAACCTCGTTTACAACAATTAGTGTGCAATGCGGTTCTTTTACTTCTGGTAATGAAGCAGTTAAAAAATTGTATGAAGATTGTGGCCACATCACTTCTTCAGAGTTTATATAACTAGAACCATTAAACTAAAGTGTAGCATTTGTGAGTTCTGCGGCTATTAGCTACAAAGATTTTCAAAAGGTTGGGAGGCATTTTTAACCACCCCACACAATCGTAGAGTCTGTCCAAAAAACTGTTTGATCAAACTCTATCTTTAAACCACTAATAAGGCGTAAAAGGTCCCTAAAGTGATTAATTTCTATCAATTGGAATTTGAATCTGCAAGTGTGACACCTTCTGGAATGATTAAATCAATTAAAAACTTCTTTTCATGTTAGGAATTATAAAACAAGAAAGACTAAGTTTCTATTTAGTAACCATTGAATAAAAGATGATACGACAGTGTGCATTTAATTGCATAGAAGTTTTTTGAATACCACAAATTTGTAAATTCATACAGGTTTTTATTACATTTCGTTTATCACTGAAGTCTTTGGTGATAAACGTAGACATGCTTCTTCATTCGAGTAGTTCCCTGATTAAATAACCATTGCTATGTGCGTCTAAGGCTTTTACTGAAATTTTGGGGAGCAAATTTTTTTAATA
The DNA here is from genome assembly GCA_035610365.1 of Aquatica leii. Taxonomy (NCBI): domain Eukaryota; kingdom Metazoa; phylum Arthropoda; class Insecta; order Coleoptera; family Lampyridae; genus Aquatica; species Aquatica leii. The sequence goes on from CM069435.1 coordinate 71,848,590, forward strand.
CGAAAAAGTGACCCCTAAAAAAGTTTCAATTTGATTTGCTGGTGTAACTTGAGCGGATTCATCACAGAAAGACTAGATTCTTGATCAATGTGCACCAAAGTGTGATATTTTGCTTAACTTACAACAACCAACTTTTGAATGACAGTTAGTGTAAAAATGCCCTTTGTGTAAACAATTGAAACAAACCTGCCATTGCGTAATCTTAGCTTTGCGTTCATTTACTTCCCGTTTCTTAAATTTGTCTGTACAGAGAATAAAATTTATGTCATAGAAAATACGATGTAGAAATAAATGAATGTATCATAAGTAGAAAAGTCGTTAGAATAGAAATTTTCAAACTCCTTTAAAAATGATTTTCATAAAGATTCTCTTTCCCATGAAACCGTCAAACGAACGCAAGTTTTTCCTGATACAATCAACCAAATGTCTGATTTTAAATGACGATTCTTTTGCAATAGTTTTTGTCTTCAACATTGATTTCACGAGTTGATGGACCAACAACTTTCGATTGTCATACATGTTTTTTAATAAGTTCTAAATTAAGAAGTAATTGTTTAAGGTTAAACTTAAATTTTTAATAACGTTAGCAGTCATGTCAATACAAGACCCACGTAAATAATGAAATCGGTGAATATTAGTGCTTTTCCTGTAAACTTGGGTAAAAAAGTTGTTACGTGCAAAATTTTCACAACGGAGTACCCTGTGTATCGACTTAAAAATTAGTTTCTGGTTTTGACGCCCTCTGCCAACCTTGTTGGTGACTGCGAGGCCATTTTGAAGCTGTCAACTACTTGAACCGGTCGGTGTCGAAAATCTTGAACTGATTCCTAATTTTTTAAGGGCATCCCTGGTGATGAATACAAATTTATAAGGCGATTGCGAATTTATTACAATTCTTTCGGCACAGGGTAAGATATTTTGTCTCCAATCTATTAAGATTCCTTCGTAATTTCTGTATTAATGTGATAGCCGGTTCCACCACGTTGTAATCACCTGTTCGCTTCAATAAGGAATAATGATGCATAAGTACGATTGATAAATACCGCTACCAAACGTATAAGCTGCTGGGAGAGCCTGCTACTTAAACAACAACGAAGTCTCGTCGAGCAATGCGTCGGAGATGCTAACAATAATCGATTGCGTGATCAACCACCTGTTCGTAATTACAACCTACAGCATTCGATACAACGGGTTCTTATATCGCACTTAATGAATTATTAATACTGATTTTGTAGTTTTCTTTTTTGTGAGTTATTGTGTGACACTAATTGCTATCAATAATTATTCTAGGCTGCCAGTGGGCAAACGTTTTCTTCACGCTAGCAAGCATTGGATTGGGTAAGTCAATTTAATTATATTTTATTCGCTGTCATAAAAGTCACTCACGGAACTTTGATTAATGTCGGTGTCTATAAGTACGTTTATTGTGTACATACCACTAAGGTAATTTCAAGTGTCATTTGCAGTGTATCGCATGCTGAGATTAGACAATATTTATTACGAAATTTACTTTGCTATCTCGACGTAATTTAAGTATATGCTTTGTGTGTTGCCGATAGGTCCGGCATTTATGAATCCAGAAATTAGACAATACTCCGGTTAATTTTGTACGTTGTTAATTCAAGGTTTCTACACCTATTAATCATACTTGTTAATTTGTCTAATGTTTATGAATTGAGGAATTTAACATACTTCTGTCAATTTGCTACGCTGCTAAATTAAAGTTTTTATATTTGTTAATCATACTTATTAATATTTTGAACATTGATGAGTGGAGAAATTACATATATTCTTGTTAATCTTCTACGTTAATACATTAAAGTTGTTATACTTGTTAATCTACTTGTTAATCTTTCTTTTATGGCAACATACCTTCTCTTTTAATTGTCGTTACCTATTAACAAACTTTGGCTACTCGAACATCAGAGTAACAAGGATTACAAACCTCAAATTTAGTTACAAGTTTGGACCGTCTGTCGTGATCGAAGCAGAAGAGTTAAATTGGATTTGATCTGGCGCCCTTAAGTATAATTCCCTTGAACCTGCCCTATCTCCGACTGTGTGAGTTGGCCGTGCAAGGTTCGTAAGACCTAAAGCTTGTAACAAAGTGACTGGCAACTTAACAAAGTTTGAACTCGTAGACTGAGAGACACGAAGACTTGATTAAGACGCTGCCGTTTAAACCCTTTGATTTAGCAAGTTTTCTGCTTATGCAATAGTGTTGAAATATTTAGTTTCTAATTTTATAAACTGTGTATTATTAAAATTATTCAAATTACCAGTCCACCAATAATAAATTTGATAACTTTCAGAATGTATTTACATTTCGAGCTTAAAATTATGAAGCTCATCTTCAGAAAACTACAAAAAATATTAACAACTTTTAAAACATTCAGATTACAAAAAATTTTTAACTTACATTTTTTGAATAACATCAAATATGAAAATTTTTAACTAGATAATTAAAAAATTAAAAAATGTAAGCTGTACAAAATGTTAAATGTAAATTATTAAAAAAGGAAGATGTTGCAGTTTAGGAACAAATCTAAGAAAATTTTAGTTTAAAATCATAATTGAAATTAGTTTCATCGTTCAACAAAAAATTTTGATTTGATATTTTAATATAAATCAACTCTAGCAATTCAAGAATTTGTTTGTTATTTATGTTATTAAAAAGATGAAATAATTTGTAAGAAAAAAGAGTATGACGATTATCAAAAACATGTTGCGCAAATGTAGATTTTACTGAATTTAGATTATTAATATATTTTGAAGTATTTTTTAAATATCTAAAATGTTCATTAAGCTTAGTTTGAAAAGATCTTTGTGTTATACCAATATAAATTTTTTTACAAGAACAAATTAATTTGTAAACTCTACTTTTATTCAAATTATTATTATTATTGAGAATATTACAAGGAAAAAGATTTCGAAGAGATATTTCATTAGAAAAAGAAATCTTGAAATTGTTACATTTGAAGTATCTAATCCTCAAATTTAAAAATGTTTGAACGATTGCTTATAATACATTAACTTAAATTATTACTTGTACATTAATTTTAAGTTTAGCAATAATTCAGTGTATTTATCTGTATTAAGCACTATTAAATGTTTTTTATTTTTAAGAATTTCTATTGATACTGATATTACCTGATGAATAATACAATAATACTAATAAAATTGTTTCGAAAAAAGTTTGCTTATAGTATGATCCTTTTTTTACAGTTCAAGAATGTAATAAACAACTGTTGTTCGCATACATATATAGTCTTAAAACTTAGTTTTTTTGTTTGTTATGATACTATATAATGTGGTGTTATTGCTGGTTTGTTGTCAAAAAATGCAGTATTATATTAAATAATAAATAATTGTTCTATTACTGTTTTTAGACTGCGTCAGTATTAAAACTAAATAGTATTTATTATTATGATTTTTGTTGTGTAATTTTGTTAATTTACAATAATTAAATCTAAACATTGATTGCATAAATAAAAATAATCTTTAAGTTTAAATGAGATATCTAATGTTAGCAAATCAAATTTATTATAATGTACTATAAACAATTGTGTACACCTGTTTTTACTTTCATATTACGTACAGTAGAAAATTGTGTACTAAATTTAGAACCGTAAGCAGCATTCAAGTCTTGTAATAGATTCACTGTGAACAGAATTTCCATTGTGAGATTACAGTAAACATTTTATGTTCTTTTTAGTGTAGACAGTTTTAATATTATTTTTACGTTCTTATTACATCTACATACATTAAAAAAATTATAATGTTATTTAATATAGCGTTTATTAAAAATCATGATTAAAAATTAATAATATTGCTACAATTCAGAATGAATGTTTATACACAAACTACTTGGAACTATACATTAAAATGTTTAAATCAATTTTGGTACTGAAACAGACAAATTTAATAAATAATAGGTGAATGAATAATTTGTTTTTGTTTTTGCATTATAAATAGTAAATGTACAGTAGATTAAATTTGACTTCATACACTATTTAAATGTAAGCCTTCAGCTGCCAGAATATACAATAATTTAAAACCAATCCACCCATTGTCATTAAACGCGATTACGCACGAAACAATCAAAATTTATAATTTATACGAAATGTAAAAATAAATGTGTTTAAATTTTAAAATAATTTAACAAAAAAATTATAAATTTGTTGCATATTAAAAGTCATTGTTATTAACGTTTTTGAAATTATTGACGCATAAACCAATTTATCAAATTTATTTATTTCAATAAAATTGTCAGTAGCACAAAAATGATCAATGTGCATGGAAATTTGCACACACATTTAATATATACACGATTTGACATAATTTAATAAATTTTATAATGGCTTTTGTATCTAAATTATTCAATATTTCTTTTATTTTAACTGCACAATTAAAGCTGTTTGTTAGTCATATGTAAAATTTTACGTAATTACGATACAGTGCTTATTAATTTATATTTTAAATAATTAGCAATAAAAGTATTTGTTTTTGTTTTTATCATTCAACTTCATTTCTAAATTTGTAGTAATAATAGCAATCATTACATAATTGTTTAATTTAAAATTGCACTGTATTGTTTATAAAGATTGAAGTTAATAAAGTAAACCGGTTGGTGGTATTCTTAGGGTTGTTATCTATAGAGCATTTGCAAAAAATGTTTGAAAATACTAAATCTAATAATGGTTTAGAGTTACTATACATATACATTAAAAAATGTTTAAATACATTAGCTTAATAAATACTCTGGCAGTACCAGATGTAATACAATACCATTACTATAATTTCTAACAAAATTTTTAAACAAAATACTTTACTACTACTAATATTTTTAAATACGTAAATATGTAACTGCACGTAGTTGTTTAGTTTTAGCTGAGTGTAGATTGAACATGTGTAAAAATTATTTATAAAATGTTTATTACGGATAAATATACCTACAAAGTGTTTTAATTGAAGTATACTGTGCTGTGTTTTAATCACTGCGTTTACTGGCTTTTAATAACAGTCTTAAGCAAACTTATAATAACGTACTTAATAAAATCTACAATTCTTTAATATTTAAAATTTATCTTACTTTTTTTAACTTTGCTGAAAATAAGTTTTGTATTTTCAATAGATTTTTTGTTGTTGGTTATCTGTATGGTGTACGTAAAAACATTTTTATAAAGTTTATTGTCGCATGTGTAGTTGCAGTACGTTGCATAAACAAGCGTTATTCTAAGACTGCTGACTTGGCTCTTTCAAAACAAGTTTTATATGTAAATTGCTTAGTTTTACAATGCTTTTTACAAGATAAAGTCATTTACTAACTTTTGCGTTATTTGCAAAAATAATATACTGGAAAAATGTTGTTTTATAGTGCTAAAGTGTTGAACTAGCTATTCAACTATTCTCAATTAGTTATATTACGTAATGTTATAATATATATATATATAATTGTTCCATTGTTGAGTTTTTTGAAATTTTGTTAATTTTGCTGATGTTTGTATTTTACCAATCTTGTTCGTTTTTATGTACTTGCTGTTTCTTTGTTATTAACCCAGAAAGTAATCGGAGTATATTTCTAAGCTCTTCTTGACTTGTACCTATTACGTTTTTTTAAAAATAATTTTATTGATAATTGTGTAATTTATTATTGATTTCAAATTTTTATTTCTTTTGCAATTGTTATGTTAAAAATGCTTTAGTATAATATTTGTCCCCTGTATAAAATTTATTCTCGGTACCCTCACTTTTTCGTCGTTTGAGTAGAATAAAATTATTATTCCGGTAAAGTTTGAAAAACGCAGATATTACAAAGCTTTCATTGTTGAGTATTTCACGTACATTCATGTGAATATGAAATAGAATTATTGTGACGATCTAAGTGAAAGTGAAAGTGAAATTTGGGGTAACTATTTATTTCTTGTGATTGTGGCTTAATTTAATTCTTTTGTAATTGTCTGTAGCGGGTTTCCATACCCACACACGTAGTAAACAGATGTTATAATTGGAAAAATTTTTATGACAACGTTCCGTCACTGTAGCTGACACTTCTACACCTTTAAAAGGTTGGATGCAATTATTATCGTATTGGAGAAAAAAAACAAAATTTGCAGAATTAATTTGAGGAAAACTACGCATTCGTTTATTTTCAGTAATCGTATAAATAAAAAGGTTTTGTTTGTGATAACGCCAAATGTACGCCTTTGTTATATTTCAATTAAGCTTTAGGAAATACTGATAATGTGCCGTTAACTAACCGCATACTGGAAAAAAACCAATTGTAAGTATTACACTTTCTATTTTAATTCTTAGTATTTTGGTAGTCAATTGATTGTAAGAACGACTGTACGTAGATGTTAGATTGTTAACACAATGAATTATACAATCGTTTCGTTGTGTCACATTACGGTGAGCTTTGATTCTCTAAATCTTCGATTTTCGGATTTTTGTATTTTATTTAACGAATGTAACTTCATTTCTCTTCTGAATGTAAAATTTAAGCTGACTAAGTCACTTTGTTGTACGACATGTAAATCAGTCAAAGGCGTAGTATATATTTTGTCTGTGATACCGACCTACGTAAATGCGTTTAGAAAAATTTATATAAATATACATATATGTACCTTCTTCTTACGTGATCTGCTGTCTGCGTCTGTCTCCGTGTTACCATTTCTGTTTTGTCATTTGGAATATTATAGCTGCGGGTAGACTTAAACGGCTTCTTCCACTCAAGTCATTTATCGTTATGGCGCTTTTTTTAATTTATTTTATAATTTAACACAACAACTTACAACTTACGACTCAATCGCCAAGTTAGTCGTCGCTCCTTTAAGTTACGAGAAAAACCACGTAACAAATTATGCATTTTTTACGTAAAAATATAGTAATTGTTGTTATTTATACAACAACATAATTTGAATATATTTTGGTTCCTTACTGTTTTTTTTAACTTTATTGTTTATTCTTATTGTTTAGAACAAATTAAATAACAATAAATTACGCATACTTACATGGAGAGATGTGACTTTACAGATATACATGATATTAACAATAGCAGTTAAAACTACATGTAAACAAGTTCGAGTACTTTAATTTAAATTGAATATAATATAGTCCACTCAAATTAATCGGTGATCCAAAAAAAGGTTTTTAAAGCAAAATCATCTACATAATCCATTGAAAAAAAGATTGCAATTGGTACTGTATCTCCTTTTCTTTTATCGTGTATTTGTGTTTGTTTGCATTTAGGTCTTCTATTGTTACAAACCTTTTTTTACTATGTATTTTTTATGTTGTATCAAGTATCAAGTTTTGCTTTCTCAAACTATTCATTTTCGTCACGCTTTGATTTCTAATGTTCTATGTACCTATCCTCTATATTTAATTTTTTGGTTTTTTAGTTGTTTTACATGTAATTGTTTTATATTTTATTTTTGTAACCTTGTAGTTTTAATTAAATTTATCATTTTGTTTATTTTTTTTCAAATCAATTCGTTTCTCAAACCGTTTTTTATTTGCCACTTTATTTCTTTTTTTTGTTTTGTGGCCATTTTTATTTTGTTCTATTTTTATTCTTTTTCTTCTGTAAACAGTTTTCGATTACTTACTTTTACAATTGGTTATTTTATTTCACGGGCGTATTTACTTGCTACGGAGTAGATAGTATAAAATAATATTTACAAAACAATTCTTACAAATTTTATTTATTTAAGTTATATATTAATTTATTTATTTAAAAGCGTGAAATAACATGATTGATAAAGAGCAAAAAGATACAAAAATGACAGTAGCTGCTGCGCAGTTTCATCCTACGTACAAGTAATTACATCAGTGGGTAAAGGGTACATCTTCAAGATGCTTATGTATATGGGTGAACAGGAAGATGATTTTCACTTTTTAGGCATCTGTCTGATTCTAGTAGAATATAGAAGACTTTGGTATAGTATGTCTGTATACAGCATATTTTTTTACAGATACGTATTAACAAACAGTTAATTATCATACTATTTTGTAGTTAACGTCGTAAAAAATCTGTGATAATAAATACAGAAACAGTTTTTGTAATAAATTTTTTTGTTTTATTAAATAAAAAGTTTTTTCTTTCAGCTTTTATACCTTCAGTTTGCTGTTTTTTGTTTCCAAAATTGTTCATCTTCCCAGTTTTATCTTTTCAAGCTTTTTTCGTCATTTTTAACTTTATATAGGCTTCTTAAGTAGTGTCTTCTTTTTTTCTGTCTTCTTTTTTAGTGTTCGTACTATAGTAGCGCGTTATTTTCTAATTTTTGCTAATTAATTGTTCTATTACCATACTTTTGTATTAGTTTTTTGTTTTATTTTTGTTTTTTCCGGGTGTTTTTAAGCATCTTCTTTTAAAGTCAAGTTCTACTGTTTGTGTTTTGTCTGTGATATTTTTCGTTTGTAACCAAATTTTTGCAATATCGTAAATAATTCATAATTTTGTTGACTGGTAATTATTTTTTATAGTATTTTATGTAACGATTTTGTAAACATTTTGTTCATTATTATTCTTGTAAAAATAATGCCTTGAAAGTTGATACTTACATATATCTAGAAATTTTAAGTTTTTAACAGTATTTTACTTTCTGATTGAATATATGTAGATTTTTTGAAACTTTTCTAATGCACATAATTTTCGTTTTGTTTGGAAATTTATTGTAAAACCACATTTCCCAATAATTAGTAAAGGATATACTCAATGTCAACTTAATCTTGCGCAAACAAAACTAGATTGTCTGCAAAAGTAAGTAATGCATAATTTTATTTCTTATTTGTTTGGTCATTTCAGAACACTTTCTATAACATATTTTTAACGCTTGTTCCGTGTTTATATTGAAAAGATAGTCTTCATTTTTGTTTTAGATCTTTTGTTAGTGCTATTTATTTACAAATGACTTCCTTATTTTACTTACCATAAAAAACACAAATCGAGCTGTTTTTTTACTATTTTTTAGACAATACATTATTTGTTTATTGTCAAACATTTTCGCTAAATAGAAAACAATGTTACAGTTAAATATTTAGTTAAATTTTAGAAAATAGAAAGAAATTGTTGAAAATTACAGTTAGTATGTGACACTGCGTTACTTGTTATCGGAAATAATGTACAAGTAAAAATTGAAACAATGTAACAAACAAAAAGGGCATTTTTAAATAGTTATGCAGACATTTTATTAATGCTAAATAGTATTTTGTTAATTTGTGAAAACGCTAGTAATTAATAAGTACATAGATTGCATTTCTACAACGTAAATCAAAATTTAAAAGAGTAAAAAATTTAAAAATTTTGCGAAAAAAAATTAAATATTGGCGATACTTTAAAAACAAAAAAAGTTAAACAATACGCTCATCTTAAAGACGTTTATGCTTTATACTAAACATCTAGTTTTCACTAAATTCTTTATTCTATAATAAATTGTAAAAATATTTTAAAGTACATTCCTTTAAAGTATTGCTAAAAGTTAACAGTTAATGCCATTGCAATACAAATTACAAAGGAAAATGCATGGTTTGATAAATACAGTTTTAAACTCATTAAAAAAAAAATATTGACAGTTGAAATGGTTATTTGATACTAAAAGTGGAAGTTTACATACATTAAAAAATTATCTAAATTAACCACTTATTATTTAACAACTTAAAAAAATTTATGCATTTTGTTCACTCAAAAATAAAATGACGCAATTAGAATCACAGGTTTTGTATTTTTTGTCACACACATATATTAAATCATAATATTATAAGAAAATTTTTAACCGATTTGTACGTTTCTGCTAATTATAATCATAACAAGTATTAACTTAAATGACGATTCATAAAAAAAATATGTTTTATGTTTTATTAAAAAAAAGTTTTTTATTTTTTTATGTATATTATATTATACATACAAACGTACATCTTTTATGTGTACAGTTATTTATATTACAAAATGTAAAACAAATAAGTAATATCAAACAAATTTTAAACAAAGTAGAAGTATATTTGTTAACAACCGCTTCTTTTTAAGCGTAATAACAAATAAAAATATGTAAGATAAACAAAAATTTAATCTTAAAAGCATTTTTTAAAACCTGTTTTAAAAGAACATAAGAAGAGAAATCAAGTTAAAAACGACACAAATTTAAGTGTCAATTTTAAAGATCGATTATGCTTTCAGACAAAGCTAATATTGATAAAATGCCTTTAGAGCTGTGTTATTATGTTAAAAAATAGTAAATGGAATCAATTTATTTATTTTATACGAAAGTAGATTATTTAATGCTAAAGAAATTTTTGTCGCATTTATATCCACCAAACGTTTGGAAAATTTTACATCTGGAATTCTGAGTAGTTTCAATCAAATATTCCGAATTGGATAGGATTCTCAGATTGCGCTATTGTACGATTCAAGTAGCTCTGCAAAGTCCATTTGCATTACTTTATCGACAGCATCGTGCTCCTTTTCAATTACTAAACCCACACGCTGAATTGAAAAAAAAAGATGTAGACGGTAACTAAATTTAGTAAGAGCAAAATATAAAACGAATACATTTAAATTTTTTTTGGTGTTTAAATAGACAATTTATAAGTTAAATAAAATTTATTAACCCACTTGAATTGTTATGCAAATAAAACTTTGTGAGACTGTGACCAAGAAAAACTAATTTTAAATGTAAATAAAATTTTATTAATTATAAAAACAAATAGTTTTCATAAAATATAACATTTAAATTGACCTTAAAATTATAAATTTTATTTAAATATTTGATTGTATTATTTATTTTTATTTGTATAGTTCTAATGTTGTTAAATTAGTTTTGTTTTTAACTATAACTTTTATTTAAGCTTTAAAAATTAGTATTGGCTTTAATCAAGTTTACAACAAACTATAGAATAATATTTAAACACATAATTAAGCTTTTTTAAGTGTGATAAAGCAAAATTTAGTTGTTAATTGTAGCTTTATTTCAATAATTTGTTTACATAAATATATTTATCTTCTTGGTTACTACATCGTTTCTTTACTACTACTATTCCTTTCCTAAATTACTTATTTATATGAGTAAATTTTGGTAGGGTAGATACACCCTCTTATTTCAAAATTAACCAATAACAAGAGTACACATATTTAAAGTTACAGTTAACAAATGCATCAAAATTTACTTAGAAGTACAAATCCTGATGACGTGCCTTACAAGTTCTTAAAACCTAAAAGGTGCATCAGCAATTCCTGAAAACAAATGACTAAAACTAATGCGTATAACAAGAATAAGATTAAAGAATTCTACTAATTTTAATTCTAACTAAACTATAATAAAAAACATTCACAGAAGTCTCAACACATTATATTATATGTAAATAATAAAAAGTAACAATAGTTACAAATTTAGTAGAGTGTCGGATGCGTTGAAACAAACAGAATGTTGCAAAGCAATTAAAACCTAAAAATTAAAAATTAAAATAAAATAGTAGGAAAATAATTAATAAGAAAAGCAAACTAAATAGAATTGTAGTTAAATGTATATTAAAACAATAGTAAAAACATAGAGAACTGGATGTGACAATAATCACAAAGCAGAGAAAAACTAACAGGAAGCGTCATAGAAACAAAAAAAAATGCAAAATAAGTAAGCAAATAGACGGGTGCGAGCAAACTATTTTTTATTATTAAAAGCAGTTAGAAAACAACAAAAAAAAGTGTACTTAGCCTATAATAAAAATTAGTACATAAATGAATTTTGCATTTTAAACAACTACTATTATTTATGAAAAAATAAATGCTAATATATACTACAATGTCAAAATTTTGCTATTTTCTTCTCTAATGGAGTGGAAGATGTACTGCATCACGCAGGGCAGTAGTTTTGAGGCAGTTGTGTCAACCTTTTTTGAATAAAGTTAATTTAATTTTTATTTCAAATAGAAAAACACTCTTTCAAAAATGAAATAAGTGGAATATCATTAGTTTTAAAGACAATAAAGTAATTACTAGTGATAAGCGATATTTCACGGTTGGTGATTTAATCACCGCTCTTTACTGATCACTATTGCGAACGGTGATGAAAATGTGAAAAAACGGGCAACCGTAATTTTGCTAAAAAATAGTCAAGACACCCAAAAATTTCGTTGAACGTTGAAACTTAAAACCCTTAGCTAATGCTATTGTGCCGCCACAAGAATGAAATATATTATTCATTCTTGTGGCAGCACAATATAGTTCGATAGTGCACAAGCACATCTCAGTGTTGATCAGAGCTTATAGCATTGATCAGTTTTATTGTTTTCATGACTTAATTGTTTTTAGATGTTTCTATAGCCCTTTTACTTTGTGGTAAAGAATTGGTATTACTTAGATGTTTTTTATTTTGATACTTTCAATTACGATTAATTATTTTTTTTAAATATGTATAAAAAATTAAGAGTTAAGAAATCTGTAGTTTTATTGTAATGCAATAAAATAACTAACCTCTGTCTTGTTATTTTTTAGTTAGCATGCAAAATTACATGTTTTTGTATTTTTAAAATAACCGTAGGAAGCAAAAATTGTCTATAGATTGATCAAAATAAGCATTAGCGAACCTAAGCAAACTTACGCAATATACAAAATAGATAAAAGTAGCAAATAAACAAAAAATAGCATGGTGTCACAAACAAGAGTATAATAAGTCGTATAGATTCAAAATTTGATTTTACTTATAAGTAACATAGTTAAATAAATTTCAATATGCTTAAAATTTTTAGACTGCTCTTTTTGGTGCTCTTAGAAAAGATAAACTTAAAATACCGACATCTATAATTGTAACAAAATTGGTACCAGCTTTAACGTCAAAGTTTGTTTTTACTGACGATGCAACAATTGTGTTGTATTTTCCATGATAAATAAAATTGTTTTTCTTTGATCACAATGCAATTTATAATAAAAACCATAAAAACTGACTACAATAAAACAGAAGGGACGGTGAATACCCTAGATAAACTTGGCTTGCCTATTCGTGCAAAAAGATAATTTTTTTTTGGTCTATCATTATTTTTTCTAACATACCTTATGTAAGTGCATATAATGCCCAGATTGGAACCGAAATATATTTTATAAACAAAAACTATTTTTAGATAAATTGGGTTATCAACTAGTAACACCTTTTATTAAACACGAAAACGAGTTGCTAAAGCAGCTTGTAATGCAGTTATTGTAAAAAAAATAAAATCAAAACAATCCTCTACATTAAAAAGTTGAAATCATAGCCGAAACTAATAAAAACAAGGAAAGAGTCTAGGACAAAACGCCGAATGTCTAAAACGCTGACTCTTATTTTGCCGACATTGTCTAAAACGCAAAACCGAATATATGCTTAAAACGCCGATTCGGCAATATTTTTACAAATGCATCTATGAAACATGACCACAATACCGACCGCATATACCATAATTCTCATCGCTTGTTAGATTTGCTTATTTGGTTAATGTTTTGAGCTATCTACTTATATAGAAACTCCAAAAACTTCTACGCACCTAAAATGACTTATAAACCATATTTGGTAAAATAAATATTATTTTTTTGCTAAGTAAATCAAATTGTATTTAAAAATCTACCCATCCTTGAGATTGAGGAATGTAGCAGTTCTTTCTTTCATCTTTCTGTCAATTAAAGGATATTTCCTTTTGTTGAGGACTCAAATGTGCAATCCTTTATTTACGAATAGTTGAAGTTTTTTTATTGTTACAGCAGAAATGTTACCAAAACTACAAAATTAATAAGTACAATTAATTTAACGAAGAATGTAATATTACAATGTTTGCAATACCAAAATAACTGCTCGAAGTGTTACTGTAAATTATACTATTAAATGTGTCATTATAAATAAGTCTAATATGATAAAATATAAGGTAGTTAAAATTGATTACTAGTAAACTCCCATACGTTTGGGCTTCTTACGTTCCATACTCCTTGCAACGTTGCATGCAATTATAGATCAAAAGTGAATTTGTAGTCGGCGAAATGGGAGTCAGCGTTTTGGATCAAAAATTGAATTAACGTTTTAGGCATTTAGCGTTTTGGGTAAATCTCTTTAAGTTAACTGCTAAATTAAATAAAATAAGATACCCTAGAGTACATAATACATAAAGTGCACACAAATAACTGCGCATACACAAAGACCAAAAATAAAACTAAGATATTACGTAGCTAGAAAATAGTTAGATAATGTGTTAACACTGACTTGTAACAAAAAAAAAACGTTTAAATTCAGAAAATGCAGTTTTGGACTAAAATTTAATAATTATTATTGTATTTAAGCAAACTCCAGCAGAAAATTAAAATTTACAAAATAGCTTAATGCATGAATCAAAATAATAGCATAAAAAATAAAAATAATACACACATAATTTATTAATATAAAAACACAAGATAGTAAACATAAAACAACTTATATACAAATTTATAATCAAAGTCGTAGGAATTCTATCGTACCTAAGATATTATTTTAACTTAAAAAAGAACTTAAATTAGTTAATTTTGAACGTTGCAATATTTTATAATAAAATTAGGATGAATATTGAAACTCATAAGTAGATAAAACATAAACACCATATAATTTAATAAAAAACTTATTTACAAATTTAACTCGAAAGCGGTCGCGCTAGAGTTAATGCAACCGCAAATTTTAAAATTTTGCTGTAATTTTGTAATGCAGCTAGCTTAAAGTTTTTGATTATAGAAATTATCTTCAAACCAAAAAATGTATTTACTTTGTCAACTACAGCAGCGTTTGATATTAAAGCAATAACAAGTCTACACTTGTATAGTGCATATCATTTGCAGTAAGGTTATAGTTTTTTTGCTATTAAAACCTTATTTTTATGTTTCGGCTTGTGATGGGTGATTACGAACGACAAATGTCGAGGCTACAAAAACTTTAGAACAAAGTAGAAGTTGAGGAATTTATTGGCGCGAAATCAGTTGATGACGAAGGACAGTTAGACTATGCTAATCACAATTCTAAAACCAAACAATTTTGGAATGAATTTAAATTGTAGGATGACATCCCACTAGCTGATCAAGTATGTAAAAAGAGATGAAATAACTATTTAAAGTAAAAATTGACCAAAAATGTAAAAATCTTTATCTCACAATATAATAAAGTTTCACGCTGGACCGAAAAACGAAGCTAAAAATAAATTGTTACTAATCGATTGCTTGATACAGATGTTTCTCTTGATGAAATTGTTACGTTTACTAATATATACATTGAAAACATCCGTCTAAATTATCAAAGAAAAAAGAGCGCGAGAGCTACGTGTACAAATAAAATAAAAGCACTGCTAGGTTTGTTTTAGCCAGCAGGATTCTTGAAGTCTTCTTATTTTAATTTGTCGGATTTATAGCAAACTGACGGTACAAGCGTTGAGTATTTCATAACTGTTATCTTACAAAACCGATTCCAGTTTCTACATCCAAAGGCTATTGAGAAAATGACTGGTATTTAATATATTTTTGAGAGCGTCGTCTAAAAATGTAAACAAAATTACACGATTGGAGCTTACACAACAATAGAAAAAATGTTGGAAGGATTTAGAGGTCGATGCAGTTTTGGACAATATATTGCCAACAAACCTGCACGCTATGAGTTAAAAATGCTTTCACTTGTTGACTCAAATAACTACTACACTCTTAACATGGAGGTTTGTCGGAAAACAGCCCGAAGGTACATATGCGGTAAATAATTTTGCTTTCAGCGTCGTAAAAAGATTAGTAAGGCTTATTATAAACAAAGGTAGAAATGTAACCATGGACAATTGGTTTTTGTCTATACCTTTTGCAAAAATACTACTCGCTTGTAACACAATAATAGTTGGTACGCATAGAAAAAATAAACCACAAATACCCTAAAAATTTCTGAACGCAAAAAAGAGGGAAATATGCAGCATTTATTTTAGTTTTACATAAGACATCACTTTCATATGTTCCCAAAAAAATAAAATTTTTACATTACATATTGATGGCAACATAGATGTTCAAAAAAACGATGAATCAATTTTTACAATAAAACTAAGGAAAGAGTGCACAAAGTGAATGAAATGAAGAGATCATACAGCTCAAACTGCAAGATGGCCATTTTTGCGTTTATAAATATTGGCGGCATAAATAATTAACTAATTTATAAAAAAACACTAAAACTATTATGACAAGAACACCTTTTCTAAAGAACATTGCAAAAGCTTTATTTAAAGATTATTTGGAAGACAATCTATCACAAAAAAGCTAATATGTCAAATACATGAAATAGAAATTGTAAACGGTAAACGTAATACCAGAAAGATGTGCATATTGCTTAAGAACATAAAACTGCAAGACGCAATCACAGTGAAATTCTCAACAAAAGTACACATGTGGCGAACATATGTTGCGTGCTAAAACTAAAGATAACCCTCTGATAGTAATGAATGAGAATCTTATGTTTACAGAGCTTATTTTAGTCTATAATTTAAAAGTTATTAAAAAAATTTTTAATTTTTTTAAATATTTTTGAAATAAATAAAAAGAAGTTAAATGTTTCATTGACATATACTTTGTAAAAACATAACACTATTCAAATGACGGTGCGCAATGTATAACAAATATTTAAAAGTTCGTAGCGCGGTTGAAAGGACCGGCGTGCGACGGATGACCAAACTTTAGGAGGCGCAACTATTCTTGGGTTAAATACGTAAACTTTAAAAATTATTGTGTAATTTTGAGTTGCGCATTTGCATTTTGAGTACTGTAACAATCTGATTCATTTTGATGACATAATCTTGTGCAACTTTTATAATACATAATTTTATTTCTAAATTTTCCGTATTTTTAATCTATTTGATTTCTTATTTGTAAGAATCCATAACTAGAATTACCAAATAACATAAACGTAGCGTAACAAAATTTTTATATTCAAAACGTATCAAACCAAATTAACTTTAAAACGTAACGAATTGGAATATTATTGAATTTGTACATAGACTAAGACTTTGCATACAAATCATAATTGTCAATATAACGGAATTTTATATAAATCGTAATCGTAAAACGCATTGCATAAATCAGACAAAACAACGCATTTAAAAACAAAATTTCATATCAAAAAAGCGAAATCGCACGTACTAGAAACAAATACTATAAAAAAATGTTGTACGTAAAAAAAAGCAAAACGTATATGAATTACACATTAAAAAACTTACCCCTACAAATTGCGGGTTTTTTTTTATTTGACGATTATACTACTTACATATTGAACAACTAAAGCGGGTTACAAAGGTACATTGTCAACACAGCAACAAAAACAGATTGGTAAACCACTGTTTAAATTTTACATAAACTAACTTAACTGAAGCGCAACTCAAAATTGACTTAAAAAATGGTTACAATGTTCATTGCGCAGAATAATTTGCATATACAATGAATAAAAAAATTTAATTTAAATCAGAAGTATTTAATCGAAAACATGTGCTCGTTACAAATAGAAACAAAAATCAGTGTTATAATTCACATAATTTACAATATAAGAAAAGAACCATAATAATTTTGAATTAATTGCAAATTTATTTGTATTTACAATGCTTTATTCAACCAATAACAAAACATTTGGGCAGTAATACAAAAAAGTATAAAAAATAAAAACAAAAACACAAGTTTGAATGTAGCAATTATAAAAGAATCAATATAAAAATATTTTTTTTAATTTACGCTTAAAAAGATAAAAACAAAAATTGAGTTATGTGATTTTAGTTTAAGAGTAAGAAGAGGTAACAAGGCAACAAACATATACTATAAACATAAAAAATAGCTAAATATTTTAGAAAAATTAAAAGTAAAGAAAAAAATCAATCATAGATTTTATACTTTAAAAACAAGGTTTATTTAAAATTAAACTCAAACAAAATATATTACAAATAGATTGGCACATTTTAAAAACCGATTGACAAATTACAAAACAATAATTAGTTAAATATAAAACAAATAATTAAATTTAATTTTTAAAACTGTATCATTCTAATGTTTGAGTAATAATTGCCTTTGTTAAAGTAAATTTTTATAAAGTAACGAGTAATTTTAATACATAGAGTCACTAAATTATTTAGTATTTAAACAAAGTAATTGTAACAAATTAACGTTCTTTTAGTAAGCACTTTTTATTTGAAAAATTTGTTTATAATTAAATCATTTGAATGTTATCTAGAATTCTAAAATCTGTTATTTTTTTTTTAAATTAAACTTTTGATATTTTAGAACCAAAAACAACATATTTTACAAAAAAACTACAAATTTTTTTAGGTTTTTTATTTTTACACTAATGTAAACACAGTATGTCGTTATCATAAAATTCTCTATATTTGCGGTTACCTTTTTACTGTAAAGCCAATATGTAACAAAACAAATCTAGCAAATTTACACAACTTTGTGAAATTAACTTTTACTAAAATTGTATTCAAAATAACTTTTTGATGAGGAATATAAGCAATAAAAAAATTAAATGTTGTGCACTGTAACAGTGCTATAGTTATTTGCGCAAATTGTTTTAAAAAGTAATGTTGGTAAAATAATTTTATTAAAATGTTATACAAAATGTTTTGTACACTGTATTTTAATTAGAAAAAAGCAATTGTATAAAATAACAGCTTAATAAAGCTATATTAAAGCAATAAAGTATTGTATGTCAATACAAAATTTTTATAAAACTTGATAATGTCTTGTAATATAATACAATAAAAAAATACGAATATTTAACTTTGTATATGCATTATACAGTTTTTTTAGTTTTAAAAATTTACGTAAAATTACACACTTGTTTAGTTACGTAAATTTTAAATTATAATGTATATAGTTATAAAGCAATTAATAATCTAACCTTACTTACAAGTTTTTATATAAGTGATTTTTTTCTATTATTTATTTGCAGCAACTATGTTTATAAAAATGTTTAACTAGATATATAAGAAATATATGTTAATTTATATTTATTAAAAATACTTAAAAATTTTATTGCAAAATGTAAACTTTTCTGCAAAACTAAATTATACAAATGACATTTGTTTGAAATTACAAAATGTTTTTCCATACTTTGGTTGGTATTGTATTTTTATTTAAAGTACGATACAATAATAATAATTTTTGTATATGCATTTGTTTTATCTTCATTTTTTTGTATAAAATGTAAAACAAATTAGAATTAGATTGATCAAATTTTGATTATGTAAATACTAACATAAATTAATCTACTTAACACATAATTTCAAACCTTTAACAAAATTTTTTTTTCATTATTGGAAACGTATAAGTATCGTACATTTTTACCGAGGTTTTATCTAATTAAATCAGAAAAACGTTTAAATTATAACTTTGAGTATTACAAAAATAGAAGATACCAGCTTTTACAAATTAAAACTAATAAAATCCGACAGTTGATATACAAAATTAGATTAAAGATTTTGTTTTAAAAATGTAATTATTAATGTTTTTAATTTGTTTTAGTACAAGTTTTTACGTGTTTACTTTTATAAATAACGTATAAGACGATAAAATCCAATATAACTACTTAATAAATTAAACGCCAGACTCAATGACTGTGGTTATGTTTCAACACGCACAAAAATGTTTATCTCAACAAACACTTAATTAGATTTGGTGCACGATATCTAATTGTTTCTAAATTAATCATTTTTTTATGGTTTGTAATTAATTAAGTTTCTATTGTAATTATGTCACTCTAGTAATTAGAAACGATAACGTTTGATATGCTTAAATTTTGGGTTCTCCCACAACTTACATTATTAAATATTGACAGCGATTTATGATGGAGGTCGTTGACTGAGTTTTTTGCAATTGATGACCCTTAATTTATTTTAAAGTGAGGTTGACATGATTTATATATAATTTGGTAGGTCAAATTACATGCTATTGCAGATGGTTCTAATAACGTTATGTTAACTGTTTCATAAGTATAGATAAGCAATCGATTTGATAACTTCAACGTTTTTCTATTTTTTTAATAATTATCTTATTTTTAAAATTAAAATTATATGAAATGCTTGGTCATGACGTTGAGTTTGATTAGGTATTGACTTTTTAATTAACGTGTTAACTTTTTAACCAAAATGTTTACTTTAAACTGTAATAATGTTAAGTTTATTTTTTTTACTAATAATTTTTCATAAAACTTTATCTTAACAAGCATTAAGATACTAAAATTTTACATGTATTAAGAACTATATATTATTTAACTGATAAATATAAAATTGACATATAAATAAAAGCCTTATAAAATTTTGATAACAAATAAATATATTATGAAACGTAAAAATTCCTAGAACAAAACAATAAAATTTCGTATTTACTAACAACAGAAACTATTAGATTATCGTTTTTTATGTATACACAGCGTATAATAAAATTAACGTCATTTAAAATTTCGTATTTAAACCTATCACTTTTGAATTGCAACTGATACTGAACTACTTTAAGAAATAATATAAAATCAACGTCAAAGCTATGCAACTTTTTACTTAGAAAATCTTAAACTTATACAAGATGTTTCATAAAGAAACTTTGAAAGAAAACAATAAAATTTTTATAGTTTTAGTAAATTTTTGTTGTCGATTTATTATTTTAGACATTCTTATATAATTAAAATGATAAAATGCGCATAGTTTCAGTAAATGTTTGTTGTCGATTTATTCTTATTTTAGACAATCTTACATAATTAAAATGATAAAATGCGTGGTAAAATGCTAAGCGTAAACACGTGGTTTTAGTTAAAAATAAAATTAATGATAACACAAACTGTTAATTGATTATTAATAAAATTTAGTTTTTAGATAAGTTTATTTAATAATTACAATTTATATGCGTTGAAATCAAGATATTTTCCTGAAAACACAACATAATTTATAATTTTTAAAATTAAAAAAAATATATCACTTACAAAACTGATGATAATTTTTATATAGAAAGTTAGTATTTTTTTAATATATAGTAATCATATTAAAAATTTTATTTTGGAAATACGATGGTTTGTAAGAAACAAAATTTATCGATAACCAAAACCGACTTCGTATGAAACTAAATACAATAAGTTTTAAAGAATCGAAAGTTACGCATTCGCCGGATGGTGGAGTTTCCTTGAAGATCTTTGACCAAAATAATGTTATAATATATAATTTATAAAAATTCGTATTAAAGTAAGTAATTCCTTTTTCTTTGGCACTTTCTTATTATGCGTTCGCCGTTTTAGCTCTCCACAACTATTTTACGTCTCAGTCACCTATTCTGAGTTTTATCTATCATAGCATTTTCTATATGTGTTTTCTATCGTAGAGTCGGTTTTTTTCTTTCTTTCTACAGACTCCCACTGATTCTTTTTGACTATCTGTCTTCTAGCATTTTTTGGACATTTTACTACTATCCTATTCCATTTTTCTCAGTTCTTATTTCTTTCTTACTGGTGTAGACTCATTAAGTTTATTTCAACTGTTATTTTATGCTGCATTGTTGTTATTATTGGCTATATTTATATTCCGTATAGGATTATTTAGTACTATGCTTTAAATTTTTTTTTGTTTTTTTTAGTGCTAGGGTTGTTCCAATTTCAATCTATGATGTGTTTTTGCAGGTTGCTATTCTTGTTTCTATATCTCGTAGAAAAATATTCTTTCCATGTATTATCGATCCCAAATATTTAGAAGTTTGACAAGTTTTCATGTATTTTTTTCTAAACTTAAATTTAAATCTGCAACCACACATATCTATCTTGAGAGGGTTCTAAAACGGAAGCTTTAGATGCGTTGCAAGTCTCTACAGTGTTTGCTTTTTTGTTGAAAGTATAATAGCTGAAAACTTAAAAAAAAACTAATTACAACGACTAGATGTATAGCCGTCTTGTGACATTTTGTGTAATTTTGAATAAAAAATAATTTAAGGTAAATTTTGAGAACACATGTTAAACGTACCATCAATTATTTGCAAAAAGTGGCGCAAGTGCATCTTAGTCTTTAGTTTATAAATACATAGTTTTATATCAAAATAATAATTATTATTAACAAATTTATGGCCAGACCAAAAACGCTACACAAAAAGAAATGTGCTGATTGCTCATTCTTTTGAAAACTTTCTCTAATTTTAAAGAACCCGTTATACAGCTAGCCTTTGTAATTATTTTAGTTTATTTTTAGGTTTCTAGTTTTTATACTTTTAACAAAAAAGCAAATTTTGTAGAAGCTTGCGACGCATCAAAGCGGCCGTTTTAGAACCCCCATAAGTAAGAAAATATACTAACTGAATAATACTTGGTTTGCTTTATAACTGCCGGCCCAAAAAAAGGACTTGCAAAACGAATGAACCAATTTTGATGCGGTTTTTTTGTTTGAAAAGTGATGCAATCGAGACTAAAAGATTTGTTTAGGCGTTTCAAGATTATTTGTTCATTTTTTACTTGACAAAAGAGATTAATCAACTTTCTCAAGTCTGATTTATTTGAAATTTGCTGTACTGTTATTTTGGTGGTATAAAATAACACTAAATCTAATATCACAGCAACCGTGTACTAAATCACCTAAATTTAAGCATATTATTATTACCGTGTACTCGCAAATGCCCGTACGCGGGTTATCTTGGCAAATTTGCATTTTTTTGCTTCAATTGTTAGCACAGTTAAATTTAATAATAAAACTATGTCATCTGTCAAATTCATTGGAGTACTTTTGCTTGTCGCAACTCGTAGTATTGTTTGAGATTATTTCTGGATATGTAAAGACAAGTGGCAATGTGTTTACAAAATCATGGAAATTATTTTTAGCATCTGTTATAGATTTTATTAAACTATTTGTAAATTAATAAATTGTAAAATTCCATTAGTTATTTTTACTTTGATTTTTTTTTTAACCCTGCATGAAATAACAAAAGCATTGTGTCGATTTATTTCTTTAATTTAATTTAGTTTGAATTTTAAATGATTTTTACCGTACGCCTTTGAGCATTAAACGCGCACTACCAATCTCAAAAAATAAGTTACTGTGTATTTTACAAGATAAGATACATATATTTCAGACAAAAATTAAATCTTTTCTGTTATTAATCGCCTTAAACCGGCTACTTAACTAAATTCAATCATTATTTATTAACAAAATATAAAAAAATTATGAATAATAAACAAACTTTAGGTTGCTTTGTTAAAAGTGTGTAATTTTGGTACTGTATAGGTTTTGTAGCGGAGCGCCTACCTTTCGCTACATTAAAAATAGTGGCTGTTAATTGGAGTAAAACCATTTTTTAGTGCCTGTGGTACGGTAATCATCTAACCTACGCGCCCGGCAATGCTTTCATTTCTAAATATTTACAATTATCTACGTTATAAATGTGTTGCTGTTTAAGTAAACGTTTTTTAAGGTAAGAATATTGATTCTATCTTTGTCATTTAATATGATTTTTTTATAATTGTCATTAGCAGTTATGAATATTCACACGTATTCTATTAACGCGGAGATATTAATTCTTGTTAGCAAAATTTCTATGATAACGTCAAAATTTACCATATAGTAAAAAGGGTGTTAGCCAGCAGCATACTTCAAAGGAAAAAATGTAAATATTGTATTTTTTTATTTAATTTTCTTTTATCTACGTTGTCAGTTATTTGCACGTACAACTGTACGTATATATCAGGTTGTTGTAACAATTAACGACAAATTTTGTTGTGTGCAATATAGTTATTACAGTTCTCTTAATTATCTGGATATAGCATATTTTTATTATATTTATCAATGTAAATTTGTTTTTTTAAAATATAAAAGCCTAACAAGTTTAATTTTAGGTAAAATGTGCGGCCCAACCCAATTGTTTCATCAGCAATTATTGTCTGTGATCTATACCTACATACTAGCAATTGATCGCATTTATGCAAATCTACCTTGCTTCTCTTTTCTAATCTCTTTTTGTAATAAAATAAAAGTACTTGTGTGTCATTTGTTTTGTTTTAGCATTGGATAGACTTAAACCGTATCTTTCATTCTGGTTTCTAACCATTTTGGAGCTCTTTTAATCTTAAGAAATAATTAGCACATTAAAACTTTCAATCCGTCTGCTGATTCAACTGAGTTAGTCGCCAGCAATTAAGTTACTAGAAAATCGTCGTAACAAGGTTCAAACTCAAAGCTGCAACGTGCGTTGTTTTACCACCAAAATCTTTACAAAAGTTAGGATTTTTAGTTGATTTTAGCAAACAAAATCTTCTATTGCAATTTTTGTTTCGTCCCGACATATATTTATGTTAAAGTAGAGATAGAGCATTGTTTGCTGTGTGCCCACTAGAATTAAAAAAAAAAATAAAATTTAAATAACCCCCAACACAAAAAACACCTTTAAAAGTAAAAAACAAAAAGGGGTTTTTAAGAAATAAAATAAATACAGAATACAAATATAAAAAAGTTTGGAAATAATAAAGTATAAAATTTTAATATAAGTACTCTATCTAGACGCCAAACAGTTTATAAATTGTACCCAGAAACAATAATGAAAATACCTATTTAGCAGTCCCCTGACGCGACGACGCTTTAATCAAAATATAATTATGTATTTATAATAAAGTCAACAAACACATTTTATTTTCTACTTTTTTAAGGGTTTTTTGCTGTCAAGATTAAAAACATATAAGACAATGTCATCACACAATCACAAGCAAATTGTAACAACCCAATTTTTTAAAGAATTTTTTATATGAAATTTGTATGTTTTGCAAATTAACATACGTGCACAATTTCTTAACTATATTCAAAATATTTTGCTAATACATGTTTTTATCTATAACACGTAAACTTTAAAATTCTGAAAAAACTCATGAAAAGTAGATCTATTTTAGATTATAGCGTATTTTTAAAGATGAGATTTTTATCAAACAAGCATATATTTAGGCGTTTTTATAATTTTCCTTACGGACAGCATCTCACAATTAAAGCTGCAACTGGTGGGGATTGTATTATTAAGTCCCGAATTCAACTATTTTGGCTTCAAATTAAGTTATAAGTGAATATTATGTTTTTTACAGCACAAAACGAAACTAGAAAACTATTAAACCACAATCAAACGACTAATAAATGCAATTTCTGACTTAATTTATCAATCACACTAATTTGGAATAACAAATAATATCAGTACATGTCATGTAGCGCTAAAAAAATTATTAAACTATAAAAAAGATTATAAAGTACATAAATTAAACTTAAATCTTTAGAAAAAGTTTTTGCAGCACAAAAAAAAACAAGTATAAACAGCACGGCAATAAAGGTGATTATAAATTTTATTATTGCAACAATAGTTTGTCAATTATTGCTGAAATCTTAAACTGAATTGCACTAATCTAAAAAATGTTGTTATATTTCTAAGAATTTAGTTTTTAAAATTGAAATTTTTTAAAAAATTTACAGATCTAAAATAGCATTGCAACTGCTAGACGAAAACTAAAATAAAACTTTAGTACGATTATAATTGAATACTGTTCTTTTTAAGTAAAAACTCGGTTTCTCCAAGAAGCGATTCTACAATCATGACATAAACGTCGGTTTAGTTGTACTTAGTTTAAATTTGAAACATTGTCGTATTATTGGGTTTTATGTTAACCAATAATACAACAGCATTTTAAAATCAATCTAAGTATAACTAAACTGGTTTTTAATGATACAAGATTAACGTAGAATATTTGTGGGTAGCGCTTAATATTTTTAAGGTTGCTTCGTAGGTAATTTGTATATTAAGAAGTGGGCAGCGTGTTACGTAAATATAAAAAGCAAAACCATAACAGATACGAGGAATAGTAGTGCGTCCAGATTAATTAAGAAAATAGCACGCAAAAATGTGTGCTGACAATAAATAATCCTCCAGTAATTAATGTAGTATGAGTCAATAAGCAAAAGTTACTGTTAATAAATCTTATTAATGGGTTGTGAATTAAAAAAAATTAAGTAATAAATGAAAGTATTGGTATCTGTTAATGATTATTCTTCATCTATATTTGTAACACAATTTGGCACCTAGTGGTGATAGCAAAACACACATTCAAGCAGCTTTCGGAAAAAGTGATTTGTCAAGCGTGTTTAAATCTGTCTTTATGCAACCGCAAAGAGACTAATAATCAAACTTAGTATCTCCAATTGTCATAATTTTTATTATCTTACGATAAGTTTATTTTACTATTTTAAAGTTAAATACATATATGTTTGGTAATATCAGTAATATTTATTAATATACCCCGAAAGTCTTGAGAAAAAGACTCAATAATAATAAAACTTTACGAATAAAACAAACAACTTAAGTTCTTATGCGGGTAATTACTGTTTGCTCGATTGCTTAACGTTAGATACGGTTCTTTTCTTTAAAATGTTTGTAAAACAAAATACTACAAGTAGGAATATTGTAACGTTTATTCTAAGGTACTCTGTATTCCGTATTAGTTGGTTGGCAACATTGCGTTACATTAATTCTACTTCAGTTTAATGCCATACTTTTATATTAGTAACCTCGTGTTTCTTGTCTGACAGATATTTTTTACAATTATTTCAACCCATAACTTATTAAATAGCGTGTTCATTGTTGTAGAAATAATTATAACTTTGGAAAATTTTCCATGGCAAGATTCAACTTTGATTGTGTTTATAAATGTAATTTTTAGATAATTGTAGCACGCTATGCACCACGTTTATTAATCTTGTGTTGTGCACCGTTAATAGTTGCTTTGAACGTATTAATAATACTTACAAAGTTCCATTTATTTGATCGTTGTGCTCGTAAGTAGCGATTTTATGAATTGGAGAATTACTCTACGTACTGGATGTTAACATTGGAAAACTCGTATTAAAGGATAATTAAAGATTTACTTTATTTTTACCTAAATAATATACCAATGCAACACAATTTGTTTAAAGCGATTAAAAAATCTAGCGTATTTTTTTGTTTGATTTCAGCAACACTTTTGTGTTTAAATGAATTAATTGTAATATTTGTTTGTTATATTCTGTTTTAACTGTAAGTACTACTATTGTTTTTTTATAATTAAGCGTTATTAATTTGTTGCGACCAGTTTATAACAGCTGTGCATGTTATCGCAAATTTTTGTGCCAGTATTATCAGTATGTATATGTATTTCTCAACTAGACCTAACGTGCATTTGTAATTAACTTGGCAACTGAAAAAAAATTTTGTTTGTATCATAATACAATGTGTAGAGCCTATACTGCGTACTTTTGTATTATTTTATTAAATGTGTGAGCGTGGCATGGTCCACAAAAACAGAAAATCTGTAAAAATATTAATAAAATAATAACGTACGTTTTTCTAAAATCTTTTTTTATATCTCTAAAAGAAAAACCAATGAACAAACACTTCTTTGATTTTAAAAAAGTTTAATTAATAAAGTACGCTGCAACCGTTTGTATTTCACTTATATTATTCATAGTACGTAAAAGTTAAATGTTTATTAAAATTTTTGTTTGTAGTAATGACAGCTTTGTATATTATAACAATTTTCCAATAAATGTTAATTATTAAAAACATTATTTAAACTAAATATTTGAACAAGTTAAAATAATTTTAAAAATAATGAGCACATTTTGTACGTAATTATGATGCAGATCGCTATTCTTGTTGCTGTTTTACTATTTAGTTGTAATACTCAACGATCAAAAGTGCAATTTGTTATAGCAAAGACCAAATAATATTTGGTGATTTAGTCTTTGGTTATAGTTAATCGGTAAACTTAAATATTTAACATAAGGATCTGATGATACAGTTAGTTAAAGACAACATTAAAATAATGCTTTATAAAAATGTATTTAAATACTGTAACAAAATACAAGAATGTTTATGATTTAAAGAAATAATATTTAATGCAATAGAAATGTAGTCATAAACAGTTAAATTCTTATCCAATCTATTGTTTTTATGCGTTATAAAAAGTGAATTAACAAAACAGTAATGTTGGTGTAATAGCGTTTCTAAAAAGATTAATGGCTATACACACAGCTTGTAATGTAAGTTATACATCTTATTATAGTCGGTAAATTTACGGGTAAAACTAAACCGCAAGAGGTGTTTATGGTAGTCAGTATGAGATATTTAGTAACATAAACCGTTAAAGCAAATGTACATTTAAAAACTTATTAAAAAAATTAAATAAATGTGTAGTTAAAGATATGGGATTAATTTTAATTTTAATAACTGTATTTATGCGTTTTTTAAGTTTACAAAATTGTAAATAAGCGTATAGACTTTTAACAACATTTTAATATTTTTTTCAGACTGCAAGTAATTTTTAAAAAACTCAAAAACTATAGCATAATTTTATTTCAGCGTTTTTTTGCGATACAAGAAACCTAAAATAACTATAAAGAGTATAAAAAATACAGCTTTTATTAAGTAAGAGAAATGCCTAGTTCATAAAATTGAAATGGTAATATTAAAGAAAAGTGCAAACCTCTTGTCAAAATAACGAAAAAACCATTTATTTTAGTTTAAACGTAGTTTTTTACTTTTAAAACGTTTCAAATTCAATTAATTAAAATTAAAATTTGATTAATATCAGTTTTAATAGATACAGCAATATTAGACAAATAAAATTTGTAACATTAAAGTTAGTACTAAGCACAGCATCGCTAATAGAATATTTAAATAGTTGTTTATCGTGTTAAAAAGGCTATCAAAGCACTGTGTAAAAATGAATCAAAATTATATTTAGTTTTTCGTTATATGTTGAAAGATTAATAAATATAATTGTTTTAAAAAATCGTTAAACTTGGAAACAAACACTGAACTAAAATTAATGAATAAATCTAGTGTTAAAAATTAAAAAAAATAAATCATTTTTTGACAAAAGGAATCAAGTTTAACATATTTATAATGTAAGCGTTTTGGGTAAGTCGTTAAAGAACTAAAATCAAACTATTGTTGATACATGTTAATAATTTTTATATATGAAGAATGTTTTTTATTTATAGAGTTATTAACATTAACAGTGTACATAACTGAGTGTAATAAGCATTAACTGTTATATAAAAATTTGATTTTGTTCTTGTAGTTAGTTGTACGTAAGCTATAAATAATAAAATTTAAATTGTGAACCTGATCATTTTAGTTCTAACGCATTGACCGTTTAATATATTTGGTTTTAATTATATTTTTAACTATACTAGTGAATTAATTTCACCAGATTTGTTTAAAAAACAAAACAGTCTTTATTTTTAAATCAAATATTAGCATGCATTTTTTATAAACAAATATTTAAGTTTCGATTAAGGTATTTATTTGTGTTTTAAATATTTAATGTTGCCTCAATGAGAGTTTGTAAACTTTGCTATTTAGGTTTTGTAAGCAACGGAAAGCTTTTACTTTATTTTGGCAAATTTAAGACGATTTTTATTATACTTTATAAGGACCATTATGTATAATTGAAATCGCATTTTTAAATAAAGCTAATTATGTTTATTGAATTTTTGAAATTACTCAAATCTTTTTCATAGTTTACTGTTTCTTTTTAAAATTAATTTAGACGATACGTTTTGACATTATATGTCATCTTTAAGACTGTAAAATAAATAAGTTTAACTAATTAATGAATTTTAAATAAACAACTACATATATATTGAAAAGCTTTGTGAATTTTTTTAAAATACAATTTACAATACTAAGCTCTATTTTGAGAATATTTATTGAAACGTAATAGATTTAATTTAAAGAAATTAAATCAAATCAAAATTATAAAAATTAATAAATTTACAGTTAATTTAAAAAAAATAAATCTTAAAAATTAATTATAATATGAGACTGAATTTACATTTAAATCTACATATATGAATTTAATAAAACGAAAAATTACGTAATAAACTTTAGTTATTTAAAAAAAATCTTTATTATTAATAGGAATTTTATTACAATATTTAAACAAAATTCAAATTATATACATATTTATATTTTTTTTAAATTATGAAGTTTTTTATTGCCTATGTGAAAAATTTTGTAATTTGATTTGTAAGTTTATAAAATTACAATTTAAGAACAGCAATTTATTTAAACAATTTTTTAAACGTCATAACTTTAATGAAATTTGTTATAAGCACAAAGCCAACTAACAAAAGTGTTATAATAACGTTTCATTAGTAAATAAAACAAGTGTCGACAAAATGAATTGTCATTACCAGTTAGTTCTAAAAGCATTTTAAAATGCTTTGTTTTTCTAATAAAAATTCATGTAATTACTTTAAGGAAATTCTTGATTTAAACCTTTTTCTATTTTAATAATAAATTTTAATTAACTACTGTTTCTATTATTTTTTATGGCAAATGCAATTTTACATTTCTTTATATTTGTTAATAACTTTTTAATGTCATTTGATGTTGACAATTTATACTATTAAAATTTGTAAAATGTAAAATTTTGTTAATTGACAGTGATTATATCAAAATTTATTCTAAATTACTCCATTTCTAGTATGGATTACTTTTACTAGATCTTGAAATTTGAACAATTTATTTCTATCTAAAAATAATTTAAAAACTTTATTAGCTAATAGAAAAAATAAAATTGACATTTTAACAAATCAGAACAAATTTTAATTTAGTTGCAATAGCTTTACTACCAGTTTATACTGCATATTTAAATATTTTTTTGCAAAATACATTTTAATTTTTAATTATTTTTTTTACTTAAATAAAGATTATAAAATTCTTCTCGTGTCTAATTTTTTAGAAATAAAAGAGATTGTCGAAGTATATAATTCATCTAAATTCTTAAACAAAATCATTAATGATACTAACATTTTCTTTTTTTTTAATTAAAAAAGTTCTTTTAGAGTCATTTTTTTTTATTTTGTAAAATATGTCTGATTATTTATAATTGTCAATGACAATTATTTTTAATTTACTGTAAATTTATTTATTAATACTATTTTGGTTTGATTTAATCTGTTGTAATCTTATAGACCCAAAGATAACATACGTCAAAACGTGTTCTTTGTATTCACCTAAATAAATATTAAACTTTGTGTAACTCAAGCAATACAAATTAAATATGTAGTATACTAAACAGTTACATGTTTTTATAAAAAGAAAAGTAGATAACATTAACGAATTGCTAGTAATGCTAAATTTATAATTTATTTGATACATTTTATTTGTAACTAGGTAACTGTATATAATTAACGTTTTAAATATAAATAAAGGTTTTGAAAATGTCGTCTTGTGAAATAAATTATTGCTCTAAATGTTAAATGTTGAGTGCAAAAATAAAATAGTATATTTAACTTTTTTTAAAAAATGTTAAAATATACAATTTACTAAACAATTTCTAATTGTTGTTTAAAAATCTAAATTAAAATATCCACAATACTTTTATAGTTAAAATATTAATAAATGCTAAGCAATACGGTATTAAAAATTTCTTATTATTTTAGAATCTGTTACATTATAGTACTATAGATATTTAAATATTATATGTAATACGATATATTAGAAATTACATTCTTAATTTTATAATCTTATTCTTTTTTACCGACTTAATCAAAATCCTTACCTGTTACGTTTATTTACTTTATTTACAGTTGTTTTTGTATATGTTTCTAATAAAACTTTTTCTTACTTAATATTTTTTATGGCATGCAAGTATATGCTTAGACGAAAAAGTTGACATCGATGCTTTAATTAAAAGTTTTTTATTTTTAACGTTGTTCTAATTTTGTTTAAAATTGTTAAGTTAAAATATAAGAACCGTATGATACAGTTATACATATTTATAATTTATTTTAAGTAGCAATAGCAAGGAACGAAACATTATGAACAAAATTAAGATTATAGCAATTTTTATTGTAAGTAAATAACATTGTTTTGCAAAGTAAACATATTATTGGTTTAAAATTTTGCATAAACATGTTTAATTGAAATACTAATAATTTTTACTAATTGTTTTATGACGAATCATATTTTTGTTTAGTTTGGTTGATTTAATTTAAGCACTGTCTTATATCTATGCTAATGACAATTATAAATCACCTAAGTAAAAAAATTACTGAAGAGGTATACGTAAGTATAGTATACATATATAAATAAAAAAAGTATAACTATATAAAAATCACCGTACTTCTATTATATTATACTTTTTTCATCAAATTTTTAATGATTGGTTTATTATTTTTAGTTTCAATTAAACCAAACTAAATGCTATATTATAATTATTTGCTTGTTTATTTACAACCATAGTTTAATAATTTTGTCATACTGAATGAATTATATTAACCAGAAGCGTATTTAAATTAGAACTCATGTCACTAATTATTAAGTTATATCTTTAAATGTTTTTGTATTTTTTATAAGCGTTCCAAATAATTAATTACGTATATATGCATAGTGTGATAAAATATTTTATGTCAATTATCATTTAATTTAAAAGGTTAATATTTACTAGTATATAATAGATTTTTGGTATCATTCTTATCAAAATATTCAAAGCCATCTCATTTTTTTATAAGTTTGTGTTTTTTTAATATTCCTAAAATAAACACTACAAAAATTGAAATATAAACAAAGATTTAAATTAAAAACATTTAGAAAAAACAATAAGTGTCCCCAATCTTTTGTTTTGATTGCTTTATAATTGTAGAATAAAACAGAACAATTTATTACTACTTGCAAAGTTTATAACTTTTATTCAATTACAATAAGAATAATACTCGCTATTTATCCGCGTAGTCAAATTGCAAGGCAATCTTATTCCCCAAGTACGCAATAACTAAGTAATTCGGAAACATTTGTTATTAAAATAGAAATGTACGTGTATTGAAACAAATCTTAGATAAAATTTAAAAATCGTTAAAAAATAATATTCAATTGATTATTAAAATTGAAGTCACGTTGACAAAATTAGTTCTAATGCAAAAATACAAGAAAACATTTTCTAAAATAATTAAAGTTACTACTAACGTTGATAAGTTAATTACTGTTTTTTTAAATAATTACTAAAAGAACTTGATTTTAGCAATAGTCCTTAAGCTACTGTTTTTAAATTATTTTTTTTTCATTTTAAATTATTAGCAGTTTTATATCATTTGACGAATTAGGTCAATTTTTGGAAAAAATCGAATAGTTTAATTTATAAACATAAATTTTGACGTTTACATTTTCAGATATCTGGTTTAACTAGAAAAGTTTTTTTAATAAATGTTTATAACTTCTATCAATACCAAGTTATTTTTGTTATAATCAGTTACATATTTTTTTACTCAATCATTTACAATTACTTTAAAAAAGTTGGTTCTTAACAAATAAATTCGTTTTTAAGTTTAAAATATTTTTTGTTTCTTTATTTAGAGATATTACTGTTTTACTGTTATCTTATAGAGGTTTTGTAATTTATGAACTTTCAAACAAACGTAATCTTACTGTACCTAGAAAATATTAAAAAAGACTTTTTAACTATCAACAAATTATAATTTTTTTTTGTAATTTTGTTGTTTGTTGCAATATTTTAATCTATTTATTACAAAAAAAATGCTATTTATTTCTGGTCTTTGACTAACGCCTATGTATTTAATTTATTTTGTTTTTTGAATTCTAATATATGTATATATGTGTAGTTTTTTTGATAAATCTTCCTTTTTCACGGAAAATTTTTTTTAAATATTTACGAATTTTTGTAATTTTTTTTATATTGTCAAGACAACAAAATTTATTAATTAAACAGAATAACAGTGCTTTACGTCAACATTTTTTAGAGGTTTAAATAAAAACTTTAAAAGTATTATTTTATGATTAATAAAAAACTATTAAACGTATACTAAGCTGCTTTATCGCGTAGAATGTTCAATTTTTAGTTACTGTTACAATTTTCATCAAAGTTATTTAGGTTATAGGAAGTATTACTGTTATTTTTACAAAGAAATTAATTTAATTATAAATTACAATAATTTAAAGTATATTTAAAAACCACGTTATTAACATAAAACAAAACTTATTGCGCAAATTTATATTATAAACATATTTAAAATAAAATTTTTTTACACAAATTTATATGTTTCTAAAGTAAACGCTTATCTTGTTTATAAAATTACCATTTAATAGTAAAAATTTATTTTGTTATTAATATTAACGTGAAAAGTTTCGCTACTTTAACAAGACCTAAGCAAACCACTTTAACAGAAAACTGTATCATAGTTAAAATTTGTTATTTTTAAAATAATTTGAATTTTATAATAAATAACAAACACGTTTATCTTGTATTAAAAATAAAAATAATAGCAAAAAAATTTATTTGTTTAAAAGAAGTCAAGTTAATATACAGTGTCATTCACAAATCCTATTCGTTTTAATAAAAATCAATCTGATCTACCTTGCTAGAAGTCATTATAAAGACTGTAAGCTTCTAGAGTATTTTGTGGTCTAAACATTTTATTGTTTTTATAGTTCCCAGTTTTTATATACAAACTTTTATTGCGATTAATTTAGTTATTACGGATACAAAAATTTAAAGTTTAATTTAAAAAAATTTAGTTTTTTAAAATTTGATTGTAAAGTATTGTTTGTGTTGCTATTTAATAGGAAATTATTAGTTTAATAAATATAGTTTAATTTACCATTTTTAAAACATTTTGCCAACAATGTCACATGTAGAAAGTTGAATTCTATTGTAAACTTTTTTATTTAAATTAGTATTTGAGTATTTGTTCGTTTTTATTCGACAGTATTTTTTTGCATTTTTTAGTTATACAAATATTATTTTTGCTATGAGCGTACTAAAATATTTTAAATATTGTATTGTTAAACCCTGTAACATTTTTACGATTAAAATAACAATTATTTATTTTTAAAATAAAGTATTACGAATTAGATTTAATATTATTTTAAGTTGGATTCGATCTGTTACAAACAAATTTAAGCTTCTTGTAACGTAACGTTAAAAAAAATAGATAATATAGAAATAGATGTTATAAAAACAAAAACCTGGTTAATTAATCATTAAATTATTTGTATGCATGTGTTCTGTATATAAAACATAAATCACATAAGTAATTCGTCTAAAGTTTTGTGCTTTATTTAGATTAAACTATGCAATATTTTGTTTTTAAATAAAAAATGTTGTAAACAAACAAATTCAAATTATAAATACCAAAGTGTTGTAAACGTATATTTTAAGCATAAACAGTGCGTGTGGGAAGTTGAATAAATTATGGTACGTTGTTGTTATTATCATCATACAAAATTGTTTTGTTGCAATAGCACAATTTCAACGATATTACAAAATTACTCTTGGTTAATTTAAAAATTTTCTATATTCATTACTTTATTTTTTTACTAAATTAAACTAAATGTTAACATAACTCTTTTTATTCTTTTTATACTTAAACATTTTTTTAATTAAAAGTTGTACAATAATTTATTCAAATTTAGTCTATAATTTACTATAAAACTTTTTCTAACAAAACAAAACAATTAAAAAATTGTTTTTAAAACAAAAATTTTATTAGTTAACTTATAACAATATTGTGTTTTATTTTAGCATTTTTAATTAAACAATCTAAATAATTAAAAAAAACTAGTACATCTTTGGAGTATAACTGCATTGATACGTTCTACCGCAAGCACAATTTTTGCTATCGCTCTTGAGAAATATTGCTTAAACTTTAGTAAAGTTTCAAGTGACAGGTTCATCTGCAAAAGCAACTGCGTTAAAGAACACTTGTCATTATTTTAGTCAAGAATCTACACTATTTTAGTGTTCTTTACTTTTACTTAACAAATAGAAGAAAATTGCGTTTTGTAAATAAATTACAAACGCCAAGTTGTGTTTTTTATTTAGATAGATCACAATCTCGTCTTTTCTATTGAATGTCTTTATTACATTTATTTGATTAATTTGTTTATTTTGTATGTAGTAATTGCAAATTTTTGAATAATTTTATTTTATAATTGTATCTTAGCTAATATGTTAGAGTTAATGCGTTTTTTTGATTGCTTAGTTATATTAAAAATTGACTTGTTGTGAGACATTTTATTTTACATGTAAATTTTGGAAATGAACCAGTAATTTAAAAAAAAGTGATTTTTTAAACTATATTTAAAACAAGCTTTATTTAAAAAAATTATAAAAAATTGTCTATATGATTTACTGATATTAATATTTTAACAGATTAAAATAAGGTACTTATGGAAAAAAAATAAATGCGGAATAGTATATTGTAAAACGAGTGTTACAATGACCAGAATTTAACTGCAAGTTAAGCAATATATTAGCGTTAGTTTTATTTACATTATTTGTTGATAAAAGTTGCAATATATTATATATGTATAGCAGCAATATTTGATATATTATAGTTAATAGGTAACAATGATTAATGTCTGCCTACTTTCAAATTTAAATAGATTTAGCATTTGTATTACTATTCTAATGATTTTAACATTGCCTAAAGTCAATACGACAGTTGGTGGTTACTGCTATCTTTATATATTACATACGCAACAACCACTACTTTTGATTGAACAAAGTTGCACTTTGTAACAACAAACAATAAAAAAATTAAAGTTTGTTTAGAAATAAATCATAATTTTTTTGAATAATTTTTCTTTTAAACAAACTAACGAAATAATGTGCCAGGAATTGTATTTTATTACATATTTTTATTACAAATATTAAAAACAGTTTTAGTTTAAGAAAGAAAATTTATGATTACCGTTTATACAGTTTTATTCTTTATTATATATTTTGCGATTGCGTTTTAAAGATAATTTTAAATAAGTTTTTGTTATATAGCTAATCATGTCGAGTGTAACTAATATTTTTTATAAAATAATAAAAAACAATATTAGTAAATCAATGTAAAATTTTACTGTTTACTATAAACAACACATACAGTAGCCACAATGTGATTCATTAAACTTAATAATTGCTGTTTTTACACCTAAATAAATTATTTTTTGTTTCTATTTAAAGCGTTAGCTTAAACCCAATTTAAACTAATGTTTGTGTTAGAATTACGGTAAAGTTTATGATAAATAAATGTTTGAATTATACTAAAATACACAAATGCGTTATTGTGCAATGACATACAATTTAGTATGAATAGTATTGATTTCCTATATAACTAGAAATCCACATTTGACCGGTACCAAATTATTTACATTATAAAATTTATTACAATTAACTAAATTTTAATTATATAATATGTATCAAACTTTTTTGATTTGCGTAAAAAAGTGTAACTATTTTTTACTAATTAAAAGTTTAAAACAGAACAATTTTTAATGTTTAAGTAATTTTTTTGGTAAGCATATTTTATGGATTACAATTTTTACTTCTATATATTGCACACTTCTAATTTTTAAACAAAAGTGGTTTGATATTTATTATTTTAAAGCTGTTATTGCATTGTTGGTTACAAATTAAAAATAAACTGTTGTCTACTTAGCAAGAGTAGATAATGCAGGTTGCATTATATTTGGTTTTTTCTTTAAGTTATATAAATTTCATATTATTTAGAATGTATTAAAAATCTATATTTATGCAATACTGATTATTATAACAATACAAATGTAAACAATAAATACTACAAAAGTAGTTAAACAAATATTTATTTTAAAGATTGTTTTTGCTAAAAATACTAATAAAAAACAATATAGTATTTTTCAGCCATTTCATATTTTATATATTTTAAAGTTAATGTGTTTTTGTTTTTTTTTTATTAACAAAGAAATGTCGGTATTTTTAACCAAAATTCGTAGCTTACAGTGCACCAAAAAGCTGTAATAATGTAACTACAACCAAATACATTATTCATTATTAACTCCTTATTTCTAAACGCGTACATTATTACATAAGTAAAATATTTTAAAACCTTTCATTTTTTAAGTAAAATTGATAACAACGAAGTAATCTTTTAATGTATTAAAAGCTCCACTTATACCGGAGATGGAAAAGTAATCCTATTGAATAAATTTTACAGATTACAACGTTTATTTACTTACTAAATAAACTACTTTTTTATTTAATATATACTTTACTGTAAGAAAAAAATGTATTGTTATTATATTGTGTACTAACACAGTTTTTCAGTGCGCTAACACATGCTACTATTATTTATTTGTAATTCTAAACTAATGTTACTTTATAACAAAAAATTAGTTTATTATCGCTCTGTAACATAATATAACTTTTACATTAAAAACTACCTTAATACATACTACGATAACCGTTATGTTGTTTACGTACTTACCTGTAGTGATCATAACAACAAGCAAAAACACCAACATGGTCCAGTTCATTAACCTACAAGAGTTTTTAAGATTTAAGACTAATCTGATATTACACGAACATTTTTAAGTACACGTATTAAACGGTAAGGTTGTATCTTAAATTATAGATGTGCTTTCACTACTGCAGGATAAAGAAATAGATTTAACGACGAATTTTATCTTTGACATCTCCGTCATGATGCACCCGATACTAGAGTTTGCTACTGTGAGACTGAGCGTCCCGACGCCGAGCGTGCGCTTCTCACCACCTGCCAGGGGGGCGGCACCCCGTTTAGCACTACACTGTACGAACGAGGGTTTGATTATGTGAGCTTCGAAGGGATCCGTTTTATATTTGCTTTTGGATTGAATTTTATTTGCAAACATCGTCAGTAGAAATGAAGTGTTTGATACTGATTGCAGTTGAAGCAATGTAGTTAGGAATAGAAAATATTGTGAACTCGCTTTGTATGAATTAATATAATTTTCAATATGCCGCTTACTTACTTTAATGAACTGAGATTTTAATTACTTGAAAGTTTTTAATTCCCTACTTTAAACAACTTTTAGCAAAAAATAATAAAATGTGAGGAGATGATTACACAACTTTGTGGCACATGTGCAAGCAATTTATCTTTACAATAAAGTGTAATCAGATAACATACAAATTTTTGTTAATTTATATACATTTTTTGTTTTTAATATCACCAACAGTAATTTTAAAATATCATAAACTGCAAAACAGTTAAAATATTGAAAAACCTAATCCATGCAAGCATTCCTACATCACGTTTTGACAAAGAAATATTTGCAAAAGCAAAGTGGAGGATTGAATAGAAATATTTTTCTGAATACAATGGCTGCTTATCTAAAATTGCATTTGTTTAAAAATTATTTAAATTATTTGTGTTGTTTATTTTTAACCTATAAATAAATACATATCAATTGTAGACATTTCATAAACGTTCATCAATTTTTGGATTTTTAATTTTTCTAACTTTCAACATTTGTATTAACACAATTTTTTTAACTCATTTATTAGTACATTTCAAGTTTGAAAGTCAATTTGTGTACATCATCTAGTTTTTATTAAAAAAAATTTTGATTACAGTTTTGTTTTACAATTGAACAAAAGAAGTTTATTTAAAGTCTCGCATCAATACCAGTAAATTTATAAACAGATGAGAATAAAGCTCATAAAATTTAAAGAAACAGTTTTTTACGTTATACAAAATTTAATTAATTTATTTATTTGAATAAATCAAAATATTAAAAATATAAAATTATGTTGATAAGAGAATTTTTTAATCAGTTGTTACTTTTATATTAAGGTTTTTAATTTAATGATCTGTGAGTCATACGTTGTATCTTTTTTGTCTCAAAATTGGTCACACACAATTTTTCTGTATTGTATCATAAATACATCTACATAAAACTTAATAGCAAAAAACTAGTTTGTTTTATACTCTAAGGGTGTCTATTTCAACACAGGATTAAGCAAACATTGACTAAACTTTTCTTTTAAGTTTCTCTATAATAAAATTATTTTGTTTTAATTTATATTTAAAGTATTCAGAATAAATACACTTTCTTATATGTTTATATTGCTTAAATTTGTTATCAAAACATTTCAACATTTGACAAATTTGGTTAATAATAATAAAGTATCAACATATTTTCTGTAAAGTTTTACAAATAAATTTGTACGTAAGAAAAGTCTACAAAACGACTTTGACGTGAACGCGTTTTGACGCGCTAACGTGATACAACGAATGTGTAAAAGAAATGTACTGTTAAAATAGTAACTTAATTTAATGATTCCTACGTGATAGCTTTATCTTTAATTTCCTTTCATTTTTGACGTAAACAATTTTAGAATTTTAAATTAAAGGTTCTCTAGCTTTTAAGTTTGTACGTACACCACGTGGGTTAATTTGAAATGTTGATGTCTTAAATTAAGTTACAACGAATTTTTTCAAGATTGTTGATTCTGTTAATAAAAAAAATACGGCTTAATAAAAAACAAATTAGTTTACAAATATATATATTTAATAAATTGCAATAGAAAAAAACTATTTATCATAAAAAGTATTAAAAGTTTAGTTGCACGAACTGAAATGTGTTATACATGTACAATCAGTGACAAAAATATTGTCCTCTGTAAGGCAACCAGAATACATGAAATTAAAGAACAATATAAACCGGCAAAACACAAACACCGCTCAATAGCATGAGCTAGTATATTCAAATGCCACGATTGACACATTACCAAAAACAAAATCACAAACCACAACCCAAGTAGCATCAAAGTGAGAATAACTTATACTGCCACTTCAGTTTAGTGATTATTACGTATTTAACACTTTATATGCAACTTCTTAGTAATAATAACTTTATTCTATTGATTTATAGTGGAAATTACGTGGATACATCCTTTCTTAACCACTTTGTAGTTCTGTAGCTTTGTGGTGAAAAGTAAAGTTTTTTCAACGTTATTTTCACTAAGTAAAATCACTTATAAGTTTTTTTAACTTTAGAGTGGCAAATTAAAGTGGCAACTACTAAATCGAATCACTTAAATCTTACTTTAAAGTAGTAATAACCACTTTAAAGTGGCTATTAAAGTTTTGGCCACGCTTTGGAAACTTAAAATAAACCTAAAATGTAGGTGCACTCTAGAGTGGTATGTTGTCGTTGTTGTAACGTTTTAGCCACTTCTATAAGTGATTTTCACGAGACATTTTAGATTAAAGCCACTACATAGTGACATTTACTTCTGAAATCCACTTTTAAGTTACAGTAACTAAATAGTGGCCTATTTCCTACAATGCA
The DNA here is from genome assembly GCA_035610365.1 of Aquatica leii. Lineage (NCBI taxonomy): Eukaryota > Metazoa > Arthropoda > Insecta > Coleoptera > Lampyridae > Aquatica > Aquatica leii. The sequence goes on from CM069435.1 coordinate 71,889,697, forward strand.
TCTCGGCTCGGTATAAATAAAAATACACTGCTAGTATTTAAATCTGTCTAACCTAAAATTGTTTTCCAGGAAGACATCAAAAGTTTAATCCGTAAAGTAAAGTTATTTATTAGAAATTTGACATTTAATAACACATATAATCCATAATGTGAAAATGATTTAGAACAATTACAAATGTATAAGCTGGATAACAATATTATTAAGAGTGTTCAAAATAATTGATTGTAATTATACGTTATAAAATGAAGTTGATAATAAAATATAAATTAGTTAGGTTATGTATCCAACTTCATTATGAAGATGAACGTGAAAGCATGTAAATTTTATTGAGTTGCCGTTTAACAAAATTCACGTAGTTGCCACCAATGCTGCCACTTTTAAAAATCACTTTTAAGTGTTCTGAAATCTGATTGGATGTTTCTTAGTTCTGTTGGCCACTTATATGTTCTATCCTTAGTTTTTGCCACTTAACAGTTACTTTATTTCTAAGTAGCCATATTTATGAAGAATCCCTATGCCGCCATTAAAAAAAATTTGCCAATTATTCTAAATATATAAAATTTCTAAGTAACAACACATTGAATGTAAGAAATTAATGAATTATAATTAAATTTATAATGTCAATACTAATAAAATGTGTTTTAAATTGTATAGTTATTTAATTTTTATTTTATATTTAGGACTTTTTAATTTTGGTTTTCTAAAAAAAATGAAGATTTTGTTGGCGCATGGTTATATTTCAAACTATAACCTCTACATTTAACAGTAAACTTGCATTTGTTGCAATTTTGCTGTTAGCAAATGTTGTACAAATTCAATAATAAACATGTAGTTCATAAAAACTTAAAACAGTTTGATCGAAGTTAACCTAGTTGTCCATTTGTAAAATAAAGAAGGGATCTAGACGAGAAAGTAAACAACATTTAAAAATGAGACAGAGATATAAATACATTAAAGCAGTGCCTGAAATGTTCAGGGCCACTAATGGTCACCACGCCGCCACTTGGCAGCGACGTGGATTTTACCTGGCTGTAATATTATTTTATAAGTGATAAAATGGTTGTAATCACGTAACGACCACCCAATATTTGTTCCCCATTTTGGTGGTAGCCACGGTATAGAACTGTTCCTGTAACGTGGTAGTGACTAGTGGCACGCCACTCTACAGTTCCTACGACTGTGGCTGCCACGTCGCAATCACTAAAAATGCTAGTTGGGAAGTGTCCTATCAAGAAACACAGACAGAATGGAATCTTGTGATGAACAAAAAACACCCAAGAAATTCTGAAAACCTAAATGATAGGAAACAAACAACACTAAGGGATTATTATATTTAACAAACTAACAAAGGTAAACGATAAAATCTTAAAACTTACCACTGAGTCAAAAAGAATAACCATAATAATTAAATGGCAAAATAATTTGTTACATTTAAAAATTATGTCTTTTAATTTTCTTAAATTATAAAATAATTTTTTACATTAGTATTAACGGTTGTTAGTTTTTTGCTTTTCTTTGATTTTTGTTTTTGTTGTTTGTTATTTGTTTATACACTGTTTTTATACGTTTTTCTAATGAATTGCTAATTTATAAGTACAAAACGTCGCAAATTAACTGGACTAGTAATTCCTTGTTTTCTCCTATATCAAAAGAGAATTAATTTGATTGGTAACTAAATTAATAATTCTAAAAGTTTTTTTAATTCAAATTTGTTGGTAAAATCCGGTTGCTAAAACTCTAGATCACATTCATCAGCGACATCTTATAAAATTATAATAAACAGGCACTACAAATTAAATAAAAGTTTCTTTGAATTTAGTTTTTACATTTTCTAATTGCTATACTCTCCACGCGTTTAGTTTATATTTTTAAACAGTTTAACAATTAACAATACTTAAGCAACAGCTTAAATTAACACATATAGACAAAAAATAAGAAAAAACAGAAAAAATGAAAACTAACAGCACATTCAATAAACAGTTTTAAACGCTTTGCGGTAAGTATTTACACATGTTTTTAGTTACGTTTACAAAATTTACTAGAAGTACGTCATAATGCTTTGTCGTGCGGTTTTTTAGTGTTTATTAACATCAAACTTATGTTAAATTTGCATAAACAATTTTGTGATTGTTAAACAAAGCGCAGTAGGGCTATTTTTTTGTCTCAGAAAATAACATTTTTCGTGTTAATAAAAATTATAGTTGATTTGCTTTTATATTTTAAACGCTGGTGATTATATACAGGGTAAGCCAAACGTATCGAAACATCTGCATATGTTTTAAAACAAGCATATTACGGAATTAATTAAGTTTGCGTTATGTCTAGTTGGTTATTTATTATTTAAATACGTCCTAACGTTATCAACAAGACACACCTTTTATTTATCTGTATTTCTATTTGTGCATTATTATAATAAATAACTAACCAGACAATTGGGTTTTTAATTAAATGTCTTCCAAATACATAAACATTTACCTCAAAAAATTATATTTTAAGGTAAAAACAATAGGTTTCTATTTACAAAGGATAGTATTTGTCCGTTACGTAATAACCAACAATCAGATCACAGCAAAAAAGACATCGTCAAATTTCTTAGAACTGCGTTTGAATGCGACATTTCAAATATTCAAATACGTAATGAACGTTTAAAAAAATAATAATACAAAATATAAAGAGTAGATGTCACTCTTAGTTTAAAGTAGAAAACAATTTATAAAGACGTTGATGCAAAAATTGGAGATGGGCAATTGTTAATTTAATTACAAATAAAATGCTGCAAATCAATTATTTTAGAGTATGACCTTAACTTAACTGATAAGTGAATATACCGATCTTAAGACAAAAAACTTATAATTGTTTACAATTTGTCGACATGTACATTTGTTTGTAATTAAATTAATTTTATTTGTTAACTGTTTTATGACCAAATTGTTATTGTTTGAAGATGGCTTAAGGTTTTTTGTATTAGCCGAAACATGTAGTAACGCATTTAATAATTAATAATTAAATACAATTTTTGAATTTTTGATTATTGGAAGACGATATTAAAATTTAATTAACTACGTACCAATAATATATGGATCCATTTTACGAATCAAAAAGCTTAGATTGAATATTAATAAACTTTTTTATTTTTATTTGCTAGTGTGCTAATGTCAGCAAATATCTAATTACAAGATAGCAATACAGACATGTTCTAATGACTCGTTTATCTTATTCAAATTTCTCTAAGTAATTTTTATAATAATACAATTTTCCATTCTGAATAATTCCCGTGTTAACGCTATTACATAATCAGTTTATTCTGGACTCTGAAGATGTCCACTGCGATGTGTGACAAAAGCTCAGCTTGTTTAATAACGATAACACGGGAATTAACTAGAATAGAAAACAGAATGCAACCCGTGAAAACCTGAATTCGACTATAATGTTTTTAATATTTAATTTGAACTAAATTAATTTCCAAATATATTTGTAAAAGTTTTCAAATTTTGTAAATTTCAAAAATTATTTTTTTTTAAAAGAAAAACCTTTGCTTGTTTAAATAGATAAATTGATACGAAATAATCTTCCTAGGAAGATGCCAACCAAAAAACAAAAAAAAAACTCTTTTGGTTTTTGTTTCATTCGAGAAACGAAAACTGCGAAATCAATAATGGTTCAATTTTTGCCCTTTGGTCTGATTTAAAATTTGCACCAACAGTTTTTCAGATAATTTCAGTATTTAAAAAATTTTTTGTTACTCGTTGTGATAGTGAGTTATCCAGTTTCTATAGTTTTAAATTAGTGGATATGGGAAAAAAACAAAAGTATGATAAAACCAAGCAATTAATACGTGTTAAATGTAGGAAAGAATATTTACAGATAGAAACTTTAATATTTATCTATGCGCTCTCGTAGCATATAACTTAAAGATCGAAATTTGCATAATTTTTTTTGAAATCTTCAACATAAACAAACATTAGCGTAAAGCATAAATACAAAAATAAACCTTATAAACGAAACAAAAGAATTTCTTTTTTAGCGCTATCTGTGATAAAATGACTGAAGTAGGAAGTTATTTAGAAATATTTCTGTTTAATATTACATTTCCATATCATACATTTTTGTTAATACTGAAATGTTTTAATACATTTTTAAATGTCGCTTTAGAAGTTTCAGGTATTAATATTTCAAAACATTTGTTGGTTTAATGGCAATTCTCTCTCTTATGAGATGTAAAAAGTTTAACAATTTTTAACGTTAATAGTTTTTTTATTAGAAATTAATGTGCAATCAAAATTTCTATTATCGATTCTTCTATGAGTTATCTTGTGAATTCTATTTAAAAATATTGGAATATTATTTTACGCCAACGCCAACCGTCAAAATCGAGCTAAAAATATGAAATTTTAGGCAACCCAACATACTTGAAACTCAGCCTTAAATAACTACATTTACGACGCACATTTTATTATTTCTGTAACACGCTTGCTTAAAAAAATATAAAGATTCTATTCATTTGACTAACCCGGTACATAAAAATAAACAACTTGTTTACAAAACTACTAAAACCAAATTATATTTGTAACCATTAATGATAAAAACGAGGAACGTAATTAATTTGTTTATTATATGTAGTTTACACAAATTTATAACATTTTGTTTTTTTGTCGTATGATTAAGATATTTGTTGCATAAATTACTAGTACACAGTCTTAGCTTTGTGAACAACAGTGAGTTAATTAGTTACAACTTACGGTATTTAAATAATTAACAATAGACAAATATAAAGTAAAATTAATTGGAAATAATAATAATTTATTTCAAAGGTTATTATCTAAACAAGTGTGTTCAAAACTTTAAGATTGCTCGCGTTTGTTTTTATTAAAGACAATTAATAAAATATAATGTACTTTTAGTACTTAGTTTGAAAAACAAATTACTTTAATAAAACGTATTTTTATTATATTAAATTTCTGTAAAAACCAAAATGCAACGCAAGCCAATAAGAAAGTGCGATCTTTGTGTGGAGAGAGTGTTGTAAACGACTTTGTGTGTGGAAAATTGCTTCTAAAATTCTAATAATCTACGAATAATAAATACTCTAATAACAGTTTCAGTTAATTTACGCAAATACGTTACAGTTACAATTACAATAGTGTAATTATATAAATTTATAAAAAAATTATCTATGAATTCAGTTTTTGTTGTTTATTGGTTTCATAAAATTAATCAAATATAAAATAAGTTAAAAAAACTGGAGAAAAAAAATCTAAAACAGTATTAAAAGTTAACAATAACTAATAATAAAAATTTAATAAAGCAACATGAAATTGCAGCGTAGGAAACAATAAACCAAATTGAAAAAAAATCTTGATTTAGTTATTTTATTTAAAAAAACCATTCTGTTTTTTAATTTAAAATACTAAGTTAAATTTACAAATAAAATAACTACTATTACATTTTTATTTTTTTAACATAATTTTTGTTTATTTGTTAAACTTGAATTATATTTTTTTAGTAAAATTGAGGCCTCGTTTAGCGTAACTTATAAACCAAACTTTCTTGACAATAATTAAAAAAAGTTTGTATCAACAATTTTTGTTCCAAGCTGTTGGGTCAGTTTCTAAAAACTACACAAGAAAGCTTAATTTATCAATTTTGTTTTTTTTACTGTAATTTATTATCTACCATTTAATGTTATTTTTATTTGATTTTTTTTTAACCACAGCCTGGGTTTTGTCACAACAGAAATTTTGACGCAAAATATAGATAAAGCGACATTGGTTCGTTATATATACCACAATATGTTTACTTTATTGTAGTTTGTCGTTCAACGTTCATCACGTAGAGGCCATAGATGGTGACAGTGAATCAGAATCAGATCTTGATAAAGAAGAAGTAGAATTCAGTACAAGTTGACTAGTATCTAGTGTTCAAATAGAACAGCTGCGCGGTAACAAACTTGAAACTTTAAGAAATCTGATTATTTCGTTTTGGCTTTCTTGAGATACGCGTCACCTGGTTTTCTTAACATTAGTTGTATTTTCTGCCTATTGCTATTTTTATTTAAAAAATACAGTTCTTTTCAGAATTTACTATATTGGATTTACAACGCAACGATCAATTAATTTTTAATCTGTGTTTTTGTATTTTTTTTTATTTATCTGCTTAGCGTTTTACTGTATTCCAAGCTTAATGTCTATCCTTTTCAGGCCAAATGCGTTCTTTATCTGTGCAGCTAAACTCCGACAGGGCACGGGATAAAATAAACTAACAAAATGACACAAACACATGCCAACTCAGAATGTAAAAACACGCTTAAAAAATATTACGCAAATACTTGGCGTCAAATCTGTATACAATAGATTTAAAATCAAATGCAAGTTATAAAATTGTTTTTTACGAAACAATTATTAACTTAAAGTCTACAAAACAAAATGATGAAATTAGAGAAGCTAGCGCAAATTAGACAGTTTTTTGATGCATTTGTGAGACTAACTGTGAGAAAGACTATACAAAAACATTAGCAAGAGTTATCATCTGAGTTTCTTAACGCAAAAGAACGCAAAGTTTGTCATCTTTACACAATGATGACAAAATTTATGAACGGACAACAAATCTGGATATCATCGTAACTTAAAATAAAACTAAAAGTGCACTAGAGCTACTAGAAAAGAGCCAATGGTAATATTGCAATAATGCAAACAACCCTACGCATGACTTAATTAAACAAAACTTGAATTCAAATTTTCTTGAATTTTATCTAAATATATTTTTTGTGTTGCCAACATCGCAAACGTCAATATTCGTTCGTTAGTGTAGTTACGTAATAAACGAAAAAAGCTCTAGGGTGGCAAAATGAAAACTAGGAATCCACATAAAATTAAGTGTTCAATGTCAATTAATATATTAGAACGAGTATGACAGGTGGAAAAATCATTTTAAAAATCTTAAAATTCAGTTAAAATTGAAGAAAAACGATGTTAAAGTTAATGTCAAATTTGACAGATTTAGTAATAAATGTAGTACCAACATTATATTTCTGTTGATTTTTTTTTATTTTTTCAAAAAATAATGTAAATTTATAAAAGGCAACACAAAAAATAATATACATTACTCTCGTCGAAAGAATCATAGCATAACTCACTCACATGCAACGCTCGGCCGTGCGGCCTCGCGTCGCATTAACGTTCGTTATGCTATTTCTTACTTTCGACTCTTGTTACGTAAACTACTATTTCAAACGATAATGTTAGAATTAAAGAGATTTGCAAAATAGAGCTTAAAAATGTTATTTTAGATTTTAGAAAAATACAATATGATGCTGTATTGAGACACAAAAATACAGTACTATTGCAAAACGTATGGAAACTACATCTGTTTGCAACATCTAACATGTAATGAGTGCTACAAAAATACTTTTACAGAACAGAATTTACTGTTCTTTACAGTGTTTTGTTATTTTTGCAAACAATATTATTTTCTCAAAAAGGAATTTCTTTTATTATGTGTGATAAGAAGAGTTTTTAAGTTGTTTAATATAGTTTGCAATTAAAACATCATTTTTCTAAACATTTAGGTCGCTTTTGTGTTTGCTTGTCTAAAATAAGCTTTACAAACACTCAATTTTTAATTATCAATAGATCATTGGTATTAAACAATTAATTCAATGGTCGGTCTATTAGACCGACGCAAACAGTAAATTAGAATCGAAAGGTTAATTTTTTTTTTAGTTTTAAGTACAACGTTGCAAGCAAAAAGATGTTTAAAAAAACGCTATAAATGTTGTTGTTTAAAATCAAACATAAAAATTGGCAAGAAAAGCAACCAATTACCAAATACACGGTGTCCAAAGTTTTCTGTTTATTATTCCTGTTTTCTTTATTATTAAAGCTGCAAATTAGGTTAAACTAGTAAGTTAAAGCATTTATCTTGTGGATTTTAGCGATATTCATAAAAATAATATTTTTTTAATGGAACACTTTACATATTTTTGAGTACAAAATATAAAATTCTGAATAAGAAATGCCATATGTACTACTTTAAATTTAAAAATAATGAAATGAGAAGCGTTTAAGTTGGTAATATTTAATCATAAACTAATAAATTAGTCATGTTTATTTTCTGTAAAGTAACGATAGCAATTTAGAATTACGCGTATGTAAAATTGACTTACATTGTTTACCCTTTTTGTAGTTATTTACAGTAACCGTTGATGCATAATATCTTATACTATGAGATGGATCCGCCATGAATATTTAGTTAATGTTTATACCAATCTTATGTGTATGTAAAGCTATAAGGTTTGTTGATGCAATTATGGGAATTACAATAGAGTTTATGTCCTACTGCTGATGAGCCATAAAAGGGCAAAACGACCATCCAATAGTTCAGTTTGATGGCATTTACACAACATTATTTTTTTATTTGTTATCGTTGTGGTTTTATCCCGAAATATTATTCAAAGCAATTTTGAATTAGGCGAGTGTAAAATGGACTTTATATCTATTTACATTTAATGTTTAACACTTACAAACTAAGTTTTTTTTTAAATTTTTTTTTGGATGTGGTACATCAGGCTTTGGTGATAAGTTGAGAGTCGTTTTTGTTACTAGTGTACACGCAATATTAAATTAAATACAACTAAACCTAAATTTTTATTTAAATAATAATACTATAACTGCTATCAAAGTAGTTAATACCGGAATGTTTACAAAAATGACCACAATATTAACCAACAAAACTAATCTGCAAGAACTGGAATTATATGCTTCAATCAAATTTAACTGCTTTTCTTTCATTTATACAATACAATATTAAAATAATTACAGTGTAAATCGTTTAGTAAAACACTTTAAATCATCATCAACATCAAGCAACATTGTTTAATACATTCAAACAAACTTTAAAAAACATTGACATAATTACATCTTTACATTTAGTTTCTTTACATAATTATCTTACAACTGTTTATACATACTACATATTTATTTAAAAAAATCTAGAAAGTTTAATTGTTTCCCAAATTAAGCATTTTTATCAATTGTATTTAAATGTATTAAAACATAATCATCTCCAGTTGATTCAAAAAAGTTACATTTAATCTTAAATTTTATCAATAAAATTTTTTTTGTACTTAAATGTTTACTTATAAAATGTATACAAATTCGTTAAAAAATTAATCACTGCTAAATCGACAGCCTTTTTTTAACAATCGACAGCCTTTTTTTAACAATCGACATCTTCAACTTAACTCTCGAGTACACGCGCTTAAAATTTATCATCAGCACACACAAATTAGTAGATTCCATTGCGGTATACGTGACTACTAGCTGTTCATTTTGTAAACCTCAGTAAGGTTGTTTTTTATTAAACTTTTACAATAGAAAAAATTACCAAAAACATGTTAAATTTTACAACGAAGAACATATTTTTGTGGTATGGTCTACAAAAATGTATAAATTACACAAAGAAGATTGAAACTTTCTAGCCTTTTTACGATTGCAAAAAACATCTTCTAGTAATTTGGCTAAAGTCGGGTGTTTGGATTTACTCAATTCCAAGTATTTCGCCAATACATTTCTTTATATCCAAGAATAGTTGTACGCAATCTCGACTCTAAATGACTGCAAATTAATTGTTTACTATAAAAAATGTATCAATAAATTAGTATTTAGTTACGTTTGTGTTGTTGTTCTCTTACCTAAAAACAAAAAAAAATTTCTTCTACCTATGACAGTTTCATTATTAAAAAGCTCAATATATGTTCATTTTTAATAAAGTTTTTGTCTACTGCTCTTATGATAGATTACACCGCAGCAAACAAAAAAAGCGTTACATCAACTAAACTAAAATACACAATCGCATTATGAGAATAGGTGGTAACCTTGCGCAACATAGCATACTGGAAATCATAGCTTCTTAATTTAATTCTTCTGAAAAAAAAAGCGGTGGAATCCACCAGGTAGCGTGTACTCAAGAATTAACAAGAAAGTGTTACCTATCTATTATATCCATTATTTTATTGAGTATTTAATCTTAACTCTTTAAAAATAAAAACTTTTGTTGTACTCTAATGTTTGTCTTCAAGATGTATACAAATTCCTTAAAAAGTTTTATCAGAAAAAAAGTTTGAAAGTATTTGTACCGTTAAAAGCTATTTAGTAACCGAATTCAACTTACTTACTAAACGATTTATGATTACAAGTGCATTATAAATTTATGGCCCGACTGTCACAATTTTTACTTTGTAAACGTTTTTATTTAGTAACCTACTGCTTCCTTAGCGATTTCTACTGTACAATATGTAATGTTTAAAATTTTGCCATTTTTTTTAGACACAGTTAATTTTTGTATTATAATTTTGACTAACAAGTCTTCAAGATTTAGGCCAAATTTTGACTGTTAATTACGTTTATCCAAAATTACATTTTACATAAAAGGCAACGTTTCGATTTTTATTGAAATCATAATAATGTTTAAATTAAATTTCTATACATTTAAAAAGTGTTTCACAATTAATTGTTAAAATTAATAAATTTTAACATTACTACACTCATTCTAAAACAGTTTTAGTCTAACAGGTTTACACACAAAAATTATTACCAACAGTATATCAACATTATTTGTCTTATATACAATGTGTTTGCACATACATATACCAATTTATTTATAACTGAGATTTAATTAATTCAATATATAAATGTTAGTTAATTTATCCGTATTTTCTCTAGCGTTTCAAGTATTTTTGGTTAATTTTATGTATAACATTTTATCAGCTTTTCTTTGTAACTATTTTTTACATAATTAGATTTTTTATATTCAATTCATGATTTTTTGCAGCATTTATGTTTTTTTTATCGTTTATTTATCTTAGTATTTGTTTATTTGTGCTTTTAGAGTTCTTATATACAATTTTTTACAATCACTACAATTGATTTTATGTACTAGTTCTTTTATATGTCCTTTTTTATGTTTATTTTTAACTTTTGTCTATAATTGTTAAGCATATTTATTTAATTTCAAACTAATTTTGTTGTTAAAATGTCTTAAGGTACTTTTAAGTTTGTAAGATAAATCGTTTATACATGGTTGCCCACTTGCCTTTCCTTCCTTGATAGTAACTTTAATAATAATTTTACAAGAAAAAATTGAGATTTATTTTTTGTTTAGATGTTTCTTGTTTACAACTTTATATTTTTGTATTTTTGAAATTTATATTTAAAATTTGTTCAAGTTTGTTAAGACTTTTACTAACTTAAGTCCACTTGTTTCGAAAGAAAAAGATATTTTTTAAAGATTCTTGCAGTAATTAACATTCAGTAAAAAAATCGTTAATAACAGAGCGACAAAGTTTGAAATTTGCATAAACGAAAAAACGTTTTATTTATTGAGATATTGATTTTAAAGCAAATTTGTTTTAAAAGGACCGTATTGGTTTTTATTTGACAACAGGATAATGATAAAAAAAATTTGTTTACATGGAATACCCTGTGTATTTTTTATTAATAAACTCCCTATTAAGTTTACTTTGATTTTTCTTAAAGATATTCTATACCTGAAAGTAATAGTTTTGGATCAGTATCAGGTGATTGGGGTCGCAAGTTTATGAGCCTCTCTGTTCCAATTCAACGTTGAGAATATTTCTGATTTAATTTTTTTAAATTTCAAATTCATAGTAATCAGGAGCCTTGTAATGCTAGAACCACATGCGTTTGTTACAAGCTTTAGGTCTTACAAACCTTGCACGGCTAACTCACACAGTCGGAGATAGGGGAGGTTCCAGTGAATAATAATTAAGGGCGCCAGATCATTTGTAATTAACACTTCTTCTTCGATCAAGACAGACGGTCCAAACTTGTAACAAATTTTTAGGTTCGTAATCCTTGGTACTCTGATGTTCGGGTAACCACAATAAAAGAGAAAGGTAGGTTACCATAAAAGAAAGATTAAGAGGTATAAAAACTTTAATTTAGTAACGTAGAATATTAACAAGAGTATATCTAATTCTCAATTCATAAACGCCAGAAGTATCGGCATCACACAACACATAGGTTAAGTCGAAGCAAATAACGAAAAAAATTTCGTAATAACTATCGTTTGTACACAGCATGCGATACACACAAAATAATTAATAAAACTACCTTAATGATATTAAAACAATGATCGCAGTTACGGAAATTAACATTAGCCAAAGTTCCGTGAGTGACTTTTCTGACAGCGATAAAATAATTAAATAAACTTACCCGCAATCCAGTACCTACTTGGTCGAAGAAAACGTTTTCCCCGCTCAGTGAACCTGGAATAGATATTGAATAGCAAATCGTGTCAACACAATAACTCACGAAGATAGGAAGCTACAAAATCAGTAATAATAATAAAGGAAATAAAATATAAAAACCCGTTGTATCGAATGCTGTTATTTGCGGTTACGAACAGGTGGGTATCGCAATCGACTGGCGTATAAGAACTAACATCTCAAAGGCATATGCTGGTCAAGACCTCGTTTTCGTTGTGGATAATAAAACTTCCAGAATTTTAAGCGTTCGGTGACGGTATTTATCAATAGTATTAATTCTTCATTGTTCTTTTATTAAATCGAAAATGTGATCAAAGCCTGGCGAAACGCCTATCAAATTAATAAAGAAATTACAAAGGAATCCTAATAAACCGGATGCAAATATCTTATCCTGTGCCGAATAAATTACGATAAATTCATAATTAACTTATAATTTCCTGTCCATCACAGTGGATGTACTTAAAATCTTTGGAATTAGGTCAAATGACACAGACCGTTTCACCTAGTTGACAGCTTTAAAATGAAATCCGCAACCTGTCAGTAACCAGAAAAATTGGCAGAGGGCGTCAAAACCGGAATCTAATTTTAATTCGATATACAGGGTATTACGTTATAAAAATTTTGCACGTAACACATTGATGCACTATTAAAGAGATGTCATCAAGTAAAATCGGCAAATCGTGCCATAATGAACTTGTGAATTTAAATACCCGTCGAAAAAAGAAACCCCATTACATATTGTCTATAAATTTCACCTCACGTGTTTAGTGATCATTTATGCTGACGGTCAACTTCTCTTGTCAGATGTGGGTTTATATCGGATTAATAGTGATAATTGTAACTTAAATGACTTAAACGATCATCATCAAAAAGTTTCTGGTGTTTTTGATACCGGTATGGGTGAAACTGAACACTTAATTGTACGCTAAACTGATGTATTGCTAACTTTTGAAATTTCCGTAATTTGTTTAGCACTTCTTCTTGGGTCTTCAGCTAAGACTTTTATTATTATTTCGTTATTGTGTACACTCATGACTGATCTATCTGAAAAGAAAAAGAATATGCCACACTCTCCTCTGAAGACACAAATCTTGCAACGAGATTTTCAAATGCATTTACGTCCGGATGACGTCTAAGAGAATACCTCTCTTTATAGACGTGCGAAGCCAATAACAAATTCTTTAAACGAGAATAAAAACCATATATATTAATTTGTTATTTGGAAACCCTGACATTTTTGTTTAGATTTTAATGCATTTGAACAAAGCAAAGACAATACTTTGTCAAACACAAATAAATTGCAATTAAACTGACGTCGTCAGCTTATTGCAATTGTTATTTGCATGGCATGGCAAATATAAAGATTTAAGAACAGCAGGCTCTTGAAATAACATTTTAATACCTAAATGCAGATTTTTTTATTTTCCTGAAATATTGAGTAACAACACACTTCAAATAATAATTAAATATTTGAAGTAAATTGCGAGATTTTTTTAATGTTTATTTTAATTTTAGTACAAGGTTATTATCTTCAAAACTATTACCTATAGGTATAATACTTATATAACAAAAATTAATGTAAGCTTAAAGAGAAGTTCATTTATAAAAAAATGTACAGGGTATTCTATTTAAAAAAATCGACTTTTCGTAATTTTTCTGTTGTCAAATAAAAACTCTTTCACAACAAATTTGCTTTATAATCAACATATTATTAAATAAAATGCTTTTTCGTTTATGGCAATTTCAAATTTTGATGCTCTGCTGTAACGATTCAATAGTTACGATTTCTTTACTGAATGTTAATTACAGCGATAATTTTTAAAAAATATCTTTTTTCTTCTAAACGAGTGGACTTAAGTCTGTAAAAGTCTTAACAAACTTGACCTAAATTTAAATATATGTAGATCTCAAAACTACAAAAATATAAAGAGTGCTCCATTAAAGAAAAACTGAATACGGTCCTATAGAAAAAAAACTGAGACCCCCGCCTGACTCAAAATATTTTAAAGTTGTAAACAAGGCTTTGTACATCATTCTGTCACTAACACACTATAGTGTTAATATACCTACTAAGTCTAACATCTAAAAATGGCAATAAACCTTCTTTCGGTTTCAAAGGTGATTTTTAGAAGTTGATTGTAACTGTTAAATATGCTTCAAGTATTATCAATTGCAGTTTCAGCAATGCAAGTAAAGATATCATCAACATACCATAAAGATTAGTGTGAATATTATTTTGCTTTTTACATAATTGAGTAAATCATGCATAGTAAGATTTGTTAGTATAAGTGACGCTGGGTTGCAGTGCTAAATTTTCGAACATACATTTTGTCGTTGAACGTAAAATAAATAGAATCAAATAGAAACTCAATAATTGGACAACATAAACTAATTCTAATGTAGTATGGTTCTTTAACTTACTTCAATGTTTATTTAATAGTTTCACAGAGAGTTCTTTAGCAATATTTGTGAACAAAGATGGCACATCAAATAATGTAATCTTATGATAAAATATATTAATATATTTTTAGTTTTAGCAATTAGTTCATAAGAATTGTTTATATAATGTATAAATAAATATGAGATGTTCTGTATTATATTGGAGATGTAATTTTGAAATATGGTAGTAAGGTCCAATTTAGTGTAGATTTTGTCGTCATTAAGTAAAGTGATTATTTTTTCCTTTTATTAATGTTTTTATATGATGGCAATGGCATTATCTTTGTCAGATTTGGTAATTAACAGGTCCTTATGCGTTTTCATGAATTTTCTTGTGGATGTCACTAAGGTTTTTATGAATTGATCTTGAAGTGTCAAAGTATTTTTTGTTTTATTGTTAACAAAGTTTGTGATTACGTTAACAATTTTTCCCCTTACTCTTTCTTTTTTTCCAATTTCATGACACCTAAGTATGTGTTCTGCATCTTTGATTAGATTAATTATAGGTACGTTATTAAAGTAATTGCACACACATTTAGGGAATAACGCTACACATCGAGTCACCTTGTCAGGTAACTGTATATCGGTTAAATTATAATAACAGCTATACCTGTTATATGTATATGATATAACAAAAAATGACAATAATATAAATAATTATAATAAATATTATACACTCACCTATATATCTTACAAACTTAAAAGTATTTTAAGAGATAATAACAACAAAATTAGATTTAAACTAAATTAATGTTTAAAACAATTATACACAAAAATTAAAGATAAATATAAAAAAGTACATATAAAAGAAGAAGTATATAAAATGAAGCATAATGATTGTGAAAAATCGTATATAAGGACTACAAAAGCATTTAAAGATTTAAAGTAGGATAAAAAACCATAAAAGTAACATATGTTCTGCAAAAAATAAAAAACAAAACTGCAACATTGCAAATTTAACAAAAAATATTCAAAAAAATCACGAAATGAATATAGAAAATGCAATTATGTAAAAAAAAAATAATTATAACAAAAGGATAATAAAAGTAATGTTATACATAAAACTAACTGAAAATACTTTAAACGCTAGAGAAGATACGGATAAGCTAAGTAACATTTATTCGAACTAAATTATACTGAATCCCAGTTATAATAAATTAGTATATCTGTAAACGCATTATATATAAGACAAATAATGTTGATATACTGTTACTAATAAATTTTGTGTATAAACCTGTTAGTCTAAAACTGTTTTAGAATGTGTGGTTCTATTTTATAGTTTAATAATTTTAATATAAGATTACATGTTTTAAAAAATTAATTCAATTAATTAGTGCTTTATATATTTACGTACATGTTTTGTAGGCATATTTATAATTTTAATAAAAATTGAGACGTCGCTATTTAAATAAATGTAATATTGGATAAACGTAATTAACAATCAAAATTAGGTATAAATTTTAAAGAATGTTGTCAAAGTTATTTAAAAGGTTTTTATAATTTTGTAAATGCATTAAAAAAATAATGTTTATAATAGGTAATTTTAATAGTTTTTGACATGAATCATTATTATATCATTTTCTAGACATATAAAACTGTTGGTTTATGCATCTTATAATTTAAAAAGCATTGTTTTAGATAAGTTAGAAATGTATGTTTATTGAGTTCATTTTTATTTGTACATGTGTAAAACAAACGCAGTGTAAAATAAATAAAGTGTAATAATACGATTGGTTAGTTAAACCAACACTTATTAACAATTTTTTAATTTATATTAGTTTGAATAAATAATTACATTGCTAATTAGGAAGCCTCAAGCACTTGATTTAATTCTGAAGAAGCTCTTGCAATTAAAACATGATAGATGATATTACCAAAACGTGTGATATTTCAGCTTTACTAATTTATTATCTTTTGGTGGTTCATATTACAGCTAAAAGAAAAATTATACCCGATTATTTTCAAGAGTAATTACTAAAACAAATATTTAGATTAAAATATGTATACCCTTATTCTCTTTAAAAATATAATATTAAATTACTTCAGTAGATATAATACAGTGGCATATTGAATTATAATTACACGTTTCTAAAGAAAATTACTAGCATCTTTGAAAAGAAACGTGCGTTGAAAATAAAATAGATAAAAAGTGTGTGTTTTTTTTTTGAAACGATAAAAAGAAACTATTAATAAGACGAATTTATATCCTAGAACGTGTATTCTTAAAAATTGCGTCTTATAATAAAAATTTGCGAAGAGTGCGCAGTAAGACGTAAAAATGTGTATTTATTTACTATTTTTCAGAATGTGTTTGTACGTTTAAGTACGAGATATGGTTCATCGTCAATTATATTATGTTGCGTTTTCTACCGCTACATTCTAAGAAAGTGACACTAAAATGCTTAACATCTGTTCCGACGTTTTGACACTATTCAGAATAAATATTGCGTTTGTACGTTTTAATGTAAACTAGTCTTATTTGTGCAATTCTAATATATACATTTTAATTTAAAGGAATTGTTATAAAATATTGGTATGCTAGTTGATCTTAGTTGAAAATTTAATTCTTTATTAGTTAAACGGTTAAGTTTATAATTAAATGCTAATTGTATAAATAAAAATAGATTGTGTTAAAAATAAACATTTTGAAATAAACAAATTTGCATTAATTGGGTGTAAACAAAATACACTCCACTACATCCTAATAAATTTTTGACTTCATTGTCGAATTACAAGAAATAAGTCTTTAAAATTATTTAACGAACAGATCAAGATTACAATTTGCAAAGACGTAATAGCGTCATTTATAGTTGCCAACATCAATTAATTAAGTGTTATTTTTAACAAAGAAACAGTATTTAACAATGAACGATAATATAGATTTTATAAAAAAAAGGTGGTATTTTAGAGCACTAATTAACGAGTTTTACCAAATATTTTAACTTAATCTAAAAAGAAAAAATTAATAAAACAATTATTTACTAGTAGGAATCAGTTAAAACAAAGGTTCGATTTAACAATTTGTCACATTCGTGTTTATACCGTGCGTTTACTTTCGTTTAGACTCTAGTACTTATGCTTGATTTAATTTACAATGTTTGGTTTATTTTCATTAATTGTATTTTACGACGCAGTTTGTAAGTTTATTGACGCATTTAAATTTTAAGTCTTTGTGGATATGTATATCCCTTATAACTATAATTTATTAGTAGCTTAATTTTACTTTGTTTATTTAAGTGTTTTTCTTACAATCATTAATATTAAGGTACAATAGTGGTTTGTTTATTCTAAATATTCTCGTTATCTTTGCTGACTTGCCTTGAGCACGTTTTTTAGGATTACACCTTTTCCAGTGCACTTACTTGGGTCAATAATTCTTGGTGCAGTTTTTATATATACAAACATAGGTATTGAGAGAATAAGTCAATTAATAGTTTGAGAAATGTCAAAAATTAAAAAATTGAAATTGAAACTGACATTAAACGCACAACCATAAGTGATATGAAATTGAAAATAAAAAAAAGGCAAATTAAAATTTATTATTAAGAAGAAGCGACTTGTTTAAATCAAGAATTTCAGTAAGAAAATTATCTGTATTTTCATTATAAAGACGATCAATTTCAAGAATTTCAAGATGATTAGGAAAAAAGGGCTTTTGTTACAAAAATGAATAAACTTAACGTTAAGAAGAAGAAGAAAAAGAATAACCAGTAGATGAAATATAATTACCAAAAGAAGAACAATTATTAAATATACTAGAATGTAAATATCTATTGATAAAATTAACATATTCTGTTAATCTTGTTTTGAACTTTCTAGCATAAGTACATTTGCAAGAAAAACAAAACATTTTATACACACTAGATTTATTTATCTAAAAAAGTAATAGAATTTTTGTTTTTAACAATAAAATATTTTAAAATGTGATTAGAAAAAAAAGGAAAAAAATAGATATACATATTTCAACTTGAAAAAAAAATTAAGAAAGAGAGAACAAGAATTATCATAAAGCATAGAATGATATATAATAGCATTATTTAGTTTATTTTGAGATAAACTTTTAAAAAAATGGTAAGAACAAACTTTATAAAAAACATTGCTTAAAAATATGAAAAGAGTAACCATTGTTATAAACTAATTGTTTAACAATATCAAATTCTTTATTAAAACTAGATTTAAAAAGAGGAATGAGAAAAACAACTAAATAAAAAACAATTTTATGATTATAAGGATAATTAGAATAAAAAAAAATTATGCAATTAGGATAGGTGGCTAAATTTTTCATTATCTCGTAAAAGAGGAAGATCTAAATAAGCAAGAGAATTGTTACATTCAATTTTATAAGTAAAATGAATATTGCGATGAATAGAATCAATGGAATTATTAACATTAATTAGATTATCTAAAGAACCATTAGAGAAGACAATGCAGTCATCAACATACCTAAATCAAAAACTAATGCTAGAAAAAGAAAAATTAGAAAGGGTTTCATTTTCAATATTATTCATGAGGATTTCAGCAGCAAGAGGTGAAATATTGAATCACATAGCTAATCCAGATGATTGAGAATAGAAATTATTATTGAATAAAAAAAAATGTTTAAAAACCAAATTAAGTAAAAAATAGATATCTAAAATCAAGTATATCCAGAGAATCATTAGAAAAAAACTAATTAGAAATAAAAGAACTACATTTTTTTGAAGGAATAGAAAGAAAGAGATTAACATTTTTTTAAGAAGTTTAATATTTCTATACCTTTTTTTACTAATTTAAAATATTTTATTGGAAATAATAAAAATTATATTTTTTCTTTAGATAAATCTGGTGTGTTAACATTTCTTGTTCTTTTTGCAATTGTTCTTGTGTAGGAACTGTTCACAAAAGTTCAAAACAAGATTCAGAAAATATGTTTAATTTATTAAATTGTATATAGATTTTGGTATAATTAAAATTTGTTCATCTTTTGCAAAAATTTTTTTTTGACCTTAATGTTTAATTTATTCATTTTTGTAATGAAAGTTCTTTTCTTAATCATCTTAAAATTAATCATTTTTAGAATGAATTTTCAGATAATTATCTTAATAAAATTCTTGATGTAAACAAGTTCTCCTCTTCTGACTATTAAATTCTAGTATGCTTCTTTTCTCATGTTTTTAACGACATCATTATAGTAAGAAGTCCAAATTGTCATTTGAGTTGCTGTTAAATCTATAATAACGTTTTCTCTTGGAGTTGAAACGATTTCACTACAAGGACAATAACCGGTTTCGTAACTAGCTATTATTTACGTTGCGCACTTTTCGTCTTCGTATATTCTAAAAACGTTACAAGTTGTAGTATTTAATACATTTGTTACATGATCCGTTTTTATACAGTATTTCAAAATATTTTTATATTAAACATACTAAAAATTCTTTTCTCAAAAATTTGCAAATGTTTATACTATAAATCACACTAAAAACCACTTCAAACTAGACCGTACCAAACACAAACGTCATATATAATGTAGAACGGTGATTATAGTGTTGCACAATTTTATAACAAAACAACATCTTGCATTACCAAAGTAAACATAACAAGTCGTTAACTAAACTATGCTTGAACGCGTTTTCTTAAAACTCGGTATAAACTATCGTTATCATTGAACTAAACTACAATTTAAAAAGCGGGCCTTATAAATTAATGAAAATAGGTTATAAATCTATACATAAATTTATTGATACCAATTGTTTGATGTACATAGATTCAAGATATAAACATCTACGGTGCAATATAATCAAATAATTAGTCGTAGTAAACAGAAAAACAAACAATTACATATAATATAAACAATTAAAATACTACTAAAATATGAACATGATTGTTCAAGTTTAAGATTTGCTGAATTAAATTATATTTAGATTTATATATAATTAATTTAAAATAAAAATTCGTATGTAACGTATAAAACACTAAAATTGCACGTTTTATGTTGAAACATATTATAACCTGTACTAACTATAATTAACAAATTAACAATTTAAACAATTCAACAAATTATAACAATTGAACTTTATTTAATTTAATTTAAGGGGGGTTAACAATTTTATGTAACAGAAAATAAAATATATAAATATTATATTTAAATAATAATAAACAAAGTTTTTAAAACTAACTAAATACACTACAAACATATTTTAAAATTGTCAAAATGACAATATATTTTAAAATGTCTTATTTACAAGAATTAACGATCAAAAATAACTATAAAAATGCATTTATCAAACAATTAATAATAAAGTTCATACCTTTGTATGTATAAATTTTTATATTAATAAAAAAAACTTTCTTTCAAGTCCAAATAAATTTTCAATATCGTAACCAACACTTACCAATCTTCAAAACAATAACAAATCTTCAAAGCAATAATCCCATAGAGGAAATAGCTTGGAAGCTACTTTTTCCGAAGCTGAAGATAAATGAAAAGATTTTCGAAGAACTTTATCACCAATTTTAAAATGAGAATCTCTCCTACAAAGATTATAACGATTACTTTGATTTTGACTAGCTTTGAGCATATTTTGCTCAGCATTGACTAATATGTCTTTCAATTTGGAAATTTTATTAGCCCAATTATTAAGTGATGTAGAAGAATCACTAACAACAAGATTTGGCTTAGAGATAATTTTTTCATTGCCTGTCCTAAGCTCTCTACCAAAATTTAAAAATGCAGGAAAATACTTTGTTGACTCCTGAACTGACGAATTAAGAGCGAATTGAATCTCATTCAAATTTTTGTCCCAATGTTGATGATTATCTCCAAGATAACTAACTATCAACTGTTTGATGTTCCTATTACTACGTTCTGTAAGGTTTGCTTCTGAATGATAATACGGTGTGTTTTGTAACTCTATATTACAGTCTCGTGCTAAATCTTTTATTAACGAACTAACTAGATTTTTAGCATTATCAGATAACAAAACTCTAGGACAACCAAAACGATTCAATATACAAGAACAAAATTTTTCTACAATAACAGACGAAGTTGCTTTACGAATAGGAATAATCTCAATCCATCTTGTAAAAAGATCCTGAAATACCAATAAGTACACATTTCCTTTACTGCTACGTGAAAATGGACCCATTAAATCGGTTGATACAATATCAAACGGTTTAACTAAATAACGTGGGAACATTTTTCCGCACGAAGATTGATAAGATGGTTTAACTCTCTGACAAGTGTTACAATGTTTGACATAACGCTGTACATCCGAGTACATATTAGGCCAAAAATATAATCTACCTAATCTCCAATGTGTCTTATCGACTCCTAAATGACCTGACATAACATCGTCATGACAACTTTTTAACAATTCAAGTCTATTTGAATGGGGAACTATTAATTTCCAATCCTCACTAGGATCTTCTAATTTACCTTTCAAAAAGCATTTTCTAAAATAATATAAACAATTAGACTCTATTTTCGAATCGGGATGCAAATCTGGTGAAGTACTGACTTTATGAAACTTTCTATTATACCAAACGTCTTCAGTGTTATTTACCAAATTTACCAGACTGATATTTTCATGTCTACGAGATAAAGCGTCGGCTACGCAATTCAACGAGCCTTTTCTATACAAAATTTCAAAATCAAATACTTGCAATCGCAAAGACCAACGAGCTAGACGGCCGGTGGGATTTTTCAAATTTAACAATCATTTTAAACTAGCGTGATCAGAAATCACCTGAAATTTGTAACCTTCTAAATAATGACGATTACGTTCGATACCAAACAACTCAGCTAAGCATTCTTTTTCTGTAACAGAATAATTTTGTTCTGTTTTAGACAAAGAACGGGATGAATATATGATAACACGTTCACAACCATCTTGGACTTGAGTTAAAACTGCGGCTACACCAGTATTACTCGCGTCGCATTGCAAAGTAAATGGCAAACTAAAATCGGGTCTTGCTAAAATAGGAGCTGACGAAAGAATAATTTTCAAATTCTCAAAAGCTTGATCTTGTTCCATACTCCATTCCCATAAAGAATTTTTCTTTAATAATCTAGAAAGAGGCGACACTAATGTGGAAAATTCTTTAATGAATCTCCTATACCATCCTGCCATACCTAAGAATATGCGTAACTGTTTTACATTCTTTGGAGCTGGGAAAGAAACAACTGAACTGACCTTATTAGGATCAACGGTAAGACCATGTTCGTTTACACGATAACCTAAATATTTAACTTCTTTACAACTAAATTTACATTTCTCTTGATTTATTTTAAGACCTGCAGAATACAATCTGTTAAAAACTTCATTGAGCATTTTACAATGATTTTCAATATTAGGGGTACAAATCAAAATATCATCCAAAAATACAGATACATATGGATGTAACTCAGGACCAAAAACATCATCAGCCAACCTCTGAAAAGTTGCCGGTGCATTTGTAAGACCAAAAGGCATAACCTTATAACGAAACAATCCACGACCTGGAACTATGAAAGCAGTTAAATCCTTACTGATTTCATTTGCCAATGGAACTTGATGAAAAGCCTGTTTGAGATCTATCTTTGACAAATATTTAGGTTGACGAAGACTATCTAACATATTAGTTATGTTTGGAAGAGGATACGAATCTTTACGAGTAATAGCATTAATTTTCCTAAAGTCAATGCAAAATCTATAAATATCACCTTTTCGTACCATAACTACTGGTGAACACCACGGACTACTACAAGGTTCAACAAATCCTTTCTCTAATAATCGATTTAATTCAAGGTGCATTGATTCTAAAACTTTTGGCGAGTACTGATAGGCTTTCTGCTTAATAGGGCAGCTATTTTCAACTATTTCAATATTATGAACTAACTTAGAAGTAAATTTTTTAGACGATTCTACTTTTTCTACACCTTCCTTAATTATTTTATCTAAAATTTCTTTCTCAGACGAATTGAAAGGAAAAATACCGTAACTAACCACCATGTATCCAAGTATGAATTGGTACATATTTTTGATTTCGAAATGTTATCTAAACCAAACAATAATGATACCGATAACGAGGGCAAATGGAAAAACTGAAAATTAAATTTCCGTTTTCCAAGATACAATGAAACAACAAATACTTCTGTAATTGCTGTAGTGTCTCAGTTTGCTGACTCAACGAAGAATGGTACAACTCTAGTGGGTTTGTATCCTAACGACAAAAGTGTGGTAGCCGTGTCTTTTCCTACATAAGACAGACTAGAACCACTATCAAATACTACAAAAAATGTTTCGAATACATTATGATTTGCTAACAATACTGGAAGAAACCATTGTTTAGTTATTAGCTTTAATTTGTAAATTTCCGAATTTAAAACGTTCGAAGTCAAAGCATCCATAACTGTCATCGTACTAACTATTTGTAATGAGTTATCTAACGAATGTTCAACTAATTTCGACGAACTATTGCAATTATCAACAACAATTTCCGAATTACTACAATTAACTAAACTACTATTTACAGTAAGACTACGAGAACCTGAAATGGAAGTCTGGCCGGTTCTAAAACTAGACCTCCAAATTAGTTTTTTGAATTACAATTAGGACATCTTAATTTGGTAATTCCTGGTTTTCCACACGAATGACAATGTAAATCGATTGGTTTGTCACAATGTTTAAAATAGTGAGGTCCTTTACAGTTATAACACAGAAGAGGTGGTCTAACTGTTTCCTCCGAAATAATTATGGGTTTTGAAACTTCAACAAACGAAGAAACTTGTTTTGATGACAATGGTAATGATTCAGTTTTAGACGATATGATAGTATTTTTAACCATTTCTTTTGTTTTAGGTTTCAAAATACTCTTACTAGGGGTTTTCTAAATTGAATAAACTTTGCTCGAGGTTCGAGATGTTAACTGAGTGTCTCGACTTGGCTTAGTAATGGTCATAAGCGATAATTTTCGACTTCTTTCGGTTACAAAATGTATTAAATCTGAATACGAAGGAATTTCTTGCGAAGAACATTGCTCTTCAAAAGCTCTACGAGAACCATGATCTAAATTGCGTAATGCTAATTGGAGTTTGAAGAAATCTCCAACATCCGAAATACCAAGAACATCTAAAGCCTTGATGTTGCCTTCATGAATAGACAAAAATGAATTCAAGTTTTGACAAGAACCATTTGTAATTGGTTTAAATTCAAATATACGTTCGAGATACATAGAAGCTAGTCTACGTTTATTTTGATAACGATTTTTTAAAGCTATTAAAGCTAATTGTTAGTTTTGAGGTTCTAATGAAAAATTAGAAATGACTGAAAGTGCTTCATCTTTTAAAGAAGTGCGCAAATAATGAAACTTGGATGTTTCTAAAATGTTTGGATTAGAATTCACTAAAGAGTCAAATAACGAAATAAAATTGGGCCATTCATTTAATTGACCACTGAAATTAAGCAATTCTATACGAGGAAGTGACGTAAATGACGTCGACAAATTCACTACTGAATTAGCATTTGTTGAAATAGATGAACGTGCAGATGATGCAGACAACTTAAAATATTTGTTTCGAATTTTATCATTTGAATCTATTACAGCATTACTGACTTGTAATGTGTTTAAATGCAAAGAAACATCAACAACAAGAGCGTTAGTTTCCCTAATGCGTTGAGTAATTGTTTCGAACTTTTCTTCTAATTTAGATAGACGATTGTATTGATTTGTAAAATCAGACAATGTATCGATTGTTAATGATTGAGATTGGTCATAAATTGCTTGTATATTAGCAAACAAATCTTCCCTTTCGCTATTTAAAATTACTAGCAAAATATCTGGCTTAACCATTATGACAAATTATACAATAACAATCATAATATAATAAATATATAAATATAAAATAATAATAATCAAAATACAAATTACAAACTATTTCTGTTACACAAAAGTGGTCCCTGCTCTCGGGCGCCAAATATATAACCGGTACTAACTATAATTAACAAATTAACAATTTAAACAATTCAACAAATTATAACAATTAAACTTTATTTAATTTAATTTAAGGGGGGTTAACAACTTTATGTACCAGAAAATAAAATATATAAATATTATATTTAAATAATAATAAACAAAATTTTTAAAACTAACTAAATACACTACAAACATATTTTAAAATTGTCAAAATGACAATATATTTTAAAATGTTTTATTTATAAGAATTAACGATCAAAAATAACTATAAAAATGCATTTATCAAACAATAAATAATAAAGTTCATACCTTTGTATCTATAAATTTTTATATTAATAAAAAAAAACTTTCTTTCAATTCCAAATAAATTTTCAATATCGTAACCAACAATTACCAATCTTGAAAACAATAACAAATCTTCAAAACAATAACAAATCTTCAAAACAGTAACCAATTTTTAAATAAATAATAATTTTTCAAACCAATACAACCAAACGATACCATTATAAACAATATTCCAATAAATGATCTTTTTCAAAACGATCTTATTAAAACGATTTTCCACCATAAACAAACTTTTTATTTTTTTAAACGATTATTTTCAAAAACGACTTTTTATATCCTTCATATTTACCAACAACTCTATGGAGATAATCCAAAAATTTTTTAATACGTATATGATTTTTAAATTAAATATAAAATACATATACCCATGCCATTGAATTTTTAAAATATGGGTTTGAGCGATAACAAAAATAAAATAAGTGTTACAATATAACCTAATTTATATTTACGTAATCTGTAAATTTATCAAGGATACTGTAACAAATTTTAAACTAATCTATTTAAAGTACTTACACGATTCTTGATTATTATAAATTTAACCAAAACACAATAAATGCTAAAGTAAAATCACAACAGTTTAATAGAAACAATTTTTTTTTAAATTATCGCTGTAACAGTATACCGCCTAAGGATAAGATAATTAATCACTTGCTTATTTTAAAAATATTTTTTTGCACGACGTATTCATTTAAACCGGTATTTCTTTTAACACTGAATTTATTTATATCGACACAGTATTCTTAAAGTTTCGACTTGTGACTAACTTGTAGCATTCAACGATTACTTTTTATGTTTTCATATTATCTACTTTTAGAATATTCTGAATTTTTTGGTAACCGCTTCAAATAATCTTGAATTATAAAAAAGTTTCGATGCGTTTCAATACTTATCCAATGTCTTTTAATCAAAGTTTAGATACATTACACAGATTATTAAAAACTGCTTTAAAGGAAAAAAATATTTGCAATGATAAAAAATGTAAGATTAACTAAACCTTTAGAAAAAAACTACTGGAATAAAATTATGTCAAAAAGATTTACACGTACGTCAATACACAAAAAAAATTCGCACCAAAAATCGCATTACAAAAAAAGCAGATAGCTAAATGCGTTTTCAAAATAAATAACTATAAAAAAATTCAATAGGTAACAGATAATGCTGCATGCATTTTATTGTAAAAAATGACCTAGTTTGTAACAATAAATAATAAAGAGATTGCTGTATAGCATACATAACACAATAAACTACAAAAATAATAGTAACTCAACATTTTCACAAAAATTTAACGTTTATACGCAAACTGTTAAAAAAGATTTATTTGGCAAAATAAAAACGTGTTTTAATTTACATTACGTAAAATCTATAATATTAGTTAATATTGTACATATGTCATTAAATTATTACGAAAAGCGTGTATACGAAATAGGTAAAGCAATTTACTGTTGTGGCTCCATTCAAATGCTGGTTGTTAATGTCATATTAGGTAGACGTTTGCGCTGTATTAACGTTTTTATTTTATAACGCTTTTTTCTATTATATATTGCAAAATTCTTAAAGAAATAGGTATTTTTTTTATAATACATTTGTTTTAATATCAAATAAAATCTCTATTATTTATTCTTTCGTGATGTACCTACGTGTAATTTTATAGATTGCAGTTATGTTATGAAACATTTTTTAAAAGTCTTGTTTGCAGTAAACGTTAATAATTAGCACGCGCGTTAGCCAACTTCAAATCTTCATTAAAATGCTTTATTATACAAAAAACCAAATTAATACAATTGTGAAAACTACATATATTTTTGTGACAAAAAGAAATCAAGTTATTTTAAATGTAAGCAATGTCTCAATATCGAATTTTTTTCGTTATAAAAGCTTACTACTAAATGATACTGTTTTTAATAAAATTGAATCAATATGAATTATTATATAATTATTTCTTAATAATTTTTGGTTGTTATTTTTATTTGTGCAAAAAAAAGTACTTTTAATATGTAGCAACAATAAAAGTTGTTTTTTTAATTTTTTATTCATCTAATCACACGCAATTTAAGTAATAGGTAGTAATTAACTTATAATGCAACTTTGTAATAATGTTTTTTTAATCAACAATATAACTTCATGTAATTGCTTTTCTTTGTTATTTTTATTAATAGACTAATATAATTTGTTTAAAATATTTCAATTATACAATTATTTTATTGTTTATTTTTATAGTTGTTTTTACGTGAAATAAAAACGTTTAGTTGTGCAGGTGCACCTTATTTTTATTTAAAAAACCAACGTAAATCTTACAAATTATTAATGGTAACTATTTAAAAAATTACGTGACGTCATGGAAATTTTTCAATATTACAGTTGTTTTATCAACGCCGCCGATAAAGGTCACAGGTGGAAGGGTGTCGATCGGCTAAAAAAATAATTTAAACCCTCGATACAAAAAAAGTTATATAGTTACATACCCGAATTAAACTTTCACTGAGACACAAAATCCGTTTGAATTATCACGTGGAATCGTGTGAAACAACTTGATGATGAAAACCTGATTGGGCGCACACTAGCCAAAACAGTCTATGTTGCACAAGACGTTACCGGAAGAAGGAATCGTGTAACAAGATAAATTTTAAACAGCAATTAGGTCCTATGCAAGTTAAGCAGCATAAAATAATATCGAAATTCCCGCCTAAAAAAAGGAAAATTGATTCTTATCTAAATTTTTTTTCGAATCGAATGTTGATTAGGATAAGACGTCAAAAAGGAAATTTTGATCATTTTTGTTCTTATCACTCTGATACGAGGCTGGCTGTACTTCAAAGCTTGTGCGTAGTGCACACGGAAAATTCCCGGATTAATTCTGGAATTACAGCAATTAATATTCTCAATATATACTGGGTCATTATCTATATATCGTTAAATCATAGTTAGATTTGAGAATTTACCGTAATTAACGGGATCAAAAGCCTCAAGTACATTCAAGCCACACAACATCTTAGGTAAGCGCATTTGATTGCCTTTTAAAGAACGACTAGCTAATCACAGGTATTTTAGGCTTTATCGTTTCCTTGCTTCAATGTGTCAATGTTTTGTGATTGCGTTGTTTCGCTGTAACCTTGTTGCGCATTTTGGGCACTTCCATATATGGTTCACCAGAGGGGAATTTTGTATAAAGTAAATCGCATTGTTTTACTTACTGAAATTATTTGTTGCATGCATTGGGAAAACCTGCTTCGACACCTCGGAGCGTTGGGGAAGATCGACTTGCAAGTTACGTTGTTTAGTTCCTAGATGGAGTTATTATTCAGAAGACACCTGCGACAAGGTCAGTCCATGTGTTAGTGCAAGTCCTGCTGTACATGTTATCACCTTGTATTCTTAAATTTGGGACGATTAATAATTATGTAAACTTTGACTCACCTTATACCACCAAAAATAAAGACCTCCATATCACAAAAAAAAGATAAAACAAAAAGAAATTCACCAAAATAAGATCATAAAGCACTCAAAAAAAACTTAACCTCCATTAAACACAATTTTAGATTCAAACAGTTATTATTTGTGCTACTGCTCGTAAATAGAAAAAAAAATCCTATTAGTTAAAATTCCTTTTTACGTGTAAACCGGTCATTCATTCACACTTTTTTTTGTGTTGTAACCAGTTCTGGATTGTGATTTTGATTCACAACACCCAGGTAGCTAAGTGGAGAAATTAGTAACACAATTAAGATGTATAATAAAATAATTATGTCTCTTTGCGTTTTATTACATACAGTAAATAAAAATAAATTAAATTCCAAATTACAATAAACAAAATAAATAACATAAACAACAATGCAACCAAATAACAATAAAAAAAGAAACTGAAACTAATTCTGGACGGCTCGGTATATCTCATTCATCGACTGCGCCGGCAGCGCCTTCTGTTGGCTCCTACACGACCCTGCCTTAACGTTGACGCTAAAACACAATTAAAAAATACGGTTTTTATACCAGCGTTTTACGGTGTTAAATTAACGCAAATCCTCTTGCCAGCGGTGCCTTTTCTGTGTGTTGATCTGGATATATTCAACAGATAGTGCTGGGGAAATTTGACAGGTTAGTTTGTATACAATTTCGTCGAATTGTTCGAACGTTGACCTCAGGTGCGTTTTAAATACAATGTAATTACTGTACGTAAGAAAATACGATTTCAGGAATTTACAGGTCGATGCGGCGGATTGTTAAGAACCAAATTTAATTCAATTCACGTAGATCAAACGACAATTAATATTATATTGGCGTTTTCTATGATTTTGCCAAGGTTGCAAATGAAATCTGAATGAAAATGGATTGAAATACACTTTAATATGTATTTATAAGGTTTGTAACACGACTCGGTAACAAAACGAGTTTCTATTGTATTTGTTTATGGCACAGGTATGAGTTACATAAAGTTAGTGTCGTACAACTCGAGAAAAATCACCTTAAACACTTACGGCGAGCACTAAAGTACTCTACGAACAAATGTCTAAGGGCTACTCATCCGGGTCGACCAAGGTGCAGTATGTAACAATCCAGTAATAGTGAATAACTCTTTAGTTATCTACGGCGAGCACTAAGATACTCTACGAACAGAAAACTTTAGGTGTTCGACGATTACCAACAAGGATAACCAAATACAATACTCCAAATTACAACAATTACTGAATATACGTACGGAAAATTATTGCGACAGGTGAAACGCAGGTTCCGATCGTTGTAATAACCGGTCAGGATTTAATCAGGTTGAGCAAATGCTCCAGGTACAGGCGGTGATCGTTTACGGGATTTAATCAGGTTGAGTAAATGCTCTAGGTACAGGCGGTGATCGTTTATGGAATTACTGGTTAACTTACGGTCCGTTTTCAGGTTCGGCAGGCGGTTTTCAGGATGTCCGAAGTGTCTTCAGAGACGCCGCTCGGAAGACGACGGAAAGATGCCCTTCTCGACGGTGCAGCCGCTTTTATATCCTTTTTCCCTTCTTACAGTTCCGGTTTTAGAGCGAGGATCGTTTTGGCGCTAATGGGATATACGAGGATGGGGGAAAAGTCTATGCACCATTTTAAAATTTGTTTTCAATTTTTCCAAAATGGTGGACTTTATTTTCGTTTCGTTACAGTGTTGCGATTCATTTGTTTATTATTATAGATAAGCTGATAAATTTCTAATAAGGGATTTAAACGCTGTTAATTTAATTATAAGCATTTATTTATTCATTTATTTTTCTTGTGGTTAATAATATAACACTTTCTGCGTATATGTATGCAATATATAGGTATTATTTTTGAGTAGGAGCGAATTGCGCCTTAGTGTAGTTTGACAACAAAAAAAAACGTTACAAGTAACCAATCAACTTTCTTTTTTTAATTTCAAAACAAAAGGGTTAATATTTTCCAAATTAAACTTTATTTTAGTGAGTCCATGACCAGGTGTTAACAGCAGTACAATTGTATGTATTTATATATGGCATATTTATTCGCTAATTAATTAATTATTATTGGTATAAGGGTTTTGATTTCTTTTTGTGTTAATTAGGCGTAGCTTGCGTCGTATAAAGAAAATAAAGTTTTTTGTTTCTTTACCCTCGATTACGTATTTTTGTTTCTTTCTTTCGTGTGGTGACCATTTATGTTAGTGATTCGGAAAAAAAACCTAGGGTTGACCATTCCACTTGAGTTCTGTGGAGTTTGTAGGGCGTGTGGTTGCTTTGTTCAGTGGATCGTTGAACCCTGGCGCCTGAAAACTGTATCGACCAGCAGTACAGTCCAATTGGATCCACAATCTGAACTAGCTAGCTGGGCGAAACAGTTATTTACCACCCTCTTTCTCTTTACCTCACCACGCAAAGTAAGGCGTGATAATCGTTTGACAAAAATTTCGTTTTCTAAATTTAAGACACCTTGAATGGTATCGGCACGTGTTAATAAGTCGTCGACATAAAAATCGTTCTCAACTGATTGACATAACTTTGGATTCAATTGTTGGTAGTCTAAAATAGCTGTTTAAGACAACGTACGGCAAAAAATGAACTGATGCAGAGCCATAAATAATTGTATTTAATCTGTAACACGATATCTGCATATTTTGATCTGGTCTCCATAAAATTAATTGCACATTACGTTGATCTGAAGCTACCAGTATATACCGGTACATTTTTTCTTGTCAGTAATGATGCATGCTTGCAAAAACGTAATAAAATAAAATATTAACTATTTTGGATTACGAGACCAACGTATTGTACATTATTTAACAAAACCCCAGGTCTGTCTATGCGGAACCATGCTTTAATAACAGCGTGGTGCGGACGATAAACATGTATAGTATTATTAAAAGATGCTTTGTTTACTTTAGTCATATGATCTAATGTTCCGTATTTTTTTAGAAAATTTGTATAATCTTGTTTTAATTTTAGACTGTCACCTAATTTGCGCTCTAACGAATAAAACGTTCTTTATATGCGCCGTCTAAAATTACCTAACTCATTAATATTACTTTTAGATTAGATGTTTATAATGATATGACCGTTTTCATCGCGTGATGTAATTTGCGTAAAATGATCTTCACAAAATTGTTCGTTTGAATAACTATTTTTGCAATCCTCTAACTTAAAAAAAAATTCTAATTGATTAGGAATTGAGTCGGTTTCTACTGCATTATTACCTAATGTAGCGTTTATTTGATATTTAAGTGTTAGCAATCCACCTAGGATCCAACGTAGTTTTGTTTTGTGTAACACGGGCATACATTTACCTAATTTATGTTGAGCAACACACAATAAATATACCAGCGTCAAAAAGTATGTTAATTTTTTTTTGTTGGTGTGCTTTTAAATCTGCTAACGTTATATTTGGAAAAGTTTGCAACGAATTTAAATCAAACGTAGTAATCATCGGTTATTTCACCAAGCATTAAACATGAAACCTCGGCATTGTACTCAGTTACACATTATCTAAATATAAACCAAGATTTAAAACGAATGTTTGATTTTAAAGCGCTTATACCTAATACCGTTACATTAGAATTTTGCTTTGATAAACCAAACCGTTCGACGAATTTTGTCGTACTAAAATTTACTTGTGATCCGAGATCTAAAAGATCGCAACATATATGTATTTTACCGTGAGTATCTAAGAGTTTGACGCAAGCAGTAGATGTCTGCGATATTAAGGTATGATTGATATGTGCCAAAAGCGGAATTTGATTAGAAGTATCATTTAATTCAAGCAAGGTTTGAGTATTTGTTGGATTATTAGATTTAGTACCTACATTGATGTCTGGTAGAATTTCTTTGTCATGTTTGTATGCAATGTGAAGTAACGTGTGATGCTTTTGATTTGCCTTTGGTTCATGTACAAATATTGTTTGAATAATTACGTTTGAAACAATTTAGACAGATATAAAAACGCTTAATTGACGCAATACGTTTATGCACATCGAAATGTATGAAGTTTGCGCAATTAAAGATGAAATTTTGTACGTAATTTGAAAAAAGGTGTTATCCAAGCACCCTAATTCTTGCTTGTGAGATGATTCGTCAAATTCTTGAATAATTTTTAAATGCAAGTATTGAAACTCGTTATTTATATGTTTAATATTTTCTAATCTATCAGCAAGTTTGCACAAACCGTCTGAATCAATTCTATCGGATTTGGAAACGTTTTAAAACGAGTTAAGCATAATTTTAATTGACCATAATGAATTTTGAGTGAATCGATGATTACGCAAAGTAGGACAGTGATAATGAAGATATGAATTTAAGAGGTATTAAGAGCACTTTACCACTTTTTTGAATCGTCGTGGTGTAATAGATATTGTAGTAATCGGTAGCATACGTTGATATGAATTTTGATGTGTTGATGCAAAGTTTGTACCACACTCGAAAGAATATTGATGATTTGATGCTTAGTCTTGATCTAATGTCTAATGCAAAGCTTGAATGGCACTCCAATAAAATACGAATGAATTACACATAAATCAAACTGCTTTTTAATATAATAACTGTTTAGGTTTTGCAGATGCAAAGTGCTTTATTTAAAAGACCGATTAAGTTCATAGTAACTAACTAAAAAATTGCATACAATTTGCATGATGGTAGTTATGTTAAAAAGTTGGTAGGTTAAAATTTTTCGAGTATAAAATTTTTTTCAAGTATAAAATTTGCCCCCGACACGCCTACGTTCGTAGACGGCTGTCAAAGGAATTTATTTCCTGTTAACGCTTAGTATAATACGAACCGTTCTTAGCGGTATCTCTACGCCTAACGAGGCTTTCATTATTAGATTATTTCAAGTGAATATGCAAATTAATTTTGTGTCTATTTAGTAGAAGCTTAGTCGAGGTAAGTTGTTAGAGTTTAAGTATTGCGGGTTTAATTTGATTTCTTTCCGAATTGTCTAAAGTGGATTTCCATACACCCCACACGTCTTCTTTATCAGTAAAGATAACAAACAGGTGGCATGTTTGGGGAAAAATTTTCATGACATCACGTCACTAAAACGTAAACATTCACACCAAGGGGTTGGAAACCTTTAAACTACGATTTTTCTGAGAGGAGCTGCTAACATAAATAGTTGAAAGGAAACGCTGCGCATTTGCTATCTCAAATGATTAGATGCTTTGAAAACAAAATTTTATTGTGTTAACGCTGTATGTCCGTTTTCTGTTAAATTTAATATTACGTTTTAGGTAACACAAGTACGGAATTAGTTAATTCCTTACTGGATAAAACCTAACTGTGCGTATTACAATTTCTAATTTTACGATTTGCATTTTAATGGTCATGTAGGTTGTTGACCGTACGTGCATGTTAGGTTAACATAATTATTAATACGATCATTTTGTGCTTCACAAAGTTGTATTCAGTACTTTTGCAATTTTAAATTTGAGAATATAGAGTCATTCCTTCTTCAAACGTAAAAGTATAGAACGCCATTTATATTTAGTACGACCCATGTATGTTTGGGAAATTTAGGTAATTATATTTATGTACCTTCTTCGTCTTCTATGAAGCTATCGTCTGTGATAAAATAATTATGTTTTCTTTGTTATTACTTCTGTCGTGTTATTTATCCTACGGGTAGAGTTAGACGATATCTCTCTAATTTATTCTTTCATTGTCTTAGCGCCTTTTTTTTAACATTTAATTTATAATTTAGCATCACAAAGCCTGCGATTCCCTCTCCGGAAAAACTGTGTTAGCCGTTACTTATTTTTTTTTGGTTACACGAGAACCAGTGTAACATGGTATAAAATCCTAGATATGAATCATCTACTTATTTCTGTCGAATGACAGTCAGATGTACTAACAATTAAAGATTTAAAAAAAAAACGTTCTAATACAGGAAATGTAGGATTATGTACAATACAAAAAATAATACTATTAATAATTTCCGATAGCGGTATTATAAACAAAGTAAGTTTCAAGCAAAGAAACGAAAAACGTTTAAAGTTATTCATTTATTATTAAAAAGTACATATATTAAAAAACAAAAACTCAACATATTTATTTAGCTATAAATTAAAACTAGATTTTTAAAATAACGCTTTACTTGCGTTTACGTTTTTAAGAAAATATTAAAAAAAAAATTGTTATTTTTAAAATTAAAAATATTTCTATTAAATTATGTAAATGCATAGTTTTTCAAATAAATTATTACATATGTTTTCTAAATATTAAACACAGTTTTTAGTACATTTATGAAGTATACATATTGTAAAATTAAAGTGTATTAATCAATCAGTAACAAGATAGTTATTCTAAAAGTAAAGATTAGATCAAAGAGTAACTCATACAAAGAAGTTGTAATGATAAAATTTCTACTTTTGTGGATTATTCATTTAATAAAAATTAATGAATTGCTATTAAAAGAAAATTGGCAAAATTACTAAAAAACACATTTTTGTGTTTTTAAAACTGTTTTTTTTAGTATAGGTTTACTATTAGTACTTATAATGTTCAAACTTTTTATTACTAGCCTTTGCTTAATAATTATATTAAACAATTAGAAATATTAAATAAAATGTTAATAACACTATACTGTTCAAAAAATTAAATTTGTATTTACAAAAAATAAAAATTTTAATATTTCTTGTTTTTAATAACCAGCACATAAAAATACCGACACCACTTATTCTTATGTTTTGACAATTTAATGCATTTTATATATAAATAATAACTAGCTTTCATAAACTATTTTTATAATTTTAAAAAGATGATTTTTTTTCTTAATAATATAGTCTTTACGTTGTTTTTGTTTCTAATTATTGTAACGTCATCATCGATAAACGCAACCTGAAATTTCTAAATCAGTCTAAAATTTTTGTACACTTCGTAAAACGTCTATATTTTTGTCGTATATTTTTATTATGTTGTTTATAAATAAACAAATATTAAAAGTTTTTGGGTAAATGGTGTATATATTTATTAAAAAACTCACAAGCTTTCAAACGTGGTCTACGTTCTTCTTCAAATGACAATTAATAAAATGACAATTATAAAACTAAGGTAACTAGAAAAAAAAATGTTTGGAAAACTACAGCATTTGCTCGAAGGTCATGAAAAACTCTAGACGTAGCTTATAATGTGTTTGGTGGATAAAGTAAACAAAACGCACTTAAACTACGCCTAAAGTTTTTAATGGTTGTTTTTTTTTCGACCTTCAAGCAAATGCTGTAGCTAAAAGAACTTACAACATTTATCGAGTTTTCCGAACATTTGTTTTTCTAGTTACCTTATTTTTATAATTGTCATTTTATTAATTGTCACCTGAAGAAGAACGTAGGCCACGTTCGCAAACTTGCGAGTTTTTTAATAAATATATACCCAAAAACTATTTTATTATGTTTTATGGTAAAAATTTCGTATCTAAAATACTAAAAGATTTATTATGATTTGAAAGGCAGTTTTCTAATTGTAACAAAATTGGTTAGCAATTTTGCAATTATTACGGGTAAATTTTATTCTTTTGCAGCTCCTTCTCCCTCTCTCTCTGTCTTATAAAATTTGTTGCGCCATCTCAGCCAACATCTGTTATCCGAGAACCATTTCCGGCGAAACCTGTTTTCTCAGAGCTGCTCCCGGTGAAACCTTTTATGAAATTCTTTGTTAAAAATTACTAATAACTTGAAAACACATTAATAACTCAATTGACAACCGCTTTTACCTCATATTTCAGTATCTACAGTAAAAACGTTATTTCCGTTTATCATTGTTAGCGGTGGTTTACCAATTGACGTCTTGGTCTGGTTAGGCTTGTTCCCCCTTGGAATACAAACTGTAGTTATTTTAACCAGCTACGAGTTAACCGAAGTACGTCGGCAAAGTTCCATATGACTTTAGATAACTAACTTATTCAAACAATGATTTCTAGAATAAACAAATACGTCAATTACCAAATTTGCTACAAGTACGTCTCCAAAATAAATAGGCAACTTAAAATAATCTGTTTAATGCGCGCGCATTTATTTTAATCATATGATTATATTACATTCAACTTTGATACAACGACAATGATTTTGTTAACTAGTTTCTTAATTACATTTTTTAACCAATATTAACAAGTTAAGGATAGTTACACGCTTTGTAAGTCATTAAAGTGCAGCTTTTTGTATTTAATAATAAATTACATACCGAGGCGGAAAGTATTCCATTTTTGTCGAGAGAACTATAGTTTACCGAGAGGCATAGCCTCGAGGTGAACTAGTTCTCGAGACAAATGGAACACTTTTGCCAAGGTTTGTATACAATTTTATTCACAATCAGCCGTTAAATAAAATAAATAACATAAAACTAATAAAAAATGAATGAAAACCTACTTCCAAAACATTATCGTTTATTTCGGTAAAATATTAACACATAGTAGGCACTTCACAATTGACATATACGTATTTAATTTATGATTGTCATTTTATCAAATTACTTAAAACAAAACACACACAAATTATAGGTTCGGAAAGTGTACTTTACTGACCGTGAGGTTTCATTACATACTCGTTTTCTTTAACCATGGAAATCGTTCACTTACCAACCTTTAAAAGGTTTGGAAAAGTGTACGTTACTAACTGAGTGTGAATAAAAATAATTACTTACTGTAGTCTACAAAGTCGCGTTTCTATGTAAATTATTGTTATTTTTAGAATTAATAACACCGGAAAATTGAATCTGGCATTACATCACCTGGCACTTACTAAAATATGTATATTAAACGCCATATTATTATTATTGTTTTAGATACCATTAAATTGACACAAATAATAGAACACTCCAAAACCACAATTTATTGCAAAAAGATACTGACCAAATTGTATACTTTTAATTAATTTTTTTTTAAATTTTGTATTATAGTAATTGTTAGACACACTACATGTATTCAGTTAAAATATTCGATTATTTAATGTATCCTACTAGCTATCCGTAGTAGAAATAGTGTAACGTCCCGTTTGAGTTCATTACAATTAAAATTCAATTTTACAATCGTTTATTTTTGCAACTAATATTGCACGTAAATTTATTCAGTTTGGCAACGTCGCGTTGTTCTAACTCGACTTGAGGTAGCTTAAACTTCCACTTCCGTTTGAACAATCTCGCGCAGTTCACGTGTGTGATGCGAAGAAGACAAAATTTTCTTGATTATGGCGTAAAAACGCATGTAATTTAATTTTTATTCATTCCATCTAATTATTGTGGTTTCGCAATGTTACGCAATCGTTAGACAAAGGACTTTATTTTGAAGGCCGTTGTTGTAAATGCAGCGGTCTTTTCGTTTATTGGATTTTTTATTCTGGATCTTTTACTTTTTTGGATTTGTAAAAATGTTTGACTTTTAATAGCCAATTATCCCAATCAGTTTTGTCAGTCCTGTTAATAGGAACTGAGAAACATTGACTGACACGATGCTTCTCAAAACTTAGTTTTTTGAAGTACATTTGGGACAGCCTCTAACTGTAACCCCAGAATAACCACAAAAATAACAGAATTTTCTTCGACTCTGCGAGCAAGTATGAAACGAATGACCTGTTCTACTACAATTATAACAAACCGTAGTTGATTTGGGTGTATTAACTAAAATAGGTTTCGAAATTGATTTATTTTTAATAATCAAATTTTTATTAGAATTGGTTGTTTTTGAAAAAACGTTGATTTGGGTTTTACACCAGAATCTTTAGAATTTACTTTGGAATCAATTGTCAAATTCGGGTTAATTTGAGACTCTGTTGGCTTAACAGCTTCCAAAACCTTACATAAAGGAATTAATTGAGGAATAGAAGTAATAGTCTTCAAAGCAAGTTGAGAGGCATAATAAAATTGCAAATTTCTTTTAATAATCTTTATCTGTTCAGTTTCAGGTACTGAAATGTCCAATTGTGAAAATTGATTCACCATTTGAGATATAAAAACAGTCGGTGGCTCTTTACCTAATTGCTTTCGAGATTTTATCTCAGCTAACAAATTTTCATTGTAACCTTCGGGTAAGAAATCTTGTTTCAATTTAAGAACCAATTCATCCCAAGAATTAACAGTAGGGCGAACAGCACGATACCATGATAAACCAGAATCAGCAAAAAGATCAATTGCACCATCAAATAATTCCTGAGAACTAACTTTACGCGCAACTCTTAGTTCATTACAACGTTGAACAAAAGAGAAAACTGAAATATCTTTAGGATTTCTAGTAAACTTTAACTGCCATTTATAAATTGGTAAACGACTACTCGACGATTGAAAAGTATGCAATAAATTTGAAAAATCGTTACTTGTAAATGTAACTGAAGGAATAGACGTATTCATATTAGTCATAGTCGGAATTGAAGTTGTCGTAACATTAATGTCAACAGAAGAAGTTACTTGAACAGAAGTAGATTCATACTCAATAGCTTCAATAAAATAATTAAAATCAGAAGATAACCCTTGTGTTGCATCAACACTCTCAAGCAAAACCAATGAATCAGTAACCATACGTATTAAATTATTAGAAATATCAAGAAATTCATCACTAAAAGTTATGTAATTTAACCTACGCAAAACATGAGTAAAGCGTGTACTTAATCGAAGATATTAACTCTTTTTCGGTTTAATTTTATAAATATTCAGTAATCTATTTAATTAGTTTACTTTATCATTCAAAATATTCAACTCGTCTTGTTGGTCAATGTCAACTTTAACATAATTTGGAAAAATCGTCAAATCAAATTTTTCAAGAGATAATTTAGCTCGTAATAACTTTCGTCTACTATCGACATTTTCATTACTAGCATCAACGCCTCGCAAAAACAATTCATGACATAGCTCGTCACTTCTGAGAGCTTTGACAAAATACATGATCACAATAAAATCAAATTCAAAAAAAATCTTAACCTAAAATACACAACACAATAAAATACAAAGTACAAAAATATTCAAAATTTAAAATATAGGAAATTCACAGTAATTACTTCAAAATCAGCCCCAAGTTGGTAGCGACAGTGTAAATAAAAAATATTCCGGAATAAAGAACGTATAATAAAAAGTAAAAATAATAATTTGACCACGGCAGCAATCGTAAGCACAGACCTCTGGGTATGGGTTTGAATGGAAATAATTACAAAGACGTGAACTCCGTTAATTTATTAACTATACTTAATATACTATTTACATTAGAGAACAATGAACAATATTTGAATTAAACATATTTAGAATAAAACAGTATTTAAAATAAAATATTAGGGCGCCAACCACCTTTAAATCGGTGATGAATAAAAAGCGTAAAATCTTACATCTAATTATTAATTATTGATATTAAATGCAAAAATAGTAAACGGTAATTTGTTATGAGTGAGAAGTTTTCACCAACACAATTTAATTACTTGAATTCAAAACGTAACAGGTAGTATTAATTTCAGTTGACTCACCACATGATATGACGTTATCGTATATCTTCTATTTTTAGCACCTACTTTGTTGTAGTGATAAAATTCTTCTAAAGGAATGTAGATTCCCAACCACATCAGCAAGCATAAACCAATGTATAAATCCAATGACGGAAAATCCAGTAATTAAAAGACAAAACCAACATGAAAGATCCAGTTAGAAACGAAATACCAGAAAATAAAAAGACCCTAAATATAAATAATTAGAATGGTTTTTTGAATGACATCATGTACTCACGCTGCATTTACAACAACGGCCTTCAAAATAAAGTTCTTTGTCTAACGATTGCGTAACATTGCGAAACCACTAAAAATGTTGAATTCAATAGAAAAATTATATCAGAATAAAGGTAAACTCACCAATAATTAGATGGAATGAATAAAAATTAAATTACATGCGTTTTTACGCCATAATCAAGAAAATTTTGTCTTTCACGCATCACACACGTGAACTGTGCGAGATTGTTTAAACGGAAGTGGAAGTTTAAGCTACCTCAAGTCGAGTTAGAACAACGCTACGTTGCCAAACTAAATAAATTTACGTGCAATATTAGTTGCAGAAAATAAACAAATGTAAAATTGAATTTTAATGTTAATGATCTCTAACGGGACGTTACAATAGTAGGTAAGTACAAAACTAACAAACAGTCGAGAGAAACGTGTTACAATATTTGATAAACTTTTTAACCATGCTGTTGTTACTTACAATCTAATTTTTAGTAGTTCTGTATAAGCTCCACTGAATTTCATACTCTTTTATATTAAGCTACTAAATGTTTTTACTATAATTTGAATGAATAAAATTGCCTGGTTTTGTGTACTTCTTTTTTTTTAAATATTTTTGTTTTTAACATAGTTTTGATATAATCCTAACATCGTTTTGTGGCATTTAGTATTTTTACTTTTTATGACACATTTATGTTACGGTAACTGTATTATTTTTTTTTCTAAATTGATATTCTTTGTTTTTTATTTTTCTATACATACATGTAATAAAAACTTTATTTTTTTATTTTATCGTTTTCTTTTTGAAACTTGATCTTGATCTAGAAACAAATTTAAAAAAAAAATATTAGTAAGTTTATTTAGTTACATATTAATTTTAATATGCTTAATAAAACTTTTATGTCGAATGCGTTTTTCTAATTTACACCAAACTTTTGGCACGACTTACAAATAATAAACATAAACGTAATTGTACAAACTTAAAATAATACTTGACTCTAATGAAGTTTTATTTGGACACGATCTTGAGTAAGTACCGGTCGCATTCTAAATCTGTAACACAAAGAATTATATCCCTAAATGCACTTTGGCAAAGGTAAAATGACGTTTAGAAAAAATTGCGTGTTAACGTTGGTATTTAAGAGAGTGCTAATTAATATCCACACAAGTGTAAGCAGGAAAACTATTAATCAAGAAAGTGTGATTAACTTAGGTATTGGTGAGGTAGCAAGTGTCAATGACTTTGTTAATGAAAGTAAACTTTACTGGGGGCAAGCACATGTGTTTATAAAATAATTAAATACCTTGCGTATTTTAATTTGAAACTTAAAAAAAATCATATTTTTTATCGTTTTATTTTTATTAAAAACAATATTTTAGAGAGCATATATAAATGTCTAAAGTTTATAGAGCGAGTGAAATGTGCGTTTAATAAACATTATACCGATTCTTTTAATTTGTTTTGTTCTGTTCTGTATACACCGGGTCCAAAGTTAACCGTTAAAAAGTTAAAAATTTTTAATACATAATTACCCTAAACTTAAAAATATGCAAATAATAAGCACTTAAACTTAAGAAGGCTATGTATGATACATTAGATAAACTAAATCGGTCAATAGCTGTTTATGTATATTTTTATTTATGGCAACTTTAAAATGCCTTTTATTTCTTTACAAAAATATAACTTGCTTGAGGTATATCCGGTGTGCAGAAAGAATTCAGCAAATGCAATACAGCATTGCCAGATTAGATTTGCGAATTGACAAGTACCAAATGTACAGTATTTTTTAAAATTATACAGACAATTCGGAAACAATAAAGCTTTTAAAAAAAACAGAGCAAGCATTTTACAATTGATAAACAAACCAAAACGAACGTGCTGGTCTGTTTCCTGGAAAATCTGTCAAAGACGCTGCTGTCAAGTTGAATGTGAAAAAGACAACAATTCTGCAAAAACATAAACTCCATTCTCATAAACTGAAAAAGGTGTACACTTTAACAGCTAGAAATGCAGCAAGAAGAGTATTTTTTTTGTAACTGGTTACTAAATCTTTGTAATCGAACTTTTACACTTGAGGTATGTGCAACGAACACTATCAACATTACAGGAGCAGAGCAAATGGTTTTATAACAAATTCACGTAATTCCCAACATCGTTTTAGCTTAAATGTTTGGTGCAGTTTAATAAGTTTGCTAATTGTTGATCCCGTTTTCTATTGCGGGAATTTGACTGGAGAGAGATATGCCGCGTTATTAGAAGTGTTAACTTATTGACAAAAATCTTTGGCCGTCAATGGACATATACAAAGAAGCCAATTCGTTAACCTCCACGTTCGACGGCTTTAAATTTTTATCTTTAGAGTTTTTTAAAAGATGAGATGAGAGTTATAAACAGCGGTATCAAAATTTGAACGAGTTAGAAGACGCAATTATAAATACTTTGCACAACATCGATGGAAGAACTCTTTTCAAAATGATAAGAGGTGTTACCCGGCAAACTCAAAAATTTATTGAGCAAGAAGGCAATGCTTTTGATGTAAGATAGCTTATCATTATTTTGTAGGACGTTGTTTGGTGGAATACTTTAAAGTACGCTATCACAATACAGTTTGTTCATCATGCTTCTTAATAATATAGCTTCATTGTTTTTGAATTGTTTGTGTAATCTCAAACAATATTGTACATTTGGTGCTTCACAGTTCGGAAATTTTATCTGGTAATGTTGTAGTACTTCTGCAGATTTTTTTCTGTACACTCAAGTACTGAAGAAATAATTTCATATTTTTTGTAATGTCGATTATGCGCAGATGCAAAGAACGGGGGTTGTGAAGAACATGGTGACAGCTCTAGTTCGTTTATTGTAACAAGTACAGTTTGTTAATGTTTATTTAAGTTTAAATATGAACAAGTGCAGTTTTCATACAGTCCACTATGTCAACAATAAATTAACATAAAATTGGTTTTTGCTCGTCGCATTTGGATTGTGTTACTCCGTTAAACGTTTCTAGATGTGATGCACAAGCGCCCCATTGTTCGATGCGCATATCATTAAAGCAAAGTTATTGAACCATGCACTCGAGAACGCATAGATTGGATTATTAAATTATTGATTAGAAGATTTATACAGGAATACGAACAAAAGTGACTACGTTCCATTCATTTCCTGTTTGTTTTATGTTAAGTCAAAGTAGCGCGTTTAACGTTAAAAAATTCTTTTGTTTTATGGATTAACGATGTTAAAGATTAAAATTTAGGTATATTGGTATTCCAATTACTTACGAGTATTTAAGATTATAGAATTGCAAATTTGCACACGGATTAAAGATTAATTAGATTTAAATAATTCAATTATGGATATGTTTAGCTTAATTAGGAAAAGAGGTGGAGTTAAACATAAACTTACTTCAATTATTAATTTTTTAAAACCGATTTGTAAACAGTTTAATTGAGATTCATCTTCATTAAGTGAAGAACCGATTATTAAGTTAGAGGAAAGATTAGATAAATTAACACTAATTTTTAGTGAATTTGATGAAGTTTAAGCTTTAGTACAGGCTTTATGCGATGAAGGTCAACTAGAAGACCAGTACTAAGTAACAAGATGAGTTTGAAAATAAATGTAACAAACATTTAGCTATTGCAAAAACAAGTTAAAGCGTTTGAATGTTTCTGAGTTTGAAAATAGGTTGATTCATTCTGTTGATTCTTCGCCGATGTCTGAAAATATAAGATAAAGGGATTTGTCTAAATGGAG
Source organism: Aquatica leii (assembly GCA_035610365.1). Lineage (NCBI taxonomy): Eukaryota > Metazoa > Arthropoda > Insecta > Coleoptera > Lampyridae > Aquatica > Aquatica leii. Next base: position 71,934,594 of record CM069435.1, read on the forward strand.
TATTAAGTTACCAGTCATTCAAAAGTTTCATTAGAGGTTTAACAACCGAAAGTTATTGAAAACAAGTCATAAAAAGTTTGTTTAATCTTCTTAGCATTTTAAAGAAGTCATCTTCATTACAAAATTTATTTGATTTTTTGTTCAAATATTTAAGAGCCCTTACCAACTTAGGTTTAAATACAGATTCTTGGAATCCACTATTGATCTTTCTGATTAGTACAAAATTGGACAAGTCAACAACCTGTGATTGAGAAAAAGTTAAGAAAAATATAGATTTACCTACGTTAAACCAATTTACTGACTTTCTAAAAAGTTAAACCGATTTGCTTGAATGTTTAGATTTGAATATTAAATTAGATCGTGATAATAGTTTTAAAAGCAAGTTTTTTTAGAACGATAATGCCAGGCACAAAAGTGTTAAAAGTTTTATGAATAAAACCGATAATACAAGGTCGGCACAATGTAATTATTCTGGAGCTAATGATCACAAGATTTACAAATGTAATCGATTTTGTGACCTGAGCGTTCCTGAAAGATTAGCACAAGCAAAATCTCTAATGTTGTGTGTAAAAATGTTTACGCACATCAGATTATTGCATGCTCCTAAATAGCAAGTTGTACTTACAAGTTTAATAGAGTCACAAGTCATGTTGTGTTATTGTCTCTAGACTTGGTTTAACCCAAATTGTATAGATGTACATATAACTGGCATTACTTCTTCTACTGCGCATTTAAAAATAGGTTGTAATATCAATGTTCAATCTATGATTAATAATTTCAGTTTAAACCTTAAATGTTTTATATTGCCAAAAATTTTTGATTTGCCTAGCTGCCCTATAAATGTTTCGGAATTTAAGTTTCCAAAAAATTTAATTTTAGCAAACCCGGAATTTTACGAACCAAAAACCATAGATTTACTTATTGGTGCTTTTAGTTTCTGGGATTGTTTAAAACCTGATCAATTTGTTTTGCGAACGTTTTACCAACGTTACAAAAACAGTTTTAGTTACACTGTATCGGGTTGTTTAACGACTAGATTTTCAAGGGCTAGGACTTCATGCTTCTTTTTCGTCAGTTAAACAAAATTTTGATTTAAATGAATCTTTACAACGATTGTGGTTAATTGAGAAAGTCACTTCCGAAAGATTGCTGTACACTAACGATAAAAGACGTGAGCAGTTCTTTAGAACTACTTCTTCGCTTGATTTGAATGGTTGTTTTTTCGTCAAGATACCTTTTAAAGATGACGTTTCAAAACTTGGTGATTCAAAAGATTTAGCTGTTGAGCGGTTTTTAGCTTTGGAACGAAAGTTTGAAGAAATTCTTAGTTTAAGCAATGATTACGTGAGTTTTATAGAGGAACATTTAGATTTAGGTCATATGAGTTTAGTTAAAGATTTTCTAAAGAATGAGATTTTTTATTTTTTTCCGCACCACGCCGTTTATAAAGAAGATAGTATTACTACTAAGGTAAGAGCTGTTTTTAATGGCTCGTCGCCATACAGTACGAGATATTCTTATGATTTACAGTTTACAGGTCCCCAAATTCTAAGTAGTTTATTTCAGATTTTGATTTATTATGTTGTTTCGACTGATATATCTAATATGTACAGACAGGTTTTAGTACATACTGACAATAGACGGTTTCAAAGAATAGTTTGGAGATTTAATAAAACGGATGATTTAGAGATGTCATATATCTTTAATACTGTTACGTACGGATTGACTAGCGCCCCTTTATTTGGTAATGAGATGTTTGACCAGCTTGCATTTGATTTTAAGGAACAATTTCCCGTCGCTTCTAATATGATATTAGAAAATTTTCAGCTTGACGATTGAATAGTTGGATTTCAAAATGAGACTAAACTAGGGTTTGAAAAATTGGTTTAATGGTTTATCATCAGTTTATCAAATAAAGATGGTGTAATAAAGGTTAGAGGTAGACTCAAACATTCTGATTTACCATATAACGCTAAGCATCCGTTTATATTAGATTCTAAGAAATTTCTTACAAGGTTGTTGTTTTAATCTGAACATACTAGGTTGTTGCACGTAGGTCCTCAATTATTGCTGAACAGTATCAGACCGCTTTATTGACTTTTGAGAGGCATGAGCCTTGTAAAAGGTTGTTGCTAAAAATTGTATAAAATGCTTCAAGTTTTGTTCAAAACTTTTAAATGTTACAATGAAAGATTTGTAACGTTTCCGTTACTGTTACTATTTGATTTTAAATTATTTATATTATTTAATTAAAATTTGCGTGTAAACCTTCCTTTACTTTTATTTTGTGTAATCTCACCTTTTAAGGCGTTGGCATCTTGAGATTCATTCATTACTCAGCGCTTGACGGGTATTTAGCGTTTGACTTGCGTGGCACTTGGAAGCCATGTAACTTTTTTATCTTACCTTATATCTACATTATCTTTATTTAAAAAAGTCTGTGTTAATAATACAGGTATGTCTTTTATTTCTATTTTGTTGGGTTTATCTAATTCCCAGTTTCTATTTGTTTTAGACTTTTTTTTTGGGTACCGATTTTATCTTTAAATGAAATTATCGTTACCTATATAAATTGAATGGATTAGGTGTACGAATAACACCGTCAATGCCAATTATCCAAATCGATTTTCGTTAAGAAAATATACCTTAGTCCTAAATTTTTGATGGGAAAATTTACCAAGGCCATTCGCCAGCTTTAACTTTGCATTCCGGTGGAAATTCGATCCGTATGCGTGAGTTGGTTTTATCTACATTCCTTTCGTTGATTAAAGACTGCCTTATCAACAAACTTGGTTTTCTTCTTACAAAATAACATATTTAAACGTAACTTATTAAATATAAATGCAAAAGAATAAAATTTTCTCTAATTAATATCAAAATTACATTTGCCTATTGCAAATATTTAAAGTAACTTAATTAAAATTGTTTCTCTTAGTTGTAAAGAAGTACCGGTATTATCTTAGTTTTAAGTTTAATTAACTAAATATTGAAAATTTCTCTTCTTAGTTTTAAGTAACCGTAATGAGTTTTACCTTATTGTGTTTTGTTGTTTTGTTTTTGAATATAAGATTATAACTATCTTTTAAAATTGAATCGATGATTTTTTTTTCTGTGTAACTTTTTCTTTCAGATAAGACTAATAGTTTAGTCTTAAAATCAAACTATTTGGCATCCCTGACATCAGAAGTTAATTGACCAATTTTGACAATTTTTCTAATTGTTTGATTGATTTCTTATATTGTTTGTTAGCGCGCTCTTCTCTTACCTAAATTACCTGAGTTGCGGCTACAATTTTTGGCATCCCTTGTGGGGAAAGACTCGAATCAAATAACAAATTTGAATGGAAAATAATTTAGTTTGCGAATTTGTGCGAATTGTTTTTCTCTTCTTTTGAATACACGCCTGGATTAGAAATATCGTTCCTATATCTGAATTGATTTTCGTTATCTCGTATCGTATCTTTATTTATCTAAAATGTCTCTTATCTATGCCTTACTTTCTGAAGAAATTAGTTATGAAATTTCTATCAGAGGACAAACTCCTTTGTCTACTCAGGATCAACGTCGTAGGCAGTTGCGTTCTATTCTGCATCGCGAGTCTAGTGATGAATCTAAAGTTCTAGTGTCTACCTATGCTTTTGAGCAAGATGTCTCCGAAGTATCTAATTCTCTGAATGATTTAACTTCGAAAATTTATGGTCTTTCTGATTTTTCTTCTGGAAGTCCTGAAGTTAAACGTTTGCAGTACCGTTTATCTCATGTTATCGACCGAATTTCTCGAATTATTGCCGAAAATGATGAAAGAAAAAATGTTGTCTCTAAATTAAAAGAATCTTTTGTTGATTTGGAAGGCGAATTTCTTTTACGTTTGGATAGTGTCTCTGACATTGAGTCACAATTACAAAATACCTCAATTAAAGAAACTACCGTATCTCATTCATATAGTATGCCTGTTTGTAAATGGAATGTGAAGTTTTCTGGTTCCTCAAGTAAAGGTAACTTGATCCAATTTTTAGAAAAAGTTCATGAGTTACGTTTAGCTCGTAATATTTCTTTCCAAGAATTATTCGACTCTGCCGTTGATCTTTTTGAAAAACAAGCTCTTATCTGGTATCGTTCTGTTCGACATACCGTAAATAACTGGCACGATTTGGAAAAACTTTTGAAAGAAACTTTTCTTCCATTTTCTTATGACGACGACCTTTTATCTGAAATTAAGCAGCGTACTCAAGGAGAAAACGAGAGTGTTGCTATCTTTATTGCTATAATGCAAGGTATGTTTAATAGATTGTCTACACCTCCCTCAGTTGAAGAACAACTTCGTATAGTAAAACGAAATCTTCACCCTTTCTTTATCTCACATTTGGTCTTACAGGATACTCCAACGTTTCCTAATCTTTTAGACATTTGTCGTAAGTTGGAAAATAGTCGCCAACAAATTAAAAAATATCATCCACCACCTTCAAAGAAAGTGAATGTTCTCTTAGCTCCTGACTTTGCCTATCCTGATGATGTCACTATGACTGATTCAACACCGGAATTATCTTTGTCTGTCGTTACCTGTTGGAATTGTCAAAATAATGGACATATCTATTCTAACTGTAAATTACCTAAGAAAATTTTCTGTTATGGGTGTGGAACTCCTAACATAGTTAAGTCAAAGTGTAGTTTTTGTTCCTCGAAACGTAATGTGGTTTCTGAAATTCCTGCTGGTCAACCAACTGTTTCTCTTCCAAAAAACGAGTCTGGCGCACGAAGAGGTGCAGTGTGTCCCGAAAGTCCAAGTCATCTCAACAAAAATATCTCGCGTACCATCCGAAAGAAAGAGTAAGGTCATCTAAAACTTACTTTTCTAAAAATGAATGGTCTGCTTGGTTAAAAACCATTTCTAAGTTTTATCGTAACTCTACCTCACAGTGTTTACCTGAATTATCTCCTCTCTTTGTCTCTATGCCGAATGACAATCGTCCCTACATTAAGTTTTTCTTGAATAATCAAGAACATATAGCTCTTTTAGACACAGGTGCAAATATCTCTGTTCTAAGTAAAGATGCTTTACATGTCGTCTCTTCTTTCTCTACAGTTTTTAACGATCCCTCTATTCTTATATCTACTGCCGATGGAAAACCTCAAACAGTATCTCATGTTGTTGAAATTCCTATTAGTATTAATAATGTCACCAAGCATGTGAAATTTTATGTCGTGCCTACTATTTCTACTAGCTTTATTTTTGGAATGGACTTCTGTCATCTGTTTAATATATCTATGGATTTTCCTTCTTCTTCGTTCTCTATACCTAAAGAAGTTTCTGTTTGTAGTGTAAATAAAGTTAAGGGTCTCTCTGATCAAGTTCCTGAAAATATCAGTAAACTTGAAGATATTGTTAATAAATTTGAGTCGTTATCTCCTGATACCTTTTTACCTGAAACGCATTTATCTTCTCACTATATCGATACTGGTAATACTAGGCCAATTAAGCAACGTCAATACCCTCTCTCTCCTGCCTTACAAACTCATCTTAACAGTGAAATAGATCGTCTTCTAGAACAAGGTGTTATCGAAAAATCTAATAGTCCTTGGAACTCGCCTGTTTTACTTGTAAAGAAAAAGGATGACTCTTATCGTATGTGTTTTAATGGTCGTAAGTTAAATGAAGTAACTGTTCGTGATTCCTATCCGTTGCCTAGGATTGACTCTATCTTAAATAAACTTCGTGATAGTCAATTTCTTTCCTCAATTGATTTAAAGCAAGCTTTCTTTCAAATTTCTCTTGATATCGACTCTCGTTCTAAGACTGCGTTTACTGTTCATGGTAAAGGTCTTTTTCAATTCAAACGAATGCCTTTTGGTTTGTGTAATAGTGCTCAGTCAATGCAAAGACTTATGGATGCAGTACTTGGTCCAGAACTTGACCCCTATGTTTTCGTTTATCTTGATGATATAATTATCGCCACTCCTACCTTTGAGAAACATTTAGAGGTTCTTGATTTGGTTTTCTTAAAGCTTAAAGAAGCTAATTTATCTGTAAATTTTGAAAAGTGCAAATTTATGCGTGATTCTCTTGTTTTTCTTGGCTTCGTAGTTGATAAAGATGGTTTGCGTACCGATCCTAAAAAGGTTCAGTCTATTTTAGAAGCTCCTGTTCCTAAGAACACTACCGAAGTTTGAAGAGTAATGGGTTTGTTACAATATTATCGTCGTTTTATTAAAGATTTCTCTACTATCAGTGCCCCTATTAATGCTCACTTGCATGGTAACCCTAAAGGACAATCTATCGTTTGGACTTCTGAAGCCGACCAAGCTTTTTCTACTTTAAAGAAATTATTGACTTCTGCTCCTCTCTTATCTAGTCCCGATTTCTCTAAACCTTTCTTCATTCAAACTGATGCCTCTGACGTTGGTCTAGGTGCTGTGCTTTTTCAAGAAGCAGATGGTTTTGAACATCCCGTAGCTTATGCAAGTCGTACCTTAACTAAAGCTGAGAGAAAATATACCGTTACCGAAAAAGAGTGTCTTGGTGTTTTGTTTGGTTGTGAACATTTTCGAGGTTATGTTGAAGGTACAAAGTTTACTGTCTTTACCGATCATTCTTCCTTGCTCTGGTTAACTAAACTCAAGGATCCTGCAAATCGCTTAGCTCGTTGGTGTCTTCGCTTGTCTCAATTTAACTTTTCTATTAAACATCGTAAAGGTTCTGTGAATGTTCCTGCTGACTATCTCTCTCGTTCCGTTAATCTTCTTCAAAATTTTGAATTAATTCCTGACGACTGGTATAAAAGTATGTTATCTAAAGTTGTATCTAATCCCGCTAATTATCCTGATTTTACCGTAAAGGATATATAAACATTTGCGTCGCAAACATAACATAGTTTCTAACCTATCTGATTGGAAAATTGTCGTACCTACTGAAAACAGAAATAAAATTATTTCTGAATTCCATGATGAAGTTACTTCTGGTCATTTTGGAGTTTTTAAAACTGTCTCTCGTATTACCGAATTTTATTATTGGCCAAAATTATTATCTTCTGTTAAGAAATATGTATCTAATTGTTTAGTTTGTGGTTCTCAAAAAGCTCCTAATGTTGCTCGTGCTGGATTGATGGGCAAATACAAAAACATTAACTTTCCGTTTCAGATGATTTCTATTGACTTTATGGGTCCCTTTCCTCGTTCTAAGAAAGGAAATACTCAATTGCTAGTAATTACCGACTGGTTTACGAAATTTGTTATGGTAAAACCCTTATCTAACGCCACTACCGTATCTGTTGTTAAATATCTTGAAGAAAATGTCTTCACTATCTTTGGCGTACCTCAAATTATTTTGTGTGACAATGCACAAGTATTTAAGGCTAAACAATTTACCGACTTTATCTCTAATCATAAAGTTAATATCTGGTATAGTGCTCGTCACTTATCTCAAGTAAACCCTACCGAACGAACAAACAGAACTGTTCTAACCACTATCTCTTCCTTTATTAAAGAAAACCATCGTTGTTGGGACGAAAATGTTTTCAAGATTGCTCAAGCCATTAACTTATCTAGACATGAAGTGACTCAATTTTCTCCTTCGTTTCTAATGTTTGCTCGTACCGTACCTGTTGATGGATCTTTCTATGGTCCCGTATCTGAAAATCATGCTAATGATTTTATATCTAATATCGAGCGTAAACAATGGGAGGAAGATGTCTTATCTTTACCTGCACTGTATAAAGATGTGCGATCTCGTTTGAAAAAGGCTTATGAGCAAAGCAAACAACGATATGATTTGAGGAAACGTCCTGTCGTTTTCCAAGTTGATGATTTTGTCTGGAAAAGAAATTATGCTCTTTCAGACGCTACCAAAAGTTTTGCTGCTAAGCTAGCACCAAAATTTATTCTATGTAAAGTTGTTAAAGTTCACTCCCGTCTTGTTTATGAATTATCCGATATATCTGGAAACAATTTAGGGAAGTGGCATATTAAAGATTTGAAAGCTTATAATGGCGAAAATCCTGTAAATGATAAGTAGTGATTTTAACATTTCCATTTTCCTCTTCGTCTTAATCTTATTGTGCCTAGGTGTCGGTAGTTTTGTTGGGATAGTTGTTTGTGGGATAACGTTATTTGCCGATCTCGTGACGCAAAGACACGCCCTCTTGCATTTCCTTCAGAATTATTTAGCTGTCAAAGCCAAGTTTCAAGATTTCTCCCCTATTTTCCCCTTTTGTCTTTTTTATATATAATTTTAAGTTAGTGATAAGTTAGAGTAAGTGATAAATGGTCCATCCTACGGCTAGAGTTACATTTGCGTTAATATCTTGCCTTTTTGCGTTGTTGATGCTTTACGTTGTAGCTGCCTTTGCGTTGTATCTTGCCTTGTCGTTGCCTATTTTACGTTTGGTGTTGTAGGACCATCGTAATATTTCTCATACTGCATTTGATAGTGCCTATCATTTTTTTTTTGGTCGAACGGGGTGTGTAACGTTTCCGTTACTGTTACTATTTGATTTTAAATTATTTATATTATTTAATTAAAATTTGCGTGTAAACCTTCCTTTACTTTTATTTTGTGTAATCTCACCTTTTAAGGCGTTGGCATCTTGAGATTCATTCATTACTCAGCGCTTGACGGGTATTTAGCGTTTGACTTGAGTGGCACTTGGAAGCCATGTAACTTTTTTATCTTACCTTATATCTACATTATCTTTATTTAAAAAAGTCTGTGTTAATAATACAGGTATGTCTTTTATTTCTATTTTGTTGGGTTTATCTAATTCCCAGTTTCTATTTGTTTTAGACTTTTTTTTTGGGTACCGATTTTATCTTTAAATGAAATTATCGTTACCTATATAAATTGAATGGATTGGGTGTACGAATAACACCGTCAATGCCAATTATCCAAATCGATTTTCGTTAAGAAAATATACCTTAGTCCTAAATTTTTGATGGGAAAATTTACCAAGGCCATTCGCCAGCTTTAACTTTGCATTCCGGTGGAAATTCGATCCGTATGCGTGAGTTGGTTTTATCTACATTCCTTTCGTTGATTAAAGACTGCCTTATCAACAAACTTGGTTTTCTTCTTACAAAATAACATATTTAAACGTAACTTATTAAATATAAATGCAAAAGAATAAAATTTTCTCTAATTAATATCAAAATTACATTTGCCTATTGCAAATATTTAAAGTAACTTAATTAAAATTGTTTCTCTTAGTTGTAAAGAAGTACCGGTATTATCTTAGTTTTAAGTTTAATTAACTAAATATTGAAAATTTCTCTTCTTAGTTTTAAGTAACCGTAATGAGTTTTACCTTATTGTGTTTTGTTGTTTTGTTTTTGAATATAAGATTATAACTATCTTTTAAAATTGAATCGATGATTTTTTTTTCTGTGTAACTTTTTCTTTCAGATAAGACTTTAATAGTTTAGTCTTAAAACCAAACTATTTGGCATCCCTGACATCAGAAGTTAATTGACCAATTTTGACAATTTTTCTAATTGTTTGATTGATTTCTTATATTGTTTGTTAGCGCGCTCTTCTCTTACCTAAATTACCTAAGTTGCGGCTACAGATTTACCAAGGCAAAGAATTACAAATATTTTGTCATTTTGTCACACTGGTATAGATTACGATCGCTCTTTGAATATTAAAGACAGAAAGTTTTGTGGAAATAAAATTAGTGAAGCTTATGTTTATTTATTTATTTGTTTAAGTGTTAAGGCAATTCACCTTAAGTTAATTTCAGATTTGACGTCTAAAGCTTTCATTGCTTGTCTCAGAAGATTTTCAGCTCGTAGAGGTTTTTCGAGTGTTTTTCAGACAAAATGAACATGAAATTGTCGATTATCTTGTTAGAAACCAAATAAAGTGGCATTTTATGCCTCCAAACTTACCTCATTTTGTAGGTATTTGAGGAGCCAATATTAAATCTTTTAAAAGACATTTCTATAAAGTTATAGGCGAAACTATTTTAACATAAAACAATTTGCCACTGTTTTGACTTTTGACTCAAATTAGGGCAGTTTTAAATTCCCGAGCGCTTTATCCTTTATCACTTGACTCTAATGATTAAACTTCACTAACTCCTGCTCATTTTTTGATTGGCAAAATAATTAAAACACCACCTGACCTAGATGTTTTAAATATACCGATAAACAAGTTATCAAGATTGGCTGCTACAGCAATTGTATCAAAGTTTTTGGCGACGTTGGTTTCGTGATTACTTAAATTCTTTACAACAAAGAAAAGCATGGTTGATAATTCAACTCTTATTTCCGTTGGCACTATGGTTATAGTAAAGGTAGATAATCTACCTCCATCAAAATGGATTCTTGGGAAAACCGTCAAGCTCCATCCTGGAAGTCATAACCGAGTTCGTGTTACTAGTGTTAAAACAGTTAAAAAAGTGTTTAAACGTCTTGATGTTAAACTGTGTCCTCTTCTATGTAAGCTTGAAAATGACAATTTTACTTAAAACATAATTTGCTTTATATATTTTATAATTAGTACTTGCTGATGTTGTTTTATAAGTTAAGTTAGTGTTAAGAATTGTTTGATGTTGAAGACGTGGCAGTTTGTCAAGGCTGGCGTCATGGAGAAATAATTTCATATTTTTTGTAATGTCGATTATGCGCAGATGCGAGGAACGGGGGTTGTCAACAATATGGCGACAACTCCAGTTTGTTTATTGTAACAACTACAATTTTCTTAATGTTCATTAAAGTTTAAATATAAACAAATGCGGATTTTATACAGTCTACTATGTCAAGAATAAATTATTAAGTATGTCAAACTTTTTCTTATGTAAGTTCTGTAACATTTAACATTAAAAGTTTAAATCTTTAGTTTAGAATAATTATGTATTAACATTTTTTTGTTTAAAATTAAATATTCTTTTGAAATGTGTAAAAATATACAAGATGTTCAATTAAAAAAAAAAGTTTTTGTGAATATCTTGAAAACGGTAGGTTCAATTGTTGTTTTGTTGTAACCATTGTAATCAGCGGAAAAAATGACATTGGTTTGCCTATTTAACCAACTTTGCAATTACAATAACAAAGATAGCAACAGTGAAGATTTAAATACTTGTAGTTTACTTTTATAACAAAACTAAATTGAATTGAAATGAATACAGATAATTAAAATTTAGAGTAATAAAAACTTTAATCGCGTTTTTCTCAACACAGCATTTTTGAATTTGACGTAGGTGATTAATAGTTATTTAACCAACAAGGTTGGTAATAAAGGCAATTAATAATCGAGACATATTCACGCGCGAGCGAGCGCAGCGAGCGAGAGCCTTAATGTTGTCGAGATTATTAATTGCATATTATCAAACAAGTTGGTTTTTAAATTTTTCCGTCGATCGTATATTATTAATTTTTGCATTTACTTATAAATTTATAATTTTATCTACTGAACAATTGTTTTATTTTTGTATCAACGGTAGTGAGATTTTTAAGTAATGGGAATGCTATATAACCCCAACGCGTCAATTAAATTTTAATCGGATTGATTATAATTAGTTTTGAAAATATCAATAATTGCTAACATTTTTTAGTTTTATGTGATCAACAGTATGTTAGGAAATCGAAGAAAATTACATCTCGAAACATCAAAAAGTTCTCTTTTATCAGCCGAAAGGTAATCGTGAGATTGTTTTCTTTGAACATAGAAGCTGAACTTGCTGTAAAAAGCAAATCAAAATTATTTATAAAGCAAATAAAGTGTTTACACATTTAAAAATGGTTCATAGATGACGAATATTGTTATTAGGAATAAAACTATAGGCTAACCAGGAAACATTAAAAATCTACGGTAAAACCAATGGTATTTACTTCTGTAGATAAGAAAGTTTTAACAATAAACATTTTAGTTTGGAAAATGTAAGTGAAAGTTAATTACAACGGTGAACCAGATGTCATAAACAAATTCTTACGACAGATTGGGTTTGAGTACAAAAAATGCCACGAATTATAGTTTAGTGTTGTCGCTACTGAATGATGGCTTTAAAGAGAAGAAACTAGTTCACCTATTTATAGATTAAATATGTATTTTCTAACATATTGTTGTGTTACTTTTGTTTATAACAATATTTACGTAACGGCAATTTAAAGAAAAGAATCTGGTATGTACATACGAGAAATTTATAATCGTTTGTTGGTATTATAGATTTGTCATATTAACCATAACATAATGTGCTACATTGTAGTTTTTAAATGAACAGCATGCAAAAAGCTGATTTTTAGTAACACAATTGTTTAGTAAAACTTTTTAGTTTATGATTTACTAAAAAAAATGCTGTTCACTAACTTATCGATACAATTTGAATCTGATAAAAGTTCATATGTAGTTTAGCAAAGCATAATGAGCAATGTTTTACAAATTAGTGCAGATGTCATAGAAGTAGTTGCTTAGATTAGATGAAGAAGGTACTGTCGATGAAAGTAACGATAACTAAATGCTCTTTGTCTTATTTTTATAAATGAGTAATGTTTTCGATATGTATGCAAAAGAAGTACACGAGTATCACTACAACACAGTTATATGATAAGTATTCGTTTGTATAAAACATACGTTATTTATGTAATAAACTAAAATCTGTTTATTATTATTTTTATATACCATTTTATATAACATACAAACATCACAACTTTGATATTAGGAATGCTCCGCAAAAGCAAGCGAAAATCATCGATAAAAACCAATTGACAATTTGTGTGCTCATAAAATAGTCATATGATATAGACCACAATTATTGTTAATAAGGACTTTATTTATTTACAAACGTTAACTAATACAATATACGTAACCTCATAAAAATCTTAATTCGCTTCTACGATTTTAATGGTTAAAAAAAAAATCGAGCGTTAATAGAAATTCGTTGATTTCATTGGTTCAAAAGTAGTGCGGTAATAGTATTAATGAACGATCGACGGAAAAAAAATTACTGAACTGGCCTTAATAAAAGTTTATTATATTTCGTTACATAAACATTGTTCTTAATGCTATCCGAATTATAATTTTGTATTAAATTATATTCTTTCAGAACCACAATAATTTTTCTTTTCAATTTTAACAATATATTATTTACTTCGGTGTAGCTTTATTGTTACTATTACTATTAGTACTGTTTTACAGTTAAATCTGCTATCTACTAAAACGACAACATACTTATAGAACTGCTTAAATTTACTAGTGCCGTTAAAAGGTACTTACATAGTGTCATTTTTGCCGGTTGCTTTACAGTATCTGGTGATACCAATGCCATTTGTAGAGTGCTTTTTAGCATCAGCTGATTTCTGTACAAATAAATTTGGTTTTAATAAATCGTTGTAGGACTATGATATAAATAATCTACATCAGCTGTCAGCGTTTGAAATTTTCAATAGCAACGTAACAAGAACTTAGTTCTTAAAGTCTTCACCATTCAATCTCACTTTACTATACAATTTAACATTATTTAAAAAGTGTCTTCTTTCTATTGCATTATTTTTAACATTACTTTTCATTTCAGGGTGATATTGACCTAACTCATGTAAGTCTTGACATTATGCTGTACCACTTATAAAATGTGATCTAACGGTTTCCAGAGTGACCGGTTTCAGTCAATTGTAAAATTGTTGCATAATATTTTTTAATCATTATTTAGAAAATCTAACGCTGTTTGATATATTCGGTACAATCTAAAAAGGACTTGGTTCTTCAGAATTTCTTGTTAAAGAGGTTGTTTTAAAGTTGACAATATTTTGCAAACTGTTACTGAATTGGTCAAACGTCTATTTCATCATCTCGTTGTGTTTTCTATTGTCTTTGAGCATTAACTACATTATATGCCGCATTATTAAACTTCTTTTGCTTGCTGTGGTTGTCTTATTGGGCAAACCACATTGAAATCTTCAACTTTTTTGTTCTCTTGTTCTGCGTTTCGTAATTTGTCAATTGTTTTCAGAACGCACTTTAATCGGATTGTAAACTTTAACTATTTTTTATAATTTTAAAATAAATTTTTTGTTAATTTTTTTTTGCAAATGTCATAATTTATAATTTTTTTATGCGTCGCTGCTAAATATATTGGTTTGTAAAATAAATCAGACATAACATTTAAAGTACGTGTTAACATCTTAAGTTAAACAATATCTACGTTGTATTTGCTTTCGTTATGTGGAGTGCAATTATTGCATTAAAACGAAGTGTTATGGAGTTCAATTACAAACGTTAAGATTCATTAGAATCACGTCTAGATTCGTGACTAATGAGACAACACGATTTCATTCTATATTAAGGAACGAAATAGAATGCGTACGTGCTCTTAAGCCGTTAACTCCATTGATAATCACTGACTAAATAAAAATACATTGTTTGACACGCACATGAAACGTAATGATTATAGTACCGTTTAAATGCTCACATAAGAAACCATTATTCAATGTATAAAAACGTACTTATGGTGTTAACCAAAACGAACAAGCAGTCTAATTTACGAGATGTAATTGTAGTAGTTGTTCAATGCGATATCGATTAAAACGATATGTCTTTTGATTCAACAAGTGGAACGAAAATTAATCTAGCAAGCAAAATGGCACAAGAACTGGGAATGTAATATATGACTGTAGTAAAACCGCTAAAATACGTTTCCGTAGCAACAGAAACAGACACATAAAATTAATAGCTTCATTTAGGAGCATAGGAAGTAACTTGTAGACCGTTGTTAAGCCTTAACTATTATACAACGAAAGTGAACTGCGTACAAAGGAACTTTACATATAATAAAAAAAATTGCGTTGTTCCGTTTATTATCGCAAAGAAAAGAATATGGTTAATTACTAAACAAAAGTTCTTATCTAGTTTGGTTTTGTAAAGCGCGTTTATAAATAAAATTTTAAAGGTAATGAATTTTAAAATGCAGATAAGGTAATAATTGCGAAAATATAATCTATCTTTGATGTATAAATTCAGTAAGAATATATGCGTATCCCAAACCAAGATAAGCTCTGTTACAACCACGCCAAGGGTAGAATAGAGCCATTACAGCTTCACATGAAGTCTGTATGCAATAGATATACGGTTGGCAACTATTACAAAAATTTACGATTCGCGTCTTAAAGAGAATGAACTTTAAAGGGAGGAAACTGAATAGAAGTTTTAGTAAAAGTTTTTATTTGTTTTATTGCAGTTTTTTAAGACAAAGAAATTGAGTGAAAAACGTTAAGCCCTTAAGGCAGTTTTTCGTTTAAATATGATTTATAGTAAAATAAAACAGACACTTTTCATATCCTACCCTAATAAAGCACTTTTATCTATTTTCAAAACGAAAGGTCGTTGCCATTATCTAAAGCATACTGTTTCATAAAATTCTCTTTTTGTGCTCATAAAAAGTAAAGCTTTTTGTTTAATATTAAAACATATATTGCAGCTTTTTTAGGGTAATAAATTAAAATTAAACTATATAAAAATAATATTTACATTTGTAAATAGCACGTCTATGATACTCTAAACTAAAAGATTAAATTACAATATGTTTGCATGTTACAAGGGTGAAATATTAGCGTGTCTTCAAAACCAATTAAAATACCACACCTTTTAGATGTGATTTGAAAAAGTTGCTTTGTTAGGTAGCTATATTTTTAATTAACGAAATTCTTAAGTACAATCTAAATTATTTTGTTCGTTTTTAATGCGAAGCATTTTCTTTAAATAACATTTTGTTTTACAGCTTACACTAAAAATAGACAATTAAATTTTATCTCAACAGGCAATTGGGTTGTTCCATTTAGTCATTTGCTTTGTTAATTTTGTACTTAATTTAACGTTTGGAAATTTGTCGACCTTTTTATTATCTAACAATATAACAAAATCATGCTGTTCAATAAATACCGTAAATATAAAATAACTGATTTTTGATATTTCTAGTTTAAGCTGATTTTACTATTGTTGAGGTAATCCATGTAAAATACATGTATTACCTCAACAATCAAGGGTTAATATTTAAATAAATGTTTAAGATTCTTATATAGTGATTAAAAATAATTATAAATATATAATAATATAATATAATATAAATAAAAAAGGCATTTCTGGTTCCCAAACTTTTTTGGCTCACGAACCACTTTTTATAGTCAAAACTTGCCCACAGACAGGGGTCTGTGGGCAAGTGAGTAAACTACATAAATGCACAATCAAAGATTACAAATTTAACTAAGCTGGACATTTACATATAATTCAATTTGATTGTACGTACAGATAAAAAAAATTAATGAATGTTTTATGGTCGTTAAAGATGGAGCAACTAATTGTACAGTTAATGGATTCATGCACAAAATTAAATCGATGCGTGAATCTCGTTAGTTGGACAAACAATAATCGTTAAAAAGAATTGTATGGTTATCTACACACTAACACACCTAAAGAAGGTAGACAATAACATATTAACAGTTAAGTATATAACAATCTTAATTAAAACAATTGAATTAAATAAACTATAAAGGACAACTGTATAAGCGAATATAGAATAATTAGTGAATAATTTACCAGAGTTAATTAGACTATGTTAAGTGAACCAACAACAGCAAATTAATAAACAATTAAGGAAAATGAGTATTAATCGTTGGTAGCTAAGTTTGATTAGTGGAATTATAAATCTATAGTAACTTGGAATAAATGACATTTAAGATCTAAAGTTTACTGAATTTTTTAAGTGTTTGTTAATTTTCGCCATTTCCATTAGTTTGAAGCGTGAGAAGCTAAAGCACATCTGGTTTTCTTCCTTTTGATGTCACTCTTGCGAGTACTAAAGCGTGATTGTAACCAACAAGTAGTTAACCCGATATAGAATACAGTAAATGACACTAGATTGCATTAGAGTAGGAGTCATGTCCTTGATTCTGGTAAACAACTAATTCAGCGGCGACGAGTTGTAGACAGCTAGTTTAATTTCTTCGTGTTTAAGGATCTGGAGTAGTTTGTGTGTGATTTTAGGAATATAGAAAAGTCTTGAATATTTTTGTACAGTAGAACCCGATTTTAATTGAGAACCAGTGCTAATAGGAGAATGATTGTTTTGATAGATGAGGTTACAATTATTATTGAATAAGATGTTATTGACTAAAGTTTGAGGAACGTTGTTATTGATAAATATTGATAATAATTTATAAAGATTCTTCTGTTGTAGGCTGACGTGAGACAAACTTACGATTCTGTTTTTCATAGTGTGTTGATCCTTTGTAATGGTTTGATTTGAAATTGATGTAACGTCCGGAATAGGTGGACTTAGTGTACCAATTAATGATGATTCTATTGTACAATGTTCTGATTACTTTAGTGTAAAAAAAGGTACCCATTCATCCACTTTTTTTTTTGGAAGTAAATTAAAGTTTGTTGTTAATTGAATTAAAAGTAATTAGCATGTTGTCTACTTGATCAGCAGGTAACCCACAGATGATGTCGTCTACGTATTTGTGTAAGAACGAAAATTGGAATGGTAATAAGGTTTTCACGTGGTCAATAATAAAATCCATGGTCATTTCAGCTAAAATGGGGCTTGGGCTACCTCCCATGGGGATTCCATGTAATTGCTTGTAGTAGCGTTCATTAAACATGAATAAGCCATTTTTTAGAACAAATTTAATGCATTTATTAAAGGAAATTTTATTTACGGTAGTGAATCGTTTAATATTTGGCCAATTATTCTTTATAAGTTCTACGATTCGTCTAGTAAGGATGTTAGTAAATAAAAAACGCAGTGTTAAAAAAGACTACTACATTATTTGTAGGAACCTGGAATTCTTGCATCAATAAAACGAACAAGAAGGAATCGAGGATGTCGACTTTATCAGGAATGTTGGAAATAATTGAATAGAATCTTGGCAATATATTTAGAAGTTTTTGTAGTTGAACTATTGGTACAGTTAACAACCCCAAGTAACAAAGTGGTTTTATAATTTTTAAGTTAAAAAACTTTGCAATTTTATTGTAGTTATGTTGTTGTTCTCTAAATGTAAAATGGTTCTATTAAAATTGTATAGAAGATTATTTTGTTATCTATTCAAAATTGTTTTTTAAATTGATGTTTAGAACGTTCTTACAACAAAATTATAAAAATGCTTATGGGATAAGTATAAAAGTGTTTTGTAAACGTTTATATAATAATGACATACGACATTCACCCCTTACAAATATTAATTTATTTATAATAGCTATGTAGCTATATCATTCATCACTTTTGGAACTGTTTTATACAACTGTTTTAATAAAGTATGTGACTACGTTATATAATTGTTGTATTAGTAATATTATGTAAGAATTTTGCTTTCTGCATCAGATTACTCACTGAGGAAGTTCCAATATAACTGTTAATTAAAAGAACACAAAGCCTTAGTTATAAAAATAAGAGAAAAGCAGTTATCTAGCAATACTGCTATTAAAGCGCAAAATTATTGTGTTAAATATAGTTATAAAACAATTCAGATAAACTAGAGTAAAAGAAAATCACCTGATTTGACAGCATACCTACAATCGTTTGTTGAAGAAACTAAAATAATTATTTCAGAAGGATTAATAATGAATGGATTGCAGCTTATTGTTAAGTTACGCTGCTTTATATGTGATTTGTCTACTTGAACATTTGTATTAACTTTTTATTCATTCATACTCGATTAAAAATTCATCAAAATATAATCACATTTGTGAAATATAATCCTGTCCGGTTAACATTTGTACAAATTGAGGCATTTAAATTTTAACGTTTTATAAGTTTTCTTATGCATTATATTTGTTGTATAAGAGTAAATTTGGTGATAAAAATGTTCTATTAAAAAGGGGTCATTTTGAAAATGTATTCGCATATATTTATATGACCGTCATTTTTTAGAAACATAAAATTAAGCTATATTTCACTACTTTGACGTTAAAAAACGCATCAATGAAAGCTTTTTATACTGGTATCTATCGACTATTGTGGTTTTATGTTAAAAACTTGAAATTTAAACTTTTTTTTTAATCTGATTTTTTAATTTATTTAAAATACTCGTTAAACTTGGGGCGCACTTAAAATTTGCCACCTATCTACCTCATAATTGACAATAATATTTCCTTTGTAGCAAAAAACGACGCCCGTGTAGATCTGTCTCATTAAATTCTCTGTAAATAATATATACTTTTATACGTTGCAATTTTTTGTAAAATGGCCATCAGTTTTAGTTTAAGTAAATAATAGGAATAATTCAGTTCCGAAAGGTAGTACTTATAACTGTTTAATTTTATTGAAGCTGCTCTACACTACAAAAATGTTTTGTAGCTTTATCAAAACTATTGTAATAAAGAGTTTTTATTTTATAACTGATATAAGGGGCTACACTGGCACTTTACCAACCAACTATAAAATTTTCATGAAACTGATTTGTAATTGATATGTAATTATTTTTTAAAGTATGTATAAACGTTTATGTAACTATCCAATAACAGTGTATTATTGGCTTTATAAAACACGTTAAAAAACAAATATGTTTTATAAATACGTTTTGGTTACGTTCTTAGGACAAAAGGTGTTTTCTAAATCTTCTTTTGTAAAGGTTTTCTCAAACGTTAGAAAATATAAAAAAATTACTTAGAAACAGAGAGTAACGTTTTGGTATGGAAGAGTTGTAAATGGTAAGTTACTTTTTTATGATCTTCATCTAACTGGCATTTTTTGAAATTTTCTGATATTAATTTATTGTTGTGACGTTGTATTGAGCTAGTAGGATCTTTGTTGATAATTAAATATGTAGATTGATCTGTTAATAATTCTTTAGTCTTTGTGAGGTACAATTGTTTGTCAATGACTACCGTGACAGCGCCTGTGTCAGCTTTGAAGACAATAATTTCAGGGTTATGTTTCAAAATCTCTTTGGTGTTCCTGAGGACATTTAGGAAGGGGTTAATAATTTTAGAGTCGGGTTTTGTGACATAACTGGTTATGACGTTGGTTATTTGCCCTTTTTTTATATCTTCAATGTCATAAGGAAAATATGAAATTGCAAAAGGCCGAATTTACCTCCAAAAAAAATTTTTTTCATTCTGCTGGTACACCAACCAATGTTTTGTCCACAAACCACTTATCTTTATTCAAAGATTTATATGATTGATTTGAAATAAGTTTGTTATTCAATTCGATATTTTTGCTAATTTTAATAATAGTATGTTAAGAGCGGGGTTTTGTCGGCCATATTTGCATTCTAGAGTATAACCTCTAGTAGGTGCTGCTTTAACGGTGAAGTTATGAAAATAAAAAAGTTATACTACTGTGAGCCAGGTAGCGCAACATAAAGTATTATAAATAAAGAAGTTACACTATTGAAAGCCAGGTGGCGCAATAAAAACTATTATAAAAGTTTAGTGGTGGGAATAATCGCGATTATTCTCTTAAGAATGTTCGTTATCGCACGACTATTTTTGCGATAGTTTTATCAGTTAGTAAGGTAAATGCTTTTTATTGCGCCGGAGCAGAAATCGTTTTTACAATTTTAGAAGGCAAAATTACATCGGAGGATTTTCAAAATGGTACCAAAATTCCTAAAAAAATTATCTTCACCTAGGTACAGAGACATTTTTTAAATTTTTTTTTCGGGGTCTTAGATAACAAAATTTGAAATTTAAAAAAAGAACTCTGTTACAAACAAATTCACAACGCTTAGAAAATAAATTGTTATTCAAAAAAATTCTATTTTTGCAAATAACGTCAGAAAATTGAAAATACAACAAAAAATTTACTGAAATCTATTCTGATATGTGGTCACACCGTTGGTACCAAAGATGTTGGTACCACGTCGAATTGTAACTTCAACTGTTCAGATCCGCGCAAGTGTTAACGTACACAAACACGATACTGTCTTCTCGGAAAGCATACAACTGATATCATTACAGGAAAGACGTACCTATCAACATTCGTGTTTTTATTATTCAGTAGAATTGTAGAAATACATAAATATGAAATTAGTTCTAATTTTTTATTCTCCACAACTTTTGTCTAAAATAATTAAGACAGCCAACATTTGCGTTGAATAGTTTTACATATACATATTATGTAAAATCCCTATGTTCTAAAATCTATATACCGCACTACGTTTAAAAACACAACAAATCAAAATTTGTTTCTATTGCCTAAATCTTACACGTTCACAAATGTTTTGAGAATAAACTTACATAACAAATAAAAATTCTTTTTGATTACACCGGAATGTTACTGCTACTACTTGTTTATCTTATGCATAGTAGTAAAATACGATATGACACATGGTTATCAAGCTACAAAATGTGATATAATACGTATACTTTCAGTGTACGTTCTTGTTCTTTACATACGTTTAATATAGAACGGTTGTCTTGATTATAAATTATGCAAGAATACAGTACACACCCACAAGAATTTTTAATGCTCACTGGCTTTTAAAAAGAGTACTAAAAATAAGGAATTACCTTATACATTTCAATAAAGTATTACCCTTGTATTACCATATTACTTTTTGTAAATGAGAGAAGTAATCAGTTTTTAAAAGTAAGAAAAATGATTTCTTTTCTACTATTCTTACTAATGAACATCTGTATGTTGCTCCTAAGGTCATATCGCGCTAGTTTTTTTTTTTTTGTTTTTATGACTAAGAGCAATTAGTAATGCTTTTTTTCCACAACCGCTATTGTTACTTTATAAGAGATCGATGTTTACGGTAGTTATTTTATAGGTAATAGATGATCGGTTTTTTGAAGAGGCTGCAATGTTTTACAAAACTTGTTTATTTTTGGCAATACTGAACTTTCGAATTATTTCTCATATATCTACACTTCTACACACAAGTGAAACATAATACAGAGCAATACTATCTCAATAATACATTGTTTATCACTAAAGAGCGGAAGTTGATGCAGTAAACATCATCAAATAAAATATAGATACATCTAATTTACAGCGCTCCCTTCGAGAAGTAGTTGAACTTTTATACAGCTTTGCTTCTACAAATATACCGCTAGGTTCGCTCTGCAATGAATTTAACTAGTTTATTTTGATTTGTAGCGTTAATAAGCAAAATTAGCATTTTAGCTTGAAATATGTTACAAACCGCTAAATTTCGCAGGGGATGGTACAATTTTGAATTACGTAAAGTAAAAAAAAAATTGAAATTTTCAATATTTAATAATTTATTGTGGTCTTATTTTAACTACTATTTCTATAAAAACGGTGTTAGCCCCAAAAGCTAAGAACAGTCTTTAAGGTAAGCTTTAGTTTTTATGAAAATTTTGCGTTATAAGGCTAAAAAAGATGATTTAAAATCACATTTGATTTAACCAGTGGCGCCATCTCGAGGAATTCGTGCTGTGGAGCCCCCTCTTAAGCAAATTTTGTGGGATAACATTATCGAAATTTTAGTGTTAAGATTATCTAGTTTTTTACGAATTACTGTTAGATTTGATATAGTCGTGTAAATCTCTAAATTTAAAATTTTAGTTACCAACTTTTGATTTAGACGTTGGATCTTATGGTTAAAATGTGTGTTACTCGTGTTTACTAGAAACATCAATTTCTTGTTATGATTTCCAATCTGATTTAGCCATAATCCATTACTACGCAATTTTAATAAAAAGTTTCTTCTGTTAGTTAATCTGACTTTTTTAATAATGCATTTTAGAAGTTGTTTCAGGTACTTGGTCGCATCTGTTTCATATAAGGTTTGCTGATAATAAACCTATATCAAGAAAAATTAATTGATTTTATCTGTAAGTACTGTTAAGTTAAATTATATGTAATTATCCATCTTAACTTTGTAGTTCCTGAAGAAGCTGATAACTGATCAGCGAAATATTGAAAAATAAAGAATTATTAATTATTCCATTGCAAGTTTTAATTCCTAAAAAACCGCCCACGTTTTAAGTCAATACACAACAAAAATTTTATACTTTGGTAAGCTGTACAACAAAAATACAACAAAATACTTAATATTGTATTTATCAAATCGGTTTTTAATTCAACAATAACTACTTTACAAATAGCTTTATATTGAATGAGTTAGAAAATAAAAACTTTACTAGCAGTGGAGGAAAAACAGTTAACTTGTTATGATATTAAATGTTTGAAGGAATGTAATAATAAGCTATTTGTAATGTACGTAATCTCAAATTTAACCAAGAACATGTTTGAAGCTTATTACGTAATACACGGGTGTTAACACGTTAGTGTTTTCAACTAATTTTCTACATTATATCATGTCAAGCTGCATGTCGTAATAAAACCGTAGTAGTGTGCTAAAAATTAATTTTTTTTAAGCTTACGTTTTTCTCTTTATTAATGATTATTTTCTATTAAAATAATTAAACGTTTGTAATATGTTGGTTAATTGCTTGTAAATTATTAATAAAATAGAATTAGAAAATTACTTTGTGTGCGTACAAATATATATTTTTTTTTAGTTACAGTTACATACATATTAGTATAAAACAAAATTTGACGTAATAATTTTAACACGCTCAGCTTTGCACAGGAATTTGCTAGTGCTACGTAATATAGTGAAATTGAATTTGATATTTATAGCACAGTACAATAAATTTAAATTAATTTGTTAATACAGTTATTAAATTTGTTACAACACATCATATCAATACAACAATTAAAAATTTGTTTGTAATTGTTAAAAGAATTTATAATCAAAAAAATGTATTTGATACTTTTTGCAGAAAATGATTGCATGCTATAAATTTAGTTGATACTAATAATCGTTAACTTATGTTTAATTTTATTTAAATTAATTACTTTGATGTTAAATTAACAATATCTGTAATTTTCTTAATTTAAAAACGTGTACACTGCCTCAAAAAAGTAATTGGATACTTCTAAGCGCGACCTGCAAGGTCAGCAACCAAACTTACGTTATAACAGAACGGCTAGTTAAATTTTAAATTATTAGCATTGTAGACCTTACTTGCAACGATATTACAAAGTTACTAACTATTTTTTATAAGCACCGCCTCAAGCGTTTAAAGAACATGTTTTTTTTTTGCTGCAAATATGTATTTAAATTGCAGCATAAAGATTTAAACTGTCATTTATACATTGATTTATAATTAAAATAAATTTAAAAAAATTCCATTAATAGCTCGAGTAAATTTAAACTGCATGCCCAAATACGAAATTGCTGTTTTAATTAGCCTACATTTTTAATATTTTTGGATTAAATTAAAGTCAACATTTAATTAATTAATGGTTGAACAATTGTAATCTTAATACCCATTACAAATTCTCATAGCATTAATTTGTAGTTTGCATTTTTTCATAAAAAATGCATTTATATAAATATTGGTAAAATCCTATGTCCAATTGTTTTTTTTTGATTACACTGTCGTAATACACGGAAAAAATGCTTCAACTTTGCTGATTTAACCCAATTTATGGGTGATATGGAACCTGCTAGTTTAAGTTTTAGACAAAAGGTATGCGGAACTCAAATTTACTTATCTGTGCCTGTAGAGTTTTATTTTCGGGCGTCCTACATACTTTAAAGCTAGCTTAGCGGAATAATATTTGCTAGCATCGGATAGGACGCAATTTCTCTTCTAGACCATTTGTCCCGCAAAATATTCAGGAAGCATAAGGATTCTGTGGAAATACTATAGTTTTTTTGCGTTTCTCAACTTTTAAATTACTTTGCAATAGCTTACGTAATTGTTCCACATTTCCAGTAGGTTCTACACCCCAAATTCTTAATTTATAAATAAGCTCAGATTGATTTAATCGTTCTATCTATGAAAATTATTAAGATAAGGAAAACAGCGGACAAAACCGGTCCACTGGGAACAACCGACAGAAACTGGCCCCACGTTGAGCGACAAAATTTATGCAACGCACTCGATAATATAAGCAGCGAATTACCTACAGAGAGAAGCTTATTGAGGAGGACCCTGCTCATCAAGTCAAATCAAGGAAGGGAGTGGGAAATAAAACTTAACTAGGCGCCAGCTGTTTGGTAAAACCTCCTCTGATACTAGCACATAAACAGAAACCGTACTATATCACATTCAAAGCACTGATATCCGTCACAAAATTTTATTGTGAGTTACACTTAAAAATCAAGTAATAAAGTAAAATTAAACACATAGGTGCAGATATATACAATTAAATAAAAAAAATACCCTTTGAGTGGCTTAAACTACTTTATGATCATTACTAACAAAACTGATTTCATAACCGTGGATACCGATTAACTGATTATTCGTGCAGAAATAATACCATTAACATACTCTTTTAACGAAATTATAAACGTAATCATCATGCAACATTTATAAACAAATAAACCAGAGCTAATCAATAACTGATCAATCGGCATCGATCGCACGCAAAACTCAATGACAAACAATTAAACTTCCACTTACCAGTTTACAATCTTATAATTTAATTGACATTACTCAGTTTGCGGAATATACTTATTTCTTTTATTTTTTTTTGTTTTCCTAATAAGGTTTTTCCCAAAGAATTTATTAATTGTAAGAACGTTGAAGGAACGGCAATCCAGGTTTTAGCAAGCCACGGGTTATCAACCAGATAAGAATGATCAAATTTCGCATTGTTCCTTAAGTATAATGTTAAATATGTGCTCTGTTTACATTGCCTGTTTTTTCATTTGAATATAAGAAAAATGACAAAATTTATAGGAGTAAGGTTTTACATATTACAAAACATGTTTTCAAACATTTTTATCTGTATTCTTGAAAACTAAACCATTCTATGATTATTTTTCTCTTGAACCGAGAACGGGTTTATAGACCCCACACAAGTAACATGATTTTTTTTACATTTTTGCGTTTTGAAAAAAAAATTTATTACTTAAAAAACTTTCAAAGTTTCAGTCACATAGCAATTGGGTATCAAGTTTTTCACGTCCCTCAAGTTAGCAATAAAAAGTTAGCAAAATCAAACAAAAGAAATTAGATTTGATTTAATAAAGACAGATACGTAATTTTTCAAACAAATAATATAAAAGGAGTAATGGAATTAATACTGCAATTGTTCGACCACTAAACACTAAACACGGAAATAACGGGGTCGGTTATTTCAATACACAAGATAAGTCAATTTGGTTTTAGATTTAGAAGATTCTTGGAACGATAACAGTACTTCAAAAATGCTGCAGTAGTTTACATACCCGTAAATTCGGATAACTAAACATAAAGTAGGGAGCGTCGCGTGGGTTAGAACAAGAAGTCTAAAGTATCTACGTAATTTGTTAAATTGCTTTACCAATTTGTTATAAATTTTATGTGTTCGGGCTGTTTCGTTACACAGTGCAAAAATTTCTGATTATAAAATATTACTTTGAGGAACTCTTAAATTACAAAAAATGTTTGTAGCAAATACAGTTATTTTTGTAAAAGACAATAAAATAATTACAGCAGTGTTTTTTTTGTATTTATATAAGAATACTTCAACATTTGTAATAATGTTTTGAAATAAATATTTTTTGGTTAACTAAACTAAGAAGCAACAGTTCAAACAATACATACGTAAAAATAACAACAGTAATTTATAAAACTATTACTTACTAAATTTAATAAATGTAAAAAAATCCAAAATTATAATTCTTTCTAAAAGTTACAGCTACAAGAGTTGTATTTGTTATAAAATGATTATACATGAATACCTTGTTCTCAAATAACTATTTTTTTGTATAAACAATAATTCAATAAAGATAAGTTTAAAGGAAATTAGTAAAAAAAATATTTAGGTAGCGCACATGTGTTTTGCAGGCAATACTCGTTAGTTCTGATTAAATGAAAGATAATTGACATATTTTCTTGTGATTATGTTAATTTTGGTGCAAGATAATTGCACAAATTAATTATAAAACAAAAAAGTTATATTGGTACATGTGAATACAAATTGGTCATTATCACTATTATAGTAGTTTTGTTTTGTTTAACGATAAAAACATACTGTAACGAATTTTAAAATGAAGTTATTTAAACTAACTATTTAGACGATTTTAAATGTAATTATTAAATATAACAATTTTTTACTGAAACTAACTAATAATATGTAACGATATACACTTATGGCATTTTTATTTATCTTAGCACAGTGTTAACATTTTTTACTTCTGACTAGAATCATTCCTGATTTTGGATACTTTATATATTCTTAGGTTATCTCGATCTAAAAACTTTCCATCTTTTTTTACTATCGTCTCAAAGTTCCTAAATGCTTCAGGAACACTTCAATACTTTAGGGATGAGCTAATTTTTACTTAGGCGGATTAATATTTACAAACAAAATCAATGAAAAGCCAAATTTTTGACTATATATTTTTAACGTTAAAGTAATCCATTCTTAAAGTGGAGTATAGATATAAAATTAAATTATTTGACTCAAAGTCTTTTCTACAAACTATTTTGGTTTTAATTTATTTTATTTTATACATGTTTCGACATTATAAAATGTCATTGTCAGTAACTCTACAAATAGTACAAAATATAAAAATAGAGCTAACAAATAAATTATAAAAGAGCATACCTATTAATAATATGAAATTGACAAATGTCAAAAATAACAAATTGAAACTATCAATAAACACACAGCTAGAAATGATAAAAATAAATTCAAATATTAAAAAAAAATAGAAAAGGAAAGTTAGAATTTAGGATTAAGAAGATGAGATGTGCTTATTTTGAGAAGTTCATTGAGACAAGTAGAAGAATTATCATTAGAAAGACGATGAATTTCTAAAATTTCAAGATTGTTGAGATAATGGCCTTTATTACAAAAATGAAAAAATTTAATATTAAGATCAGAATTAAAAGAATGACTAGTAGACAAATTTTTTGCATATACAATTACTGCTTTGTGCAATTGCATAACAATATTACTAAGTGCAACATTGTGCAATCGAAAGTAGTGATTTTTGTGTGTGTAATATATAAAGTTAGTAATAAGTACTAACTGTCAAATTGACTTTAGTCAAAATTTTGTTGTTAGTACTGTTTTGCTTAATAGTATAAATTAAAATAATAATTTTTAAATACCATCATTAGCAAAATTTTTGAATTTGAAATTATCGTAAAAATGTCTATAATAATTTTTCCAACAAATATTGATTTAGACTTAAGTCAGTCTGTTCACAGTCGTCCTTTTCAATATCATTAATTACATTAAAAATACAAAACATAAATAAGACAAAATACAACTGCAAAATACATATTATATTTGGCAATAGTTTGAAACTTAACTAATTGTTTATTCAAAAAGCTCGACAACGTCGTGCAACATGTTAAAGGTGTTTCACAAAATGTTCAACTCAAAATTAAATTCTGCTTCAAATTTTGCAATAAATTTTAAGACGTGCACGACTAAATACACAACTAAAAGCTAACTTTGTTTAACGTAGTCATAACTTTTACTTTCATACTAAACGTAGAAAATCTGAAACAATTTAATTAACTTAAGACCAACTTATTTGATTGTTGTCGCAAACTTGTGCTTTTAAATT
The DNA here is from genome assembly GCA_035610365.1 of Aquatica leii. Taxonomy (NCBI): domain Eukaryota; kingdom Metazoa; phylum Arthropoda; class Insecta; order Coleoptera; family Lampyridae; genus Aquatica; species Aquatica leii. The sequence continues at coordinate 71,963,075 of CM069435.1, forward strand.
AATGCATTTAGCTTTGACCCAATTTTGTCGTTTCAATTATAAACTAAGAATTTATATTAACAGAAGTAATGAAGTTATCAAAATCATAAACACAAAATCAATCTCTGTCAAACTCAATGGATTATAGTCGACTGTGATTAATGCACATTTTGTTTGCTAAACTTTAATAAACATTTATTAAAATTGAAATTTTAGTAAAAATAAAACGCAATAAATTACTTCTATAGAATTTATTTTGATAATACATATATTCATTGTTCAATTTTATTTAAAATTAGTGAACATTTATTTACTACTTTTAAATATCCATTAGCAGATAAAGCAAGCACATTTAAAAACAGATTTTTTATGTCAACTCTTATTTTACGGACATTTAATGTAATCGTCGTTTAAATATTCAATTGAATGCTATCGCAAGCGCAAATATATTGAATATAGTCAATAGGGAATATTGTACCCGTCTGACAAAAAGGAATAAAACGAAATGTAGCGCTTGTACAATATTACAAAAAATTAAATACAAGAGTTTAAATTACCAATATAACTGTTTAAAAATACGTAATAGTTTTAATTAATGATTTTAATAAATACAAATATGTATTTTTTATTAAATTTAAAAGAATATATGTAGACAATCAATATGTAAAAATTGATAATTTTCTTCCTATTCAATACAAAGTAGTTATATTTTATTTATCAAATATTTGATTATGTAAAAATCGTCCAATAAAATAACTTTATAAACCTATAAAATAAACTTTCTTACTGAACATGCTGTATACTTGATATAAGTGGTATAGTAGTAATTACGAGAGCTCGAGTATGACTCATTGCTTAAATGCATATGAATTAAACAACAGAAAACGTGTGTCGTTGAGTTCCTTTTATTAAAATAATTGTCAACTTATTTTAACCTCAAATAAGCTTTGATTTTATTTTAAATTAAGTTATTAAAAGTTAAGCAATCTTTGTGGTTTTACGGTGATTCACAAGAGAACTCAATTAAAATAAGCTTTGCAGTTTTATTGTTGCGATACAATTTGATAACGTTGTAAAGTAAACTATTAGTTCATAAAATATACACCGTAAACATAAATAATGCTTAGGTTCTTAGAAACAATTTTTCATTTCATTCATCACTGTCAGGTTCACTGGTGGTACCATCGAAACCTACGTTATTAATAATTCGTGGTTAAATGATATCCCTTTTTTTTGTAGGTCCCACCATTCACCCATAGGTTTCTTGGCATGTGTAATGCCATTCATCCATAATTCTTTGTCTACTAAGTGTGAAGACTTTTCCGACACACTTAAAACCTTTTCATCTCCGCATCCTTCACTATCTATGTTTTTATCATAATGATTCTTACATTTTGCCCACATTAATTCTATGGGATTAAATTGACAATGGTATGGTGGTAATCAAAGAAGTTTATAACCATACTGTTAAGCTATTATGTCAATTTTAAAAGTTTTGGTAATATTGGTTTCGGATGCATTAAAAAGTAGTTCGTTTTTTAACATATCCTCAGTAAATTGTAAATTGTGTTTTATTAAAAACGTCTTACTTTTATCCATCTTCCAAAAAACAGTTGGTAAGTGTTCAACTAATTTTAAATGATATAAGGCACTATCTAATATAATAATGGTTTGCTTGTGTAAATTTGGTAAAAGTTGTTCAATAAACCATTTTTTAAATAAATCCGAGTTCGTCTTAGATTTAGAAGAAAATATTAAATATGTATTTTCAATAAAACTATCTTTATTACCAGCACTAAGAATAATTAACCTGAAATATATTCTATGTAATCATCAAAATAATTTAACATGCATGTATTTACCTTTTCCCTTCACCTAATTGTTATTTTCTTATACTTTGTTTATGAGAATCGTGCCAATTTTTCTTTGCTGAACCTCTACCAAAAATCCAAGTTTTGTCTAGGAAAACTGAATCATACAGTTCCTCTTGTTTGTTTTTAAATTTTCTTTTAAAAAACTTTGACTTGCAGCAATGTAGTCTTGTTCAAATAAAGCTGTACGACCATCTTCTGTTTTAAAAGAGAAACCAAGAGATTTTAATAACTTTGTTAAACTATTAACACTAAAGTCAAACATGTCATTGTCCTTTAATTGTTTTTGTAAGGTTGCAACTGTAACTGGTGTTACTGCAATAAAAAATTGTCAGTATCATTATTCACTGTATGATTTTCTCATCAATACTTACATTCTGAATGCATTTAATAAATTGTTCTCTTGACAACATCTTTAACATAATCATCTATATCAACAAACTTTTTGCAAAAGCGTGTACGTTTTTTTTGTGGACTGGCAGGAACCGATTTACCTTGTTTTAAAGCTTCTGCCTTCCGTTTCTTTGCAGAAGTTACAACGTAGGTAGAAACACCACATGCTTCGGCAGTTCTCTTATTATAACATCTATATTAGAAAATTTAAATATTTAAAATAAAAGATATAACTCATTTGGGCTATCGATGTTAATGGTACATTGCATTTACCTAGATCTCTTTCGTTTTCGAAATATTTAAGCACATTCAACAACACAATTTGTGATTGACTTTTTAAAGATTTATTAGTAAGCGACATTTTACGTACTAACAGGGTTCTAATAAAAACTGTTTTTACTTTAAATAAAAACCAAATTAAGTTAAAAGAAACAATGCGTGAATAGCTGATGACACTAATGACAGCGAATATATGGTTTTAAAACCGACACACGTTGCATTAAAAGCATAGACAGACATGATTATTATTTGCTGTCTTTTCTAGTGTACAAGTGTGACAGAAATAGCAAAATATTAATGATTAATTCTTGTTCCTTACTTAGATGAGTCTTACTCGAGCTCTCGTAATTACTACTATACAACCTCATGGTTCGTGAGCTCAAACCCAAATCTCTGAGCATGGTTTCTGATTGCCTCGATCAGATCGCAACAAAATAATAGCAGCTGATGCTTTATAATAAAGTATAACGCAAATTTTAATTAGGTAATAGCGTAGACTAATGATTATTTAACAAAATTATATTGCAAAGTAGGAGATAATTCCATTACATACATGTTTTTTTTAATTAAAAATTTACTAAAAATAATAACGAAAACACAATTGTACGTCAAGAAACTTAACATTAAACATAACATTGATATAACGTGTTTACTTAATATCTAAGTAACAATTAGTTTCAGGCCACAATTTCATCTGTGAACTGGTATAGATAAACCATAAATACTGATCATTATTTAGCACTCGTTTGATCTTATAAGAACCTTTAAATTTAGGTAAAAGTTGTTTATTGATCTCGGGAGTAACATGTGTATGAGTAATCATTACATAATCACAGATTTTTTTGATTTTGAATCATAAAATTCTTTACTATAATTTTGTAATTTTACAAAATTGTCAGCTGCTTGTAATCTAGCAGTTTCTAGATTACAAATTTCTAAATTATTAAAAAATGTCTTCAAATCCTTACTAAGAACACCTCTTTGGGTGATACCAAAAAGTAACTTTGCTGGAGTTTCACCGGTGAATCGATTTAAAGTATTGTTTATAGAAATCTCTACTTTACTTAAAACTAATGTTCTGGACGGGACCACTATAAAAACCAAAGATTGGATGAAAACCAATATTTGTAATTGTACCGAAACTGGAACCGTAACCGAAATTTGTCCAATTAAAATTTACCGAACTGGACCGAAATCGTTATTTATTTTTCGGTGCGGTTATTTTTGGTTTTATTTTCAATGTTGTAAACATAATTATTTAACGTAATACACAAAAACTTTGGAAGAACAGTAAATATAAAATGTTTAATTAGTAAATACAGTGCACTCAGCTTTAGAGAATTACGTTAAAACTTAAGATTTTTGATAACAATAACCGAATGATAACAATATCCAAAATTCACAAAAATAAATAAATAAATGTTTATTTGTTAGAAAACAGTTAGTAGATACATACAACGTGTATGTAACTAACAAGTTGTTAATTTTGAAGGTTAAATTATAGCATCAATACAAGCAAAAAATATCAAAATAAAATTGTTTATTAAACGTTTAAAAAATCTAAAAAAATGAATAAAAAGAAATCAAAAACAACGTTTTGATGCTTCATTCACTGTTCTAAGAACTATACAATTCTTCTCAGAAATTTGCTGACATTAAAAATAAATACAAAATACCGTTATCACATACATAAGACGTAGTTATTTAAGTTGTTATTCTATGAATGTTTACAGATGTTTAAATGACGTAACGTTACGTAGGTCACTCAAAATACTTGAATAAATAAATAAGACTGCAACAATAAAGCTAAATATGTAAAACAACTATTTTTAGAGTACTATAATAAAAGTTTTCACTATAAACAATCGTATTGTAAAAATTCAGCAAAAAAATGTATGTATAGAAACAAACCTGAAACGAAAACTAATAACGTAACCCAAAATTATGATTACTATAAGCGGTGTTTTTTGTAGGTAGTAGCATACGTCCGGTCTGTTCTTTAATAAAATGATAACATACCCAATTGATAACATTATCCGTGATTCCAATAAGCTGCGTGCACTGTATATTAATTTTTTTTTGCTGCGAGAAAAATAACTGGTATCTTTTTAATATGACTCCGGTAAGATCAAATAACAGATTCGGATTTTTTAGACGCGTCAGATTACAGGTGAAAAGTTTATTATTATTTTTCCGACATAGACGAAGTTGTTTCAGAAAAAAAAAGACGACAATTACAAACCTACTTCAGATACTGCAAATTCTTTTAAAAGTGAATGTTAAGGTGCACATCATGCAACAGTGTTAGCTTGACATCAAAGGAGAAATAAAATTAATCTCAAGAAACGAGGTAATTATTTGGAGAAGTACACATCCAAAGAGAAACAACCAATTTTCAAGTGAAAATATAATCAGGTTGACTCAAGGACCTACTACTTACGCATTAAGAAGAGTAAAAAATACAAAATCATGTTTTGAACTATTATTTTTAAGTGTTATGAAGACTATTGTGCTCAATACGACTAGCTGGGAGAGAACAAGAGTTTATGAAAAAAATAGGCTCTGATAAATTCGATAGATCTACAAGCGCATATTGGTTTGCTATTGCTTGCCGGTGTCTTCAACTCCAATGGAGAAGCAACATTCAGTTTGTGAGATGAAAAAACTGGACGTCCAATGTTTAGGGCTACAATCTAACAGAGAAGAAAGACGAGCAAGTGATAAATTAGCGGCTATACAAGAGTTATTGGACAAATAGGCATCAAATGTACCTAACTTATAGAATCCTGACAAAAACATAACGATAGATGAGCAACTAGTGGTATTCCGGGGACGTTGCAAGATACGGTATCAAATTTTGGGTAGCATGAAACAGTAACATTAGCTATGTTTGGAATATGCAAGTATACATTGAAAAATTAGCAGTTAAAAAGCCCGAAAAAAAATCAAATGTCAAGAGTAGTGTAAATTTGACGTACGAGTTGCAAGGCCATAATGTAACTCGTGACAACTTTTTTATTTCTTTCGGATTAGGGCAATTTTTGCTAAAAAGGAAAATTACACTTCTGGGAACTATGAAAAAAAATAAACAACATTGATAAAAGTCTTATCTTTAAAGTTTTGTTTTATAACAATTGCGTCATTTTGTGTCTTATTTTCTAAAGAAAAATATAATAGTTCTTCTTTTGAGTAGCACGAATTACGATAATACAATTTCCAACAAAAATCACAAAATATATAATAATGAACTGTAACAAAACAAAAGGGGCAGTAGACACATTAGATGAACTTGTTGCTGCCTACTGCTGCAAAAGGATGACTGCTCGTTGGTCTGTTACTGTTGTAATATATATATGTAAGTACATACAATGCGTATGTATTAGGGAGAGCAATACACCCAGATTGAAAGATTGAAACGTAAATAAATTACATAAACGACGGTATTTTTAGAAAAACTGTGTTACCAACTAGTTACACCATTTATAGATGCGCGAGAACGTCTTCCTAGAGCAGCTCATAGTGCAATAATTGTGAAGGAAATTAAAACAAAAAGAATATCAACGGTACAAATAGACAACAAAACTGAAGTTTTAAGATCTAATAGAAGACGTAGGTGTAAGTTGTGTGGAAACCAGTCGTAACATTGCCATCTAACATATGCTAGTTGAATTTGCCATATTTTGTCACATTTAGTTTGAATATTTATTTTCAGCTTTTGTACATTTTTAAATGTTTGTTCAGAATAAATGTTATATCTTAAATTTTTCAAAAAAAAAAATTGTTGGACAAAAGATCGGGGGTATAGCAAACCAGTTGATTGGTTAGTTTGGACTAATGACCTTATTGAAAAAAAAAACTGCCATTAAAAAGTCGCGCACATCTCTGTTGTTGTATGCGGGACAACCATCCATCTAGAACGAAATTTCTTAGTTGTCTCTAACAATTTTGACCACCGCCAGAGCTATATCCTTTTCAAAAAAACGTTTTTCAGTAAGGTTTTGGTGTAAGAAAAATGGTTTTATAATGTAATCATCTAATAATTCCACTCAAACATTAATTTTTTTACGTTATTTGGCTCTAGTTTGTACAATTTTATGCGGATTGTTAGTAACGCATACCTTAAAATTTTGTTTGTTTGATTTATCATGTAAACGTGCACTTATTTCATAATTCCACGGCATCCAAAATAAAAAAAAATTTTTTAAAGTTATTTGTATTATTTTTGTTGGAGGAAAATTGTAAGCAATAATATGGATAGATGCAATATTTTTTTGATACAAAATATTAGTTTACATTTTTTTATATACCTTTTATATGCAGAATAAAAATGCAACAAAATATTTGAATATTTACCTGTGTAAATCAGTTTGCAATAAACAAATTGGCTCAAAAATCTGTTAGATTTACGTGTCAAGAAAGCTTACAAAATAAGAAAGATTTATATTTTTATGATAAATTTGATAACCAAATGTTAGCTATTAGGATGATCGCTAAATTAAACAAACTTAAAATTAAATTTAATTAATAACGAAAACGATTTTAAATAGGTAGTTTTAAAATATTTTATAATATTGTTAGTTACAAAAAAAATATCAAAAAAGAAACTAATATCGGCACTTGCTTATAAAATTTTAATTAAATTAGAAGTAATAATTAGACATATATCAATACGACGTATTAACGTTCAGTTTTTACAATGATCATAATATCTAACAAGCAAACCGTTAATAAAAAATTCAAAACTGTTGATTCAAAAAAGGATATTAAATACTAAACAAAAATAGCAAGATTAACAGTTTGTTTATATTCAACTTCTATGTAATTTTTTTTAACATCTAATAATAGAATAATATTGACAATTGTAGAGTTTATTTGCAATCAAATTAATAAACAAATCATTTAATTTTTAAATACAAAACCTAATCAAACTTTAACAAATTAAATTTTTTCTAGACAAATTAGGTACTTATCGCAAAAGGTTTCAAACTGATTATTGCATTTGTGGCGTATCATTTGTTTTTAAAACTTGAATTTTTTGACAATCTCAAGTTAAGACACGTAAAACATCAAAACACATGTGATAACATTTCAGAACTAAAACTAAAATTATTTGGTTTTTGTCCAATTATCATATAGGTTAGCAACCTTCCAAAATTTATACTTTTTTGTACAAAATTATTTGACAACATAATACAATACTCAAGCTTCTAGAATCAAGAAAGTTCTTAATATTTTTATTTATTTTTATTACTACGTGTCTTTAAAAAAATGGTGTAAAAAAATAGCAGAGAATTTAATTTGAAAAACGTAATAACTAAAAACAAAAATGTTTTTAAATGTCATTTCAAATGCGTAGTTATTATTTATATAAAACGTATTTTTTAACAATGTTTTGTGTTTTATCATTTTAAACCAACCGCAGCGTATATAAATATGAATAAAATATTTTAAATACACAATAGAAATAATGTAAACAAACATAATCTATTTAATTTATAACAAAACGTGAAACAAATGATATAAACATTGTATAATTAATTTTTAAATGTTGAGAAATAACTGTAAAAAATTTAGTTGTTTGTAAATATATTTTTGTAAGCATTTGTAGTTTACTTTGGATACTTTATTTATAAAGCAAGTTTTAATTAATTGAGTAATTTTGGTATAATATAAATTGTTTTTATATCGATTACAACATACAAAACATATTGTTTTAAAATTAAGTTATTATAAATTTACCAATTTTTAATTTTACTTTTCTTATAAATATCTAAAAATAATTTTTTTAAGAAAAAAAATTGATTAAACGTTGTTTAAAAAGAATTAGTAATATAGTTTTGCACTAAAAATTACATTTGAATTTTATTAAGTGGATTTTGTTAATTACTGAGTATTATAAACTGTAGAAAAAATGTATGCAATTCTTATAGATTATTACTTGTTTAAATTACATATAATTATTTTATAAAAATATGTGTAAATAACTTTAGTCATCTTTTTGAATCACTATTTTTAAACAAATTATTCTAGTTACTTAAATAAATTAATAAAATATACGGTATGTACGGTTTATAAAATTCAAAGTATCTTAATAATGATAAAATATTTTACCTGGAATGTTAACCAATACAAACTAAGTTGGTAAATTACTTAAAATACTGTAATTTATAGAAATGTTGTTAATTTTACAAAGGTTGTTCATTTTAACAATAAATTAAAGATTTTTTTTTAGAATTAAAGGAATTACTAAATGTTATGAAATTTTATACAAAAACGACTTGATTCAAATAACTTAAACACAAAGATTAGAATTTAATTTAATTATATTTAACGTTTGTAAAATATCTTAATTATTAACAAAAACAAATATAATTATATTGTTTGCAAAGACAAACAAGATTAATCAAATTTATAAGACTATAATCAAATATTAAAATAATTTTACAAAAGATTGTGTTTTAAAATGTTTGATAGACTTAATTTTTTAATATTTTTATTATAATTATCAATAAATATTTGTTTTAAAATTATTATTATTATGATTAAATTTATATATTATTAAAAATGCATAATACTTAACGATGCAATTTACTTATATTTAATTCTAATTTTATTTAAAATATGTGCGTTTCAACAACCCTAAGAAAAGCAATAAATGACTGCTAATGAAGCCAAGCTTACAAAGTTTTCGAATATATTTCCTATTATGACTGCTTAATGAAACTCACTAAGGATATTTGAGCTACTGTATAGGCAAGTAGTTTAATAATTTCTGCTTTTATTGTTATTCTGATTTCAACATCAGCTTATGTTTTCTAAGCCCACTAAAAATGGTTTTATATTTAAATATTATTTATCACAAACAAAATTTTCAAATTTAAAGTATATGTAAATTTTTTTACATGTTTGGAATAAGGTAGTAAAATACCGTTACAACACAAAGCATTTGTAGATTGTCGCTACTAAATCATCAGGTTTTGTTTTATCGCAATATTCTAAAAATATGTTTTATTTAGGTTTGTAATGGAATTGGTGTAAACTATAAAAATTGACGTATAAATCTTGTTTTAAAAACTAAACTTGTTTTAAAGAGTCAATATAACTTACTAATGCACGAGTCATCATCTTTTGAAGTCATTACTCTAAAGCTTTATTAATTGTTTATTCGGTACAACCTTGTTGGGTTAAAAATTGCAATGTGATCAAAAGTTTTAGCAAGCAAAATTAAACATTGTGTAAACTTGTTTTCTAATCTTTTAGCAGCACGCGTTAAAAAACAGAAATTCAATTTGAATAAAATAAAAAAATAAACATTTCAAATAAGAAAATTTAAAAGGAAATTAGTTATTAGAAACGAAAACTACACTGACTAATAAATTTTATTATACTTGAAATAAAATATTAATTTTCATTTTCTTTCAAGTTGCGAACATATTAAATATGTCGTCGCAAAATGGTCTAGAAATTGTTTTAACAAAATTTGAATACATTAATAACGTTTTTTTTATTACTGCATTACAATTATGCGTTTAAAAAAACAAAAAATTAAATACACAGAACAATTCTTCTACTAAACTACAGCAATTATATAGTCACACTGACAAAAATGTTAAGTAAAACAGATGGAAATTTAGGAGTTCATTACCGATTGAAAAAGTATGTAGATTTCCCAAGGTTTTCATGGTTTGTAATTAAGCTTGGGTTGTATTGATACGCTAATAAAATTACGACTTTGTATGGATATATGTCGATGTGTATCAATATTACGATACGTATTGATATTTCGATAAGTACGAAAACTATTGTAAAGGATGAAAATGCTATCGTTTACATATAAATTATTGGGTTTTGATTTTGTCGTTCTTATAAAGACATTAATTAATTACTGTTTCTCTAAAATTCATCAATTTCAAAAAAGTTACTATTGAAATTGATATTTCGATACGTAACGATACTCCAAAACGTATCGATATTCTGATGTATTGATAGGAACTGATACAAATTGCGTATCAATATTCGATACACAAAATGCTGTATTGTCCAACTCTATTTGTAATGGTTTCCCGTTTAGTCGACATTACACACCTAATCAGCATTGTTTACCTTTACAAGTTATTATGGTTTTTAAGAATACACCTCATTATTTAATTTTTCTTTTTGCAAATAGTCAATCATCTACAAAGTTATCATTTTGTGGTGCCAATAGTCTGTTCATTTAATTAGCTGTTTTAAAAAAATCATTTTATAAGGTAAACCATTGCTATTCTAATTTCTGCCATTTTTTGCAAGATAAGCAAAATACTTTTTGCGTGATAGAAATTCTTTCTACTTTTTTCTAAGAAAATTTCAGAACGATCAGCTTCATGCGCCCGATTTGACCATCCGGTGATATTATGTAAATATGAAAATGCTTAAAAATACGGGGTAAATGCATTTGGCTTAGCTTGCTTTAGTTTTAATTCTACATTATTAAACCGCATACGCATAGTACCCAGTAAAGATTTGACAATTTGTATATTTGATTAACAAATAAAAGTAAAACTACAAAAGAGACTCTCCCACTAACTAAAAAAGAAAATTAGTATCATTTACGTTGTGGAACTACATTGAATTATATTTCCTTTCAATATCAATTTTTTCTACGGAAGAATTGTTAAGAACAAAATTAAAGTTAAATTCGCATTTTGAGAATCGAACTGTTCACCCATAAGTGAATTTTCTCTTATAAATTGTTATTTATTTTATATCATGGACACTAACCCCTTTAGATTTAGATTGTTTAGACAAGGATTTTGCCCCGTCGAAAACTATTTATATATTTACGTATGTCTATGTGTGCTGTGTGTGTGTTACTTAAATTTTTAATATACATATGTATTAACTTTACGACAATTTTCATTTATATTGGAATAGTTTGCAAATCAAGTAGTTTTTGAAGAACGTATATTTTACATAAATTGTTTAAGTTGACAATTTAGCGGAACATTGAAGCTCCCAGAATTTTTTTGAGCTCCCAGGATCTCTGGGATATTGCCTAAAGATTAATTAATTTAGAAAAAAGGTTAAATTAAGAAAGATAAGTACCCGTCGGATACTATCCTGTGACATATGTAACTTTGTGTGTAAACAGTATTGGCAGTTTTCTATCTCCCGTTTGGAGATGGTAGCAAAGTGGTGCAACGTACTGCTTGTTGGTATAGTTTACCTATTTTATTAAGCACTATTTACGGTAATAAGCTGTAAAACTAGCCATTTTTTGGATATTATTTCTTTATTCTAATAAGCGTTTGTTACTTCTAAAAACATGCTCTTTATTCGGTTTTGCTTATTTACTTTAACAAACGTTATCTAATAATAATAAAGGACAATAAAAAATGAGGAACTGTTGGAAAAAAATTTAAAACTGAAAAAAGATGTATCAATAAAACTAACTTTACAGTTATCGGGATCATATAAAAAAATCAGAACAAAAACTCTCGAATCATACACACAACAAATACACTCATACATCAACACCTGGAGCTCCGTCAAAGTAAGAAGAAACATACTAAGTAAATCCTAAGAATACCATAAGAAAAAACATAACACATGATCGAATATCAAATTTCATACTGAACGCAGAATAAAAAAACTTTTCAAACGAAACGAATAACAAGGTTCAGACAAACAAACAACTTTCAATACACGGTTTTTTAGAACCTAGCAATAAAAATAAAATTAACTTGAAATCACTATAGTCTCATTTAATTGATAATAAACAATCTAAGAAAAGGGAACTTCTGAGTTTCACGCGATCCACTCATAATGTTGTAATCCTACAACTAACAAACTACTTAAAAATAGAAATGGGCAAACACAAACAATCGTTAAATCAACTTAATTAATATTAGAAAAGTTATTTACAGTGAAATAATAGTTATACAAAATGATATTTACTGCTCAGAAAAATTATAATAATTTCCCTTCAATTATTTAACGTGACAATTTCCAAGATTGTTACCGTTCAAATCTTTCAATTTGTAAACCAACTGAAAGAGAAACTTAATAACCCTACAAAGAATATATTAAGAAGCGATTTTTTAGAAAAACTACAAGACGAAATTGCGGTTCATCTAAGCCTTTTGAGAATTTAGAAATGTACGAAATTTTTTTGAAACGAATTTCGAACCATTGTCAACAATTTGAGAAACACCAACTATCAAAAAAATTTGTTGCTTCAAAAATGTAATCATAAGTTTTGTAGTAAATGTACGTAAAGGTTGAACTAAAACAAATTTAGTAAACCAATCGGTGGCAACAAAAAGATATTTTTTAAATTTAGGCAATGGTCCTAGAAGATCTATGTTGACTAGTTGGAAGGAAAACTAATTATTTTTTCTTAACTCATCAGACCTAGACAACTAACATTTTTGGTTAGCACAAACTTTACATTTTCTAACGTATTTGCTAACAGAATGACGCATTTTAAGCCAATAATAAAAGTTTTGGTAACAGTGAATTGAGTTGTTGAGTCATCATAATATCATAACAACGTTGCAAAATTTGTTCTTTGTTGTGAGCAACGACTAATTTTTAATCGGGTATATTTAAATCTAAAGGCAATACAGACGGTACGAATTTGTACAAATAATCACCCTTGACTTTAAAATATACATAGGTATTTGTCAGGAAAATTTTTAATTTGATCAATCATATTCAAATACTATTCATCAGGACTAAAATATTTTATATTAACGATTGAAACAGAACGGGATAACGTATCAGAAATGACATTTAATTTACCGGAACGATGGGGTACATTAAAGTCAAATTGAGGAAGACGCATAGACTATCTAGCTAAACAACTAATGGGTTTTTTGATGTTATAAAACCAATTTAAAACAATGCAATGCGTAATAACCGTAAGGCATTTCTTCTACATAACCACCAAAATGTTCTATACCAAAAATAACACCAAGCAATTTTCTTTCAGTAGCTGAATATTTGTGCTTTGCTGTAATCAAAGTGAGACTAGCCTATGCGACAAGATGTTCAAAGCCATCAATGTTTAAAACAAATCAGCTCCTAATGCTATGTCATCAGCATCGGGCAAAACAAGAATTAGAGCAGATGTAATACGAAATTGTATGTTTTAAAAAGCTAACTCGGTTTCTGGCGACCATTGGATAGATTCACCTTTTTTTTGTTCTTAATCAAAGAAGTGATTGAAGCGGACAATTGGGCAAAGTCTTTAATGAATCGTCAATAATGACTAATCAAACCAATAGCACGTTTAACTTCAGAGGTATTAATTGATTTAAAACGGCAATATGTTCATCAAACGTTTCAAATGCAATGATAATATCATCAAGATAAACAAAAACTTTTTTATCTAACATAAGCAAAACCAAAGTATGCATGGATTTCTGCATTTTTTGAGGACTGTTTGACAAACAAAAAGGATTCGAATAAATCTTTTTAGGTACACAAAATGCGGTTATAGCACATGAAAATGTTTCTAGAAGAATTTGCCAGAAAGCTTTCCAAAGATTAATACTACTTAAATATTCTGCATCATGTAATCGGTTCAAAATCGCATCAGTACGAGAAAGTGGAAACGCATCTTTCTTTCTGAGACTGTTTAGTTTTCAATCATCGTAACATAACTTGACATCATCAGTTTTTTTTTAACAAGCAACACCAGATTACTTTACGGATTATTGAATGGACAAATACTAATCCAACATATTATCAACTTCTTTATAAAGATGTGTTTGCATAGCCGGAGACAAAAAATATTGACATTGTTTAATAAGGGAAACATCACCTGTATCAATATTGTGTTCTAATACATAATGTTTCAGAGACTAAATCAAAAACTTTAAGATAGTATTTTGTAAAATATTTTCTTGCTGCGATGACAAAATTTCTATCGATTATCGTAGGCATATTTACAACAGTTTTTAAGAAAGGAATATTTGCGGACTAATATTTCTTATAGTTAAAATTTAGATCAATTTGAATTATAATCCAAAATCAACTCTTAAAATAAATGGTTGTTTTGTCAAATGAACTAACAAACATGTCACATAACAAGTTACTCCATTTAAAATAAGCGGAAGCAAAACTTCACTATCACATGATTGAACCACACCTTTAGCTATTATAGTTACTTTTACTACACGAAATTTAGTTTAAAAATTGATGTACACCGCATCAAGATTTTGCAAACTAGATCTTGAGCCAAGATCATTCTCAGGTTTATAATCATAGAAAAACTAAAGAATAAATTTATTACAAGCCATTTCAAATTTTCAAAACGTACCTTAAATCAAATTTGAGACAAAAATCTTTTGCAAATTTAATTCTTTAATATACGCAGTATCTTCAATAGCAGCATTGTCAATAAATTAGAACCAAAAGAATACAATAGAAATAAAAAAGCTCCAATCATTAAAAAAAAATAGAAAAAATTTAATACGTATCTAAACAAATTTGTCATGTATAGCAGTTGCAATAACCAAACTGGAAGAAAAAAAAAGAACATTTTAGTAACAAAAAAGTAGTACTTAGGTAAATACACTAAAAGAAAACAAATTAAAAGAAGTCATTAAAAAATACAGATTATCAGCAGATAAAATACATAAACCTATGTGATGCATAAAAAAACATTTTTGTGCTGCCAACATTGCAAACGTCAATATTTGTTTGTTGACTGCCAATGCATTTGCGAAAGTACAGTAGAGTATTCTCGCACTACTAAAGAACGCCAAAAAGACGAAACGGCCGTCCAATGGTTTACTCTTTTAGCATTTTTACATTTGCATTGACATTGCGTATACGTTGTGATCTTAACCCGCAGTTTTTTCAAAACTTATTTGAATTACGCGGGTAGAAAATCAGCTTTCAACGTTTCCATCTCTATAGTTATTTACTTACTACTATTCATGCATAGTAAGTTTATACTATGAGATGACTTTACCAACGTGTTTCAGTCATCGGTAATATTTAATATAAATATAACTGTAAATAAATAATAATGACAATTTATGAAAATTAACGAGAAGGCAATCTAAAAAGTTACAATAACAAAAATGCAGTAATTTAAGTTAAAAAATGCTTAGTATTTTACAAGTAAATAATGTAACGCCATTGTATCTTACTTTCTTTTAGTTTGAAATTCTCTAAAGAGTTATACCAAATTCGGAAAAAACAACAAAAATAACTTTTGAAAATATATATTTAAACAGAAAACTACAATAATGTATATCTATTGAAATAAAAATTTTACGTTCATTTTTTTGAAATTATAGAAAATTGAACAGAATACTAACATTAGAACTAAATTTTTTGAGAAAACGTATAAAGAAACAATGCGTTCAGATGTGAACAAAATAACAAAAGAAAGTGGAAAATTGTGTAACGTAATGAAATTGAGAACGATCCAAACACAAAGACTGAAAATTACACAATATAAGGTTTTAAATTATATACTGTATTATACGTACAGTACATTTTCTTTTCAATTTATAATCATACTTTCAAATAACGCTTTTTTGTATTAAGCACATTGTTTAGGATAACAATTTATGTAATAAAAACAATTTTATTATATTAAATTATTATTGTATCACTTAAAAAACATATTTTATATTGTTTTTTAATAGTAAAGCAAAACTGCCTAATTGCATATGTATTTTTGTGTTGCTTTTCATATAACTAAAATTAAATGTCTAAAATAATTGTAATATAATAAAATACACAAATAGGTATATAAAAATATTTTATAATTTTTTTAAACAATATAACTGCGCTAAAATTACAAAAATTAGATTAAAAAACAATTATCACGTACAAAAACTGATCAAATAAAAAAAAATTGTTTGCAAAAGAAAAAATATATAATCTTGGTTAAGACTTAATAACAACAATAAAAAACATAGACAAACAAAAAGTGAATTTTGTAAGATATTATATAGTTTTACATAATATTAAACTAAATAAATTTAATCAACGAAATAATTTGTGACAATTTTGATAAAAACAATTTTATTATATTAAATTATTATTGTATCACTTAAAAAACATATTTTATATTGTTTTTTAATAGTAAAGCAAAACTGCCTAATTGCATATGTATTTTTGTGTTGCTTTTCATATAACTAAAATTAAATGTCTAAAATAATTGTAATATAATAAAATACACAAATAGGTATATAAAAATATTTTATAATTTTTTTAAACAATATAACTGCGCTAAAAATTACAAAAATTAGATTAAAAAACAATTATCACGTACAAAACCTGATCAAATAAAAAAAATTGTTTGCAAAACAAAAGTAAAAAAAATATAATCTTGGTTAAGACTCAATAACAACAATAAAAAACATAGACAAACAAAAAGTAAATTTTGTAAGATATTATATAGTTTTACATGATATTAAACTAAATAAATTTAATCAACGACATAATTTGTGACAATTTTGATAAAAACAATTTTTTTATTTATCAAAAACGAGTGAAAATGACACTTGTTACATACAAAATTTAATTTTCATACACTTAGTATATACAGTGGAAAATTTATACTGAATGATTTTTGCACCTGTAACTTAATTTGTTTTTTTTTGTGAGATCAACAGAAGAGGTGAGACGTCATACAACATCATAAAATCGATGCAATTGGCAGATGTTTTTTAAGCGTAATATTCTAGACACACTTATAACTTAACAATCGTTAAACTTAATTGCAAATTCAATTTGTAGTGTATCACATATCCACTTTATTAATGATCATTTATAACCCAATTTAGAGTAACTATTATTAATATTGGTGAAGTAATTCATTTCTCTAAGTGGAGTCTCTTTTTAAAATAATATTTTATTACTCTTGAAGTCTTCTCCACAGTATACTGTGGAGAAGACTTCAAGAGTAATAAAATATTATTGTAACTATTATTAACTATTAAATTCTATAAAAAACTATTAAGTTCTGATGTCGTTTTGGTAAACGTCATTGCAGAACTTTGGTAAACATTAACTGTGTTTTTAAACCACTCACGTCATTAATTATGAATTTTTAATAACACGAACAAGGTAAATAAAATATTTATAATATAAGTATAGATGTAATCTGTTTATGCTAAAATTTTAACCACGTGCTGTAGGACAATGTGTTTTAAATAAAATTCAAATGAACTTCTGAAAACAAACTGACTTTCTTGAACTTTTGAAAAAGCAATCTTGAAGAAATTAGCAAACTAAAAAAAAATTCCGTTCCGGTTCCCGTCCAATTAAAAATACGGGTATTGGTCCGGTTTTTCGTTTTATATTGGTCCGGTCCAGGTCCCTGGTAGATTCAACACCATTTTTTTTAGCTACCTCGCATAAATTGGAAAGTGTGGAACACATTAGTTTAATCTACCCGTGAGCCAAAAAATGATTTATTGGAGTAACCCGTGGGTATTTTTTTGAGAGAATTTCAATTACTGTTACTCAGCCTCACAGAATCCTTGTTTGTTGCAGAAGTTTGTCAAAATAATATTGACACTTTATTGTAAGAAACAAGCATTTTTAATATATTTTATAACATAAAATTAAAAATGTGTAAAAAACATAATTAACAAACAAGACAGCACTTTAGAAATTTGGTTGTTTTGAAATAACTAACATTACTGATTGTAAAATTGTTAAAAATGATAAAACATTAACTCTTTTTCTAGAATGTAACTAACCAATAAATATTTATAAATTGAAATATAATAAAGTTAAAGGGTTTATTTACCACTGAGTCAAGTAATTTTTGAAGATAATTAAAATAAAAAATAAACACATTCAATTACAAACATGATATTTTACGTACGTCGTGACTTTTAAAAACGTACGAATGGTATTAATTTTTGATAATGTTGTATGGACAAGGTGAAAGGTTATTGATAGAAAAGGAATTTTTGTTTGGTAACGGTGGATAATAGGAAATTAAGCAATTATTGAATAACTACTCTAATTATACAATTTTCTTTTACAGGTGTTATCAGCGGAGCGATTCTTAGTTTTAGATTTAATTTAAGTTAATTAATTAAGGAAGTAGTTAAGTTAGTTAAGATTAGAACATAAGTTAGTAAATAAGTTAGATAGGTTGTATATATTAGTTTTGTTTGTTTTTTATGATCGTTTCTTTATTTTCTTAATTAAATTATTATATACTGTACTGAGGTTTTGAGTGTCCGTTCTAAAATTGACGTTTTTATATACAATAATAAAGATCATTTCTGCAACAAGTTTTTTGTTAAAATTGATTTCAAAATTTAATAACGTAGGGTTATTAAAATTAAAATTATGTTGTAACTGGGTATAATGTAAAAACAACGCGGTTTTATCGGTCTTAGAAACATTAGTTTTTTTACAGTCATATATGTGATTTTGAATACGGTTTTTTAATTTTTGTTTTGTTTGACCAATATAACATTTGTCGCAATCACTGCAATCAATTTTATAGATGCGGCAAGATTTCTCTAGATCAACGGTTTTATCTTTGAGTTTAGTGTAAAATTTGTTGTATAGTGTGTCGTTATTATATAAAGCTATATTAATGGTGTTGTTATTTAGTGTTTTAATAATTTAGTGACTCAAACATGGAATGTTAATTAAGCTACCATAACCCTTATTGTCAATGTTGGCCGTACTTAACACCGTAGTCGTCGGTGGAGGATCGGGATTGGGCGTGAGAGTGTTACTGGTGAGTAAACGTTTAATTACATAGGAAGGATAATTGTTAAAATGTACGATTTGTTGTAGAATTTTCAGGTTTTTTTGATGAAATCTTACAACAAATCCTACATAATACCAATTATCTTTCCTATGTAATTATTATCCTATTATCCTCTGTTACCAAACAAAAATTGTTCATAAAAGATTATCAAAAATTAATATCATTCGTACGTTTTTAAAAATCACGATGTACGTAAAACATCATGTTTGTAATTAAATGTGTTTATTTTTATTTTAATTATATTCAAAAATTACTTGACTCAGTGGTAAGTAAACCCTTTAACTTTATTATATTTCAATTTATAAATATTTATTGTTTAGTTACATTCTAGAAAAAGAATTAATGTTTTATTAGAATTAACAATTTTACAATCAATAATGTTAGTTATTTCAAAACAATCATATTTCTAAAGTGCTGCCTTGTTTGTTCATTATGTTTTTTACACATTTTTAATTTTATGTTATAAAATATATTAAAAATGCTTGGTTCTTACAAAAAAGTGAGCGAATCTGATGAAGTGTTCATCCTGAACACGAAACGTCGCAAATTACTGAAGTAGTTGCTTTCATCCAACCTCCTAAAAAAGAGGTCATTAATTTGACCAAATTTTAAAATTAATCATTTACCAGGAGGCGAACCGTTCTATTAATAATTCCTATCTTGTTTGTAGTACTGCTGTTGGCAGTTATTAATAGTATTGTTGTACATTTACTCGTAGTTAATAGTTATTTAACCAACAAGGTTGGTAATGAAGGCAATTAATAATCGAGACATTTTCATGTTGCCGAGATTATTAATTGCATATTATCAAACAAGTTGGTTTTTAAATTTTTCCGTCGATCGTATATTATTAATTTTTGCATTTGCTTATAATTTTATAACTTTATCTACTGAACAATTGTTTTATTTTTGTATCAACGGTAGTAGGATTTTTAAGTAATGGGAATGCTATATAACCTCAACGCGTCAATTAAATTTTAATCGGATTGATTATAATTAGTTTTAAAATATCAATGATTGCTAACATTTTTTAGTTTTATGTTATTAACAGTATGTTAGGAAATCGAAGAAAATTACATCTCGAAACATCAAAAAGTTCTGTTTTATCAGCCGAAAGATAATCGTGAGATTGTTTTCTTTGTACACAGAAGCTGAACTTGCTGTAAAAAGCAAATCAAAATTATTTATAAAGCAAATAAAGTGTTTATACATTTAAAAATGGTTCATAAATGACGAATATTGTTATTAGGAATAAAACTATAGGCTAACCAGGAAACATTAAAAAGCTACAGTAAAAACAATGGTAATTTCAATACATATTTACTACTGTAGATAAGACAGTGTTAACAATAAACATTTTAGTTTGGAAAATGTAAGTGAAAGTTAATTACAACGGTGAACCAGATGTCATAAACAAATTCTTACGACAGATTGCGTTTGAGTACAAAAATGCCACGAATTATAGTTTAGTGTTGTCTCTACTGAATGATGGCTTTAGAGAGAAGAAACTAGTTCACCTATTTATAGAATAAATATATATTTTCTATCATATTGGTGTGTTACTTTTGTTTATAACAATATTTACGTAACGGCAATTTAAAGAAAATAATCTAGTATGTACAGACGAGAAATTCATAATCGTTTATAGGTATTATAGATTTGTGATATTAACCATAACATAATGTGCTACATTGTAGTTTTTAAACGAACAGCATGCAAAAAGCTGATTTTTAGTAACACAATTGTTTAGTAAAACTTTTTAGTTTATGATTTACTAAAAAAATGCTGTTTACTAACTTATCGATACCATTCAAATCTGATAAAAGTTCATATGTAGTTTAGCAAAGCATAATGAGCAATGTTTTACAAATTAGTGCAGATGTCATAGAAGTAGTTGCTTAGATTAGATGAAGAAGGTAAAATCGATGAAAGTAACGATAACTAAATGCTCTTTGTCTTGTTTTTATAAATACGTAACGTTTTCGATATGTATCCAAAAGAAGTACAAGAGTATCACTACAACAGTTATATGATAAGTATTGATTTGTATAAAATATATGTTATTTATGTAATAAATTAAAATCTGTTTATAATTCTTTTTATATACCATTTTATATAACATACAAACATCACAACTTTGATATTAGGAATGCTCCACAAAAGCAAAAGAAAATTATCGACAAAAACCAATTGTCAAATTGTGTGCTCATAAAATAGTCAGATGATGTAGACCACAATTATTGTTAATAAGGACTTTATTTATCAGCTTGGTTTAGGAACTTGGTAACTCCAAAGTATATCATTTTTTTTCATTTTAGTGATCAGGTTACTTAACTTACAATTATTGGAAATGTTTAATTATAATAATGCAGAAATAATTTTTTTAATTTATTTTTTATTTAAAAACGTTAACTAATACAATATACGTAACCTCATAAAAATCTTAATTCGCTTCTACGATTTTATTGGTTAAAGAAAATCGAGCGTTAATAGAAATTCTTTGATTTTATTGGTTCAAAAGTAGTGCGGTAATAGGGGCTATTGCCGCACTACTTTTGATACATTATTATACGTAAATATAAGTATTAATGAACGATCGACGGAAAACGTTTTTTTTTTAATTCCTAATTGTTCTTACACTTTGTTGTCTATCAGCATTAGAACTAACCGGATTTAGAATTTGGGATTACTTGAAGTGTATGTAATTTTAGTTTTTAGTTACCATGATTATTAGGTAATAATTACATTAATCTTGTAACTAAAAATAACATGCATTTCCACAACCGACACATTTTTTATTTTGCGTAACAATATTGGTCCTTCGAGCTGGATTTATAACTAAAAAATTAGTTTTAATTTATGTGTAATTATTTCTAATTTTATTCGAGTGGGATTCAAGCTCCTCATCAAACTCAAAATCGATTGCGATTTAAGCATCAGACTATCAATATTTTATCGAGTGTTGTATAAACTTTGCATCAACACATCAAATTCTATATCATCGACTTTTGTAACTTGCGTAAGCATGGACTTACTAAAAATTCATCGTGGTCAATTAAAATCGCGCTTAACTCGTTTCAAAACATTTTTTAATAAAATTTCGGAATCCGATACAACTAATCTAGACGATTTGTCTGAACATGCTCATAGCTTAAAATATATTAAACATATAAATAACGAGTTTTAATATTTGCATTTACACATTATTATCTGACGATTCATTTCACAAACAGAAATTAGTGGGTTTTAAGAATACCTTTTTTTAAATTACGTCCAAAGTTTCAAATATCAATAAATAATAATGTTCATTGCCTAAATCACAAATTATATCCGATACAAATGTAAAGCTTCATAAGCAATGCTGAATATCACGCTACCGTCATTCACTGGAAGGTTTGAGGACTAGAGTGCTTAGTCCTCAAACCTTCCACTTGTGCTAGATTTTAAAAAAATATAAAATATTATTTTGTAGTTTATTTTTTTTCGCGTCACGATCTTACGTACTTTTTTAAAAACATGTTTACTTATATTAAAATATCAAAAAAAAAACTTGCTGTTTTTTGTCTTAAATAAACAAATTAATCGCTTTGAGGTTATTCAATATAGTTTCTTACAAAAGCATGTAAGCAATTTATTACTTTATTTAGCAATTTTATTTAAAATATAAAAGTAGACATGTGAAACACTATTTTTATAAATGCATAAGACGTTACCAGAAATATGTGTCAAGAGCATATTTTGTTTGAAATCAAATGACAAACTTTTACGGTTTATGTTTAGTTCTTTGATTTTATGCAACAGAGTTATTTTTAGCAACATTTATTAATAGTTATGACTTTTAACCTTTTTTTTAATTATAAAAAATTTACTAAAAAATATAAATCAAGCATCATCTTCTAGAATAATTAAAAAAGCTTTTGGACTGCTTGCTAGAAGACTAGTTACATATACATATACAATTTCCAAGAACAAAGGAAAAACTAGCTACCAATCAACACCAATTAACCAAAAAACCAAAAATTAAAATCCAAATTGAAAAAGCTAATTTTTTTAAATTGTTTAAAATCAAAAATACTTCTAGAAATGATAATTCTTTTAAACTAGTTAAGCCCGACAGACGTTGTTCTACCAAAAAACAAATTCTCCACGAAAAATAGTACATGCGATTCTGTACAAAGAGATACATTGATCATAAGCATCCATTCCACGCATCTCTTTATTATATGACAAGAAGGTGACAGGTTGTGATACATTCACATTTTCCGTCCTTAACCAACCCCTAGTAGGACAACCAGATTAGGTTGAGATAGATTATCAATATCGGTGCAACATTAAAATGTAACACTGTTATATATAGTACATATATATATTGGCAACAATCTGTATTCTACATTAGGGACCAGTATTTGTCCTAACTTGGTAACCGATGAGTTTTTTACGTTGGTAACCTATCTTAGTTACACATTGTAAACCAACATATATTTTCAATTAAAAATTGACAATTATTGTTCGTTATTAACCTATATTAATTTTACATTGGTAACCAACTTCTTTTCGTTATTGGCAACCTGTATTTGTTCTAGATTGAACAAATATTTATTTTATAATAAATAGATTAATTGTTGGTAATAAATATAATAATTTGGTAAGGTATATATTCTTTATTGTCTACAAAAAAAAACGCAAAAAATTAATTGTTCGTTATTAAACAAAATACAACTATGTAACTATTTTCTTTTATTTGATTGCATTATAAATTATAATTATATAACGTTTTAAATTTTTTATTGTAAAATTTTGTCGGCTATGTCATATGTATATACTTTAAGTTTAAAATAAATCCTTCCACGTCTACCAAAATAAT
The DNA here is from genome assembly GCA_035610365.1 of Aquatica leii. Lineage (NCBI taxonomy): Eukaryota > Metazoa > Arthropoda > Insecta > Coleoptera > Lampyridae > Aquatica > Aquatica leii. The sequence continues at coordinate 71,987,211 of CM069435.1, forward strand.
AGGTTGTAACAAAAAATTCACAGATATCGCCAATTTTGCAACTATCAAAAAGTGTTGTAAACGAACACAATATTACTTACGTAATATAATGAACAAAGTTTATTACAATTTTAAAAAAAAAAATTTATACATAAATAATAAAAAAAATTTTAAAAAACAAATAACTAATATTCTGGGTACATATTAAACGAGAATGGTATGATAATTCACCAATGGTTTGTATTTAATATTTGTCCATGAAATGCCTAGGAATCGTTTCTTATAACCTCATCATCGCTGGAAGATGATGAATCAGCAACACCAATGACATATGGAGAATTTTTTGTGATAACAAATGATGAGACCGTTCATTATCATGCGCGATGATGAAACATCGTTCCGTACTTGTCTGTGGACGTTTGTGTTGTGCATCTTCACACTCTATCTATACTCTGTCTACACGTATTATTTCTATTGTTGCCGATATACAGAAACTCGTTCCGTACTCGTTTGTAAACGTTTGTGTTGTACTTCCTCTCGTTTTGAAAATAATTTTAGACGATTTATAGACACCGCTTTATAATTATTTTGTTGTTGCAAAGTTTGTCGCTTTTGATGCCAATACAGCCGACTGCTTTTAGCATTCCTAATCACACTAGACGGACCAGACCCTGTATCCATACACACACTTATACATCCCGGAAACGCTAGAATGCAATAATAAAAATTATAAAATTAAAAAGCCAAACAAATAGACTATGTACTCATGTCCTTTTTTTTGTTTTTAATTTGAACACAAATTAACAAAAGCCTAAATTAATAAGTAAGTAATTGACTAATGCATTTGATTTTTGCTTAACTTAGTACTTAAAAAACTTGTTAACTGTTCACCAACTAGCGCACTCTCAGCAATTGTAATTACATTAGGCGGTGTAACTACTGCATCCTTACACACGTTATAATTTCAGTATGTGTCTACTAATATACGAGAATTAACAATTGTAAAGTTTAAGAAGCAAAACAAAAGTAATATGTTCAAGTAAACATTTGAGTAACTGACTAACGTTTGGGCAACCAGCTATCGTTACACGTTTAGTGGTTTTGTAAATGTTTATAATAATATAAACGTTTAAACGGTTACACATTCAAACACTTTATCCCTAGTCCGAGGGCACCCTTATGTATTTAGCTATCTTGTTTATTGAGAAACAAGTGTTTATTACTAACCAGTACATCGTTACCCAAATATGTAGTGATGACACGCTCTATCTTTAACTATTGCTAATGCCAAACCACCACTAATTTACTACTGGCGCATCCCAAGTACCTATCCTGTGTTGACATCTCCTCGTTTTATTTTTGTTCTGTACGGCGAACAGATATAGTTAAGTCTCTCGCCATAAATCCGCATTAAATTTGAATACATTTTTTTTATTGGTTAAAATTTTGAAGTCAGTATCACAACAAACACCTGTATTTTAATGAAACTTTGGTTAACTTATTCGCAGTTTTAAGTTTCTATTAGTTTTATTCATTTGACAAATCCTAAATGTCTTTTTTTATACAGAATGTTATTTAAAGTCCCATAAAATATGTAATAATTTTAGTTCGTCAAATTCCTTAATACGCAAACATTTAATAAACCCCGCTTTTTTAATTTTTAGCTGTTCCGTCCAAGTGTTATTTAGTTCATTTTTAAAATAAATCGTGTAACTAAATTAATAAATATAGTTGTAACCGCATTTATTTGTTATAAGTAAATTTTTTTAATTTTGTACATTTATTGGAAATTATACGTTTTTCTACATACTTTAATCAACTTTAATGCCTATGAGATGATACATTACATAATTTTTGAATTTTTGTGTCTTTACTAATTTGAGCCGTGTACACTAGTCTCTTGATATATTGGTTTAAATTATCATACAAAATTGAAGCAGGGGTTTAACTATATTTTTTCGCTCTACAGCGTAGTCTTGATTTTGGTGAGGTGAGAAAAAAATATTCTAGTTACGGTATTAGCTCCGCTAGCGTTTTTGTCACAAACACTGCAAAAACGGTGCAAGATAGAAGAATGTTGCACATAAACATTTTGATAGAGGATAAAATGTACTATAAAAAAGTCCGCGAAAGGGTGCAATTACCCTTTAAGATACAAGTGTGCAAAGTTGTACAAAAATATCTCGCATTACATTAAAATTCTGTAACTCTTAAATTATTAAATATGTATAATTATACCCTCCCGCGGACCTTTTTGTAGCAAATTTTGTGCTCTATAAATATGTTTATGTGCAATTTTTATCTATATTGTACCGTTTTTGCAGCGTACAAAGCGGAAGCTCTCGCGGATCTAATTGTGCAATCATTATCATTATTTTTCAGTATTGCTGAGTGACATTAAGACTGTAGAGAGAAACTGTAACCATTATCAGCAGAGAGACTTGAAAAATAGATTTATTTAAAAATTCACCTTTGAAAAGGTCTAGTTATAAAGCTTCACGTTTTTAAAATAAAAAAATAATGACTCAAAAAATATTTAAATGACTCATAGTTGTTAATAACGGTGTATAGCATACATTAATAATGTACAAATATTTTATTAAGATCGGTTTTACATACCCAATCCGTATTATTCTACCTAAATCAATGGTTGGTTTTATGTTGTTTTACAATATTTAAAAATGATAGGCTCCCAGTATTATATCTAAATTAATTTAACGTTGTCATTCACTGTTAGTTATTCTATTCAACGTCAACAGTTTTACTACATTTGATAACAATAGACTGCCAGTATTGTAACAAGATGGGTTTTAAATGGCCAACATTTGCCAATTTTCAAATATTGGAAGCAGATCAAAACAATCTGGTTCCAGCTTTGTGTGCTACTAGTGATATTTCACATATTAGAAACGTTCTACAAAATCATAATTAGTTAGAATTGAGCATACATTGTTTCCTTTCATTTTATAAATAGTATTCCGTTATTGCTATTGTACCTATAGTCGTAGAGACATTTTTCTTTTTTCTTTATAACTTTAGATGACATCATTGGACATTTCTGTACTCTGTTATTCCTTACAGTTCTTGTAGCTGTTTTTTTTTCAAATACACCAGCAACCTAAATGTGATAAAATAATTGTCAAAAGATACTACATGGTTGGCTGTATTTAGTTTTTTTAACTTTTTTTTAACTTTTTTAACTGGGAAAAAAGACATCTCTTTTTTAGGTTAGTTTTTAGGGCTCGCAAGTCCCGGGCTAGATGATTGGAAAACTTGTCAGACGTCCTCTAGTATTTACAATTTTTGCTTGATTGCTGTTGTATTGCAGGATTGGCAAAAAAGAAACGATTTATAATTCAGTTATGAATTTTGAAATAATTATTGAGTTTCACACTGATTACCGTAAGGGCTCATTTGAATTTTCTATAGTATCGTCTTTTCCACCTTTTGTCTTGTACCCAAAGACCAAAGCTCATTTAAAATCAATTAAGTATGTTGTACTGTTAAACATTATAATTTACAAACTCTTTTGGTACAATTGAATCGATCTAATCGCACGTTTTTACTTTTTTCCCGTAGACGTAATATTAGGACGCTGATCCTTTTAAAAGTAAGCTATTTAAAAATAAATTAAGTAGTTTACCTTATTGTTTTCCGGCTACAGTATCAAAGGCATCAATCTCCAATAAAAACCTATTTGAAACCTCTTACTTGTTTGCTCTACTAAAGGTAATCCTGCCAACTACTATATGCTTGTACTGAACTGGATAAGTTTCCATATTTGCGGTTGATTTACTTACAATTACTTACCGCAATCAATTTAACTGTTAGGTTAGACCACAATCTCTGTTTAATTTTTCTTTGTTTCGTGTTTAATCTTATCTCGTTTTGCTTACTGTATACAATTATACTTATTTACTCCGTATAATCAAGACTTAAGATCACGTATAATTTTTTTTATTTGCGTTAAGCATGGTTAGAACCGTAGTTAATGTAAACTATACGCACAGTATAACTGCTGTCATACCGTTTTATTTACCAGTGGCGTACCACTATAATTGGAATAGTGTTTTCGAATAACTGCATTTATTAGTTGATTGTGTTATCTTTTATGACTAGGTATGTTGTCTGAACAAATACGTGTGTGCGTTGACTCTTATAGTTTTGTTTTATTTTATTAATTAACTTAATTTAGACACAGACAAGAGCGCTGTGAAGGGATCCAGGCTCAATCATGCTCGGCGATTGTTTTTCTATACTATAGTTAAATTTTTCATTAACACTTGTACCCTAAACGTTTTTTACGGTTGTAATTGAACCGGACTAATAGTGTTTTTGTATTAAATAGTTTTTTGTAAAATTTGATTTGCCCCTTTACGCCATTGAACCTGACCGCATTAGAGCAGGTTTTGTTGCGTCAAGCGTGTGTGTGCGTCGCTGCTAGCGCCCTATTATTGTTATAAAAATTTAACATTAGAAAATGTAAAGCTACACATTTTTAATCATCAATTATTATAAATAAAAGATTTTACTAAACTATGTCATGCGTAAAAACACAACATAATTAACTACTTCATTGATAATGATTCCAGTAATCAAAACAAAAAATGCAAATAATACTAACTTAATATTTAAAAATTAAAATTAACCGCAAAATGTAATAGACATATTTAGAAATACAATAATCATTAGACTTATTAAAAATTGTTAACGACTTTTTAAACCCTTTTTTATCAAATTTTAAATAAATGTAGTAAGGTATTACATAACTTAAATAGATAAATTATAACTGTAAATAGGTATAACGGCGGTTATACATAGTAGCTTATACTATGAGATGGCTCTGTCATCAATCTTTTGCTAATAGATAAGTTAACAAGGTTTACAATAAAATTATAAAAAACAAAAACTACTAGACTAAAATAAACAATATTTTATAATACAGTTGAACGTTTGTAGATTTAAAAGTTCAATATGAATAAATTTTATAATAATTAAGTATAGTGTTAATTTTGTTTTATTTCTATTAATTTTTTTATTTTAAAACTAATTCAGATCATCTTCAAGAAGTGTCGTTTTAGAGTTTATAAGAAACCGACGATAAAGCAAAATTCATCTAAAACTTGTTCAAGTCGTGATTATTTTAGAAAATGCCAATAGCATTATACAGGTACGTCTTTTCCCGTTGTTTTCAGGGATTTATTTTTTAAAGCGCTTACATAAACACTTTTGATACATTTTCAATTTTGCTTCGAAACAATATTTGTTTTTTATGCATACATCAATAATGGCATACATTTTGCGTTTTTATCTGTTTATATAGGTAATGTATTTATATTTTAGCATTAGTTTACATGTGGCTAATTGAAATTAATTATGTTTGATTTGGTTTAATTTTGAACCGTGACATTTAATGCATCAAACATCAGGGCCCATTTCGATAATTACATCGTTAATTAACATTAAGTATGTAGTTATAAAATACTTACACAATTTGTGCAATATTGCGTACTTATTAGAGCTTAGTAGCCTCCAGGCCCTGGAATAATGGATTTCCGATAACGCTTTAATTACTATAACAGCTGTGTGTTGGTAGTGAGGTAGTCATTGCTGTAGGCGGAATATGTCGTTTGTAGAGGGAAATGACAAAGACGTATTGTATAACCATTCCTACTGCTAAATCGTGATTGTAAAGAACAGTATAATCCAATTAATTAATAAAATTGTTTTTGGGGAAAATGAGAAGGCATGCTTGTTACAGAATATATATTAGGTTTTGATTGTAATACTGATACCTTGTTACATCCAATACATACTAGCGTTTTATAAATTATTAGTGTCAAATCAAGATATTTATAAATTATATTCTATGCTGTGCCTTTTTAATCTAACCACTAATAAATTGGTATCCGTTCACTGACCAACGTCATTAATCTTATTCTCTGATGGTTTTTAATCCATTTGATTCAGTTTTAACAAGTCAGCAATAATATGCTGATTTAAATTAGTTATCAATTTAAGCTTTTTACAAATTTAGAATTTTTTTTAAGTACCTACAAATTTGATTGACTATTGTAACCTTGATGCTGAATTCTTATTTTATTAGTTAAATCTTACAGCAACATGACATTTCCGAATGTTTAAGTCTGTTGAACTTTATGCATTGTTAAAAACAGAACTTTTAGATTAGTAAAATAAATTACAATTGACTATAACTAATTTTTCTTTAAAATTATTTGTATTTGTTATTTAGTTTTATATTTTGATTTTATCTAGAACCATTGTTTGTGTTTACTTTGTTGATGCTTAAATCCAAACTAATTGTTTTCGAATAAAAATTATATTTTACACACATAAAAATGTAGCTTGAAAGTGCTAAAACTTAACACCTGTGTACACTCTTGTGGATTCGTTTTTCATCTGCCTCTGCCGGTGGTAACATTCTTATGCCGGACAAACGCATTCAAAGGGTATAAAAAATAAACATGTATACCGACATAACCGCTATTAAATTTAGAACATACAAATAAAATAAATTGGGCATAATGCATAATTCACTTAAAAAATTAAAATACATAAATAAAATAAAACTGATAGTGCATAATCGCTAATAAATTTTAAAAAATACAAGTAAAATTATAAATTGTAAGTTTACAATACACTGTAACAATAAAGTTTAGCACTACACTATAACTTAATTATTTTTATAAAGCATAAATTTTTGCAAATGAGCGCAGCACAACACCGTTTGCAGTTTTAACACTAACTACCTCACTATTCCATCTTTACCGGGATGTACTTCAATAATTCGTTCAAGTTTCCATTGAAGCGGCGGGACGTTGTCTTCCTTATTAACGACAAGAGTATCTTTCTTTAATAGCGAATTATTTGTTTTCCATTTTGTTCGTTGCTGCAGTTCTGAGATATACTCTTTGTTCCATCGTTTCCAGATATGCTGATGCATTCGTTCTATTCTTTCAAACGTACATAAACGATTTTCCGGCAACGTTAAGATATTTGGATCTGGTAAAGTTGTTAACTTTCTTTTAATCAAGAAGTGAGCAGGTGTTAAGGATTGAAAATCATTTGGATCAGTAGACAAAGGACCAAGAGGGCGCGAGTTTAGAATTGATTCAATATGCGCTAACAAAGTACACAATTGCTCAAACGTAAGTAGAGCGTTACTAATTACTCTTCTCATATGATGTTTAATACTTTTAACGCTAGATTTCCACAATCCTCCAAAATGAGGAGAATGAGGTGGTGTAAAATGCCACTCAATACCAATCTTTGAAGAAGCATGCGATAAGTTTTTATTATTAACTTTTAAAAATTTATAAAGCTCGAATAATTTTGAATCTGCGCTTACATAGGTTGTTCCATTATCCGAATAAATTTTTAACGGTATTTCTCTGCATGCGATAAAGCGTTTCAATGCCAAAATAAAACTATTAGTGGTTAAATCGCTAACCAGCTCAATGTGCACCGCTTTAGTAACTAAGCAAATAAAAAAAAACATAAGATTTTGAGCATTTACTTCCTCTACCCTTGCGATCTTTAATCAGTAATGGACCAGCATAATCGGTACCCAGAATAGAAAATGGAAAATTTTTTGTTACTCTGTCAAATGGTAAATTACCTATTATTGGATTCATTAACTTCGGAGCAACTCTAAAACATTTGACGCATGAATTTACAACACTTTTAGCTAAATTTCGGCCAGATGTGGACCAAAACTTTTTACGTAAGGTAGAAAGTAAAAGTTGTGATCTAGCATGCAATAACCTATTATGTTCGCGTTCAAACAATAACTTAGAAAATAAATGTTTACCAGAGATTAAGTACGGGTGTTTTTTTATCAAAATTAAAATCAGAATTCATTAATCTACCACCTACGCGTATTAATCCGTCATTATCTAAAAATGGAGAAAGACTTATAATGTTACTGCATTTGTTTAAAAATTTACCTTGACTAAGGATTTTTATTTTACAAGGAAATGATTGTGACTGCGATAAACGAGTCAAGCACAAAAGAGAATTATCTAATTCCTTTCTAGTTAAAAACAATGCAATTGTTTTTTCTAATTTACTAAGATCTGAGTATCGATCAAAGAAAAAACAATTGATATGAGTACTGTTAAGACTATGTACAGTATTTCTTATTTCAGGTAGTTCATTCGTTGTTTTCTTTAAACTAGGCCAAAGCGTTTCAGGGTTATATAAAAATTCTGGACCGTTCCACCAAAAATTATGATTTTCAAGTACTGAAGGCATAACACCCTTGGATAATAAATCAACCGTGTTAAATGCGGTGGGAACGTGTCTCCTATTATAATTACCTGTCAGAGTTTGAATTTCAGCAATTTGATGTGAGACAAACGTTTTTAATTGACTAGGCGTGGTTTTAATCCAACCAAGAACAATCATGGAATCTGTCTATAGGTAACAACGAGAAATAGGACAATCTAAAGCGTTATACATGTTTCACTAATCTACTTAGTACAAGCGCTCCGCAAAGTTCAAGTTTTCGGACAGTAATTGTTTTTAACGGAGCAACTTTGCTTTTAGAACAAAGCAGTTTACAATGAACGTTACCATCATTCAATATGCATCGAATGTAGACACAAGATCCATAAGCAAAGATGCTAGAATCTGAAAATCCATGTATTTCAACAACCTTTGAATGTGCACAATTTACGTGTCGAGGAATTTTTAGGTTGTTCAGTTTTGCCAATTCTGAACAAAAATTAATCCACTTAATTTGTAAATCCACGAAAATAGATTTATCCCAATCTAATTTCTGCAACCAAAATTGTTGCAGAATTAATTTGGCGACCACCGTGCAAGGATTAAGCAGACCCAACGGATCAAACACTTGAGATAAGTCCGATAAAATTGATCTTTTCGTAGTGCTACTTTCTTTATACTGAGATATTGAATAAATAATCGGTTTCAAAATGCTACGAAATGCCTAACGTCTTTGTATGTTCATTAGAACCAAGATTTAATAAATGTAGGTGAATAAAATCAGTATTTACATTTTTCAATATTTGAGGGTCATTTGCAATCCATTTTCTTAATGGAAAACAACTTGAGTTTAAAACTTTGACTAAGTCGGTACACAATTCTTGTGTTTCTTCAAGAGAATTAGAACCTGATAGTAATTCTTCTACATAAAAGTTATTGAATATGATTATTGACACATTAGGATACGTAAGCTTACAATTAATTCCTAATTGATGTAAACTTCGAATAGCTAAGAACGAAGCGGAAGCCGTGCCCCGTACGTAACAGTATTTAGTTCAAATTCTTGGATTTCTTTAGAAGAATCGTCTCTTCATAAAACACATTGCAGAAGCCGTTGAGAATGATGGACTAACACTTGTCGATACGTTTTTTGTATGTCAGCCGAAAACACATAACGATATGAATAAAAACTTAGTAAAATAGAAAATAGGTTGCGTTGCAGTACAGGTCCGACCGTTTGCAGATTATTTATAGAATAGCCAGACGTAGAGGGAGAAGAACCATTAAACACAACTCGTAATTTTTGTGCTAACGCTTTCTTTTTTAAGCACACCATGATGAGGTAAAAAATAAGAGTCTTTGATATTGCATTGTGTAGGGGTCATGTGACCAAGATCACGGTATTCACGCATAAATTCAAAGTATTTAAGACGAAGAGGCTCGTTGTTTCTAAACCTTTTTTTCAGAGAATGTAAACATTTTACAGCATTGAAATAAGAATTTTCTAATTTTGTCGAATCATGTTTAAAAGGAATCTTAACAATAAATCTGTTGCAGTTATTTCGAGTAGTATTGGTAACATAATGGTTTTCACATTCCATTTTTTCGACAGCCATTGGATTAGGAATAGGTAATTCTTCCAGTTTACAAAAGCGTGTAAGCTGGTTTTGAATACTTAAAGTATAAGAAATAAAACAACTGACTCGACCTTGAACAATGTCTTGCTTTAATGAACCGCTAACAACCCAACCAAGACGAGTGTTTTGCAATTTGATTTCGTCCAAGAGATATTTGACCAACAAATTTATAATTCATAAAGACAAGTGACGCCTAAAAGAATGTCAATCTTTCCAGCAACATTAAATTCTAGATCCGCTAAGAAAACATCTGTTGGAATATTCAAATGAGAAATATTTACTGAAACACTTGGAAAACACGAAATGTCAAGTAAAAATGTCGAATGCATAACCATCAAATGAATTTTAGATTGTCAATCAATTTGCGAAAGAGAATTAGTTATCCCCATTACGTGTATCTATGCCTCACTTTTTGGCAAACCTAATTTTTTAAACAATTTAGTAGTAATGAAGTTGCTTTGGCTTCTAGAGTCAAGAAGCACTCTTGCCTGGTGATATTTGTCTTTCGAATCAAAAACATTAACAATTGCAGTAGATAATGAAACAGTGCTGTTGTTGGAAACAAATGATGAAATTGTGGCATCGACAGTTAAAGCGTTCGGAACTTCTTCTAGAGTAGGGTTTCTTGAAATATGTAAAAGCGTATTATGTTTTGATTTACAAATACGACATCTATACATTGATCTACAATACTTTGAAGTGTGGCCTTTACTTAGACAATTTAAGCACATACCGAGATTTCTTACTTTTGTAATTCGCTCAGAAGTGTTAAGTTCTTTAAATCTCTCGCAGCTGTATATTAAGTGAGCAGCTTTAAAAAAGTGACAAACGGGATCAGTCGCAATCAAAGATTTTGAGCGCGTTTCACAAAAATCCGAAAGATTAACCTTTTTACTTTGTTCGAGCGTAGACAACAAAGAAGCTTTCTTTTCTAAAAATTTAATTAGTTTGCTTAGCTGAACGATACTATTATCCGTTCTTGCATTTTCAAATTCCCTTAAACTACTCGGGTCTAATTTGGAATACAACCAATGCTCCAAAAATATATTTCTTTGATTGATAGGATCTACTAAAGTATCTAAAGACCTTAAATTTCTCTGAAACGAATCGATAAAGTTTCTAATTTTTATAGATGACTCATTAATAATTTTTTCTAAACTAAACAATGGTTATCGTGACGAAATATCAACGTTGGCGAATTATTGTATCGGTCGTTTAATCCATCCCACGCAATTTTATAATTCAACGCGGTGGTGAGAATGTTCTTAAAGGATTCGGCAGCTTTACCTGTCAACGAGGCTGTAAGGTAATGCAACTTGTGTACATTGACAAGATCGCAGTTCTGATTGCTATCAAATGTAGGTAATTCAATCGAAGGTAACTTAATATGGCGCTTCTTAATTTAAGATTCAGGAGAACATGCACGAGAATTTGAATTAAAAGATCTTAATGAAAGTCTAGTTACTGACCTTAACTAAAAGGGTTAATCTTCGCGTGAATCTATCGCTTTAGATTCATCAGAATTACTCAAATAAACGTTTGCAGTAGACATTAATTTAAAATATATTTCTTCAAAATTAGCTGTTTCTGCATATTCATTTTCTAAATTATCAAAATTGTTTTCAATTTGATCTTGTATATCACAAAATAAATTTAAAATCGGTTTAATGGTAGACACCTGCATACGGAAACGCGTCAAATCTTCTATTGATAACGGCATACTATTATCAACATGAATTTTTAATTGATTTAAATAAGTTTCAAAACGAGTTAGTTTTGCCTTAATTTGCCCCCGTTTCTTAATTGGATCCATAATACGTAAGTTAGAAAAAGTTAAAATTTGGAAATAAAACAACAAGCGTCGGTGCTTAAAATGAATGATGAACAAATGTAAGCAAGCGTCAATTTAAAACAAATTTATTCCCAAATTTGAATCGCAATAATACTAAAGAATCGCTTACAAAGCGTCAAACAATTGTGTACGTTATTAATGCGTCGATAAAAGGAAGGAATAAATGGAATCACTTACTTGTACGATTATGTGTTGAAACTGCATCAATTAAGTTTATTCGAAATATGTACTTCTTGCATCCGGCTTTGTAGGACCAAAATGTTTACTACGTTGACGTTTGAATCAAAACGAATTGATTTCAAATAAAACTTATATTTTACACACATAAAAATGTAGCTTGAAAGTGCGAAAACTTAACACGTGTGTTCACCTTTGTGGATTCGTTCTTCATCTGCCTCTGTCGGTGGCAATATTCTTATGCCAGACAAACGCATTCAAAAGGTATCGAATTACAGGATACAATAATTTACAGAATGTACATTAACAGTTTGCCTTTGTAATTTCTTATGAGAACAAATTATGTTTAATATACTTATTAAGATTAATTACTTTACAAAGTAGCATTTTTAAGCTCAACACTTTTGAACAATTTAGCAAATAAAACAATACACGTTTGAACGTAACAGAAAATTAAAAATAAGAAACAATACAAAAACAAATTTAAATTTAATTATATGCTTTCAAAGATATTTTTAGACATTAAATATAGTTAGCGTAAACTAAACAACTACATTGCATTTTAACTTAGTTATAATAAATGGTACTAATAGATGTATTTAAATTTTTTAACTTTGAAAAACCGCATAGAATCTAAACGGCAAAGTCGGATAAAATGTGGTACCCGGTCATTACTGAAAAACTCTTAAAACATTGCAATAAACACTAAAACTGCTTGACAACTACTCACCTTTAGTCACTTGACCATTAAAATAGAACGTTACGTTAAGTAATTATTGAGAAAAAAAATTTTTGGGGATAATTTTTAAACTATTTCGCAATGTGATAAAGGTATAAAAATAGTATATTGTAATACAAGTATAGAAGTAAGTCTACACACGTGTCATGCGCTATTTTTTTATTACAATTGCAACATACTTTGAGAAATAGAAATGAAATCCATATTTCAAATAAACATTTCAATTTTGAGTTTGTATTATTTCGGACAGTCGCCTATGCAATGACGCCATATCGTTGATATAAAGATATAGGTTAGCATTTGTTCTGTCAAAAATGAATCAGTTCAAAAAAAACATTCTACGGGAAATTCAAAAACTGATCAAAGAAGCGAAGTTAAATTTGATTTTGGAGAAATCAAGAGATACCTATTGTAAAGAATTTGAAAAAGTGCTTATGTGGATAGAACATAAAAATTTGAACAGTATAAATAAATTATTAATGCTTGCCTACATAATGGAAATGGTAAGATTGATTATAATTATAATTTTTTTTTCATATTTTATGGTTTATGACAGTTTAGGTATGTTTGTATAAATCGTCTAATTTATGGTTCAAAATTGTAAGCACTGTTGAGATTTAGGAAGGAAGTGGATCTGACATCTTTGCACAAACTGCATGCATTTATGAAAACGGTAAATAAAGGTTGCAAAGCTAAAACACTTTTGTTTTTGCAGAAGAGAAGTTTCGTAGCTTTTTCATTCAAGTTCTTCATGACTTGTTCTTGTTATCTGATATACAATCGTTTTGATAGAAATTAGTGACAGTTAATTCATTTTTCAGATTGTCGCAATTTGTGTCGTGTTTGGTTTATGCAAAAGATAGTGATGTATGATTTACGCATGTCTGTTATTTAAAAAGAAGGTTATGTTTTAATCATTAACATATGTTCTTCAAAAACTGAGAAAGGTCAAAAATTCTGCTATTATTGACGATTCTGATATGCATCTTTAGTTATTTAACAAATACCTTTCTCGACGTCCCAAAAATGTAACTGCAGCTTGATATTTAGCAGAATGCAGAATGCTTGATATTTAGTAGGATGCAAAAAGGAGAAGTAACTTAATATTTGTGTCTTTATGTGGTTTGAAATGGCAACCGCCATCCAAGATAGTAAAAATATGTTATAGTTTATTAATTTAAATGTAATAGTTTATTAAATAAAAAAATAAGAAAAATAAAACCTGCAAAAACCTCTTCTGGTTACAGTTCTTATATAAATAAAAGTTTTGAAATGAAAAATAATAATAAATCTTAACTTTAATATAAATAAATGCAATATATCTCATAATAGTATTGGTATATTGTTAATCTTGTTAGTTTTAGATTATATTTTATTTATGATTTTACTAGAGTAATTGTTACGTTTCAATACGTTTTTTAGTATCGTTAAGTTTTTTCCTGAAATAATGGACTACTCAAACTCATAATTATATTGATGTAATAGTAATATAGATGGATATATAGTTAATAGTTCTATTAGACGCAAAAAGTTGGGTGTACCAATTTATTAAGATCTTTTCAACTATCTCTAATTAACTTAACGGCTAAGAACAAAAGTAAGTAAATTTTATATTTATGGATTCAAGTGACGATATTATCAATGCAACACAACAAAAATATACTTTTTTTTTAATACCTTTACGCATTACGCCAGATTACCCGTGCCGTTTTTACTGTATATATTATAATGTATGTGAAATAACTGAAAGAAAAATAAAAATAGTTATTTTTCTTAATGGCTGTAGCAGCCTTAACTAGGTTTAAAATTTCGTGATTAATTCTAACATAAATTCTTAGGTAATGTTTGTAAATAATGAAATAACATCAAACAACACAATTTGTAACGAGATTGTACTGTAACGTATTTAATTTTTTTAACTAACTCAAAAAAGTTAGCAATATTATAAAAAAAAAATATAAGGGATATTTTGAATATGTTAAAAATAAACAATTAGAAAAAGATTGACGACAAAACCAACTCATAGCATAAGTACCTTATACTATTACTATTATACATCTATATAGGTTTGTCGGTGCAATTGTAAGAATTACGTTACAGTGTATCTCCTACTGCCAATGAGCCTTAAAAAAGCAAAACGGCCGTTTACTTTGGAAGCATTTAACACTTTATATGCAACTTCTTTGATTTATAGTGGAAATTACGTGGATACATCCTTTCTTAACCACTTTGTAGTTCTGCAGCGTTGTGGTGAAAAGTAAAGTTTTTTCAACGTTATTTTCACTAAGTAAAATCACTTATAATTTTTTTTAACTTTAGAGTGGCAAATTAAAGTGGCGACCACTAAATCGAATCGCTAAAATATTACATTAAAGTAATAACCACTTTAAAGTGGCTGTTATAGTTTTGGCCACGTTTTGGAAACTTGAAATATACCTAAAATGTAGGTGCACTCTAGAGTGGTATGTTGTCGTTGTTGTAACGTTTTAGCCACTTCCATCTTATTTTCACGAGCCATTTTAGATTAAAGCCATAGTGACATTTACTTCTGAAATCCACTTTTAAGTTACAGTAACTAAATAGTGGCGTATTTCCTACAATGCAAATCCGTTCGGTATAAATAAAAATACATACACTGCTAGTATTTAAATCTGTCTAGCCTAAAATTGCTTTCCAGGAAGACGTCAAAGGTTTAATCCGTAAAGTGAAGTTAGTTGTTAGGAATTTGACATTTAATAACACATATAATCCATAATGTGAAAATGATTTAGAACAATTACAGATGTATAAGCTGGATAACAATATTATTTAAAGTGTTGAAAATAAATGATTGTAATTATACGTTATGAAATGAAGTTGATAATAAAATATAAATTAGTTAGGTTATGTATTCAACTTCATTATGAAGATGAAAGTGAAGGATGTAAATTTTATTGAGTGGCCGTTCAACAAAATTCACGTGGTCGCCACCAATGCTGCCACTTTTGAATATCACTTTTAAGTGTTCTGAAATTTGATTGGATGTTTCTTAGTTCTCTTGGCCACTTATTGAGTGGAAGTAACTTCAAAGTGGCTATTCTTAGTTTTTGCGACGTTGATTTTACCTGGCTGTAATGTTATTTTATAAGTGATAAAATGATTGTAATCACGTAACGACTACCCAATATTTGTTCCCCATTTTGGTGGTAACAACGGTATAGAACTGTTCTTGTAACGTGGTAGTGACTAGTGGCACGCCACTCTACAGTTCCTACGACTGTAGCTGCTACGTTGCAATCACTAAAAATGCTAGTTGGGTTATATTTATCTAATTTTAAAATGCATAAGCAAATATGTAGTTATTAATATATACATCAATACGTTTATAATTTATGTATATTTTATATTTATATGTTTGTTCGTAACTCAAACATTACAATTTTTGTACAGAATTACACTTAATGATTTAAACTGCATTTTTAAGTTTTACAGCAATTAATTACTAACTGAAAATACGACACTTATATAGACTAGGCTTGTGTTGGCTTATCTTGGTAGTCTATTGTACCCAAATGCATTTGAGCAAACTTAGAAATCTGCATGTTCTAACCAACAAAATGTAAAAATCAAAAATTTATTGTGGTTGCTAATTTAATTTGAATCAGAATTTTTATAAATTTTATAAATTATTGTATATTTATGTTTCTAAATCCTTTTCAAATAAAATCAAAAAACTAGTTTATATTAGTTTTAATACAGTTTTGAATTTGTTATTAATTTTGTTTTACGTAGTAACTGTGACAAGTACATATATACCCATCTGGTTGCTTATAGGATGCACAACATAATCTATAACAGATAACTAAAATTGAAAATCAACTAAACCGGATTTATGTTATCTGGATGGAATAAACTATTAAGACGTTTATTGCAAAATAAACATCTATTATTACGTATTGTAAATCTACAAAAGGTAAAAAATATGTCATTGTTTTTTATCTTGCTAAAACTATTCGCATCGTATTTATCTTACACTTTTGGTTATATTGAGGTAACGTCGTTAATCTACATAATAGAAATAATAATAATAAAGATAGCGATAAGTATATAAAAATCTAATACAGTTTATAAGTACAATTTGATCACATCTTTATAGCTTAAATTAAGCGCAGTGGGATAAAATGCCAAAACGTATTTTTTTAAAATATTTTATTGCAGACCAATAAATTTAATCATTTCAAAAGAAATTTATTAAATTACAAAAATAAAGAACGTCATTGATCACTTGTTAAAATTAGATAACAATTAATTACATTAATTTTAAATTTATTTGATGTTAGATGCATAAACTCATAGGATCATACAAAGTACTTAGTTCTTATTGAATTCAAGTTTGGTGCTTTAGCAATTTCATCTTAGCTGTACTAGAACAATAATCTTCATGATAACATATGTAAATGTTACTTGTATAAATATCACATTGGAGGTGTTTCTACACAATTATTACACGAAAATACAACTGCTTCAGATGTGATGTAATAATCATCTTAGTGTTAAACTTGATATTATCTACAAAAGAGAATAATTAAGCAAACAACGCTTTGCAAGGGTATTTAGAAATGCTGTTAAGCAGTTCAATTAAATTATATTAATTTATTATTTAACAACTTTTTACACCGTCAAACGTGTTTTTTTTTGTTATAACATTTATTTACTTACTAACATTTATTTTGATTTAAACAAATATAAAATAAAATAAAATTGTAACTATTTTTTAATTACGGTTATTTGTGTGTTTTTTTACGAATTTGTATTTATTTATGCTACGTTTTAATAAATGTGGTTTTTATAAGTTTATTTTGCATATACATTATTTTTTACTATAAATTTTAACATGCATTTTTTTATTGTAATTTAATTGTTCTCCCTCGCAATTTTTATGTAAATCGTGTAATGAATATAATTTAGAAAAATATATATATTATATTTATTAATATTTAATAGAAATAATAATTGTTACTTGACTTTTTCTTTAAGTCTATTTACTAGTATCACACAGTCCATTAACTAAAATGTATAGAAATGCTTTGTGAGAGTTTCATTGTTCACAGCATTCAATTTTTCTTGCCTTTTGAATGAAACCGTATCATAACTTTCTACAAGATGATTTTAATCACACATTGTAACAGATTTTCTTTTCTAAAATAAAATGAATCAACGTATATTTTTATTTACGTAGTTCTTAATATATTTTTTTTACATCATATAGTTGGCAAAATCAAAATTTGTATTTATAATAATAATAATAAATTTGCTTTATTACGTTACTAGTGAGGACAAATAATAAATATAAAACATTGTAAAATACATGATATTTTATTTACTACACTAGACCCAAAGGCGAAGTTCGGTCAAGAATACTACGATTCTTTCTCGCTCTTCCACTTCACCCTAAAATATTCATTGCTGTATGGAGAAATTATCACAATTTAATTTATATTTACAGCATGCAACACATATATACTTAATTAAGTAAATTTCACGCATAATTTAAATTAGGTAAATTAAAAATCACAACATAGACAATCGCGATTTGATTTTAAAACTTTGTAGTGAACCTGATTTCAATTCGAGGAAAAAGGCATTATGTACCGTTTTTTTAAGTTTCTCGACATTTTTCCAGTGTTTTAGACGATAGAGGTAGTATACTTATAGGTCTCAGATCTACAAACGTTTTGGGTTTTTTAGTCTTTGGAAGAGGCCTAACTACAGCAACTTTCTATATGTCGGGAACTTCACACTGTAATATGGCCGTATCGATGAAATGTGTTACATAAGGAACTATAAAAGGTCAGCACATCATTAGTTACAGTCACAAACATTAATTCGGGCACAGTGTTATTTAACTTGTCTCGATACTTTTGTAGTACATCGTTTACAGTTTCCGAGAACAAGGACACTGAATTAACAAAGTATGAATTAATTCCATCTGCATTTTGCAATTCCGTAGGTACTTCAACAGTTCTTTTACTCATTATTAAAGTATTAAAGAATCCTCGCCATTTACGTGTGCCATCCGCACAATTATTAAGGTAAACTCGTTTATCGTTTTGTACTGCAGTATTGGTCATATTTTGCAATGACTTATAATAGTTCCAGTCATTTGGGTTTCTCAACCAACGACTTTTAATTAAAGCCTTATTTCTAATTTTCATCAGGAATCTAGTATTATCGGATAGCCATGGTGAAGGATTTTTCTTAAAGACCGTTGTTTTAAGCGTAATACAAATATTGAATATATTATCAAGTAGATGATTTAAAAATATTGCTTTATTATTTGTCCCGTTAATAAAAAAAAATCATCAAATAGAAAAGTACGCAGATCCTTCACAAAATTTTCATAGTTACTATTTACACAAACCGCATGAAATGTTTTATTGAAAATAAAGCAAGCTGAAAATTTTATATAAACGATTTAATGACAAAACAAAAAATAAACTAACATGATATTGACAAGGTAAAGAGTAAATGTATTGTAATAATAACAATATAAGCGGCCAGCGACGTGGGTATTGGATCCTGTTTCCACCTGTCCGACGGGAGTCTCCAATTAAATGCTTGCGAATGGAGCTTCATCCACAGCAAAATACAAAATGGAAAATGACCAGCAAGACCACCACAGGCTACCGGCAACTATATTTAATAAACCATTCTTCTCCCAAAAATTAACAACGGTGCCACCGGTTAACGTTAACAAAAGGCGACTCTTCACGTCGCAAAAAACGGCTCGTTGAACCGACGGTTGAACCGACAATTATCAAAGTAATCGTTTGTTTTTTCGGGTTCGGGCGAGTATCAGGGAAGCAACAAAAGGAAGGGGTATGGTCTGGATAGCTGTAAATTTAAATACAAATCCAAAACAGTTACAGTTTCTGTAGTCGCGAGAAGTAGTAGATGGTCTGCTATGTCACTAACGGGTATTACATCGCAGGTAGTGATAATAGAATGGGTCATTAGTAATAATAGAATTAAGTAGACTGCTACTCATTGGGGTAACTCGGGTAAGTGTGCTAACCATTTGATGTAACCTAATGTTTTGAAGAAAGTATTAAAGTATTCTACAGCAGAGTTATTATAAGTAAGTAAATTAAAATTAAAATCACCCAAGCACAACAATAAGTTGTGCTTAAATATTATTTCATTAACAGTTTCTTCAAGTTTATCTACAAACTGACTAGAATTGTATCTAGGAGGTCTATATAAACACCCCACGGCTAGTCACTCATGATCCAGAATTATTTTTATCTATATTTATTCAATCTTCGTCGAGGTTGAGATGTGTTGCGGATAAATTGTAATGGCAAACTAAAGCTTCCGGTGAGTCAAATTCAGGTAAATGATCTAGAAATAAATTATTGACAAAAATTATTAGGTTTAGAAATCTCAGTACAAAACATAAACGTAACGATGCCAAACGTATTAAAAGATCCTAAGCCAACCTGGCTTGCGTGATCAATCAATGCGCCAACCTTAACTACGTTAAGAGTTAAAAAACTTTTGTATATAACCTTGAAATCATTTAATAAGTTTAAAATAAAGTAGTACAGATTTGTTTTTGTTTTATAAAGACGTAATACATTTTCTCAAAAAATTATACATTCATTTGGAAAAACTTACTTCTTATAAGAAAAACTTTCTCTTTAAATATTTGTCCTTGACATTATTACATTTAATTGTGCAATAAAATATCCATTATATGCATATTCCAGCATTTTTTTCCAAATTAGCAAAAGCTGTATTTATTTCCAATACAGTTTTTGATTAACGCTTGGCCTAAACCGATGTAGAAGAAATAAACAGACGTGGTTACTTAATAGAGTTTAGAGGACAAGCAGTTGGGCTAAGTGAAGCTAAAAATAGTTCATCCGAGATTTCTAAAATATTTGATTTACCGGAAAGAGTATTTTGTAATTAGAATATTTTAAAAAACTTATATGGTGTAAATTTATTAAAAAGATTTTAAAATTACACATGCTAAAAATAAACTGTACTTGATGTAGACAAACAAGCGTGTGAGACTATATACACTGTAAAAATTTTTATCTCATTTTTTAAGAGAAATATTTTCTGACATAATTTTAGTTGAAGTATAACATTTTTATTATACTAACGGCCGCTTTCATAATTAGCTTTACCTTTAAAAAAATTTTTACGGTGCTTTGTGTAAGAGCTAGTCGATGGTAAATTGATAATTTTTAAATGGAATAAACCATTGAAGTTTATAAGAAAAAAGTAAGTAAATGCAAAACTCTTTAAGAAACGTATTATTTATAAAAAATATAAATCTATACTTTCAAGTTTCTTAGATAATTTGAAAGTCAGTACTTTGCTGTTAAAAAAATTTTAAAAATGTATGTAGACAGATACATTGGGTTTCAAATAAAATGCACCACATAGAAGAAGTAGACGTGGAGGGCTGAAACTATGTATGTAAAACTGTTATAAATGGACAAATAAATAATTAAAATTTGGAATGAAAATATTGATGTATTCAAAAAATATACATGGTGTTATCAACATCTCCACGCTTTTTTACTTTTATTTCTGAACACTTATCGTTGTAATTTTTCAGATTTTTTTAGATCTAGTTATCAGTCGTTATTGTTTGTAAGTGTTAAAATGCCACGAGTTCGCAAACGAGATAATTTTCAACAATCAACGCCTTTTGAGAAAAAGCGAATTATTGGTATGCAAAAAGGTGTGTTGGAATATCGCGAATTTGCCAGAAGATTAGGACGTACTTAATCAACAATATTAAGAACATGTCGAGGATGCAAAGAAGAACAGTAGCAAACATGATGTAAAGTTACTGGACAACCCACAGTCACGTATAAACGAGAAGATCGTCTGTTAAGAAAAAGTGCTGTTCAAGATCATAGGGAACTTTCGCGTTCAGTTGGAATAAACTGGATACGGGCAGTTGGTCGCAAAATTTCTATAAGTACTGCTTATCGTCAAATCCGCTCTTTTGGATTGCGATCATATAGACCAAACTCTCGTATTTCTTTAACATATCACCACCAAGAAGTCAGACTTCAATGATGCCAAGGCAGACAACATCGGCTACATGAATGGAACAACATTATTTTATTTTTTGATGAGTCTAGGTTTTGTTTATGGCACTCGGACGGGCGTAGACGTGTGCGGAGACCTAGAGGACAACGCTACGATTTAGAGTTTGTACAACGAAGACATAATGGTGTAATCGTTTGAGGTAGCATTTATTAAAGAGGCCGCTCTCTTTTAACATTTATCGATTGCACGTTAAATGCTCGACGTTACACCGACAACGTCTTAGAACCAGTTCTTCTACCTCTTCTTCAAGAACGTCCAAAAGCTATCTTCCAATAAGATAATGCGCGACCGCATGTGACAGTAATAACACAGAGAGTTTTTAAAGAGAATGACGTAAATTTGTTACCGTGACCTGCTAGATTGCCAGATTTATCGCCAATAGAACATGTCTGGGACATGATGGACAGAAGACAGCATCATTTAGCTCACCCTCCAAATAGAGGAATGGCGACAATAGCTTAAAATAGCCTGGGACCCAATGACGCAATAAATTACATTATTTCCAGCATGCCTAGAAAGGTAACTTCTTGCATACAACCACGTGGTTACACATTATTGAAATTTTTTCAATGAAACGTTATGTTGCTTTTTCTAAATTGTAATTATTTATTTTTGTATATATATAACAGTTTTACATACAAAATTTCAGTTCTCCACGTCTACTCCTTCTATGTGGTGCACTTTATTTGAAATCCAGTGTATAACTGTTTATCTTTATTTTTTATAATCTGGTTGTATTATCGGTTTTTGAAAAGATACTGATATATTTGAACAATTCAGTAGTGAGCTACGCATTTTGCTTGTTTGCAATTTAGCGCAATCAGAAACACTTTAGACAGTAAATATGCATTTAATATTTCAATGTTGTTGAATTATGATACACACTACTTGATTTTAAGTTGTAATCTATTCATAAGTAATCTTCCTTAAAGATAAAAGTTAACCAATGCAACTTTAATTTCATATCATTTAACACTTTTTTTACAAGTGCACTACATTAGGTGCGCGAAAAATGATTGACGTTTCTAATTCAACGTGAGACGAGTTCTAGTAGTTAAATTATATACATATAATTTTCTTTTGTTTTTATAGACTTGTTTAAATCCATTTTTCTTTTTTTGTAATATAAATTTTGTGTTATATGAACTTTAATGCAGCTGCTTTCATGAAAACATTGTGTCCACAACAAGTGGTTTTTCTTTTTTTCTTCTATGTTTATAAGGTTTCCTTTCTATGATCTTGCGAATCCATTCATTTTTATCAAATTTAACCACATGTCTTCACTTTATTGAGGCTATTTTAATGCGTACATCTGTTAACTTTGTTATCGGCTTTAATTTTTGATTTCTTATTTTGTTTTTTTTTGTGATGTTTAATACATTTCTTTCTATTGCTTTTTGACCAATTCTAATCTTTTGTATCAGGTGGTATCTTATGTTATATATGTCATTGTCGGCAAAACGCATTGAGCAAATAATTCTGTTTTTAGCTATTACGGGATGCTATTGTTTACTACAAGCTTAGAGAAACAAAAGTTATAAACATGTTTTTTTTAACAATTTATATAAACTCCATAAGTCATTTTATTTAACAAAAACTAGAAATATAGAAACTAATATAAAAAATACAGTCTTAGTTTATTATTATCTTTCTTAACTAATAATTTGTGTATATTTTTAAATTTAAAATAATGCTACAAATATTATAAATTACAAATATTAAGACACAGGTAACACACAATATATATTTTTTATTATTATCTTATATAATTTAATAAAATAATTTATAAGATTGCTGGATACCTATACATAACATTTTTGTATGTATTATTGAGAGTTTTGGATGTAACTGAATATGTAGAATTAAAACTGTTTAACATAATACTATCATTTACGTACTTTCGTTAGTTTTTTTAGTAATATACAATTTTTTTTATAAAATCAATAATAAAAATGATTTTAAATCCAATTAGTTTTGTTTGTATAATAAATATAAGCTCACTGAATTATGTTTACATAAAACTTGTACCTATCTCATTTTTCAAGTTGCGTTAACAGTGATTGCTGAGAACAATGCGCGCTTGCTTGTTCATAGAAAGCAATCAAACAACAATTTCACGGCGAGAGGTTTCAATTAAAGTGGACGTATTAAAAAAAATAAGAAAACTTTTATATGGTTTTTCTTCTATGTTTCTTCGTAGATTGGCACGAGGGTAGAAACGGTCATTAACCCACTACTTTTAACAACTCCTTTTTACACCACAAGTATGTCCCTATAGGTCTTACTTTAGAGATACATTCAACTTAACAACTCAACATTTCATAGTACGTGATTAATCTTAAAACTTAGCTGCTTGATTTATAATGTAACTTGAATAATCCATCCACGTTTAGAAGTTGAATTTATGCAAAGTAAAGCATTAAAGTTTAATTTATAAGTCAACTTTGATCTGGCACGATTTGCTCTAATTGTTTTTGTAAAAAATCTTTCTTAAACAAATTTGTTCTTCTATTCTTAGTTTAAAATAACAAGACAATTTTGTTCTAAAAAATAATTTATTATAAAAAAGTATATGTTTTTTTGATATTTTTCTTTGCCTCACATTTTCAGTTGTCAATATTGTGAAATAAAAGTGACGCTTCCTGCAGTGTTTGCAATGCTTTCGTTTCACGTTTCACCAAATAAAATTACAATGGGATCTGTTCGTGCTGCAAACTGAAACGATTATGCTTCGAAAAAAGTTGTGTACACACAAACACATATTATTTAGGACCGTCTACATAATTCACTAAACAATTTTATTATCTTACTACTGTTGATATAAAAAAAAATTGTTTTTATATAATCATAGCTTGATTATCCTCAAAATCTAAACAAAAAAAGAAATTTTTAAATTAATTTGATAAATATAATTATTTTAGGATAGGTTTTTGTTAACTTTTACTAATTATTTTGTTATTTCAACAAAATTGAATCGTTTTTTACAATGCTGCATGTTCATATAATTATAAAAACTATAAATTTATTTCAAATTGATTTTTATACTCTCAAAACTTGTTTTATAATTGTAATTTTAATTTAACAAAACATTTTGTTTCTATAGAAAACTTTCTGCTGTTTAGAACTGGCAAGCAATATATCCAACAATCTCTGTCTTTATTAATTTTTTTTACGATTATTAGCCTGTTGTATATATAATAACGGTTAGTCAACATAGTATACTTTTTATGTTAAATGTTGTTTTTGTACATATCAAAGTTACGGTTTAATTATTATGCAACTAGAGTAAAACTTTTTATTAGATTTTGAAAGTTTACTACTAGTTTTAATTCTTAATAAAGTTTTCCTTTTATAAAAACCAAACGCCGACATCAATTTATTAGTTTTTTGCTTAAGCATTATTGTGATTGAATTAGTACTTTTAATTGGCCGCTCATAAAATCTACAAAGATTAATAAAATCTGCATATCTTACAAGTTAAGTGAATAAATCAATAAAAGAAGAAAATTAATTAAGTTGCAGTTACAAAATTTGCAAATTAACTCAAAGAGTAAGTAAGTATTTATAAGTTTTCGGAAACGTTACTGTTGGTGGCCCCTGTATATCGCTTTAATTATAAGTTAAAATCCTATTATCTAGCGGTAGTTACGGCAAGTGTTGTTTGACAGTGCTAAAACAAAATTACGATATGGCGTCACTTTGTTACCTTTTAATTGCTGCTTTCTGATAGTTAATTCTAAGCCAACGGTGCTGTGCTGTAGATTTAAATTAGCTAGTGAGAACGAGTATTAACGAAAAATCAGAAAATAGTGAAAGTGAATAATAACGAATCTTAAAACTCGACGCCAGACAATGACCTCCCTTGTTTCGTAATTAAACAATCCTTTTTGGAATTAATTACCGCACCAATAATTCGAAAATTTTACCGACACATGCAGGAGGTTGATGCAAACAACTTTTAATTAAATAGACATTGATTGGACCACAACTGAAATTAAGAGCGCCGCTTAAATAAAAAATTAAGGTCGTTAATGTTAAATTAACTCCTGAATAAAAATAAATAAATGCGGTAAGGAAATCGACAAGTAGTTTTAACCCTCCGACGTTCAAGTAAAAAATTTTACATAAACGTTCGGGGGGTGTATTTTAAAGACTCCACTTAGAATCTATGTTAATTCACAAATAAAGGAGGCAATTTTTACAGTATTATTATTTTAAAAAATAAATGAAGTTACAAAACGCATAATTGTATAAAACTAAAATATATAATAATATTAATTATTTTCATTATTACAACTAATGCACGATACAAGTTTTCTCACGTTAGAATGTTTATGACAAACAAAGATATAACATTTATTGCACTTTGCATCCATTGCTAGTTCTTGAATAAAAAGTCTTCGTCGTGAAGTATTTTTATTTGTATTTGTTGGAAAAAACGGATGAATATATTATGAAAGCGTTTATAGCTGCCAAATATAATGAATGATAGAATAAGACTAATGGCCAACGTTTTGTATTGGGCGAACATGTATATTCACACACCATTCTATCAGTATTATCGACTGCACTTTTCCTTTTATTGTAATCCAATATTACTTGAGGTTTCCATTTTATTTCTTTGTTTGTTATTCCAGGCTCCGTGTGTTGGTTTGATAATAGAATAACACTTCGATTTTTTTTTGAACATATGACAGCATCATAATATTTTTGCAATAAACAACGAAAGTTGAATGTTTATCTCGATGTTTGCTTTTCTGCAAACTGTTTGGCACTTCCCTTCTGCTTGCTTTTACTGTACCCATGATGGTTTTGTTCTGCTGCAGCAAATTGTTGGCAAGGCATTTGAGACAAGAAAATTATCTGCAGTTGCTCCGTATCTCTGACCAAGATCTTTTATTAAATCATTAACTACTTTTCGACCTTGTTGTGTTTCCGGTGTCTTATTCCTCATACCAGTATAAACTTGCATGTTCCAGCAATAAGATGTTTTGCAATCACTAAGAGTCGATATTTTAATTTCATATTTTGCTGGTTTTGACTTCATGTATATTCTAAACGGACATTTACCCCGAAAACCAACCAGCTGTTCATTGATGCAAATGTCGGGGTTAGGCACATGATTTCTTGCAGTTTATCACAAATTTTTCGAAAATTTCTTCAATTGCAGCAAGTTTACTGTTTTGTCTTTTTTACTGTCTTGTATACATGTCGTCAAATTGGATAAATCTTAATATCTCCTTCATTTGTCTAATTGGCATAGTAGCAGCAAAAATGGGTCGCTGGAAACCAGGGTGCTTGTTACTCCAAGGTTTGTGTAACGATTCCTGACAAAACTTGAATGATCCGGCAAGAAGCAACAAACCCATAAATGCTTTCAGTTCAATACTAGTTAGATCTTTCCACTTTTCTCCTTTTACAGAATATGCTTTTTTATTTGTCTCCAGAATGATGACGTCCATGATATCTTTACTTAAGAATAAATGGAACGCTTCTGACTTTGAACCAACATTATTAGAAATGTTGTTTACTTCTGGACGGCCTGTACAAATATTACGCTTTGGACGGCAAGCTATCGATGGCTTCACGGTGGTCCATAATGTCCCATCTCTTACCACTTCACATTTCTCAGGAACAATGAGTTTACTATCTTTGCTAAGCGAACACTTATCAGGAAGCAACAGGTCTTTATGTTGATTCCAACTACAGCTTTCTGGTAGAACAAATCTTTTTCGGTTAGGAAACATTTCTTTGGCCACAACGTTAGAATTTTCAGCGCTTTCATTTTTGCTGTTTTCAGAAACGGACTCTTTAATTTCATTGGAATTTTCTTTATCTTAAATTGGAATTGCACTATCTTCATATTCTTATCCGCTATTTTCTTTGGAATCCACATCGGATATCTCATCAGGATGATGAGCAAAATACTCAAGTTGTTCCTCAGTCAACTTTAACATCTTTGATACTAAATTTCAAAGTGAAAACTGTTTGTAGCTACTTGACTTGACACACCAATGTAACTAAAAATCTACACGAACTGTATGGAAATTTGCAACTATTTTATTATTAATTTAATCTTATTGCATTCCTGCATATTAGGTACAGTATTGCAATTAATAATACATTATTGTTAAGCTAATTGCATTGTATTCGGATTATTGAATTCCATTATATGAACGGGTACTTAAAACTTATATTGTTACACAAACCTTCAAATGGGGTCATTAGAAGACCCAAATTAGAAAAACTTCTATTATAATAAAAATAAGTAACTGTTAATGACAGATCATTAATGGGCTTATAGATAGAATTGTAATTAATGAATAGATAAATCTAGAATAAATTTAAAAATTTCTATTCAAAAAATTTCACATATTTATTCAGTTGAGGACAAAAATTTCCCCACCTGAACGTCGAAGGGTTAATGAATACTTGATCTGGTGAGGATTTTGTTGTTCTAAACAAGGGCTTTTGTACAACTACCAAGAAGTGAAAACCAGCGGCGTCAACACTTTGATATTAAAACCGTTATACTACTACCAACAAGAAGTAACAGATACACGACTCTACAAATTCAACATTTACTGAATATGAGGTATGAGACGGTGATATTGATTTTAATGAATTGACGGTGAATTAATAAAGCAGGTCCGAGTGAATAACAGTGTAATCGTTCTCAGCAAATCTCCAAGACGTCTATCCTTGAGATTAAGAGAACTTCAAAGTTCTCATAAAAAAATTTTTAATCACTTCCCTCTAAATTCACTTCCTTTTTCTCTAATTGATGAAACTCTTATTCTTGAACGTAGCTGAGTAGGGATGTATTATGAAGTTGGTGATTGCGAGTTATACAGTACTATGTTATTTTTTAATTTTGATCAATCAAAATTGAGAATAGCAATCAATTTTATTTTATTCTAGAATGTATGAAACAAAATTTAAAATATAATTTGCTTGTCACCTACTCCGTGCTGTCAACATCATATAAATAAATTTATTATTGAGTTGGTAGTTTTTGAATAAAACATTGAAGTAAAAAAGCAAAACGTGCGTAGTGGTGCAAAAAGAAATTTTAGTAGAATTTATAAAAGGTCAAGTTGACTTCCAGTCTAGAAAATTTACTCCTTGTTTCACTAAAAAACACGCTTAAACGTTATGGGAAGAAGTGACTTTAACACTAAACTCCGTGCCGGATGCCCTCAAAAAAATTGTACCCAATGGCGCAAGGTAAGTATCTGTGTGTTTTTTAGTTTTTTTTTGTTATTGTAAATTATAATAATTACAATTTATTTTAGACATGGCAGGATTTAAAAAAACGCTAAAAATAAAAACAGTGTTGTTGTTTGATGTAAGTTTGTTAATAGATTTATGAACTTGAATAATATTATAAAAATATGTTTCTTTAACCAAATAGGTGCAGTTGCAAGAGCCACAATTGCTTAAACCGCAGGACGACAATATCGCAAATAAAGTTGAGGTATTCTTGAAACTTTTAAGGAAAAAAAGGAGAATATGGAAAACTAACTGTAATAAAAATTTAATAAACGCATAATAAAAAATGTGAAAATATATTTATTAAAAGCAAAAATAATTATTTTACTACGGCAGCAATCGAAGCACAGACCTCTGGGTGTGAGTCTGAATGCTCACACCCAGAAATTAAAAAAATAAATACAAAGACGGGAATTCCTTTAATTTATTAACTATAACATAATACACTATTTACATTAAAGAAAAATGAACATTATTTGAATTAAACATATTAGGGTTAAAACAATATTTGGATTAAACATATTAGAATAAAACAAAATTAGGGCGCCAATCACCTTTAAATTGGTGATAAATAAAAAGCATAAAATCTTATACCTAATTATTAATTGATATTAAATGCTAAAGTAGTAAACGTTTAATTTGTTATCGAGTAGGTATCCCGAAAAGTTTTAATAACACAATTCAATTAAAGTGAATGTAAAATGTAACATAATTCCAGTTGACTCACCATATGATATGACGTTATCGAATATCTTCTATTTTTAGCACATTCTTTGTTGAAGTGATAAGATTCTTCCGAACGAATGTAGATTTCCAAACACAACAGCAAGCATAAAACCAATGTATAAATCCTATGAATAAAAGACAAAACCAAAAGAAAAGATCCAGTAAATCAAAAAAGAAAAGACTCTAAATATAAATAATTAGAATGGTTTTTAAATGACATGAAGTACTTACGCTGCATTTACAGCAACGGTCTTTAAATTAATTCCTTTGTCTAATTGTATTGCGTAACATTGTGAAATCACTAAAAATGGTAAATTCAATAGAAAAATTATATCAAAATAAAGATAAACTTACCAACATTTAGTTGGAATGAATAAAAATTAAATTGTATGCGTTTTTACGCCATAATTAAGAAAATTTGTCTTCCTCTCACCACTCACGTGATAAACCACAGATTGCTCAAACGGAAATGAGCTTAAAATCTATAACCCAGGTCAATTTGAAACAACGCGACGTTGCCAAACTGAATAAATTTATGTGCAATATTAGTTGCAGAAAATGAACGAATGTAAAATTGAATTTTAATGTAATGAACTCTAACGGGACGTTACATAACATCAACTAAAATTAAAATTAATGAAAAGGAAACTTGACGAAAAGAAAGAATATTTTGACAAGAAGCTAAAGTTGCAAGAAGAAAGAAATGATATTCAAAGTAATATCCTCTTTACTTTAAAAACCTTGAGCCAACAGTTGCAAACTAAAACTACGTAGATAACCAATAATATAATACTAAATTTAAGTTAATCTAAGTTATAGTTAACAAAAAGTTTTTTATTATAAATATTAACAACAAATTAATATTATTCATATATATTATATTATAAACATAACTTTTTTGCTTTAAGTAAAATGTGTTGTAATTATAAGTCTTTGCAACAACCTAGCAGCAGCAAGGTCATGATTAACTCTGCTAATATGTTTCTCGTAATCATGTAGTGGAATATCCATTCCAAAGTCTTCAACAAATTGTTCGTCAGGCTCTAGTTGAGGTACTTGGTATTGAATGCACATATTATGCAGGACTAAACAAGCATTTATAATTTTTGATGCTGTGGTAGGAGTATAATGAAGCATTCGATGTTTCAGTAAACATCAAAATCAATTTTTTAGTACGCCTTTACACCGTTCAATTGAGCTTATAGCAGATACAAAAACATTATTAAATTCAGCTTCTGGAGTACCAGGTATAGGATTTCTCAAAGGCGTCTCCAGCCACGGTTTATGTAGTTTTGACAAACTTACAAATTATTATTACTACCAGAATCAACTAAAAGAAAAAATATGTTGCCATTATTTTGTCTGTACACTTGTTCCATAACATGAGAGACCTGAGACCCTCTTCAAATGTGCGCATCGTGACAGCTTCCAGAAATCCAGCATTCACACTTAAAATTCATCATAAATCTACAAACAAATAGGAATGCATATACTAAAGTTTAATAAAGTTGCTATATGCTATACCAGCTGTAAATTAATAGAATGATAATTTTTGCAATTAACGTATATGTGTTCTGGATTGTCGTCGATTGGTTTTATTATAGCAACATGTGTACAGTCAATTGTACCTACAACTCCAAGTATTCCATATTTTGTATAAAATCTGTAAAATATATAATCAATAATTAGAATAATTAAAATTATTATGTTTACCAATAACATAAATGTATTAAAATTATTTGTGTTTAAATCAACATATTTCAAGCTTATAAGTAAAGTAAGCTCATTTTCAAAATATTATTTTTGGAAAAATGATAATTTCAATACATAAATAAGTTAATTACATTTATAATATTTGTAAACATAATTTTAATAATTAATAAAACCAATAACAATATTACCCCTTAACAATCTAATGATTACAGTATTTGCCTATAAGATCAACATTTGCAATATAATTACCTGTTTCTCAATTGCTGAGGTTCTTTTACATTTTGTGGAAAATAAATCCAACGCTCAAAAATTTCTGGTTTTAATAAAGCATTGCAAACTTTATACAGAGCCCGGGAAACTGTGGCTTGACTAACAGCGATATAGCTATTGGTACCCGTCACTTCTTGATAGCTACCCAACGCAAGAAAAACCCAATTCTATAAGAACCTTATAAACAAATCGAATATACATATTTCAACATTTTATAAAAACAGTTTCTTACTTTTCGCACTATTGTAATTGCTGAAAATGTTATAGCAGGTTCCATAAAAGGAGTAACAAGCAGAACTATGTTTCTTATTAGTTCTTTTGAGCATCTAAATTTTTTTATAAATGCTTCATCACACGAAGTAAATGGATCTTTTACTGTAAGCAATTGCCGATTATAATCCATTTGTTCTTCTGCATCTTGTAAGTCTGCTAATATTAAATTAGCTTCTAATATTTCATCCAAATTCATAGAATTAGTAACTACTACAAAAAATGTTACAAAACTTGCAAAACCAAACCAAAAATTTAAAGTTACATAAAAAATTTAAGAAAATAAAAATAAATTGATGTGGATACTTACTTGAATTATTTTTCAAATGATTGTTTTGATTATTTGACATTTATAGGCCAAAGTAACTTAAACAATATTGCAAAGCTAACGTGATGTGCCGCTTTTCTCATGAGACCTACAAATTCCATTAGAAAAAAGTTCTCACAACGTTTACATGATAGGAACCGGAAAATTTTTCAAGAACAGAAACTTGATATTTTTGAGAAAACTCCGCCCACTTCTCAAGAGAACTTTATGAGGAATTATTTCTTGAATAAACGTGCAGGACGCTCAAAGAGTTCAGGTAACAGCGGTTGTCAGTGACACAAAAATTAATAATTAGGTTTGACTCACAGACAAGCAAAAATCAGTTTTCAAAATGTACCTGAGGATGCGATAGTCGGTTTTTTAAAAATAGATTTTTGACGAAACTAAATTGAGCAAATAACAAAACTAAATACCGAATACCTAACTGTAGAAATAATTTATAGTATTTAAAATATCTTGAAATCAATGAAAATCGAATCAGCAGTAACGCACAACCAAAATAGACACAATGACCTCTAAATAGTAAAAAAAAAAGAAATTTTAGCTACATGGTCTTATTTTTTATTAACCAAGGTTATGGTTTCTGTAAGTGGCCACAATCTACAGTAAAACTTAGCAATACAATCTTATCGCATTTTTGCACTTTATACGACGTGTTGTTTACTACTAATCGATAATGAATTGGGTTATTGGCTTTTCTTCCTACGAACTTACATTGTATGACAGGGCCGCTCCTAAATTTTAATATTATTGATTCTTGAAAATTATAAGGAATGGACCTTATGTTTATAATGCAAATATGATTTAAATCATTACAGCAATCTCCCATTAGGCTATTATTAGTTATACTCATCGACCTAGCAACATCGGAAAGCTACGCTTCTTTCTGGACGAGTAGCCTGTATACTTTTGCAATGTGTTTGTTTGTCTCAAACATGTAGAAAAGGAAGTACATTTGTTTATTGTTATGGTACGCACTACTTGTCAATTTATGTTGACATACTTATAACCTCAAATTTTAGAATCGGTTCTAGCAGCATTATTTGAAGTACCTAGATAGTACAATGAATTGAATCAAACTTTAAACATGAAATATAAATACAATGTATAATTAGCTTGAAGTAGAAATATGTAAAAGTAAACAAATACAATTGTCGTTTGACAAGTAGTGCGTACCGTTTGTTGACAAATACTATTTCTATCTCTTACAATGTTGTGTACAATTTGCAGTCTGCGATTACTCGTCCAGAGCAAAGCATAGCTTTCCGTTGTTGCCAGGTTGATGGTTATACCTGTTACACCCTGTATAATATAATAAAGTTAATACGTAATTTCAGAGATAATCATTGATTTAAGGCGAAACTAGTGATGTTACACTCGTTGCAAATTGCGTTTAGCATAAATTAAAATCATCGAAACAAAAATATGCATGCGTTAATTGGGATAATAATTATATCTAGTTTGTACGTATTTCACGTTTGACAAAAATACAAATTACTGACAAGTAAAAGACAAAAAAGATTATTTACGGTCGTCCGTGCAGATAGCTACCGCAAACTTTAACCATTTCCTAAAATTGCTGAAAAAATGAAGCAAAGATAGTATCGTATCACAATTAAGTTGCTTATCGACAAACAATAAATCCGAATGAAATGCGTCGAGAATTGAAGTGATTTTCACTTTCTTAAATGCAGGGGAGTTTTGTCTCAGAAGTGACCTATTTGATCAAAAGCCCCTTTTTGTACATGTTTCTGAATATTGCCTTCAGCGGAAAGTAATGGATTACTCATGAATCCTGCCAACTTGGCCCAATACGTGATGGTATCGTAAAACGCAAAACAATTGCGGAAAAATCAACGTAAATCACAAAAAGACGTGTTATTCCTTACCCCAGAAAACTTTCACAAAAGCAGCGATAATAATACACCCAATTGTAACACAGATGCTTGTGAAATTTGTAGAAGTCAAAATGTTGCTGAACGCTTACATTAAAACATACATGTGAAGTGTACCGCAGACACGGAAAAAATGTTTTTTTTTTGGAAAAATTCTAGCTGTCAAAAGCAACCATTTTATAGCATGACTGTCATATCAAAAAGTGGGCGCCCCAAGAACAAATTTTATATTCGAAAATTATTAACTAAAAAATTTTTAACCTAACGTTTTTTAATAAAAATTTAACCTGTAAAAGAAGTCACTTTAGACCGCGAACCGTCGTCATTACTACATCTACCTACGGTTGTTTAAGTAATTTAAACAAAAATTACACGTCACATTGAAAGCTCTATAAAGAGAACACAACAAAATGAATTAATAAATTTAGCAATGTATACATTTTTTAAATTCAGATTAGAAGAAAATGATAAAAGATTTACATTTGCTGAAAAAAGTTAACAAAAATGTTGATAACAAAAAATAGAAATAACCTAATGTCATGAAAAGTCTGAATGTTTTTTTAGTTAGAAGCTTTTTTTGTTTTAAAAGCAAAGTGAGCATCTTAATAATGTTGTTATTTTTAATTCATATAAAAAACGTTTATATTCCAATAATTGTATTTTATAAAATTGAAAATATTATAAAAATGTTAAAAGACTTAAAAATTTTAATACCATTGTATGTATGTATCCCAAGTTGAAGCATATTAAACTTTCAATAAATATTTTTATACTTTCATTTCTCACTTGAAAACTGTTTGAAAAATAGCTTGTCTTTGCTTTTCTATACTAGACAACCTGCGGGCACTTTAGATTCCTTTGAACCATGAGATTTGCTTGCGTTTGACTACACTCTTACCCTCAATTTAATATTTTAAAATAAATGTTCTTGTTTGTTATTGTAAAAGTAAAGTAAAATTTTATTTCAAAACTAAAATAAGTTATTGTTACAAATATTGTTGCAAATTTAATTTTACGTTATATACTTAGTTTTATTTTGTACAAAAAAAACTATTAATGGAAATAAATTTAGATGTTTTAGAAATTATTTTTATATTAAAAATTAGATGTTTTTAGAAGAATAAAGTTTTTTTGTTGTCATTTACAAACACTATAATAAGCATGTTGCAATAACAGCTAACGGAATCTGCTTAGGCGTTTATAAAAGTCAAACAAAAAATTTTTTTTTATTTGACTTTTATAAACTAACTTAATTCAATTCAATTATATAAATTAACGAAACAGTGAAAAATGGTATTTACATAATTTCCTATCATTGATGTTGTAGTATTAGCTTTAGAATATTTAAACTTTACGATTAATTATAAGTAGTTGAAATGATAGAATGGCGTGATGTGTTTGAAAAAAATAATGAAGAGGTAATAAAGTTGTTTTTTAAAAAATAAAAATCTTGATAACTTACCCTACAGTTTTTCAGCAGTGGGATTAAGTATAATTTTAATAAAGTTAAAGCTAGAAGTGCATGATTTCAAAATTACGTTTTACAGATAATTTTGAGGTTATCTACACGTGTTCGTTTGAAAAAAAAAGTTATGGAAAACAAAATGGAAGTGAATAATTCAAAATGCCAGGACAATTCTACGATATTTACAATCCAGAAGCGAGTAAGGTATCTGCAAAAAAACTTATTTCCTGATTCCTTATATATTCCCTGATTTTAATAATGATAATGTAACCGTTTGGCTGCAAAGAACTGATTTAATTAAGAACACATATCAACTATCCGAGTATGTACTTTTATTGGTAAAAATTTGACAAATTAAAAGGTTTTAGATTGATATGATTCGAAGCAAATAGAGTTTAATTGCGCTTATGGAAGCACTTAGAAACATGTTTAAAATTCAAGAAGATTTTATAAATCTTATGAAAAAACTTAAAATAAGAAAATAAAGTAAGAGCGAAAAATTAAAAACACTTACTTTACAGATAAAGTCAATTTAGCAAACCGATTGAATCTTACCAAATTGTAGGTTATACTATTAAAGGAGTTGACAACCACCAACTGCAAATTCTATGTCGTATGAAAAAATGTACTACTAGTGTTAGAAAATATCAATTCAATTCATTTAACCTAGTGATTGGTGCAGTTAGTAATACGAAACAAAATTTAACTGCAACGCTACTCGGAAATTATGCTTTAAACGTACCTGAAACAAGATGTTTTAACTGCAAAAGTTTAGGGCGTATGGTTATGTCCTGTGTCAATCATCAACGACCTTGAAGAAACTGTTAGGAGTGCGGCTTGGAAGGTCGTCAGTTCCAAAACTGTCCAGAAAATCATCAAGACCTTCTCCAGACAGCACAACACACTTGGTAGAAGATTCAAATCATATACTAGCACCATTTCAATCGTTGGTGTCATTGAAATTTTTAGATAACCATACTTTAGATGTAAATTAGTTGAAGTTAGCAATCTTGGGTGTTGTAAATTGCGAGATAAATATTTCTAATCTAAAAAGTAACATGAAATGTCATGTCGTACTTTTAGGTACAATAATATTAGTAACGATTGTTTGTTACGAAGGAATTTGTTAGAATTAAGTTTAGAAGTTTTACCCAAAATTATGTTAAAATAATTTCTTTAAAAATAACTGATAAAACAAAAAATTTAAGTTTTGGAATTTTGAACATTAACCTAAATGAATGAAATGCACAATCATTAAAGTTAGATGTTAATTAGTCGAATAACTGCAAAGATGTTTGTAAGTTTAATAATTTGTTTAAACAACACTGTGTTGGTTTTATCAGACCTCCCAAATCAAAAACTGAGATACACGATATTATAGAAGAATTTGTAATGTAAACGTTGTATTAAATTCATTAGATTGATTTCAACATATATAATCAGATTTTTACTTACGTTCTAAAACCTGTCGTATAGGTAAATTACATTACATTTTAAATTTAGCGTTGACAATCTGTTTATTAATACATAACGTTCTTCTATCTACAGTTTTCTTGGATTTTGCATAATTGGCAACACCAAATTTTACCGCCAGAATGGCGTACGTTGGTGGGATTATTTATGCTTAAATAGGATCGTTTTGACCTTCCACGTTCTTTTTCTATCGGAGAGTGATGGTGAAACGCACAAAAGCTAGGTAAAAATAATTCTGTAAATTTTACGTTCGATTGAAATTCGTTCTTTCAGATTTACTAATAAAAGTATTAATGTGGATTACGGCTGTATCCTGGGTTTTTGTTAAGCTGGTAAAAACCTTTGGTAAGTATACAAAATTTCGGAACTAACAATCCTAATCCATTGTTTTTTTAGAAGTTTTTGATATATTTTTCTGGAATTTATTTTCTTTGTCTTTTCTTTCGTTTTTTTTTCTGGACGGTTTACTAGAATTTATTGTCTTGTTCAATTTGGATGATGTTTGCAAATTAATGGCCTACGCTGCACTAGCAAAAAATAAGGAAATACCTAGTGGCGGATTGAATGATATAAGCTTAAATGGTCAATATTGACGCCTACAGAAGCTACAGGTCAGATTATTCCTTATATTTCTTTACGGAGAAAACGTCAGTCTTCAGCGCGGCCCTCGTTAAAATCATGCATTATATAATACCAATATCGTAATCTATTTTGTACGTTAATTTGTCAGTTCATGTCATGTACTGTACTAAATCAAACACTTAACATTTAAATGTATATTATTGAATTCTTGTGTAAAAATTAATTGTAAGGTTGTTTCTCGGCTTGCAAATTGCTTTGAGCTACAGGTCAATTAACACTTGAATTTAATAATTGTTATAATAAGTTTGTATTTAAAACGTACTTGTTAATTCGCAATTTAATATAACTCGTTATTCTTCCGTAATAAAAGGGAATCCCAAAAACGGTCCTTACAAAGTTTAACTACCCAACTTTAAAGTGTAACATTTTAATATCAGTGACGTACTGTCACTTTAATTAAAAATTTATTAGCAACGTTTGATAGTAGAGCCATCTCATAGCATAAAAGATAAATGTAAAATCTATAACGGCGGAAAACGTTGTAAGTTAATTTTACACCCGCGTATTAGAAAATAGGTCAAGATAAAACTACAACGTAAAGAACATTAGGGGTAAAGTAATGTCAATGCAGCTGTGTAAATTTCAACAGGGTGAATTACTGGACAGCCGTTTAGCCCGTTTGGGGCTCATCAGCAGTTTTAAAACAATTCAAAACTATTTTAAAATACGAGGGTACAAAATCATCTTACAACGTTTACCGCCGTTATAGCTTATTTACAGTTATCCTTTATACATAGTAACTTGTACTATGAGATGGCGCTGTCATCAAACGTTACTAATGGTTACCCCTATCATACTTGGATATAAATCTATAAGGTTTGTCGATGCAATTGTGGGAATTACATTAGAGTGTTCTGCTACTGATAAGCCCCAAAAGAGAAAACGTCCGTCGAGTAGTTCATTTTATTGGTATTTGCACAATTGTATTGACAGTGCTTTACTTCTAATGTCCTTTACGTTGTGGTTTTACCCCGCAGTTTTATTCAACACTATTTTTAAATACGTTAGTGTAAAATCTATTTACAACATTTATTGCCGTTATAGCTTATTTATAGTTAAAATTTATGTTCAACCGTACAGAAGCGTACTATGCATCTTATAGTTCTAAATTTTATTATGTTAATGCTTTTTACTCTATTATCTTTGTGTTAATATAATTTTAGATGGTTGTGATTCTTTATGCTTTTCTAACCTAAGATTTTCCTATGCTCTCATCGCTGTTATAATTATATGCGGTGCGTGAAAAGGTATCTGCTGCCGGTCGTTAATTTCGGTCAGATTATCTCTAGTAGCAGTAACTTGGCGGTATTACTTCGATTACTAATAGCCCACTCTACTCTACGACTTCTAGCGGGCAGACCACGCCAGTCGTATAACATTGGTAATCAAGAAAAATATATATAGGCTTGCATGTGCGTCGACTTAAGAACACTAAATAGGTTTACTGTAAAGGAAAATTTCAAAAATCCACACATACAGAATCAGTTGGATTAACTGAAAAGTATGAATTATTTTTCAAAACTTGATTTAAAGAACCCTTTTTATCACGTCAGAGTAACCGAAAGCTCAATTAAATACGCTGGCTTTGTTAGGGACGAAGACCAATTTGGACACCTACAAATGCTCTTTGACCTAAAATATAGTCTAGTTTTATTTACGCAATTTATAATTTTAGAAAATTGTTGGATTAGAATAATATATTTATACACGTAAACAATTTGTTAACTGCGACTCGTACATTAAATGAGCATTTCTGCAGATTAGCAGAGGAAGATTATAGGTATTTGTTAGTTCACAAATCGACTGTTGTCAATTAATTACTTCAATTGGTGGTTCTTACACGGCAGGTTGATCATTACTTAATTGACAACAG
The DNA here is from genome assembly GCA_035610365.1 of Aquatica leii. Taxonomy (NCBI): domain Eukaryota; kingdom Metazoa; phylum Arthropoda; class Insecta; order Coleoptera; family Lampyridae; genus Aquatica; species Aquatica leii. The sequence goes on from CM069435.1 coordinate 72,026,883, forward strand.
TCGTTTTGTGAACCAACAAATACCAACTAATTTTACCTGTAGTAAACTTCTTTCTTTAATATTTAGTACGTGGAGACTGCCAAGCTAGAAGCATCATTTTTTATTATCCATTGTTTATGACATTTACCACTCTGAAGATGCAAGCTGCAATGTCTTGCAAAACGTCAGTTTGTTTGGGTTCACAAACGACAATACGGCAAAGGCCAAGTTCTAATTCTTGTTTTGGCTCTCAAGGAGAGACTAGGATCAAGCCTAAGTCTGGGTGTTTAACCACGACGCGGTCTAAGCCAAAAGTCGCTTATAATCATATTTATCACCTTATTTACTTAAGAAAGGGGGTAGTTTTATTGAGTTTGTGTCATATTTACGTACATTTGTTAAGGAATTTTAACAACACCAAAACCTCTGTTTTCGTTGTTAAAAAAAAATCTGAATTTATATTTGTTGAAATTGAATTTAAATCATTCAATATGTTAAAAAAGTTGTTAGTGTTAACACTTTATGATCCAGAATGTTAAACACATCTTCATTGCAACGGAAGTTCTTATGGGTTTTGAATAAGTTTGATGCAATGAGAACTAGACAAACATTTTTATTTAATGTTGTACCACAGTAGACGAACTACTAGTTTTTATTTGGAAACATTAGCTATTGTTTATACATACGTTAGAACGTTTTGGTATTTATTTAAAAGGGATTGAATTCAAAGTTTTTACCGATTGTAACAGTCTAAAACAAGCTTTGGATAAAAATAGCTTGAACCCAAAAATTTTGAAATGGTCATTTGTATAAACAAGGTTTAACATTTTTTACAACATTTTTTAGTTAACAATGACAATTTTTTGTCTCGAAACAACCTAATTTGACAAGCGCAAGATTCTAGTATGAAAGAAATAGATGATCGCTTACTGAAAGGCACAAATAAGTTTTTTGAATTACATAAAGGTGTAATTTACAGAAATGCAGAAAAAAGACTGTTATTTTATGTACCAAAAACCAAGATTTGTCGTATTGTAAATACTTATCATAATATATAAGGGCACAATAAATAAAATTGAAAAAGAGAATAAAATCCTATTAACGTCACACACGAGATGTTACAAAATGTGCGTAAATATTTACGGCAAAGACTTGAATCGTGCCTACAACAAAATGGGCAAAAGTTTGAACACTTGCTAAATTAATTTTTGACTTTTTAATGGTTTCTCTTTCTTCTTTTAAATTTTTGTTTAATAGAAGCGACGCCTACTAAAATAAACCTGCTTAATTAAAATAATGCTTGTTGTGATTTAATTAAAAGTTTATAATTATCTCAAGAACTGTAGAAAAGGAAAAAAATGCACTAGGCAAATAGAGAATTAAAAACTACATTAGAAACAGTTAAAAAAAATCGAAGGTGCAGCTACAATACAAACATTTAAAAATTTGTAAACGTTTTAAAAAATAAATAAATTTAACATTATTCCATTTTTTATAATTTTATACAACAATATTTTTAAATTTTTAAATTCTATTAGTTTTATCAGCTCGAAGTTTTCTTAAATCTGTAAACACGCGTTTATCGAAGTTACTAAAAGCTGCAAGGTGCAATCATAGTAACAGCAATATAATCTCAAAAATCTAAAGAAAAAAATTTAAAAAAAATTTAACTAAAAATAATAAAAAACGCAAAAAGCGCTTGATGGTAACATTGTAGAAACGCAAGAATAGAAAAACAACTCAAATAGGTTGTAAACGTCAAGCTTTATTGAGAACACACAATATATATATATATATATATATATACGTAAGTGTTGAATTATGTGGCACCCACCATAGCTATGGCATAAAAGACACCCGGGTGTATAAATTCTTTAATAATATATGTGATTGTGGCATATCGATGTGTACGATGCAATTGGCACCCATTTGTATATAAATACATGTTTAAAATAGTAAATGACACCCAACATTGTTGTCATATAAATTAAATAGTAAAGGTGCCAGTTAGTAAATATTTCGCTTTTAATTAAACTGTATGTATATGATATTTCACTTCTATAATGCTGCTTATATAGAGTAGGCTTTTGAAAAGAAAACACCCCTGCTTTAGGACACTTTTGAGAAACAACTTTAATTGTCAAATTTGACATTGACACATCAACCCCCTGAACCCAGCAACCCTTAACTTAAGAATTTAAATAAGGGAAAGGGGTTGAACGAGCCCTCACTTAAAGCCTCTTGCAATTCTCTATGAGGCCGAAAGTGGTTTTCATTAATTTTTTGTATCCCCATGGAAAACAACCCTCTAGATTAAGTAAAGTGGGGGAAACTAGTTTCTTAAAAAACGCTATTACAGGTCGATTGTTGATTTTTAGTAAACAACTTGAAATGTCAAACTTGACATTGACACATCAACCCCTAGCTCCAACAACCCTTAACTCAAGAATTTAAATAAGAAAAGGAAGTTGAATGACCCCTCATTTAAAGCGTTTTTAAATTCTCTATCCGACAGCATGCCCGAAAATAGTTTTATCCAATTTTTTTTGTTTTCATTAAAAACAACCCGTTAGATTAACTAAGGTGGAAGACTAAGTCCTTAAAAAAACGCTCGGGCAGATCGATTCTTGATTTTTAGGAAACAACTTAAAATTTCAAATTTGACATTGGCACATCAACCCCCTGAACCCAGCAACCCTTAACTTAACAATTTAAATAAGGGAAAGGGGTTGAACGAGCCCTCACTTAAAGCCTCTTGCAATTCTCTATGAGGCCGAAAGTGGTTTTCATTAATTTTTTGTATCCCCATGGAAAACAACCCTCTAGATTAAGTAAAGTGGGGGAGACTAGTTTCTTAAAAAACGCTTTTACAGGTCGATTGTTGATTTTTAGTAAACAACTTAAAATGTCAAACTTGACATTGACACATCAACCCCTAGCTCCAACAACCCCTAACTCAAGAATTTAAATAAGAAAAGGAAGTTGAATGACCCCTCATTTAAAGCGTTTTTAAATTCTCTATCCGACAGCATGCCCGAAAATAGTTTTATCCAATTTTTTTTGTTTTCATTAAAAACAACCCGTTAGATTAACTAAGGTGGAAGACTAAGTCCTTAAAAAAACGATCGGGCAGATCAATTCTTGATTTTTAGGAAACAACTTAAAATTTCAAATTTGACATTGACACATCAACACCCTAGCTCCAGCAACCCCTAACTCAAGAATTTAAATAGGGGAAGCAAGTTAAATGACTCCTCATTTAAAGCGTCTTTTAATTCACTATGCAACAGCATGGCTGAGCTAGTTTTCTCCAATTTTTTTCGTCTTTATTAAAAACAACCCTCTAGATTAACTAAGGTGGGGAGACTAGGTTTTTAACAAAACGCTCAGGCAGGTCAATTCTTGATTTTTAGGAGAAAACTTTAAATTTCAAACTTGACATTGACATACCAACCCTCTAGCTCCAGCAACCCCTAACTCGAGTTTAAATAGCGAAAGTGCGTCAAACGACCCCTCATTTAAAGGGTATTTTAATTCTCTATGCGACAGCATAGCCAAAAGTACTTTTATTAAATTTTTTTGTTCCCATGAAAAACAACCCTCTAGATTAACTAAGGTGGGGGTGTTGTTTAGAAAAAATTCTAAAACACGCCACTTTTGAATTTTTGAACGGCACATTTGGGTGTCAAATTTGACTTTGTTAGGTCAACCCCCTACCCCAACAACTCTCAACAAAAACAAAAATTATAGTAAGGTGGTCAAGAAACCCTCATTTTAATAGTCTCTTGATCTCTACGTGTGTGCATGATTGTTTTTAAATTTATAAAAACTTAAAACATCAAAATTCAACGCCAAAAGAAATTTTTATTCGTTCAAAAATGCTCAAATTGTGCGCCACCAACTTCCAGACAATAATACAAATTCTGGTGTAAACGTTTCCTTACATTTGAAGGGTCTGTAGCGTAATTTGGCGGCATTCTTCAATATTGCGTCGACGCAATTCTTCCAGAGACCCTGGTTCCGTTGCGTAAATTTTACTTTCTTTTTACTGTCGTATAGAAACTTGAAGAACGCTTCAAATTAGGGGTTACTCGACCCATTCTCTATATGTAAATTCTTGAGTTAGGGGTTGCTGGAGCTAGAGGGTTTATCTGTCAATGTCAAGTTTGACATCAAATAAAAAAATTAAAAATACAAAAACATGAATGAATTACGAAAGTTTTTGATCCGTTAATGAATAATCCTGTGTTTTGCGTTTCTTTTCGGTTAATAATTTTAGAAGGGCAGTTTATGGTGTATTGATTTTTATACTGATCAATGGGTATCTTGCTAAGTAGTTTATTAAAATAATTATAATTTTAAAATTGTAGGTTTAATATAAATCTTCATCAATTCTTTGTCGTAAGAAACGTTAGATGTAGTGTTCGTTTTGTTTTCTAATGTTTTGTACGTACAAAATTACCAGAAAGGATCAAGGTAAATACTGAAAAAAAAGTAAAGGTAAAAGTCAGAAAGTTTTAAAATACAAAACTATTTTTTTAATATTAAATTTGTGTTTACATTTTTCAATAATGCAGCAAATTTTCTTTATGGACAATGTTTACGTCTAGCAACTTTAAAGAAGTAACTACTTTTTAGGATGCGGCTGTTAATTTCTAAATTTCTACAACTTGTGTCTGATGTTTTCTATTTTGGTATTTAATAAAAAATCTTTGTTCATTTACATTAACAATTTATAAAATGCTCAAGAAAAGTCGAATATAACTGTAAATAATATACATTTGGTTAGGTTTTCCAATATGATAGCATCATTTTATAATAAAAATATAATTTTGATTGTTATATTTAAAGTTATTTTTAACATTGAAAAAAAAATGTTAAATTTCAAAAATCTTCAAAAAATAATATTTTTTGTTTACAACGCTTATATACCAATTTAATAACAAAAAACAACAAAAAAGATAAACCACAATCATGATACTAGGGTTAGAGCAAAGGAAAACCGTATAACAAAAACTAAAATAAGAAAATGAGTCAGAATTTAATACAATTTATAGAATCTCGCATCTTTAATCAGATATCCATGCAACTAAAAAATATAATAACAGTGAAACAATTAGGAAACAAGATTAAAAAGTGGATGTTTCAAGAAATAACTGGAATTATAAAATCTCGAAGTACTTAAGCTAGTGTCTAGTTCTAGGGACATTGTTATGAATTTGGCTAGCCACCTGTGCTCCAAACTAACAACTACCATAATACCAAAGTTGTATGTTTTAGATGAAAAGAACAGGTAAAGAACTAAACAATTTCGACTATAAACTAAGTGAAAATAACTATTTAACCTCAAAATAAATTTAATGAAATGACACATTTCAAAAGACAATTTTTTACTGTTCTACATATTAGGATCGTTTATTTATTTTTTTATTTATTTAATCATATGCAACAGCACCACAGTTAGCGTAACAACAGTTTAAGTTACAGAAAGTAAGTAGTAAAAGACGTTTATGTATGCTACAGAAAGAGAAAAAAACTCAATTAGACTCAATCTTGCAGAAAATACACATTAGATGCAAAAAAAGTTGTTTGAACGGATGAATCACAATTTAAAGTTTTTGGAAGCAAACGTCGTACATTTCTGTTTATCAACAACTGATAAAGAATATTGGAATAAAAATAAAAACTATAAAATATGGAAATGATAGTATTATGATTTAGGGTTGTTTTTAAATGCAATAAAAATTGCAACACTAGTAAAACAATTACTTACTACTTTAAACTTACTTAAAAAGTACTCTTCTTAACGCTTTATAACACTTTAAACAACAAAAAATTGTTTGTTTTTTGTTTAATAAGTTTTTGTTCTAATATATTTTATTTACGAAAATCAATTTTCAAATACAAGAAACTTAAAATAGAAAATAATATAAAAGTTAAAATTTCTATGCTAAAATATGCATAAATTATTACTTATAAAAAACTAATTTAAACAAATATTTAACATTTAATATTAATTAATTTTTGTAAAATTATTTTTTTTAATATTGAAATTATTTTGATACATGCAATATAAAAACTATCTAAAATATTTTAATTGATAATTTTGTTAATAAATATCAAATAGTAGAGTGCCTTAAGTTAAATAATTAAACAAAAACATAACTGACATCAAAAAGCATTATCAAATTGTCGCATAGAAACTTGAAAGACGCTTCAAATTAGGGGTGGCTCGGCCTATTTTCCATATTTAAATTCTTGAGTTAGGGCACTAGTTTCTAAGTTAGGGTTTGTTGGAGCTAAGGGGTTTATCTGTTAATGTCAAGTTTCACGTTAAATCTTAAAAAAAAATTAAAAATACAAAAGCATGAATATAATTAATTACAAAATTTAGTAGTAAAGTTTTTGATCTGTTAATAAATAATCCTGTGTTTTGAGTTTCTTAAAAGTGTAATTTTCGGTTAATACTTTTTAGAAGGGCAGATTATGGTGTACCTATTGATTTTAATACTCATCAATGGGTATCTTGCTAAGTACTTTATTAAAATCATTATAATTTTAAAATTGTAGGTTTAATATAAATGTTCATCGATTCTTTGTCATAAGAAACGTTAGATGTAGTGTTCGTTTTGTTTTCTAATGTTTTGTACGTACCAAATTACCAGAAAGGATGAAGGTAAACACTGAAAAAAGTAAAGGTAAAAGTCGGAAAGTTTAAAAATACAAAACTAAAAATACATTTTTTTAATATTAAATTTGTATTTACATTTATCAATAATGTAGCAAATTTTCTTTGTGGACAATGTTTACGTCTAGCAACTTTAAAGAAGTAACTACTTTTTAGGATGCGGCTGTCAATTTCTAAATTTCTACAACTTGTTTCGGATGTTTTCTATTTTAGTATTTAATAAAAAATCTTTGTTCATTTACATTAAAAATCTATAGAATGCTCAAGAAAAGTCAAATATAACTGTAAATAATATACATTTGGTTAGGTATATTGGAATATGGTAGTATCATTTTATAATAAAAATATAATTTTGATTATTAAGTTTAAAGTTATTTTTTACATTGAAAAAAAAATGTTAAATTTCAAAAATCTTTAAAAAATAACATTTTTTGTTTACAACACTTATATACCAATTTAATAACAAAAAAGATAAATCACAATCATGATAAAGCAAAGGAAAACCGTATAACAAAAGCCAAATAACAAAATGGGTCAGAAATCAATACAACTTATAGAACCTGGCATCTTTAATCAGATATCCATGCAACTAAAAAATATTATAACAGTGAAACAATTAGCAAACAAGATTAAAAAGTGGATGTTTCAAGAAAGAACTGGAATTCTAAAACCTGGAAGTACTTAAGCTAGTGCCTAGTTCTAGGGACATTGTTATGAATTTGGCTAGCCACCTGTGTTTAAGATCAAAAGAACAGAGAAAAAAACTAAACAATTTCGACTATAAACTAAGTGAAAATTATTAAACCTCAAAATAAATTTAATGAGATGACACATTTCAAAAGACAATTTTTTATAGTACTAAATATGATGATCTTTTATTTATTTTTTTAATTTATTTAATGCAACAGCACCACAGTTACCGTAACAACAGTTTAAGTTATAGAAAGTAAGTAATAAACGACGCGCGTTTATGTATGCTGCAGAAACAGAAAAAAACTCAATTAGAATCAATCTTGCAGAAAATACAAATTAGAAGCAAAAAAACAGTTGTTTGAACGGATGAATCACAATTTAAAGTTTTTGAAAGCAAACGTCGTACATTTCAGTTTATCAACAACTAATAAAAAATATTGGAAAAAAAAATAAAAACTATAAAATATGGAAATGATAGTACTATGATTTAGTGTTGTTTTTAAGTGCAGTAAAAATTTCATAAAATAGCTAACAAAATGACTAGTAAAACAATTACTTACTACTTTAAACTTACTTAAAAAATACTCTTCTTAACGCTTTATAATACTTTAAACAACAAAAAATTGTTTATTTTTTGTTTAATAAGTTTTTGTTCTAATATATTTTATTTACAAAAATCAATTTTCAAATACAAGAAACTTGAAATAGAAAATAATGTACAAGTTAAAGTTCCTACGCTAAAATAAGCATAAATTATTGCTTATGAAAAACTAATTAAAACGAATATTGAACATTTAATATTAATTAATCTTTGTAAAATTATATTTTTTAAATTTAGAAATAATTTTGATACATACAGTATAAAAACTATCTAAAATATTTTAATTGATTATTTTGTTAATAAATATCAAATAGTATAGTGTTTTAAGTTCAATAATTAAACAAAAACATAACTGATATCAAAAAGCATTATCAAGTTTTTATTAAATAAAAATGAGTTACGCAAGTTATATTTTAGTACATTTATTTTGTTACGATATCGTACTGTTCAACAATGTTGCCGCTAAAAATGGTGCCACAATCGACAACAATTATCGGGGTGCCATATAGTCAATACGTCAAAATTATATACACCTGTATATCGCACAACGCCCTCTGTCTTATTATGAATGAACCAAACTGTATAAATCTGACCACCAATTGACAAAATGGCTCCCAAGCAATTTTTTGCGTACGAGCTTAAAAAGTGTCAATAAGCTCTAGAAAAATTTTTAATGTAAAAGTACTGTGGCTCCCAAACTTGGGTGCCTCTTTGTATTTTTGGGTGCCACAATAACAATGAATACCCAATTATGGTGCCACGATGACAATTTTTATGTATATATATATATATATATATATATATATATATATATAAATTATTACATTAATGTTTGCATTTTTTCAATACCATTTAAAAAAAAACATTGAAAAATTGCTTAAAATTAACACAGCTCACGTTTAATGACTATTATCTCAGAAATTAATAGTTAAAAGTTCCTATCTAGTTAATTACTAATCTACAACATTATTAAGTAATGTTATTTACTGCAGTGTCTACGAGAGAAGTGTAGATCTTGTTTCTGGAAGACACACAATTAAAATTTTATTTTATAGTTATCGTTTGTTTTTTTATAATACTTAAGCAGAATTTATGTATAACTAATAACTTTTGTTTCTAATATTTGTTATCAATTTATGAGTATTTAAATAAATTTAAAAAAACACACAAAAGACAATTAAAAATTTCATAACTTTAACTGTAATTAATTTCTTTTTTTGATTGTGTTTTATAACTCTTCAAATTACACTACCCATCTCATAAGTTCCTAATAATTATTTAGAAGGTTGTTATCTCTACTGAATACACATAGTTTGTGGTTCGCATTTATAAGCTTATGAGAATTGATGAAAAGCTAAATGTTTTTTTTATCTGAAACAGATTTTAATGATGTCACGTTACATAACAAAAATTATTAAAGTTATTAACAACTTTAATATTGTCTGAAATCTAATTATGTAAATTATCTACGCATATTACCAAGTTTGCAAAATTATCTTAGCATGAATATAACACACATATTGCAAGAGGCTAATACATTGGTTTAAGCAACCTAACTATAATCTCAAGGGAAATCAGCTTGTCCTTGTACCACTGTTACTGCGTTGTCTTTGTTCCGCAATATTATATTCCGTTATCAACTTTCTTCATTAAAACATTACAGTAGCATTACACTACAATAAACTTTAGTACTTTACACGGATTTTCGATTTTTATGCTCATCACGTTCGCTTCAGAAATGATACAATTGCATTTTTTCTTATATTTATTAAAGACGTTTTAAGTTACCTACGTAATCACGGAAATGACGGATACATCTACCGCAGTTTTAATTAGTATCATCTGCACTTGTCGTTAACACAATTCTTTTTATTTACATAATTGACACTAGGATTACCTGAAAACAAATAATTAAAACAGCAAATCAGAAACTTGATTGTCGTGAAACTGACAGAGGAAATTAGCACTGAGATAGACCGGTAAAAGCGGAGCAGTTTTAAGGGCGAATATAAAAATTGCAAACGACAGGACAGTAAGAAAACCGAAGGTTCATAACAACTTTTGCTTTGTGTAAAAACGTTTCAATGTGCCGTTGACAAGCATTGATATTATTTTCAATAACTCTATTATTGTAATTTTGTTAAAGTTTTTTATACAATCTTATTTTAGCTAACGATGTTTTGTTGAATTCAAAACTTTTTCTATATTTAAGAGGAAGTAAACAAGTGCTTACTTTTTACTGCTCTAAAACAAATTAAACTTAACATTTTTTAAAAAGTACCAACAAAAACTGTTGGCAACTTGCCATAGATTTTTGAACCAAATCTGCGAAGGAAGAAATATTTTACATTAATGCAGTATTCTATTATATAACACTATAAAATAAGGTTTAAGTTTTTTAGCATATGCCGCATTTCTAAACTGTAACTTATCATAACATTGCCATATTTAAACTAAATCTTTCTTAAAATTTTTATTAATAATGGCTAAACATCTCTACATAGTTTTATAAATATTTATTACCGTTACATCGAACATAAATAGAGTTTTTTAATTGTAACGTTAATTTCAAATGTTATTAAAATGTTATTATTTAAAATGAAGACACCTATAATGTATATATTTTCTGTTTTAAAATAGTGAATTGGATTTTATTTTATTTAAACCAGTTAACTTATGAAGCTTACATAAACAGTGGTATTTAATGAAATAGCTTTGTTTTTGTTAAATAACATCAAAGAAAAATTTAAATTATGATTTGGAGTAAAAGTAAAATACGTACAAACCGTAGTGAAAAGCAAAATGTTCATTTCATTTACATCAAAATTATTAACTCTAATTCAAAAATGTACACAGACAACTTGATAAAATTTTTTGTTATTGTTGAATTTTTATTTGACTAGACTTACTTATAAAACGTTTTATAGACAAATATTTTATTTAGATTCAGTTCTTCATACTCTATAACGTCTTTTAGATAGTTCTAATAGTTTTTAAATGAATGTTTCTAAACGTTCTCTAAAAAGATTCCAAATTTAGTGTAAGATTAAACAAAATGTCAAAATTGTTATAAATAGTTTTAAGAAAACACGTCTCGCAATTTTACCCTATTTTTATTGATTCTAACTTACAAAAATGCTGTGTCATACAGGGTTATTAAAAAGTATAGAGACGGCGATTTATTGTTTATGTATTTTTTACCTACAAATGAATTTTGTTATCCGAAATTGTTTCTGAGTTACGCCGTTCTCTGTAATTTTTTTAAATAGAAACATATTACTTTTACCTCACTATTCAATAGAGCATTTTTTTTTTCTTTAAAACAGCACTAAATAATTTTTTTTTAAATTTATTTTAATGACATTTTTTTTAAGAAAACACCGATTCAAGCATTAACATCAAGTATGGGTACATCGAAGACAAAAACAATAAACAAACTCGAGCTAGGTAACTCTATCAGTGGTTATTGTTTACGTCATTTTTTTAAAAATTTATTCATTATTTATTTTTCATTTATTGATTATATGTTTTTCCAAACAGATGGATTGTGAGACCAAGAAACATTGAGTAGCCATCCCGTTTGCCTGATTAAGCCCTTTAGATTTTTTCTTTGAGGATACGTAAAAAACAAAGTCAAAGACATATCGTTCAATGACATTGAATATTTAAAAATTCAAATTACTAAACCATACAAGAAATTCCCCGTCAATTTTTTGAGAACTCTCTTTGTGGTTTTATAATTCGACTGAGTCATTGTCAAATGACAAATGGAATACCATTTGAACACTTACTTTAAATTATTTGGTTATTAATTAGTTTTTAGTGATAAGATTTTGATTCCTAACTTTTTTGTCTCAGATATACCTACTTGACGTAAACACTTAAATCGGCGTTTTCTTAATTAAAATTGTTAAATAAATTTAAAAAAAAATGTTTTTGTGCTGTTTTAAACAGAAAAAGATGCTCTATCGAATACTGAGATAAAAGTAATATGTTTCTATTTGAAAAAATTACGGAGAACGGCGTAACTTAGAAACAATTGCAGATAACAAAAATTTAAGTATTCCCAATTCTAGACTTTTACATTTAACAATTTTTTTTTAAATAAATATTAACGACAATAAATTGCCGTCTCCATTTTTTTTAACAATGTGGGTGTTTATATTTACTTAATACATAAAAATTAACAAAGTGACATTTATTCAGTAACTATTTACAACTATTAATTATTAAAGATGGTTGTTGATTTTCTAACTCTATTAACTTAAATATAAATACAAATACAGCTTAGCGCACGCCTTTACGTCATTATGTCCTGTCGTCATCTGTTTACCTTCTGCCTGTGTTTTTTAATTTTTCCAAGGTCAATCTCACATCTCGGACACCCTGCTCGTCTTCTGACTCAGATGAGAAAGAAACCTTATCTATCCGATTCCATGGTTTAATTTTATCGGCGCTAGATGATGATACTTTAGATCCCTTCCCGTCTCCTGTTTTCTCAATATCGTATCCATCGTTTAATTTTACCTTAATAATCTCATCTCATCTTGTTGCGCTGCTTCAAAAACCAAATGAGTTTCGATTACTTGTAGGCTTTCTTTTTTTTTGTAGCTAAACTTCAAACATGATTTGAAATTGATTATTATTATTAATACTTCTACTGAAAGTACTGTTTAAACGTTGTTGCAATAGTGGCACATGTTTGAACCATTCATCTGGTTTTTCTACTAACATTCGTTGTAATGCAGCAGTAACAATCTCAATTGTAATTTTGACTTGACCGTTACTTCTTGGAATACTTGTAGTTATTTGAATATGGCTAATATTTTCTTTTTTTTGTATCTGTAATTATTCTTGTTGGATTTTCAAAGATAATATGGTGAGTAGTTAATTTTTCTATTCAGGTAAGTTTTAAAAAAATATCTATTATTATAAAAATGTATTTATAATTATTTGTCGTCGAAAACATTATTAAGCTCATTAACTTCAATACTTCGAATACCATCAGTGATTGCATATTCCAAGTCTTCAATATTGTGTTTTTCAAATTCCTGTAAAAATCCAAATCTAGTTGCTTAAGATCTGAAAATCATAAAAGATATAACCATTATTCGTCTTTTATTGTATTGTAAAATTGTTGAATATATTCAATGACAGCTTTAGAAGTACAAACCAAATTAAAGTTTGTTGTCATCTAGCTGCTCGAAAAATTGACCTAAAATAATACGGTAACGTTCTGCGTTTACAGTATTGTGGAAAATAAATTATTTTTCTCCTTGACATTGCAATCTATACACCAACTTTAATAGCATGCAATGTTGCCACAAAAATGTATGAATTTTTGGTTGCAAAAGTACAATAACTTTTGGTTATTTACATATATACATAAATGAAACTATGAGTTGTTTATAAATAAAGTTAACTCTAACAGGTTATCGTTATTTTGAATGTTTATTAAACCATTCACAAAATTGTACACGCTGCAAAAAGTCAGGAGCACGTGATTCTTGATAAACCGTAACCTTGTACGGAGTCATCGAAATGTTCTTGATTAATGTCTTGTTGCAAGTTTCTACTAATAATCTTAAAAATTGGATGCTTATAATTTACAAATCGAACTTAAAATCATTTTATACCTGTTGCGGCAAATAAATTTGCCATTGATTTATTAGGACTTTGAGCAACTGCCAATGTTTAATGCGATTGCCAATTTTTGTGACAACACGTGCAGTGAGTACAGCAGACTTTTTTGTGGGTTTCCTCTTGCAAATGCAAATCTTATTTAAAAATTAATTAATTAAATCTTTTACGTTGTTAGAAAGGTTCGTAAGTAAAGTTTTCTTCTGGTAAATATTCGTTAAATTGATCGATGCAACTTTGAGGTTCCATCGGGATTGCGAGTGCCACTTTTAAATTTAAAAATGCGTCATTACAATAACTGTTCAGGAATAAACATCGTGAAATGTTAAATGTTATTACCTAATATAAAATTACAAAAATTAGACCTCCAAATTACAGCTGAACTTACCAACAGAAACACAAAAACTGCTTAATAATTATGAATATAACTACTTTAAAATATAAAAATGGAGAATAAGGAAAACGACAAAAAAATTATACCAATGTCAACAAAACGTTATACGAGAATGTCAAATAATGTTACTAAACAGTAACACCTGTGATAACACTACCAACCTAAAACAATGTTGATGCTCAACTCTTAGATCACGTGGGAAATGGGTTATAATGAAGTCCCTGTACGTCTTTAAAATTAATCCGTTAATTTTCTTTAAAGCGAAATGACCAAAAATATGCGCGTTTTTAATAATTTTATTTTGCATAGCTTTTGGTACTACTAACAATTTCTCACCATGTTGCCCTTTGTATAGAATTCCATTGACTAAAATGTAGTCATTGTAGGGTTCTGTTCTTGAAGTTTTTATTATAAGTTATAATAATGTGTCGTTTTGCTGAGCCGCTTGAAATCTTTGAATAACTGTGTTTTCTATAATGATAATTGTTGGGTATTGGCTTAAAGCGTCTACTTGCTTTATATGCTCTTTCATTTTGTGCTCAATAGAATATTCAAATTCTTCTAATAGCAAAACTACTCTTATCGTCAAATCTTTTTTTTTATTGTTTTCTGAAACGCAGGACAGTCAATAACAATTTCGAATTTTATTATTAGTAAGTAAACTCTGAATTTTTTACTTGCTTCAATTATAGCTAATACTTCTAACTCATAGTTGTCGTACTTTTATTCAACAGGAGTAGTCTTTTTGCTCATGTAGTCAATTGTATGAAAATAACCGTCTTCGTCTAAGTTTTGTAACAGGTTGTCGTGTTTGCTGGCGTCGTGTAAAGTTCTGCATCGCGGTTTTGTTTAAATACATCTAAACAGGTTCGTTGATAAGCAATTCTTTTAACTTCAGATATGCAAAATTTTGGCTTTTTCCAAAATTAAAATTTTAGTTTTTCTTCAAAACGTTACTTAACGGTTTTGCAATTAATGTGTACGTCTTCATAAATTAGCAAAAATATCCCGTAAGTCCCAAATAATATGCTTAATGGTCTTTAGTTTGGAATAGTTTTTAATAGCAACGATTTTTGCTACTAATGGCTTAATTTTATTGTTAAGGAATTTACACTTTGTTGTATTAATCTAGAGACCATATTTTTCTGTTACGTCTAACATTATTTTTCAAGTGTTGATGAAATAACCAGGTCGTCCATGTATACAATGACCTGGTCTTAGTTTATCAACTCTCTAAACACTTGATAAACATATCATTCAAAAACTGCTGGACTATTACATAATACAAATGATCATCTTAAGAACTCATATTAACCTCTGGGAGGTTTTTTAAGTCTATAGTATTAAAAACACTTTGTAATTTATCCAATACGTCATCAATTAGCGGTAATAAAAAGCGATCCTTGATAATTTTTATTAGAGTTATAGTTGCCGGTAATCAATGCAAATTTTTGTTTAGTCATTCTTCTTTTTAGCTAAAATTATGGGGCTGACAAAATCGAACATCTAGGTTTTATGATATTGTTGTCTAACCATCCTTGTATTTGCTTATCCACTTCTTTTTTTTTAGAATAGAACGTCTACGATTTTGGTAAACAGGCTCTTCCTTCGTTAAAATAATTTTTATTTCGACTTCCGTATGTTTTGTCTTTTTTCGTATATAATTTTTCACAAGATTTGACCACGTTGGTGTAAACGACGTTTAATAACTGTTTGACTTTCTCGCTTCATAAAATCATTGTTCGCTACGGTTCTAGCAAGATGACGGAGATTTGAATCTTAAATTGTCAAACTGACAAATAGAAAAAGCGCGATAAACCAAAGATCTAATAACAGAACGTTTTTGTGCAGAATAATGACGAGACAAAGTATAAAGGTATGTGTCCGTATAGGTGGGTTTGCGATAAACAGAATGGCACAGAAGTCCGTCAGGCTTAGGAGTCACAAGAACCTCCAGAATTGGGAAAAAACCATTAGTTTTGATTTCTATAGATGACTATGAGACCAAACAATAAACATGTCGTCAACATACCTAAACAATACTTTACGTTTTAATATAGATAACTCAAAAACTACCTTTTTAAGAAAAATCATAAAAATGTTAGCTACAACAAGTGGTAGAGAAGAACACATAACAGCACCAGAAACTTGTTTGTAAAACTTGTAAGTAAGTGAATGATTATTATTGATAAGAGAAAAAAACTCAAGTTATTGCCATGCTGAGACAGTATATGTTTGATGATATGCAAATCCTTAAAGAACCGTGGTAAAAAATAAAGTGACATCAAAATTTACAAGTAGATTTTGGGGTTCAAATTTTATGGTTTCTAAACGTTAAATAAAATTCTAAGAGTTGAATATGCGAGAAGAGCTTTTACTTGTAAACTTGCAAAGAATGTTGGACAAGAACTTGACTTGTAGGTAGGAGATGTGATATTACTGACTATAAGTCGGAGAGTATACCTTACTTTTAAACTTCGGAGAATCCGTATAAACAAAGAAGTTTGGAATCTAAAGGGGTGAGTCGACGTTTAGTTTCTGGAGGTAGATTAAAAGATTTGACGACCATTTGACTGACCTCAGGTTCAATCCTCGAAATAGAATTACATGTTAGAAGAGAGTACATTTCCTCAGACAAAAGAAAAACTATTTTTACAGTATAATCAATTCGGTTCAAAACAACAGTAGCGTTGCTTTTGTCGGCTGGAGGAACAATATTATCCAGGTTTCTACAAAGATTTTTTAGGATTAACTCTTCCAACTTAGAAATGTTAGATTTAAGAACTTGATGATTTAAGGATTTTGCCAGTGTGAATACAAACTGGATCTTAGATGTGACAAGAAAAATGTCTTATAGAAGATTTTACAGCACATAAAATATTTTCTTTGGGCATACGTTTGGGAGCAACGTCAAAATACAAACCCTTAGATAGCACCGATTCTTGTTCTGAAGTGAATTCCCAACCCAAAAACCGTTTTCATCTTAGTATACACTCCGACTCTAAAAACCTTTACTATTATAATTTTATTAGGTGTTTCATTCTTATTGATGCCAAAGTTTTCACGTTTATAACTTTCTTTTTTTAATTTTGGGCAGTTCATCGAAATGTTCCCGTATATGTTACAATTACACCATTTCGACTCTTTCTTTTTATTTCATCGTATTGTTTTTGTTTTTGTCCAAAATTATTTCGTTAGATCTTAGCATTTGGCGAATTATGTAACAACTTACTTGTGCTCGATCGATTAGATTGATTACAATTTTTCACTGCTTCTAAACACTCAAATTTAAAATATTAAAAAGTTACAAAAATTAATCTAAACTTAACTTAATATCTACTTCTTGCGAACCCACTTCCTTTACTTTTATTTTTTTATTTTATTCTTGATTCGCACGCATCTTGTACAATTATTGTTTTCTAGGTAAAGACGGCCGGTTGATTATCTCTTATCGACAAGATCTAAAAAATAGTAGTCTTATTTGTGCAGGTAATTAAAAAAAACTACAAACAGAAAAAAAAATATTAAAACCTGACACATATCTTTTTAATTATTAGACAAACATTGTAGATTTAAATGTTAAAACTCTTCGACAATCTACAAAATAAAAAAAAAATAAAATTTTAATATAATTTTGTTGCTACGTTACTTTAAACTAAATTCATATAAGTGCGTTAGTAATACCTTTCATAGGAATAAAAGAAATTTTTGCATTAATTATAATTAACAACTCTACGTATACACATATACTTCAATTACTGTAATAGCATAAGCCTAATTTTTAATTCTACAAAGTAGTGTGTTACGTTATAACAAAATTACACATTTGTATTTTTTTTTAAATTATAGAGAATGTATAATTGCAAACTAGAAAAGTAAACTTTGTTTTATTTTTAATCATTGAGATTTAAGTAATTAAAAAGGTTGTAACTGTAAAATATTTGCCTGCGCCGGTATTTTCAGATATGAATTAATTATATTTATGAAATGGAATTAGGGCGCGTACATAAAAACTGATGGGTATAACGTTGTTAATTTGCAAAATGCGAAATCTGCTTAAAGTATTGCTCATCAGAATCTAGAAACGTAATTTAAATGATACAGGAATTTTGTAAAGATTACTGAATTAGTTCACATATATTGAATGTATATGTGTGCGTGTCACCCAATTACAACGTTTTGCCAGAATTCATACGAGATCGATACGCTTTAAACTGCAAATCGGTTTTTTACGCATGACTACTAAAACTGCAATCACCACTTTAAAACTCACCATTGTTCCAAATTTATGCAGGTCACGAATTTCAAATTTCAGCGAGTTCCCAAACAGATATTTTAGGAAAAGCACGGATTGTGCTATTATGTTATTTTAGTGGTTTTGAAAAGTCCATTTGCATCTTTTACCGGACTTTGATGACTGCCTACATCAACTACATTGTTCGCAAAGACGCCTTTTCTTGCTCAAACTTTTTAAACTTTGAACTTAATAAATTTAGATTATATGCTTTAAAGCATTTTAATATTTCATTAAAACACCAATAGTTTTTAATTTATTGTTTAAACTGTTATAATTATTAAAATCAATTCTGTAGACTAAACAATGTTAGTAGACAAAATACGCTGTACTTTACTTATATTTTCGGATCACGTTTATTCCAAAACCCGTGGGTGTTTGCAAGGGTTAAATTTTCTGATAAAATATTATACCTAATGCTATTACTATCAATTTATAGACGTATTATATTACAAACAAACAATAAATTTAAAATTTGGCGATTTTGTATAAGAACACGTTCAAATCTAATTAAAAAAACATGTTTACACAAAATTTTGCGTTTGACAATTTAAAACAACTATTTTCAGCAAGCTAACTATAATTGATTAGTAAAAGTTATAATTTTTTTAATTATTTTATCAAGTTAGTTTAGGTTCTTGTTTACAAACTAATTTATACAAGATTTTAATGTTTTAAATTTAATACGATTTTAATATCTTAACATCTTTGTGTTTTTATTATAAATTTGTTTGGCGAGTTTTTAGTTAAGGGTTTTAAATTTGTAGCATTAAATCATTCGGCGCTGAGACTTTAACGTCAAATTTTTACATTGATTTACAAATTTAATAAATCAAATAAACAAGAAAAAATCAAAACTAATCACAAAAACAATAATAATACTATCAATAAAAATACCGTCAATAAAACTAACTTTTAATTGTAAGTATACGCATATGCAAAAAAATATTGAAATCTACACCACGTAAAAACAAAACCGTTTCGCGTAATAAAAAAAATAATATTTTTTTATTGACATATTCGATAAAGGTACGTATATTTAAGCAACGGGAATTTAAAAAAAATTATATTTGATGACGTGGATTTTAGGTTAGTGGAGGAACCGGAAGTTTTAATGCGGTCGATTTGCTGCGGCTTACTTGCCGTGGACACAAGTTGTTGCGGAGTAATTTTGGTGCAAATCAAATTGACTAAAGATCAGTTAGTTACATGGTCAATTAATAGCCGCTTATGATTTAAAAAATCCCAAGTATGCAATAGTTATAAAGAATACGTAACAGAATGTTTTGATTAGTTTTTGCTTATTAAGCATATTTTCAAATATTAAAAAAAATAATGAATTTAAAAATTTCCAGTAATCAATAAGTATTAAATTATTTAACAAACTTTATTTATCATCTATTGCACAGTAATAAAACAAGGTCATTGTAATAACAGTAAGAACACCTTGTTTTATTACTAAACTATAAATACCAGATATTTAGAAATATGGAAACTTATTTTATTTTATTTCTAAGTGTTTATTTTATATAAAACTACAGATGTTTCTGAACATTAATGGTAAGCTTAAGAGTTAAAGTTATTATTTTCTGTTCTTTGAAACAAATTGTGTATTTTTTTGTATCATGCTTTCAGGCGGAATTAAGTTTTGTAAGAAGTCAGTAGTTTTTAATTTTAAGTAAAGATTAACATTGTTTACTTACCATTTATTGTATTTCTGTAAAAATTTCAATGCACAGTAATATTTATTTTTTTTAGAATTTTTAACAATAGTCATAATGTTTTCAATTCTTCTTAAGACAACCAAAATGTATTTTCTAACAATTTATAACAGACAACACTGGTCAAAAAAGAAAACAAAAATTAAGTTAAGATGGACACTTTCATATATTTGAAAAAATAGGTGCGCATGAAAGAAAACTGTTGTAAGTGTACGACCACAAATACTTTGACTGCAAAATGCAAGTGCATAACAAAAATAACGTAATTATAAAACAATTACATCGTCGTTTGCACGACAGCAATGCTGCAAAGATTGAAACCAAATTTATAAGAGTCATGATAAACAAAAGGACGGTTCAAATAATGGAGCAGCCATCTCAAATAATAAACGCCTGCAGAAATGGAATATTGAAATCTTGTTGCCCGAATCAAGACTGCTATAGGAAATGGTCTATAGAAAGAAACAACAAATAGATGATGTACCTCTTGTGCCAAGAACTTTACAAAAGTTAATTATTCTAAAACAACATCGCCAGTATGAACATAGTTAAGAATTACATAAATTTTTATCGGCAGAGAGCGGTTCAAGAATAAATAGAATTTTTATCTTTAGTCGTGAAGACAATTTACAAGCAAAAGCTTCACCATAAAACATCTTCGTTTATTTCAGCTTACTAAGTTTGTTATTGCTTAACGTGCATTTGACACTATACATAATGTGAGCTTTGACAAAACTAAAACATTTTCTAAACCAAAGAACTAAAAATTAAGAAAGATTAGAAAAGCAATTGAAATTATTAAATCTTCCAACAATTTCTACAGAGACAATGGTTACGAATTATCTGACACTTAAGCTACGTCTAGTGTTTTTATGATGATTTTGTAATGTTAAAAAAAGAAATTAGTAGTTCAATTCGCGAGTATGAAAAATTTCTCGTCGAGTATGAAATTTGTTAGGAGAACTTCTTTACTCTTGCGCTTAGACTGTCGAACTTTAGGCAGCATTTTTACCTAACTAGCAGGTGGCCTCGTTGAAAAATTTCCATGACGTCACATTATTGATAACGTCATTATCGTATTCACCGTCAAGGGTTGGAAACAGACAGGAGAATCCCTCTTTGAAAGAATAATTACGACAAACACGGGAAATTTATGCTGTTAAGTCAAAGGGAAACGCTGCGCAGTTGCGTTCTTTATTTGTGTTAACAATTAGATGCTCGTTTAGATTGGGTTTAATATTACTTTTTAGGTACATCAAGTAAGGAGATTAGCTAATATCGGACTGAAATAAAACCTTACTGTGAGTACTACTACTTTAATTTCTTTCTTTGATTTGTACTTTGTTAATAATGTTTTTGTGCTTTACGAACTTATAAGCAGTGCGCGTTGAGTCTCGAAACCTTAAATTGTTTTGTTTGTCTACAATTTAAAGATTTGCAAATATAAATTTAGACGTTATGTTTATGTAACTGTTTAGACCGACAGAGTCAGCATGTTGCCTATCACGACATAACGGTGCAGACAAAACCGGCGCCGACATAATGGCGCTGACAAAAAGGGCGCTACGACAAAACAGTGCTACGACAAAACGGCGCTACGACAAAACAGCGCAGACAGAAACGGCGCCGGAAAAAAGGGCGCTGCGCCAAAACGGCGATACGTCAAAACGGCGCATATTTCTCATGATGTTTAGGAGCTATGTACTGTAATTGTAAATTGTTTGTTCTTTTATTCTATCCTGTGGTACCTACCTATCCTGTTAACCAAAATTATTCTCCAGCCATAATCCACCACATTATAAACTAATTTCATAATCTACATAATCTACTATTAACTACCATTTTGTAATTATAATACCATCATTAGTAGATAAAAATGAGTTCCTTATAATTACAGTCATTTTACCATCATCAGAAGATAAATATTAATTCCTTATGCATGCATGGTATATTAAGATAATTACTGCTATTAGAAAATAAGTTCTTTTCTGGAAAAGGAAACACGGTATATAAAGGTAAGAAATTTAATATCTCTTCGGTCTTTCCACAAAATTGGTGAACACAATGTTGAAATTCGTAGACAGTCAAAATCAAGGTGCAAAACTTTTTGTTGACGATGGTTTTCTATACGGAAAGGAAAATGTACGTAAAATAATTTATTCTTATTTATTATTATGGTTATAATGGAAAGATTCCATTCAGTTGCATTTTAAGCATTAAAATCTTTTAAAACAATGTATACCTTCAAAATTTTATTTATTTAACATTAACTTAATAAATAATAAATTTCAACAAAGTTAAGTCTGATTAAATGTCAATAAGTTTTTATTTTGAAGTAATAGGTAACTGAGCTTATGTGTTTTTTCTTTTAGAATGGGGCTAACGAAAAAGTAATATGGCGATGCGTAAAACAGTACAGTACAGGATGTAAAAGAAGATGTTGGACGAAAAGCGACGACGTCATATGGAAGTCAGAAAATCATAATCATATTGCCCACAACGAAGAAAATATTGCAAGAAAACTTATTTGTGAAATTAAAGAGAGGGCTTCCACGCACACTGACACACCAAGACAAATACTGGGAGAAGAGTTACAGAATGTGTCGACAGCATTTAACTGTAAGTTGCCCCTAGTCAATGCATTGAAACGGGCAATTCAAAGAATGAGAATTGCTGGTGGTAGAGGCCTCCCAGCGCCAAATTCACTTCGAGATCTGCAAATAGTTGGTGATTATCGAAGAACATTTAGAGACGAAAATTTTTTACTTTTCGATAGTGGAGCTGAAGACGAAGATCGATTTCTAGTTTTTTTGACCGAACATAATTTAAGATTAATGTCGCAATGTGAGCATTGGTATGCCGATGGCATTTTTAAAACGACTCCACCTCTTTTGTGTCAACTTTATACCATTCATGGATTTCGAAACAACAATGTTCTTCTAACTGTATATGCGTTACTTCCAAATAAAAGAAAGGCAACCTATATACGCCTGTTGAAAACGCTAAAAAAATTGCAGGCGGAATTACACCCTACTTCGGTGATGACCGATTTCGAACCAACAGCTTACGGTGCATTTGAAGAAGCGTTCCCCCAGTGTCAAATACGAGGTTGTTTTTTCCACTTTCGCGATCTCCTGCAAAGACTTGCGTTTGTACCAGCAAACGAAGTTGTGCAAAGTTTTGAGGCTCTGGAGGAGGGTACATTTTTTACAGAAAATTTATTAAAATACCTCAATGATTTTCCGAAAACCAACAATTTGGTGGAAGGTTGGCATAGACGATTTTCATCGCTCATATCGGCATACCATCCGTCGATATGAAACTTTATCGATGCTCTGAAGAAGGACCAATCACTTAACGAAAAAATTGGGGAATAGAATGTAGCAGGACACCAACCGCCTTCAAAACGTCGAACTTACAAACAAACTGCGGACAACATCCGTGCAATAGTGGCAGACTACGAAAATATTTGCGAGGCATAGCTTATAATTTTAAGTTACAGGCACATTCATAAACATTATTCATATATTTCAAATCTTGTAAACTTCATTTATAAATATTTGCAATTACAATAAAAATTAAAAAATACATTTTGTTCTTAATCTGGTAAACTTTTTGTATTAATTTGCAAGTATGTATATTTTAAATAATGATATCATCTTGTAAACATATATCATTTATATAAAGCGCGGCGCTGTTTTGTCAAAGCGCCCTTTTTGGACTGCACCGTTTTCTCCACGCTGTTCTGCCGCAGCGCCGTTTTGTCGTAGCGCCTTTGTTGTCCGCTCCCTATTGTCAGCGCCATTATGTCGGCGCAGTTTTTGTCTGGGCCGTTATGTCGTGAAATCAGCTTGTTGTGCGGTGTGTTGCTCCCTATTCGGCGCAACTTATAATTCATTCGACCTACGTGTAAATGTTGTCGAGAACTTACATTTATATACCTTTTTTATCTTCTGTGATATAAAAATATATATACTCGGTGTTATTACTTCTGTGGGGTTAATTATTCTTTTCCTGCTACGGGTAGAGTTAGACCGTACCTTCCGAATTTAATTTTTTATCATCTTGGTGCTTTTTTTTAGATTCACGTTATAATCACACAAAACAAAGCTTGCGATCCCTCTCCGAAGAAGCTCTGCTAGCCGTTGTTTTTTTTTGTTACCAGCGTAACAATTTATTCTTGGCGGATCAACCCAAAAAACCTGAGTTTCTCGTAACAACTTTTTTTATACTTTCGAGGAAATGCTTTAATTACGTCAATTATCAATTTCGTCAATTATCTAGTTCCCTTCCGAAATAACACAGCTTTATACTTATTACTTTATTTACTTAAATGTTTTTCTGTGTGTATGCAACGTATTAAAAACAGGTAAACAAAACAAAAAAAATTTAATTCACAAATTATAATTTAAACAATGAACGAAGCTAATACATACATAATTTTATTAGTAATAAAAACAAAATATTAAATGAAAAACATGGATCATAAGACAATTAATTACAAATTTATAAATAGGATCAAAAAATTCTATTGTATTTTAAACATTTCATGTTTTAATTTAAAAAATTTTGACAAATAAATTAAAAGAAACGTTCAAAACCAAAAATACATAAAGAAATTTAAATAGAAACTTAACTAATTAAAAGCGTATGTACGGGGTTAAAGTACCAAATGTCAAGTACATAAAGCTTTAAAGCTTATTTTTATTTCAGTTTGATTTGCGCGATTGAACATTGGGTTTGGTTCATAAATGTGTTCAACATCTGATTCATACAATGACGTAATATTGATTTCATATTTGTAAAGATATATATTCAAAGTATCGTAACACATACCCATAACGTATGGTAATCTTCAAATTCGCCACAATCCAAAGCAAATTACTTTGGACGTAACACATTAAATAATTATCGTTTTTTAAACCATATCGCAAATAAATAATAGAAATTCTTTGGAAATTGTTGTGCAGATTAATATCTGACGTTCATGAAACGTATTTGTATTATCGCACTCAAAAAAAATCAAAATCAAAAACACAGTTCTAAGTACGTATACAAACAAATTTTAGTATCCAAAAACAAAATTACACGTACAGAAATAAGCATCGTATTAATTAAAATGTAGTCGTAACAAAAAAATACGGTTGTATCAAAAAAATGTAGTAGTCATAAAAACTGAAAAGGCCACCATAAAGTTAGACGACTTCATAAAAGTTTTTATGCATCGTAGTCTCTAGAGTGAAAGCAAGATTTATTCCAGTCAAACTAATTACCCCTGATTACTTAAGGCTAAAAAAAATTAACCTACTAGAGATTTATAAGAAACTATTATCTAATATAAAAAAAAGTGTTATTTTCACCTTGTTTCACGATGGTGCGAGATCAAAAACTCTACAAGTATGTCAAGTATACTCACTGCAGAAGTGATTTTAAAGTCAAGTTTTAAGAAATATATGTATAAAACATAATAAATGTTGATATAATGTAAACTAAAACAACATTAAGAAAACGAAATATTCCATAAAATAAAAAACCAAAACAATTATTTTCTAATATTTATAAAGTGAAAACATGCAAATCTTACAAGATTAAATCAAAAAGTTTTATTTGACTTTGTCTCAACACCTCAAATCTTGTCAATTTTTGACAAATGTCTGGCTTGTCTGTAGTCCTGTATGTTTTTTTGTGCATAAACGTAAACATTTAAAAACTTATTTGAACGCCTTAGAAAAGTGTATAAATATGTCTTGGAATTTTTTACCTATATTATTTTATCGACAAATTATTTGGAAGGAATTTTATTTGTTTTTATATTTACTACAACATAGTTCAAATCATTAAGTTGGTTTTTAGATATGTCATTATCATTTTTGGAAGACAAGCTATCGTCAGTTTTAATCATTCTGTCGGAAAAATCTTTTAATATGTTATCACTCTATGCAGTCGGAGAGTCTTGATTAAAGTCGCTATCCAAGAATCTGTCGAAATTTACTTGTTTTTTTTTGGCATTTTCTTTTTCACATCTATGACAAATGACGTAGAAGCTTTTTGAATATCTTTTTTTTAAATGCCTTTTTCTGCTTCAACATTTAATTTTTTTTTCGGTTTTTTTGATTTTTTCATTACGCTTTGGTAACATGTTTAAATTTTTTTTCCTCAACAGCACCAGTCCTGTTGCTTCAAAACCTGATAAGATATTTTTTTATCGTTAGCTTTGACTTTTTTTAAAGCTTGATTTAGTAGTAATTCTTTCTGGTAACTCCCTTGTCATTTTTTTAAAGACATCTAAAGGTTGAGTAAGTTGAATGCTAGGTGGTAGTAATATTAAACAAATATTTGGCTGTTCACATTATGAAATGACTTGCTAAGTTATCTCCAACCAGCACCTTTGGTTCAGCTGTTTTTAAAATATGGTAATATAATATGTAGGAACTAATCTTCAAACAAACTAGTATCAAACCAGCTTGACCAGCTACGATTATATTTGGCACCGGGTGGTTTACCCTCTACCCAAGTGAACCAAAAATGGTTTGCTTTGTAAATGATGTAAATTGGTAACAAGCCAGATGCTGAACAAAAAAATATCGCGAATGTGGCAGCTTTAAAAGTATTTATTACTTTCTTAGCTCTTTTCTGTTCTGCGAACGATGACAATTGTTTCAGAAAGTATACTCGTTAAAAATTCTGAGATTGTTAAAACAGTTGTGTTGGGAAGTATTCCTATTACTTCGTTCAATGCAGCCTTTAACAAATCGTCCAATATTGTTCCTGCCACAGAAAAATCCACAGTAGAGGTTGATTTAACAAAATAATTTTCTTCTTCTATTGTGAAAACCGGTTATCTACCTGGTTGCTTATCGTAAAGGTTTTTTATTTTTTTGTACTATGTCACATATAGAATGTTATGATGTTTACTTAATGTTTGTAAATTGCTTTTTTGATATTTAGCAATAGCCTCTACAACTGTCATCACCATAATCACGATATTGGCGATTTCCAAGCTTCTATTTGTAATTTTTAACCATTTTTAAGTCGCTTTTAAAATGGCATAAAAATAAATTGCTACGCTACTGGAAGAAATGTTGTAATATTCAAAAATAAGGTTAAGAATTTTTTTTCTGAAAATAACTAGATTCAGAAAAAAATACTACATTACATTATTGCTTTTTAGAAAAGCTGAGTGACAAAAAGTATACGCGTTCACAAAAACATTTATTATTCAGGTTTGGCTTTAACAGTTCACAAAAACCCACTGGTATTCTAAGCTGTAATTTTATATTAAAAATTTAGTTGCTACTGACAATTTCATAGATATAGATTGGTTCTTTTAACTTTCAGTCGATGGTATTAGTAATGTTAATTACGCCATGTAAATTTTTTTTTCTATATTAACAAGTGCATATTTGAATCACAACAAAGGAACTTAATTCTATTTATGTAGGTTACGTTGTGCTTTATAAAGAATTAGCCCATATTTTTGCTACAGAAAGGTTTATCTCAGCAAGATTTGTTAGCAGTCGGTTGTGAGGGAACCAACGTAAATACAGCAAAAAAATATAGTTATCAGGTTAGTCAAAGAGCGTTTACAAAAGCTATTACAGTAAATTAATTGTCTTCTGCACATGAACGAATTACCTTTGCGACATTTATTTTTTCAACTAGGCATAAATACATCATGCAGAATGAGTTTATACACACACTGCTGCTATAATAACCGACGCATCTAGGAGACTTGGAGACCTAGGGTCTTTTTTTATTTGTTCTTTGCATTGGAGTTTAAAGATTTTAAAGTTTTGGACCTATCTACCAGTGCGGGTTAAGAAATGGGTAAAGGAATGGAGCTTAAAAAGGATAGTATGACAGACATATCTACCGGGATCGTAAATAAATGTCTACTCGCTACCTTCTTCCAGATTTCCTCCGGGCAAAAAACTGGAATGACTAATGTGGTAAAAAAAACTGCAAAACTAAAATAGTGTTAAAAGCCGTATAGCTAGGGAAAATGCAAAAAATAGCACAAAGCAATTTTTTCATGAAAAACTTATGAACACAAACAAATCAGAGGCGGCCAGTGTACGAGCTGGGTAAATGACCTGAAGCTAACTGCAAGTGTAAATTGGAAGCAGACAGCTCAAAATAGAGACAATCGGAGACACAATTTAGAAGAAACGTATACGTATACGTAGAGGATGGTTTTTTTATTATTTTATTATTATTGTTTCAGCAACTAGTTGCCTCCGAGTTTTGGACTGTTATTTCACTTACAGTAAGCATGAAGAAGATGTAGCAGATCCATGATAAGTAGGTAAGAGCGAAAAATATTTGAAAGAACTTAGACAAAAACGGTTTAAGAAAACTTACCAACAAAAAAGTATACGAGAAGTATAAGAAATCAAATATAAGTTAAGATGGTTTGACCATCTAAAGAACATTCCAGATAAAACAGATGGTAATAAAAGGTTAAACGCTAGAAATTAAAATAAGACAACAACCATGAAATAGGTAGCAGTAATGAAAAGCGTAGTAAATAAACGTAACTATTTTAGTAAACTATCGTACTATAAATAGACATGCTAATTGTTATTGTTATTGATAATGACAATAAATTTTTTATTCACACTCAGTTAGTAGCGTACAGTTTCCCGAACCTCTTAAAGGTTGGTAAGTGAGCGGTTTCCATGGTTAAAAAAAACGAGTATGTAATGAAACCTCGCGGTCAGTAATGTACACTTTCCGAACCTGTAATTCGTGTGTGTTATGTTTTAACTAATTTGATAAAATGACAATCATAAATTAAATACGTATATGTCAATTGTGAAGTGTGCCTACTACGTTTTAATTTTTTACCGAAATAAACGATAATATTTTGGAAGTAGGTTTTCATTCATTTTTTATTAGTTTTATGTTATTTATTTTATTTAATGGCTGATTGTGAATAAAATTGTATACAAACCTTGGCAAAAGTGTTCCATTTGTCTCGAGAACTAGTTCACCTTGAGGCTATGCCTCTCGGTAAACTATAGTTCTCTCGACAGAAATGGAATATTTTCCGCCTCGGTATGTAATCTACTATTGTCTATCTATTTGGGAAAAAATATATATTTTTAAAAATATTATAGCCTAGAAAAAAATGTAAAAAGATAGAAATCTATGTTATATTCTTTTTTTTTTAATAGTTTTTCTAACTGAAATAAAATGTATTACTGTTCTTATTTTGCATTTTATTTGTTAAAAATACAAAATCACACAGACTTTACTTTTATAATTTTTCAGTAACTTTTTTATGTCAACTACAATTTTTATAAAAATTAAGTGCAAAAAAAAAGTACTAAAAAATATTAAAACTTTTTGAATAAAAAAATCTTTTTGTATATTGTATGTTAAACCGTAAATAACAGAAAATTCATACACGCGCAGGAAATCATTAAAAACAGTATTGTTCAATTTTTTCTTACCATTTATTGATAAACATAAATGAAAAAATTATTTGAATAATCATTTATGGAAAAAATGTTTTTAATGGTCAATGTAGTATAAAAATAATATAAAAAAACAAATAATTTTGATTTGTTGTATATTTTAAACTACATAAAAAATTATTTCATTACAAACATAAAAAAACCGTTTCATTTTCTAAATGCAAACTCATTCATTTTCTTTCTCTTCTACTAATCGTTTCCCGTGTTTTATCTGTAAGAATTAATATTTTCAGTAAAACATTTGTTAAATTTTGCGTAAACACATTTTTTTTGTTTTATACTTTAGCGTACTAATTAGTACGTTGAACTAAAATGTAAATAATTTAATAACATGCTTCAGTTTACCGACATCATTTATATTGCCCTAACTTTTATTAACGATGTGCTGGTGTCTAAATTTAAGACTCAATGTATCATCGAAAAGCGATCGGTAAACTGACGTTGTAAATCAGATGGGTCTTTAAATTTATGCTTAGAATCCTATTCAGTGTGACATTTGATGATTGCTAAGATTAAAGTTTCCACTAGAAATCTTTAAATGATTTATTTGTCGAAAAGCATAAAGAGACTAAATGACATTTATCTCTGAACAAAGTTATAGTTTCTTATCACTCTTAAGACATTAAATTTATTAAAGTAATTTTTTACATTTTCCTTTTGTTTTAACGTCATTATTTGTTATTATTAAGGAAATGACGTTAATCTTCTAAAAGCATTTTTACAAACTTGGTGTAATTATAAATAAAAGAAATGAAAAAACTGTAACATTTTATTCATTTCATCTTAAATTGTTATTGAATTTTTTTCTACTTCGCAAAATTATTAAACATTTCGTACTCTTGAGACACTGTAAACGGCGCAGTAATGAATATTGCGACTTAGCTTGAAATATGAATAAGAACGAACATTGTACCAGAGGCGAATGTACACTGATGCGCTGAACAAAGTCTTTAGTATGTGCATACTACAAAGGGCATACATACGAATCTCTTGCATTTACTATGTATGCTGCTTCAATAGTGTATTGTGTTTAAAATATCTACAAGTTTAAAGTTAATGTATAATGTTTTGTGTAAAAGTTTTAACGTATAACGAATATACATTTATATAAATAAAATACACACTTTTTAAACACGTTTAAATGTTTTCGGAACGCCATCCTGTGGTAAAAATACCACGTATAGTTTTACATTTAAACGTTTTTTTTAATTACGTGATAGTAGTAACTTCTAAAGTAATAGAATAAATTAAATAAAAAAAATACTATTACAATTGTATAAATAATATTATATTATTGGCATGTTTTTACGTAATACACATACGTTTAACGCATTATTCTTTGTGTCCCCGGATATTTATAACAAGAAGTATAATGGATTAAAAATTTTTGAACTTCGAATTGGAATTTAGAGATTAAGTCCTGCTTAAAGTATACATAAAATGAGTTGATTTGGTATTCTACCTTAAAGTGTTTTATAAGCAAAATTGTTAGAATTACCAAGAATAAAATACTCTTATTGTCAAAGATATAAAAAAGTTATTAAATGAATTAGTTTAGAATTGAACTTTATACCTCAATGCCAAATTTTTAGAACGTAAAAAGTTTTTTTAATCTTATTTTTTTTTAAATAAATTCGTGGGTTTTTTAAAGAATTTAGGCGAAGGATCGAAAGATGTGCGGATATGGGTAGACATCGAATAAAAATTTACTGTTGAGTTATGTTTGTGTTCGTTGTATGATGATTAAAAGTTTAAATAAATAATCAAAACCTATCCGTGGGTAGGTACTAAGTTATTAAAAAAAAAAGAAATTTCAAAAATCAATTTTACGTTCTTGATATTTGGTACTAAAGTATAAAATTCAATTTTAAAGTACTTCATTTAGTATTTTTTTTATATCTTTAAAAATCAAGGTATTTTATTTTTGGTGATTTTAACGATTTCGCCTATAAAACACCCTGTAGAATACTAAATTAGCTAATTTTTTGTATTCTTTAGTTTTACAACAAACAGGACTTAATCTCCAAATGCCAATTCAAAATTCCAATTTCTTTTATCCATTATACCTCTTGTTATATCTAACCTGGGACACACTGTATATCAATGTTAAATTATGTAGTCTTTTACTTATTTAAAAAAACATGTTATAATCTTTATTATTAATTTATTAGTAAACTATAAATTATTATTATAACTTAACAAAAAGCTACTTATAAGATGCAAAACTACCAAATGTATTGTGATCTTTTTTAAATACTGTATACTAATGTTCTAATTGTTTTATACTTAATGTTGATATGAAGTTATACATTATTGTTGAAATTTGCAGAAAAAATTTGTAATTCAATATTTAGATGGTTTAAACAACACTTAATACTCAAATAACAAATTCAAACTTTATTTATTAAAAAATATGCTATAATGACCATTGTTTTCGTTTTTTGATTAAGAAAACCATCATCTGACTAACAAAAAATAATTGGGAAAATAATTTATACAATTTACCATAACTTTACATACATGCATGTCCGCTCAAACTTAAATAACAATTAAAAACAATTAACTACAATTAAGTAAAATTGAATTGGTTAGTTTTTATCTCTAACGAGATTACTTATGAATTGGAACTTAAGGTCTTGTGGCGGGTTGAATAATTCCAAGACGATTAAAAACTACTTTATCTTACTAAATATAGGATATGTTTCAAAATTAGAACGTATAACCATACGCTACTGTACTGTAGTATAATTGCAACACAAGATTATGCATAAATATGTTTTTGCGTCAATCTATTTTTTTATCGGTTTTTTCTATAATAGATTAAATCATATACTAATAGTAACTGTTATTAGTTTTTCCTCCTATTTAATTACCATTGATTTTATTTAAATTTTTTTTATATAAGAAATAAGAAAATTTCTTTTCGTTATATTTTTTGGCGACGTTTTGTGCGACACTTGTGTACACTTCATTTATTGCTAAAAATTTTATTAATAGTATAGCAGCCTAACAAAACTGATTAAATTACTAAACAAAATGCAATAAACAATTAATTCAAAAACATATAAATTAGACATGTAATAAAAAATCATGTCCAATAATTAGAAATTTAAAAAACACACAAACTTAATCTTTGTAGTACCGTGCTAAAAAAATTAAAACAACATACCATGTGAGGTATTTTTGAACCACACAATCAATTTTTTTTATTTGATTACCAATTATACACCGGATTGGAACTTGGAAAACGCAACTTAAAGATTTTATTGTTAAATTTTAAATGTTGAAATATTTGTTTCTGTGATTATTTAAAAAGATATAAATAAACTAATGTTTTGTAAAAAAAAGTAATGCATCTATCCACACTATTGTTTGTTAGTTTTTTATCACACAAATAGCATTGACTAGAGACGGCCTGCTTCATCATGCGTTACATTTTATAACCATGCCAACTAGCAAATAAGCGGTATAAAAGTAGGATTTATCAAACCAAAACACAACGGTGATTTTTAATCGTGAATAAACAGGTTAATCAAAGAATAAAAGCTAGAAAACTAGCCAGGTACGTTGCAAGCTATCTATAACGTTTTGTTAAGAGGGCTTTTTTCATCCCCACTCTCAAAAGGATCTTTGCACCTAAAATAATGTTTAATAAAAAAATTTCAGATGGAGCTAGTAACCATAGTTGCTATTTAAATTTCTAACGCTACTAAAGCGAGCACCGTTAGCCGAGCATCGTTAGATGGCACTTCTTTTGAAAATAAAAAAGTAATATTTTATTTTAGTTGGGATAACACACGAATGTAGAATGATTTGTAAATAAGCTAGCATTTATACAACATGTTCACTACAGTAGCACGCGTTATAATTACGTGTTAAACTGTTTATTTATACCTACGTATTTTTCAAAAACCGATTTTTTACAGTACGGAACATTTTTCTTTCATGCAAATGCGTTCTATTCCTATTCAGCTATTTAGTCTTGTACATGCATTTATGTTCAAAGTAAATGTGCGAAAGGTTTAGGCAATTTTGCAATCTTGGGTTTGTTTAAAAAAATATTGGGCACCTAAATAAATCAGTTCTTTTGAGAATTAACTTGTAAAAAAGATATGAATTTATTGGTAAGTATGTACTTTATTTGTGTAATTGAAACGTATTCATCTATTCACATTCACTATAATTCATACAAAGTTATTTTTGAACAAGTTATTATCAATCCGTAAAATTTTGTCTATGCTACCCAAAGAAATGGAAAGGATAAAGGCAGCATTGTACAAAAACTGCTGTATAATCAACTGAAACCAGAACAACTGCGATTTTGTGAACAAACATCACCTTATCATCACCATTCAGTAGCGTATCGTCTTTGCTCATGTAACTGCTGTAATTGTCAGTATTTAACAAGTGGCGTATTATTTGTTTTGCATAGATCACATTATTTAATTTCTGATATTAAGGGCCGACTGCAGAAACGCGGATTATATGTAGAGTTTGGTACTAAACGTTTAGTACGGTATTATAATGTCGAATCCAATTGAAACTTAATAATGAAACTGATGCAAACATTTATTTTAGCTTAATTTATAGTACAAGTGCAATTGTGCAAACGCCACTAGAGTAAACTACTAGACGGCCATTTTGCCCTTTTAGGGCTCATCAGCAGTAGGAGATACACTCTAATAAATGTAGTTTCCACAATTGCATTGACGCCTCTTATTTATGTTTAAGTATAACGAAGTTATTATTCAAAAGTGTTTGATGGCACAATTGCATTGACATTGCTTACCACCAATGTTCTTTTACGTTGTGGTTTTATACCGACGAATTATTCAAAACTGATTTTGAATTTCGCAGGTGTTAAACTAATTCAACGTGTTTACCGTTGTTTATAGCGATTTACAGTTAACTTTAGACACATAGTAAAATTATACTATGAGATGGTTCTGCCATCAAACACTTTTGAATTGTAACTTCGTCATACTTAAATATAAGCTATAAGGGGCGTCAATGCAATTGTGGGAACTACATTAGAGTGTATCTCATACTGCTGATAAGCCCCAAAAAGACAAAACGGCCGTCCAGTAGTTTACTCTGGTGGCGTTTGCACAATTGCATTGACATTGCTTACCCCCAACTTCCTTTTACGTTGTCGTTTTATCCCGATGAATTATTCAAAGCTGATTTTGAATTTTGCAGCTGTTAAACTAATTCAACGTGTTTACCGTCGCTGATAGCTATTTACAGTTAACTTTAGACACATAGTAAAATTATACTATGAGATGGCTCTGCCATCAAACACTTTCGAATTGTAACTTCGTCATACTTGAAAATAAGCTATAAGAGGCGTCAATGCAATTGTGGGAACTACATTAGAGTGTATCTCCTACTGCTGGTGAGTTCAAAAGAGCAAAACAGCCGTCCAGTAGTTCACTCCGGTAGCGTTTGCACAATTGCATTAACATTGCTTACCCCCAATGTCCTTTTACGTTGTGGTTTTATCCCGACAAATTATTTAAAGCTGATTTTGAATTTCGCGGGTGTTAAATTAATTCAACATGTTTACCGTCGTTTATAGCTATTTACAGATGTAATTAATTTTAAAAAAACCAGAGAAAAAGCTATGTTGTTTGCAAATTAAAAACAAAACTATATACTAAAGAAAAACCACTCCTATTATACAAGGTAACACAAAGTATCCTCTTATGTGCATATTTATATTTTAAAAAAATTTCAGGTACAAGAACAACTAAATATTTGTGGGGAATCTAAATGCTTTTTTGTGGTTTATGTCAATAATACCATCAATCTAATGAGATGTTACCAGAATTGTTAGAATTTTATAAAGAATGTATCGCTCCAGAGATTTATTTAAATAGTTTAGGCAAGGGCCTCAATTGCTTAAGTGTATAAGTGTTTTCTTATGATTAATATAAAGCTAATTCATCAAATACAATGAATACAGTTTTCGTTTACTGTTTATGTTTATAATAAGTATAACTAAGTAATAAATTTCTTTTTATAAAAAGCTCTTGCGTTTTATTTTATATATTTAAAATATAATGAAATATAATTAATATACCTACAATGCAAATTTTAAGAAATTAAGATTGTATATTTGTTAACAAAACTGTATTACTTTGTAATATGTTATTATGATTTTTATATTCCATTTTACTCAAATAATGAACGATTTAAATGTAGGTATCTATTTGTTGCCTTTATTTGTCTAATCGGAGTGCCATCTTTTGAAAAGTAGCTAATTTACTTTTATTTCCACAACAGCTATTTAAATTAGTTTTGGTCAATGACTTTCGGAAAATACAAAATTTGAGATAAATAATGAAAATTTGTTATTTTCCTTTCGATTCTATATTATGGGTGACCAATACTTTGTTGTGATATAACTTTTACAAGTGAATATTGTTAATTTTCTTATATATTTTATGAAGTTCCACTGCGCATTTGGAATCGTTTCCGTCCATTATTAAACTGGCATCAAAATAAACCTACATAAATCAACTTTCAAAATAAATAAACTTTAATTACAAGAAACACAGTTTACATTCTACGTTTGTCTTAATTTTTTAGTGGTAGCGACATCTGTTAAAAATTAATTAGGATGGCCCCTCTCAATCAGAGTTTGAAGAACAGTAATATGTCACTTACAGTAAAAGGTTTTTTTTTTGTTTAGCCTACAATGCTTGACCTAAGCTAACGTTTCGGTTTCTATCAACTAAGTTTACACACAATACGCACTATTACTTATTAATATAATACACCAGATTAAAATTTGTTATTAAGTTTAATTAAACATAGGTAGATATCTTACAATTTGTGTTACAGATATATTTGGTTTTTCGTTACCTATTTCGATCATATCGCGTTGGTACAAGTAACCCTTAACTTTTAATAAACATTTATACAAAAATAATTACTTTGAAAACACTAAATTATTTATCTATGTGCAATTTATTGTTATTTTAATGTTGCAAATTACTATCCAAACATTAAAAATTAAGTTGCATATAATGAAGTAAACTGTCAGCGCGCCTTGAGCATTTCTTTTACAAAAGCAAAAGATTATATTGTACTAAGCAGCAATTACGTTCTAATACATTTCTACATACTATTATATTTAATTGTCAATTAGTATTTTCCGTAATTTACAAATAAAATTAAAAATTTTGAAAAATATTTTTTAATTATATTATTAAAATTTATATATCCTTTGAAAACCTTAAACAATTCAAACTTGACAAATTTTCATTAAATTTATCACAAATAGAAATAAATTATTTAAATTCAATTCACATTCAAACAATTGTGTTTAAACAAAAATAAATTTTTATAGAATAGGTGCCATTAATATTATCTCTACTTTTCAATATCAAGCCACGAGAGCAAAGTAGATACCGTGCTTGCGCGCTAAAGTTAATTTATGAACGCTTCTACGTGTGATAGAATATCTATTTTGTATTTATGTAAAATTGTTATTATTATGTCTAAAAACGACATAAAAAAATTGGTATTTTGTAGAAATTGGTTTAAAAAAATACTTTATATAGGTACATTAATATTAATATACTGTGTATGTAACTAATACATTAAAAGTAAAGTCTACCATTTGCAGGGTAGACAAAAAATTCTTATTTTGTGGATATCTTATGTGTTACTATTAAAGCAAGCTATCCTGGGTAGTGGCTTGGAAAACGCGGCATAGAGATCTTAATGCTAATTATTTAATATTGAATTTTGTGATGCCCTCAATATTTTAGAAAAAAGATGTAAACCAATATTTTCTAGAGATTGTTTACAATTTTTGATTTCCAGAATCGGTAAATTAGAAGAAATAAATTTTTAAAATTTGTGATGCCATGGAATTATGAAAACAAACATGAGAATTTATTGACATACGTCATTTCTGTTTGACGATCATCACTGGTTATTAAATTCTGTTCTCCCTAAAATGTATTCAACGCAAAATTAAATAATTGTAAGTAAAATAATTAGTATCAGAACTTACATCAAAACGAGGAAGATGACAACATCTTCAATGATTTGGTGGCAATAACTAAATATCTCAATATAAGTTTAAAGCAAATAGCAAAAAACTTTGTTTGCATCACACCCGAGTGCTGCAAATTTAAAAAAAACACAAGTTTTACTTCTATAAATATTAATGCCAAGAATTGTGTGAACATAATTTGGAGAGAAAGAATGCGCTTTGTTTTAAAATTATTGAAAATTGTAACGCAGATAGAAAGTTTTTAAACAATGTTTTGTTTACTTATAAATGCACATTCTCACTAGATGATGAAATAAATGTGCAAACTAAAACGTACTTAGCAACTGGGCTCTTCTTTTCCATATTTACTGTAATGCGTCGACTCATGTAGATTGTCAACTGTTATTTGTTTTCTGTTAG
This sequence comes from Aquatica leii, assembly GCA_035610365.1. NCBI lineage: Eukaryota > Metazoa > Arthropoda > Insecta > Coleoptera > Lampyridae > Aquatica > Aquatica leii. The sequence goes on from CM069435.1 coordinate 72,064,800, forward strand.
ATCTAGTTAAATAAAAAATGTGTGTAACACACACTTTTTTATTTTGTATTGCTTTCTTTGTGCTGTCGGTGTCGGTGCTCTAAAAGACAATCTACAACGAGAAAAGTATCAATAAAATTTATTGTTTGCTATTTCACCATGGACTCAACGTATACTCACTATGAATAGACCGTGTAATCCCTGTGAGTTCAATGTGTTTTTTTATGCAAAAACCGTAGATTTGGCGTATATTCGTATTGCAATTATTGTGAACCGGTGCACAAACAAATACACAGTGTAAACACAGTAGAAGCTCTCTAAAACACACGGTGTTTCTACTGTGGATTCAAGACTATCAAAGAAGTTAAAATTTCAATCTTCACCGGTAAAAGCTTTGGCGGTAACGGTTAAAAACTATACTATAGAAATTTTGTTTTTGAAGATACTTCATTTTATCAGTAAATATAAGTTACTTATTTCACTTTTACTTTTACATAAATAACTATGCTCACGTTAATAATATTGTACCGTTTTGTGCGGTAAAAGCCTAAATTTGCAACCGGTTGCGATGACTTACTAGTAATTCAATCAACTAAAAAAAAGTAGCAGCAGTTCAGAACGTTCAGAGTGAGTCGTTAGTGTATAACTGATAAGATTTAGCTTCATCTTTAATTTGCCGATTACAATGTAATTAAAAAAGCGCTAAAACGCCGTTTATAGTTGACAACGCTTAAGGTAGAAAAATCGACTAACACAAGTCTAACAACCAGTGTATTTATTTCAACGAATAGCATAAAGAAATAAAAAACACAAATAGAGTAAGAAATATATAACAATTAAGGGTCTGCCAACAATATTGCAATACAACTAATAATACAAGACCCCTAAATTAGGCAACATATCGTAGACATAAGCAGCAAATATAAATGGCTTAAAGTTACATTCAATTAATTAACGTTAGTAAGTACAACAAAAAACCATGTCAATTAGCATAAAATCATACTGATTACACAATGTTGAAACAAATCTTACTTTAAAAGTTTATTACAGAAATACAAATAGGTGACCTACGTTAGAATACACATTTACTGGCATTTTATTATAATCCAGTAAATATTTAATGTAAACAAAAACAAAATTTTTAAGAAATAGTAACCAAATTTTTTATACTTTTTATGTTTTCAATAATTGTAAATTGTTGTTCTAAACGTAACCAATAATTGCATGTGTTCATATATTAAATAACTAAAAATGTTTAATTTAATAAATATAGAAAAAATACGAGATACTATATATAAAGCAAACAAATTAAGTTAAAAAGTAAAAAAAATAAACGTATATTTTTGTATGTTATGTAGTTGTCCTTTTGTTTGCAGTAACAGATTTTTTCTAATTATTTGTGTGTAAAAGCTATTACTAAATTTCAATCTAACAAAATGTAATTAACAATACGCTTATGGTTAGCGTGTACAACTTTATCAAAGACTTAATAAAAATTTAACTTTACATTTTAATTAAAATTGTTTTTAGGTATTTCATTTATCGTTAAAGTAAAGCTTTAAACAAATATGTCATCGTTGTTTTATAATAATTAAATAAAATTACAGTAAAAGTCAATCTAAATAGTGTAAGTTGTTTTTAAAATAATTTTTAGTTTTTTAATCTAATACCATTAATTAAACATTTTTAATTAAATGTTAAACTAAAATGTTAAAAAATGCATTTTAAATAGTTTTAGAGGTTTGTTGATTCAAATACTTTAAGTAATTACAAATTAATAAATTTTACATTATAATGTTTATTAATATTACCAACTTTGTTTAATTAAAACTTTTATAGAAATGTTGAAATTTGAATTAATGTTGGTTATGTAATAATTAAGTTGTTTTAGTTATTTTAAAACTAAATTGCAAAAGTTATTAAACAGTTGTTGATGATAAACAAAAAAACAAACAAATTTAGTTTTTACACTAGCAAAAATCTTACAAACAAAGCAAAATTATATTAAATTTTAAATTCTGCAAACATTCCAGTTTGGAGATAATTGAACAAACTGAACATTCAAATATTTCATTTTTTACTGTTTCTTTGTGTAAAAGTTCTAATGCTCAAACACTTTTATTATGGCATTTAACTGCATAATAATAGTTTTTTGGTTACAAAAGAATCAATGCTACATATACTGCAAAAAACACCGAGTTAAGCACATGTCATAAAAAATAGTAACTGTACTTAATCGCGAAGGTTTCTACGGCCGAACTCTATGCTAAGATTAGAATGTCTTCCAAGTTTGGACCGTGTTGATGTTGTTAATCAAACAAAAAATCATTACCGAGTTAAGGTTTCCAAGAATGTACTGATAAAAGGAGATTCCTGAAAATAACTTGCACAAGCAAGGCAACCAGAGAGTGGCTAGTCGGCACGTGAAATAAAAAAAAGCAACTGGGGGAAAATAAAAAGCTTGAAATTTCAAAAGCTTTCCTGCACCAAAAAAAGTTATCACTTGTGTCCCGAGAACAGTACTGGAAAGAATATTGGCACAGAACAACATCAGTATTACTAAACCCGATCCAAAAGAAACCTAATACGTCCTGCTTATAGATAAGGGGTTCTGAAAAAAAATGGAAGAATCTGCCAACCAACTGTTCTTTAGATTTTTAAGGATCACTCTCCGGGCGCTGGCCGTTTCCAAAAAGAACAACAACGAACTGGATGTTACAAACCATGCCCACAAGGCAATGAATGTAAATCTAAAACCGGAAAGAACGCACTTACGGCAAATCTATTGCTCAAAGTCGTTTAGACAAATATACATCACTGCAGAGCAGCCTCAGCGGCCTTCAGTGCTTATATCGTGACACACGATATTGATATTGCCTTTGTTTAAGAGCCATGGATCCAAAAGGAAACAAAAAAAATTGAACTGTCCAGGTAGATAGCTGCTTGCAGTTCAACTTATGCACAAGCCTCTCACATGTTGTACGTAAAAAATGCACAAAACTTAATGGCATTGTGGGATTTATGTTTTAGAGACCTAATGGCAGCTAAAATATATGTAGTAGAGAAAAGCATCAGGAAGGAGTTCATTATCGGACCCGGTTATTTTTCTTACGACCAGACAAGACGACCAAAAAAAAATACAACGGCTGATTAATAGTGGGGGAGCACAAACACAAATCCAAGAAATAAAACACTGTTATAATTTATTCTAAAATCTATAATATAATAAATATCGGAGATGCCTACGTTTATAACCGTGTCGCGCAGTGAAGTTATTGACCTTACGCTTGTTAGTCTAAAGTCGAAGACATTTATAAAAATGTGGCATGTATCACATGAACCTTCTGTATCTGGTCAAAGATACATTTTGTTTAACACTAAATCAGATGAGAAACTCTTAAAGAAGTACGAAAAACGAGTAAAGCCGACTAAGAGTCTTTCAACAGAACTTTAACCAGCAAATCCGGGACTGTCCTTTAGTTGCAAGATTAACGCACGAGCTAGAACTAATGACAGACATTATTGTTAATTTATTAAAATTCGAGTTTGAATCAAGTTGCCTAAAAACTGTAAAACGAGCTTTCAACAAGGTTACTTGGTAACTAGGAAGCAATTTAACATAACTAAAAAAAGTGGAGACTGGGATGGATACAGAACTAGCTTCACAACAAACAATAATGCCACTACAAAAGCAATAAGAGACTCATGGGGAAGGTATTGTAGAGACGTAGAAAACGAATCTACAAGTTCTCACCTACAAAAAACTTTGAGATGGACCGCACTAATAACATCGGTTCTATGCCGACCGAAAACGGAAAGTTTACAAACTTGGTTGAAGGCAGAAACTATTGCAAAAACACTTTATGTGTTCATCGTTAACTGAAGTTTCTAAACACAAAGACTTACAAGTACTAAACAAACGCGCAGTCAAAAAAAAACAAACTAGGAATTAGCAAAAAAATAATTACTCCTAAAAACCTAAAATCAAGATGAAAAATGAATTTGTTGCTCTACGAAACGCAGTATGCAAAATTCTCAACTGGCAGATTGTCAAGGTGGTATTTATTCCTAAGCCAGGGAGATCTACGTAAGCCCAGACAAAATCTTACAAATTAATCAACTTTATTTTCTTTATCTTAAAACTAGTTGAAAAAGTAGTCAACAAATTTATAAGAGACGGGGCACGAAAAGCTTCGCCTTTGTATGGAAACCAGTATGCATACCAATCCGGAAAATCTTGCAAGCTAGCAATCCACCAACTAGTAAGCAGATGCGAAAATGCAATCTAATACAGTAATATTGAATTAGTTGCTTTTCTAAATATTGAAAAAGCGTTTGACAATACTACTTTCATCTCAATTGTAAAGGCAATAAAGAAAAAAATTACACTTCTAGTGCAAAACTAAATCAACTCAATGCTCTAAAATCGGACAGTAACATCTACTTTAGCAACAGCACTGTAGAAGCCAAAGTGGCTGAGTGGTGTCCACAAATTACTTTGATATCGTTTAAGTGATTTTTGAGTTCCGTTATTTAATTTATGTTATTTAAAACAATTTTGGCGATTTTCCTATAAAATGAATTAAATTTGGTGAAAAGGGATTTTAAAATATTTCTTTGAATTTTCTATAGTTCCATACTGAATGTAATTAAAGCAGCGATAAATATTAAACAAAGTATGTATGAGAAAAGGAAATGCACTACTTAATTGTTATTTGGAGTAATTCTTATGGGAATCGATACGGCACCTTTTTGCGATATGTCCAAACTTGATGCGATGAAAGATCTTCATAAAATTCTGAAATTGCACTTACTTAATTGTATATTTTCGTAGTTTAAACTATCTAAGCTTGAAGGACCATGTTTTTAATTAGCATTAAATTAATTCATTTGGTGTGCAAATGCACATTATCGTATTTAAATAAAACAATAAATTGCTTATTAAACATATAATAGTAACTGCTTCTACGTTTACATACGTACTGCATCTCAAAAACTAGCTAAAAACTTTCCAATACCTTACAGGTACACAGGTGTTCAACCCTCTTCTCTGTATTTATCATAAATAATAACTAAAAATACCCATACAAGAAAATGGTGAACAAAACGACTAATTCTACTTTACTAAAGCTTATAATGTAGATAGCGTCACGAACAACGACTAACTTACTGCCGTCGGCGAGTAAAGTAACTCTAAAAAAATTAAAATAGAAGGCGCCATATCAGTTTAGACGCTAACACAATAATTATATTTGGATAATACCAAATAATGTTATAACCTGTAAGTAAAGGTCTACACTAAACGATAATAAACTTTGTGTTTAGTATATAAACAGTAATGTATGTAACAGGCGTTGAAAGTTATGCATAGTATAACGAACTTTAATGCGGAGCACGCTGCAAGCCGAGGGCTGCATGACAGTGAGTTATGTTATCAGACTTTTGACAAGAGTAACATGCCTTATTTTTTGTGATGCCTTCTGTAAAAATTTTTAAAAAAATTTTAAAAACCACATTCAATATACCAATATTTAAATTTATGAAATTTCTAAAAAGTTTTTCTTGTAAATTTAACAAAATTTTAGAACTTGTATATAATTTTTTTATCAGACACATTTCTACTTAAAAAATAATTGACTTTCAAAGAATAGTTTTAGGTAGATTCCGATTTATTACTTTTTCGCTCTAGATTCTTTTTTTTTTGCTAGAGAGGCTAGTATGCACGCATTCCTAAAAACTGAAACAAATTACATTGGTGGTATAACAAATAAAAACAGTTTGCATACGTGCTTTTGAAGTAAAATGATACGGCAAACTTTCGGTTACCTCAATAAGTTTATAGAAAGATACACTGGGGAATTTTCCTTGATAATGAAATGATTTTTAAAACTTTTTTAGTCAATAGATTTAGTTGAGGAATTTATATAGCACCTTAAAGAAGTACGCATAGTCTATTATTCTTACAAGACATGTTATGTTAAAAAACCTTGTTATAGTTTCTAGCGCAGTATAATTTTTTCTTAGTTTAAACTTTGACTGCGATTTTAAATTTACTCTTTATTTCTGTTTACCAAAATGTGAAAATGTTAGTTTAATCTAAAAAATACATAATTTAAAGTTTTTATTAGGTAAATTAATATTACTATAAGTAAATGCTTTTTTGAGCATATCATATGATTAACTTTAAAATTTGCAAACTTTTAACAATTTCATGTATGCTTAGCTCATATAGTAATTTTTATATTTTTTACTTTTTTATAAAGTAATAAGCAAGTTATGTATTTAAACAAATGCAAATAAAAATAAAAATTATTATTTTTTCTCCCTTTTTTTTAAAGTAATCTTGCTAAATAACATATTTTAATTATGATTCAAATAAATAATTCAAAATTAACCAATAATAGGTTATTTGTATTTTGCATTTGCGGTTACTGAACGTGTGAAAAATATGTTAACTGACGAATAATACAAAAAAACAATTCATCCATTTTTTTACTTCGTTAGAGGTTATTTAGTTATTTGCTATTTAAATATTTTAAATTATTATCTAACTAAAATTTTTAAGTGTATTGCGTTTTATTATGTCTATACTCTTAAAAATGAAACCGGTTCTGGTTTAATAAATCTGTTTTAAACAAATTTTGAGTCTGATATCAGTTTAAATAAAAAATAACGGTTACGATGTGATACAGGTCTCTAATAGAAATTGGCTTTATTTCTGCATTTTATACGTCATTATCTACATAATCTACAATTTCTATTTGTAGTAGTGTTCTTTTCACAGGTTTTTTTAACGTTTTGTGCTCGGTTTTGTGTTACAGCTTGTTATCAAAAATTAATTCACACGAATCTAAGTAAACGGTAAAAATAAACCAATAAAAATGCAAATAAATCCACTACTTTACGTAAAGAAACTGATTGTCAAACTTTTGTAGTTTATTTGTTGAAGTGATGCCATCATAGTAAACTGATTTAAGTTTATTCGTTAATCTATGTCAATACATTGCTGCTGAACAGATAAGTGTACATAAAACTTTATTTAAGATTTTTTTAGGGTAAATGGTGTATACTTGCATGTAAATTGTATTAAATAAATACACCATTTACCCTAAAAAAATCTTTAATATGTTTTATAGTTAAACTTTTATGTCCAAAATAAAGTTTTATGTTTATTCTATAAATAAACTTTTTTCAATTGTCAAATTATTAATAATTTCTAACAAATCGTTTTATTTTGTTGCTATAACTTTGTCTTATGTAAATTTGACTATGATATCTATAACTTTGATATAAAAAAATAAAAAAATCTTTAAAGAATATTTTCATTTTTTTTTGTTTTTCAAATGTCAGATTATCTTAAATATAAGTAGATTCCAGTTAAACATAACCTAGTTTGTGCTATCCTAAAATTTTTGGATACAATAAATTATCGTAAATGTAAATCACAATTAAAGCAGTACAACAAAGATAATTATAGTTTATAACAAATTGACACAATAATTGTTTAGATTTTGAATTTTGTATACTCTAAAACAAGAAAATTTAAACATAATTTACTTAATTTTTAGTATTTTGTAGCATGAATAAAAATATTCTATTCGTAGATAATTAATTTTGAAAAAAATTAAATATCACTATGCCATAACAGTTTCATCTATATTAGTTTGTATGGTACACGATCACGTCATCTAGCATTTGTTAAAGATATTAGTTAGAAGTAGAGAAAAGAATCTATGTAAATGTAAACAAAACACTTTATAGTCTAAACATGAAATTGAGTAAAAAAAGTTACACCGAGTGCAAAACAAAATTAAAAAGTTACATATTTTGCAATATATTTGTGTATAACAAAATTGTTTGTTTTATTCTTATAATAATTTTAATTTCTTGTTAACATTTATAGAAATGAGACGTAAAATGATCGTATAAAAATGTTAATGTCATTTAATGTCGTACGCTTTACTGCTTTATTTGTGAATTTAAGCTATCATGAAGCTACAGATCTTTGGAGACTAAGTTAAGCAATTAACTCTCAAAGTCGTTTAAACACTGTCAACAACTTGATTACCTTTTAACAAAGTGTAACTATTTTATTGATCTAAATTCAAAATTTCACTAAAACTAACTGTGACAAATTTAAATCAAATAATATAAAAAAATGATGCACGAAAAAGAGTCTTTTCGTGTAAGTAATGGTATTAAAGTTTGGTCAAGCTGAAATGTTTGGATAGAAGCACGGCTATAATACATTTAGATGTCTAAACTTTACTGCTGAATTGACTTTCGTCAACTAAGTTTAGAAACTTGAAATTCGCATCAAATAGTTTCAGTGTTGAATGTATTGAAAGCGAATCCTTAATGTTTTATCGTATACGTTTATTTTAGATTTGCGTTTAAAATTAGCATAATTAAATTAAGAACGTTTAAAAAGTTTTAAATTAAAATCCATAAAACAAAATTACGCACGAACTAGGCTCATATAGCATTATTGTGTCGTATTCAAAAAAGCATTTATTTTATGTGTTTATATAAATGTTTTTATTGTGGTCAATAAAGCGTTCAATTACAAAAAACCGCTCTTGAAACTACTTACGTTTAAGAACGAAATAAAAAGTACTTTGCTTTTATCACCGGTTGTTTTAGTGCGTTCTTTTGCAAAGTGACTTACATTGTAGTTTGTCATTTAAAAGTAGGTAAATGACCTTACAAGATGTCTTACAATGTAAAAGAACCCAAAAAAGGAAATTATTAACGATGCGACGATTTAAGAATTGTTTTAATATATATTACGATTCTTGTAAACTTTGATAGTCACACATGTAATTTTTTTAGTAGATAGAATTAATATGTTGTTAATGTACTACAAATAAGTTATTTTCAAATTTTATGTATTTTGATAAGTATGTATATAGTGTGATTGATGTTACGGGTTCAATCGATTTTATTAGAAAATAAAATAAGTTTATGAAGCAAAAATACTTTATATAAAAAATTCAAAAAGATAAAAAATACACAAACAAAATAGCATTGCAAAAAAAAAATTGTACGACTAACAGATAATACGATACATTGTATGTTCATTTGCGATTAGACAACACTGTGCATTGTGGGTGATCAATTTCATTTCCGTACAGGTCAAAGTCATTTCCGTTTAGATCAAAGCTATTACTGTATAGGATAATGAATTGTAAAAACATTATTTAAAAGACGTGTAAAAATATTTTGTGCACTAAAATTATCAAATTTAAAAACTAAATCATTTAGGACCGTGTAGGTGCTATTGCATTAGTTTCAACGGTACGTATAAAGTAAAAAACGTTTCGTTTGTAAATTATAATAATTTAGGTTGTTTGTAAACGTTGGTATTTAGTGGCCACTTTTTTGTAATTAAATGGTAACATATTTTAGAAAAACTAAGTTCAAGGTGATTAGAATAAATTAATAATCAATTAAAATACATAATTTACAAATCTTGCTACTTGTTTTATTTTTTTTTTATAGAAAAGGAACGTCAACAGTAATTTATCGGATTTTTACAATGTTATAAAAAAGTAACTTAAAAAAGTCTGTATTTATTAATATCAATCAGTTTTATGAACTGCATAACAATTATCTTTTGGCATTTATTAATTGTTGCAAGATACCAAGATGTTTCTTCCTCACATGCTTAATTTATTCTTATGTTAATTCTATTTTCATAAATGTTTATATACTGCGTATTAATTATAATATTATGATGTTACAAATGTAATCGTAAACACTTATTATTTACGTTATAATAAATAAAACAAAATAAATTTTACAAAAACAATCGATTGTTACAAAATTAGTGCAAATTACTGGTTTATACATTAAAAAAATTACATATTTAATTATAAACAAAAGCACTTAATCACTGTTGTCCTCACTTTTGTAATTGACTTTTTGTTTTTTTCCACAGAAAAATTTGATTTTTATTATTTACAGTAGATTGTTGTAGCATATTAGATGCATTGTAAGTAATTAACTTTATCTTGCATTTTCTAAATGTTTGTTATAAAAGAATAAAATAGTTTTTACTCTAAAATAGTGCTATTAGAACCACTAATTTTGTTATTACTTTCTTAGTTTGTAAAGCTCCATTTCTAATAATAACACCCATTAATTACAAATTATTTTTGAATATTTACAAATTTACCTTATTTGTTTTGTAAGTCATATTAACATGTCATTTTCTGACAGTTTGTAAGAAAATAACGTTTACACACCCACATGGTATTTGTTCGAAGAACTCTTTTACTTATTGGATGTAAAAACAAATTGTTGTAAATAATTGTTATTATTGACTCAACTCAGCTCATTAATATTAAACTTTGTTTAAAATCAATGTACCTATTAAAAAAACTAAAATAATAGATGATTTAAAGTTAACTAAAATTGCATGAATTTAAAGCAGGTAAATTATATTTTTCTAAATAGAATAATAGCTAAAAGTATAAACTTATAACTAGCAGAATAAATACTGACAAATTGACTTAAAATAAATACAAAGTTTTGACATATATTTAATAGTCATTTTAGGTATTACTACAGATACTACCAACACAATTTTTTTAATTTTTATTTATTTTCTGCGTTATATGTTTTCGTAAAAATTTTAAGTTGACTGATTGATAATTAAACAGATTATAGTTGTGGAAAAAGTATAGTGTATACTGCGTAAATAATGTGTATTTCCAACTCGTATGAATTGCGAATCTCGCCTTCGGCTCTGCTGCAAATAATTCTACTCATTGGCAATGACAAGCATTTCGTACTCATTATACAATATACTATTTTTAAACAAAACGTTTATTTTTGTTTAGATATTTTTAAAAGGCTTTAAATTCTCTTTACAATAATACTAAACAACATTTTATCATAAAAATTATAATCCCAATATTTCTTATTAAATAATTTTTCTGTTTTGTAGTAAATGCAAATGAAAACATTAAAATAGGAATAGTAGTCTTAGATAATCACTTATTCATAACAAATCCAAACAAAAACAAACATGTTTTATTGAAACTTTTGGGTATTAAACCGCGTTTTATATTAACACTTTTTAGAAAATTTACAAAATTTGGCAACCATGTCGCTGTCTTGTTTAGAAAGATAAAATTAAAAACATTGGATCCTGGAAAACTATTTCAGCTCACCAGTTTCTTCCCGAAACATGTTTATGCATGCTGGTGCCAAGTTGGTGCCATTATTTCTATTAAAAATGATATTTTTTGATTTGATTTTCATATATAATCAGAACCAGAGTCAAAATTTATTTTGTGTCTAGTAAATAAAAAGTTATCTACGACAGTCTATCTAATGTTGTGTTATACTATGACCTTACTAAAAAACTTAATGAAATCTTTAAACGTTTAAACGTCTAGTAAAGTGCAATGCGTTTGTTTTTTTTAACCTTATAAGCAATCTGCGGAATAACATTCTTATTTCACATTTTTATTTATTTTGGAAATATTAATTAAATTTATGTTTTGTAAGCTTTTTGACTTATTACTTATAATTTTTTTATAAAAATGTTTACCTTCTTCTTATTATAAAAATAATAGTTCTATGGCTATAAAAACATGTACCAATTGCTAAATTGCGTAAAACATGTTTTCTTGAAATTAACTAAAATTAAAAACGGTAAAATTAACGAGCCTAGTAATCAATGTCTGTAACAAGACTAGCACGTGTAACGTCACTTTGTGGAATTATACAGTAACGGGTAGAAACAGTCATCTATTTGCTCAGATCGTTTGGTGCAGTGTTACTTTAATTGTTTTTTGTTAATATAGAAGATTCAAACTGCATAAAAAATAATTAGAAAAGGTATTGTTTTATTTGTGTATATAGGAATACAATAATTAATAATTTATTAGTTTTTATAGTTGTAGGAAATAACAATATGAATTAACAATATACTTAAAAGTACCTAAATATCTAGTTAATAAAAGTGATAACCGTTGTTACGTGTTTTTAATATTAAATTTTTTTATTTTGTAATTTACAAAAAATGTCTAGTACCGTATTGTAAGAGAGTGCAACGCTGGTGGTGTGGATTGCTACTAATGTCTAAGCGACTTGCTTGTGTAGTCATTTTGCTTCTGACTCTTGCTGTGAGACGGTTGTTTGTAAAAACTGTAATTTTTAAATTGTAAATACTTTCATTTTATTTTGCAATTTTATTATTATAAGTATAGAAGTTGTCGCCATTAGTGTATCTTGCTAATTTAAAATAATTTCAGCAAATTGGTGTAGGATCCAAGCCTCCATTTTATTGTCATGTTTACAAAAAAATTAAATTATTCTAGAATTAAATGGTATCTAATTTATTCGACAAATTAAATTCCAGTGAAATCAGAGTTGGGTTAATCACATTCAGGCAACCTTGAAAAGAAAGTTAGTTGTCAATTACCTGTACAGTCTTTTGTCTTACGCCTTCAACTTTGTGAATGTCAATTAGGTTTTATACTTTCTGATTTGTTAATTATACATTTTGTTACTTGGATTAAGTTTTTAGTTAAATTTAATTTAGTTAGCCGATTTCTTTATTTTAAACCTTCAGCTAATATGATTGTGATATATCATCTATTAAGATTTTACTTTCAGTCAAGTATAATTATCTAGTCTTCAATTTATGTCGTAAGTAAGTATATCATGTTTACGTTCATAACTTGGACCGAACCGAGTATCCTTAGTTCACTACGTATGTGCGGCCGGTAATAGCCTCACTAAAACTTTTACTTATGTGAAGAATATACAAACATTTTGTTACGTTATCTTGTTATCAAATTGTTTGTTTTTTTTGCCTAATTTATTCTATAGTAAGTTTATATGTACCTTTGGTGTCTCCAAATCAAAAAATCTACGCGTCCTTTTTTTACTAGTATTCCCAAACTCGCCCACTTACCAACTTCTCGGTTAACCGTGGTGTCATAGATGCTACCAGCAAGACCAGCTGGAAAAAAAACTTGTTAACGCGTGTGATAATAAGGAGAAAATTAGATATTTGTAGGCTATATTAAAAAATACAAATAATAGTAAAAAAATCACAAATTAATTTTGCAAAATAAATAATTACAATTTCTAGAAAGTTTTAATGCTATTAAAAAACAGAAACTACATATTAAGAATATATAGTGTTTTGAAAAAAATATTATTAACTGATTCACAAACAAAAATAATAATTAAACTATAAATTCCTTATAAAAATAAGCGTTTACATAAATTTATTAATTTTTTGATGATATTACTTTAAACGTAAGTTGAAACTTTCAGACTTTACTAATACTTTATGTATTAGTAGTGTCTTATATTTTAATTTTATGAAAATTTGAACATATAGCTATACAGCTTAACCAATGGATGCTTAACATTATCAATATTCAAGTTAACGCTATTTACAGCTACGTAACAAAAAAGCAAAACTTCTATTAACAAAGGTTATTATCATCAACCTTACAACATCAGAAAACTACGCTTCCTTCTGGACGAGTAATCTGTATGCTTTCGCAATGTATTTGTTTGTCTCAAATATGTAAAAAAAGAAGTACATCTGTTTATGTTTATGGTACGTACTACTTGTTAATTTATGTTGTTAAACTTATACCCTCAAATTTTAGAATGGGTTCTAGCAGCGCTATTTGAAGTACGTAGATTGTTAAATTTCTAGTTCGCTTTTGGTTTCTGGTATCTGGTGTCTATTATTATATTTATGGACTGTATTTGCGAACTATATTAATTATTTAGAAACATTTATTAATTATATTCATTTAGTTAAATAACATATTTAGTCGTTTTTATTAAAAAAGTCAATGTGATTAATTATTATATAAAAATTGTATCTTAATAACCATAACAAAAAATATAAATTTAACTTACTATAAAATAATATAAGCTTTGAACATAATTGCCACTACTCAAAGAATAACAAAAAATATAAATGAATTATTTATATTACTACAATACTAAATTTTTGTTTTTGGCAACACGTAAATTTTATTAATTGCTCTTTTTATTGTACTAGAGCTAGTTTTTATTGTCACTACACGTACTACATTATCACTTCCTGGATGTAACTGTAGTATTTGTCCCATTCTCCATAGACGAGGAGGTAAGTTATCGTCAATCAATATTATCATATCACCAATTTCTATATTTGTTGATTTTTTTAACTATTTATTTTACATTTGCAATTGGTGCAAATATTTTTTATGCTATCGTTTACAAAAATTCTGGGTAATTGCCTAAATATGCTGATATTGTCATAATCTATTAATTGAAGTACTCATTACATTTTTATCGGGTACTGCTATAAGTGTTCTGCCTATTAGAAAATGGGCTGTAGTAATTGGAATAAGATCGTTTGGATCATCACTTAGAGGAAATAAAGGTCTTAAACTTAGAATGGCTTCAACTTGTGTTAAAAGTGTCATATATTGTTCAAATGGCAATGTTGTGTCTTCTATAATTTTTCTTAAGTTGTATTTAACAGATTTTACACCGGCTTCCCAAATGCCTCCAAAGTGTGGAGATTTGGCTGGAATAAATCTCCAGTTTATGTCTTGTTCAGTCATTTAAACGCTTATTTTTAAAGCGTTTAACTTAAAACATGGTACTAATTATTTTAATTCACGATTACCAGTCACAAAGTTTATACCATTATCTGAATAGATATTAAAAGGTTTTCCGCGAGGAGAAACAAAACGTCGCAACGCTACCAAAAAACATTCAGCAGTTAACTCACTGACTAACTCTAAATGCATGGCTTTTGTACTAAGACAGATAAAAAGACATATGTAACTTTTATAAATTTTATATCCGCGAACACCTCTATCACAAATTTTAAATGGTCCAGCGTAATCGACGCCGGTATTATAAAATGGAGAAGACGGATTTACTCGAAAATTTAGTAAATTGCCTATGTAAATATTTTTCGGAGTAGGATTTGCTTTGAAACACTGAACACAACTATGTATAATCTTTTTGTTAAACTTTTGCCTGATAACAGCCAATATTTTTGACGTAATAAATATAACAGTGTTTGGTGACCACAATGTAGTAATCGTATATGCTTATATTGAACTATTAATACCGTTAGTTTATGGTTCTTTAGCAATACAATTTGATGTTTTGATTCATAATTTAAACAAGAAAATTGTAATTTTCCCCCTACGCGCAGTAAACCATTAGAATCTAAAAATGCATTTAAACCTAACAAATTTGAATTATATTGTATAACTTTATTTTTGACTAGTGCTTTCATTTCTTCATAAAATTCAAATAATTGCGATGCTACATTACTACACCGCTTGCGTATTAAAAACTCTACACTCTTTAGAATGTGCTTTAAATTGTTTTTTATCGTACGTAAACTACTTAAAGAATCAGTGCCAGTTATTAAATCATCTATATTAAATTTTTTTTTATAATAGATGCTTCTTTAGGATAAGTAATTTCATAATCTAAACCCAGTTGATATAAAACCCTTGTAGTTAAATATAGCCCAGAATTAGTGCCATATGTAACGGTATGTAATTGAAATTTGTCATTATTCGTTTTTCTCCAAAAAATATTTTGTAAATGAGGATCTGCTGGATTTATTAGCACTTGACGGTACATTTTTGAAACGTCCGCAGTCATAACATAAGCGTGCAATCTAAATCTTATAATAAGAGAAAACAAATCGCTGTGCAATATGAGACCTGTTAATTGAATATCATTTAATGAGATTCATTTACTGCCTTTGCAACTGCCGTCAAAAACAACTCGCAATTTAGTTGTGATTGATTCCTGCAAATTGCAATGATGTGGAAAAAAATATGTAGCTTTTGTGTTGTTGGTTATTTAATTGTGTCATGTGATTTAAAGATTGATATTCATTCATAAAATTTACGTACTGCATTTTCAGTTCAGGATTTTTCTGCAGTTTATCGCGCAGTATGGTATCTCTAAAAAACTGTTTACAATATTTTTCTTCTAAACTTAAATGTTTACTAGGTTCTAGAATTTCATTCATTTCCCAAAATTTCGACACTTGATCGTGTAAATTGTTTATTGTTAAATAAATTAATTTTTTTGAGTTTCAGTATCAATAAGCATTAAGTTTCCTGCAATTATCCAACCCAATTTTGTCTTATGTAAAGTTGGTTTATTTATCCCTAATTGATGCTGCCCTACACTTAATAAGTTCAAAAATTTACTGGAACCAACAAGTAAATCAATTTTACTACATTCAGTATACGTTGGATCACTCAGTAATAAATTTGTATTAATATTTAATAAGTTAGAATCAAAACTTTCAGAAGGTATTTTATTAGTAATTTTAGGAATGACCGAACATTCCAAGTTACAAGTATAATTATTACAGCATGACTAAATTTCTACGTTAACACGCGACAAAACTGCAGATGCGTTTTGATTATTTCTTACTACCAACATATTTATTTTATAACGTTTTACATTAAGTTTGTTCCATAACTCTTCGGTTATAAAATTTGATTGAGATGCTGAGTCAAGAATAGACTTAACCATTAATACTTTACCAAATTTATCATTTAACTTAACACATGCCGTTGATAATAATATTTGATCCAAATGTTTAACTTTAGAAATAGAAGCGCAATTTGATATAGTAGAAGTTAATGGTTGCAAATTTATATCTTCTACCAAAGATGCATCTAGATGATCTGAATTAGTTATTTCAGTTTTTAAATTCTACGAGTTATTTAAGTGCAATAAAGTATTATGTTTACAATGGCAAATTTTACAAAAAAATCTAGCTTTACATTGAAATGAAAAATGTCCTTTTTTAAGACAATTACTACATAACTGCAGTTCTTTAACCCTATCTATTCTTTGATTTACTGGTAGGTTTAAAAAATGTTTGCATTGAAATAATGGATGATTATCTTTACAAACAAATTTGATCAGTAGTGGTTGCAAATGATTTAATTGCATGATAATTCTTATGTTTTTGTAGCAATTTAGCTGATTCGGACGTTGCGTAATTTATTGATAAAGATTCTAATACGCTTTGCCTGTTATTTAAAAATTGAAGAAATTCTTTTATTGTAGGTATGTCATCTTTTAATTCATATTGTTTATTTAAAAATATTTCCCACTCTTTAATTGTGTTAAAATCTAACTTTGAAATAATGAAGGGAATTAAAAGTGCATCCGAACTAGTAACTGGTTGTTTCATAGCTTCAAGGCAATTTAAATGCTTTTGAATGGTATCAACTAATTGCCGTAATGAAAAATGTGATTCTTTTGTTACATTTGGTATGTCAATGATTTGTCTAACATGATTATAAATAATTCGTCTTTTATTATTACTTCTATCTTGTAACATTTTCCATGCAATTAGATAATTATCATCAGTTGTATTTAAAGAACTAATAATATTTAATGATTTTCTTTTTAATGATGACCTTATATAAGTTTTTGTACATTTTAGAGATCGAAGTTATTATGTATAATGGTACAAAAGCTATCGCGAAAATTGCGCCAATTTATAAAATTTCCATCAAATGTAAGAATACAAATTCTCGGTAATTTAACATTATTTGACTTGGATTTTTGGGAAACGCGAGTTTTTAAATCTAAAGAATCATTTTTATTTTTATACGATTTAAGTAAAATCTTTGTGCAGTTAAAGTAAAATATAAATTTTGAAAATCTTCTCGTTCTTTTTTATTTTCATCGTCAAATCCTAATAACTCATTACATTCATTAAATCAATTTCTGTGCAATTATAAATGTCAAAATTGTTAAAAAACTTTTCAAAAATTGTGAATTGTGACTTAATGGCACTCCGCCTACAATGTAATTGTTTAATGTTACTGTCAATGTCAGTCATTGTTAAACCCAAATATTGCAAATGAAACAATGGAATTTCTTACTTGTAGCAAGTACCGATTTTTTACGACCTTTAATAATTCTCCTTTCAATACACTGTATGTTTGATATTTTCCACCGGTTGCAACCGAGCAGAAAAAATGGTCTATATTTTCTATCCGTTACGAGGGACCAATGTTAATTTCTAGTTCGCTTCTGGTTTCTGGTATCTGGTGTCTACTATTATATTTATGGACTGTACTCACGAACTATATTGATTATTTAGAAGTATTTATTAATTATATTCATTTACCTTAATAACATATTTATTCGTTTTTATTAAAACGTGAATGTGATTAATTATTATATAAAAATTGTGTCTTAACAACCATAAGAAAAAATATAAATTTAACTTACTATAAAATAATATAAGCTTTGAACATACACGTAGGTTTACTTAATTACTTCCTAAATATATACATTTAGTTATTAAGCAGAAAAATTAATCTTTAGTACCAACATAACTTTTCAACTTACCCATCAAGCTTAAAATTATTCGAATCAAAGGTTAAACATGGAATATAAATACAATGTATCTTTAGCTTGTAGCAAAAATGTGTAATATAAAAAATAAAAATAAAAGAAATGTAAATTATATAACAAAACAGTATTTTTGGAAAAACACTACGTAAACAAACAAAATGCTTGTTTAACAATTGCGGTTGCGTTTGCTAGTATTTCTAAAAAGAATTGATTTGTTTAATGATAGTTGTTATTTTTTTTGTCATTAACCAAAGTAACGTTTACAATTAGTAGATTACGTAAACATAAATACATTTTTTGTGATAATTTCTATTAATTGTTGACACAATTTTTAGTTTTTAAATGCATATAAGTTAACCAAAGAGAAAAAAATTTTAACTAATAACCAAAAATTAAAACTATCTAAAATATATAAAATTACAAAATTGGGATAAATAACTATTTTCAACAAATTTATATAAAGGTTAGCACAACAAACTTTGTATAGCACACATCTTGAAAGTCTTTTGCGAGTATTCGCATTTTGTAGACTTCTACTTCACTTCGGCCTATACTTGCAAAATACCACTTTTTGGAATAGTGATACAAATAACTATTGTGTGACTCGTTTTATGTTTTAAATCATTTTTTTTACGTTTGGCATCAACACTATTTTATGTATAACTAACAACACTATTTTAAACATAAGAAAAAAATAATTAGTCTAACTATCTTACTTGTAGTTATGTATTTCTCACACATTTCAAAACACGAGGGTTATATTGCTTACGAAATTGTACATTAATATCTGTTATGTAGGATAAATAGTTAATTAAACTTCTATCAGACGTGTTAGTGCACGAAGCAATCCCAACAGTATTTGTATATATTGCGGCTAACTACTATAAGAAAATTACTGTATTTACGTATTTAATAGTAGTCTTAAAAAATAACACTTTAAAAAATACAATTTAATACACATTTTTTTTAAAAAGTAAATAAAAACTAAACATTAGTTGTCTTTTTTTTTTTATCTTGTTGACTATTTTTCAAACTTTGGATAACATTTTTTTAGTATTTACTATTGTTTTTATTTCTTATTTTGTACTATTAAGTTAACTAAGCTTTTTAAATAATTTTGAAAAATTATTATTTGCTTTCAGTATTTTGTAGAGAATTTTTTTTAGTTGATAACAGTAGTAACTAGGTAACAACACCAATACAAACGTTTATTGTACAACGGCGACCAGTTTTATCACAAATTATTAAAAAGCTTTCTAACATCAACTACAAACTAAAAACTCGTAAAATTAGAAAGAAATATTTTTTACGACTAACAGATAATACAAAACATTATTTGTTTATTACTTATTAGGCAACGTTGTACGTTTTATTTGACCAATTTCATTTCCGTACAAGTCAAAGCCATTACCGCATTAGATAATAAATTATTAAAACATAATTTAAATATTTAGTACATTACAATTATAAAACTCGAAAAAGAAATAATTCAGAACCGTCTATAAAATATGAAACGTTGATATTAAGTGGTAATGTTTTTGTAATTAAGTTCAAGGTAATTAAAATAAATCAAACTACCAAATTTGCAACTTCATTCCAAATTTTCTTGCAGTTTTTTTTAGATAAAAAAGAAACGATAAGAATTCATCGGATTTTTGTTGTTTTATATTGGTATAATGTGAATAGAGATATTAAGATAGTTATAATGAAATGTAAACTGTGTAAAAGATATCAAAGATCATCTAGTTATAAAACTTTAATAAATTATGAAATTCCTCATTTACCATTCTATAATTTTGGGTTAGATTTAGCTGAATATATATACAAGATATACCAGAATCAATTAAAAAATTAAGACAAATATTTTCCAAGCATAGATTACCAAATAAAATTATATGTAATAATAATCTATTTAATAGTTATGGATTTCTTGAAGATTGCAAAACATATAGCATAAAAGTAACATTAAGAAGTCTACAATATCCAAGGTCGAAAGGCTTAGCCAAAAACGCTGTAGATATTTCAAAGCAAATACTTAAAAAAGGCTAAACTAAAAATGATATTTTAGACGCATTCCTTGAATATTGAACAACACCTGTAGCAGGTACAGAATATTCTCCTTCAGAGGAATTTTAATGAGTAGAGTTTTAAAAAAAACGTTACCTGTACCTTTGGTATCGTTAAAACCGAATATTAGATTGAATAAAACTTTAAAAAAATTTAATAAAAATAAAGTTAAAAAAAAACTTAAAAAACACGCTTTTATAGCTAACCGAACTAAAAAATAAATAATAATTTTTAATTACAAAGAGTTTATAATACAGTAGTAGAAGGTCGAAAAATCAATCATAATTTGTGACCTTAAAAGAAAATTATAATAAAATTTAAGTCAATAACAGAATAATTCAATTCAGAGTAAAAAGCGTAGGTTGCATTTCAATCGGTAAGACTTTGTGTTTATACATTTTTTGATCCTTCGTAATTAAATTTCTTCTTTAGCGACTGTAAATTCAAAGCCGTGTTGAAATTGAAATTTCTGTCCTTATTATTTTGTTGTAAATAAGAAGCATTTTTCTGAATCACGGTTATTGATATGTTATAAATATTATAAATAATAGTATCTGTTTATTAGACTCGTCAGAAACTACATATGCATAAAGAACAAACAAGACGAGAATGCAGAAAAACAAGCAAAGAGTCCAAAACTGCTCGCCTGCGCAGTTCACGCGCTTTGTCCTTGTTACTCTCATGCAGAAGATCTGTATAGAAATTTATTAATCCTGACAATCCTAATCAGAATAATAGAAATTTTTTATCAAATTATTGCATTGTCATCGGTCCTTAAGACGTGTGCAAAGTTTCAATTTGATCAGACTTCTAGAAACCGACGAAGATTAAGCTCAAAGATTCCGTTACATAGATACATACAACCCAAGCTTATAAAAACGTGTTAATTAAATTGTATCATGATCAAAATGCAAAAATAAAAAACGTTTTAATGTTTGGGATAATGTAATATTACAAAATAAAGCTTTAAGGCAGTGAAAACCTGCTAAAATAATTTCTGTAAATGATACATCCAGGTCATATAATGTATTGAAAGAAAATAATAACATAGTAACCAGGAATGGTTGACATTTGAGAAATTTTTTTATTGAACCATGTAATGACAAATGTATTAATGATGATATTAATAAGGACAATGGTAATAGTAATGTTAGTAACAGTGATGTAACTCCTAATAAAAGTATAACCCCTTTTTCAAATCATACATGTTATTAAACAGTTTTAAACAAAAATTGTGTTTCAATTAGTAAGAAACAAGACAATATTTTTGTTTAAAAATCTGCTAAAGATGGAAAAACAAAAAGCAGTAATTTTTGAAATTTGAACTTAATTTATAAATTGCATGTGCTAACATATGTACTATTTTAAATCTTATATTTTTACATCTAAAATATTTTTAGCATTTAATTTCAAAAACCAGTAAAAAATAAAATAAAATAAACATGTAAAACAATAGTATTTTGTATACGCTCATTAAAATGCATTTGTTTTGTTGTTATTACAATTGCAAATTTTTTTTTTATGTTAAGGTCAAAACGTTAAATGTTTACATAAATATTAAAAGTAATTATCTTAAGTTTTCGCTACGCAAATACATTTTATTTCAATTTTTTTTTAGTGTCATTAAACGATTAAAAAAACTTTTGTTTATGAAAACCTTACATTGGAATGACAAAAAACAGGTTAAAACTACAATTTACATAATTATATGTTGCTGTTATATTCTATCAAATACTTTTTTTTGCAACAAAGAATAAACAATATTAACTTTAAAAATAATAAATTTACATTTTAAACCAAATATACACAAAACAATATCATTTACAAACAACACCAAAATCTCTTATTATAAAACTAACCCACGTTCCTTTACTGTACCTTGAAAATATACAATGCACACTGTGCTCCGGGGATTTAGCGTAATCCAATTAGGATCTCCTTCACAGACTTCCTTTTTCAAAAAGGATTTGACTATTCTCTCAAAATGGATTTTTTATTGTTTAGTATAAAACAACGATATCTCAACATTTTCGTGAGATATTTTTAAATACAATAACAAATTTAAAATAAGGCAGAATATGCAAAAAAATGACTTTCATAAATAACGTTTATAAATGAGTAAACTCATAACTATGCAATGTTGTTATTAAAGTTTAAAATACTTTTTTGTCGATCGTTTATATGTATAATCATGTATCAGAGGTAGCCCGGTAATGTCAATGAAATTGACAAATTTCTATTACTGCATCATTTTTACTAACCAATAAAAATGTAGAAGAAAATTAAGATTTTTTATATGGTTACTTATATTGTATTAGTTGACGGTATATGTTATATATAACAATAATTATCAACTTTTATCGGATTTAAATTGGAACAATAAGTTAGTGCACAACATTATTTTAGTAAATCTTAAACAAACTAAGTTTTGCTATACAATTGTGTTACTAAAATTAAAATATTTGCATGTTGTTTATTTGAACACTACAATGTGGCTTGTTATGTAATGGTTAATATTATCACAAATCCATATATATCTCGTCAACTTTGCGTTATGTTTTTGTGCACAAAGATAGCAATCACACAATTACCTTTTGGTTCATAAAAGAAAACTTTTTGATGGTTTGAGATATGATTTTTTTTATTTCCATACCGTTAATTACATAAAATTAAAAAACTGTTGGAATCATTGATATTTTTAAATCATTGATATTTGCACTTACATAGCTTTCCGAATACTTAAAAATTGTATTAACGTTCATACAAAAATAAAACAGTTATTAGGTAGATAAA
Organism: Aquatica leii; assembly: GCA_035610365.1. NCBI lineage: Eukaryota > Metazoa > Arthropoda > Insecta > Coleoptera > Lampyridae > Aquatica > Aquatica leii. The sequence continues at coordinate 72,088,041 of CM069435.1, forward strand.
ATTAATGCAAAAATTACATAATCGAAGAAAAACTTTTACAACCAACTCGTTTGGTAATTAGCAATTAATAATCTTGACAGTATACAGCCTGTTTCAGAGTAAACGTCTTTTTTTTAGCCACACTACAGATACTATTTCCAATTAAACAAGCAAACTAAAATTTTAATCTAGTAGCGCAAGAATGTTTTACACTTCATATTAGTTTTGTCCAAATATCAAGTAGCGGTCGACACAAAAATAAATAAAATAAAATTTTATTTTACAATAAACATCTACTTTTTGACACTCTAAATAAATTTACATCAAATAAAAAATTGGTAATTACAAAAATGCTCGAAACGTTTTCTTTCGTTTTTAGTACATAAATTAAAACGTCCAATAAAGCCCATAGATTGAAGGATAATTTCCGGAAAAATTTTTATGTAGATAAAACTAAAAAAATGTAGTAAACATTGATATTTCCAAAACTAACTATAATCAAATTCAAATTTAATTAATGTTAATCTACATATTAAATAAAATAAATATGAGAAAAACCATAAGAATAAACGTAGGTATCTGTTGCATTCTCATTATTTAAAGCTCATACTATCGTTTATAAAAAACAAAACAGTTGTAAAGTAGGTAAAAAAATTAAATCATAAGAAAATAATAATATACGATCGATAGAAAAACTTGAAACCAACTCGTTTGGTAACAAGCGATTAATAATCGCGCCAATATTAAAATTATTAATTGTTTTTATTATTAATCTTGTTGGTTAAATAACTATCTATCGATCGTCTGTTGACCCTTATTAATGAACTATTTTGAACTAATGAATGAATTTCTATTAATAAATGATTTTGTATAGCAATCAATTAAATTGTTAGCAATTACAAATTTAACTACTAGATCTAACAGATTATTTTGTACACTTTAGTGTTTTTACAACTTCGCCCGACGGCTTTAACGGCGCATTTAACATTGATAAGCAGCATCAAATATAATTTACAAACCTGAAGCCATCTGCAACCATATTTATTTCAAAACAATATCAATTTATAAAGTCAAGTAATTCAAGGCAAAAGCATTACAAATGAAAACTATGTAGATGATGAAAACAAAAACAACTTACAAAGTTGCACATACAAACAATTAATACTAAAAAGATGTTGTTGATTATAGATGAAAACAAATATTTAGGATTAACCAAAAAAGATGAATCAAATAAATAGGTTAATGAAAAACAACAAAAAATAACCAAACACAAACCAACAACAAATTTTATTCATGGCGTCTTAGATTACAAGATGACCGAAAATTGACATCAAATAGTGGAAGAAGAGCAATGCACTACAAAAAGTCAACACAATAATGTAGTTAAAATAGACGCCAAAACCGCTATTACATATAGCAAATTTATTAAGCATATGCAAAAAGATTACACACTACACTTACCAAATGAAAGACCGTGTTACATTGATTTACCGGTAATTTAAAGCAGACGGCAAAGTCCATATTCCGGAAAATGGGTTGCATTACAAAAAACGTCAAAACCGGAAAATTTTCTTAATTACAGATGCCGTTTAAACCTGTCCAACACTAAAAAAAAAACAAGTTGCCACAGTTAACACAGTTTATAACAAGAATATAATTATTTCAAACAAGAGAATAAGAATTAAAACGAAGGAGAACGATTCGTCGACAAATATCAAAATTTATAATACTGATGCAAGCCCTTTAGATCAAGCAATCTTTCGTATAATTAATTACAGTAGAACCTCTATTAACGGACACCTCTCTTTAACGGACAATTTCTTATTCTCCAAACGTACTACATACAAAACTATATAGCAAACACCTCTCAACAACGATCCCTTTATAAAGCGAACGCGAACAATAAAATTTACAATTTTTTTTATAATGCTTTTAGAATTATCACTAAAAGCTGGGTTGGAATTTTTTAGTTGTTTGAGGATTACTTATTTTAATAGATGTTTACTTAAATACGTAAATCATTTTGTTTTTAATGCATTTTTCTTCATTTCGTTATTTTTTGTATTTAAGTAAATTGTATTTTTAAGCTGTAGTTTACGTGAAGTGACAGTGTCTCAGAATAAACAAAAGTTTTTACCGCTGAAAAAAATAAATACTGTATACAAATGTAAATAATTTTTTTTAAAAATATATGTAGTTTAAATTCAACCCTCTTTTTAGCGGACACCTTTTTATAACGAAAAATATTTCTTACCCCGTTGATGTCCGTTATTGAGAAGTTTTACTGTATATATTTAATGCTAACACACACTACATAGAATGTGAATTTAATATAATGATAAAATATTAATAGTTCAAAAGCAAATAACGAACTCAATGAATTACTTCGTCCACATGCAGTTGCGAAACGAATAGAAAAATTACAATTATAACAAATAACAAAAAATATGAGTGCTCAACTTACCCCACCAAAAGTTCTTTGTCGCAAGTAGCAACGTTAGCTAGTTTTTAAATATACAAAGTATGTAAGCTTACGTACCACGATTATGTGCCTAACTTAGGCTTTGATACATTCAAAATAATCGAAAAACTTGACGGGTGTCACGTCAGCGTACATAATACAAATTGCGTTACATAAAATTAAAAATAATTTAAAAATTAATACTAAAAGTAAAACAAATTAGTATAATCTACACTTTCATTAAATAGAACAAGTAATACGATGAATTCCAAATAAACACCTGCTAAAGGCTAATTGGTAAATTTACAATTGAATAAAATTAAGAAATTATACAATACTAAAAAAACTTTAGAAGAAAGCGCGCGTCATCTACCGTCACTCCTGGTTTTATGGATAATTTGGATTGCACAGATGTTAGTTTATTGACATGGATCGTAAGGTTTCTGAAAGTTATCAGCAGAGTATCCCTATTTACGATAAAACATTTATGATTCTCACAGATTTGTATCTCTGAGATAACCGTATTGTAGCCTCACGAAACTTTATAAAAGGTTAGGCGTATTTAAAGTAACGCGATGACGCCATTTTAGAATTTTTTATATCTGAGAACGCCACGCATTTAACAAAATTGCTTATCTCAATTAGTACATTAAACAATTCTTTCTCAGCATATTAGTTAGAAGTGTAATAGAAATAACCAAAGAGAAAAATTGAGTAAAAAGAAGAATTACTTACAATGTAGCGGGATAGTGTTATAATACGAACAAACGTCCTTAATGATGTTAAATTGGTAAATAGATAAATAAAAGTTATCGGTTTGCGATTCTTCCTCCGTAAACTTTTAAACGGTACGCTTTACAAAGCAGTGTAGACGACAAACCAGTGCAACCGTAAATTTTAATTAAAAATAATACATAAATAACATGTAACAACTGTTTTTAGAGAGTTTTATTTAAACATTTTTAACATACATTGTTAGACGACACTTTAAAAACCCTTAAAAAACTAAGACATAAAGTACGCAATATTATAAACAAACAAAAACATAATGTTGGCATGTACAAACATTGAAAACTGCTGAATACTGTTTCTCTAACGTGACTTGACAATTGCATCGACTACTTACATTTTTACGTTGGTAGATTTATTAGACGACGTTATTAAAATAGTCTGATCAAACTAGTTTGTCAAACTGATTGATAATATGACAGATGATTTACATACTACGTACTTTTTCTACAATTAAAAAGCATGAGTTAAACCCAATAAAATAAGATATACTTATATATTCACTTGAAAAAAACGTAATTGTTATCACATTGCAGTAATATTTGTTCTTATAATTTGTTATTTAAAATGTTTTTGGAACGCCATCTTGTGGTAAAAATACCACGTATGATAATATAAAAAACTATAAATTAGTACGGGAGGTAGAAAAGTTATAATTGGATTTAATGACAGCAAAAGTCAATAATCTATTGACAAGTGACGCTGTCCAAATCCTAACTATAAAATAGGTTAGGAACAATGTCAGTATAATTGTGAAAAACAACATCAAAACTAGCGGACAGCTGTTTCGTTCTTTACTAATTTGTCAGCGTTAGGATACACCGATGTGTTTCCACAACCATATTGACAGACAACCGTACTTTTTTTGTGGAAACACATCGGTGTATCCTAGCGCTGACGAGTTCCTAAAGAACAAAACAGCTGTCTGCTAGTTTTGATGTTGTTTTTCACAATTATACTGACATTGTTTCCAACCTATTTTATAGGTATAGAATTAAAATGTATGTAAAACATATAAAATGTAAATGCTTTAGAATAAATATTTTATCACAAACGTAAGAATATTTACGTTTTTAAAATTAATTTTAGAAGAATTACATTCTTAGTGGTTATTGAAACAATTAGTTTAAACACTGTATCCTAGACTGCTAGAGATAATACAGAACTTTCTAACTACATTGCTTTTATTATATTAATTGCGTGAGATAACGCTGTAGCATATTTCCTTTCTAAAAAAAAACACAAACAGTACATTATACTCAACATTAACCAAGTGCTAAAACTGTTATTGCTATTACTATCAACTATATTATTAATCTTGTATTATCTGTAATTGTTGTATTCTTTTACAAAAGTCGTTTTCAAATTTTTCTTAACTTATTTAAAATATTATGCGTATGCACTTGAATCATTTAGGTCAATTCTATTATCATACATACATACATTTTGTAATTGATTTTTTCCGACAGTAATTATATTTTAAAGATTCAGTTTGAAACTGAATCTTCTGCTTGGATATTTTTGTTTTTGTTAACGTTGCATTCTTTTCGTGAGAAACCTCATCAAGCCCAGGCGTTTTAATTAATTTTACATTTTTTTTCTACATCTTTATTGTACCGTTAGTTTCTCTCGCGAAGTTTTACATCACAGTTTTTAATTGAAATGTTGGTAAACCAAGTTTATTTATATGAGTAATTTTTGTTTTACGGAGAATGTTTGCAAACTTACCAAGTACCGTCAAACTATAATTCCGGGGGTGTAAAATCAACCCTTAACAATTTTGAGATATTCGTTGTGAGTAATGAAGAGGGGTTATAGTAAATTTTTAGTTTTTCTGGTGGAAATAATTTTCTATTTTGTATCATTTACGGTTTTTACGATTCATTTGTTCTCAAGTTTATTTTTAACAAAGCGAAGAATTGTATGTAATTTTAAGTTCTGTGCGAGACAATTTGATTTTGTTTTTGGGACGGTCTAACCAAAAATCTTCTAACGAAGCCAGTATGGTAATAGAAACCACTAGAATTTATTTTCAACAACTTCTAGAAGCCATCAAACTAAATAAAAGTCCCATCCTTAACCTAGAAAAAGCAAAATTAACGTATTTATTTTATTACCAATTAAAATTTAAAAAAATGGTAATTTTAGTTTAATTTTTAAAACTTAGTACTTCAAAAGCTTTGATATTAAGCAAAATAAAGTTGTTTGTTTATCGCACTATTAAGTGAACTTTCGATTTTGCGACATTTACTATGTTTTGTCGCTAGATTGATTTCAAAGACGTTATGTAGCTATTGTTGATTTTGTTTATATCGACGTTAACTCCAACAAAAATATTAGTATCGGACTTAAGATTTACGGAATTTTTATTTTGTAGTTCATTAATAATTTTTTTAATGCGAACAAAGCCTTGCAAATTTTACTTTAATTGAAATTACGTTTTTTGATTTGTTATTGGAGTAACTCATTTATTATTTACACTTTTATTTTTAATTCATTTGTTATCATTGTGTTTTTTTTTTTAATTTCTTCCTAATCATACATATTGTAATTTTTTTTTTACTTATTTTGTTTGTTTACTTAATTCAATTCATCCAATTTTGTTCTATTTTTGGTTTTTGTTTGCTATTTAATTTAAATCAATGTTAAATAGTTAAAATTGTAAGAAAGCTTTTATTTCGTCGGCCTTCACGTTTTTATAAGTTTAAATAATTTCATATTTTATTGCAAAACTCATTTTGAGTATATTCAACAAGAGTGGGCTTTTTAATTGACAAGGTCTAGAGAGTCAGTTTTTGAGTTATAAACCTTCCTAACGGTCTTTTGATTTTAACTTTTCCCAAATAACACGCTAATGTTTAAAAGACATAAATTAAACGTACTCGTAGATGGTCTATAGATAGTATAATTCACTCAAAGTCGGACGGATATTCGACATCTAAATGTCCGCGGTATTTACGTATAACTTGAATCTAGTTTTAAACGTATTTACAATGTTTCGTTTCTCAACTTCTAAAAGATGTATTTAATTGTACCGAGTTGTAGCATTATAGTTTAACGTACATTTAACGTTAAATTTTGTATCTCTAAAAGATGTCTTAGAGTATAACAAATTTAGACTGAATAATGTGTATAAAGAATATGCCAATATTAGACGTTCATTTTTTGCGAAAATGAGACGTATAGATATCATCTTAAACACGCACAGAATACGTTACTTTTTTGATTTTAAATGTGATTTCTTTATTCGATTAAAGATCGGTTATGTACATTAGATACATCAAATTAGAAGTTGCTTTAAATTATAAAAGTGGTAGAGATATTCAAACCTTTTACATATAACCAAATTGGTAAGTACATTTTTTAAATAAAAAATATTATAAAAACCTGTAATATATTTTTTTACATAAAATAAACAAATAAACATATGCAATAGACATCGCCTATCTTTGAGTAATATTTTTTTTAAACAAAACTAAAAACAATACATTCTATACGTTCTATTTTTCACTTGAATAACACCAGAATACTAGCTTTTGCCTTAACATGTATCCAAATTTAGCTGGGTTACGTAAAGATTAATTTTCTTGCGTACTTTTTGGGTTACTTTTCTTTATGTAGTTATAACGTGCTGCCGACCGAAGCCAATCTTGAATGGTTTTTGTGATTGACAAGTCTGTTAAATCTATAGGTTTATCTGTAGTGAAATGAAGGTGTACTGCCTCTGCAAAGATATTACATATAAGATCTAAGTTTTTACCATCATCTACATAGTACATGTAATGTGCCGTTTTGTTAGAAAAAAAATTATTTCTCGCACATATTCCAATCAAAAATTATAGAAGATATATAAAAACTCATTTAGATGTTTAATAAATCATATATAAAATGCATTGTAAATTAAATTCGAAATTAAGTTTGTTTTCAGATAACAATGTCGAGCGCAACAGATTTTATATAGTACTTCAAAATAAACATATACCGTTACATTACACTGTGGGATAATCACCGTGTATAACGCTTCATAAGCGTTACATTATGGTGATGCTGTTGAAGGTCATCCAACCAATAAACCATAGAGAATTGTGTGAATGTTAAAAAATCATCCACATATTGCTTTCATTATCGTTTTTAGACTACAATGTAAGCAAATACTGAAAATGTTTAACTTGAACCTACATACAACGCGTATTAATCAATTGTATGCAATAAAAATTTAGATGTTATTTAAAGGATTCGCAATAAAAGGTTTAGTACGTTAAAACTTGCATTCTAAAAAACATAACGTTTTTGTTTGCACTTATCTAAGTACTTACCTACTACACAGGTTTTTATACACACACACTGGACTGAACAACGTAATTTTAATAAATTCGTTAAAGTAAAACGCTTATTGCACCTACTTCTGACAAGCATGAATTAACTATTAATTTGTTTTTAATTTACTGTTTTGCACAAAAATGTAATTAAATATATTTTCTGTTGTTTATTTAATTTCTTGATAATGCGTTTTTGGTATCATAAATACTTCAATTGGTTGTCACTTTTTGCACAATTATTCTTTGCTAACAAACAAAAAGTTGTTTTTATATGTTTTCCTCATGTGACTAAAAAGTAGTAAAATAAAGTGAGATTTTAGACGTCCATTAGAAATAACTTTTATTGAATTTATTTTCTGTAAAATTTATAACACTCTAATAAAGATACAAGATTTTCGCAACTTTAGAAGTAGTCTAAATTATTTAAATTTAACGTCTAAATAAAATTAATACCACAATAAAGGTCTATTACCTATCAACTTTTTTATTTAGACGTTCGTAGATGGTTTTAGACGTCTATTAAATTACATTTAGATGGGTATGTGTTGTTTGGGTTGTTTTAATTTGATTTTACTATTTGAGTTTTTCAACCAATCACGGATTTCTTTTTAAGTGATTTACGGCCAGGAAATTTTTTTTTACGTCATTGCTGTGACAGACTTGTAGGTTTAATTTTAATTTTTTATTTAAATCTAAACAATAATCCACACAAGCAGAATAAAGTATAATAAAATAAATTTATATTTCTTGCGCAAAATTTAACCTTCTTGTAATTAAAACATAGAATATAAAGAAAAATAATGTTTTAATATTAGGCATAATTAAGAGACTCTAGTCTAAAACAGTCTGATAATCACTGATTTAATTCATTAAAAAAAATAAATATTTTTTTTCTTAATAAGATAAATAATTAATTATAAAAAAAGAAAAAATTACAAAATGTAGTCTATTGAATACACTGTTTTATAAAAATTTAAAGATTGGATTAAGTTAATACTATTTCTTAACTACATATATGTCATTGTAACATTAAAAAACTGTTTATTTACATAATTTGTTTGTAGACAAAACCAGACTACACACTTTTTCAAGTTTGAATTTAGTTAAATTACAAATTCTAACACACAAACACAATGTTTCTAATTTTTGTTAAGATATTGAAACATATTTTTAAAAGTTTCATACAAATCCGATTAATACATTGCGCACAAAACTTTGTTTTACCAAATAGATGTTAAAACATCAAGATTTTACACTTTAAATTGTATAAAAAATCTAAATTTAAGAACAATAGCTAATTAAAAAGAAGCTGCAACATGGAATTCTACGTTTTGAACAAAACTTTGTGCACGGATGCATTTCTTTTGTTATTGTACGTTCTTTGATATTACTACCAAAGACTCATTTCTTTTGACGTAACACAAAAAAGAAAGTAAAAATACCAATTTTAATTTAATACGAAGTATGTAAATTTAAAAAGACAAAAGATTTTTATTTAAAACTTTAAAGAACTAAAATCAAATTTTCTTTTTTTCGTCTATAGAACACTTGTATTATTAAAATAAAAGTAATAAATGCAAAAATGAAAAAGTAATTATAGTACGTTTACCGGCAAATCCGGTAGTTCACTTTTTATGTTTCTAATTGCAAAGCACGGATTGCGAGATGCCGTATTGATCGTTCTATATGAAGCGTTACTCTGGCTATTTCAGTCACATTTGCAGCTTTTCCTTTTTTTGTATTTGTACTTTAATAAAAGCAAGATAATTAATTGTTTTTGTTTAAACATTTTTTTACGGTATAGTTCCATTATCCTTCTTTAGTACTACTTTTATAGTTTCAAACTTCAAAATAAGTTTAATAATATACCTTAACAATTATTATTATTTTTATATTGTTAACGCATTTTAATATTGTCAATTCTATACCGTTTTGATAGTAGGCGTTGTCTAATTTACTAAACATAAAAAAGCAATTATTGTGTGGCTGCAATGTTTACTAAGACTACAATAAGTTATAAATAATCATATTTTGTAGATGAAGTTTATATATTTACATATAATATATAAAATTATATTATAATATATGTGTATTTAATTTTTTTTGTTTTATTTGTTTATGTAGTTATAAAAATGCATCTAGTATATATAATGTTGTTTTACATTTCTTTATCATCAAATCATGAACGCTTTCAGTTCTCGTAAAAATATGGTTCGAGATAAAAGGTATCTCGAGTACGTGTTGTTATAATTTAATGTGGTTATAAATGTTATCATTAAATATGAACGTCACAAGCAAAATAATTATATCTATAGTTTCAAAAGCGCTACAATACTTCCTGTATTGTTTCATTAATAAAATTTAGCCAATTAACATATCAAAATAATAAGTATCAATAAAAAGAGCTATAAATCTTTAGATACAGAATACATATTTTTAAACTTTAAAAAAACTAGAAAAAGGATTTGCAATAGTTTGCATATAAATATAAAAAAATACTGCTTGTATTGCTTTAAATTGTATAACCAATATTAGTACTATGGATCATATTAAATATTATTACAAAAAAAACAAACAATGGCTCAAACAATTTTATTTTATTATAATATGGAACAACGTAATTACTTTAAAAAAATGAACTGTCCAAACTAATGTTAAAATTACTTTTCTTTTCGTTATTCTAAAAATGCCTTTTTATTAAAAAGAAAGTTATATTTTTATATTAATACTGTAGTTTTACAGAATATTAAACGTCACATCAGGTATAGAGCTTGTTCAACTTTTACAAATAATTGCACTAATCATTGTATAAAGTTAAGAAACTACAAAAGTGCAGCATTCTATTAAAAAATAACAAAGTAATTATTTTTACAATTTATGATCTACTATTTTTTGATATTCAGTGTAATTAGTTCTTTCAATCTGTTTAACGAAGGGGTTCTGTAGATGACCATGTATAAGCGCTGTGTCAAAGTTAAGATTGAACATTGAAAAAGGTAGAAGCGAACGTTTTAAAAATCTGCTAATATTAGCATTTTTTTTTTAAATTGTAATATGTGATAGTGATAAAATGTTTTTAGACAAATGATATATTAAAGAACAAGTTTCCTAAAATCCTTATAAAGAAATTTCTTTGGAATTTGCGCCTTTTTGAGTCAATTTTAGACAAAAATTTAAAATTATAAAAATCTAAGAAAATCTGTAGATTAGTCCTAAGTACTGCGTATTTTGAAATTATTTGTTAATGAATTAAATTTAAGTTACTAACACCAATCTTGTAAAAAAATTATTAAAAAAACATGCATTTATTTTATTTTTTTTTAATTATTTTACTATAATTAATTATTTAACAAACGTTTCCTAATCTTATAACAGTATGTAATGTAAACATAAATACTAATTTATATTTTAACAAAGTATAATATTTTTTAAGTAAAACAATAATAAATAAAATGTAAAACACATTGGCAAAATGTTTAAACCTTTTTAGAAATTCTTTAATAATAAATTATGATAGCATATTAAAAGCGATTCTACAAAACGTCTTATTACAATAAAATTAACATGAACTTTTTAAATACACTTAAAAGATGCATTATCGAGAATTCTATAAAAAGCTCTAAACGTAATGAAATCAGATCCAGATGAGATTTCGAAGAGCGCTCGAGTGAGGTCTGCTCTGGAGAGTTTGCAAACCGCGCTAAATCCAATTCTAAGCCCATCTCAGCAACTCATTTTTATTTTCGATTTTAACTACTTAGCTTTACTTAAAAAACGTTATTTTAATTTTTTTAAAACTTAATTAAAAACTACTTTATTACTTAATTCTGATGTTATAATGAAAGGATATGTGCAGTAACTATTTACTTAATTACAACTTTATGCTTCTTGCACTGATACTTTCGTAGTTAATTTAATTATGCGTAATTAAAATTTGTTTATGTTAATTTAAAACAAAATTTAAATAAAACCAAAAATATTTATTTGTTTTGTCTTAAAATAACGTAAAATCAAATGTTTTTAAAAGAACAACAAAACAAATAATAGGTTTATAAATACAGAAACTTGATAGAATTATTCAGTCTGATATTTAGATTGTAACGTCAATTTTAAAAACAATTAGTTAACATAAATTTAAATGTTACTTAATTAAAATTAATTCTCTTTTGTACAAACACACATTTGTCGACTTTGTTTATTAGTAGAATAGAAATTAAACTTACTGTGCTGTTACAATAATTATAAAATTCATTTTAGACATAAAATTTTCACCATAGAACATATTAAAGATATTTTTAGGGTAATTGGTGTATTTATTTAGAACAATTTAAATGCAAGCTTTCGAACTTGATCTAAGTCTAAGGAAAATTAAATTTTGTTTGAACGCTTGCATTTATATTGTTCTAAATAAATACACCAATTACCCTAAAAATATCTTTAATAAAATTCATGTTACATCTGATCCATCTCTTACAGTTCAGAAGTAGACTTAGCTATTTTTTTACGTACGTTTTGTCGTGTTATGGAATAGCCATTATTATTTAAAAGTTTGAAGTAGATACGCCCATACAGGAAACCCCAGAGTTAGACAACGAGGCCAGACCTGGGCCAGTACTGGGAAACCTAAGTTTGACGTACCTGTATTGGCCCAGACTTGGCCCAGGACCGGGTAGCTCAGCCTCGGCCGTTCCATGAGTACCCAAGCCTGGGCCTAGACTGGTTGTCCCAACTTCGACCATGCAAATTATTAGTCAAGCTTGGCCCAAGCTTGGATAACCCATCCTTGGCCATTCTATGAGAATCCAAGTTTGACTCAAGCCTGGATAACCCAGCCATGGCCGTTCCATGGAGACCCAAGCTTGGTCCTACACTGGTTGACCCATCCTCGGCCATGCTAATTCTTACCCAAGCTTGGCCTAAGCTTGCATAACCCATCCTTGGCTATTCCATGGAAACCCAAGCTTAGGCCAAGACTGGTTGACCTAGCTTCGGCCATGCAAATTATTAGCCAAGCTTGGCCCAAACTTGTATAACCCATCCTTAGCTATTTCATGAGAATACAAGTTTGGCCCAAGCCTGGATAACACAGCCTTGGCCATTCCATGGAGACCCAAGCTTGGTCCTACACTGGTTGACCCATCCTCGGCCATGCTAATTCTTACCCAAGCTTGGCCTAAGCTTGCATAACCCATCCTTGGCTATTCCATGGAAACCCAAGCTTAGGCCAAGACTGGTTGACCTAGCTTCGGCCATGCAAATTATTAGCCAAGCTTGGCCCAAACTTGTATAACCCATCCTTAGCTATTTCATGAGAATCCAAGTTTGGCCCAAGCCTGGATAACACAGCCTTGGCCATTCCATGGAGACCCAAGCTTGGTCCTACACTGGTTGACCCATCCTCGGCTATGCCAATTCTTGCCCAAGTTTGGCCCAAGCTTGTATAACCCATCCTTGGCCATTCCATGAGAATCCAAGTTTGGCCCCAGCCTGGATAACCCAGCCTTCCTATTCCATAGGGACCCAAGCTTAGTTCAAGGCTGGTTGACCCAGCCTTGGCCAAGGCTGGATTATCCAAGAAAATAGCAATAATAATTTTTTTTCAATGTTAAAAATTTTAAAAAATTGGTTAATAAGTTGAGTTATGATAATATCGAAAGTGTAGAATTGAAACCTGAGCCGTTCGGTTACGTATGACAAGATTCGGGTATTTTCGTTTAGCGCAGCCGCCATCCTTGTTTACATCATCTGTTAGTTAAATGTAAGATTTTTCTCATTGCTAGAGTAGTAAAGGTGATGATTCAAATCTCCGAGATTCAGTTATACAGTCATTGAATGTTAGTACGTTTTAACTAGAAGGAAAAAACCTTCAAATATAATTTCTTTTGTTTACTCCGCAATTATCACGAGGCGAGGCTACTAAAAGTAATTATGCCTGATTCTTACCTTAGAGTTTAAAGATGGCGTGCGTTAAATAAACCAAAAAAGTTTTGAATAAAAAAATTAATTTAGATGTTAACCGGCAAAGTTTAAATAATCAAAGTGTAAACATCAGCTGTGTGAGTGACGTTAATGACCTTAGTGATACAGAAAACCAAAAAATATCAAACAAAAGGTGCCAAAATGAGTTGAACTTGAATGTGAACTAGTGAGAGAGAATAATAACTGTACTAGCTAAATGTTAATATAATTTAAGACGAGATCTAAATAGTAATTAAAAAACTTTATGTAATTTAAATAGTACATAATACAAGTAATAACAATAAAGTAAAAATACGTTCATACAATTATTTATTCCATTGTTTTATTAATGCTTAATTCTTGGCATTTAATTTTGAGCTAGTTTTAGCAATTAAGCGTGGCCCAGTACTGGCAACTAAGCATGGCCCAGGTCTGGCAACTGAGCATGGCCCAGGTCTGGCAACTGAGCATGGCCCAGGTCTGGCAACTGAGCATGGCCCAGGTCTGGCAACTGAGCATGACCCAGGCCTAGCGACTAGGACTTTTTCGAAAGCTGGCCCAAGCCTAACCTATAGGTTTGGCCCAGGCTTGTACAGACTTGGGCCAAGCTTGGACAAAGCCTGGGCCTATGGTACTTTCCTCGATGGGCGGTTAGGCACTAGGTGAGTGTTAGTTGCGTTGGAGTTTACAAAAATTTTATTATTGAACAAATAGATAAGGTTGGGCAAGTTAGCGTATAAAAATTAGTGGGAGTTGCGGTGGAGTAAAAAATTCAATTTGTTCAAGCAAGTAGATGGTTGTCAAATCTTGTACCATCAATGAGAGAAGGGAATGGAGATGATGTAACATTACGGTTCAAACAAATTAAACTAGTAAGGGAAACATATAAACCTAATGAGTTTTTAGTAATTAATTATTGTTGAGAAATTGATTTGGATGAATCGCTGGTTCTTTGTCTTATAACTTTTTTGCACTTTATCATCATGTGGCACCATTAACAAATAATTTCGTTTCTTGCAGTAGTGTGCTTTTGTGTAAACAAATGACACTTAACCTAAGTTTATACTACACTTAAGTTTACACAATTTATACAAAACAAATCACATTTACATAAAACATAGATTGAACTCTCGTGCTTGATTACAGCGAAGACCAAAGAAAAGTGTCGGTTTTTTACACCGTTATGTGCAAAATTTTCATAACGTAATTATCGAATTAAAATTAGATTTTGGTTTTGACGCCCTCTGTCAATCTTTTTGATTACTGACAGGTTGCGGATTTTATTTTGAAGCTTACAACTACGTGAGACGGTCTGTGTCGTGATTTGACCTAATTCCAAAAATTTTAAGTACATTCACTGTGATGGACAGGAAATTATAAGTTAATTACGAATGTAACGTAATTTATTTGGCACAGGGTAAGATATTTGCATCCGGTTTGTTAGGATTCCTTTGTAATTTTTTTATTAATTTGATAGCCGTTTCGCCGCGCTTTGATCACATGTTCGGTTTAATAAAAGAACAATGAAGAATTAATACTATTGATAAATACCGTCACCAAACGCTTAAGATTCTAGAAGGCATATTGTCCACAACGAAAACGAAGTCTTGACAAGCATTTGCTTTTGAGATGTTATTTCTTATACGCCAGTCGATTGCGATACCACCCACCTGTTCGTAATCGCAAATAACAGCATTCGATACAACGGGTTTTTTTATCTTATTTCATTTATTATTATTAACGATTTTGTAGCTTCCTATCTTCGTGAGTTATTGTGTGACACGATTTGCTATTCAATATCTATTCAAGGCTACTCACGGGGAAAACGTTTTCTTCGCTCAAGTAGGTACTGGATTGTGGGTAAGTTGATTTAATTATTATTTTTTTGCTGCCAGAAAAGTCATTCACGAAACTTTTGTTTATGTTATTTCCGTAATTTTAAACGTTTATTGTCACAATACTATTAAGGTAATTTCATTAATCATTTTGTGTGTATCGCATGCTGTGTACAAACAATATTTATTACAAAATTTTCTTCGCTATTCGCTTCGACTTAACCTATGTATTGTGTGTTGCTGATACTTCTGGCATGTATGGACTGAGAATTAGATATACTCTTGTTAATCTTCTACGTTGCTAAATTAAAGTTTTTATACCTGTTAATCTCTCTTTTATGGTAACATACCTTTCTCTTTTAATTGTGGTTACCCGAACACCAGAGTAACAAGGATTACAAACCTAAAAATTCGTTACAACTTTGAACCGTCTGTCTTGATCGAGGCAGAAGTGATCTGGCGCCCTTAATTATAATTCACTTGAAACTCCCCTATCTCCGACTGTTTGAGTTGGCCGTGCAAGGTTCGTAAGATCTAAAGCTTGTAACAACATCACCGGTCTTGCGTTCTAGTACGGTCATGCGCCGTATTTGCCTTAACATACCGGCCACCTTAAAATCTTATAATTTCAAAATAATATCTTAAAATTATTTTTGAACAATAATTTTGTAAAAGAAAAGTAATTTTAAACTCGGTAAATTGGAAAAACACATAACTAACTAATGCACAGATCTTTTCAAAATATGTTCGTTAGATAATCGAATAGTCACTGAACGTATTACACCGTCATCACTAGTATGAAAATTTACAGTTTTTCCAATACACCACTGCAAAAGAGTCCTGTCTTTCAGCAACTCCAAAGAATTCAATTGTTTAGTTTGTGGCAATCGTTGAAACCATTTGACACGTTTTTATAGTTCCGAGACGATTTCTGTTCTAAATAATTAAATTTGTTTTTGTATTTTCTCTATAACACAAGATAATTATCAGAGATGGTTTCACGATTTCAGTCCGGTATTTGGTATAAGGGCCAAGGAAGAAACGGGCTGGAGTTAAAGGTGTAAATTCGAAAAGATCATTAGAAATAGATGATAGCGGTCTAGAATCTAAAACTACTTCTATCTGAATTAATAAGGTGTTAAAGTTTTCATAATTTAAATGTACTTTTTTTAGTAGTTTACTTAAATGTGTTTTACCGCTTTAACGGCACTTTCCCACATACCACTTTATTGTGGATTTTGTGGTAATATAAATTCCCACCAAATCTCTTGATCTATAGAAAAATTAACAAAAATATTCTATAATTCCTTTGATTTTAAAAATAAGTAAAGTTCCTTTAATTGTGCTGCAACATCAACAAAATTTTTTCCATTGTCCGAAAAAAAGGAAATTGGTTTCTCACTACGATCAATAAAATGTCTTAGTACTGCTATAGAAGCATCAGTAGTTCAAGATGTAGATAGATCCAAAAGAACGGCTCTAGTTACCATACATACAAAGACGCAAATATACGAATTTATTAATTTAATCCTGTGAAATTTTTTGTTTTCTTGGAAAACGGCCTATTATAGACTCATACGATCTGGGTTTGACACGGAAACATTTAATGCAGTTGTGGACCGTGTTTTTAGAAAGAATTTGACCTGAAATTGACTGTTACATTTAGCCGACAACAGCTGCTGTGGACCACAATGCAAAAGCGTGACGTCGTAATGTTGAAATAACAAATTTGTAAAATGATGTTCTTTAGGAAGTAAAACTGGAAATTTTTTGTCGTCTAAAAAGTCGGAGTTTCTTATTCTAGCACCAACTCGTATAATTCTATCAGCATACAAAAATGGGTTTAGAGATACAATGTTAGATAAAAAAAAATTACGTTTATTTGCAACGGAAAGCCTATAGTCTAAGACATTTAACAATTAAATAAACTATATTTTATCTTTAATAGTGCACCTAGATGAGTCGCTAAAACAGTTTCACTAGTCAACCTAATTAAAATATCACAAAACCTTTCAAGAAAGTTAAAAGCAACTTTTTTATATCTTAATATTAGAGAAAATTGGTTATAAAGGTTACAGTGTTTATACAAAACCTTAAATTGTATAATTTTGTGTGATAAACTATAAATGATCAGAAATAGCTAACAATAGATTAATTCAGAGTAGTTACTTTTTGGTAATTAGCAGTTGCAGTTACGGATCATGTAAAAAAATCTGATAAATAATAATAATAAATAAATTTGCTTTATTACGTTACCAGTGAGAACAAATAAAAAGTATAAAATATTCTAAAATACACTAATAGTTTATTTACTACACTAGACCCAAAGACGAAGTTTGGTCAAAAATACTACGATTCCTTCCCGTTTTTCCACTTAACCGTAATGGCTAATGCGCGTTGGCGAGTAAGCAAACACAAACCTGACTTATCTATCTACCTATTCTGTCGTTTAATTATACTTAGAACTTTAAAAATTTAACCAAAAGATAAATAACGGTTTTGATTCAATAATTCTATTTTGAACCAATATCGATTCTAGTTGCGGGTTAAGTAATAATAACAATTAACAACATAGCTGACAAGATCAAGAACACGTCTCGAGCATTGCTATATGTGGACGATCTCTGCATTGTAAAAACGGGTCGAGATATGCAGGAAATATCAGTAGGCCTGCAAGAAGATATTGCAACGGTAGTTGCAGACGCAGAAGAAAAGGTATTTAAACTTTCATCTGAAAAAACTCGCACTATGCACTTTTGCAGACTCAGGCATGAACACAGGCCCTTGCCGCTATATCTCAAGGATGTATTAATACCTAGGGTAAACGAAATAAAATTCCTAGGTATAACCTTGGACTCCAAGCTTACTTGGAAATCACACATTAACAATGTGGTTACGAAGGCCAGATTAACGATAAATCGACTTAGGATTCTAGGAAGCTACACATGGGGTGCGGACCCAGACACGTTAAAAAAACTGATTAATTGCTTTGTAAGAAGTAAAATAGAGTACGGGTCCGTAGTGTACGGGTCGGCCGCAAGGACACACCTTAAGAAAATAGAGTCATTGTGGAACAAGGCATTGCTATTGGCAACGGGTGGATTTAGGACGTTTCCAACTGAAAGCCTCAACGTAACAAATAATACTCTACCGTTAAAACTGAGACTGCAACAACAAAGACTGCGATACGCCGTTAAACTCTGTACAAAACCCAAGCACTTCCTGTATGACATCATCACGAATCCCCCTATGCACGACAAATATGAATGGCAGCAAACCCGAACAGTTCCGGCAATAATAGGTCTACACAAAGAGCTGTACTCTGAAAACCTGCTAAATAAAAAGTACTGGGAATCAACCAACGCTCTCCCACCATGGCAGCTGGAAGCGCCTCACATCGCCAACAGCGTAAATGAAAGTCAAGGCAGACGCATTCTAGTCAGAATACAAACAACTGAAGACCGCAACGAGGTTTATGTGATACAAGATGGAGCAATACTAACGTGGAGGATGAGTGATATATACACGCGCTACAATTTCGAGTGTGTGGCACTACTAAAAGCGTTACAAGTGAGCGAACGCGTATCAGATAAAAACGTCGTAATTCTCTGTGACCTTAAATCCGTCAAAACTCTGCAAAACACATTTACAAATGACGCTTTAACGAAATGAGTAATTGAAAAATGGAACACTTTACGTAACGCCGGCAAAATCATTAAATTTGTTAAAGAAAACCATGGGTATCTACCCGAAGACACGAAAAATGCCATAGAATGTTCCGATCCGCTGGCGACAGAGGAAATTACCATTACAGATGTCCTGAAAGAAATTGCTAACAATAGTAATAAAAAATGGCAAATCTCGTGGGATAACAACACTCAGCTGAGAAAACTTACTCCTCAAGTACGCTCACAAGCGAATCTGAAGTCACAAAAGAAAAAAGATCAGGTGGTTCTGACCAGATTCAAGATAGGACACACAAGACTGACTCATAGTTACCTGCTACTCGGAGCAAACCCGAAAAGATGCCCACAATGCGGAGCATATCTCACTATTCTTCACGTGTTTGAAGAATGTCCAATTTTGGTAGAATATAGAGAGAAGCATGGAATAAATAGCTTAATGGTATTAGCGAATCCAAATAAATTTAGCAACGTCCTGAAATTTCTGAGAGAGACAAAGGTATACGAAGAAATATAGAATAGCGATGAACAACTATCGGTACGGTGCCAATGATCTGAGTCGTCGACGCACTGTCCGCAAGTAAATCATGAAAGGTGAAGAAAAAAAAATAACAATTGAATTTTAGCTTTACCGGTTGTCGACAGACGGGTTTTTAAAATAGCTTTTATTTTACTACGTTATCTACGCTTATAACTTCGTCTACGCATTTTTTACGTAAAAGTGTAGAGATGTATTTTCAGCGTGTAAATTTTCATCAATGTAGTAGTGCCACCCCAATCAACTCATTGCGTTTTTATTATATGCCTGTTAACATAATGACGATAATGAGTAATGACCAAAAGCTACTGGATGTATTTTGACTGTTTTATATAATTTGATGTAAAATCTGCTTAATATTATCAATTTTTCAAAAATTAAATAGTCAATCTAGCATGATAAATCCTCGGTTTTAAAAAAATGTTTTTCTTTTTTGACGAAAAATATAATGTAGAAAGTGCAGAAATAATACTAGTCGGGAAACATCGCAGTACTAAAACAAATATATTTTCATTATACCACAATGAAAACATATGTATTCCGTACTTGTTTATGAGCTATGAGAGGTCATCTTTCCCGTGTACTGCACGGGAAAAATTTTTCCCGTGCTCCATTGTTGTCAACTTAAAAAATAACATTACACTAGTGACTTTTTAATTGTAGGTAACAATACTAACGACTAATTTTATAACAATAATTTTTAGATACTTCAGCTAGAGTTAATTATTTTCTAAAGTATAGTTTCAATGTAATTTAACAGTTTTCGGTCTTATTCGGGTCTTATAATAACATTTTTAAGGCAGTCAAATTTTCGCGCCTTGAAATTAATGTTGGCGTTCTGCATTTTTACACTAAATTTTTGACATCTGTCAAAATCTTTATTTGTTTTCAAAGTTGAACCACATTCTTTATTGTAAAATTTTTGTAGTAAATTCTATTTCAAATTTACTGGATCGAGTGAGATGTAAGATATAAGTATTCCTTGTAAACAGCCAATTATGGCACATGGCTTTTTAGGAATGTATATAGTAGAAGAAGAACTAACCAAACAGCTTTTATTTTTAACAATAAATTAATTAAATGTAACATTACTGGTACAATTTGAATTGTTACTGATATTTACAGTTTAGTCGAACTCTCCGATTTGCTTTTGTCTGACGTGTCGACATGCTCCATAAATACCAAGTACCAAAAATACCTGTACGAAAATGGTTAGTATTACTATCGGAAAGAACATTTTTTACATATAAGTCAAACACAAACCTTTGTCAATAACTATTTCTCATCTGAAGCTTCACAAATGAATTTGGTTACTTGTTCCGCTGTTAACACTTTGGCTTTTTTAGGTACGTAACCACCACGTTGACGTTTGAGAAATGCGGTTTTTTGTGGAAATCTGTACGAATAAATGCATCAGTGTATAAGTAAAAAATAGAAGTATTACGCAAGTATACTCTGTGAATTGTACTTACTTGCTAATGTCTACAATTTCTTTAATAGATAAACAACTTTTTATCATAGAGAATCGACTCTACAGGGTAGATGGTTTCAAAAGTTTAGCTTTCTCCCACAAATAAACAAGAAAAACATCATCACTCACAGATTTTACATTTTTTTTGTTCGCGCCATTCATAGAACAAGCGATATTCTTTTTTATATCTGTCTCGAGATTTTTTAGGAAGTAATTCTGCTCGTACTTCTGCTGCTTGCTGAGTAATATTTTCTGGTATTTCAACATTATGTTCTACAGAATCCATCTTTTAAAATATTGGCCCACGTCAAAACAATTATCCATGAAATGCATTCTAGATATGCATTGTTTTAATGAAGGGTGATTCAGACATATGTATTTTAATTTTTATATGTTTTATTCTAGTTTTATAGACAGGTATAATGAAAAATATTGTTCATTACACGGCAGAAAGGGTTTTTCCCGTTCTCGCAAGCCTAGTAACGAAATATACTATTTCTCTACCCAAAAAAAATGTTTGAATGGCAAGAAATACAAGAAAAGATAAATAATTGCAATCGACAAAACAGAAAATAATATAATTAGATGGTCTTGTAGAATAGATTTTGCTAAACAATAATAGTAATTGAAGCTTAATAATATATTAGAAAAAACGGTTAAAACTTAATTAACATAATTCGATTGGAAATTACAGTCAAAAATATTGGGCCGACTTGTCTGAAGTGAGACATGTCAAAAAAGATAATATAAGTGTTTTTTACTATAATATTTTTTGAGTATATTCTGTTTTTTTTTAATTTAAAACAAAAACAAAGTAAAAAAATTGACTGTTTGTTGATGCAGTAGAAGTAAGAAATTTTGATATACAAAGTGAAAGTTTAAAATCGTATAAAACAAACTCTACGAAAGTGCGGAACAAACGTGCTTAGAAGCATTTTGGTTGCAGCAGATGAAAGAAAGCCTACAAAAAAACGTGAAAAGTGTTAGAAATGCCCTCGAATAAAAGACAAAAAATTTATAAACATGTGCGATGTATGCAAGAATTTTGTCTGGAAAGATTACCAAAAATAAAACCACGTTAATAAAGTGCATAAATAATTTCAATTATATTTTATTTTTAAATTTGATTTTATTAGTATTGCATTTTTTCTATGTACCTTTGCTTTTATTTTAACAATTGTTTGGGCAAATAGTACTATGGTGTTAATTATATTATATTCTGATTTCAACTGATAAACTTGTAAATGTAACAATTTTTTCTTATAGAAACTAGAATTATTAAATCAAGTGTATAGAAGTTAAAAATCACAGATACAATAAAATAATAGAGTATTAAATGCTTCCGGATTTTAAACTGCATTGTGACCTCTGTTGGTATTTTACGTTGCCAACTTTGGCTTGGTACTCCAAGAATTAAATTCATTTAAGTTTATTTTACGAATTTCTAAATCTAGGGTATGGGTAAATTATTTATATACATTATATATTTTTGTATAGATTACAAAATTTTGATTTCGACGTTTGGCTATAAGTAAAGTTTGTTCTACGTTGTTCTGTATTAATTTGTAATACTTGTTTAAACTGCCTTAAACGTTTTCTATTTTGTTTATCGTTATTATGAATTAATTTTTTTTTACTTTCTTATAAGGAAAGTATAGCGATCGCAAAAATGTCAAAAGTCCTAGTAACTTCAAATGGGATAAAACTGGCATTTCTCGATTCTATCGAAACGTGAGTCTGATAACAAAACCGGAAGTAGGTGTATCCGCCATTTTTAACAGTTTTTCTTATATAGTTCTGTACGTATGTAAACAATTTGAATTATTTTTAGTTCCTTATAGAGATAATTCTTCTTAACAATTTATTCAATCATAATTTTCTAACTTTAACAGTTTATTAAATATTTGATTTATAATTTAAAATATAATCTAGGTTCGAATCCTGCCTGCGACAATTTGTTTTAGAAAAAAATCTATATCTTGAAGGAAAAGCAAGGATATGTTAAAAATAACAATTTTTCTCTACATTTTTTTGACTTGAATGTTTTTCCTTTAATTTGAAAATAAAAAATATGTAGAAATTTCTTATATGAGAGCCGTGTAGTGACCACATCAGTTTTTTTCTTTAACAGCTTTTGTTTACATCGGCTTTGTTCTATTTAGTTTTATTTTTCTTAGATTTTTTATTAAAGTTTTGTGTTAGTTTCTTTTTGGTCATATATTTTTTGTATTTTTCCGACATCACTACTTTTCTTAACTAATTTTTTGTCAGTTAAGTATTATTCATGAGATTAAATTCTAAACTGTTATATTTAGGGACAATTGCAAAAACGTGGATTAAATGTATAGTTTGGTACTAAACGCTTAGTACTGTATTGAAATGCCAAATTCATTTGCATAAACATTACTTAGTAATATCATATTGACAGTTTATTTAAATACATATTTTGTGTATATTTTATTAAAATATTAGTTAATAATTGTTATTTTTATTATTTATTTAATCTATTATGTTTAAAATATTAAATCAATAAAAAAATTGGTACGTAAAAAATTGCCACTCTAAATGAATGTTTGAAATATTAAATTCATTAAAAGTAACACAGCACTATAGCGGATAACATAGCAGTTTGTACATATAAAGTTGACGGTTCAAGTCCCAGTTGCACATACATTTTTTAAATTACATGTTCAACTTTACAAATATTTTATGATATGATAATAGTGTTATTACACTGTACTGTAATCAAAAATAAAGTATAAATGAAATAACAAAATTTTAGACTATCATTAATTGCACTTTTAAGTTTGGTTCCTAATAACAAAATTTTTACACAAATGTATTTGAATGAGCATTAAAATAATTTAAAAATGTGCAAAAACAGTAAAATAAATTTTTGTTGATAAGTTTAAGTTTGATACAATCAGAAAAACGTACAACAACCGTCATTAACTGCATGACGAATGGCAGACTTACATAAGTTGCTTTTAACACTTGGGTATTAGCTTTTTATTTAACCAAACTAGATTTACTAAAATATAAATAAAAAACTCTTTTTTCTAATAAAAAAAATATTTTTTTATGACTCTTAAAGAGACGATAATCTACAAGCAGTTACTCTTAAAATGTATGTTTACTTACGAAGTGAATCTGTGAATATTTTTTTTATAAAGAATAAGTAAAATTTAAAAAGATTTTAAATGTTACAAATTAAGAAATTATTTAGATTTTTTTTATCATAACATTTAGAGTTCTTCAAAGTTGAAAGTAGTTATGACAGAAACCTTTTATGAAACATAAAATATATTTTTTACTACAGAATATATTAAGAACAATGTTTAATGAAACCATTAGCATAAAGTGGCACGTTTTTACTTCATCTCATCTTAATTTGTATGTATTATTTTTAGTGACCGCAGGCGAAATATACCTGATGTGGTAGACCCCGAGAGTAATGTTTTATGGCACATAAAATAACTACTAAAAATAGCTATAAAGTATATAGCCTAAGCTATTAGCAGCAGCTGACTTATTTTGTTAAAAAATAAAGTTTTGGAAGTTGCAATATATAAATTAAAATTGAAAAAGACTCTATAATAAAGAGATTAATAGAAACTACGAACAACGAAATGTTTGCGTAAGTACATGGGCGTGATTGGTGGCAAACGCGTGAGCGGAAACTCTAAATGGAAAGCGGTGATTTGCAACGTGTTTTGTTTGAAGAATGATGCACTCTGTTGCAATTTAAAACAAAGACAAATTAGCTGTATCATTGATTCTTATTCTAACTGACGTTTATAATAAATAATATAAGAAAAAGTCGAGATTAGTTTATCAAACTTTTATATAGGTATATCCATAAATCATTTCACTGCTGTAAGTTAACGTCACGGTTTTTGCTTTTCTCTATAAATTTTATGTCTCAGATTAGTTTTTTTCAGCTAAACGCGTTATTATTTAAAAATCTAATTTTTAGACTACAAATTTCATAAAGTTTTAAAGTATTTTAAAATGCACATAGAAAACTGTTATTTTAATATTCAAAAATTTGATACGGTTGTTATGTATTATCAAAAATTAGTTTAATTAAATTTAATCTCTTAATCTAAACTTAAATAATTAGAAATTATTACTTAAATTATAAAACTTTTATTTATTTGTTATGTATTTTATAATTTGAATTAAATATTCTTAGATTAATCCAGCGTTCTGTTATGCTGTAACTAGGTAGTTGTATAAATGCAATAGTCATATCAAAAACTTGTAAACCTAGGAAATGTTATAATAAGCACAAGCGTGCAATGATTTTATTCTTCTTTTTTTTTGAAAAAAGTACTGTTCTAGAAACAGATATCAAAGACATGAAGAGTAATTTGGATATTTCAGTTCTTTAGATGCAGTTACGAAGTCAATGATAACTATACTAATGCTGAAAATGTTAGTGATATAAAGAATTTAGATTTCAACATTCTTTCAGCAAGTTTTCATAACTTTCTAAATGACTGTTGACATACTTTATGTATTTTGTAGTATGCCAGAGTTGACAAAAGTTGGAATGTTTTTGCCAGAAACTTTTTTCTACTATTGGCATATATTGGTTACATTGTCTATACTTCAATATGGAGAAATACAAACATTTATTAGAACTTAATTATGAAATAATGTAAAACGTGCGTTATAGTAATACCCAATGTAATAAATCATAAAAAAGTTTTTGGTTTTTCGTTTAGCATATGTCTAGTAAACCGGTAAAATATAATTATAAAGAGTTTAGTTTATGTTGCTTGCTAATCTAGAAAACTTACATTTAAGATTCTAAAATTTAAAGTAGTACTTACAAAAGTAGTAAATTTGTATTTATGATTCTAGTCTGAATCTAACAATGTTTTACAAACGTTTCACCGACAAAATACCTTTTAAAAATGACATAAAATAATTGATTTTAGACAAAACCATCATAAAATCGACTAAACACATTTTAAAATTTTGTTTTACAACTCACGTAGGTGTGATAAGATACGCACATAGTAAAAGATACAATAAGCTAATCCACACAGCCAAAAGTAACCAAAAGTCGTAATAAAGGTAACCGCTTTGGATTGGCAAATGTGATCATAGAGTACCCAAAAGCACACCTAATGGTGAACTATGTCCCACTTAATCCCTCCATAGGATACTCTTGTACTGACCTTGCGTGTATTCAACGGTCAACCTTTTAGGATAACCCGAAATTAACCGAAACGGACAACTTATTGTCTACTTTTAAAGCTACTCAAAAGATAATTCTTTTTAGTTATTCATTGGTCAACTTGTTGGGCTAACCTAAAGTTAATCGAAATGCCCGGTGCATAGTTGAATTTTAAAACTACTAAAAAGATACCATTTTTTGTTTGCTCAACGTTCAACCTGTCAGGGTAATCTAAAGTTAATCGAAAGTGATTGTTAATGGTTGGTTGGTATTTAAAACTGCCTAAAAGATACGAATTTTTGTTTGCTTAACGTTCAACCTGTTAGGATAACTTAAAGTTAATCTAAATGGGTATTTTACTATTTAATTTTAAAGCTGTTTAAATTATACAATTTTTGCACATGTTCAAGAATCAACCTGAAGTTAACTGTAAAAGATGTATAATTGTTGGATTTTAAAACTGCTTAAAAAATACTATTTTTTCAGTTGCTCAACGATTAATGGCTCCTTAACGGATATCTTATAGTTAACATTTGAAAATAAAACACATTAAAATAAAGGTGCAAGTCTTGAAAAACAGATTTTATACGATACGATATAATACATATATATTTATTACTTATTTACAAATTTAAAAATATCTAAAATAAATGTCATCGCCTTTAACCCTTTTTCACACTTTTTCTCGATTTTCTAATCCACACCTTTGTCGCCACTAAAACGTCCATTTCTGTGGCTGTAGAGACTATTCATTTTACGGAAGCTTAAATTAGAAAAAATTTTTTACTAAACCACCAATATTTATATTTGATTTTATTTTTTACAGGGTTCCCAGCAATCTAGAAAATTGTAACAAATTTGGGTATTCTAAAATCAGGGCAAACATGTAAAATTTAGAGAAAGCCTGTTTCTATGTCTTTTTGTATACTGACCGTTCATCTGCAATTATGAATTATGTGTTCTTTTGTGTCTGTTAAAAATATGTATAAAGATGTTTTACCTTTATAACTGGAATTTTTAGTATAACACAATTACACAAAGTTAACACTCGACTTGTACAACACGCACATCAACAAAACTTGAACGATTGTCTAGCAGGTAAAAAAAACGACGTTCAATTTTAAACTAGTCTTAAAACAACCCGGTGGTTATTTAAATTACTATTCCCATTTTCTCCCACTTAAACAACAAAATTTTGAATTTCACAAACGGTGGGCGTTTGTTTAATGTTAATTCAATAATTCTTGAAATCTATTTTTGTTAAGTTTAAATGCTCGAGTTAATTCTATTACGCTAAATGAGCCAAAATTGGCACGCTAGAATTAATTCGAGCGGTATCGCATAAAACATAAGAAAAAATTGGCCTTTTTGATTTTTTTATTTACATCTGTCTTGTAAGCTATACAATGTTAGACTAATATTACTTTTCGTATTTTGTAAATTACAAATAGGTACAAGTGTTTATTCTTTTTTATAATTATTATTGATTTAGTAGTGAAAGACTTTTTTTGAGATGTAATATGTAAAAATTATAAAACTGTAAAGATGAGTGTTTATAACCAGTTATTTTGTGTTTAGTTATTACTTTTGGCCAAAATAAAGTTCAAAAATGTATTTTCTTAAATTCAAATAAATGAGTTTTTTGTCGTTTTTTTTTTAAAAAAAAGTGCTTTAAGAGGTTAAATAAGAAGTTGAGAATAATTAGTACAAATGTCATATCTTCATTGTTAACTGCGACATGAAAACTTTAGTTACAATTTTTTTTACGAAATTTAATTTTTTTTAATGATGGCTACATAATAAAAAACTGTTGAATTAATTCCAGAAAGTTCATTTGAAGCACTAGATCAATTATTGTATTGCCACTTTCGACATTAATCATACTTTTTTACCGTTTATCGCGAATAAACTATAATTTAATAAGAAATACTAAAATTTGCCGTATTACGTTTTGAAAATTGGATATTGATGCGCATATAGCTCCTTTATGATTCACAATATTAAAGACGCTTAAATACAAAACTTGTTCGGTATGTCTGTTTGGAAAAATACATTTTTCTTGTTTGCTATCAAGAGGCCAAGTTTATATTGTAATTGTTTAACGGATTTGTTAAAGCAGAAATGAATAATAAACTCAGCTCAAAGTAATAACGATTTATTTAAAAAAAAATTTGTCAGCATCGGCAGAATGAGATTCTTTTAATGAAATTTCCGTTGAAACTACAATATTTAAGAAAAAGACCTTGAATGGTAGAAGAGGCCGACACATTGAAGGGATTAAAATATCCACAAAGGCTATTGTTTGGTGCCCAGTTGACACACAGTCGCAATGCAAAATAAGTTCTTAAATTAATCATTTACCGTAACGGACGAAACAAAAACAACAACAAAAAAAGTTTTTACAATCAACATTAAGATGCCATCGCGTTTATTAATACTTTCTCTTTAACCTGCTAAACGCCTTTGAAGAAAAACTTGATATTTTTTATCGATTTAAGGGCGATAATTTGAACTATTATCAATACGATTTTGTATAGATCCACATTACAAATTATAAAGAAGTTTGTTTAAAAAAATAATTTTTAGGTTGAAATTAAATTAAAAAAATCATTAGGCTACAAACCAAAAAAACAATGTTTATGACGATAATCGGATTAAAATGATACATTCCAGAAAACTGTTGTGCCAGGGTAATGGTGGAACTAAAATAAAGTTTACTTCTAAAGATTTCATTGTTAGCTAATTAGATTTTTATTATACATGTAAGCAGTAACTAAACTTATAAACACTAATTAATAATAATCAATTACACTTACAACTCCACTAAAATGTTTCTTTTCAAATAAAAGTTTTTTTAAGATAATTAGTTTCAGCGTATACAACTACGGATCCGATATACTTATAAAAATTACAAAAAATAATTAGCAAAACAATGACTGCAGGTTCCATCTGCAGTGCTTTTAAATATTTTTAAAATAAGTGTTTGTCTATTTAAAAAAACATACCCTTGAATTTGTTGTAATTGGAGCTCACGGAGCGACTAACTAACTTCTGACGATTTCGATCAATTCTTTAAAAATTCATAATTTGAAAACTAAGCGGTAATGCACAAAAAGCCAAAATAATGGTACTTTTTTTGCTATGAGAATCACCAAAAATCAGAAACGCAATTGGTAAACTCATTTCTTAGTTTCTCTTTGTAAGTTGTAATAATAGTAAGAGGTAACTATTAGAAGATAGAAAAGTAATTTTGGCTCAGGGTGATTTTTCTTCCTAGGACGTTTTTCAGAGAAAGTCTTATTCTACACAAAAACATTCTGCTATAAAGTTAATTTATAGGATTAACATAAAATTAACTTTTTAGAATGTCTGTTTCACAACTTTTATAGACATTGATTATAAAACTCACCGAAAATAACATTTATGTGGTTACTAAAAAGACATGTAGTCTCATTCTGTACTATAAAGCTACTAAAAACTTAATTTTTAGGATTAGCATTAAATTAATTTTGTAGGATCTCAGTTGTGTCACTTTTTCAATACATTAATTAGAAATCTCTGAAAAGATATCGAAAAGTTAACTTGTAGGGTTAGTAAAAAAACAAGTAGTCACATTTTATACTTGAAAGCTCTTAATAGGTTAATTTTTATGGTTATCATCAAGTTAACTTTTTAAAACGGCTTTTGAGTAACAATTAAAGTTGTCTGTTGAAAAGTTATCCAAAAGTCAACCTCTGTAGGTAAGAAACGTGATAGGTCGCCATATTTTATACTTTAAGCTTATACAGAAAGTAACCTTTACGTTTACAATTTGGCTGATTATTAGGAATAACTATTTGTTGTGAATGAGTTAAGCATTAAGGACACGCGGTAGAACTAATTTTTATGAATGACTAAAAGGCACGATAAAGATACCACATGCTTGTCAACTTTTCAGCTTAAAATATGATCACTTTTTAGACAATTAAGGTTAACTTTGGTTATGTGGGAAGGTATATAACTTTTTTTATGTGGTAGTATTAAATGCACTTATTGTTTTTTCTATAATCATCTCAGTTATAACACTGCAACTGCAAACTTAGATTGTTTAAGATTTTGCACAGAAACGGTTAATCTCAAGACTAATTTTTTTATAAAAAAATACGACGTAACATTATGGAATTGTGTAACGCTCTAAAATTGCACATATTTTTTTTTTTGATAGGCAGGTTTAATTTTTTGGCAGTTGTTATGCTAACCTGGCAGTTGTTATAATAATAACAAATTAGTGAAGAGTTTTGTTTTTTTTTTGTTAAAAAAATCCCTTTTTTTTGTTTGTTATAAGACAAGAAAACCTAATGAGAACTGTTTTGTTTGACGAAATTGTAGATTCGTCGCAGAAAATCACATGTTTAATAAATGATCACAATGATAACAATTTTCAAAGCAACTGTTAATCATAAAAATAATCACGTTATTTATCTTGACAGTAAAACAATCTATAGCCGTCTCATATTCTGCATACTTAATTGACTGAATCATGTAAACTAAATAAAGAGAACTATTTTTACTTAGACAATTATAGAATAATATATTAAAACAAGTTACAGAATGAACGCGCTTCAATCACGAGACCGGGTGTCATACACGAACCGCGCGAATTGCCAATTGTTATGTCAAAATAGAGAAAAACATTTGCAGGGTTTTAGTGAAAGTAATTCATCAGCAAGGATACATTAGAGTATTAGAAGCCACGTAAGTAGATATTAATTTTCATTTAAAAATACTTCAACCGTAATGTATCTTGCACCAAAAACGTAAAGAGTGTGCTACAACATTAATTATCTGTTAATAATAACAAATCTAAAAAAATAATTAGCAATTTCTATTGTTTTTTCTAATTACAAATTTTGAACGTTTTTAACAAAGTTAAATTGAATTTTAAAATTAAGTCTTAGTATGTGAAAATTTGAAAAGGATCCCAAAAAACTAAATCTTTACGTTTTAAGACAAACACAAATTATATTCCTAAAATCTGTTTCAAAAAATCAAAAATAAAAAAACTATTTGCTGCCGACTTTTTGGCAAGCACTGTATAAATTATTAATTTAATAATATGTGTGGCAATTGATAGTAAGATTATCGTATACTTAAACTGTGTAAAGCATGTGAATTTAAATTGTGAAAAAAAAGTGTAGAAATTGTGTGGTGATATAGTAGAGTATGGATCTTAAATTATTATATTTTGTAAAAGTTGTTAGACAGTTTAACGTTTAAAGAAAATAAAAAAAACTTTTGACAAAATTTAACATAATTATTTATTTTTGTTATTTGTAGTAAGTAATTTAAGTTATCTAAGTATATAGATCATTGGTTTAACCTTTAACCGCTAACGTGCCGAATCCTCACACAATCGCTAACCAGCGGTCTGACAGACCCCCATTTGTTTAAGCTTTAAACTTGGCTTTAAATTAATAATAAAAATAAAACATTATTTAATACTAATAACAGTTTATTTACAAACGATATTAAACTTAAAAACACATATTTGTACCTAAAAAAACTGAAATTCACATAAAAAATAACAAAAGTGTTTAATTTTACTCGTTTCTTGCTTTTGCACGTAATCCAGGTAACGTAATAACAATGTTATGTTTTCTAGTTCTAACATTTACTGGCGGTTCCTCTTTACGCCTACAAAAATCGTGGTTTCACTAAAAAAAATCCCCCCTTTACAATAATTAAATTACTTAACATTTGAACTTGTTTCTTCTAAAGTAAAACTTCTCTTTGTTTTCAGTAGCTTCTTCTGGTTCGTCCTCTGAGCTTCCAGAACTAGTACCTTCATTTTGGAAGTAATCTTCATCGGAACTCTCTTCTAAAAATTTCTTCACATCTTCCTCATCACGAAAGTCGTCGTCGCTTTTTTCAAATTCTAAATTCTCGTCGTCTTGATCCAATAAATTTTGAGCCCAATTCACAAATCTGGGGTCGGCCGGATTCATTTTGTCAGGAATATTTATATTTGTACTCATTTTTACTCTAACACCGTAAGATTTCTAAAACTTTTTATCGTCACTTAACCGCTAACGTGAGGTCCCAGAGACCGCTGAACGCATTTTATTCTAAACAAAAGGCTTTATACTGAAAACTACGTAACCGTCCACTTAGCCGGCTTACACTCAAGTAGATCATTAACTGCTTGAAAGGTATACGAACACCCACACAACAGAAAAATTTGTTGCGAAAGTTGTAACTAAAACAATAAAGCCGGGGTCTCACAGACCGCACGTTAGCGGTTAAAGGTTAATATGTAAAATGCTGGTTTAGTTTCTGAAGTAATATATAAATTATTAATTTAATAGTATGTGCAGCAAGTGATACTAAGATTATTGTATACTTAAATTGTATTAAGCATGTGGATTTGGATTGCAAAAAAAAAGAAAGTGTAGAAAATCTGTGGTGATATAGTTGAGTATGCATCTTAAATTATTATCTTTCATAAAAGTTTTTAGAAAATGTATTGTTTAGAAAAAATTATAAAAATTTTATTTTGCTAAAATTTAATATAAATAAACATTTTTCTTTTTGTTATTTGTAGTAAGTAATTTAAGATCTCTTAGTTTTAGTTTATTAAATTTATAACATATAACAATTTTGACTTGTGTCTTGTGTTTATATGATGAACTGCTGAAGCTGTAATGCTCTTTTTGTGTTGCAGTCATATTCAAATCCGATTTTTAATCTTTTGTTTGGCTGGATCAATAAAGCACACATTGCATCCAGTACAGTCTAGTTTTTTCACTACGTCGTGTTTTTCTATAAAATTAGTTTTATCTTTAGCATTACTGGACAGCATGTTGTAAATAGTGTTGGTGTTATAGATGGTTATTTTGATGTTTTGTGTTAGATTTGAGACGTTTAGGATTTGGTGTAAGTAATGTTAGTATTAAAGTTAGCGTTAAGGGTATTGTTAAAGTTATTTATAGGTAGGTTAATTGGTGGTGGTTAGTTGTGTTAGTGCGTAGCAGTATTTTATTTGTTATATTATCAAAATAGCTGTTATTTTTCAATATTTTCTTTAGAATATAAAGCTTTCTTTCATGGAATTGAAAACTGCTTAAACCTATAATCTTATCTTTCATAACTTTATTTATATTGCTATTTTGGTGATGCGGATGTTTAGATAAGTAATTAATCGTTCTATGGGAGGCTATACTATAGTACTAATATTAACATACCTGATAAGTTTAACATCTAAGAATGGTAAAGATCTTTGGTTATCTATTTTAAAGGTAAATTTTAGATGTGCATTGTAATTAATTGTTAAAAACGTTTAAGGTATTATTTCTGTTTTTGGAATATGTGTAACGATATCATCATCAATATAACATAATAAAAATGTCAAAGTGTAAGTCAGTTTGTTTTTAACGTCGGATGTTGATCAAATTAATGATCCCTTCTATAGGAGGATAGAAGGGAACATTCACATCAGATTACATGCAACGTTTCGTGTTGTTTAACCAACACTTTACCAGGCCGCTCCTTTATTTAGTAAAAAACATAAAATAGTTTAAGAAAAATAACAAACATATATAAACATATTGTGTCAGATAAGTAAAAAATTAACAGAGTAAAAAACTAACTAGTCAAAAATTTGCAATG
Source organism: Aquatica leii (assembly GCA_035610365.1). Classification (NCBI taxonomy): domain Eukaryota; kingdom Metazoa; phylum Arthropoda; class Insecta; order Coleoptera; family Lampyridae; genus Aquatica; species Aquatica leii. The sequence goes on from CM069435.1 coordinate 72,121,906, forward strand.
TTTTTATTTTCTTAACGCTTAATTTTTAATTTTATAAAACCAAACAAGGAATTGAATCACAATATAAGACATAACTTACCACTGAGTCAGAAAAAAATTAATAATTAACAAATAATGTTAATTAATAACACACAACAACATATTACGACAAACACGACGAGTATGAGAATACGATTTTTTGTACTCTAATATGATAAAGTGAAAGGTGTCATTTTATAAGGCAAAAAAAGACGTATTTTGTTTGGTTGTTAATAATCATTATTTTTGTTTCAGATACATTAGTTAGTTAAGTTAAAACATAAGTTAGGTAGGTGCATGTTAGGTAACTGCATGTTGGATAAGTAAGATAATAGTACATTTTAGTTTAGAATTTTTATGTTCATTTTTTTAATTCTATTATTGTAAACAGCTCTAAGATTTTGGGTATCAGTTTTGAAACTAACGTTGTTTTTGTATAAGTTAATAAAAATCGTTTCTGCAATGACTCTTTTTTTGTAATTAGGTTCAACATCTAAGATCATCGGATTGTCAAAATTAAAATTATATTGTATCTGATCATGATGTAAGCACAACGCAATTTTTTCGGTTTTTGTATTGTTTTTTTATTGCAATTGCACTTATGATTTTTAATTTTGTTCTTTAGTTTATGTTTGGTATGACCAATATAGTATTTGTCACAATCGTTACAATCTATTTTATAGATAAGCCCAATTTATTTGGATCATTGATTATATCTTTAAGTTTTGTATAAAACTTATTATACAACGTACAAAATATAATCTATTTAAGTATTAGGAATCCATGCAATGATGTAAAATGACATAAAAGTAAGTGTAAAATTTAAATTTTTAGTAACAAATGTTAACAAATCAGGCATTGTTAGATTAGCACGGATAAGTGACAGAGGATTGCCCATTGCAGTACTAAAAATTTGTTTTTAAAACTGTCCATTACATAGAAAGTAGTCAGAGTCGAACAAAAAATTTATGATGTCCACAAATTCTATCTAGTGTAGTAAAGTCTTTAATATTAAATCAGTATTTACTAATTGTTTTTAAAATAAGTTCTTTGGAAATGTTAGTGAATCAAGACTTCATATCAAACGAGATCCAGATAAAGTTATCTGGTACAGTAGTGTTATTTTTTTCTTAAGACCTAATATTAAAGTTAAAAATATATGAAATGTTATAAACAATATCTGAAATGAATTTAGATAAAAAATAAGTAAATGATCATATACATGACATAATTGGTCTCAGAGGGTAGTTAGTTTTATGGACTTTGACCAACCCGTAGTTTTTTTTGGAGGAACACCGGTATAAGTAACTAATTTATTATAAGTAAGTTGATCAATGTGACCGCTATCTATGAGAAATTTTTGAAAGTAATTGTTTTTCCTTTTTATACTATTGGTAGGATCAACGTCTATTTTTTTGTAAGTGTTAATATTATTTAATAACACGTCTAATTTGTTCTTGTAATGTTGTTTACTAATTAAAACTGTTGTGTTTCCTTTATCAGATTTAGTCCCATATATTTGATTTTTGTTAATTAAAATTTTTTTAGTGACATTTATTAATTTAGTTACAAAATGATCTTGAGATTTATGTTTTTTTATATTGTTCTGGTTTGAAAAGTTGGTAATAATGTTAATTAATCTAAAAATGAACATAAAAACTTAAACATAATTAGCTTAAAACTAATGCCTCTGAAACAAAAATAATGATTATTAATAAATCTGTAATGTTAAAAAAAGAAATTAGTAGTTTAATTCGCGAGTATGAAAAATTTCTCGTTGAGTATGAAATTTATCAGGAGAATTTCCCTACTCTTGCGCCGAGACTGTCAAATTTTAGACAGCATTTTTATCTCACTTCCTACAAGACCATCTACGAGTTCTGTACTTTTACGCCCGGGTTAACCTTCACCGTTAGATTGTTTCACGCTACTATCCTAATATGCAATTGCATTTGGAAGGTTGAATCGGAGTGAATGGTATACATTTTTCTTTATTGATGGTTTAAATTAACTCTGTTAATTGTCTGTAGCGGATATTGGTACCCACCAAATGTTTATCGTTATCACCGAAGATAACTAGCAGGTGGCCTTGTTGAAAAATTTCCATGACGTCACATTATTGATAACGTCATTATCGTATCCACCGTCAAAGGTTGGAAACAGGCAGGATAATCCCTCGTTGGAAGAATAATTACGAAAAATACGGAAAATTTGGGCTGTTAGGTCGAAGGGAAACACTGCGCATTTGCGTTCTTAATAATAGGATGCTAAGAAAACCTTTTATTTGTGTTAACAATTACATGCTCGTTTAGATTGGGTTTAATATTACTTTTTAGGTACATCAAGTACGGAGATTAGCTAATATCCGACTGAGGTAAAAACAGTGAGTATTACTACCTTAATTTAATTTGTACTTCGGTGGTCATGTCGTTTATGAAATATTTCTAAATATAAATTCAGACGTTATGTTTATGTAACTGTTTAGACCGACGCAACTTATAATTCATTCGACTTACGTGTAAATATTGTCGAAAACTTACATTTATATACCTTCATCATCTTCTGTGATATAATAAATATATATATTTGGTGTAATTACTTCTGTGGTGTTATTTATTCTTTTCCTGCTACGGGTAGAGTTAGACGGTACTTCAGCAATTTAATTTTTCATCGTCTTAGCGCCTTTTTTTTAGATTCACGTTATAATCACACATTGGTTTTATAAAATCAAAAACTAAGTTTTTTAAGAAATTGAAAACATTGTAAATTTTTGACTAGTTTTTTTGACACATGTTTATAGATGTTTGTTTTTACTTAAACTATTTTATGTTTTTTACTAAATAAAAGTGTAACCTGATGAAATGTTGGTTAAACAACACGAAACGTCTATCTAAAGTAAATATTTTTGTATCCTTCTATAGAAGGGATCATTAATTTGATCAACATCCGACATACTATTACCAGGAGGAAAACCTTCTTCGAGTTTGTTTGTAACATATGTATTTTAGTAAATTATGCGTTGTGAGATTCGCTAATCTAGGTAACGTCAGATTTCCCACAGCAGTACTAAATTTTTAAGTATACATTTTGTTATTAAAAGTAAAATAACTAGAGAAAAAAAAATTAGATGGTTTCTACAAGTTCAACTAACTCTAATGTGTTATGGCTCCACTCAGTCATTGTAACATAAATCACAGTAGTTTTATTTAAGATCTTTGACGTAAAAACTTCTAAAATTTTAACCATCAAAATGTTCTAACTGGTACACGACTGGAGAGATAACTTTTTTCTTGAGCTGCCCAAGTTTTGCAACGTAAGATCATTGTGACACCGTATTTCGGTACGATTAAGACAATTTTTTTTTATTTAAGTAAGTTTGATTCTTGCAGCAACAATGATGGAAGATATTTGTACAAAAAGTAACCATCAATTTTAAACAATGGATATTGATTCATTTTAGTACAATAAGATTTTTTCAATGGAATCTGCCAAAAAGCTTTACAAAGATGTATAGAAGTTAAATATTTAGCATTGCGCAACATTCAATTTTGCGTAACAGCATTAAGACGATGTGCATCATAACAAATAACTTCTAGTTTCAACATTTTATTAATCTTTTTACGTAAATGTGTTTGCATGGTAGGAGAAAAACGATACTATAATGTAGTGTTAGATTAAATAGAATAGGAAAAAGAGAACCAAAACCTATAGCACGAACAATTAATTAAACAATAGACAAAACTATAAGAAAGTCACATTTTAGTAACTTTGCTTAAGGTTATCAGTAACGAAACCTTTCCTAGTCATAATTGAGAAGAATCATCAGCCGTATAAAATTGTAAATTTGAAAATGTGATTTGATATGTAATATCATGAGGATGTAATTTGAGTCCTGATTCACTAATAACAGAAACAAAAGTTCTACTTTCTAAAAAATCAGGTAAATACGATTATCAAACGGTAACGGAGTAGCGACAAGAGAAAATTGTGAATACATTTACTTTGAGTAACTAGTTATTCCATTCTTTAATAGAGATGATAGAATGAGGAAACTGAAGTAGTTGTTTCATTAATAAAACTTTTTATAGAGACGTAATTACATTTATTGAGTGTATGGTAACTGTCTCTGTTCACCGGGAAAAAACCAGTAATCTTTTACGTCATGAGTGAGTTGACAAAGCAAGTTTACATTAAAAAAATAGTTTAGATAATCTACACTACGTTTTTTTAGCTTCGGTCTTTATTGTTTAGGTTTGATTGAAAAATCAGAACTAAAGTTGCAAGTTGTATAGTTTTTGAATATGGATTGAACATCTACTATTAGTAGATTTGATTTTCTTATTTTTTATTAATTTACTTTGAATCGCTCATCTTTCTAACTTATCTTTTTGGTTGAGTAATGTTGTATTTCCGCTTGTGTTGCGTTTGATTTGTAACGCGATTCGAGCCATTGCTTACGTAAGCTACGGTTGTCGACTTTTGTTATTGCTCGTTTACACAAATTTAAAAACGTATATACGTTACTTGTGGATGCGCTTGAAAGATTATTTACTGAAGAAGTGCCATTTTTTTGGTGTTATTTACTGATGTCAATAAACTTGTATTTGTTATTCTACTCAACATTTAATTATTTTTAATACATTTAAAATAAGTATTACAACAAAATTTGTAACAACAATAAAATATTAATATCTAAAAATAATTTCAATAAACCCAAAAAGAAATTTTAATCCAACCATAAATCTTTTTAGCTTAAACTGTTTTACGTTATATTTTAGTATTAACGTTTCACAGTAAATTAAATAAAACACGCTATAAAAAAATTTGAATTGGGTTAAATTGATGATGCGTTAGTTTTAAAAATAATAAATTTACAATCTGTCTAAACATAAAGTACCAAATCAATCAGTATTATTACGGTTCGTAAACATTCAAGTCTGCGTAGTTTTTTATATATTTAAAAATATTTTGAGCAAATTTATGTTGTTTATTAAATAGTAATTGCTTATATTAAACTTAAAGAACAATTAAATTTAAGTGCAAATAGATGAAGTGACAAATAAGTTTAATACACTTCATTTTATTAGACGGTTAATTATAAATACAGTAACAACTCGTAGTTGTTTTTTTTAAATGAAAATTTTCTTTGATGTCAGTAGACATTATTTTCTGTAGTTGAGTAATGAATGGATAATGTTACCTACGCGGATCAATAAAAAAAATTATAATTGCTCAGGATTCTTATAATGTTTCTGTATATTGTTAAATAAAGTATAAAAAACAATAAATTAAAACAAGCTCAAAAACATTACGAAACAGAGAAAAAAAAAACTAATTTAGATTTTAAAAATACTGACACTAAGTACATAACACTAATCGATGTAACCCACAAGAACGTGGCACTATAAATAAGATTATTACATAAAGTAGTGATGTTATTTGTATCTGTGTTAAAATTTACATTATTGTAATGTTTTGTGATAAAACTTATCTTAGCAATTATAATTAGGTTTCGCGTTTAAAGTCGTAAGGTTTTTAATATCAAAATTATGGAAACTATTAATATAAAGTAAAGTAAAAACCAATTCCATTTTTTGTTTTTGCATTTCTTAGCTTTGTTTGTTTTACGTACTAGTGCAACACTATTTGCACTATCTACACCAACACCGTTGGTCACATACATTAGGTGTACTTGAACCGTGTTAGTTTGTTAGCGTGCAATCGCACTAAATAAACCTATCCAAACTAACAATAAACTTGCCTAAATTAACAATGAACCTGCTCAAATTTACGACGAATTTGCCTAAATTAATGATGATGAAAAAGCACATGATTTTGTATAGACGTCAGCACCTACCAAACTATTGATTGAAAATTATAAAACATTGAAATCACTTGTTGAATGTAGAAATACTTAAAACGTTAAAGAAAATGTAAAAAAAAAATTGCGAAGAAATGCACAGTCAAAGGTACTATTTTTCACTGTTACAAATAATAAACCAATAGACAAAATTTTAATGTTTGAAAGTAGTTATAAAAATACATTACTGAATACAGATAAAACTGGTCGTGGAAGGAAAAACTGTCCGTTTGAAAATTAATTACATGAAATCCTTGGCAAAAGACATTTAACAAATCCAGAATTTGTATTAAAAAACAGTACTACAACGGCTTTACCAAAAAATGATGATCAAGAAATACTTGATGTAGAATCCTTAGAAACGACTCGCAGTACTGCCGAAAAAAACACAATGCAATTTAGAATGTGGGACTGTATTATCAGAAGTAAGGCAGTTTCGTTTGGCTACCATTGAAAACAAAAAGTTAAAAAAGCTATTTGAGGAAAAGAAACTTTACCAAGATCAAACTATTAAACAAATAAGATTGAAAAATAGTTTGCTACAACAATTAATCGACAGATCTACTTAAGTTATGTAACATATTATATATATATATATATATATGTACATATAGCTTAAAATAATAAAAATTAAAGTGTTCATACTTTTACTTAATTTAGACACTACTTTTTAATAAGAAAAGTGTTTTAAACCTCCTAATACTTGATTATAATAAGATCGGTAAACCCTTTATTCAGTAGGAGAGGCTATGAAAACTACTTTATATGTTTTTTTAAAGCGACGTTTTGTGGAACTGTTTTGTTCATTTCTTTAGACCAACTGCATTTATTAAAAAAAAACAACATAAGTAAAAACGGTAGTTACAATTCGGTAAGAACTACAAGCTTATTTTCTACTTATTATAAAATACTTTTTGACAATTATAGGACGATTACTTACGGAAAGCAAAAACAAAAACAAAGTAGAATGGTCCGCAAACAACGTCATTATTACAAAAGTTAATAAATAACGATAAACAATTAATGTAAAAATACACGAAAAACTACTACGTAACTATATCACTATTTTATGGTCGTGTGATATAAAATATGAGCAATGAATAGATAACCCAAAACATACCCAAGGTCTAGAAAATATGGTAACGCGTTGCACATATACTTTGATTTGGTGTCTCCTAGCAACCAGAACTTTATTCCAAATTTATCCGGTTTGTTCGCTATGTATTGCGTAAATTGACAGCGTGCTTTTGTTAGAAAAAGTTTTTTATCAACCGTAACAAATTCCCTGGGTTTCTAACATAAGATGCAGTTTTTAATAAATATGTTCCATATAGATAAAATCAATGCAAATTTGTCATTTTTGAGGCGTTCGGATCTAGTAATTTTTACGTCAAATTGTAGATATCGCATAATATTTCGGAACCGGTTACGACTCATTGTATTTCTAAAGAAACCAATTCCCCAATCTTTGAACCATAAGAAATCATAGTTCATTACTTCACATTTATATGATCCGCGAACGTATATCAACGCAATAAATGCTTCAAGTTGTTCCAATGGCATAGCCCAGCTTTTTTTGCGTTTCGTTAAGTTTCAGCTTCAATGCAAGATTTTACGTACTTCAACATTGGGTCAGAAATTAGAAGCCGCCATGAACTCATTATGTTCTCATCCATAATATCACGCGTAGCATATGGTGTACTCCCTGGAGTTTCCTTGAAAACGTTATGAATTTGTGTTCTTCCAGAAGTTTTGCCTCTACAGTCAATAACTTTCCATGCAGTATACTTGTCATTTCCAAAGAAAATGGTTTCACAAGCAAAAGTATCATTTGCTCTTTTGGTCGACGTTTTCTGTATTTTCGATAGTCGTCTACGGCCACGAATTTTATTTGTAGTCTCCTAAATGCCAACATACTCTGCATGTTGACTTACGGATGTGTGAGATGTAGATAGCTCTTCTGTAACAATAAAATTATATCAATTTATTTGAACAAAAGTAACCACAGTTTACAGTTTTGAGATTACAAAAAAGTACCGTGGGGTAGCATCATATAAAAATTATAAAAGCAGTCGAAGTAAAAAGAACTTAAAATCACTGAACAGAGAATTTTTCTCTTCCACATGGCGACACTTCGCACAAATAATAATTACTAACACAACAAACGTATGTAATGCACGGACACTATTACAATACTAACTTAACTGATTGAAACAGTAAATTTGGCTTATCTTTGAAATTTGTATTTATCAGTTATGTACAGGAAAAGTCAAAAATACTCAACAGCCTTGTGCACCCCGTTGGAAAGTTAGAGAAAATTTACAGCAACGTGTCATAATGATCCCTTTGGCGCTTCTAGTGTTAACTAACTTAGTAATTACTTGTTAGATTACGTAAAAACTTTAATACTATAAAATCAATGTGCAAACTATGGTTGGAAATTCTAAAACAATATGCAAAATACAAATATAAAGTTATACTAATGGTTTAATGAGAACGTTTTAAAAATGTCAATAAAAAAAAATAAAAATGAAATAAAATAAATTAAAAGTTAGTTATTTAAAATTTAAATTTTATGAAATAATGATTCTTATTACCAAAACCAAAGAAAAGTTACTCAAAGTACCAATATATAAATTTTCTGTAAAATATTAATCCTGATTATACTTTCTCGTTTACACATTTTTTTACTATAACAACTACGTAAGGCACACGTAGTTATTAGGTCATAAATGTCTTTAAAATAAAACTACAATATATATACTATACACTCAAATACAAAAGACTTTACAAACACGACTTTCTTATAATTTAACACATTGGGTTTAAATCATGAAACGTAAATAGTAATACTCAAATTTGTCATCAGCTATGTTTCACCAAAGATTCCAAATTAAATTATGGGCAATTTGCCTCTTACCAGAGTTCAGCCGGCACGTTCGTTTTATAGATCCGGTGTTGATTATGCGGGTCCGCTTATAATTAAAGACCTTAAGGGTTGTGGTTGTAAGATGATAATAGCTTATGTTTGCTTTTTATATGTTTCATTACTAAAGCCGTCCACCTTGAGTTGTTAACGAGTCTCACTGCAGAATCATTTATTCTAGCGCTTTAACGTTTTATTGCACGATGGGACAGACCACAGAAAATATATTCGGATAACGGAACTTGGCAGCAACGCAGAATTGCAAGACTTACAAAATGTTTTAAATAAAAATTAGAATAAAATTGTTGAATGCGTGTCCAGTAAAGATATCTCGTTGCATATTAAGCCTCCAGAGTTTCCATATTTTGGTGGGCTTTGCAGTAGGCTCTTGTAAGCTCCCTTTAAAAAGAGTTGCTGGAAACGCAGTATAAAAGTTTGAAGAGATGTATAGTTTGTTGGTTCAAATTGAATCTAGTTGAAATTCCTGACCACTTATCGCTCTTTTACCAAATCCAAAAAATTTAAATCTTTTGTGTCCTGCTTATTTCTTAATAAGAAGAAGAATGAAGTCTGTTTCCAACCCCAATTTACTTAGTTGGCCAGAATCAAGAATGTTTATTCAACCAACATTTCTGGAAAAGGTAGAGCAAGGAGTACATCTGTGAGCTTCAGCAATGCATAAAGTGCAAAAAGAATTACCATACTTTTAAGGAAGGTATGATGCTACTGTTAAAAGATGATTATCTACCCCCTCTGACTTAGAAGTTTGAGCGAATTGTTTAGGTACACCTTGGAAAGGACAATATAAGCCGTGTTTCTAATACTATGAACCAAAATAGAGAGATCAAGCGGTCATTTTTGAAGATATGCTCATTGACAATAGAGACAGATTTAATGCAGTAATTTTTACATTCTAGTGTTTGTGGTTTATGTTTAGATATTAAGAACATTATGACTATGTGTTTAATTTTCTAAAAATGTTGTTTAATTGTTATTATTTGTTTGAAAATGTTTTTCAAGGTAGGGTGCATGTTGATGATTCTAATACTTTTAAATACGCTTATACTTGCGTGCGCAAGACAATTTTAACTTATACAATTTTTCTTTATTTATTCGAGTCTTAGAGGTACTTGGTTTATCTTATACGAGTACATTATGTATAAATGTACTAATTCTACTTTAAACTCGGTTTAATTAAACAGTTTGTTAAAGTACTTAATAAGAATAAATCAATTCATAAATTTTTTATTATAAAATAATCAAGTTTTAGTTTGTCTAACTTTTAAAAACTTATTGAATATATTTTTTCCCTAAGATAGGAAAAACATTAAATAACACTTGCGTAAACAATAACTACTTAGTAGTACTTAGTATAACATAGTAATAAAAAACATTAACAGCTTTTTTAAGAAATGTAACTGTTGTAACTGAAAACTGTTATTAAATAAAATAAATTAAAAAAGTTGTAAGATCTATAAACAATTAAATGTGTAAACGTCTTTTAAAAAATTAAAAACTATTTAGTTTAGTGTAAATTAATTAAACAATGTAATGATTTGTTAAGAATAATATTAGAATTTAAAATATATACTTATATATAATATTACAAAATAAATTTTTTTTTACTATAATTTTTAATTGGTTAAATAAATTACACGTTTTGTGGAATTTAAATAGAATTTGACTAACAAAAACAGAAACACCCTGCAGCTATACGGCCTAATGTGTCGCAGAGACCGCCAATGTCCGGACTACTTTACAGGCAGGATATTACATTGCATATGCTCTAGAATTTCAATAGAGTTAGACTATTTTAGCACGGATTAGTTCTGAAATTGATATTCCGCGTATTACAATTTTTAGTAAACTACAAATGTTAAAATTAATATGAGAGACCTATGTCTACGAGTTATAAATAGGTTTTATATATAATGTATTAATAAATTAAAATGTAATACATTTTTCTTAAATTGAAATTACTACAGCAATATTGATTAATCTTTAAGTTTATCGTTTCAGTTTAACATTATTAATGTTTCATGAAAGAACAAAGGATGTAGCAATAAATCACTGTACAAAGCAATAGTCTCAAAGCCGTATCCAGCATTAACAATCAAAATTTAATGAATTGAATTTAATATACGACACTCAGTAAATCTGTGTTCAATACGAAATGTAGATGCCTACAATAAAATCAAATCTGGGCATACAGGATAAAGTTAGTACAGAACCTTTAATTCCCCACTGTGCAGTATTTGGATCATTCATTCTCATTCTCAGATTCCCTCGACACTGAAAATTGTTCAGGACTTCATTACAAAGCTCTCCCACCCCTAAAGTCCTATAGGATTCAGATATCCTTTAACGTTGTCTTTTGTATTAGATGTCCTTAGTGCTTCTAAGAATAGTTTCACTTTTAGACGATACAAATGTAAAAGTTTGAGAAAAGCTTAACTTCAATTTCTAGTAAATTTAAAGTTACAATTGAAATTTGATTGATTTTATATTATACGGTTTAAATAAAATGTTACTCTTGTTTATTTTTCATTTATTTTTTCTAAAAAAAAAAATAAAATAAATCTAAAATAAAACAATAATGTTAAACTAATTTAACTGTCAATATACAATTTTTAAAATACAAAAAATTTTAAGAATAAAAATTAAATTCAAATATTTTTGTTTTTTTTAAAATTTAAATTGACTAAAATTCTACAAAACATTTTAAAAAAATGAATCATATTAAAAAACAAGAAACTTCATGCTTGCAGATAATTAATTAACATTGTAATTGTTTAACTTACTTTCTAACATTAGTTTTTTTATTATAATTATTTTTAATTAAAAATTAAAACTTTTTGAGTTAATTTTTGTTTTTAAATTTGCTATAGACTTGTTTTTAATTAAAAGTCAAACTACGGTTGTTTATAATAAATTTTGTTTAATATTTATTGCTTTAAATTTAAGCTTTTTTAGATTTATTGATTTTAACGCTTCGATATTTGTAAAGTTTACTTATTAAATGTTAACTTAATAAAGATATAAGAGCATAATAATATTTGTTATCAATAAAAAAATGTGTAATTACTATACTAAAATATAAATGTTTAATAAGTTTTTATGCGGTTTTACACAAAAAGCTACAATGATAAATGTACAAGTTAATCTTATAGGCGACAACCGCATACAAAAATTGGGACAAAGAATTCTGTAGCCGTAGAAACTTTTCCTTAGAGATTCGTGAAGTCCATAAATTCTAGTCATCGACTCTAAAACTGTGCCCTAACTTCCCTCCTATTCCATTCACTTGATTAATCTTTCAAGTTCACTTGTTGATTTGTCTGAAATGCTTCTCACGTTTAACTAGCAGTTACAAAAAAATATCTACGATAATAAAATAATCTAAAACAAACATTTCTTAAATGAAACATTCAAAACAAATCGATAACAATGGGATTACTACAAAACCATTCTATTGGAAAATGTAGATTATATTTGATCGGAATTTCCACTCAATACGCTAACAGATTGGAAAATTGTTATTTCACCGCCCATCATGTTCAAAGTGATTTTAGCCAATCAACATCACTCCTTTGCCGCAAGCAAGAAAGATCTCATTTCAGAATTGAATTGGAAGAGTAGGAAAAGGAATGGTTTATTCAACTTAAGTAAGCACGGGGGTTTTAAAAATAAAAATAGGAAGCACTTGCATCTAATAAACAGCTTTTAATACATTTTACAGAAAAGACGGTGGTGAATGCATAAAACACTTGTATATGCAATGTAAACACATAAACTTTAATATAATACTTCAAAATGTACGTATAAATGTTATATAAATGCTGAACTCAAAATAAATACTTATGTAAAATAAAATTTAGAACGTACATTAATGGTGTCGTGAAAAGTAATATTGAAAACTAAAACTTTTATGTATTTTATCGAAGCTGCACGATAACTTTAATGACGTTAATATAATAGTACAAATTTATTTATATTTGCATTTTCTTATTTTGTAAGAATAAAAACAATAAAAGGTTAACTCTACATAAGTAAAATAGTTTTTTATGACGCTTAAACAATTTTATAACTACGAACGATAAGTAGCAAAAAAACATGTTATTGTCTATAATTTGGCATTTTTAATTTTATGTCAGATACAGGTTAACATTTTTTTGTAAATAACATGTTTTGAGTTATCACAAGACATTAAAAATATTTTTAAAAAAATTACTTACACGGCCGTTTCTTTGATCCTTTTGTGCATTTCTGTTTTATTACTACCACAGCAGTTCTGTTTCGTCAATGAAGTCTAGAAGTTTATTCCAAGAAGCCTTTTTCAATTTATTATCGGTTAATTTTGATTTGCCGATAATTTTTCTGTGTTGCGTTTGATACTCTTTGAATTTGTAGATGCTGCGGAGTCTCGTCGTTCTTCAAGCATCCGTAGCACAGAGGGCTACTGTGTAGTTTTATTTTATGCATTTTTTTGTTAAAACTACAGTGCCCTGTTATTAGTTCTGTGTTTCCTTAACCTTTGTCGACTCATGCTTGATAGTGCATTTTTAGTATTTGGTTGTGAGTATGTATAAAAGAGTTTTGTGTGTCTCATCTCTAAAGAATTTTTATATAGTTTTTTATGCTTTGCTGCTAGTTTGCTGCGAATTATTTATTTTCCGGTCTTGTAGGCAATTCTGAAAACGGGTTTAAGTCCAATATATGTAGATAATGTTCTTGACACACCAATCAATAAAAGCAACTTTAGCTTAAAAAAAGGACGCATATTTACCCAATGTCAGCAAAAATTGCTTTTCATGGTGCCTGCCTCCGTATATACCTGCATCGGTGCCGTTGTGAGTTTTAGTCCCGTTTGCGTTCCAAATAGTTTTTTTAACCGCGCTCAAGTAAATGTTTTTGTCCATTTGTCTCGTAATCGTACTATCATTTTAAATTTATTTAACATGTGATAATCTTTTGTGAAGTCGGCCTTGTTTTTTCAGGTACCACGTTTATTAATTTGCAGCCTGTATGCTGCTCCTCTTGCTTCTATCATTACAACGAGATGCTATGGTAGAAGTAAAAGTAATGCTTCTATGGCTGCTGTGGACGTGGTTCTTATCACTCTGTTATTAGCAGACACGCCATTCTCTGTACTTAGTCTAACTTAGAAGCTGTGCTTTACAAATTGGTTTTTTCACTTTATAGAAGCGCACCGTATGTGATGATGGGTCTTGTCATCACATTATGTAACGATTTGATCATTGTAGGTTTCCGTACATTGTAGGTAGTTTTATGTCATCCGTTGTTTGTTGTTTGATAATCGAAACAATCGTCTTTGTTGGGTTCACTTTTTTGCACCATTTTTTGACGGTATTTAGTGTACTCTGCATGTTAAATGTAGTTACCTCAAAGTTTCCGTTTGTAATAATGGTGAGATCGTCGGCATATACTTTAGCAAATACACCTCCGTTTTCTAGTTCTTGTAGTAGGCTGTCCATGATGAGGCTTCATAGTAAAAGTTACAACACTTTGCTTTGTGAACACCCGTCAGTCACTTTGGCTTTTACAGTGCTATCGTACAAAATAGCTGTAACCGTTCGATTCCTCAGCATTGAATTGACCCAGTTTCGCTGTAGAGGTGTGATGCTTTTTTACTCCATTGAATTAGTTTGGATTAAATTTTTACATCTGCTTACTAGTTGGTAAATTGCTAACTCGCAAGATTTCCTGATTCATAATGTGTTGTACTAGACCTTCTAAAGCAATGTCATGTGAAAAGTTTGGGATTTGGCAACTTCAGATAACTTGGGTTGTTTCTTGACACTATCTCCATGGTATTAACTCCAATAGAGCTAATTATACATTGACCGTTACGATAAGTTAAAAAAATTGGTTATGTGTGTCTTTCTTAAACGTAACTTAAAATATTTTTTGATTAAGTCAATCCACTTTGTATTAGTGATTGTAAATGTTTGTAAAATGTTATTTTTAGTTTTAGGAATATTAATAATCTATATCTATATATATATAAATTTTATGTTGGTTTGTGTACGCTTCAAAAACTCAAAAAGTTCTGCACCGATTGAGTTGAAATTTTACCATGATATAAAATCCGCATCAAGTATTGTTTTTATCTATTTTTTGCATCAGTCACATATCTGCGACCGCGAGAAAAAAAATTTTTTAACGATCAGTTGTGTACCAGTGACCGCGCCATCTGCCATAAGCGAGGAAAACACTCGCTGACAACCGCAATAGTAATGACCCAGTGACATAAAAAAAAATTTCGTTCCCAATTACATTGTTTATTTACAAAAAAATTTGCATCTGATTCTGATTATTATAAAATCTGAATTAAATATTCACTTAAATCAAGAATTTTTGGTGTGATAGTGTTGTGATCGAACTGCGCCTTTCACCAAATCGTAAGTAGAGGTTATATTTTATATCAAAGATGGACAGTAAAAATATTATTAACTGACAGGCAAAATAAAAGGACTTATTATAATTCAAGTGAATTTCTAACAGAAATGAGTGGTTATATCTTTTTTATTACATCTAACACGTGGACGTAATTATATTATTTAGTAATTATATTATTTATTTTGGATTAACCTCACTTTTAATGTATATAAATATAATTACATTTGTTGGAACTATATCTTATAGCGAGGCATCCCGCATGCTTGAGTTACGGGGCGTGACCGCGCGTAGCAATTAGTTAGTGTCTAATACGAGCTTGCGTTGCGTGTACTTATATTGTAACTTACCTGCTGCATTAACTAAAATAAATATTATTATTCTAACAGGTTATGGGCCCAGTTATGCCTATTTAATTTTATGTGTTAGTGAATATAAAGTGATCGAATATAAAATACACGCATATTAACTATAATTGCGTTAAATATATCAATCGTTTATTGTGTTAAAAATGGCTTCTAATTCGTTATCATATTCACGCATTGAATTGCTATCGAAAGAAAATTACGATACTTGGAGTATCCAAATTGAAGCGTTGCTTACAAAAAACGATTTGTGGGAGTACGTGATTAGCAAAAAACCAAAACCAGAACCCGGTACTAATGCCGGAACACCTGAAGCGATAGAAGCCTGGATGGAAAAAGATAAAAAGGCAAAGGCCGATTTAATCTTATCAATTCAACCGTCGGAGTTGAAACAGATTCGAAGTTGTGAAACGTCGCATGATGTTTGGTTAAAGTTAGATTCAATTTACGCTTCAAAAGGTCCTGCTAAGAAAGCGACCTTGATGAAACAATTGATGTTACGTAAGTTAGATGAGGGCGGTGACGTAAAAGAACATTTAAATAAATTTTTTGATGCTGTAGACAAACTAGAAAGTATGCAAGTTCAAATTAACAATGATCTGCTTACTATTATGATTCTGTACAGCCTTCCTTCGTCATACGATAATTTTCGTACAGTAATAGAAACGCGCGATAAGTTACCGACTCCAAAAGAATTGAAGGTGAAGATTATTGAACACAGTGAGTCAAAAAGAGAAAGTTCTGGAAGTGACGTCATAGCCATGGCCGTTGGTCAAAATTCAAACGGAACAACACAGAAGAAAAAACGCGTTTTCAGATGTTTTAAGTGTGGTGTAAAGGGACATAAAGCCAATTCGTGCCCTAGTAAAAATATTGATAAAGTCAAAGAAAAACCGAAGTATTCAGCAAACAGTGTTGATTATGCGTTCGCGGCGAGCCACACTGTGTCAAATGTAAACAGTGCGCGCAAGGCAAATACAAAGGTCGGAAATAAAGCGTGGCTTTTAGACAGTGGTTGTACCGCACACCTGTGTGCTGATAATGCGTTGTTTCAATCAATGTGCAAATCTCCGAAAGTGAAATTAAATCTTGCAAGTAATGCAACAGCCGAAGTAAAAGGAAAAGGTGTGGTGCATGTGTCAGTTATTAGTAATAGCGGTCAACGACTGATAGCGTTTAATGACACTTTGTATGTACCGAATTTAAGAACAAACCTTATTTCCGTCGCGAAAGTTACGAACAATGGACATGAAGTGATTTTTCGTAAAGACAACGCGATTGTGCAAGATGTTTTGGGAAATGTTTTACTAATGGCAGAGCGCAAAGGTGATTTGTATTTTGTACGCGAAAACGTTGAGTGTGCTGGAGCTGTAGTTCAACCAATGAGTTCAAAGTTAATGTTGTGGAATGAACGATTAGGTCACTTGAATAGCAATGACCTTGTGAAGTTGCTTCGTGATCGAGTTATGCCTAAGATTGATCTAAAGGATGTAACACAGTTATTACGTTGTGAAGTATGCTTACAGGGTAAAATGACCGCATTATCGTTCCCCAAAGGTCGAACACCGTGTAACGAAACATTAAAAATTGTGCACTCTGATGTTGTGGGTCCATTTAGAACGGAATCTACAGGACGTGCAAAATATTTTGTAACATTCGTGGACGACAGCACGCGATGGTGCGAAGTGTACTTTTTAAGACGCAAGTGTGGTGTGTTTGAAGCTTTTAAAATTTACCAACAGCTTGTAGAACGACAAATTGGTTCGAATGTAAAGTACCTGCAATCGGACAACGGTCGAGAATACTGTAATGCCGAGTTTGATAAATACTTAGCTGAACAAGGTATTGAAAGACGGTTGACGGTTCCTCGCACTCCACAGCAAAATGGAGTTGCCGAGCGAATGAACCGTACTTTGTTGGACATGGCTAGATGTTTACTATTACAGTCGGGTTTAACTGCATTCTTTTGGTCCGAAGCCATTGCCACAGCTTGTTACATCCGCAATCGAAGTCCAACGAGTAGCTTAGATGGAATGATACCGTACGAAAAGTGGACTACCAATAAAGTAAACTTGAATTACTTTAGAAAGTTTGGGTCAAAAGTGCTTGTGCTAGATAAGGACCCTAACAAAGACAAGCTCGCACCAAGAGCTGTACAAGGTGTTTTTGTGGGATATCCAAGGGAGCGAAAAGGTTTTCGAGTGTGGATCCCAAATACGCGATAGCTGATTGAAGCCCGAGATTTAAAATTTTTGGAAGAGTCTAATAAGGGTCCGTTTGATTTAAATATGCTAGATGAGTTGTTTACGTCAACAAGGACGAAAGGCCATAAAAACAATCAACCGAAAATTGTCGAGTTTTTGCATGATGATGAATTAAACAACAAAGAGTGCCAGAGAGTTTCTGTTATCCCTGAAGGTACGAAAACAGAACTGGAAGAGGATCTGATAAGAGGTCCCGGTAGACCAAAATTGTTACGTACGGGAAGCAGAGGGCGACCACGCAAAGTATTTCGGTCGACACGTGCGGCAGTACAAGATGACGACGCTCAAATCGATGATGTTCACTCAAAAATTGAAGATGATGTGTTTGTTAGTGTAGCAGAAGTCAGTGTACCAGATGCCTTAAAAAGTGACGCGTGTGACAAATGGAAAGATGCAATTGAAGTCGAACTCACGAACCTCGTGAAGAATGATACGTGGGATATTATTCAAAAAGACGATTATACGAATATTGTTGGGTGTCGTCAACCATTCAATCACAATGTGCCACTGCGAAGCGTGGCAGGGTACAGTTAGTATATATATATATAAAAATGTTATGTTGGTTTGTGTACGCTTCAAAAACAAAAAGTTCTGCACCGATTGAGTTGAAATTTTAACATGATAATCCGCATCAAGGATTCTTTTTATCTATTTTTTGTATCAGTCACATATCTGCGACCGCGAGAAAACAGTTTTTTTAACGATCAGCTGTGTACCAGTGACCGCGCCATCTATAATAAGCGAAGAAAACACTCGCTGACAACCGCAATAGTTATGACGCAGTCACATGAGAAACAATTTCGTTCCCAATTACATTGTTTATTTACAAAAAAAATTGCATCTGATTCTGATTATTATACAATCTGAATTAAATATTCACTTAAATCAAGAATTTTTGGTGTGATAGTGTTGTGATCGAACTGCGCCTTTCACCAAATCGTAAGTAGAGGTTATATTTTATATCCAAGATGGACAGTAAAAATATTATTAACTGACAGGCAAAATAAAAGGACTTATTATAATTCAAGTGGATTTCTAACAGAAGTGAGTGGTTATATCTTTTTTATTACATCTAACACGTGGACGTAATTATATTATTTATTTTGGATTAACCTCACTTTTAATGTATATAAATATAATTACATTAAAACTAGCAATTATTAATTAATACGAATGTCAACCATTCAATCACAATGTGCCACTGCGAAGCGTGGCAGGGTACAGCTAGTAATAAAATAAATGAAAAAGCTGCAGATATACATATAAACTACACCCACTTTAGAATAGAAACAGAAATGTCGACAAAATTAATAAATAAATGCTTATGATTTTAAATGTACTTTAACGAGTCGCGCTATATGATTGGTAGACACAATTTGTCCTTTAAATTGATTCGAATATTTTTCGGGGTTTTTTGTAAGCTTCGTAGCACAGTATGTGGTCTTTGTTAAGTAAAGTGAGTAAAACCAAAAATGGTAAACTCTTGTTATTAGGAATTTTGTGAATATCGTTCAGAAAATTTAAGAATTTATTAACTGAAAAAGATGGGTCTTTAAAAATACAGCAGATGTCATCAAAGTAGTGTTTCCAAATTAATAGATAGTTGAGAAAAAGATAGTTTTTAGTTATAATAGAAGTTTCTAAATGTGACAAAACTTATTGGTAAACCTTGTAGTTGTTGATTAAAATTTCCATTGAATTGAAAGAAAAAAATATTAAAGCAGAATAGTGTTGTATGTAAAATATCTGTGGTAACAGAATCAAAAAAATTAATCTTGTGTAAATAACTAGAAAGTATTATTTAATGATAAAATTAAATCATTTATTTTTTTAATGAGTAGAAGTAATTAAACTACAAAAAAATGTATTTTATTTGTTTTAAAATATGTTGGAATTTAAGTTGTGAATAACAGGTTAAATGCGTACTATTTTTGACCAACACGGCAAACTAAAACCAAAAATAAATAAAATAGATTTGCTATATTTTTATTAAGCGAGTGTTATTACACCAAATAAAATGTTGTAACCATCATTTAAAATAAATGATTGGTTGTTTGATTATTTGCGTAAAAGACCCGGTATTTGGATTGACATTATTCATTTTATGTAGATTGGATTTGTTTTGTTGATTTTAGATTGATGTTAATAAGTTATTTTACGTTTTTAAATTCAAAGTTACAATTTAAAATTGTAGATAAAGTTTTGAATTTTGTTACGCCGTGAATCATCTGATTCTGCGATTCTGTTTATTGCGCATATTTGTTTTTGTTTGATCAAAATATATTTTCGCCGTTTGTTTATTTTAAGTTAGTTTAAAAGTTCTTTGTTTAAGGGCATTCTCAGTACAGTTGTACTTTGATTTCTTTGTGTCAATCGTTTAGATTACATGGAAAATTAAGGCATTATTTTAATTTATTAGGCAGTTTAAATTCTTGTAATATAATATTTTGTCAATTTGACATTTTTACGTAGCAACCAAATCCCGTGTTCCAATACTATGATTTTGACGTAATTGGATCTGATTGCCTCCTTGTCGCACTTCTTAATGAGATTGTTTTCTTTCTTGAAGTTTCGAACACAGCCTTTGTGGAAAGGGTAGTCGAATAAGGTTATATATATATTTAAATTTGGTGACAAAAAAAGTTAGAAAGTCGGTTAATAGTCGTCAACATGTTCTAGTAAGAGAGTTAGTGGGTTTTGGGGTGGTAACCACATCCCCTTTTAGAGAAAGTAATATGCCGAACGCGTGAATTTTTAGTCCAGTAAGTGGAGTGTTACTCTAAATTCGTAGAATCTACGGTTTAAATAAACTTCACGCGCTTTCGGCTTATAATTAACGTAGTGTAGAACCGTGTTCGTCGAGTGTACGCGGCTACATTTTCGCCTAGGTGGCGGCTCTTGAAAACCTCCCGTTGGTACATAGTCCTCGGGGATACCTTCCAACGTTTCTTCCCGTATACAGCTGGCAACCCAGAATCAACCACAAGTTCTTTCCTGGAATTACGACGACAATTGAAGGTATTTATTTTGTACCGATTATTTAAACGTGAATTTTTTTGTTTACGCAATTGTGTTTTAAAAGCTTTGAGATTTTAAGAAAAAAATCAGAAGTGTTGCGAATTGATGTTGTACCGATAATGTAACTGATAATTTTCAGTATCTGTCGAAACTATGTGACAAAATTTTCGTTGAAGTAAAGTTTTAGATTGGACGTAACCGTGAAAATTTACGATTAAAAATTTTCATCTTGGGTTAATAATAACGAATTATTTTGTTTTATATTTGAGTAATTTTCTTTTATGTAATGCGCACACGGTCGTGATTTAGGTAATTAAGAATTCCAGTGTTTTTTTTGTTTTATTTCTTTAAATTTTGTTTGTCTTTGTGCATTTATTCAGTTAACTTTAATTTTTTTTTATTTCTTTTGTGTATTAAACGTTCTTTTTATGTACATTTTGTTTTGTTTTGTTAATTTCAATACTATTATTTTATTTTTTTTGTGTTCAAATAAATGTTAAATATTTAAATTGTAAACAAGCTTTTAGTTTTGTCGGCCTCCGCGTTACGTAAATTTTATTTGTAGATTATTTTAGATTTTTAGTGAGATACGCTCTATTAAGGTAAGTCCATTTAGAGTGTATCCTTCAGGAGCGGGCTTGTGGTTGGCAAGAGTCAGAAGTCAATTAAGCTTTACTCCTTCCTGGCGCCCTTTGATTTTGACTTTATCACTTTTCGATTTTGTGTTTTCGTCAAGTTTTCTAAAACAATCACGAAATTTTGTATATAACCCACCCCGTATTCACTGAGCAGCGGCATAACATCGTTTATGTTACCTTATTTCAGGCAGTGACATTGTTTCAACTTTTGCATGTAACAATGTTTAAGTACCAATTTTAAAAATGAATTTTAATAACCTGGTGTTTTTATTAGAAAAATTAGGTTTTTGCTTCAACACACCTATAATTCGCTGTTTAACAAATTAAGAATAAAAAATAATTATAAAACAATTGTTTTGTAATATTTATATAAAAATTTACATAAATGTACTTACATTTTTTTTGTGAAAGATTATAATTATTTATTACTTTATGTATTAAAATAAAAAATGTTTTGCGTTTTTGTATTATAAATTCAATTGATAAATTACGATAAACATCAAATTTGACATTATTGATCTAACTGTACTTATTAAATATTGTAGATAAATTAACAAATTTTTTATAAAAAAATGCTATTAGTCTTTTCATAAATTAGTTACAATTCAACAGTAACAAGTACAACTTGTAAATATGTAAAAATAAAATATTTATGCAGAAAAAACCGTATTATAATTTTTAATATAAATATAAACATTAATTAAAAATTTAAAACGTTTAAAACTTTTATTATATTATAAAATAATAATATAACTGTTAGTACAGATACTGCAGTGCTTCAAATTATGTTTTTATAAAAGTTTTATGTGTTCACACAAGTTTGATGTTCACATTAAACTAACGTAATACAAACGAAAAAAGTCTACATAAATCAGTTACTTTAAAATAAACGGCAAAAAATTTAAGCATGATAAATAGGTAAGTTTTCAGTATAAAAGTTTGTTAAAAAGTTTTAAAAAAATATTTACAATTTTAAAATATTACACTTATTTGAAACTTTTAGAAATATACTTTTTTAGTAGTTTACTCAATTTATTAACGAAGGTAATGGGTTCTACAACTATGTATAAAGAATTTTAACCGTACTAATGCAATAACTATAAATGCAATTAATATGTGTAGTGAACTTTAAAATCCTTTATTTTTTAACGTAAAAATGTTTTTAACTGTATTTTTAATATAATCCACATGTAAAAAGCGCAAACCAAATTTAAGAATTCTGTACATTTACGTTTTCTATGTAAATAAATTGTAAATAATTATTCACAAAAACTCAACTTAAAAAGTAGGTATATAACTGTTAAAATTTGATACCAATTTAACAATTATTAAATTCCTTTTATTTATTAACAATAATTAAGGGATAAGGCTACTCCAGGTCCTAGCAGAAAAGCAAATTTAGAGAATTTTTTTTAAGAGAAAAATAAAAGTTTTGAAAAATTTAATATTAAACAAACAAAAATTAAGTGTAAGAAAAAAAACTTTTTAGTACTCAAGATTGCAAGACACCTTTCATGCGAGGCTTTAAATAGGAAAAACGATTGTTCCCGTAGATTTTAAGTTAGAAAAAAAAACAAAAAATGTTTAAAATATTTAATATTTAAAAATACCTTTTTCTTGAAAAATAATGCACGTTTAAAAAAAAATTTAAACAAAAGTTTTACAAAAAAAGTCTTAATAAAAAAAAATTTATAATTTATTGCAAAATTTGTACGTTATCCACTAGGTAATGTATCTGAAAAGTCATTCTCAAAAGTTCAAGAAAATCGATAAAGTTTTGCACAATTAGAAAAACGCCTTCAAAGTAGTCAGTAACATTCTACAGCATAAAATTTTGATCTGCAATACTTGCACTATATAATTGGCCTTCTAAATTGATATTTTTTTCTTTTTTCCTGCCTAATTTTAAAGCAAACCGAGATGTTCTTGCAACTTTCGTTAACGGCCAGATAACTAGATGCGACAATCGTTCGCCTCAACGCAGAGATTATGACAATTCAGCGCGATAGTCATGCCTAAAACCGCCAATATTTGAATGATACTGCTTGCACACAGCAAGATTTTTGTGCAAAATCAAGCATAGTTTTCCTACTTGCTTTCTTGTACCATGAGTTTGTGTATACTAACACATTGCTGTATTTAGTTTTACTATTGTGACTTCTACAAGCTATTATACAAACCTTGTATACTTTTCAAAACTATTCTATTAGCTTCTATTTGCTAGAGCATAGTTTTCAAATGTTTATAATATTTTTCTTCAGTAAATCTAATCACAATTAAATTCTCAAACATTATTGAATCATTGTCAACTTTACCAAAAATGTTGTATATTTTTTTAAAAAAATGTTAATAATCTAAATGCCACCTGTATGTACAAATGACTACAAATTAAATATTAAAAGTACAAACACTTCTATGTTTTGTGCTTTAAGGGAGAGTTCGTAGGTGTAAAAGTGAGGTTAGGTTAGTTTGAACTTTTCAATATATTGATTAGACTGCATTTGTTTCTAATTATTTCAAATAGTAACAAATACTAATTTAAATACTAAGTTATTTTCTTTTAACAACATGTATTAAAATAGAACGCGAGATTTTGAAAGTTCCGACGTTTTGATACATATGTCGTCTTTTAAAAAGATAGTTTTGATTGTTTTGTGTAGATGTCATTTTAAATATATGATGTAAAATAACAACGTTGCCAATTGTAGCAGATTTCCACAAAATTTGAGGATTTCAAGTAGTTGCGGGTATTTTTGGGTATTACAAATTGTTGTGGAGTTTTGAGGAGCATCTTGTATTAACCTACATTTTATAATCTGCATCAGTTTTGTAAAGTAATCTAGCAGCATTTATAGCAACAGACAAAATTTATAATACCTAAAAAATCAAATTGTAATTTTGTTTGTTGAATTATTAGTAAAATTGTTGACTTTTTACAGTTTGTATAAGGAAACGCAAAAAAGTCTGTTAACAACCTTGCGAAATACAGTGGCAGTAATGGCAGCTTGGTCCTAGTCTCTCTCTATCTTAAAGAAAGACTAGAACTAAGCCTAAAAAGTGTTTAACTACAACGCGATCTAAACCGAAAGTCGCTTATAATCTTAAAAGCAAGTATTCAAAATTAGATAAGATTTGGTTTTATAAATATTTTAAATTGTTGCAAATGCTTGAAATATTATTTATCAATTTAGTTTTGTTTGGGAAAAATCGTATAGGAGTATATCAGATCCAAAACTATGCCACAAAAAATTTGCAAGTTGACGTTTAAAAATACAAAGTTGAAAACATTACTATATTGTAATAATAACAATTTGTAAAAAACAGCAATACCTTTGTATATTTACGAAAGATAGATTATGTATACTCTGCAGAGTCAACTTATTTTTTTGTACACCTGACTTCAAGGTTACCACAGTAGTAACCTTTGTTGGAATGCAGACTAAAACAATGTAAACAAATTAAAGATAATATATCATACAGCTTATGCAACAAACATTCGTACCAAATATCGTTTTTGGAACCTATGTGACGCAACATCAAAAACTTTGGTGCGTGCTGTAAATTTTACTACTCGTGGTAAATGAGTACTATATCGCCTTTGTACAATTTAACATTCTGAAACTTTTTAAAAAAAAGCAGTGTTTTTAATATGGAAATAAAACTTTTCCAAAGGCTATTAGAAAAGTACTTAAACAGTCGCAATTGTAATCAAATGTATAAAAATAGTATGTATGAAAGTAAATAATTTTTATAAACTTTTTAACTTTGCTTTTATTCTTACGTATTTTTTAAAACATACAGTTTTAAATAAACCCTTATACAAACAAGCAACTTGTACATGACAAACCAAGTCGTACTAAACGAACTGCATTAACTAAAGTAATTTGTAAAATCTCATCAACAAATCTATTCAACTTAAACCTGACACCTCCCCCTTAAATTTATTTGATTTCTGCTTTACCGCAAAATTATCTCAGGTTCAACGTGTTAAAGTTAAATTTAAATATGTGTATTTATTAAAAAATATATATCGCACTATAACAATATAGAAATAAATTATAGAAAAAATGTTAACTAGACAAAAAAATTGTATGTATACAAATGTAAATAAAATTAATTTATAAATATGCAATACTTAAATGTTAACACAAGCTTATTATAATCAAAAACATTTTACACAAGTTTAAAATGCACTTGTTGATAATTTAATTACGATCTACATGGTATTCAAAACTAGGTTAATTTGATTACGTAAATAAGGGGGATGCGTTCAATAAAATCCTCTTGTTCTATCCAATCTTTGTTATATGTCCAATATTATATGACCCCACTTCAATTTTGCAGTTAGATTTCAATTGCAGAATTAAATTTACAACGTTATTTTTTACACATTCTTAAAGATTATTTTTGTTAATATTTTATAAAACAAGAGTTTTTAACGTGAATTAAGCAATATGTGCTTTTTTAAAATAACAAATAAAATATTTGTAACAAAACGACTTGTTTTACTACATAATTTTTTTCTTTTAAAAGCTTCTCAAAGCGTATATATATATTATAGTTTAAATCAATAACGTAATCAGACGTTTGAGTTAAATAGAAAAATTGAAATCATAGTTTAACTTCACATAAAAAGTTTTTAGTACTTTTGTAATCTTTTGACTTTTAATTGTACCAAAAAGCATCGTAAAAATTCTAACACTTAAAGCTTTTTATAAAAACAGATAAAAACTTTATAACTTTTGGAGTTTTGTTTTGACTGTGTTTCTAAGTGAACTATAAAGTTAAAAGCGTTATGTCTTATTTATATAAAATTTTAAAATTCTTATAAGTTCAATTGTATGTATCATTACAATACTTTGTTGTAAACTATACATATTAACTACGTTGAATTGTTAATAAGTACATATTAAAACAACGAAAAAAGTCAAGTATTTATAATAAATTTTATAAAGCGTAACCAAGTTTATTAGTTTTTTTTAAGAAAATGCAAAACAGATTGGATTAATACAAATAATATAATTTTTCTACAATAAGTTCAAATTTAGATTTTTAGTGTTATAAGTAAATAAGGAATTTAAAAACATTTAATTTAATTATTTTAAAAACGTTTTGATAAAGAAACTAAAAAAAGAAAAACAATTTTATTAAAAATATTAAATGTGGTTTAATTTAACTTAACAATTTATTTGTTGTTTAGTTGATATAAAAATGTTTTAGTAAATTTTATTTTATTGTTTTACTTTATGAACTGCTTTGTTTTGTTTTAAATGTTTTTTACACTTTATACTCTAAAACAACATATAAAATAAATAATTTCTTTTTATCTTTACGTATTTGTTTAATTAACTGCATACCCAATTTTTAATTACAAATTACAAACAAAGGCTAATCTAATACATACAAACAAGTTTAAAACAATACGCTTAAAAGTAAATATAAACGTAAACTATACATACCGTAAAATTAATTAAAAATTTTTCAGAGTTAAAAATAGATTTTAAATAATTTATTTAATTTATAATAATAAAAATTTAAAACACATTAATACGAATACACAATTTATATCATGCAACAGTATTCAATTTCAACAACTGTTATTTAAATTACCAATTTAAACTATAACACTTGAAGGCGCGTAGGACTTCTTCCTTGCAAAGTCGTAAGAACACACCACACTATCGCCTTAAATTGCACTTTTGTACTAATGTCAGTCAGGTGCATTCCAGAAACTAGACAGCTTCATAAATCAATTTTATTGTAATATCAAAAATTTCCACGGCCGGAGTTTATATGAGAACGTTTTCTGGGCTTGAGCCGTGTCATTGTTGTAACCAAAGTAAGCGATTTCATCAGTGCGTGAGAGAAATCGAAAAACTTAAACAAGCAACCGAAATCTAACTAAAAAAATTTCAAAAAATAAGTAATCAGCTTCTGAACCAAGCCAGATTTTGAACCATAAGAAGGTAAGAAAGAAAACGATAAACTTTTGAAATTTGAAATAAACGGTTTTTTTTATTTACTGGCTGTCAATGATAGATTTACGCTTAGGCCCGTGAACATACTAACTATTAAATTGTTAACCATGAGATTTCCTTTGAAAAAATGTTAAATAATAATTATATTCATAAAAGTGATCGTTGTTATATTTTTAATAAATAATAGAATGCTAGAGTTCGATTATTTTAAAACCAAAAATGTTTATTATTTTCCGATTAAAGTGTAAACTATTAATTGTCTATATTTAAATTTTATTTTTTAATTTATTTTAAGAGAAATCTCATGTTATGTAGAGCACTCCGAATAATATTTTTTCAGTTTTGAAAAAAAATCAAGTGAATTTATAGCTATTGAAAACTATTTTGGTAATAGTTCAAAAGTGAGACCTATTTGTTTTTGCTCATAAAAGGTAATTTAAATCATCTTGATTTTAAAAAATCTAAGTAGTTTCAAAAATTTCTCATTAAATTGTATCAAGTTTAGAAAATATTAACATCCGTAATATTAAAATTTTTAGTTGAGATATTTTTCAATTGTAAAATGTTAAATGTTAAATGTTTCAAAAAAAAATATTAAACTTTAAAATTTCAAATTCAATGCCAGCACTGTTCTTGTACATTTTATATATTTATGTGTACCGTGAGAATTTTTAATAATCCTAAATTGGATGCTTTATTATAATACCAAAAATGCGCTATATTGCCTAAGGCACAATCAGACCTAAACCCGCCGCTGGTGACCATACTTTTCTAAAAGCCGTTTTACACTTAATAGAACTATTACGAAAATAATAACAAAAATCATTGGTAATTTTTTCGCTGTAAAAATATGAAGTGTAAAACATTTATTTTACTTCGAAAATTATCTTTATAAGTTTGGTAGTAAAAATATTTAACATGTTCTATATTACTGTGTAAACAACGCAAGAATATACGCGTAGTTGAATTTTGTATCGCATCTTGAGGTTAACCTCAATATTCTAATACGTTTGTTAATATTCTTTTTCTTTGGTTCTACCTTTTAAATGAATTCTTGTGAGTATTATAAACTAAAAACAAAATAGATATTAATGTTTGTATCGTATAATCAGCAAGCAATTTTGTCTTGGTGCCGTGAAGAAGTAATTTGCTTAATCGAGGAATACAGAAAGTGGCAAATCTTTATAAAGTTAAATCAGTGAACTATAAAAATAGAAATGTAAGAAAACGTGCCTTAAAAGCAATACAAAATGGTTTAAAAAAATATAAGCCAAATGTTACCGGTGTCAAAAATGAAAACAAGTTTTAGTAACTAAAACAAAACGCATTAAAGGAGTACAAAAATTAGAAAAACTCGTATAAGTGAAGATGAAGTAACAACTTTCAAATACAATTTGCTACGTTATTCGAGTGTTATTACTGTTGCAGGTAGATGAACCATCATTCCCAGTAAACACAAAATTGATAACGTTTAGTAACAGTTTCAAAACAAAAATTTTATGATTCACTCTTGTTTCAAACATAAAAGAAACCTAACTGCAATAAAATAACTATAAGTCCATTGCTGTTTCACTTATTTGAATCAGTATAGTTTCGGTATTTTAAATTCAAATTTGTTGCAAACTAAATGTTGCATTCGGTTTACGTTTTAAAAGTTTCGTTCTTGAACTGATACTAAATGATCGATACATGTATGAGTTTTTTGTTTCAATAATGAACTAAAACAATTCTTTCAATAATATAATAATACATTTTCGAATGCACGTTTCAAATTTTATTGCACAATAAATATTTTTAAATACAATATCACATTGAGTTTTTTACATATTGCAACTTTCCTGGATGTGGTCTTTTCACGGAAGTCTCGAAAACTGCATCAGTTACTGTTGGGTAGCAACTTTTAACCGCATCTGTAACATAGAAATAAATATTTCATTTATATACATACATAATCATAGAGTTACAAAAAATTAATTACATTTTTTTAATCAAAAACAACAACTTAATATAAATATCACTTTAGCAATCATTAGAAAGTTATAAAAACACTGTGAATACCTTTAGCTGTACATAATCGTATAAAAAACTTGAAGAATTGAACTGTAATTATACATCCTAAAGTATTATAAGATTTACGCAATAATCTACCTTAACGCAACCATGTGTGTTAATTTACATTTTTTTATACAAATTAAAACATGATACATAAAGAACAGAAATGATAATAATATCGATTACATTTATGGATTATAATAAAATGTTTCGACTTACCGTTTATTGTTCCATTTTGTAATTGTACACACAGCATCACTTATCAAACTACAACCGAACAAGTGAAAAGATATCAATTTGCAGCGCAAGCGTTGACGACAGTAATCAAAAGTATAGCAACGACTAATGCTGACTAATAACAAAGTATTCGTTTTTCCTAAAACGATTCCACTGTTTTGAAAATAATTCGATCTTATTTAATCGATCTTCAAACAATTCTAGTTATTCAAAAAATATTCGGTTTTAATAAATCAGTTTTTAGACGGTTGCTGATTATGGGATAAAAATTGCAAGTACTGAAACGGTTTAAAACTGATTGTGAAAAATCGGAACTCTTTCAATGTATTCACTGTCAGTTACATGTAAATGATATAAAAATGGAACTAACACGAAACAAGGTAATGAAACAACTGTTTTAATTTTGTGACTGCAACAGTTTCAATCCGTGTTTACTGGGTTATGGTATGTTCAAATAATATCATTTGTAATAAGGGACCATGTGCCAACAGAGTCCCAAGACACAGTTGATGAAACTGAAAATACCAAAAGAGAATCTCAAAGAAATTGATTCCTTCGGTAAAGTCATATCAAATATGTTTGCTTATTAATAATATTAGCTTTAAAAAATATTGAACACGAGTCAGAATACACAAGTGTATCCTGGTATAGTTTCACCAGATGGGCCAATTTCCGTAGAAACAGTTCCTATTCTATCTTATAATAAGACACGCCCTCATTCTTCGATATCTGTATCTGGTACCAGTACACTTACTTTAAAAAACTCAAAAAAAAAGAAAACAGATGATTCACAGTAGTTTCAAGCTCTGTCAGGAACGCTCACTGACATAAAAAAAATTAACGGTATCTTCACCACTACAACAACAAAAACTTCCATTAAAAGTTTTGCAGACTACATTGTTGGAAAATTAAAAAAAAATTAATAATGATGAAGTCCGAGATGTAGCTGAGAAAGCCATTGTATCTATCGTTAATAAAGCATTAAGGAAATTCAAAGAATTAAATATTTGAAATTTATTTGTACTTTCATGTAATATACATTTTCGGCAATTATTTACGCAATAATTCTAACACTATTACAAAAAGAAGTTTCTAAAAAACCTATTTAATAAAGATTTATAAAACCCAAAACTATACATGTATTAAAATTTTATCAAGCACACAATCACCTATGTCTATTTAATTAATAGAATTTAATTGTCTTTCTTGAATTTAGTATTGACGTTTGACTAATAAACCTCTTATGTATGTCTCTAAAAATTGTTAATAAATTTGTCTTTTTTTTTAAACTTATACGTCAAAAACATTTTCTTTAAATAAATTTTAAAAATGCTTTAAACAAAATAAAAATGATAAAACATATCTGAAAAAATTTGTTAAACTATAAATTTATAAATACTTTAATCTGTAATTTACTTTTATTTTTAAACTTTTGTAATTATTTATGAATTTTTTTTGTAATTTTACAATTTTTTCGTACTTGAAACAAAAGTACGTTTATTAAAAATAAAAAAGTTTGTTTTAGTACTTAATTTGTTATTTAAGTCTTTTAGTGTTATTTTTTTATATGATAAAATATTTCTTAGTAACCCGCTGGATACAAACTTAAATAATAGTAAATTTATACAGTATACCGTATCATTTGTTTGAAGATTAATTAAAATGTAATATAAGCGTGTTTGTATTACTAGTAAACACTGATTCCTTATCATAAATTCTACACGACATGACAATAGTTAAGTAAAGCACCTATTTTGGCTTTGAAATGTTAACCGCGTTAATTCTGTAAATACCTTTTTCTTTATAAATAAAAATTATTGTCTCCTAAAAATAGATTTCAACTTTGTTATTGTTTAATTATTTTGTTTTGTCAAAATAATTGAAAATGAAACAATAGATATTAAACAAACTAACGAAAAACTTCTATGTAAACGTTGTGTCAAGTTTTACATCCTCGTTTAATATTAATGCTACACTAATTGTTTTCAATTTTGTTTGTTCAGCGAGTACGTTTTAAATTTATGTTACTAAAACATAATTAAATTAGCAACATTGGTCGGAACAATAAATTTGTTTTCTTTTTAGAAGCGTTCATTTGAAAACTCATTTAAAACACGGCGTTCGCAATCATTTTGAACAAAACTGCAACCTCACAAAATTTTTTGCAAACTTGCAGGTTTAAATAAAAAATTTTATCTGATCTTTTAAATAAGGGTGCAATGCGATGATAATGCAAATAAGGGTAAATATGTCGTACCAAAACACTGTACACAAAAGCGCAGGTTGTGTTTACGTGACGGCTTTCGCCAATATATAAGATGTTGAATGTTTAGTAAACTTGCGGTACGATAAAATTCTCGAATAGCTTTTAACCACATTATTTGTATCATTAACTGTCGTCCTGTGTACGTAATCAACAAAAAAGGTTTACCAAAAAGATTTTTTTTCTATTAAACTAGCGGTTTTTATCTCTTTTAATGGAAACGTTTACACAATACGCTTGATCAAAAAGTGAACTTCTTTTTCGTTTTCTGCTAACTAGAGAAATATGTCTATAACTTTTTAAATTCCATCTAATCAAATTTATTATTACTTTTTTTATAAAGTTAGAACACAAGATTAATCACAGCAGGTTTTAATTACATAAATATATAACTTTACAAAACGTAAACTGTTCGTATACTTAGTTAAAATTTAATTCTGGTGCTTGTTTAAAATTCTCTTTTATGTACTTTTCTGTTCGGTTACTTTAAGCACGTTGAAAACAGAATTCACTGAAAACGTAGTTACGTAAGTGTTTAAATATTAAAAACTTTGTGCAAAAATAGACGTGAAACTTGTTTGTAAAATACATTACCGGTTTTTTTTCTACCAATAATTGTAAACCTGCACAAATGTTTTTTAAACTTATAAATATTTAATAGAAAAAAATAGTTAGAAGTTAAAACCAAATAAAAACGACTAAAATCGTGTTTTATTTATATAAAATATTATTTTATAAAAAAATATAAAAATAATACTT
The DNA here is from genome assembly GCA_035610365.1 of Aquatica leii. Classification (NCBI taxonomy): domain Eukaryota; kingdom Metazoa; phylum Arthropoda; class Insecta; order Coleoptera; family Lampyridae; genus Aquatica; species Aquatica leii. Next base: position 72,154,701 of record CM069435.1, read on the forward strand.
GTGTTATAATGTATAGTATTTTATTTTAAGGTAATTAAAAAAATTATCCAATTTTGACAATTTACATTTAAATGTAGAAACTTCTTACAGTAGTAATTATTGATGTAGTTGCAATTTTTCGTTTGCGCCTACTAAAGCTATCCAACCAATTAAAGGCATTTAAGTTTTCTATTATCAGTCAAAAACTTGATTTTAAAGTTTTCGTAATGTAGTAATCTCTGTCATTTGCTTGTTATTTTTGAGAGACTGTAACAAGTTTAAAAATTTAATGTTGAGTTTTATCTTTCAATTAGTTCAATTGAATCAGTGTACTGTAATTAGTAGTTTCAAAATTTATTAAAAGAGACATTAACAATTTTTTTTGATACGTTATGTTTGTTTTTTATGATATTCAATTTTTGTCTGTAGTTGCTTTTCCGTTATCATGACCAATAATCTGTTTTTTAAAAGCCGAAAAAGTTAAAATTGCAGAATTAATAATTTTTTTATTACACACCAAAATTGTCTTATTGGTAAGAATTTGAATACATATTATATGAATAGAACAATAGTTAACTGAGTAAATTTACAATACAAAATCTTTGTTAAGTTTATTTGTTAGAAACAGTACACAAAATTGATTTTTGTCTCTTACGTCAAAAGCAAAGCTTTCTAGAAAAATATTTTTTGTAAAAAATCGTATTATAAATACGTTTGACGATAAAAAAACTTTTTCTTATTTACATTTTTTGTTTGATGCAATGTTACAAAAATAATAAAATATGCACTGTAAATGACGTTATTTAAGAATTTTAGCGATCCGTAATTTGATTATTGGTGATTACGTAATCCACAAATACTTTCGTTTTTTAAATAGAAACTTACTAGATATCACAAAGTAATCCGATCGACGTACAATGGACATCCATTGATGTACGTCTGAATGTCCACTGGTGGTCCATTTTCGTTCTATGGACGTTTATTCAATGTGCATTTGTCACAACAATGAACATGCATACAAAGTACATACTGCAATGTCTTATAGACGTCGACATATGTACGCTTTGTGGATGTCTACTAAATTTCAATGTAGTATGCTGTACTTATTTTATTGATAAAGGCAAATCCAAAATATAAAGAAGCCGGCACAGAATTATTACTATTAAATTTTGTTAGTCAAGCAGCAAACACAATTTTATAATTATTTGAACAGGAGATATTTAATACACAACTATATATCTGTTTTTCGTTTTATATCCTAAAACAATTTTTGGTTTGTTGCTCAATTGTAGTAAATTTTAATGACGGTTTATGATGTGACAGGTAAGTTTATATTTTAGATTTATTCTATATGTAGATTTGATTAGACAAGTGGAGAAAACACTTTTTTCGCACGTTTTACGCAGCGCCGAATCCATTTAGCAATGGTCATCATTCCTTCACCAAACAGTTTAGAAAAATCTTAAGAGCCGTTTCTATAAAGTGTAATAGTTAATATTGTATAAAAATTTAAAGAGAAAAACTTTTTTACTTATTAGCACTTTATTCAATTTCAACGAACCTGCAGCGAATTTGTTTGCTACAACTTTTTGAGTGGCCCTGTACACTAACTCGTGTACGTTTTTTTTCAGGTGTAGCTAAAGAAGTAAAGTAAATAAATTTAAAGTGCAATAATATAATAAATTTACAGCAGAATTCATTGATCTATCTGTATCCAAATATTCTTTTAATTTCTGTAAATCTGTCACAAAATCTATCGGATGATTTAGAACACCAAAAATGGATTTGGCATCTTTAACAGAATTTGGATTGTTATAGTGCAATTTATTCTTCATTTTGTTTACATTGTCAGCTAGATATGCCAAGATGCTTTGAATAATATTTTAATTTTTTTAAAATATTTTGTAACAAAATTAAGCTTATGTATATTATTACCTTTATTATCCCTTACCATTTATTTGCCGCAGCTCAGAAACTTATTGTCTAGATGGATCACTTATTTCAACCTGAGTAATTTATTTGTTTATTTTATTGACAGATCAAAAACATAGCAGTCATTATAACAAAATTAATATAATATCCTGTCCAAAAGTACCTAGTCAAGTCACCTACCGGGCAGGTGCATTGTTTTTCTTTCAAGTTTTGTACAGTTAATTTGTATATTTTATTTCAGCGCTTTGCAATCGCATAAAAATTAAATAATTACATTTACCCATATATAAACAAAAGAAAACAACAAAAAAGGACAACTATTTAAATTTCTTAATTATAAAACAAAGTAGTAATTGCAACGAAGTAGACAACAAACAAATCTTACTGTTACAGTTGCTGTTGACCCATTAACATTTGCTTCAAGTGCGCTTTTAACGACTCAGGCATTAGCAACTTCCAATTATAATTTATATTATTATAAATCGAGGCGATATTGTACGAAAATTACCGTCTAAACAACGTCTTACTATGTCGTGAAACAAATATTAACATTCGGTGCCGTAGAATTAAGTTATGGATATCTGTGCGGAACGTTATTTTGTTATATAGGGTGTCCCACGAGGTACCGTACATACTAAAAAGGTATGTTCCTTAGGTCAATTTAAGTAGAAAACGTCTTATAAACATAGGTCCAATTCGCCATAGTTACACAGATACAAGCGTTCAAAGTTTATAACTGATCACACATTTTTTGAAAATCAATTATTTTTAGTCAACTGGGAAACAAAAACCGAACAATATGTCATTTATTGCTTTCTTTTCTACTAATGTCACAGTCGATTTTATTAAATGAAGTGTAATTTAAATGCAAAATGCCTTCTCATTTTTCTAACGAAGAGTATGCTGATATCATTTACATTTATGGATTTTGTGATGGAAATGCGAGATCTGCCGTTAGGGAATATGAACAAAGATTTCCCAACAGGAGGGTGCCAAATCACCAAACCTTTTCTTCTGTGTTTCAACATGTACGGACTCATGGTTCATTTTCATCAGTTTCAACAAGATCTGACCGTCCTGTGCAGTTAAATGTGAATGAGCAGGAAAACATTCTACAGATGGTTGATCGGAGTCCAGGGTTGAGTACTAAAAGAATTTCTTCTCGAACGGGACTTCCCCGTATGTCAGTATAGCGAACATTACATAATGGGCTTTTGTATCCCCATCACATACAACAGGTTCAGCATTTGGAACCTAGAGATTTTGCTGCCCGGTTGAATTTTTGCTACTGGCTACAGGTAAATCCACAATTGGTTCCATTCATTTTATTTAGCGACGAGGCGCAATTTACTAGAGTACTTTATGGAGTGAACAATACACGTAATTCTCATTTGTGGTCATATCAAAATCCACATTGCACAACAGAGGCTAACTGTCAGCGCAGATTTTCTGTTAACGTATGGTGTGGCATGATTGACGACCAACTTATTAGAGGTTTTTCTTTGAGGAACGTCTGACAGGAGAAGCATATGCTAACTTTTTGCGGAATGAATTGCTACCGCTTTTGGAAGAAGTACCTTTACTAACAAGACAACAATGTTTCTGCAACATGATGGAGCTTCTCCACATTTTAGTCGGCATGTGACCGAATATCTAAATGTTGCTTACCCCAATAGGTGGATTGGGCGTGGAGGCCCGCATGCTTGGCCACCGAAATCGCTCGATCTCACACGTTTGGACTTCTATCTGTGGGGTCATGTGAAAAGTTTAGTATACGAGGTAAAAGTTAATACCAGAGCTAAACTAATACAGCGTATCCTGGATGTGTGTCAACAAACACGGAACAGCCAGCAGGTGCTTCGAGCGGCTACTAGGTCCATTTTAGATCGCAACCGTCGTTGTATTAATGCCGAAGGAGGTCATTTTGAGCATTTGATATGGTTTTTGTTTGTTTGTTTTTTTTATGTTTGTTTTGTAGTTCGATTTGCTGTTTTCAATAATAATAATTTTCAAAAAATGTGTGAGCATTTATAAACTTTGAACGCTTGTAACTATGGCAAATTAAACTTATGTTTATAGGACGTTCTCTAGTTAAATTGACATGCCATTTCAGTATATACAGTACCTCGTGAGACACCCTGTATAGTTAAGGTGGGCTTTTGTACAATAGTATTCGATGAACAAAAATACAGAAATGCAGGCGCCTAAACAACAATTTTGAACCTTTTGGATCTTATTAACCTCACGCCAATCTAAAAAGGACCATAAATAACATTGCAATAGCTCAAATGGCTTAAAACTAGCTTATCACAGAGAAGTTTACGAACAAACAAAGAGAGAGAGAGATTAACGATACGGATAGATCGTTCGAATAGACGAGTATGCTTTTCTAATTGTTATCATATATGACTCCTAAACCTAAGTACAACATCCAAGATTAACCCTAGATTTTTCGCTTCATGCTGAAATACAAGAACATTATCACCCAGGTTGATAGATATACAGAACAAAAAAAACAATGATTTTGCCGGATTTATACTGAAGCAGTGGTCGTGAGTCATCCATAAAAGGTTTGAGAGATTCTTGTTTATGTATTGTTGTCACATGTTTTAAACAGTCAAATTGTGAATCATCAGCATACAAGTGGAACTTACATAAGTCTAGGCATTGGAAAATATTATACCTGTAAATAAAAAATAGCAATGGTTTAAGGACGGAGCCTTGTAGAACGCCACAGAAAATTAAAGTAGATTTAGACAACTTATTATAAGCTCTGACACATTGAGACCTATTACCCAAAACCTGTTTAACAAAATTTAAAGAAGACGCTCTAAATCCTATAAAATGCATGATAGAAAATAATAGATTATGGTTAGTAGTATCAAACGCTTTCGAGAAATCAAGTAGTATCAAAACAGTATTAAAACCAGAATCTAAAGCAGCAAGTATATCATCGGTGACAGAAGCTAACGCTGATGCACAACTATACCCCGGTCTAAAACCAGACCGCACTGATGGAAGAACATTGGTTTTGAATACAAAACACACACATCTTGTAAATATTTTGTCCGTGATTGGTGAGTTTTAAAACATTGTTCTCTTTTGTTGTGTTAAAAGTTCAATCGTTTTTTTTGTAGTTTAGTTGTAGTAACTAAATGTCATATCATGGTTGTTAAAGTATTTTTTTGCGAATTATGCCATAGTCGTTGAATGTTTTTAAAGTTTTGTGATGATGATGTCACCTCTCAGAAATTCTTCTAAGACTGATGCATTACACAATAACCATCTGCGTTTACCGTAAACGTAGCACCGTTTTTTTTCAAAAAAATATGGATCCCACACACCAACTTCAAAAATGGCACACCAGACTGTAACTTTAGGGCTGTGAAGTGGTGGCTCGTAAAGTTCCCGAGGGTTATGTTTAGACTACTACCTCAGTCTTGTTTGTTGACCTCGCCCAAAAGGTGGAAATGTGCCTCATCACTAAAGATCAAAATATCCATGCGAGGAATGTTGTAAAGTTCTTAAGCATAATCATTCTTTTTATACATTTTCTCCGATCTACAATGGCATTAATTTTATTAAACAATGTTAATATTGGTGTAATTAAAATGACATGTCACATATTATCTCTTGTAATGTCGATGTGATAAATAAGTAACGTATAACGTATAAGAACGGCAGATTTCCATTCTTCTATGTATGGTAGTTGTTAATGTGACTCAGAAATCTGTTATAAAGCTGCTTCTCTAAAATTTAATTTAGTACTTTCTAAAAGTGAAATAATTTTTATTGCCTAAAACAAATCTGACACCAAGACCTAAAAGAGTCCACAAAATAGAATGTCAGTGTAAAATCTTATACATAAAACAAATTGATCAAAGCAACCAATGCAGTATTAAAGTAAATGTACACGCACATCAAATAAAATTTGAATCCATAACATCAAATCGAATAAAGTAAACGTGTTAGTCAAAAATACACGCTACTACCCAAAAAATAACAAAGAATTTATCAAAGCTATTTGCTAGACTTTAACAAAAAAAATGAGCATCGGTTCAAAAAGCGTTGTGCAAAACTTGCGGTTACACCGATCGACCAACTGCAATTATGACGAATACTCAAGAGCAGTTGAACGATATACAATTTTAATGTACTATAACGAAGAACATAAGACAGCAACATCAAAACTACTGAGCAACTTGACAACATAATCAGCCAACCAAAAAAACAAGGCTTAATCAGAAAGAAAACACTTTAATAAATAAAGGTCGTAAAATTCTACATACAATTATAGGCTATGGCTAGTAATTTTTATAATTTTTGATGTATATATCATTTTAAAAAAGACTGTTTATTTTAAACTAAATTAGTTGTTAAAAAAAACTATCAGTGTAATTTTTTGCGGTTTGTTTGTTTAGCATTTTTTTCAGTATTTGAACATGAATGTCCTGGAAACTGTACCACTTAGATTAGTTTTCAACAAAAATCATAATTAAAAATTTTGTTACTTTTTTGCTGAACTTCTGTTGCTTTTGTTAATTTTCTTACTAATATACTCTCACATATACGCTATGACGAAGAGCATGGTAATTCCTCGATAGCCTCTGCAGTCTCTTTTATCGCTATTTTATGCACTGATGCTATCTTACTATCTCTTTTGATATTTTTTTCTTGTTAAATAGTTTTGTTAGAATTTCCAGTCTTTTTTTTCTTTGATGTATTGTTTTATTATTTTAAAAATGCTTTATTGAGTTAATTTTAAATTTCTTTTGTCGGAAATGACCCCATCTAGTCTTTGATGTTACATAATTGCTTTGAAAACGTAATCGCATTTGCCCGATAGAATTCGTGCATTTGCATATATTACATCGAGTTGAAACATTCAGTGCAACTTTATATTCGACAGTGAAGGTGTAGTGCTACTCTGCAAATTTATAATGGCACGCAAGTATCTTACACAACGTGAATTAGAAGAACTTGCACAAAATATTGACAGTATCGAAAATATAGAAGATGAAGTGATGTCTGAAACAGCGATTGAATTGCTTGAAGATGTTGAAGCTGACAATGATGACGATAATAACGGTCCAGATAGTTCTTCAGAACCTGAAAACCAATGTACCTCTGAATATTCTTTAGGTAAAAATGGAACTTCATGACGAAAAAATAAACCTCACAGTAGAAAGCGGTACTCAAGAAACATATTAAAAACTCCACTTGGCCTGACAAATTACAGAAAGAAGATTACCACTCCTTTTAAAGCCTTCAAACTTTTTATTTCGGAAGAAATTGTTGAAATTATTGTTGACGAGACGAACAAACGCGCCAACGCAATTTTGAACACCGAATGGAAATCTGTAACTACCACAAAAATGTACGCATTTTTTGGATTACTGCTCATTGCCGGTAGTCTGAAGTCCCGACAAGAGCTAATCTTGGAATTATGAAGCACGAAATACTGCTCTTTTCAAAGACAAATTTTTTGTGCTACAATGTCTTGCGATCGAATGAAATCATTGCTTAGATTTATTCGATTTGATGACTTAGCAACAAGACAAGAGAGACGCGAGACTGATAAATTGGCGGCATTTTGTAACATCCATGACATGTTTGTTTCTAACTGCAAGAAATCTTGGGTTCCTAACTCAAGTATGCGTTGATAAACAGCTTGCCCCTTTTGAGGAAAATGCTCTTTCAAAGTTTATATGAAGTCCAAACCGGATAAGTACGGTGTAAAAATTTGGACACTGTGTGATGCATCAAATTCATTTTGCTGGAACCTACACCGGAATGGTAAATAATGCACCGGAAAGGGAAGAAGGTATATGAATGTAATAAACCGCTTAGTGTCTAGTTATAAATTCTACGAATTTTCTAGGAAAACGAGTAGTCTTGGATTTAGTCGACGGGCTAGGTAGCGGTTACGGAGTCACAACGAATAATTTTTTTACGTCTATGTTCTTGTCAAAAGAATTGTTGTTGCAATCGCAAAGAGGTTCGTCGACATTTCTTCCGTCATTTTGTACACCAAAGACGCTATATTAGTATCGTACGTACCCAAAAAAAATCGAAGCGTTTTGCTGTCATCTACATAACATGCAGACCTTTCTATAACTGGTGATGAAACTGCATATAAGCCTCAAGTAATTTTAGATTATAATAGAAGCAAAGGCACAGTTGATACATTAGAAAAAATGGTGAAGGAATATTTGTGTAACCGGAACACAAGGCGTTGGCCACTGGTTCTGTTTTTCAACTGCGTTGACATAGCTGCAATGAACTGATTTATTGTATATATCGAAAGATTCAACGACTTTGAAAAAGGAAAATCGTTTCGTAGGCGATTATTTTTTCAAAAACTGGGCTTGGATCTAGTTGTACCCGTAGTAAAAACAAGACCTTGTAGGGGTCTACCGCGATCTGTTCAGAGTGCTGTAAAAATGGTACTTGAAGACGTAGGGTGTGACTATCACGAACAAGTCCGTACTAGCTTAATTCCGAATTCTCAGGCGATGCAAGCCAATAATCCTAAACGAGGGTGCCGCAAGAATTTTTATATGTGATAAATTAAAATGTTTTGTTTGTAAGAATCATTCCACCACTAAAATATCAGTTATTTGCACTAACTGTTCAAGCAAAAGCGTGGATGAGTTATATGGAAACTTTAGAATTTTATTTTAGAGATATTATATTTTTTTAATTTAAAGCAATTGTTGTTATTAAATGAGTACAAAGTGTGTAGTATATTTACGAACTATATATCTATAATAAAAGCATTTAACAGTTCCAGCCCATCCTATTACACGAAAAATTGTTGGGGTCAAATATGACCCTACATAGCTATTCGTGTTATGAAACGAACTCAGTCATCCGAGGGTTAATAAATTACTCATACTTAATAACACAACCAACAACTACCCAGCACCATCTAACCCACTTATCACTAACCCTAACACATACTGTAATACCAACACCATCTACACTAAAATCATAAACATTTCCGATTTAACAAATGAAATCATCCCGATTTTAAAAACGACTAACATCAAAACAACAATGTACAACACAAACTCCATTTACAACACGGATGTCCAACCCGCGGCACGCCTTAAAAATAATTCTGGTGAGGTTTATCACACTTTAACTAAATATTATATTTATTTTATAATGGCCTAAGAAATGAAAACCAATGTAAAAAAATAAATTATTTGTGCATCCATACATTCAAAAATTACTGTCAAAACTATGAGAAAATGTTAACTTTCATTTTAAAATAATATTTTTGCAAATATATAGCAAATATTGCGGCCCGTAAAGTAATGATGCATTTCCAAAATGGCCCTCAAGATCGTCTGGGTTGACCACCCGTGATCTAAAACATACTACCCAGTAAACACAAAATTGATAATGTTTAGTAACAGTTTCAAAACAAAAAATTTATGATTCACTCTTGTTTCAAACATAAAAGAAACCTAACTGCAATAAAATAGCTATAAGTCCATCGCTGTTTCACTTATTTGAATCAGTATAGTTTCGGTATTTTAAATTCAAATATGTTGCAAACTAAATGTTGCATTCGGTTTACGTTTTAAAAGCTTCGTTCTTGAACTGATACTAAATGATCGATACATGTATGATTTTTTTGTTTCAATAATGAACTAAAACAATTCTTTCAATAATATAATAATACATTTTCAAATGCACGTTTCAAATTTTATTGCGCAATAAATATTTTTAAATACCATATCACATTGAGTTTTTTACATATTGCAACTTTCCTGGATGTGGTCTTTTCACGAAAGCCTCGAAAACTGCATCAGTTACTGTTGGGTAGCAACTTTTAACCGCATCGGTAACATAGAAATAAATATTTCATTTATATACATACATAATCATAGAGTTACACAAAATTAATTACATTTTTTTAATCAAAAACAACACAAACTTAATATAAATATCAATTTAGCAATCATTAGAAAGTTATAAAAACACTGTGAATACGTTTAGCTGTACATAATCGTATAGAAAACTTCAAGAATTGAACTGTAATTATAAATCCTAAAGTATCATCAGATTTACGCAATAATCTAAACGCAACCATGTGTGTTAATTTACATTTTTTTTATACAAATTAAAACATGATACATAAAGAACAGAAATGATAATAATATCGATTACATTTATGGATTATAATAAAATGTTTCGACTTACCGTTTATTGTTCCATTTCGTAATTGTACACACAGCATCACTTATCAAACTGCAACCGAACAAGTGAAAAGATATCAATTTGCAGCGCAAGCGTTGACGACAGTAATCAAAAGTATAGCAACGACTAGTGCTGAATATTCACAAAGTATTCGTTTTTCCTAGAACGATTCCACTGTTTTGAAAATAATTCAATCTTATTTAATCGATCTTTAACCAATTCTAGTTATTCAAAAAATATTCGGTTTTAATAAATCAGTTTTTAGACGGTTGCTGATTATGGGATAAAAATTGCAAGTACTGAAACGGTTTAAAACTGATTGTGAAAAATCGGAATTCTTTCAATTTATTCACTGTCAGTTACATGTAAATGATATAAAAATGGAACTAACACGAAACAACGTAATGAAACAATTGTTTTAATTTTGTGACTGTAACAGTTTCAATCCGTGTTTACTGGGTATACAGTAAAATTACAGATAAACTAATATAGGAAAACACGACATTGTGTATAAAATCGACTGCAATAAATGCAAAGTATGTTACAGCGATCAAACCAAACAAAAAATAAAAGATCGGATTAAAAACCGTAAGCATGACTGTAAAAAAATAAAGCCGATAGAGCGTTAGCTTTACATTATCTAAACATAGAACATACTTTCCATTTCAACAATCTTACAATTTTAGATGTAGACACAAAATATAAAAAAAAGATTATCTTTAGAAATGGTACACATTAAAGTGCATAACAATAACATAAACTTTAATAATGATACTAATAACTTAAGCAATACCTACAGTAACTGTAATACTAAGAATTAATAAAAATTAATAAAATTATAACAAATGTAACCGTTAGTGTTGCTTTAATGTTTAATGTAAACTGTTTGTTATCTGTACATGTTAAATTATTTATTTATGTAAAATAACCATTGTGTATGTCAATGATTAAAGTAATTATAAAGACTATATTCAACTTATTTATAGAGTAAAATTGTTGTTACATGTTGAGGTTCATACAACTTAACACTCTCACGATTCCAAGTAAATGTAAATAAAATTAATTTAATTAATATATAATGAATAAATAAAAAGTAATAAATTTTATGCTTATCTGTTACAAGTTTGCCGATTTATTTCATAATTTACAAAACAAAATAAATATAGAAACTTTTATTAACAGTTATTGCTAAAAATTTAATTTGATACAGCTGCGCGTATTAATATTTTGGTACAAAAATAAATTTCAAATATTAATAAATAAAATTCATTTTGTTGTACTTCAACGATAAATTTTTTTTGACACAGGTTATTGAGAACACGTATATAAAGCTTAAATTCCCGAACACTGTAATACGGAATAAAACGCATACGAAAGCATTTTTGTCACGAAAAAACAAGGAATACAGTAGATGCGGATAGAGGATTATCGACACAATCAGCATTGATAAATTTGTATCTCATTCTGCTCAAACGAACACGGAAAAAAAGAAACAGATGTAACAAATATTAAAGTTTTGTCTTTTGTTGAGAAAGGAAAGTTTGCTTTTAGATTAAACGTAACATTTGTGTATTGCTGTTATTATTACAATTTGTTGTTATAAAATATTAAGTTATAATATTACATTTAATTGTACAAACTGTATTTGTTAAAATGTTTAAACCATTGCGTCACTACTTTTATCTCAATTTTTTTAAAAATAAAGTAAAAAATCAATATTTGTTTTTAGTGTTCCAAAGTAATTTATTTTACCTTAATTGTTAGTATTACAACAAAAAAATATTTATAATATAAATACCAAATTTACGTAGAAAGTTAAAAGAAAAACAGAAACGTTTAATACTGAATTGTAACGTAGACAAGTGTGTAATTAGTACTGCGCTTAATCCTAATTCTGAAGGATTTGTATGCTTAAGCCGAAATTAATTGAGGAACGATTATATTTGAATGGAGATTTTCTAAGCACAAAAATCTGACAGTAGTATAACCAATTTTTGAATGTACGTGAACATAATCTATCAATGTAATTTCATTAATCTAATTGCTATGTCAGTACTTAAAACAATAATTAATTTAAATTTAATAAATATTTTTACACAACTAAACAATTATTCTTAGAAAAATTACATTTTGTTTATGCATTTTTGTAAAATTGTCATCGTACTATGTTTAGATTTGGTTAATTAGACTTTGTTAGCTACCGATATATTTTTATTGCGCGATTTTATTAAATAACTTCAGTGTTATAGGCAACTTATCTTAATTACATGAAATTACATATGTTTGTTATTATTTCTAAAAATTTAGATATATAAAATATAAAACAAACAAAATTTATGTTAAAACGTCAATGAAAACAAAAATGTTTCATTTTTAGAACTTGTTAAAGCATTTAAAAATAAAAATGTATTTTTGAGAAATACTTTATGCATGTAAAAAATAATATTACAAAAGACTTTGATTCAAATTATATAGGCAGCAAAAGAAAATAAGCGCTTCAACAATTCACGCAATGTATTTGTATAAAAGAAATTTTTAAATGAGCCAAACAAAAAGCTTACAACTCCGTACGGGAATATGAAGCTTTCCATTTGTTTTAATGGCTGTAATTTTAACAACCCTCTTGGATTAGTAACGTGGAATTTTAGTAAATAGAGGTCAAATATTTTAGCAACCGTATTAATTGTAATAAAATGTATATATTCTACTTAACGTTGTTGAATATAATATTTTTTTTTATTAAAAGGTATCTGTAACAAATAAAACATTATTTTTAATATTCTATCTGGTACAAATAATGTAAATAAATTATAATTATGCTTTTAATAAAAAAACAGCTAAAATTATTTTTTATCTAAAATATCGTTGAGAAAAAACATACAATTTATCTCTATTACAGTTCTTACCAGTTTAGCATATGATGATTACAAGGTTTTTATACTGCTTACTGCAGTAACCGCACTTTCAACATTTCCTAACACAGACTTTTTGTTTTATCTAAGTCGTTATATTGTGTATATTTACTCTTGTATTTACCACCTAAAAATAAAGTCAATAAAACGAACAATTGAATATTTTTTTATAATTGCTAAGCAATTTGAGTTACTACTTGAAATGTTTCCATGCTTACTGTTAATGATTTTTGTAATCTTTAAATATTTGTAGAAAGTTTGATCAACTTGGTAATTTTAGAAATACTACTGCTAACTGTGCTATTTCCACAGTCGAATTATTTTGTTTTTATTCATTTATGAAGATGTAATTGGACTAAAAAAAATTGTAAAATTGTAACCATGGTCAGTCAGTATTTTTAGCACATACTTTGTCTCCATTACATTAAAGTATATTGTTTTTTGTAACAAAAGTGTAATTACAATAAATTAATGTTTAATGTATATATATCCAGCAACCATCTTTAACTAAAACTTTAAAATATATTCAAAAATTTCTGTTACAGTTTATAAATTTTGTTGTTTTTTTTAATTGTATAGCAAACCTTAACATGTGTTTTGTAATAAATTGTATTTTAAAAACCCACTCATAAAGAGTACCAGTAGCGTATTTAAACAGTGCAGGCGTTAATTTTAATTTAGAATAAATTTTTTTGATGATTACAAAATGACGACATGTAACAAATTTATAACTTGTAATGGATTTATATTTGTCCTGGATAATTTATTATTTGCACTATTTTTAATTATAAGTGTTTAAAAAAATCTGTTTAGGTCAACAATAAGTTAAGATTGACATAACGTGTTCTAATTGTTTTTATAATAAAAGTTTTTAACTGAAAACATTTGATTTTATAAAGTTGCTTTTTATTCTTAGAAATTAACGTAACAAAAACAACGTGTGTTTTAATTAAATTAAGTAGGTAGTTCAAATCGCATACGCGTGAACTGAAAAAGACCACAAGAAGGAACAGTAAAAGCAGTCACAGCTTTGTAATCTTTTGGGAGCGGAATTACCAATACGCCGGCGCCGACCGAATATCTAAGCTGAACAGAAACGTGCAACTTTCAACCGATCTAAAATGGCGGTAATATAAGGTAACCGATAAGCATCTTTTTGAGTCACTTGGTTCACTTTTCTAAAATCGACACAGAACCGATAAATGTTATCTTTCTTCTTCGCTAAAACAATTAGATTAGACAACACTACCACATCCATACTTAAGTTCATTGAGTCCAACTCCTCATTAGTGACTTTTTGTAACGCAGACGAAAGAAGATGGTAACGCTGTTTAATTGGTTTAGCGGAAGTACGTATTTGGTGTGTTGAACAAGAGAAGTGTGACCAAAACCAAAAAATTGTTTAAAAAACCCGTCCGCGACAATTTGTTGTTGATCTGGAAGTAGTTCTGAAATAACACTACTAGAATTCAAAGAAACAGTATTAACCAAAGAGGAAGTAGCATTAAATGTCGATACCAAAGGTCAGGTATGACGTTTATAGCTTTCCAGAAGTCAATGCCTAGTAGCATCAGTATAAAGAAGACCAAAGAAAGAAAAAATTAAAACATTTATCTTAAGATACGGACGTTCATCATTACAAATACTGGCAAATATAAAATCCAAGAGAATACGTTACTTGTCAGTCAAGTAGAAAATAGAACCCAAGGTTAAAAATAGTATAGAATGCTTGTCTACAACTAAAACAGTGAAAAATAAGAGTTTTCTCACAATTGTCACAAAATATGTCTAGTCTAACCACAGTTACAACAAGTAACGCAAAGCGAACACCCAAAAATACTTCGTCGAGAAGAATTAGAAACAGAAGACGTAAAAGTGGAAGCATTTTCTTCCAACCGTACCAAACCATCTTAGAAGTAGAAGCGAGAGCAGAAACAGATCCGTCACTAACGTAAGCTAATGTAGAGTCTAACAATCGAGTGGTTTGTCGCGAAAAAGGTGGTTTGTAGTTGTCCACTAAAAGTTTAGTTAATTCCAACTACTTGCTATAGTTAATCAAGTAAACTAATGCAGAAATCTGTGCTAACTCTAAGGCATATTAGTAGTACGGAGTTAAGTTACGTCTGATCGTCTTAAGTTGAGTTTTCTTAGAAGCGGGCAAAGATAATCGTTAAAAGAAATTTTGAATAATCGTCACATTTACGCCGATTAATTTTTGAGGCTCTTTTGTTCAATTCCGAATCTTTAGAGGAGTAGAAATAGTCTAAACTAAAACTTCCATTTCAACCTCAGAACCAAAGAAGTAAGAAAAGCTGTTTAAGACTAAACAAAAGCAAATTAACCAAAGAAACCAAAGTACTTTTAGCAGTTTCCGTCATCGTAGCCGTTAACTCATAACGTAGAGTTTGCAACGTAAGTCCAAATTGACGGTGACACTGCTTTTCTTTTCTTATTAGGCTACTAATGTAAACAGCGACGGTTGATAGAAAGTACAAGATGAAAAACTACCATCCAATTGGCTTAGTAGCATTTGTAGTTTAGAAATAGCTTACTTGCCAAATAGCCAAATTATTGACAAGACAAACAAAAGAAAGAAACGAAACGTTTTCCAAATGGTACGACAAAATCTTAGAGAAAACTAAACTAATCGTAAAGCAAAACTGTACGACTAAAACCCAATCAAAAAAATAAAAATAAGTACCAACAATAGCAATGATACTCTACTCTACACACTGCCAGTAATAATTGAGTACGAATAAAGGTTCAACCAACGTAATCAAGTTAATCCAAAAAATCAATGCACATGCATCCAACGTACTAACACGATGTAGTGAATGTTAAAATTTTAGCGAACTAAATTCGAAGTCAAGTTCTGCAACAAAATGATAAGAATCAAAGCAGAATGTGGGTAAGTCGACTGCACTAGTAACAATAAGAAGTAAAAGAATCAATAAAAATAGGAGAAATTAGAACCGCACACACGAAATCAAGCCCTAGACAATTAGGCATAAAACTTGATTAAGAGAATTTTCTCGCAACTTTAGTTCTAGCAACTAACAATAATATATTTATCTTAAGAAGAAAGAATAGTCGTTAAAATCAACAGACAGAAATAGACCAATAACAATTAAATGTGTCGACTAGTATTATAGTAATATCACAACTACATTAAAAAAAATTAAATATAAATGTTACTCAATTAAACTACTTTGTCTACTATGTAGGCGCAAAACAAGTGAACATTCGACAATGATAAAAATGAATCGTAAAAAAGTTAAATATGAGTACCTAACTTACCAAACCGACACTTCTTTGTTAATTGTAGCGACTTTTTAAATGATCTAAGAAATTTAATAAATGTCACGTCAACCTGCTCAACGACAATACACGAGGTTACAGATAATATAAAGTTTGAGAATAAAAGAAGATTTAAGCCAGTATGATCTAACGTTATTATATATAAACCGGTTAATATGCTGCAAGCTGGCGATTAATGAATACAATTGAAGCGAATTACATAAAGCAAAATTCTACGTTACACAAAAAAGTAGTACGTACAAAGATGACATAAGTAAAGTAATAAATAAAAGAACAAGAAGATCTATGCTATACCAAATAATCCGCATAAAATAATTTAACGAAGTAATACGATACTGATTTAAGTGTGAGTCTTCTCTCGTCAGCCGGGTACAAAGATAGTATAGTAATCCCCCAATACTCACTAAAAAAAAGTGAAAAAAAGAACATGACGACGCCATCTTTGAGAATTGCTGTCCTATCTGGGAACGTCTCGCTATTAATACATGGAATACGTTTTCTCTAGCACATCCGCTAAATACGTAATAGAAATCACTGCCGAAGAAAGTTCAACAGAAAGAAAGCTACTTAAATTTCTTAAAATAACGCCCAGGCACATGAACGTTTTAATAAATTTATATTTTTCTGCAAAAATTTTTTATTTTCACTTATAAGTATAATTTTTTAGTATTAATTGTTTTAAAAAATTAGTTTCAGTAGATTAAGATTGATATAACGTGTTATTGTTTTTATGATAAAAATTTTTAACTGAAAACATTTGATTTTATATAGCTAGTTTTTATTTTTAGAAATTAACGTAACAAAAATAACGTGTGCTTTAATTCTATTAAGCATTTTACATTTTACTTTGAGCTTAAATGCAATTAAATCCGAGTGTCTAACTGACAATTAGAAAAAGAAAATTTAATTAGAACGTTATCATAATAAGATAATTATGTTTTGTACCACAATGAAGTTTTTATAATTTCAAAAAGTTTATTTTAGCTTTAATTAAAAGCAAGGTATTGTCATCAAATAACCATAACACATTTTTTTGAAACTGTAGATTTGATTTTTAATATACTGTAGTTTATAATTATAAGTTCATTGCTTTTTTGTAAAACAGTTATTACATATAATGTCAACTTTTTTTAAATTTTTTGTCAGCAAGTTACGTATATTAATTTGTTAATATTATTATTCAGTCTAGAAAATGCTGTGTGTACAATTATTTTGAACGACATGCCCAAGATTATACGCTAATTAATATTTGTTAATTACATTACAGTTTGATTTAAATTATATGTACTATTTTCTGTATTTGTATTCATTTAATAATTGTTACTAATTAAATTTTATAAGCAATTTGCATATACAAGCATGCAATACAATTAGTTAATATTAGTTATTAAAATTCAAAACATAAGTTTTTGATTATGTAGGTTAAACTTAAAATAAAATTAATATTATTAGTACCGTACAATAATAATTCTGTTAATAAAACAAAAAAAAACGTAAAATAAATAATTTATTATTTAATAATTATATAAGTTTAACTTTTTACTATTAAACAATTAATTACTTATGCAAATTGCAGAAGCTAAAAAAGAACAAACTTATTTCTTAGCGACTGTCAAAAGTTTCTGGCTTAAAAAAGTTAAAGCAACTGTCGTAAAACTTTCAAAACAACCATTGAATTTTAGAAAATGTTAATAATGTTGGCGTCACTCTTGAGTTAATTAATTTAAAGTTTTCTTTACAAAAAAAAACAACATTAAACTGTACATTTTTTGAATAGCTTTCAAAAGTTTTAAAATACAGTTGTATAATCTTAGTATTGGCATAATGTTTTTAGAAAAACACATTGAAATAAAAAAAATTTAATTAAACATAGTTATTCTGCAATTATAATGTTAAGGAAATAATAATCTTAGTATTTAATCAGTAATAATGTTGTAATACAAAAATATTATTAGTAATTTTACATAAAAAAAATTGCAGCTTGAACCTTGTTGTTGAAGCTAAAACGTATTTATTTATATTTACGTATATATTAATTCTTGATTATGTTAGAAGAACATTTTTATTTTACAATTTGCTGTATTAATTGTAATTTACTAAACATAACTTTAAAGTTTGTCTACTTTTTAATTCTTGTAGGTAACTACTAAATTGTTAGATTTTTTTACGTTTTTATGTTTTAGATTTAAAAAGCTGTTGTAAATTTAACATTATACGTTGTAATTATTTATTTTTTAATTATAAAGTAATGTATTTAATGCTAAAATAAATGAATAAATAGTAAAACATCTAATAATTTACAGTTTACCAGTAAAATTAATAATATTTATTTACATTAGTATTTATTGATGTTAAAACATTAAAATATTTCTAATAAAGCAAACAAAATTATAAAAATTAAATTAATTGTTACAGAAGCATTTAATGTTTTCACGTAATGCAAATTAAACTTAACGACATATGTGTATAAATTTAAAAAAATAAAAAAAAAGTTTTAATTTTGAAATTATTATAATTTTATTATTATATATTAAAAAATAAAAAAAAAGCCGTTAACATTTAACCACTTATTTTTTAATAACAATTGATTAAAAATGTATAATAATAAAATGTTTTAATTTTTAATGTCAAGTAAAAATACTTACTTAATAAAGTGTTTTATCGGTTAGCTTACAAATTTAGGTATGGAGTTGCAGCAGATTAGAAGAATTGGACGTATACGGGAAAAAATATAAAAAAATATATTATTACTATTTACTAGAACAAAATTATTTTATCATGGCAGCTGTCAAAATACAGTCCTTGGGGTGCGAGCTTGAATGAAACAAAAGTACTGTTAGGTGGAGGTAGATAAAGAAAAAAATATACCCGCTAGAAGTCGAAGAGTGGGGGGTTCTAAGTTAAAGAAAATATTTAAAGGTCCCAAGTTACTGATATTAACGATTACTGACCGGAACTAACAGCCAGCAGCAAGTACCTCCCACGAACCTGATAAAATTATAAGAACCAAGGATAGTTTAGGAAGAAAATAACTAAATACAAAAAAACGCAAAGAATTAACTATGTATATAACAATTTTATTATTACAGAAAATAGTTTTAATCTAGATAATTAAGTAATTTTATAGACTACAAATAGTACGCCACTGTACGGTTATACATTTAAGAAAGTGAGTATCGACAGTACGTCACTGATTTTAAAGAAATATAACAAAGTGAAGTAAGGTTATTTCAAATTATAGTAAAGGTTCCGAAATTGAATTGCCTGTAGTTATGGCAATACAAAAACTGCGCAACTTTATTTTAGAAAATCGAGTGTATGATCTGCATATGGTTTGTTCAATCGCAACAACGCAAATTAAAAAGTTTCAGCGTACAATACTTAGTATTAAAATAAATCTCACAAAGAAGCTAAAAGTTATAGTGTATGACACTATGTAGTAGTTACTAACAATGTACCGGTAACACAATTTTCCATTCTGGATAATTACTGTGTAGTCGCAATCACACAAACAGAGCTTTCGTCGCACGTGGAAAACTGAATTTTACTATTATGTAAGAGTAAATAAAAAATGATTTCCTAAATATAATTGTTATTGTGTAAAAGACGTAGATGGTTTTCAGTTGACTCAAGTTCCGTTCGAAGGTATATTTGATTCCTCAAATCTAAAGCCATGGTCGGCCAATAATCCATCCACGTCTTTAAATACTGGTACTGATGATCGGGAAGATCAATGGTCAGGTCAATCGAATTGTAGCGCATAAAGTAAAATGGAGTTTATATAATTATTTACAAGTTGCTATTAGTTATTAGTTGCCCTGTTTTTGGCGTTATCTAAAAGTCATCTTCATTTATCCTAAATTGTTTTTTGAAATGTTTTGCATTAATACAACAATAAACTAACGGTTTGATTAAAACATGAAAAACAAAATTACATAAGAGAGCAACACAAAACACCACAGTTTTTTTAGACATTGTTTAATATCACTGCCTTGAGGGATACCTTGAAGAAGAAACTTGTTTTTACAATTATTGAATATATTTTAAATATCTTTCTAACCTATCATATAAAAAAAAATGTGCAATGCGACCTAATTGTTTATATATTTGCATCATTCTATTTAAGCTTTCATTTGTTGGAAGAATTTGTCCATTCTCCAATACGAGAAGAGTACTGACTAAACACTCCAACACTACCAAGTCGGGTTTGTGGCTTCAGTTTGCATTTAAACATGACATAAACACAATTCTGTTTGTGCTTGTATGCTTTTCACCACTTGATGTGCTCGTTTCTTAACAAGATACAAAACTTTTATTGACCAATATTCTCTAGAAGAAACATTTTTCATAAACGTTGTAAGTTTGATACGGTAAAAACTTAACTTGTTAATTTTTGTTTGAATTGTTGTGTGCATGGTTCTACTGCAACGTTGTATCTGAAAAGCTTTTTATTTGTTATTAACAGAGAACGGTTGCTACATTTCTTTTTAACATTATTTTAGCCACTCAACTTTCTGTACAGAGCGTTTTTGAGCAGTTTCTAAATTATTAAATTTTGGGTTTACTTGTTCCAAACTCTATCTTCTTTACGTTTCATTATCTTTGATTTGTTTTTTTTTGATAATATGGCAAGTGCGGACTGCGTGCCGGGGTCTTCCCAAAAATGATTCACAGATGGATCCAAAATAGAAAACGGTAGTGTGGGGGCTAGAGTGATGGGACCTAGGTTCAAAGACACGTATCTCTCAGTGCTAAAACCACTATTTTCTAAGCAGAAGTACACGGCATCCACACGGTGGCGGAACATCTGATTACCAAAAACCGATGCAAACAAAATATATGCATGATGTCGGACAGGCAATCGGCATTAAAAACACTGCAAAAAACAGTTTAAGATCACGCATGTTTTACGAGTGCTATCAATCCCTAAACCAGCTGGCGGTTAAGTTAAACTTGTTTGAGTGCCAGAGCATAAGGAATGAGGAGACAATGTGGAAACTCATCAGCAAGCAAAATTAGGTGCAGTAAAACCCTTTATAAGGCCATTTCTCATGTATGGCTTTAGCCAAAGACTCTATTAGGAGGTTATCACCAACGAGACCAGCAACCAAAATTAATAGAACTTGGAACAAAATGCCGGGTGTAAAACTTTGAAAGAAGTTTCTTAGCCCTAACAAAAAGAGGGGAAAAAAAGTTATAAAATAAAAAAGAAGAGAATTCAAATTTCTTTGTGGTATACTAAGAGGACACATCCACTGCAGATTCCACTTGAGTAAGATGGGACTGGTGGGTGATGATACATGCAGGTGCTATGGTGAAAAGTTGAGACGTATGGACCATATCATTATGCGGTGTCCAGATTTGTGCCTAAAAATACAAAAACATCTAGATTTTATCTTTATCTTGGAAGAAGGATTACTAAACCTTCCGACCAGGAGCTTGATCGAATTCGTCAAAAACTTAGATCTCTCCTGAGTCCAACTAGAAGGGAGCACAAAAGATCTAACTTAGTCGCAGTGCCTGAGGTTTTCATAACACACACCTTACTTCCAATAATAATAATAATAATAACAATAATATTTAGTGTTGGTTTGTTTGTCAAATTTGTGCAAATGCTTCCTGAACAAGTAGAGTCATCACTAAAAACCAGAGGAAAGATTATTGCTTTACGAGACTGTGGATTTTTTATCCGAGTAATCTCTGCACGTATGGGTTTATCGGTAAAATAATTTTTTATTTTGCGTTTAATAATATTCTTTAATATTAGCAGTATTTTCAATTTTAAGCATAGATATATACACAAGTATTCGCCTACATCACATGAACTTGTTTATAATGAAATTATAAAAGTTTCAGTTCAGATGGCAATTGGGTATCAAGTTCAAAAGAAAACACCTGTAGTTTTCTTATTTTTTTAATTATGCGTTCAACTTGAGACAAGTTAGTAATACACTATTCTAGGCAGTGTTTTTTAATGATCGATATTCAGTTTGAAATCTGTGTTAAATTTGTGGCTAAATTGTTGTTAATTAATTGCAAACCAAAAAAGCTAACAGCTTTATTACTATTCTACACACTTTTTAAACGAAAAATAGATTCAATAAAGCACTTTTTATAATGGTGTACTGTTAACTTGTCTCAAATTAGCAGAAAAACTAAAAAAGTAATAAAGTTACATTTTTTTTCCTTTGCAACAAATTGGTAACAAGTTCCTAATTATATTTTATTTAATTATGCTATCTTTGTACTGCTAACTTGAAAGACGTAACCTTTTCACTTAAATTAATAACTTTACTTGATCGATGCCTTTCAGTAAACGTAGACTTTTTTGCTCAGTTTGAATTAACCATTATTTATTTTATACGAGCAGTTTATCCTAAAAAAAAATCGGTTTGTTAAGGACAATGTTCTTATACTGCAGCGGTAGTTCAAAAATGGTTCTTACAACATCCAGAAGTGGAAAGAATCCGTTGGCCACCTAAAGGACCGGATTTAAACTTGCATCGCCATATTAATACCGTGTGAAAAAGATTTCGAGGAAATGTTTATGCTAATTTATTCAATTCGGTGCCAAACCGTCTACGGAAATGTGTAATGAATAATGTATATTACACATTATTAGCGTGCAAAATACAAATGTTTAAATAAAATATTAAATAGTTTTTTAATCATGTTTGTGATTAGGATTTTCTGTATTTAGTTTTGTTCTTGTAAACAGAGTTTATATATAATTTTTAATAAAATCTAAGGCAATATTTTTATCAAAATATAGTAGGTACTATAGTAATGTAAAACATAAAAAATGCACACTACTAAATTGCAAAGTTCATTACTATTAAATTTATATAATTTCGAAATAGATAATACTTAAACTAAATGTTACGAGGAGAGTGCGAAAAATGCGTTTTGCACTTTTCTAATTTTGTGATTTTTTGATTTACAGCATTTTCAAATTTTGTTTGGAATTTTTTAGCGTTCTTTATAAGAAAGAAGAATTGATTTGATAAAGGGAGATTAATGCATCTTTTAATTCTTCATGTTGCAATTGTTTGACCACTAATTACGTTTTAATGGTGATAATATTTCATTTGCAAATTGGAATGTTGACTTTAATTTAATCCGGTTATATTAAGACTAATTAGTACAGTAGTTTTACATTTGGACATTCAGTTTATCATTATTCGAGCTATGGATGGAACTTCTTTTATTAGAAATAACAATTTAAGTTTTTTGGTTACTTAAGCAGAGAACATAAACAAATAGAAAACTCGGCGAAGAAGAATTTAAAACTTAAAGGGTACAATTCAGATACATATTTGCAGGTAAGAAACATGTTCGTTAAACGCTTGTGCGGTGCTTAGGAAGAATGATTAGTAACGTCGTAATATTGCTGCAAATAATGTTTATAATGTCAATGTTGTGAAATTTAACTGGCCGTTCTGTTATAACGTATATTTGGTTGCCTATCTTGCAGGTCGCGCTTAAAAGTGTCCAAAAACTTTTTTGAGGCAGTGTACATTTGTATAATCAAATAACGTTTATTTTTACCAAGTATATTCTTTCGTACGTAACACATATATCAGATCTTTTTTAAAGCTAACAATTAACTGACCGTTTTGACACTCTACGGTATTTTACTACACTATCATAATATTGTGCGTAAAAATCAAGTTACATTGAACTTGTATAAACTTGTAAAAACCGCTTTACACTTAAGGAGTTTCAAAAACATTTATTTTTATGCACAATCATTATAGTAATATCTAAATTAAACAAATAAAGTTCAAAAGTTTTCACGGTTCTGAAGTAATTTTACAGTTTTTTTTAAACGTTACAATTAACAACTAATTTTAAAAAGTTTTTTAACAACTGTAGAAAGTTATAGAAAACTGAATACAAACAAATAAAAACTGATGTATGTAGAAAGCAATATGTTGATAAAATTTTATTAAATGTGACACTGAAACTTCTTTTAAAACCCATGCAGCACATTACGTCTTATTGACGTCAAAATCAGGTAAGAGACGTCATTAAGACGTGTCAATATCGTCACATGACGTTAGTGTGCTGCCTAGGAAATAGTAAATGCATTTGCCAATACTTAAGCAGTTTGAAATATAATAAAATACATATTATAAGTACACCCAAGTAACAAAAATCAGTTACAAAACGGTTGTAAAACTCTCTTGCAACTATGGTTTCAGTAAGGTATTTAGTTACAGAATAGTTGCTGAGTCTTTCCTGACACGTTGTCAATACCGGATTTGGTCAGTTGCAAGGCAACTGCAGTAATATTATAACCGTTTTACAACGTGTCTGAAACCGTTGCAATTACTACTTTGTAACTGTTTTGCAGCGTTGCTATAACGGTTTTTTACAAATCATGTTTACCTATTCTAAATCGTTTCTGTAATGGTTTATCATCACGGTTTTGTAATTGATTTGTAACATTGTAGTTACCGTTTACAGCAACTGCTATGTAACTGTTTTGAAAACATGCTTATTACTGTTATTTGAAACTACTTTATAACCGCTTTGTTAAGCAACTTATCCAATCTTTTAGTTACTAACTGCATTATAAAGATTAAAATAAAAGTAGAGATAAAAATATATTAATAAAAAGATACAGATATATAAAAAGTTATAATAAATGTACATTATTTAAATTTTTATAGTTTCTTATAGAACTAAATTCAAACAAAAAAGATATAATAAAAGAATTTTTACATCTGTTGCAGGTAGGTACCAGTAAACAGGTTTTTACTGCAAATTTTCAAGAAAAGCGGATTATGTCTATTATTTATAAATTTTGTAAATAGTAAATGCATACATTTTGTTAAGAGAAAAATGTCTTTGTGTTGAAAGACCATGGCGGATTAAGATATCCCTCACAAGTTATAGTTTAATGCGTCTACGTAATTCTTAGTTAAATATTTGTATTAGGCTACAAATGCACATGTGCAATTATAATCGGTTCAATGATCATAATCTCGACTGGTTTTTTAAAGATTATAGGTGTTCGCAATGGCGATCTAATTTACACGTTCTCATCACTGTGTGTAATATTGTAATGTCCTTGCAATCAAATTTTATTTTATCCTAGAAGAAAATAAAATCAATTTAAAATTTGCTTACTTATAATTGGCAACTAATTCTTCAACGTTGATTAAATTACAAACAGTAGTTTAAATGCACGATTAAAATTATAGTAATATAATATACCAATAATTGTACTTACGTAGTTTTGAATTAGAAACACTTTCGGTACTGTTTATTGGATAATGATAATGGACTATGTGTCTTATAAAAATCTCGTAAAATGCACTTATTCTGTTGCTGTTTGAAAGCATAGATTAACACTGTAGTGTAGTTTTAGAAATTCACACTTGTAACCATAGTTTCAAGACTGTTACACTCGAAACCGACATGAAGGTTTTAATGCCACTAAATTGAGACTGTAGTTGCATAAGGGTTTAAGAAAAACTTAGTTATAACCATAGTTGTAAAATGGTTATTTCTTTAATAGATTTGAAACCTCAGTAAATTACGAAAGTTGCTGCTACGTTGCTGCAACGGTTTATTTACCATGGTGCTAATGTTACTAGTTTGCAACTGGTTACAACGTAACCACGGTTACAAAATGTTGCTTGGGCACACTTTATTCTCAAAAAATACCGTGTTGCATAAGCTGAACGCGCGTTTATAATTAACTTTCTTGTATTTGTACTGTTGAAAAAACTAAGTTTACTTAAATAGCAGAAGTTACAATACCCTTTAATTTAAAAACTAACTAATTACACATTTTTTTGAATCTTAGGATGAATATTATAATCCTTTACAAATGTTTTAAATTTACCAAAAATCTTTGCCAGTGCTAATTGCTTACTTTTATATTTCTATAAATTTGGATTTTTAATACTAATCTTCTAAACTTTCTACCTAACTAACAATAGATCTTAACAGCATCAATATTTTATTTAAACTTTTGAGTTTTTATAATGATGTTTCTTAGTACTTGTAGTAACGAATTATTTAAAAAAAACTTCTGCTAATTGTATTTGATGTTTGTGTTGTTATTTGATAAATTAGATTTTTTATAAAATATATGTTTCGCTTGCTTTAAATTACGTTAAATACGTTATTAATACTAAATTTAAAAACTAAAAATACTAATAAATATATATTCAAAAAATATACTATTGTAAATAAAATAATAGACACGCATACCTCGGTTGAAATTTGATTACTGCCTCGAGCGTTAGCTAACCTCGACTCTTTGCGCCTCGGTAAGCTATCATCGCTCTCGCAAGATATTAAAAGTTTTCCAATTCGTTTGTAATATACTATTATATATTACATACACTGTAGTTAACGATAATTTTTTAATCACTTAAGTTTGTTAGCTATAATGTTCATATTGTAAAAGTTGCCACAAAACTCAGTTCTTAAGATTTCACGTTCATTTCAAGATTCCATAACTAAAATTAAATAAATCTGTTTTATTTAATTCTCTTTTTATTAAAATTTTATTTTAAACAAAAATATGAACATATACTATTAAAAAGCATTAAGATTAATTACAACGACGGCGTTGCCAAAAAAGCCACTTTTACGACTAGTCGTTAAGATGCCGTCGGCGTCTACAAATACCTTGTCGGGATCAACGTTTAATTTTACTACTATTATTATTTTATTTTGTAAATTGTGTCATTTGTGTCTATAACAAATCAAAAACACATCTATTTTTTGTTTAAAAATCTATAGATTATTACTCTGATTAAAAAATTATCAGGAGTATCAAATATTATTACCGATAGGTAAATTTGCTAGAACTTGTTTAATCAGCCCGTAATTATTATACTTATGTCAAATATTTGCATGTAACTATTGCGGAAACGTAATGACTAATTGATTTATAACGTTTAGTCGTAATTTATAATTATAATTAATCTTAATGTATTGGTCATTCATACGTTTTTTTTAATTTAAATAATAGTTTAATATGTCGTACGTTATAAAAAATTAAATTTTATATTGTTAATGTAAGTATGTAATAAGAAGCAGAAACGGATACTTACAACAATTTATTATAACATGTATCTCTGCATAATTTCATAACATTTATTGTTGCCATTACCGTAACCGTCAGAAATTGTAATAATTTTTTTTAAACATAAATCAAACACATGCACGTATCTTTGGTGCACAAAAACACTGTATTTGTATTTTCTATATTTATCGCTATTTAAAGTTGCAGAGTCAAACGTTCATGTTTTAGAAATTTATAATATGCAAATATTGTTTGCATTTTATAGTAATTTTATTATTTCTGTTAATGCGTGTGTTTAACGTATATGAATAATTAACTACTAAAATTATATAACAAAAAATATATTTTTAAAAATATTTAGTTATTGTGTTTAAAAAAAACTAATTAAACGTTTCATATGATAAGACAAATTTATGTTTTGTAAAAGTTGTATATAAAAAAATTATAAATAATAAACTACTTGTATACCTTTTTTTTAATAACTTTTTTTTTCTGCCTAAACCAAGTTTTAATTGTTTCAGGTTATGGTGTTTAAATTGCTTATGAAAAATGTTGTTTGCTAATGATTATTTAAAACGACGTTTATTAATCGATTTTATAAATGCTATTAAAGATTTACTGTCCGTGTTTTTATAAAAAATGTGTTTATAAGTAATTACTATTTAACAAATCAAATTAAATTCTTGCGCTACAATAAACAATGTTAAAATTTTTAAATTTAATTTTTTAACACAACAGGGTAAGTAAAATATACGAATTATGTTTTAGTAAATTTTGTTTTTGCTATATTTTACGTAAAAAAACTTGTTGACATATAAACAATCAATAATGAGTTACATATATTGGTTTAAAAGCATCCGTGTACGGGGGAGTTTAATTATGTGGTCTATTGTTAGTAAGCTTGTTCGTGCCAAAAGCTCGTTATCTGTCGAAATGTGCCAAAAAGCACTCGTTGCAACCTGCCATAGGCACGAAGTCATTGTTAAATCCAAGTGGCCATTGTTTCTGCCCGTTTCTGCTATACACCACCATCTGTTAAAAGTTCAATATCCCTTTGAGTAGAATACGGGTACAACTCAAGTATTTAATTTTAACGATTATTTTAACTTAAAATTTTTAAAAACAGTAGCTTTACTTTTTGATGACAATAGTAACGGTATGAGCTGGTTACATGTAATACTAAGAAAAACAGTTCCTATTTTTCTTTATAAGATCAAATCAAAAAGCCGACTGTCGTTGAACTCGCAGAGGAAATTATACGGCGGAAGGTAGTCAAGTTAGGAGATGACAGGCGTCTCCTAGGAGATAGGCGAAGAGATTGAGAAAAGTATGGATGTGAAATTACACGCTACGCCGACGCATTTTCACACAACAAATATTTTTATTCGTTTTAAATATATGCTGAATACAAATTGTCTGCCCTAAAGATGGAATTAAGTAATCAATAAAAAATGTTTTACAATAAATTTTGTAGCAATTCTTTTACAAATGATATTACGTAAACATTATTCAAAGTAATTGTTTAGTTTTATAAGTATTTCTTAACAAACATTTATTATTTCTTTTTTTTATAAATTAGCATTTGTATTAGTGTGTTGTGCAATTAATACTCTGTATTTTAATGTCGATAATAACATACAAAAAGCCCTTACGTACATATATTCCTTACATTTTAATTTACGTGTACGATAGAAACATACACAAAATCATATCGATCATAGTAAAGTATTAAACGCCTCGTTGCTCAATACGAAAAGACTGAAAAGGTAATCACGTTCAATAGAAGCTTAACATTAAAAGATAAATGGAAGCTTTTATCATTAGAACGCTACCACGTCGAAAAGAAACTCTAAAAACGTAGAAATTACTATTTTCCTATAGAGTTGTAATTTATTGCTATTCGTTTCGCACTGTATAACAAAACACCTACTACATCATACCGTTTACAAAGGGTAGGCACCCTACAAATCATCTCAATATAAAAAAACTGTTTCCAGGTATACAACATTCTTCCTATATCTTTCGAAACAAGGTATTTTAAATATGTTTTTATGAAGTAGATGTATTTTATTTAATTGCATTAAATATTATTAATTTATCTACTAACTACAACAAACTGTATTTGATGATACAAAGTAACAAATTAAATCAAATTAATTAATTAATATATTGAATTACAAGTGTTACAGTTCCTCTGATAATGAGATCAATGAGTGTCCGGGATTAAACATGCGCTTTAAGAGAAATCCCGTGGCCTAGTTGTCACATGACAAAATGACCCAAATTAAAACTAATAAATTTTTTTAATCAGTTTAATTAACTTATTTATTATAAAAATTTTTTTACGTCACACCCAATAAGTAGCTTTTTCTAAACAAGTGTTTCTTAGTAGTGAGTCTTACTTTACACAAAGTGAACATTATTAAAACAGCAGAAACCTGTTGAAGTTTTTGGACAACTATCGTTTTTATAAAAGGGCGATGAGATGTTCATATAATCAATGTCAATTAAAACAAAAATGAGTAGTTAATTATTATTACTATTATTAAATATTAACAATTGTTCCAGTAATTTAACGGCAAAGAAATAGAACATTACAATTATGCTACTAAAAACGCCTAATTAAATACATATCTTTAGGTAAAAATAATTTAATAATATTGCTATTTTAATATTCTATTTTTGACTAGTTTTAATAGACATTAATAAACTAAATTATGATTAGTCGTAACGGTTATAAAATATACTAATAACAACGCTAGACAAAAATTACAATAAAATGTGTATTATCTTAAAATTAAATGTAACACGTGTCACTTTTTAAATTGAACTAAATACAATTTTTTTTAAATTGAAGCATGTAAAATTAAAAAATTTTATTTCTGTAAAAATTTTGTAATACAAAAACAACGATGGGGTGTCTTAAATTATTTAAAAACTTATAGTTTAGTTTTAAAAAAGTGATTACTGCGTTACAAATAGTTTTAAGAAATTGTGTTTAGAATGTTTAGAAAGTTACAAAAACTGTGAATGTGGAAATACAGTAAAACGTAAACAAGATAAAAAAAATTTATGACTTAGGATAAGACAGAGCAATTATTTTGTGATTTTTAAGAAACATAATTAGTTGTTTAATTTAAACGGGTGTCGAAAACGTGATTTCTAATTAATAGCAATAAAAATTTATACACAGCTGAAATTACAATAAGCAATGTTAAATGATGTCCGTTTGTTAAAAACATTGAAAGAACTAAATACAATAAGACTATTTACATTCTAATAAAAAATAATATTGATAGCGCTATAGTGGACTGTATAAAATTCTTAAAGTTTATTCGATTCTCTAAGCACCGATATACAAAAAAAACTACCACACAAATACACGCAACTACTGTGCGTCTGGAAAATGATAAGGAAAGACTTTCTTATGTTGCCTGTTGATGGCGACATAGAATCTCGGTGTTGTTAGCGATGGCACTTTTAATTTTTAATCGGTAGATTTAATTTTTACTTAAATTATATCGTTGCGGCGCGGCGGTATGTGTAACATTTTTGTATTTTTTGATAATCGCCTTGCAAGTACATAGATAAGGGAACGGGTCTGTTAAACGCAGAAATAAAACTAATAGACAATAGCATTATACATTTGCATGGAAGTTTGCATAATATTCAGGTGCTAATAAATTAATAAATAATTATAAATGCGTCAAACCAAATATAATCTGCTTCTCTAAAACATTTTTAAAGTCATTTTGCTTCTAGCGGTTTTGAAAATGCTTATCTTGTGTTTTTATTTAAATAAAATGCTATATGTTTCGAAGTTTTTTAATTCTACAAAATATGTAATATTTAGTAAAAAGAGCTTGTTTATTTTAGATAAATTTATGTAACGTGTAAATTCGTAAATGGGCATAAATTCGCCTGATAGTTAGGCAACTTTGCCTTTAACCGTGTGAAATACTTGACCTCGAGCTATATTCTTCAAGTTATGCTCGTAGAGGGCGCTCGAGAGAAGTTGGCCATCTACGGAATTTATTTTATTTGGTGGTTTGCGATGTAATGGACGTGGCAGAGACGGATTGGTAAGAAAAATGAGGTTTTCTTTCATCGATCAACATCTAATGCAACGACGTTTTATTTTAGAAATCCTTAATGAATCCGATCAAATGTCACATTCGTAAAACAAAATATCCACGTATTTTGAAGTAAAATCATAAAGTAGGTTAGTATTCGCACGTGGTTGATGGTGGAGACGTACCAACTAATATTCGCTGTTTTAGCTCTTTTGTTTTTTTCTTGTCTGTCGAAGTTTTCTTCCGAGCTCTTTCAAAGCTTTCTTGCTGAGTTCTCTGTCGGAGCTGACGTTCGGTGTGGCTTTTTACGAACTGCCGAAGTTGTATCACTGTAACTATGAAGTAATAAACGCAGCGGAGCAAAGGATCCAAATGGTTTGATGGCGCTTTTCTATAGCTTGGGGTTTGAAAGCGAGGTGACTTGGTGAAGGATTTATACAAAAACAAAAAAACTCGGAACGTAAAGGTATTTATAAGTATCTTTAAGCGTACGTTGGGACATCGGGAGGCCGCGAAACCTCGTCCCATTTTCGTCCACGCGCTTCGGGGTCATGACTTCTGCTTGCGCCTAATAACGAGAAATGAATAGTGCAACTCACGCTACGGATTAAATGAAAGGAAGTCAGTACGGACTTTGTAATTGAATATATTTCTGTCTTGAACTTTGTCTTTTGTGCATACAGTACGCCTATTTTACTCTTTTTAATTCTGTTTAATTACTATATTTAACGTAAATTTTGATCTAATTAATTATGTTTACTTACCATATTTAACGTAAATTACTATATGTAACGTAACTTTTAATCTAATTAATTACGTTTAATTACTATATTTAACGTAACTTACTATATTTAACGTAAAAGAAAATTTCAATCTATAATGTGCGGGAATTGTAAATGGTAGAGATTTGAGAGCTCGCAACGTATTCCAGAGTCTATTTTAGACCTGCTTTAATCTTATAATCTATTTGTTTGTGTAGGTTATGTTATATTGTAATTTATACCAGTAGCGTAACCTTCGAGTTGGCTCTTTCCTTCCATGAATTTGCTATTAATCTATATATACTTAATAAATGATTATTGTTTATTCTCGCTATATTTCTTTTGGGGGACCTCGTGTCTAGGATCTCGTTTTCTCCAGCCTAGACTTATTATCTAAGACTAAATTTCGAGAAGAGGGGCATTCGGGCATTTTGCTTACCATTTTTTCGAGCGCCAATAAACATGCAATAAACACAGCGCAGTTGTGAGAAAATGGCTTCACGACTTAAAATCGTTAAGTTTAAGCACAAACAACTTGAGGTTCGATAAGAGTACCTAGGTGTAGTTTTTGCTACTTGACAAGTGTGCAAGATACCACAAACACGGTATGCCAGAGATGAGCCTATAAGAGCTATAGTCTAGGGTCCAATCGTCGACGCATCTCGAGATGATGACTTACAGTAACAATCCTAAAAGGAGTATCTAATTGCAGTAGATGAAAACGATAACAAGTAAGACACCGCAGGTAAGAAATAATTAATTAACAACCACGGAAAAAGGAGAAAAAGCTACAATAACCTATTCACAATTGATGCAAGAACAAGGACAAACACAGACAAACAATTATCTTCCGATGATGATCAGGCTCTTAGGTAAAGATGGATGGAATAATACTTAAGGTCCACTATGTAAAATTTGTAGGTGCAATTTTTAGAAAAATTTAGCAAAAGCGACGTATAAATCTTGGCAAACAAAATTAATACTACTCCAATTCTTCTTCAGGTTTGTATCGTTTAACATAAAAAAATAATATATTTTTTTGTATCCACTTTTAAGTGTCGATGATCACACAGAAAATCATCTTTCTTTTTGTTTGCAAAAATGACCTTTTTTAAAAAAATTAGAAAAGTAGTAGGGGCAACACAAAATCCCATAAATTAAATTGTGCTTATTTAAATTAGACAACAATTTTCAATACACAGTTAAGTAAAAATTTCTAATTTTTTTATAACCATTTTTGAAGCCTGTACCGTCACAACCGACTACTGCAATTGCACTTTCTTAATTTTTGAATAATTTTTTGGTCTGTAATAATAGAAAGAGAAGCTTTTTGCCAAAGAGATTAAATATCAACAATAATTTTTTTACAAATGTCCAAACACTTAGGTCTTTGTTGCTGTTATTCTTGAAAATTTTACGGCGCCACTAATAAAATTTCATAACATCAGAATACGTTGGAAGAACGTTGTCACAAAAATCACTTGGTATTCCAAATATTTCACATTTTACTTGAAATTAAAATGCTTAATACAATTAAAAGTAAATTTGGTAAAGCACTTAATCTTCCCACACGTGCTTTCCCCAGGAAGAAAAAGCTTAAAGTATTAGTGTTATTTTAGTTATAGATATATTTAATCTACGTTTGGTTATAGGGTTTAAACATAATTTAAAATTGGAGTTTTTTTTAAATTTTACATCAAAGAAGGAACTTGAAGTTATCTTCACGCAAGACTGATTTTTTTAGTGTCAATTTGAACTTCAATATATACCTATTGTGCACATAAAAATATACAAAATCAAAAAAAAAAAACTTTAAATTAAAAGTTTCAAAATTAGTTTTTTATTCACTTTTTCAAATTTCACATTCAAAAATAAACTTTAAAATGTCATCGCACAATGCCGTTTTTTAAGTTAAATATAACTTAAAAGAACAACTAATCTGCATCCAAGAATATCAAATTTCAAAAATATAATTTTTATCCCTCTGTTCTTGATAAATTGCCAGAAAAGCCGAAACTGAATCGTGTCGCACAACACTTAATTTACATAATTCTACGATATGTAAAAATAAAAACACCTTGGAAGCACGGTCTTAAATCTACAAACTAGGAATTATTTCCATAAAAAAACACTAAAAATTTACTATTGCCTTCTTCATAACCGATACTTCAAATTCTTAAAAGTGGAATTTACCTCAAAACCCGGAACTACATCTCAATATTTTTAGTGTTTAGTAAAATTGCGAATTACCTCTAAAAACTAAAATCACCCGTACTTACAAACTTAGTCCACCACCACTTCCATCGAAAACTGTAAAGTACACCTTTGTAAAAGAAAACAGTAAAGCAAAGACGTGGAAAGAAAATGCAAAAAGAAATTTAATTAAAACGCAAAAGCGCTTTGACGGGTTTTCTAACGGCAAGAAATGCAGCGTTAACAAAACAAAAATATCCAAAAGCAGAAAATTCAATTGCAATTATTAAGATTAACTTTTAAACTTAATGTTAAAAATGTCTATTGGAAGTAATAAATTATAAAGTGAACTCAAAATGTAATATAATGAAGTCAACATAAATTATTCAAGTGGAAACGCACTAAATATATACTTAATAAATTATGATTAAACTTAAAATTAATTTGAAATTGTTTAATAACGACGCAAAATTACTTAACTGATCTCAAAAAAAAAACGAAGTGAACAAAACAAATCCAAATACCCGGTCTTTCACAAAAGAAATTGCACAAAATCAAAAGACGGGTATAAAACGCCATCGGATTAACCTCAATTCGCAAACGTAACCCGGAACGTTGTCTATGTGCTTGGGTACCTAGCACTATAGTATATATGTGTATGTAAGATCTATCTAAACATGATTAATTTCAAAACTATAAGCATTAACAGCTTTTTTTAAAGCAGGAGAAATAAAAACAATACACAAAAGACGTTTTTATTAAATATACATGACACAGTTGTCAGTGTTTGAATTTACAACACAAAATATATCTAAAACTTAACTAATAAAAGCGGTTTAAATTAGTTTTAATATAAACCCTTATACCTTCACATGACATGCCGTCTACGATTCAATTTTATATTATATATGTTGAACAAAATAAATTAAGAAAATTTTATTTTAAGTTCCTGAATTTATGTGCAGTAAATTAACCAAAACCTAAATAGCGACGATTTAGGTTCTACCCCGTAGTAACAGCAATAGCGAAACCACCAAAAGCTAAACATCGACTGGCTAGTTTTAAATTGAGATTTAATGTCTATTATTTATAACAAATGAACGTCTTTGTGTGATCTACTACTATGGAAATTCTTCGCCAGAAGCAGATAGTGAGTAAATTTTGAAATTTTAAATCTCTAAAATAATAAATGCATAAACAAAATGCAGCTGTTTTCATAAATTTTGTTTTCGCTTTCTTTGTAAAAATGGACAAACTTTAAGGCATTTTTATCTTACAACATGCGTATCGTGTACAATTGGTTTAACTAATGTTAGTAGTGTTTCATGTCTCGGTAAAATACGTATAAACAACGCAACAAGAAAGATTGATTTGAAAAAACTATACCCAAACTACAACAACGACAGTAATGTTGATCTCAAATGAAGTATAATCAGATGCTGGTATAACTAAGTCAGTAAGTCATACAGATATGTATTATATGTTTCTTTAGTTAATTTGCTGATTATTTAATAGATTTGTTTGTTTGTTGTATTTTTATTGTTTTAAGCTATTAGTAGTTTGCGAGCAGTTGCTGGAGTAAGATATTTAAATGGTTACATCAATATTGTAACAAAACTTGACCTTGATTAATAAAAGAGTATATAGATATTTATATTGAAACGTCTCGATGCCTCGAGATCATTCAAGGTCATTACAGCGATTACCGAAAGAACGTTTTAGTCTCAGATAAGGTAAAAATAAAATTTAAATAAATTTTACCGCTGACGGTATACGGTTACAGTGATATATAAATTAATGTAAGTGTTGTTTTTATTACATTTCCCACCTTGTTATTTTGCTTATTTATTTGTATTGTGTGTTTACTTAAGTTTTTAATAATCAATAATTGTGTAAATAGTTAAATAAATATGTTTTCATATCCTTTGCAAAATTTTTTTGATGCTCAAATCTTAAGGTTGTTGACAATACGAATAAAAATGAACCGTTCTAAGAATTTTTTCTCAGCGATTTGCTAACAGCAAAAATAAAAGATACAAAATAATGTTATTTGATAAGTTAAATTATTGTGATTAAATCAAGTTGCTATACTGCACATTTTTTTCATGTACACTAGATAATGTCTAAAAAAATTTTAAATGTAAGTAATGTTACGTTTAATAAATAAAAAACACTGGGGAAACAAAATAAAAATGCAATTTCTTCATTCTAAACATGTTTGTTGCAAAAATTTAGCACTCTATTTTGTGTAAAACAAGACTCGTTTGAAAATAATAATCTGGCACTAAAATTAGGGTATAAAACTACTTGTTGCTGCAACTACTCACAAAACACACGTCGCGGTTTAAAATCAACGTCAAATAACTGTTGGACTTGATGAACATGGTAAGAGTACAATAAATATTTTCTTAAAACACGATGTATTGTACTATGGAACATGTTTGCAACATTTCTCTAGTGCAGAGATCGATAATTTGCGGCTCGTAAACAGCATGCTGCTCAGTAGAATCATACTTGCGCCTCTTTTAATTTTACAATGAATACATGTTTTACAGCAGGGAACGGTTTTTAACTCCAGAAAGGTTCCCAACCTTTGCTTTAGTACTACCTTGTGACCGATCTACAATTTGCAATATGTACACATAAATTAAAAAAAAAACAAATACTAAAGTTTTGATTTTATTGAAAAGATTTATTCTTTTTCTGCTGCTAATACATGGGTTGTGTTTTTGACCACGGTCTTCGTATGTAAGAAGAACATCTCCAGTTTCTCTAAATCTTAGCACACACGCCAAATTAAAGTTTATTACTTAAAACACAATTTACGTCTGGCGTGTGTGAACGTCGTTTGATTTTGTGCATTAAGTTATTGAAGTTGTTTGACCTATTTCTAATAATCTTTGTTATGTCAAGCTTTTAAGTAATTTTGTTTTCAATTAATATATGTATGTAATGCTTCTAAAGCGAAACTTTTGCTTTGATTGTCTTAGTCAAACCGTCCGCTTCAAACCGAAGAACTTTGAATCCACACTGTCCGCCTCTAGTTTTTATTTGAGTTCCCAACTCACACCGTTCATTTTTTTATTTTGTATACAGTTATATTTTCTGTTGTTTTTAGTTTCAGTTTCCGAATCCGATTTTTAGTTTCCGTTTGTTTATATAGCTAGGAGTTAACGCTATTTTACGTACCGTCGCTTCAACTTGGTGCATTTTACAATCAAAAACATTTACCTAAGATTAAAACAAATATTTAAATGTCGCATAAATGTATTCTCGACTAAATTAAAACAATATCTTATGTTCTCGTTTATATTGTATTACTTGTTGTACTTATATAACTGCAAGTTACATTGTTTTTTTGATATAATTATGTAGTTTTACGGACACAAAAACCTATAAACTTAATGTTACTTTGGGTTTACTGTGAATTTAACTTCTTTGGTTTTTTAAATTAAAATTCAAATTTATGTTTTAGTAGATTTTTTTAATTGTTTTTAATTAATTTCTGTTTTATTGTTATCGATTATTCTATTAGGTTTTTTCTTTTAGTCAATTAATTTGTTTGCATGTCAATACTATTTTTTTAGAATTTAGCGATTACACACTATAAAAATAGGTTCCAATAGTGTGTATATCGCCGAACGTGTTCGCTGGTTGGCAAGTTCCAGATTTGAGCTATAAACCTTTAATTTTGATTATGTTTTTTTTTAGTTTTCTAAACAGTCACGGAGTTTTGAGAATAATCCACACCCATCTTCACTGAGCACCGGCTAATATCTTGTTTATGTTACTTTTATACAGATCATTTTTGTAATATTATCTTTTGTATGTAACACGTAGAGGTTATAATTACACTCACAGTACCTACATTAAAACAATATAACTGTATTCTGCGGTTGTATAAGAAAACATTTAAGTTAGAGTACGAGTACATTTATACAAAACGTTTACAACTAATTAAAAGTATCTGTAAAAAAATCTAAACAGAAATAAAGCAGATTGTCGAACTCAGTTTTAAGAAAGCTAAAATTTGCGTTTACTTATCTGAAGTCTTGTTGTGGTTACAACAAAAGATAAACATAAGCGTGTACACACAATACATTTTGTTAAACTAAGTCAGTAATAATGCTAAAAACTAAAGATTAGTGTCCGCTTTAATTATCTTATTAATAATTTATTTTGTAGATGATAGAAGAAAACGACAATTAACACAACACATTATAACGTTTCACGGATTTTACTACATTTACTCACTAATTACCGCATACTTAAAATCAACATTCAATTTGCATTTGTTTAGACAAATCCGGCCTGAAAATTTTAATTGCAAATCTCTCAAAAACTTTCATTTAATGCCACAAGGACACTACTTTTTAAGTTTGTAGTTGTATTTTAGATACAACTTGTATATAAAAAGAAACTCAATATTTATTGTTTTTTAATAAACCTTTAATGCAATTTAATGTTTAGAAATGTCTAAAATGCAATTTAAATGTTCATATAGTGTTAAAATATTATAATTAAAACGTTTGAAAGGTTCGATAGAATAATAACCTTCAATCAAACTTTTTATTAACGAGTAACGACAACACACAAATGTTTTCTTAGTAAGTTTGGTAAAGATCTAATCTATTAATGTGTGTTTAAAATTTTAATTAAAATAAGATTCATAAATAAACAAACAAAATATAATGATAATAAACGCAAAAAACAATACTAACTAGTATATGTATGTTTGTAGTGTATTTTTACCTGATATTTCTAAACGTATCATATGAATACTAAATTAAAACATTATTAAATATGTATATGTTAACAGTTTTTAATTAAGATTTCTAAAATTCAATTTATGAGAACATTGATAAATAACAAATAAATACAAATTGTGTTTCTTAAAATGTAATAAGATAATATTAAAGTTCAAAATAATATTAACAAAATATAGGTCATATTTTTCTTAAAAACGAGAAATCTTGCTTTTCGTATATTATTAATTTGAACCCTGCTTTTTATAATGATCTAATTAAATCTACGGTTGGTTAATCAAAAAATATCTTGACGCGAAGAAGGCGCAATTAGAAGCATAACGAGAAGAGAAGTTCAAAGCAAACGTTAATTTTACTACCTCAGAGACTTATTCAAATGAACAAAAAAATTGTTATTTGCTAAACTTATTTGATATTTTTAATACAGCTTTAATTAAACTACGGTTTGTATACATATAACACATTGATGCTGTAATTGAAAATTGTTTCCGTGTATAAAATAAAAATTTGTGGTTTTATATACTTCATCAAGTGTCATTCGGAAGCTTTCACCTATATTGCGTTTAAGAAAGCAACTTTTTTGTAACCTTAGCTACGGGTCTGAATTAAAGAAGGGTGATGTTCAACTAAATTAAATCTTTGAGAGGTCATGGTTTATTGCAATTCGGTTACATGTAAAAATGTAAGTGCTGAATTGCAACTCCAAACTTGTACTAAAGTGTTACGCGTAAAACGTCAACTAGAAAATTGCAATTAATTTTTAATTTTAATCATTGATTAAACGTATAACTTAAAAGATTTTTAATTCAATTAAAATTACTATTGTAGTTTGTTAAAAAGAAGTGTAGAGCTGTTATATTTAAGAAATCATAATCCACTTTTGTATTCAATGTTTTAGACACAAAATTTGATTCAAATTTTACATTAACATGATAAAACCGGTTTGATAAGCTTTTCAAAACGGAAATTAGGTTGGGTTGACTTCCAAGTTGTCCATTAAAAGATAGCTAAAACCATTCTATTTGTGCTACAACAAACAACAGTTATGTATTTATGTTTATTATTTACATGTTTATATCTAAACGTAAAATTAAACTTTGTAGTTGCTGTTTTGCAATTATTAACTTTG
The DNA here is from genome assembly GCA_035610365.1 of Aquatica leii. Classification (NCBI taxonomy): domain Eukaryota; kingdom Metazoa; phylum Arthropoda; class Insecta; order Coleoptera; family Lampyridae; genus Aquatica; species Aquatica leii. Next base: position 72,195,025 of record CM069435.1, read on the forward strand.
ACCGTTTAGATTTGTAATAGTTGTTAAAAGCAAACAATAAAAACACGTTTAATGCATTAATTTTATTAAACTTTATTTGTTTCAAATACTATTACAGTTTATTATTAACAATATTAATTATCATAATAATTTCATGTTTGTTTGTTATTGTCTCAACATTTTTAATTTAAAAAAAAATTAAATCGTTTATTAAAAAAAATAATTCTTTTTAAAAAGATTGTATTGATAGAAGTTTGCCGCTCAACACATGCTAATATAAATGTTTTTCAATTGAATTTTAAATGTAGTTAATAATTTTAACTAAAAACATTAGGTGATTCGCCATTATTAGCAATTAAGCAACTTTGTATATTAGTTATGATTTAATTTCGGTACTAGTCAATGTTATTACCCTATAAGATAAAGAATTATAAAAGCATAATTTAAAAAATTTGTATTGTAACAAAATAGTGGAGGCTGTAGTAATTGTATTAATGTTGCTTTGAACTTCAACCTACTTCTGCCGATTCAAAATGGGCGATTCTTTCCCCCAATAGTGTATTTAAACGTAATAAACGGCCGTATTCATAGACGATCGCCGGCGAGTTGCTAGCGACTCGCCAGCGATTTGCCGGCGGTTTCGTTGGAGGTTTCTCCGGCGAACGGCTAAAACATAATTTGCATTGCATAGTCGTTCTCCCGCCGTTCGCCACGCCGGCAAAAGATTTGTCTTACTGATCATGCGCATTTCATTTTTTTACATGTTTACATGAAATGCATGTGTTTAAATATATCATATTTCTGCAGCTGGTTATCTATGTACGATAGTAAACTTATTATTTTTTCTAAATTGATCTTCATTATAAACTTTAAAACCTACTAAAAATTTTCACAATTGCATACACAGATACATTTTCAGAACGTTTTTCAATGCGAGAATTTTCAATACTGAATTCAGTACTAAAATAAGTATAGCGTCATACGGCACTAATGGGCTTTCCATGTATCGAATATAACTATAATATTTAAATTAATAGTCAGATGTCAGCTTTTAAATAAGAAAAATGAAATAAAAATAAAAACATAAGGAAAAACATATTCATACTAATTTCATTATTTGATACCGACGAAGTATGTAAATTTGTATCAAAAATGTTTCCGTTTGCATTATAAATTAAATTTAAATCACGTTCCATTTTATTTTTACAAATAACAAAAATTCGCCAAACGAAAGAGAATTGCCGGAGATGGTATCGACTGCCTCCAACCGTTCGCCAGCGACTTGCCAGCTTTTTACTGCAGTTTGTGGTAGAACGCATGCGCGTCGTTGCTGGCGAACGATTATGCATTGAAATTTTCTTCTGGCGAGTGGAGAACCGCCAGCGAGTCGCCGGCGAACGACTATGAATACCGCTGAAAGTCTACAAAATCAGACGTTTAAACTCAGTAGGGCGCACAAAGTTTTGTCTACCGCGATTGCTCATACGATAGAACCCGACTAGTAAGTATAAAAAAAAGTTTGCCTGAGATGGGGTTTGTTATAAATATCTTACTTGTTTACTTATCTGGTTTACTGGAAAACTCCTTATGTTTTGCAAAAGACTATACATTTAAATGTACCTACAAGCAAACCTTATTTAAGCGAACGCCTTCAAAAAGTCCAAGAACTACAAGATCTCATATAGCTGACTTGTGACTGCTTTGCGTAGTTTTTCGTTTAACAAAATTCATATTATAACATTAAAAAGAAAACGTTTACATAAGCCACAAGTTGGCAAGCCGTCTACAAAAAAGACAGGTCTGTATCGTATAAAGTTAAGAAATTTAGCGCAAAGCTTGCACGTCAGCACTCTATACCGTTCATTGTTAAAACCATTTTTTTTTGTTATTGTAGAATTGAAAGATTTAGACTTACAGAAAACAGGAAAAGAATCCATGTTACTCCGGAGATTTCTATCTAATTGGAAACACCACACCATCATTTTAGAAAACAAATCAATAACAGGGTTTTTTAACAACTGTTAATTAAAATTTTGTGTACAAAAGAGTAGGCATTTCTAAAAACAAATGTTAGATATATAATAAAGTATTTTATATACATTAACAATGTTTAATGAATTTATTAGGGATTTTCAAAGGTGTTTTACTGTAAATAAGTTATAAATAATGTAATCGTTGTAAGTTTTTGCAATGTTTGTTAAAAATTAAAATTTTATAACTGCAGAAAACTATTTATAAACAGTTACAAAATCAAAAAATGTTAATTTACTCTAAAATATTTGCTATTTATCAAATGTAAAATAATAAGTTAATACTTTTTAAAGTATGCAGGTATCTTTGATCTTAGTACTTTTTAATAAGAATTTGCTAAATAACCTTCAGATTTTTGTTAAAAAGTAATAAACTAGTATTTTGACAACAGTTAATTATTTGTTGATTAACGCGAAATTGTATTTAAATAGAAAAAAGCTAAACAAGTTAATGTGCGATGTCGAGTATTTTTGGGTTTTGAACCGCGTTCAATATTTACACTTTTCACAAAATTTATAAAACTTAGAAAACTTACAAACTTTGAAAAATTAACAATGTTTGACGTTTCGACATTCATGTCGCTGTCTTCTTCAGAAAAATATAAAGGTTTTTCAGGATCCTATATCTTCAGTTTCAGTTTTTTTTAAAGAAGACAGCGACATGACGCAAACTATGTTCAATATGTGTATTTTGTATTATTTTAGATATATCTACCTCCCATAATTTTTATAGTTGGTAGAAGTTTATTATCCCACTGTTCCTTTAAAAGAACACCTATTTCCGGAAAAATCATCATTTTTAAAAATTTATTTATTACTGATCTTGGGTTACATTAAGATCTAAAAATGTAAAAAAACTATAAATTTCACAAAAAAATAGTTTCGGGGGTATCTGGGTTAAATAAATAATAATAGGAAGCAACAAATAATAAATAAATTACAAGTGAACACTGATGTTCGATATTTTGAGTTGCGGATACAGAACGTGTAAAAAATGTAAATTGCAAATGAGTGTTGCTAAATAGTAATTAGTTATTCTTTTGTGTTTGAGTCAAATTGAAATTAAGGTAATTGTGTTACGTTTAAAGATGTTTATAAGCACTTATCATTAAACTGAAAATTAATAAAAAGAAAACAAGTTTCTAAAATAAAAAAAATTGAGTAGATTCCGGTAGACAAAAAACAAACAAATTTAATCAGAAAAAAAAATTGTTAAAATAAGTTTATAAATTAAAATTATAAAATCAACACTATCACAAACTAAATGACATGTATAATAATCAAACTCAATTTTTCGTCAGCCTAAAAAAATGTACACTTTGTACACAAAACCTGAACAGTTTTTATACCTCCTTTTTAACGAAAAAATAAAGAAAATCAACAATAAATTAAAAAGAAAGATAAAGATACCGACAGTATTAATTTAACTTGTTTTTAGTTTATGGTTGTTAGAGAAAGATTTAAACTAGCAAAATTTAGTAACCAATTTATTAGTAACTAAATATATTCTGACAAAAATCCTAATTTCTCTTAACATTTTTAAAACTTTTGTGTAATATGCACACATTCACACTACACATATTCACTAATGTACCAAATACGACTAATCTTACAACCCTATATAACTATCATTAGGACACAGTTATCGGTATATTTTCAGTGTCAATTTCCAATTTCGCCAAAACTATTAAAGCTGCAATTTACTCGAAAGTAGGTAGGTAATAAAAAACTATTTCTTTTAATTTGATTGCTTAGTAGGTACTTCAATATTTCTTGTAAAGTTGTTAATTTCTATTATTATAAATACTATTACTATTGACTTCTTTTACAATTGTAAATGCGGGGGCGAATTGTCCGGGAGCAAATTGTGCGGGGCGAATTGTCCAGGGGCAAATTGTGGGGGGCGAATTGTCCAGGGGCGAATTGTGGGGGGGCAAATTGTCCTAGAAGGATGGTTTTCATGCTAAATGGATAATTTGCACATTTGTAATCTAATGTATCTGCTTTTCTTTTGTTAAATTATAGTTAGTAGTTACTTTTTGGCGTTTTCATTGACATTTGTGAAGAGTCGTAGTATTACAATAAGAACAGTAGAATGACCGCCTTATTATTTGTAATATGAAACAATAAAGTAACATTATTTGTAAATCTATATAAAAGCTAATTTTGAGATATTTATTTGGCAATAAAAAAGTACGAATAATTTATTTTAATAATTTCAGATATGAATTTAAATCTCCGTTTGTGCAGTTCAGTTACTTTATTTATTAATCTAATTTAGTTGTTGGCTGTCATGTTTATATTATTTTTTTATTGCGTTAACAAAAACCGATCAAACTAAAAAAATTGCAAATTATAGATATTTTTATAAACTCATTTCTATAGTGTTAACACTACAATGCGGTACTACATACCGCGCGCAATGGAAATGTTTTTCTGATTACTACGTCTAATTAAGAAGTGAGTTGAATACAGTTTGGGAAAAGTATAGAAGGCGCCCAGTCCGTATTTGAAATACTCAACAAAATATCAATACTTATTTAATGCAGCGGTAGGTGATACCGCACGGTAGTCATTGAAAGTTAAACAACATAATCTTTGTTACATGTTGTTATTTTTGCATTCTCTATAAGTGATCATTTAGAGTAAAATTTTGAACGTAATCAGTGTCAGATTTAGGCACATAACGCCGTTTACATACTACGCATGTCTTGTCACTAAAGTAATAAAACGTAGTAAACGTTACTACTCTTTACAAGAAACTTTGTTGGGGTAAGTTTTTACTACTCATTTTGTTTATTGCTAGTAATTATACTTGCCGATTTGTTAATTGGTCGCTATTGCATGTAAACGACATAGTTGATTAATAACGATTGAAGTTGCAGTGTTTGTTAATTATTTTATTTGCTAATAAAATTTTTACTTTTATGTTAACATAAACATAGTAGTAGCACATGTTATCAATGAATAGAATTATTTGTTATATTGTTTTTGATTGTTTTTTCTTTATTCGCTTCGTAGTGAGTTTAGATGTATCTTCGGTGTCTTTAAGCCGACGATCTTATTAGTTCGAGGAGTGACTTACTTTTTTCTTTCTTTTATTATAGTTTTCTCAACCACGCCTCTTTAATGACATCATAGCTAGCCGTAGTGATTGTAATCAACTAAAAAAAAAGATTGGTAACAACTTGAACTCTAAATGCAAAAAAACAAACAAAAGTTAGAAATAGTTCAAAGATTTATAAAGAAGAAAATGTCTTTAAGCGATAACTGGATTCATACAATTACTCATTGTATATATTTTTTTTATATTCAATACTGAATGTATAATACAATCTGTAAGAATTAATGTAATGATATTCTAATCATAATTATCAAATATTTGAGACGTGTAGTTTGACAACATCGGCTAAAATATACATAGAAGAGAGCATTAAAAAGAAAACTCAAATATCAAAAAAATTTCAGTAATTCGAGTAATTTCGAGATTCATCAACAATCAGTGTCAATTTTAGGCATCAAGGTTTCAAATTTTAACTACTCTGCCATACTTCACTAGCCCCTTCTAATCTTCTTAATTTTTTTTACATTTATGCTCTTAAATACTTTTATGTGCGTTCAGTGAATTCTAATACAATTTGACAACGTAATTTTAAAGTTTTGGTATATATTTATTAATAAATAAATGTATTTGTTTTAACCATAAAATTTTTTTCGCAAAATTAATTTTTTATTATTTATACTTTACGTGCATTTTGTAGAATGTTTTTATAAAATAAGTTAGTACAAATTATGAATTTATTAAAAAACCGCATTTTAAACTATTTTATTAATTGTTTAACAAATTTAAGTCTAAACGTTAATTTCTACATCTACATAAATTTTATTTTATTTGAAAAAAATTATCAAATCGTTATTAAAAGACGCCAAAACTTTTGTTTGAAAGTAATTTGTTATAAAATCGTTTTTAATAAGAAAATGCATTAGCACATAAGTGTTGCCTCTTATAATATTAAAATTTATTTGTCTCAACTTTATGACAATTGTAAAAACGGTGGCTTTTATAGCCACCATCTAAAATAAAATTGTCTTCCGGGTTTGGACCGTGTCAATGTTGTAACCGACGTTGGCAAAGTTTCTCTGCGTTTGTAAAGAATTTCATTAAAACGGAAATAAAACATATATAAATTTAAAACAAAACAAGTTAGATTCTAAAATATTGACCCGTTGTAATCATAAAAAAACGTTTTCATTTTAGTATCTTATTGTTTATTTATATTTGTTTTATAAAAATTTATTTAGTTATTTATTACTGTACTAAAATTTAAAAGTATTTTATAACGTTAAAATAATCCATCCTTAAAGTAGAGTATTAGTTATACAATTAAATTATTTATCTTAAAGTCTTCTCCACAAAAAATATTTTAGTTTTAATTTATTTTATTTAATAAACATGTTTCGACATTATAAAATGTCGTCATTAGTATGTCTACAAACAGTATAAGTTATTAAAAATATAGCTAACACAGGAAATTATAAAAGACCATACCAAGTAATGTAATTAAACTGACTAAAGTCAAAAATAACAAATTGAAACTATCAATAAACCCACAGCCAGAAATGATAAACAATAAATTTAAATAAAAGGTAATGTGCTGTATTTTTAAAAAATTTATAGTGTTTGTAGATATACTGATGATGACATTTTATAATGTCGAAACATGTTTATAAATTAAAATAAATTAAAACTAAAATATTTTTTGTAGAGAAGACTTTAAGTTAAATAATTAAATTGTATTTAAAAGTACTTTGTTAACTTATTTTAAATTGGTTATTTATGCTTAGAATTATTAATTTTTTTATTAAGTTATACATAATGTAGCATACACACATTAAAAATTTTAAACAGTTTAAAACAGCTATTAAGTATGCTAAAACAAATTGATAATATTTGAATAAAGTTACATGGAAAATCTAATATGCTTACATAAAATTGTTTTAATTTTTTTTCTTACAACAATTTTGAATAAATGACAAAAATGTAAATTGCAGATGTAATAATAAATTGTAATAATACACAATTTCTGGTATTTTTTCAACTGAATATTTGCATGTATCACATTTATAGCAAATTTCTAGAATTTTGCATGTTTTTCTACCGCTGCTGGTTGCAGACTAAGTATTGTTTTTGTTGCTTTGTGGTACATAGTCTTGTTTGTGCTTAAGAAAATTACTTCAGCGAGCTGACGAAAAAACTTCTTTGTTTGGCTATCATCATAAAGCATTGCGTACTGTTAAATATTTTTGTTTTCAAACTATATTATTTAGTATATTTTTAATTAAGCAGTAAATAGACAGAAACTACTAAATGAACAGACGGTTATATTTTTTTTTAGAAAACAAAGTTATTCGAAATAAAAACAAAACAATTAGAATAATTTTATTGCGCAAATCTCTGTCATTATGTTAGTTTAGTCAGAAGATGCCACATTTTACTAAATAATTAGTATTTGTAACTTATAATTTTTTTAAAAATGAGTGCGGTTGAACTAGAAAATAAACCGTGTTTAAATATACTAAGAAAACTATAAATTTTCCAATACGAGACATTAATACTAGAACCTTTTTTTTAATGAAATTTTTAATAAACAAATTTATTTTTCAAAAAAGTTAGGTCTGACCAAAAAAAAGCAAGTTAGCAAATAAATGACAAGATTTTTCATGCATTCTAAGATAAAAAAATTATACACAATATTGTTAAAAATCACGAATTTTACTAGTGAAAACAACATAAATAAACAGGCAGTTACAATTCGGCGAGAACTGCTTGTTTACTTATGTTGTTTTCTTTTTAATAAATTTAGTTGGCTTGAAGAAGTGGACACAGCAGTTCCACGAAACGTCGCCCTAAGAAAACATAAAGTAGTTTTCATAGCCTCTCCTACAGTATAAACGGTTTACCAATCTTAGTTTAATCAAGCATTAGGAGGTCTAAAACACTTTTCTTAATTCATTTGTGTGCCAAATAGACGTTAAGTTTATATCTTGTTCATATATTCTTAAATATTTTCAGTAAATTTATTGAAAAATAATTATGTTTTTTCTTGAGCATAGAATAAGGAAATTGTTTCGTTCGAAAAACCATAAATAATATTTTGCTTGATGTTTCATTGCTTATCAATGGTCGAAGCTGTGAAAATCAAACATTGATGCACACAAATACAAGCCAAGTGAAGATTATATGTTTTACAGCCGTGTATTGCAATCTGCATAAACATTGAATTGATCCAAAAAAGGAAAACTGCTTTTCAAAACTATTAAAACACTTAATGTCTTAGAAACCGCAGTTGCCAAAAATATAAATTATCTTGTTTTTTAAACACATATTTGTTTAAAAAAAATTGTGTGGTTACCACATGACTTTCCTATAAGGAATTTCTACATATATTTTTTATTTTAAAATTCAAAAAACATTAAAACTAAAATATTATAGACAATACAGAAAATTTCAGTTTCTAATTTTTTTTTTGCTTAAAAGAAATAATCCGTAATATTGTTATTTTTAACATATGTACTTTTAAGACATAGAATTTTTTATTTTTATTTTATTAATTATGTTGTCATGAAACCATTTTGAAGTCATATGTACATGTTTGTATTTTAGACATAAAACTTTCACCATAAAATAATTATAATATATAATAATTTTTTTGAAAATTTTTCCTCGATTTCATTTTATGGTAAAATGAGGTTATGTTGTCATATTGTTTATCCCCTATATTGGTACGCCCCAATATTGCTTCCTTTTTAGTAAATCAATAAAAATTATTATTCTTAACGTATTTTGCTTTTCCTTGAAGATATGGAATTTTTTTCTAAAGAAAATTATTACAGGCAGGATTCGTACCTAAATTATATTTGGAATTCATTTTATATTATAAATCAAATATTTAATTAACTGTTAATGTTAAAAATTTTTTTTTATTTGAATAAATTTGTAGAAAGAATTATCTCTAACTGTAAAAATAATTTGAATAATTTACATACGTACAAAGTTATATAAGAAAAACTGTTAAAAATGGCAGATACACTCATTTCCGGTTATGTTATCAAACCCATCTTTTGATAGAATCGAGAGAATATAAAAAGTTATCTCTATACCAAATTTCAAGTTATTAGGACTTTTGGTTCGAGAGTTATCGTATGTACAACGTTACATACACTCAGACACCAAACATTTTTTTGTCAAAAATACATTTTTTTAATTCAGGAGACCTTAAAACGCAAAACTTTGCAATAAAATTTTGGCCAAAAAATTGCGATTGCTATACTTTTCTTATACGAAAGTTTTTGTAAAGCTTTGGCAGAACATTAAAAAAAACTGTTGTGACCACCACACAACTTTCCTATAAGAAATGATAAAGAAATGTATTTTTATAACGTTATGCTGTCATAAAACTACTTTCAAGTGATATGTTTGTAATAAAAACGATTAGTAAATCGCCAATTAGCCAGACTTTTATGCAATTATATAATGAAATTCACTTTAAATTGTAAATTAAATATCTAATAAACTGTTAACAATAGAAAACAATTTTATTTGAATAAATTGTTAGGAAGTATTGTCTCGATAAGAAACTATAAAAATACATTCGTACAAAGTTATATAAGAAAAACTGTTAGAAATGGCAGATACACTCACTTCCGGTTTTTTTATTAGACCCATCTTTTAATAGAAACGAGAGAATATGAAAAGCCAGCTCCATACCAAATTTCAAGTTACTAGGACTTTTGGTTCGAGAGTTATCGTGGGTACGTTACACACACACAGAAACACACACACAGACACCCAAATTTTTTTTGTCAAAAATACGTTTTTCTGATTCAGGAGACCTTGAAACGTAAAATTCTTCAAAAAAAAATTTTTGAAAAAAAATTGCGATCGCTATACTTTCCTTATAGGAAAGTAAAAAGTTAAAAACAGATTTGCGTATTTTTTGATGTTGAGGATTAATAGACCGTCTAAAAATTAATAAAAATATCAATCTTGTTAAAAAAAAACTAATAGAAGCTAAACAATTTACCGAGACTATCGTCGTTTCAATTCAATTACGATGCTAAACAAATATCAAATTGTGAGTTGGATTTATTTTTACTAAAAACAAATGTAAATTTTGTACAAAACATCTAAAAAACTGCATTGTAAAATTAACTAGCAAACGCTATTATTTTATCACATTTTAATTAGCATGTTTTTTTAATCTTTATAGTCAACGTTTTTAATACTTAATTATGTAATTAAACGTATGCATTATTCATAAAAAATTCTGCATTTACTCTAATTGTACAATTTACTAACATTTTCTAAACACGAAGAAAAATAGGAAAGATTAAGACATCAATTGTTATTAACTTAGAAACGTTAACAAGATATAAAAAAAGAATGACAAAGTTACAAGCAATTTTAAAGTCAAAAACATTTCTAAAGCTTAAACACTATACTTTTAAGAAAATACTTACACTTAATGTACAACGATTAGTAGATGCAGCGTTTGTTATAAAACTTAGATAAATAAAGTGAAAAATATTAAAATCAAAAAATTGAACACAATGAAAATTATTAAAAAACATTTTTAAATGATTGACCAGTTAATAAACTTCCTAGATAAAGAAAAATTGTTACTACGTATTACCAAGTTGAATAAATCCATTATGAAAAATTGTTTAAAGGTAGAGTTTCGTCTCACATTGTAGTGGAAATTAGCTATAAACACAGAAAACAAATTTACTTTATTAAAAACTGTTTAACAATTTTGATTATGTTACATTGTGAAAATGTAACGTCTACAATTTGTTTTACACAACAAAACATTGATCAAATTTTTGTTTAATGCCTGTTTACTTTAGTAAATGTCGTTATTAATATTATAGAGTTTCTATAATTTATATAATGTTTGGAACAATTTTTAAATAAAAATAGTTATCAATTAATTACGTTGATTCATTTATTGTATTAAATAATAAATAAGTTAATCGTATAAATATCCATTAGCTAAAACTATGAAATATTTAGAAAATTGCAGTTTTATAAATGTACTTGATTAATGATGTTTTTATTTTTTGTTTAAACAATCAATGTAAAAGCTTTATATATTATGGAGTTTTAGTTGACCGAGTTGTCTTGTTCCTAATGTGTTGTATTTGTCTTTTACGTTATATACATTACTTTGATTATATAAAAAATATGTTTTAATTTATTTTCGCATAGTGAATTATTTATTTTTTCAAATAGCATAGAATGTGTTTATCAATGTTTGAAAATAAAGTGTAATCGTGTTTAAAATTATCAAACGCATCTTATATTTTTTTGCCATAGGAACAAAATAACATGAATTGAAATGACAGTTCTACTAGTGAGTTTCGTTCTCAAGGGAAATCAATCGTATCTTTTGCTTCATCGAATTCTCCATCACTATTTAAGGTATCATTTCTGTCGAGTCCACCCAATATAATAAACGCACGTTAATCTTACATAATGCGTAACACGATAGATAAAAAAACAAACAAACAGCATTAATAAAACTTTTTATTTTATTTTATATAAATGCAAAAAAAAACTATAGATTACTATTTTTTAACTATTTAAAAGCATGACTTTTGTTTTAAACATTAACATGTAAACATTTGCTTACATAAACTAATAATAAAATAAATAAGTATAAGTTGTTAAAATTTAATCTTCTAAATTTTACTATATAGCAATAAGGGTAAAATTCAATTATTATAGAAATATTAAATTTGTTATAAAAATTAACATACGATCGAGTATTACTAACGCTATGTTAATATAAATCCTACATTACATAAAATAAACGACAAAATAATGATATATATAACTTTATTGTTTTTTAATTGGAAAAGTTATTTTACACAAAATTATTTTGCTTATTCTTCAACTAATCTACTGTTCATTTAAACACGGTTAGTCTTAATATATTTATTAGACTGGTTGTCTAATTTGATGTGTAAATTTTTATAGACGTTTATCCTAATAAATAGTAAGTAGTAATACATTTATATCAAATAAACAAAAAATTAAACGTAAATAACGTTCTACTTTTTACGTCAAAAATTACATCCAAGTTTCTATGTACTAAAACTTGTCAACGAAAAAAGTTTAGTAAAAACAAACAAAGAAAGGTGATTATCTGTCTCGTAATAAAATTTAAAAAATAGCAGCTGTTTCGACCAGTATCTACTGTAGTTAAATGTTACAAAATGGAATCGACAAAATTGTTAAAATTACGAAAATTATTGCAATTATATCAATTGTATAAAACTACTCGTGTTGGTGTAATAGAAAAACGGTTGTCAAGCAGAGAATGGTTACTAACAAAAAAAAATGAGGTTAGCAGCATGCAAGTTTTTAGAAAAAAAAACTTGCTTTAGAAGATGACGAGTCAGAGCCGTAGCTACCATGGAGCAGTTGTAACAAACTGCTCTGAGCACAAAAATGTTGAGGGCGTCCGAACCAAAAAGTTGGAAATTTTTAAAAAGATTATTAGAACGGTACTAAACAGTAGATGATTAAATCTCTACATAGCAAGACACTTTGTAGATTGATTCAAAAAACCAATGTTAATTTCTTACTATGCCTATGCATATCAACGGACCTTTCGAATATTGAACACGTTTGGAACATAGGTAAAAAATTGAAAAACTTAATGCATCCTTAACAGGCTCATGAAGCTCTCTAGCATAAGTTTCAAGTTATTTGGGATACAATAACTCAAGTAAAAATTGACCACCTGCTGGAATCCATGCTACAAATAGTAAGGGAGTGTAAAGCCAATAGGAAGGGGGTCAACATATTTTTAAATAATAATTTTACTTCTAAGTAGTTAAACCTTCCTGCCAAGTTTAGTGATAAAATTCAGTTGTCATGTCACAGAGTATAATTTTATAATTTTTTTAATGTTGGTAGTTTATAACATATAACATAATTTAGTGCTATGAATATGTCATGTGTTTTAAATGAATTGTCATTAAGTAATGTTTAAAAGTAAACTAGAACACAAACATATTAATGTTTTGCTGGAACTCTTTCGAGAAAAAGGGGGCGCAAAAATTTTATTTGCTGCAAGGCGTTGAATATGTAGCTACGCCACTGTGTCGGGTCACTTAAAAATCATGTGAGAATAAGTAAAAAAGAATTTCAAACTTTACATTCTTTTGTAGAAAATACAATTAAAAAACAAAACACACAATTTCTTTGCGATACCGCTTGTTAATAGCTCTACGGTTTTTTGCAACGGGAGAAACTTATAAAGTTTGGCATATGGTACTCAGATATCAATAAGTAACATTCATATTTTCAGCATTATTTAGGATAATTATGCATTAAACATTTATAGACGCTCTCTAGAAAAGATGAATGAAGAAATGTAGCATTTTATTTGAATACGCAGTGGAATATGTTGATATTCCCAGTAAACACAAAATTCATAATGTTTAGTAACAGTTTCAAAACAAAAAATTTATGATTCATTCTTGTTTCAAACATAAAAGAAACCTAACTGCAATAAAATAGCTATAAGTCCATCGCTGTTTCACTTATTTGAATCAGTAAAGTTTCGGTATTTTAAATTCAAATCTGTTGCAAACTAAATGTTGCATTCGGTTTACGTTTTAAAAGCTTTGTTCTTGAACTGATACTAAATGATCGATACATGTATGATTTTTTTGTTTCAATAATGAACTAAAACAATTCTTTCAATAATATAATAATACATTTTCGAATGCACGTTTCAAATTTTATTGCACAATTAATATTTTTAAATACAATATCACATTGAGTTTTTTACATATTACAACTTTCCTGGATGTGGTCTTTTCACGGAAGCCTCGAAAACTGCATCAGTTACTGTTGGGTAGCAACTTTTAACCGCATCTGTAACATAGAAATAAATATTTCATTTATATACATACATAATCATAGAGTTACACAAAATTAATTACATTTTTTTAATCAAAAACAAAACAAACTTAATATAAATATGACTTTAGCAATCATTAGAAAGTTATAAAAACACTGTGAATACCTTTACATGTACCTTTACATAATCGTATAGAAAACTTGAAGAATTGAACTGCAATTATAAATCCTAAAGTATCATCAGATTTACGCAATAATCTACCTTAACGCAACCATGTGTGTTAATTTACATTTTTTTAATACAAATTAAAACATGATACATAAAGAACAAAAATGATAATAACATCGATTACATTTATGGATTATAATAAAATGTTTCGACTTACCGTTTATTGTTCCATTTTGTAATTGTACACAGAGCATCACTTATCAAACTACAACCGAACAAGTGAAAAGATATCAATTTGCAGCGCAAGCGTTGACGACAGTAATCAAAAGTATAGCAACGACTAATGCTGACTAATCACAAAATATTCGCTTTTCCTAGAACGATTCCACTGTTTCGAAAATAATTCAATCTTATTTAATCGATCTTCAAACAATTCTAGTTATTCAAAAAATATTCGGTTTTAATAAATCAGTTTTTAGACGGTTGCTGATTATGGGATAAAAATTACAAGTACTGAAACGGTTTAAAACTGATTGTAAAAAATCGGAACTCTTTCAATTTATTCACTGTCAGTTACATGTAAATGATATAAAAATGAAACTAACACAAAACAACGTAATGAAACAAATGTTTTAATTTTGTGACTGCAACAGTTTCAATCCGTGTTTACTGGGTTGTGTATGGCAATTAAGCAAAAGTAACAAGTACGCCTCTGCTAAAATGTAAGTGTTACGGGCACTACTGGTGCAAGTAAAAAAAATAATAAAGATTGTTGAATGTGTAAAAAAATTACGTTATTTTAATTATTAAAACTTGCGAAACTAATATGTTATGGGCCCAGATTGTGCTGGAATCTTGGAAATTAGTTTGTGATATAAAAAGTTAAAAGAAAACCGAAATTAGTAAGTTGAAATTCAAATTTAAAAATAACAAACAAAAATGGCGACCATGAACACGATGCATTTGGCAAACTTCAAACCGTTTGATTGAAATCGCTTTTTAAATTGAGAGTTTAAATTGAGGTTGGCGTTGGAAAGTAAGTCAGGAGGAGACATTTGTGAAGGACATAAAAGCGAGAAGTATAATTGTGAAATGGTAATCAGATAATGTCCTGGATGTTGTGAAAGATAAGAAAACTGCAAAAAAAAATGTATGTATAGAAGGGATTGGCTATACAGGTAGAAATACAAAAGAAATTAAGAAACATGAAATTTGTAAATTGGCCGACTTGGGGAATTTATTATGGAATTTGAGAAAACTGTTACAGATTTAAAGAGTAGTTGTAAAAAAATAGAAAAAGCTGAAATTATATCACAGTTGCTCGATGCAATGCCGGAATCATACCAAGCAATCGTTACTGCAATTGACATAATATTCAGTCAACATTCTACGAAAGATAACTTTGAAATGGTAAAAAATAAATTGTTACAAAAAGAAGCTCGTAAAGACAAATGGAGTGACGCAACTGAATTAGCAGCTTTTGTTGCTGGCAGAAATTCTGTACAACGTAAACATCAACGTCGATATCGTGGTCGTGGGGGATCATGGAATTTCAATGGTAATTCAACTGTACAAACAAGCACATCAGCTGTTAGGCAAGGACAAAGTGACTTTCGTTATAAATGTTATTAGTGCGGAAAGGTAGGGCAGACACGATGTTGATAGTAGTGAAATTTTATTTTTGGTTGAAACTAACAATGAATGTGCTAGTTGCCAAAGACAGTGTGCACTTTACCTTAAACAATGGTCCGTTTGTTATTGATTTGGGTACAACAAATAATTTAGTCAACTCACTGACAGGAAATTATTTGCAAGATATGAAAATTGTAGACTAAAATATAAATGTTGCTAAGCAAGAGGTAACTATAAAAACACAGTGGTAATTTGCACATGAATAATCATGTTGGTGTTAATGTTAAAATCAAAAATGTTTTGCAATGCAAGGAATTGCAGCATAATTTATTTTCTGTAAAAATAATGGAAGAAGCAGGCTTTAAAATAATTTTTAAAAATGAAACGGTGAACGTGTATAATAAGAAGTTTTGAAAGGACATCTACAAGAAAATCTATATGTAATTTCATTTAATTTATTACCGTTTGAATATTGCAACAACAGAAAAATATATATTACACAGAAGGATGGAACATGCATATTTATATCTTTCGAATAGTTTTTGTGAAGTGTGTATTAAAGCTAAACAAAAACGTAAACCATTTAAAAGTGTAGATGATGACGAAAAAGCAAAGGAAATTTTACAAATAATTTCATCAGATGTTTTAGGTGCGTATACACCAGCCACGTATGATGGGATAAAATATTACGTTACTTTTATATATTAACATTTTACTTATGTATACTTCATGAAAAATAATCATGCGTGTTAGACAAATTTAAAGAATATGAAGCTGTTGTTACCACACACTTTTAAAACAAGAATAATGAGGTTTCGATGTAACAATGTTGGGGAGTATATATCATCAATGTTTATCAAATTTTGTTAAGATAAAAAAATTCAAATAGAGTATACTATACCACATCCTGAACAAAATGAAGTGAGCGAACGTTTCAATAGAACAATTCTAAATATCGCTGGATGTTTATTGTTTGATGCAGACTTACCGAAGAAGCTTTAGAGTAGCATTTTATTTTAATACGCAGTGGAATATGTTGATATTGTGTATAGCAATTAAGCAAAAGTAACAAGTACGCCTCTGCTAAAATATAACTGTTAGAGGGCACCACTGGTGCAAGTAAGAAAAAAGTATAATAAAAGGTTTGGAATGTGTAACATAATTACGTTATTTTAGTTATTAAAGCTTGCGTTACTAATATACCCAGTACAATTTTATTGTATTAGGTATATTATTATTATAATAATTATTATTATTATTATAAAGGGTCTCACAGTATTGTCTTACTAGCAATAGCAGATACAAACTATAAAATTTCATATATAGACGTAGGGACAAACTGAAAGGATAGTAACAAAAGTGTTTTTGATAGATATGATTTGAATGTAGCTTTAAATCATCAAACATTAAAAGATCCTGATGATGAATCACTACCTGAAATGGAGAAGCTAAATGTATTGTATATTTTACTAGAAGATGCAGCTTTTGCGTTATAAAAACATATTATGAAGCCGTATCTCTTTAAAATAATGTATAAGGAAGATAGAATATCTAATTATTGGTTGAGCCGAGGTCGACGTGTAATAGAAAATGACTTTGGTGTTTTAGCTAACAAATTTAGGATATTTCTAAGACAAATTATTCTAAATCAAGAAGAAGTGGTGTTAATTACAGAAGCTTGCTGTGTATTTCATAATTTTCTAAGAAAAAATATTAATTCTAAAAATACTACAACAAAGAATGGAGGTCATGCTAATAATGCAGTGAGAGAAACGTCTAAACATTATTTTAACACTATGGTTCTGTAGAATGGCCATCAGATATGGCATACATTTATTAATCTACACGTTTTTTTAATTTAAAGTAATGTACACTCTTCCTCTTGATTCTGAGCATCCTCTATTGTTCGTAAAATTGGTCGCTTACATTTTTATATATATTTTCAGAGTTAATCTTGTTCATTTCTGTAGCAACATAATCAATAAAGGATTGCAGGTCGGAATGAATATAGGTTTTAGATGGTTGTTCTTGTTTAATTATGCTATAAATAACATTAACCATAGTCGATGCTATAGGATCTGAACCAGATTTTTTCTTTATACGTTTTGTTCTTCCTGTTCTGCTGCCAATTGTCGATGTACTTGCAGATGACTCATTTTTTGAACTTGCAAGGCTAAGAATACAATCTGCAATTTCATAATCTCTTAAAAACAATAATAAAAAATTTTAGAATTCTAAAATATTAAACTTTTATAATTATCTTTTGTATAATTCGGTATTTCTATAGTCAGCAAATATTTCCTGGCTGGTGGTGATGGTAACAAGTTTTATGGAGCACATGTTTGAAAATAATGGTTATTTTTTTAATATAAGCTTATAAAAACATTATCTTCTTTATAGGTACTAGTTAATTCGTCTTATCGTTTGTAAGGCTTTATTTCTTAGTAAATTATTGTGGTAATTCGGAAAATAAAACTAGTTTTAAAACAATAAAAAGTATTAAACGATAAACTTACCTTATACAAAACCGGTTGCAGTTCATAACATGCAGCAAAGCGGCAAGTTAACTCCAACACCAAACTTATCGGTCGTCAAAATAATTTCAGTATAAAGTTACAATAAATCTTTAGCTTTAGTACTACCTTAAATCGACTTATTGCGCATGAACTATGGTAGAAGCTTGGTGAGAAATTTAAACAAAAGTTTTTATTTTGTTAAACACTGTCAAGCGTAAAATTTGTGTGTTAAATTTTTTTTAATAAATGCGTACATTTTAATTGGTTATACTACTACCATCATCAACTCGTGAAGTTCCTGAACTTCTTCTTAGGCCGTCACAGAATGCTTTGGAGTGTGGTCAATTAAAATGTTCGGAAATTTTGTAGGCAATATTTCTAAAACTGTAAATACTAACAGATTGTATAATACATTTTTCGTTTTTGTAAAATAAAAATAATCTACGACACGATGTGTTTACTATATGTAACGACAAATATTTTCTGTACAAAAAACATTAGCTTCTCTAATGATGACTTTTATCATTAAATAAGTGCAGTCATCAGCTTCTAATAAAAAGGTATATATTTTGTGTCTTTATCTTAAATTGTTGATTGTTTTAGCTTTTAACCAATAGATTTTTTGTTAGTTGGTAAATATTTTAAAAGAATTTATTTCCGACTTTGATATCAACAATATCAGATGGTATTTTAAAAGATTATAGTGAAATAATAAATTTTGTACACAAAAACTACAAATAAAAGTTATAAAAACGCTGAAAACCTAAGATTATGAGCACACAATAATTTTGCAAAGTGAATAAGACTTTTAATGGTCCTTTGCCGCGTACTTTAAATTAACCAATTACAAAAACTCTTGTTTCCATCTGTTTAACGTGTTTAGTATAGTAATTTTTAATTTTTTCATTTTAAATTATTACATGCGCAAATCACTTACGCAACATGAACTGTTAATAGATATAAAGAATATTAGCGACGACTAGTTAGATGCTGTTGTTATTTCTCCAGAAGGGAATAAACTAACAGACAAAGAAAATTTTGACTACAATGCCTTCTGACAATACCAACATTTGCAACACATGTTCATCTATTTAGATCATCAAACAAGCAGCAAGATTCTGAACCTAAACAATGAAAAAGTGATAAAAGCAAAGTGATCGTGGAATTTAAAACCAACGCCCAACTAATCTATTTTATAATTTAAAAATATAGAAAACGGGTGTGCAACAATTATTTAAAAAATTTATTTGGCATTTAAAGATTTTTCTTTATATTTTACAAACTGTATTGTTGATAAAATTGTTTTACCGTAAGTCAATGTCAAGCGTTATTATTACACGCAGAAGAAAGAAGTTGAAATTCTTTAACCAAATATAATATCCGATTACAATAAGTTGATGAGCAGTGTTGACTTGCAAGATAATAGGATTGTTAAATATTGATATTAATGGTGCAATAGTTAATGCTTAAAGAATCTACAAAATCGGAAAAAAAATCAAATTTTTTAATAAACTTTTTGATCACATATTGCAGTTGCACTAATGATTCTTAAAAATGCATTCGTTTCTGAAAATTCTAAAAATATAAATATAAGCTCTACAACAGCACAAAACTTAAAAAAACCACAAATATATTACGTAGGACACATCAGCAAAGTCCATGATAACAAAGCTCGCAGAAAGTGTCAGCATTGCAAAAATAAATCTATTATTCTGCGTAAAAAATGTATCGTACATTTACAACCTAAGTGATTTCAAACTTTCTATGCCACATAAATAGCATTTCATCTGTATTTTTTTTGCATCATTAATTTTTAGTTACAAAAAAAACAATTTAGAATATTTCCAAATGATTAAGCTTTTAAACTAAAAACTTTCTAATTGCGGTTGAACTTATTATTTTAACAAATCAAATAAAAATTTCTTTAAAGACGTTAACTTTAAACAATCATAATTTTTGTAAAGTTTAAGTTTTTGTAAAATTATGTTTTTAAACTTAACATCGGATTTGATTTATTGATTAACCAAATAAATGGATTTTACAACTGGGCATTGTGTGCGCAATCCTTCTGTACGTATCCAGGTCAGCAGTATTACATATGACTGTTTATCAAGGGACCTGCCACAACCAGCAAACGGGTTATGTGCATATACAATTTTCAATTTAGTTATATACTTATGTATTTAGTATAAAGCTTTTCTGTAACGCATTAAATAAGTATTAATAAGTAACATTTATTCAGCATACTTGAAACAAAAATAAATGTAACATACAAAAGAAAACGTTTTACCAGCAAACTTGCACAAACATTAAAACATAATGCACACGTAATTGGCTAATTAACTATATGGTTAATTTATTTACAATAATAACTATGTATAATTGTTGTGTTTTTATACATTAGTACATTTTTCTAAAACTTAATAGAATTCGTTTATTTAAATTTAAATTGTAGCCTTATGCATAACAAGAAGTTACCTAATTACGAAACAGAATTAAGAGTTGTTAGTTTGAAATTATGTTAAAAAAATATTATTAATATATACAACGGTTTATGCCAAAATATAAAAAAATATTAAAAAAATTTATCTTTTGAAAAGGAAGAAATAGGGTTATTGGTGTATTGGTTCAATTTCAATTGTTCAATTTTGGAAACCGTTCTAATAAAAGCTTGTCTTGTTCTGCTCTCATCGTAGACATTAATATTCGTTCGTTAGTGTAGTTACGTAATGAGGAAAAAAATTATAGCCGTAGAGTGATAAATCGAAATCTACGTGTAATTATGTTTTGAAGAAAAATTAATAAGTAAAAATATGTGATTAATGAAATTGCGTTTAAAACTATGTAAAATTTTGTTTAAGTTTTTATAAATTTAAAACTAGATTACTGTATATTTTGAAGTTTATTACTACTTTTGTTACGTATATTACGACCATTTGCAAGATAAGCAAAATATTGTTTAGAGGATTAATAAGAGTATTTTTGAGTAAACGTTATAACGTTATAAATAATTAGGTATCTTACCCAAAAGAAGAATTTGAAACAAACAAGTAGTTATTATCAGCAAGAAGTAATTTAAGCTAATCTTTGACCTGTCAAATATTCTCAAAAAGACTAAAAAAATTAGTGTTTGAAGGTTGAAAAATAATTATTTCTAAAAATTTGTGTTTGGAACACTAAGAAATATTTATCAAACGCAAATGGAAAATAAAATTTAATAAAATGTGTATGTTAAGGTAAGTTTCGTTAGACATTTTATTAAAACTTTCAACTTTAACACTTGCTTATAACTAAACTAAATTAATATGTATTTAACACCTTACTTTTTAGTAGTATGTATAAGTGATAACATGATAATTTAGAACAACCAACGCAAGTATTTTTTGTGAACATAAAATAAAAATAAAACTAAACGTATTTGTTATTTTACACTGTTATCGTACAGTACATTAGAAAGTAAAACGTTAACTAAAAATTGACAAGTACTGTGTGATGTCAAAATTATTTTTTTATTCAACATTTTACATTATTTGCATTATTTAACTTTAAATGTAGTAAGCACCGTAAGAGTGGCATAGCAACTTTTTTTCTAATTATTTACGTTTTTGACACTTTACTCAAGTTTTTTTAGTAGAGTATTCTGAATTATTGGCCATACAGTCAGTTTATATTAAAATTTGAATGTGAAATTAACCGATGCCTAAAAAAAGTCATTGAGGAATAACTTGTACGTTTTGTAAATACATTAAATTTTTTTCTTCGTTGTTAGCTTTTATTACCGTATCTATTAAATCACCTTCACGTTCACTAATTTTCTTGTAAATTAAAACATTTTTGACCTTTTGGGTTATCGTCGTTACAGCTTTCTTAAATTTGTAGAAATTGTTGAGTTTGTGATCGTTTTTGACAGTCAATATGTCAATCGTATTACTACAATAATAAAGTTAACGAACCCTTGCTTATAAATTATGTTGATGCATCTGTGCTTACACCACCTAGCTTAATTAAAACTTAACTTTAAACCTAGAAGATTGGAAGTCAAGCGCACGGCTTATTTCAGATATTGGCTACAAACTAATTATTCGTATTTGTGATAAAATTATTACTTCATAAAAACTTATTAATTTTAAGTATGTTTTTTTTAAATTATAATGTTTATTATAAAAAATTATTATTAGAATATTAGGTATGTACTCTACACAAAAATGAGAATGAAATAAAATTTTAAACGGTAATTAATGTATAAATAACGAACAATACTTTTATTGTTTAAAATTAGCTTTATAGCGTTTATGTATATTTATGGATTTTATTTATAAATAATGTATTCTAATATTTTAATAGTAAACTTTGATTGCTAAAATGATATCGTTTTATTTAAGTTGTTTAATGATTTAAATAATTGCACTTGTATTGTTGTGACAATGGAAAAAAATGTTAGAGGCATTTCACTATGTCGTGAACTGTGACCTTGAGTCAAAAATCGGAATTATTATACTAAAAGTAAAAATTTTACAGGTCTATCTGAATTCCAAAAACGTTAGTCTATTTAAAATCTATTTATTTATTAATTAAAAATTAATTTATAGAACCAAATATAGGTTACAATAGGGTGATTTTGTTCACAATAACCGTGTAGTACATTTTGAATTGCTGATTTTTAGATTGTTTCTTTAACGTGCATAATTATTCGAAGCATTAACATACTACATAATTTTTAGTATTGTTATTACAATTATTTTTTTTTTGAGTTCAGTGTGTTTAAAGTAAAAATTGTGTTCATTACAATTTACTTAATTTTAGCCTTGTCACAGCTATATGTAACTAAAGAAAAACTTAATACACATGCCATCTACGTTTCCTTTTTCTATCGACTATTGTTGCCGTTTCTTTATATGACATATAGCAGAAAACGCTACTTGTGTTTACAAGAGGCTAAAATTGTAGTTATAACGCGTGACTACAAGGTGGCGTCTTGTAGCTTTTACTAACTAAATTGCTGATAGCAATTAGATACCTTAGCTAAAACCATAATGTTTTCACACAAAATTTGATGATTTATTTCTAGCATATGCTCTGCTACTACCAACTTAGAATAGTATATTAAAACACAAGTTACAGAATGAACGCAAATCACGATACCGGGTTTCATACACGAGCCGCACAGCGGCGAGTTTTTGAAGCGGTCGAGTGATTGAAACGTATTCTATGACGTGTGCTTTATACTATTTTCTCTATTTTAATACAATAATTAATAATTTTCGTATAATTTTAATTTCAAAACAACATTGGGAAATTTTTATATTTTATTGAGTTGGCAACACTTATGTACATTTTGACATATTGAATTTTATGTGTTAACCTAAAATCTCATACAAAATTATCCTTTATACTTTTATAAGTAAATAACTTTGAATTAATAGGACATTTTTATTTTATCTTGGCATCAAAATTTGAATTTTAATTGTTAAGGTCCAATAATTTTGATTTCTTTTTTATGTAACGTCAACTTACACTGCAGACATACCAACTTTGAAAAAACTAACATTACTAAAATTTGTGTAAAAATTTGCTTATTTTTACACGGATTTTAGAGTCAGAATCGCTAATTTTTATGTCAAAATAGAGAAAATGGTTTAAGACGATTACATCTTTGATGTTTTTTAACTTTTACATACTCGCGCTGTTTGTAGTAACACAGTTACTTAATTGGTGTATTTTATACACTACATAAATTATTCTTAGTTTTACGAAACAATAAAGGTGTTTTCTATTTTTGGATTGTAATTGACGTTACTCATCATTTATTTTATAAAAAATTTTTGTTTGTTTTGGAATAACTGGGGCAATACATTTTTTTTATTTTACAAAAAACAAATCATTAATACTAAAAATAAAAACTTATTAAAACTTAAAATCAAATAAAACAAAACTTAATAATCGATAATTAGATAAGTATCTAAATAAAAAATTTGTATTTTAAGCAAAAATTGCTTTAGATTTCTTTTTTTCTTCGTAATATTATTATTTGCGTGGTGTACTTTATGCACCAAAACAACAAGTAAATTGATACATAACGTTTCATGCATATGTTAGATAGGGATGTAGTACGTACAATTAAAGGAATTTTACAGTTACTAAATAGCAAAGAAAAACCTATTAGTCTATTTTGTACACCAGCGCGAGTAACTAAAGTTAATACAAATTTATACGCTTCTATCCAATATTACAAGGTGTGTCACAATAATGGCATATTGGAAGTATCTCTAGAATTAATTGAAATAGAGTTTTCAAACATAGCACACATGAGTTTTAGAATATGATCTTTTTAAATAAAATATTTTCAATAATGACCGACTTCCGGTTATACCGGAAGTAGCGTTTAACTTTATTATTTTAAATACAATACCTTGAATATTTTTACATTTTTATAATGTTTGCTGAATTCTATACCGTACGTTTAGCGTTTATGATATCTTTTAAAATTAATAAAAGAAATTACATTAGTTGCCTCTTATGAGAACGTTTATAACTTTGTCCTGAAAAGATAAATTATTTAGAAGTTTCGGTATTAGCGTAAACAAATGGTCGTCTTTGTTTACGTAAATTCAAAATTTCAATTTATGGTACATAATATTACTACCATTCCAAACGTTTAAAAATCCCTAAAACTTTATCGTTTCTAATAGAACATTCTTTAATTCAAATTAATTTTATAGATTAAACGTTAAAACAAAAAAATTACTTGATTTCAAATTAATTTGCACAAAATACCTTATTTAGAATTTTTTAATAAAGATAATTTAAATTTAATTATAATTTATATTTTGTGAAAGTTATTTTCAAACTATTAAAAACTAAATTTAAAAACTGTGTAAACTGTGGATCTTTTTGACGACGCCAAATTCATTAAAAATGGGCTATACAACTGGCATAACAGTCATTTTTAGTCTGGTGATAATCAACACGTCATCAGAGAAAGGCAGTTTCAAAATTATTTTCAATTTAGGCTACATAAACAGTCTTGTTTATGCTAATCCTTCTACGACGAAAAAATATAATTAAAAGAGTGCTGCATGCATTTAACAATTTAGAACAGAACAAAATTCAACGTGCATAAATGAAAACTTACTTACAAGAATAGACAAATATTTAGACCAAAATGGTAGTGTTTTTGAAGACTTATTATAACTTTTCGATTCTCATATGTTTAGGTTTCTTTCCAAGCCTTGTAATTTTATTTTCATAGTCTTTACTTTCAAAGCCTTATATTCTAAAAGGTATAAGATTTAGAAACACGACATCCTTAATAAACATATTTTTAAAAGTTATGTAAAATTCAAACCAAAATACAATACAGGATGTTCCATTAGCAATATTGCAAATTTAGAAATTTTGAAAAATTTAGAATGGTAGGAATATTATAAACATCCAGTACAATAAATTTAAATTTTGAATTTACGTGGAAAAAGACGATCATGTGATTACGCTAATACTAAAATTTCAGAATAATTTTTCTTTTTAGAACAAAGTTATAAACGCTCTCATAAGAGGCAACAAATGTAATTTGTTTTATTCTTTTTAAAGTATCGCATAAATGGTAAACATATGGTATAGGGTGCGCTTATGAAACTTTACCTGGAACTCAACAAACAATCTCAAAATGTAAAAATATACAAAGTATTCTATTTAAAATAAAAAAATTTATAACTAGTTGCGGTTTAACCCTCATCCGGGCAAGTCTTTTAAGCAACGTAACCGGGCAGTGTGGGTCCAGTAGACCCACCTTATTTAGTTACACTTTTTTTATCAACTCTCTTGTACTGTGCAGTTATTATTAGAATATATTTACAAATTAAGCTTAAATAAACACTTATTATCTATAAAAAACTATTTATTGTAGTTATTACACATAATAGTAGTGACAGAGTGTTGATTACAAACATTTTGATAGCATTTTTTACAACATTGTCTTTGTTTTCTTGCGTTCCTTGCGGGTCACATGTGACATCTCTTCTTACAAACTTTTTCAGGTTTAAATCTTTTAGGGACTGATTCCTCATCATCAAAGTGTAATCTATTTCTTCTTCTCATGTGTGGCACAACTAAGTCCTCACCTACGGATACCAAAAACAACCTTCTTTTTATGTGTCTGTCCTTATTTCATTCAGCATGTAAACTGGTGTATCCATAAGTAGATAATTACAAAAGAATAACTTGAATAATATTTAACTACAGCTAAATGGCAGATTAGTTTAGAAATATTTCATACTAATTTTATTTTCTAATTAGCTTTGAAAACAAAGTAACTTTCAAATCCGCTAATGGTTGTAACAAATACCTAATCAATTGTGTAAATATCGTACACATGAGATGCATCAATTTCAAGTATCACACGAGGATCCATTGGACTCACGCTGCCCGGTTATGTAAGTTTTATATTACGATAGTTATTTATTGCCCGGATAAGAGTTAAACAAAAGTCAGTTATTATTAAAAGTATTTTATTTAAAAAGATCATATTTTAAGGCCCACATATTCTATGTTTAAGAACTCTTTCAATTAGTTCTAGATATACTTCTAATAAGTGATCATTGTGACTGTATTAGTACTACTACAAAAGTAAGAAACGCTATAAACACCATTATGTGCTTAAAAGATAAACTTAATCTAGAATTTGCTAGAATCTTTTTGACATCTAATTCGATTTATTTTAAAGAAACCTAAAAAGTTAATGAGTTAGTTACAATAGTTTAACAAATTCCTACCTTCAAAAAGTGTCCACGATGCAAAACCAAAACTTAATGCTGTTATTAACTTATCTTTACATTTATTTTTCTCTACAGAAACACCTACTTTGTCTAAACATTTCAACTTTCTGTTTGCTTCAAAACAACTGCTAGTTTAAAAATGAAGGAACCTAGTAAAACATGTAAAAATCTTTTCAATATTATTCCAAATTCTAGTTTTCTGTTACCGAATGTTAAAATAGTTATCTATGTGCAAATTAAGTTTTTTTATGAGTGGGCATTTTTAAATTCGAGTGAAACAAGGGCTTTAAAAATCCACAAGGAATAAAAAAACAATTTAGACAGGAACGAGTTAAATACATTTTATTGTTTGAAGAGAAACTATGTGGGTCTAAATGCCTCAAAATCTCTTCATAATAGTTTCACGGTTATGTTGACAAACGCGTAAAGACTGTCAAAAACTGTCAACCAATGCAAAAAATTAAAACTTATGACAGTTAAAAACAATAAACCAGTTTTATCAATCAAAAATAAGTCTATAAAAACGAGATTTGAAAACGCAATTTCATTAATTTATTTCAGGTTTAAAGATGTTCACTGCGACGTACGATAAAAGCTCTACTTGTCAGAAATCGACTATACAAGAATTATCTAGAATAGAAAATTTCTGTTGATTTGAATTGACAATCAAGTTTATTTATGTGCTTTTAAGTGATACAAGTCGTAAAACGAAAATTTTCTAACAATAATTTAACCACTATGGAGACATAAAAATATTAGGTTTTTTGAAAAATATATATTGGAAATCGTAGTGTTTTAAAAGAAGTTTGTACGTTGCATACTTTAAATGCAAGTTTTAATGAAAATGTGAATACTATATTAAAATTTACTGCAAATATTTTTCTTTGATATAATAATGTAAAGAAATCACTTAATTTTTTTTTAAATTTACTGTAGAAGTTATTTATTTTTATAATGTTTTTGTCTTGGAAGCTATTACAATGGAAATGTAAAAGCAATCAGTAAAAATATATAGCAGCTTTATTCATAAAACAAAAAATAATAAAACAATGGTAATAAAATAAATGTAATAACACAGATAAAACTAAACTAAAAATGTTGTCTCTTTTTTTCTTACAATGTTTGACTAAGGTTGTCAAGTATCTAACACCGTTATATACGTAACCAAACGCTATCACGTTTAAGTAAAACAAAACATTTTAGTAGGCAGATAGTCTTGCTACTAATGAGCACTTCTGCAGCCTCTAACTCACCAAAACAATATTTAATGAGTTTTTGTAATAGTTTGAAATATGGAATTAATATGATAAATTTAACAAAAATATGAAATAAATATATGACGTTTTTTAAAAATGCAATACATTACGTTATAAACAAAAAAAATTTGAAGTTTTAGAGTAATACTAATATTATTCTAGAATATACATAAATCTAATGTAGTTATTAATAACCTCAAAAAATTGTAACGGATTCAAAATGTTTACTGCAAATACGTAAAGTGAACTTTTTAAAAAGCAACTTCAGACGCAAACCAAATATGTAGTACAATAACTGTTTTAAATAAAGAGAAATCTTTATAAAAGTGCAGATTTTTATTTCATAAACACAACTTTATAGATTAGTATTGTGACGTGTTAAATCAATATAAAACATAAGAACATATGTAATGTTTATTTAAAATATAATTATTATAAAACGTACACATATGTTGATGCAGTTTGCTTAAAATCATCTTTCTGAAATTTATACTTTTTATCATTCTTAATAAACTGCATAGCTAAAAACAAACTTTTTAAAGTATTTAGACGCGGTTGCAATTTGTGAATGCATATGTATAGAAAATTTGCAACTCCGCACAAGTTACTAACTTTACAAGTTTTTTACAAAATTGTTTTATAAGTTACAAGTCAAAAACTGTATTTCTTGTTTAGGTTTACGTTATAAATGATAATAGTTGAAAAGGTAATACTTGAACGTTATTTGTTAGTTTGTATAAGTTAGGTTTTGTTTCTATTTTTATAATTATTGCAAAAAAATTTAGTTGCATTTTAAAAAAAAATATAAAAATAAAATATTTGTTTATTCTATTAATGAACTATATTTCATCTTTAATAAGTTAGTAAAACTTAATAACAATGGTGCAGCTTGTTGGTTATTATACTCTGTATAAAATTTAATTAATACGATTGACTTTTGCATAAAAAATTTAGAAATTTTGCAACAAGTTTGTGTTATAAACTCATTATTAACGGTTTATTAGACTTTTAATTAAAGAAGTACTAACTAATGTAATTACTTGATGAAGTGCATTTCTGTCGGATATTAGAAACTCGAATCGATAATTGTTAAACACTTAACTGTAGCAGCATTCTATTTATGCATTATCTTTGAAACGCAAAACAAAGTAGTTTTTCTAATTAAAAATTATTATTTTATATTTATTTAGATTATATGATAACACTATTTAATTTTTAGTTAAATTATATCAATGTTGCTGTAGCTTTTGGTTTATATTTAACTAGTAAATAAAAATACAAAATATTGCAGTTTGTATCAAATTTTGGTTTATTGCAATTTAATATTATGATTTATTTATAGATTATTAAGTATTACACACTTTTATTGATAAACTTCTGTAAAAACTTATTTTATAATCTTATGTACATAAAATATAACTTTATTTTTACACATAGTGACTGTATTGTAACATTCAATGCAATACGGTAAAATAATCGACACATTTCAGGTTTTACAGAACATCTAAATATTATACACACTATTCAAAAATATAAATACATAATAACAACAATATTTATTAATTTATAACTTAAACATTAAAATCCAGTTATAATTATTAGGGTGGGCCAAAAAAAACTTTTAATTTTTTTTTTTATTAGTTACCATGAAAATATCGTCTGAAATGACAAAAAAAAATTCTGGTAAAGTTTCAGCCCTTAATATTAATATTAAGAGGTGACTCATTGTGATTTTTGATTTCCCATTTAAATAACATAGGAATTTTTTTATTTTTTGTTTGAATTTTTAATGCACTCGAACGAATAAATGTCTCATGAAATTCAAAACATATTTTTGTAGGAAATTTAACGATCTACAAAGAAGGTCTGAGATGATTTTTTGCTAAGTTGACTCGTTTAAAAGTTACTCGAGGTTAAAGTCCAACCTCAAATCGTTACGGATAACTTTTACAATTTCTTATACTCTATCACAAAATAATGACTCAAAAATATAAAATATCACAATTTTTATCGTTTTTATTTGATAATTTCGCAGAGAAAATTTTAGTCATTCAGCACGATTCAAATAAAAACGCGTTAAAACGACATTTTGTAATAACGTAGTTGGTAGTACTGTAAAGATTACAAATTGTATTATCTCAAATAATTTTTAATTCGTTATTTAAAGTCGAGTTATTACTATTTTTGTATTTTACCGCTAAAATCACTGTAGTTGTCAATCATAGCGCCACTTCTATGGCATTATTTACATGTAAATAATACCTAAGGTAACGTCAATCTTTTACCAGTTTTTTACAACTTTGTTTATACTATGTGAGATCTTGTGTAGTTTGATGTGTATTTAATTATTATATTCGAGTATTAGTAAAGTTTACTGAGTAAGTTTTTGTTTTGAATTTCATGAGACATTTATTCGTTCGAGTGCATTAAAAATTCAAACAAAAAATAAAAAAATTCCTATGTTATTTAAATGGGAAATCAAAAATCACAATGAGTCACCTCTTAATATTAATATTAAGGGCTGAAACTTTACCAGAATTTTTTTTTCGTCATCTCAGACGATATTTTCATGGTAACTAATAAAAAAAAATTAAAAGTTTTTTTTGGCCCACCCTAATTAATTATTTTATAACAACATAAACGAAGTCTGTTCTATCGAATTGATTCCTGGTTCTGGTTGTTAATACATTAGTTTGAACTTGGTCTTAAGTAAAGTTTTTGTTGGCAGCAAACGGAATTAAAAGAACAATGTGGACCATTTTTGGTTTGTCCAACTTCGTAAGGGTAACCCCATTGCTTGTGCAACTTTTGCAACAAATCACGCTATTTTTGGAAATTATGCAATCACTCTATGTCGACTAGTTAAAATACATCGTTTTTTGTATTAACGTCATGTTTGGTCTTTATTCTATCGTTAGCAATTTGCATGTTATTACGGATAGCTTTATTTTCTATCTGGTCATCAAAAAGTAGTCACATGCAAAGTTTGAAATATGTTAGAGGTCGTTTTTCAAGAAACAGAGGTTCAAGTGTTGATCTGCAGTACCAAATGGGCAAAAGTCCACTGACTACTACTTTAATGCTCAAAAAAGTTTTCCTAAATGAAGAAAACTGCCGCTATGACCACGATTTTTTTTATCGGTCCTACATCCAGTTTTTTGTTTTGTGACAGAACGGTCTTCAGAAAGAGACCGTAAAGTATTTCCGAAGTGTTTATAAAAACGATCTATAAACTTGATTTCTACCAACAGTTCTATTTTAGTCACGCAATTTTTCCTTTTTGGCCTGTACAAAACTTTGCTAAAATACGTAATGACCTTTTCCTGTTTATTTTGCACCTGTGAAACAACTGCACCTAAGGTCAGATTATTTGCATTGTAATCCAAACCATATTTTTCATCTTCTCTTGAATAATGTAAAATTGACAAAGTGACTAGGAATTGTACATAAAGCTTTGGAACTGATGTTTTCGAATTGGTTTTGGCCATCCATGCATTGCTCAAATTTTGTCTAGATCAGCTTTTACTTCATTTCTAAATACGACGTAGTCAAAATATAGCACTTCTTTAAATATGTGGCACTTCTGTAAGCGCAGTTTAAGGTTTGCTTTGCGTAGTCGTTAAAACACTTTCTTTATGTTGCACAAATAATTTTCAGACGATGGTTTCTATCTTAAACGTTGTAGAAGCGTTACACAGGCTAAAGAGCATAACAGTGAATTTCCGTAAACCAGTTCTAATTGTAAAAGTTGTTTTTTACGGCTCTTAAGTTCCAATTCTACTTGCTAGTAACAACTCTTTAAATAAATGTAGGAAACTACTGGGATTGTGACAAAGTGTCTTTGGTAAAAAATAGGTTTTTTTTGGTCACGCCGATAATCTGTATGTAGTCTACGCAATCTCGTTGATCTATCTTTTTTCTTTACTGTGACTACTTGGTACGTCCATAGAGTATTTAAATGTTTAATCACACTTTTTTCTCTATATTTCTAGGTATCTGGTCTTATTTCAAGCTAACCGTAGAATCTGCTGCGTTTTGCTGTTTCGGAGGCCGTCTACAAAGGTTTGAATAGCAAACTGCTGCAAATTTTTGAGGCCCAAGGGCGTCAATGCAATTGTGGGAATTACATGAAAGTGTATCTTCTACTGCTGCTTAAAAAGGCGAAACGGCCGTCCAGTAGTTCACTCTGGTGGAATTTGCACAATTGCATTGACATTGCTTTACTTCCAATATCTTTTTACGTTGTGATTTCAACGTGTTACCGCCGTTATAGCTATTTACAGTAAACTTTTGTTACATAGTAAAATTACACTATGAGATGGCTCTGCCATCAAACACTTAATAAATGTTATTGTAAGAATTAACTGTTACAGTTTAACTGCAATTTTCTTTGACCACCTCTAAAATATTATGTATTTAAGAATTATTAAAAAAAAGTTGCCTGCTGAAGATCACAGTAGATAACTTTTTTTTCGTTATTCACTATTGTTTTTAATAGGTTTCTTATTTTCTCCTACACTGTCAATTCTTGCGCTATCTTAAACAACAGCATCGCTAAGTGATTGCGTTCCATTAATCCATTAATAATTTTCTTTTAGTGTGACATTTTTTATATTTAAATTCAATTTGATATGAAGATTTTTTTAATTTATCTGGTTTACCGCAGAAATCAATTTTCTTCTACATATTTTTACCTAAATTTTTAATTTTTGTCACTTTTGATGTATTGTATCAGTTTCATGTTCAAGATACCCAATGTTAGAACAACCACTTGTTTCTTTAAGGGAGATTTGGTCTAATAAAATTATTTTTTATTTACATATTTAAAAAAAAGACATTTCAATTCAATGCAAAACTAAAATATATAAGGCCATGGTAAGACCAATAATGACATTTTTTTATTAACGTATGTTTACGAAAACCACTTTTGGCATTGTTGTATAGCAAACATTCCATTCTAATACAATTTCAATTATAAGGCTTTAATGTCAAATTTTTACATTTATGTATCCAATTTGATTTTTTGTTTCATTTGCTTTGCTTTTTTGTAATTCTTAGTGTACTTTTAATTAGTTTTTGTGGTTTTGTGTTTTTTGCGTTCTTTGTTATTGTTTGATTACTCATAATGGTTTTTACATTTAATGAATATGCCAATATGTACCTGATGTACGGTTTTTGTAATGGAAATTCTAACGCGTTTGTAAACGAGTATAGGATACGCTTTCCAAACCAAAAACTACTTAGAGAAAATATTTTTCGGAAACTAAATCAATAACTTCAAAAAATTATTTCGTTTATAACAAGAAATTCTAATGCTGGTTGACCAAAACAAAAGCTTGTAATACATCTAATAAAACGAATTCTAGACGCTGTACACAAAGATCCTTTGCCTGGTTTAGCTTTAATAATAAATATCCTCAGTAATAAGACCATTCACTTGGTTTTACATGAAAACTTGCTTTATCCATATCACGTTTCTAAAGTTAGTTTTTCTATGATAACGACATCATAGAACGATTTAATGTATGTATTACAATCTTAAATTCAATTCAAAAAGATTTTTGGAGTGATGATTCTATGTTTACTAGGGATGATGTATTTAATTCTCATACCCTTCAATATTGTGCAGATAAAAATCCAAATAAAATTATAGAATATAGTCATGAAAAAAAGTTTTCCAATAACATTGTGCTGGGCATAATAAATCACAAGATCGTTGGGCTAATTTATCTACCAAATCGTCTTAATGGCAATAGGTGCCTTAACGTATTAGAGCAAGGTACAACATACGCCATAAAATGATTTACATGCACAATCGAACTTATGTTCACTTTGCTCGTAATGTAAGAAAGAGGTTGGATTAACACTTCCCAAAAAGATAGAGTAGTCGCGGTGCCCTTATCCTATAGCCTGCAAAATCTTATATCAATCCTTTAGATTTGTTGTTTTATTCAAAAGGATGTCTATGCAACGTTTCCTTAAAACGCTGAACAAGTTACAAAAAGAGTTAACGTAACGGTATTAGAAATGAAAAACTCAAACGAGTAATCCAGATGGTGCCTCGAAGGTTGCAACTATGCGTAGAAACAGATGGATTTTAATTTAAACATTGTGTAGAAGTTGTTGTCATCAACTTAAAAAACACATTCTAAATTAAAATTATTAATTGTAGGTACCTCGGAATTACTTTGACAAAAAATAAATCGAAGAGTAAATCATATCTTGCGTAATGTGCACAATTTAAAACGTGCTACCAATGACAAGTAAAACGTTATTGAAATTGAAATAAAGAAAGTAGCAACGGTAGGTATTACAGTCGTATGCTAATTTACAGTGTTGCCAAATGTATGTTTTTTTAAGTGGTTTCTGAGGACATAACAAGCGTAATACAACAATTTAACAGGATTTTCGATTCAGAATTGAACGAAGAATGTCGCAGCATGAAGCTTTTTTGTCAATTTAATTAACATACCAGCATAATTTAATTATTTGTGCGCTGATTGTAAATAATTGTTTATTGGTAATGAAACAACTCTTATAAAAAATATTTACCGTTTAATATAAACCTTGTTTCTTTCAAAACTACTTTTAATTTTTATAAATTTATGTACATTCTCACAATGAAGCAAAAGGACACTTAAAACAACCAAACTTACTTCACTACATTCCCCGTCGTATTAAAATAGTATGT
The DNA here is from genome assembly GCA_035610365.1 of Aquatica leii. Taxonomy (NCBI): domain Eukaryota; kingdom Metazoa; phylum Arthropoda; class Insecta; order Coleoptera; family Lampyridae; genus Aquatica; species Aquatica leii. Next base: position 72,230,004 of record CM069435.1, read on the forward strand.
TTATTGTAATTCAGTGTTGCCCCGAAGACTCAACCAGTATTTTCTAGTAATCTTCCGTAATTTTTATTTTAATTATTATTTTAAGAATTTTTGTAAATCATAATAATTTGGAATTGAAATTCAATATATTTGAAATTTAATATATTAGGGATCACAACAATAACAGATAACGCTGGAAAAAGTCACTGGAAATAATGTAATTGGAAAAGGTCATGAGAAAGAACAATAAAATACATTCATTCATCTTTAAAAAAATAGTTTTTCTTAAATATTGTTTTATTTTGTTATCTATTCGTAATCGATAAATTAAGTATAATATAATCACTTAAATACTGATCACCAAAAAATTGTGTACATTTCTAAACTTGAACAGTATTAAGAGTGCTTTTTAAACTTGCACTTTCTTAATTATTGCTATTGAAGTTCGTAGCGTATATGTCAGTGTTTATATAATTTGATTTAAATTTTTTTTATTTATTTCATTAATTGATTTGTTGTTTAGTAAAACTCTTGTTATTGCAATAAAAATTATTACCGATATCTACATTTTTATACTATATGTGCATAGTTGGTTACAATAAATTAAACTTTAGAAAAAGCTGCATTTATATCAGCAACTACTCACCTAATTTCCGTGTAATTAGTAAAGATTAACTAAGGGGAATAACGTATATAAAAGTGAGTATTTAAAAATTTTGTTTTATTTAGTATATTTGTGTGCTCTTTTGTCAAACTTAAATTATTGTGTGTGCTTCTATTTTCTGGACAAAATAAATCTACTCTAGAATCAAGAAGAAAGATCGTCGCTTTTAGACAATGTGGACATTCAATTCGCAAAATTGCTGCAGCATTGGGTTTAAAATTGTATTTCTTGTAGCAAAATACTTCTGTAGTAAAATGTATTTCTTACAATTGACGTAAAAATACATGATAAACAAGAAAGTGGCTTTTTTGTTAAATGGTGTCTGACTGTTTTATTTATAGATTTTAGAAAAGCGCAGTGCGTTACAAACGGCACCAAAAAGTGGACGACCACCTACGTTGACAAAGATACAAAAGAATAATATTTTAGAGCATGTTTGTTCCTCGCCATTTACGACTTCTATTGCCATCTGACAAGAGTTGGTTACAGTGCAGTTTGCAAACTGTGCGAAATGTTTTAAACAGTGAAAGAGTTAGATCTCACCGATCTGCTAAAAAACCAGGTAATACTGTCGAAAATGCACGTCGTAGGTTGCAATTTACCAAATTATATGCAAATTTTAATTAAAACATCCTAAGATACAACAAAGGTACTTTGGAGAACACATATCACCCGATTCAACATTAATAATGTGAAACCTGTAAGGAAAAGTGACAGAATTAGTACTGGTTTTTGAGGTTGGATGACTAGCAATGGGCCGAAAGAATTAATTCGCGTAGAAGGAATATTAACTTTGCAAGTTAATTTATCAATCTTAGAAGACGTTTTATTAACATCTGCACAGGCCATTTATCCAGAAAAACCAATAGTAATGGTTTAAAATAATTCACCAATACACACAGCTGCGGTAGTGGACCAATAGTTTCAAAAGCACTGACAAATGCAATGAATTCAATAGCTAGCCCGCTCGCCTAACTTGAATCCGATTGAAACTTTGTGGTCCGCGGCGGTACGTTAACGGAATATGGAAACGATTTCAAAGCACAAATGTATGCGAAACTCTGGAAAGTTCTATGCTTAATTGGCTTCAAGAGTGTTTAAATAACAATGGTTATTGTACTCATTATTAGTGTATTTGTTTTTTTTTACACCTGCACGGAAAGTTGAATTTTTTTCCTGCTTTGAGGAAAGAAAATGTTTCATTTTTACCCGGGTAAAAATAATTTGGTTAAATGTGCGTATATGTCAACTTTTTTTCCATGGTAGATATAAATAATAATATCTGTCGCCTAGCAACTCATAATAATAAATAAAAATAAAGTTAAACCTCCACTCAAATTAATTCATTTTAAACATTTATTATTTCAAAGATAAAAATAATAAATTTTTTTAGTTCATACTTAAAATATAATTCATTAAGAAATGAGTGACTCTGACGAGTAATTTAACAGTGACGATGTAGAGGAACTACTGAAAGACATCGAAGGTGAAGCCGGAGATATTGTCAAGAATTTATTACCTGACAAATCGAGTCCGAAGTACATGATCTGCTACGAATCAGTTTCCAAGTAGATGGCAGATAACAAGATAAAGTCTTATTCGGAAGAAGTTTTTCTAGTTTATTTTATTATTATTATTTAGTTAGCTAAAAATTTTATTGACTTTTAATGCACACAAAACAGAAGAATAGCATTCAATATGTATAAAATTTAACCTTTAACTTATTCAAGTAACATTAATTTAATCATATGTTTAAGTCAAACTTTCCATTACAGATGCGGTAAAAAGAAGTATGTGCACCACGGGAAGAAAGTACGTCATCTCAATCCGAGTGTTTGTCATCATCGCTTCGCTCGGGTGACAATCTTACACGCGGGTTGGAATGACGTATTTTCTTCCCTAGGTGCGCAATATACTATTTATTTAATTAGCTTATTTTATACAGGCAGTGTGTACTCTAATAAAATTCATGATAATTATATTGCCATGTTTATTCTAAATAATGGTTCTTAAATATTGTTTGTTTCGCACATTAAAAAAATTACTTTTTATCCCATTTAAATTCCGACTATACACATTTAGATTAAAAATTATTGAAATCAGTAATAATTTTTCTTTCTCTTTTTTGTAAGTAACGTTAATTATAGTTTAGTTAATACTGTAATTTTGCTCTACAAAGTGCACTAATGATACCACACCTCTACGATAGAGTTTGGTTTCACGATTTTTATAAAACCCATATAATTATTTTCTATAATTTATAAAATTTTGAATAAATAAAAGTATTATTTTTTTATAGTTAAATCCATATTTCAAAAATATTAAATGTTACGTATATTTTTGTATAATTTAGTATTGATAATAAAAATATGTAGTTAATGGAATGGCATTAGAAGGATTAATACGTTTTATACAAATACGTTTGATATAAGTATCATATACTTTTTATTACTTTAAAGCATTAATTTAATATGATCGTCATTTAAAGCAACGTATATTAAATAGGTAAATCTTTATGTTGAGGCTGCAATTATTTGAGTCCATGGCTGTATATTTAGCAAAGCATTCTAACGTAACGTTTCGACCCCCACTACAAAATTTCATATGGAGTTTTAACATGGGAAAAGGAAATTTTCGAAAAATGTAAAAAAGTACTGTACATTTTTTGTAAGGCTGTTGTTGAAGGTTGAAATAATATCTCTCAAAAGAACTATAAAAATACCGCATTACAGTTTTATCTAATAAAAATTCGTTGAATCATACTGGATGATACTAGTATTTTTGAACGTCTACACATATGCAAATAATTTTATTTTACGTTTAATGTTAATCAGCAATGAATGTCTCAAAAAATCGTCTCTTTAACAGCTTTATTATTAACAAATCTTAATTCAGACACAACAAAAAATCGTGGTTTTCGGTTGAAAGTAGTAAATTAAAGAAAAACGCTTTTAATATTGCTTTATTAGCAAAATGCAAAATTTTTCAACAATTAAAAAAAATAAAAAATTCATTTTTCCGGTCTTTAATAAGGCTGTCATTTGTAAAATCAAAAAACTGGGACAAATAGGTTTAAAACCTTAAGTTTTTAAACTGCAAACCAGGGCAATTATTTAAATTATTATAATATTAATTCATGACAAATTTAAATTATTCAGTACAGTGTACCATTATACGTCAAAAAATTTTCTTAAACGAACAGTTATAAAGTGTGTGTGTTTATTAATTTTGTATTTACTATTAACAATACACAATTATATCATGTATATACCTATATTGTAAGTAACTTAAAAATAGTTTTAAAGTAAAAAATTTAATACATGAAAAACAAATATTAAACTCTAAACTAGAAACATTTCTAGAAACGGTTTTCTATATTAAATGTAAAAGTAAACACACTTAACTATTATAATTCTTGCAACAAAATTATCTTATTATCTTCCTGCCAAGAAAAAAATCGTAAAAATCGTGACGACTAAAGTCCTTGTATCAAAAACAACAATTAACAATAGTATTCTCTCGATAAATCGAAATGACTAAGCCAAGAAAAGGTTGAAATAAAATCTTGCGGAAAGCCAAGACCAAATTTGGAATTAAATCAAGAAAATAAAATTGCAAAAACTAATTTTTTACAGAGCGTTTTTCTAGTGCAATTTATAATAAGAATAAGTGGGATTGTGGATATGATACGATAAATGCCTTGTTTTATTTCTCATATTTATTGTTTTATTCTGATGAAGCTAATAAAACTAACGACGTTAGGATGTAGGTAGAAACTGGAAACATTTAAATAAAAAATTAAAAAGCAAAACGTTTCTGCACACCATATACATTGCTCAACGGAATCTATTTAACTTAAAAACATTTTAATAGTTATCTACAGAATGCTTTAATTATATTTAGAAACGTTTACTTTATCTACAAGCATTATGAAAAATGTAGCTCACTCTAGGCTCGAGCTGACGAGCCGCCACTGGTAAATAGGTAATGCGGTGTTACTGTACCTATTATCGTTGGAATCCTTATTATGTTAAACTGCAAGTATTATAAATTTCAATGCCAAGTTATTAAAAGTTAATGTTTAATACGTGACCACCAACAAATATATATATATACTTCTCTTAAATAATTTTCAATGATAAAAACGACAAAAAATTACTAGATATAGTAGTTGAGCAACACTAAATACAATAAACACACTCTTTCAATATGACCAGCTTGTTTTTGTAACATTCGACATAGTTGCCAAGCTTCTATGTGAATGTGGCGATGTAAGTATGGTTGTCTAACTACATTTTCAAGTGTTCTTTTATTTGATTGTGAGAGTGTACAGTAAATGTTAGCTTGTATAAAGTAACTGTAAATACAATATACTTACCTATGCTGTAAATTCATGGTGTGTCTTGCGTTATCCAGCGCTTTTAGGGTACACTGACGACATAGTATGTTATCAATTTTTTATGCTAAAGTGTTTTATTACATATCAGCTAATGTGATATGTAGTGACTAGATTTTAAGCTTGTTTGCTTACGTTCAATTTTAAAAACAGCAACAAATTATATCAAAATTTATACGAATTACATAAAAATAGTTTGAAACATATTTGTCTATACTTTGTTTGCCTATTTGTCATTCTTATGCTTATTTTCTTTTAGCGCTTGTCTGTGCTATTTCTTGTCATTTGATAAGTTATCTAAATGAATGGGACTGTAGTTGCATAACCTTGAAATTTGTGAGAACACGCCGATATGCGCGTTTATCGAACACAACACAACAGGTTGAGTTATGCTGCAAAGTAAGCGTTTTCAGTCACTGACTAAAATTTGACAGCGTAAAAAGTTTACCGCTTAGTAGTCATCACTTTTTTTTTAACTTAAAAGTAAATTATTGGACAATCCTGCAAAAACAGTATTGCTGTTAAACCATTATATAATAATTTAGAGGTTTATAAAATCTTAAGCTTTCGCGGTTGTTAAGCTTATGATTATAAACTACTTTGTCAAAGTGGGAAACTATCTGCTATGCCAATAATTTCGAGAATTTTAAACAATTGATTATGGAATTTCCAAACTCAACAAGCAAATCTATACAAAACTGCAAAACTTCAACGACACGAACTTATGAATAATTTGGCTTTTATCAAAAGCCATTTTAGTTTTGTGAGTGAAACAATAAAATCTCTAGAAAATCAGCAAGTTCTTTTGGTTAAATCAATTAAAATAATTGACGATTTTAAAAATGCTGTTCCAGAGCCCACTGGCGAGATAGTTAAAATGAAATTGGTACAAATTTTTTCAAAGAATAGGGGATATCAAATACTAGAAAAGCTTTTTTCTATTTTGAGTCGTACTGGTAACAATGTTTCTGATTTAAACATGGGTCCCACTATAATAGCCGTATTCAAATATGCACCCATTACAAGTGTTGACATAGAAAGGAGCTTTTCGCAATATAAAAATATTTTCAATGACAAAAGACACAAATGGAACATTTGGAATAATATATAGTCATTCACACTTTTAAACATGAATAGTGTTTTTTACGTTCAATATAGATTTTGATAGTTTGTTTTAGTTAGGTTTTGCATGGCAATTGTGTTTTTAAATGTTTATTTTGGTTTGTATTTTCATTCATGCATACAAATTTTATTTTTATATGTTTATTTTGAGTTGTCTTTTTTATTAATAAAGGCGTACAATGTAAATTGCCTAATTATTTTATGTAAGTTTTATAGTTTATACCTGCTTTTTTCTGCTTTTTTGTTTAATGTATTGCTAATCTATTGTTTTTTTAGATAAATATTATGCTTTTTAAGCACTTTTTTAAATTAAAATTGTGTTTATTTATCCGATCACTAGTAATATGTAATAGATTCGAGTTTTTAATTACCTACAAGCCAATTTTTTTTTGTTTATTTTACTCATATTATAAACCAATGATAAAAAAAAAATATTGTTTGGTAGTGAAACTTTTATATCTAAAATATTAGTTTAGTTTTATTTTTTTATTACGATGTATAAATTATGCAATAATGTACCTATTACTAAATTCATTTAGTAGTGTTGTATTATACTATAAATATTTTGTTTATAATGTAAATTTACTAAATTTAAACGTAAGAAAAATAATACAGAACAATAAAAATATATCCTAATGTTTGTACACTTTGATTATGATGTACATTATTGCTATATAATAGTTTGGATATCAAATTAGAATTTGTACTGCAAAAAATATATTACAACGGCATCTATTAGAGTTAACTAAATACGAACAAAAATTTAAGCAACTACGTATAAATAAATTTATTGATCCAATGTATATACCGTGAGACTTTAGTAAACACTCCTGGATATCCTTTTTGCGCGCATGGTTTTACAGACCACGACACTATACCGATTTGTTGTCTATCTACTGCTAGCGGTCCACCAGAATCGCCCTGTAAAGATTTTACAGCTTAAACTGTACCTAATCAATACCAATACTTACAGTACACTGTCCCTTTCCGCCTTCCGGAACCCCAGCACAGATATGAACCTGTGCTGTAAAATTTATTCCATGAATCATTTTACAGACTGCATTAGAATATACAAATATGTTAACTTTATGAAGTTGGTTAAGAACTTCGCCATTATCCTATAATTAGATCTTTCGTGTAACTATTTCACGTAATTAAAAATTCTTACTATTGGGTATCCCCAACCAACCAATGTTGCTGATTGTCCAACAGGAGTAAAAGCCGATTGATAAGGCAGGTTAATTGGTTGTACAAACAAATTATATTCTAAAGGTTCTGTTAACTAAAACGCATTTTAATCTGTCACAAGAATTAATTATGTTATTCATTAGAAAACTAATACGTTAATTCTAGAAAAGAGTAGATAATATTACCTCAACAAGCCCTATATCATTGAAATATCCACCATAAGGTTGATAACAAGGATTTCTTATAGCTCTAGCAACTTTTCTGAGATTTTCAATAGGATGCTGACCATTTTCAATGTTTATAGTTCCAAACAATATATCAGAAACGTTATTAAACCTAAAATAATGTACTGTAAACTGTAAACATTAATATAATTAAGTACATTGAAAAAAATTACTTATTTTAATTTTATAAAAATACTAATAATAAATATAATAGCAATTTTTGTATTTTAATGCAAATAACAAAAGAGTAATAAAGTGCCATTAAACGAAGGTGTACTTTGCAACCAATTTTATACTTAAAACGTTTATTTTTGGCACAAAAACCTTTCTTTGTTTAAGATAAAGCTTTCTTTTTACATTTTACGTCATTTGCATGGCTGATTTTCTCTTATAAACCTTGAAGTTTCTTAAAAATTCTAATTTTACGAGTTTTCTGAAACAGTGAAAGTTTTTTTCAAGAACGATAAGCTTTGCTTTTAATTTTATATTTTAACAAAAATATGTTTGTAGTTACATAAATATTAAAATATATATATTTATTGAATTTACTTTATATTTAATTTATAAGTAATTAATAGAAAATAATTTATAAGCTTTTATATTTAAATAAACTAAACTATATTTTTTTAGTAGCTTAAAGTATAGTATTTATTAAAAAAGACAAAAAAATAATAAAAATTTTAAAAATGATTCATAATATATTTTTTTTTAATTTAAACAAAGCAACTTATTTTAAAATTTTCAAAATTGTATAGTAATAGAAACATATAGTTTGATTGTATCCAAAATAGCTACAGAAAACAAAAAAAATGAAAACATTAAATGATGCATGAATTCATTTTTCTGTGTTTTTACATTAACTGTTACAAAAAGCAATAATCTTTAAAAATATAGCTTATTTTGATAACAATTAAATATATTTTGTAATTAAGAAATAAACAAATTTGCAAAAAGAATTAAATAAAATATTCTAATTTTATATACGATAGTTTTAAAATGTGTAAAATCTTGTAAAAATTATCATTAGATGGCGAGGTACCTAAAATACTTTCAGCATTTTCCTTTTAAACTTTTAAACTAATTTACTGATAAAACAATTGATTAGAATTTTTCTATCTAGTTTTTTACAATGACGCTTTTCAATAACAGCGGTTTCAACAACAAAACTACTAAAAAAAGTATTGAGGAGCCGAAGCTGTAATTATATTTTACTTTTTTTGCTGATTCAATAGTTAAACTTTTCTTCAAAAGAAAAAAAGGTATTTGGTATTTAGTTGTAGTCGTAAGGGGAAACAAAAAATTTGACAAGAAGATCTAATCAAGATTTTAGAAAATTTTAAAAACAAAAAAAATAGAATATAACAACTAAAAAATTTTTGTTATTGTCTTTCTATACTGTAGTACCGTAATAGTATATTATATACAAAGGTTCACAAGTGTAGGTAATTTAAAATTAAGTAATTGATAGTGATAGTTGTCATTAGTTTAATAGAATTAATTTTGACGTAATTCGTAAGTGTGACTTAAAACACAAAAATTATTAAATATCGTAGTTTTTTTTTTATTACAGTTATTAAAATGGTTTAAAAACATTGATTACTTTAAACGTTAATTATATCTAAAATATTTTTAATTGAGTAATATTCACATTTAGTTAAGCGCGAACTTCAAATAACTTACATTTTTAAAATCAAATTCTTTATTTAATACATTATTTCAATTCTTAAACTAGCATGAAATAAAATCTCTTGCTTCTGGTAGATAATTTTGCAAACTACTATTAACCAGTAGTTAATAATTAAATAGTGTTTACTTGCTGTGAAAAAAAGTGCAATTTCACAATGTACTATTATATGTAATAATGAAAACCTATACAACCATTAGTAGAAAAAATCAAATATTTTTTTGTTCAAAAAAATTAACTTGTAATCTGATAACAATAGAAAGAACTTTAGAAGAAAAAAATTCGAATACGTCAAGCAAATAACAATTATTCTGTTTGCTTATTAAAAATTTTACGATCAAGCAAAAACGAAGTCACAACTCCTCTAACGAACCACAAAATTGTTACAGCAGCACTTAAATCACCATTTATAATTTGGGAAAAGTTCCCAGAAATATAAAATTTAAATTTTTCCCGCCATAAAAACAAAATTAACAATAGCACACACACAAGTTAGCCTTGTATATTAATATTGAATTATAATCGTGATTACAGCACAATATTTTTGAAAAAAAGACATTTTTATCTTTCAAAGATAAAATAGATAATGCTCCTATTAATACCGCAAAAATTGTTTAAGAATAATTTAAGGATAAAGATGTTATTAAAAATCGCCAGTTCTTTTTTCAGACCTCAACCTTATTAAGAGTATGTAGTCAACAGTGATTCAAAATTAGATTTTGAATAGAAATAGACGTAAAATAAATCTAAACAAAAATGTGAAAAAAGAGGAAACGGTTTCGACAAAAGCTTATTAACACTATGATGTTTGATATTTTTTTATACCGCATTCTTAGGTTTTGTAAACAAAATATTTTTTTACACCGTGGTTCACGTTTGTCGTATATTTTTCCTTTTATGATAGATTGTATAAAAACGTATTTATTTTCGTTCTTTATTATATAATAAATCATTTTTTTTATTTTCTGGAAAATTGTTAAGTTTGTTACGTAATTTTTTCATGATATTTGCAATATTTCCTTGTATAACCACGTTTCAAAATTTTTTTTGTTTGTTAGGTTAAGTGTCCAGGACTGAACCTCACAGCGCAAAATGTAGCATCTCAGCATGCAAGTTTTGGTGTCAATGTGGAGATCGTGGCATTCAATTATATTGCTCTTACTATTAACCGCTATGTGTTTTTTACTAATTCGTATTGTTATAGTTTTGCAACTTTCTAATTTTTTTAAAAATTTTATTTATTAAATACTATTTCTTAGTTATTGCCCTCAGATGGATATTGCCCTCAGTAATAGATAAGTGCAATTTAGAAATTTTTAAAAGAACAGTGCAAGAGGTTTACACGGTTGACAAGCAAGTGCCACCGTTAAAAATTTTAGTAATTAAAATGCAAGATAGGATTAACTATACTGATGGACAAGAAACTATTCGACATGTTTTAAGAATTAGCTTCAAATTTAAAAAATGTGAAAACCGACGAAGTTTGCTCATGGAACGCAATGATATTGTAACTTGGCGTTCTCGTTATCTACCAATTACATATTTAGACGAATCTTTGATTCACCCATTTTATAGGGCGAGTATGTGCTAACCAGGTTATATAAACCTGATAGTTCCGGTCGGCGGTACATTATTGTATACGCCCCGGTGATGCACATAAATTTGTAAACAACGCCTTATTAGTTTTCAAATCTAAGAGCAAATCAGGAGACTACCATAATAATATGAATCATTACAATTTTATCTAGTAGATCAAAAAACAGGTAATCCAAAAAAAAGAAATTGTTATTGATAATGCACCGTACCACAGTGTTTAAATCAACAAACCTTCAACTGAAGCCACAAAAAAAGCAGGAAATTAGAGACCGACTTGGAACTAACGAGGTTTCAACAACTGGGAATATGCGGAAAACCAAATTGCTAGAGTTAGCTGCACTAAAACATTTAATTTGGATTAAATTAAAAAAAAACATGAACACACCGTGTTACGTTTGCTTCCATATTATTGCGATCTTAATCCCATTTAGTTTATATGGAGTTTGGCTAAACATAAAGTTCAATGAAAAACAGTGCATGCATGTGGATCAATTAGCTCAAAAATTTTGGGAGAAAGATGGATTAGTTGACGAAGTAGTGGAAAGTTTGAAACTTCTGGAAAATACTGGTTTGTCGGAAGATGACACAAGTTTGGAAGAAGAAGAAAATAAAAGTGACTCATAAAACTGTTTAAATATATACCCGCCAATTTTATTAATTCTGATTTTAATTTAAAGATTAATTTGTGTTGCTAAAAATTGCCAAGTAAATAACTTATTGGTTTATGCGATAAAATATAAAACTAATACATTTAAAATAATTATTAATGCTTGAGTTTAGGTTTTTAAGTTTAATATAATATTTTTTTAAAATTTTTAATGTGTTTCTTTTTGATTTTGTCAAGAAAATATTAGTTACAATGGTTATGCAACACAAAATACATTTATGTATATCCAACAAAAAAAGCTATTGTAGCGCCGATATTATCTCTCCAACTATCTTGTTTGCTGTGTAAAATTGTAATTTGGGATGCAACCCATTAATGCGTTACGGTCTTTTTGCATCCAAAATTCGGAGTAAAAAATTTAGATTGGATTGGCTTACCATAATATTTATATCCAATGGTTATAAATGAGGCCAGTAATATAAAAGTTTAAATGTCAAAATTTTATTGAACTTTTGATTTAAAAATAAAAGCAAAAATATTTCATTTTAATTAATTAATCATCGGTTATATATTGAATTGAAATAAAACCGAAGGCAAAAATTGCAACGTAAACTGTAATTGACTTTTTTGAAACAAGGCCGCAATAATGATATATTGTTGATTGCCTCATTATGTTTGTCATTGAATGTATTTAGATAATATAGATAATAGATTGATAATAATAATTTAGATGACGGCTGTATTTTCTAAGTAAATTTATTAACGTAAATGCCACATTTACAAAGATGAAGACTGTAAATAAATGCACCTAAATTAATACTTATTTAAAGAACGGTATAATCAGAATAACTTAATAATTTTCTTGCAAAAAGAAGTTGTAACTGTAATTCTGGTTCTCTTTCTTTCTTTGACCTAAAAATCTACATTGTTGCTCCCGATTTTTGGTAAAAATGTGTATCAAATTAATTTTTTTTTAAATTAAAATATCCGTTTTTCGGTTTGTCTATTTCTTAAAGTTGTTTAAGGTTAATATAATTTGTAATCTTCTTCAAATCATGGAAAGCAAGAACATATAATATAAAAAAACGTACGAAAAAGATTGTTGACAAGACGACTAAAATAGCTAATTTTTCTGTACTTCTAATCTCTAAATCGCTACAATTAACTGCCAAACTTGATTGCAAATATACCATTTCTACATGTCATCGTTACAGACAGAGCTAATTGTTTGTTTTATTATAAAATCTAATTTTTTAAGCATGTCGGATACAAGAAAAATAGGAATTGTTTCCAATATATGAATATAACAGCTATACATTTCTTAAGAAAAAAAGTCTATAATATGCTGTTAAAAGATTTAGGAAAGATAACCTTGATTTTAAATTATTATATTCTTATTTACACATTTATGTATTTCTGAAAAATAAATATAACTAAAATAAAACTAAAATATTAGAGATGATATTCTTATTTTGTTTGATTGTACTACTAGTAATAATTGCTTTACACTTGCGTTTAAGTATAATTCTAGTTTGTTGAATTATTTTTTTATTGACAAAAAATTATTTAAAACAACGTCAATCTCCAAAATGGTCCAGTCATTAAAACAAAAATTTCAAAAGTTGACTTTTTTATCTAGGTTTAACAAACAAAAAAATGTAGTCTTAACGGGTTTCTTTGTCAAATTGTACATTTCGCAGAAGCCACAAAAGGTTTGTATGATAAAGACAAAGAAAAACCATATGCTTCATGAATAAAATTATAATAAAACGAAAAATAATGTTTCGACAGAAATTTATCATGTTATACAAAATTGATAGTATTGACAAAGTCAAGTTTTAACGTGATACTGGTCAAGTTTTTTTTTATATCAAAAAAAAGGTCTAGCGTATGTGCAAAGTTTCAATACTTGCTCAAGTTCCAAATCCCAACTGGTAAGGTCTGCAAATTTTTTTACAATTATTTAAACGGCTATTAATCGTAAATATCAATTTTCTTAAGGCAACAAGTAAAACTTAAAAAAATATATGAAATAAAATTTCATAAATTTTATGCCGCAATATAAGCTACTTAGTTTTATACTAAGACTAGCACACTTTAGAAAAATCAAGCAAGCAACCGAAATCTAACTAAAAACCTTTTAAAAATTAGGTTATCAACTTATGAACCAAGCTACATTCTAAATTCTAAAAAGTTAAAAAGGAAAACGATAAACTTAAAAAAGCAAACGACAATCTAACAAAGAAACATTACAGAGTTAGGTAATCAACGTGTGAACCAAACCAGATTCTAGACTCTATAGAAGTGACTTAAAATGAAGTAGTCTTCGTATATAAAAAAAAAGTGTCGTCCCAGCAAAGAAGAAATAGCTCAAAACCATGATCACGATGAAAGTAACATTTTCGTGGTTGTGTTTTGCTTAATAACACTAGCTAATAAGGTTTTTCTGTCATACAAAGATCAATTTTTCCAGTTTTTAATAGAGTTATCTTCTGGGCAGCGATTGACAGCAGCAGGTAGGGATTTAACTAATAAATGTTAAAAAGATCTATGAATTTTTTTTACCAAAGTAGCAAAATTTTTCTGACAGAATTCAAAGTATATTGCTGTTTCTTTAATTTATCTGACTTATTGTGTCGCTTTAAACCATGTTTTATTGTACAAACTTAATTACAATTAAAACATTTGAAGCTAGTAGTTTTGCACAATGATAAAATAATGTCATTAAGGACTTTAGACGACAATATACAATTTGAAAATGAGGATGTCTATTTAAATACTTGTAAAGTAATAAAATATTTGAAAGTGGTAGTAATTATAGTGGTAGTATCAAAAAAAACTTATACTTACTCTTCGTGAATGCAATGCGCTGCTGTTAATATCCATTTTTTTTCAATGATAGAGCCTCCGCAGTTGTGGTTGTCGTAGTACCGGTACGAAACCTAACCGGACGACAGTATTGTTACAAAGCTTAAATTATAAGTACGGCTTACCGAATACGGAAATTCGCCTGGCAAAGCAGTAGTACCGTTTACAATCCTCCCATTTAAATAGTCCGCTAAGATAAAAAACAAGATTTCTATTTTTATTATACCAAAAAAGCCATACCTGTTCCCGTTGATACCACTAAAAGAATGAAAAACGTAATTGATCTTATATACATGACACGATGTTAGATTTTAAAACTAATAATAAATTATATGCGTCGAACATGCTACTGTTTATATATTATCACTACAATAATCTAAAGGCTTAATAAAACATTAATGGATTAGTAAAATGCATATCTTACAAAAAATACGATTAATAAAATTTGTAACAGTATATAAATTTTATTATTAGGTTTGCATTACAATAATTATTAAATTTTTGTGTTTACTGCGTATTATTTCAATTATTAATTTTTTTACTTATTTACTTAACTTAGGTAACTTGTACAGAAAATATTTGTTAAATACTCATACCAACCATTAATTAAACTGATAAGATAATGTGTTTTTAAATACTTCTGTAAACATTTCATCGTAAAACCGATGTTAAAAACGGCCTGCTCTTAATCTAAATCAACGTTTATAAAATGTAATTAACTGTTTTCTAAACAATTAGAAAGATTTCTGCAATCATTAAAACATTAATTTGAGAACACTTTGTGTTGACAGTATTATCTGTATTAATGTATAAGTGGCATTAATAACTGATAATACATTTTAGGATAAATGTTGTCACATTTTCTTTTGTGTTTTTCTTTGAACGGCTTAAATATAAGTAAAAATTTTAAATTATTTTGTACTATAAATTAAATATTTAAAAATTTTATTAATCTTTGCAACTGTACCTAAAATAAAATTTTTAGTTTTACTATATAAATGCGTGTCATAATGTGGTTCAAAATCTACAAAATTCCACATTGAAACAAAATGAAAATAAAGTATTTTTTAAAGCAAGTACTTTACTGCAAATTTCTTCAACCATTCGCTTTAATTGCGGCTTTGAACTGATTTAGATATGTTAAAAATGTTACGTAGAAGTGACTTGTATATATTTTCAATACTTGAAATACCTTGTTATTATTATGGAATGTAATTTAAAATATCTTTTGCGATTAATATAATATTTTGAAAATGCGTTGATTGCTTTCTCTAAAAAATGGTGGATTGTACCATAACTGTAGAAATGGCCGTAATTGTTTTTAAACTTGAGTATATATTTTTGTCAATTACATGTGAACTTTGGACTTTAGAACGCGGTATATTTCTATCATTTTAAAACGTGGAATTCTCTTACGTATGACAAATAATTAAACGGAATCAGAACGAGTAAGAACTTTTTTTCTTCTGACAATTGATCTTGGTAAAACCTTTCCAAAATATTTCTAATCGTATCTGCAATCGTAAATAACATTAACAATCATTGTTACATACTCGGCTAACTGTCTTGTTTTTTTTTTTTTTTAAACTCAATCATTATTGAAACCTGTTAGTTTTGTTTAAATCCAATAACAACTACCCGTTGTGCCAAACTTTTCTAACGTGTTTCAATTAAATTTGTGGAGTTAACGTGTTTAATAACGTTTAAAAGACTTCTATAGGGTTAACCACTAGCTTTAAAATCGTCTTATACTATTTGCGCTAACCGCACTTAGATTAGTACACAAATTAAATTTTTTTTTAACCCAGAATGTATTATATTATGATACTAAAACGTAAGAAAATTTGTGTATTAATAAATTACTTAATTTAAAAATTGTTAAAAGGTTGGACACTTATATCTGTTACTGAACGTGTTTACTGTAAATTATAATTTAATCACGTAATTCATTTCTAGCATCGCTTACTTTCATTCCATTTAATCAAAATTCGATTTGTCATTAAAATTCGTTTTGCAACACCCCGTACATTGCCACTACCGTAAATAAAATTCCACCGTAATTTCTTTGCAAACCCCGCCATTGTAAACAAATACCAGTAGTCAACACTTGCCGTGAATTTGCAAATAAAATTCAAATAATTAAAAACGGCACGTATTTACTAACCTGTAAACTTTAACTATTTTTACAAAAGTTATCGATTTTTGTGATTGTAACAAAGACCTACTTGGGCAATTTAAATTTACGTTCTAATTAAAGATTTTTTTGTTTTCTTTTCTGTGTACGTTAATAATGTAATTTTCAACACACCTTTTGCACGTTATTTTACGGTTGCCGAATTGCATTTAAGAAATGAACCCGTTTTGTTATAGCATTCGAGCGTAATTTAACCCGCATTTAAATAAAACTACACGAACTATAACGTTTATTATAATAAATAATGTTTAGTTCGTATAATAAAATGTATGTTAATTATTCTTGATTATTTACCGTTTTAAATAAACGTCTGCTGACCTAATATGTTTTTAAACATAGGAATTAATATGAGAACATTTAACTGTTAGGTTAGCAGCATAATCAATGTTTGTAGCTTAGAAGGAACATAACGATTTAGCGCTTTTGATTTTAATAACGTTTTGTTTACTATTGACCTGATACATGCTACAGTAAAAACTTCTTTCTATATATACATTAGACTGTTTCAGAAAAATCGACAATTTTTTTTCTTTAGGCACTGTGAAAATATTATTGGAAATGACAAAAAAAAATGCTGTTAAGGTTTCGGTTCTTAATATTCATATTAAGGTGTGCCGCATCGCAAATTTCGATTTCCCATTTAATTAACATGGGATAAAGTTTTGTTTAGAATTTGGAATTTTGTAACTTAGTAACTGAATTGGTTATCAGTAAGATTAGAACATACTCTTATAGGAAGTTTAATGTTTTACAAATCTTATATCTTATAAATTTTTCGTAAATCTACTCATTCAAAAGTTATTGAAGGTTAAAGTTGAACCCTCGATAAATTTCATCATTTTATTAAATTTCCAGCGAAACTATTAACTTTATCGAAAAATGTTATTAAACTTTTTTTGTAGATCATTTAATTTCCTATAAATTATTTATCACGAGTTTTTCGAAATCGTCTACGGTTCGTGATTTTTAAACATTTAGATTTGCCATATGACTTTATTGACAATTTCTAGTCAAAAAATTGAATAATTTTAATTTTTAATACAGTCAAAGTACGATTATTTAAAAATTTTCACACTTTGATGGATGCCGCTTACAAACCGTAGAAAAATTCGAAAAACTCGTGATAGATAATTTATAGGAAATTAAATGATCTACAAAAAGACAAAATTGTCAACAGGACCCCAGACATCTTGTAAAATCATCGGTTAAAATCTAGAAATCTGTGAGAAAAGGCTTGTTGTTAAATTTCCACTAATTCCTGGGGCGTTGCTCAAGGTATATGTAAACGCTAAAAATCTTAGCACTGATCAAAGATATCTGTACAGAATTGTATTAACGGTAACAACAGGTGAATATTCTATTAACTTAACAAATCTCCAGAAAAAATGTTACGTTTGATGGCTAACTCGCGTTAACAGAATTATGGGTTTGTATGTTTCAATAGAATCGCATTCTAAAAGTCTAGTAGGGGAAGGTGGGGTAAGATGACAAACGGGGTAATATGACGAATGGCTTTTAACGAAACAGCATAAACAATTTAAAATTCTTTCATGCTACTAACATCTTGTAGTTAATAGGTGAATTAATTTTATGCAGTCACATTCTGGTGGAGTTTGTAGTTTTCTTGTTCAAAGCACATGTTTGTGATCTTATGTTTGGTTGTAAAATTGTATATTTGTGTTTAGCGTTTTATTCGAAAAATACAGGTAAGGACAATTTGATTTTTGCTGTAGGTTCTACCCTAACCTGTATAACAATGGTGTTCTATTTAAATTGAATAAGTCTTAAGACGTTTTTATATAAATTTTAAAACTCTTTTTTACATGTTGTGGAGTAAGTAATTTTATCTCAGTAACCAAATGCATTATTCTTTATTAATAAGTTTTTAATATATGTAGATAATCATGCCAAGAAGCTATAAACGGAAAACCAATCGCGGAAATTGGTCTCAAGACGCAATGATAGCGACTATGCACAATGTTGAAAAGGAAACCCTATCCTGTAATAAAGCTGCAGCAAACTATAAAATACCTAAAGCTACACTTCGGCGTTACCTCAAAAAGTCGAAAGAGAATAAAGATTTACCTGAACACTCAGGAAGATATCACAAAACCTTTAATGCCCAACCAGCTACTGAATTTGTAACTTATGTAAAAAAATTAGCAATCGGGGTCTAGGCTTTACCAGAGATCAATTTAAAAAAATAGCTTACGAATACGCAAAAAAAAACAATGTCGAACATAGATTCAACTACAAAAACAAGTCTGCTGGCGAGGACTGGTTCCTGGAATTTACAAAAGCAAATCGACTCAGTTTCCGAAAAGCAGCAACCACGTCTATCGGCCGATTGATGGGATTCAACAGAGTCGCCGTTAGCCAATTTTCCAATTTTTTAAGAGATGTCCAAAGAAATACAATTTTTCTGCGGATCAAATATTTAACGCAGATAAATCAGGCGTTTCCACTGTCCCAACAAAACTACCCAAAATTTTAACACCTACTTGTCATCTTAGAGTTATTAAAATAGTTTCATCAGAAAACTGCCAAAACACTACTGTTGTATGCGCTATGAACGCAGTGGGTGTCCATATTCCACCTTTTTTTATTTTTGCTCGAAAGAGAATGAAGTCAGAAGAGAGTTTTGTTAAGTATTTGAGACATTTTGCACACCATGCCAAGCCTTCTGCAGAACGACCGATTCTACTCATCGTGGAGAACCACAGTTCTCATAATTTGCTTGATGTCATTTATTTTTGTACATCCAACAACATAGTAATGATAGGGTTGCCTCCTTACACAACACACAGGTTCCAACCTCTTGACGTTGGTTTATTTAAAACTTTTTATAGTCAAGCATGTGATACACTGATGGTTAATCAACTAAGTACTCCGATAACTGACCGTAATTTTAGACCAATGTTTGGGAAAGCATATGGGAAAGCAGCAACAGTCAATAACGCAATCAAAGGATTTTGTGCCTGTGGAATTGAACTATATACTATATATATATATATATATATTGGTAAAGTGTATAAAGTGACTTCCATTCCAGATATATATCGAACGTTGTCACTTCATATATAACGTAGTCACTTCCGATTTCGGAAGTGACAACGTTTCGCCTTGTTTTCAACGGATTTAGACACTAGGGGGCATCAGAAGCCTAAATTCAAAATTTGTGTTGGAAGTCACTATGACACTTTATACCCGCAAAAGTGTCCGTTAGTTCAGGGTATATCCGCTAGCGCTGATGATGCTTGATATATGCAGGTACGGACTGTTCGATGTGACTTCTGTTATTTAAAAGATTACTTGTTACTTCCGACATGCGGCAACGTTGGAAGTAAAGCATAGCGTCAATAAAACTATAAACACGTTTTAACCCAAATTTAGGGTCTGAGTAGCCGCTTTAAAACGTATCCACATTAAGAAAAGATAAATGCTAAAATTTACAAATGAAATTGCTTAAATATTTCAGTACTAAAGAATAATAAAAAAATAATTTGTTAGACAAAATTATAATACGTAATAAAATTAACTGTTGTAACGTTTGTTGTGTAAAAAATGGTTTTGAATAAATTCGGTGATTTCATACTTAATTTATGTTAGAAATAACAATAAATTAATGACGTGTTTTAGAATTGTTGCACGAATCAATGTTTTTAATAACTTTATTTTCAATTATTTGCAAGATTAATAAAATTTATTACTTAGTATTGTGTGATTAAAACAATAAAATTAACCAAACGAGTCTAATTATAATCTATTTTTATTATTGGTACTTTTATAATACGTCTACTTATTCTTGCTTATTTATTTACAAAATAGAAACTAATATCTTAAAATTCAAAATTATAAAAATTTGAAAGAACACAAAGTCAATTGAAATAAGCTTTCATTATGTTTTATTGTTTGTTTAATGTAGTTTTCATACGACACTATACGAAAGACGTCAATTTCACACTATTAAGTACGCATGAAAGTTGACAATTACATTCATCTGTCAAAAACCCTTGCGATATTATAACGCACAATTATAACGTAACAGTTTGCTTTTATCAAGTATGTTACTATTTCGTTTATCTGAAATAAGTGCTCAAAAACGTCAAAAAAATTTTGCGAAATTGTGACCTATAAACGAGTTTTTAAAATACTTAAGTTACTGTCGTAGGAAAAATACTGTACAAAACCCGCTAGAAAGTGTCTATCGTTTGCTCGTGAGATTTCCGCACTCGGCTAGCGCCTTGTGCGTCGAAATTCTCACTAGCACGATATCACTCACTTTCCATGCTCGTTATGTATATACTATTACATAATGCTGATAGTTAGATAATTTTATTTTTTACACTTTTAATTTAAACTATTTTGTTTTGTTAAAATTATTGGCAATTGTAAAGCTTTTGAAATAATTACATAAAGGAATTTTGGTTAAAAGAAAAGGTTACACAAAAAGTAGCTGTCTGTCTAGGTAGTACCTGTATCTAACAAAACGATTGCGTCGGTTGTAACTGTTTCTTTATAATAACATAAATTACCTATTAAAAAAAAATCTTTTTCATAGTTTTTACTCGTCTTAAACAAAAAATAAAATCGTTTGCATATTTAGTAATAATGAATTATTTAGATAATTTAATAATTTTTTATCACTGAAGAGTGATATTGTTAAAAACGCTCTGATAAGAACTAATAAAAGCAAAAAAGAACATCTACTGACACATTACAATAAAAATAAGCGACCAAAATGCAACGGTAAAGTAGATTTGACGCCAGAACATCTGGTTGACACTGTGCAAATAAAAGTAGTTAAACTTGTAACTAGTCTTCAGTTTAGATAACTTATTTTTAAAAAAAGTTAACAAAAAACATTACATTTAAAACTAAATTAAAATAACAGGATAATTATTAGCGTTTTTTTTTTAAATTTGTGTAAATCCTGTATTATGTAATTTACGTATAAAGAGTAAAAACAATTCTTTTTATGTATTATAATGTACACTTAATTTTTGTATAATTTTTAAGTAACAAAAAGGGCGTCTGTTTTGTCCAATACTTATAAAAAAATGTATTAACGTTCAAAATGTCAAACATCTTGCCAGGGCCTCCTTGTGCTATAAGGCAACACGACCACTGCTCACGAGTGCTATGTACTTTGGAGCGCCCTTACTTGAAATTCGGATAAGAGATCTTACATAGTTAATAAATCTTAATACAATATATGAATACTAACAAACTTATGTTATAATTTTTATTAAATACTATAAAATCAAATTAAAGTTAAAGCTAAAAGTAGTAAACAAAAAAACACAATGTAATGAAACACGAATAACTTTTACGGAAGTCAAAACTAATATTAAAAAGTTTTACACGTTTTTGTGATTAATTTAAATACTACTCTGCTAATGTTTTGGTTGGTTATGTTGATTAAGATTTAAATCAAGAAATTTTAATTGATTGTTTAATAGTTTTATGTCAATTATATGCTAAAGATCGAGTTTATAAATGTATGACGAGATACGTTTTTATAAAATTAAGAAATCAAAACTTATTTAAAAAAATAGTTTATTGCAATGCCGTTCAAAAGATAACTTTTAAAGTAATAAAATGCACCGGCTTATTGTATGTAGTAAAATTAAGGATTAACCTGACTAAAGATTAAAGAATGAATCATTTCACAGCAATGTGAAATTATATACCGTAGGTACTTAACATCAAATTTAGGTACTTTGAATAAAATTTAATAACTAAATCATTGCTTTCTACCTTTAATTACTGCGAACGTTTAAACAAACGTGTTAATGCTGACAAATAAAATAATAATTGTAACTTAAAAAAATTCTTGATAGTGTAATACGTAAATTTTAAAACTTATATGAAATGTTTTATTTATACATATATCATAGTAACATAATACCAATAAAAGATCCAGTCTACTAAATTAGAAATTGTTATTAACAAAAACTACAAATTATGACACTTTAATTTTGCATAAAACAAATTATAACAGTTAATTTGATTGCACAAGTTCGTTTTTATGAAATATTTATATCAAAAATGAGGGTTTGTGATTGTGTTATCTTATTGAAACAAAAATAAATACGAATACTGAAAACGAAATTCTCATAAAAATAGTAAACTTTAAGAAATACGCATTTCAAAATACAACCATAAAAATAAGTGAGAACCAGTTAGGTAAAGTAAAATCTAAAAATAGAATATTGTACCCGAAAGGACAAAGAAAAGAAAACCTTTCTCTTTCTTTCCTTAGTAATATGCAGGTTATACATGTCAACGTCGCTGGAAGTGAGAACGAGTTGCTTGTATCATATATATACTTTGCCGCCATGAAGTGACTACGTATCTTATATAAGTACGATAGTTATTTTAAATTTTTTTAAAACAATTATTTACCCCTCTTTTGAGAAACGTTTAATACCGTTTTAGTACATAGCATATATGCTATTAAAAAGTTTTTAAGATAATTGGAAAACGTGGAAGTCAGGTAGCCACTTGTACATAACGGAAGTGACAGCTTAACACGTATCAATATATATATATATATATATATATATATATATATATTGGTAAAGTGTATAAAGTGACTTCCATTCCAGATATATATCGAACGTTGTCACTTCATATATAACGTAGTCACTTCCGATTTCGGAAGTGACAACGTTTCGCCTTGTTTTCAACGGATTTAGACACTAGGGGGCATCAGAAGCCTAAATTCAAAATTTGTGTTGGAAGTCACTATGACACTTTATATCCGCAAAAAGTGTCCGTTAGTTCAGGGTATATCCGCTAGCGCTGATGATGCTTGATATATGCAGGTACGGACTGTTCGATCTGACTTCTGTTATTTAAAAGATTACTTGTTACTTCCGACATGCGGCAACGTTGGAAGTAAAGCATAGCGTCAATAAAACCATAAACACGTTTTAACCCAAATTTAGGGTCTGAGTAGCCGCTTTAAAACGTATCCACATTAAGAAAAGATAAATGCTAAAATTTACAAATGAAATTTCTTAAATATTTCAGTACTAAAGAATAATAAAAAAATAATTTGTTAGACAAAATTATAATACGTAATAAAATTAACTGTTGTAACGTTTGTTGTGTAAAAATGGTTTTGAATAAATTCGGTGATTTCATACTTAATTTATGTTAGAATTAACAATAAATTAATGACGTCTTTTAGAATTGTTGCACGAATCAAGGTTTTTAATAACTTTATTTTCAATTAATTGCAAGATTAATAAAATTTATTACTTAGTATTGTGTGATTAAAACAATAAAATTAACCAAACGAGTCTAATTATAATCTATTTTTATTATAGGTACTTTTATAATACGTCTACTTATTCTTGCTTATTTATTTACAAAATAGAAACTAATATCTTAAAATTTAAAATTATAAAAATTTGAAAGAACACAAAGTCAATTGAAATAAGCTTCCATTATGTTTTATTGTTTGTTTAATGTAGTTTTCATACGACACTATATGAAAGACGTCAATTTCACACTATTAAGTACGCATGAAAGTTGACAATTACATTCATCTGTCAAAAACCCTTGCGATATTATAACGCACAATTATAACGTAACAGTTTGCTTTTATCAAGTATGTTACTATTTTGTTTATCTGAAATAAGTGCTCAAAAACGTCAAAAAAAATTTGCGAAATTGTTACCTATAAACGAGTTTTTAAAATACTTAAGTTACTGTCGTAGGAAAAATACTGTACAAAACCCGCTAGAAAGTGTCTATCGTTTGCTCGTGAGATTTTCGCCCTCGGCTAGCGCCTTGTGCGTCGAAATTCTCACTAGCACGATATCACTCACTTTCCATGCTCGTTATGTATATACTATTACATAATGCTGATAGTTTGATAATTTTATTTTTTACACTTTTAATTTAAACTATTTTGTTTTGTTAAAATTATTGGCAATTGTAAAGCTTTTGAAATAATTACATAAAGGAATTTTGGTTAAAAGAAAAGGTTACACAAAAAGTAGCTGTCTGTCTAGGTAGTACCTGTATCTAACAAAACGATTGCGTCGGTTGTAACTGTTTCTTTATAATAACATAAAAAATTACCTTAAATTAAAAAAAAATCTTTTTCATAGTTTTTACTCGTCTTAAACAAAAAATAAAATCGTTTGCATATTTAGTAATAATGAATTATTTAGATAATTTAATAATTTTTTATCACTGAAGAGTGATATTGTTAAAAACGCTCTGATAAGAACTAATAAAAGCAAAAAAGAACATCTACTGACACATTACAATAAAAATAAGCGACCAAAATGCAACGGTAAAGTAGATTTGACGCCAGAACATCTGGTTGACACTGTGCAAATAAAAGTAGTTAAACTTGTAACTAGTCTTCAGTTTAGATAACTTATTTAAAAAAAAAGTTAACAAAAAACATTACATTTAAAACTAAATTAAATTAACAGGATAATTATTAGCGTTTTTTTTTTAAATTTGTGTAAATCCTGTATTATGTAATTTACGTATAAAGAGTAAAAACAATTCTTTTTATGTATTATTATGTACACTTAATTTTTGTATAATTTTTAAGTAACAAAAAGGGCGTCTGTTTTGTCAAATACTTATAAAAAAATGTATTAACGTTAAAAATGTCAAACATCTTGCCAGGGCCTCCTTGTGCTATAAGGCAACACGACCACTGCTCACGAGTGCTATGTACTTTGGGGCGCCCTTACTTGAAATTCGGATAAGAGATCTTACATAGTTAATAAATCTTAATACAATATACGAATACTAACAAACTTATGTTATAATTTTTATTAAATACTATAAAATCAAACTAAAGTTAAAGCTAAAAGTAGTAAACAAAAAAAAACACAATGTATGGAAACACGAATAACTTTTACGGAAGTCAAAACTAATATTAAAAAGTTTTACACGTTTTTGTGATTAATTTAAATACTACTCTGCTAATGTTTTGGTTGGTTATGTTGATTAAGATTTAAATCAAGAAATTTTAATTGATTGTTTAATAGTTTTATGTCAATTATATGCTAAAGATCGAGTTTATAAATGTATGACGAGATACGTTTTTATAAATAATTAAAAAATCAAAACTTATTTAAAAAAATAGTTTATTGCAATGCCGTTCAAAAGATAACTTTTAAAATAATAAAATGCACCGGCTTATTGTATGTAGTAAAATTAAGGATTAACCTGACTAAAGATTAAAGAATGAATCATTTCACAGTAATGTGAAATTATATACCGTAGGTACTTAACATCAAATTTAGGTACTTTGAATGAAATTTAATAACTAAATTATTGCTTTCTACCTTTAATTACTGCGAACGTTTAAACAAACGTGTTAATGCTGACAAATAAAATAATAATTGTAACTTAAAAAAATTCTTGATCGTGTAATACGTAAATTTTAAAACTTATATGAAATGTTTTATTTATACATATATCATAGTAACATAATACCAATAAAAGATCCAGTCTACTAAATTAGAAATTGTTATTAACAAAAACTACAAATTATGACACTTTAATTTTGCATAAAACAAATTATAACAGTTAATTTGATTGCACAAGTTCGTTTTTATAAAATATTTATATCAAAAATGAGGGTTTGTGATTGTGTTATCTTATTGAAACAAAAATAAATACGAATACTGAAAACGAAGTTCTCATAAAAATAGTAAACTTTAAGAAATACGTATTTCAAAATACAACCATAAAAATAAGTGAGAACCAGTTAGGTAAAGTAAAATCTAAAAATAGAATATTGTACCCGAAAGGACAAAGAAAAGAAAACCTTTCTCTTTCTTTCCTTAGTAATATGCAGGTTATATATGTCAACGTCGCTGGAAGTGAGAACGAGTTGCTTATATCATATATATACTTTGCCGCCATGAAGTGACTACGTATCTTATATAAGTACGATAGTTATTTTAAATTATTTTAAAGCAATTATTTACCCCTCTTTTGAGAAACGTTTAATACCGTTTTAGTACATAGCATATATGCTATTAAAAAGTTTTTAAGATAATTGGAAAACGTGGAAGTCAGGTAGCCACTTGTACATAACGGAAGTGACAACTTAACACGTATCAATATATATATATATATATACTATAACTCTTATATTTTTAAGGACAGCGGTTTTGCCATAGCAGTTACAAGCGAAAGACAGTATGAGCCAAGCATGGATGTTTCTTACCATACTAATGATAGGATTGATGTGATTGGTAGTGAGATTACTAAAGAAAACCAAGAAAATTCAAACTTTTTATCAGATGATTACATTCCGTTGACGCAAATAAGAACATTTGGTTTGGTTACACTTACGAAACATAATGGAGAATCATCAAATATTTCAGCGCTTCAACCTATAACATGCAATTTATTTTACTCCGCAAATGAACCAGGTCCTAGCTGCTTAAAATCACAATACAGAAGTTACAACTCACTTTAGGAAATCAAACCCTTACCCACTATTATTCGTTCTATTCAAAACAAGCGTAAAAAGCTTTCGGCAAGCGTAATTTCTGGCACACCCATGAAAGAACAGTTAGAAGACAAAGATAAAAAGAAAAAAAAATACAAAAATCAGGGCCTAACAAAAAGGCTGAACAGGCATCCAAGTCGACATCCTGTTTTTGTATAATCTGCCACGAACTTTAGGTAGAACCATCAGTGGAAGATTGAATAAAGTGTTGCAATGTCAAGAGTGGTGTCACGAAGACTGCACCAGTTGCGATGGGCAAGGAGAATTTATTTGCAATTTGTGTCTGTAAGCGTCAACATACCCCATTATGTTCGTCATCTGCACAATAGGGTAAGATGACTAAAATGCCACTTTTTGTTTATATTTTTTTAAACCAATATTGGATCTTGCGTTTAGTTTAAAATCATATTAAATTCAAAGTTAGATAACCAATGTATGTAGTAGCCACTTTTATTTAAAATTATTAAAGTTACTTTCCCCAAAAATGATTTTTTTTGTTAACGTCGTCATCTTACCCCACCTTCCTCTAGTCTTTGCAACGTGTGTCGGCAAAGTTTACGCTGCAACTTGGTTTGCAATCAGAACTAATCCATCCTGTAAAGATGAGGCACGACATTCGTATCACTTCATACTTTCTACTAGATACTTGCCCACAGAACTAAAAACCGTAGTTGATCCGGTAATTCAAAGAAATACTAACTTTGCTCGTTCTGAAAACTTATTGCTGGCAATGTTGACCGATTCTCTAAAACGTAACTCGGCGCAAGTCAAATTTTAAAAGCATTTAAAGATCGATACTCTGAACATTTTAGGTTTTTTTTTAAACCTCGATGCATCATCCTACCTCAATCTTATTGACTAACAGGTTAGCTTTATAAACCGCCAATATTAAAACTAATATCAAATAAAGACATTTAGATGTTAGTCGCACAAAAAAGAAGGAGAATTGCTTCTTCTACGTCTGTTATGCCACTCTCAAGCAGTTGAAAGAGATGTGTACACCGTTACTGAAACTTTAACTAAGTTAGAAAAAAAGAATCACAGAGAAAGCGCTATTTAAAGCAGTTATTATATTTTTTTCTATAGCTATTTTTTGTTCTCTTTAATAAAAAAATGAATATAACTCACAAAATTGTGTTTTATTTTAAGAGTACATATTATTAGACTTTTTCCACTTTGCTGTAATGACTAAGATAAAAAATACGAATTTTCAAAATTTTGTTAGTTTCAAAGTCAATCCGTAAGCAAAAGATGAAAACCGATTTAAACCATATTTTACATGTGATCTAAAGACACCATTAGGCACCTTTTTTGCGATAAGCCCCAAACAAATTGAACAATGTTTTTTTCTCTATTAAATTAGCCCACATTAATGTACATGGAAAAGAATCTTTAATAGATGATCAAGAACTGATTCTCGTTTATTGTCTATTTTAACAATTACGCTTATAGTTGCGCTTTTTAAACCATGCACCTAAATATTAATTTTAAAACTTTTGAAAGTATTATTAAACATCACGTATGAGAAACTGTAATGCAAATTAACACTTTGTTAGTCATTGTATTTAGTCTCTATGTAATTTAATCAAAAACATTTCTAATAACGCGTTAACAATTTTAATTTTTTAGTCTCATGTAATAAAGTTAAAAACAGTCAACAAAGTACATTTGCTTCAAAACTATATAATTAACATAACCGCACTAACATTAAAAGAAATAAGTTAAATTAATTAGTTCAAAACAAAGTATTAAAATATTAGTTTAACATTAATTAACAAATATAAGATATTGAGAAAGCATGGCTACATTAATTGTCAAAGTTGGTAATGGTGATAACGCTGTTATTACCTAGTTTTAAAATGTAGTAATGCATTAGATATACCAAATCATTACATAAAGATATCTCAGATACCAAGTCACAAAAGTTCTGAATTAAGAAGTACTTAAATTATTTGTTGTTATTACTACAATGATTAAATTAAAACAGTATTGTGCAGTTTGTGGAAAAAATTTATTTCTTGTTTATAGATAATAAGAATTTTTTTTTAGTTTTAATGTAATATGTGAAATAAAAATCGTAAAAATTTTAAATTTGGTTTCTTTGATTTTTTAGAAGCATGCAGAAACAAATAAACATTTTTTTAATCTTAAGTGTTTATTTTAATTTGATTTTAAAATTGAATTATAAATTTTATGATTAAAGACTTTTTTGCCATATTAGAAATACGATAAATAAAAGCTAAATATAATAAAATTTATACATTTAATTTTGTCTTTTCAATATGGGGTTGTTTTTGTTATAATTTAAAAAGCAAAAAATGTATCATATTCAACAATTTCTATTTATAAAAATCATTGATAGTCATAACATTATGCAAAAATGCATCAAAACTTCATGTTAATGCTTGTTATTTCGTAATTTTTTAACGGTTTAGTTACAACAACAAACATTAGACGTCACGTTACAACTAAAAGTATTTACTTAATACAAATTTTGCAAAAACCATCGTTTGATATACTACTTGCAATTTTGCACTACATTAATGCTCATGTTTGTTTACAGCTTCCTGTTTAATTAAATCATTTCCGCACAAATTATCTGCGCATGAATAATGTACTTTTTGTCTATTTTAAAATGTGTATCTATTACTCAGTTTATAATTTTTTTAAATTTGTTTAACCATGATTAGTACGGTGAGTTTTAGCAAATATAAAATAGAATAGAAAATAATAAATTGTTTGCTTTGTTATTTATTACAAAAAGTTGCTATTTTTAGTTGATAATAAAGTATTCCTTTGACGTACTATAAAGATTTAATCCAAAATAATTCGTTTTTTAAAAGTTTGTGAAATGCATGGTATTTATTTCTATGCTTTAATTTTAGCAAACGTTAAAATTTAATATTTAATAAATAAAATCAGTTCTTTAAATCTTTCTTCAAATTCTGGCAACTTTTACCGGTTTAAAACACTTTTCAAATTATTAATTGTTATTAAAATAAATGCTGGTTAGTTAAGTCGTTTAATGTATATTGTGACAAATCTATAATATTAATTAAATACAAACAAACATTATATGTGATAATTGTAATTTTTATCTTATAAAAATGCAATACATACAACTAAAAATTAACAAAATATTGTCATTAAATTAAATTTAAAAATTTAATCAACAACAGGTACGAAACAAAAATGTGTATAAAAGCAATAATGTAACAATGAGATTGTAATTGTACAATGAGTATTTTAAATAACAAATGCATTTAATAACAAATTAAACTGAATAGTAACTTAATAAATATTAACAATTCAGATTGATTAAAAAATAATTTAAGCTGTATTTATGAATTTCTAATTTTTTATTTTTGGAGGACTAATTAAGCTTACAGCAACTATTTAATTTTTTTTGTTAATTTTCGAGGAACAAGCAAATTTACATTTCGCATTTATTAGTGCTTTCTCAAAATCTGCAAAAATTACAAATAAATTATCGTAATATTGATATTTAATATTAAGGATAACATGTGCCATTTAATTACAAATTGTGAGTTTATTCAAAAAAAATTAATAAATCTGATCAAAACCGGTTAAAAAACATGTTTTCTGTTTTATCTCTTCATTCGTATCCCAGTATTCAATTTGACACGGCCAATTTTTAGCGTCTAATTTAAGCCAAATGGGCCCTGTCCACCATAATAAATTATTTAAAAACTTTGAAGGCAACAACCCTCTCGAAGCACAATCCGCGGGATTATCAGCTGATACTACATGTTTCCAATGATCTCCTGGAAGCAGCTCGTGAATTATTGAAACTCTGTTGGCTACAAATGTTTTTCATTTATACGAAGGAGCTTTAATCCAAGACAATACTACTTTAGAATCAGACCACGCTATTATCTTAGAAAAACTAATTTTATTAACAAAAGCTATTTTTACAAACGAAATTAATTTTGATAAAAGAACTGCCGCGCATAATTCTAATCGTGGAATCGACAAGTTTTTTAACGGAGCTAATTTGGTTTTACTACAAATTAAAGTTGTGTTAATTTCTCCAGTACTCCGAATAGTTCGAAAGTATATTAATGCGGCAAATGCTATTTCGCTACTATCACAAAACCCATGCATTTCACAAATTGTAGATTTGTTTATAGGCAAAACACGCGGTATTGCAATTTGTTTTAAAAGAGGTAATTCAAATTGATAAGACTTCCATGAATCTGTAATATCTGGAGGAGCTGTATCATCCCAATCCAATTTTAACATCCATAATTTTTGTATTAAATGTTTAGCAAAAACAACTAACGGCGATAAAAAAACCTAATGGATCAAAAATTCTGGCTACCTCCGAAAGTAACGTTCTTTTTGTACAAACAGTTGAATAACAGTTAATATTATAATAAAAATTGTCGTTCTGAGGTTGCCATTGTAATCCTAATATTTTTATAATAGAAGGTTCTTCTTTATCAAAGAATATTGATTGTTGAGTTGACGCCGGAAGAGAAGTTAGAACAGAAAGTTCATTAATAACAAACTTTTTTAATTCAAAACCACCCTTTTTAAGCAACGATATTAGATCAAATGCTAAGCATCGAGTTTCTTCTATTGAATTACACCCTGTAATTACGTCATCCACATAAACGTCTGACTGTAACACTTCTGCAGCTTTTAGAAAATGTGCTTTTTCATCTATAGACAATTGTCTAATAGTACGTAAAGCCAAAAATGGAGATGAAGATACTCCAAACATTACCCTATTCATGGTGTATTCTTGAACAGACTGATTTGCATCAAATCTCCACAACAATCTTTGAAAATCTCTTTGTTTGTCTTGTAATATAATTTGACGATACGTTTGTTTGATATCAGCAATAATGACATATTTGTGTAAACGAAATCGCAATAAAATTGTTACAATATTTGTTTGTAACTTAGGTCCTACTAATAAGGTATCGTTTAAAGAAATTCCATTCCCCGATTTCGCTGAAGCGTTAAAGACTACACGCAACTTTGTTGAAGTGCTATCTTGCTTGAGCACTCCATGATGAGGAACATAATACCCGTAATTCTTATTGACTAATGGGTCAGCTATAGACATATGACCCGAATCTAAATAGTCCTGCATTGCTTTTTTATACTCTGCAGCAAATGCAGTATCTTTTACCATACGTATTTCTAACGATTTTAAACAACGTAAAGCGTTACCGTAACTATTTCCAAAAACTGGAAGATGATCATCTTTAAAAGGTAAAGACACGACATATCTGCCATCAGTCGTTCTGTAATGACTATCGATAAAGTGTTGTTCACATCTCTTATCATCAGGTGATAAAATATTACAAGGTACTTGCTCCAATTCCCAAAATTTTTGTACTTCTTCTTGTAACGACGTTTCAACAAGAAAACACGAAGGTGAGTTGGTTGAATGTAAATTTACTTTACCTAATACAATATACCCAAAGATGGTATTAATAGCAGACGGTTCTCCTGTAATTACATTACCTAACAATATTTGAGAAAATATGTCTGCTCCAACCAACATATCAATTGTTTGTTTGCGGTAAAATAAAGGATCGGCTAATTTTAAGTTACGAATGTGACTCCAATCATATTGTTTTAATGACACCGAAGGCATGTCATTACAAATCGATGACAATATTTGAGCCGATACAATAAAAGAAGATTCTTTTTGTTCTCTAGACTTTATCGAACAAACAACAACACTACGACTCTTCACGGAAGCTATTTGATTTAAACCGTGAACAAAAACTGAGGAATGCGTACGATGTAAGTTAAGACGTTGTACGCAACTCTCTGAAATAAAGTTAACTTGAGAACCACAATCTACTAAAATTCGTATAGGAACCCAAGAACCAGACGCATCCATAATATGAACAACAGCAGTTGCTAATAGAACTGTGCTTTCTGATGCTACTATACCCGCAAAAGCATCATCAAGTAATGGATTCTTATTCATAACCGTATCCGTTAAATTACTAGAAACTTCTTTTGCGTAATGCAATAAACTATGATGTTTTTCATTACATTTTTCACATACATGGTTTGCTTTGCAAGCTTTAACTGCATGCGAATTACTTAAACAATTCAAACATAGTTTATTTTTTTTTGCGAATAAAAATTTATTATATGGCGACTTGCTTAAAAAAGATTTGCAATCGATTAAACTGTGGTTACCTTTACAATTAACACATTGTGAATCTGAATTCATAACAAGTGCAAATGAAGATGAATTTGGTTTAGAATTCAGTATTAACCCTTTCTTAATAAACTTATTGTTTATACCACTGTTTAAATTTTCTAGTGCAATACACTGTTTTTGAACAAATTCAACTAAATAATCAATTGATGGAATCGTATTTTTAGAATCAACTATACTCAATTCAAATTGTTCCTTAGTTTTAAAATCAATTTTTTGTAGCAGCAAATTAACTAGTAACAAATTTAACTGATCTTCTGTGTTTGTTAATAAAACCTGAAAAGCCGACCAATTTTCTTTAAAATGGTCTATCACTTTTTTCAGCGACTGCGATGTTCAATCAGAAATAGGAATAATTCTGTATATATTTTTCAAATAGTTATTAGCGCTCAACCTTAAGTTTAAATACCTGTTATCCAGTAGCTCTAATGCTATAGGATAGTTTACTGAAGTGATCTTCAAACTTTTCAGTAATGCAGCTGCTTCACCCTCTAAACATGATGTTAAATAGAAGAATTTTTCAACATCCGACAAATTCGAATTCCGGTGGATTAAATTTGAGAAAATTTCTATAAACGATTGGTAACCGGTCAAATCTCCACCAAATTTAGGTAGTTTTATTTTAGGTAGTTTTGCTAAACATTTAATACAAAAATTATGGATGTTAAAATTGGATTGGGATGATACAGCTCCTCCAGATATTACAGATTCATGGAAGTCTTATCAATTTGAATTACCTCTTTTAAAACAAATTGCAATACCGCGTGTTTTGCCTATAAACAAATCTACAATTTGTGAAATGCATGGGTTTTGTGATAGTAGCGAAATAGCATTTGCCGCATTAATATACTTTTGAACTATTCATAGTACTGGAGAAATTAACACAACTTTAATTTGTAGTAAAACCAAATTAGCTCCATTAAAAAACTTGTCGATTCCACGATTAGAATTATGCGCGGCAGTTCTTTTATCAAAATTAATTTCGTTTGTAAAAATAGCTTTTGTTAATAAAATTAGTTTTTCTAAGATAATAACGTGGTCTGATTCTAAAGTAGTATTGTCTTGGATTAAAGCTCCTTCGTATAAATGGAAAACATTTGTAGCCAACAGAGTTTCAATAATTCACGAGCTGCTTCCAGGAGATCATTGGAAACATGTAGTATCAGCTGATAATCCCGCGGATTCTTGCAATTACTGATGGTAAGTCCCTTTGTTAATATAACTCAAAGATATATAATTACAGTCCATTTTTTGTCGTTACAAAATCAAAGATTAACAATTAAGTTTTTTTTTTTACATTTGGTTGTTATAGCTAGGATCCTGGTAGCATTTAGCTTACAATATATAACAATAACTATTTATCTTTTTCATGAACAGTAGTTGAATTTTTTATAAACAAATATTTTGTTTAAAATTTAAAGTTAAAACATAGAAAATATATATTTTTTTTAGAAATGTTTACAAAAGAAAAATCATTTTCGTGTTATTTATTGAGCATAAAATCTACTAAAGTATACTTTTACACATGTATTTTGCTCTTTTTCTTTGGTTTGTTTGTTACATGCTAAAAGATGTTGTAGTAACATTTCTGACAAAACGTAATATAAAAATGTTTGGTAAGCTTGTTTAGCAAAACAGGCGCAAGTAATACGAAAACTAAAGTTTGTAAACATTTAGACGTCAAAGAAAAACAAATCAAATAAATACAAAATTCTTACTCATCAAGAAACTCGTCTAGTAGCTGCCACTCTCATTGGACTTATTTTTGAGAAATAAGTAAATACTTAATTAACAAGTTAAATTACAAACATTTAATATAAGATAAAATCTAACGCAATTAAAATAAACAGATAAAAAAAAACAAATTTGGAAACCTATCGTTTATTAAAAACTGTAGTTACTATACGGCAGGATAAAATAAATAATTATTTAAAATAATTAATACTACAATTAAATTTACTTACAGTTATAGAGCTAAAAATTGGTGTGTCTAGAACTGTACTTTGAAGACAACCATAAAAACAAATTAACAGTACCAAACGTGGACTTGACATTCTATAAATTTTTCAAAAACAAGGATAAATTGATAAAACATTACGGTCATAACTGGAGAAACCTTACATTACTTTATCTTGGTCAGTTACATAAAAAAAATAAAAATCATATTAGAACATAAATTAGTGCCACACTTGCAGTAAACGTTAAACTATGAATACGTTAACTTAGCTCAAGACGGTTTTTAGGATAGATTTCAAAACCGACCTGAATTTGGCGGGCGGTAGAGTGATAGGCCAAACAATTGCAGAAAAAGATAGTTTTAAATGGTTTAAATTTTTTTGAACTGAAAAAACAAAACTAGGTTGTACACCAATACAAGACACTTACAACACATAAAAGGTGACTTAAATCATGAATTTCACAAAACCGTAAATTACAAAATATAGTCTTAGTACAATTTTACGTTTTAGCAGTTTAAAACGTAAAATCGTGGTAAAGATAGTAAAAACTCTGAAACTATTACTCTCTGCTTGCAAATTTATTTTTCATTAATATCTGTCAAATTTTGTTAACTCTACCAAAAACAAAATATATAAAATCCAACAAAGATGCACTAGAACAGGAATGTTAAACTATATGATATTGCGTGCCACATGATCTATTTTGTACTAAGTTGGGGGCCGCATGTTTGTACTGTTCAAAAAGTTGAGTTATGCTGATTTCTCAAATTCTCGGCTATTTCATCAACTCTGTTAGCTACAGTATTTCGACTTAAATTTTTTAAATTTTTAAAACGTTTCGGCGGGCCGCAATTTATGAATTGGCGAGACGCATGCGGCCCGCGGGCCGCGTGTTTGACATACCTGCACTAGAAAGTATGACAATTTTTTTAGAACTTCTGTAGAAGCATTTAAAAAATTTCCCATAACAAATTTAAAACAAACATGTAGATTTTAAAAAACGATATATTTGTTCCAACAACACAATTAAAAACGAAAATATTTAACACAAATAGTAATCTGCTTAATTTTTGTAACTTAAAAACTACTTAGTGTTAACATTAAGAAAAGAAAAATAATGAATTATTAGAAAAGACAACTTAAAAACATTATGCAAGAAATAAGATTTTAAAGGTAAAGAATTTATATGAACAAAATTTAAAGTCTACTATAAATGTATAATTTGCTACAAAACACCAACAGTCATATTCAAGAAAATTACTTACAACAGGATACATTTGAATACTTAACAGTTTGAACAATCACATTATAATTCACACAACTTAACAGACATCTAAAAATAATTTTTTTTTCAAAAATAAACTAATGGATTTAACACAATAGTGACATGTTTTATATTAAATAATTTGCATCTGTTGTTTTTATATCTAGACTGTTGGTTTGTTAATGCTTGCCCACGTTTGATAATCTTATTTTCTTTAGAATTTGAGTTTATTTTCTAAGAAATAAAAAGGATTTATATTTCATTTTTCTAGAGAAGTGGCTATAAATGAATTGTGTTCCTAAATTTATACAAAAACTTAATTAATTAATATTTTGTTAATAGCATAGTGTTCATAAAGTTGATAAAATCTGTCTACTACTTTTATTATTTCATTATAAATTTCTATAATTTTTGAACAAAAAACTCTTCTGATGCACTTTTTCGATTTATAGGTATAACTTCCTTTGAAGAAAAACAAATCTGAAAAAATGTACTGGTTTGTTATCTATCCATTTTACTTCAAAATATAATTTTTCTTTTTAAATACTTATTAACCTTTGAAACTTTTTCTATGTACTATTACACTACAAACGCTATAGACTATAGACAACATTTTTTTTCTCATTAGAGACACGTATGTAAAATACTATCAAGTAGTGATGAGCGATATTTCACTGTTGGTGATTTAATCACCGTTCTTTACTGATCACTGTTGAGAACGGTGATACAAAAATGAAAAAAACGGCGACCGTGATTTTGGTAAGCAACAATAATTTTGCTTAACGGTAGCTAAAATTATTATGCCGGCACAGGCCACAATCGGCAGTCGGTCGGTTTTGACCCGTTTTTCTTAATTGATTTATTAATTTTTTTGTAAAGAAATGGTCTTAGATGTTTTTAATTTTTATACCTTTAAATATGCGCATGTATACAAAATTCCCCAACCTAAACATTTTTTAACTGCCCCACTATTCACTTTATTATTCATTTCAGTCTAGTGCCTCAAGTAAAAATAACACCCTCTTTCTTAATCATTTTATTCTACCCTCTAATTTTTTATTATTATATACAAATAATAATAAGCAATAGTAGTTACGCAAAAATGTCAGACCCAAAAAAAAGAAAAACTAGTGAGATGTGGAAATTTCTAATCTAATATCTAATCTAATTTAAAAAAGCACATCAAAAACAAGCATCTAACAATAGAGATTCCAATATCTTTGAGAACGGTAAATTCTAACTTTATATTTGTTAAATTTTCAATTTAATGTAAACTTACAATTAGCTAGTTAAATTCTCACCTAATATAGTAGTCATAAATTAATCAAATATTTCTTAAAATTCATTTTTGTGTTTTTGTGTTTTATGAGCCTGGACGCACATGAATGACCCCTGTAACTTTATATTTTTCCAATTTTTATTTACGAATCTGGGAAAGAACCAATTAAGTTGTTACCCGTGTCACTTTGTATTTTTTTTTATATTTTATTTATGTATCTGAGAATTTAAGTTGATAGGATTAAGTTTCATAGTTAGTTTAAGAATATATATTTAAAACCACAAAATGTAAAAGATCGAGCAGATATAATTGTTACGCAGAAGTAAACGGATCAATTGTAAATATAAAATAAAATTAATATAAGTTTATTATTTTTGTGTTACTGGTAATTAACCACGAACATAACTAGCTAAAACAATTAGTAATTATTAAAAACATCATAAAATTGTTTATTAATTTTTTTTACTTTTATATATTTAGCACGCTAGCACATCACAAAATGAGCCGGGGTTGGAAACCTCTACGGAAGTAGATGAAACATCTAATGTTCCTGGACCATCCACTTCTTTCTCAGACCATGGTATACCATCTTCAACAACTTTAAAACCACGCAGTAATGTAGAACAACTTAATATTATGACTTTTTTTAAACAAAAGAAAATACCAATAAAGCAAAAATCAGAAATTGACATAAGCTTAATTTTATTATTCGTATTAGACTTTCAACCTTT
Source organism: Aquatica leii (assembly GCA_035610365.1). Taxonomy (NCBI): domain Eukaryota; kingdom Metazoa; phylum Arthropoda; class Insecta; order Coleoptera; family Lampyridae; genus Aquatica; species Aquatica leii. Next base: position 72,268,479 of record CM069435.1, read on the forward strand.
TAGTATCTTGGAAGACCAAGGATTTACAGAATTTGTAAAAACATTAAACCCTGCTTATCAATTGCCAGGTCGACATGTAATGTCAAAAACAAATATTCCTGCTTTATACAAACAATGTCTTGCAAATGTAAAATCAATAATTCCAAAAGGTTTAAAATTCTGTGTAGCAACCGACTGTTGGACTAGCATCAACACAATCAGTTATATCGCAGTAACTGCACATTTTGTAGATGAAAATTTTAAATTAACATCTATTTTACTCGAATGTTGTGGGACAGAGAAGGCATCACAAACGTCAGATAATTTAGCTAGGGAACTTTACCGTATTACTGAAAATTGGGAAATTCAAAACAAAGTTTTATTAGCGATTTCTGATAACGCCTACAATATAAAAAATGCAAAAATAGAGAAACTAGAGTGGGAACATCTTGGGTGCTTTGCACATACTTTAAATTTAGTTTTGAAAAGTGAGAAAGGCGCCTTACACTTACCAGGTATTGTTGCCCTTATTGAAAAAGTTAGAAAAATTGTAGGTCATTTTAAAAGGAGTAGCATTTCTACAGAGGTATTAAGCAATTACTAAATTAATAATGGCCTTAAGCCATTGAAAGTAATTCAAGATGTTCCCACTCGATGGAATTCAACATACCACATGCTAAAACGATTCATTGAACTTGAAAGTGCCATAAAAAGTACAATTGCATTAATGGATTTAAATTTATCAACTTTAAATACAGTCGAATGGCAATTAATTAAAGATTTGTGTAAAATATTGGAACATTTTGATGAAGCTACTAAAAGTATAAGTGGTGAAAATTATTGCACAGCATCTTTAGTTATTCCGATCACAAGAGGTTTAAACAATGTCTATGAAACTCTTCAACAACAAGAGTTTCCCACCCTTATAAAAAATGTTATTACAAATATTCTTAAAGGATTAAATAACAGATTAGGTGATGTAGAAGACAATCATATTTTAGCTATGACAACTTTTCTCGATCCTCGTTTTAAAAATTTGGGTTTTTCGGATATTGATGGTGCAAATGAAGTCCAAGAAATTGTTGTAAATGAGGTTGCAGAAAAATGCTCATTAATTGTCAAAAAACGAACTCCTTCAGTTCCAGTTCTAATTGAAAGAGAACTGAATATTTGGTCGTCTTTCCAAAAAAATGTTTCAACTATTGAACCTCAAGAATCAGCACGTTCAAGAGCGATAATTGAAGTTCAACGATTTCTAGAAGAAGATCTGTTAGATGTCAAAGAAGATCCAAGTTTGTGGTGGAAAATGCATCAAGCGTTGTTTCCCAATTTAGCACTAGTTGCAAGAGAAAAATTATGTGCTCTAGCAACTAGTGTTCCATGCAAACGATTGTTTTCTAAAGCTGGTCAACTTTTGAGCGAAAGACGAAATCGTTTAAATGATAATAAAGCATTAAATGCTTCTTTTTTTAAATCAAAATTATAAATTTTGCGATACATAGTTAGTACATACATTTAGTGTTTAGTTGATGTAAAATGTAGATTTATTATTGTTTTTAATATGTATAAGAAATCTCTAGGTTTATTTTAATGCAATAGAATAACTAATCTGTCTTATTGTTATTTCCTTTTTACAATTAGCGCTAAATTTTATGAATATACTACATATTTTATTCATTAATGTTTTATCATTTTTATCAGTTTCATTAAATTTAAAAAAAATTTTTTTTTGACATTTTAATTTTTTCCTGCATTATTTTTTTCACAGTGCGGTAGTGGGTGGTTAATAAAAAAGTCTAAAATCAATTTCTTTGAGATAAATACAAATAAATGCACTAGGTATGCGTCTCCTTAACTGTGATCACTGTTCGGTATTTTTATACACATGCGCTAGACGTTATTTGGTGTCTGACTCACATTTGTTAGAACCGAATACCGTGATCACGGTCGTTGTTTACAATCACCGTGATTTTAAAAGAACGGTCACCGAGAACGGCGTTCTTCAAAAATCACGGTATCACTCATCACTACTATCAAGCGATTGTACAAATTTTATAATTTATTGCTAATAAAAGATCAACTTTTTCGCCAACATTATTACCTTTAGAATTTTTGCCAAACATTTTTAAAAATCATTAAAATGTAAATATAAATTTAAAGTAAACGTATTGTAGTTATATTGCACTTTTAGGTAAGAGAGGAAAAAACTCACACTTTTATAGGCGACGTTTCGTGGCGCTATTGTGCGCACTTCATCATGGCCAATAAAAAACGGACCCAACTCAGTTAGATGATGTTTGTCTGGGTAGATGATTTCTGTTTCTAATTTATTATATTTTTATCTCTACACTAACTGTTAATGTCATTGTTTGTTTATTTATTAAGTTTGAAGTTTGTGACTGGTTCATCGGGCTCATTTTGAGTCCGTTTTTTATTGGACATGATGAAGTGCCTATAAAAATTAACATCTTGAAGTTGTTGAACGATTTTATTGAAATTTTTAGGAAACATCTATTTTCATGAAACAAATTGATCATTAAAATTTAAAAACAAAAGAACGAAAGCTTAAAAAGTTTTTTCAATAATAATTTGCTCTGCCACGATTTGCAATGCACTCATTTAGACGTCTTGGCACGCTATCAATCAAGTGATCTATAGCTGTTTGTGGTATATCGTCTCAAGCTTCTTGAATCCGTAGCTGGAGATCGTGTAAGTTATCTAGAGGGTGTAGTAAATTACCCAGTTGTCTACTAATCATATCCCATACATGTTCAAGTGGCGACAAATCAGGCGACCGAGCAGACTATGGAAGGACGGAAATACTTAGCTTCTTCCAAGAACCGTGTTGTAGCACTTTCCGTATGAGGTCTAACTGGTTATAACACATTAGCAATGTAACCAGCTGGGTTTAGGTTGCCGTCAATAAAGACCAAGGGTGATCTGTTACCATAACATATTGCACCTTATATCATAACTCCTTGAGTAAAGGCTGTGTTGCGTTCCACAAAAAAAATTGGATTTTTACGTTCTCCATGCATCCGTTTGACCCTCCTACGACCATCGTGGACTCACAAGCAAAATCGAGACTACTGCCCAATAAACAAACTACTCAAGCCAATATATGTTTTCAGTATAGAATTTAAATACTTAGGTAATTTATAGGTTGTCGACCTAATACAGCTAGCAATAGGTCAATAAGTGCATTTGGCTTATGTATTTTGGGTAATTCATATTATCTTGCAATAAAAAGATCTTTTGGTGAGTCTCAGTAAATAAATTACTTTCTTTTAACAGTTTTGTAGATAATAATTTTAATTATTTTTATTAGGTTTTTTAAGTAGTTTTACGTAAGATTTCTAAATGATTTGGTTAGCTTTGTAAATGTATTTTATTTTATATAATAAAACAGTAGTTTTTTTTGCTGGCGCAATTATAATATTATTGTAATTTCTTAGATTATGATAAGAATGCTTGATATTCATAATTTTTCTCTAGAAGTTTTGCTCCTCGTAGTATCCTAGATGTTTTAAAACAAAGTCGGCTGCTTTACAATCTGGAAGATGACTAATGCTAGCTTCAATGTTGAAGAAGTAACAGCAAAATCCAAACTTTTAGATAAAACAGAACGAGCAGTAGCGGATAATTTATAGAAGTTTAAATTAAATACTAGTTTAACATTTTTATAATCAAGGTTTTTATAAGAATTGTTAATCTGTTTGTTAAATCAATTATTAAATTTGCTTATCTGTTTAGTTTGGGTAACGTGTTCGTGACTTTGTAGTCTGCTGTACAAAAGATCTTCAAGAAATTTCTAGCCACGAGTTGATAATTGTTGACTTATGATGTTCTGCATGTCATAAACTTGTTTATCAATTTTATAAAATTTACTTCTTGTAGTATGAATCACATTTTGTAGAAAAGTTAAACTTGATTGTTCACAAAACTTTTTAACTACCGAAGTTTGAATTTGATTTTTGAATTTTATGAAATTGAGAATTAAATTCTTAGATTTACATCGGTTTTAAAAATTTAGGTTACATAATTCGTTTACATTTTTTTTTCTTTAATTTTTCAAATAATTTGACGGTTTGTAAAACAGCTTTATAATAATTGTTCTATAAATTAAAAAATTATGGCAACTGGCGCTTTCATTATAATAAAGTAATAGTTAACTTTTTTTCGTAAATTACGTTTTTAATTTTTTATTACTTTGTTTTTGATAATTAAGTGGTTCCTCATATTTTAGAAATTCAAGCTTAACTTTCACTCGTCATCTTAGAAATTATGATCTTTCATGGAGAAACTTTTGTAATTACCTCTTCCAAGTTTGGTGTGAGAGTCAAATTTAAACAAGCGTTCATTTGAAATTAATGCCATAATTAACTAGAGTCAAACTTTTTTATTCTTTATAAATCTATTTTATTCATAACTTGTAAAACTATTTTATATTGTATTACACAAAACTATTTGTTAAAAAAGCAATGCAATAAATAACGTTTTTGATTTAATAACAATGGTATAATATACATATACGTTTAAAGCAGTAATAATACACAAGTCTTTCCGCCTTAAATTTCTTCTTAAGAAGAATTTAGTTCAAGAGAATTGAAATGCGTATAAGATTAAATTACCGTATAGCATTCAGAATTAAATGACTTACATTTATCAAATAAGAAAATTGAAAAAATTTCAGAGACAAGAATATTATTTAAGAGTTCGTAAATATTAAAACACAAAGCATTTGGTTAATAACTGATCAAACGGTTCATTTAAGAATTTTTGTAAACTAAACATTTAAACACAATGCAATTAAATCAGTAGTAGAATATATAATTAAGTAGTTTTAGAATTCATATCTTTGTATACAAAATGTAATTATGAAATAAATTGAACAAATGTTAAAAAAGTTTTTCTATTATAAAAAGTACAAAAATTTACATAAAAACATTAACTTATATATTTTAAAAAATAAAATATTTATAGTAAATGATCTAACAATATTATCGCGGTTTTTTTGAATTTATAATTACTATACTTTTTAATTTGTTTTTGTATATAGATCTAGAAAACTTAAAGTTTTATGTTTACTTTACTTAGAATTAAGAGAAACAGCTAGAAAAAAATGTTAAAGATTACGTGACGTGAGGTACATTTATTTGTTTTTTACGTCAAGTTAAATGTTAACTCAATCAATTACGCCAGTAAAACTATGAAGCATATTTTTGTATGCATCAACAACGTTCTCTTGTGAAACAAAATCCAAATCTTGTAGTTATACATCTTAAACGGTTTTAAAAACAATTTAATAAGTTTGTTGAAAATTTGCCATAGATAAGAATTATAAGCGACTTTCGGCTTAAACTGCGTCGTAGTTAAACAATCAGGTTGTTTAAGCTTGGTCGTAGTTTCTCGTTGAAAGCTAAAACAAAAAGTAGAACTTGGCTTTTGCCGAATTGTCAAAACTGACGTTTTGCGCGACATTACAGTTTGCATCTTCGGAATCGTAAATGTCACCCAGGGACATAATGAAACACTTCTACTAGAATTTTTATTATTTTTGATATTAAACTTATTACAACATAAAAACACCAGGTTAGTAAAATATAGTTTAGTTTAAAGCATTGTAAGTTATCTGTTAAAAATGTTATAAGTGTTTTTGCCGATGGCTTAAAACCATAACTTTCTTTTAATTTGAGAAAAGTGTATACATCTCTTTACATTGCATAATTTGTACATTTTTAATGGTTTATTATTTACGAAATCAATTTTTAAAATTGTATGTTTACATAACTTTATGGAATTAAATAATTAATACGGTTTATTGTAGGAAAAAAAAGTTTTAAATTACAACATAAATTTTTAAATATTTTTAAAACAGAAACGTTAAATAATATAAAGATCTGAGTTTAACCTCAGGCACATATAAAATAAATTAATTATAAGTAACAAAAACGTTATTTGCTATTACTTTGATAAGCAAATGTAAGCAAATATATTCAAACATTGTTTACTTATTTTTTAATAAGACCAAATGTTACTAAAAAGTTTTTATAACAATAATAATATGTTTATTATGAATGTAAATTTAGTAGAATTTACAAAGATGTTAGCTAAAAATCAACATTTAACCAAAAAACAAAGATTTATATTTTAAAATATAAAATATTAAAATTCTCAACGGCGTTATGTAACTTGTGAAATATAAGTTGGGTTTACAATAAAATTTATGTCTGCGTTTATATTACACGTGTTCTTAGGCACGAATCATATTTTCCATACCTTATATATTAAAAACAGTAGGTGAATTTCAATTACATGAAATATAAATTTTTTATAAAAAATTGTAGATTGATGACTACATGGTTTTATTTATTTATTATAATTTTGTTTGCTATATAATTAGATGTGAAAATCTAGATTATTTGTGCTCTAAATTAAACGTTCTAATTACAAATTTTAAAGAAAAGAATAGAACTATTGTTTAGTTTCTTCGATTTTACAAAAAAAATATAATTTTTTCTATAATTGTTTGTATAAGATATAAATTAAAACAGTTTACACAACTAAAAACTGACAAGACATTTTTTAGTAATAGCAAAAAATAACGTGATGTAGTAAAATCGTACTAAAAAATGTTTATTTACCTATTTAATTTTTGATTTATAAGTAAAATAAAGTTAACACATAAACATTTTTAAAATAATTGTAACATAGTATTATACACTAAAACTTAACTTTTTTAATGCAAAAAAAAATTTAATTAATTTAAGCAAGAAACATAAACATACATAATGTTAATTAGGTCACATCAAAACACGTTTAGACAAAAATGCATGTTTAAAAATATACAACTAGAATATAAATAAAAAAAAACATCAAAACCAAGTAGGTATTACCGAAACTGAAAGGCAAACTATGTTAAAACTAAAATACTATGAAACAGAGTAGCAAATGAAGTAAGAAGTTTAAACTAAAATAAAATCTTTGAATGTTCAACTTATATTACCCTATTTTTTTAATTGCAATATAAAAATTAAATATTAATAGAATAATGCCTAGATAAAAAAAAATAATTAAAAAAACCCAAATTAACAAATATACTTTTATTTTAAAAAAAAAATAAATGTAGCAGATTAGGGTTTCTTTTTTAAGAGGTATGGAATTTAACAAAAAAGTTATTACTTATGTTCAAACAAAAATTAAACCCGCATTTGTTATATTTAATGTAAAAAAACGATTTACATAGATGATGCATGCATCTCTGTCGTGTTTTTTAATAAACTGGTCAATGGCTAGTAACATCAAGTATTACATCTTTTGATGGAACTTAACAAGTGGTAGGCAAACGTTTTTTTTAGTAGTATTGTTTGTTTTGTATCAGAGGGCCTAACCTGTTTAGCACAATTCTCAATGCTTATTTTGCATAGACAACAAGCTATGCCTGCTTAAAATTTGCCAAATTTGATATAAAGTTATTCACTTTTTTTTTCAGTAATTCGTCGATAAAACAATGGGCATTTACTAACATTTGATCCAAAATGTGATAAAATAATCTTATATTCCGCTTTTAAAACAAATATTTATTTTATATCTGCCAATAAAGTTATTCATTAGATCGACGCCACCCATGGGTCGTCTTACTGCGCTTGAAGTAAATATTCCTGCTTTCTGCGAAGCATGATACTAAAGGAAGACTTGTGTAGAAGTTGAAAGTACACTACATGCTTTTGATTAATCTTTTGTTATCAGCAGATTTATTTGGATTTATTTGTAATGAATATAAATTTGATTGATAAACAATATCTTGCACTAAATTTTTAGAAAAAAAATATTTGAAAAATGAATATAAGGAACTAAGGTTTTGATGTCTAGATGTAATGATTTTGCTTCATCAATCATCACCAGGTTTTTTTCTTTCAGGTACACTGATAGTTTTACTTTTTTCTTGCAGTATCTAGATTTTCTATTTGGTTAACTGATGTTACGTTACTTTTTGCACGTTTACAAGTTGTAACATCGTCATCAAGTTCAATAATTGCATTTTGAATATCAATGTGATCGTCGGGCGTTTCTTCTACGTATTTTAAATTAGATTGATCATTATCCAAACCATCAACACTGTCTCCTATTTTTTGTAAATGGTTTTCGTTTTTCTATGATAAAATTGCCGGTTGACTTTAGGTATTGAATTTCGTTATTTATCAGATCTGACACGACCGAGTTGCAGCCGAATATTTGTTACACTAAATAAACAAATGAATAACAATTATTAAGATAAGATAATTGATGTTAACACTTGTTTCAAAGCTAGATACGTCTCAGGTTGTATCAGCATGATACAAAACGTAATGTAGGGCTAATATTGTAACCAAAGTAACCAACGTTGCGCGTAATTTTGCGAAGAGCTTCATCAAACCGTAAAACAAAAAACTCTAATAAACAACTTAAAACTAACTAAAAAAAGAATTGATGAACTTGATTTAAGAAACGACAATCTAATAAAGAACCACTATATAGTGTCACGCTTCTGTGACAATAGGAGACAAAAAATGTATTTAAAAAAAACATTTTAAATTAGAGTATTGTATAAAAAAACCAAAGGAAGATAACCTAAAAGAAAACAGCAGCAATATATAAAAAGTACCAACAATAAAAAAGTTAAGCATATTGTAGGTACCAATAAAATTAAAAAGAAATTAACGCTACCTAAACTCAACGACTGTAAGGCCTTGCAATGCATAAAATTTAAATAAATTATGAAAGAAAAAAAGTAAACTTAATTACCTGCATTACCTTTTGTAATTAATTGTGAATAAAACTAAAATAAATAAATAAAACTGGTCACTGCGATCTTGGACTGTATTCTTGCTAGCATTACTTGCGACACCACATAAAATGTTTAATGTTTGCGATGGTATGAATCATTATACTGTGAGATCAAAATTATTTCAAACCACGTGACCTTATAGTAACTTAGTAAATATATTTTAAAGAAGTAAGTACACAGTTCACGTGGCTTGCCAATAATCTCGATCACCCGTTACACGGCTAAAAGCTAAAATTATTCTAGTACAAATGAAAAGAGAACAGAATATTAATCATTTGCTTTAGTGTAATGGTGGATACGTGTTAACAGTTTACCAAAAAAAATTTGTACTAACTTACAAAAATATTAATAAAATAATCGATTATTACTAAAATATGGGTGTTAGTATACCTGGATTAAGTACTTTGTTTTACGTAGATGGTCTAAACTTGCAAATATGTAAAAAATTAGATACGAATTTTTTTGGGTAATTTTATTTAGTTGTCGATTGTTCACGTAAAATCTATATTTACAATTTTTTAGGTACGAGTAGTACTAGACTTAACCAACCACTATAAAAAAGTTTAATCACATTCAGATTTAACATTTGTAGTTTTGTATCTATAATTGCTTACTTTTTTAGAGTAACAAGATAATATCTTTGTTTAATAAGACTAGCGTCTGTTACAATATCGTACTCTATCACGGTTGTGAAATATTTCTTTTATTGTTTCAAATTTCTTATCTAACATATTGTCCAATTTTGCCGTTCTTGTACGTAAAGTTCTAGTTGGTATCGATTATGAGCTTTTAGTTTTTATCCGGCTTGTTGAAAAGTGCAGGTTGCACTTGACATTAAAAGTCCTAAAACTGATTTACCCAGAATGTCAACTTTTAAATATAGCCTTTGGTCTTCCTGAGCGCGAGAATAATAAAAATTAAAAATACTTTGTTTGTAGTTAGTGATGCTTTTGATATTGATCAAATTTTCTAGATTTGTTAGAAAAGTACCCCAACCGTTTATTTTCCATCTTTGCGTTTCTCTAGCACTTGAGGTATGTACGGATAGTTACGTCAAACGCGGCACAGAAATAACAATGCAACTTAGATGGTAAAATTTATTTGTGTGTTTGGTGTCCAATAACAATTCCATCAAAGTTGTTGCGCGACTGCACAAATGTCGTCGTCTGCAGTTTTAGAAAGACGTTGATCTTAAAGAGATATTAAATCTGTTTCAACTGCAGATATATGACTAAAATGTCTAAATTTTCGATTAGCTAAATTTGGTTTTAACGCATGAGCCAAGTTTGTAAGCAATGAACGAAATTTTTATATACGGTTGTTTGTATCTTCTATATTTTGACAAATCTGTACATGTTTTTGTATGGCAAAAACGTCCCTTGCTAAAAATTAGATAATAAATTGCGTCGTATATAGTCTAGTCGAGTGGGTTCAGATGGTTTATGGAACAAACTATTGTATACATTTTCCAAACTTGCATTCAAAGTTATCTTCTCGTATGTTCTCCGCGTACGGTTTCTAATTTTGTCTAATAATCGGTGATTATCACAAGCTAAAAATGTATACTTAGTTTTTAAACTAAATCGTCCTATCTGTTTAGATTTTATCTTACTTGCTTGACCCCAATGCAAAACTTGTCCGGAAAATAACTCGACAGCAGAATGAAATAATTGGTAGTGAGAATGATTTTGATCGTGGAGTAAAAGAACTGTTTTTGCGTGCTTGGTTTGATTTCTTTAAATATTTATGTTTTTTATATCTGTTTGCGTAATGAAAGAAATTAATTAATTTCCGGTATTTTTATTTTTTGCATAATTTTATTATTTGGTACTGTTGTTAAAGTGATTGATAAAAAAATTAGGGCGTGTACTAGTGTACACATGTAAGAAGTGAAACTTCTTTATGGCCTTATTTTTCGCAAAATGATCTACATGCAACTTTTCAGAAATTGGTTAAATAAAGTTAAATTAGATAAAGTTTAAACAAAAGGATTTTATTATCATAGACATGAATACAAATAACCGATTGCGCCACGAAGGCTGATATTTGATGATTTTGTAGAATTTGTGGAGTATTACAACAACAATTGATCGTATCTTATAGCAACGTTTTGACCGTGTACCTTATAACCATCCGTTTTGTGACCTATAGTATGTGCCTCCGTGGCGCAATCGACTAGCGCGTTCGGCTGTTAACCGAAAGGTTGGTGGTTCAAGCCCACCCGGGGGCGAACTTTTTATTTATTTTACTACCTTTGAACACCTTGTACAATTTGTATTTATTTAAAAATATTTTAGAATTTTATAATAAAAAATTAGTTAATTGATTTACAAAAATTAATAACATATTTCAGAATTTATACTCTATGCCAATTAATTGACGTTCATTAAATTAGCAGTCGTATTAATTAAAAATGTGAGGCGTAACGAAATAAGCGACATGCTCTCCCTACTGCGTTGGAGAAACTGAAAGTACTCTTCGTCTGAACCAACCGTGGTAGGGGCAAGAAAAAAATGTGACGATAAAAAATGTGACGCGTAACCATGTGACGCGTAAGCGAAAAATGTGACGGTAAATTTTTTTCCAACGCCGATAAAGAAGTTTCACTTCAAAAATAATTGATTCAAAAAGCGTTTTATCTATTCCGTCAAACTTTCTACATAACCTTAATTTTTTTTACTTTTAAAACTTGATATATATAAACATCGTGGCAAAGGTAGTTGCAAAGATTCACAACATACTGATACATTTGAACGCGTTCGTTTAAACGCAATGCATTTGAACTCAAAGACGTTTGAACGTAGAGACGTTTGAACGCAAAGCAAAATTTTTCTATACAAAGTAAATAAAGTATGTGTTAAGAAGAAGAAAAAAATTGAAAACATATATGTGAAGAAAGAAGTCACTAAATATATTTTAACAAATTGATTAAACTGTTTTTAAAAACAATTAAAAATGAAAACTGGAAAAAAACGGAAAAAAATGTAGTTTTATTTGAACAAATTAAAGTTTTTAGAAAAAAATGAATAAAATTAAGAAAAATTAGTTTCAAAAAAATTTTGGTTAAAAAAATAGAATGAAAAATAAGTTGTTAAATAGAACTAAAAGTAACAATTTAAAAAGAAGAATGTAAATTGTGTGTTAATTTTATAACCAAACGTTACAAACTTCTATTACTGCATTGACACGGATTATTTATTTTTGTTTCACTTCAGTTTTGCTGTACGTTTAAGTGTTTGTTTTTTTTAATAAACAATTTTTTTCATACTTTACTAATATCTTTATAGCAACAAAACCTTTTTTTTATGAATTTCTATATTTTTTAGTCAATTTTTTAAAAATATTTTTTCTTTTAGTTTTAAATGTTTTTATTTTTGATGGTAAATTGATAACGCTTAATTTAATTTAACAAGTCAAATTTATTTCAATTTGTAATATAAAACAAAAATTACATGTTTTTATTTTACAGGTAAAACAAATTCATTTGATTATTTTCCTAATTTTTTAATTGTAATTGAAGACGTCTCCGTTTTTTTCGAGTTTGTTTTTAAATTTTTTGTTTAAATTTTAATTCTTTCTTTTATTTAACCAACCAATTTTTTAAAAAATTTTTGTTATTTTAAAGTTATACCTAGTTTTTTAATCTTTTTTTTAGTGTTTGACATTGTCTTATAAACTTTTTATTTCTTTTTATTTTAGGTGCTTCTACAAAACAATTTTTTAAAAATCATATCAAAAATTATTGTCGATAGCTATGTAACTTTGTTTCACTGTCTTTTTATTTAAGTTTTTTTCTTACATAGCTTTTTTTAGTCGACAAAACTATTTCTCTTCTTTATTTTTCTTTTAAATTTATTTACTTAAAAAAAATATAATCAAAGGTAATTCCGTTTTTTAAATTTTGGGTTTTACTATCTTTTTTAATTATTGTTTAATGCTATACTTTCTAATTTAGTATCAAAATCTCCATTTATAAAAAAATTGCTAATGTAATTTTTAATATTTTAGCCATCATAAGTATATAGTAATAATGTTTTTTATTAATTCAGCAAAATTTCATTATTAGGTAAACTAATAATAATTATATCAATTTTTTAAGCATACATTGCAATATATTACTTTATGTTACATTATTAGTAGATATTATGTGTTTGTGCAAAACTAAACATGTGTTTTAATTTTAGCTGTACATACATTTTCGTTAAAGTACTAAATACGTACTTTATTACTATTTAAAAAATTATATGAAACTATTTCACCTTATTAAAAGAATACATGATTATACATATTTTAATATTACTGAAGTTTTTCTTGTAAGATAATCTTTAATGATTACATTTTGCGTTCAAACGTCTCTGCGTTCAAACGTCTTATATCCAAACGTCTCTGGTTTAAAAGTCCCTGCGTTCAAACGTTCTTGCGTTCAAAGGTATTGCGTTTAAACGGTCTTGTTTCTAACTATATCTATTTAGTACAAAAAAATAATTTAATAAAAATCTAACAATTTTTATAAAGTATTAAATTTTTTTTTTCTAGAACAACTACCAGATGCAATTATTCTGAAATCATTTTTAATAACTAAAAGTAAACACATTTTTATTTTTGTAATAGAGTATTAATTTCAAAATACGTTTTATTTATTTTAGATATTTGCATGTTGATCAAATAACATTAGATTGTTATGGATATTAAAACTGTCAAATATATCTTCAACGTCTTAGTTTTAATGTTTTTATGTGATTTATATCTAAATTAAATATATATATTTATAGCGTTTGTAAAATCATTAAACTTAAGGTATAATCTTAATACAATTTCATAAAAATGACGTTTTTGTTTAAGTGAAATATGATCTGAAAAGAATGCAATTTCGTAGTTGTTGACTATTAAAATTTATTGATACACGTCACGTAACATCAATGTCTCTTAGATATACGTTTCTCTAATTAAAAGTTGACGTAGGATAAACGTTCTTGATTTTTAATTAAACGTTTTTAGATGGCAATTCTAAACTAAAAAAAACAAGTTTATAAACATTACCAATTAGTAACTAACAGCAACACTAAATTAGAAGAAAAATTACGATTGCTAACATGAACATATTTATTATCTACTATTAATATTAATAAAGACAAAAATCTAAATCTTTGCTTATATAGAATAGTTTAAAATTTTAGACATAACAATCAGCAAATAAATTAATTTAAAATATTTTTTCAATTAACACCATAAATATTTAAAAAAAAATTAAATGTTTTACAAAACTATATTATTATTTAATGTATGAATTCTCAACGGAATTATCTTTTGTTTTAAGGAAAACGCTCTCGGCATAAATTTTCCTGATAAACACCGGTTTATTCTAATGCAGTTTAACTGAAATGCCTTTAATACCAATTCATCTCAAAGCATGTCCTACATATTTCAATACATAAAGGCAGGTCTCATTCAAAACTAATTTATTAATAGGTATATTGTAGGTAAATAAGTCTTTATTGCTTTCAATGGTATACTCAAATATTTAATGTGAACGGATTGTTATTATTGTCGTTGTTCGTGTATTATTCACTGGTGATAATGCTTTTGTTAACTATGCTGAAAAATAAACGTTTTAAATTAAAATGAAAACCAAAATTAGAAGTTTTTGTGTTTGCGTATTTGGATAAAAAAGAATAACAAACCAGAAATTAAATCTATACCATTTCCGCTTTTATATTTAGCAATCATTTGTGTCGAACAATTTATTGTGTATTAATATATACAAGCATATTGTAAAAACAGTTTTTAGGAATCAGTACTGGACAAGAAAAACCAATTTTGATGACATACCTACTGAAAATAAATTTAAAAACAACTGATTAGATAATCTTTATCAAATGAAAATTTAAAATAAACAAAATTTAAAAATTATTTTAAGTTTAATAACGTATATTTAATTCAAAATTAAAAATCTTACAAGTTTTCGAACGTGGTCTAAGTTCTTTGTCAGGTAGTATAAATAATAACAAAAAATATAAATTTAACTAGAAAAAACATTGTAAGAACACCTGATAAAAATTTATTTAGCTACAACATTTGTTCGAAACAAAAATTACTATAAAAACTAGAGACGTAGCTTAAATGTGTTTAGTAGAAGAAAAAAAAGATTAGAAAATAACAGGTAACCAGGTGTCAGATAGTTCCTAACTACTTTCTTTTTTTTTTCTTTTTTTTATTGTTTTGTCTTAAAAAAATGTATATTACTTTTGTTACCGCCTAGGTAACAAACAGAACAGTTGTTTATCATTTTTGAATGTTTTAAATTTTGAATATGTTATTGTTCAGAACAGTAAACATTTATTTTAATTTATAATTAATTGATGTATTAAAGATCTGTACATTGTGTTTTTTTTATAACTTATTTTTATAAAACCTATGTAAGTAGTTACAGTTATGTGAGTTTGTAAAATTAGAACCATAATAATTTTTACAGAAAATATTAACGCTAATAAAAATTGTTACATTATGTTATTACTAATTCATTTTTTAAAAGTTATATTTCTAACTAACTTTCACGCCATAGGTTGCGGAGCTCACTAGATGTAACGTCTTAAATTTATTTGACACTGACGCGAAAGGATCGCGTTTGGGGCGATTAATACTTTTACTTGCATATTTTAAGTCGCTGAGTATGGTCGATTTTGTTAAGACGCTGTCCGCTAAATTGTAACTAACTCTTTTTCTTGTTAAATTTTCATTGTCGGTTATTTCTATTACGTTTTTAATGATTACCCTGTTATAAAGAATTACTGTATTATTTATGTCAAACGTTTCACATCTGGGGATTTTGTTTTATTACTAAGTTAGCAATAGATAACTCGCGCTTTGCTATAATTTTTCTACAAAGTAATATATGTAAAAAACATTTTAATTATAAAAAATTTAACTACAAATAAGACAAAGTTTTACCCTGTAAGTTTTGATCGTTGCCCAAGTGTGCACAGAAAGCCAGATAAAAAATATTACGTTTGTAACATTTGAGAAACCAAATTATATAGATGCGACTCAGTGATGGTATGAAGTGAAAAATTTTTAACAACTCGCACAGAGCTTTCTTTTGTTAAAGGCAAACGTTTGACTTCAGAACGTTACATAACAGACATTTTAGAACTATTTTGGTACCTTTTGCACTTTACATTAGAAAAGGATTCGATCAATGCTAGAGCATATCTGGCACATATTGTCACTGAATATTTAAACTATGTTAATATTTAAGTCCTGGAGTGCTCAACCTCTAATCTCAATCGAGCAATAGAGAATTTTTGGGATAAAATTTGACACAGGCTTAGACACCATCTAACAGAATAAGCAAGCTACGATCAAGTCGTATCCGCATATGGGAAGATATCCTTCAAGAAACAAATAAATATCTAATTGAAAGTCAATGTCAGGTTGTAATAATATTCAGAGCTAGTACCCTAGTTATTGACAGGCCAAAGCGTCTTAAAAGAAGCTCTATTCGAGTTTATAATAATGATCATTTTACAATATTATGTTAAATAAACCATATTTTTGGTTTTGTTTTTTTCGACAATTATTTAACTCAAATTTATCATTATTATCGAAATAATTCTGTTTATTAAATTATTTAGATAAGCTGTTAAAAACGTATAAATTTTGTAATTAATGGAAATTTTAAGAACAGAAAATTTCTTTTAGTAATTCCGTTTATTAAGTATTGGACATATAAATTATGAAAATTGAACCGTACGTACGTTTCGCTTATATGCTTATTCATAGGTTCATCAATATTACATTTTATTATCTAAAAATAAAATACAAAACAATTATATAAGTTAGTGAGAAGATAATATTTTCTTAAACTTACCTACAATGTTTCAATTTTAATTAAACATTTTGATATCAAATTAAATAATTTACAATAATAAATAAAAGGTTATACGAATGACTATCTTTAAATAAAATGTTTATTAATGCGCAAACGTTGAATAACTAGGTAAATAAAACTATGAAATTTTAAAAAAGTTTTTTAATTTAATATAAAGCTAATAAATATCTAAAATAAAATTTTTATCATTATAAATATGAGAAAAGAAATAAGAAAAACAAAAATTAATAAAAACGAAGTTTTTTTATTATTAAATTAAAATTAAATGTTTATGAAATGATAAAATAATAAATTGAATCATCTCATAAATTAGTCTCATTTGAATTTTTTTTCCTTATGTAAGATTTTAGATGAGTTAAAGTTAAATAAAGTTATGATTGTTTTCTATGGAATGATCAAAGAGAGCAGTTTTAGGATAATGCTGTGTACCTTTTTTATTTTTTATTACATTTTTATTTTAGTTTATTCTATTTTTCAAGTATTGTTTTGTTGGCCCAATATGACTACAATTGCAATTTATGCAATTCAATTGATATAGGATATTAGAATCCAAAAAAATGTTAGTTTTGTCTTTTAGGTTTTTAAACGAAGTTTTTTCAAGTGTTGAATAATTTTTGAAAGCAATAATAAAATTCTATTTTTTTAATTCTTTTTCTAAAGTATAAGATAAATTAGATCTAAATGGTAATAATAAAAATTTGTTTTTTCTTTATTATCATTAATAATAAATATTAGGTAAAGAATTAGCTGAATTTGAGCTTGTACTATTTTTATTTTTATGTTTTAAAATGTCTATTCTTTTTTTAATATTAGTATTAATTAATAAAATGTTGAAGAAAGCTATTTTAGATTAAAATATTTTTACTTTTATTAATATTTTTAGAATGAAACTGAGATGAAGGTAAAATGATTCATCTGGCAATGAAATTACTAATTATACTTTTTTATATTTAATGGAAGTTAATTAATTAAAATGTTTATATCTACTAGTTTTTACATTTTTTCTATACCAATTTGTGTCAATTTTATTATTTAAACTTCTAATAAGTGTCATATTTAAAAAATGTATTGATTTGTAATTATTTATAAGTAAACTGTTAATAAAAATTGGGAACCGAAGCGGTTTTACAATACTACCTTGTGGAACACTCTCGCTTAGATTAAAGATTTCACTATTTATATAAACATATTGTCTTCTGTATGACAAATATGATTTAATTAACGATCATTAAACCCGTATATCAGCTTTAGTTTATTTAAAAGACTTTTGTAGGAGATACAATTGAAGGCACGAGATAAATCTGTAATTGTTGCTTTGCAGTATTGACCATTTTCGAAGTAGTCTAATGTGTTCATGACAAACGATAATATTGCGTCGGATGTGCATCGTCTCGATCAAAAACCAAATTGATGTTAATGGAGAAGATTGTCATTTTCTAAATATTTTGCATGCGCGCATACATCACCTTTTCAAATTCTTTTGAAACTGCTGGAAGTATTGATATCGGTCGGTAATTGTTTACATTATTTATATCGCTTTCTTTATAAATAGGTGTGACTGTTGCAATTTTCAGTAATTTTTAACGTATAAACTTATACTGTTTTTTATAAGATTTACAGTAACACATATACATTTTTACTAGTGTTGTTGTTTAAGTCAAATGTCGCTTATCTCTGATTTCAATATGTGAAGTACATTCAAATTTAAATTTTTCCAGTTTAGACGATTTCAATTTACAGTTATCGATGGGATCTAATTTATTATGATTTGTGTATTTTATTTGTTATTTGAATAATATATATAATATTCGATAAAATATTTATTAAAATTGTTTGCAGATATGCCGGGTTTTGTGTTCGGCTTTGATTTCCTTTAACGATTGATAATATTTCACATTGATTTTACAAGGTTACGTGCAGAATTAGTTGAAGTATCATTAGCCGAAACGAGCATTTCTAATTGCGTTTTTGTAGTAAGAACGAGTAGGTAGTCTTCTTGAGTTTTTGTTCCACATTTTCTCTGCAACTTGCAGACTAAGTGATAGTAGTTGCGTAAATTTTGATTAAACCATTTTATGCAAAAGATATTTTGTCGAGTTTTACCCATCTGTTCAGGAAAAGTTTTGTAAAAAGCAAGGTAGAAGTGATTGAAAAAACAGTTAAATTACTTTCGTCGTAGAAGTTAATTATATCAGACCAGTTTGTTCGCTTAATAAAGTGAAAAAGGAATTATGTCTTACTTTTGTTATTGGTTTATAGATTTTATACATATAAAACCGCTCGTTTCTAAACACGCAATTAGTTGTAATTGATTATCCCAACAAGGAAGTTACACTGTTTTTGGGTTACATAATTGTACTGAGTGTACATGATTGGTGTTAAAGTGCACATTGAAATCTACCGTTATAATAATATTTACATAAGATACTATCGAGATTATTCATAAAAGTTTTGAAATTTTCTAGGGGCAAACGGTAATGTGTAAGAATAACTACATCAAATGTTTTACATAATAGTGCAGTGACTTTACAATGCGATTCTAATGACATCAACTTGAACACTGTTTAGTTCTTTAACAGTTATATTATTTTTACTTAATATAAGATTTTCTCTGTGTGTTTCTTTAGTTCGACAGAATGCAGACAGTAGACATTTAGATCAATTTGAGATAACCAGTGCTTACTAACCCAGATCAAATCATAATCTTCGTCACTTAAAAACACTTCTATTAAGTCTATTTTATTTCGCACACACAGTGCATTTAGATGAAGTAGTTTAAATTTTAGGGCTTTATTGATTGCCTTCGACTTCGGTGAAAAAAACCTGATGACGTAGGAATCAGCGGGCCATAGCTTGGGATCTATTGCTCTATCTAAATTGTTAAGATTGATTGTAACTTTAAATGAAGCGAAACGTGTTGATTTTTAGGTTAATTTTTTTTTTACATTTGACTTTGGATAATGTAGATTCAAACAGGTTATACGCGGCTACACTTGAAGCGATTCTTGACACAAATGGATTCGCTTTTTCAGGTACGGTTTTTGCATCAGAAACCTGATGATTATCGCCGATAATCAATTTTTGTAGTTGTCTATTTGCATACATTTTTTTTCAGCAGAAGTTCGTTTGTTTAATGTAGATTTGGAATTTGTAGTTACATAGGTAAAAAAACAAATTTGTATTTTGATAAGAGGATTGTAAAACTGTTTTGTAAAAGGAAGCGTACTCTGACTATAAACTATATTATACACATGTACTTTGCAATCGCATTCTTATTTTTTTAATTACGTAATATATAATTAAAAAATTACATTTTGCAAAAAATTGTGATTTCAATATTTATTTATTAGAAGTGAAGCAATTTCTATACTAGAATTTATATATGACGCCATTACATTACCGACACTTTTATCTTTTGCAAATATATTACTAAAGTAGTACAAATAAGTACTTACAGATACAGTAATAAATCTTATTAACTTTGACAAGATTAATCTATATGCTTACAACATACCTTCATTTATTAAAAATTGCCGAGTAAGATATAAAGTATTAAAAACCGAAGTCATAAATAAAAATGACAACTTTAACGATTACATTAATTTTCTATGAACACTTGGTACTAATAAACAATTGATAAAATTACTCTATCTATAATAAATTATAGTACTTTACGGATAAGTAAAACAGTAACATATTTTTTACAGCTAAATACTAAATTCAAAAGTGTTGGTATGTGGTTAAAATTAAATTATTGGATAGAAGTTGTAATAAGATAACGATGACAACTAGTTTTACAAAACGTAAATGGAATATAAACATAAAAGTTTATTTCATTTTAGCGTAAAAGAACGTTAAAAGCATAATATACTATTTATTTTTTATAATATATGTAATTTTTTCATTTTTTATTGACTGTTACCAAAAAAAATTAATAAATAAATAAAGAAAGAAAACCGCAAAATTAATTACAACGTCGCACTTAAATTATCTTTGTGGTGCACCGTATGTTAATAGTAATTCATACATTGTCACATAATTAGATTGTCTCTAAATGTATTAGATTCTTAATTGTTTTATTTAATTTTAGCTTTGTACGCGATACAAGATAATATTACTGTTAGGATCATATAGAAGTGACTAAATTTTACAGTAAACTTAATAACTAATAAATTCATGCTGTTAAGGATTTTTTAAATTATATTTTTTACTAAAAATTAATTTATATATTCTTAATTTTTTATGGTATTTATGTATTTTGTTTTGTGATAATAAATTGCTTGCTAAAGGATTTTAACTCTTCTACGTTTGCAGCATAAATAAATTCCACTTTTCAAGTAAATTTATATTTATTGTTATTCTTACACTGCTGTTTTAAAATAACATATCAAGATTTAATTAAAATCGTTTAGAACCTATAATAAAAGAAATATTTTACAGTTGTGATAAACGTTATTGCACGTTTTGTTTTGATTTTATATATAGGATTATCCAAATTTTTATATTATATTTTAACCTATATGTAATTAAATATTAAAACCGTTAAATATGTGGTTGAGCTATAACACTAACAATTAAATATAATTATTTAAATACATTTTTGTACAAAATATACATAAGTAATACGACATTTGACAATAATTATAGAATTTAGTTATAGAATGACAAATTTGTTTTATATATTGAAAAAATCTATTACTTAACTATGTTATAAATAGTGTATTTTGTCTTGTAAAATTTTATGTTTAAAATGAAGTTGTTGATTAATGTCAAAGTATAAAAACTTTAGGTTTAAATTGTGGGAATGCAAAAATAGAAAATCAGAGCTGTACAAATGTGAACAAAATTATTGTATTTTTGTAAAACAGTGTGACAAATCCATAAGAAGTTTTAATTTTAAAAACTAAAATTAATTTAAAAGTAGAATAGTATTTACTAACTAAAAAAATTTTAAACATGTTCTACACCAATTCCACTGTCTTATAATGTATCTAGCTTTTATATAAAAATATACACCAATGTTTTATACATGTTTACCAAATACTAAGCTAAAATCGCTTTGCTTCTAACACATAATTTAGTAATCAAAACTATCTAAATATTATACGCAAATGTGCATAACTGTCGTTTCTAACACGTTTACAAATTTTTATAGTCTTTTATAGTATAATGATTCGAAATCTGGCCTTGTAATTGCAACAGAGTTTGCAATTTAGTTAATTTTTATTGTTTATACCTGTTTGTATATTTGTTTATCATTGTTAACAGTGGCTTAACCACCTCCGTGTTGGTCTGGTTACGCGTGTACCTACTGAGAATACAATAGGTAGTTGCAACCACATAAGGTTAACTGAAACCCGTCGCCAAAGTCCAGATGACTTCGAATAAGTTCCTAATTAAAAAAATGAGTTAACATAAACAAATATGCAACAAAATTATTAAAATTTGCTACCGGTGGATGTTTGACGTAAATAAGCATTTTAAATCACCTGCTGGCTCGTGCGCAATGAGTTCAGTCACTCTGATTAAATTTCACTCAATTAAGAGTTGTTAAAAAGAATCCCCTGCATCAATTAAGACCGGTAAACAAAGTCTAGTTACAGTATTTGAATTACTCCAGACACTGACACTACAATCGCACAAGCACACAGAGTCAATGCTCGCAGATTAAAATAATACCACTACTGTCCTTGCCTAAAATGTCCGAAATCCTGACACCTGTTAGTCACTATTTTCTATTTACAGTAAAACTACCATAATTTACACATCGTCCGATTTGTATGTTAAACATGTATTAGACACCACGTTTTAGTTGTAAATTCTGCCACCTTGTGTGAGATATTAACACCGTTAGCGAAACTGGTGGATCTAACTTGAATAAATAAAAATTAAATAAACATACACTCCCGAAAATTAAAAAAAATAAAAGTGTGCGATATTGTACAGTTCATATTAATTAATTAATTTTTAATGTCGTAAATTACATTTTATTGGAACTATATATATGTATTAAGTTCGTATGTTGAGTTATTAAATTCTTTTCCACTAGCTACCTGAAGCAGAAACAGTAAGTAACGACGACCAGATAGTTACAATAGAATATCTGTATTAAATATGTCTCAAAAGTACAACATGTGCAAGTTTACACTTGTTTGAGCGTCGACTAACTTGTTTGTATAGTCAAATGTATATTAATGGTGCGTATTTTATGCAGTTAACATTACTTATGCAAATACCGTCGTGCCGTAAGATGGTATTGCGCGTTAAGTTTCATTTAATATGGCAACCAGAAAATGTGTATCTTGTTATATATTATAAGGTTTTATGTAATAGCAAGTAATCAATTTATAAGCCAAGCTCGACTCTAAACTCTAAAAAGGTAAGAAAGAAAACGATAAATTTGAAAAAAGAAACGACTATTTAACAAACAACCGCTACAAAGTTAGATAATCAACCTGTGAACCAAGCCAAATTTTAAACTCTATAGAAGTGACTAAGAAAAAGTAGTTTCCGTATATTAACAAGAAGTATTCTCACAGTTGGTTCCGCGAGAATCTTATTGGGTTACAGTCGAAAAGAAGCGTGTTTTCGGTAAAAGAGTAATGATCCAGAACCAAAGAAGGGAGCTTAAAACCATGATCACGATTAAAATTGTTTAGGTGTTTGACGATTTCTATGCTCTCTCAAATTTTCCTATTAAAAAAGAATTGAGATTTTTCAATCACCAAAACGTTATTAAAATCTATTTTTCACTTGTAGTAAAACGATGCTGAACAATCGTATTTGACTTTTTTTATACAACGATCATGTTCTGAAATTTTTATTTGATCGCTAACCGTGTAAATGTAGAGTAAAAATGGCAATTTTGAATTGGATTTGGAAGAAGAAGATTTGCATAGGCAGTAAGCCGAAGTGCACACTAAAATCGCTAAATTTTATAAGATATTTTGATTCCGCTAAATTTTTGGGTTAATTTTCTAATTACTTAAAGATTTAACAGGTAAAAAAATTGCTAAAACGTTATTTAAGTTGATTTTGATAAATAAAAGTAAAATGTGTGTTTGCTACACACTTACTAGTTGATGTGTCAACTATAATTCTAAATTATGATATATTCACATTATTACATTTATGTTTAAACTACAAGCAAAAACATTAAATATACTCAAATTATTAAGCATTAAAGTATATTGGCAGACATAAGAAATCATGAAAAACTTTATAAATTAAAAACGTGCGTGTAAAATGAATTAGAAAAATTAGTAGGTACTGATTGTGCAATTTTTTTAAGTGTAAAATCTTAAATAAAAATTAAAAAAGGAAAATCAAACGAATTTTGGGGTTATTAGTAATGCAAATAAAAAAAAACTTTTAATTGTTTAATTGCAGAAATTTGCGTATAAATACGACAATAAGGTAGGTGTTGATCAATTTGGCTGCATTGGCTGGATTAAATAATTACCGGTTATTACTTTTTTCGTGTATTATAAGAAAGAGAACAAAATAAAATTAGCGATAGTCAATGTTTCAATTAAATTTTTTCAACTTTTTTTTTAACTTTAACTTTGGGAACGTCTATCATTTTTCGCGCATCTAATGTAGTACCAATATTTTTGTTAGCAATGTAACATACTATTAATAATATTCATTAAAACCACACGTTTGATAATCATAGTGAGGCGCAATGTAAAAGAAGTGATGATATGAAACTAAAATTGTATTAGTTAACTTTTGTCTCTAAGAAAAATTACTTATGAATAGGTTGCAACTTAAAATCTAGTAGTCATAATTGCATAACATTTAAAAACTAAATAGATACATATGTATAATTTGGTTATTATGATTTTAATAACAAGTTTTTTTGTAACATAAACATGTGGTTTGTGGGAATAAATTTATTATGATGCACGTGCTTATCGTATTTATAAATATGCAATATGTTTGAAAAAGATTTAAGTGGCGGTTTAGGTAAAAACATGTTTCCAAATTATCTAAGTATGTACTTTCACCGCAAATCTATTACTTTTCAAGAGTACCTATTAATTTTTTAAATAAACAATTGCACATTAAAAAAGGAACTGCAATGCATGATCGTACGCTACTGTAGTCTAATCGCGACCAAAGAGGCGGTATATAAATGCGTTTTTGCGTCGATCTTTTTTTTAGCTGGTTATATGTGTAATGGAACATTTAATGTTATATTCGAATTTTTTAAACTCGTTTCTGTTTTTTAAGTCTCTACAAGACTGTAGAGTTTTTGCTATTTGAATCGTTGATAAAATTATTAATTATAATAACCAGCCAATAATCGTAGCATACGTAAAAATTTTTTTCTGTTATAAAACTTGTGTCCTGATTACCATTTTTGTTTAAATGAGATGAACAGTAAGTAGGTTTAACTGTATTTTGTAGTTGTTTCTGCGATTTAAAAGGAATAACATCTAATATAAGAACTATTTTGTTGGCATATTATTATATTAATATTCAATATTAAAAATAATGTAACTATTCAGTTATTTACAAAGTTACATGAGTTTTTAAAAAAACTTAGTCAAAAAGTGAGCATATTGACCAATGCTTGTAGCGTAGCTATTTTATTTTGTTATTAAAAAATGGTATATAAGGTAGGTTTTTTTAAACAACTAATAAACTTTAAAGAATTTAATTATGCAAATTATTTATTATAACAAATTAACACATTAAAATTTTAGACAATTTTAGTATTTTCGTAAATTACAAAATTACATTTTCTCATTAAATATATTTCTAACAAACAATTTTGTAGCTAGATTGTTATTGTATTTGTATTATTTTTTTATTAACAAAAAGTATTGAATAAAACAAAGTTGGTACAAATAAAACAAATATTTTTTTATTTATAAAACTAAATAAAAAAAATTTTAATTGTCAAATTTATACAAACGTAAGCAATTATTTTTGTATCGTTTAATGTAAATACGTAGCACCCTCAAACAACTTATTTTAAATTAAATCACAGCGTTTAGAGTTAGTGATTCTAAAGTAAACCTTCGTTCAATTTTCTATTTGTAAATGTGTACTTTAGATATATTTTAAATTATTATTTATTTTACATTTTTTTATTTACAAAACCATTAAACTTTAAATCAATATTTATTTAAATTTATTAAAGATTAGTGCCAATTTTATATAAAATTGATATAATACACTTGCGCGTTTTAAAAACACATTTTAATTGCGTCTGGATATTAATTAAATTAAAAAAAATGATTTTTAGATATTACAAGTATTTTCTGAATTAGTTTTAAAATTAATATTTAAAAAATTGAATAGAAAACAGAGTTAAGTGTGAAGTACAAATTATTTCAGTCATTTTTTTTTTGATCAAAAATGTATTTATATTAGAATAAATCGAATAAAGAAACTAATCAAAATTATGTTAATCAAAAAATTGCATCGCAATCCAAGTTAGAAATCAATTTTTGTTTTTGTGAAAGAAGTGAACTTGGTAACCTGCCAAATCGTGCTGTATTCGTTGGAACAACTGCAACTTTTGCGACATGAACGCACGTGTTATTATGCAGACAATTAACTTTGCCATGTCTTTGCTCATATTTCTTCCAGTTTTTTCGTGATTCACGACTCAAACAAAATAATTGTAGTTTATACCAATCGCTCATAATAGAATCGACATGTTGTAGCAACTGATAGTCTGAAACCTTTTTCGATCTTACTATAACATACACAACATGACCTTTGAACAATCTCATGCTCATGTGCAGTTTAAATTTTTTCTTAAAATTTTAATTAATTCCTATTATATATTTTCTTCTTTCTTATTCTTCTTTTTTTTCTTTTACTTTTTCTGTGTGTTGTTTTTACATATTTTGACAATCGTATGTTCTTCCATGTGTTTGTTCTATTTATGCCTTCTTCTTCTTACCTATCTAAACTTTTTATAAGTTGTAAATGTTTTGTAGACTTTTTTGAAGATGAGCTTCGTTGTTTTAAAACTTGAAACATGTGTCAAAAATACATTTTGAAAGTTAACGCATTTATTATTGGTAGATTGGTAATTTTAATAAACTATATGAATGCCCGACCGCTAAGCAGGAGAATTGTAATCTACCTGCTCGAACGTAACAGATTAAGCACAAAAATGGTACAATATTTTTCACATTGAAAAAAAAAGTAAAAATAAAATAAAGTTTTATTTGATATGATGTTTCTATATTTTAACGTATATTGCGTTTCTTCTAAGATATGGAATTTTTTAATTAAAAAAAAACTTTGCAAGCATGATTGAAATTTTTATTTTAACAAATTGTCAAGAAGAATTATATCTATAAAAAACTGTAAAAAAATTGAAACAATTTGCATACGTACAAAATTAACTAAAAAGAACTATTAAAAATGGCGGATACACCCACTTTAGGTTTTTTAATCAAAATTATCTTTTGATAGAACCGAGAGAATATGAGAAGCCAACTCTATACCAAATTATATTACGCGCCACTTCTTTCAGATCACACTGTAGTAAGCTATCTCTTGTGCTGTAATCACGTGTTTAAGAGAGGACCCGACGTGTGCGCATAAGTATAACTTTGTTGTTGTTTCTCGTGTTGTAAATCACGATTGTGTTTGTGTTGTTACTTTCTCTTTTAGAATTACTATGGAGAGTGCGTCAGAAATTAATCTTGGAACCTCAGTTTCAAGTTCGTCAAATTCCGAAAAGGAAAACTTGAAATATAAAATAAAAAAACTAAAGAAAAAGCTAAAAAAAAGCAAGCGTAATGGCGATCGTCACAAATGTTCTAGGAACAGGCGCAGCCGTCACAAAAAACGCAGTAGCGAATGTTCACGTTTGTCACGTTCTTCATCGCGGCAAAGATATAGTCGCAGCAGTGCGAGGGTCCGTTTTCGATCTCGCTTCCAGAGTTTAGATATCTAATTTTTATTATCCAGATCAAGATTACGCTGCCCAAGGTATTAATTATTACATTGTTACTTTCTTTTTGATGCTTAGTAAATAATTTACTTTAGTATCGCATATGTCCGCTGGACACATTGTACAATGGCTTTACATAAAAAGCATGGATTCTATGACTTGACTGTAAATTTTGTTTACAGGTAATATACTCGGAGAGTATATTATTCTTTGCCTGGAAGGCATTGTGTTTTATAAGTAACTTAATTCGTTCCCGGAGGGCACATAATGCTTTACCTGGTAGGCACGGATTTTTAAATCATGACTCATGCCCGGAGGGCACACATTTGCTTTGTCTGGAAGACATTACAGTTTTGATTTGCAATGACAAATTACCTTCTAGGTATCAACTATCAAGTAATAAAAAATTAAGCTGTTTGTTGTGTCTAGAGGGCATATAATATGGACTTCTTAATTAATTTTTATTCCGTTTTCTTACGCCTACTAACTAAAAACAATCTTAATTCGTTTTTTGTTATGTTCAGGTATTTCTGATAATCCAGTCCCACATGAAAACGTAGATACCATTTTGGATGCGTCAGAAGACCTGACAGACCCATTAGAGTCGGTTCAAGTTCCTTTACCAAAACACATTCGGAAAATTATTACGGATAATATAATAAAGGTGCCAAATATCGAACCACCGATACAACATAATGTGGCCGAGTCTTGGCTAACCATTATAAAAAATGGTTTGGATCCACAACTAAAACAAGAATTACTTTTAAAGTATCCTTCGCCTTCTAATTGTTGCCTAGATCCACTTTTGCTCAACCCGGAAGCAAAAGCGTGCATATAAACATCTCATCTGGAAAGAGATGCCAGGTTAGCTGCGGTACAACAGCAAATTGGTGCTGGACTCTCTGCTATTGGCAGGGTTTTAACTAAGGTGCTTACGGATCTTGATAATCAGTCGAAATTAGATTTTCTTGAACCACTGTCAGATGCATGCAAGTTGCTTACCGATTTACATCATTCGGAAAGTTTAATCAAAAGAGCACTAATAAAACCAAATCTGCATGCTAACGTTACAAAAGCATTAGACAAAACCTCAATCACCAACCAACTTTTTGGAGATAATTTAAGTGATGAAATTAAAAATACTCGAGAAATGGAAAAACTTAGCAAAAGCTTTTTGTCTCCAGTGAAGTCTAATCAAAAACCGACGTCTTTAAACTTCATCCGTCTACCACGTCAGCAGTTCCAAGCACTTCGACGAGGTGGACAATACCACCAGCCTCGGAAAAGTCAAGACACCTTTTACCGGAACAGACAACAAAAAACATCCCGGCTGAAGACACAACGAACATCATTTCGGAGGAAATTTTAAATGTAAGATATATTTCTGGTAGGCTTGCTCTTTTTATACATGAATGGTCCCAAATAACTTCTGATCAATCAATATTAAATTAGAGTGAAGGATACAAAATACCTTTTAAGATTAAGGTACAACAATTGTCTACTCCAGTCTCACCAAAATGGTCTGTTTCTGAAAAAATTAAAATTTTAAAACACATTAACGAACTGCTGCTGAAAGGGGATATTGAAAAAGGCCAAAACGTCAATAACCAATTTATTTCTAATGTTTTTTTAACTCCAAAACCTGACGGATCAAGTAGATTCATATTAAATTTAAAGCAATTAAATCATTTCATTATCAAAGAACACTTTAAACTTGAGGACATTAGAACCGCTACTAGACTAATGACTCAAAATTGCTACATGTGCACAGTAGATTTACAAGACGCATATTATCTTGTATCTGTCAATGATTGCAGTAGAAAATACTTACGTTTTACAATTGACAATACTATCTATCAATTTACTTGTTTACCATTCGGCCTTTGTACAGCTCCTTATGTGTTTACTAAATTAATGAAACCGGTCATTATGTATTTAAGAAAAAGTGGTTTCATTTCAGTTATTTATCTAGACGATTTTTTGTTGTTTGGAAACAGTTACATACACTGCATGGATAACTTAAAGGCAACTATATCCTTGTTAACTCGACTAGGATTTATAATTAATTGGAAAAAAAGCAACACGGAGCCCAAAAATGTATGTAAATATTTAGGGTTTATTTTGAACTCCTCTGATATGCGTTTAGAACTGCCTGGGGAAAAAAGACTTAAATTAAGAAATCTATTAGAAAAGTTTAGTACTCTTGAAAAATGTAAGATTTTAGTTTTTGCAAAGTTCCTAAGACTATTGGTATCAGTTTGTCCTGCTATTAAATATAGTTAGATGTACACAAAAAAATTTGAAAGGCAAAAATTTTTAGCTTTAAAATCGAATAACCTTAACTATAACAAAGAATTGGTACTGACGAACGATCTTAATTGTGATTTCTTGTGGTGGAAGTCAAATATATTAACATCAAATAATCCAATTCAATCAAACCAATTCAAACGAGAGATTTTTACAGATGCTTCACTATCAGGGTGGGGTGAAGTCTGTAATGGTAATAAGGCACATGTTTTTTGGTCTACCTCAGAAAATAAAGAACATATTAATTATTTGGAACTCTTGTCAGTGTTTTTTGGTTTAAAATGTTTTGCTAATAATTGTAGCGGTTGTGAAATCTTGCTAAGGGTAGATAACACCACTGCCATTTCTTATATAAACCGGATGGGTGGTATACGATTCCCAAAGCTGAATGGTTTAACTCGAGAAATTTGGCAGTGGTGTGAATCTAGAAACATTTGGATTTTTGCTTCATATATCTCTTCCAAAGATAATCTTCAGGCAGACCATGAATCAAGATTAAATAACCCAGATACCGAATTTCAACTAGCGGACTTTGCCTTTAAGGATATAATTAATACTTTCGGAACACCATTTATAGACCTCTTTGCATCTAGGTTAAATAAGAAATGCGATTTATTTGTATCCTAGACACCAGATCCAGATGCTTACAAGACAGATGCTTTTACTATTAGTTGGGAAAATATTTTTTTTACGCGTTTCCACCCTTCTCAATTATATTAAAAGTTCTACAAAAGTTGATTACTGATAAAGGAAGGGGCATTGTAGTAGTACCTTTTTGGCCTACACAAGCTTGGTATCCTATCTACCAAAGTTTATTAGTGAATAAGCCAATAAAATTTGACCCAAATATACAGCTTCTACTTTCTCCTTCCAGGAAACCACACCCATTGTGGAAGAACCTTTCGTTAATGGCAGAACTTTTATCTGCAAGGCCTTAATTAGGAACAACATACCACAAGAATCTACTAACATATTTTTATCATCTATTACTGATTCCACTTGGAATCAGTATGAAAGTGCTCTCAGAGATTGGTGTCTTTTCTGTAAAAGTTCTAGTGCAGACCCTTATAAAAACGACAAAAAACTAGTTTTACAGTTCCTAACTCACAAATTCAACAACGGTTTATCTTATAACTCTTTAAACAGCATCCGTTCCGCACTATCATTGGCGTTAGGACCACAATTAGGGCAGAACTCTGACATAAAAAGATTATTTCGTGGCATATACAAGTTAAAACCTAATCGTCCAAAATATGATGTAACTTAGGATCCCCAAGTGGTTTTGAATTATATATATTCACTAGACGTTAATAAAAATCTTACATTAGAGACATTTACAAAAAAATTACATTACTTGCCTTATCAACACCCCAAAGGATGCAGACTTGGCGTTAATAAAACGAAGCAACATCTATATCAGAACAAGGGAAATTAAAATACTCGACGCTATTAAAACTTTGGGGCCAAATAAATTTCAACCCGTTCTTTTTCTACCTTGGTTTAAAGATAAAGAAAAACTATGTGCAGCGACTACTATCATTAACTACATATACCCAACTAAAAATCTACAGAGTGCTAAGGAGTATTTATTTATATCCTTTAAGAAACAACATCAGAAAGTCACCACTCAGCCACTGTCTCTCTGGTCAAAAGAAATTCTAGCAAAAAGTGGAATTAATACTCAACAATTTACTGTACATAGCACTCGACATGCTTCAACATCGACTGTTTTTAAAAATAATATAAATATAGAAACAATAAGAAGAACTGCTGGGTGGGCCAAAGCTTCAATGACATTTGCCAAGTTCTATAACAAGCCAATTATAAAGAAAGGTTTGTTTACAATGGGAGTTATTACATGAAATATAAAAAACTGTAAACTACTATTACCTTTATTTTTTTTCTCTCTTTCTAACAATGTTTATTAGTTATGTTCTCTTCATGTACATTGAATATATTGTTATACATTACGTTTCAAACTATATAAGATACTCTAGATTTATTTTTGGTAATAAAAATGCATTACTATGATTGTCGCTACTCTAAACATCTACAGTGTGATCTGAAAGTGGTGCGTAATATAATTAAATGATCAAACGAACTTACCTAAGTGAACTTCGATCTTAATTATATGTAGCGCCACTTCGAGAAGATCACTCCCTTCCAATCCCCAGATAATCTTATTACTAATTATCCCCGTTATACGACAATCATTACTCTAAACAAATGAAGTTATACTTATGCGCACACGTCGGGTGCAGTTTTTTTTTCCTCTCTCAAACACGTGATTACAGTACAAGAGATAGCTTACTACAGTGTGATCTTCTCGAAGTGGCGCTACATATAATTAAGATCGAACTTCACTTAGGTAAGTTCGTTTGATCATTTAATTTTAAGTTACTAGGACTTTTAGTTCGAGAGTTATCGTGGGTACATTCAAAGATAATTTAAGAAAGATGCAGCACACTTTGTATAAACAAGTCAAAAGAATATAGTAAAAAATTATTATTTTTAACGTATCTTGCTTTTCTTCTAAAAAATAAATTGTCGCAGGCAGGATTCAAACCTAGATTATTAATGAAATTCACTTTGAATTTTAAATCAAATATCTAATATGTAAACTGTTAATGTTAGAATTTTTTTTTATTTAAATAAATTGTTAGAAAGAATTATCTTTATAAAAAACTGTAACAATAATTTGAATAATTTATATAAGAAAAACTGTTATAAATAATGACTCATTTCCAGTATTTTTATCAGACCCATCTGAACCCACATAACCAAATTTCAAATTACTAGGACTTGGTTTAAGAGTTATCCTAGGTACATTGTTAGGCACACACAGACACCTAAAATTTGTTTGTCAAAAATATATTTTTTTGGTTTAAGAGACCTTGAAAACTAAATTTATGCGCAAAAAAATTTTTTTGAAAAAAAATTGCGATCGCTATTTTTTTCTTATAAGAAAGTAAAAACAAGAATTTTTACATTCTACAGATACAAATTAACGTTTTTTTAAAAGAGATTAATTTTTCTACATGTTTTGAATGTTATAGCTCTGGGTTTGCTTATGGTGTTTAACAATGCATTGTCCAAAAACTACCAATAAATTTTACTTATTTTGGTCATTTGCTTTGCAGTTTTGCTAATTTACTTTTTTTATGCTTATAATTGCAGACACTTTGTTACTGAATCTGTATTAGTTTTTATACGTTTTTTTAGGCATGTATTGTTTATAATTAAAGCTCGAACTTTTGAGTAATATACTTAAAATGCTTAATTTTGCTAATTTTAAACTTTTATTAGTTAAAAGATTAAAGTCAATTGATTTATGTTTACTTTCCTTAAATTAATAATTTTTTTCTCTGACTAAAAATAGATTTATTTTAACTGTCGGGTAACAATTTAACATATACAACTTCTCTTTAGAAAAAAGATTAGACTACTTTTAGTTATTTATTTTTCACAATCTTTTTGTGTGTACGTGTAATAAATAACTAATTGCGTTACAAATAATTAAAATTAAATCAAAATTAAAAATTTAATATAATTAGAATCTATTAACAGCAATAGACAGCAACAACATTAATGTAACAAAATTTTGTGGTACCTACTTATGTATTCCTTATCAGTGTATTTAAAAAACATTTCGATAAAATTAATTTTGCGCTATAAACATTCACATATTACATAAGCGGAGGTGGATTTTTTTTAAAAATTAAAATACATTATATCGAAGAGGGTGAAATTTTGCAATGGAAACTTTAAAACGTTATAGAGTTATAAATTGTAAAATGATTAAAAATAAATGCTTAAAGAATTACTTTTTAGTGCTTAAATTTAAATTTTTTTGTTAAAAAGCTTGCCTAATTTAAACATTTTTAGTGAATGGGCGTTACTTATAATTAGGGCACAACCAAAAACATGGTGATTTTTTGCAATAAACACGATTGACTCTTAGAAAAATGTAAGAAAACACGGTTGTTGGTCCAAAGTTGAGTAAAAACACGGATTAACAAAAATTTGCATACATTGTAATAATCATTCTTATTATGCATACAATAATACATTAGTAATCAATGTTTGTTATAAAAATTATAAAACACAAAGAACTCATATACAGCTACTTCAAGAGTAAAACATTTAGAAAGAGGAATTTTTTTTTGCAATTTGATTATTAATTAGAATACATTCATCGAAATAGTCAATTTTAAGAATTTTTGCTTGTTACGGATCAAAAAGTCTTACAGCTTACATAAACTGCGGTGTTTGTCTGATAACGTCAAGTCACTAGATTTCTCTAATGTCTAGACTAGTACATCCATAACGCGATTCTATGTTTTCTAATGTTTATATCCCTCCCTTCAAACTATTTTAGGAGCTCCTAACCGTGTTACATGCAATGAATTTTATGTCGGTGGCCACATCAACATCTTCCAATGAAAATTGTAACTCTTGTAGCGCATTTGTTGTAAGTGATTTTTTCATCTCATTTGCGATGAAGCCAACATAAAATTGCACATACTTTGCATGGTGTATAATAGAAAACCAACTATTCCATCGAGTAGCTATATGCACTGGTGGCAAAGTTACATTGTTGACTTTAATTACCTCTTCCAAATATTCTTTATATCTATTCTTTCTTGCTGCGGAGTGAGTAAAAATGAACATAAAGAAAGATGCTTGTAATGTAAAAGTTTGATATATATTGTATTGCCTTTTTAATACGACCCACAATTACTGCAATATTATTGTATAATTTTCGGAGCTTTGTCAAAAGGTTTTTTTTCGATTTCTCATATTCATCGGTTTTGTTACATACAATGTTGTTGGGATCGATCATTCAATGAATTAGCTTTAACACATGTTAATATAAAAAGTGTTTATTTGAATTGCAATCTGGTTTATGTTTATATTTACGCATTGCAGTAATATTTAAAAAGCAAAAGCGGCAACTACAAAAGGTATAGTTGTAAAGCTGATGCTACGGGTTTCTCTGCATAACAGTTTAATTTCAAATCATCAGTTACATTGATGTAACTGATTTTATAAAGCTGATGCGTTTACTTTTTAGCATCCCTAGCTGTTCGACAACAAATTTGTAGGTGTAACGTATTTAGCATGAACTGTTAGTGTGATAATCAATATCGCTTTTACAAAATATTTATTTATATTATAAGTTTTTAAATTAGTTTATCATAAATTATGTTTAACGTTTACATTTTTTATACAGAGTATGAATTACACTTTCTTTTTGGAATTTACACGAATTTCACTAAAAATTTGAAATTCACGGCCCGTGACACATCCGAGTAATCGTGATTTTGGTTGTGCCCTACTTATATTGATATTATAACTTGTACGATTTTTTATTTCTATTCACATTGTTACGGACAAAATTTTCATTGCGTACGCCTATGTATTTTGACTTGAAATTAGCTTACGGTGGGGACGCCCCCTACCGATCCTTTCTCGTGACTGTCATTCGACGAAGTAAACGTGAAGCTGTACACGACAGTAACGGGCCCGGTGCCGAGATTTTTTTGAATTGATTCTTAAATTTTTAAGAACATCACGTGTGATGAACATAAATTTATAAATCGAGGTAGAAGTTATTACGATTCTTTCGGCACGGGGTAAGATATTTTGTCTTAAATCTATTAAGGGTCTTTCGTAATTTCTATATTCATATGACAGCCGGTTCCGACCACGTTGTCTACCATTTTGGAATTAAATCAACAATTGGGATGCATAACTACTATTAAGGAATAAATCTACCGAGCCCATCAGCTGTTGTGAAAGCTTGCTACTTAAGCAACATCGGGGTCCAGTCGAACGTTGTGTCGGGGATGTTGATTTGAAATTAGAAGTCGAATGTGTATTCAGCCACCTATCTTGAATTGCTACTTACATCGCTCGATACCTTGCCCAAGTAACAAAGTGGTTTTATAATTCTTAAGTTAGAAAACTTTTCAATTTTATTGTAGTTATGTTGTTGCTCTCTAAATGTAAAATGGTTCTATTAAAGTTGTCTGCAAGATTATTTTGTTGTCTATTCAAAATTGTTTTTTAAATCGATGTTTAGAACGTTCTTACAACAAAATTATAAAACTGCTTATGAGATTAGTATACAAGTGTTTTGTAAACGTTTATATAATATTGGTTATAAGACATGCACCCCTTACAAATATTAATTGATTTATAATAGCTATGTAGCTATGTCATTTACCACTTTAGAACTGTTTTATACAACTGTTTTAATAAAAGTATGCGACTACGTTATATAATTGTTGTATTAGTAATATTATATAACAATTTTGGTTTCAGCATCAAATTACTCATAAGAAAAGTTTCAATATAACTGTTAATTAAAAGGACACAAACCCTCAGTTATAAAATAAGAGAAGAGCAGTTATACAGCAATACTGCTATTAAAGCGCAAAATTATTGTGTTAAATATAGTTCACTATTTTTTTTAATATTGTTAAAAACATTATGTAACACTTCTAGTGTAATACTGTTAACAGCTTCTGTAATCGCATTTCTTCTAAAGTATGTAGATGCTATGAATGTACTTAATTTTTTAAAAACCAAACAAAAAAGTCTAGTGGGGTTAAATCGGGTGATCGTGGAGGCCATCTATTTTCAC
Organism: Aquatica leii; assembly: GCA_035610365.1. Taxonomy (NCBI): domain Eukaryota; kingdom Metazoa; phylum Arthropoda; class Insecta; order Coleoptera; family Lampyridae; genus Aquatica; species Aquatica leii. The sequence goes on from CM069435.1 coordinate 72,305,056, forward strand.
TTATCAATCGGTCACCGAAGAACTGTCGTAAATAATTTAATGTTATTCTAACAGTGCGAGTGGTGGCCCCATCATGATGGAAATAACAATGCTCTAATTTATCATCATGTAGTTCATTAATAAACGGATCCAAAATTAATTCTCTATAAGTGTTTGCATTAATGTTTTCATTAAAAAAAATCGAACCAATGATCCTACGTCGTGACATCGCCATACGTGATTGGGAAATTGCTCGTGAAACTGTTCGTAGCAATTTTGGTAGGAATAATCCCACGTTCCTTGTTTATTGCGAATTCCCGAACAAAAATAAACCTCAATAATAAAGATATCGTGTTATTTCCAATAATCTAAAAAGATGTGATATATTCTTGTAAAGTAAATTATTTTTAACTTACATCAAGTAAAAGCTGTACAGTCGAAAATGTGGCAATAAAAAAATCCTTTTAGTAATAAAAACTTGAAATACTAATCAAAAATTCGAAATATAAACAAGCACACCACTGAATAAATAGTCAAATTGAGAAATCTCCATCAAAACTGAATCAACGCTGTAAAATCAAAGTTACTAGTTTGACGGCGCGCCAAATTCAAACGCTCGTCAATCATTTACGAACACAGTGTATGTAATTCGCCTGCTGGACCATTTTCCTTAACTTTTTATTACTGAATACGCGATTAAAAATTCATCAAAATATAATCACATTTGTAAAATACGATGCTGTCGTGTTAATTTTTACATAAACTAAGGTAATTAAATTTGAACATTTTATAAGTTTTCTATATGCATCATAATTGTTGTATAAGAGTAAATTTGGTAATAAAAATGTTCTATAAAAAGGGACCATTTTGAAAATGTACTCGCGTACATTTACATGGCCGCCATTCTCGAGAAACATAAAATTAACTTATATTTCACTACTTTGACGACAAAAACATATCAATTAAAGCTTCTTATACTTGTATCTATCTACTATTGTGGTTTTATGATAAAAAATTGAAATTTAAACTTTTTGTTTTTTATCTGATTTTTAAATTTTTGTTTAAATACTCATTAAACCTGCGGCGCACTTAAAATTTCGACCTATCTACTTCATAATTGACAGTAAAATTTCCTTCGTAGCAAAAAACGACGTCCGTGTAGATTCATCTCATTAAATTTCGTGTAAATAATATATACTGTTATACGTTGCCATTTTTCATGAAACAGCCATCAGTTTTAGTTTAAGTAAATAATAGGAACAATTAAGTTCCGAAAAGTAGTACTTAATAACATCGTGTTACAAGTGTGAACCGTTCTGTCCTGAGCAAGATAGAAAATTACTGTGGGATAAGCTCTGGCGCCCTGCAACATCTTTTCTGTATTTAGTGTGGACCTCCCCTCTCTCCGACTATTGTGAGTTGGCCGTGCAGGTTCGTAAAATACCAAAAGCTTGTAACAACATATTTTACTCAGTTAAATCAGTCTATTTAATGCTATACCTTTTCGTAACGGTTTTGCCAATATATTAAAAGACTTTTATACATTTGATCGCTATTAATTCTAATAGAATTCTGTCTAATCTGCTGATTTGGCCGTTACCGTTCCTAAGCCTTGATAATGAAGGAGAAACCTCAAAAAACGACTACGGAGCGACAAAGCAAAAAACGAGTTTAGCAAAATAATTATCTTAAAATAGGCTGTTAAAACATATGATTATGAAATAGAAGACAACAAAAAGTGAACTAATAAATACCGACATAAATCTCTGTGCATTTTTCCAGATAAAAAAAAAGAATGCTGCACTATACCATATGTGAAGTACACATCGATATGTACATAGCTAAAGACCAAAAGTAAAAAAAAGAATAATATTGTCCATACAGTAAATCTTAATACTAAGAGATTTAAAAGCAAAAATAGGAAGCTCAATTGTAGAAGAAATAAAACAAAAGTTTGACGAAAACGTTAATAATAATGATAGAGAAATGTTTACCCAGTAAACACATGACGTCTCAGGGACGTTTGTATTATGTCCAAATGATGTATTTACATCTCGGAATTTAAAACGGACCTTCTTAGAATGTCTTTAATAGGACGTCCTCAGGATGTCAATGAAGAACGTAGGATGGGATGTCCTATACGGGAAAACAACTTTGGACGTTTGTCAATTCATATTTTTAATCGAATTTTTCGAAGAGTTTTTATATTACCCAATGAAAATGTTTATTTATAATTACTAATCAAATAAAATTAGAACAGGATTACACCTCTATTATATATAAATATGAATTAATCAATGGTATAAATATAAGACAGTTAAATAAATATTATCCACCCATCAATTTCGGTTACTCTGGTTAATCTTTCTTTTGATATAACAAATATTTTGAAGATGTTGATGTGTGTGATTAATTTTAGCCACACTGATAATCGGTTTTCGCACATAAACGAGACAAATGCAAATGCAAACAAGTGCGCGTGACCACTTTCCTTCTTGTTTTCTAGTGCCTACTCAACTCAACTCTTGTTTTTTACTTAACTGAGTCCCACTCAAGCCACAGAGTACAATATGTGCTCCAGCTCTCGTAATTACTATATACTATATATAAATAATATAATAATAATAATAAGATTACAAATTCAGAAGCTTAAAAAAACCATATCGTTTTTCTGCTAAAAGTGCACCGGATGAAAATTACTTGCATATAAAGGTAATACTTATATAACTGTATGCAACACATTTAAATACGTTTAATAAACTTATATTATCAGGTGACATTATTTATGGGACCTTCTGGTGCTTGTCGATCTGTAGAACTCTGCGAACTCTTTCTAAGTGCGGTTGATATTCAAGATCAAATTGTGCATGTTAACGTTGAAAACACTAAAAGAAACATCGACAGATATTTTGTAATAACTGATATCTCATGGATAAACCGCTTAAGAAAATATGTGACGCTGAGACCACAACATACAACTTGCAATCGTTTCTTTATGACATACAGAGCTAAAAAATGTTGTAGCAGGCTAAATAATTTCCGCTACCACCATATTCCAATTCTTACAATTAAATTAGTTTTTTTTTGGTTGCATTTACGCATTAAATCGGGCAATCCAAATTACAACGTAAAATTGTAATTTTTTGAAAAGAGATAACTTATCACACCTGTGTATTACCTTTTTTGAATTTATAAGTTGAATCAATTTATATAGGTTATCTTGTTTCGTTCATTATATAAATCGGATGTCTATTATAGAGGCTTTAAATACTACGAAGTTTTGAGTAGCTTTAATAAATACTAATTAGTAAAATTTATCTACCGTTTATTTCAAAACTAATTTTTTGTTTCGTATTATAACATTTTAGCGGTTTTTTATCTGTTTTAAAGTTCTATAAACGCAAGTTAGAATAAAGAAAATTAAACAAACAAGTAACGGAAACATGATTGAAAGAATATGTAAAGTATGTCCGTATCCACTCTGCTCGTCGCCTGTATCAATTTTAATTTCAATTGTAAAGGAATTTTGCGGTCACGTAGATAATCTAGTACAATAAAATATTTAAAAAAATAACGAATTATACAGAAAGTCTGCATCGAGTAATTATACAAGTGGCAGGAGTTTATTTAAAAAGTAGTTATAGCATTTGTTCGATTACTTGTAGGTTTTGGAAATCTTAAGATTTTGGGAAAGAATGTAAGGTTCTGACGGGGTAAATAATTTTTTTAAATTTATTTAAGTAGTTTTTTACTAAATTTTAACCTTAACTTTAAGAAAACTGCAAGATTTTCTTAGACACATGTCAAGAAATGTTCCTTCGTTTATATAGCCCGTGCAATTGTTGGTTTGTTTTGTTACTTTTAAACCATAAAAGGTTATTAAAAATTTCTAATGTTTTTTATTTTTTTTTTCTTAAAATTTGTAATGGCGCCTTATTGTTGCCGTTCCTTCTGTTTGCTTATAATTCCTTTCCTCATTGATTCGACCGAAAGCGAGCAGACTACGTCAAGCATTTCCAAGCAACCAACAGCAGCCTGTGAGTGTGTAACATCTTGATTTATTTTTTTTTGTTAACAACTCAATAAAGGGATACAATGTGTTAATAGCCTAATTGGCCACAATCAATTTGGAGCATTTCCGTCAAAAATAGCAGAGTATCTTCGACTTCCGACGATCTTCTGCTACTCTGCTTACAAATAATGGAGCAGATTTTCTAAGTGTGAAGCGTCTTGGTGGTTGGCAAAATTATGTAGTAGCCAAAGGATATATTGAGGACAGTCTATCTAATAAAATCAAAACAGTTAAGAACAAATAAAAACACCATACCACAAAATATGCCTGGTTCTTCAAGGTAGATGAAATCAGATGTACAAGTGATAAAAATGCCATCAGTATCAACCGGCATAAATATTGCACCTTCAATATACATAACAGCTACCGAAAACGCAAATGTGAACGCGACTTTTAATAACTGATCTCACAATTACAATAACAATAATTAATATAAAATAAAATTGTATAATTAACACGATTTATCGGTCGTACTACTATACAACGCGCTCAAGAAGAGACAAGCATAAAATAAAAAGATCTTATCGTCTTCGATATTAGTTGATTAGTTCGTTAGTTGGTAATAAAAGTTATTGAAAAAAATTGAATTGACACTTATGATCTAGAATTAATTATAAATAACGAATACCAATTAAATAAACCTATACTACTACATTTAGTACACTACCCAATAAAGAAGAATAAAAATATTAATAAATGGAACTGCATTAACAAAAAATTATTAACAGAATAGAGATACACAGACAAACAACAGATGAAACAAAGCAGAATAATAAGAATAAAGTCAGGTTAAATTTCTGCAACCTGAACTGCTTAAAAGTATCTATAGTTGACATGCGTTATTTTGTCGCATTACATTAGCTCCAATTTTAATTCAAATTTTCCTAAATTTTTGCATAGATGCTCTCTTTGATGTTAATGTAAGTTTAGTGTAAATGTTAGTCTAATTTGAACATACGCTTTAGGATTTTTCAACAATATTGAGAAAATAATGACTTAATAATAAAAGTATTCTGTAAAGTAAAATGCACTAGTGCATTCGACCAACTTTACATTGCGGCTTTGGTAAAGCGTGCATTTACATTTCAGAGATGAGTGCGTAGAATCACTATTACATACCCGAATTAAAAAAAATTAATTACACAAACGTTATTGTTAGATATGTAATAACTGAAAAAAAAATTTTTGAATGAAAATCGTAAAAATATGGAGACTTTTGTAAATACACATTTTGTTTACAAAAATGTTTTATTATACTTTTAAATTATTAATTTATGTTTTAGTGATTTACTGTTTACAAACTTTTCTTGTACAGGAGTTTAGCAAAACATAAACTTTTACAAGTACTACATTATTTATTTTAAATTAACTTCATAAAAATATTTGTTCTAGTAATTTATACATTATACAAATTAACTTAATTAACAAGTTTTTAGTGCAAATAAAAACTGCATTCGTTTTTTTAGACTAAAATGTATATAAAACTAAAAACCACTTAGAAATACTCTATTAAGCACCTAAACAAGAAAACTGTTGCTTCGAAACTTTACCTAATTGATAAAAATGTTATTTTATAATTACATCTACTACACTAAACCATGATAACGTGTTTTCGATAAACAATTATATTACTAACTACATATAAAGAAACATAAAATTTTAAAACTTTAAAAAGAATAAATTGCGTAACGCTTAGCTTCTTAGCATTAATAGGTTTCCAGGGAAATAAAACTTTTACAATGATGTTTTAAAATCATTAAATATTTAGAAGAAAACGTCCCAGTTAATAAACAGGTCATGACCTACATCGAATACCAATCCCGTTTATCTGCAACAGGAAATAGGTGACTGGGGTTGGTGAAAATACCGTAGCTGCAAGAGCGTGGGGGAAGTTCAAGGTGGGCGTATTGTTGTCCCTGACATAATTTTCACCCACTTCTCATATTTATATTAATACATATGTTTGTTTTTTTTAAAATACATAGTAATGTTTACGTAATACCTTTTGATTCATAATTAATCATACATTTAACATTACTTATACAATTATTAAATATAATTTAATTAATTCATTAGGTAACGTACATATATTAGCGCAGTTTATTATTTGTTTAACCAATAGATTAAAGTCATTTTGTATTTGAACTTTTTTTAATAAATAATTAAAAATGTAAAATTGTAAACGTTTCTTACTTAATTTAATTATTTTCTTTATGACTGTATAATACTTTTTGTGTACAATTTACATTCTTTTATAAATAACTAAAAATGGCACGAAACATTTAATTCATATTTATTTGTGTTACATTTAAAAGTGTTAAATTTACGCAGTTAGTATGTTTCATAACTGTTAAAGTTTACTCACTGAAAACTAAAAATTGTGCAACGGCACAGAGGACCTTGTATGATCCCGCGTACCTTTGTTAAAATTTCATTTCGCTCTAGTCATGAAAACAGTTTTATTGAGCAACATACTTCATTATAAGAAAATAACGTATTATGCGCAATTTATACAAATATTATTATTATTATCTGCTTTGGCTCCAGCACAGACAGCATGTGGCCAATTCTTACTCACACTACGCTAGTAGATCCATCTTTCATTTGAATTAGACTGTAGATGGTTTTGGACTTTTTAAGTGACTGCTAGTGATAACTTACCTATTTTTATGTTTTTTATTTGACTAAAACTCATTACAATCTGGAAACTTGTCAATGGTTGAAAGTTTCTGTAAGTATCTACGGCTGTGTCTACATCTAGTAAACAAGATAACGATGTCGAGTAAAAAGTTGTTTTTTGTCACCAACTTCTTCAACTATAAGCAAAATCCTTAATATATCTATGATTTGATGTGGTTGAGATCTATAAAGTAGATTTAGAACTGTTGAAAGATTACTTAAATTGATAGTTTTATGCTCCAGTTTTTTAGTGATAAGGCAAATGGTCTTTTCTAGAAAAAATATTTTGGATCATAATTTTTAATCTAGCGGTTGTTATGAAAGGTTTTACAATTAATTCTATTATATCACAGATTCCAAATCTTTGTGATGAGTGCTTGCTTAGTCATTCACAGATCAGATTGCAATCCAATTGCTTTAGCTAACCGCTGTTGTATGAAAGTAATGAAATCATTATTATATTATTATTACAAGCAAAAGTTATCTATCACCTCTAGAGCTCGATGAGGGCTTCGCAAACGTCACAAAATGTTCTAAATAACTTAAAAATAGCTTTAAATTTAGCTATCTATTACCGCTTAAGTGTCCAACTGATTTTTATGAACAATCTTTCATACAATATAGTGACATGCGTTTTCGTAGAAAAAGAAAAAAATGAGGAATATATTTTCCAGTTACTGATATTGCACTGGTAATTGCTATGTTGTAGTGAAACGGACGCAGTCTCTATAATTTATAGAAAACTAGCTAATAATTCAGCTCTCTAAACTATTACTTGATTCAAAGATCCAATTATTCTTAAACTTTCTTAAAACTATATTATTCTTATTAACCGACTTTTGCTATTTGTACTGACTATCTGTACCAATTTTTTTGCAATTTTAACAAAATCCGTTTGCAATATACACTGACTTGTATAATTCATACAACTGCAAAAACCGACCTGGCCGCACCGCTACTTTACTTATTTGTTTGTAAAGAAATATATTTTTCCGAGAGAAGAACACTCTTGGCTAAACCATTGTAAAGTGTTACGAGAATTTTCTCGCAATTAAGTTGCTAGCGACTAACTCAGTTTGATTCGGCACATAAATCGTCGGTTTCCATGTGCTAATTATATGTATAACAATTTAAAAATGTGTCAAAACGGTAAAAAATTTGGATGAGAGATACGGTTGAAATTGTAACGTTTATAGTAGGAGTTAAGTATGTACCCGATCAGCGGTGAGTGGGGTGGGTTATAGTTAACCAGAAAAATGTTTGTAAAGGTTGCTGGTGTCCGGTAACCTTTAATTTTAGGGCGCCAAGTCGAAGAACCTTAGTTAAAATTTTATTGATCTGGACTAGAGATGAAAAGGAGTACTATAAACGTTATCAAGGCTCGTAGAAAGAAAACCAACCAAAATTATAATAAGTGGCAATTATTAACAAGAAAGAGAGGTGAAAATGAGGAAATGTAAGAAAGGGTTGATACGTATGAATATCACAGATTAAACCGACTACCTAAGTTATAATAACAATGGTACGCTACTGTGTACATTAATTATAAATATTGTACGCCACTGGTAGGTGTGGATCTTTAAATACAGCTGTCAAAAATACCTATGGTTTGATAGTGGTAATTAAATAATTTTATGTAAGTGCCTTATCTAAGTAACCGACTACTATTCATCAGTAATACCTAAGCATACAAAGGATAACCCGTATTGAAGTATTCGGTGTATAGTGTAAGCTTACAATATGCAGGTGAAAGAAAAATTGAGGTAGTGATACTCAATTCCGTTAGACCAAACGGTGAAGGTGGCCTTACAAGAAATTGTACAGTGAGGTACAAGAACTAGCTGTATAATTAAGGGCGAGTACACGTGAGTAATAGTTTGTAACTTTTAAGTAATACACACAGCATCTGACAGGTAGCTTCGGAATAAATATTCACAGGTGGTTCCATTAACGACGAATACAATAGATTTTCTAACCTGTACCGAACTTGAGTATAGCTGACTTGCGTCTGGTTAGTAGATGGCTTCAGACAACGATAGTAACCTCGCAATGTTTGTTCGAGAATAAGTACAAGCAGTCGGAACAGGATTCAAGAATCGGTGAGCCCCAAAGTATAAGCAGCCGTGGGTGGTCAGACAACCCCGGTACCGAGAAACCACTAAAATACGTAAATAATTAGGATTAAGTCCTGTGCTGGATGGAATCAAACACCGTGAATTAGCTTCAATTGGTCCCCAATCGCCATACATCCGAGAAAAGAACTACATGTGCTTCTACGAACACTTTAATAGTAAGTCGAGAGGAATCTAAAACCAATGATTCTTAAATTATGTTGATTTTTAGAGTATACGAAATTTACCTTAGGTGGATGTTAGCCGATTACGAAAATTATTGTAAGTTAAAACGTGGTTATCGTTTACAAGCTCATCATGAAGAAGGAAAAAGTAAAAATGTCCGAAATTTATCAAATAAGAATCCCCACTTTTGTGTCTTTTTGGAGGGAAAATAGGAAAATAACTAAAACACGTAGGCTAAAATACCCTAAAAGCCTTAGAACCAAATAGAGTATGGAAAGTTGCCTAACTAACAGGAAAAATATTTTCTGTAAAACTTTATAATGAATAGAAAACTTTTAAAAACAAGCTACAATGTAATTTACCCGTCAATAGAAATTTTAGTAAAACCTGAAAAAGTGAAATGATACCAATTTTTCCGAAAAGATTACCCAAAACTAAAAATGACCGTTACAAAATCTATCCAAACCTGTAAGAGAACAAACAAAAAAACCCAGGTTGTAACAACAAGTATATTTAATTTATCACAGACAGAAAAGTACATAGAAAGAAGAAAATAAATTTACATAGGTGCGACCAAACGCTAAGACGTAGCTCAATATCAAAGACAACAGTGGTGTAAGTAAGTTCCCTTTAGTTTGGCAACACGTCGTAGAACAAGTTAATTGTCGGCCTAACTTTTACATTCCGAGAAGAAATAAATTTACATTTGTAAATTACTTTGAAACATGCAACTAGATAGCAACACATTTCCAGAATTTTCTGAAATTAGCTGAAATATAAAAATCACGTACATACGGTGTTATCACAAGTAAATTCCATTCAATTTGCGCCGAGTTTTCCCCAAATTAATTTTATTTTGGTAAGTGCGCTCCCAATACCTTTAGAATGATCTTAGTTTAGCAAAGGATCGACATGTAGGCCCAGAAACCGCTAATGACAATACGAGAAAATTAAAGTAAGTCACAATAACATAAAGCAATGCTTATCATACAAAAATTTTTGAAAAGCAGCAAAATTACTACACCCATTGATTCCACAGATGAGGGTAGATAATTAGAAGCAAAAACTTCTGGGCACTTACTTCGAACATGTATGAAGCGAACCACACAAACCGAAAAAGTGAAAACTTTTCTTCCATCTATATTTCTATGTCAAACGTTACGAATTGACAGCAATACTTTTCAATGTATAGGGGGAAGTAGGCGTTCTGGGAATAAATCTTATACGGTACAAACATCAAACCGAAACACTTTTAACATAACAATTTTATAAGCAAATTGCTGTAAGCTGTAACAGCTTCCTACAGATTTTGGGATTTAGTCGTTACACGCACTTGAAAACAAGCACGACTGTGAAAATATGTTTTTGAAAGTTAACTATTGGTTTGCAAAATTAATTAAATTATTCTGTAATTTGTCACCGTATTTTAAGCGCACGACTTTGACGCCAGCGTAATTACGTTCTGTAATTACATTTTTTGACCGATTTACTTCAACTTAATCAAAAGTTGTAGCCTGGAAACTTGAACATCGAACTTGAAAATTACCGCTATGTTATGGTTAATAGTTTTCTGTTAGTAATTAAAACACCGGATTAAATTAAAGTGTGTGTGTTATTATACCCGAATTACACTCTAGTACTCTTGTGTACTCTTGTAACTAACTGTACAACCAGAAACTGGATAACATTCATTTTAAACTTACGTATTTGTTTACTAACATAGTAAGTACCAAATTTTTTACCTATGTTAACGTTTGCTTGTAGATTAACGCCAAACTGAAGAAATCAAAAGTTCGACCCGGCAATAGTTATTAATTATAAAGTGAATTAGTAAATTTCTACGTTAAATCAAATTATGACTTATTTGTGAATATTACATTCATTATACTGTACATGAAACGTGCAATTCTTTTCTCTATTATGTACATTTTGTCAAATATAGTTAATCTTTGCTAGAAAAACTTGTACTTTTCCCCCTAGATAACTACTTTCTAAAGTAAATGCTTGGCCGAGTAACAATGAGGGAAAACACTAACTAGTTATAATCTTCCAAAAAATTTCATTTAAGAGTTATGACTTAAGTCAACATATTTTTTAGATTTTGCGCCGTTGGAATTTCACTATTATATGCAGAAGTTTGTAATTGATAGCCTAGATCCTTCTACCAATAATTCTGAATCTATAGCCAACGTATCAACTAAAGTAGTGATTCCTGTTTAGATCTAAACGTATAATGCACCATATGCTAATTTAAAAAAATTTAAAATAAAAATACGACCATTTCTTGAAGTTCATCAAAAAATAAAAAACAGCAAAATTGCAGTTTTGACAGACTATAATGTTTAAAATATTTTAGAGTGATGTTTGTACTGTAGGATTGTTGCCCTGTGATACCTCGTTTTACATAACAAAAGTCAATAAGAATACTTTGGTTTTGTACAATTACAACAAATTGGAAGGCACACCTGCTAAAATAACTTCGGGAAGATGAGCGCACTTGGATTTTTTAATTTATCGTATAAAACTGAGCAATTTATTTGTAGTAACTGTATATATCTGTAACAATTCAATTTACCAAAATGTTAAGAGATTTGTATTAAATGTGTCATTAGCTAATCGCATACTTGGAAACGCACAATTGTGAGTACTTTGTTTCTTATATACATTTTCTTTGCTTTGACTACCGTTTTACGTAGGCACAACTGGACGTACATATTACACTTGTTATCACGACTAATTATAAGACTTTCTTTTGCATGTAGTTAAGCAGTGACCTTTGTTTTGCATAAACTAGTAATGTTTGATAATTGTGTACCATTCACCAATGTAAACTTCTAAATTTAATTTTAAACTATTTGATTTGCTGATATCCTTTAATTGTTATTTATTTGTTTTATTCTACACGTTTATAACCTGTTTTTCTATCGTTAAAATAAATATACTTGTTGTTAAAATATATGTTTTGCGATTTGTTTACTTTTAGTGTTTGACAGATATGTACGGGATCTTTAGTAGATATTTTTACCGTTTTGGCGTTTTTTTTTTTTTAATTTGTTATAATCAACACACCGAGAATTATCCACGACTCACCTTCCAACGCGTTGAGCTATACGTTAAGGCTTTATTTACATAACAAAACACATCTAAAAAATTGTTAAGGGGATACATTGTTATTGGTTAATAATTATTATTATTTAAATTATTAGTCCACCAATAATAAATACTAATTATCAAATATATTTTTTACATATGTTTCAAGCTTATAAATATAAAGCTCATCTTCAGAAAACTACAAAAAATATATTAACAAGTCATAAAAAGTTTAGATTACAAAAAATTTTAAACTTACATTTTTTGAAAAATGTCAAATTTGAGAATTTGTAACTAGATATTTAAAAAACAAAAATGTAAGTTTTACAAAATGTTAAATGTAAATTAAAGAAAGATGGTGCGATTTAGAAACAAATCTAAGAAAAATTAAGTTTAAAATCATAGTTGAAATTGGTTTGATCGTTCAACAAAAAATTTTTATCTGATATTTTAATATAAATCAACTCTAGCAATTCAAGAATTTGTTTGTTATTTAAGTTGTTAAAAGGATGAAATAATTTGTAAGAAAAAAGAGAATGACGATTATCTAAAACATGTTGCGCAAATGTAGATTTCACTGAATTTTGATTATTAATATATTTTGAAGAATTTTTTAAATCTCTAAGATGTTCATTAAGTCGAGTTTGGAAAGGTCTTTGGGTCATACCAATATAAAATTTTTGACAAGAACAAACTAATTTGTAAACTCCACTTATATTTAAATTATTATTATTATTTAGAAAATTACAAGAAAAAAAAATTCCGAAGAGATATATCATTAGAAAAAGAAATTTTGAAATTGTTACTTTTACTTAATTTCTTAAGAAATTTAAGAAAATCTGGTATAAAAGGAACCGAAAAAAATTTGTTAGTAGAATTTGTTGAAATTGGTATTAATTTAGTGTAAGATTTAATATAATGTTTATATAAGTGTTTGTGATAAACATTATAAATAATATCTAAAGGAAAATTATTATTATTATTATTACATCTGAAAAAATTCCCTTAGAAAAAAAAAGTTTATGAGAATCTGAAAACTGCTATAAGAAATTTTGTCCGAAAGAAAGATTTGACAACAAATAAAAAAACCAAAAAAAAAACACGATGTATTGTTAGATGAAGAAGACGATACAAGTTGTTTTGTAGGACAACTAAAATACTATAAATATACAATATACCCCAACTTGTGTTGCCATAAGCATACATTGCAACATCATCTCTTGAATTGATTTTTTTATTCTATTAACTTATTTTGTACAATTTTCTAAAGTTTAATGTGTATTCTTTGGAATAAACATAAAAGTTTTTACTAATACTTAAGTTTTTAATGCGTTTTGCTATAACAAAAAAAATAATTGTTGTATCTTGTTCCGGACAACCCTACTAATATGGCAACCAAAATTATGCTTTTTAGGGTATAGTTACAAAACAAAAACTTGTACAAAAATTTTAATATACAACATAACAAATACGCACACCAAGCAAAAGTTTTTATCATAAAATACCGATTTTCGACTTTGTTGGTGCATGCTCAAAAATGCCGAAAAGCGCTTTAAAGCAAAAGAAAATCAAATTTTAATCAAAATGCGCTATTTAAAATTTATTTAGTGTAAACAATTTGTTTAATCTTAGCGTTTTGATATTTTGTTCTTGAATTTTTGACAAGGTTGTAAAAAGTTTTTAATTTGTATGAATGTATTTTTCTATTCTAGTATTTGCTAGTCTTACAGCTTTTTAGTTTTTGAATTTTATGTTTCTTTGTAGCAGTTTTTTTAAATATTGTTTTTATTTGTTTCTTTCTTTAAATTTTACTTTGTGTTTAATTTTATTGGTAATACTAACTGCTTTTATACCAGTTCTATAATTGTTTTTTTAGTTTTAGTTTTGTTTGTGTACTGTAAACATCTATATGCTTAAAAAATTAGTTTATTACTAAAACATAATTTTGAAGACAAACATCAATTAACCTTCTTTCATTATTATTTTGGTTTGTTTCTCTAAATTTTCATTTAACATTTGTTGCACTGCATTTTGTATGCTTACTCAATCGTTTACGCCTTAAAACATTATTAGCTTTTTTAATTTTATCTATTTTTGCTGTTACTTTTTTCTAGAATTTATCTTCCTTCACTTTTATTTTATCTTTGTTTTAACCGTACAGTACTTATATGAATTGTTTTTATTTCAAGCTCTAGTGTAAAAATGTTATGTAATCAGTATTTTCAGTCAGTTACTGTATTTAGTTTGCTTTATCTATTTTTTTAGTGTTGTTAGAATATTGCAGTATTTATTCTAATTACGTTTGCTATTTCTACTTTATTTGTTGCTTATTATTTTCTTAGATTTTTGTGTTCGTATATTCGTTTTTTCTAATATTACTGCGTTAGTTTTCTTTCCAAATTTCTATTTTTTTCGTTTTATTATGGTTTTTGCTTAAAATTTAAATTCTTTTTGCTATTTTTTAGAATACAATTTAGTTTTTTTTGTTTTTATACTAGATTATGTAGAATTTCTCTTAGTAAGTTTTGTAACTTGCTTCTGTTATTCATTGTTATGTTTTTAGATTTTTTTGTTTTGGCGTACATAAGAGAAACCACATCAACTCCTTTTAATATATTTAATACTATATGTTATTTTGTTTATAATGTGTTATTTATCTAAAATTTGGCTAAATAAAAACTTTGTGGTTTTAAATTTTTTTTGTTTATTGTTATTACAGTTTGTTGCATTTAATGTTTTACCGTGTAACGATTCCCGGTAGTAAATTTATTACAATAAATTGTACAGTTTCGTTAGTTTTATTCCACTCGGTATGTAACTAAAAATCCGAAATTCGGTTAAATGCGGCTGACCCATCAAATGAAATTATGGTTAAGCGAATGCGGGTCAAACTTCTAATCTACTATAAAAAACAAAGATCATTTTTCTAAATCAAAGATCAGGTGTAAACGGCGTGGCAAAAATTAACCAATTTTTGCTAGAAACGGTGTTAGAAATCAAGTTAATTAAGGTATACGTTAGATAAGTACAAAAATTACAGGTTAATTTACTAAGTTTTCTAGGTAATGCAGGTATGATGCTATAAGTCTAACTGAGTTTTAATTACAAATTTACGGCAGGTTGACCACTGGTATCTATTAACAGCAATGCTTTTCACAAATAAAATACAATGGAATTAATATTATACGGCATAATGCGAATTAATTCTTATGGCAAATTGAAGCTTCCGGTCAGTTAAAATCAGGTAAATGTTCTGGAAATGAATTATTGACTGGAATTATTGATTTGAGATATCTTAGTCCAAAACCAAAGCGTAGCAATGCCAAACACATTAAAAAATCCTAATCCAACCTGGTTTGCCTAATCAATTGATGCGCTAACCCTAACTACGTTAAGGGTTGAAAACGTGTGCCAACCTGGCGCGAGCAATTTGTTAATTTACTTACGGGACTAAGATTCGGTGGTTGCAAATAGCACTAGATAATGCAAAAGCTGGTGGTCAACACCAAGAGAGAACGTTTTAACATGACAGGATTTTTTATACACAACGAAGAAAATTAGATGCAAAGATCGTAAGAGCAGCAAGGTTCAAATCCGGTCTTTGTTAAACGCTGTTAGTCGAGAATGTCAGGGTACGATATCAAGTATTTGTTAGTCGGCTTAAACGCATTTACGGTATTAGGATCGGTTTAAGAAAACCAGGTACAAAACGTTAAGCCGCTAAATATGTATTAATCTCAAGAAACACAGGTATAGGGTAAAAGGTTCTACCAGGATTAAGTCGTAGAAAATAAAGCTTCTACTAAAAACGGGTCGCGGTAAATCAAAAGTTTTCAGCTTTTTGACTGTTTTTATTCTGTATTTTGTATTGGTTGAATAATCTTAAGCAGGCGAAAGTTGCGCGTTTTGAAGTTTAAAGCTCACGCGTAATTAACATAAATTTAAATATATATTTTAAAAGCAATTACGGCTACCTCTGTTGTTTTGTTACAACCGTATTTCTATTAATCTATAATAATTAAAAGTTATTTTACAGTGTCTCTAATCTGGTAATTTCTCTTCTCTTCTTTTTAATGTATACTTTCTTTGTAATTAAAAAAACTCAAAACTATCTAGATTTGAATATCAGAATTGTAGTCTACACACATTTTTACATATTATTAATAATATTATTTTGATATTATAGTTTTAATAAATAATTTTTTGATTCTTACGTTTACTTAACTTTAATAATAGCAAAAGGTATAGCGACAATAAATATGTAAGTACAAAGTAAAAAAATAGCCAAGAAAATATTGATAGGTAAAGCTTGCAGGTACCACATAACTAAAGTTTAAAAAAAATATCATAACATTACTTTTTGATCGTGTGATCCATTTCCATTTCAAATTCATTAATATTAATAATTTAAATACCACTATAATAGTTCTAAATAAAATGAAACGCAGACATTATTTAACGTATACACTTATACATTGGTCAAAACATAAATAAATAATAATATAAACCAATCTATTGCAAATTTGTAATTGAATTTCAATAACAAAAAGCATTATTTATAAAAATTTATTGTTAGTAAGACGCTTTTATCTCGCCAATGAATTTCAAAAAACTGTTTTAATCTTTAAATTGTAACTAGGTATTGATTTTTTGAGGCAAACTTTGTTGAATAAAATTTTTTTATAAATTGTTTCTTAGAAAAATTAACTACAATTTTTACGTTTTGCTAACATAAACAAAAAATCAAGTGTTAGCATATATAAAGTTTAAAGAATGGAGATTAAAGGGTATATCCAATTAATACGTGTGTATTTATATAATTTAGAAAGTGATAAAAATTAGTTTCATTAATTTAAACATTATAAACAAAAAATTTTGCAAAAAAAACGTAATTTTAACATTGCGACGTGCATAATACAAACAAAAAAATTATACCTGATTTAAAATTAAGCGAAAATCGCAAATTCATAAAAAAATTATTTATTATTTAAATAATATAACATTTTAATGACAATTTTTAAATTTTTTTGCTTAAAATTTCCTAAAAGTCCTTTGCTTATTTGAGATAAAAACAAAGAAAAAGTTCAAAATAGTAAGCTTAATTGGAAAACGTCGGCGTTGTTTTAAAAACATTCATTGTTTGTCAACCTTTATTCTAACAATTTATATGATACGTAATTATCTTGACTTAAAATACAAAATAATTTAAGCCTTAAAATTAGCTATCTAACAATAAACATTTAGATTATTTAGATTTTTATAATTATTATGTAAAAAAATAGGTTTTGATAAGTATTGCAAAACTTGTAAGTCTACGAATATTTTGTTATATTAGTTTCATAGTATCCTTATAAAGATGTTAATTAGTTTATATAAAAAGAAAATTTAGTGATAGTACTGATTTAACTAACAAAAAGTAAATCTAATCTGCATTTTTCGTAATACCTACTAATAAATGTGTTACGCATTCAAATTAGCGTACATATTTGGCGGTCATCGGTTTTCAAAAATAAAATTTGATATCGTTTAAGAACTGCAAAACTCGTTCGAAGGCCGTCTTTTACCGTGATACCTCGCGTAATCATTACTTTGATTGACCTCTGTAGTTACGGTCATTTTTGCGACTCGGCTTATTTTTATAACATGAGGGGCGAGTAATTTTATCAAAGGGGTGTACTTAGAGGTTTGACTTTAACAATGGCGGATGCACGTGTCAATTAACAAAAAATTAATGTTAGTAACATCTTGAGCGATAGTCACCATCCCGCGTGAAGGAAGCAAATCATATGAACCACCCTTCAATCGACAAATGGTCACATGTTGCATCCAGTACCCAGATAATTACCAAATAATTCAAGCTACTAGAAAAATAAAACAAAAGCATTACCTTCCTCGTTAATTAATTAAAACCATCGTAGTATGAATTCTATAATACTTGTATGTAATAGTGGTTTTTTGTGTCTATTTCGGTTATTATACTAACTGTGTTACATTGTATTACAATTTTCTTTTTTTTCTGAGTTTTACCTAACCCCCGTCACCAAAGACTTAGTAGCGGGATCACTTCCTGCCCGTAAAATATACCCTGAGATTGTTCAACACCTTTATCATTATTATTGTTTTTTTTTTCAATAATTTTTATATAGTCCAGGGTGAGACGCGCCAACCAAACTAGTTTAGAAATTTAAGTGCTCACCCAAATTGGGAGGAAATAAATGATTTTACGTAAAATAAAATTAATTTAATATTCTAAATTAAAATTATTTTTTATACAATTTTAAAACGTTTGTTTTTCGTCAAAAGTATCAAAAAAAAAAAAAATATCAAAACATTAAAAATTGATGTATGGTAAAGTGTTTTGTACTAATTAGTTTACTTAAACACATTAGTAGTGTTAATTTTATTAAAATAAACCTAACTGCTTTCGTATTTGTTAACACTGAATTAATCATTAGACAATTTGATTTTAGCCATTTTTGGTTCGACTGTTTATTTTTATTACAAATTATTAATTCTAACTATGAAAAAAAATGTGTTTTATTTATTTAACGTAAAATAAAATATTGATATGTGCTAAAAGTTAATTTGTAATTATTGGTAATTATAACTAATACTAAATTTTGATTAATTTTAAGAAACTTGCTAGTTCTAAAATTTGAATAAGTAACTAATTTTAGATATTTATAATTAAAATTTGGTTTACATGCAACGACATAAATTGTATTAAATTTTTTTTTAATTCTTAAAAGTAAAATTACAGTTTATTTTTTATGAAATGTACATAAAAAAATATGTTTTGTTAAAATTACATGTATTAATATATATTTGGTTTTGTTTGTTCCATATAACATAACACATTATCTAGTTTTTGTATATCATGTATTGTATGTTGCAAATATTTATAAATATAGAACATTGTATGTAAATATGTATGCAATACGTACATAATATTATTTTTTTAGTAAAATTACAAAAAAAATGTATTGTAAATTAAAACATTTTACTATTCAACTTTAACTTGCACTTAATTTATTTGTACTATCCAATTACGACTACAAAAATTTTAATTTGTTTGATAAATTTTATTTAAAATATGTATCTTAATTAATTAACTAAATTATTTGTTTTAAAATTTGTATTTATAAAATATTTAAACTATAAAAACATACCATTCAAATAAATTTTTTGAAATTAAAAGTCGATTTATAACATAAGATTAAAACGATACATTTGATCTACACAATCAAATCAAATAGTTTTTTTAATACTAAAATCAGTTTCCACCCTTAGCAATTTAAGTTTTACTTAAACCAATATTGTGTTTCCACCAGTATCTAAGTTAGCTTAAAGCTGTTAATCTAAATTATTTAAGCATTAAAAAACTATGGTTTAACTTGCACTTATACTAAAAAAATGTTTGAAAGTGAATGTTCATCACCTGTGGGTTATTTAAAATGACAGCAAGGATGATATGTATATTTTAGTGATAATTTGGATATCTTTGAAATAATAGGCTATGGGTTTGCACGTCACTCTCGGACTGATGTCCGTTGTGATACCAATAATTTTTCGTAGTTTCCTTATGTTTTTCTGTTTTGTTGTCTAGTGATTCTCTAATTATTATTTTTATTTCTTTTTTATTCAATTTCTATATCATTGTCTTTTTAACGGTAATATAATTACTGCTAGATAGAACGTAAATAACTTTTTTAAATAACATTTAAATATAAAACCAGCTTTGTTAAACATAAATAATAAAGAAAATAATAAAAAAAGGTATTAAAAATAGATTAACTAAAAAAAAACGTTATTTTAATATAATTGTAATTAATTTTTAATAAATTTGTTTTTACAACTTTAATTATTTTATTAGAAAGTAGTAACTCAGAAACAACAATTAACTATTTAATTGTACACTGATTTATTTGTTAACCATTTTAGTATATAATACAGAACTTTTAAAACTGTTTTAAATTAATGTGAAAAAAAAACAAAAAACTGCAAACGTTATGGTTTTGTAATTTTTACATAAACGAAATCTGATCTTACTCTTATTCTTGATTGATATTTTACACTCAGTATAACTTAAAAAAAGCGATGCAATGTAGCATTCGTTAATTATTAATATGCATAATAAACTTATTAAAAAAAAAAAGTCAATAAAATAATTGTTGAAATTAGCAGACAAATCTAAAATTAACCAAAATAGTTTGTGTTTCTAACAGAAATTTATTTATTTATTTAAATGTATTCAGATCAATAATCTTTACCCTCGCGTACTATAAAATTACAGAATGCAGATGAGTCTTGAAAAGGGTTTTGACGTATTTATAATACACCAGGTAACTTACAAAAGCTTTTATTAGCGATAACAGGAAGGAAACATAAACTCTTTTATGTAATTATCTGCGGTTACGTTGTCAAATTTAGTATTTCAAAGATAATAAAAGTATCATAAAAAATACAAACCGATATAATATATGTTGTACTGCACAACACAAAAACTAACTTGAAATTGGTTTTATATGCCGTAACACAACTTTGCAGGTGACACAAACTTAATTACTTTAGGATGCTTGTGTATCAAAACTTTTAATATAAGTGCTTATATAGTAATTGGTTTATTAAGTTAAAAAAATATTTTTTTTAAATTACTGTTTTTTATTAGACTTTGTAAAAGTTTCATAAACATATTAAATAATTAATGTAATATTTGAAATAAGAAAAAATGTTTTTTTGTTACTGTCTAATAATAAATTGCATAACAAATAAATAAATAGTATGAAACAGAAACAATAAACAAATCTAAGTGTTTTATAGCATAATTGAGTAAATTTGTAAAAACCAATAATTTGAACAGAAAGGTTTAAGATTTACTATTCTTCGTCTAATTTTAAGATAAACTTTCGTAATTAATGAGTGATGCGTGATCAACGCGTGCTAAGGCAAGTCTTATTGTTCGTTAAGATTGTAATGTACACTTTATTGCAGTCTCGGTTAAAATGTATTTTAATTATTGTTGTGTTTTTATTGTTTTTTAATTTAATTTTTTATTTTTACTTATGTATATATTTTATTATTTTATTTTATTTTTAGTAATGGACAAAAATGTAAACAACTTTAAATTACGCAAAATTTCTAATACTAGTCTGTTTAACTAACGGTACCTATTTTAGCTTTTTAATGTCACCTCAAAAAGGTTTAAAAACTATTTTCTGAGCAATTTTTTTTTATGTAAAAAGACGTTAGTTACTACAACATTTACAAAATTTTCGTAGTATTCTTCAAATAACTACGCCATCAAAAAATGTTTGCTTCTTTTTTTTTTAGCTCAAAATATGATTTTATTATACTTGGGTACTTTTTGCTTTTTTTTTAATTCTTTTTTTTTGTAGTGTCTTTTTTTCTCGTTTGATGTTTTGTTTTTTTTAATACGTTTTCTTTTAATATTACATTATAAAATAAGTGTAGAAATAAGCCTTTAAAGCACATGCGACGAATTTAAAAGCACGACGCGAGCAAACTGCTACACGCGTGTAATGTTCTATTTTTTTTATTACAAATGCATTATAATTTAAAATATAGAACGGAAATCTATATGTTAAATTAGCATTTGAATTTTGAATTTAAATTTGAATTATTTCGGAAAATAGCCTATGCAATGACGTCATGTTGTTGATATGGAGATTGGTTAGCATTTGTTGTTTACGTTTTGTAAATTCAGTGTTTTTAAAAACTGTTTTGTAAAAAATGGATTAGTTTAATGAAAGCATTCTACGGAAAATTCAAAAAGTGATCAAAAAATATGAAAAACTGAATATGTGGATGGAATATGAAAATTTAAAAATTTTATAATATTGGTACAACATTAAAATGTAACACATTTATATAGTATATATATTGGCAACAATCTGTATTCTACATTACAAACCAATATTTGTCCTAACTTGGTGACCGATGTGTTTTCTACGTTGGTGACCTATCTTAGTTACACACTGTAAACCAACGTCTAATTTAAATTGAAATTTGATATTGTACATTGATAACCTATATAAGTTTTGCATGAATAACCGACAATGTGACGTGTATTAGTTTTACATTGAGAGCCAACTTCTTTATTGGCGACCTGTATTTGTTCCACATTGTTTTAAATATAAAATTAATCGTAGATTAATTGTTAGTAATTAATGTTATAATAATTTAATAACGTTTATATACTGTATTGCTTACAAAAAAGATTGACATTTTTTTTTACATTTATAAAATTTGTATTTTTAGCAATAAATTAGATAGAAACAGGAAACAAAAATATTAGTTAATTACACTAAAAATTATTAAATCTGAGGCTAAACGCCATCTCGTGGTAACGGAGCTACGTACGAGTTAATCCACATGTAGGAAACTATGAGGTTGTTA
The DNA here is from genome assembly GCA_035610365.1 of Aquatica leii. Classification (NCBI taxonomy): domain Eukaryota; kingdom Metazoa; phylum Arthropoda; class Insecta; order Coleoptera; family Lampyridae; genus Aquatica; species Aquatica leii. The sequence continues at coordinate 72,327,589 of CM069435.1, forward strand.
GTTAGATAGTAAATATTACAACCGCAAATTTCAAAAAATGTATTTAAATTATACGCGGCATAATATTTCTAACTGTACTACGCAAGCGCAAAAATTTGTTTATATAATTACAGAAACCATCTTAGAGACCAGTGGACAGCTGTTTTGTTCTATTTGGACTCCTCAGCACTGGAATACTCTAATGCACTTTCCACAACTATATAAAACAAATTACCATTGTTTTATTTATAAAAGTTTTATAATTTTGTTTTATATAGTTGTGGAAACTGCATTAGACTATTCTAGTGCTGAGAAGACCAAATAGGACAAAACAGCTGTCCACTGGTCTCTAAGATAGTTTCTGCATTTGTATCTGGCACTTACTAGAATTGGCGTCCAATTGCAACAAAAATGAATACTAAATATATTCATTTTAAAGTATGTATATTCACAGCTTACCCAAGATACCTTCTAAATTTTTAATGTACTGCAAAACAATAGTTTATTTTTTTTGCAAAACTTGAGTATAAAATCGTTGCTTGTAGATATAAGTTTTTTTTGCAAAAATGGTAATTGCAACGTACTAATCTTTTTTTTCGGTTCTTTGAAATTTTAAAGATGTTTAATTTTTATCGGCAATGTATTTCATATGATAGCTTGAAACTGATTATTTGTTCGTGAGTAGCAGTAAGATAAGTTTCTGTAGTAATTTAATTATAAAATTTAATATAATAAGTATTAAGATTTGCTTATTTATAGAATTAAAATACTACTTTTTAAATATTTTAAATCAAAAATGTTTTTATTAAAACTTTAGTAAAGCTAAATTAAAAACTGCGAACATTGCAAACTAGACAATCAAAATGATACTTATTGTTATAATAAAAAAATGTTAACGTTAAAACCCAAAAAATGGCTTTCCTTTTTAGTATATCAGTAAACATTATTATTTTTAACGTATATTGCTTTTCCTTCAAGATATGGAATTTTTTTCTAAATAAAAGCAGTATTCAAACCTAGATTATATTTGTGAGTTCATTTTAAATTATAAATAAAATATCTAATAAACTGTTAATGTTAGAAATTTTACATGTAGGAAACTATGAAGTTGTTAGTTAGATAGTAAATATTACAACCGCGAATTATAAAATGTATTTGAATTATACGCGGCATAATATTTCTAACTGTACTACGCAAGTGCAAAAATTTGTTTATATAATTGCAGAAACCATCTTAGAGACCAGTGGACAGCTGTTTCGTCCTATTTGGACTCCTCAGCACTGGAATACTCTAATGCAGTTTCCACAACTATATAAAACAAATTGCCATAGTTTTAATCCCATTCGGGTGTTAATTGATTAACAAATCTGAGGCTAAACGCCATCTCGTAGGAACGGAGCTACGTACGAGTTAATCCACATGTAGGAAACTATGAAGTTGTTAGTTAGATAGTAAATATTACAACCGCGAATTAATTAATTCCTACATGTGGATTAACTCGTACGTAGCTCCGTTCCTACGAGATGGCGTTTAGCCTCAGATTTGTTAATCAATTAACACCCGAATGGGATTAAAACTATGGCAATTTGTTTTATATAGTTGTGGAAACTGCATTAGAGTATTCCAGTGCTGAGGAGTCCAAATAGGACGAAGCAGCTGTCCACTGGTCTCTAAGATGGTTTCTGCAATTATATAAACAAATTTTTGCGCTTGCGTAGTACAGTTAGAAATATTATGCCGCGTATAATTCAAATACATTTTTGTAATTCGCGGTTGTAATATTTACTATCTAACTAACAACTTCATAGTTTCCTACATGTGGATTAACTCGTACGTAGCTCCGTTCCTACGAGATGGCGTTTAGCCTCAGATTTGTTAGAAATTTTGTTTATTTAAACAAATTGCCAGGAAAATTTTTCTCTATAAGAAACTGTAAAAATAATTTAAATAATTTGCTTACGTACAAAATTAACTAAGAAGAACTGTTAAAAATGGCGGATACACCCACTTCCGGTTTCTTTTTTTGTCAAAAATACATTTTTCTGATTCAGGAGACCTTAAAACGTAAATTTATGCAAAAAAAAATTTTTTAATAAAAATTGCGATCGCTATATTTTCCTTATAGGAAAGTAAAAATAAGATTTTTTACATTCTACATCAGCTATAAATTAAATTTTTTTACAAATATTAATTTATTTACATCTTTTGAATGTTATAAATCAGCGTCTGCTTATGGTGTTCAACATCACATTATCTAAAAACTACCAATGAGTTTTCCTTATTTTTGATCTTTTGCCTTTTAGCTTTGCTAATTCAATTTTTTTATGTTTATAATTGCAGACACATTATTACTCAATTTGTATTAATTTTTTTACGTTGTTTTAGAAATGTATTGTTTATAATTAAAGCTCAAACTTTGGAGTGATATACTTAAAACGCTTAATTTTGCTAATTTTAAACCATTATTGGTTAAAAGATTAAAGTCAATAAATTTATGCTTACTTTGCTTAAATAAACAATTTCTTTCTCCGTCTAAAAATGTTTGTTAAACAAATATAGGTACATTCAAATTCATTCTTTTATTGTTATACTTGTTCTTTTCTTATATTTCTAAACTAGTTTAAGTTTATCCGTAGATTTATTTTAACTGTCCGTTAACAATTTATTAAATACAACTTCTCTTTAAAATAAAGATTATATTATTTTACATTAAAACTGTACGATGTGCTTTTAAATGCTTTTATATAGTCCAAAAGTTGATCGTAAATTGCATTCAAAACGTCAAGGCATAAATTTTGAAATTGTTGGTTTTGAAACTCTAAAGAAATGTGATAAACTACGGTAGCCCTTTCCCGTTGCCAACAATTACAAGGTAAGTTCTAATTTTATTTTTGTTAGTATAGCGCGTCTCATATCAGTGTCTTGTCGTTGAATCGCTGGTGTAACTTTTTGTAACAAAACGTTCAACTCTTTGGTTGACATTCTCTTAAACATTTTGTATTCATTTTGAGCTTTCTTTTTTGAGCTTTCTTAAAAGTTGAGCTACATTTCCAAAAGTTGTCTCTTTGCAGCAACCACAGTGTTGTCCGCAGTCGTTTTTCTTTTAATGCTTCTCTTTTAAGTTCTTCTACCATCGCTGATACAATGATGTTTGAATAACGTTTGAACGCATTTCTCAAAACTAGGCGACGGCGGTGGTCCAGTCCGAACGGATGTATTATGACCATCGACCTGGCAATATCGGAAAGCTACGCTTTCCTCTGGCCGAGTAATCTGTATACGTTAGCAATGTGTTTGGAAAACATGTAGAAAAGGAAGTGCGTTTGTGTATGTCTAAGGTACGCACTACTTGTTAATTTATGTTGACATACTTTTAACCCCAAATTTTTATATCGTTTCTAGCAGCATTATTTGAAGTACGTAGATATTAAAATTAATTGAATCAAACGTTAGACATAAAATATAAATATAATGCATCTTTAGCTTGTAATAAGAATATGTAAAAGTAAACAAACAACATGGTCATTTGACAAGTAGTGCGTACCGTGTTTACAAAAACATAGTGTTGTGTACACTTTTTAGTCTGTGATTACTCCTCCAGAAGGAAGCATAACTTTCCGTTGTTGCCAGGTCGATGATTGTGACTAACACATTTTTCTTAACACTAACGTGTAAACAGTTACTTCTCACTTGTCACTAAGCACCTTAGTACTAAACGGTAAGTACTAACGACCAGCACTAAGCTCGTTACATTACACGTTCTAAAATTATTCTGTTACGGACAAGCTTTTTGTTTGTATTATTTGATTTATGCTCATAAGTGTTTGCGTTCTGTTTTCAATAATGCTTTTACTTTTTTTATATCTTCATTATTTTTTGTTGTTTTTTTGCAGATATCTTTCATAAAATTTGTATGATAATACTTTTTTTACAACAAATTTGTTTTTTTTTGTGGTTTTTGTTTATTTTTAAAATTTGTTTACTATACTTTTTTCCGTTTCAAGTTTTTTCTGGTTTCTGTTCTTGTTATTTTTTGTAGGTTTTTGTAAAAAATTATTTTTTTAGTTCCATTAGTAACTTGTTCATTTAGTTTTTATACAATCTCTTAATTTTGTTTGTAACCGGTTTATTTTTTAGTTATTTTTTGTTTTAATTTATTGTTGTTTTTTTTTCTACCTTGTTTTGTTTTTTATGTTTTTTATCTAATGTATAATTTTTAATTTCTTGTTTTGTATTTGAATTGTCTTTTACTAGTTTTATGAATTGTTTTTCATCTTTTTTTTTTAAATACGCTGTTTATTTGTGCATTGTCATCTTTTTGTTTATTTTTTATAATTTTTTTTGTATTTGTGTACAAATTTGCTACACTTGTTTTATTTATAAAAAAAGTGATAAATGTGTAACTCAGTTTTGCTACGTAACAACTTTTAGATATTTTTTTTTGATAATGATTGATATAGTGTGATGTAAAATATTGGTATCATTTACTAAAGTTTTTGCTACATGAGCACTTTAAAGAAATAATTCAAACAGTGTTCCTAAAAGTATTAAATCAGTGATAAGTAAATATCTTTACACTGTGCCAACAAGTTCTCACATTGTTTAAAATATATTTTGTTAATTGTACTTATTTTTAATATTATTATGTGGCGTGTATTTAGTTTTTTTCACAGTTTTACGCTTGTTTACATCAATATTAATCGTAATTTTTGTTTGTTTATAAATTTATTATAAGTTCATTTTGTGGTAGAGAATTTCACATAGCGGTTATTCCAGAAAATAGTACTATATGTAAGTAACTAAAATATAATAAGACAAACAGATAAATAAAACATTCAAATACAAAAAAAAAATTAAAGGATTAAAATTTATATGGGATTCAATTAATGATTCCACACCTATTAAAAAGATTTTAATTTTTAGCTTTGCAAAATAGTTTTGTTGACAAAAATTATTTAGATACGCAATATGGTTTTAAAATAAGTATAAAAAATTTGCAGTACTTAATTTTGTATATTAGAAATCATTAGTAAACTTTTATAAAATTAAATTACAAGAACTTAATAATAAGAAATTGCGTCTTAAAATGAATTTTAATCTGTCAGTAGTAGCAGCAACTTAGATTTGAAATTTACTGCTTTCATAAAAAAGTTCAAAATGTCTATTAATTATAACCATTATACTAATCATTACATTTTTTAAAGTTATCTGTCATTTATTGATTTATTATTATTAAGAAAGTTAGTTTTTTGTTGTTTTTTAATAAATAATATTTTTAAAAAAAGTAACTGTTTATTTAAAACATAAATAATTTATACGTGTAAAGCTTGTCACTTAGTTATTAAAATCGTTTTTTGTTGTTTATTAAATTACATAATTTTAATTATTTTAATGGTAAATCTAGAAAGTTTACAAGAAAACCTTATTTAGTTTTATAGCTATTGAAAACGTCAGAAATTCTCTAATCTTTACTTTATTCTACAAAAGAGAGTTTCTAGTTATCCATTACCGTAGTTTGCTTTTCGTATTTAAGCCTTGCAACATTGTGTCATTACGTTTGTAACTATAAGGTTATTTTTGTACAGATACAGTAAGACTTGTTGTTTAGTCTTTGAAATTTAATTGGGGTAGATAAAATAAGCATCAAGTAATTAGTTCTATAGTAAAATTGATTTGAAAATGTAACTTTTAGAATTCAGTTTATTGAAAAGTGTACTTAATATTACTAACTATAGTTTTAATATGAACACAATAAGTAGGAATGTATTATATTCATTGAAATAGTACTCAACTTAAATTTTTGTATTAATAGAATTAAATTAATTGATATCACATATTTTTTTATATTTTTAATGTTTTTTACAATGTTAAATGTAGTCTAAGATTAAACATGTTTAATTTACATTAAAATGCTTGTTAATGTGTTTACTTTTCTGTTTCAAAAGGTAATAAGTTTTTTAAAATGTAATATCGATTATGAGTAAGAGTTTTTTTTTACGTAGTATCAGTTAAGAAGTTAAACACAATTCATTTATTAGTTCTTATTTTATTTGTAGTCTGGCTGCTGACAATACGTTTTGTGGTTAATTTGATATTGTATTACAATTTTGAATACTTTCCGTACATACCTATGTATTTTACAAGTCGAACTTTTGTTGGACATCGCAGTCGTCATCTTCAGAGTTTTTAAGAAATTGATTAGTTGTCTCGTAAAATCTTGCTTTTATAAACTGGTCTAAAATTATTACAACTGGTTTAAAAATATACAGTATAAGAAAACTAAAAACTTTATTAGAATTAAAATAATTTTTAAATGTTTTACAAATTTTTTAATTAGAAACATTAACCAAAACCTTTTTTTTAAACAAAATTTAATTATTTGTTTTTAGCATGTGTTTTGCTGCAGTTCATTAAAAATTTTGTTTAAGTTCTTACACTTTTCTCAATTCAATTTATATAAATACATACGACTACAAGAGCAATAAATGTATAAGCGCTGTCAAATTGATTCTAATTTAAAAAGAATGTTCTAACATCTTTCTAACGCAATCTGATTTTTTTCCAGCAATAAATAAACGATAGAAAAAGTTAGATTCCGGTGGCATCTTTGGTTTGCTAAAAGTATGTGAAATATTTTTTTCGTCTTTAACTACGCTTACAAAATGAAGCAATTTTATTTTAAAATTGTGTGTGTGAATGCAATTTTCCACTAAGTTTCTTTACATTTTTTTGTTTAAAATTACACAATAACTAAAAACTTAATATTTAAGCTGTTTAGGTTTACTATATATTTTTCTATTTTGCGACGGTTATAGCTTTATATCCGTACTGTAAACGATACGGAAAAAGACTTTCAGTCCGTACCGCTTTGATGATTAAATAAATTTAAGTTTGGAACACTGTAAACCTTATCTGACAGTAAACCATAACTTAACCAAATATACTACAGCATGCTACAACTATATTTTTTGATGGATGAAAGCAATTTTACTTTGCATTTTACTCAATTTCTATATTTGTTAAAGGTTAGTTTATAAATTAGAACAAAATGAATGAATATTTAATAAACTCTTATGTATGGTGAGTTTATTGTACAGCTATTATAAATTTTAATTGTAACGATGCAATTGTCATTTTTAGAAATAGGTCGAGATTTTGTTGACATCGAATTATCTAAAGCTTTATTTGCCAATTCTTTATATTGTGCGGAGTAGAACTCATACTTTCGATTTATGGTTAGTACAGCAATCAGTGTGATCTTTACGAAATAATAGAGAGTTTGACGCATTAATTTGATTTAATCTTAAGAACATGTTTCTTAGTGTAAATTATTTAATTTGTGGTATCTGTCTAATTACATGCTATTACAGCTCTTAAAGATGTGTATTTACTAGCTTTGCTAGATCTAGTAAAGACGTGTATCGATTGTAAGTACCTTGCTACATGCATAAATTTAAAAATGCACTACCCTGTATATTGGTTGAATTAAAGTTACTTTTCTATTTCTCGGCACTGTCTATCGAGCATCGTTGGTTCCTTCCGACTGAGAAAACGACAGGTGGTCATTTTTATTTTTGACATCGTTTGCTACATAACCTGTTACGTACATAAATTTAAATAATGCATTACCCTGTATATCAGTTTAATTAAAAGTTGCTTTTATATTTCTTGACGCCATCTATCGGGTTCGTTGGTCACTTTGGATTGAGCAGACGACATCCGATGAGATTTCCGGCATTTTGACTGTAACATCGTACCTGGTAGTATCTAGGATTGCGTGAGTGAAAGTTCGATCTCTAAAATCATCCACGTGTTAGGGACACGATGGAAATTATGTAGTTTCCTTAAATAACTAATTTGCTCCCGCAGCGTAAGTGATTTTGTTTCTTTCTTTAATTAAAGGTAATTTTTATGTCTTTTTGGTTAGCCGCCATGTGCTACCTCATAACTAAGGGCATTCTGGTTATAATTTAAAGCCCACCAGGGAAAGTTGTGATTTCGTTGCGATCGTGGGGTATTCGTATCGTCACCGGCCATTCTTACCACCATCCGGCCCATGAATTCTAGTCGATACCGAAAGACGAGAGATAACCCTCGACGAATATTGTGTTGGAACGATTCTAAATATTTCTAAGGCCTACTGTTGGAATTAATTAAATCACAGAAAAGGGGTATAACAGCATCCGATTTTCGGGTTATGTTATGTGTACACTTTAAAATTTAAGTAATGATTTTGTAGAGTTGGATTTCGTGAGATATTAGGTTGACACGAATTGCGTTTCAAATTGCTTACAGGACTACGTGGCGGAGAAAGTACTTTCTGTGCACCTGTGAAAACTCCTGTATTTGTGGTAAGTGCTTTTATAAATTTTCTTTCGTCGTCAACGAGGTTACTCACGAAACTTTCGCTAATCATAACTTCGTACTGATTACCGTAATTGTAATACCATTTAGTTAGTAAATTTGCTTATACTACGTATGCTGTGTCCTACCCTTATTTATTGTGATAATTTAATGTTAATGCTATACTAATTATTTTTGTCTTATTGTCGTTAATTCCCTATTACTAATTATGTAAACGATATTTACTGCGAACTATTCTTCGCCATGTTCTTCACTTATGTAGTGTAAGTTGCCGATCCTACTGTGATTCGATGTTGTATATTCTCACTAGTATCTACTTAGATGTGGCTATTTAACTTCGACTTTAGTTAGATATATAATATATAGATATATTTGATCGAGTAATTAAAGTGCAATTGTTATTAACGATTTAGTTTTTCTCTTTTATTCGTTTTTTTCAGCAGTTACGAACCTAACATCTAGTTACAAGTTTCTTACCATTCTGTTGTGAGCGGACAGAAGTGACTTTGGATAAGCTCTGGCTCCCTTAATTATCTTTTCAATCTTATCTAGGAACCCTACCCTCTCACCGACTACTGTGAGTTGGCCGTGCAAGTTCGTAAAACAGCTAAAGCTTGTAACAAATTGGCGACCCAACTTAATGGGGCCTCGATTTTCTCAAATCGAATTTCTCATTTCACTACATTTCTTTTAGCTATTTTCTTTAATTGTGATTAGCGTAGGATTACTGGTACTCATAGGTAACTTATACTGTTGAATTTCTCTAGACTTAGTGTGTAACAAATTGGCTACCCGACTTTTCGATTCTTTTTTTGAATTTCTCATTCGTTATAATTCTTTCTGCTGTTTAGATTTTTTTCTCTAATTAGTATAGGATTACTAGCAGGAATAGGTAGTTTATATTATTGACTTTCCCCCGATTTCGTGTGTGCGATCATCATTTTTCTAGATTTATTGATTCTTTTATTTTCCTTTAGTCTCCCGTGGTTTCGAGTTACTCTGCTTTGCGCACGTAGTTATTGCTGCTAGACTTGACGTCTGAGGTACTTCGTTAGCTAGTAATTTTTTTTCTCTCTCTTTGTACTGCGGTTTGACTTGATAGTAGTAATTGGTTTAGGTTTCTTGTAAGTATACTGGTGCTTGGATGTCAGGATTTTTTTTGGATTAACTTGACTACGTCAGTTAATTTTTTTTTCTTATTGTATTGTTATTAGGGTTTAGTCGTACAGTTTTACGTCACGATTAGGTTAGTTTCTTGGAGTTTTGTCGTAGTTTTGGGCAACGTGATTAGAACTGTACCACTATTTGATTTTTGACTTTTCTTTTTTTCTCTCGTTCATTAGGAAAACTCGTCACTACTATGGCTACTTGGCGATTAGAAGTGAATCGACTTAGGAAGCAGGAGCTTCAATATGAATTAGTTTCTCGTGGGTTTGATCCTACAGTAGTCGTTTCTACCTTAAGGGGTGCGGTACGTAGTGCTTTACAATTGGAAAAAGAAGCATGTTTTCGTATGGACACTGTTACTTCAGTTTTTGAGGATGATAAGTTAGCTGTCGAACAAGCTATTGGGGAATTGCAAACGCTATTAAGCGAATTTGATGGGAATTTTTCTTCGACTATTTTCAAACGAGCTAGTACCTTGTGGGTACATATTCATCGTCGTTGTGTAAAGATGTCACCTGATGGAGAAGATGAAGAAAAATTGCATCGTCAATTTGGACTTACGCTACAAACTCTACGCAATGAGTTCACAGCTAAAGGGAAAAAGGCTATTAGAACTACATCGGTTCCTTTTGCTAATTTACCTTCGTCTAGTCCTAAACAGGCTGCGGTAGAATCACTACTTCAGGATGAAGAACCACCTCTTCTTACTTCTTCAGATTCCGATGCTGAAATGGATGTATCTGGTCCGACTACTTCTGCTCTTTCAAAGACTACTGTTACTAATGTGTCACTAGCTAAGTGGAACTTAACTTTTTCGGGCGAGGGTTCGTTTTCACTCACCGAATTCTTGATGCGAGTTGATGAGTTGTGTTTGTCGCGTGGTGTCTCACCACAAAATTTGTTTAATTCGGCTGCTGAAATTTTAACTGGGAAAGCTTTGTGTCTCTTTAGGGTGAATCGAGATTCTTTACGTTCTTGGCAAGACGTAGTTACTTTGTTAAAATCAGAGTTCTTACCACCTGATTACGACGATCGTTTATGGGATGAGATTTGAAGTCGAATTATGGGACCTCAAGAATCGATCGGCATGTATGTGACGATGATGCGCAGTCTCTTCCAACGTTTATCGTTGCCCGCTTCGGAAGAAACTCAGCTCAAGACGATACGACGCAATTTAACACCATACTACCAATCTGCCTTAGGTTTAGCCCAGATTTCTACTTTGACCCAGTTGATCGATTATGGCAAGCGGTTGGAGTTAACAAAAATTTCAGTGGACAACTATAAACCACCTCCTTCGCGGCGTACCACTCGACTTTTGAAACCTGCTTTGGCTTATGTTAGCGACACCTCAATTTCTTCGATTGCTTCTACTTCTAAGAATCGTTCAGTACGATTCGAAGAAAATACTATTAATTCTAATTCTTCTCGACGGGGTTTTCTTAATTCTTCTCGCGTTACTTGTTGGAATTGTCGGCAGATAGGACATGTCTCTCCGAATTGTGACAAACCTCCTACTCTTCACTGTTATGGATGTGGACAGCCAGGGGTTAGTCGTCGCAACTGCACTAAGTGCAATACTGTTTCGGGAAACTAGGACACGAGTCTACGGACCGAGTCGTAGATTCTACGCTATCTTTAATCTCGGATACTATCTTCGACTTGCCTGACAAACAACGTATTCTTTTGGACTTTATATTTGCCAGTGTTCGTGATGATGAGCGTCCTTATCTTAAGGTTAATGTATTAGGTCTCTCTTTCTTTGGTCTTTTGGATACCGGTGCTTCTCGATCCATTCTGGGTGGTCCGGGATGACAACTTCTTTAGTCTTTGAATATTCGTCTTTCTCCTTCTTCTGTGTCTTCATGTAATTTAGCGAATGACGTTAAGTGTACCGTATTGGGATCAGTTCTTCTACCATTTTCTCTAGAGGGTAAAGTAAAAACGCTTAATACCTTGGTTATTCCAGAAGTTTCACAGCAATTGATTTTAGGCATTGATTTCTGGAAAGCTATGAATTTTATACCTGATTTTCGGCAGGGACTGTGGAACTTTAATGCTAACCTTCCTTCGATTGATACTATCTCTTCGGATTCTATTGGGGCTATCTCAGAACTACTTCCATACCAACAACAACTCTTAGACAACGTTGTTGCGGACTCTTTTTCGAAACAATCCTCAGGACTTGGTCACACCTCTCTCGTTCAGCACCAGATACGTACGACTGCTGAACCCATCAAACAGCGCTATTATCCGCTATCACCAGCGTTACAGAAGGTTGCTAATGAGGAGTTGGACTCGATGCTGAGTATGGGTGTTGTGGAGCCATCAAGTAGTCCGTGGTCGAATCCAATTGTCTTAGTGAGGAAGAAGGATGATACTTATCGGTTCTGTGTCGATTTTCGAAAGGTGAACCAGGTAACTCAAAAAGATGCGTACCCACTACCGTACATTACCTCTATTCTAGATTGACTGAGAGATGCTAGATTTTTGTCCAGTTTGGATATTCGGTCTGCCTACTGGCAGATTCCGCTGTCAGAAGACTCCAAAGCTGTGACTGCTTTTACTGTTCCTTCTCGTGGTCTTTTTCAGTTCACGCGCATGCCATTCGGTCTGCATAATGCGCCTGCTACTTTTCAGAGATTGATTGATAGGGTGTTGGGTGTAGATTTGGAACCTTATTGCTTCGCTTACCTTGACGACATTATCATCGCTACTCCAACGTTCGATGAACATATTCGAGTGCTAAAAAAGGTGTTAGAACGTCTAATTTCTGCTGGACTTACCTTACGGCGAGACAAATGTAACTTTTGTTTGTCTAAATTGAAGTACCTCGGATACGTAGTCAACAAGAATGGTCTGTTGGTAGACCCGGACAAGGTAACAGCGATACTTAATATTCCTACTCCTTCGAATGTCACTGATGTCAGACGATTTATTGGTATGACTAGTTGGTACCGTCGCTTTATTCCTAATTTTTCTTCTCTTACTTCTCCACTTTCGGCTCTTACTCGTAAAAATGTTTCTTTTATTTGGACAGATGAATGTCAGGTCGCTTTTGATTCGCTTAAAAACAGCTTAGTTGCTGCTCCTATTCTGTCGTGTCCTGATTTTTCACTTCCTTTTGTAGTACAGACTGATGCTTCGGACTTTGGTTTAGGTGCTGTGTTAAGCCAAACGACTGCGGATGGTGAAAAGGTTGTTAGTTATCTTAGTAGATCGCTCACGAAGGCGGAGCGACATTATTCGACTACTGAGAAAGAATGTCTGGCTGTGTTATGGGCTATAGAGAAGTTCCGTCCGTATGTGGAAGGATCCCACTTTACAGTAATAACTGATCATCATTCGTTGTTGTGGTTGAACCGTTTACAGAGTCCTTCAGGACGATTGGCTCGGTGGTTCATTAGGCTACAGCAATACGATTTTTTGATAATCCATCGAAAAGGAAAAGATCATGTCGTTCCTGATGCGCTGTCTCGCTCAGTTCCTGTATTAGAAACTATCCATCTGTCTGAAATTTCTTCTACTTTGCTTAATTTGCCGACTCTTGATCCTTGGTATAATAATCTTCTTAAACGTGTCTTGGATGCTCCTCATAAGTTTCTGAAATGGTCTGTTAGAGATAATGTTCTTTATCGTCGTGTTGTTACTTCTTTCTCTTCTGATTCTACGGATGATTGGAAAATAGTGGTTCCTACGGAACAACGCACGGAAATGATTCGTACTCATCATGATCCTCCGGTTGCTGGACACTGTGGTGTTTGGAAAACTACGGCAAGGATTTTACAACGGTATTATTGGCCCTGCTTACGTGCCGATGTTGCTCGTTATATGCGGCGTTGTCGTGTGTGTGCAGCGCACAAGGTGGAACAAGTGGCTCCTCCTGGTGTATTCGCTCCTCGCGCTAAGCCAACACATCCTTGGCAAGTTCTTTGTTGTGATATCGTGGGTCCTCTGCCTCGCTCTTCGAAAGGCCATAGTTATGTTTTAGTAATCGCTGACTATTTTACTAAGTTTCCTTTGTTCTTTCCATTGCGTTCAGCTCTTGCTACCTCTATTTGTAGAATCATCGAAGAACATATTTTTCTTCTTTTTGGTGCTCCTCAATATCTTATTACAGACAATGGTGTACAGTTTCGGAGTAAAGAATTTGATAAACTTTGCGCTACTTATGGGACAACGATACTCTTTACAGCTAAGTATCATCCTAGGGCTAATCCCGCAGAACGAATAAATCGTGTCTTAAAAACCATGATCTTTTATGTCAAAGAAAACCATAGGCATTGGGATGTAAATCTCTCGAAGATTGGTTGCGCCATTCGTACTGCAAAACACGAGGTCATTGACTGTACTCCTTTCTTTGCAATGTTCGGACGTGAACACGTTATCTCTGGAAATTTCTTTGGTCCTTCTTCTTCTGATGTTCTTATCTCTGAATCTAAGGTTACTCACGCAGTGTCTCATTATGAAGCTATTCGTACGCATATTTTGAAACAACTTTCTAAAGCGTACACAAAGACACACAATAGATATAATCTTCGCCGTCGACCCGTGCGATATAAAATTGGGGATTCGGTATGGCGACGTAACTATACGCTTTCTGACGCCACTAGGCATTTTAATGCCAAGTTAGCACCTAAGTTCCTAGGACCTTTTATTATTAAAACGGTTAAATCTCCTTGGACGTATGAGTTAGTCACCACTACTGGACAATCGATGGGTGTCTGGCATGCTAAAGATCTTCAACCAGATCAAGGCTCTTCGGACTCTGATTCGAATGAGACTACACACCAGATAAATCGTCGATCGGTCAACGTGTCGTTACTGTATCCTCGTCGGCGTAAGCGGCGTAAATTACGTGCTAGATTATCTATTGCTTCTCTGGATGACTAATCTTGCTTTCGACTTGTTACTACTTTCTTCGGTTCTTTTGAATTCTACATTTAATGTTAGGCAAATGTAATGTCCATCGGTGTTAGTGTCTATTAGGTTTACGTAGATTCATAGTGGAAAACTATGTTTGGGGGTCACTCTAGTCTTTGGCTTGGGGTTAAGTGACTGATCGGACTGCTGGTTCATTTCTTTACTCAGTCAGAGTAATACGACTTAGTCGACTGTAACCAGAGTCCTTATTAATGATATTCCTTCGTTGGTTTTAGGTTGCTGTTGGGTGGTCTTTGTCAGACCTCTCCAAAATTTTGGTTTATTATTCTTTTTGGGGTTTAGTATTTTGGGGACTTTTTAGTTAGTTCGCCTAAGAAGGGCTACCCGTAGAGGGTTATTATTATTTTGGGTTTAGTTCTATTTTTGGGAAAGGATATCATACCGTCTTTTGACGACTTTACAGCGCTATATCTCCATCCAAGTCTAGTGTGAGTAAGTTCTTCATACTATGTCTCGACGTTTCGGATTTCTTCGTCATGTTTTCTTGTTTTCTTACTGCATTTGGGCGGTTGGTTGGGCAGTAGGGTAAGGTCACTCGGGGTCGGCTATCTAGGGAGAGATAGTCGAGCCGTACACTCCATCGTACTCTCTTTTCTCCTTCTGTCTTCCTGTCTCTCTTTCTCTTCTTTCGATCTGTCTCCATGAGTGGGGGGGCGCCTGTTGTGGGAACCTGACGGCTATGCGTCCGGGAAGGTTGTTTGTCTCTGTTCCGGTAGCCTCAAGCTCTGGACCAGGCATTATACCTTTCAGGGGCCGTACGGCGGACTTGACGGAGCTGGGCAGGGGTGACCAATTCTTCTTAACCGGCGCATAGGATGTTGTGGTTGTACAGGCACCGCTTCCGGCAACAGTCACGCAATTACGGGCTGTAGTCCTTTATATTTGGATTTTTGGGCAAAATTATGGGATGCTTCATTTCTTTCTTCTTTTATCTACTTTCAGCGTGGGGGGATTTTCTGGGTCTTGTTCCCGCTGGTCATATATCAGAATCCATCCGGGGTGGGAGGAAGACTATGTTGGGCAAGCGAGTACTGGTTGCGGTGACGTGCGCTTGTGTGGACTAACGTTGGGGGGCCCAACGACGCGGTTGAACATCTCGACGCGAGGGCTTGAGGTGTGTTTAAGACCTCGACGCCACACAATCGTCCGGCACTCCAACGAGGAAACCTTAGTCTGCGATAGGATTCCTAGGGTGTTTCCTAGTCTCGGGGTTATGGGTACCGTTCCTTTTCCATTTTCCTATGATACCTTAGTCCTTTTCCTGAGGGGCTTCCTAGGGATTTATATTCAGGGTTGGATTTGTATTCAGGGGTTGGGGTTTCAAGGGATTTTAGGGCGTTGTCCTTGACCGTGGTCTAAACTTCTTTTCTTTCCTATCATTCTTCTTTTTCTCTTGGTTTGCTTAGTACTGTCGATCAGTAAGGTCTATGGGACTGCGTTGCTTTCTTGCTTCTTAGCGTAACGACTGTTGTCGACTTTCAACGAGTACCTGTTCTGATACTTCTATTCTTTTGGTTGAGTTTCTGGTTCTTTGAAGTATCATTCCGCTTCATGCGACTTTTGGACAGATCTGGTTGGTGATGCTTAGTAAATTGGGAAAACTTCTTTCATCTACGTTTCTTCTTGGGTTGGGTGTTATTGTGTTTTGGGGTTGGTTTTGGATTTTAGGGTTCTATCCTTGGCGTATGCCTAAATTTCTATCTTCATTTTAGCTTTTGTCTTCGTTATTCTCGCTCCACGCTTTTATCTTGCTGGGGGGGGAATTCTGTTACGTACATAAATTTAAATAATGCATTACCCTGTATATCAGTTTAACACGTTGAACGCCGTGCGAATCGTATACGATGCACAATACATTTGTTCATTGTGTTCTGTGAATCGCATACGGTTCACAGTCAAAATGTTTTGTTTGGGGTCCGTGGCTCAGTTACGATTCACATATAAATGTAATACTTACGGACGACAGTAGTGCGTGGCCTGCTGAACGAATGCATCAGGTTATCCCTTTAAAATTTTTACTGAATGTACAAAAACATACCTATGAAATTGGTACTACATATGTACACGTGATTTATACAAAATATTTATTTATAAGCATTAAATTTAAAAAAAAACGATTTGTGTATGAAGAAACTAAAAACACTAAAACTAAACTATATATATGAAAAATATTCACAAAGTACAAGTATGTACAATGAGTTGAACTAGAAGCACATACGTCAATGCTTTCAGTTGTAAAAACCTTTTGTCTTTTTCTAGCGGTGACGGAATAAGAATTCGTAGATACATCGCTTAGATCACTTGGATTATAACTTTCCGACGAATCTTGATAAGGTTCATCATCTGACAAAATTTCATTGAGCAAAGTTTGTATACGTGCTTGTTCTTTTTCGTAATCACCCATAATCATAAGACAAACGATCACTACTGCAGGAATATGAACTACCGAATATAACACTAAATACGTAACCCTTCCCATCACAAAAAATGCAAGTTTTAACTTGCACAAAATATGAATCACGTTTGCACCACGCGGCCT
Source organism: Aquatica leii (assembly GCA_035610365.1). Taxonomy (NCBI): domain Eukaryota; kingdom Metazoa; phylum Arthropoda; class Insecta; order Coleoptera; family Lampyridae; genus Aquatica; species Aquatica leii. The sequence continues at coordinate 72,344,582 of CM069435.1, forward strand.
ATCAAAAGAAAAATGCTTCTTACGCCGCGCGGTGCAACCGTGATTCACGCCTAAAAAACTACTTATGTTCTGAAATAAACTGAAAATCAAAACAAAAACTGCATAATATATGATTTACATTAAAACTGACAAACACATATAAGGCGGCCCGTGGGAAAAAAAATTGTTATAGTATTGCGGCGTTCAACGTGTTAATTAAAAGTTGCTTTTATATTTCTTGACGCCATCTATCGGGTTCGTTGGTCACTTTGGATTGAGCAGACGACATCCGATGAGATTTCCGGCATTTTGACTGTAACATCGTACCTGGTAGTATCTAGGATTGCGTGAGTGAAAGTTCGTTCTCTAAAATCATCCACGTGTTAGGGACACGATGGAAATTATGTAGTTTCCTTAAATAACTAATTTGCTCCCGCAGCGTAAGTGATTTTGTTTCTTTCTTTAATTAAAGGTAATTTTTATGTCTTTTTGGTTAGCCGCCATGTGCTACCTCATAACTAAGGGCATTCTGGTTATAATTTAAAGCCCACCAGAGAAAGTTGTGATTTCGTTGCGATCGTGGGGTATTCGTATCGTCACCGGCCATTCTTACCACCATCCGGCCCATGAATTCTAGTCGATACCGAAAGACGAGAGATAACCCTCGACGAATATTGTGTTGGAACGATTCTAAATATTTCTAAGGCCTACTGTTGGAATTAATTAAATCACAGAAAAGGGGTATAACAGCATCCGATTTTCGGGTTATGTTATGTGTACACTTTAAAATTTAAGTAATGATTTTGTAGAGTTGGATTTCGTGAGATATTAGGTTGACACGAATTGCGTTTCAAATTGCTGACAGGACTACGTGGCGGAGAAAGTACTTTCTGTGCACCTGTGAAAACTCCTGTATTTGTGGTAAGTGCTTTTATAAATTTTCTTTCGTCGTCAACGAGGTTACTCACGAAACTTTCGCTAATCATAACTTCGTACTGATTACCGTAATTGTAATACCATTTAGTTAGTAAATTTGCTTATACTACGTATGCTGTGTCCTACCCTTATTTATTGTGATAATTTAATGTTAATGCTATACTAATTATTTTTGTCTTATTGTCGTTAATTCCCTATTACTAATTATGTAAACGATATTTACTGCGAACTATTCTTCGCCATGTTCTTCACTTATGTAGTGTAAGTTGCCGATCCTACTGTGATTCGATGTTGTATATTCTCACTAGTATCTACTTAGATGTGGCTATTTAACTTCGATTATAGTTAGATATATAATAATAGATATATTTGATCGAGTAATTAAAGTGCAATTGTTATTAACGATTTAGTTTTTCTCTTTTATTCGTTTCTTTCAGCAGTTACGAACCTAACATCTAGTTACAAGTTTCTTACCATTCTGTTGTGAGCGGACAGAAGTGACTTTGGATAAGCTCTGGCTCCCTTAATTATCTTTTCAATCTTATTTAGGAACCCTACCCTCTAACCGACTACTGTGAGTTGGCCGTGCAGGTTCGTAAAACAGCTAAAGCTTGTAACAAACCTGATGGCTTTTTTATTTATATATAGTTAAAATTATTTTTTTAAAACATCCACGTGTTGTGACACGATGTATAATGAAAATATTTATAACTAATTAATTTATTCATCGCAGGGTAAGTGGCTCCGATTATTTTTTTGGATTAAAGGTAATTTCCATGTCTTTTCATTAGCGCCATGTGCTCCCTCACAAATCTGGGTTTCCTTGTTTGTACAAGTTTAAAATCTACGTTGAAAAAGTTCTAACAGGAAGCATTGGACCTACAAACTCTGAGGTACAAAAGCAGATACAATTTAAATTTCTATTTGGAGGTAATTGATAAATTATGTCACCTTGTACAAAAGTGCATATGTACCAGATACGATTGATATTTCCGTTCGGAGACAATTGATAACTAATACTACTGGACAAAAGGGCATGCGTAACAGAATACGATACGTTTTGGTTCTCTTACCATTTATAAATGTTTCTTTTTACTTGTTATAGAGTTTGTGAGTCACCAGGTAGACACGATTACTTTCAGGTAGTTTGATTACAGGAAGCCAGTAGGAAAACGTTTTCTGAAAGTACACCTGAATCTTGGTAAGTCCATTTTGAATGTTGGCTATTCGTTGTCGCTACGGTGCTGCTCATAAATCATATTTATTACTAGTGTCGAAACTTTTAAAATTATTTGCTTCTTATTACTATTACTCAATTACTTTAAGTTAAATTGTTATCGCATGTTGATTACGCCCACTGTCAATTATTATAATTATTATTATTAATGTAATTTACTTACAAAAATTTTTGTATGTCTTGGTTGTTACACTCTTAGTTTAAGTGTATTGTAAGTTGCCGAAATTTCTGGTGTTTTAGTATTTACGTATATTTGTACTCAAACTAAATTTAAATTTAAATTTAATTTAAAATTTTAATCTAAGTTATCTTTCTAACATTAATTAAAGCATAATTGTTGTTAACGATTTGGTTTCTTGCTGCGTGTCTTCCAGCTTTACGAACCTTAAAATTTTGTACAAGCTTCGAGCCTCCTGTGCTGATCTAACAAGAACTGTTAAGTCAAAAACTGCGCATGTCCTTATTAGAACCTAATGGATGCCAGTGATGTAAAAAACGATCACTTCTCTTTCGTATTTTGCTGCATCCATTAGGCGAAATTCAATTTATTGTTTTGTGTAAATGGTATTTATCTGGTATAAATTGTGTAAATTTGTAAATACTAAAATAAACGTTAAGTGTACATATAAATCCAGTTTACGTGTCATATATTTAGACAAGAACAGCAACAAAAAAATATTATTCGTTAATGTGCCACGCGGTGCATAAAGTGCAAAAAAGTTAAAAACTAAGAAACAGCGATTAATCTAATTCAACTCCTCAACAGAAGCTATATCTGCAAAAAGAGATCTGGCGCTCATTAAAATATAATCACTTGAATCTCCTGTTTCTCCAACAGGTATTGTTTCAATCCTACAGCGAGTTGGCCATGCAGGGTTTGTAAATTACTAGAAGCTTGTAGCAAGCTCTATTGTTCTTTATTTTAATATGTTATTTTCGGTTTGTTTACGACCTGTTTGTATCTAGTGTTAATATTATCACAAAATTGAACAAATTTATTGTCTAGTTGTTAGACAATTACTTATTGCAGTCCTACGGTCGACCTTTGTGAAACCTCAGCCGTTAGTTATATTTGACTGCTACCTCCGACGTGCAATAATTTTTTTCTGAGATATTTTTTAACTACGTTGGTCAGGTACCTCAGTGTTCTTTTTTTGTTTTTTATAGCTTTGACAATGCCCGACCATGGCACGCTGTTAAACGCGTTTCAGATATTTAGCGTCACAGAAACGCAGTATCCTCGGTACAGCTGACTCACTCTTTTATGTTGTTGGATATTTTAAAAACCCTTAAGATAGCGTTTAGGGAAGATTTACCTTTTCTAAATCTTAGTTGCTATTGGTTTAGTTTACTTTCGGTTTCTGACTACGTCTTTAGTCGTTTTCCTATTACTGCTTCACGCACCTTCCGCAATACTGGAAGGAAGCAAATAAATCTGAAAACTCCCGGATTTCCATCAGATTTGGAGGGCTTTTAAAAGTCAACCTGACAGTTTTTCAGACTTTAAGAAACGAAATGCTTCTAAGGCATTTGTTAATGCATGATAACAGGTCGTCTCCATTCACCTGATTGGCAGTATGTAAGATTTTAACAGTTATTCTACATCTCATATGCTCTGCTGTTTTTTTGAGCTCTTTGCTCGTGCTCACCAATATCTCATTTGTGTGTACTTTTACCTACTCTACCTTTTTGTGCCTAAGAAACAGCTCCTTTGCCAAATATAATCATTTTATAGCCGTCGCTCTAGGTCTGTTAGTAGACTTTTTCATTTTCGTTTTTTACTTTTATCATTTTTTTAGCTTCGTCTTTTTAGTTTTACAGTTTTTTTTGTCTTCAATTCTTTTTTCTGTTCATGCTTTTTTCCATGCCCTTTTGCCATCTTCTCTATCAGTCTTGTTATTTTTTCCGGCGTTTAAGAACTCTTTTCTAACGTTCGCTATGTTCGCCGTCCTCTTTTTCTCTGATACTCGCTTTTCGATTCGAAAACACCTCACATCTTTCCACACTTATACTCGTCTATGATTTTGCTCCTAACGCATTTTTATTAGCCTTCCAACTTAGCACTTCCATTCTGGCTTCCAGCTTTTTAAAAACTTCTACCTTCATTTTTTATCTCACGCTCTTACATTCACCGACACTATTTCTACACTTATTTGAAATCTATCGTAACGTTTCCTCTTTTAGCACCTCGTTTATCTATCTTTTGCTCACTACGGTTTCACAATATTTGGTACCAGTCCAAAAAATGCTGCTATAACCTCTCCCCTCTAGTCCGTAAAAACCAATCTTTAGACAACGTGCTTTGAGTTTATAGTTCCCGTCAATATTATAGGTTCTTTTGCGCCTTTTATCGTAGTCTCTCATCAGTTTATTATCTCTAAAAAATTGCCTAATTTTTTATTGGGGAAGACGTAAAGTCCGCAAATAGTAACGTGTTGTAACTCGACGATGATCAGACAGTTACATTTTTAATTCTAATTATTTTACGTACTTGATTTGTCTCTCTATTTTGATACCAACGTCAATTTTGTCCAAAAACTAGCCCTTTTCCAGCCCTGAAGGTGAATTTTCAGTTAGGTTCTAAGGTTTCCTTATCGACGTTTACTTGTATAAACTCACTTATTTTTCATACGCACTTTCTATCCTCTCAACTTCCTTTTTAAACTTCTTACTGTCTGTCTAGTGCCCTTTTAACCTACACACGCAACAGTTTGTATGTTTTGTTTGTTTGTTGTTCTGTCACACTATTTTGCTTTGTGTCCCACCTCGCCACATTATAAATACCTTTTTTTCCATTTGTATGCACTTGAAACACTGCCGCGGCATTACTCTTTCTTTAAGAGTATCCTGATCATATTCTTTTGTAACAGCAAAAACCTCAATTTTTTTATTTCTTCTATTTTTATCCCCTTCTACTCTTTTCTATTTGCATCTCCTCATTTTACTGCTATATCTTTAAAGTCTTTAATTTTGTCTCCTCTTTTTCTTACTATTCTATAAATAATTTTTCTTTTTCCGCCGTATCGTCTACATCCAATACCTTGAAAACTATTTTTTTTTGCTAGCCTTCCTTACGTTATTCGTTTCTAGACATTTACTAACACACTATTTCATTCTTTTAGTTTGCTTATCTGTTTGTTTAAAACTTTGGTTGTTACCATTCTTTTTTTGCGTTTCTGACTTCGTTGACTTTTACTTTCATCTTTCTAACGCTTATTTTTTTCTTTAAGTTTTCTATTTTTTTTGCGTAGCTCTATCCCTATTTTACTTTTAGAAACATGGCATTCTTCTTCACTCTCTTTTCCCTACTCCACGTTTTGCTTTTTTCTCACCATATTTTGTACTGAAAACACTTTTTCTGCCTAGGTATTACAGCAATCTACCTAGTTTTTTGCCTTTTTTTTAAAGTCGTAATTTTTTACGTATATGTTCCTTATTTGTTGAGCGACCAAGCACTTTAACATTTTTATTATTTTTTTATAGATCTGCCCTATTCTTCCGTCCTCTTCTTTTTTTTTAATCTTCAGTATGCCTACTTTATCCTTTTTCTTAACATTCTCTTCTTTTCTTTCTTTTATCACTCTACTACATTCTCTTCTAATGTAGTAGAAATTAGTGTTTTTTTTGTGTCTAACAATTTTTTAACGTTCTTTTCTTTATTGTTTTTTAATGTTACTGTTGTAAAAGCTTGCTCCAACCACTCCGTTATTTGTTAAGTTTGGAGAAGTCTTCCGACGTATTTTTCTCTTTAATGCTTTTTATTTTTTCCTCTTTTTACGTTGCGTAGGTTTGTGCACTCATGTCGTTTGTTTTAACCTCGCTGTTCTCCAGTTCTATAGGAATAATTTCTTTTAATTGTACAGACATACCGACCACCACGTCAAATACATTTAGCATTTTGTCGGTGGTAATCATACTGGCCGCGCTGCTAACTTTATCCACCCACTTTGTTAACTCTTTTCTGGTGTTTTCTTTTACTTCGCTTCTCATCGTCTACCTCTCCGCGCCCAAGTTTCTCAAAATACTACTAAACTTAGACAGAAAAACTGTTTCAGTCAGAGGCGATTTTGATGTGCCGTCTAGGTAGTTGTCAATTTGCTTCTTTTGACAGAGTTTTTTTGTCTTTCGTCACATATTAAATCGAGTATTTTAACATTCTTACACGGTGTGGCTTCAATTCGCCGTCTGCGACGGTGACATTTAAGTTTCCGTCCAAGCTTCTTAGCGATTTAGAGTAACAGCCGTTTAGTGACAGTAAGGAATAGCCTCCAAAACTTTTTACCGACCAGAGCTAGGGTATTTCTACTCTGCGCAGTAAATGCTTTCTTGACTCTTATTAACTTATTATTTTTATTTTGGTTTATTACGAGGTTACTTACCCTTGGATTTTCATCTCTTACTGGAGCCGAGTCATAAATCTCGCTTCAGCTATATATCCTTTACTCTTGACACTACAGGTGGGAGAGTTTGCCGATTGATTTTACGGTCAGCCACGCATATTTTGGTACGGTTGCTACTTTGGATCTGTTGCCAAGTTGTCTGTTCTACCGGTACTGAGGTATTTAAACCCCAATTCGGCGGTTTGTCGGGTACGCGCAGTCTGAAGAACGGCGTTTTTCTGATATTGGTTAGCTCGTGCGGTCTTTTGCTAACGGTCTATCGGGTACGCACCGCCACCAAAACAGCACTGGACACTACAGGCGGTATCATAATGCTATCCTGTTAGTCCGTGAGAGGATTGATTTTTCTACTCAGAAAAGGCTCAAAAGTAATCTCCGGGCATTTTCCTATACGCCACCTAAAAGATGCGTCCGGTAGGGGTTAGAGATGATTTCCGCGAGCATTTCAGTACAGGTATAGTCTACTTTTTTTAAACTTCTTCTTAAAAATTTTAACTAATTTAGTTGCAAGTGATGGATTTTCTTCGTACCGTATTTTTGCAACCTTCCGTTACTTGCATAAGAAGAAGTTTTTTGTACTGACTACAAATTTTTAATTGTTCTTAAATTGTTAAATTTGTAACAGGGTAATGCTTTTTTCTTTGCTTTAAAAAAGTGTTTGTCTAAAACTTTTCTATTATAGAACATTATGATAACCTGTAAATTTAAGTTTTTCTTAGTCATACAAACGTGTTGCTAACTGTATTTTTTAGCTAAAATTGTCACGTTACTATCTTTTTACAGTTAGCACTATCGCACGAGACCAAGACGTAATACAATAATTTTTTTGTCTTGTCTGTCAAGTAAAAAATTTATTGAGTTTTTTATTATTTAAAAAAGCTAATGATATACTTTACAAAGTACATATTTTAAACATATTTTTATCAAGTGTTTGCAGTCGGTTGCTTTTAACTATCTTCACTATACTAAGAGTCTATTGTATTAGATTTATTTTGTTTCTTTGATTTGCGTGATTTTTACATTTATTTATTTTATCTTAGTTTGGAATAAAATAATAAATGAAAAAGTTAACCACTTAGCTAAGAATAAGAAAAAATTGCAGAACTGTAATGTTTTTGTAGTGTAACACAAGTGCTATATAATTTTCAATGATAAAAAAATTTAAGATCTTGTATCAAAAGCATACTAAGAAAACCAATTTGAAATTTATTCGTTTGCACAAGATTTGTATAACATCAAAAAATATTATTTCTAAAACGGACTTAAATGTAAACATTTAAATGTAGAATACATGCTTAAAATAAAAATACATAATAAAAATAAACAAACTTTTTGCTTATTTTAAATTTTTATTTGTCTACTGTTATTTTATAAAATTTTTCTTATGATGTATTATACATTTTTTATTTAGAAATGTACGCATTACTTAATGTTTCTAAGAAATGTTAATATGAGTTTTCATATTCAACAGTACTTGATAAATGAAGGTCTTTGTAAACAAGCAAAATGAATTAGTTGTCGACTCGTTTAAAATGTGCAGTTATTATAATACGATGCTAATAAACACTGAATTTTTGCTAAAAATATTCGTCGTAAACATTTTTAAAGAAAAACACAAAATCCAGTTTAATGCAGAAGTTCCCAGGTGAAGGCGAGCAAAGCAGGCAAGCGCGTCAGGTACCGGCTGTCCGGGCTAACAGAACACGCGCAGCTCACCCAGTCATCGCTCCGTCGAGTCGCTATCCGTCGAGACGCTTGCAACAGGTAGCCAAGCGCAGTCTTTGCATGCGCGCGAAGAATTCTACAAAGCCGCATTTATAAATTAGTTAAAAAAGGAAAGTAACTGATAATCAGTAAATATAACGGAATTTCTTTGGTGATTAAACATATTTATTTAATAAACAAACTTTTTAAGTGATTGGCAGTGAAACTTTGTCAAATATTAACAAGTTTGGTAAGTAACTTTAAACTTCTACTACATTTTTACATTTTGTAAATACCCATATTAAAACAGTTGTTCAAAGTATCATATATTCCGTTATTAATCTTTGAAATTTTAACTAAAATTAATATTAATATGCTGTAAGTGCCAAAATAAAAACGCATCTACATAATTTTTTTTTTAATAAAACTTAGAACCAAATGCATTTTTAAGGTAAGAAGACATTAAGAAAAGGAGAAAGTTATTTTGAGGTTGACTTGGTTTAATAATCGCTTTTAAGAAAATTAAGGTTTAGTGAAGTTCTATGAATTCATTTAGTTGGTAATGAGATTGTTCCTACCGACCAAAAATATTCTTTATATACTCTATTTCGTCAATTACTAAATGGTCGTAACACTGTCATATTAATTTGAAACTTATGATAGCAATGTAAATGTTTAATTTAATTTTGACGTAATATACTTATTTAGTGATTTTAGTTTTAAAATATTTTTGAGTAATACATTTTACGTTTTAAAACTTAAAAATACGTTAAAAACTTTAGCTATTGTAAATTAGAAATGTTGAATATTGCACCATAAATTATTTGTAAACGTGTAAAATATTAGTGTTTCTTTAACAATGTAATAGTAACTTTTAAATCAAAATTAAACCAAATATATTTTTTTATTTAATTATTTGATAATAAAACAAAATTACCTACGTATTAGTTTTGGTTACGTTAAATTTATTCTCTATAATATTTATTATTAGCAAAAACCAATAACAATTAGAGTAATAATTCTGACCGACAATTAAATTAAATTACACATTAACAACATGTTTACTCAAAATTGCTATTTGAATACAGCTTAAATAATGCCGTGTATTACAAATGAAGATAAACTTTATAAATGTATACATTCTTTAAATTTATGCAGTTTTTTGTTGCATAATTTAAAATAGATAAACGCAATAAATTTGTATTGTATTGTTTTATTTTGTAAATAATTTTAACTAATGTTGTTTTTTTATTTGTTTTATCCTAAACTTTTTAAAAATTAAATTGTCAACGTCATTTTTTATAGTTACTTTTTAACTAAAAACCGTAATAACCTTAAAACTTCATACCAAATATAATATAAATAAGTAAACGTATAAAAAAAATACATTAACTTTATGATTTTATTTTATTTTATTAGTTAAATGACAAAACAGTGAGCAAAAATCATTCTGCTAGTACCAAAGCGTCTTAGTAAAATTAACTAAAAATAATAATTAATGTTAATTGTTACTATTAATTATCTCATATACATAAATTTAAAAAAAAAATTTATAAAACAATTATTAAATTTATCTTAACAAATGTGTTAAAATTTGTAAATATTAAGACATTTTTTCTTAGTTAATAATGTATGCCTTAATCCGTAAACGACAATATAATTAAAAATGTTCTTATAAGAATAGTATACCTAGTAATTTTTGTAAAAACATTTTTTTTAGTAAATCGTCGTCTTTATTAACTGGGAATGTTTTTAAAAATAATTCTTGAAAAAATTTCTTTATCTAACTTTTTAATTTTTTTAAATTTAAATATTATTTTTTTTTATTAATTTATTAATGTATAAGTGTGCATCAATGCCAGTTTCGTTTTATGTTTTAAGTTTAGTATTAATTGTCAATTTATAATTTTTAGCAACTAACATAGTACGGTAGGTTAAATTGTTTAACTATTATTTAAGTTATGTAAATCAATTGATAAATTTTCTTTAAACTAATAAAACGAAGCTAGAAAATATATGATAACAAAGATTTTGTAAAAGAAAGTTCTATACAGTGATTGACATTTACACGAATAAAATAATTTTCTACACATACACGTAGAAAATAAGTCAAAAATGCTTATATAATGTATAAAATGTAGACAATGTAGATAATAACGTAAATAATGTAGAATAAACGCCATTCTTAAGAACCCAACCTACCAACAACTGTTGAAGTTAGAATTTGACATCTGCTAATTAAAATTAGCCTAAATACTATTGCAATTTTCTGTTTAAATTTAGTTCTAGCAAAAATTAAGTTTTATGTATTACTGTGGACCGAGTAGCAATAATAACTTTTATTTTCAACAAGAATCCTATTTTATTTTAAATGTAAGTAGGTTCAACGATTTCCATCAAGATATCGATTAAAATGGTGATTGATGTAAAAATGTCGATTTATATTTATTTTGCAATTCAGGTTTACCATATTCTAATTGTAAACATTGTTATTTTATCCTTTTTGTGAATGTACATTTGTATAAACTAAATCCATTAAAGCAAAAGCTTCATTATTGTGCACCGAGCCGATTCGACACTTACTTTAAGTAATGACAAATCTGTCGATGACCAATCGATGACAGTCTAAAAAAATATAATTTGATATTTTATTTTTATTTATTTATTTATATTTTAATTTAGTAGCTAATAATCTTAAGAGTAAACAAAAACATTTTTAGACAGATCAGCGGTTAAAATTTGTACCAAGACAACATGTAATTATATTAATTTAGCATTCAACTTCTATTGATTATTTAATTAATAAATCACTGCTTTATTGAAATTTTTTTTTGAGGAAATTTGATATAATTATAATTGGATATAAAACATTGTGTGATAAAGAGAAAATAGAGTAACAATATGTCTAATTGTCTATAGCATGATAGCAATTTATCTACATAATAACTTTGATGTTAAATATTGCTTAACTAACATTATAAAGACTGCTTTTCACATTTCAGCTATAAAGATTCCAATTGCTTCAAATCACAATCAAATACTTTCTTTTCGATTACTCTAAGTCAGCTTTATTTATATCCTTAGAGTAGTAAAGTGTATTACGATTACAATAAGACTTTTTGGGTGTAGATTTAGAATAAGTTGATTTTTCAGTCATTGTTCAAAAGATTGTGTAGTTGAAGTCATCATGAAAGCGATTGTTAACAAATCCTTACAAATGCACTATAATACGTTGTTACTTAACTTCACCAGATTTATAAATACCAGGTTCTTTATCAGACTATACCAACATTTATCAATTGTTCATAATTGGCAAATGTTAGTTTACTCTAAATCTGTAACTGGTTGTTTATTACGTTACCTTCTTAACCTTATCAATCCATTCTATTAAAAAATTGCGTTTATTATTGTACATACCCCCATTTAAAAATATACTTTCGTAAAGTTTCATGTCGTTCCATGTAGGTGATTTTGCTTTGTTTCCACTAATATTTTGATTATATAAAATAATTTGATTACCAGCAGTATACATTTCATGTGTAAACCTTCTTAAATTACTTTGGTAAGGATCTAATTTAATTGTGTTGACCAGTTTGACATTTTTTTTGGAGCGTGAGTCAAAATTATTTCAATAGTTCACAGAATTCCTTGTTGCAGCAGCAGCAGCAATTTGAAATAAAAATTTGATTGGATATATCTATTTAACATTTACAATTTATTTACGAAAAGTAATCGATAAAGTTATGAATGTTTTGTGCTTCAAAAGAAACAATTTTTTTATTTTTTGCTTTCCGTGGCTTAAAACTGTAACACAATAAAACCTAAACCTAAAAAATACTTACCAAGTGTTATACAAGGAAATTTAAATAGTAGATTGCTTTAAAACGTAAAAAGACTATACCGAGTAACAACGTAAAATGAAACCAAAACATTGACGAAATTTATAAACAAATATTTGATGATTTCAAACAAAATTTTGCGCAGGTAAATCGTGGCACGTAAGTATATTTTACAGGGTGTTCCTAAAGTTGGGTAGCACGGTACATACTTAATAAATATTTATCTTTTATTTTAAAGCGTGCTCTAGAAGCTTACTTTTCTTTTAAATAGTTTTATATATAAGCATTTTATTTGTATTTTATGCATATTCTACATAATCGACATTTTCTACGTCAAATGTGTCGTGTAGAAAACTGTGCCTCTTTTAATCAAAATTATGTCCTTCCTAGAATCTTTAGAACAGACTGATTTGTATTAGCATAAAATTTTGGCTTTGATGGCCTACTCATTTAAGGTGTTTTAAAGTTTAACATTTTGCGTGTTGCAGCTTTTAAAAACAACCGCCTAATTTGGGCGCAGACGCTGTTTGTAGCGGTTGATTCTAAGTCAGACGCTACAATTTAATACAATATTTAACTACCTTTACCTAGTTTAGTCTGTAAGTCAATGCAGTGTACCGGGGTGTGGCACTTAGAGCCATCAGTAAGAGCTTAATCTCGCGGAGAGCAGTTAGTGGAAATGGTTATTGCTACGATTTCTTTTATTGCGTCTAGTTTTTTGTTCTGAGTAACCACAGTTCTAAGAAAGAAAGCGATACATTGTTTTAAAGGTTTTTTAAACTTTTGACGTAGTAGTAGTAAAAACAAATCGTTTCAAACTTTTTTTTATTGTTGTATAAAATTTTATTTTGTTTATAGTTAAATATTTATGCCTCAAATTCAATTTATTATCTTATCAAATAGTATATCATTTTTTTCCACATCCAACGTATTTAATTTATATTTATTTGTATGTATATTTGTTGTTTTTAAGCTTTAAGTTCTCTTTATATTTTTTCTTATTGTTGAAACATAATTTGTTTAAATTGTTATTTTTTATTAATGTTCTTAAAATTGAACGTTAAACTTAAACGTTTTACTATTTCATTTATATTGATAACGATCTACAAGTCTAAAAAATAATAATATTGTATTCTGAGAACATTTGTGATTCTTAATACTATGAAATTACGTAATTTAATATGAAAGTTATAATAAGAGTTCTTCGAACGCTACAATTAAGACTTGACAACAAACCTAATAGACAGTAAAGCATAATATGTATGTAGGCAGTTTTAATAGCTACTTTATTTTTATTTGATTATTATGCATTGGAAAAATAAAACAATTGTTTTGTGATTGTTAAATTTGTGTTTAATTAAAGTGAACAATTCATTAGTTGTAAATCTAAAAATATTTTTATTCAAATTATGCGTATATATTTTTTCAAATTTTTGTTTTCTAACATATTAGAAATTAATTATGATAAAATGTATATTATTTGTTATTTATGCATTGAACAGTTAAATTTTTATCAAAACAATAAAAATTTAAATGTATATTAATGCTCTTAGTTTTTAGTGATTGTCAAAAAAGTTTAGTTTTACAAATAAATATATATTAATTACTTAAAAATATTGCAATTAGTAAATAATTAAATTTTATAAATTTTAGAAAATAAGTAAATTTAATGTAGTTTGATAAATGCTTAAAGCCGTATTATATATAGATAACAAATTGGTTAAATTATACGCAATTCTTTTATCTAATTATTTAGAGTGATGTTGTTTCTAAGAAAAGTTTGATATATTTTAATTATTACAAAATTTACTTTTTTATAACAGGTGTTTACTCTCAAAGTCAAACATTAACACGTATATTCAATTTTTAGTTAGGTTAGGTTTTAAGCATTACCTCTATAATAAAACCAAGATAAGTAGCAAGTAAAAAAATTTCTTTTATTAACAATTTGAAAATTGATAGTAACGAAACAAATTAACATAAATATTCAAATAATCCACTGTTTTTAGCTAAGCGATAGAAACATTAACGAGGCATTCTGCAATGATTGCATCTCTTAAGAAATTACTATTTTTATAAATGTTATTTTTAAGGTATTCTCAAATGAAGAAATCGCAAAGTGCTAAATCAAGAGACTTTGATGGCCAATTTGTAGCACTACCTTTATCAATTTAATGATATGAAAATAAATTATTTTAAACATTAAAATTAAAATGCGCAAGACAACCATCCTGTTGAAACCAGAACTTCTGATTTTTTCTTGCTACTTCTTCTAATGAAAATATTAACATTGGGGTTTTTTGAGCTTAATATTGCGTGTTTTAACATTTGGTTCATTATTAAAGGTAAAAGTACACTCGGTGAAGCACACTGACGACAGAAATTGATCATTGTTTGAGCGTTTTTAGATTTTATAGCAAATCGCATTTCTTCGTCCACAGCAAAAATCTCTTGATGACACGCTCTTTTTTGCATTCAACCATTTTTTGATTTTCTGTGATATGGTTGTTATTTAAAGATATATTATTTTATTTAAACAAACGTTGCCATATAAAAAAACTAAAGCAATTTTAATGTTTTTTTAAATACAATAAGGTAGATAATAAAACTTAACCAAGAAAAACATTCCTCATCCCCATCGATATTGCTTAATTTTTGTAACGTTTAAAAAATTTTGTAGTACCGTTGCCATTTCGTATGAAATAAAATCCATTCTTTATTTTTTGTGCAAAACGTCTGCAAGTAGGAGAAAAGTGTGCAAATTTAGACTAAATACTGTTTAGTTTATGATTATTTATAAAATTTTTGGATCATTCTTTCGTCATCAAGACAAATATCATGCACTAATTCGTACTTTACGACAAAATAATATCTGGTGAAATATTAATAGTACTAATTCTAGTAAGGATGTTGATGTCTCTTATTATTATATGTTAAAGCTTCCACTAAAATTCTGTGTTACGTATATGTAACGTTAAGAAAAAATAGGTACTGCATGTAATGCAAACATTATAAAACAACACTGGATTATTTGGTTACACAAATTTTATGATAATTTGACAATATAACTGATAGTTATAATTCTCTTTTGTGTAGGCAAAGTTTATCACTGCAAGAAAGCATTAGAGCTGGCTTATTCCGACGACTTAGATGTAACTGCAATTTATATCGAATCGCCTGATGAAGCTTTGACACATGAAAATTCTAGAAATTAGAATGATGATGATGACTTAGACAATATTTAAATATAAATAACAAAAAACAAATTTAGTTTTTATGAAGTGATCTTCAAAGATGTTCAGATTTTTAAAATGTTT
Organism: Aquatica leii; assembly: GCA_035610365.1. Lineage (NCBI taxonomy): Eukaryota > Metazoa > Arthropoda > Insecta > Coleoptera > Lampyridae > Aquatica > Aquatica leii. Next base: position 72,359,994 of record CM069435.1, read on the forward strand.
TGTAAAAATCATGTTATTGAATACTTAGTAAAAGAAAGTAAAAATTACGCTCTTTTTAGAAACGTGCCAGACTCTTAATATTAAGTTAGAAGGTATAAAATGTGCATTGGACAAACTTATTTTATCTGGATATGACGTAAAACCAACTAGAAGATTTTATTGCAACGGAAAAAGAGATATGGGTAATGATCTAGTTTGCAACTTCTTGCGGAAGAATAGATTCAAGCAAATAATGCAACAACGGAATGCCTGAAGAAAACTACAAAATTTGGAAAATTTGCTTTTTTATAGATAAATTAAAAACATCACTTTTAGAGCACATTGTTCTGGACGAAGATATTAATTATAACAAAAATATGGTTAAATATTTTGGTAGACACTCTTGGAAACAATTTATAAGATACACACCTACTTGGTTTGGATTTAAAATGTAGTCATTAAACACAAAAGAACCATATTTTATAAATTTTGATTTATATCAAGGCAAAAATCCTCAAAAGATAGAAGAATGCGGAAACTATAAAAAAAAATCTTCTGTATAAATTATATACTGAGAACATATTATGGTGCCTATTACTTGGATGTTAGATTACACTACTCCGTCGCTTTTTACTAACAAGATCTGATCTATAGTCATGCCTATACAAGCGCCCTATCAGCACTTTTTAGAACGCTTAACGTCCAAGAACCCGTTGGTTATAAATATATATAAAAATCCATCTTGTTTTTAAATTTTAACAAATCCTGCAGATACAGAACCCACGCTTGGCATAAAACATTTTTGTATGCTGTTTAGATGCAAATCCCAGTGCCCTATTTACTTTGCTTGAATGAAAGAACATTAACAAATGTTTCATTACCCAAATTTAAAAATTATTGACTTATTTGAGAGATATTGTTGATGTTTTGACGATAATTTTTTACTGTATCAATTAACCAATAGAAAAATTTTATTTTATTGCATTTTTTAAAATTCAACCAATCATCAACGAATTACAGCGATAACACCACGGGCGTGGTGTTATCAGACAAAGCAGACGAAACACGCTTTCAACAATCTCTATGACAAAAGTATCTCGGTATTATCAATGCTCTAGGGGTATTATAGCTGATAATATAGCTTAAAACTTAAAAATTAGCATTGTCGAAAGATTTAATAAACTTTGAAAAACCATATTTTGGAGATTCTTATGCTTATTGTAACTAATTTTGTTTTAAATTGTAAAAACTTTTATGTATTTTTACAATCTTGTAGATGTTTATAAAAAAAGTTTTCTTTCAGGGCCATTTGACCAAAATTTAGAAACAGTTCAAAATTTGGTAATTATAACATTTTTTGGCGGAACTATATCTCGGAAATTATTAGGCCTATAATTACTCAAATCTTAATTTGTAGTGAATTTAATGTAATTTTAAAATGATTATAGTTGTTTTTTGTGAAAAAAATACTGCTTCAGAGTCAAAATTGGGCAAACGCAAAATTCCGACAATTTTTACGCTTTTTGGCGGTGATCTCCGTTTTTGATGACAAAGTTACTGTACTATCACAGTATAATGCTTTTAGAACCAGTAGTCCAACTCTAAGGTAAAAAATCCTCGTTTGTTTGGTATTTTAAACCTTCAAAATTTCAGTTTTTATAATTATTGAACTTTTTTTTAAGATTTTAATAGTTATTTGAATTCTAAAGTTGTTCTTTACAAACAAAATATTACAGGTAATTTAAAATACGTGTGTAGTGACGAATATTTTATAAACGTTTAGATAGTTGCGCAGGAATTCTAGCTGCCTAAAACTTTAAACGTACCGGCAACGAGCTGGACAACGGGTTCTATAAGAATAGAGAAGATTCACTGTTACGGAAATAAAAAAGTAAGTATATTTTCTGGTAACCTATAAGACGCGTATGTATGCTATACATAAAAAACACCCACCAAATATTTATAATTGGAAATATAAGTAAATAAATTATTGCTATTTTTGAATTATTCCGAGCACATAACGAAGCCTGCCGAAGTGAGTATGACGTCACCACATCCTTCGAACAATATTATAGTATTATGATAGCCTGGTTTTATAGTAATTTTCTTGATTTTCTTGTTATTTTATGTGGTTTTATTGAGTTTTTAGTATAGATTTTCTGCTTGTAGTTGTTGTGAGTACGTAGTGTTGTTGATAAATTAAGCTTTTTTCTGTAAAACGTAGTAGTAGCAAAATAGTTTGTATTGAACAACCTTAGTTTTTGCTTTAGTTGTACTAATATTATAGTTAGAATTTTAATAGCTTTTACAATAAATACCTATAGTTCTAGTTTTAATAAGTAATTGAATTTAATCATTAGTTAAATAGTTTACGTAGGATATAATACTTTTCGTTTAGCAGTAGTGGTAGTTATTGAATTTCTAACATTTTTAGTAATAATACTAACTGTATTAATTAGTGTGTTTATAAGTAGATGTTACTAACAATATCACATTTTGTGTAAAAATTGATTTTTTTGTTCAACAAAGGTGTTGTTGTTTCTTCTTCATATTTATGCAAATAGAGCGTTATACTTAAAACATAAAATTTATTTATTAGCAACTTTTAGAAAGAGAGACAAACGTCTTATTTAGATTTTTTGTGGTGCTGATATACAAGACAGTAGTTGTAGCTTTTCGATGAAGAAGGTTTCATAAGTTTCATGCTAATAAATTTATTAGTAATAAATTTAAAGTGCCTAACATTGAAGAAAATTTCAATTGCTTGTATATTGGACAGAGAAAAATCAATTTTTGCACAAAATGTGATATTGTTAGTAGCAACTACTTATAAACACACTAATTAATACAGTTAGTATTATTACTAAAAATGTTAGAAATTCAATAACTACCACTACTGCTAAACGAAAAGTATTATATCCTACGTAAACTATTTAACTAATGATTAAATTCAATTACTTATTAAAACTAGAACTATAGGTATTTATTGTAAAAGCTATTAAAATTCTAACTATACTATTAGTACAACTAAAGCAAAAACTAAGGTTGTTCAATACAAACTATTTTGCTACTACTACGTTTTACAGAAAAAACTTAATTTATCAACAACACTACGTACTCACAACAACTACAAGCTGAAAATCTATACTAAAAACTCAATAAAACCACATAAAATAACAAGAAAAACAAGAAAATTAATATAAAACCAGGCTATCATAATACTATAATATTGTTCGAAGGATGTGGTGACGTCACACTCACTTCGGCAGGGTTCGTTGTGTGCTCGGAAAAATTCAAAAATCGTCAACTTTAATAATGTTTTTCTTCGTTAATTAATTACCGATCTACTTTTAATTACTATTATTGTAAACGTCAGTTATGATATAATGGATATACACTATTTTCTAAAAATCGAATTTTAGTCCATTATACTGTGGTACTAATAATGTTGTAACTTTGCTTTTGTTTTGACAATCTCCGCATTTGTTGTAAAGAAACTTATCGGATTTCTCATAAAAGGAAAATTTCGTTACATTGAGAAAACTACAACGTTTGTTGTATAGAGGAAGCTAAACAATAGTAAGTATTAGACGAAGAAAGATAAGACTAAATATTTCTTGTTCAACTAACCACCCAAGAAGTGAACTTTAAAGAAAAACAAAAGGAAAAACTGTTAGCTCATAGAAAGTTTTTAAGCCTGAGAAGAAAGAAATAAGAAGTAGAAAAGAAATCGCCTTAAAAAATAAACCTTTAGGAAGAAGAAAAAGAAAGAAAAAGATGTGTGCAAGTGATCATTTAATCAAGAAGAAAAAAAGAAAAAACAAGAAGTAAGAAAGACAAGAAAGGAAAGAAGAGAAAGGCGGAAAAAGATAAGACATGATGTAGATGTCTAATTTTTTCTTCTCTCTGTAGAAGATATGAAAGGGAGTGAGCAGCCTTTCAATGTCCAACCTACCGCCGATAATATAGAAAAAGGAAACAGAAAAGAAAAGATATCAGTTAGTCATAAAACGAAAACGTATTACTTGATGTTCTAAATTGGAAAGTATACTTCAAGACTTTAATGCCGACAAGCGGCATAGAAATTCCAAAAAAAAAAGAAAAACGAAACTCAAAAGTAAAAGAGAGAGAATCATATAGATGACGAACCAACACAAAAAGACCGATTACGCCGAGACAACTATATACAAACGGAGAGGTAGTCTGTCCTGAAGTAAGACAGAAAAGAAAAAAACAAAAAAACTTCAGCAGAAACCATAAAGATATCGGTGACAGCAAAATGGATGAAAACAAATAGATAGCATCCGAACCACAAAATACAAGATACCAACAACGTATTCAAAGACTAAAACCACCAAAATTAAAAGAAAAAGAGTAGCAGAATAGCCAAGGTCACAAACCAAAAGCCCAACAAAAACTAGAACTTACGACGCTTGCGATGTCAATGAAAGAGAAGAGAACGATTAGAAGAAGGAGATAGCAAAGAATAATTAGAAGTAATTGAAGAATTAGATGCAAAAGCAAAAGTAGTGGCTTTTACATTAGGAAAAACAGATTCCTATGCAGACGTGTAGACCTTGTAGCGACACTTGTGTTGGAAAGCTTTGTTGTACTTGGCAAAACGTCACGTGACATAATATGGTTGCTTTGTTGCGAGTTTGAACAAGAACAATAACGTATAACCGTCTCATATGAGGCCAGTAGAAGCGACAGCAAAGGGTTTTTAAAGTGCGGTGATCACAATCAGATGGTGATCCTAAATAAGTAGCTGGCCTTAGTCCGATGGTAGAACTAACTTCTAAACGTAAAGATTTAAAGAGGAATTGTGTACACGTTTACATAAAAGATTTTTCACACCAACAAAAGAAAACCGACGAAGAGAAGTGGTAACTTTCAAAACTAAACTTAAGTACCAATGAAAACTAAGCCTTACAGAAACTGAAAAGAAATTAAAAGGAAGAGAAAGAAGAGAACGAACAGTACGTAAAGGCTTATCACCTTGAGAACGACAGCAAACACAAGTTTTTAAAGTGAAAGTAGATATAGAAAAAAGTGTAGAAGTATTAAGATAACAAGTAGCATAAATGACAGAAGAAACAAAAGTAGAAATCTTACTAGCAAAGACTGCAGATGACTCTTAAACTTTGTCACTAATATTTGCTGTTGAGAAGTTAAAAGAATCACGAGAGTTCAAGTTCGACTCAAAACGCTTGCTTAGAGATATTAATTAAGTCATAGATGTGATCTCAGTCGATGCTAAAAAAAATTGATAGAACGGCGTTAGATTACGGCGAATAATACGGAGATGCAATTGCTTTAAGACCTGTTCTGATAGCTAGAAGAAGAGGTATCGCATGGTGGTAACATAAGTACCAATAGATTCCTTAGGCACCATAGTACGCTTGTGAATGGTTTCTATCAATCGTCGTAATCTAAAAGCAAAAATTCCGACTTCAACAAAGCAGCAACATTATTCCACGAACGTAATAAACTTCGATTCTTCTTAAAAACAAGAAGCGTTTTGCCAGATAAAGCTTCAAAAACTAAGAGAAAAAGTTAATGCTGTGAAACACCACGAGACAAACACAACTCGTCAATGCGAATAAGAATTTCTATAAGTAAAGAAGAATCTTTACCAGAAAAGGTTACATTCCAATTTCCTAAATTCGTTTCTAAATCAGAGTGAAAAAAGTATGAAGTGGTGGTTCTTCATATAAAGAATACATAGGTAACAGAATAAAACCTAAAACAGTAGACTAATCAAAATAGTAAACCAAAAGCAGAAATCTGCTAACACATGTCTAACTAAAGATCAAATCAAAAACTAAGAGAAAAAGTTAATGCTGTAAAACACCACGAAACAAACACAACTCGTCAATGCGAATAAGAATTTCTATAAGTAAGGATCTTTACCAGAAAAGGTTACATTCCAATTTCCTAAATTTGTTTCTAAATCAGAGTCAAAAAAAGTAAGAAGTGGTGGTTCTTCATATAAAGAATACATAGGTAACACAATAAAACCGTAGACTAATAAAAATAGTAAACCAAAAGCAGAAATCTGCTAACACATGTATAACTGAAGATCAAATCAAAGCAAAGTAAGTCGATAACTAATATAAAGTTAAGTTAACGTACTAAAAACAAAGTAGAAATAGTTTGTAAAGTAACTTTGACGTCAAGTCTTGCAACGACAACTAAAGAAGCGAAGTAAAACTTAGAGTAAATCGAACCCACTAAAGACAAAAAAGGCAAAAGAATCAATAAAACTAGAAGGAATTATAATCGCACACACCTAATTGAGCCCAGGCGAAAAGAAGGTGACGGCTAACACAGTTATTCCCGAAGATGGGGTAGCAGGTTTCGTGATGGTCGATTATAATCTAAATCTAAAAAAGCGCCAAAACGATGAAAGACTAAATTAGGGCGACACATATTTATTTTATCACGGACAGTAGTTTAAAGAGGACGAAGAAGGTACATAAGTATAGTTACATAAATTTTCCAAACACTGATACATCGGTTAATATCACAAGCTAAATATAAATTACGCCCTCGGCTAGGCAACACGTTGTACAGCAAAGTTACCTAGTTGGTCTAACTTTTACACTTAAAGAATGAGTGATTTTACATCTTTAAATTAAATTACAAATGTACGAAAATCGAAGATCTAGAAAATCAAAGCGCACCAGATAATAATATGATACAACCAAAAGATTTTAACATTAATTGTGATTACAACCTAGTATATACGTATGGTCGACTGCATACCAAACTATTAAGAATTAAAATAAAAATGAAATACTTACAGTTATGTTTTATCCCGTAGAATATTAGATAATTTTGTTCTAATATTACCTAGAACTCAATTGAAATCTAACACAAAAGAAAACGTACATACGGCGTTATCACAAGTAAATCCTGTTTTTAATTTATACGATCACTGAAAATAAAGGACTGCGCAGAGCTTCTTTCTAATTAACTTTGTAACTTAAGTAATTGGTGTTGTTGTTGCCTCTATGATTGTATTCAACCCCTTGAACTTCAGCGACGTGACATCATGGAATTTTTCTAATTGTATTATTTGCTTATAAACACAAGTGGAGGTGTGAAAACCCGCTAAAGAATCAATTTAAATCCTCAATACAAAAAAAAATATAAAGACTTACCCCGAATAGACTTTCGCTTGAATAGACACAAAGTTCGACCGCACAAACGTTTCCAGAAAAAATAAAATTGTGCTTTTAAAATTTGACAGACCAACACGAAAAGTGGGCGTGTCGAAGATAAATCTTATACTAGAAAATTTTTAACATACTACATTTTTAACATAAGTGTTTTCTTCTAAGACGGTATTAAGTAGATTTCATTCCTGAAGGTTTTTGCTCGTTCTTGTTAATGGTTTAAACACACAAGGTTAATAGATAAGGAGAAGGCGCTCTCTAACATCTTTAGTATTGTAGATTAATTCGAACTTTACTTTCTTCGGTTTGAGTTAGTTAGGCCTATAAATCTCTAGACTTTCGCGTATCCAATTTTTTGTGTAAGTGCTTATTTTGTTTTTATCTGTAAATACTTGAAATCTGTATAATTGTGTTTTTGATTATTATGTAATACATACGGTAGTAAAATTACAGTGGTATGAAGAAGTTTACACTTTCTACACAAAACGTCGCCATATAAAAAAACTGAGTAGCTTTTATGACTCTTCTGAACGAAGATATATAAAAAACCAGCAATTAAATTATTAACCAAACAATGCAAAAGGACATTCATCTATTTTTGTTTCTATGGAAAACAAAATAAATCTACTGTAGTTTAAAAATTACAAAATTTAATGATTTACAAACATTTATTCTTTATTTTTAATGTTAATTAATTTTTTTAAGAAATAAAAACCAGCCAAAATTACTAGATACAGCAATTGAGAGTTAAGATTGGAGCTTATATTAACAAACATCTTAAATATACATGTTATTTATTGCAAAGTAATAAAAAAAATAGTTATTTTTAATTTCTAAAGACATTAATCTGTTCAAAATGTTCAAATGTTAAGTCTATTTAAAAACTAATTTAGAAAAAACTTTAAGGCCGTATTACGTTTTTATAATACGTTTTCTTGTATAATAATTAAATACTTAGCAGAATTTCTAACATTACAAAATGCTATTGATAAATATTAAAAAAAATTAAGATTAAATTTAAAAGTTTTATTATCGATTTTGAACTTTGTTTAATCGTAATGTAAATATAAAAAACAATTAGGTATATAGCAAGTTTGAAATTAGGTCACGTTTTAAGAATTTTCTAAATATAGAACAGAACTCTAGATAAAGTATTTACAAATTCGTAGTAGTGTTTACTTTAACATAAAGAAAATTTTATCAAAGCATTGTTCCTTAATCAAAATTTTTAACTAAATTTGTCATATTATTTTATTAGCAATCAATTTTTTTTATACATAAGTTGACACAATTACATAAAAATGTTTCTAAAATAATTTTTATTTGCTTTGTTTGTATACGCGGCACTATTTGTTACAGAATTTTGTCGGTGACACCGTGATTTATTATAGTGTTTTCACGCTTTTTTTGTTAGTTTTATTTTACGTTTGTTAACGACAATTTAAAATTTTTCATAAAAAAATTTTGTTTCAGAGGCATTACTGAAAAAACACCTAGAAATATAAAATAGAAATTGATTTTTTTATTATCATTTTACAAATTACATTAACTTTTTTATTTATTTTTATTTACTATTTAAATAAAATCTATTCTATACATTTTTTTTTAATTGATTATATAATTAAATGATGCTACAAATTATTGGTTTTAAAAATGTAGTTGTATTAGAAACTGTTAAACATAAACTTTACAGTCAGTTAGATATAAAAATCAGTTTTAAATATTGCTGTAAATGCTTAACGACTAATGAATCTAATCATATGTACCTATTAAACAAGGTTATACAACGTGATTTCAATAGAAACACATAAATGTTACAGACTGGAGTTTAGACAAAATTGTAAAAAAAAATTAATAAGAAATGTTTGCAATTAATCAAAAAAATTACATTTTAGCAAACCATGCTTTTATGCTTACTCTATAATATAACTATTTTTGTAGTTAATTTTTATATACAGAAATACACTGGTAATTTAAATTACAACAATTAAACAAAAAAATATTATTTACAAAGTGTGTTGAAGATGCAACAGCAATGATTTCATTGTAGTCTTGTTAGATGGAAAAATGGTGATTGTTTATCGAGATTAAAAGATCTTTGCTCAAATTAACGATTTTTTTAGGTTTTATTAAATAGACAAATAAAAATCAAATTTGCCAATCTCAAATTTAAATGTGACAAATGATAACAATATCTCAAAGTACGTATACGCATTATTAACAAATAATGCTAAAAATAAATTTTTTCACAATCAAATTAAAAATTTACAATACGTTAAAAATAATTAGTTTAATTTAAAACACAATTCGTCTGAGAAAATTATATAATATATTCAAAATTATATGTAGCTTATTCAATTACAACGTCTTAAAATTATTTTATAACAAAAATAACATACAGCCATGCAATACTTAGATATTTATTTGCGCTTTTAAGTGTATTTACTATTTAAAAAATGAAATTGTGTAAAAGCTAACGTGGTATAATCGGCTTTTCTTGTTAAAGTAAGTCTATAAATATAGCTCAAATAAGTTTCCTTTAAAGGACATTACTTTCAATAAGTGCCATTTCAAGCTGAGAACCAAAAAAAGAATAAGAAAGCGAGCGTGGCAATGACAATAACACTAACCATTTTCAGTACCTTTTGAGTCCTCTTTCGATTAAGAGTCTTAGATTCATATCTAAACGGTTTACGTGTTACTATTCAAAGTTGGTTTACGAAAATGAATTATTTTTATTAAGCTAAAAATTTGTAAAACGTTTGTTATTAAAAGCGAAATTTATTAAAAGTAATTTAATTAACGATAGTTTAATAATTTGATATGCTAAATGCATTCTGTAGTACATACTTAAAACAATATTTATACAAAAAAGTTCTTATTACTACAATTTATCTACTTAAGGTTACTTAAACTAAAAGATTAATAACATTAAAAATTGTATAATCGTGATATTTGTAAATAAATCTCATAGTGCGTGTTTTTTTATTTTGTGGTATGTTTCGTAAATTATACATGTAACATAGTTTTAATTTCATCTTAAGGTTAAACTAAATTTCTATAAATTAATTGTTTTATATAAGAATATTTAAGTTTTATTTGAATTATCAAATAATTTTGTTTTTAAAAAGATTTATTTTTATTTGAACAATAATTTTATCAACGTTGTTACATTAGTAGCAAAAACTAGTCTTCTCTTTGATACATAATTACAGTATTTATAAACTATTTGATCTAAAAGGAAATAGTTACATTATCTCTTGCGACGTCTGCAAGTCCTTGAATATAACTTTTATAACAGTATTATGCTTGACTATACTAATCTTTTTAGTTACATTTAATTACTTCATAAGTATTCGCTATAACAATTGTTCGTAGAGTAATTAAGCGTTAATAAGTACTAGTTTATATAATCGCACTGATTATTTAAACTAATGCTCCACTGCACTAGTGGAGCATTAGTTGCATATAGATGATTTGATGAAGTAATATTTACGTGCTTAACAAATTAACCTGATAATTAAAAAAATATACAACAAAATCCATTAAGCTTCAAAACATATTCTAAATTTTTGTTACCTGTTTTCATTTTATTTAAGCATCTTATAGACAACCAGATGAGTACATGTTATCAAGTAACAAAAACCAGATAAAAATTCTAAACTTTACTGAAGCTAATAAAAACTTGCTTTGAAACTAGATTTTGTTTTGGTCTAAATTACCAATCACAAGACATTTTTTTACTTTTATTGATTACGGAGCTATGTAAGTCAATGATAAGTAAAATTTTGTTACGTATTTTAACAAGTGTAAAAATGTGGTTTTAATTTAACCGGCAACGGATAAGACTAAAAAACCTGATTATATATAAATGTTGTATTTCTAATTAGTAGTTAACTGTTGTAAATGTGTTATTATAAGATAATTAAGTATATTGTAAATTAAACATATTTGATTTTGTGTTAGATTTAAAAAAATCGGAACTGTTTTGTTTTTACAAATTGAATTTGTTTCATACCCAAACAACGGCTTAGAATTAAGGAAACAAATCAATGTTACATTTAAATTGCTAATATGTGGAATAAATTTGGTTTGGTTTAAAATCCCATTTTATAACTTTTTCTTAAAATAGTTAAGATAATTGTCGTCTACCCGTAATTGTACAGTGACAAATATTAAACTGCAAGATAATTGTATAACAACCGTTTATTTGGTATTTGAAGACATATTGACAAGATTATCATTCTGCAATAATTAGAATAGTCGCGTTAATTGTAAAATGATAATAATAAACAAGTTTTTGTCTATTTCACAACTTACGCAATTAAAAAAGTGTTATTAAATTAAGAAAATCGTTGAAACATATAAACTAATGAAAATAAGTTCAAAAATAGTAGATAGGGAACCTATAAGGGTTTTAAGGTAAAATAATTTTTCTTCATCTTAAAACAATAAACTACAGGGTGTTTCATTTAAGTTAAAAAAGTTGTATAAAACTTGTTAATGTGGACTGTGTACTTTTTATTGACTCTAGAACTCCCACAAGTACTGTACTTAAAACTAATCGACTAGTGTCCTGTACGTTTAGGATGTAGCTGACAACTGTTTTTGGTGTTAATCACCACTGACCACCTGAATTAATGTCTATCTCTTTTTAAGTAATATAAAAAAATTTCCCTAAGCTAAGTATACATCATATTCGCTCTGAATAAAAGTAATTAAACAGAATGTTTTAGTGTATGTAACCTTCTAGTGACAAACAACTTGTACATTCTTTTATGATTTAATTATTTTTACACAAAACTACAATAATGTAAAATTAACAGACAAAAATGCGTTAATTACAAATGTATAGTCAAGTGTAATTAATTTAATTCAAGAGGACTACATCTTCAAAAAAAGGCAAATATTCAAAAACTGTATTTTTAAAGCAGTTAAAATGTAATGTTAAAAATATATAACTTTATATTGTTATTTTATTTGGGTCACCCTATATATTTCTAACATTTTTTAAATTGTAGCCGGTACTGGCATACGTATTTTTTTCAAAAGATTTTTTAATATAATTTATGGTTTCGTGTGTTTTAGTGTTTTTTTGATCTAACACAAATAAAACCAACATAATTTTTCTGACTTGCTTTTAAAGTTAGGAATTTTATATTACTTAATTTTTTGAACTTGCCCAAATTGCCGAAAAACAAAAAATACGTTTTGATTATTTTATTTCTTGATACAAACAACGATTAAAAAAAAGATAAGTTATTGCGTACAAAAATGATTGTTTAGAATATAACTTTATTTTGTCTGTAGTTTTATATTATTATATTATTCCTACTCGGTTCTTTCGCATTTGGATTGCTAAAATTCACTTAGTAAATGTTAGCTGTTATTCAAATATTATTTTAAATGCCAAAGCGGTATTACTCGTCATTTATTTTATTTTTAGAACACTTAACTTTGTTTTGTCTATTGCATTGCAAATATACAGTTATGAGTTTATTAATAATCCGGTCAATTTAGACATTCAAAGGTGCATAAATTCCCATCAAGCTGAAAGTGAGTAAAATTGTTTAAAACATAATTAAAAACAACACTTCAAAACTCTTCATAGTTCCGGTACGAGGAAAAAATTTGAGTCGAGGTCAAAGGTAAAAAAATGGCTTTTTTGTGATTTTCTGCAAAACGGTAAGTTTTATTGCAAAATCACTTTAAACACAAAATGTAGATCATAAAATCTATAAAAAAGGTAATAATATTTTTTTCCCTAAAAGCCACAGTTTCTGAGATATAACGATTCAAAAAGTCTCTCTAGTTTTGTTGTGACAATCTACATGTTTATAAAGCGTTGTTAAATTTTTTTAGAAATTTTTAATTAACTTAATTATTGAGTAAAAGTTTTATAAAAAGTGACAACGGTATAAACAAGTTTTATAAACAACATAAAACATCATTAATATAAAATGAAACTGTTTAGTTTATTTAAAATGACAGAGCCACAAGAACATTTTACAATTTCATCAATAAATAAATATAAAATTATAATCAACAACTCAAAATAATGTTTAATTTTTTTAGTAATGTCACAAACGTCAAAGATGTTTTATTGTAATCGCCCGTAAACATAACACTTATTTTTTTATTTACATACAATTCCGTATTAAGCCATTGAAATCTGATTAAGTAATAAGATGCAGTTTGTGAGAAGAAACATACGCAGATAGCTAAAAAAATGATTTATTCAAAACATGGTTTATATATTTCTCATCCGTAAAATTTGCAAAAGAATTTGAATGCACTGGAGTTAGAAGCTCCGAATCAGTCCTTTTCCAAGGTTTATTTTTTTTTCAAAATTTTTTTAGTTTTTAGACAGACACATTTTTGTTGTTGTTTCACTAAGTTAATCATACATAACACGAAATACATCACATATGTAGCAACTTTTTCTTGTTTTGATTATTACAATTCGGCGAAAGGATTGCAGGTGATTCTCGGCGTAGTAATCGTAAAAAGTAATTTAAACGGTCGGAATTTATTAATTGAAAATACTGTTAAATAAATAAATATTACAGCCAATAACGTTGATGCAGGGTCAAGAGGTTAAGCAACACTTTGTACATATAATTATCGTACTACAACGTAAAGGTATAAACTATTCGATAACCAAAAAATAAAACTTTAATTCAATGCAAATCTAATAATTTTGTAACCAGAAACAAATCGTAGTTATAATAAATTTAACCTATAATTGTACAAACAAATTTTCATCCATTAGTAGTGATAACATCTGTACCTAAGTCGTACGTATTTACGCTAAAAAAATACACAAATTAATACATAGTAAAGAAGTTGTACTCACGATTCTTCAGTCATACTAACAGCTATAAGTATACCTGGATCGTCTCCTAAAATTGATAAAAAGAAAAAAAAGGAAAAATTTGATATAGGTTGATGTTACAAATAAATCGCTTGTAATTTAATCAATGAATGGTTGTAACCAAATGCGTCAAGTTTTCGAATGACTTCTGCTGTTTAGATTGCAGGTGTGTTTCTAAGTTTAATAGACCATCACTCAAAGTACTATAACGACTTTATTCTAAATTACTGCCCAAAATTGGTCTTAGTAACTAATATCTACGTACGTGTTACAAGATATCGTTTCCAACAAGATGTATTTAATAGACATGTACCATTCCAAAAAAGACAAACACGTGGCGGTAACTCCAATTGCTAAGATTATACAATAAAGTTAAATCGCGTCTTAAAACAAGTCAAATTAATTTTGACTCTAGCAAACCTTTTACAAGTAACACATACAAAACGTATTCAAAACACCCATTTATTAAGTGGATGTGCGAATAATTAAAAGGATGTCTCGCTAAGCCTCAAACCGTGCTTTTTATATCAAGAACAAAACTATGCCAGTTTTATTTAATATCCGGCTGCCAAAAAGAGAAAAAAAACAGTTATTATTTTGAATGTAGCAAGGTGACGTTCCGGGACGATATTCATACGTTACTCAATTAGAACACTTTTAACATAACAAATTTTAAGACCAGAATAGTCTTCCTAATATTTTAAAATTATTTTATTTAAATGTTGCAATTTTGTAACATATCCACAAAAATAAAAAACTGTCCGAAAGGTTTCTGAAACTTTGGCATGGTTTTCCATTCTTGAAAATCACACAAAACACAACTTGTGAAACAATGTTTCAAACATTGTTACAAAAGTGACATTTCAGTAAGATTAAATTTGTTTTTCCCCAGGCTAAGTCAACCATTGAACAACAATAAATCGCTCTGCTAACTGCAATTTTTAATCTGCACGTATTGATTCTAGAAGTTTCTATTTTAGTATATTCCGCAATGAGTGATTTATTAAAAGCTTTTAATTATCTCTGAAATGCGTGCCGTCGTATTTTTGTTACAACACTTACGATTATAAGAATTTTTAGCTTGGCCGGGTTGTAGTTAAACACCTAGACTTTTTAGGCTTGGTTTTAGTCAGTTCTTGAGAACCAAAACCGACGTTTTGCAAGACATTGCAGTTTGCACCTAGCATTCAAAGCAAGAAGTAGAACTTTGCTCTTTTGTCGTTCGTGAACTTAAACAAAGTGACATTTTGCATGACATTAGAGCTTGCATCTTTGGAGTAGTAAATGTCACTTCTTGTTTTGGCTCTTAAGGAAATACTAGGACCAAGCCTGAAAAGTCAGGGTGTTCAACTACGACGCAATCTAAGCTACAAATGGTTTATAATTGTATCCAAAACAAAATCGAAAATTTAAAACTCTATATTACAATACTTTTTTAATTTTAAATTGTACGTTAATTTTAGTGAAAACAGTAAAAATATAATTTTGAAAATGTTACGCGATAGACTGTTCCAATACGGTTTTTATGTTTAAAACAACAATGCAAAATATTACAATTTCAGATTGTTAAGTCAGGTATAAAAATAGTGCCGGTTAGTGTAACTACTTTTAAGTTTAGATTATATAAATTAATTTGCTTAAATCAAAGTTGATTTTCTTCATTGTTAAAACAATTATGTACTCATTTATCCTGTCAAAGTATAATCAGTTTCTAAAAAATAAACACGACAAATTCAAGATGTTTGCTGTTGTATTCGTTTAAAAGTAAAGCATTGTTAACAACGTACATCTGTAAATTATAAACATATAAGTAAAGAAACCTAAATTTAATTTAATTAATGAAAATAATTTAAACGACACAATAACTGAACAACTAACTCATATTTTTTTAAATAATGATTTCTGAAATACCTACAAACATTAAAAGTCGTTAACATAATTACCTTTAAACTAACCAGCAATACTTTGCAAACTCAGCAAATAACCGTTTTTATGTTTTATTTTATTACTTAGCTATCCCTTATGTAAAGGTTTTCGTAATGATCCTTAATGTAATCTAATTTAATCACTACGGTTTAAGATTTTTTATGTTCTTAGTACTGCTTTTAAAATAAAATAAATTTAATATAAAAGCCGATTTAACAATTTTATAGTTTTTAAAACCCTCAAATGCCAAAGCAATATTAAAGTGTTTTTGTTCTGCTAATTTATTAAATTTGTTTAAGTTACTTCTTATTTTGGGCACATTAAAGATTGCGTATATTTTGTTTAGAAAACTGTGAAATGATTTTAATTTTTTATTATAATTTTATAAAACGTTCATAGGTACAAAACAATTAAATGTCATAAGTTCACAATATGTTTTGCAGTCTTTATTTTTGTGGTATTGCGCAAACATGAAATATCATTTTTTTTTAATTTAAAATTTGTAAGATGGTCTTTTAACACATTGTTTATTTTTTTTTCAAAATTAAGGCTTTTAAGTAGCGGTTTCGTTTTTAATTTTATACAAAATTTACTGGTTGTTGCATTGTTTTTTAACTAAATTTTAATATGAAGTTTTATACATTGTTAATTACTAATTTATGTTTTAAATGGATATATAAATAAACTTATATTATTATTCATTTTAAATAAATTTTTCGGATTAAACCTCGTGTGTTTTTATTAAAATTACTTTATGTGCTACGTTTTGGTAAGATCACACTTACCATTTTCAAGCACAAATTAAAATGAACTCAAACTGTAACATTAAACTAAAAACTAATACGTTAGACATTGACGAACACACAAGGTTTAATTTGAAAAATTTATTAAAAATGAATAATAATTGTACTCGTGAAAATACTAAAAACAATATAAAACTTATATTATTATATATAAACGATTTAAACTATTTACTTTGTTTTTTAATCTAAGATTACACGGAATCACTTGTTTCTCTGCCAAAATTAGAAAACAAACAAAACACAAAAATGTATTTGTTAAAGTTTGGTTTCACGTTTGTTTTATAGAATATGTATTTAAAAAATGTATAGATTAGCTTGTATAATTTTTAGTAGCAAAATTTGTATCTTACGTCAATGAATTACTTGTCACAGTTTATATTAAATTTATAGTCACAACAAACGCATACATAATTGCACTACTAAAACAAACGCAATTTAAAATAAACTTACAAAAAGTTAAAATTAGGACTAAAATAAAAAGCAAAACACACGAAATAAACTAAAAAATAATTATTTCAAGTAAAATAATGCAATTGATAATTAAAATTACGCTGTACAAAACCAAACGTTTATCTAATAAAAAGTACTTAAAGCTTAACTTAATTTTAAACATATTTGTCAAAGCTGCCGTATTAAACTAATTGGTTGCAATGTATTCAAAGAAATTGGTTGATCAGGTTTAAGTAAAATTAACGTTAATCTATCCGTGTTTAGCACAAGATCAATACAACTTGTAAAATACATAATACTAACTATACAAATAGATAAAGTTACATTGAATGCTAAGATATACTAGTATAATTTTAGGAAGTATCACAATTAAATGTTTAAACCAAAGTATAACCATGTGTGATAACCTGATAACTTTTAAACTATTTTGCTGAATTTCTTAGTTAAAATTTTTGTTAATTATAAATGTTATTTAAAAATTAACATATTTAACATTATCTATTTGAATTAATTTTCTTTTAAAAATTTAAATCGTTAAGTGGTATCGGTACAGATAATTTTTTAGCTAGATTTTTATATGTTATGTGATAATTTTGCTGCGTGTTTTGTCCTTTGTATGTGCTTGTTGCTATGTTTTATTTGTGTTGCGTAAACGTATAACTATTAAATTTTTTATTTAATTTGTTGTTAAATAGATTAGATTTCTTAACTGTACAACAATAAAATTTATTGATCTATTTAATAGATACAACGTTGTAGCTGTTGTAAAATGTACACGTTAAAGAAAGAGAAACTGCAAAAATTAACAGAATATGCAATAAAACGTAACAAACCTAACATTTACTATAAAAAAGACGTCTTAAAAAAACGAGTAGAAAATAAGATTTTCACATTTTAGCTGATTTTGTTAAAACAGTCAAGGTAACGAAGATATTAGCAAATATTATAATTTAACTGCTCCATTAAAACAAAAAAAGACATCTACCAAAGAAATCAAAAACTATACTAAGATAAGAACGTCTTCCGGGTTTGGACCGTGTCAATGTTGTAACTGAAGTTGCCAACGTTTCGCCCACTTCGAAACTAGCCTTACATCCACAAGGTTACAGAACAAATAGGGAAACTTCTTCGTAAGAATGGTATCAAACCTATTTTCAACTCGACAGGCAAAATCTCTCAGATTCTTTCTTCTCCCAAGGACAAATTTCCTACACTTTCATTTCAAGGTTCTTACCAAATTCCTTGTTTATGTGGTTTAGTCTACATTGGTGAGACCGGTCGTTGCCTCATTACTCGCATTTCAGAACATAATCGTTGTATAAGGAAAAGGCATATTTCTAAGTCTGCGGTTGCTGAACATCATTTCACTACAGGTCACAAGATAGATTTTGATAACGTTTTGGTGATTGCCAAATCTCAATTCTTTTTTAACAGTAAATTTCGAAAGAGCATAGAAATCTTCAAACACCCCAATAACTTCAATCGTGATCATGGTTTTGAGCTATCTTTTTTTTGGTTCCCGGTCATTAGTTCTTTATCGAAAACACGCCCCCTTTCAACCGTAACCCAATCAGAGTCGAGCTTAACCAGACGTGACGATACTTCTTCTTTATATACAAAGACTATTTCCTTTTATGTCACTTCTATGGAGTTTAGAATCTGACTTGGTTCACAAGTTGATTGCCTAACTCTGTAATGGTTCTTTGTTAGATTTTAGTTTGCTTTTTCAAGATTATCGTTTTCCTTCTTTTCTTTTCAGAGTTTAGAATCTGGCTTGGTTTACAAGTTGATTACCTAACTGTTGAGAAGTTTTAGTTAGATTTCGGTTACTTGTTTGAGTTCTTCGATTTCTCTCACGCCCTGATAAAGCCCTTTACGTAAGTGGGCGAAACGTTGGCAACTTCGGTTACAACATTGACACGGTCCAAACCCGGAAGACGTTCTTATCTTAGTATAGACTCAGGCCGTGAAAGCCTTCGCTATTACAAATCAAAAACTATTTTTAACAGCGTTCGTAAAAAAAAAACATTTTACAAACAAGAACAGTGCACGCCGTTTATTTTTTCACGGATAATGTTTTCAGTCGGGTAACGTTATCGCTTTATTAAAGAACAAACCGGACGTAAGCATTATTTATCATGATAATTTTGGTTTTTGTATTCTATTTTCTTCTTAGGCTTGTTTATATAATTAACCAATATTCTATTTTGTATAAATGTTTACAATACCCATGTTTCAAGTCAAAATGTTTATCATTATACCTTAAAAATAATTGGTATTCTAGTTTCTAACTCTTTTGGCGATGGGAGCTGACGAAACCATCGGCACGTACGTTACTACTATGCGATACTTTTTTTTTTACTATCGGAACCGGTTTCAGAGCTCAGTTATTTGCCGGAATCTAACGCCATTCTATCAACTTCTGTTAGCGTTGATTGAGATCACATCTATTTTGCAGATCGCAAACGTTTGAATTCTAACATCAACCCATGTAATTCTTTTAAGTTCTTAAGATGAGAGAGCAATGACAAAGTTCAAGAGCGATCTGAAGGTTTTGTTAGTAAGATTTCTACTTTCGTTTCTTATGCTACTTGTTCTTTTAATGCATCTACACTTTCTTCTTCTGTATCAACTCATACTTTGAAAACTTGTGTTTGTTGTCGTTCTCAAAGTGATAAGCTTTTACGTACTGTTCGTTCTTTTCTTTCTCTTTCTTTTAATTTCTTTTTAGTTTTTAAGATTGTTAAACCTACTAGAGATCTTTGGTACTTAGGTCTAGTATCTAAAGTTACTGCTTCTCGTCGTTTTTCCCGTTGGTGTGTTGTGAAAAATCTTTTATGTAAACGTGTTTTTTTCTGATTTTTACGATTGGAAACTAATTGTTCCGTCGGACTAGCGTAAGCAGTTTTTTTATCACTACAATTCCTTTGCCTGTGATCACCGCAGTTTTAAGCGCACTTTGAAAAGTTTTCGCTATCACTTTTACTGGTCGCATATGTATCCAAAAATTGATAAGTTTATAAACTACTGTTCTTCGTGTTCAAACTCACAACGAAGTTATTTTACTAAGTCACATCACGTATTGCTTAGTACGACGAAGCGTTCTAACACTCGCGTTACTACGAAACCTACTCGTCAACATAGAAATTTTGCTGATTCGTCAGAAGTAAAAACCACCGCTGTTGCTTTTGCATCTATTTCGTCAGTCGTTTCTAATAATTTTTTGCCCGCTCATTTTACTAATTCTTCTCTTCTCTTTCATCGGCGTCCTTAGTGCTAGTTTGCTTTTTAGGGCTTCAATTTTTGACCTTTGCTATTCTTCTGGTTCGTGTCTTTTGGTTTCGGTGGTTTGAGTTTTTGACTACGTCATTGATATCTTGGTGGTTATAGTTTCTATTTTCTATAGTTATTCTATTTATATTTGTATATAGTTACATCCGCGTAGTCGGCCATAATATCCTTTTTTAATTTTTTTTCTATATGTTTTAATTGGTTACTTTTTTTTGTTTTTTTTACGGACAGAAACACAAATCAGATACTTACATCTTGTTTCATTTTTCTTTGTCTGACTCTTTTCTTCTTTTCTTGTCTTTCTTAGTTTTTATTTTTTTTTCTTGATTGGTTAGCCGCTTTCATGCCACATCTCTTACTTTTTTTTGTTCCTTTTGAAAGTTTACTTTTTGGGGAAATTGGTTAGGCAGTACCATAAGTCAATAGAAGTTGGCTATCCAAGAAGCAATAGTCGAGCATACAACAACATCTTACTTTTTTTTCTCATTTTGTTTTTCTTTTTTTAAGTTGTCACCATGAAAATGGGCGCCTGTTGGTTGTTTTTAACCCGGTAGCATAAAGCACTGGACTAGGCATAATACTTTTGAGGGTTTTTTTTATCGGCGGAGCTTAACGGGGGTGAACAATTCTTTTAAACAGGCGCGTAGAATGTTGTCGTTGTACAGGATGTAAAAGATCGAATCCTATTCCACCTATTTAACATCACAATTATTCACTAATTTTAATTAAATACACGCAGATTTCGACTTCGCAGGCTTTACCACACCTTCACCAGTATTAAAATGCGCGTCGTTTTTCCACCACAACTGTAAAGCGCCGGTCAAATATATAAGAAACTCACTACTATAAAAAAAGGCATTCTTAGTCCATGTTCACCAGACCTCTCTTTCTAGAAACCTTGATTTAATAAACGTCCATTCTTTGACATACCAGTTCATTAACCATCCGTTTGATTTATTTTATTATCTACTTCCAGAGTAGGAGGTATAAGTCTTGTTCCCTCTGGTCATAGACTAGATTCCTTCTTTAGCGGACTATTGGGATTAAGGGTGTACGGGTTGTGGTAAATGCGCTTGAGTGGTCTAACGTTGGGAGGCGCGCTTTTCCATATTGTTGCAAAAGTTTGGGGTGAGTCTAAGATTCCGACGCCACACAATCCTCCGGCACTTCAACAAGGAAACATTAGCTTGTGTTAAGATTTTTGAAGCCATTTTCTACTCTCGTGAGCTTAGGTACCGCTTTTTCTTCACCTTCTTATAGCATCTTTGTCTTTTTTCTGATGGGTTTTCTAGGAATTACATTCAGTGTAAAATTTGTATCTGCAGGCTGTAATTTCAAGGGATTTTAGAACGTTGTTCTTGACTTTGGCCTAAATTTCTCTCTTTCCTATACTTTCTTTTCTCAGTTTGCTTAGGGTTGTCTTTTAGTGATGTCCATAAGACTGCGTTGTTCTTGCTTTTATAACCTAACAACTAATTTTGATCTTCGATTAATTCGTTTCTGTTAATTGGAGTGTTTTTGATCTTTTTGGAGTATCTTTTTGCATTATACGACTTGTAAACACATTTGATGTGAGATACTAGCAAGCTAGAAAAACATCTTTTATTTGCGTTTTTTCTTGGGTTGAGTGTTACTGTATTTGGTTAGGTTTTGAATTTTATGGTTTTGTTTTTGGCATATGGCTAAATTTCTATTTTTGATGTTAGGTATTGTCTACTTCTTAGGTTTTTATGTTACTGAGAAGGTATTTGTTAAAGTGTGTTGGTGTAATTTTTGTACCGTATAAATTTCGCCCACTTTTTACTACATTTAGAGAAATGTGCTGTGAAGTGGTTGTTTCTTGACAGATAGAATTGTCCAAGAAAGAAAAACTATTTTTGCGGTGTTTGTAATATGCTTCGATTATGATCTAACGTAAGTGTTCCGTAAAGTTTTCAGTTCTAAATTTTCACATTCATCCGTGTTATAAAGAGTGTAGTATTTTCGTTGCAGTTCTGAAAGTCTTTCGGGAGTAAGAATTGATTCATCTTTGTAATTTATTTTGGTTTTCCCGTAATTGTGATAGCGGCTTAGGATACGGCTACGTGTTAGCCAATTTGGACTAATTTATGTCTGTCCATTACCTTTCGCTGGAAACTATAAATAGAAGCACAACTAAAGGAGGCTATTAGTTAATGAAACTACTTCCAAAAGATAATCTATGTACAAGTTGTCTCATGTGATGTTTTAATAATCTTGGAGGCACACTTACGATAAAAATAGTATAAACTTCTTGGAAGCTTGACCAATTTAATTACAACGATTCATTATTTGTTAAGAAGCAACTTACTTGTGATACGATATCTAATTATTACTCTATTTTTATAAGCTATTTTAAGGGATGATTAAAACATGCAGATAGCTATTTGCATGTGTTGGTTTATCGTGAGTACCTTTGTGAGTAATTTGTGTATTTGTCGAACTTAAAATACGCGCGACTTAGATATAGATATTATCACAATTGCACACGTAGATTTTTGTTTGTACGGTTTCAATTTACGCTAAATGCAATTTGCCTTGGGTTGGAAATTTACTAGTTTAAATTGATTTTTAGCTCCAAGGTCACATATTATCTGATTTTTTTGTACTGTACTATGATAACCGTATGTGTAAAGTGTTGCCTACCTTTTAGGACTAGTTTGAATTTATAGAACTATTAATTGTTACTATACATGTAATTCTGCCTTACTCACATTTTTTAACCTGTTTTTCCTTGTTGTTAAAAATAAATATATTTGTCGTTATAACCAGTGTTTTGTCATGTGTTCTTGTTTAGTGTCTTCCATTATAATTTCTAACCGTTTTGCGCATTTTTAATTTGGCGTTATAATTATCACTACAAGACCTGCGATCCGCTTGCCGATTCAACTGAGTTAGTCGCCAGCAATTAAATTACAAAAAAATTCTCATAACACAACTGGTTAATTAAATACACGCTACGTAAGTTTTTACTGCTTTCTAGCCAATAAACATGTATTTATTATTATTTTTTTTAACATAGTATTTTGTTATCATTTGGTTATTGTTATAAAAAAAAGTTAAAATGTGATTCTATTAAACAGTGTGCAATGTAACTCAAAAATATTATTACTACAAAATACTTAATTTTTTTAAGTTTAGTTTATATTATTATATAATTTAATTATAAATGCTTCCGTTAATTATTTCATTCTTAATTAAACTGTAACTGACTCAAATTTTATTTTGTTATTGTTTGTATCCGTTAATATATTTTTTTTTCAGTACGCTATTCGAAACAACAATATTTTTTTAACACGCTACTGGATAATATTCCATTTTTAATATAAGTAGGCCGTGTTAAAAAAAAACCTACTTTTAACAGCGTTTGTAGGAAAAACATTTTACAAAAAAAACAGTGCACGCCGCTTATTAAAATCAAGGATTATGTTATCAGTTCAGTAATCTTTTCGCTTTATTAAAAAACCAACCAGACGTATGCTACTACATAGGAAAAACATTATTTATAGTAATCATAATTTTGGTTTATGTTTATTTTTTTAGGTTTGTTTCTATACATAAACAATATTTTGCATAATTCTTTTATAAAACGCATGTTTAAAATCAAAAAGGTAATCATTAAACCCTAAAAATAATTAATTTGCATATATAACTTTATTTTTGCAGTGTAATTTATTTATTATAGTATTTTGCTTTATTTATTAACAACAAACAATAACAAACTTCTAAATGCAACAAATCTGTAACTTTTAATTTATTTGATTAAATATTTTTTTTTTTTAAACGTTTTATTAGAATTTTTATTTTGAAATGTTTTGTTTCTATTGAAGCTATAATTTCATTTTCTTATTTAACAATTGGTTAATCGGATATACTTTGTGAATGTCTTTACTACTTTCTAACCAACAAACATGTATTAATTTTTTTTAATATAGGATTTTGTTATCATTTGGTTATTGTTGTTAAAAACCCCAAGTTCTAATAAAATTCTATTAAACTGTGTGCAGTGAACTGAAAAAAAGTATTACTGCAAAATATTTAATTTTTTTACGTTTAACTTATTTTATTATAACTAATTTAGGATATAATTCTTTAGAAAAAGTAAGTATTAAAAAAATTTAAAACAATATGTTTAACTAAGAAAAATTAAGAAATTTTGATTACAAAACACTCTAAATTATGCTAAAATATAAAAATAAAAAAGTTCTTCAAACAAATCTTTTTAATTTATTAAAAAGTAAGTTTAATGCAACAGTAAATATATGAAATAATATATTTAAACACTATTTAATGTTCGTTTCAGATAAATGGATTATTGATTAAATTTTTTTGTGTTATTGCAGTTTAAAAAAAAATATGAATCCGATGAAACACTTCCGTTTATAAGAGTATAATAGAATCATGTCGAGGTTAGTAAAAAATATATTTTTTTTATCCTTTCAAGTGTAATAGTTTTATACGCGACACTTGGCGCACATAAAATTTCTTTTATTACGTATTTTTACTCTATTACAAATTTATTTAGCTTTTGTTTGCTACAAAAAATTTTTAATATGATTAATTTTGTTTAAAATTAGAATTATAGAAAAATATTATTAAAACTTGTTGTTTTATAATTAATATAACAGGTATTAAAAGAATTTCGTTGACCTTTCAAGTTATAAAAAAATTAAATCTGTAATTTCCGAACTGTACGTTTTTTCTCTCTTTTTTAATTAAGTTTTTTATATAAGCTTTTAATTAAATAATTTCATATTAAGCTGAAAGATGACAATAAATCTGTTTTACCATTGTACTATAAAGTCTTATTATTACTTTTAATATGTATGAAAATTTTATGTTTACTTTATATTGCAATTTTATTATTTGTTTAAATCAAAGTTTATAATTTTATGTTTAGTAAAACGACATCGTAGTAATCAATAAACAGTTATTTAGAAATAACTACAATTATTTATTTAAGAAAAATTATAATTCAAAATTCAATTAAGTAATCGGTATTTCTAACAGAAATTCAACAAGTTTTGATGTTATTGATCCTTGTCAGTATAGCGCAAATGAAATTATTTGCTCATCAAGGTAAGTTGTTGCGTTGCTTCGAATGAAATACTTAAAAATAAATAACGATGAAAAATGTGTATTATTTTCTATTATTCTAAACGTACATATTCTTATATTAGATTTATTATAAATAAAATATAAATTACATATAAAAGTAATTAATAGTTTTTTAGTGATCAGTTTTTAAGTGCTATTAACATTAAGTCATTTTCAAACTTTGTCATATTGATGTAAATTGTACGTTATTTTATGTTTAGAGAACAATGTTATTTCCTTTAACATACCAGTAGAATTAACGTGGTTTAGTTATTTGTGGTTTGCTTGAATTTACGGTTTTGTATTGTGTTAAAAAGCAATTTTCAAATAAAATCTACTTATTGTGGTAGCACTCATATTTATGTATTATACAAATTAAAATTTGTGGACAATTTTAATATTATAAATGATTATTAAAAAAATAATTTTTGTTATATTGTAACAACGCTGTAAAATATATTTTAGTTAATCATTAAACAGCAAAATTATTATTGTTTTTTTAAATAGTTATTTACATAACTTTAAAATAACTAATAAAATTAGTGGTAATGATTAAAATATAATTTAACAGAAAACAATATTTTTTTTATTTATTTTTGTTAAATTTAATTTTTGTAATAATAAAATTTTTTTTTTGAAATACTAAATAAAAAAACTGTCAACCCAAAACCTTATTTAACAAATGAAAGAAAATACGCCGTTGTTAAGTAAAACACCTGTTAGTGATTAGATTACCTTATTTTTAATTAAACTTTTGTTTTATTTGTAATTTTTAATTAAGTAAATTTTATTTAAATGATATTTTAATATCAATAAATTTTGTAATAATGATTAATTGTAATGTTAAGCTGTTACATTTTTTATTATATTCTATTGAAGCGTACAATGCCGAAACAAAATTATGTATGTTTTACACTTATATAAACTTTTCGACGTTTTTAGCTTATACAAATTTGTATTTAAATAAATTTGTTTAAATCTAATTTTTAAGTATTATCACATATTTACAATAATTAGTTATACTAGAAAGTGCTGATTATTTTAATATTAGACAAATTCACTGTGGGATACGTAAAACACAAACTCTTCTATTTTTTATATTTATTCTTGTTGATAAATAATACTATGCAAAATACAATAAAACCATATAAGTAAATTATGTTTTTAAAATTTTTTTAATTTACTCCGTGTATTGTTTTTTTTTTGTTTTAATTTTTTTAATTATAATTTTTTACATTAAATTACGTTTCTTGTTTTTTATTTTATACACAATAAAATTTTAATACTGTTCGTTAATTAATTTGTTATTTATGTGATAATTGACACAAAATGTCGGTATGCCTGATTTGAATAAGATCATAACAAGTTTTAAATAACTTGCAACAAATATTAAGTTACTTAAATCAATATTTTGTTATTTACAAAATTGCTAGCGTATTAAATACTAAAATTTATCTTCGTTCTATTAACTGATTATGCCTAAACAAATACTTCCATTATATTTAACTACGCTATTTTAATTTGAATCAATAATAACATAAAAAAGGTTACTTGGTTTGTTTTGTAAAATTTATATAAAATTTGTTGAAAGCAGTGGCTTTAGCAACATTTATGTTTTTTAATTTACAAAAACGCAATTTTTATGTTATTTTATAAAGATACAAAGTAAACCTAAGAATTAAACGTTTTAAATTGCAACATAATATTTACATAGTCATATAACAAAAGTTTAATTTGCATATAATTTTATTTATAATTCTGTTTGAAGAATTTTATTATGCTTTACAAATTACTACTACTACATTGTTGTATTTAAGTTTTCAGTTAATAAAACAAATTTTTTAATTTTTTTTACAAATTGGTTAGAAAAAACAAAAAAAAAATAAGAATATAACATTTCATTTGTTGTTTATCAAACTGTTAAATGTATGCAATACAAATCATAGCAAAATTTGAACATACTCGGATGACACAAAATTGAATTAGTGTAGAAACATATTCTAAATTTTTGTTATATGCTTTAGTTTAACTTAGACAATTTATAAACAGTTAACAACAGTTTTTACAGTTACCAATTAATAAAAATTATTAAAAATTTAAATTTGTAATAAAAGTAATAGAGATTAAATTGTATAGACTTGGTTTAAAAACTACAGGGTTTTCAAAATAAATCGGCATTATTGTTATCTTTGTTATTCTTAGAGATACAGAGTCAGTTAAATAGGCGTAATAGTAATAATTTTTTAACTGATTACGATGGTGAAAACGGACCAAAAATTAAACATTGCGTTTACGAGTTATGCCAAAAAGTTCCATTTTTCCAAATGGGACATCCAATATACAATAAATTCAATCTATAGAAAATCTAACTTTAAACTAAAATTATCTTATAACTTTTTATTGTAAAGTCAAAAATAAAAAAAGGTATTGCTAGTTTTTTTTTTAATTCGTCAAGGGTCTGTGCCAATTATCGTAACTTGTCGTTACCATAAAATTGAAAGTAACAGCAATATTCATGATGTGAGACACTATTCTTTATTTTAGATTATTAAATTATATAATGTATTATCAACTTCAAAAAACAAAAAAAAATAAATTAGATGCTCAAAAACATTATTTTCTTTCTCTAAGCATTTTTCAGCTTGTTTGTAAACGTTTTTTGCAGCCTTCACAATAATTCTACTGTCAATATTCTTAACATCATGTATGGTGCTTTCCTAGATTATCATACCCTTTTTTATACACCACACTCTATAAATATCCCCAAAAAAACTAATTTATAGACCATAGGTTTGGTAATCAAGAAGGCATACGGACAGATGCATTACTAGATAAATATCTGCCATTTAAAAAAATTTGTGATAATTTATCAATCTAGCAAACATTATAAGCTGAAACTCCATCTTGTTCAAAGTATATAATAAATGTGGCGGATAACATTTTGGCATACCACTTACCAGTTAATGCACCTTGATAAAACTCAGGACCTGCAATCTTTAAGCTGATGAAACTACACCAAACATTAACACTAAAGTGTCTCTGCGGCTTACAAAAAACAAAAAAGTATCAGATTTTGGTGGCTCCGATAGTGACTATTTTCCTATTTCTATTGGAAAAATTTTAATTGTCGTTCTAAAAAGGCAAACGCAAAAATCATCATTAAGTCGGATTTTATTATTTTTGACAAAACTAAATGCGTCGTTTTTGATC
The DNA here is from genome assembly GCA_035610365.1 of Aquatica leii. NCBI lineage: Eukaryota > Metazoa > Arthropoda > Insecta > Coleoptera > Lampyridae > Aquatica > Aquatica leii. Next base: position 72,388,823 of record CM069435.1, read on the forward strand.
TCTGCTACCAGCATCTGTGTCGGTCGGTACCTGTACAGCATAAACTTATGCTTTTTTAGAGTATTGTGCACAGTTGCTCAACAATCTATAATTTTGCATTAAATTGTTATTTAAATTGAAAACGTTTCTATTTCATCTAAACTTACGTTACAACAGTAAGTAGTACTTTTGATCTGGCATAGGAAACAGAACACTATAACGTTTACAAGCTCAGTGACTTTTTTTTTTTTTTGACAAACAATATAACATTCCATCATATCATATTTTTGTAAGTACGTAAGAACCATTTTTTTACTCATAAAATACAAACTGTATTCTGTTTAACAGCAAAACTTTAATTTGACATTTGATGACATTTATAAAATAAAGCCAATTTTGTGAATGAAATAACAGTCATCTTGACAAATTTGAAAAGTTATCGATAGCTTTGTCATTTTCGATTTTGGGATAAAATATCATAAGACAGGTTTTGTTCAAAACTAAATTTTTTATGAATTGAAATTTGAAAAAATAAAATTTTTTGACGTAAATGCGCCGTGCTGTAGAAGATCAAGCACCTGAAACTTGTTTACTACGCTGACGGAACTGGTAACGTCTAGAATTTATAACAGTTTGGTAGGCTTTCCCTTTGCAAAGAACAAATTTACAAAGTATATTTGTGCCAAGACATTTCTCTCACGTTTTACCGTTTGGATTTAGCATTAAACTGTAAGTCCATTGCATTTTGTTATGTTAAAAATGACTTGGTGTGATTTTTGTACCGTATAAATTTTGCTCATTTTTTGCTACATTCACAGAGATGCGCTGTAAAGTTGCTTCTTAACAGGTAGAATTTTCGAAGGGAGAAAATTTATTTTTCCGGTGGTTGTGTTACGCTTCGCATATTTTCACTTTCTAATTTTCACACTCATCCGTGTTATAAATAGATGTAGTATTTTTGCTAATATTGTAAAAGCCTTCTTGTGGAAGCATTGATTCTAATTTTTGTGATTTATTATAATTTTTCCGTAATTCTGATAGCGACTTCGGATACCGCTACGTGTTGGCCAATTTGAAGTGATTATTGGTTAATTAAACCACTTCCAAAACATAACTTGGAAAAAAGTTGTTTTTATATCTCATTTGATGTTCGAATAACTTTGGAGCACACCTAGAAGTAGTAAAAACCACTCGGACGCTTCACGCATTTGATTACGACAATACATTGTTTGTCGAAAAGCAACTTACTTTTTATACGATCTTATATCTAATGATTAATTTATTTTTTCAGCGATTTTAGAAGATTGAAGCATGCAGATAGCTATTCGCATGTCTTGGAAAATTATAAGTATTCTTTTTTCTTGCTATTAATTTGTGTATTCGTACAAACGTACAATACGTGACTTAAACATAGATATCAAAATTAACGCACGCAGATTTTTGTTTGTATATTTCAATTTGCTTTAAATGCGATTTGTTTCGGGTTGAGAATTCCCTAGTTTTGCATTAAATTGACATTTAACTTTGAGATTACATATTACCTGATGTTATACTGTACTACGATAACTGTATGTGTAAAGTGTTGTTTACTCCCTAGGACTTGTACTAACGCTATAAATGTGATATTTATGGTATTCATTGTTACTATATATGTAATTCTGTATTGCTTACATTTTTTTAACTTCTTTTCTTCTTGTTAAAAATAAATATATTTGTCTTTACAACCTGTGTTTTGTCATTTGTTCTGTTTCAGTATTAGATAGATTTAAACTGTGTTTTCAATTTTAGTTTCTAACTGTTTTGGCGCTTTTTTAATCTTACGTTATAATAAGCACATTGAGACCTGCAATCTGCTTACCGATTCAACTAAGTTAGTTGCCCGCAAATTGAATTACAAAAAAATCTTTGTAACAATTTGTAAAAATACAAATACATGCAAAAAAAAATCGGAAAATTGCGACAGAAAATATATATGTATAAACTTTTTGACATAACATTATAAACACTTTAAATTAGTTTTTACAAAATTAAAAAACAACTCTTTCTTAAATGCATTTTTGAAATAATAAACATTTTTAAAGTGGCTTGAACTAGAATTGATACGTCTTTGTAATCAATCTTTAGGAAAAGCACTAACATTTCTCAATGTGTTGAGTTAAAAGTTTTAATAGATTTGTGTAATTCAATTTTTTATATCATTCTTTAAATTAAATTGCGTGTGATAAACATCTTTAACGTAACCCATAGAAAAAAGTCAATTTTGGACAAGTCGGGAGATTTGGAGGCCATTCAATTAGACTACTTTTTCAATCCTTTTTTGTTGGAATGTAACATTAATATAATAATTATTAGTACCAGTGTAGTGAACAAGAGCATTTAAAACATGTTAATGTTATGTTATGTTATGTTATGGTATTTAACTTAGGTTTTTTGCGGTTATTAGCTATTTACAGTTATCTTACATAATAAGATGTTAACTGTTAGTAAAATGTTACCTTTAAATTACTAATGAGAATCTTAAACAATAGTATATTTCATTACTAGGCTTGAAAAAAGGCTTTTCCCGTGCGAGCTTGCGAGAACGTATGCGAGAACGGGAAAAGCTCTTTCTGTCGTGTAATAAACGATATTTTTTATGATACATAATTGGTTGTTTACAAGGAAAACTTATATCTTACATGTCACTCGATTTAGTAAACTTGAAATAGAATTTACTACAAAAATTTTACAATAAAGAATGTGGTTCAACTTTGAATACAAATAAAGATTTTGACGGATGTCAAAAATTTTGTGTAAAAATGCAGATCGCCAACATTAATTTCATGGCGCGAAAATTTGACTTCAATAAAAATGTTATTATAAGACCCGAATAAGTCCGAAAACTTTTAAAATACATTGAAAGCATACATTAGAAAAGAATTAACTCTAACTGAAGTATCTAAAAATTATTGCTTTGAAATTAGTCGTTAGTATTGTTACCTACAATTAAAGTCACTAGGTTAATGTTATTTTTAAAAGTTGGCAACAATGGAGCACGGGAAAGATGACCTTGCCTAGCTCATAAACAAGTACGAAATACATATGTTTTTATTATGGTATAATCAAAATTGTTTTTGTGTTGACTGGGTATATACCGACTACTACGCCATAATCTAAGATCCAGAAAACAAATTCTGATTTTGTTTAATTGTTTACAATTACAGAATAATTGAATTGAGAAAATGTATTATTGTCAAATAATAATTTTTTAAATAAATTTTGAAAAAAAAACGTTTAAAGCAAACTTATAAATAACGAAACAAATATTTTGTTGATTTTAGGAAGTATGTAAAACACATTTTGAGACTATGTTTATCAAAAATATTTAGTTTAATTTACACTAAAATGTTTAAAAAACAAAAAACGTTGATAAATACCAAGGATACTAAATGAATAGGATTGCTCGATCGCTCGATTTATTCTTCAGAGATCATGTAACGCGATGACGTCACGCAGAGACCTCGCTCTCGATACTTCTATTACAATCTGTACTAAAATGCACGTTAAAAGGCTTTTAAATATTTTATTTGAGTAAATTTGACAATTTTTGATTTAACAAGCAATGGCAATAGTGTTCATAAACGAAATATTTTCTTTATTAATTAGTTTTGTTGATTTTTTTATGATTTATAATTTAAAGATAAAAAATTACATTTAAATGTAATCAAGCCGAACTTAATCCGCTGTTTAATTTATTTTTACTTGAACGGAAAGAAACTTTCACAAAAAATTTATTTCGTTTACTGTTTGATGGATTCATTTTTAAATTGAACTATAGAAAAATTGCTATTAATTTTATAATTTACGGACAAAATAAAATGCACTATTAACGGTTGAATAAATGTATTTAAATTTAAGGTTGACAAAATAATTAAAAACTAACATAACACACTACAAATTTATTTTAAAATTTTATTTAATTCGGCTTACATTGCGAGAATACGAATCGAGCAATCCTATTCATTTAGTATCCTTATATAAATACAATGTTAACAGTATAATAAATTGTAAATTTATGTAAGTAATGTGCTTTACTAATATATCTAAAACAAATTACGGATTATTAATACATTTTTAATAAAAAATTTAAAATTAGGAGAATCTAGGGAATTTTGTAGAGATTGGTAGTAAGTACCACATGTTTTGACATTACTTCAAGTCACTAATACCTATCTTATAAAAAAAGTTACCAATTTTATTAAAGCACGCACGCAATTTTTTTTATCAAAATACCCAAATGACGTTACTTGGATGCTTACATATTAAATCACTAAAATATGTTAATCATTGTATAAACAATTTACAATCAAACGTCACACAGTGTCTGGTTGTGGATTCCAATATTAATAACAATAAAATAAGATTAAACTAAAAATGGTATAAAATTAATAACGCTTAATTAACGCTAGCAAAACTTAATTAATTTAAATTTTTTTAAGAATTAAATAATTACGTTTATTTTTTCAGGCATTTACTTAAAAGTTACTTTAATACACAAATTTTTCTTATCTATTTTTATTCGTTTTTAAACATTTTTAACAAAATTTTAAAAAATATATTAGGTATTATCGCTGTACAAGTTTAATTATTACTGAACTTTTTAGTAAATGCAATAGGTTTTAATAATTGATATAATTCTAGTAGGACGGTTTTTATTATTTTTATTTAGCTTTTTAGTTTATAAATAATATACTGTAAAATTGTTGTAAAAATTTGTTGCATTTGTTACTAATGCTTTAATTATAATTTTAATCAACTTGTTTACTTAAAGTATATAACAATAATTGATTTTAAATCACTACTGCATTTAGTTAATTAGTGCTTTTGTACAAATAAACGCATAACCTAATCTAATTACAACATCAACTAAAAGCACATAACTTGGAACATTAATTAATTAAAAGTTATTATTTGTATTTGTATTGTATTTGTTATATTATTTTTGTTTTTAATGTTAATTTGTACATACATAAATTATTTAATATTTAACTTGCAACGTTAGTAAATTAAATTATAATGGCTACTGTTAGTATTATATTACGCATTAAAGTTGCTTATAAACTTCTACAAATGTATAAATTTTCGATTATTTAAAGTTTTACTTAATAATTAAAAAAGTTACATTTAGAACAAATTGGGTAAAATTGCAAAAAAAATATTTTTTTTCAAACATCTAAAATTATAATTAAAAATGTGATTAAAGTTTAAAAATGCAAATTATTACTATTTTAAGTTTGTTTTTGAAATCCAAAATAAACATATTTGAAATTATAATGCAATCATAAAATTGTTTTACATTTTTTAAAATATAAATCCCGCTTTGCTTGTTGTACAACACAATTTTACTATTTAATAACACTAATACACTGTTCAACATTAAAATTTTTTTTAAAAATAATTGGTTAATTTGAATGTAACTGTAACAAGTTGCAAAATTTTAATAATTTATATTTACCATGTTTTGGTGGTTGTTAAAATACATACTGACCAAAGCGCTGACTGTATTAAATAATTCACTTGAGAGTTATCTTGTATTTTATTAACAAATGTACGTTCTCTAAGTATTTGTTACAAAATTTAAATAAACCTATAGTGGTAATTTTTATAGAATCAGTTTTTAACTTGTTGAAAATAAATATTTTATTTGTATATAAACTATTTGTAATCATGCTAAACAAATAAATTCTTACGTTTTAAAATCATAGTTTTAATTTTTTTAATGTATAGAAAGTTCAATTTGTTTCCGGTTTTACGACGTTTGTTTTGTTTGCTTTGAATACTGGTAAAAGTCGTAAATATAGCTTTAGATAAGTAAATTTCTATGGAAAACCGTTAGTTTACTATATTATCAGCTATCGCCGCGTCAACAATAAATCGAATTTAATGGATGTAGTGATTTAATAACGTCGTTACATGTAAGAAAGTAATATAGTATTTAAATTTTTTTGTTTGCGTTAGCAATAACATATACAAATATACTAAATAAAGCTTAAAGTCAATATCAATAGTGTTTTATTATAATATACTTAGAGTTTTGTGTTTAAACGTTAAATATTTTTTTTTATAAGTAGTATTGGTTTTTAAACTAAGTTTATTTTATTTTTTGTTGTCTTTTATGTAACGAATAATATTGTTAAAGCAATTAATTTTGTTTAAATCAAGTTGAGTTTTATAGAATTTATTTAGAATTTAAAAAAAACAAAACTAATATTGCGTAATGTCAATGTTAATTTCATAGTATTACATCTATTTTAGAATTTGGTGATAATGCTGGTTATAACCAAAAAAAAGTATTATTTTGGCATTAAACTTTTGCAATTTTTTTTAAACTTTAAATTTAAAGGACTGCTGCTACCAACATGGAAATGTAGTTACAGTTAACCGCAACGTAATTGCATCATTTATCTGGAGCCTAGATACTGTGATGCAAAGTATAACCGTGGCAGATGTAAACAAAGTCGTTTACACAACCTGTTTGTTAAGAAAAAGGAAAAACATTAAAAATATTGGTTTGTCATTTTACGCAATATTTAACGTAATTGTTTATAGGAGCTTTGCAAGTTAAACAATCATTTTTTTAAGTTGCGTTATTTTTATATTTGTACCTTTTTGTAAAATTATTAGTAAAAGTAGGGTTTTAAATGTTACGGTTTTATAATTTATAACAAAATTGTTTAATTTTTTACAGTACAGAATGTTTTAAAAAATAATAAGGCTTTCTGAGACCAATTAATCCGCAGCAATAAACTTATGTGCGCTTGTTTAAAACTGTTATTTTGTTGTTTTTGTTCTATGCGCTGGTGCCAAATTTTACTCAAATATTCAACGCATTTTTAGATAGATTTAGATTAAGTTATGCAGTTTTTTTAGCATTTTTTAGTTTACTGGTGATCATTTTTTAATCTAGCAATTTTTGCAAACGCTTTTTTTAAAGCTGTGGGCATGCACCCAATTATTTTGCCTAATAATTTATACAAGATCTATCATTTTCATCTTTTTCATCGTATGCGCGCTTTCTGTTACTCCACTATTAGGTTTTAGCTTTAAGTCACTTTTGAAAATAAAATGAAATTATTTTTTTAAAAATTTGTAGTTTCTTAGCCATAACCTTCTGTTCTTTTAAAGAAGTTTTAAACTTCAAAAATTTTTTGATTACATTAAATGTCTATAGATTGCAAACGATCACTTTTTTTGTTAGCTACTTCAGGCGTCTTATTATGTCAATTGATAGTGCAATAAATAACAGTTTTTTTTTATTTTTAATGTTTTCAATTAATTAAAAACTGATAATATTGGTTAACATGTTACGTGGTCTAAATGTAATTTGCGCTGCCTGGTATATTTTTAGTTTACTTAAGGTTATTAAAGATTTTTTAGGGTAATAGGTGTATTTATTTAGAACAATTTAAATGCAACCTTACAAAGTTTTATGTCTACTTAAGGTTAGTTTACTTCTCGACGTCATCTAACAAGCATCGTGTTTGTCACTGCTTTTCAAGTCATTTTACTTCCACTTTGTCGTACACTTAATATGCCTGCTTACATTTAAAAATTATTATTTCTAACATCCTAGTATTGTGGCGTAATGTATTTTAATTACAACTTTAACTAGTTAATTTATTCAACGTAGGATAAACTTATTTTTTTTCGAAATAAATGTAATTTGCAAAACGATTTTTAAGCACTACGTGTTACTTCGAATGGTGGGTCACAATCATCTATCTATAAAAGTTAAGCACTCTTTTGGTGGTTCAAGAACATTCGGACTGGTTGTGGAAAATTTCTAAAGTGTACCATCGAACCTATAATTAACTGCTATACGATGTGCAGATACGATTAATATCTTTATTCCGAGGCTGGACGTTTAACATTACCTTTAAGAAATTACACATGTAACAATATAAAATAAACTCCATTTTTATTAGTCATAAATGTTATATTTTACCTTTTTGTAGATTCAGTGAGTCACTACTTGACACGATTCTTTTAGTTAGGTTCGTTACAGGTGAGCTATTAAGAAAACATTCAAAAGTGTTTGATGGCAGAGCCATCTCATAGTATAAATTTACTATGTGATTAAAATTAACTGTAGATAGCTATAAACGTTTATAGCTATCTACAGTTATTAAGAAAACGTTTTCTGAAGGTTAACACCGGATTTGGTTAAGTCAAACTTTAATTATCATTTGATGTCACTACGGTGCTTCTGACAAATATTGTTTGCTAACAATTTTAGTAACTTTCACCTCAATTTGTTTACCATTACTTGTAATATAACTTAAATTGTTATCGTATGCTGATATGTATACCGTTAATTATCATTGTTAATTTAATTAATCTAAAAGAATTTATATGTCCTTGTCATTCAAATTTACTATACAGATGTATTTTGAGTTTTCTTATAACTAACGTTGTACCTTGTAATCGAATCAAACCAAATAACTACTTGTGTGGCTCCCAAATTTAAGAATTACTTATCATTGATTCTAATTTTATTTATAAAAAACTATTCGTAGATAATTAAACTGAATTTGATGTTAACGATTTGGTTTATTTCTTTGCGCCTATAAATTTACGAAATTTTAATGCAAGCTTTGAGTCTTCTGTACTGATCTAACAAGAGTTGTATTTGCAAAACGAGATTTGGCAACCATTAAAAAAATCATATCGTTCGGACCACTCACCTCTGTTTTAATTTTATGGCAAGCTCACCGTTCAAGGTTTACAAACTTCTAAAAGTTTGCAGCAAATAAAAAACACATATTGGTATAGTTACTTGACACATAACGTCGTAAACATGAATGAATTTTTCTTTCAATGAAGAAGAGGAGTGTATCCAACTCGTAAACGGAAACGTTTGGCAAATTGAATTATAACATTACTGGTTACAATTTTCATTTAAATCATTTTTTTTCCTTCAAGATAATGCTTAAATTAGATAAATCAGGTACAGGAAGTAAATCGTCAAGATTAAATTTTACTTTAGGCGCAGCTTAAACTTTAATCGCTTAGGGAAGGATTTTGCTCATTAGCATCATAGTTTTTACGATATTTTTTTATTAGTTTTAATTATTTCATCTAAAGCTGATACTGCGTTATTAGAGATATCATCGTCTGTTTCAGTATCCGATTCTGACAAAAAATTAGCAAAATCTGGTTTGAGATCTTTCTTTTTTTTTTCAATGTCACAGCTTATTTGCTATCAACTAAACTACGTAATTTTATATATTTGTTGTTCTAATTTATTAGAAAATAGAAGCTTTTTGTATTTTTGCACTAGAATTATAAATTCAATTGCTATCAACATGCGTGTTTAGTTATTTTATAAAATTTGCACGCTTCTGTCACACGTATGTAGTACAATTACTACAATACAATTTTTTTACCGTTTTAATTTACGTTTACTTTTTAAAATTTAAAACTCAAATGGTATCTCTTTTTATTTTACGGCGTTGTTAAAAGTACTGTTACTAATGCTAATGCCTTAAACATTTATTTAAAATGTATCTTATGTTTTTTTAACAACTTTTACATGAACATTACTATTAAATTGTTTAAAAAAAGTACAATTGATTCATTAGTATGTAATAAAAAATATAAATTTTACAAAACTATTGTATTCCTATAAAAATATAAACGTAATGAACATTGCCTATTTTTATTTTACACATGTTTATTGTTGTTTTTAACTGTCACTTGTCAATATAAACGTCAAACTATTTTTGAGAGGTTTTGGGACTTTGAAAGCTTTGTATTTTTTGTTCGAGCAATAAAACGTTGTATTCAACTCGTTCCTGTGTAAAATGAAGGTGTTTTTTTTGCGTCGACTTTTAAAGCTTTTGTTTCACACAGGTTTAAAAATGTTTACTTGTAAAAAAAACGTACAATTTACACAGAATCTCGTTAAATAAATAATTACTCTCTATTTTGACACCTAAGAATTAGAATTCGTACACGACATTTAGTAATGTCAGTTTTTTCAAAGTTGGTATCTCTGCATTGTAAATTCGCGTTACATGAAAAAAAATTAAAATGATTGTAATTTAACAATTTAAATGTAAATGCTAAAATAAATAAAGACATCCTGTTAATACAAAATTATTTACTTGTAAAGGTATAAAAAGATCATTTATTATAAGATTTTAGGTTAACATACATACATGAATTTCAATAGGCTGAAATGTAAATGTTACCAATCCAATAAAATATTACTAAATGATAAAATTAAGTTAAAATAGAGAAAATCGTATAAAACACACGTCATAGAACACATTTCAACTACGTTAACGTATTACACTCTCTCCACATAGCTGCAGAGTGGTAGGTAATACAAAACCAAGTTAATTCCAAATCGAACTGTCAGTAAAAAAATATTTCCTTAGCTGTAAAGGTAGGGAAACAAATAATAATCAATAATACAGTTTGAGATAGATTATATAATCTAATAAAAAGTAGCTCTGAATATTTAGATATAACCTAGAAATATAGGCGCCAGATAATTTAATTTGAACATGTTTGTAATTCTGATCAAAACTTATATACATTAGAAACATTAAAAAAAACAGTATTATAGAAGCAATAATAGTAAATACAGTTACAATATTACGTAGGTACAAATATAATATACAGAGGTCAGAATTTAATCCAAAGAAACTAATTTTTTCCTTACACTTCCTCCTATTGGATTTTATAATAAATAACATTAAATTAATGACACAAGAAGGGATATAAAAAAAAATTGTAAATTTAGTTACATTGTCTGAAGTAATAGGGTTAAAAATTGCAAAATCAATTAAAATTTACCAGTACACTTGACCTAGTCAAAAATCGACTAGCCAGAAAGTGAAGGTAAAAGCAAACAAACTCAACATAAAATACAAAAACAGGATACTACCTTACTCTGGCATAAGGTTATCAGTACTGAGTACTGGTCGTACGCAACGCTGGTTTACACAATCGCTAGACGTGGGTAGATCCTTGCATAGAGCTCTATTTAAGTTTCTCTTGTCTGCGCTCACTAAAAGAAAAATTAACTAAAAGCACAGGAGTAAAACAACATTGCAGTTCGCATTAAATATAGTTTAGAACATAAACAAAGTCATAGCGAAAGAACAACAGTTTGTTTATAAAATCTATCTGAAGTTAGCAGTGTAAGTTTTCCATTGACTGCATCCGAAGAAACCCAATAGTTAGCAAAAAGAGTACGAGAGACAGCTAAAACCGATTGATAAATTGGTAAACCTTTAGACTTAGTTTAAACCTAAATTTTATTGTAAAGGCACATTCAGCATTTACATTGTAGAAAATTATTTTTAACTGTGCATTTATTTGAGGACGTTACTAATTATAATAAATACTTTATAAAAAAAGTTTTTTAAAAAACCACGTTTTTCCCGTGGACTAAAAAATAGAAAATAATTTTCCTTCGACTTAAAACATAAGCGCATTTAAATGTATTTTCTTAAATTATATAAGTGCTTATAAATGCGCCCACGTTTTAAGTTGAAGAAAAGTTATTTTCTACTTTTTAGTCTACGAGAAATACGTGGTTTTTAAGAAAAAAATTTTATAAAGCATTTATTTTCTACTTTTTAGTTTTATGATAATTTATTTTAGAATTCTTTTAAACAAACAGTTTAAATACTTGTCCGACTTACACTTAGTTACTTACACAAGTGTCGTCAATTAGAAATCTTCAAGTTATGACAAGAGTTTTATATTTTTTTATACTTAAATACTGTATTGAAATCGATAATTTACATGTCCAAAAAATTCTAGCTTCATTAGTACAGTAGAAGTGGTTGAAAAATTGATTACAAAATTTGAAATTTTGCGGACAAACAAACAAGAAAGCAAGCAAGCTAAGAAAAACGTGGTAAAAAACGTAACCGTTTTATACACTCGGTTCGCAATTAAAGCGCGTTTATTCTGTAACTTGTGTTATATTATACTATTTTAATCTGAATTGTTACTTAAGAATTATTTAGAAAAAAAAATAAAACATATTTAAAAACAAAAAATATTATTTTTGTGATTTAGTTATTATTATGTAATGATTTAAATACCATAATATATATAATATATATGTATATATAATTTGTGTTTTAATAATATTCTAAAATTGTGTTTTAGTATAATGTCAACTTGCTTCTAATTTTATATTTTTAATTCATACAACTATTGCAACAATTTAAATTATATTAATATTTTATTAATATAAACGATTTAATTGTTGATTGGAAGAATGTTTTACGCATTTATAAGGTGATACTTCAAATTGCTTTTTACTTTTTTAAAATAACAAATATAGCCGTATATAAAACGCGTTGTTCAGCATCATAAATTGTGCATAATTTACAGTGTCAAAGCAATTACAACAGTACAAAGCTACATCGTTTTAATTAATTTTTTTTCGATTTATTGCAATTTGTAATTAATGTTTCTTGTTTTCAACAAATTGCTTGATTACTTTCAGTTAAAATGAATTTAATTATGCGCATACTTTTAAAAAAAATTATATTGTTTTATAAACGTTTTTTTTTAAATAACTCTAAATAAATAAGTGTTGAAAATTCAAAGTAATAAATATCAAGTAAAGATAACATAATCAATAATGATAATTAACAAAAAATACATAAACAAGGTAAGAACAATAATTTAAAAAATACTTATATTTTCTATGTATAAATTATGCAAATATGTAAAACAACGTTGTTAAGCTTTATTTGTTTTGGTTTTTTAACTAATGTGATTTTAAAAATGCAACAGTAATTTTTGTATATTGCATAATTATATATTTCTTTGTTTTCTTGTGTAATTTTATTATAAATTATATATCAATCTTTGTTTTACATGTTTATCTCACAATATAAAATAACAATGTTCATACCTTCTATAAACCTGTAATCGGTTTACTGTGTGTAGGCTTCTTACAGGATTAAATATAATTTGGTTTTTAGCTACTGAGTTTACAGTGCATACAATATTATTTAAGGTAACACTTTTTTACAACACTATAACGTTAACAACGTTTGCAAATATTTATAAAGTTTTTTACGAATTTTTATGCCAAATTGAAATCACTCAGCAATTTTATTTTTACTGTGTACAGAATATTATTTCAAAACTTCTTCATGCATAAATATGTTTGTAAATGTTTACTTAAATAAAATTAACTAAATAGTGAGTGTTTGCAAATAATTAAAGTTGAAACAAAACCATTAGCGTTGTGCTACAGTAGTTACAGTCATTTAATACTAATACTGTTATTAAAAGTAATTTATGGAAATTGTTATTTTAGTTAAGATAAAAACGTAAATTGTTGTGTTTAGAAGCTTGACTAAGCTTCTAAACAAAACAATTTATTCAATTTTTTTTTCAAAAATCGACAAGAAAATTTGACTTGTACGTAACAGATTTACTAACACACCAAATATTTTTTTTTATTGGATGTAAAATTGTAAAGTCAATTAATAGTTATTTTGTATACTACATCACAAAGTGACACAAATTAACTTAAAGCACGACGCACAGTAGAAATGCATTAAACTTTCTGGTTGGCAATTTCATTCAAACATCCAAAAATTATAGTTTCATTACATTATTTTAAATATGACAGTAATGTCGATTTGTAAATATATTTGTGACTCAGTACTATAGTATTCTGTAATTTCTCGAACACAAGATGACGCCATCCCAATTCAAGTAAAAAATATTTTTTATCATTCAATCACTAAAAACTTGAGAATTTTTTTCTGACGCAATTTACGCTCACGTAATTTCTGCTATTTTAAAACAATAACTAAGCATTTTTTATTTACATTTTGACGTTTATATTCACATGTGCTATTCCAGCTTTTAATTGCGTTGTGCTTATGAAACGTTTTTATTTTTTATTTTAATGTAATTAAATTGATGAGTAAAAATTTTTTAAAAAGTTAAAAGAGTATAAAAGAATTTTATATAGAATATAAAACATCATTAATATAAAATAAAACAGCGTTCAGTTAATTTAAATTGGCAGTCTTAAGAACATTTTCATTTTTCAATAAATAATAAAAATAAAAATTGAAAAAAAGCAACAACTTGAAATGCTGTTTATTTTAATTTAACCTTCAATGTTTTCAGTAATATCTGTCACAAACGCCAAATAAGATTTGTTTCAATTGCGCGTAAATGTTACACGCACCTAATTTATTTATTTTTTTATTTATTAACGCATTTTAAGAGAAAACTATTTAGACATTGTTTACCACACCGTGAGCGGTAAAAATACTGATGACTATAAATATGACGTTTTCGTAAATGTCATGTAGATGTTAATTTAAGGTTGTAACATAATGATATTTTATCAGTGCCAAATATGTAACATAATACAAACGCATAAAACATAAATGAATGCACCAGCCAGCTCACAAAAATATTTATTTAAAACACACATAACAAACAAACTACATAAGAGCACTGAGAATTTTCATATTTATTTAATTAGAGTCGTGGGAATTCTTACGTTACTTAAGATTAATAATTTTCAATTTGATAAATACAAAAATTTTATAATTTGGACGCCACAATATTTTTTTATCTTAAAATGGTTAAATATTGAAACCAAAAACAAAACTTAACTTAAAACTAATAATTACAGATTATCTACATACGTGTCCTTGAAGGTTTTTATCACTTACGAATCGCGCAACTTCTTATTCGGGTGTGGTCATGACTCATTGAGATGATGCAATATGATGCAATTTCCGTAAATCGTATATTTTCTCTTTTACGAAGATTTGATTGATATCTTGCCTTTGAAATCAATAAAATTGATAACCGTAGATCGTAGTTTCCATAATCGCAGACGTATAAAGATCGAAATCGTACTCATAAGACTTTCATACTTAAAAACATCGTATAAGAACGAAACCAAAAATCCAAAAAAAAACTAAAACGTAAATTGCGATGAATTACACAATGATGCGGATCAAAACAAAATTGACTTACCCCTTCGAAATAACAACAAAATGCAAGTGCTACAAACAAACGCAGTGCTACAAACAAACGCAGACGCTACAACGAACGCCGGCTTAAATAATTTTCACCATTAGGGCAAAAATTCACAAACACAAATTCAATAAGTGGTAATTCCACTTTTTGCAGAACGCAAAAAAATGTCTGCTTCACTTCATTGCGAAACGTAAGATGTACTTAAAAAGAAGGTTCAAAACGCATGTGCAAAGCGTCAAATGCATTGCGCAAAAGAATTTACATAAACAGTGAACACAAAAATGTTCATTAATATCAGACGTATTCAATCGTAAAAAAATGTGCACGTTACAAGGTTTAAATGCCAAGTGGCCAAAACAATATTTTACAGTGTGGACTGTAAAACACTTAAAATCCAAGTCTCGTTCATAAAAACTGTAACGTTTTTATTTTAGTTAAAGTTTCTTAATAAAAATTCTTTAATTTTTCAAAAATAGCAACGAATCTAAATTTCGCTATTGCCCCGTTTAACTCTATTTTTTTTTATTCTTTTTATTTTTAAGTTTAAATGACTTTCTACGTTTGTTTTTAGAGATTCATTCGTATTTATCAGTTTTTTTATAGCGATTTTAGAAGTCGTCAGATTTCTTTTTTTTTTTTAAATTAAGACTTGTTAGTTTTGATGGTTTGCAAATTATTGGTTTAGAAGTAGAAATCCGACAACGGTTTTATTTGGCGCAATTTTAATTTATTTAATTACTTGTTTTTGAAAATTCTAACTTGAATGATAGGTGCTTTCTTATCTCGCGATGCTTCATATGTCTTTTCCGGCATAGAACGGACAGATATCAATAAACATTTAATCATCATCTTGGAAGAATTCGGTTGTTTCAATGTGTTATAGTGGATATTTTGACTGCAAATTTTGCTTTTTATGTAAATGGATTTATTCCCTATTAACACTACGCGTCTTTTGAAGAATTTGCTATTTCCGAAAAGAAGTTTGGTTGATTTTTTTTGTTTGATTGACGCACACGTCGTTGTAAAGATTTGTAAACTGCGACGTCTTCTATAGATTTAAATTTAAAAATTACATTCGCCCAAGATCTAAAGATATCTTATGGACACGTTGCTTTGATGCTAAGTCTGTCATCTTTTTCTTAGGCTGTTTACAACGTCGTATCGCTATTAATACAGAAGTATCTTTAGTGAAAATTGCTTGTACGTCCTCGTGTCTTTGGTATGTGGTTCTAGTAGTCCTGTTACTAAAAAAAAATTACGGAAAAATTCCAACATCAGATTTAGTCATCTGCTTAATGCAATTGGTTTTCCCGGCACTTCGTGGGTATCTACGGCGATTAAAAAGCTAAGCTTAAATTTTTCTTTGTTATTATTTTCGGTTACATATTATTATATAAGCAATCTGAACAACAATTTAAAACAATTTTTTTTTTAAATTTTTTATATTGTTTTAAATATCACAATTATTGTCATCAAACAAACCTTTTTTAACCTAACGTTGAAAGTTAAATATTAATGAAATTAAATTTATGTGCAATTATAATTAATCAATTTAATAGCATGCGATCTCAATTAGACCAAATTTTTGCAATTTAATTGTTTTGTTTTTTTTTTGGTGTAGGTATTAGTGTTATATGATAAAACGTTTATCTTTTTGTAGCATTTAGTTAAATGATTCTTCTGCAGGGAACCTCCGGAGGATATAAGCTTATACATTCCAAATATCGAAATGCCGGAAGTGCCAGCTACCCACAATACATAAGTTACACATCGGGTGTCGATAAGCGAAGAAATTTTCCTATTAAATAACTAACATAATCATTCATGACCGTGCAATAAACAAACTGAATATTTTAAAATTAATAACAATCCGAAAACCAAAAACAATTAGGATATTGATAACTAAAATGCATGTGAGAACGACAACACTCAACTTGAACACTATTATCTCTCGTTCTCGTCATCCTCCGCATAATCGGAATTAAGGTCTTTAATATGGAAAACGCCTACGCTTTTTCCACGCTCATCCGACAAAAGTTAGAGTACCAGTAACCTCTTTGACGATGCATTTCACGTATTTTGGCGCTAATTTTTGAAATTCTTGCTAGCATCCGAGAGAACATGATTACGTTTCCACACCGTGTCGTTGACCCTAAAACGAACAACTCTCTTACGTAAGTTATAATGACGGGCGTTACGCTCATAGGCCTGAGCTAAACAACTCCTGACATCTTTATGAACTTCGGATGATTTCGTCAAGTCAGCAAGAATGCATTCATGATCTCTAATCTTCCTCTCCGAACTGAAGCAGTTTACCGTAGTAATCGCCTGAACTTGGCACGGATCTACCTAAGTTAAGAAATGAGGGTGTATATCCGGTTACTTCATGCACAGATGTACGAATCGCGTGCGCGACTCTGTAAGTTTTAGCATCCCTCTAACGGTGGTTATTGTTCCCATACGAGCGGATTGCAGTGCCTAGAACGCGGTTTACACGTTCAAAAAAATTCACTTGTGGGTGATACGAAGCGTTGTACCAGATAGACTAGAACCATAACAGATAAAATGTTCATTACCACCTTCTTCTTGGGTCAAGATCGCACCCACACCCACGTCAAAGGCGTCACATTAAATCACAAAAGGAAGCTTAAAATCAGGACTAGCCAAAACCGGAGTCGACGACAATGACGACTTAAGATGTTCGAACGATTTTTTGGTCTCGGAATTCCACTTAATAGACTGTCCTTTTTTTCTACCTTTAATCAACGATGTTATAGGAGCAGAAACTGTCGAGAAATCCTGCACAAAACGTCGGTACCTCGAACACTTTCCCAAAAATCGTTTAATCTCAGTTCTGGTTTTAGGTTTAGGAAAATTAACAATAGCCTCTACTTTAGAAGAATCAGTGCGCAATCCATGTTTATCAACAATGAAACTTAAATACGACAAACTCGACCTACAATCCTAACATTTCTCAAAATCTATGGTTAAATTAGCATTGGATAATCTTTCACGGACTTTCTCGAGGAGCTGAATATGTCCTTCGAACGTGCTGAAAGCTATGACAGTATCGTCTAGGTAAACAAATAGTTTTTCTCCTAGTAGAGGACCGAATAAATTAGCCATCAGTCTTTGTTGCGTGGCCGGGGCGTATACCGAACATACTCGTATAACCCGCGTCTTGGAACTGTGAATGCGGTTTTCTCATATGACGTTGGGCAAAGGGGGATCTACCAAAAAGCCTTTTTTAAATCAATCGATGATATAAAACGCGCATCGTTGAGACGGTCTAAAATACTAGAAACGTACGGTATGGGGTAAGAATCCTTCTTAGTCACACTGTTCAGTTTTCTCTCGTCGAAACTTTTTTCTAATTGAGCTTTGTGTGAAGTGTCGTGCCCAGGTATTTTGCTGTGCTAGCATTAGGGATTATTTGGTGATTAATTATCACTGGCAATTAATCTATTTTTTTTGTTTGTAAAGTTTATGTGTGAAGACTAGGCTGCACTTAAGTTTTTGCTATTTCTTAGTTCAGGTGGTGACGTTGTTAACAGTTGCCTGTAGTTTGTTTGTAGCGGCTTTGATTTTATTACTTATGACTAGTAATTTAGTGTCGCCAACAAATGTAACTATTGCCCAAACAGCAATATAAGCTTGTATCAAAATTGCAGAAAACTTATCGTAACAGCTATAAAACTTGCAGCAATATTGTCGTGACAAATTTGGAAGGTTGCAGTAAGTTTGTTGGAAGTTGACTAAGGAAACAATAACAAACTTGTAACAATCTTGTTTGGACAAACTTGTAGCAATGTTGTTACGTCTTGCTATGACAAGATTTAAATTTGCAGAAATGTTACAGTCTCTTGTCATGGCAATTACAATTTGTGAAAATGCTATTAAAATAAGTAATCACAAAACTTACTTACTTAGAGACATTAACGTTGCTTGTCATGAAAATTTTTCCAAACTTTTAGAAATGTCACTTACTTTAAAGAAAGGTACAAAAAAAAACAAAAAATTATTTTGCTTATTGATATTACAATTAAATAAAGACATGTTTCTACAAACTAGTTACAACTTCATTTAGTAATGTCTGTTTGTTTTCATTTTGTTCTATTTTCACCTCTCTTATTCATCGCTCGGTTTGTTGACCTGAAACATAAAACATAAATTTAAGAATAACCTTAATTTCTGACTTAATGGTAATGTATAATAAGCTAAAAGCATGCAAAACTTTAAATATTTAAAACAATATTATTACACAATACAACAAACATTAATGGTTTTAAACTCGGTTACTAGTGTTTGCAAAATTATTTAAAATTTTTATTTGAATTAGTTACACAAACCAATAAGTGCGCTAAAATGCAATGCTTATCGCAAAAGTATACGATCAATACACAGAATTAAATAATAACGTGGTAGAATACAAACACCATGCAAATGACGACTATTGTTAACATAAAAATAACGAGATATGCGCCGGTATTTATGCGTTTACGTCGGCGTACTGCAAATTTGCAAAAGAAAGTTTTCTGCAGGTTTGCAGCAAGTTATTCTAATTATTCGAGCGTGTCGTCAAAGTTACCAATATTACCAATTATGCTGTAATCTTGCAGCACAGAAAATGCAAGCTAAAAGCAAACTTGCCGTAAGTTTACATGCTATCTGGGTGTCAATCCATGACATTTAAGAATATCACTGATGATCACAAGTACAATACTGGTCTAAAAACCCTTCCTTGCCGTAGCCCTGCGGCCATATCTTTTAGTTCTAAGTATTGGTAATTATTAACAAAATTAATAAATTTTATATATTTATATATGTCTATCAGCAAAATTATAAAAACGTCGAAATGTTAGTATAAATGCGAATCAGTTTTATTCTCTGCACCGTTTTTTCTTTGAAGTAAATTTTATACGAAATTTTAATGTGGTACCTAATTCAGCAGAAAGTTGTAAACCGAGTAAGTACATAATATTGTTGTGCTTAGTGCTCGGTTCTGTCCTACAGAGTTTCTGAAAGTCTATTTAGATAATTTTTTTCTATAATCATTTTCTCTCAAAGTAGTTTGATTATTTTTAATGGGACTACAGTTTTTGTGTACAGTACTTGCAATATTTTGATTATTCGTCAGTTCTAAGTTTGTCTCCAAATTATGATCACTTATTTCAAAACACTTTTTACCAAAATCTTCATCGTTGCTTTTATTATTAATTTTATTCGAATTTTTAATTTCTATTTTATCAAAGTTAGAGTTATTGTAACAAGCTTTTTTTGACGCAACTCATGTTGTTCATACCATTAGACACACAAAATCTAAAAATACAAATGTAAAGCTGCAGCGGTCTCACTGAACTTATATTAATTTTTATTGCACAAAACAGTTAACCATTAGAAATCTACACTACAAAGAATATTGTTAAAGTAAGTGTTACAAGCTTATAGGTCTTACGAACCTTGCACGGCCAACTCACACAGTCGGAGATAGAGGAGGTTTAAGTAAATAATAATTAAGGGCGCCAGATCTTTTATAATTAACACTTCTGTCTCGATCAAGACAGACGGTTCAAACTTGTAATGAATTTTTAGGTTCGTAATCCTTGTTACTCTGAGGTTCGGGTAACCACAATAAAAGAGAAAGGTATGTTACCAAAAAAAAATTAAGCAGGCATAAAAACTTATATTAATAACGTAGATTATTAACAAGAGTATATCTAATTCTCAATTCATAAATGCCAGAAGTATGGGCATTACACAATAAAATAGTTGAAACGAAGTGAATAGCGAAAAAAATTTTATAATAAATATCGTTTGTACACAGCATGCGGTACACTCAAAATAATTAATGAAACTACTTCAATGGTATTGAAACAATGATCGTAGTTACGGAAATTAACATAAACAAAAATTCCGTGAGTGACTTTTCTGACAGCGACAAAATAATTAAATAAACTTACCCACAATCCAGTACCTACTTGTTGGAAGAAAACGTTTTCCTCGGTGAGTGAGTCTGGAATAAATTTGAATAGCAAGTCGTGTCAACCCAATGACTCACGAAAGCAAGATCTACAAAATTGTTGATTACTGCTAAAAGAAAGTAAACATAGCATAACTCGATTATCGAATGCTGTTGTACACATTTAATAAAAGTTGGTTTTGCAAGTGCTTGCCGCATGAACAGGATCTCGAAGAAAAGTTCTTGTCTTTGGTTTTTAGTTATAAACGTAGGCTTTACAGGGTTATACTCGTCCCATGAAGGTATTTATCGATATTAATCCCTTATTATTCTTTATTGACTAGAAACATGTGACCAAAGCGTGGCAAAACGGCTATCAAATTAAGAAAGAAATTACAAAAGAATCCTAACAAAACGGATGTAAATATCTATGTGACAAATAAATAACTTTAAATACGTAATGAATTTATAATTTTATTTCCATCACAGTTGATGTTCTATTAAATTTTTAGATTTAGACGACACAGGTCATTTAGGTAGTTGACAGCTTAAACTACTTGACCGCAACATGTCAGTAACCAGAAAAATCGCCAGAGGGCGTCAAAACCGGAATCTAATTTTAATTCAATATACAGGGTATTACGTTATGAAATTTTTGCACGTAACATAAGTAACAATCAATAGAAGAACACGTATGGTTTACCTAACAAACATTTTCATTTTGCTTTGGTTATTTTTAGCAATGCAATTGTTTATACCATTTCTTAATTCTTACTGTATTACATTTTTATTTTACAAACATTTAAAAACACAATGTATATTAAATGCACACTATTATACTGTAAAGTTAAAAAAAGAAATAATTAATACAGTTAAAAAAAACTGATAAAAACTGTATCGTATTTAAAAATTTAAATAAAAAAGTTAACACGTTTGTTATAATTAAAAAATAACATATTAAACATTGGATGTAACTGTAAACAATTATAGAGTAGTAAACGTTGTAAATTGCTTTTACAACCGCGTAATTCAAAATAACTTCAAATACTTTTTTTTTTAATAATTAATTGTAATTGTGTTATTTTTAATTAAATTAAAACAGCGCACTTAGATACTTGTTATTAAAAGCTTTATAATTTTAATTTATATGTAAGATTTTTTTATCAATATTTGGTTAATCAAAAAATTGTAACAAGAATTAAAATAATTCTTAATTTATTACATTTGGTGAGATTATACAAATTTACAAAAGCAAAGTCATTTTTAAACACAGATGACAAAGGTGTTGCCAAAATTACTTAAAACTAACAACACAGGACTAACTAGAATTTAATGCATATACCAAATAATTTACTATTTTAAATGATATTTTTTTTGGTTTGAGAACATTTGATTATTATAAAATTATAACAACTAGTTTTTATACACATACAGAAAACAATTTATATTTTGCAATAACTTACATACGTTAAACATTAAAATTAATTAACTTTTTGTACAGTATAATTTAAAGCTTATTATTTATTAATATAAAAAAAGTTTTTAAAAAAGATGTAAATATGTATTTAAGAGCAATGTATTGTTATTACTGCTAGTCCTTATTTAATTTTTAATGTAATTATGTTTATTTATATTTTTAAATTTAACTGTATAATAGTTAAACAAAAATTAAACTGTAATACGACATTCAGTCTTTATAAATACGTTTTATTATAAATCACTTAGATGTTACTGTTGATGCTTGTCTTAAGTTGCAAACTTCTTGATAATGATCATTGTGTGCAAACATACTATTGACGTTGATGTGTTTACTAACATAGATACATCGTTTAATTAAGTTAACGTGACCAAATATGTTAATTGCTCTTGTAATTGTTCTACAAGAACTTTCACTGCTGATTCTATAGTAAACTTTGATGTAAAATTTAAAAATAAATTGGTTCTTGTAGTCAAAAAGAAATTAAAAACAAATTAAAACTAAGTGCTTTTATATGAGTGTGTATATATATTTACTTATTACGCGTAAGGTTTATTAAATGAGAATAATTATTATCATAGATAATTGCTAATTGTAAATAGGTATAAACGACGGTAATTGCTAATGTTTTAAATTTAATTGTTTATTTAAACTTACGTTTACAAGATGATATAACTTAAAACCATACATTTTAACGTTTTCGGTCTTGTCATTGGTACCTTTGATTTCTTTTTTTTTCTTGTAATTACATTATGTATTTTTACCTATTTTTCTACGACCAATTTCACATAAAAATACGTAATAAAAAAAGCTCTAAAAGATTTGCAAAAACATTTCTTAATCACAACAACTGAAACTTTTGGTAAAAAAAGTTGTTTATAGCATTAATTAAATGTGTTTAAAAAATAAATTAATTTAAAAAATGACAAAATCTACTATATATAAATAGTTTAAATTTTTTACGCAGATTAAAAATAAAAAAGTTTGTTTCTTTATCATTACTACAGTTATAAACATATAAATTTAAAAAATACAGATTATAATTGCATTGAATTTAGACGTAGCTGCATAATGTAACAGTTTGTTGCATTTAATGATCCGTTTGTGTACTTTATAAAAAATAATTTGTGTTACATAGCAATTTGCATATTTGTTATACAAGTTTGTACATATAAGTGCTTATTATGAAATTTAATGTAGCTCTAAACAATAATAACACATACAATTACGTATACGTTTAAAAGCGTTGTAATATAAAAGTCGGCACGTTGTAAATCTCGTTTCAATTTCTCTTATATGTTATCGCTAACTAAACTTAAACAATGCAATCATATATCTAACACGTTGACAGTTATGTAAACTTGCTTCTCGGTACACTAAATTAACTGACAGCAAAAATTAATATATTACAGTCTAGTATAAATAGAATCGTGTAAGTAAACTTTTCTTACCTAAATTTTATCAATAAATCATTTACTTTAATTTAAATGCGGAATGAAAATCTAAAAGAGATAAAAATTTATTGTACAATATGTAAGAAAATTATAATAGTCTTCGGTTAGATTATACTTTAGTTTAATTAGAAAACCTTTCGAGTGTAAGAATACGCAACGACACTAATATTTGAAATATGACCGCTGCCTATCGCTTTATCGCAATTGTAATTATAAACTATTTTATACAAGTTTGCTTCGTTTTTGAATTCAAACTTACGTACAATCGTCCTTGGCCGTAACGTTCCAACTTTGATGTGATTCATAACTTACCTCGAATAAGAGAAGGCATCGCCATCCTCGACTGTTATGGTCTCAGTTTCAACGTCTCATGACCTACATAAGCATTCTTTCATTAAAGAGGGTTTGACTTACTTATTGTACCGTTATCCATTTCTTCATTTTTTCAACATGTTACATGCCAAAGTTAAAACAATGTCACTGCCTGAAATGAGGTAACATAAACGATGTTGTGCCACTAGCTCAATGGAGAAGGGTGGGTTGTAATTTAAAATTCCGTGATAAAATTGGAAACGAGATCGACATAAAATCGAACTAAAACGGTAAAATAGTCAAAAATCGGTAAGGGCGCCAATCAAGGTCATGATGAGGGTAGCTTCCGGACCCCTGATTATCCGAAAGCTCATCTGGTTGGTTACAACCCCGGAACTTACCTTGAGTTGTAACTATTCTGAAATACACTTAAAAACAAAAATTACGTATGCGGCAGCTAAATGAATAAAAGCTCTTTACATTTAACAAATTAACATTTATTGATTGAATAGATAAAAAAAATGATAACAAGTAATAGTGAATATCAAACAAATTTGAATAAAAGAAATGAAATAATCATAAGTAAGTAAAACAAACAAAAACGAACAATCTAAACACAAAATTTTTAAAATATATAAACAGAAAATACCACTATAAAAGCGTTAACTCTACTTTCTTTCAAATAAAATAAATCACAACTAAATTTCAAGGCCTTGACCGCATAAATAACAAACAATTCGATTAAACTAAAAATACAAGTTATAAAATATATGTCCGAACTGGTTTCGAACTAAACGTACAAACAAATTATACTTTACAAATCGTTACATTATCTTTTATATTCGGGAATACGGTTTACTTTTAAATACGCACAAAACAAAATTAATTTATTTTAACTTCGCGCACACCTTCAAGTGTTACTTGAAATAAACAAATTTAACGTTAGTCGTAATTCAATCGGCTCAAATTCAAAGCTTTTACTACATTTCAATCGCGGGTCACTACACGATAATAACCAAAATCGATAAATACCTTTACTTAATTGTAGAAACCAGGTTAACTGCGGATCACAGTGGTTTTCGGAAGCTATGACCTTAGATTGACTTCGGCTGCTCCAGGAGTACCGTAGTTGGAAACGGCCTCGATGGAATCCCCAAACAATAGAACACCAACGGAAAATTTATTATTGATCCGCCCCCAAGGCGAAAGATACGAGATTGCGAAACAAACTCACGCACAAATTCACGTAACGATACATGCTAAACTAATTCGGACAACAGTGATCTCCATTAACCGTAATTACGAAAAGGAAAGTTTTGTTTTCCACTTAAAGAATCACTGAACCATTTTCATTTACTTCCGCGGTAACTGCAAGAAAAGGTGAATTATCACCCGCGATAACTACATACTGACGACTGTCAACCAACTAACTTCGGACTCTCTTCATTTACCAAAATCACATCTATATATCAACTTTTTTCGACTACCCTTTCCACAAAGGCTGTGTTTGAAACTTCAAGAACGAAAATACTCCCATTAAGAAGTGCGATAAAGAGGTAATCAGTCCCCATTACGTCATATTCATAGGATTTGGACACGGCATTTCGCTTATACGTGAAAATGTCAAATTGACAAAATATTATATTACAAGAATTTAAACTGCCTAATAAATTAAGATAATGACTTAATTTTTCCACGTAATCTAAACGATTGACACAAAGCAATCAAAGTACGACTGTACTGAGAATTCACTTGAACAAAGAACTTTTGAACCAACTTAAAATAAACAAACGGCGAAAATATATTTAATTACGATTATATCTCAGAAGGGAAACATAAATTACAACTGGAATTCTCAACAAACCAAGTGAAATACTCAATAAACAAAATCGCGAAATCAGATGGTTCACGGCGTAACAAAATACAAAACTTTATCAACAATTTAAATTGTAACTTTGAATTTAAAATCGTAAAATAACTTATTAAACCCAATCTAAAATCCTATTAAAACAAATTCAAAATACTGTGTCCTTTAACAAAAATTACTCAAACCACCAATCGTTTTTAAACGATGGTTACGCCGAGCTAACAAATCGAGAGGAAAAAAAAAAGAAAACGCAAATTCAGCCAGCTGAATCTATTTATGGGGTCTGTCATAAAAAGATAACTGCTGCAAATCCCAAACGCAGGTCACAAACAGTTATCAGCGTTCGCACTTTACGCTTATATTTTCTCAAATCTTCAACCTCATATCAATCGTTGTCTAAGACTCAGACAACTCTCTCTCTCTTTGTTTATGTTGATCTTCTTTATTGTATTTTTTAATCTGACTCCTTAATTTATGAATATCAATTTTAAGAGTCTTCTGTTAAGAGCATATTCAACAGCAGAGCTTCTGCTACAGGCTTCGTTTGATACCCTAACAATGCTTGACTGCACTTCGTTAGCATAAGTGTTCTACGTGTCACTGTCACTTTCAAGACTAGTAGCCAACACCGTAACTAGTATTTTATTGAATCATTCACATTGACTGTGAGACTTAGGTGTGGCGACGGCATTCAATGTATGTTTTATGGGCTGTAATTCACAAAATACGTAAAAATTTCGAGATATGAAAGCCGACCTGCAGTCACTTATAATACGCGCAGGCACACCAAAGATACACATGGTGATTTTACTGCTTCTATGATTGTAAACTTAGAAAGCGTCCACAATGATAACGAAAAAGTTATTGCCAGTCTTGCTCTTTTTAAAATTACTGACATGGTCTAGATAAATCATGTTTAATAATATTGCCGGCTTTTCTATAAAATGAAGTTTACCATGCTTTTTTCCGAGCAGCTCTTGTAGTATGCAAAATTTAAACAAGCTTTTATTATTTGACACGTCGTCGCATGTTTGAAAACCAGTCAGAAATTTAAAGTCTTCTTCCGTTTGGCACTTTTTGGTGAACTTTGTCGGTTGTTAGACAATATTCTTAGAAATATTGTTTTGTCTCAGGTAGTCTTTTGCATGCGTTTAGTATTTTTGAACTTCTAATAGTTCATCGTTTTTGAGTTAGTTGCATAAAATCCAATTACCTTCGTTAGTATCAACGATACTGAATAGCGACTAAATGCATCCACGTAAGGCATGCGAGCTCTTGTAACCACCACCTGCCAAGTCTCGATAACAAGTTCTTTTTGGATTCAATGTGATCAACAATGCGCTGCAATCCGTAATTACTGTTAATTGTAATCCTAACAAATAGACACGAAAATGTTTCAAAGCGTAAACCACTGGCATAGTCTCATATTTATAAGAATGGTATTGACGTTGTCTAATAGTGATTTGTTTACTGAAATAAGCTACCTCGTTGCACCGTGATGTGTTTGTAGCAATATTGCGCCGGGTAAAAAACTTGCATTTGTATAAAGCTCGGTTGGGAGAGATGCATCAACTATTGCAAAAACTGGTCTAGCAGTTAGCACACGTTTCAGTTCTTTAAAAGCTTGCTACTACTCTGTCCCCAACATCATTTATAATCATTGCTTGTTAATCTGGTCAAACGTTTGACTATTATGATCATTTTTCACGAATTAACAGAACTGACCGATAAATTGTCGTACGTGTTTAACTGTTTGTGTAGAAACCATTGGCAGTTTCGGGCCTTACACTTTCTCGCTGATTTCTTGCCCGAGATAGTCTATCTTCGTTTTAATGAAAAAACATTTACTAACTTTTAGAGTTAAATTGTATTCATGTAAGGTTACTAACGCGGTTGTTGAAAGAATGATTATATCATTCATATAAAGGAATGCAATCTTATTTTTTAGTGGTTCTAACACATTGTTTGCTGAAATACTGATGGTAAATTGCAAAGGCAAAAGGGCATTCGTAGAAACTCGTAATGAGAGTCAAGACTAATAACAGCCGTCTTCTCAATAAATTTTTTTTTGTAGAAACTTAGTAGAATCCTAGTTGAGTTCAGTATCATTTTTGTATTTGTTCCGTTTCTGATCCACTCTTAAGTGGTCTAGTTGTGTTTATCCTTAACGGTGATTGAATTCAGGCGTCTATAATTGACATAATTTCGGCAATCACCCATTGTCTTCCTAACAAATAACACTGGGTTAGCGTATACAGAATTGAACTCTTTTATAATGTGAGCCAACAACAATTCATCAATGATACTTTGTAGTACCTTCTTTTCTACGCCAGACATTCAATATGGGTTATAAGCAACAGTTTAACGTTAATCTAATTTCCATTTATGTTGCGTTTGTTTTTTCTGTCGTGGTTCTCAAAGCTTTGTCTGCAAATTCATGCAACAATGCTTTGCAGTGGAATATTAAATTTGGCGTGATGTCAGCAAACGTTAGATCAAGGTTATCGTCTTCTTGCGTTTCAAAACATTCTAAATCGCTAGGTCGCTTCAAGGACCCCAGCTGTCATATAAACAATTTTGATCCAACTTTTACATCGTATAAAATCTGATAATGTCCTATTACAACGGTTTTTAATGTCACTTGAAGCTGACCAACACGCACGTCAATTATAACTGTCCCGACGCACGTTACACAATTACCCGTAAAACTTTGCAACAGTGTTTTTTCGTTGCCTTTAATTTTTAGATGAGTAATGAAGACAGAGATGATGGCGTCTGTACATTATTAAGTTCTGGATTATGATTAAATGAATTATGTTTATTAAATACATTACGATAAAATAAAACTTGTGTGTGCTAAATTATTAAGTGTATTTTTTCTAATTACAACAGTTAATTTGTTCTAATGCATTACACATTCTATAAGAATTTTATAAAATATTAGTTTTTATCTCTTTAATTTTTTATTATATTTAATTGTTATAACAAAATATAATTCCAAGTTTTTGTAACAAAGATTTGCAAATAGTTTGTTTATCATTAGAGTTTTTAGAGCAAGAGTAGTTTTGTATTAAATTGTATTTTTTATCGTTAACTTTTTAACACCATATTCTAAATATATCATTAATTAACTCTGAGTTTAATTATATTCTAGGAAACAGTTAAATTAGAGGTTTATTTTCTCTCACAGATTTAGCTTGAACTTAGTGTATCAAATTTTGTTACGCAATATATTTAGAACACTACAAGACTATGTTACAACTTGTAATATTTATTAAAAAAACAAAATTTAAACTTTGTTAAAAATCTATTCATAATTTTTAATATTAATAAAACAATTAAGTCATAAAGAATGTTGTATTTGTCATGTTTACTAGTTGTTTGTGTTTAGTTGGCTAACAACTTCTATAACTATTATTATTATTATTATTGTTGTGTTAAATTAATAAAGCGTTTATTGTAGAAATACAAGAAAAACTTTGTTTAAATTTTTTTTAAATTTGTAATAATTTTTGTTTAAATTCAAAAAGATACTTTATTATATTTACGTAATAATTATAGATACTATTTTTTAACTTTTATGAAGTTTATTCACATTTATATATTAATTGCTAACTGCATTTTTATTAAACTTAAATAAATCTGTTTAGTTTAGTAGAATAAACAAATTCTAAAAAAAATTATAAATATGTATTGTTTTGTTTTTTAAAAATGTTTTTTTGGCAATCAGAATAACGTCATATTCTATGAGATAATTTTATGTATAATTAATTACAGACATAAGGAAAAGGTATCTAATAATATAACCTTTAATTTAGTATATTAAATCTACTGCAAACTTCTTTTTTAATCTTCTGCTTTGGGGTTTACCTGCTAAAGAAGTTACTGTTACATTTGGATGATTTTTCAGTTTATTACGATGTTTTGTTGCTCTTGTTTTTATTAGATTTATCGCGAATAGAATGTTGTTGTAGTCATTATGCAGAGTTAGGTTTGAGACGTACCACGAGGCGTTAGATAGCATTCTAAGTGTTTTGGCCTAGAAGGAAAATTGATTTGCTAGCACAGCCGAGTTTTTACCAATAACCCAATACATTTTCTTTTAACGTAGGTTTATTTTCTTGCGTTTTTTTGTTTATATAAACATTCTATGTTAGACGTCGATTTAGGTATAAGCCTAAGTATCTAACTACATCTGCATGTAAAATGCAGATGTTCTTTAGAATAACCGGAAGACACGTTAAGTGCTTGGTTGTAAAAATTACATCCGTTGACTTGCTTTCATTAATTTCCATTTTTCATTTTTCTTACCACGTTTGCAACATGTTTAGATATTAGATCTTTGTTGCATGCGGACTTGTCACATGTATACAACAAATACATAAATGGCTCAAAGACGCTACTTTGGAGAACGTCTGCTTTTCTTTCTTTCATTTGAGATGTTTTACTGCCTACTTTACTTTAAAAGTAACAATCAGTTAGGTAAGATTGCAAAAGTTGATAGTAATTGTGTCGTAATAGCTTTGTATTTTGAAAAGCAACCCTCTATGTCACATTTTATCAAATGCGTTACTCGCGTCCAAAAACACTGTACTACAATATATTTTGTCTTCAAATGCTTTACAAATTATGTTAACCAGTCAGTGACATTGTTGAATTGTTGAGTGTCTAACTCAAAAACCAAACTGATGATTAAGTAACCATTTTTCTTGAAGTTCACATTTGTTTAACTATTAGTTTTTCCAGTAATTTAGATAATATTGGGAAGAAGCTAATAAGACCTAATAATAAGATTTGATTTGATTGAGAAGTTTACTCGGTTTACATATTAAAACAACTTGGGCCATTAGAGAAAAATTGTAAAAACCGAAATCATTTTTCAGGTAAGTGTTTTAAAATAGTTTCTGTTCCTGTTATGAGATCATAACCATTTTTTGCTGTTCCGTAATTTGATTTGGGTTTTAATTTTCTACAGTGTGAAACTACATATTGGGAGCGATATTTGTAGTGGATTTGCTCAGTAATTTTTAGTTTCATGATCGGATTTGTTGGAATTTAACTGAAAGATGTTTTGTAAGTGCTCAGCAAATGTTTCAACTTTTTCTTTATCCGATCGTGTCCATATTCTCGTTTTTTATTGTAAAGGTGGTATGTGTTTTTAAAGTCCGTAATTTTTTTGGTTGCTTTCCATATTAATTAATTATGTACAAAAAGTGAATTTGTATAATTTTTAAATGTTTCATTCCGGATTTGTTGCAGTTTATGACGGAGTTTATTGTTTAACCAATTTAGTTTATTTTTGTCATGTTCTTCTTTTTTCTTTCACTAGATCCATTACATCAGTAAGAATATTGGAATTACTATATTTCAGATTGTTTGTTTGTGTTGTTACCCTTTATCCTGCTTCTTATACAATTGTTGTTTCTTACATATCCTTACTCATCAGTTGTCTTTAAGTTTAGTCTCGTACTAAGATTTTTATAATATAATCTTTAAACACTTTCCAATTGTTTTTTTGCTTTGCTTAGGTTACGTCTGGGTTTCTGGTATAGTACAGTTGCGCTTACTGTAGCTATTACGGGCGTATAATCAAACGAAATATTGTAGTTCAAGACAATATCTGTGTAGTTTGTGGAAATACCATGAGTAAAAAAAATCTAGCAAATTTGAAATTTTATCGGTATTTGTGGGCCACTAAATTGGACTTCCCGTTGATAAAAAGCCATATTTGTCGATACAAAAGTTAAAAAAAAAATAAATTCAACGTCTTCCAGAAGGAAAACGCTGCCGTAAATGCTTGATTTCGACATAAATGTAAACGCCTCGAATCAAAAGAAAACTTAAAAATTTTAATGCACTAAACTGTACACTGGTAATACCAAAACGCAGTATAAACAGATTGTAGTAAACTATAAATGTGCCGATACTTGGGCATACAAGGAGGTATCAAGTATGTACCTTAGCACCCTTAAAAATACACTGCCCTATTTCGCAACGCCACACGCTCAACGTAAGCAACCCGCAGGCGCTAACAACACAAAACTTAACAAGCGGTAAAAATTCAAATAATTTAAATATTTATAGATTATACGTAACTGTACAGTATGCTTTGCATTATAATTTCTGCCTACAAAAAATTTGGGTCTTAGTAGTTCAAAGGTCTGTTATTTTTTGCTTTCTTAGGTTATGACGTGATGAACAATAAACGTTTGCTATAACCAAAGGTGCTAACAATCTTTCAATTTCTATACTAGTACCTTGCAGGTAGTCTGCTTTGTAAAAAGGCTACTGGTAATGCTTTATGGAATTATGTTTTTTAGTAGTCACCGTGAACAGTGTCATCTAATTGTATGATATATACAATATTAAGAGTTTTTTAGATAGGATTTGGTGTGAAGTGTGTTTTTGAAATTAATAAGACGTCAGTATTGTTACAATGTAAAAAGATTTCGAATTTCAGCTTTCTCTGATGTAGTCCGTTACGGTTCCACAATGCTATTTTTTAAAACTTAACCATTATTAAACCAGTTTATTAATGACTGTGTTTAAAACCATATTATTTTGTTTTGAACTTATCCAGGAACGGATTAACGTCTTCTGAATGAGAAGGTTAATTCTGCTTCTATATAAATGTTATAACCGACATCAACAATAATATCGTTTACTATATTAACCAATACGAAACAAACAATTTGAACAACTTCGATCATTGAACTTCTTTCTGTATATAGGGGAATTCGCATGTTCAGGTAACAGATCAATGACAAATTTTACTAAAACTTGTGCATTCAATTTCTGTTGCAATATATTAATAAACACAATATCAAATAAACAAATCTATTTACTAAATGCACAAATTCAATAACAAACAAAAGAAAGATAAAGCGAACCATTTATAACATATGTACAAAGATTACAAGTTTATATACATAAAAATAAATCAAATAATTATCATTTAGATAAATAACTGCTACTAAATTTTCTAATTTTAAACTAAGATCAGATTTGTCTTTCACAAGCTTCTCAACTAAATTATTTACAAAGTTACGATGCCAATTTATAAAATTCAATTTCGATCTATACGATCGAACAACGAAAAGCAAATTTTTACTAATTTTCAAATCAACGAAAGCGATGGTGAAGAGATGCTATCAGTGTACATCCTGCGAAACTTATACGATCAATGACATAACGAATTTCATACCTTATGTATGCAATGGCTTGACAAGGTCAAACATTGAAGTTTGCTTATCGACAATACGATACTCAATGGAAATTTACAACTTCTGCGACTCCAGAAAATGTAAGTCTTCAATACAATAACAACGATTTGTAGACATAAAAGCGAATTCCATTTATGCTACGACGATATCTCAATTGGGATGCTACTACCAATTTTAACGAGATTTACGATTTACGAAGTTAGATCGATATTACAATAGGAAGACGAGGCCATTTTTCTCTAACCAAATGTGCCATGCTTTATTTCAATTTTCGACTAAATATTCGATCTAAATCGATTTTCAAGAACCAAATCTTAAAAGCTATTAATGACAAAACGAAATTACAATAAATTCAACAATTTTAACGAATTCTTACCCTTTTAATTATATTAAGAAGGCTTAAGAGCTAAGTCAACGTGTTGATTTGCGAAAAACACAATTAAAAAAGAACGAACGATTGGTATTTGCGCATGACGATCTTACGCAACCTACGATATTTAAATCAACCAAATGTTTTTTAACCATAGGCGTGCTATAAAATGTATGGGTTCGAGTGACAATATAAAATTTCAAAATTAGGCGTTACAATGTGTATGTAATGGCTGGGTAGTTTAGGAATGACGATTTTGGCTGTTTAAGATTGAAAAATCTTGTCTTTTCAGTTTGAAGGTCTTAGAGTTAATTTTTTTTTATATTTAACTGGCTTTAAATAAACATAAAACATTGGCAAAGGACTGTTGCTAAGTTTGCTTTTTAAATTCATAATATTACGCACTGTATCTCCTAATTTTTTAAGGGTTTCTTTAATCTAATCTAACGGGGTATTATGGTGTAAATGTTTTAATAAAACTCTGTAAAGACGTTTTTTTTCTTTTGGTATGTATGATGTATAACCCTGGTTTCTTGCATATACTTATAAGTTTACGGTATCAGGAATGTTTGCATTTATTTTAACAACTTTATTATGCACACTTTTTGAGGTATATTTCTCTTCTTTCTTAAGTTCAAAATTTCTGTCATCTTCTTGTAGTCTACGACGCCATGAACAAAAGCGGATAGAAACCTGTGTTCTGTTATTGCTTGATGTTTTTTATTAGCTTGTTTATTTATTTCGTCTTTTTCAGTAAATACTGAGAATCGGGATTGATTTCCATTTTCATTGTCTACATAGTATTCGTTTAAAAGGTTTTTATCTTAGAGTGGTTGATACATTATTTCAATATTGTTTGGACTTTTGTGAATGATTTAATGCTGGTTGACAAATAATAAGATAGGTTTGGTGATATTAATGTAGATTAAGTTTGTTGAGAAGAGCAACTTTGTTGTTGATTGCTAGCTAAAAATAGTACATGTGGTGTTTTTAAAGGATGTCCATTCTTTTTCTGCTGTTTATTAACATGAAGTTAACTGGCCGTTAACGCCGTTGCCGGCCAGCAGTATTTCATTTGGGAAACCACATTTTTTATCATAAATTGAATGTTTTTAACTACTGTCGGCGCTTCACGAAAAGACACTTAGAACTTTATATCACTAAAATGCTTTGTACTGCTGATTTTAAAAATAACCGTAGTTGTATCTTGACATCCGTATTTGTAATAGTAGGTTTAGAAGCAAAAAACGCATTCCTTTCGGGTATCTTCCCTTCAAACGCTGAGAGTAACTACAATTACAAATTAAAATCCAACACTACAAAGACAAATAGATAGAAATTTTTGTTTGCAAATATAATGCATTGTTTAATTATATTTTAAAGAAATGTATTATTATATATATTAATTGTATTAAATAAATAAAAAAATCTAGGTACTATTTTTGTTTTACCGTTTTATTTATTACACAAACAAACTTACGAAGTAAACTCAATAAAAGGATCGAATCGTATTATTCATTTAAAAAACCAAACGATAACGTTGACATTTATGTCATTTATATCAAATCAACCCTTTTCTAAAATAAATAAAGTATTTGTGCGGTTTGAACTATTGATTTTAATCATTGCACACATTTGATTAAAGTAATGCGGTTAGTGTATATATTTAACACTTAAGTTTAAAATAGGATTACTAAAAGCTTTTAAAGCACGCTTTATTTAATTACATTACAAGTTAATAATTGTTAATTATAGGATTTTCAACTATAGTCTAAAAATCATTTTAGTATTATGTTGTTTACAGTTTTGTTATTTATTGTTTCATGCATTAATTGTTTAAATGTAAGTTATGTTTGCATGCTTTTAAAATTATATTAAAATGTAAAAATTAAGATTGATTTATTTAATCAAATTTTTCATCTTAGTTATTTATTATAAATATTAGAAATGCTTTATATTACTGTTATTATAATTGTTTTATTAGTATTTTAACTTTTATAAATTATTTTAAGCATTTGCTTATGTTAAAGCAGTTTCCATGTCTATGTTACGTTAGACAAATACAAAATAAAATTATAATATAAGTTATCTAAATTTTAAAAAAATATCACAAAACATTAGTAACTAGTAAAAAAAATTGTACCAAAGTATAAACATTTAGATGTACTTAATTTATTTATTAACATACGACATATAACGGCAATGTAAATACACTATGTGAAAGTAGTAATTTGTAAATTGCTATAAAAATAGAAACGTTGACAAGATGATTTTATACCCGAGTAATTCAAAACAGTTTTGAATATATTGCAAACAAAAATTACAACATCTTACGGCGTGCAATACATTATAAAATTACAATTGCTTGCTTATTGTTTGCTTAAAGTTCATGCCCCTTGTTTCTTTTTATATATACACTTAAATTTTTATTCATTGATTTAATTATGACTAATTATAAAAACTAGAAAAATTAACGTTATTAGTTGCGGTATGCTTGTTATACCAGTGGATCTCCACTCAATAACCTTTTATTTGGCCTCAAGACGTACACATTTGAGGCAGGAAACATAGCCAGAAAAAAAGATTAGAGTGTTTTTATATTGCTCTTCCTACGTGAAGATAAAAACACCTCTTAATTACATGATTGTAGACAGAAGGATAAGATACTTTACCAAAAATCACAACGCATTACAATATGAGGTAAGTCAATATAAATGTAAAAATACTACCAGAATGAACTAATCGACGGCAGTTTTGCCTTTTGTGGTTCCTCAATAATATAAATTTAGCTTGCTAACGTCTCCACTTTTATAACAATTTACAAATTGTTATATTTAAATAGTATATTTACACTATGAGCTCGGTTTGCTATCATATTTTGTTTGTTACTGACACTATTTATTAATATATAAGCATATGACTGTCAATCCATTTTTGGAAAATTAGTTCGTCAACGTTTTCACATCTATTGCAATTTACAACTTTATTTATTTACTTATTTAGTTTAAACTTTTAATAAATATAGTTTTTTTGTCGATCGACATATTCGGCTATATTAAGAGCCATTTTTTTCAAATGGACCATCTGGTAATTCGTGATTGGTTCATTAACATATAGTCTTTTTGCTTGCATTTAACTACGTCAAAATGTGCTTTTCCATGTGCCAAAACAAGCGTATTAATTTGTCATGCATTTGGAACGATTATATTATCATTCTAAAACAAAATCTACGCTATACAAATTTTCCTTTAGCTTATAACACAATTCAGAACTATTAGAACCCTTACTATGTAACGTATCTCAATCACTGTTTAAATTTAAAACAATATTTAGTACCGCATCAATTTTTATTTTATCAATTTATTTTATTAACAACTTTATCTTGAGATAAAGGCAGATCTTTATTCAGATTATTTAAATGTACTACATTTAACATGTCTCGATTTTATCTACTAGATAAGAACAAGTTAATTAATTCGGAATTACTATAAACTTACCAGGCATATATTTAACTTCTAATGAGTATTTTAAGTGTTATCTGTAGCCGTTAAATTCGGTTTGTATTCTTATGCAAATTTGTTTATGGTCAGTATGTACTTTAACCAAATTACCATAAATAAATTGTTGAAACCGTTGGTATGCAACGACTAATACTAACTCTTTCTCCAAGATAGAATAACGGTTCTCAGATTTTATTAAAGCACGGGATGCAAATGATACTGGCCTTTGTCTTCAAATTAAGCAACACCCAATACTATTCTGACTTCAATCAGTTTGTAATACAATTCTTTCTTTAAAGTTGAAAAACTGAAGAATAAAAAGATTACTCACCAAACTTTGTCTTCTATCAATTGAGTTAGCATGCTTTTTTTCCACGACCAAGTAACATCGTTTTTAACTAGTTACGCAATTTGCTTGTATATTTAGAAATATTGGGAATAAATCTAGGTACATAATTTACCATTACCAAGAAACGTTACAATTCCTTTATATTGCAAGGTTCTGGTATCTTCTGTATAACCTTGATTTGTTTAACATCTGGACAAACATCTTTCTGCGAAAACATAAAATCTAAATATCCAATTTTACCAACTTTGTAATGGATTTTTTGTTAAAGTAAAATTGGACATTGCTTTTTACAAAACTTTTTTGAAGATAATATTATTTTGTTTCATTAGCAGCAGCTATGGTTAGATTATTAAAACATATCAGAACACTTTTTATGTCACCAAAAATACGTCTATTTTCACTTGTAAAGATTTTTGGAGTAGATGCCAAGCTAAATAGAAGTTGGTTTAATTTTTATCTTCTAAAAGGTGTTTCAAAAGTGTACACTAATGAGGATTCTTTTGTCAGCTTTATTTAGCGAAACGTATCTTTTATATTCAAATTTTGCTTCCTGTTTAGCTTCTGACGTAGTCTTTTAATTGTTGGAATGTTGTGATACTTACGTTTCACATATTTGTTTAACTGTGCTGGATTTAAACATACACGTATAGTTCCATTCTTCTTCTCTACTATTATTAGGTCAACTACCCAGTCAGTTGTCTCGGTCACTTTTGCAATTATATCCTTCGCTTCTAACTCATCTAAAACTGGCTTTAGCTTATGTTTAATAACTTCAGCCAACCTGCGTAGAGCTCGAACAGCTGGGACAGCATTCTTCTTTAATTTTATTAAGTGTTTGAATAGTAATTTACCTAACCCAGAAATAACAAATTGATACTTTTCAGTTACTGCACTTTTGTTGTAATCTATTGTGGGACTACTAACTTGTTTTATTAGATCTAGTTTTACTGCTTTGTTTAACCCAATAATAAAATTTGATTTAACATTCACTACAATAATTCTAATTTTAATTAGTTTTTGATTATGCGGTTCACTCAACACATTTACACTACCAATTGTTTTAATGTTGTTTTCACCAAATGCCGCAAACACACTCCCAAACAACACATTGGTATAAAAAACGTCTAAATGTCCGGCTAATAGACGTTTATTAGACATTAAAACGTTTTTAAACGCGTTATTAACGTTTATTAGATGGACATTTAGACGTTTTTTGTACCAATGTGTTGTTTGGGCTGTTTATTTACTGGTTCATTAGCACAACATTTTAAGCATAGATCGTATGACAAAACATCTACATCTAAGCCAGTGTCAATTTTAAAGGATACATTAGCAACATTGTTAATTATCTTATGTGTCTACTTCTTTACTTTTGTTTCACGAATTTCACATATTTCTTAATTTTCTATCAGCTCAATGTGATCTCTTTTTTTGCATTCTCTACTTGTAACTCATAAACTAATTTTTGAGGTTTTCTTTTTCTTATTTACAACAAGCAGCAAAACGATTATAACATCCGCAATTGTTACATAATTTTCCATATGCAAGACAAGTTTTTGTTTGCTTCATGTTTATATGAGCATGTCTGACATTTATAATCACGACGACCACAATCAATTTGTGAACTACACTTGCCTCCTGTTTCTTAGTACTATACTCAGCAGACTTACAGAAACTGACTATATTTTCTAATAACACATCACTCTTTCGCAGCAAAGCCATATCCATTATTCCAATTATTATTTTACCAGTAATCAAGGATTCCATTTTGTCACCAAATTCGCGCATTTGTGCTATTCTCTTTATTTCAACGTGATAATGATTAAAGCTTTCTTTTTCTTCTGTGATCTATGAAAAAACTTAAATTTGTTATAAATAGTTGTCTTACGCGGCATACAATAACATCCAATTGCTTTAACAACATTCTGACATTTTTTTCCATCATCTGCAGTTATAGTGAAAGTATTATACAAGTGAAGTCCTTCGTCACCTATTCAATTCAGCAGCATTGCAACTTTAATAGCATCTTCTTTCCTTTCATTCATTTGCTTCTAAGAAAATTGGAAATTTTTGAATAAATGTTTTTTAATTTTGAGCCATATCGTCCTCCAGACTCAACTCTTTTGGGGGTTTAAATTCTATTATCACCTTTAAATAACGCACACATCTGTTACTGTGTCACGTTTGCGTTAGTTTACACCTGACACCATGTATTGTTAACGTCATAGACCAGTAGTTAAATAATCTTAGATTTGAACTTGTTTTGATTGTTACTATTTATAACGCATCAAGATATGAATATGTCAAGCAAAACAACATGGTAACTGACGCGAGATTTGCTATCGTGCCTGTGTTGCCACACCAGTGATTTTCAACATTGTCTGGAAGCAGTACACTTAACACTCATTAAAACAAATGGTGTTTTACTTGATCATGTGATAATATTTTAGCTTTAATTTAGCTATTAAACTGTGTTGCTATTATTCTTTGATTAGTCTAGAGACAGTAACTTTATTCTGTCTAATACTAATTAAGACATAACTGATATATTGATTGCTAGTAATAATAGTTTTCTAAAATAACTAAATTAAGTTTTTGATACCGTTTGTGTTAAAATGTTATATCTCTATATAACTATCAGAAGATATCTTTTGTCAGTTTTTCTGTTTATGTGTTTTGTTATGCATTACTTAAGTACAAAATTTATTAGGATTATTGTACCAGAACGTTCTATTTATGTCAAAACTAACAATAAGTTGCAGTTTAAAAACGTAAAGTTTAAACATTACAAAAGTTTTTTAATAGTTAAAATTATCACAAAAATAATAACTTTTAGTAATGTTGTAAAAAATATTTTAATTTGCTTCTAGGGCTGGCAATAACCGCACAGTTTATAGTTTTAAATTGAATTAAAAATATAACACGTGTGTAAAAATATTAGGCTATATTAAATTTTACGTCAAAATAATGTTTATTGCGTTACGCGCGCGTTGTTAAAAATAAATGTAGCATTTTTATCATTTTTGATGTTAGCAATTACATAAAAAATACACAACGTTTAGTAATACTACAATCTATTTTTCATTATTGTTTTATTATTTAAAATTATTATTATACATTATTTAGACATAACTTATAGTTATAAATTATTAAATTGATAAACAGCGATTATCTTTATTTACATTTCTGTAATAGTTACTTGTTAATTTTAATTTTAACAAATTTTAATTTTTAATTTTAATACAAAAGAAAAAGATGCCAGTTTTTATTATTGGTTTTTGCTTTACTTGCCGTAAAAAGAACATAACCCATTTAATGATCGTCTAACAATCGATAAATAAAGGTAGACATTAACTTATGTGCTTTCACTAGCTGTTTCTTGTACAAAATTTATTGGTACAACAAAAAATGAGGTTAAGATGAAGATTTATGTTTATTATCTTTATATTAAACAAGTAAGTTGTTACACTAATTACATAAAAAAACCAAAGTCTAAAACTATTAAAAGTTTGATTTGTTTATAAGAATTAATTGCGCTATAGGCAAATTTAGAAAACTAATATTGTTAATAAAAGCTCAACCACATGTTCAACTTGCAAAATCAATTAAAAGTTGTTGCGGTGTTGTAATAATTAAAACTATAGTTAGGAAAGCTGTAACAATAATTAATATTTGTTTACAAACTTTAGTCGTCAATATTTTATTAACTAATAATAGTTTTTAATTAGTTATTTAAAACGTAGAATTAGAAAAATCATAATTTAGATACATTTATGTAGATTTTTTATTTTAAATTGTTTTCGTATAAAAAGGCCACAACACTTAAATAATCTAAATAATTTGCCTCACGCTACTTAAAAACACTACTATAAACTTAAGTGCATTTGTAAGAAATAAAAATTGAATTATACACAGTCACGCCAATTGATATATGGTTTTTCTACCAATACCCATTAAGAATACAAATGAAGTTTTAAATTGTAAGTAGAAAAATAGAAAAAAATAGTAACCTAATAAATTTTAATGCTTAATGTTAAAGAAAAATTTTATTAATTGTTTCGACAACAAAATATTATTAATTTTTGGAGTAATGCAGAACTTTAATTACATTGAGAATGCATAGAAAGTTTTAGAGTGTAAAATATTGAAATACGAGGATTAAAACTTTTCTATTAAACTTCCTGTAAAACTAACTTTTAATACAATTTAAAAGTTGCTTCTATAAGATAGTGTCAATTAGTTGAACCTAATTTTTGAAATTTTACATAGCGTATAACAAATAATTAATTTAATTAACTAACATGACATGTAAACACACATTTTTAAATTTTAGTTTTTATAGATGATTTAGTATCAGAAATAATTAGAATTTATCATTAATAAAAAAATATAAACTTATATAACGTTTTTATACAACAAAATTACAGATGTTTTATTTTTTAACTATAAGATGCTTGCTAAACTTTCAACTAGAATTTATTAAGTATTAAAAAAATTGCACTATCAAAAACACATCTTTATAGTCTATACAACATAATTTATTTGCTTTTATTTTCACAAACTTCATCTGAGTCATCATGCAAGTTAATAATAATGCAATACACTATAACTATATGTCAATTGTAATAGATTTTAGATATTTTTTAAGCACTTTGTTTTTACAAATTTTAAAAGTAATTAGCACATAATAACTAATAAAGTTACTTAGTTAAATATTGTCTGTTGCAGTTTAATTTTAACCGTTTTCTCAAATAGTGTATTGTAGTAATTCTATTAGTCAATAATTGCTGAGCTGTTTTTTTTAGTTTAGTTTTGTCGTAAAATTTTGAGTTAGTTGTATTTGACATCAAATATATACTATTTTTTAAGTATTTAATATAATAATTCTAGAAACACTGCAATTTTAGTGAATTAAAATATACAAAATATTTTAGAGATAAAATTTTCACCATTAAACAATAATAGTTGTTTAAAGTTAATGGCGGGATTAATAGTGTATATATTTTAATTAAAATCTTACAAGTTTTTGAACTTTATGAAATTTCTTTGTCAGATATTCAATTAAAATAACAATTATAAAATTAAGGTAACTAGAAATAAATTGCAAGAGATATAGATAATAAACGCAGCATTTGCTTAAAGGTCTCAAAAAACCACCATAAAAACTCTAGACGTAGTTTAAGTGTAATTTGTCAAAAAATTAAAATTTAGAAATAACAGGTAATCAGATGTCAGATAGTTTGTAACCACTATCTCTCTTAAAATTGTTAGAAAATTTATTAAATTTAATTGTTTTTCTAATTTTTCTTGATTTCTAGTTTTTTATTTTAAAAATTGTTTAAGTTTTCTCAAAACTTATATTATGTAGCGTGTTCAATTCTTACCTTCAAACAAATGATTGCGCTTATTATCTAGTTAATTAAAATTAGGTTACATAAAGAACCGATTCTAAATTATTATATTTAGAAATTAAATTTTAGAGAATAACTATATGTACCATCGTCAATTAAAACTGATTAGTACACAATTAAAAAAAATTAAATATTAGTAAAACCGTTAAAAACAACATTAATTAATAAATATTTTTAGAAACATACTAATTTTCTTACGTTTAATTATCATCAATTTTATTGATTAAATGTCGGTATGTACAAGTACCCAGTAAACACGGATTGAAACTGTTACAGTAACAAGATTAAAACAATTGTTTCATTACGTTGTTTCGTGTTAATTCCATTTTTATATCATTTACATGTAACTGACAGTGAATAAATTGAAAGAGTTCCGATTTTTCACAATCAGTTTTAAACCGTTTCAGTACTTGCAATTTTTTTCCCATAATCAGCAACCGTCTAATAACTGATTTATTAAAACCGAATATTTTTTGAATAACTAGAATTGTTCGAAGATCGGTTAAATAAAACTGAATTATTTTCAAAACAGTAGAATCGTTCCAGGAAAAACGAATACTTTGTGATAAGTCAGCATTAGTCGTTGCTATACTTTTGATTACTGTCGTCAACGCTTGCGCTGCAAATTGATATCTTTTCACTTGTTCAGTTGCAGTTTGATAAGTGATGCTGTGTGTACAATTACGAAATGGAACAATAAACGGTAAGTCGAAGCATTTTATTATAATCCATAAATGTAATCAATATTATTATCATTTCTGTTCTTTATGTATCATGTTTTAATTTGTATAAAAAATGTAAATTAAAACATGGTAAATCTGATGATACTTTAGGATTTATAATTACAGTTCAATTCTTCAAGTTTTCTATACGATTATGTACAGCTAAAGGTATTCACAGTGTTTTTATAATAATATAATAATATTTATATTAACTTTGTGTTGTTTTTGATTAAAAAGTGTAATTAATTTTGTGTAACTATGATTATGTATGTATATAAACGAAATATTTATTTCTATGTTACAGATGCGGTTAAAAGTTGCTACCCAACAGTAACTGATGCAGTTTTCTAGGCTTCCGTGAAAAGATTACAAAAATAAAGTTGCA
This sequence comes from Aquatica leii, assembly GCA_035610365.1. NCBI lineage: Eukaryota > Metazoa > Arthropoda > Insecta > Coleoptera > Lampyridae > Aquatica > Aquatica leii. The sequence goes on from CM069435.1 coordinate 72,432,867, forward strand.
ATATGTAAAAAACTCATTGTGATGTATTTAAAAATATTTATTGTGCAATAAAATTTGAAACGTCCATTTGAAAATGTATTATTGTATTATTGAAAGAATTGTTTTAGTTCATTATTGAAACAAAAAAATCATACATGTATCGATCATTTAGTATCAGTTCAAGAACGAAGCTTTTAAAACGTAAACCGAATGCAACATTTGTTTTGCAACAGGTTTGAATTTAAAATACCGAAACTATACTGATTCAAATAAGTGAAACAGCGATGGACTTATAGCTATTTTATTGCAGTTAGGTTTCTTTCATGTTTGAAACAAGAGTGAATCATAAATTTTTTGTTTTGAAACTGTTACTAAACATTATCAGTTTTGTGTTTACTGGGTAGCTGGTACTAATAGGTCATTTGATAACGTGTATGAGTTTATTTAGTAGTTTTAATATACTATATAAATACATGTAATTTATGAATTATAACGTTTATTAATGACATAATTTCTAATTTTAATTTTTTTTTATATCAAATACACTAACACTACAAAAACTAAAACATATTATAATTTATTATTACATACATATACTTAAAACTTTACATAAAACATATATATTTTATAAATACAACTAATCTTTTATTTTTATGTATCTTACAGATCGTACGGATTTTTGACAAACTGATATAAAATACCGTTTATTTAGACACGTTGTAGCAATGTATTTAATGTATTAAACTTGCAAGTTTTATTTCTAACATATTGCGACTATTATGTTATAAAATAAAAAGTTTTCTGGATTTTGAATTAGATTGTATATCAACAAATTAAAATAAAAATTACAAAATTCACATTTGACGTTCTGAAACTCGTGCTTTTGTCTCCTACAAAAAACAAAAATTAAAGTAATCAAATATAAAAAAAAAATTATATTGCACTGGTTTCAAATGCAGTTTCTTTAAAAAATATAAATATATTACAAAGGATAAAAAAAACTGGTGATTCTATGGCGGCCATTTTAGATAGTTTGTATATAATGTTAGTAAATAAAAAAACACAAACTTTAATCATTGTTAAATTGACTTATTAAACTCTTTTTCTTTGTTTATTATTATTTGGTTTTAATGATATCTAATGATGTTTGTACTGGTATTTCTTGTTAAGTGAAATGTCATATCAGAACTGACTAAATTATCTTAGTTTTTTTAATTTAGAATTCTGGTTTCTACAAGTCACTTTTAAATTACAAATTTTTATTTCAATTTCAATTAGTGGAGTACTATATGTACAATAAATTATTATAACAAAGTCTTCTCTACATATGTTTTGATTTAATTTAAATTAGACATGTTTTGAGATTATAAAATGTCATCGTCAGTAAAACTACATAACCGTTATAAAATATTAAAAATAAAACTATTAAATTAGGTTATTAAAACATCATACCTAGTATCAAAAATTATGCTGACAAGTGCCAAAATATAATAAATTGAAACTATTAATAAATATACAACCAGAAGTGATATGAATATTAAATAAAATAAGAAAAAAGGATAAAATTAAAATTTGTAACGTTAAAAAAAGAAATTAGTAGTTCAATTCGCGAGTATGGAAAATTTCTCGTTAGTATGAAATTTGTCAGGACCTCTCTGCTCTTGCGCCTAGATTGTCACATTTTTGACAGCATTCCCGCACTTCATTTGCATTAGATCATTTGGCGAGTTTGTTACTTGTCACGCTGTTAGTTTAATATGCGATTATTTGTGGAAGGTTGAAACGGGGTAAGTGGTATACAATTTTCTTTATTGAGGGTTTAAATTGACGCTACTAATTTTCTATAGCGGTTTTTGGTAGCCACCAATTGTTCGGCGTTATCATCCAAGATAACTAACAGATGGCTTTGTTCGAAATATTTCATGACGTCGAAGTATTGATACGTCTTTATCATATCCACCGTCAGAGGTTGAGAACCGCCAGGACAATCCTTTTTTTTGCGAAGACAAACATGAAAAATTTAATTGGTTAAGTCAAAGGGAAACAGTGCGCACTTGGTTTGTAATAATTGGATGCTAAATAAACCTTCTTACTTGTGCTAAACGTATATGCTCGTTCCGATTTAGGTTTAATATTACTTTTTAGGTACGTCAAGTATGGAGGTTAGCTAATTTCCGACTGAGGTAAAACCTATTTGTAAGTATTACTACTTTCAATTTTTTATTTGTGTTTCGGGGATTAGGTCGTTTAGGACCGTACGTGCATGTTAACTTAACACAATTAATTGTATTTTTGTGCTTCGCGAATTTATCGGTTGTGCACATCGAATCTCGAAGGCTTAAATTGTTTGATTTGTCTACAATTTACATAGATGTACTTATAGATTCAGACGCTATGTGTATGTAACTATTTAGTCCGACAAGGGCAGTTTGTTATACGGTGTGTTGCTCGCCACTCGGCGCAGCTTCTAATTTAATCAGCCTACGTATAGATTTTATCAAGAATTTACATTTCTATGCTTATTTCAACTTCTGTGATACAATAAATATATATATTCGGTGTTATTGCTTTTGTAGTGTTATTTATTCTTCGCTTACTACGAGGAGACTTAGACGGTATCCCTCGACTTTAATTTTTCATTATCTTGGCGCCTTTTTTTAGATTCACGTTATAATCACACATAACAAAGCCTGCGATCCCTCTCCGAAGAAGCTGTGCTAGCCGTTATTTTGTTTGGTTATGAGAAGACCGGTGGGACATTGTATTTTTTTTGACAGTTCAACTTTAGAAACCCGAGTTTCTCGTAACAAATTTGGTATTAAGAAGAGAATGCATTGAATTTTGATACTAGAGATTACGTATTGGTAATTGTATTTATTCTAACCTTCGTAAGCAACTAATTACTTTAGGTGACTGTCAGTCGCTCCTTTTTATATTCTTCTAAATTTTATATTCCACCAAATAACTTTTCCGTTTCTTCTATTTCTAAATATTTATATTGGATACAAATTTTTATAATAATATTCGTTTTTTAAATAACTTTCAACTGAGACATCATCGTACTGTTGCTTTTACTTCTCAAGAACATAATTTGTTGAACTCGGGTCTTAAATATAATCTTCTAGTTAATAAAATTAAAGAACATGTCGAAATTTTAGCAGTTAGTTCAGAAAATATTATTCATTTTTTAAACTTGCCTGACAGTGACAGAATTTGGTATGAAATTTATAATAATTTAAAGAAAATTTTAAATAACCATAAATTTACATTAATCCTAGTTTTAATTCAATTTGCTTTTTATTTAAATCAAAAATTAAATCTAATAATGTAATTATTTCTAAATTTGATAAAGACAATTGTATGGTTGTTCTTTCATGTTTAGATTATGTTAATGATTCCTATTTTTAGTGGTTCCAAACTGCTTTCTAAAAATCTTATCTCTATTTTTTGTTCTTCTTCTATATCTTGTCTTCAGAGCTGTAAATTAATTCTTAGCTTTCGTAACATTTGCCATTTCAAGCTTATAAATCCTTTTGTGTCTTTTATTTATAGTCATCTATTAATTTGTATACCTTTAATTTCAATTCGTCTGGTAAATTTTTGCAATTATTCTTCTCTATCTAAACTTGCTCATTAGCTTAATAACCTTATAAGATCTTATTCTAACTTTACTAATCAATATGCTATTCTTAATTCTATCTTATTTCTAAAGTTAAAACATCTTTTTTCCTTCTTCATTATTTCTTGTTTTTTTTATGTGGCCAATTTTTTTCCCTCTATGCTTTCTGAAGCATGTATATCTTTTATTAGACAGTCTCAGTAAATTTAAAAATTTTATTAATTCACTTCTTTACAAAATTAAATTTATTTATGAAATTGACAACATTTCCTTATTAGATCATCTTATTTTGCGTGATAATAGAAAATTTAATTTTGAAATATATTGTAAACATACTGCTACGGATTGCTTAATTTCTTTTCTGTATAACTATTTGTATAATCATAAAATTGCTTTTTTTATCGTTATTAAATCGTTTTTATTGTTGCTTTTTTTAAAATCAGTTTTAATAAACAATTAAATATTATTAAACAACTTGTTTATAATAAAGGTTATCTTTCGTATGTTTTAGACACCGTTATTTATTGAACTTGTTTTTGCCATTTATTTTTTATTTAGTATAAAGTAAATCTTGTAGTAATACGATTTATTGTTCTAATTTTTACTTTAGTCCTTCTTGTCTTTTTCTTAAACATTTTTTAAACAATTTGATGTTTATATTTCTTTTTCTATCAATAATAATTTAAAATCTTATATTGCTAATAATAAATACTATTCCATTATTAGATAAATCTGGTATTTACACAGTTTTTTGTTTTTTCTGTAATGTTTCGTTTTTTGATCAAACTAGAAGGAAATTTTAGGTTAGATTAAATTTAAATACCCGCATCTCTAATATCTGTTCTGCTTTTGCGAATCACGTTTTATCTACTTGTCATTCACTTTCTTCTAATTTTAATATTGATTTCTGGAATAAAGGTCGTTATATTAACAATCTTGAAATTTTAGAAATACATTGTCTGTCAAATAATAATTCTTTTAAGTGTATTAATAAACTTCTAAATTCAAACATTTCATCTCTTTTTTACACTAAATTCCAATTTTTCTTTTTATTTTACTTAATTTTCATTAGTTTTGGCTGTGTATAAACACACACACGCTGGTTTAATTTGATAATTTTGACATTTGTCAGTTTAATTTTTTATACTAAGTATGATCTTATTTTATAACAATATTGTAGGTTTATGACATTTTATAACAATGTTTAATTTAATTAAAAAAATAAAAAGAACTACAGTAGCAGAAGTATTACTCAATCTATTATTAAGTTTACTTCTACGAAACCAAGGGTAACAGCAGAACTAAGTCTTAAACGCTGTCTATCGTTTATCTACCCTACGTTAAAGGTACTACAGAACGTATCAGAAAAATGTAGTTTAAATACAACATTATCATTAATTATTGCACTGCGACGTGTAGCAAAATTTACTCAGCTTGTGAGGCACAACACAGAAATTATTCAGAATGGAAAATTGTAAAACAAATTATATTGTTGTATAAAAATTTATATTTTTTAATTGTTTTCATTTTTATTCTTGGTTTACTAACAATAAAATGTATATTTCGTTAACGCAATGTAATATACAATTTTCACATTTACAAACTGCAATTTTGTTTGTAAATCAGTTTTTTTTAATCACTGCTGCTGTTTTTTTTTATTACAAAAATATGCAAATAAATTTTTATTGTTATCTTTGTTATTGTAAAAACTATTGTACTATAATTTATTTAAAAAACTATTTTCCCGGTTTAAAATCCATTTTTTTCTATTATATCTGTCAAAAATCAAAACGCCCCGGTTTTGATTGTTTTGTTTTAATAAGAACCAAAATTTCGTTAAATATCTAACGTTAATCGACTACTGTTGTCTTAGCAAAGTTTTTTGCTCAACTCCTCTCATGCAACGCATCAATGTTTTATAGTCTCTATTTGAAAGTAAATTAATAATAATATTGTTTGTATATTATTGGGCATTCATTTTGTTCTGTTCTAGTTTGTATAAAAGTTTGTTTACAACCAGATTACAATTTTTTATAATTTTTTTTTTAGTTATCGCTGGGTTAAACTATTTTCTTATAGACAGAGAAACTTTTCAAATTATAACAGTCAAATAATATTAAAAATGAAAATATAGTAAACGCAATACACATTAATGTGAAACGTAAAATAAGTAACAATGTATATATTTTTCACACAGATAACGTTTTTTATATTGCTAAAAACTAAATTAGTTACAGTTTTCATTATTCAAGTTGACGCAAACAGCAAAAAATATAACTTAATTACAACTATGTAACCTAAGAAAATAATTGACTATCTTAACAAGAACATAAATTTTGTGACACAAAAAAAAAATAAAACATAAATAACAACAGTTAATTAGATATACAAGATCTAGTGTGATAGACTAAACTACGGTGTAGGTTTTGAAAATACAACGCAAAGAGAATAGAATCAAAACTGACAAATACATTAAATTAAATTTTTTCTGCTAAGATTTATATACAATTTAATTTTGTTATCATTGCAAACATTAAAAAAAACATTTATAGTATAAATAACATTTTTATTGAAACTTATTAAATTTGTTTTATTTCAAATATTGAACAAATTTCGAAAAACCGTTTTAAGATAATATTAGTATTTGGAACAAACAAATAATATAATTAAAATTAAAAGTACGTAATAGTTTATACAATTTATTTTTATTAAGCTATACTTTTATTAAATAAAAAAAGGACCACAAAAATAATATATACGCTTAAAAGTAAATAGTATTTTTCAATACGGCTTTAGCAAGTGAGTTTACATCTTAAAACTTGAAATATACCAAACTGTATATATGAAAAATCTAATTTTAGCGGCTTCTATGGCAATATTGTTAGGTTAAATAAAATCACGTTTTACTACTACATTCTGCATTTGTAATACATTCTAAAGTACTGCAGCACTTTAAAACGTATTTAAAATAAATGTATTTGTCTAGTAATAATACAAAATAATAAAAACAAATATAAATGTTTAGAACCAAACAATGTAATATTGTAATTTATCTAAATAGTAGATATCAATATACAACAGCAAGTTGTGTTGCATAATCAAATAAAAATTGAGTAATTAAACAAATTGCTTGTTTTAATATTATAAATTAGTTTGTACGTAAATATAGTTATAAATTTTGTAAATTTAAATGCAAAAAATGGTCTCCAAATTTGTTTTCATAAACGTATGGCACTCCCTCGTCTAGACGTTTTCATTTAATATTATAGTGCTCGAGTTTACTAAAGTTATGAAATTGCAATAATAAAATATTTAAACAACAGCAGTATGTAAGATCCTATTTAGGCATACAAAAAATATGAATAAATTATATAGTATTATATTTAATCTGTTGGTCTTTTGGTATTTATACAACTTAAAGGTAAATTTTAAATGTTTTAAGGATTTCTTTATTATTATTTTTGTTAAATATTTTTTAAAACACTGTTTTTGTTTAAATTAATTTCATATAATTTCATCAATATATAATAGGCGTTACAATAACTAAATTTTGTTTTTATTAATCTTTTTTTTTAGTAGAGTTACCAAGATTTTATAAAATGTACGTTTGTATGTATAATCATTTGAAACTAAGTTTGTGTATATTTATGTTTTATTATTATAATATAAACAGCAATTTCAGAAGTTGTTGCTTGTTGTGAATAATAATTTTGAACTAAACAAATTCTTTTAATACTTTACAACATTTTCAATTTATTTAAACTATTAACATACAGTTTAAAAATATCTAACAAGGTTTTTATAAACCATTAATTTAAGTTAGAAAAATTAAATTAACAAGCAAATCAACTATGTATTTATTTTTTTTTTAAATTTTTGTTATAAAATAAATATAATAAAAATAAAAATAGTTTAATGTTAAACATAACAGTTTTAATAATCTAGAGTAAGTAAATTTTTACGGTATAATGAGCATGTCATTATAGCATCCAAATTCTATAACATTATAAAACCAAAATATGAAACATAATTTAATATTTTTTAATTTTTAGTTTTTTTACATAAATGTAGGTATTAAATGTAACAATCACAAATAATTATAGAACCACAATCACCCTTTCGTTTTTAAAAATAAAAAATATTTTCTTTTGTGTTATTGTTTTAAATCAAAAATTTAAAACAATTTTTATAAATAAAACCAAAACCACAAAGTAAAATACCTGTTAAATTTTAAAACAAGTGTAATAAAAAATATTTCTAACATTAATTATTTATATTTATATATAAATCAAATTTATTTTTTTATAACAGTAAAATCAATATTACATTTTCAATCAAATATATCTCTGCACGCATTGCAAATAAAATGATTTAAGTTAATATATAAGACATTAGACTATACTAAAAATAAGATGGTTTTGTGCATCAAAATATTTTAAGTAATAGAATTTATTTTTCGATATGTAACAAGATTTCGTCAAAATAAGTTATGACTGAAAGTAACATGTAAAAGCATGAATTGGATTTACGTTTTTCAATATTAGATCAAAAACAAAAATTTAACAAATTAATTAAAATTTGTTTAGAGAAATAATCATGTTTAAATTGTAACAAAAAATTAAACTATATATTTAATCAAATAAAACATTTTTTTATTTAAAAAAAAATGTGTTAATGCAAAAAAAAATTTATTGTTACATTTTTTAGTAAATATAATGTTCCATATACTATTTTTTAACAGCAATTAATAATTTTTTTTTAATTTAAACGTAATTAAACGTGATTTATAGTTTTTTGCGTAGTACAAACAATTTTAAATTTTACTGTTTACTTTAAATGAATTTACAAATTTTAATTAATTCTTCAGTGGTGATTCGCGGTCTTAGATACCGTAAGCAAAAATTGCTGTGTGTGTTCAAACTTGTAACTAAACGGTAAAAGTATTTAAACTTGAGTATATATTTTCTTTAAATATGCGTGAATTTTGAACTCTAGGATACGGATTAACTCTACCGCTTTAAAGCGAGCAACTTTCCTTCGCCCAACGAGCATTAAAACGAAACCAAAACGTTTAGTCTTAAAATAGAATCTTTTTTTCCAAAACCCTTTTCAGGTAAAAAAAATTTTTTCAAGATCCGTTCCCGGTAGAACATTTTCTCCAAGACCCGTTCTCAGTAAAACCTTTTCCTTTTAGACCTCTTCTTAATAAAATTTTGTTGAGATCCTTTGCAACGCAGTTGTAACCAGAAATAACATTTGATAACCACCACTACACACTTGGCTAACTCTCCGTAACTGGTTTCAAACCCCAACTATTGCTATTAAACCCTGTTATTTACCGCTAAGGTTAACTAACGATTATCCGTTGTGTTCCAAGTATTCTATTGTGCTTTAATTTAACTTGTTGTGTTCTAGCTATTTGTACTGTTATAACGCTAACTAGCTTCCAAACCGGCTTGTGCTATTTGCAACCATCCAAACGTAAATAAATTAACAAATTAGTAATTGCTTAAACTAAATTGGCTTAATATTTTTAAACGTTAGCTTAATATACCGACTAGTTTTTAAATTTCATTTTGTACTTGGAACGTAGGTTAGTTAGCGTATTGATAAATTTCTGAAGCCAGCCTAGCTTAGAATTTGTTAAAGCATTTGACACTTCTACGATTTCAATTTGTTTCTAAACGTGTTTTTTTATAAATAATTATTTAGTCACGTAATTTATTTCTAGTTTTACTCATTTTAACTTAATACTGTAAAAACTCAATTAACCTTTAGAATTAGTGTTGCAACACACCGTATATTGCGGCTATAACACCAGCCGTAAACTTGTATTTAAAATTTAGTTTGTTAAAAAAGTTTTCTATTAAAAAAATTTAATGATCGAAAACTGCATGTGTTTTACTAACCTATAAATTTTAATTGTTTTTAATAAAATAATCAGCTATTGCAATTGCGACCAGAATAACCTAAGTTTAATTAATAATTTTTCTGTTTGTCTAGTATGTACGTTAATTAACACAATTTTAAGCGCACATTATTAATATAAAATTTTGGTACGCGATTTTTAGTTGTTATTATAAAACTCATGATAATTAAACTTAATTATTTACCGTTTTAAATCGACATCTGCCTATCTGAGCTACCGGTGCCGTTACAAGCTGCCGCGTTGTGTGTATGTAAAATAGAGTAAAAGTGTTAGCGTGTAGTGCTTTTGTTTACGGTTGCCTAGACTAACATCATCACTAGTGTTACAAAAAGTCTGTTGAGTAATTGGTTTTTGACACATTTTTAAAATTTCATAAATTTTTGTTATTTTAGTACTATACTAACCTACAAAGAAACAAGGACAAAGAAACGAAACAACAAACAAAACTATAAAAATACGTCGTAAAACAGTTAAATTAGCACTAATTACAGCAGTGTTATTTTTGCGTTATGTTAAAGTCAATGAAAAATAGTTTTTTATATGTCGTTACCTATTCCGAGATATTGCGTCTAAAACCAATCAAATTTAAAATCAAAATTTTTGGTTTTTGGATGCCAAAACGTCTTACATGTATAATCTGTAAGTATACGTTTGTAGAACTATTTATTTGGAAGAATAGTGAAACAGCAATAGTAGAGCGATTATGCGACTATAATGTTTTTACACATAAATGAATTACTAGCGTTTTATTAGTTAAATTCATACTGCAGCAAAGCCTAAAAATTATAAGTAAAACATGCGGCAATAAAAAAACTATCACTACAATTTTTTCAACGTAATTTCCGACTGCTTGGAGGCAGCAAAGTGATACATATTGCTAACACTCAAAAACAACAACAACAACCGTCTTATTTAATAAAATTATATTCTAATTTTTGCTAAAACTGATATCTATATTTTCAATAGCTTACATTGTGGTGGTCCTCTAAATCATGATCATCTCTAAACTTAACATTAATTATAGAATTTGAAATAATTTTTTTTTACCCTTAATGTATTCTATCATTATTTACAACTCAAAAAGTTATTTGAACATCTGCATTATGAAACTTAACTACATGTTTATATGTAACGAATACATTTACAATAGTTTTATTTATACCTGTAAAAATATTATTTTAAATGTACGGACTTCTATAATCTTCTGTTACATACTTTGACTTAATTAATAAAAGTCCACTACCAAAATAAACTGAAACCTGTAATTAAAACGTATCTGCTCCGAAATTTATTTAAACCGAAAAGTAATAAGATACCAAAATCTTTGTTTTTTGTTCTACTATCATTGCCGTGCTGTCTGCTTGATTCTGTTCTGTTCTGTCGTTCAATTTAGGGCATTTTTTTGGTGTTTCACTGCCTAACACAAGAAGCATTTTTTTTTCAAGACATTGCAAAGCATAGTGACTTTTACCCTTTCAAAAAAAAACAAGTAATCGATTTTGGTCGATACTCATTGATCTTTGCTTCTAAATTGGTGACTGGCACAATCCAGGTGAAACCACGTTCATACGTGCTTAAACCACGTTCATACGTGCTTAAACTAAACTGTGACTACAACACTGGGCTATGAAATCCATTAAGTAAATATTCCAGCACATCTTCTTCTACAAGACCCAATTGGTTCCCAATCATCATTTTCCCGGTGTGGTAGAACGTAAACGATTCATTTTTTATTTAGTTGCCACTATCAAACTTATGGATAAAACTGATCGTACTCTCTCGACGATTAAACATAAGAATCATCGACATTTTAAGTTCCTTGTAGGAGAAAGCAGCGTAACATGGCACTGAGTAGAACCATTTCTTTTAACTTTTGTTACGTGCAAAAATTTCAGAACGTAATACCTTGTATATTGGTTGAATTAAAATTAGATTTCGGTTTTGACGCCTTCTGCGGAGTTTTTTTTTATGTCATTTCTTATGAAGACGGTAAACCGACAACTACCAAAAATGGCCGGTGCAGTTTAAAATTTGAAGTTTCTTATAACATCAACGCTAATAGAAATAAAATTATAATTTCATTACGGATTTAAGGTAGTTTATTTGTCGCAGGGTAAGCTGTTCATAACCGTTGTTTTGAATACTTTGGTAATTTTCTTAATTTGATAGCCGTCCCGCCACGTTTTCGGCTGTATGTTTTGATGCATTATCGATCAGAGGTGAATATTGACAAATACCTTTATGGGATGAGTATAACTTTGTAAGGCCTACGTTTAAAACAAAGACAAGAACTTTTCTTCAAGATCCTATACATGCGGCAAACAACTACAAAACCAACTTTCACTGAATGTGTACCACATAATTCAATAATCGGGTTCTTATATGTACTTTCTTTTAGTAGTAATTAACAATTTTGTAGATCTTGCTTTCGTGAGTCATTGTGTTGACACGATTTCTTATTCAAATTTATTCCAAGCTGACTCAACAAGGAAAACGTTTTCTTCGAACAAGTAGGTACTGGATTGTGGGTAATTTTATTTAATTATTTTGTCAGTGTCAGAAAAGTCACTCACGGAATTTTTGCTTATGGTAACTTACGTAATATCTTACTATAAGGACGATATAACTCCACCAAAAACTTAATAGTTTGGTGTGTTTTTTATAGAACGATAGATCCTTCGTTGTGGAGGATAGGCAACACTCAAAAAAAAACTCTGTCGTAATTGTGGCTACGTTTCGTTGGCTATTGTGCCAACTTCATCATGCCAATCATCACAGTAGAATGTTTAATTTTTGCCCAAATATTTTTTTTTCGGTTTTTTTGAACTGACTCTGAGACATTTGAACATTATAAAGGTATCTTTGTAGGAGAATTCATTTTTCCTAACCCGGTTAGGGATAAGGGCCGAGATAGGGATTTTAAAAACACTTAATTTAAGTATTATTTTTCAAAAATAAAAATATTATTAAACAACTTTAGCTAGAGATAAAACCATAACCGATTGTACATAAAAGAGAGCAAGTGTGTTTACTACAATTGTCGCTCTTGGAATAATAAAGAATAATTTAAAAAATGCTTATGAACTAACTTTACTATACAGTTAAATTGAATTAATTTGCAACACAAATTGTAGTATTTGTAACAAAAATTATTATAAGAACAAAAATCGGTCCTTTTAAATTTGACTAAAAGGAACACAAAAAAGTTGAACAAATTTTCTAGTTAATGATATTTAATCAGCATTCGAACATTCTAGCGCTTAAAGATATTGTAACCTAGCAGTGCAGGCCTAATGCTACGACCATTAGAATCTCTGCTCTTGCATTTTGGTGTTATTTTAAAGAGATTGTGTTTGAAATATTTGTAATTTTTATATAATATGACCAAACATGAAGTCTTTTTAAATTTAATATTATTTAAATTATCAGTCCACCAATAATAAATTCAAACTTTCAAAATGTATTTTACATATGTTTCGAGCTTACAATTATGAAGCTCATCTTCAGAAAACTACAAAAAATATTAACAACTCATAAAAAGTTTAGATTACAAAAGTTTTTAAACATTTTTTGACAAATGTCAAATATAAGAATTTGTAACTAGATATATAAAAAATTAAAAAATGTAAGTTTTACAAAATATTAAATGTAAATTAAAGGAAGATGGTGCAATTTAGAAACAAATTTAGAAAAAATTAGGTTTAAAATCATAATTGAAATTGGTTTGATCGTTCAACAAAAAATTTTTATCTGATATTTTAATATAAATCAACTCTAGTAGTTCAAGAATTTGTTTGTTATTTATGTTGTTAAAAAGATGAAATAATTTGTAAGAAAAAAGAGAACGACCATTATCTAAAACATGTTGCGCAAATGTAGATTTCACTGAATTTGGATTATTAATATATTTTGAAGTATTTTTTAAATATCTAACATGTTCATTAAGTCGAGTTTGGAAAGATCTTTGTGTTATACCAATATAAAATTTTTGACAAGAACAAATTAATTTGTAAACTCCATTTTTATTTAAATTATTATTATTGAGAAAATTACAAGAAAAAATATTCCGAAGACATATTCCATTAGAAAAAGAAATCTTGAAATCGTTACCTTTACTTAATTTCTTAAAAAAATTAAGAAAATCTGGTATAAAAGGAATCGAAAAAAATTTGTTAGTAGAATTTGTTGAAATTGGTATTAATTTAGTGTAAGATTTAATACAATGTTTATTAAGTGTTTGTGATAAACATTATAAATAATATCTAAAGGAAAATTATTAGTATAAGCTAAATAAAAAATAATATTTAATTCAATTTTGTAATTTTTAATTGATAAAGGAATAGTAAAAAGTCTAAAAATTTCAAATTCAAAAGTGTTTTTATTATTTAAAGAAATTAATAAATCAAGAAAAGGCAACTTATTATTTTTCGATAAAACCAATTTCAATTATGATTTTAAACTTAATTTTTCTTAAATTTGTTTCTAAATTGCACCATCTTTCTTTAATTTACATTTAACATTTTGTAACACTTACATTTTTTAATTTTTTAAATATCTAGTTACAAATTCTCATATTTGGAATTTTTCAAAAAATGTAAGTTTAAAAATTTTTGTAATCTTTACTTTTTATGAATCGTTAATATTTTTTGTAAGCTCGAAACATATGTAAAATACATTTTGAAAGTTTAAATTTATTATTGGTGGACTGATAATTTAAATAATATTAATAAATAACCAATAACAATGTATCCCCTTAACAATTTTTTTAATTTAATTTAAAACACTTAATTGCTCAAGTAATAGTTTTGTAAAACTTTTAATTGTTTCTTTTTTTTTAAGTGTAGTGCTATAGAATTATTTTTAGTTTAACACAACACATTTTTCAAACGACAATACATAAAAGTGGAAGACGATAAAACCGCGTCTTACGCTTTTAGCGTAATCACAAAATCTCAACAAAGCCCTTTAAATGACTGCATCTAAGAAATCTTATTATTGATATAAAAGACAAAACTACTTAATTTTAATCTTTAGCTATTTTTTACAAAATCGGCAATATTTTAAAGCATTGCATTTTTTTAAATTTTATTGTTAAAAAACTACAAAAATAATTTAAACAAAATCAATAATAAATTAAATAGTATTAGTTGCAAATACAATTTGTAAACATTTAATTACTATATTAAATTACAATAATATTTCTTAAACCACCGTTACATAATTAGTAAATTTAATTATATGCTCAAATACGTTAGGATACTATTGTAAAGTTTTTCAAAGAAACTGTAGAAAAGTTACAAAAAGATTTAAACACGTTAACTGTGTTAGAGTAAAAGTTTTCAAATAAACATTAATTGGCTTACAGTTAAATTTACGTTTACAACATTGTTAAAACCGTAAAAGTTTTCTATCTTTCATTACGCTGTTCTTTATTTAAACTTAAACGTTTTAGTTACAGATAAGTTAGCACTAATGCAAAAATTAGTTTTACGTATAGTTTTATTGCATTTTAAAATGTTGACAAATTATAAATTAGGTACGTATATTACATTTTTTTTTGTAACTTTAAACGTTTTTGTTTAACTTACTTTGTTTAAAATCATAATAAATGTTATTTTATCTAAAATGTAAGGTAGATGCGTAAGCTAAGTATATGCATAGTTAATTTTACAAACATGTTAATCCGTGGGTAAAACTTCATAGCACAGAACCAGAAGTTTGCGAAACTCTAGAACGCTCCGTACAAATTACTATGAGGTAATAATATATAATCAAACATAGTAAAACGGCAACTTATGGTTTAATAACTAATTTTAATATTAGATTAATGTTTATTAATGTTTAACTAACAAATATAATATCAAGTTGTAGACATTACGTTAACGGTTATACATATTTTTTCGTAATACATAAAAAGTATATTTATAGTAATTATTAAATATTCAAAAAGTTGATAAAATAATAATAATAATATAAAATCATTATATAAAAAGACATTCTATATCAATTTAAAAAAAATTAAGTGCACAACAATAAAAAATATGAGGTGCAAAAATGTAATTAGTAACTGTAATAATGTAAACCCAAATTTCAACATTTATATTAAGGCCAACTTTTTTAACAAAAAAATTACGTGTTTTCGATCTCCGAAAGTCTGCAAGGCAACATAATTCTGCTTACGTACAACTTCATCCTTTCGTATATGTTAAAACCAACATTTTGTTAGTTAAAATTTTAAAAGTTTGTTTATTTTTTTTGTTCTTAGTTTTTCTTCGAACTTCTCGTATTTGTATTTATTAATACAATTACAGCTATGAATGTCACGTTTATCTTTACTTTAAAATTTGAAATTCGGTTTTCTAATAACTGCTAATGTGCATTGTAAAAAAAAGATAAGAAACAATAATGTAATAGCGAAGGCTTCCACGGCCGAAGTCTATACTAAGATAAGAACGTCTTCCGGGTTTGGACCGTGTCAATGTTGTAACCGAAGTTGCCAACGTTTCGCCCACTTTCGTAAGGAGCTTCATCAGGGCGTGAGAGAAGTCGAAGAACTCAAACAAGCAACCGAAATCTAACTAAACACTTCTCAAAAGTTAGGTAATTAACTTGTGAACCAAGCCAGATTCTAAACTCAGAAAAGGTAAGAAAGAAAACGATAAACTTAAAAAAGCAAACGAAAATCTAACAAAGAACCACTACAGAGTTAGGAAATCAACTTGTGAACCAAGCCAGATTCTAAACTTCATAGAAGTAACTTAAAAAGAAATAGTCTTCGTATATAAAGAAGAAGTATCGTCACGGCTAGTTAAGCTCGACTCTGATTGGGTTACGGTTGAACGAGGGCGTGTTTTCGATAAAGGACTAATGTCCGTCAACCAAAGAGGGGATAGCTCGAAACCATGATCACGATTGAAGTTATTGGAGTGTTTGATGATTTCTATGCTCTCTCGAAATTTCCTGTTAAAAAAGAATGAAGATTTGGCAATCACCGAAACGTTATCAAAATCTATCTTGTGACCTGTAGTGAAATGATGTTCAGCAACCGTAGACTTAGAAATATGCTTTTCCTTATACAACGATCATGTTCTGAAATGCGAGTAATGACGGAACGTCCGGTCTCACCAATGTAGACTAAACCACATAAACAAGGAATTTGGTATACACCTTGAGATAAAAGTGGAGAAAATTTGTCCTTGGGAATCTGAGTGATTTTTCATTCTAGATAGCATAAAAATCATCAAACACCCTAATAACTTTAATCGTGATAATGGTTTCGAGCTATCCCCTCTTTGGTTCCCGGTCATTAGTCCTTTATCGAAAACACGCCCTCGTTCAACCATAACCCAATCAGAGTCAAGCTTAACCAGCCGAGACGATACTTCTTCTTTATAACGGGGAAAAGACATCTTTTGAAAGATGATTCAGTGTTTAGAAAATTTTTCCGGTTGAATATTGATCAGTTTAATTACATTTTATCACTGATTAAAACTAATTTGACAAAACAGTCTTGTGGTAAAGTGAAATATCCTTATAAGTCCTGATGAAAAACTGGGACTAACGCTCAGGTAAGGAACGTAATCGTAATAAATCATAAATGAATTATATTTTAAAATACTACATAGAACACTCTAACAAAAGTTATTGCCTGCGATATTTGTTACGTACTGTAATTCTGTGTCAAGCAGGGAAACCGGTGATGCATGAGAAGTAAAAGATATCATAGAATCCGGTGTGGACGTATGTAGATGATAGTTATGACTTGAACCCGAAGCTAATGGAGATTGGGAAAAGATTTCATCTAATTCGAGTTGACCAACGATCTGACAAATTTACATCTTGGTACGAATTTGATTTTCTGAAGACAATGTTTTAACCGACGTCGCCATGCTTTTAAAAAAAATATCAATCGGATGTTGTTCGTCAGTTTGTTTTGCAAGTACTGTCGACACAATTTCGCTCTATCTTCCGAATTTTTCTTAAATAAGTTAAGTATATTATTTGCTTATTTTTTGATTGGGCGTTTTCGTGCTTTTGTTTGATCTTTTGTCTGTTGTTCATTCGCAGTTTCAATAATGTTATCGTCGATGCTGTTAGTTTTAGCAAGGGACTGTGTAGGCTTATTTTCGAGATCTGTCAGGCTTCTGTCCATTTGGGCATCCTCAGTTTTCTGGCTTTTATAATCTATGTTATAATCTTGTGTCTGCACTCCTGCAGTATTTGTCAAAGTTCTGAAAAAAAAGAACTATGAGTCAACTATCACCAATACCAGAAATCCAACTTTTGACATGCGGAGTAATTTGATCATTGTTTAATATCGCTTGTAATAACAGCCTGAATTTGTAGATCAACGAGTCCAGCATTTATACTTACTCTCTTTTGCATTCAACGTCATTGAGGAAAACGAGGTGTTCCTCTAAGTACCAATTTCTAATTTTTTTGAAACGGGCGGATCCTGTAAGAAGTTTGCTGGCTCTTTTGTGCCTCATAAAAGTATCTCTTATATTCTTCTAACGGTGTTTACAGTCCTCCTCTGAAACAAACACAATATTGCAATATGATATTACTTATATCGTGCTAAAAAATAAACAACAAATAGTTTGTTATGTTGTTTTAGGTTCTTAGCGACTGGAGAAAGCTACGCCTCATTGTCATTTGCATTTCGCATATCGCCAAGCTACACAAGTCGCAATGTGAAACAAGTACTCAAAGTATGTAATGAAAAACTACTACTTATATTTATGCCGTCTCCAACTAGAAAACTACTTCTTCAAATAGCGAAGGAATACGAAGAGCAATGGGATTTTCCGAACTGAATTTCAGCTGTGGATGGAAAACATTTTAGAATATTTTGCCCCGGAAAAAGTAGTTCCCAGTTTTTTAATTATAATAATTTTTTCTCTGTAGTCCTGCTTGCTTTTGTCGACGCTAACTACAATTTTGTAATGGTTGATATCGGTTCATATGGTAAAAAAGGTGACCGTGGTATAATTGAAAAATCTAACATCGGAAGACTGATCAGAAACAAGGGATTTTATCCTCCTCCAAAGCACGTGAGAGAACTAATGTTACCACATGTAGTTGTAGGAGACGAAGCTTTTAAATTGTTAACACATATGATAAAACCTTACATAAGGGGTGATGCTCGTATCGACAACAAAAAAGCGATTTTTAACTATAGACTCTCACATGCAAGCCGTCTCCAAAAACTGCTTTGCTCTCCTGAGTCAAGTTTTTCGTATATTTTATACACCAATACCTGTTATTCCGAACGTTACAGACAATTTAATAATGACTGCCTGTTGCCTTCATAATATGCTCAGGGATGCTTTTCTTGAAGATAAAAATAAAATTTTTCTTGACGTTTTGAACTCATCACCACCAACAGAGAATTTGATACCTTTAGTGGCTAGGGGTAGCTTTGGAAACAGTGAAGGCTTTACAGTAAGGAAAGATTTTACCGATTACTTTAGTAGTAACACTGGATCGATACCTTGGCAAATAAAACAAGTCACCAGAACAGATCGACAAGAATGAAAATGTGCTGTTTTTCAACATTTGTCATAAAAAAAATAAATAAAACATTCTACTTACCCTGTTTTTTCAATGATGCCGCAATTTCAATTCATATGTTATCTCTAACGTTAGCATCTTTGTACTGATGGTGGTTTGTATAGAATAGGCTCGGATGTTGTCGCACTAGTTCAACTAATTTCAAATCGTCCATTCTAAACACACTAATCGCAACGGCTGTTACGACTAGACTGCTGAAGTAAACAGTCGAGTCGTCCGACTGGAGCCGTCTCATCTGAGTCACTTTAATCGCGCGGCAAGCGACGCCTGATTGGAAATGGGTTCCATTAATTTACGTAAGAATGAGTCCTATATATACAGCGTTTACAAACGCGCTGCTATAGTCGCGCGACTATAGTCGCTCCAGTCGTCGCATTGGAATTGCACCTTTAGGATTTAGTTGTTTTAAATCTAATATCAATTGGTAGTTGTTTTTCTAATATTAATTAAGATAACAATAAATTGAGCATTTATTTAATAATTTTTGATTTTTTTAAAGAAATTTTATAGCACTTTAAAAAACTAAAGCAGTTTTAGGTTTTAATCAAATTAATGATTCCTTCTTGTAGGAGGTTGGATGAAAGCAACTACTTCAGTACTATTGCCACGTTTCGTGTTCTTGACGAACACTTCATCAGGCTCGCTCACACTGAGTCAAGCAATTCTTTTTTTCTAAATTAATTATGTTACAATTACTACATTTAAGTTAAAAAACGTGATGTTAATTTGTACATCGTGCACATATTTAAAACGTACGAATGATATCATGTACTAATTGAAAATTTTTTTGTAAAAGTGACGTTTGTAATGTACCTTTTTTTGTAAAATAAAAAAAAATGTTTTTAGAATTTGGATACTCGGGTGGCAATCAATTAGAAAAAACTCTTAAAACAAACGCGTTTCTTTAAATTTATTTTCTAAGAGCTTATTATTTTTTGTTGTTTCGCTTCCTTTCAAAAGTTTGTCTACTTTTATGTCTATTTGCATTTACAATGTTTTATAGCTCTAAAAAGTTTGATAGAACTGCAATTCCATTATTTTTTAGAATTACCTAACCAAGAAATGCAACGTATTACGTCTCAATTATTAGGTGCTATTTGTTAGAAAATTAAAAAACATATTTTTATTATTTTTTTATAACATGATTATATGGGTTTTTAAAAATTTTACTTTACTAACCGCTTACTTTAATCAAAATAAATAAATCACTTAAACAGTACACACACGTAGATATGAAATTTACGATGCAAATAATAGTTAATAGACTTATACCCAGTAATTAAGATCAAATCGCGGTCTATGTGTTTCGGGACTTAATGTTATCCAACCCATTAAATTCTTGATCTAGGGTCGACCTTGGTTACATTCTTTGTATTAAGCTGTAATAAAATCAATTATTTTTGAGCAAGATACACTGTGTTAATTGACATGTCGGTAATTAATTTATCTTTGTATTTATATTGAGTTTATACAATTTTTTTTTTGACTTTAACAAAATCTATAATAGAAACGTGACGTTTTATTATTTTTATTAAGCGTGTTTTTAAATAAAAATTCTTTTACAGATTGACGATTTTAATACAGTTACAGATATTAATTGTACATTTCTTATCAATTTAATTTTTTAGTGTTTAAACTTTAATGTTGTAATTGTAAATTTATTTTTACATAATACAATAGAAAAACAAAACAATTGTCTTAAATTCAAAAGATAAATAAGCAAAAATTGCATCACTGAAATGAAAATTTTATTTGTTTCATTGTTTTATTAAGTTTTTGTTGATATTTAAAATAACACAAATAATTTAAGACTTTAGAGCAATTTTTTCCGTACACAACAAAACAATATTTGTTGAGGTATTTCATTTTAAACCTGACTTGATTTTTTATTATCTATTTCTTTTCTTGCTCTTTTTATGCAAGACGATCTATAAATACACACAAAAGGCTAAAGTTTTGATTGCTGAAAGAATACTCAATTTGAAAGCGAAATATCATCTCAAGTTTAAAAAGATTGTTGAAGTGGAGTGTTTAAAGTAATCATTTTTTTTAAATAATAGAAAGTACATGTACTAGAGATATAATAATTTTAAAACAATTTAAATTATTAATGGTAAAGTAGTTTATCCTCCTGTTAGTCAAGTTGTAGTTAGTTCTAGATTTTATCTTCTTTAGGAGGGGCAATAAAATATTGTTTGTTTAACTTTAATGTCGGTCGTTTTTATTTGTATATACATTTAAATTCTTCTAATCATTGACTTAATTTTATGTTAACTAGAATAAGTAACTTATTAGACGGTATGCTTGTTGGACCAGTGGACTACCACCACTCGTAACCTTTTCTTTGGCCTGAAGAAGTGCACACTAGAGGCACGTAGCCATAAAAACAGTTTAGAGTGGTTTTTATTGCCCCTCCTAAAGAAGATAAAATCTAGAACTAACTACAATTTAAATTATGTTTTTATTAATTGAATTGTTTGTAGCAATGATTGTTTGTTATCATACAAATGTGCCCAAATCTCATTTAATCTTTCTGCTTGATCAACAGAAAAGGATAAACCAAAAGAAATTATCAACAAGTTCGGTTTACTCACACAAAACGATAATGTTATCATAGAGTGGTTTACAACACTAAAGAAAAGCTAAACATCATATCTAAATATGTATACATATTTAAATTATACATCAAATTAGTACATCACAACGCCGGAAGGATTAACAACTTACTAAACACAAAGTCAAGTAATTATATGTTAATTTCTAATCAACGTAAAACAAAATATAGTACAAAACAAGCAGCAAAAAAAATGAAAAAAAAAACTGCAGCAAAATTACCAAAGCTACTGTTTATATAAGGCGTATATGATTAATGGGTTGTTATTTTAGCAGAAGAAATTAGAACATAAATACTAGCAAATATTGTCAAAATAAAACTTCCATTAAAACATTTGAGAAAATAAATTTTTTTAACAAAATAAAGCGTAAAGTACAGACCCATCAAATAAATTAGTCTCATAAGGTTCGTGATACAACGAATAAAAATTGCTGACACCAAAAATAAATACAAAGGATGTTGTCAGATAATGTGTAGTTAAATTAATGTGTTTGTATTAAATTGTTTTTTTGTGCATTTTTTCTTTTTAATTGCACTAGATAATACCTAAAAGATAACATATTTACAGATGTTTAAATGTAGGTAATGTTATGTAATTCAGTCCACATACTTCAATAAATAAAAAGCAAATATGCAAAACAAGTATTACTGTAATTTTCGGCTAGAGCAGCAGGGTATTACTAAATGAATACGGAAAAAATAAGTAAAATCAAATTTATGGGTCGATTCTGAGACAATCTCAGATATGTAAGCGAAAATCTATAAAAGTTACAGAGATTGCAATTCTGCGCTACCTGTTAGCTACAGATTTCCTTATAGATTTGTAAATATTTACAGGTGTAATATACCCAACCGTATGAAATTACAGCGACCGTTTATAACCTAACAATTCGATATTTATGTTTGAAAAAATTATTTTTTTGACTACTTACTGTTTTTGACAAAAGTAGAATGAATGTTGCACAAGTCAACATATTTGTTGGTATTCTTTTGGAAAATGATGAAAATAGGTAGGTTAATTGTAAAAGTTAATAAATTGTTGTGTTTTTCTATATTATTTGTTTATTTGTTAGAAATTTTATGAGAATTCAAAGGATAAGATTAAGGGACGAGCTAAACCCATTTGATTTAACAAATAATGCGTTTCGGCAAATGTTTCGCTTTGATAAAAATTCGGTTTATCAATTAATAAACAGTTGATTGCTCCACGCTACTGAAAGACACATTTTGTCAGGAATTCCTTTCACGACAAAAGTTTTCGCAACGCTAAATTTTATTTTGACAGGATCTTACCAAAATTCTGTGAGTTGCAATTCATGGATATCTCTGTCACAAACTTCTATAAGTAGAAGCATTCATTATATATGCGAACTGATTGTGAATCATTTATTGCAACAATGGGTAAAATTTCCCATAACACCTGAAGAAAAAAAATTTGTAAAAAACGGTTTTTATGAGAAGTACAATTTAAGAGGAATAGTGGGTGCCATCGACGGTACCCACGTTGACATATTGGCACCTCCAGAAACAGATGAATTTCCCACTCTTTGTTTATATAAATAGAAAAGGGAAACATTCCATTAACGTAATGTTAATATCAGACTCGTCATGCAAAATCCTTGCCTGCTCAGCCAGGTTTCTTGGATCTACCCACGATTCGGCTATTTGGCAAATAAGTGGCATTAGAGTCCATTTGTCACAAAGTTATTTTGAAGGAGATGTGTCGTCAAGATTATTGGAGATAGCGGATACCCCTTAGAACCTTGGCTGTTCACCCCATTTCTGCAACCAGCGAATCAAGCTGAGGAACAATTGACGGAATGTTATTGAACGGACAAACGATGTGTTAAAGGGACGTTTCAGGTGCCTTTCGAGGCACAGAGCATTAATTTATTCCCTAGATAGAGCAGCTAATATTATATATACTTGTTGCGTCCTGCACAACATTGCATTACACGCAAATTTAATTCTTCCAGAAGAAGAAATAGAGCACTATTGTGAGGACAATACTAATAGTAAGTACAAAAAGTCGTAATAAGAATAATAATACAATATATTTCTTACTCAGATATTCCAAGACATGACCAACATAACAACGATCTTCTCCATATTGGTAGAAATTTAAGAAATAATTCTATTAGGGAAAATATCACCATTTAACCTGTATTTGTAAAATAAAAAAATAAGAATATAAAAAAGAACTTTTATTGCAAAATAAAAAATATATTCTTTAAACACAAAAACAAATACTTACAAGTCGTTCTTAAAATAAAATCTGGATGTAAATATTTAAATTTACAAATTTCAAAATTCAACCTTTTCTTTTCTACTTCTTATTTCTTCTTCTCAATAGTTTTGAATGGATTAACAAATTTTTCTACATTTGCATTGAGGTTTTTACAATAGCCCTCCCAATTTTTAGAATTCTCGATCAAATTTTCTGCCAAAGTCGAGAGTGGCTTTGATTTTACTCTCTTTGGCTTTCGAAATGATTTATTTGGTGTTGTTGTTGATTCTTCTGTGCGTTCCAAATAAATAAATTCTGCTTGTTCAATCAGTTCATTATTATTTTCAATCTCAATGTTTTCTTCTGCTGTGGTCAGATTTGATTCTGCTGTGGTATTGATCGGAATTCCTTCATATAAGGTAACACTTGAAGCACCTGCAACTGCCACTTTACCCCAAACAGATAAGCCCCTTTCTTCCAAGGTATTTAAAATTAATTTACTGGCAGGTCCAGATCCCGTCTGCGTGCAATGTGACTGCATTTTGCGGTATTTTGATTTAGTTGAGTATTTCCAATCTAAAAATTGCTAAAATATAAAATAGATTAGATTATTATTAACCAGACAAGGCCTTGTTTTTTAAATTCTTGTGTACTTTTTTCCATTCTTCCGAGGAAAATTGTGGATCATCGCCAACAGAATTTAATTTGTTGAAAATTTCTTCCCATTTATTACTTATATAATTAGGGCTTACAGTGGGGCTTACAGTACAGCTCCTGAATATATAATCTTCTTCCATAAACTTTAAATAAATTTCAAGCTAGTCGTTTGAAGTATTTTTTGTTCTTTTCCTTTTTTTTGCTGTGGTACTAAAATTATATGTTATAAATTTGTATGCACATTATTTACAAATAAAAAAGATACTTACTTCATGGCTTATTAAGAGCTATTTTCTATTATAATAAAAAAGTAGAAAATTTAAATTTCTGAACATCCGGCATTGACATCCGGTTATCGCATAACCTCAGAATTGTTATGAATAATCTAACATTTATATAAGCATGAAGTTAGCAATCTATAAAAAAGAATTTGTAAGACAGGATCTTATAGTGCTAGTCTCAGAATAGCTATTTTCGTAATTTCATAAGGAAGGGAGTTACAGTTGCTGTAACGTATAGATTCTGGAGGTTACAGGAGAAATCTCAGAATCGAATTATTAGTTACCTTAAAGTTATAGTAAATCTTCAAAATGCCCTTAATTGGATGGAATAATATTAAATCATTGCACATTGGGTCTAACTGCATTTGTTACTAAAGTTAAGGTCTGTAGTTTTTTGCTGCTGCAACCACTCACAAAACTCACGTCGCAATTCAAAATCAACGTCAGTTAGCTGTTGGTTTTGTGGAACATGATAAGGATATAATGAATAATTTTTTTAAAACACGATGTACTGTACTACGGGACACGTTAACTTTGCTACTTATCTCTCCAGTGCTACTTCGTAATCTTCTACAATTTACCTGCTTATACGTTTGTTTGATTGTATTAAACAATGTTGCTTGATGCAAAGTAATAACATTCTGCTGAACTTTCATTGTTTATTATTTTGAACTGAATATACACAACGTTTTGATTGCTGTGGTATCTGCAATCGTCATCAGGTGAATACTAACAAACTTAAAAACTACTGGAGCTTATATACTAAAGACATGTTCAATGAAGCGTTCAAGCGTACAAAATCAATGTAGCGTGACAGATTAATTAACAAAATTACTTAGTAAAGTTTAAGTTGTTTTAGAGGTTCGATTAGTATTTTCCATATGTTGCTTATCTCGACACTTGGCTGGCTGAAAATTTCTATGTTGTTGTTGATGAATGCCGCTTTTTTAAATTTCAGTTTGTACCAATGTTCCTCTCTGTGTATGATTCTTGCTTCCGACCATTTAATTCGATGTTGGTTATCCCACGAATGTTGCGCGATGCCGGACTTAGAAGTCTCTCCTCTCTGTGTGTGCGTCTGATGTTCTTTCAGTCTGATGTCCAGTGGTCTTTTGGCTTCCCCCACGTATGATTTGCCACATTCACATGGAACTTGGTAAATACAGTTTTGGAAATCTCGACTTGTTTGTGGCTTTGTGTTGGAAATTATACTCCTAATGGTGGTCGATGATTTGAACACTGTATTTAAGTTGTAGCTTTTTGCTATACGTTTTATTGATTCTGATAAACCTTTGACATATGGGATGCTCAGCAGTGAATTGGGCAGTTCTTCCGTTTTAGGTTGTCCTATGGTGTTCAATTGCTTTTTTTTTTTGTAAAAACTCTCCTACAATCTTTTCTGGATAACCATTCTGCCTTAGATCGTTTTTAATGTTTTTTCGTTGAGATTCTGAAAACAATACAGCTACAACCACGGGATCAATTAGTCAGCTTCGACGTAGAAAGTCTTTATACTATATATACTATATATAACACTATTCTATTAGATGTTTTTTTATTGTCAGTTAATTTTTTAGAAATCTTTATTTTTAAACTTATACTGAGATATCTTATACATACATAAATAATGTTTTTGTACTAGCTCTAGTCTAAAAGTTGCATGCGGTGGTTATACAATAAAGCAATGATGTTTAAAGATTTATATGATTTTTTATCTGCAAATAAGCTATAACGGCGGTAAACTTTACAGCTTTATGTTCGAGTATGATAGGGGTAATCATTAACAACGTTTGATAGCGGAGCCATATCATAATATTGCTATCTATAAAAGATAATTTAAATAAGCTACAATGGCGGTAAACGTTGTAACTTGATTTATTTATAACGCTTAGACATAAAGCTATAGGGTTTGTCAATGCAATTGTGAGAATTAGATTAGAGTGTTTTCTTACTGCTGATGAGCCCCAAAAGAGCGAAACGGCCGTCCAGTAGTCAATCTATTGGCGTTTGCACAATTGCAATAGCATTGTTTTACCCTCAATGTCCTTTACGTTGTTGTTTTAACATGCGGTTTTATTATTATTTAGAATTACGCGGGTGTACAATCAACGTACAACGTTTACCGCCGTTATAGCTTATTTACAGTTATTTTTTATATATAGTATTATCAAGGTATAATTAATTTCTGCATTGTAACAATTTGCTTGAGATATAAGGTGTCAAAGCTTGTCACAAACTGGACAATTTTTAACAATTTACGATAGGTTTTTACGACGACAATGATCCAAAAGAACAGCAAAATTTGAATACACGAGGCAATTAATAAACGTGTCGAACACGTGATTTAGCAAATACGATCATCAATTGTAAAAATAAAGAAAAAAAATGGCAAAAAAACTGCAAAACGTAAAGGTGTGTTATACCTCAGCGACTCTGTCCATGAGCATCGATTCATTTCAGATTCAAATATAAAATGACTATGACTAAATTCAGAGAATTCCGTTAAGCATTAATTTACAGGTGTGACCTTGCAGTTTGCGTGCTAAGATTCAAAAGCGTGAATATCCGGAAATAAGAAAGTTGCTACGTCACTTCAATACTACTAACTGAATTTAACGTAAACGATTGAAACTATACAAAGCAATGAGTAATAAAAGTTTTTTAACAACATACATTTTTTACAATAATATGTGTAAGGTAATAGCAGTTTATTTAACGAGTTACTGTGTAAATTCGACGCTTTTTTTTCCAAATGGGCATTTTTAAACCCAAATGAAACGAGGCTTTAAAAAATTCTCGAGAGAACAAAAGCGTCCAATTTAGACAGTAACGAGTTGAATACAACATTTTATTGCTCAAACAGAAAGGAAGCCCTTAAATCTTTCAAAAATAATTTGACGTTTATGTTGACAATTGCGCAAAAACTGTCAAAGACGGTTTACAATAGCGAAAAATTAAAATTTATGACAGTTAAGAACAATAAAGTTTTTTTTAAGTAACAGCAAAGTAATAGTCACACTACTGCTTGATTGTCACTAAAATTAATAAAATAAATTAACTTAGAGTTACAATTCTTTCAATTTATAAATTATTTAAATCATGAGACTAAAACAAATAATTGACAAATACAATATACTTAGCAATAATCTTACCAAATCACATGTGCGCATATTACATATTTTTTTAAAATGATACTAATGCCACTTACATACGTTTTGTTTTTAGTATATATTATTATACAAATACTACAAAAACTGTTTTAAACAAAAACAATAAACAAATTTATTAAAAATAGAATACAATTTAAAACTAGTTGTATCTGACTAAAAATCTTTTGTTGTATTTGGATTTTAATTATTAAATTATTTTTTTATATAGCAAAAGAAACCACATTGTTTTGTTTTTGAAATAATAAAAAACAAATAATAGAATTAACTTTTTTTGTATCTGTTTTAATGTTGTTCAGACAGCAATTACATTGTGCCTAAATAATTTTAATAAATACTAATAACCCATGATGACGTAATAAAACAGAGAGATTCGATTTTAAGATTGTGACCTTTTTATTGACTGTACCTTTACTTAGAGTTATATTAAATCCAAAATTCCTATTTTGAGAAATGTAGATCCCCACATAATTGCGTGCTTTCTAAATATAAGGATTAAAATTTATCCTTTCTAAATCTGCCAGAATGAAAGTCGTTGAAAACGTACTATTTTGAAGTATATTATACGTGGTAAAATATCATTAGTGTTTTAAGTAGTAGTATTTGACCCGTACCTGATCGTTTTATTAATGCATCTTAAACAATAGTACACAAAAATGTCATTAAACATACACATTTTTTATTTATAAAAAATGTGTAATTGCAGCATGTCACTGAAAAACTCTTTGATATAAACAATTAATTACAGAATATAAATTATACAAAAACACGCTAAAACAATAACTAACTAAAGAACCAAAATATGTAGAAAAATGTATTGTATAATAACTATAAAGATATTTAAATCTTGAAAAATTGTTTTTATATTCAAGTTTTTCTAAGAAATGTAATATCAGACCTTTCAGAAACAGATTCTTAATTTTATAAAAACAAAAGGTTTTTATTTTATTTAAACGTTTTTTAGACAAACATATGTTTTTTTTGCATAATTTTCTATATTAACAAACAAGTAAATATTTATATAAGCAGGTAGATTGCAATTTGATTCATTATAGGTATGCATCAAAATTTATGTAAAGTCAAATGAAAGAGCAAAGTAATCTAAATTATCAATATAAAATGACTAAAAAAAGCTCACGTCGTAAATTCTAAAATATTTTTTATACACATATATTTTATTACAAAGTTAGGTCTTTCAATTCAAGTATCTTAAACATATTTCGTCTTAAACGAACAAGCATTTCTGGTCTATAATTTAATATACTCACACGAGTTGCTGCCGTTATAGCACCTTCATTCTCAATATTGTCGGTACTACTTAATTGAGGAGTATATACTACAACTTTGAAGTTTTTATTTATCTAAAAAAAATGTTTTTACACTTGTTATTATTTTTAATAATTTTGCATCTGTTTTATAGAGGGTTGTGTTTATTACAGTTTAGATTTTTTAAATTAGTTTTACGTTTAATTTTCATCTTTAATTATTTTTTGATTTACAGATATTTTTATTGGATTTATTCTTAAAATTGTAATATTAATACTTCTATTCTTTTTAAAATAAGATTGTGTTTTTAATTCCAAAATAACTGATTTCGTAAGACATTAATTCACATTTTACTCGGATAAAAATTATTTATTTGTTGTTAAATACAACTCACGAGAATAAAAGCACAACTTTAGAAGTAGATTTTTTAAAGCATTAAAACAATAAATCTTCCGTTAGAATCTTAAAACAAATTACACTAATTTACAAACTTAAGTTATTTATCTGGGTTTGAATTTTAATAGATGATATTGATTAAATATGTTGTGATTTCAAATATAATTTTGATTTTTTTCTGTCACATCTAGATATCGCACAATTTGGCAACAAAATAATATTCTGCATTTTAATGTCTTAATGAAACTTTTTTCTTGTTTTTTTTTATGTGTCTAAGATTGTCGAAAAAAAATCAAAACCAATAACCTCGTTTTAACTAAAGCAGATAAAGGTAATTGCGCAGATGTCATTGACAAATGTTCATATATTGAAAAGACAGATCGATTACAATTCCCTTAACAAATTTTTCAATTTTATTAAAATTTTTAAAACTTAAACTCTTAAATTTTTTAATAAATCTATTGTTACTTTAAAAAGTCATAATCCACCAATTTTTTTATTACTTTCATTATCAAAAACTTTTTTTATTTCAAGGTTTTTGTCAAACATATTTTACAATCAATTAAAATTTCAACCAAAATTTTTCATAATAAATTTTAAATAGTTAATTCAAAATTTACAAAAGTTAAAACTACCTATTTACAACCAACACAAATTAATATCATTCAACGTCAAAATCTTTTTCCATCAATTTCATATTTTGAAAATATAACTTTCATATCAATTTTTTTTAGATTTTCCAAATTATTTAATAGAAGGCTTCATTTGTATGTTAAAAGTTATTATCAAAAATTTTAGATTCGAAAGCTTGTGAGTTTTTTAATAAATATATACACCATCTACCCAAAAACTACTTTATTACTGTTTTTTAATTTAACAAAAACATTTATTACAAAAAGAAAAACTAGTTATGGATTTTTACTCTAAATCTTTTTTTAGAAGAATTATTTATGGAAAACCTAGAAAAGCATCACACAAAGTTTAACCCAATTTTCAAGAAGCTTGTTATTTTCTATGTCAATCAAATCAAAATTTTTTGTATTTCCATTGGGTCTGATTTTTTACTTGATGATGTTCATCAATTTTTTAAGAAATGTTTACAATAGAATTTCTTTCACTATAGAAATGGCAATAAACAACTCAATTCCTTTCTTAAATTTAAAAATCAGTTTACTCAACAACATTTTTATACAAATTAAATTTTTCCATTTTTTTTAGATTTTTTAACACGTCACTGAACAATAGAGATTTTAACTACAAAAAACATAATATTTTTTACGTTGTTATTAGTTATAACTTTTTATTTTCCTCAAAGGAAAGTATAGCGATCGCAATTTTTTTTCAAAAAATTTTGAGTGTCTGTGTGTGTATGTGTGTAACGTTGTACTCACGATAACTCTCAAACCAAAAGTACTAGTAACTTGAATTTTGGTGTAGAGCTGGCTTTTCATATTTTCTCGGTTCTATCTATCTATCTATCTATATATAAGAAACCCAAAGTTGGTGTATCCGCCATTTTTAACAGTTTTTAAATTATTGGAATTATTTTTATAGTTTCTTATCGAGACAATACTTCCTAACAATTTATTCAAATAAATTTTTTTTCTATCATTAACAGTTTATTAGATATTTAATTTACAATTTAAAGTGAATTTCATTATATAATCTAAGTTCGAATCCTGCCTGCAACGATTTAAAAAAAATATTTTTTTTTGCATAAGTTTACTTTTTAAGGTCTCCTAAGTCAGAAAAAAATATTAAAAAAAAAAAAAATTTGGGTGTCTGTGTTTGTATATGTCTGTATGTAACGATGTACCCACGATATCTCTCGAACCAAAAGTCTAAGTAACTTGAAATTTTGTATAGAGCTGGATTTTCATATTTTCTCGGTTTTATCAAAAGATAGATATGATAAAAATACCGGAAGTATGTGTATCCGCCATTTTGAACAGTTTTTCTTATATAATTTTGTAAGAATGTAAAAACAATTTATTGAAATCAACTTTTTTCTAACGTTAACAGTTTATTAGATATTTAATTTATAATTTAGAGTGATTTCCATTATATAATCTAGGTTCGAATCCTGCCTGCGACGATTTTTTTTAGAAAAAATAAATAGCAGGCTGCACAAAAGTCTGGTTAATTGGCAATTTACTAATCGTTTTTAATACAAACATATCACTTCAAAGTGGTTTTATGACAACATAACCTTATAAAAATACATTTCGTCATCATTACTTATAGGAAAGTCGTGTGGTGACTACACCAGTTTTTTTTTATTAGCTTATCAGTTATAAAATAAATTACAGTTTAAATATACTGCCACTTTTCAATCAACTTTAACTCCTATTTCACAAACTAATACATCCAAGTTTTATATGTTACCGTATTTACGTCAATATTAAAATGTACCCTATGACAAAAAATGCAACACCAAGAAGGCGTTAGCATTTTTAGACTAAATTTGGCAGAAATGTTTAACTAGTCATTTCATTTCATTCAAAATTTGACGTTAAAACGTTGTTGTTTTCAAAATTATCGGGTATATTTCTTTTGAGTGAATTCAAAAGAGATCGCTTTATTGGTTAAGGTTGTCTTCCATTTATAGCAATTGCTAACCGTCTTAACCGTAACCAATCCTTTAATCTTCTATATTTTGGTGTTATCAAGCATGGTTTAGAGAAAATCAAGAACGTCATAGACGGTCAAGACAAACAAATGTGATCCAAGACTACCGTGTTTAATTAATACCATTATAAAACCAATTCTTGAATACAAGATCAATAACTGATCAATGGGTTTAAAACAAAAAACGTTTTTTTATTTTTTGTACAGTTTACCGTCAAATTAGAGTTTTTGGTTTGCAGTCTTATCGACCACATCTTGTGCTTTCGTTGACAGCAACGTTTGGAGTGGTGTACCTTGCAATTGGATTGGGACGTGTAATGGCATAGCGTGGCCTTCAGTGACAAATCCCAATTCTGCTTGGAAATGCATGATGGTCGCATAATAGTCAGACATGGAGAACGTCGCAATGTGCAGTTTTCTGTTAAACGGCATGTTCATTACACTGTGAGAGTTATGGTATGGGGTGCTATTATTTATCGAAGAAGATTCATCCAAGGCAATATGAATGCCCACTGATTTATTAATAAATTGGTAGAACCCCATAACCTTCCATCAAGTTTTTATCAAGTAAAACTGTTTTGTTTCCTCCAAGCTTTTCAATTATTATAATATCTTAAAATGTGTTGTATTAGTCAGTTAGAAGAATTTGTTACTAAATGGCTAAATCAATTATAATTTACAAATAAATTATGAGCATGTCTTGCGTTCTGCAAATTAGTATTGCCTAAAATGCTTCTTATAGTTTCTTAAGTTACCGATAGTTAGTTTGTACAATGGCTTACTTCCATTTTAAGTCATTACTATTTTGTGGTCCGACTATTATAAGTTGTTAAATTAAATTTATTAAATCATACTTAATCCAACCATCAAAATGTTTCTATTTATTAATTTTAATATAATTAAATATTAGTTTTGATAATAGTTGTCAAAATACAAATATTTTTTGTCTTTGTAGTTAACACGTGTGATTTGATACAATACTTAATAATCCTGTACTTTCAAATTTTGTAATTTTGTGTAATTTTTTTCAATTTTAAGATAAAATCATTGTTATATATTGACACTACTTTTTAAATTTTGCAAATATTACATTCGTTATATTAAATTGGAGCCAATTTTTTAATTTGTGAACCAATCAAAATACCTTTATTAAGATTTGCGTCACATAAATCAAGAGATTTACTGCAAATATACTAAAAGCAGGTTCTATACTTACTGTGTTTTTAGAAATTGCTTTATTGTGCCTAATTTAATATGTAATTAAAGTAATTTGTCTGCTTTCCTTAAACTTTTATGTACAATATTTTTTGATGATTTGTAAGATAATGCCTCAAAAGCAACTGTTTCTTTGTCTAATGCAAAACTTTAGCTCTACTGCTTCATTTACAATTTTTTGTGTACCTACTTACTTTGGTAACCCAACAACATATCTAACACATTTAAATCTTTACATAGTTTCCATTCGTGGTCTTTTTTTTTCAATAGCAACTTTAAATTGTCGTACGTTTTCTTTAAGTGAACTAAATCAGCAACTAGCACAGGTGTGTACTTATTTCTATTATATATGAAAACCTTTCTAAAATAGTCCTAAAAAAATCTATAAACAGCCTATTTACTAGAAACATATGCTAGAGCACTGTTACGTAAACTAAATTGTAACTCAGTGTAAGCGGCGGCTCAGAGCACATCGAAGAAATAGTCGTAGATAATAGTTGGTGTGCTAATTATAAGGTAATTGAAAGAGCGCCAAAACGGTAGAAATATTAACACATCTCGTTTACTACTGTCAAACACTAAAAGGAAACAAATTGAAAAACAAAATATATAACAACGAATATATTTGTTTGGAGTTAAAAAAAAAAGAATTAAAGCAGATAAATAACAATTAAAAATTTGTTAATAAATATCACAGTTAATAATAATGATGCAGGCCCGTTAGATTAGGCAACACTTTGTACATATAAACTAGTTCGTTAGCTTAACTTTACACCCAAGATGAATTTACATTAGTAAATACTACACAAATGTCAAATATCACAAGCTTAAGCGAAATAAAGCGCACCGTTTAATTTATTACATGTAAAAAAGTGTTATGCTTAATTGTGACAATAAGGGTAATATGTACGTACACAGTCGTGCATGCAAACCACTGACAGTGTTAAAACAATTGTATAAAAAACAAAAAACAATTTTTTTTAAAATTGATGAGAAGTAACTTATTACATACTTACAACGTTATCACAAATAAATGTTTTAGTTTTATACAATATGTTTCAAATTTATCGACGCTGGTATAAATATTTTAGTAGGTGTGCTTTATAATTTGTTCATAATGCTGTTGGCAGTTAAAACAATGGTTTAAATCATTACCCTTATAACAATCACATTTTAATCTGCTATTTACTATTTAAAATTAGCGTGGATGATTTAAAATACTTAAAAGTGTAGAAACTCTCGGGTTTGACACTAGCACATAGGCGTGATTTTCTTAACGCATAAAATGGAAATGACCTTTTCTTTATGTATTCAGTATATAAATGACGTACCATAGGGGAAAATTGGTACAGTACAAAAACCACATTAAAATATTTTTAACACAACAGTACCTAAACTAAAGATTGTAATATACAACAGGACCTTCTTGTAAAAAATACTGTATAAACTAACGATTACAATTTTTGTACTAAATAATCAAGTATCTAAAGTAAATAGATTCTTTGCTTAAAGTCAAGATCCAAAAAAAGTCCATAACTCAATGTATTGTACTAAATCATTAAGTCTGGGTTTAGTAAATTTTTGCGGCATTAAAATATTTTTAGTTGATATACTTCTTTTTCGTAAACATCTGCTTAACCACAACAATAGCGTTTACAACTTAAAAATATTTTTTTTATATACGGAGGGATCAAGTTAAGAGTACTGACTCAAACTTATGTTATTTTAAATAAAACACTTTATATATTATTACATTTTCAAACAGCATTTAGATAATATTTTGCGTGCCTTAAGTATTTATTATAAATTAAAAGTAAATTAAATTGCTCACTTTAGAATGCTGTTATATACAAAGTAGCAATAATGATCTGAATTTTTATACACAGATTTTACAACATTTACAGTTTAAATATAATTCTTTAAAATTTATTTTTTCTAACTAAAATCTACGGAGTAATTCATCCCACACAGCCAAAAGTAACCAAAAGTTGTAATAAAGGTAACCGCTTTGGATTGGCAAATGTAATCATAGAGTATCCAAAAGTACACCTAATAGTGAACTATGTCCCACTTAATCCCTCCATAGGATACTCTTATACTGACCTTGCGTGTATGCAACGGTCAACCTTTTAAGATAACCCAAAATTAACCGAAAAGGACAGCTTATTGTTTACTTTTATTGCTACTCAAAAGATACTTTTTTTACCTATTTGTTGGTCAACCTGTTGAGCTAACCTAAAGTTAATCGAAATGGCTGGCGCATGGTTGAGTTTTAAAAATACTAAAAAGATACCATTTTTTGTTTGCTTAATGTTCAACTTGTTTGGGTAATCTAAAGTTAATCGAATGTGATTGTTTATTTGTTGGTATTTAAAAGTGCCCAAAAGATGCCAATTTTTGTTTGCTCAACGTTTAACCTGTAAAGATAACTTAAAGTTAATCTAAATAGGTAGTTTACTGTTAAATTTGAAGACTGTTAAAAATATACATTTTTTATACTTGTTCTACGATCAACCTGTTAAGAGTAATCTCAAGTTAACTCAAAAAGATGTATTATTGACATTGACATACTTAACAACATTCTTATAGAGTAATTATTTTTTTGTATGTATAATCGATGAATTTAACAGATATCAGATAGTTAACATTAAAAAATAATACACATTAAGGTAAAGGTTCAATTCTTAAAAAACAACAGATTTTATACAATACGATATATACACATATATTTATTACTTATTTACAAATAATAACTAATATAATAGAATATTTAAATAAAAGTCATCGACTTTAACCCTTTCGCACTCTTTCTCCGGATTTTCTGATCCACACCTTTGTCGCCACTAAAACGTCCATTTCCGTGGCTGTAGAAATTATTCTTTTCACGGAAGCTGAAATTAGAAAAACATACTTAACTAAACCATTGATATTAATATTTGATTTGATTTTTTATAGGGTTCCCAGCGATCTACAAAATCGTAAAAAATCTGGGTGATCTGTGGTCGGGAAAAAATGCTTATTAAAATTAAAACTAAATTTGTATTAAATGTTGTTTGATTGTCTAAATTTAATACAAAAGTGTAAGTTAAAATTACTTTTTACTTTTACTTCAGTTATCTATTAAATTGTTTGCTTATGATAATAAGAAAGTGTAGATATTTTATTAATGATTTTTGTGTATAAAAACATTTCTTGTCGTAAATAGTGCTAATATTTATTGGAGGTGTATCCATAAAAATCAAAAATTTGATAATTGTTCAGTTTACTATTATTAATTTATTGGTCAAATTTAAAGAGTGTC
This sequence comes from Aquatica leii, assembly GCA_035610365.1. Lineage (NCBI taxonomy): Eukaryota > Metazoa > Arthropoda > Insecta > Coleoptera > Lampyridae > Aquatica > Aquatica leii. The sequence continues at coordinate 72,469,719 of CM069435.1, forward strand.
TTAAGTTCATGTTTATGTTAGAAACAAAATCTTTAAAAAGTTGTTACTGTATACAGCAAAATTTGCTAAATTAGGGTTTAAATAGAGTTTAAAATATTTAAAACACGACCTTTATCGAACCATAAAGATTTCAAAAATGTCAAGAATTGCCAATTTTGTACGCATTCTTTTAACGGCGAGCGTATAAAAGTCACTGACAAAAAGTCTCGCTGTAATAAAGTCACTAGAATAATGAAAAAATAAGTCAGCAGTAAAAAAGAGAACAATATTATTTTTTATTGTTTGTGTGACTACTTTCGGTGCCTTTATTTTTCGGGATTCATTATTAATATTTCAGAAAATGGTATTGCTATTTTTAATGTTCAATATCTTACCCAAAAACCCCAAAAACCATCTGTATTAAATAAATAATATAATTGAATATTTTTTGCTGGAAATTTTAATTAGTTCAAATGTTTATTCACATTTTTGCTCATATTTTTTATAGATATTTTTATTTTAATTTTATTTGATGGTAAATTGAAAATATATATTTCAACGCTTTTTGAAAAATTATATCAGTAGTTACAGCCTACCTAGAATAATCCGGAAATTTAATTTTGGTAATTAGCTGGGAACTTTATTACAATTTATAAAATGGTTACTTAAAAAGTAATATTATATTGCCTTACCAATAACAATTCTGTTTACATTTAAGCCTTGCAGCTTATATTTATTGTTAGCTCCAATCCAGGATAGTTGATTGCTAACTTGGTCGGTCACTAAAGCTGCCCATACCCGTCTGGTAGCGTTTCCTACGTGAAGGCCTCCTATTCCGGACAGATATTTTACCTGCAAAAATGATTAAATAATTAAAATGCAATCTTTTATTATATGGGACACAAGTAACCTACCAATGCATTCGCCTTCTGTGGAATCTTAGAGTATTCTTCTAGAAGAAGAAATTCATCTAACGTTTTTGCAGGTAATTGTGGAAGATCAGGATGAGGTTGGGTTCTTTCAAACCCAACCATGTTCTGATCAATTATAAATGCCTGCAATTTTTTATTGTCTGCTTCTAGTATGGTGACAATGTCAACGAGTCTATTTAACACTGGAAGAACTTCTTTTTTCAGTATTCTGTAGCATCCGCCGCCACAATCTACATTAAAAGTGATAATTAGGATCTTGTTCTAGCAGAACAATATTTGATAAAATAAATAAACCGAACAGAACAGAAAACTAAGAAAATCCACAAAAATAAAAATTAAAAACAAAATGGTAAAGTCGGCAATTTTTATAAATAGAGGTAAACATACAAAAATAATGCTCCATTTACCAAAAAATTTAATAAAAAATTTTAAATAAATAAAATCTTGACGGTTTGTTTACACATAGGTATTTACGAAATACCTAATAAATATTACAATGTAGAATAGTATAATATAAAAATAAAGTTATATTGCAATGTTTAGTTAACTATCAAAATAAAAATAAAATACAAGTCACAACGTAATTGCATTTTTTTGTCATTTCCATAGTTTTAGTATAAATTATATTGACTATCAAAATTCGTTAACTTTTAGTACTATTTTTACCGAAACATTATTGATTAATTAAGTATGTACCGTATACTCTTTGATACATGGAGCATCGTTTTAGGTACACCCTATTTATTGTTTCATGGTTACATAATCAGAAAAACCGACTGTTAATCAATCTAATATTACTACAATTTAAATTATTTACTAAATAACTGTGAAAATAATTAACTAGTAAACTTGTACAGCTTCGTGATAATCTGTTTTTCTAAAATGGTTTTAATTAATCATTTTAAACACTAATTGCTACGCAGATTTTAAAATAATAAACAACTGCATACCCTGCTCCAATTCAGTCTCGTGGGTGGTTTGTGTTAAATCTTGCGGCGACTGTAGCATTGGAGTTAAAGTTGCATTCATTCCATCTAAAACATTATATTATATTTTTTAATAATTAAAAATCCATAACCAAAACTAAGTAATCAGTTTACCCTCTAAAGTGCCTTCCACTTCATTTTCCATATTAATTATGAAATCCATAATCTCCGGAGGGCTGGAAGTAACAGCTGAAGAATTCATTAATTCTTCCTCCAAACTGCTTTGGCTGCTAAGGTCGGAGGTCTGTAATGCCACATCAACCTTTTCTTCGGCTGCGTAATAGTTATCTGGTAAATAGAGGAATATATTTATTTTTTATAAAATTATAGGAAGTTTTATACCATAATATCGAATTTGTCCATTTTTCTTTGTGAATATTTTAATTTTTAAAGTCATCCAGTTGTCTTTCGGGGGGACGGCTTGTTTTACTAATGCCGTTACGGCAGTGCTTTTTGGCCAGTAACATCGGTTTTTCGAAACGAGCCAGTTTTCCGGTAAAACCGAGACTTCGTTTGATGCGATAAAGGTTACTACCACAAAGCGACTCATCTGAAATCAAGCATCAATTAGGGTTCGTTTATTTCAAAAATACGCTTGGAAAATTATTATAATCTGTCAAAGCATAATAATAATAAAAATTACCTTTTAAGAATTTATAGTTGAATGAAGTTGAAAAAATAACAGACATGAGACATGAGAAACTGGCATAAAAACAGAGAAGTAATTTTAAAAATTTTAAAGTATATAATAATAAATTAAAAAAAAAAATTAATGTAACAAAGGGAACGCTATGTATTTATCAGGAGATATAGGTACTGTAAACACTTTTCCAGAAATATCCGATACAGGCCAAACATTGTTGTCATCAGTTAATTGATCTAATAAAGATATTCCCAAAAATAATGATTTAAGCGGAATGTCATAAAAGTTTTCTGTTTTTTTAAATACTTTTCCTGCAATCACTTTTTCATTGTTGCAGTAACCAATGCATTCTACAAAAACAAATAATCCATTCTTTAAACGCACGCATCTATCAGCTAAAGAATTTGTTATAATACAGAAATTTTTAAAAATAATTTTTTTATGGACATCGTATAGATTTGGAGCACTATGTTTTACTGCAACAGAATACATCATTTTGGGATAAGATTCTGTAGGTATAATATTTTTTTTGTAATCTAATTCGTAGGTTCTATTCAAAATTTGCTGTAAAGGTTTTTCAGATTTCCTAATAAGCTTTTTGATACGCTGCATATAATTTTCAAACGAAAACGCAGAAAATGAGTCCACTATACCAAAATGGTTAACGTCGTTTGTTAAATGAATCAAATTATGAATATTATAAGAAATTTCTTTTTTCCCATATAATATACTAAACTTTTCTACAAAGTAAATTAATAATGAATTAGCGTAATTTGCAAATTTTTTTGTTAAGGTTTCTGAAGCCAATATTGTTAATGCAGAATGTAAACAAAGAAAATGGTTGTAATATGAATCCGGTAAAACATCTTGCAGCACTATTGGCCCAGAATACAGTAAAAATTGCCTGAACTCACTCGCTTTCCATCTATCTACTTCAAGAAGGGACCTAGGTTTTCTACAAAATTCTTTGGGAATATATTTTTTTATACTTAGAAGTCGTTTTGAAACTAGTTCAACTTTTTTCATTTGCCAACGAAATTTTAAGCTACCTTTCAACCATAATTTTAATAATTTTTTCATCACGCCTAAACAAACAAGGTGCATATAATCAAGGGGAAAATGAGTAACCATGCCCACCCCAAGTTCTGTTAAAATAGATGTACTTCTATGATGATCCTCCTCTACTTGATTTAAAAAATCTGTGTCTGTACGCAATTTTGAATTTGTTTCAGGGAAAATTACCCTATTCTCAAGATAAACTCCTTCCTGGCAACATTTACCGCAACCAAAATAAGCGTTATGGCCTTTTGTGCATGTTATGTATGCCCTCGCGGGAGCATCACAAACGAAAGATCGAATTTTTATGTCGTAAGCATTATTTTTTATTAAAATACCATTTTTGAAAAGCGTTTTCATTTCTTGTACAAAATCTTCTAAATATTGGTTAACTGACAACGGTTTACTGCAACCATGATAGACGCCGGCTATAAAATGAGAATCATCTACGTTATGTATATTAATTAAAATTGGCCATAATTGGGAATTGGTACTTTTGGTTAAAGGTAAACCGTCAAAATTTACATTTAAAAATATTGTAGCAGGAATAGAAGATCTAGACCCGAGTATTTTAGAAACAGAGTTGCTTATCCCAAAATGAACGTAACTTCCAGGATCAACAGTTTTTAATAAAACAGTTCTGGGAGTGTTTAGAAAAGATCGAGCGTCTTCGGGAAGCGGTGACTCAGTACATTTGTGAAAATTTAAGATTTTTAATAATTTTGACAAAGCGTTGTGCTTGATTTGGTATTCTAGAGACCAAGACACTAAATCCTTTTTTAAATCGGACCCTATAACATTTTCCTCATCGTTAAATGTAAAGTTTTGTTGAAGTTCTTGTGAATAACTAGAATGCGTACTTATATTGCTATCAATGTGGTGTGAATTATGAGTTTCGTTAACTAAACTAAGTGAAGAATTGTTTGAACTCTTTAGATGTAGTACACCTAAAATTTCTAATTTTCGTTGACGCAGAAGTCTGTTTTCATGTCTTTTTGTATACTGACGATACATCTGCAATTATGAATTATGTGTTCGCTTGTGTCGGTTAAAAATAATTATAAAAGTTTCTTACCTTTGTAACTGGAACTTTAACTATAACACAATTACCTACACAAAGTTTACACTCGACTTGTACAACACGCACATCAACAAAACCTGAACGGTTGTGTAGCAGGTAAAAAAAAACTACGTTCAATTTTAAGCTAGTCTTAAAACAACCCAATGGTTATTTAAATTCCTATACCCATTTTCTCCCACTCCAACAACATAATTTTAAATTTTACAAACGGTTAGTTTGTTTAATTTAAATTCAATAACTTCTGAAAACTATTTTTGTTAAGTTTGAATTAACCCCTTAACATGCATGCTCGAATTAACTCGATTGCGCTAAATGAGCCAAAATGTGCATGCTCGAATTAATTCGACCAGTATCGCATTTTATGTTTCTAATTGTTGCACACGAATATATTTGAGAATTGAAAATAACTATATAAAACATAAGAAAAAAATAGTTTTATTGATATTTATTATTTAAATCTGCCTTGTAAGCTATAAAATCTGTTTTTTTTAAGAATCAAATATAACATTTTCCAAATGTACATGTCTTTAGACGAATTTATAAAAACGGGTCCAATGAAGGCGAATATTTCTATTATGTTTATTTTATCTGGGTTTATGACATCCGGTTATTGAGAGTTATATGACTGATGACGCTTATAACTTAAGTTTTTATACAAGCAATTGCATTTAAAATCGTTTTCTTTATTATACATACATATTAGAATAATATTACTTTTCGTCCAGTTGTAAAACAAAGAAACGTTTTTTTCTGTAAATTACAAATACAACTTTTTATTATTTTGCATAATTATTATTGATTTTGTAGTGAAAGAATTTTTTTGTGGTCTAGTATGTAATAATTATAAAACTGTAAAGATAAAGTGTGTATTGATAGTTATTTTGTGTTTTGTTATTACTTTTGGCCAAAATAAAGTTCCAAAATGTATTTTCTTAAATAAAAAAAAAAATTTTTTTTTGTAGGTTTTTTTCAAAAATGTGCGTTAAAGGATTAAACAAAAAATTAAGTACAACAGTACAAATGTCAAGTCCGCATTGTTAACCGCGACATGAAAATTAGAAATTACAATTGTTTAACGGAATATAATTTTTTTGAATGTTGAAGTAATTACAGAAAATTTATTTGAAGCACTGGATCAATGACAGAGTATTATTGTTTTGTCAGTTTCCACATTAATAATACTTTTGTACCGTTTATCGCAAATAAACTATCCTTTAATAAGAAACAGTAAAATTTGCTTGTATCACGTTTTGAAAATCGGAAATTGATGCGCATATAGCCCCTTTATTAGTCACAATATTAAAGAAGTTAAATACCAAACTTGTTCGGTATGTCTTTTTGGAAAAATACATTTTTCTTATTTGTTATCTAGAAGCCGAGTTTCTATTATAAATGTTTAACGACTTTGTTAAAACAGAAATGAATATTAAGCTTTGCTCAAAGTAATAACGATTTCTTTTAAAATTTTTTTTGTCAGTATCGGCAGAATGTGATTCTTAGAATAAAATTTCCGTTAAAACTGCATTATCTAAGAAAAAAACCGACACAGTGAAGGGATTAAAACATCCACAAAAGCTTTTGTTTGTTGCCCGGTTGACACATAGTCGTTTGATATTTACCGCTTTGTAAAATAAGTCCTTAAATGAATCATGTACAGTAACGGATGAAACGAAAACAAAAATAAAAGTTTTCACAATCAACATTAAGATGTTATCGCACACAAAACACAAAATAAAATTTACTTCTAAAGGTTTCATTGTTAGATAATTAGATTTTTATTATAAATGTAAGCAGTAACTAAACTTACAAGCACTAATTAACAATAATCAATTCAAACTCTATATACTTATAACTAAACTGCGGAATTTTAAGCAAATGCTTGTAGTACATGCTTATGTTTATTTAAGTGTTTTATTTTGAAAAATTTTTTTCTAAATTTCTCAGCAATGCAAATACGTTATTTAAAAATTACAACAAAGTGTTAAAATAATTAAACGAAACAATGATTGCAGGTCCCTTCTGCAGTGCATTTAAATATTTTCAAAATAAGTATTTACCTATTTAAAAACATACACGAGGAACATCAGAAGACGGATCCCGCAGTTATGAACCAGTTACGATTACCACTGGACCACCTGAATTAGTTGTAATTGGAGCGACTAAGTACCTACTGACGACTCCTATCTAATTCTTAAAAATTCATATTTTAAAAACGAAGCGGTAATGCACAAAAAGCCAAGATACGGGTACTTTTTTTGCTTTGAAAAACATTAAAAAATCAGAAACCCAATTGGTGAAACTCATTTCTCGGTTTCCTCTTGTAAGTCGTAATAATATAGTAAAAGGCTAACCATTAGAAGATAGAAAAGTAAATTTGGTTCAGAGTGATTATGCTTCCGGAGACCTTTTTCCGGGATTCAGTCTTATTCTACACAAAAACATTCTACTAAAAAATTAATTTTTAGCATTAACATAAAATTAACTTTTTAGAATGTCTCTTTCACAACTTTTATTTTCATTTATGTGGTTACTAAAAACTTATTCTGTTCTAGAAAGCTACTAAAAAATTAATTTTTAGGATTAACATTAAATTAATTTTGTAGGATGTCAGTTGTGTAACTTTTTAAAGACGTTAATTAGAAATCTCTGGAAACCTATCGAAAAGTTAACTTATATGGTTAGTAAAAAAACAAGTAGTCTTATTCTATACTTGAAAACTCTTAAAAGGTTAATTTTTATGATTACCATTAAGTTAACTTTTTAAAATGGCTTTTGAGCAATCATTAAAGTTGTCTATTGAAAAGTTACCCAAAAGTTAACCTCTGTAGGTGAGAAACAAGATAGGTCGCCATATTCTATACTTTCAGCTTATACAAAAAGTAACCTTTACGTGTACAATTCGGCTGACTATTAGGAATAACCATTTGTTGTGAATAAGTTAAACATTAAAGACACGCGCTAGAACTAACTTTTATGAATGACTAAAAGGCACGATACAGATACCACATCCTTGTCAACTTTTCAGGTTAAAGTATGATCACTTTTTGGACAAGTAAGGTTAACTTTGGTTATGTGGGATATATACTTAATTTAACATTTTTTTAATGACACGTTTTATATATAAACTTATCGCATAAGTAATTAATAACGTTTTAAAAAGTATAAAATTACATGCTTTGTTTAGTTAAATCTTCCGATAAAGAATCAATTTCTGTTTGTATTTCAACAAATTTGTTAAACAATTGATTTAGTCAATCTAAACGCATTTCTAATTTATTAATTTTTATAATTGATTGTTTTTCGGCAAAATTAATAACATTTCAAAGTTTTGGTTAGTAATAAAATACTGTACAATATTATGGTTTGTTATCACAACTAATTATATTTATATTGCTTATCTAAACACTAATATACTCTTTACTTTAAAAAACATTTTACTGTTTATTTTTGTATAAATTTGTGTATACAAACTTAAGAGTTTTACCGCAATATACCCACGTTTTTCTTTCGTTTAACTTTTGTTGTAAAACGTCAATAAAACATTTTTAAAGTATTGTTTTTATATTTAAATCCAATCAAAAAAATAAAAACCGTAATAAAAATTTTAAAAGAAAAGCAAGAAGAAAACATTTTTGTTTCAATAACATTGTGTAATTTTTTTTAACATACTTTTTTACCAGGTGTGGTATCTTTATTTTTATAAGGTTTTATATAAGTAATATTGTTGGCGTAAAAAAGAATGAACAAGATTAGTGTTTCTAAGATTTGCGTTATATAATGATTATATTAGAACGGCATGAAGTGACGTCTAAAGTTGTTTTTGCTTATTTGTTTATTATAAAGTTAAAATTGAATAATCGACAATTTCTTCAATTGCTTGTTAACTTTATGCTTGATTTAATACGACGCAAATAATTTAAAATTCAAAGTAACTTATTGTTGTTATATATAAATTTATTTGTCGCAGTTTTGAAATAAAAAAAATATATAAAATAATAACAACTAGTTGTTAACGTCAAATCCATTTTGTAAACAAAAAAATACAGACACTGCACTAACATTTTATATAATCTAAATTATTTAACTAACCGGGTAAGAAAATGTCTTTTAGTTATTTTTTTTATGTAATTCCTTTTATTCTAAATTTTTTTCTATACTTTAGACTAATCAGGTTGATAAACAAATCAAAGTACATACTGCTTAATTGCGTAAATCGACAAATTTCTAGTTTACAGAATTTGCACATTATACCTATATTTATACGTCGGTAACATTGTAATTATGGCAGATATAAAGTATGAAGGTTTTGTAAATTAACGTACAGCTTGTTGATCTAAAAAAATAACCAATATCAAAACTTAAATATTTAAGTAATCATTACATTATTTAACATTTACTATTTATATAATTGTAGTCACTGAAAAGTTTCAAAAAATTTATTGTTGTTGATATTGAAATATTGATAGAAACATAATACAATGGTAAAAAAAAACAACTTTTAGTTTCTCTGTACGTAAATAATATAATTTTCATAACGATACTTTATAATTAGTTTAACGATAGAAACCTAGTAGTATATTTAAAAAAAAGTTATTATAGCACTGTGAATAGAACCAATTGGTACCAACAAAAAATAAACTAAAGTTACGTATAGATTGATTGCAACTATAGCATCAAGTAAATAAAGTAAAGCATTAATTTAAGAAAAAAATCTAAACCAGGGATAACGATATTTAGTTATACGTTAAAAAAACTAATATGTGAGTCAAAGCATGATACCATTACATATTTTAGACTATTCAAAAGTCAGCGATTATGAATTGCCCAAACTTTATACGTTATTATTAATGTTTACTCATTTCTGTGATGTTAACTACAAACAACATGTACAGTAACAGTACGTTTGCTTATACAGAAAACCATTTACCTACATTATGAACTTCATCTATTATAACGTCTTACTTGTCTCTACCTAACATTTAAATGGTTTTCCCAGGTTACCAATCCTTTTACCACGTTTTAATGACGCTAGTGGAAATTTTAGCAACGTATAGTATAATTTAATTAATTTTGATTCTGAACGAGTATTAATCTTACCCTGATTTGTTGTTTTAAGTACTCAATTTTTGTTAATATAGTATTAAGTAGTTAGAAATTAAGTTTAATTTAAATATAATACGTTAACTAATTAAAATCAATGCAAACTCTATTTTCGAAAAAATTAACAATTATCCTTATTATATTTTAATTAGTAGAATACTTGTTTTTTTTTCCTAAAATTACTTAAAACGAATAGCTTTTAATTAGATATACAAACTAAAAAATAATTCACTAGAAGCTGCAAAAATAACATTCGTACAATAAACATCATATAGTAAAACACGTGCACAAACATATAATTTTTTTTTACATTTTTTAACATAGGTGTATGTGTATTTAAACAATAATAGACAACAAAACGTTATTTGAGTACCTACGTTAAGTTTATTATAATAAACATGAATAATATTAAACTTATTGACACTGTTTGCTTTCTTAATAAACAAATACAGAAAATTTATAAATAATTGTTTCTGATTTTAAATGTGTATATGTTAGACAACCAACATTATTTGAAATGGTATAGAATAAAACCAAAATTACTATATAAAAAAAAGATTTGTAACTTCTAAATTAAGATTAAGTATAGAATTGAAAACTTTAGCACATTAACAAAACGTATTTATTTGAAATAAAAATTAGTAATAACAACTTATAACCAATTCTTAAAAACATTTTTATTGGCTGTTTGATTTATTAGTAACGTAGTAAATTCGAAATACAAGCATAAAACCAATTGTTCTAAGTTAATTGTGAAATAGTAGAACGACATGTAGAAGTAGTATTCGAATTAATTCCCATATAATTCTTTGTTTATTTTTAAAAACATTGTAATCTCCCGTCACTTTCTTTGTAGTCACTGTTTAAAATATCTTTCTTTAGTTTTGATAAATGTGTTAATTGTACTTTTTAAACTGTGAAAAACATTACATAACTCATTAATTTTAATATTTCAAATAGCATCAGTAATTGTATATTTCAATCCTCTAACTGTGCACAGCCAATTTTTATAGATTGTATATTTTAAACGTTCGTAAACAAAAAATCTAATGGCATAAGATCTAAAGATCGTAGCAGATATAACTATTGATTTATTTTGCTTTTATTGTAGAATTGTTAAATAAATTCAATTGTAGCTAGAATGATATAAGCGCTTGCATTGTCTTGCGGAAAGTAACCAAATTGAAGTTTGTTGTCACCTAGTTGTTTAGAATGTTATCAAGATAAATTTCTGCAATTACAGTATTATTATTTTTCTTTTTAACATTGCAATCTATACAGGGTGTCTTTGAAATATAAACATTACTCTTAACAGAACGTGTTTCAAATCAAATACCATCAATTCTTTTAAAAACGTTGTTGCTACAATTAAATTACAAAAACATAATGACACTTTCAAATTACATGTATTTAACTAAATGCTACTACTCCAGTAAATTAAAAATGTTTAATTTACCCGACGATAAAATTTAAAAATACTTTTAATTATTAATACTTAATATTGCTTTTATTTAATACTGTCAACATTTCATGGTATCATAAAAAACTATCAATTTTTGTCAAATTTCAAGGTTCTGTGCCCTTTCTGGATACATAATATCACTATACGTAACCACAAATTGGTGCAATTTCGTAGTCCATTCTGTCGACGAATTGTTTTGATGGCATTTTCTATTTGTTCTTGTAATTCTTGTGAAGTGTTAATTTCTGTGGCATACACAATATTTTTCAAATGACCCCATAACTAAAAATCAATGGAGTTTTGACCTGGAAAACGTGGTGGCCAAGATACTAGTTCTGTACGACTAGTCCACCTGTTTCGAAAAACATTAAATGTACCCGAACAGAACAACTTAAATGTAATATAGCACCATCATGTAGAAACCACATTTCTTGACGTACAATCAACGGCACATCTTCTTCTAGTTCAAGCAATTTATTTTGCAAAAATAATATATACAATTGACCTGTCATACGTTCTGGTAGCACAAAGAAGCCAATCAATTTACCGCCGACAATACCTGCTCATAGATTTATCGAAAATCGATGTTGAAAATGAATCCTTTTTGTTGCATTTGGGTTTTTAAAACTGGCTGTTATAGAAGATAGATATTTTGCTTCTACTAAACGTTGCTTTACCTGTAACCACAATTTGACTCAAAAAATGTTGATTTATAGCGCATTGTTCACGTAACCAATTAGAAAAAGCAATGGGTTTAAAGTAATCTGCGGGATTTAAAGCTTGAATGCGTTGAATAGGGTACGAGGTACGAATAAAAAATTGTTTTCTTAGCGTACGCTACACTACGTTTCTGAATACATTCACTTCTTGTGCGATTGTACCAATACTCAAAGTGGGATTGTTATTTACAAAATCTAATATTTCTTATTCGGCTTCCATAACACGTCGTGTTCTAACGCGGGAAGCATTCCGACTCCGTTTTAATCATAGGTCACTAGTATTTTGTTCACGTTAAACAGCATCTACAAATGCTCTAAGTACTGGATGTTGTCTTCTAAGAAAATGCTCAGCGTAAATACATGAAGCTTCTGCTGCGTTTTGAAGCACTTTATCATAAATTAAAATCATGTCTATTAATATTTGATTTGAGAAATGAGTCATAATATTGATCACCATAAGATAAATAAAAAAATAATATAAAACAACAAATCGCAATTAGCAAACAAAGAACAATAAACAATAATACCAAACAACGTACATCAAATAAAGACAAACACGAAAACGAAGTACACGATAAGATTAACGTGACAAAGCTGAACAATGAATATATTTACGAAATCTGTACCAATGACTTTAAACTTACATAAATTCAATTGCGCTTATGCATCCGATTAGATATATCACTGAAGTTGCTTAAATTGCGTAGGTATATAATCAGTGGTTTTTAAACAGTTTTTCTATTAAATTTAGAAAAGTCTGTTATTTTTTAACTTTTATTAAATTTTTTTTGTAAATCGATTTTACTTGACTCTAATCACGGCTTGTTAAAAATAATGCTCGCATTTCAAGGACTCTCTGTATACCAACTTTCAATAGTTGTAATTTTTCTTTTTACCAAAATATGTAGGTTTTTGATTGTCCGCGTACAACCATGCTTTTTTGGTAAAAAAATTAACAAGTTATCTAAATGTTGATTAAACCATTCACAAAATTGTACACAATGCAAAAATTTGAATGCACGTGTTTCTTAGTAAACTATAACTATGTTTTTAATGCCTTGTGTCAAGTTCTTACTAACAATCCTAAAAACTAAATGCTTATAAATTAAAAATTGATTAATTAAAATAAGTATATACTTGTTGCCGCAGATACCGATTTGTTTGTTTCATCATTGAGAACAGATGCAGTGTGTATGGTAAGCCTTCCTGTGTATTTTGTCTTGCAAATGCAATTGTTAATTAGGAAACCATAAATTAAAACTTGTTTATGTTGTCAAGAATTATTATAATTAAAATTAAAAAAAAATAAAGAGAAATGTTCGATAAATTGATCGATGCAACCACCAAGTTTTATTGGTATTGTAAATACCATTTCAGAAATGCTTTATTAAAATAACGGAGTTTTGTTTAGGAGTAAATATTGTAAAATGCTATTAATATAGAATTACAAAAATTAGATAATTGTAAAATTTAAAATTATTTTATACATACCTACAAAAAACATAACTATTGCTAAATAGTTATAATAGTTCTTTTAAAATATAAAAATAAAGAATAAAAAAAAAACTATAAATTAGTACGGAGGGTAGAAAAGTTGTCATTGGACTTTAAATATGTTGGTAATGTCTACACGACATAAAAGAGTACGGTTGTCTGTCAGTATGGTTGTGGAAACACATCGGTGTATCCTAGCGCTGACGAGTTCCTAAAGAACGAAACAGCTGTCCGCTAGTTCTGATGTCGTTTTTCACAATTGTACAGACATTGTTCCTAACCTATTTTATAGTTGGGATTTTGACAGCGTCACTTGTCAATAGATCATTGACTTTCGCTGTCATTAAATCCAATGACAACTTTTCTACTCTCTGTACTAATTTATAGTTTTCTATATTATCATACGTGGTATTTTTACCACAGGATAGCGTTCCAAAAACATTTTAAATATGTTGGTAATGTCTACACGACATAAAAGAGTAAGGTTGTCTGTCAGTATGGTTGTGGAAACACATTGGTGTATCCTAGCGCTGACGAGTTCCTAAAGAACGAAACAGCTGTCCGCTAGTTCTGATGTTGTTTTTCACAATTGTACTGACCATCGACCTGGCAACATCGGAAAGCTACGCTTCCCTCTGGACGAGTAATCGCAGGCTGCAAAGTGTACACAACATTGTAAGAAATAGAAATAGTATTTGTCAACAAACGGTACGCACTACTTGTCAAACGACAATTGTATTTGTTTACTTTTACATATTCCTACTTCAAGCTAAATATACATTGTATTTATATTTCATGTTTAAAGTTTGATTCAATTCATTTTACTATCTACGTACTTCAAATAATGCTGCTAGAACCGATTCTAAAATTTGAGGTTATAAGTATGTCAACATAAATTGACAAGTAGTGCGTACCATAACAATAACCAAATGTACTTCCTTTTCTACATGTTTGAGACAAACAAACACATTGCAAAAGTATACAGATTACTCGTCCAGAGGGAAGCGTAGCTTTCCGATGTTGCTAGGTCGATGGTACTGACATTGTTCCTAACCTATTTTATAGTTGGAATTTTGACAGCGTCACTTGTCAATAGATCATTGACTTTCGCTGTCATTAAATCCAATGACAACTTTTCTACCCTCCGTACTAATTTATAGTTTTCTATATTATCATACGTGGTATGTTTACCACAGGATGGCGTTCCAAAAACATTTTAAATAAAAAAAAAAAGAAAAAAATTATATTATTGACATTTAACGTAAACAAAACGCCAATACGATCTTTTAAAATGTTACTAAATGACTACTACGAACTTAAAACAATATTATGTTAACCATAATACGTGTGAAACGAGTTGTAATGAAATTCTTCTATCTTCTACGCTATGTTTGTTTTTGAACATACGTATAGCAGCACTGAACTTTTGTAAACTATAATTAAAATAATCTAAGTGATTTGTAAACATTTTTTTTTTCAATCTATATTCCCAGTAAACACAAAATTGATAATGTTTAGTAACAGTTTCAAAACAAAAAATTTATGATTCACTCTTGTTTCAAACATAAAAGAAACCTAACTGCAATAAAATAGCTATAAGTCCATCGCTGTTTCACTTATTTGAATCAGTATAGTTTCGGTATTTTAAATTCAAATCTGTTGCAAACTAAATGTTGCATTCGGTTTACGTTTTAAAAGCTTCGTTCTTGAACTGATACTAAATGATCGATACATGTATGATTTTTTGTTTCAATAATGAACTAAAACAATTCTTTCAATAATATAATAATACATTTTCGAATGCACGTTTTAAATTTTATTGCACAATAAATATTTTTAAATACAATATCACATTGAGTTTTTTACATATTGCAACTTTCTTTAATGTGGTCTTCTCACGCAGGCTTCAAAAACTGCATCAGTAACTGTTGGGTAGCAACTTTTAACCGCATCTGTAACATAGAAATAAATATTTTATTTATATACATACATAATCATAGAGTTACACAAAATTAATTACATTTTTTTAATCAAAAACAACACAAACTTAATATAAATATCACTTTAGCAATCATTAGAAAGTTATAAAAACACTGTGAAAACCTTTAGCTGTACCTAATCGTATAGAAAACTTCAAGAATTGAACTGTAATTATAAATCCTAAAGTATCATCAGATTTACGCAATAATCTACATTAACGCAACCATGTGTGTTAATTTACATTTTTTATGCAAATTAAAACATGATACATAAAGAACAGAAATGATAATAATATCGATTACATTTATGAATTATAATAAAATGTTTCGACTTACCGTTTATTGTTCCATTTCGTAATTGTACACACAGCATCACTTATCAAACTGCAACCGAACAAGTGAAAAGATATCAATTTGCAGCGCAAACGTTGACGACAGTAATCAAAAGTATAGCAACGACTAATGCTGACTAATCACAAAGTATTCGTTTTTCCTAGAATGTTTTGAAAATAATTCAATCTTATTTAATCGATCTTTAAACAATTCCAGTTATTTAAAAAATATTCGGTTTTAATAAATCAGTTTTTAGACGGTTGCTGATTATGGGATAAAAATTGCAAGTACTGAAACGGTTTAAAACTGATTGTGAAAAATTGGAACTCTTTCAATTTATTCACTGTCAGTTACATGTAAATGATATAAAAATGGAACTAACACGAAACAACGTAATGAAACAATTGTTTTAATTTTGTGACTGTAACAGTTTCAATCCGTGTTTACTGGGTTTTTATAAGTTTACACTTGTGACACATGTCCGCTTTTGGCACTTTAAAGGTAAGTTTTAATTTATGACATTCGTTTTAGTAAATTTTTCTGCCAACTGAATTTGGACTAGGCCTCACGATATAGTGTGTACATTATAGATAGGTTAAGATAGCTTGTCATTACCGCGAGAAGTGTAATAACTCTCATATTTAGGAAACAATTCAATATGAGTAAGCACTTTTTTTAACTGCTCGGGTTTTGTTTGCAGGTTTGTGCCTTTCTTGGTGGTTTTCTTTTAGTAACACTTTTTGATTTATTTGTTATCTTAGCGCAGAAAATTTTTCTTTATTTTACTAATTAGATGAGTAAATTTCCTTATAAGGAAAATTCAGATCACTGTCGTATACTTCCAAATTCAAGTAATCTTGAATTCAGGCATTACCATTATTGTTTACAAAGTATTGTTTTGGTACGTAAGACTTACGTCATAAAAATATTACGGATAGTTCATAAATCCTTTTCGTCGACGGTCGTAATGTTAACACCAAAAACATAAGTAAATTTTATTCTAGCAACAAAAACATAAATTGAAACTAATTGAGTCCTGAACACAAATAGTTACACAATTCGTATTTACCAGTATCGACTTAATTTCTTTTTACCAAACAACTCTTTGAAAAAAATAAGTTTTGTAAGCTACATAATTTATTTTGGTAATTTTTTTATTTAAGTCTTTTTGTCCAAGCAATACAAATATATTTTATTTTAGATTTAGAACTAATCTTATGTCTTCTTAAATTAAAAACGTTAAAAAAATTAATTATTTGTTATTATTATTAATTATTATAGTTTTATATTGTTATTAATTAAGCTTGTGTTAATTATAAAAAAAATTACATTACAAAATTAAAATATCAAAATTTGGTAAAATTAAACCAGTCCTAAACATTAGAAAAATTTTAATTGTTTATTTATTTATGTTTAGTTACAGTTTGTATTATATAAAATGACGGTTTTAAACGGAATTGGGTAAATACAGCTTTATAACTTTTTAAAAATTATTTAAGAATTTTATTTTAACGTTTCGTATAAAATCAATAAATGCTTGTATTTATTTATCACATTACTTTTAGTTTATTTTTTTATATTAACTATAAGATGTGAAATTCTTATAAATAACGCTTTTTATTACCTACGTGAGAGGATTAGAAATTCTGCATTAAAAGAGAGACTATGAAAAAAAATGTATATTTAAACTTTTTTTTTTATAATAATAAGGTTATGTGTATATATATCTTTTAACTACGTTAAAGTTCTAAGACGTTCTATATGGTACTCTCAACAAACAGAATCGTTCAAAGATAAAAATTAAATACATTCTGGTACAAAATATAAATTTTATGTAAATAACAATACAAATACATTTACTAAGTCCAAACATACGCTTAATATTTTTAATTAAATGAAACCTTAAATAATTCAATTATTTAAAAAAATGTATTAGTGAATAATGCTTTCAATATCATTGTCTGGAATTTAATTGCTTTTTTAATAAATCCAGTTTATATATTTTTTTTTAATTTAATTTTAGACTTATCTAAAATATTATAGTAACAACCTAAATCAAAATGTAATTTTATTTTACATTTTTCTTGTATTTATTAGTAACGTTTGTTATGCTTATTTAATAGTAATTAAATTAAACTATACATAAACAGTATAAATAATTGTAGAAATAAAAAAATTAGTATATTTAGATTAAGTATAAAATTATGCATTATAAAAACATATTTTCTTGTTATTATCTATAATATATTTTATTATAACTTAGGTTCTTATCAAAATTATGACAATTATAATACACTGTGTGATTTTTTAAATACTAATAACAAAACGTTTTTGTTTCAGATAAAATCATCTTTAAAAACTACAAGGTAGAAAATTTTTATTCGGAAAAGGTTTAAACAGCAATACCTAGTTTAGTTATTTTTTTCGCCACCGTTATAATCGTCTATACATACAAAAAGACAATAACAATCATAAGGCAATCAAAATACTTATTTAAAATTTATCAATCGCGTTAACTTACAATAAAGTGTACCTTTTAATACAAGCACATATCGGAAAAATGATAATAATAATAATAGTAAAAAATTGCATTTAAAAATTGTAGAGTGCACTTAAATAACTCGTGTCTTTGTGTTTCGACTTGTGATGTTCGTTGTAGTGTTTTAGTGTTATAATCGTGCGTTATCGATGCCGGCTACAACTATGTTCTCTAAATTTAAAAGTAGTAGTGGACCGCCACAAAGTCCTTTAGACAATAATCCCATTGGACAGTTTTTTGAAATTGGTAAACAAGTTGCTAGTGCTGGCCCAGAGCTTGTATGGAAAATACACGATGCGTATAGGAAAAGCGATGGAAAGGTAAGCATTACAAAAATAAACCTGTGTAATAAAAATCTATCTTAACGTTTTGAGTGATTTTTTTTTAATTTAAAGATATTATACTACTATTCATAAAATAATATTTTTAATGTTTGATATATAAAACGTTTTATTTCTTTTTGTAATATTTTGTTGTTCTTAAATTAATTATTACTTTTGTGTTAAATATTTTTAAGTTTAAATTACGAATTTTGTAGTTTTAACAACATCGTATGTCAGAAGCAATAGATTTTATTAAACAATTAAGTAACTGTTTACTACTAGATTTATTAAAAAAAATTAACTATTTAATCTGTAAAACTTTTTATTAAAGAATTATTGTATCTTGGTAAAGTAGTATCGTACAAGAATGTTTACTAGGGTTATGATGGTTTTTTATCTAAAAATGATAAATACAACATACTTTTATCAAAATATTAAAAAAAAGTTGTGCACTTAATTCGATTAAAAAAAAATAAAAACACTGTTTTTATCAAAATCACGTAAAGGTTTAGTAGGTATTATAATAAATAAATTACTATTTAAAAGTTTTACGTGTAAATGCTTGTCATCTTTGTATTTAGAATGCATATCTTCCTTTGTTTTTATTTTGCTTTTAGCAACGATGTTAGAACGCGGAATATCGAGTATTGATAGATCGTTAACGCAATGCTCTTTCAGGTATTTTAATGTTTTTAGGCAGTCAGTAGCAAAAATTGTAGAATGAAGTTTATTGTAAATACTTCTATTAAAATAGTGGTTAAAAAAACAAGGAATTTTTTCTAATCAAATTTAGGAAACCTATTAGACTATTTATAAAATCTCTAGCTTCGAGCAAAAATTCAAGATTATTTTTTGGTGAAATTATTGTTTCACTTGTATGTTTTTTCTAGAGTTCTAGAAGACAATATAACAAACGACAGCATTGTCATTAATGTTTAGATTTTGTAAAGAAACAAAATCAATAAAATCAAATAAATTTTTGAAAACCAACCTAAAAAACCAAATAGGTTCCATAATAATGCTTTTAGAAGCATAGAGGCAGTATTGATATTACTGAAAGCCTTCCTGTAGCAGTAGAATGGTTTATGTTTAGAGATAGGTTTTGACACTCCAGTAGAATGCTGTACAGTTAGTGTTTATAGAGTCCTATTAGACGTTGTACAAAAGCAGGCTAAAGGTAGAAGTTTTCACGTTCCATTATAATGTTTTAAAATAGTGCCAATGTAGTACTTTCCTATGTTGTAGAATAGCATGACAAAGTTAGCGACTAAAAGGTAATTGATTTGCATGCTTTTACAGGGTTTTAATAGCATACCATAAGAAACTCAAAAAGCATGAAATTATTAGTTTTAAGTCATTTTTTATTAAGAAATTTGTACAGTATCTTTGTCTAAACTATAATAATTTTTAATCAATAGTTTGTGGATTTGTAGTTTGCTGCATCATTCTAATTATTTCATTTTTTAATCTCGCTTTGCCATGACGTAGCCATTGGAACACCTTCTCATTAATAACATCTATAGGAACTCCTTTGAATCAACTTTGGGTTAACTGTATAACAAAATTATGCGGTTAATTATTTTTTATTATCTATTATCAGTCGCATGCATTTTCACTAGATTTATATCAAAAATATGTTTCTTTTTATAAATAAAATAAATTTTTTATTACAATGTTTTTAAGTTTATGTCCGCAGGTTGGCCACCCTTGCTCTAAAAAAATAACCGGATGCCAAGTAAAAAATAAACAATAACAATAAAGCGCTAAAACGTGGATAAGCTGATCGTACAAAAATAGATATATGTTTTCAATTGTTTCTTTTTGTACTTACTTTTACTTAAATCAGCAGAACATCTAATAGCTTTTTCTTCTTTAATTCAGCACAAAAAAGAACACATTTACAAATATAGACTAAGCCCAAAGTCGTCTTTCTTTCGTAAACGTAAAACTGCACATACCCGTAACCGTATAAGTACTTACTTAGAAGCGTTTCTGGTGAATCAAACTCGGTAGTACATATCTCGTCACAATTCTCAGAAATCAAAGTATCTTATTTACATTTACAGTATCAAACGCGAATGCATAAGTTTTTTATTGCATACATATCAACAAAATTTAGATGTGGGCGTTTAATCTCTACAAGAAGTTATTTTTGTTTAGGCACTAGGTATTACAATTTAGCAACTTGTACAAACGGTTTTTTCTTATATTAAAAATTATATTTCTTTATCTCGAATAAAGAACGATTAAACCGATTTTAGAGGTACTAAAACACTAAAAGAATGTTATCATGTTAGTCGTAATACTTGAATTTCAATACATTCTCAAGGCTGCTATAAACACTTTATTTTTTATATCAATATAGAAGGCCTATAGGAGTGATTTTAAAGGAATCTTTTAGGGTACTTTATTCTCCTTCTATATGCATTGTTATAGAATCAGTATGGGAACACCATTAGGATGCTATGTTTCTAATACTTTAGTCTTTCCAATCAACTGCCAGTTGTAAGGCTGCTATAAGCACTTCTTTTTTAAATTAAATATAGTATTCCTATAGGAGTGTTTTTAAAAAAATAAAAAGAGTACTTTATTCTTTTTATATAGGCGTTCTTATAGAATACCTTTTAAATTAGGTGTGTTATTAGAAGTCTATCAACAAACTACTATTGGAGTGATTTAGAACATTTGGGAATGCGTATTGAACCTAAATGGAACTTATGGTTGTGTGGGAAGTTCAGTATATGACGTTCACAACCAATATATTGTAATTTGTTCAAACTTCTCTGTTTAGTTTTTCTTTGAAATCAAATAATTATTACATTTTTATGGCAAGTATTAACAGTTGTGTTAGATATTATAGTTTTTATGATTTTCCACGCATCAAATACAGCTCACAGTTTTTTCATTTCTGTAAATATGTTCTATGACAATGCAGTTTTAAAATTAAGCATTTCAAGGTTATTTAAACAAACTATTTGATGTTACTCAGTGTCTTATTTCTATCAAAGTATAAACACAAATCTCTTTTATGTTAGAAAGCATTTTGTTGCTATTTTTAAACGCTCTTCTCCAGATTTTATTTTGTAGGCATCATATCTGCAATTTTTTTACATAAACTGTCACAAACTGTTGGAACTTGTCTTGTTGATATAACAAATTTTTTACAATAGTAGATTTAAAAGTTACTGTTAATACTAGTGCTTATATTTGATTTTCCCGAAAAATTATTTGTTGATTTAATGGATAAGAAAAGTGCAAGTTTTTTAGTGTTGTATCTAATTTTACCTTTTAGTTGATTATTGTAAAGTTTCTGATTTTTACTACTGAGCCAGTTTCCATCTATTTTTGTTATAACAAAAACGTTGCCCATTCCTTTTTCAAAATTTTCATTTTTTTCTTACGATACTCCGCATACCCCTTAACTAAATCAGCATTTTTCGTTTTACACATTATCGTGACATCACAATAAAGCTTAAATTTTTTTACAGATTTAAAAAATTTTCAGAAATTTTAGTTTAGCGATTGATACTCATGATTTGTCTGATCATTCTTTGGTGTTTGTATACAAGCAGAACAATCTTATATTATTGAAATTCAATTCTTTGAAATAATTTTTATGACATAAATGACATTGAAGAAAAAGTACCGTTTTTTAATTTTGCTGTACTCAAAAACTTTAATATACGCGCTTCTCTACAATTATAGAAATCAAATAGGTTATCTACTTCTTGGTTTACTGATAGCGTTAAATTAATGATGAAATTGCGAAGTAGAGCTTTGTGCCGGCTTAAACATGATAGTGTCTTTGCAAACTGGGTTTATTACAAAGAGTGCTTATTTTAACAATATATCGTTTCTTGTAACAAAGGCAACATTCATAAACTCTGGAAGACAATTAAATTTTTCAATGTACAATTGTCGCCCGCTAGTAATTTACTTCCCCATCTTTGAGATCCTGATACATTTAACACATTCTTTGCTGTTTTCTACAATAGTTCAACTATATTAACAATGTTAAAGTTGGAGTTATAAAAGTGTTATTTTAATCTCTCAGCCGGGAGTTGAGGTGGTAGTAAAGCGTGTTACGCCAAACTTTTCGGCTAGGGGATAACGCATAAATTTTACACAAAAATAGGCAGCCAACAATCCATTTTTTAACTGACGTTTTTAGCTGACGTACACTTAAATATACCTGAAAATCGCATTGTTCTTTATAATAGGATTATGTACTCATGCTTTCCATTTTAAGCAATTGTAAACCTCTACCTAAGAACATACCTGATTACAATAATACATTACTTAGTACAATAAGAAATAAATAAAAATAAAATTTAATTGACTATTTATGATTCCACTTAATCATTTAGACGATAAAATATATAACTGTAGCAAATGAAAAGTTTACGCACTTATTCATAACATTATCATAATTAGAATGCTCACTTAGGTACTAAAAAAATGCAGTTCTCGTAATTCATAATGTTTTTATTCAAAAGAATTCCAAGAGTTTTATATCTGTATTTCAAAACTGTAAAACAGGATGTCATAAACATAATTCAATAAACTAAAAACCTAAAAACACTACAATAAGTAAAAAAACGAGTACATTACTTACAAAATTTGCAAACAATACGTAAGTATAAAGTAATAGAAATTAGATACTGTACTTATATCTAGTTTGTATAGATAAATATAAAAAGTATCAAACAAACAAATAATTTTATTATGTTTTATTTTTAACACTTTTTTTGATAGCGTGCTGTGCCTGAATGAGAATCCCTAGCACGCAATCCTCGAGGAACTTGTGGATCAACCAGTTCCCAAAGGACACAATTCTCCAAAAAATCTGAAAGTTTTGGTAACATGGTGCTGAACCAAAAACTCCTGTCTCTTTTAATTTCTATTATTTCGCAGTCTGCATTCGTAAATAACACAAAATAACAATGGTTCCTATTTGTTATATTTAATTGTCTTTGCACTTAATAATAATATTTGTCTTTTTTTAATTTGAATGCAATCTTTGTCAACATTATACTTGATGCAAAATTTTTATTGTTTTTTGTACTGTCCTTAATCTTACTAACCCGTATTAAATACAAACACTTTACTTCTATTATAGAGTCTTCTCTTATCAAGCCGTCAGGTGAAGCTCCAAGATACGTTTTATCGTTATAAATAAAAAAACCACATGAGACTACATTTAATCCCGTTTTCTCTGTAAATTTCTTCATCATCAAATTGTAGTTTTTGCAACTTTTGCTTCATTTTAATTTGTCGTTCTAATTCATTTACATCTGGAAATGCTTCCGATGCATTTGGTCCATAATCTTTATCGCAGTCTGTATTACGCTTTTGACGTTTTATTGTTTTTTTTTCTAGGCGTTGCTTTTGTTTTAAAAAACGAAAATTTTCGCGTTTCTTACAGAGGGACTTTAATTGCATTTTTGAGTTAAGCATCGATACGTGCCACGATGGACCTAAGTTGAATGCTAACGCTGCACCTACGCATTTTCTTTAGTTAAATCCTCTTGTGGTATACTTGACTCTTTTTCCTCCAGAAAATTTAGTTATTAAAGATATGTATCTTTTTGCGTAATTAGTGGGAACGTTTTTTTGCAATCGATTTGCTTTTCTTATAATATTTTGTACACTTTTTTCTATTTCTTTAAATACACTTGCTTGTTTCAACAATTCCACAAAATTTTCTTCTTCTTATAGTTTTCTTTTGCACACTTCATTTCTACAATTATTATAAAACCCAAATATATGATAAGAAAGGTTTCGTAAGTCTTCTGTAAGTAACTGTACATTATTGCATCGGAAAATTGCTGTTCGAACGTTTATAGAAAACCGTGAAATTCTAGTCTTGACTATACGACGTACTTTAATATTGAAGTTGGTTTTAGTTACAATTTTATGCAAATTAGACGTAAACGTTCTTGTTAGATGATTGGCACACTCTAACTTGCATACGGAACGTCCATAAGATATCCCTTTTATTATTTTAGCGTATACGCTTGAGTCACCGTCACCTATCCTATATTTATAACGTAGGTTATAATCAAATTCGCTGCGATTAAAAACTATTATGTCCTGTTCCATTCCTGTTGGTGATCTTTTGTAGTTATTAAAACATACATGGTTACTTTTACTGCATTCAATAGTACATGCATAACAAAATTTATTTCGAACTCCAAGAAACAAAATTTTCTCTGTCTTTGCACCAATAATACATGCAACACCTGACATTGATGAGTAACCATGTTCATAGGACCGTTTTACCCATCTCCCATCAACTATTACAGTAATGTAAAGTATTCCGATATCTAAGTTATCATCGGATTTTGCCATCTGACGCTCTTTTTCAGCTGCCCTTTTAATCTGTTGACATAGTTCGTTTTGCCATTTTTTTCCGACGATTGCTTCACATTTCGAAAAGGTGTTTCGAGTCATACTTGGAACATCCAGAACCGCCAAAAATTCTTGCAACTGTGCAAATCCGATTCCAATCTTTAGGCTTCCCCATACAAAAGATTTGCTTACGTTTTGAGAAGATTTAATATTGTCAGGATGGGTGTTTATTGTCTTCGTCTTATTACAACTTTCGCAGTAGAATTGAATTTTAGATACCAGACCACGTCGGGATTCTTCATTTCACCCATTGTGCACTGTAAATCATGCACTGCAAGTTTTTTTATTTGTTTAATAAAATAACTAATGGGTACAATCCGTTTTTCTTGGAAAATTTTTGTATTAATAAACAACTTGTGACCATTTGTCAATTCGATTTCCAAATCTGGCAACTTTTTGCCAGGTATGCTGTTGAAAAATTGAAAAACAAAGTTAAAATCTAATTTTTTTTTACACAGACATTTTAGAAAATGACAGGAATATTCTAACAACTATTCTAACAAATACGTTATACTTTGAAATGAGTTTATATAAAAATTTAGGCGATAAAGCATGCATGCGGTCTTGTAGAATATTTTTTTACAGTATTATTAGTACAAGTAAATGCAAACTAAATAAAAATATATGGCTTAGGTGAATTTTGCGAGCTTCTAGAGTTTACAAAATAATCGCAACATAAAATGCACTCTTAGATAATAAGAAAAGCATATAATGTATATAAATTTTACAATTACTCACCTAGTTTCTCAGTTTTCTCGCGAATATTACGAATTCTTCTAGCAACGGATGCTCTACCACGTTTTTTTGTTCTGGTGTACGTTCGGGGCATATCAAGTGATAACTAATTAACTTCACAATTGTTAGTTTGTAATATCAAAAAGGTATATATAATAAATAAAAGTAACAATCAATTCAGACACAATAATAAACAAAATTACATCAACACGTAGAAACAAAACTAACACAAGTACTTGATGACTAATGACTGAAGTAACTGCAATACAAAGTGCTTGATTTTACAAACGAAAAATTCTTTCAATAATACTATTGTTTACTTAACTCTTTACCGCCTATTGTACTTATTTGAGTACAGCAGTTAAATTGACATAGTAGTGCCATCTTTTATATGATACTTACAAATTTTTCATAATTTTCAAAAATCTAATACCCCTAAACATCAAATCATCTGATAGAAATTTAACTTTTCTTTATTTTCGTTAGTTGTTTGGTGTCGGAACACGTGCGTAATTTTAAAGATGTGCAATCATTTTTTTAATTTACGGTAAGTTTTAATTATTAAGTTATTCTGGAAATCAAATCATATTTATTGACACAAAAGGAGTTAAATAAAAGGTGTAAGTATGTAATTATCTAAATTTAAAAATAAAGAATGCGGGGTATTGTGTGAAAGTTAAGTGTACTCAAATGAGTACAACGGGCACCTATAGGTGTTTTTGATTTTTTGTAATTTTATTGCAGATATGAATTCCAACAATGATTTCAAAGCTGTTGATGTTCGTTCTTTCTATGGCAAGAGATATAAGTACCTACCATCAGCCTTAGAAGATATTCGTGCTTCTACCTCTCAATCTGGAGTGGATATGGTTATTATACCCCCAGACCAAGATATTTTAACTGATGAAGAAAGCATTCAAGATGACGATATCTAAGATAAGAATTTTGAATTACCTGACGATGTGGTGGGAGAAGTTGAAGTTCGGTACTCATCAGATGAAGAAAGCGACGTGGATGATAATTTGCCTTTGTCACTTAGATTGGAAAGTGGACCAAATAAAAATAATTTACATACTCCCAAATGGACAACAGCTACTACAAACATTAGTATGGCAGGAAAGACAGGATGCAAAGATCGATTAGAACTTCTAAAACACGAACTTGAAAACTTAAATGAGGTTGATATATTTGAAAAGTTGTTCACTGATGAAATATTTGAACATATAGTCACTCAGACCAATTTGTACTCTTCCCAAAAAAACAACCATGGTTTCTTTGTATCTAAAGCGGATATAAAAATATTTTTTGGAATCCTATTACTTACCGGATATCATCAACTACCAAGTGAAAGGATGTACTGGAGTCTTGACGAAGATTTAACAGTTCCGTTTGTATGTTCGGCCATGTCTAGGAATCGATTTTTAGAAATAAAACGTTACATTCACCTTGACGATAATACCATAGCATCACAAGACAAAATGGCGAAGCTTCGACCTTTGCTAGCACAGCTAAACCAAAACTTCCAACAGTGGGGCATTTTTCATGAAGACTTATGTGTTGATGAATCCCATGGTTAAATTTTTTGGGCGACACTTCAGCAAACAATTTATAAAAAGCAAACCAATTAGATTTGGCTACAAGAACTGGTCATTATGTAGTGGCAGTGGTTATTGTTATGCTGCTGACATCTACTGTGGAGCCAAAGATGCCGACAAGAAAAAAACTAGGTTGCCATTGGGATCACAAGTAGTACTTGATATGGCAGCAAAACTTGCTTGCCCATCAGACCACAAATTATATTTTGATAACTTTTTTACTAGTTACGATCTGCTTGTACAATTGAAAGAAAAAGTAATTCGAGCTACTGGAACCGTCAGAGATAACAGGACAAAAAAATGCCCGCTAACAAGTCCCAAACAATTTCAAAAACGAGAAAGAGGTTATTATGAACATCAATATGACAAAGAAAAAGGTATCTTATTTACACGATGGAAGGACAACAATGTTGTAACCATGGGCACAAATTAGGATTCAATGGAACCTTTGGCGCAGGTAAAACGTTGGTCTACTACAGCAAAAGCAAAAGTGGAGATATCCCAACCTGGTTTATTTAAAAGTTATAATAACTCCATGGGTGATGTGGACTTGCATGAATAGGCACTTAACAATTACCGAATCGCCGTTAGAGGAAAGAAATGGTGGTGGGTGCTTTTCACCAATTTTATAAACATGAGTGTTGTAAACGCGTGGAGACTATATCAACTGGCAAAAGAAGATCCACATAGTAGCCTTCTTGATTTTCAAAGAGTACTTGCACGACATTATTTAAGTTGTTATACTAAATCCGTTTTTACAAAATCACGACCGAGCGGTAGTATTTTGCCATGTATAAAGAAAGATAAAGGAGGGCATTTTCCCAAAAAAATTATTAAACAATTAAGATGTGTCCAGTGTCATCAACGAGCTCGATGGAGTTGTGAAAAATGTAAAGTAACCTTTTGTATTGAGCGAGAGTTTAAACTAATTTTTCTAAGTATCACACTAGAATAAAAAATACTCTGTAGATCCCATTGTACTCATTTGAGTACATGTATATATCTCATAAGTTCTGTTTTTGACATATATACTTACATTTAATTTTTTGTTTCTAATAACATTTTCAATGAATTTCTGAAAAAAAATATCATTTTTTTAAAAATCGAATACCGTGGGCGTTAATGGGTTAAATCTTTATCTACCTACATAATCCTTTTGCACTTTGGGTAAAAAAAGGTAAATGAGCCAATAGTTTGTCTTTGTCTTACAGTCAGTTTTTCTTGTCTGCGTCGTTATTAAACTTATATTTAGTTTTTACGTAATTTATTAGGCAATCATTAAATAATTACAATTTTTGGTAACGATCTCCAGCAAAACAGTTTATATAGGGAATGGCCAAATATGAACTTATTAAAACAACTACAACTAGAGTTACATTAAGATATATATGATAAAAAAATATTGAATTTGTACAAAAAAATCAAATTACAAAGCAAACTAAAAGAAATTTAAATGTTGTTAGTCATAGTTTATTTACTAGTAACGTAAAAAAAATTTTAAGTAAAATTTAATAACAGAGTAATCTGGTAAAAACCTAACTTTTTTATTAAGAAAATTCATCAATTATTTTTTTTAGAAATTAAATATTTTTATATATTTAAAACTTTTTAAATATCAAGACCTTCAAATAAATTAGCGCCCCAAAAAAACTAAATTTATATTTGCTAGTCTTGGCACTATACTACCACCTTAAGTCAAATGCGTCAAAGCAAATTGAATATACGAATGACAAAATTTTCTTATTCTTTTATTTTGCCAGTTTTGACGCATATTATAAACTCATGTTTGCTTAAGTCTCTTTTCCCTCTTTCATAGAAAATTGTACATGTTCTACCAATACCTAAAAGAAAGAAGTGTGATAAATTAAATAATCAATAAGCAAATTAATATCATCTTACCAAATTCAATTTCTTCAAAATATTGTAACAACTAATAATTTACTTGGCATTACTATAAAAACTCCAAATAAGTCTAATGTTAATATTAATATTTATAATAATTGTATATTCCAAAGCAATTTAATTTAAAAGTCATTGTTTGTTGTGGTCTGTTTGATATTTAATGTTAGACAAATTTTGTGTAGTAACCTTAGAAATTTAACGCCACAACTAAAATATAACATATTTGTATAACCAACTTTGAGAACGCAATTGTACTAAATTATAAACGCACTTAAATGCACCTAAACGAGTTGTTTTATAGCCATATAAACACTCCTAGGAGTATTTATGTAGTTTCTTTATAAGCGGAAATTAGAAAATAAATTATTTGCAGTTTTAAATAAACAATAATTTTCTAATGTTTTAAGAACAATATATTTAATTAAAAAAATATGTTACTATAAAATTTGCATTTGTTAAAGTAATTATGTATTGTATGTATGTATTGACGCCGTGTTATACGCTAAAGAAAACAGACAAAAACAACTTTTTTTGCACGTTTCACTTGTCATTTAAGCAAAAACAGTCATGTTAGAAAAACTAGAAGTAAAGTAAATGTTTAAAAATATATTTGTATTGATCTTAAAACATCTCAGCAAAAAACACTCACAGAAAATCTCATTAAAATATAATATTCAACTTTAAAAAAATGTATATACCATATATATTTATATTTAAACTCTCTGGAACTCAAAATTTGTTCTAGCAAACCTGTAATTAATTAAAACTTTTATATACATTTATTAAGTTATTTATGACAATTTATATATGTAATCTTATTAACCTAAGTAATAAAAAAAATATATACATAAAATTTACTACTGTTGTTTATTTTGCAATTGAAATATGTTACTGTTTTTTTTAAATAAGAATTTTAGTTGTAGACCTAAAGATTTCACAATAAAACGTTATAAAAATTTTTATTTTTAGAGTTAATCAAGAGTTAATGGTGTAATTTAATATTAAAAAGTTTATAAATTTTTAAACATAGTTTACGTTGTTTTTCAAGTAGTATAAACAATAATGACAAATATAAAACGAAAGTAACTGTATAAAAACAACAAATCGTTAAAGAACTTGATAAAAAGCGAAAGTTGGTTTGACTGCAGCATGTGCTCAAAAACCTAAAGAAAGATTACAATCAAAACTCTAGACGTAGCTTAAGTGTGTTTGTTAAAAAAGTAAAGATTAGAAAACAACAGGTACTCAGGGGTGAAATAGTTTGTAACCATAGTCTTTGTTAAAGTTGTTCAAAATTTTGATAATTTGAATCGCTTTTAATTTTTCTTGACATCCAATTGTTTATGGGTTAGAGTAAACAAAGATGCCTTTTCTGTTTTTTCAATCTAGAAGCAACAGCAACAGTTCTCTAATGTATATATTGCCCCAGGTGTATGAGATTTGGTACACTTTACAGATTTTGTAAAAAATTTTATCTTTTATAAAATATAACAAATTTTCAAATTTTGTGATAGTATTATAAGCAATGTTGTTTTCTAGTATTCTTTTAATTTTGTCACTTATTTCAGCAAAAAAATGTAGAATAACAAAATTGTTTTTTAGTTAAATTTTAGTTAAAGTGGCTTTTGTTAAAACTGTTTTTTGCAAATCGTTTCAAGTTTCTGAGCTCGGTGTTTTTTGCGTTTATGTATTGATCAATAAGTATTCGTTTTGGATAAACTAAATAAATGTTTTCGAATTTAATTTGTATAGCTGCTAAAAAAGTGGCTGTGACCTTTTTGGTAAAAATATCTACATGCAGCGGCTTTTATTCAGTAGTTTTTATGTACCCTAAAAAAGGTAGTTTAAAAGTGTAAATAAATAAACAAATCTTAGCATTTGTTGCTTAAATTTATGAGATTTAACTATACAATCTTCACATTTTAGTGCATAAACCTGAGAATCTATAATCCGTAAATGTATACGCAAATCACGAATAATAACAAAACTTTAACATAAAAAAAACGCTAACAATGGAACGTGTACCGTAGACATTTAACAAAGACAGTGATTTCTATTAACGCGGTGCTAAACCGAGAACATGATCTTGAGGAAATCTTTTTGTGTATTACGAAATTAAAAGTCCCAGTAGATAACTTCAAACAACAAATTGCTCCCGCATTTAAAAAACAATGTAGGAAAGAAATTAACAAAAACGCTAAAATTTGAAGAAGTTATGACCACATTACTTACACGACTTAAATTTTATAAAACCAGTTTGGAGAAATTGCAAACGCAAACGACAGCAACAGAAGTTTCTTCAAATATACAACAAAGAAGAACAAAATTACAGTGGATTAAACTAACAACGTTTGATTAAAGTCTCAAGAGCTGGATTGTTTGTTCAAAAAAAACAACTGGTAAATGAAGACTTAAAGTGATTCAAGTATTGTAACACTTTTTTTAATTAGACCATACAAAACAAGACAAGAAAGAAAAAAGAAAACAAAAAACTGAAAAGGGTTATCCAAGGTCAACTATGACTGCTCAGACCGGCAAGTGGCAGAGGGTTCTTGCATCCAACCCAGTCGCAACTCAACCGATCCTGAAATAATGGGCGCTAGGTATACATCAAAGCGTCTGCAGGAAACTACCACCCTCCTGGTTGCTGTCAGCGCCTATTTCTCTAACACATCCAAGAAGAACTCTACATAAAATTAGCCCTGGTTAATAAGCTAATAAAATGGTCACAATTAATTTACTCCTATTTATTAGTCCTGTAGCTTGTAATAAATAAAAAGAATCTAGTACCCTACAGAAACTCATCAGCATTACTTACTCTACTATTAATTAACAAAATAGTCTAAGCAAGAAAAAAATGAACTAATCTCTACTACGTATTAGTAAAAAAACCAAATATAAAAAAACAAAATACTCACCGAGGTTTGCCAGATCCGGTCTTTCCATAGCTATGAGACCGACGTAACCAAATCTATAATGATTAGAGACTACTCATACAACAAAATACATAAAGCGCAACTAATAAACTAACCGACAAATTTTCTTTTCTGAATCAAACTTGTAAACAGCAAAAAAACAAGACACAACTACAAGATGAAGTATTTACACAAAGGTTATCTACTAATGCAAAAACATAAACAAGCATTAAAATCTCAGTTAACTGCAAGATCATACTAAATTTGTGTTAACTGTAAAACAATTTAATAGTATATTACACTACGAAGGCCGAAAGTAAAATTTTCGGCCGAGGGCATCATGACGCGCAAGACCGAGATTTCAACTTTTGGCCCGCGTAGTATATACGATTTTTCTTCATAGCCGGTCGAAAGTACGTTATTAATTCTACTTTGTTTAACTTTAAATGTTGATAAGAATGTTTTTGATGCCTGCCCCCCGACATTTGCGACACGAGCGAAGCGAGTCTCTAGTTACGAGTATTAATACGCATGAGAAGTTTTTTCCTCCCGGCGTTTGTAACGTGTAAATTCCAATTCGAGCAAAAATCCGCCTGAGAGTAGGCAACTTACCGTAAAATACTCGACCTCGAGTCGTGATTCTAAGTCACGCTCGTGAGGGCCATCTACAAACCTTATTTTTATGCTGTCATTTGGTTGAGTAGGAACGTGAAAACGTCGGAGAGGTGAGATACATGGAATTTCTTTTTCATCTTTTAACATCTACTACAACGACGCTTTATTTTAGCAATTAAGAATAAATCCGACTAAACGTTCGATGCGGATAAGACCAACGCGATGTATTTGGCGGCCAAACGCATAAAGTGGGTTAGTATTTCACACGTGGTTTAGAAATTGAGGCGTATTAACTAATTCTCACTATTTTAGCTTCTTGGTTCTTACTTCTTAGTCCTTAGTTACTTCGTTCGTTGTTCTTTCATCTGTAGTCGGTACTGTTGGGGTTTCTACCATGGCTGGGGGAATTTTATTATGAATCCGGTGAAGATGGTGGAATCGCTAAACTAATGTGAATCGTTGTCGTAAGGGGAAAACAAGCAAAATAAAGGATCCTAGGGGATCGTTGGCGCTGTGCTCAAGCGAGGGAATGAAGTATCGAGGTATTTATAAAATCCTTAACTTCGAGTCGCGGGAGACTCACTAGCTGTCGGCTCATTTCGTTCACGCGCTGCAGACTCCTGTTATCGCTACGTGCGGTTCGTGTTAAGTGAAATCGTGCCCTCGTAAATCTCTCTTTTCTTGTTGACTACAATTATTTTAAATTTCTTGGAGTACGAATAATGAATTTTCTTTGTAACGGACATAAGTGTGATAAATAATATTTAAAGTAATCTTTCTTTAACCGATTAAGTTAATTAACGTTGGTAATTGTAATGCACTTTTGTAACTTTACCTTATCACAGTAATTGTAATGCATTTTTGTAATTTGCCAATTTAAGTTTAAGATTATCTAACGTCATTTTTGCTGTATAATATTAATAGTATTTATTCACACGATTATTAAACGCCTTATTTGTAATGGTTGATTCATTACAATTATTTATCGTAAGTTGTGTTTCATATCAAGTAATTGTGCTATTATCAAGGATAGAAATTTGGGAGCTATGCCGTCTCTCGGAAACTAATTACATGTTACTCTTATTACCGGTCGTGCTGAACTTGATCAAGGTCAACGGGCGGTATTGCGTACGTTAACGCGATTGCGAATTGCTACGATCTACAGTAGCCGCGGAGATAATTGCTTATAGCAACGTTTTAAATTCTGTTTGCTCCCAGAATCTATTTTTGGGACCTGCTGTACTTTTATGTGTAATTTGTAAATATATTATTACCATTTCTTGTTGGGGGTTATGTAAATAATTAATAGCGGATTATACCAGTGGCGTAACCGTCGAGGAGCCTTTTTTCTTCCGTTCCGGAAGGGGGCTATGAGTCAATAATTTCAATAAATGGTTATTGTTAATTCACAATATGTTTCTTTTGGGGGACTTCGGGTCTAGGCTTTCCTTTTCTCCTACCTAGACTGGATATCTGCGATAAAAACATTTCGAGAAGAGGTGGCGCACTTGGGCATTTAGCTTACCGAAAGAAAACTTGGTGTCTTACGATTTTCTTTTACCCGACGACCATCTACGGTGAGGCTAGCCGAAAGGTAAGCAACAATATCTCGGTAATTACGTTTAGGTAATTTATTCTTCTTTCTTTCTTTTTTTCCACCTCCCCCATTAGATCATAATAAATATTGTAACACGTTATAGAGGGCGCGCGTGTACTTTTCAAAGGGAGTAAATGTTCAACTTTCGTCCCTGCTATTAGGGACGAAAGTACGAAATTTCGACCGAGGTATGAAGAAAAAGTATTAAGGCAGGCACAAGCACAACTTACTTACGAAAATGTTACTTAATGGTGCACACGCAAGCATAAGCAAAACATTGAACTGCTAATCAATTATTAATTAATATTTACAATGTTTACAAAAAAAACTGTTTATCGAGACCTGCGATTGACCTCGTACGTGTAACCTTTTTACTATATATTAGAACACATAATTTACACAACGCAATTTGTGAGAAGGATATTTAAAATGTTCTGCAGCTTCAGCCTTGAAGTAGGTAATAAGAGTATTGTAACATTCAGTAATTGAATAGCTTAAGTCTTCCCTGCCATAGTCTTCCATAATATACAAGAACGATAACACAAGAGGGAGGAAAGATCTTTAATTAACAAAAGAATAAAATAATTTTTGAATTACCAAATAAGCCGCGTATTACGGCATAATTGTTTTATTTCTACAAATAGAAACCGTGTGAAGGCCCTAAACAGGTGTATACAAAACTCAAAATTAGCAAAAAACCCTGCTCTACTCAAAACGAAGAAAACAAGGCTTCGCGCCGACTCCAATTTACGCCAATATTGAACGAAATGACAACGGTTATCAGTATTATAGACTAATTTGTCAGAATCGGCAGTGTTTGCTAGCGCAATATCTAATTTTAAATTTTGTGATGTTACAGTGTACCAAGAAAAACCATAATGCTGAGATGTGCACCAACAAATTTGTAAACTGCAAAAAATGCAGCATGCTACATGAATCTACAACCCGGATTGGTGATCAAATACCGCTAAGCCTGTTTTCAAAGTAGCGCTGTCAGAAGCTTAGCAGACAAATGCAACAAGAGATGGGTCAGTGTCAAGCTTAATGACTAATTATAATAAAAACGTATTATTACAAACGGAATGCATATACGCAGATAACAACGACAACATGCAACTTATTGTTGATGGTAGCAGCCAATTAACTTTTGTTAAAGGAAACGTATTAAGGTCATGAATTTACCAGTAATTGGTCGCGTGAGTATAGCAGGATTCGGAAGCAAAAATCATGCATCCGCCAGACTGTGCAACCGGGTGTTAATTAAATTAAAAAGTCAGTTCAACAACACTGTACGTAACGCAGAAGCATTCAATGTTTCGGAAATTGGTATGAACATTTAACAGCTTCCAGAAGAAAGTCTTTACAGTGTTAAGGTTTTAGAACTATGAGATCAAATTTTGCAGAACGTACAACATGTTATTGACATTAGTGTGTTATTTGGGGCTAATAATTTTTGGTTAATAGTCACCGGTTGCACAACAAAACTAAATGGGCAATTAGTGGCTGTAAGTGCAGCGAATGTGAGCACAAGCTTACAAACTGTGTTACACGTGTCAGTGGTTTATGAAAACAATAAAGTAGATTGGTTTTGGAATCTAGAGGCTATCGGAATACTTCTCGAATCGGAAAGTCATCCTTTAAATGTATTCACGAATGCATACCACCCTGGAATAACGAAGACGATTACCTAGATTATACAAACCAGATTGGTGCATGTGTACGGGTAAGAACAAAACTACAAAATAATGGAAATCTAGACTTGTATAACAACTCTATTTAGGAACTAATTACCTACGGGTTTGCAAAAACGGTCACCAAACGTAAAACCGTACTAGTTTAGTGTGTTTCTATGCAACCATAGATCCTTTAATGTGTAGGATAGGCACAACTCAGAAATAAAACTCGTAATTGTGGCTACTTTTCGTTGGCTATTGTGCCAACTTCATCAGACCAATCTAACAGTGGCATGTTTAATTTCTGCCCAAATATACACAAAATTAAAACATGGACAAAGTAGGAAATTATGAAGACATATAACCTTATACGACACAAACATAACCCACACATAAGCTGAATCTCAATCGTTCTCATAGTAAAACCGTACGCAATGTGTATTATATGCCTCATCGACACGTGTTTCGGGAGGACAATGTAGCAACAAAGGTTGTTTTTAATGCTTTCGTTCATTCACGCAACGGTAAATCTTTAAACGACATGCTCGATATGGAACCTAATCTAAACCAGACTAGTTTCTGACGTTGTTGATTTTTAGATATAGAAACATTACTGTTAATTCCGATATTGACAAGATTTTCTTGCAAATACCACTTTTCTTTCCTTCTACGGTATTACGCATATAATTTATTAAACACATACAGGATGAGAAGAGTTACTATTGGGGTATCTTGCAATTTGTATGTGAACGACTTAATTGTAAAAGTAGTTAGTGCGGAATTTGCAAAACAATTAAAAAACAAAGCGACTAAAATTTTTAGTGGAGCTGGTATAGTTCTAAGAGAATAGATAACAAACAATAAAACTTTGAACGTAGACAATGGATTTACTAAAGTAAGTGTACATAAAGTGTTAGGTATTAAGTGATATGTAGTTATAGACAGATTAAACGTAGATTCAAATGGATTGATAATATTCGTAAGAAACATAAACGTTGTAACTAAACGAAATGTACTAGAGTTAATCGCGCGAGTGTCCGTATCTAATAGAGATTACTAATTCGTATGTAATTAAGTTAAAACTAATACTTTAACCTATATGACAACACTAACCGAACTGGACCAATCCTTTGCCAACAGAGCTGTGCAATGAAATCAACAACTGGACAATGCAACTTAAAACATTGTGCAATTTTGCAATTCCAAGACATTGCTTGCCCACTGATAGCAAATGTACTGAATTACATGTTTTCAGACGCCAGTATACGCATACGGTGTCAGCGTATATACGAAACATATATTTATATAGCATGTTTCAAGTAGTGTTTGTATGTTTGAAAGCTTGAGTTTGTCCATTAAAAGATGGAACCGAAGATTCACAGAGATTGCCAAAGTTAGAGTAACGGTGGCTTTAGCAAAAGTTTATAAAGCATTGGCCTGTTACTGTCAATAAGATCGTATGTTAAATTGATTCAAAAATAACCTCACATTGGATACAAGAAAATCGTAATCGACAAAAACCGTAGGTAGATTGGCGACATTGTCCTAGAAGTTTAAATCCGGCTGATTTGCTTACAAGAGACATTGATGCAATAACGCTAGTAGACTCACAACTGTGGCAAGCTAGATCGTTATGACTAAAAAAAAGTAAAAGCAATTAGCCGGCAAAAACCACTGTTTCGAGGCCGATTGTTCGTTGATTTCTACAACAATAAGTTCTACTTCAGATCCTGATACTCGTAGTAGTTTTATAGAAACGACAAATTATAGTGATCTTAACCGGTTGTTGCGTATCACTGCTTATATGATAGCTGTTGTTAGGAGTCGAAAGTAATTGAGCAGATAACGGCAGAAGAAATCAATCAAACAGAAATAATTTTAATAAAAGGCAACCAATTGTTATTTCGCTAATAAAGAAGAAAAGCATTGATAGAAATTTGAAAATCTCGAATTCATTGTTAGATAGAAATAGAATAATGCATGTCTACAAAATTTACCGGTCGACTTTACTTTAAAGCATCCGATCTTGTTACTAAATAAAACTCATTTTAACATGTTTGTAATAACTTCCATTAATAGACGCTTGCATCACAGCGATGTAAATTCAATCCTTTACTTCGGTAACGTACCTGGATTATAAAAGAATATCCGGATATAATACTCCATGGTTCACCACCATCTGACGTTGATTTTGCAAGTCTATTGTATTTTAAAAAAAACGAACAACAAAAGGCCTATCTGCTGTTGTTTACCGTGACGCTGTTACAAGCTTTAGGTCTTACGAACCTTGCACGGCCAACTCACACAGTCGGAGTAGGGGAGGTTCAAGGAAATTATGCCTAAGTGCGCCAGATCGAATCCAAATTAATACTTCTGCCTTGATCACGACAGACGGTCCAAACTTGTAACTAAATTTGAGGTTCATAATCCTTGTCACTCTGATGTTTGAGTAGCCAAAGTTTGTCACTAGGTAACGACAATTAAAAAAGAAAGGTATGTTGCCATAAAAGAAAGATTAACTAGTATAACAACTTTAATTTAGTAACGTCGATGATTAACACAAATATCGAATTTTCAGTGCATAAATGCCAGCAGTATCGGCAACACACAATATATATGTAAGTTAAGTTGAAGCGAACAGCGAAGAAAATTGTGTAGTAAATATTGTTTGTACACAGCAGCGATACACACAAAATAAGTAATGATACTACCTGAATGGTAATAAAACAATGATAATAATTACTGAATTAACACTAAACTTTCGTAGCAAATATTGGTTGTACACAGCATGCGAAACACACAAAATAATTAATGATACTACCTTAATGGTAATAAAACAATGATAGTAATTACGGAATTAACACTAGCTAACGTTTCGTGAGCGACCTTTCTGACAGCGATAAAATAAGTAAATAAACTTACCCACAATTCAGTACCTACTTGGTCGAAGAAAACGTTTTCCCCGGCAAGTGAGCTTGAAATAAATTTGAGTAGCAAATCGTGTCAACACAATGGCTCACGAAATCAAGATCTTCAAAAATGGTTAATTATTGCTAAAGAAAGTACACATAACATAACCCGATTGTCAAATGCTGTTGTACACCTTCAATGAAAGTTGGTTTTGCAGGTGTTTGCCGCATGAGTAGGATCTCGCAGAAACGTGATTGTCTTCGGTTTATTTAGTTTTAATCGTAGGGCTTATAGATAGAATTATACTCGTCCCATGAAAGTATTTGTCGATGTTAATCCCTCATAATTCGTTATCGAATAGAAACATGTGGGCCAGAACGTGGTGGAACGGCTATCAAATTAACGAAAAATTACAACAGAATTCTAATAAAACGGAAGCAACTATCTTACCCGGTGACGACTCAAATCTTTTACTATCGTAATGAAATTATAATTTGATTCCCATTATTAAGGACGTCCTTTGAAAATTATTCTTAAGCCGCACCGACCATTTTATGCAGTTGACAGCTTAACGATTTCGTAGTAAAATGACAGTCACACGAAAAGATCGGCAGAGGGCGCCAAAACCGAAATCTAATTTTAATTCAATATACAGAGTACTCCGTTTACTATTCTGTTCGACGGTGTTGTCCGGGTAAGTGCATTCACGGTTGTCTAGGGCTTTGAACAGACCTAAAAGCGTAGCGTGGCGACGTAAATAAAAGACAGAATAAGTAAATAAAAATAACTTTATTTATTCTCAAAATATATGATCAATGGGCGGTGTAGTCAACGAGAGCGAAAGCGGCGGCCACAACCAAGCAACCGTAAGGTGATCTATAAACTAATGACTAATTAGCGTGCATTTGACAAGCTGTGACGTCGGTGACCAAGAAAGCAAGCATGCAATTTAGTATTGACCTCCGTTGGATTGGTAGACAAGGTTACTCAGGTTCGAAGCATAGACGAAGGAGACGGGATTTAAGTACGTTACTGTATGGCGTATCCGCAGGCCAAAGCCAAACACTACGAATACGATATTCAGTAAAGGATAGAGGTAGGCGTATCCGCAGGCCAAAGCCAAACACTACGGATACGACGTGTTGGCGGCGTATTTGCAGGCCAAAGCCAAACACTACAAATGCGACATCTGGTAAAAGATGAAGGAAGGCGAATCCGTAGGCCAAAGCCAAACACCATGGATACGACGTGTTAACGGCGTATTTGCAGACCAGGGCCAAAAACTATGAATACGACACTCGGTAAAAGATGGAATAGGGAAGGCTAGACGGGGAGGAGAGCGGTATCTCCCTGGAGGTTCGGTTAATATAAGCAAAGCGGCCTACCTTATAATTCAGTTGATGCACTGGGACCCCAAAATCCTCTTCGGCTTGAGCTCCAACTAGAACTGACGTTTCTGAGTTGAGGTCCCGGTTTTATTGCGAACGGTCAGAAAAAGGAAAACAACTTTAAGCGGGGATAACATGCGCTCTGACAAGTGAAGCGACTTTAAGCGGAGATAGCGGGAGCTCCGCTGCGCGTTTGGTACTCGCTGGAAATTCCCTTCGAATAGTTATTTACCAAACAGACACAGATAAACATTACAATCAGTCTTAAGAATAACAAATAAAGGACGGTTTTCTAAATATAAAATAATTTAAAAATATAATTAAAATAAAATAATTACAGTTTAATACAACATACCTTAATCAAATTTAACTTAAATCTTTAACGGTTTGTTACATTACTTGTGCGGTTACCAAAGCGATACACTTAGAGCTTGTGACTAATTTAAATATGGTAACAGGAATTTTGGCTAACAGAAAGTTTATTGCACGCAAAAATGTGCAGACAATTATATATTCGGGCAATGCAAATACATTCAAAAGGATATCTAAAGACTTAAGTGTGACAAGTGAGTTTTTAAACAGTGACATTCTTAACAAATTTATCGGCAAACATCGAAGGAACAGTAGACACAAGAACATTAGCTTATATCGGCAACGTTGTTATCACCAACGCTATTACATTTTCCTTGAAGTTCCAACGTAACTGCAATTTCTTGTAGCCGCTGGTGATACACAAGGAGCGGTTTTTCAGAAATAACGAAAAGCACGCGTGCAAGCAATGGATCCATTTTGAAAGCGATGGTCCACTTAATATCTACAACAACTACAGAGCGCTCATCATAATGTTAACGTGCGGGAATGTAGTTTACGTGTAAACAATTTGGTTTTAATCTATGGTTATGACACAAAACGTCTCATGTGGAAGATGGGAATCGTGCTAGAAGTGTTTGTTTAACGCGACGAAAAGATGCGCACTTGGCATGTTAAATAGTTTCGTAGTCGGAGGGTGTCTGTTTAACTTTTTTCTCTTAGTTTTTCTAATTATTTGACATTTTATAAAACATTTAATGTTTTATTTGCAATTACTGAATGGAATACGGCTACTTTCTTGTAATTTTTTTAATTATTTGGTAGTACTTTTGATAGTGAAAATGCAACAAAAATTTAACGGTGTCCTTAACATAGAACTTTAAATTTTAATGTTTTTGCCTCTAGTTTTTTTGCTGCTTACCTCCATCAAGCAATATCTAACACTACTATGTTTAATAAAAAAGACCGACTAGATCTTGTAGAGTCTTTAGTTTTCTTAACACATAATTTTTATTTTAATCTGATACCTTTAACTATTTTTAAGTAAATTTTTCTGTTTTTGTCTTAGAAAGATAGCTGTATAGTGTTGCATTTTTACTAATCATACGCATTGCTTATAATTTACTTTTTCACGTTTTTATATATTACACCACGTATTTATTCAAAATATAAATTATGAACGTATATCACATCTCTACGCATTATTTATAATTTTATTATGATCGTGACAGTATAGAAACGTCAAATATAATAAAAAAAGTTTTAGATACAATCGTAAAAAAATGAAGCAAACGCTTTAAAAGTAGTAAAGCAACTTATTGATATTTTGCATTATAATAAAGATAAATCGTTTGGTTATATCAAAAACTTTTTACGTCGTTTTACAAACGTTGAATGGTGTAAATTATCTTGTCGATGTTAAAAAATAATTAAAAATACGTTAATAGTCAAGTTACTTTAAAGTAGTTCTAAAAATGTTGAAAACAGTTGTATAGGCTTTCATTATTACAGTAATAATAGGTTGTGAAGTTGCAATTTTTTAACTACAGGTAAATAATATTTCATTATTAACTACTGGTTAATAACAAACATATTTACATTTTCTGATGTTTGTAATAGCTTTAATAAAAAAAAATTTAGAAAACCGTTTACACAGAGCAAGAGATTTTAATTAATGCTATTTTAAAAGTTTAAATATTGAGTAAATGTATAAACGAGATTGTAAAAATTTGACTTATTTCAGATTCGCGCGTTACTTAATGTCAACATATTAGATTACTTCGTGTAAGCATAAGATAACTAAATACTCTAGAAAAAATATAAGAAAAAATGTTAAAATTGATATTTAAGATAAAAAAAAATCGGTACTTGAGGCAACTATGTAATTGGTAATTTTATACAAAATAAACTCTAATTATTTATTTATTTAAATTTCTGCATTACAAGTAAAAAGCAAAAAACTAATAAATTAAAAAATGTATGTCAAAATTTATTAAAAATTTCCCTTATGTACACACCAAGGTCATTTTTTTGGTAATATAGATATGAAAATTTATTTTTCAAAATTATAGCTTATAGTATACAGGGTCTTTATAAATGATTAGATCCCACGTGACGTATACGTTAGGCAGCCAGCATTGCTTGGATTGGTATAACGTAAAAAAAATATTAAATGAAAAATTTGATATGTAACTTTTGAATTAAAGTTGAGTTATTAAATAAAACAATAACACATTAACAACAATACCTGTTTTTTTTTAAATAAAAATTAGTAATAACAATTATTTAAAATTTATAACCGATGTTCACTATGTTGTTCTTCAGCTGCGATACATGTGTTAACTCTTCTTTTTAAATTTTTGAACACATTACGATGTTTCAAGTCTATTGCACAGTTGATTCTTATATATTGTGTTTTTTAAATGTCCGTAAAAGTAAAAATCTTGTGATGTAAGATTTTGAGATTGTGGAGGATATAACCCTTAACTTATTAATATTTCATTGTAGAATTGTTAAATAAATTCAATTGTAGCTCGAGTAATATGAGCCGTTGCAATGCCTTGTTGAAAGTAACCAAATTGAAGTTCATTGTCATCTAGCTGTTCAAAAAATTGACCCAAAATATTACGATAACGTTCTGCGTTTACAGTGTTGTTAAAAATAGTGGCCAAATTATTCTTCTCCTTGACATTGCAATTCATACATAAATTTTTATAGGATGCAATGTTGTTTCCACAAAAGTGTGTGGAATTTCGGTTGCCCAAGTACGATAGTTTTGGATATTTACATATCCACTTAAATAAAACCATGTTTCGTCTGTAAAAAAAGTTAAATCCAATAGGTCATTGTAAAAGTTAGCTAAGATTAATCACGTTTAATTTAAACTAGTTTAAGTAGGGTATCAATGTCGTGTGGGAGATTTCTTTTGAGTCTCTGATGTTGGTTCTTTTGGCCTAAATATAACACTGCACTTGGGCACTTCGGTATTTTGGCACAACATATTTATAAAGTCTGACACATTAAGTACGTTTATTTCACAGTGTATTTGTTCATCTCTAACAAACCATTAGGCGTTCTTTGCAATTCTAGTGATTTTGTGTTTGCAGGTTAGGATTAGCTGTAGCCCGCATGTATATGTTAAAATTGATCGTAGTATAAAGCAATTACAAAACGATAAAAAACAATTATAAAACGTTTAAAAAACGATTATAAAAAACGTTTAAAAAACGATTCTAATACTATTAC
Organism: Aquatica leii; assembly: GCA_035610365.1. NCBI lineage: Eukaryota > Metazoa > Arthropoda > Insecta > Coleoptera > Lampyridae > Aquatica > Aquatica leii. The sequence goes on from CM069435.1 coordinate 72,513,641, forward strand.
GATTACAAAACGATTATAAAACGAAAATAAAACGATTATGAAATTATCATAAAGTGAATTTAAAACGTTTATAAAACGTATCAACAAACAATTACAAAACGATTATAAAACGTTTATAAAACGAAAATAAAACAAAAATAGGACAATTATAAAACGATTATGAAACGAAAATAAAACAAAACTAAAATAACTACAAAACAATTATATTACGATTATAAAACAAAAATGAAACGTTTATAAAACGTTTATAAACCGATTATAAAACAAAAAACAAAAATAAAGCAATTATTAAACTGTCTGGTTTGTGTTTATTTTTTTTTTATTCTAACTTAGTTAATTAATTAATTAATAAGTTTTTTTAGATGTGGTCTGCGTGTTTTTTGCCACTCACGTCTTGTTTGGTTTTTATGTTTGACTAGGTTTAGAATTTCTACTGGCGATTTAGGAATATCGTCGTGGTTTGTTATTATTTGTGTTTCTACTGATTGTATGCTAGTTCTCACTATTTTCGTATATTCTTGTATCCTTTGATGTTCGTATGGGGAATGAGTTTTTTTATGTTTTTGTCTACTTCAATATGGGAAATTTCGCAATCAACTTTATATTCAATTAATTTAGGTATTATTAGTATTGGGTGCGGCACATAGAAGAATACGACGATCACTGGTAATTAATCAGAATGAAGTAAGTTGGTTTGTTAACGTTTTTGAATAGTACTATGTCTAATATATCTAGTTTATAATACGGTTTTATAGAATAATATGTGTAATCTGTGGGAGTTGCTATTTGTATTCCGTGGTTTATAATACAAATCTGGTCTGCATCCCCAGTCTTTAGGTTTCTAGTTCAAATTACCTATTGCTAATGTTTGATAATTGCCATTAAATAATTTAGTGAAATAGCTTTCAAGCATTTTTTTATTTAGTTGCTGATATGCAGCATAAAGTATAATTTGGGTATTTTTTTCTAGGCTTAGTTTAATAGAAACTGCAACTGAGTTTTTTAGTTATAAATTTATTAAAGGATGATGATTTAATTTACGCTTGATAATATTTCCTACGTCTTCTGCTGCATTTGTTATATCTCAATCTGATCTATATATTTTATATCCTGGTACTACAAATGTTTCTAAGTTGTGTAGATCTGTTTCGGATATACATGCAGAATCCACGTTGTGTCTAACTAGAAATTCTACAAATAATGTTCGTTGCCTTTTAATTCTTCTTCTTTAATTCTTAATCTTTTCCATGAGTGTATAGATTAGAAATTAATGTTGTAATGTAAGGTATGACTTTGTCTAAGTGCGGTATTATTAAACCAACTATTTTTGTGATAATTTTAGTTACAAAGTCTGGCGTTTCCTGTATATTTGTATAGCTCAGTCTGCGTAAATTAGTTGAGAGTCTATGAAAAAATCTATCATTATTATGCCGAGTTTGTTAATAATTATTCTGACTAGGACTGGGTTCGGTTTGGTTTGCGGGTATAGTCAAGTTTTTTTGGAAGCGTTTATGTGGTGGTTTAGTTTTAGATAATAACTGCATCCTTTAAAGTTGGCGGTGTGCTACTTTTTAAAGTTTAGACATTGTAGTGGTACATTTGGCTGTTTTGAACATTGAGTATAGTGATGGTTGCTTGTTCATTTCACACATCTGGGCTTCATTTTACAATAATTGTGCGAGTTTTCGTACCGTTAGCATTTTTCAGATTAAGGAATGAGGTTCGATTTTCGTCTAGGTTCAACTTTATTTATACTGTGCTGTGTTTTATCTAAATTCAGGTTCTCTTTTGCTTTATCCGTGTTATCTAAATCTACCGCAAATAAAGGTATTTGTTTTTTTTCTCTATTGTAAAGACGTACTACCTTTATGAACGGGTAGTTTGACTCTTTTAGTTCTTCAATACTTTATTTTCTGTGGTTCATACTGGCAGGGATCTAATGATGATTGATAAGTTGTTTTTCTCAGGTTCTTTTAAAGTGTGATAGTTAAGATTGTTGTCTGTGTAGAATTTAGTCATTTTTCTAGTCATCGATTGTGCTTAGATTAATTTTAATTTTATCATCTTATATTGCTGTTTTAAATTCTCCAATTGTTTGTTCTTTAAGGTTTTTGATTATTTCTTAGTATTTCAAAATTGCTGCATAATGTAAGAATATTGCTGGTATTTTTATTTGGTTATCTTGTGTTTTACTTGTAATACTATTTTGTTGGTCTATTTCTATATGTTAAATTTTGGCTACCTATGTATCTTAATAAATTATCTTAATAAGATTAGTAAGTGTAAAATAATATTTTTTATTTGTTAAAATTGAAGGTGATAGGTTATCATTTGTTCTTTTACTTATTGTTAGGTGGCTAGGAGCCCCAGCTGAGGTCCGTTTTTGTTTGCATTATGTTTGATCTGAGGTGAACTCGCGCTTGTGTTGATAGATAACAGAAAATCAGGCGACACGTCTTTATTTTCTGATTTCCAGAGTACTTTCTTTCATAATTCTAGTAATGGAGAAAAATTGTTTAGAAACCACGGTTGAAAAAAGTCTCGCGATATAATCTGTCATTTAGGTTATAATCATACACTTCTCCAACTTGATATATAATAAACTGTTATATATGGTTAATACCTTTCAGTATAGAATAAACTATTTTATTATACAAAATAGTATTATACAAAACAAAACTGATTGTAGATAGCTTTTAAGTATAAATTCTGTATTTAGAGATTTGTTAATGTAAAGCATACAAGACAGTTATATATAGTTAGCAGAACAAACTTGCAAATCAAGCTGATTATTATTGTTTGGTATTAATAAAAAGAAAAGATAATTTTGAACTAACGTTCACTTAAACTTTATACATTTGCACAATGCGACATTTTCTAAAATTGTCGTTAGCAGTATTACGATAATTGAAACACAAAAATATAAATAATAAATCAGATTAATACAAAAGTTTAATTATTCCAAAATTAATTCTAGAAGTGGATTTATTTCTAATTACAATTTATTATAATATTACAATTTATATTTATCGGTAAGTTTATTAGATAAACAACTAAAATTTGTTGTAAGCTAAGAAAAACTATTTGTTAGTGTTAGGCGACAAACATTATATTGTTAGAACTAAGTTTTAAGAAAATCAATATAGCAATGATGTCACTACTTAGTCTGACAGCGACTTCCTCGTGTTAATATTTGTAAAAGTCTAACATTGTAAACAATTTAACTAAAACTTGCACTAACACTATTAGTTCTTAATTATTAACTACATAGAATTAACTCTAATTACACACAGTTTAATAATTAAAAAAAAAATTTAGGGACTAGTTACAATTTCTTAAAATACAGAATGATTTTAGTAATTATTTGTTAATTATATGATTCAAATAACAGTTAAATTAAACTAAATTTACTTCCAAATGCATAAAGATGTCTTATCTTTTGAATGGTTAATGTAACAGTTCGTGTTCACGATTACGCAAATCTGTTGTAATAAGTTACTACAATTTACCCAAATTTATTAGTTTATAATTTCTACTTTGCATTATAAAGCATTTATGTAAAGTAATTAAAATTTAAAGCACATAATTAATTTGTTTGATTAAATGATAAAACCGACGTGTACAATTACATTCTTTTAAAAAAATTTTTTCTTTGTTTGAAGTAGTTTTTCGTTAACAGTATTTTGATTATTTTAGAAAAAATGTAATTATAAAAAAATGTATTTAATTAATATGTTTATTTTGGAGTTGGAGAGTATTTAAAAAAATATTGAAAAAAGTTTACGTAACAGCGTCTTAAATTTAAAAGTATTTAAACGTAGTGACATACAATAATAAATTAAAAATATTTTTCGAAAAACGTTTTAAAATTTGTGACGCGTATTTTTAGTTTGCTTTAAAAACAAATTATTTACATAACCAAATTTTACAGCAAAGAATTTTGTTATTTTTCAACAATTTTAATGGATTGTTTTTTCTAAAATAACTGAATGTAATATACTGGCTTAGTTTACTTTTTTAGTTTATATTTAATAAAAACAAGGTGAACATAAAATACTTGTGAAATATTACTCTATCCTATGTCCATATATAGAATAATATATACCAATTTTATTGGGACATGAAATAAGTTTGCAATCCACTAAAATAAAGCAAAAACATGTTTTATGGAATTTATTTTGTATTTTTGAAGAAGTTAAATACAAACGTAATTCAAACACTAACTTAAATATAAATAAACTTTTATATTGTAAGTTTTATAATAAATATTAATTACTACTAATAAAAAAATTTAAGAAGCAGTGCTAGACAATCAAAGTACACTCATTTTGAAAATAATCGAGACAAGAAATTTTTACAAGTCCAAACAGTATATCTACTTTAAAGAATTGTTTTTGTAAACAATGCCAGAGGGAACATGGCCATTGTATGTATTGTTTGTAATTTAACAAAGAACATGCTTTATTCATTCCTTCACTCTAAAAATTATTTAAAGTGCAGTATTTTCTGATTTCAATAAAATAATTAATAGTAGATTTGTATTTTTGGACTCGGTTTTAAAACATCTTTTTAAAACCCAGGGGAAGTTAGCCATAACTTTTCATCCATAGATTTCTACCGAGTGCGCACCGAACACACGCTCTTATTTTCAATGTGAAAGATGAATTTCTTTAGAAAAATTTCTTAGTGAATCGATAGTATAAGTAGTAGACCACAAAACAATTAAATAGTTGCCACAATACTTTTTCTTTAAAATAAATTAATCATAATTTCAATGAAGTCGTTGCGCGTCTTCACCTAAAATATTTCACAAAACAGCATTTTCTTATATTTCCGTTAAAATTTTTTCATGTAATTTAAATGATAAAACTAGAATTAGCACAATAAATTCAATGCGCGAATGTCTAAGTAGCTATTGACCAAATACCTTAGCGAAATTCCGGAAACGATTAAGTCCAAGTGTATTTAATAATAGAACTGATAAAAGATTAATATTGTTTAGAATGTTTAACAAAGCACCATTCTTTCAATTAACAGTAAGACATAATTACCATTAATTTGAATTGCATTCAATTACAGGTTGACGCTTAATGTAAGATGCAAAGAAAACTTGCTCTATAAACATTATTCTAACATTAATATCAGATACGTAACCCGCTTACTAATTATATCTTATAATATGGGACAGTTTTAAGTAGAGTTTTATTTACTTGAAAATGATAGCAATTTACATTTTCTAATTCATCCGACTTTTTAACGAATAAAGAAATTAATTTAGGATGACACATAAAAAAAGACAGTTTGGGCATCTTAAGACGCAGATGTTTTAAGATAATTTTCTCTTCTCATACACTGCATAATATGGTAAAGAAATGACGCTGGGGAATTAAAATAATAATCATTACAATATAATTGATATAGCTTTTTAATGAAATACAGTTTTTTGAAAACAAAAGTAGTTAGTCAGAAAATCTTTAGGTAAATAATTCATAATTAATGACAAATTACAAGATAGGCGTCTATTATGGGTAAATAGGTATGTCATAAGTAGTATAGAATTACATCTGTATTACCGTAATTCTTTATTTGTAAAAAAATCGTATGAACTTCCTCCACTCGTTTTTGCAATAATGCAGTCGCATATTTAAAGTAGATATACTGTTTGGACTTTCTTGTCTCGATTGTTTTCAAAATGAGTGTACATGGTACGTGATTGTGAATAATCGTTAACGTCAGAATCATCTTTTTGTTTTTCTCGATTACGTTTGTTAAAATGTTAGAAGAGACAGTGATACTCACTTAAAATATTTTTTTTTACAGGGAAATAGTATAGGTATGCTAAGATTATGACAAATATTACATAGATCATTATTTGGTAAAAAAAGATATGTTAAATTCTGTCGTAAAGAATTGTTTGTTTATGCTTTCTGTAGCTTTGTTTTTAATTTTATTTTCCATACAATATTCTTCGTATAATGTAAACATTTAAAAATAGGTAAATTTTGGAGGCAAGTACTTACAACTCGTTTTATGTCTACAGTAATGACTATTAATTGTTTGAAACTTATTGATGTGGTTACGCATCGATTGTTTTACTACTTCATCTAAAAGTAAGCTTTTACAAGCTCTACTACCATGTTCACCAAAGTTTATGTTATTAAACACTGTTCTGACAGTTTGAGCACTAATACTTAACGTACTTTAATGTTTAATATTTATTTTAATCTTTTGTTTTTTTTTTAAATGCACGGAAGAAGTTGAACTATCAGAACTAAAATCTTGTAAATTGACGGTGCGCACTGTATGATCTCAAGTTAGATGTGTTTGATGTACCGAGCAATATCATACAAATTTTTATTTTGGATATCTTTGTTGCTTGCAAAAAGGAATTAGCACAATATATCATTAAACCAATAGAATCTCGTACAATACTCGGTATTGTTAGCTATTGTTTGTAACTAAAGTATTAACAAAAAGATTACTTAAAAACAATCTATTTCTATTAGCTTTATTATTATGTTATTAACAAATTTGAAAAAAAATGGTCGCAGCAAGATTTGCTCCTAGATTACATTTGAAATTGATTTTAAATTATAAATCAAATATGTAATAAACTGTTAATGTTAGTAAATTTTTTTATTTAAATAAATATTTAGAAAGAATAGTCTCTATTAGAAACTGTAAAAATACTTCAAATAACTTACATACGTACAAAATTATATAAGGAAAACTGTTAGAAATGGCGGATACGCCCAATTTCGTTTTTTTTTATCAGACCCATGTTTTGAGAAAACCGAGAAAATATGAAAAGCCAGCTCCGTACCAAATTTCAAAGTACTAGGACTTTTGGTTCGAGAATTATCCTGAGTACATCGTTACACACACACAGACATTCAAAATTTTTTTGTCAAAAATACATTTTTCTGATTCAGGAGATCTTGAAACGTAAAATTTTTCAATAAGAAATTTTTGCAAAAAATTTCGATTGCTATACTTTTCTTATAGGAAAGACAAAACCTGTAGTCCTATAAAGTGTTAATGTCATATTATAATACAGATAGGTAAAGGTAGTACATATTATTTTTAGAAAACGTTAATAAGATCTTTTTGATGTTGCAATTTACATAATAATATTTTGACAAAATATTTAATTGTGTTTTTTTTAATTTTGAATAAATCGCTGATTTGACTTTAATTAGCTTAATCATGTCAAATAATTAATACTTGAATATGGAATACGATCTAAAATCTATAAAAAATGAAATTTATGTTACTATACTTTATTATTATAAAACAATAAATTTATTATAATTTAAAATTTTTTTAATAAGTTAATTTGTTAAATTTACAAAAAATATTTTTTAGAAATAATTAATTATTGTGTTTAACAAATTTCTTTGACACATAAATAAATTCGATCTTTTTTTAGTAAAATTTGTGTATACATATATTTGGAATGTGTATCTGATAAAAGTAATTTATTTGTTCAACGTATTTTTGTTAGAATTGGCATACCTTTTATGTTTAAAATTGAAAGTCAAGCCTTGAATTTTAATAGACGATCTTTATCACTTTTATGTGTATTCTATACAAAGGAAGTTTTATACAAATAATGCCTGTTGTGTTTTAGTATTGACTAGAAAAACAAAAATTTTAATACTAGTAACTGCTTATGTAATAAAAATAGACTAAATAAAATTATTGTAATTTAACAAATGAATTAAATTCTGTTTTAGTTTAAAAGTGCTTATTAAACTAAAAATACAAAAAGGATGTTATTTATAATTATTATTGGCTTATACAAATATGGATTGCAATAATTTAAAATTTTATAAAAACTATTTTATATATAAAAAAAATAATTTAAATAAAAATAAAAGCCATTTAAACTTCATTTAATTACTACTTTGAAGATGAATTACTTTAATTAATTAAATTGTTGTAGAAACGTTAAACTTTTTTTTTTGATAAAACTTATTAAGTGAAAATACATTTTAATTAACATAGCTCTAACTACATGTAATTTTAAGTAAATATTTTTTCGTATTTTGTTATGGTAATGTGTATAAACTCCATCATTATTTTTAAGTTTACAAAAATTGATAAATTGAAAAAAAATAAAGCTATAAGTATTGCAATTTGTCTGTTGTAAAATTAGTCTTGCAACATTTACAAAAAATAACAAACATGTAAACAAAATATGTTAATTAAGTCTTAATATTAAATTAGTGCATAGTGTGTATATGTTTTGCTAAATATATTAAAATTACAGTTTTAGAAATAAAGTATTTGAAATTATACACTATGTAGTTAAAAAAACAAGTTGCTTAAAGAAGCTTGTATTAAATTACTTTATGTAGCCAACTTCTAGATAATAAACTTTAAGTATCGATAGAACACTGTCTACAATAATATCGATACAACACTATCCACAATAAAGTCAGCAGTGACATCAACAAAGTAATATAACATACCATCAATTTTGATTTCACAATTAGAACTAAATTAAGTTATGATTCAAAACTAACGCATAAGTAATGTAATGTGTTAGTGTTGACGTTATGCAATTATACATTTTTATAAAATTGAATGTTTTTATAATATTTATTCGTAGTAGTTGTTGTTTGCTCAATGATTTTTTAAAAATAGATTTCATTAGAAATGTTAACAAATTAAGAATAAAAATAAGCGTACGTATATCTCATTTTAGTTAGCTAAAGTTGTTGTTTACATTACCCTTTAAGCATGCGATCAAATTTGTTATAAGTATATAACAAAAATTAAAATAAATAATATAAAAGTATAAAAAATTTTTAGTTTTTTATTTAGTTATTTGCAGATAAAATACATAATTTAAGTACGTAATTGTATTATAAATTTAGCAAAAAATTAAATATGCAAACATCAAGTTACTTCAACTGCGAGTGTTTCTGAATTTGGCTCAATCAATTAATTTTTAAATTAACTTGAGTATAATAGTTAACTATTGACACAATTTTTTGTACTTGATGCTTTCAATTGTTTTTACGCAGAATATTGAATTTGAAATACACAAGGAAACATTGCTAAACTAACTGTAAAAATAAAAAATAAATAAGTAATGCAATTAATTTTACAATGTATTACAACACAAAAAATAAAATAACAAATAAAAAAAGTTTTAATTTAAAATGGATGTATATATGCATTATAAGAGTAATCATGTAAAAATAAAGAAAAAAAAATACAAATAAAAACGAAAATTATTACGATTTCTTTGCATACATGATAAATCAGATCAAGGCTATTTAGAATCTAATTTCAATAAAACTCCTTACTAGATAAACCGTTGGTCTGTCAACGTATCGTTACTATATCGTTGTCGGCGCAAACAAAATAAACTGCGTTCTAGATCGTCTCCGGCTTCTTTTAACTTTAAATTTGGGTTACTCTCTTTTCTTGTTTTTTTAGCTTATCTGTTTATATGTTTGGCAATATAATGTCCGTCTTTAATAGTATCTATTTTGGATTAGTGAATTTGTAGTGGAAAATCGAGTTTTGTTCTTGTGTTAACCTGGTAATTGGTTTGAGATATGGTAACTAATCTGACTGTTTCTGGACTGTAACCAGACTCTTTGTTAGCGATACTCCTTTGGTGGCTTATGTACTGAAGTTTTGTTTTTAGATTATTTTGTTTTTCTTACATTTTAGGCAGTTATTTCTTTGTGAATGGAGAGGCGTTTGTTGTGGAAACCCAACGATTACGTGAACAAAAAAGTTAAATGTGTTTCGGAAGTCGTACGGCATACTTGATTAAGCTTGGCAATGGACCTTTTTCGTTTATATACTTTCAGAATAAGCAAATTTTACCTTAAGCTGTGATAAGATATCTGGAGTTATTTCTTAGCCTTAAGATTTTGATTGTCGTTCATTTCTTGCTTCCCTATAGTGCCTTTGTTCTTTTACTGATGGGTTTTCTGGAGAACATATTTAGAATGAGGTTTGTATTTGTGGGCTAAGGTTTGATGAAATTCTCTCTTTTCTTATACCTTTTATTTTTTTCATGGTTTGCTTTGAATTGTCGTTCGGGCTGCATTAACTTTTCTTACTTTGCTAGCGTTTTGATTACTGTGGAATTTGCAACAAATGCCTTTTTTTATACATCTTATCTTCTGTTTCATATAACTTCTGGATCCACCCGATTAGTAATACGTAGTGCGCTAGAAAATTATTTTTTGTTTACGTTTTTTTTTAGATTAAGTGTTACTGAGTTGGTTTTGGGTTTTAGAGTTGTCTTTAACGTATGTCTACATTTTTTAATTTTTATTTCAGTTAGTGTTTACTTTCCAGGTCTTTGCCATTAAAAAAAAGTAAATAAACTACGATTTTGATATGTTGTTTGTGAGATATTTGTTGGGGCAACAATGCATTTCCATTTTACAGCGCAATTTAATTTTTCGATTATTATCATAACAAGTTTGGTCACCCATACGTGTTCATTACATTAGAAAATTTTAATGACTGACAAATAAGGTATACATGAAAGACAATTATTAAACCACATTTGTAAGATGTGGATCATGTGGGCCACTAACCTACGTTAGATGTACAATTAGAACTAACGTTTGTATAACCTTTGCTGGGGCAAATAATTACAAAAAATTGGTGGCACACCTGTTAATATAGCCTAAACGACTTTGGAAAACTTAGCGCACTTTGGCTTTAATTATCGTATAAAACTTTTGTTTGATTGTATATGTGTATCAGCTTCACTTGCAAAGATTTTAAAAAGATGTTGTAGATCTGCTATCAGCTAATCTCATTATAAACAACTTTGAGTAAATACCTTGATTATACTCGACTCGACATATACACTTCTGATCACGATTAACGTAAACAGCCTTTTCTATTTATGTAAAAAGTTTTAAACAATGCGTTTTTTTTTAGTAATTGCGTAGTCGTTATAATTCTGTGGTATTTTAAATTTTATTGTATGCACCAACTTTAATTTGCTAAATGCAACGTTGAGCCATTTACTGCTTATATGGTCAAGGTGTTGCTTAATTTAAGGGTTTGTTAATACTAGTTCTACTGTGATATTATTTGCAAATTATTAGCTGTTATATATTACTCATTTTATTTGCTATTTTGTTTTTGGTATGTTGTTAAAATAAATAGACTTGTTGCTAGACTTGTGTTAGCCGATCTACTTTAAGCGTTGTCAGGTAAAACCGGGCCTATGTAGTATATGTTTCTTTCTGTTTTGGCGGTCTTTTAATTAAATTATAATTACACATTAAAGATCAAACTGAAACCTATTAATTTTACACTCACTATCTATTCTCTAAAGTTCCAAGCTACCGCTACTTGTTTTATGGTGATTAAGTTACTGGTAAGTAATCGCAAATGAATCTACAGCGGATTTAAGTTCTTACCGTAATAAACTATAATATGTTGAAAAAGTCTGATTTTCTGATTTTGTATGCAATCAGAGCCGCGCCAAGCGGAGATGCAAGAAGTGCACGGCACTCCGGCGGCACGTCTTGGGGGCGGCAGACAAGCAAAAAGCAGTTTATTAAAATCATACTAATTGTTTAATTTTTATTATGTTTAAGATGGTTTAAACTTTCACGCTGCATGTTAGAATCATAGATGTTTCCAGACGAGTAATGTTATCAGTTTATTAAAAAACAGGTTAGACGTATGCTACTACATACAAAAAACATTGTTTATAGTAATTATGATTTTGGTTTCTTTTATAAATTTTCTTCTCAGATTTGTTTCTATACATGAACAATAACCCATTTTGCATGAATTTTAGAATCAAAGTTTATTTTTTAATTAATTAATATGGTCTAAAGTCTGATTATCAGTTATCGTTGGTGTGGTGACTATGTACCGTCTAAAATTAGCATGCTCCGAGCGTCAACCTACTCACTAACTCATCTCAGTTGATTGAACTAATTTCGTCTTAACGCCTCATATAACACATGATATCTTATGAATTCACATGATATCCATCCATGGATGTATAGTAGATATTTATAAGATGTCTTTTATGTGGATATCAATAATCAGATATTTAATGGAAGTCCCCGTACAAAGTCGACGTTACTAGAAAAAGTCCCGTAGATCGGCCGATGTCTGACTTGGCCAAGCATCGGAATATTCATATTGGCCCGATCCTGGTTATCCATCAACAACCATTTGATAGTTTTGATCATAGTACACAACCAACAATCGTTTCTCGGCCGGTACTGAAATTCATGAGTTGCTGCGCAATCGCCCTAAATTTAAGATCATTAAATTGGCCTTGCATCGATTTAATAGGTTACATTTAATGTTATTTAATTTTGTAATTTTATTAAAAGCTAAATAATTAAACAATTTAATTTAAAATGTCCAAAGCACACCATTGCGTAAAAAAAATTCGAGAATTTAAAAGAAATGGTAATAATTGTGTAAATAATCAAAAGAAAAACAATTTATCATTAAATATAAATAATACAAACATCAGAAACTGCAGCAGTGGTAATATACAAACGCAAAGTGAATTTAATAGTTACAGTAACATTATAAACAATGACAGTATTGATGAAAACAGTGATAGAGACAGTGAAAGTGTTATTGATGAAAATACTGACTTAAATGTAAACTTTCAAGAAAAACTCAGGCAGTGGGCACTGAAAAACTTAAATAGCTTTCAATTAAATGTAATATCTGAATTATTAATTCTGTTAAGAGATGAAAGCCATCCTACGCTGCCGAAAACAGCACAGACATTGCTAAAAACCAAACAACACCATGCACATCAATCAATTTTAAGCCTTCAACAGTCATATATCATCTACAAGTATTTAGGTGTTGCAAATGGACTCAACAGAATTATTTCTCCAAATCTATTTATTGAAGACACAATTGAAGTATTGATCCATATCGATGGTTCATATTTAGTTGCTACTACCCAGTAAACACAAAATTGATAATGTTTAGTAACAGTTTCAAAACAAAAAATTTATGATTCACTCTTGTTTCAAACATAAAAGAAACCTAACTGCAATAAAATAGCTATAAGCCCATCGCTGTTTCACTTATTTGAATCAGTATAGTTTCGGTATTTTAAATTCAAATCTGTTGCAAACTAAATGTTGCATTCGGTTTACGTTTTAAAAGCTTCGTTCTTGAACTGATACTAAATGATCGATACATGTATGATTTTTTTGTTTCAATAATGAACTAAAACAATTCTTTCAATAATATAATAATACATTTTCCAATGCACGTTTCAAATTTTATTGCACAATAAATATTTTTAAATACAATGTCACATTGAGTTTTTTACATATTGCAACTTTCCTGGATGTGGTCTTTTCACGGAAGCCTCGAAAACTGCATCAGTTACTGTTGGGTAGCAACTTTTAACCGCATCTGTAACATAGAAATAAATATTTCATTTATATACATACATAATCATAGAGTTACACAAAATTAATTACATTTTTAATCAAAAACAACACAAACTTAATATAAATATCACTTTAGCAATCATTAGAAAGTTATAAAAACACTGTGAATACCTTTAGCTGTACATAATCGTATAGAAAACTTGAAGAATTGAACTGTAATTATAAATCCTAAAGTATCATCAGATTTACGCAATAATCTACCTTAACGCAACCATGTGTGTTAATTTACATTTTTTTATACAAATTAAAACATGATACATAAAGAACAGAAATGATAATAATATCGATTACATTTATGGATTATAATAAAATGTTTCGACTTACCGTTTACTATTCCATTTCGTAATTGTACACACAGCATCACTTATCAAACTACAACCGAACAAGTGAAAAGATATCAATTTGCAGCGCAAGCGTTGACGACGGTAATCGAAAGTATACCAACGACTAATGCTGACTAATCACAAAGTATTCGTTTTTCCACTGTTTTGAAAATAATTTAATCTTATTTAATCAATCTTCAAACAATTCCAGTTATTCAAAAAATATTCGGATTTAATAAATCAGTTTTTAGACGGTTGCTGATTATGGGAAAAGAATTGCAAGTACTAAAACGGTTTAAAACTGATTGTGAAAAATTGGAACTCTTTCAATTTATTCACTGTCAGTTGCATGTAAATGATATAAAAATGGAACTAACACGAAACAACGTAATGAAACAATTGTTTTAATTTTGTGACTGTAACAGTTTCAATCCGTGTTTACTGGGTATTTACCAGTTCTGGGTTGCCACGATTTGCCAATTCTTGGTTACCACGCGTGGTTAAAACTTAGTTGCCGCGCTTGGTCGATACTTGATTGCCACGCTTGGCATGGCGTTATCATTCGCCGTATTAGCCAGACCTGGTCAGCTACGTTTACTATCTTCGGCCAATGCTTAACTACTGGACGCCAGTTCTCCCCCAGTAATGGTCCACTTCTCATTCTTTGTATGGGTCATTGCTTTGTTTTTTTATTGTTACATTCACGCGTTTATTTGATATAATCATAAAATAAAGGCAAGTTATTATTATTTTCTTATATAATTAATTTATTTCTTTATTGTAAGTTTTTTAAATACATATTTAAAAATTCTTTTATAATTTAATATAACCGACAATGCGTTTATGAACAACAAATATAACCAAACAAGAAACAAAATTATAAGACGAATGCGCAGTTAGAAATTATGGAAAATTGCTTAAGCGATTGTATTTTCACGGTTTATATTTTTTTGTCAAATTGTAAGAACTGTGCTATATCAGCCATTTTTAATATACAGGTAACATTAGAAAACATTAAGTAATATCTTGTGACCAAAACGTTTGATCGTATTGTTAGAATTAGAAGAGAAATTTTATTAGAAACCTTTATACATTTATACTAGTAATAATATTTACAAAAAATATTTTTCCATGGGTATCCACAGAACCGCTGTGTGTGGATGTTAATATGGACATTTAAACTTACGACATTTGAACGTTCTATTGATGCACAATAGAATTCTATAATACTTTATACGAATATATTATAATGTTTTTGTGCTATATGGAACTTGCAATGGCTGACGCAATAAAGCGACGTCAACTTACTGTGCTACCAAGCTTACAAAAACTCCGGAAAATATGCGAACTAATTTAAAGGACAAATCATATAACGCGATTCGTTAAAGTAGATTTAAAATCATAAGCATTTATTTATTACTTTTGTTGCCACTTTGGTTTTTATTTACGTAGCTCTTTTGGCTTTTCATATTACTTTAAGCTTTTATATTTGAATTTTCGTCTTGATTGTGAACAAATCTGTTCTTTTTAGAACAATATATTCCAATTTACCTTTAAAACATTTGGTAAGTATTTTTAAGTTAAAATTATTTCTAATTAACTTGTAACACAAAAAAAGTTATTTATTTTGGTTATAGTAAAAAAGCAGCAATAATTCAAATAAAATTTTGTATTATAGTTTAAAACCATGGAAAGCAGAACCCGAAAAGTCGTTCATACGGAAGCACGAAACATTATTCGTAATGTCATCGATTTCTTGGACAGAAACAGAAAGCAGATGTTCAATGGATTTATCTAATCGAAAAAGCTTCTGAACTTGCTGCTGCAACAGGGAAATCTTTAAGTTTTATTAAGAAAATTTGTAAAGAATCTAATGTTGCCGAAGACTCACTCTTAAGAAGTCCTGATTAGAAGCGTCGAACTGATGCAGTAAACAAAATTGAGTTGGATGATTTTGATCAAGATGTTTTAAGAGGATCTGTGCATGAAATGTATACAGTCGATCATCAAGTACCTACAGTGAAGGTGTTTGTGGAAAAAATGAAAGACAAAGTCAATTACATGGGAGAAAGTGAAATTTTACGAAAGTATCATTTAAAACTTTCGTTACAAGAAATGCTGTAATAAACGTAAACTTTTAATGGAACCAAATGATATTGTAGCTTGGCGTTCACGGTATTTGAGGAAGCTGAGAGAGAATGATGCTAAAGGCAACAATAAACAACCACTATCGTACTTAGATGAAACCAATATTCACCCATCATATGGAGTTAACAAGTGTTGACTGTCCTCAGAAGAACCAGGTGTTTATAAATGTGATCAAACTGGACAACGACATATTATAGTGCATGCAGGTGGTTCATATGGGTTTGTAATCAACGGTCTTCCAATTTTTAAATCGCTAACTAAATCTGGTAACTATCATGACGATATGACTCATACAAATTTTATGCAATGGCTGGAGAAGCAACTTTTTCTAAATGTACCCCCAATGGTCTCATTGTAATGGATAATGCACCTTATCACTCAAAACAAATAAACAAACCTCCAACTCAAAGCAATCGTAAAGAAGATATTCGTTCGTGGTTGGAAACAAATAGAATTTCTACAAGTGAAATGCGAAAAGCAGAGCTATTAATTTTAGTCAAGCAGCATCCTACATCAAAAAGTTATTTTGTTGATAAATTACTAGGTGATCATGGACATACTAATGTTAGATTGCTTCCTTACCATTGTAATTTATTTCCAATTGAATTTATATGGAGTCTTGTAAAAACAAAGTCGCAATGAATAATGTGGCACAACCAGGAAGTGATATAGAAAATTTAGTTCGAAATGCATTTTCTGAAATTACGAATGAAGAATGGCAAAAAGTGTAATCATGTGTCACATCTTCGTGAAGAAATGTGGAAAGTAGATTGTTTAGTTGATGAGGTTGTTAAAAGTTTGACATTTACAGTAAATAATAGTGATTCAGATGAGGACGGTTGGGAAACTGATGAAAGTGAAAGTGAATCTTTAGGTAATAATAATTAATTATTGACTTTAGTGTCATTTAATAAATAAGAAATAATGCATTTTTATGTATTTTATACTAAAATAAGTATTTACTTTTCTGCATTGTATATTTTTCAATAAAAGATATATTAAAAACCGTACTAATTGTGGTTATTGTAGTTTTAATTAATTATTAGATTAAAATGAGATATTTATACCGTGATCAGGATTTTTCATGTTTTATACGAACATTTTTTTAAATTTTTTTTAACTACAACTTATGCAACCAATTATGCAGTCGAGTACTACTCGTTTGCTTGTTGCTTAATTTTAAAAATTAGCGCCGAAATACTTTTTCATCAGACTATACCTTGTACGATACGCGCTCCCCCAGACACGCCTACCCAGGGTTTTTGTAAGCTTGGTCAAACTGTAGCTTACAAATAAAAAACATTTTACAACAATATGATAAACTACCAAAAATATGTTAGCGGAATGCTTATGCGCCATTAAAAATTAACTAAGTACCAATAATTAGAGTAATCAAAAACAGTTTGGCATACTTAGCTTTATTTTTGCAGTGGACATATTTTGACCGACCGACGTAACATTACCTCATTTTAACATCTATAAATACGTCAATCATTGAGTGACTTTGTATTTTTAGTGTATTTGGAAAGAATGTATAGTTTTAAACAACTTAATTTAAATACGTATTTTTTAAATGTCTTATTATCTTTTTATTTTAACATTTTTTGCGTGTATTAATCCTATAACTCCACCTTATATGAAAAAAAGTTTTTCTAAGATTAAATTGATAAAAATTATTTAAGATCTACTAAGTCACAAGACTAATTAACAAATCTATTTTTAATTAGTTTTAAAAATAAAATAACTACAGATTTGGACACATCAAATTTAATTAATGAATTCGCGTGTAAACAGTCAAAAAATTAAATTTTTGAATAACGTTTATTATATTTTATTTTTTTATAATAAACTTTTTTTTAATTATAAATAAAATAAATTTTCTATTACTTGTTCAATGTTAATCATATGTTGTTATTGGTTTTATATATTTTTACTTTTCTTGTATTTTGAAAATACATGCAAAGTATGTAATAAATATATGATTTTTTAATTACTAAGATATTAAATTTAAACTAAAATAATTTAAACCTACATATTATGAGTGACAAGTTTTACCTTGTTTATATTACACGTCGTTTTTATTTATTACAAAACTATGCTATATATATTCTACCACATTTTGCAAAAATAACCAATAGAAAAGGAGACTATCTGTTTGGGCGTTTTCAGTTTGGAGCAGAACTTTTATGACCACCGTAGAGTGCTATTGCAATAGACAAGACTTGTAATCGATCAGTTAGTATTGTTGTTAGTGGATCATAATTATTATGCTAACATAGTAATGTTTTTTATAGACATTGACCGATTCTGCTTTAAATTTTGTTAAGTTTAATGTGTTACTATGTAAGTTTCTAAAGAAAGAATGTTTTTTTCAATGTGACTTCAGATGGTAAAAATGGCTAAAGCACACCCAATAACTGGTAAGAGTAATAGTATAAGAATATACTATATTTTTAAATAAATCTAACAAAAAAATAAGAAGGTATGTATATCCAGTCTCTGCTTTACGCAACCAAAATATTTTTATGTTTATTTTGCAGGTTTGCTTGGTATTTTTTGTGTAAAATTTCTTTTAATTTTACTAAGTACTATAACAAATAAAAATTGGTTGAGGTGCTATTTAAATCCCGACTACACATTAATTTAAATAATAATTTAACATATTAATTCAAATAATGCACCGAACTAACTCTTATGGATTTATTAACAATAAACAAAACACAAACATCAAATTTAGAGCAATGAGCAATGTTACAAATTATATTAGGGTAGGGGTATTCTAATCGTACTCTAAAGATTTATAATTCTAATTTGAAATTTCAAAATAACATAATTTGGACAATATTTTTTATGCTTAGAATGTTGAATGTTGAAACCAAAATCAATTCTTAAAACTCATACTTTATTAAAAGTTATTTACATACGTGTCATTCAAGATTAGTTATCATTAGTGTGATTTAATTGAATTACCCAATAATTAGAAATTTTCCGGATTCACTTTCTGTTGTTTTCGTTTGATTGATCCTATCACCTTAGGTCGATGATCAATAACCATAATTTCGAAAACGTATAGGAAACGTACGTATCATAAATTTTCCATAATCATAATACATAAATCGTAATATTCGTATTCAAAAACGTACATCAAATCGAACGTATCGAACAATTTTGCTCGAACAAAATATATCGTAATCCAAAATAAAAAACTAAAACGCAAAATCTAAACGTTACACACCACGTGTACAGAACAAAGAAATGACTTACCCCTTTAAATTACAGGTTTTTTTTAAAACATAAACAAAAGCGAAAATAATTTAACTAAAGCGGATTATTTTTGTTGCATGACCACTAAATCAGATTACCACAGTTCAAATTTAACATGAGAAAATTTTCTGCACGTTATACAGGAACGTGCGCTTCTTTTGGAAGTTCAACGGAAGATGACTTAAAACAATAGCTACGAATCACGCATGAGTAATGTGTATCAACGACTTGCGCACATAGCGACTCCGACAATGTTAAATTAAATCAGAAGTATTCAATCAAAAAAATGTAAACGTTATATTACTCATCAATTGTGACAAATTCTTTTTAGACCATTACAGTCTTACATTGCTCTAAGAATAGATTTTTAATATGGCTTACAGGAACCAATTTGTCTGTTTCTTGCTGATAAGTCCAAGATCTCTAATCGTCGAATCTTAAAAATTGTTTTATAGTTTTACTATTTACGGATATGGCTGCTTTATAGATTGGATTAGACTGTTTATCAAGAAAAATTTCTCTTACTGGTACGTTCTAATTTTTTTCGATTCCATCCATAAATAGAATTCCAATAAGTGTCAATATTTCTTTTTTATTGATTGAGTAACAAACTTTCTTTTGATGCAGGTATGGGCAAGCAGCTTTTCTATTAGTACAAACAATGGTTTTGTCGATTCTGTCATTAGTTATAAACTTTCTCCAAGCATCTTTTTCATTTTGAGAACGAGTTTTACTTGGTCTATCAGGCATTTTTATAGATTTTATTGCACTTTTTGCTGTTATGTATTTATTTGACTTCAATAAATTACTTATTGATTTCTATAACTTTTTTTACATTTGCATTAACTGCTAATTAGTATCTGATTAGTTTTTTAATTACAATTGCTCAAATTTGTTTGTTTTGTGATAAGTAATTTTTTGAATATTTATTTATTTTTTATTATGTGGTTCATAAGTTTTTAATGCACTTTACATTGATTCTTAGTTTTCTGGTACGTTACTATACGTCATTATCTGCTTATCTAATAGATTTTGCTTATTATTTTACTTTCTGTTTATTATGTATATGCAAAATTATTAAAAATATAAACTTAATTTTTTTTTAAAGTTTTTTTGTTTTTCTAATATTTGCATTTAGAAAATCTGTAACTTTAACGTTTGTGACAATTTTTATTGTTGGTTTGTATAGTACTATCAGCACTCCACTTTTTGTTTCTTTATATTTTAATATTTGTTTGATCTTTGGATTCTAGACAAGCAACAATTGAGTGTGCAGCAATACAGCTCATTTATTTTTTTCTAAGTTGAATTTTCTCATGTTAGTTACTAGCATGTGCATTGCTTTCTTAGCTGTTTTTTCTTTTATAAAATGTGCTTTGATTTTATTGCTATTCTATTCTAGATATGTAATTTGGATGTGTGCTTTGTCATTTTTTTAAATTTGTTTTAATGTACTTAATTTAATGTATAGCTGGAACAACAATTTTTGTGTTTTAATGCTTTGGTCTTTCAAATTATACAAAAAATATATTTTTTTAATTTTTCCATAAGTGGTTTTAGTTGAAAATCTTAATCATTGGATACTCTCTAAAATTTAAAGTTTGATACAAAATTTCTTTACATTTTTGTTTTACCAAAAAAAGTTTATGCATATGTGTACAGAATAAAACAATTTCTATGTACAAGTCATCTTGAAAACCGGAAGATGGTATATTTTAAATTGTTTAAAAAGTTTGTCTTTGATTAAAAATTGAATTTGTTACACTTGATATTTGCTTCATTTTGTTTAGATAAAATAAAACAATTAATAGATAACTTTTATCCATTTTGTACAAAATTCAAATACATTATTGTTTACTTTAGTTTTATGCAATGTAAACTCTTATGCCCGGTTGCGTAAAGCAAAGTTAAATTTGTTCTTAGCTGACACCGCTAATTAAATCGTAGCTATTGATTTGACAAATATTATCAACAAAATAAATTGTACGGGTACTTTGCTGAAGTACTTTAATTACCATCAAATTTAACCCAAAATAAAGTAGCAGCCGCCGATCTGTTATTGAAGAATAACGTGTATAAAACAATAAGTACAAATCAGTTTATTTTTAATGTGCAGACTATAACTTATTAAAAAAAGAGCGCTAAAACATGATTACTTACAAGTGCTTGTTTACACTTATACACCACTAATGCTTATTTACAAAAAAAACAATTAGCAGCCGATGAGTCCATGATAAACCTCAAGAGACGTAGTTTCCTTAAGTAATGGCAAAAAACAACAAAACGTGACTATAAAATGAGAATGCTCGCGGATAAATTTGGCTACTGGTTAAAACTTTATTTGTATCCAACCAAAGCAGACACCGAAGAACAAGTCTTGGTTTTTGCATAATCATTTTTTTCTGTATTACTAATGAAAGATGCAAAAAGTAATGATATCCAGTATGGATGCTGTGACCATGGAGATATTTACCAAGCAAAACTATGAACCGTGGTAAACTTCAGTGAATTACTAGTCATAAATTTTTAACAGTTATAGAATAGAAAGACAAAAAGTCAGTATATATGCCTTTAAACTATTATAATCCAAAAAATTGTGAGTGAAATAAAACACAAAAAAAGGTACTCAAGTTTTACATCTTACTGAAATCGTTGACTACAATCAAAACATAAGCTATGTAGCCAGATACGATCAGTTATAATGATGCTACAAATTTGATCGGTACAGTTACATTATTTTTTATCTAAAATGTTTTAACGTGCTGTAATAGATAGTTGGGTGGCTAAATACCTACTCAGTAAACACAAAATTGATAATGTTTAGTAAGTAACAGTTTCAAAACAAAAAAGTTAACTTAAGTGCAATAAAATAGCTATAAGTCCATAACTGTTTCACTTATTTAAATCAGTACAGTTTCGATATTTTAATTAAAATCTGTTGTAAAATAAATGTTGCATTTGGTTTACGTTTTAGAACCTTCATTTTTGAATTGATATATGGTCGACTAATAAATAATTTTCTTGTTTTAATAATAAATTAAAACAATTAAATTTATAATTCTTTGAATGCACGTTTTAAAGTGAGATTGATACTAGCCTTTTAATATTTAAAAGTTCTTACTAACATTAGAAGCATTCCGAACTCGGAAAACGTGTAAATTGCATTTAATGTAGTATATCACGAATTTTATTGTACAATTGTAATAAATATTTAAATATATCATATCAAATTTCATAAGTTTAGGTTTAGAAAATAATATCAGATTATCAATTGTTTCTTCAATATTCTTTGATGTGCTGCCTCAACCGGTCTTTTCACGGAAGCCTCAAAAACTGCATAAGCTACTGTTAGGTAGCAATTTTTAACCGGATTTGTAACATAGAAACAAACAATTATTATCTACATAATCAATGAGTTAGACAAAATTAATTCCTTTTTTTAACAAAAAAACTAAATATAAATATATAATCCAATCTTATTTAATCGATCTTCAAACAATTCTAGTTATTAAAAAAATATATGGTTTTTACAAAACAATTTTAAAACGGCTAATTACTGAAAATAAATTGCAAACACTAAAACAATTTTAATACGATTGTACTGTTTTGAAATAATTAAATCTTATGTAAAAAATCTTTAACCAACTGTAGTTATCCAAAAATATTCGGTTTTAACAAAAC
Organism: Aquatica leii; assembly: GCA_035610365.1. NCBI lineage: Eukaryota > Metazoa > Arthropoda > Insecta > Coleoptera > Lampyridae > Aquatica > Aquatica leii. The sequence continues at coordinate 72,536,502 of CM069435.1, forward strand.
AGTTTTTAAACGATTGCTGATTATTAGAAAGAAACTGAAAGGATTTAAAAATGGTTAGAAAAAATCAAACCCTTTCAATTTATTCAGTCAATTTTATGTAAATAAAATTTAAAAAAACGTGTAGCTCTTGAAAAAAATGTTCCCTATGTAGTGCTTAAACAAAGCAAGTACGTATTTCTGTTCCGTTACGCAGATTCTTCCATGTTTTTAAAAAATAAGTCACGGCTAGCATAGCAATTTAGTTTTTTACTGTACTAATGTGAAGTATACGCTGGTAGATACAAAACTTCAATGTTGTTTTTTACTGTCATTACTAACAATTCTAAAGATACATGGGCAGTTTAAGCTAAGTAGTTTATTTCCATCTAAATGAAAAGTTACCTTCGCAAATTATTTTTTGCCGTTTGCTTTACAGCAGATTAAAACGGTTTATGTTGCTTTGGTTGTAATTTCAACAAAAAACTTTTTAAAGTTTATAGAATATTTTTTAACTCTGTTCTAAACTAGAATTTTTCTTCATAATAAAGTACTGTTAGCCGTTTAACTTTTTTGCATTTATACTCTTGGTTCATGAACGTGATTTTATTTATTCCATATCCGTTTATAATATTTTTATAACTCACTATTTTGGAAATTTTTTATTGTTTTTTACATTTTGTCAGGATCATAAACTTTATATTTTTTATTTTTGTTTGTTCACTCTAGACATCTACGAGTAAAAAATGATGGTTAATAATGGAAAATTGCGTACTAAATACATTTTTTATTTTTATATTTTAAATGACAACGTTTACACCTTTTAAAGTAAATATGCCAATGTCTCATACATGTACGTCAATTTTAGATCAGTTTACCTGACACTACAATATCCACTCTATTTGTGTCGCCTTGCAGCAAACCGAGCGTTATTATATTATAGAATTTTGCTTCGTTCATACATTGCTCTTCGGTTTTTAATATTTTCTAACATATTATAATAGTCTAAAAAAGGTATTGTTAAGTAAAAAAATAATAACCAAAAACATGTTTAATAACACGTACCAAAATAATGCGCTAAAGGTCGCGCGTTAACAAATTTTAAACAAGAAAAACTTTTTCTCGCTAGCATAATGTCACATCTTAAACTCAAATTTATACTAACAATGTTTTATAAGAATTAATTAATACAGCAGACATATAACAAGTAAACTTCAGTTAAGGGAAAGCAACTTTTCTCAGTTTTTTATAAGATATTTTTTTTTGTTTAAAACAGCGCAAGAAAAATTTTTTGCAACGAGTTCGTTCTAGTTTATACTAATTTACAACTGTTTTTAATTTTTTGCATAAATTGCAACAACATTTTTCTTATTTTGACTGTTCTAAGTTTGTTTTTGTAAAACTTTTAATTTATTATTGGTTATAATGCAACAAAATTAAATAAAACATGGCTTGCATTACTTAAATTCGCATATTCGTGTATTTAAAAAAATTTCAACGGTAAAATACTTAGGTCAAACAAACTTGTGTTAATACACAATATTTCATGTTTATATTAAATTACAAAACTTTTAAACCTTATAAATAATAAAGTATTAAAACTTAACGAGTTATATTAACGCTGGAAATTATTTGATACAACGTAATCGGATAGTTAGGTTTTAAAATAATGAAATTAAACATATATAGTATGCATATAAACTATATACTATTCAGCTTTATTATTCAACAAGTTATCTTTCATAATTTTACGATTCTGTTTTTTTAATCTTTGACAAGCCTGTATGAAGTTAAAAAAATTAAAAAACAGTAAGAACAATTGCAATGTTTATTTATTTTAGAATTTGTTATAAACTAATTTTGACAATCACACTATTTTTTCCTATAAATCTAAAAAATTACAAATAGAACTATATGCAACAATAATATAATGCAAAAAATAATCTTTTAACTAATTACTTAAACATAAATATAAAATAAACGGTTATAAACAATTAAAAATTGTTTTTTAAAAAAATATTTATTTTAAATCATAATTTCATGACAACAAAATTACAAAAAAATGTTTACGTAATAAAAAAAATTATTTTGTGTTAATTATTTAAACAATTTTCATTGCTTGCAATGATGGTGAAGATCGTAAAAATTTTCTTGCCCATCCCGAAATAGTCACGCGGAAGTCTACTTTCAGCGTTTATTTAAAATTATTAGCAATGCAACTAAAGTTCCGGAAGATTTTTTTATTGGAAATTTCTTGCTCTTTCAGAATCTTTTTTTCAGATTTCCATGATCTCTTATAGTTTAGAGTTGTTTGCAAAAAACTAAATGCTTTTTTTATCTTAGTTTCTTTATAACTTTTGCAATTTTTATTTGCTAAAAAACATTTTGATTAGATTTTTGAAAACGTCATTCCAAATCCAATAAGCTATTGCTCATGTTTTTAGGAGTTATTTCAAAAATTAACAAGTTTTTAAACTTGTTGACTATGCTATCACTTTTCATCTTGTTTTAAAAGTATCGTTTATACTAGTTTTAATTTGAATTTTTTTTGTTTTTAATTTAAAAACGTTTTAAATATTATATGAGTGTTATTCTCTTAATTCAATTAGATTAGATTGTATTTTATTAGTTTTTATACTTTTTAAAAATTTTTTAAGTTTGGGGACCGGCACTTTTGAGGTTTGTTTACGGCGGTAACAACGGTAAAACCGGTCCTGTATGTTGTAAAATTAATTAAAATTAAAATAAAACCAAGTTTTTATTAAGCAACAATGTATAAAATTTATGTTTACTTAAAAAGCGCAAAAATAGTAAAATAACACACAATAAGAATGAATGAAAAACCTGATTAAAAATCTTTGTATATTTTGTGATATAAGCAAAATTTAAAACTAATTTCAACTGGTTCTGCATAGTCGGTTTAGGTTTATCTTGTTTTTTTAATAAAATTATTAAATTCAATTTAATATTATTTTTTACAACAGTCGTTTTACTTATTCGGGGACGCATTGCATATACATTTTTTAGTGGAGTCTTAGGTATTAAACAGTTTTAAGTATTAAAATTTGATATTAATTAATACTACAATAATATTTCTCTAATGTTTTTAGTGTTTTTTATTAGAAATGTTTTGTGTTTCTTTTCAAAACTTTTTTAAAACAATTTATGTGTTTATTGTTTGGTACGTATATTATACAGACGTTACCTAAACTCTTTATTGATCTAATTTTAACGATTCAAACCTATTTCAAAACTTTTTCTTCTTTATATATTTACGATAACCTTGTCTCAGTTTTATTGTGATTGCATCAAGTTGGTCGTAACAGATTTAAGTATAAACAAAATAATTTTAACAGACAATCTTTAAAAATTTAAATTATACAATTATTTCGAACAACAACAAAATGTATTAATAAAAATGTTTTACTGAAATAACAATATTTTGTAAAATGTATAAAACATGTTATAGTTACAACAAAGAAAAAATTAAATAATTCTATAATTTAGGATAAACACTGTTATTGTATTCACTTTTATACAAAAATAATGCTTTTATAACTTTAACCATATTATTTCACATTACAATATATATCTATATTATTAAATGTTTTTGTTAACAAAACCTCATTAGCATATTTGCTTTTATGTATATTACTAGTTCAATAATAATATATATAACTTTATACACAATTAAATTTTTTTACATACTTTTTTTTATTTAGGAAATAGCAATATGTTACGTTTCAGATATTTATTGACTTTGCCATTTAAAGCTTCTAAAGTTGGAAACACATTAAAAGTTAATAGTTTTATACTTTACTAAAAACATTAAATTTAAATTTAAAGTCAGTATCAATGTACATGTTCATATTTTACCTAGTCATTAATTACACATACTTAAAAAAAACAACTAGTTAAATATATGTTCTAAAAAGTCTATTACACATCAAATATTACAAAAATTTTAATAAACGGTAATAATTTGGTTGCACAATTTAAAGTAAATAGACACTAATGCTTTAATTAAGCAATAAAACGAAAACAAAATAAAATAAGTAAACAATTATTAAATAACAAAGTGAACACAAAATTTTCGAAACAAAACAAACTTTTAATAACAAGAAAATCTCAAAATATAACTATCTATTCAAACTACAACAACATTAAATGTTAATGTTTGTCTTACTAAAAACAATGTACAAATTTGAATACTGTAATAATAATGTAATGACTTTGCAGAAGTTTCTAACAGAAGTTATAAAACATGTTTGTAAAAAATTAAAGTCAACAGAATTACTTTATTTTTATTTTAAACTATTTGGCATCAAACTGTTATTATAAGTAAACAGTTATAATCTAAACACGTAACATTTATAAGTTTTTTTCTTCTTTGTATTGTAGGCGACCCAGCATGAGTAAGCATTATTAAAAAAAATTATATAACACGCTCCCATTAAAAAAACAGCAATTGTACTTGTAACGAAACGGCAGAGGTAGCCGTAATTGTTTTTAAAATTACTTATAAATTTGCCTCAATTACGCGTAAGCTTTAGACTCTCGGCTGTGGACCACTTCTACCGCTTTGAGGTGTGCGACTTTTCAGTCAAACGGAAACTTCTTTTTTGTTTCGATCCGTTTCTGGTAAAAACCTTCTCCTCCACGACCTAGTCTTGGTACAAAATTATACCTGATACTTGTGTTTACTTTGCTTTGCATCTGGCTAACTTTTTTTTGAACCGATCCTGATACGGTAAATTTATTTAAACCGACTAACAAACCCCTGCTATTTCCTAACCTGTAATTTCCGTATTTATCCAGTGTGTATGTTAATTAACTTAATTTCTAGCATAGTTCTTAACAAGAATTTTTAACACGACAATTACACCTATTTAGACTTTCACTTAGAAAAATTAACTTTGTTTTTTAAAGCAGATTAAAACTTGGGTTGCAGCCGCTTAACCACAATTCCCTTTGATGCGTGGGCCGCATTCAACCCAATCACAGAATTAATGCATTCATTGTAAATTAAAAATGTTTAGTTATATTCCGAACGGAATGTAACTAGCCGAACTGTACAATTTATTGTAACAACTACATTTTAGTTTTTAGAAAAAATGAATGTTAACTTTGTTCAAATTAATAACGTTTTAAACCCAACGCATACTACAGTTTATTTTATCTGATAAATAATAATATAAACAATCTACTCATTCAGATCAACAATACCCAGATCTCCCATGCTGACTCAGCTAAATATCTGGAAATGACATTAGACGCAATACTCCGCTGGAAAATTCATGTCAAAAAGAAACGTAAAGTACTAGGCATCAAATTGAAACAAATGTATTGGTTTCTTTGAAAAAATTCCAAGTAGTCTACATATAACAAACTGTTCTTAAACAAGCAAATACTGAAACTTATTGGAACCTACGGCATTTAACTCTGGGATTGTACCAGCAACTTACTAGTAATCCAATGTTTTCAGAACAAAGCACTAAAGAACATCGTAATGCACCTTGGTACTGCCGAAAATCCATCAGGACCTTCAAATAGATACTGTTGATCAAACCATTGCCAAATTTGCCAGTAACCACAAACAAAAGTTATTTAACCATGTGAATGTCAAAGCCATTCAGCTTCTAGATAACACAAATTTAGTAAGAAGTCTCAAGAGGATCAAGCCTTTTGATTTAGTAAAATAGTGATAGTGCAAAACAGAGCATTGTGCGGTATTTGTGCTACATATTTTGTTTAGTGTGTTATTATTATTATGTAAACTTTATCTAGCAATAAAACAGATACGGTTTTTTAAGTATTAAAATTTTGAAAACAATATTTGTTACGCGTTGTGGTTCTACGTCGGTTATTTTATCCAAAAACATCCAAATCTTATAGATGGCCTCTGTTTGTCCTAGTTTCTTTCAGAATCTGCTAAATATTTTTAGAACGTATTTTTTTCTTATTGTCGATTTGGCGAAATATTGTTTAGTATACTTTTTTTTAATTTACAAAATATTTTATTTTGATTTTGCTAACAGTACTACTACACTAATAGAAACTAGTAAAAGTTTGTTTTATTTTGTTTTATTTTTTTAATTTCTAGTATGCACGTGTTTTTCAGTGCTTAAATGCTTGAAAAAAGCAATTTTTGTAATGTGTATGTAAATGCGATCAAACAAATTCATTGTAAAACGACTTTAGCAGCCTGGTTAAAGTTACAGATAATTTTGGTATCTTAAACGATGTAATTAATTGAAAAATTGCATGAATTTTTTTCTTAATCGATGTTCAAAGTAATTGCATTGAAGTAAAACTTCTTTAGTCGTGAGTTTGTAGTAATGTAGTTTTTGTGACAAAATGTTTTGATCAATAATGTATCGCGATTTGTTAAAGTATATTTAAAGTCATAACTATATTAGACATAAAAGTTTCAATTAATATTTAAAATGTATTAAATAAATACACCATTTACCCTAAAAAAATCTTCATAACAATTTTTTATTAATTTTGTTGACATATTGGTTTCTAATTACGTTGCTATTTTTTATATTACTTTTTGTTTTTATATTTAAATTTTTGTATTGTTTGTGTACAAATCTATTAATTTGAAAACAATATATTTTAATTTGTTTTACAAAGTAATTATTTTTAGGTTAAAACTATTTTTATTTAACCTTAAAGACTGTCTTTCTTTAGTTTATCTTAGTACCCTATCTAGGTGTCGAATATGAAGTCTAGTACTTTCATTCTTTTCGGTGTTTTGCTATTTTTCTTGTTTTTGCTACCGTTTTGCCCTTTTGGTACCGATTTCTTAGATTCCTTGTGTCGCGCGCTTTCTGGGTCTGCCTTTCTTCTTCTTTTCTTCTTTTAATGCTTTTATTATCTTTTTTAGTAGCGGTTGTTCTTTTTTTCTTATAGGTGCATACCATTTTAGTTGTTTTCTTTCAATGAAGGCTATTATTAATTTTTGTCTTAAATTATGTCTTATTCATTCATTTGTTTCTCTGTCCAATTTTGTTACTCTTTTAATTTTTGTAGAAACTGCATTTCTGCTGAATTAATCTTGTTTTCACGTTTTTTGTTTATAGTCTGCCACTTGCTGTCGCAAGTCAGTGTTGGTCTTGCTATATTATTAAATACTTTCAGTTTTATTTGCTTGTCTATTGCTTTTTCTTGTAGTATTGGTTGTATTGGATTTCCGTTTTTATTATTCTTTGTGCAATATCAATTCCTCTTCTTCCATCATCTGTGATTACTGAACCGAGATACTTCATTGCTGTAACTACTTCTATTGTATTCCTATTTATTTCTTATTATCTCAGTTTTTATTGTTTATACTCATCATTCTTGTTTTGTTAGTATTTACCTCCATTTCCATGTTCTCCATTTTCTTATTCCAAAGTTTAACCAGTCCTTCCATTTATTATAAGTATCTGCTATAAGTATTATATGCTCTACATAGATTAGACTATCTACTTTGATTGACTTTAGTTGCTGATGTCTTATTTGTCTTTCTATTGGTCTTTCCACTATATTTCTTATTATATGTAAGTTGTCTGTTTACCTTGTCTGTACGCTGCTTGTTCCTCGGCCAGTTTATGGCCTATCTAGTATGTAATTTTCTTTTGTAGAATCTGTGTATACATTTTGAAAACTGTAGAAGACAAGCAAATTTATTTATAATTATTACAATTCTCCGTTTTTTTTTGTAGATATGTATGATTAAGTTGTTACGAAGTTATTTAAAAAATTTTTTTTCTGCTTTTTTAAATATTTCCATGTAACTACATCTTTCCGTTCGGTCACACAAATTTTATTATTTCTACTTCCATATCATCTGCTTCCTTCAATTTTTCTAGTTTAAGTGATCCAATTGCCTCATCCACCTCAAACATTTCAATTTTAATTTTGTTTTTCTATGGTTCGTCTTCATCTGTGCTTATAAATGTGGTCTAATTAGGCAACGAAATATTATAGTATATGCAAGTAGAGATTATATAAGCAACGGTTCGCTCATTTTAAATTACAAACTAAGTCTGGTTGCTATGATACCAACATGAATCATACAAATTTAGATGCAATGGCTAAAAAGCATTTTATTTTAAATTTAACGTTTTTCCAGTAGTTTTATCATAATAGATAATGCACCTGACCACTTAAAACCAATATATATTTTAAAATAAAAGTAAAAAAAAGATATTTTTCTACGACTAACAGATAATACGATACATTGTATGTTTAATTGCGATTAGGCAACGTTGTGCATTGTGATTGTCTAATTCTATTTCCGTACAGGTCAAAGCTATTTCCGTACAGGTCAAACCTATTAACGTACAGGATAGTGAATTATGAAAACATAATTTAGAAGACTTTTACAAATATTCTCTGCATCACAAATTATGAAATTTGAAAACGAAATCATTGAGTGTCATGTATAAGGTATTGCATTAGTTTATAGCGTAAAATAAGTGTTTTATAAATTACATATTTTAGGTTATATTCGTAAACGTTGACGTTTAGTGGTGACTTTCTTGTAATGAAATATAAACATATTTTAGAAGTTCAAGGTAATTAGAACAAATAAAGACTTCTAATTTGCAACCCAACTACTTATTTTCTTGCAGGGTTTTCTTTTGATGGGAAGGAAATATTAACAGTATTTTACCAGATTTTTGTAGTGTAATAAACAGATTAAGTAATTTAATCCTTAAAATAAAATTACTCATTTTATGATAACATGCTCAAATTAAGTTAAAGAAGTTAGTATTTATTAGAACATTTATCAGTTTTTTAAACTGCATGACAATTCAGAAGTATCCAATTATCTTTTGGTGTTCATCGATAGTTGCAAGATATCAAAATGTTTGTTCCGCACATGCCTGATATCTGTTTGTTATTATTTATCCTTATGTTAATGCAGTTTTCATAAGTATTTATGTATACTTTTACTACATATTATATTATAATCTTGTAAAAATAATGTATTCGCACATTGTCGCTACCTTCTTAAAAATGTAATCACAAACACTTTGGACTTACGTTTTAATAAATAACACAAGATAAACATAAATACAATCAATTGTTACAAGATTAATGCAAACCACTGGTTTATACATTGAAAAAATTATATATTTAGATGCAATTATAAGCAAAAGCACTGAATCGCTTGTTTCTTTTACCTACAATGTGTTTTGTTAACAATTAATTTCTCATATTTAAACTAATTTTGCAGTAAAAATTATTACAGCATATTTGATCCATTAGAATAGTTAACTATCTTGCATTTTGTAAAAGGTATTTTTTTCAATTCTTTAACTACGATGTTCTTATTAACTTCTTAGTTCGGAAAGCTTTATTCTTAAAAATAACACCTATTAATTACAAATTATCTTTAAACATTTACAAATTTTTCTTATTTGCTTTGTAACTCACATTCACATGTTATTTAGTTGAAGCTTCTAGGAAAAACTATCACATATCAACATTTGTCAGAACTTGACGACATTGTTAACGGTTCAGGCTTCGCATGAATAGATTTCTTTTACTTACTGGCTGCAAAAGCAAAATCTTGTCATTGAATCATTAGTAATTTTCAAACTATTCTAGCTCATTCATATTAGGTTATGCTTGAAATTAATGTATTAAAAAAAATCAAAAACTAAATGATTTGAAGTTAACTAAAATTGCATGCCTTTAAAGCAAGTAAATTATACTCACCATTTCTTTAACTAGAGATGAGTAAAAAAACAAGAATAAAATAAAAGTAACAGATAACTAATTGCTAATAGTATAAACGCTGTCAAGTTGACATAAAATAAATACAAGTTTTGACATAATTTTTTTATTGTCATTTTAGGTATTACCAATACAAATTTTTAAATTAGTTTATTTATTTTCTGCGTTATTTTTTTGTAAAATTCTGTATAACTTTGATTACTAATTAAATACAGAGTCGTAGAAAAAGTATAGTGTATAATTCGTAAGGAATGTGTATCGCCAACTCGTACGAATTGCCAACCTCGCCTTCGGCTCGGTTGCAAATTTTCATACTCGTTGGCAATGACAACCATTCCTTACTCATTATACAATATACTATTGTTTGTAACAAATGAAATAAGACAACTGAAAAACGAAAAACAGAGTTATTAAGTAGTATCCCACATCAAAAAGTTATTATTTTGTGGATAAATTACTAAGACCAAAGACATATTGTTCAATTGTTTCCTTATCATTGTGACTTAAATCCAATTAAGTCCATATAAAGTCTCGTGAAAAAAAAGTTTAATAGAATAATCTTGCATAACCAGGTATTGCTATTGAAGAGTTAGTTCGAAGTGCATTTTCTGATTTAACGAATGAAAATTGGGAAAAACAGTGCAATCACATCTGTGTAAAAAACGTGGATAACAGATGAATTAGCTGATAAGGTTGTGAAAAATTTGAAACTTACATTAAACCATGATGAAACAGATAGGGGTAAGCGGAAAACTGAATAAAGTGAATCTTTAGGTAACGTTGACCTCTGTCATGTTGCATGTCGTTTTATAATTAAGATATAAATACAATGTGTTGTATATAAGTTTAACTTTATTCATTGCCATTTGGCTTACAAATTTTGGTCGTGTTATTACATTACATATATATTACAATTTCTTATCCCTTCTCCCCCCTTAACTTTTTCCTCCTGTTCCATACTTCCTCCATCCATTCCGCTCCTTTTCCGTTTTCATCTAAGATATCTACTATGTGTTGTATTTTGTACTAAAAGTATACTTACTTTTCTTCTTTGTAAACTTTTCAATATAAGTTGTAGGTTATCGTAATAGTGATTAATAATTAAACTAAATGGAGATATTTGTATAGCGATTAAAATTATTCATGCGTTATATAATAACCATTTTTTAAACTACAGCTTATGCAACCAATTATACATTTGCGTATTAGTCATTTAAGTTGCCTAATTTTAAGTATTAGCACCTAAATATTTTTCTTTTTACATACGCTTACTTAGAGTTTTTGTATACTTGGTCAAGCTGTAAGCATTTTTTTATTAACATTTTTGACGTTTATATCAATATGAGCTATTGTAATTTTTAATTTCGTTGTGACTATCTACCTGTTTATAAAGCGTTGTTTTGAATTTTTTAAAATACTAAATTAATTTGATTGATAGCGTTTTACTTATTTTCATCAATAATTATGACTAAACTCTAATATTATACATGTTTCTTTTAATTAGAATTTAATCTTTAATCTTTTCAGTCACAAATGCTAAACAAGTTATGCTTCAATCGTACGTAATGATTACACCCACACATTTTCTTAATTTTATCTTATTTGATTATCGTAATTTATTTATTTATAGTTAATCTACAAACAAATTACATGCAATTATTTAAATTTTGTACATAACAATAACTATTTACAACCATAAAGTTTTGAATAATAACATATTTTATTATAAAACTACTAAAAATTATGTAAAAATCCCTTCAAAGCGTATAAACATTGTAAAATATTTAATTATGTTTTAAAACTTTAATTTAAGCATTTATAAAAAAATAATGTTTAAAATGTACAAGAATGAAAATATATAATTATCCAAAACCTACTTATGTATAACATTTTTTATAAATAAAGTACCTGCGGTAATTAACTAAAACCATGCTGCAAAGATTGTGTAATTTGCGCCTTATGCGAACTACGGTATTACCTTATCCTGTTTTTTTTAACAATTAACATAGCTGCATAATTATCAAGTATCAAAACCTAAAAAATGTCAGAATAAATGTAATCAATAAATTGTTTATATATTGAATTAGTTTATAAGTTTAAAATACATTTCAAACATGTTTGCTTACTTTATTACTGCAGTTCTAATGTATTTGAATTTGCGTGTGGTTAATTTTTGCTTAGATTTTTGTGACAAGAAAAAAAATTACATACTTTGGCAGTCCAACATTTGAAATACATTTTTGTCGCTGTTTAATGCTTTATTTTTAAAATTTTGAGTCGAGCATTGGATTTAATATTTTTACTAAACATTTGTGTTATTATTGCAATTAACTTTGTTTAAATTTTGTTTGATTTACTTCAAAATGTTGAAAGCTAATTGTTTTATGACTGATAAATTTAGTAACAATGTGCGTATTTTGTTTGAGGTTATTCAAGAGTTATTTTTATATACAACTTAATTAAGCAAACATACAATTTATGTCTATACTTTCCAAGTTAAACTGTTGTCTTACAAAGTTTATAAACCAACTACTAAATTTAAACATTTAGATCGCAGACTAGATTATATTTCTAACGCTGTCTACAATGTTACTAAACATAAATAAATTTTTATCCGTGGTTAATAAAATTTATTTTTACAACAGCATAAAGTGATGAAGTTTACCACAACAATGTATGGATAGTTTTTATACATTAAATTGCTAGTACCAATGCAATCCTTTGTTTAAAGTTTATAGCGTTTCTAAATTTAATGAAAATTCCATGTTACAACCTACTCATAGCTCTCTTCATTCAAGTAGTCGTAGAATTAACTTTATCTGTCCAAACGAATCAAACATTTATCTTATTGAATACGTAATCTAAATATATCTGCTTACTAATAAATTAATTTCTAATTTGAGTCTCAAAGGAACTTACATTTCTAATAACACAAAAAATTATGAACTATTTTTAGATTTAAATCTATTGTCGTACGTATGTATTGAACAAGTATATTCAGAGACCGTTGATTTGTCTTACTTAAATTGTTATATAATTTAAATCCATTTTTAATAAAATTTAGAATTAGAACAAAATTGTTACTACTATGACGATATCCTTTCAGATAAAATTTTATTAAAAAGTCAAGGTATTGACGTTCTCGTATTTATACTGCTATCAAAATTAATTATTTGATTTACCTAAACCAGATTTTACTTGAACATGTACAATAAAAATATATCGATTAGATAAAAACAACTATGTTTTAGTAGTCATTTTGCTTCAACTCTAACGATTATAATTCTTTTGATCAGCTATTCACAAGAAATAAAAAATAATAAAAGTTATTGGGTTAACTTTTTTTCTCGCAGCGTATTTTCAAAATTTTCTAAACATTTTTTTTAATGCAATATTTCATATTTGTTAAAAACTAAAACATATTTATCATCTTTTCTTAAAGTGCCTATGCTCTATGGATTTTGGCTATCACATTGGACCATATTACTTTGTTCACTGCTACTTTGAATAGACTTGTTGTCATTCAAGTCCATGTTTGCAGATTATATAGCCACGATATTTGTCTGCGTCCTGCTGATCTTTTACCCTCTATTTTACCTTGAAAGATAAGCTGAAATAGTTGCAAGATAGTTTTGTTTGATACGTGTTGCACCCATGGAACTTTAAGCATGCAACAATAGCACCACATCTCGAATGCATCTATGCGTTTACATGACGCATCGGTAAAGGTCTACGCTTCTACCCCATATAATAAGGTTGAGAATACATTACGTCTCAAAATCTGATTTAAGTCTGGATATTGAGAGATAGCTTGCAGAGTGTTTTGCGCATCTTATTAAGTGTACTTCCTGTTTTTTTTTTATTTGGCATCTTATTTTTTGGAAGTGGTGTCAATCTTTGTGCAAAGTGCAGCCCCGATAAACAACTGTATTGACCATTGTAAGCGCTACAATGTTGGCAGTAAACTATAGATTGCGTTGTGTCTACTGACACAATTAGTATTTGTGTTTACTTGCAGTTTATTTTCATACTATACTTGTTGCAGGCAGATGTTACACGGTCTATAATCCTTTAAAATCTGTATGCAGTATAGGCCATAAAAACGGTATCATTTGCATATCTTAGGCTGTTTATTATGTCTCCGTTTATTCCATCTTTCATGTGCTTTTTTAAATAAATGTTCTTAGTATACATTGAGTAAGAGGGACGACAATATACAACTTTGACGTACTCTTTTCCTTATGTTTAACTTTTCTGGTGTCTCGTTCTCAACTCGTACATTGACTTTTTATTGTAAGTCTAGCTTTGATATTATTTCTACATCTATGAATTTGTATAGAGAATAAGACCTCTTTGATGTTAAGTCCTCCTCTGAAACCAAATTGATTGTCGTTAGTATTTTATTGAGTTTTCTATATACTCCTGCTTAAATAATATTAAAGCAAGCTTTTAGGGTGTGGTGATCAAGCTGATTATCCTGTGGTCAAAGCAATTGGTTGCATTCGTCTTTTTAAGAATTGGGACAAATGTTGACAGTTTGAAATTTGGCCGGTTAAATAGATTTTGTTGAGAAAGGTGGTTAACAGTCTTGTTTGTTCTATGTCAAGCCGTGTGAGAGCTTTTTTATGTATCTGATCTAACCTGGGAGTTTTGATGTTTTTCAGCGTTTTGATAGCTGACTATACTTCCACCTGTGTGATAGTAGGTCCCTCTCCGTTGCTTGATGTAGTCACAGTACTGGAGTTTTTGTTTCCGAACAGTTTCTTTTGGCATTGCTTCCATCCTATGAGTTTTTTGTCAGTTTGGGTAATTATGTTGTTGTCCGAGTCCAAGATTATTTTTGGATCATTTTTCTGGTATCTTTTTTTATTTTCTTATAGAGATTAAAGATGTCATGCCTGCAATATCTCGATTTCTATACATTTGTTTAGTAGCCATCGTTCGTTACCTTCTTTAATTGCTCTTAATACTCTTTGGTGTAGCTTTTGTCATCTATCATTTTTTTCGCCCTCTTATCGGGTTTCAGTTCTTCTTGTTTCAAGTTCTTTTATTTCTGTTAATTAGTTGCTATTTTTCGATATAGTTTTAATTTTTGTTTTGGTTTGTTGGAGTGTTGTCTTCTTTGAGTTTCTGTTCCGCAGCACCTTTTTGGAGACATTTTTTTTACTATTTTCTTTAATCGTAGTTTAGAACGATCTGATAGAATGTTTGCACCTAGATACGTCTTACAAGATACAACCGCAATATTGTCTGTTTATCATCACAAAGTCAAGTTAATTTCTTAGAATTCTTTGGTTGTTATAAGCTAGCGATTTCCATGTTGATAATCTTTTGGTAAGTATCTTAAAAAAGGTGTTCTTAATTGTACAGTCAATTTTCTCACAGAATTTTATTAATCGTTCTCCTTTCTTATTTTTCACTCTCAGTCCAAAATTTCCTACCACATTTTCAAACTTTGTAACGCTTAATTTTGAATTAAATTGTCGCACGAACTCATACGTTAAATTTTTTGCACGCCTATGAAAAACTTGTAGTTAATTTGATTATTGTGGATGTTGCGCAAAATGGTTATGCGCAAATAGCGATCGTTTCGTTTTTTTTAATTGTGCTGTTCGCCGAAGAACATGTTATGAAAGCTCTTAAGCCTTCTTAATGTAATTAAAAAATGTAAGCATTCGTTAATTTTGTAGAGTTTATTGTGATTTTGTTGTGTCGTTCATAGCTTTAAGATTTGGTTCTTGAAAATCGATTTAGATCATTTACTGTTAGTCAAATTCTGTAGTGAAGCATGACATAATCAGAAAAAAATGGCGTCTTCAAATTGTTTGTATCGATTCAACCTCATAATTGTAAATCTCATCAGAATTGGAACTAGCATCCTAATCGAGATATTGTCGTAGCATAAATGGAAGTCGCTTTTATCGCTACAAATCGTTCGTTATTGTTATGACAAATTTACATTTTCTGGAGTTGTCAGAATCTAAAAAAGTCTATTGGTATTGTATTGTTGATAAGAAGAACTTCAAATTTAACCTTGTGAAACCATCGCATGTAGAGTTATAAAGTTAGTTAGTTCGTTGTATTTCTTCTCCATTGCTTTTGTCGCTATTGAATTGAAAAATAAATAGAAGCCTTTGTCGTAGACAAAGCACTTGCAAATTCGTAACCTTATTGTAACATTTGGTTTTTGTTGTAAAACGAAACATCGTAATTCTTAAAAACTTGCATTTTGTTATTAGATCGTATAGATCAAAATTGATTTTGGTAAATTGGTATCGTACCATTTTGTAAATAATTTAGTTAAATAAGTTTGTAAAAGATAGATCTAATCTTAGTTAAATTTAGATAATTCAGTAGTAGTTATTTATTTAAACGATGATTATTTGG
Source organism: Aquatica leii (assembly GCA_035610365.1). NCBI lineage: Eukaryota > Metazoa > Arthropoda > Insecta > Coleoptera > Lampyridae > Aquatica > Aquatica leii. The sequence continues at coordinate 72,552,600 of CM069435.1, forward strand.
TTAATTTTCATGTATATAAACTAGTAACTTATATTAATGTACGTATCCTATACATTGTTTCATTTTTTTCTTTTGTTGATTTAGTAAATTTGTGCATTTAGTAAATGGTTGTGTTTATTTAATTTTGCGTTTATTATTTATTGGAACAAAAATTAAAAGCACAAGTTTTAGTAAAAAAAATTGTCATTGATCTGTTACCCGAACATGCAAATTCCCCTATACATAGAAAGAAGTTTGTTGATCGAAGTTGTTTAAATTGTTTGTTTCGTATTAGTTAATATAGTAAACGATATTAATGTTACTTTTGGCTATACCTTTACTAACCTTTGCATTTATGTTTGTTAAAATGATGCTACTTTCTTCATTCTTTGTGTCTTTAAAAGCTGTATTAAACTATTCGTATAAATATTCTATCTTTGCTTCATTGCTTTCTAACGTCGATGCGTATGTCTGTATAATGTTTAGATCAAACGGTTTTGCCTGAATTTTGATAAATGCAACTCTACTTGAAATAGGGATGAATTTTTTCACGGTTACATTTGTTTACTTACGAAAAATTATTGTTACTCCGTTTTGGTTTGTAGTAGTATCGTCTCTGGAGAAATATATATAGTGTTCGTCTATGGTGCGGTAATTTGGTCGTCTTGTCTTACTGCATCTTAATTTATTTGCGAATTTTTGGGCTAGGTACATTCTACGTACTTATTTTTTTTTGTGGTTTATTTTGTTTATCAATTGTGATGTATCGGGAAAGGTATATAAGGCAAATAGTTTCCCGTTATTTTTCTGACAATTATTTGACTGTTGACAACCGTTTAGGTCGCTGTTGATATTTAACATATCTGGTTATCATCAACTTAATTTAGCTTGCAGGTCTATGCAGTTGCCCGGGTTGTGGTATTTAGAGTCTTAAGTAAAATTTCGGCATCATACTAGGACCAGTCGTCGCCAACCATTTTTCGAATATTTCGTTGAATGCGACCGTTCTTGATGAAAAGTACTTGCTCTGCAGCCCAACCCTTACACTCCATTTATCATCGTTGCAATAAAAAAAATATTTTTTTGTTACGTAAGTTAAACTCTTAAAACTATTTTTCTACTGTTTCTAATTGTGCTAAAAATCTTTTAAAAAACAAGTATGACATTCTAAGATATTAAACAAGTAGGTTCTTAAATTTACACTATAACAAACTGTTACGTTACCTATTAATTTTCTAAAAATGGTCATTGTAATTAAATTGTACTACGCCGCTAGTTTGTAGACCTAACTAGATAGGATTTGTTACGGGTCTAAACGGCTGGAGAGGCCGTCGAACCTGGGTTAACACAAAATACCCCAAATAGGGGGTGTTTGCAACGGTAGCTCAGTGAAGAAGGTCGTGGTAAACATAAAAATTCTCGCAACACAGTACCCGACGACGTACTCACCTTAATTAAGTTTTTGTCTGAATTGTCGAAATCAGTAAAAGTTAGGGCGCCATCCCAGAGGTCCTGGAAGCTAAAAACATGAATTCTGGGAGCTTCAATGGTAATAGTTAATGATCGATTTGTCTTACAAATCCGAGGTACTTTCAACGGTCTGTATGGTTCGCAACTCGTCACAAAAATTAAAATAACAATGTATATAAAAAAAAAGAAACAGTAAGATTAATACATATATTGGAACACACAAAAAAAAGAAAAAAAAAGTAACGCAATAATAAAACAAATATTACAATTCCGACGGGAGGATGTCTCGTCGTAACACACTAAATCTAAAAAGGGTTAGTATTTCCTACACCTAAAATAACAGTTTTATATAACGTGTAAATACGTACAAATACAATAAATTCACTTCCGCATATAAACAAACTGGAGTAGTTTCTCGTCGAACTCCAAGTTGCGAAATCCACTTCGTAGAAAGAAGGCGATTAGCAACAAAAAGTGGTTTAACGTTAAGCAGATTATATTAAAAATAATTCAAAGTTATACGTTCGGAGATGGTCCTTTCGTTGTTTACTTTTATATATGTTATTTGTTATTTTAATTAATTAATTTTCTCAAACTTTAATTTGCGGTAGAGCGTCGGCGTTCAATACTGTGTGTTGCGTTGGGCAGATATTTGTAATTAGAACAGTAGAGCCGGAGGCCTTCTTGTGTTCTTGACGTCATAGAAAAATCCACAAAACTTGTGTGATGTAACCCACAAAAACAGGGAAACGAATACACCAAACCAAAATCCGAAAATGACTTCAAGTCAAGACACTTTTGCCCGAAACGCACTCATTTCTCGATTTACACCTTAGCGTTCACCACGTCTCTGAACGATCAATCCAAAATCGTTAATTTTCAAACATTAATTAACATCCTATTTTCACGCGCCTTCCTATTTACATCCCGTCCCCGGATGATCAAAATCGGCCACCGACGGCCATCGGATCCCACCGAAGTTTTTTGAAGAAGCGAGAAAGAAAATTCTACTACGTCGAAAATGTTTTGCTGATGATACAAAAATCGCGAAGATCGAAAGAGTAATTTTATACTTGAACAATAATTTCATTGAGAAAGCAAAATAAAGAGCTAATCGAGTTCTTAGATTAGGAATATTTATTAAGACATGTACTGCGGATTAAGTGACCAGATTGTTGGCACCACCAATTTGATAAGATGACTTAATTCTAAAGAAGTAAATATTGATAATAATGTAAATTAGCTAAAACTATAACAGATTTCAAAATTTTTGATATTTACAGAAGGAGATTGCGTCGGTCTTCACGTTCTTTGTTTACTTCTTTTTTAAGTAGCTGTAAGTGGTCAATTTTGATAAAACGGCTGGGAGCTTAATTGTACGTAATTCTTCTCTCTGTTTAATTTGTATCGTCGGTTATTTCTATTATGCTTTTAGCAATCATTCTAAAACAAAGAATTGTTTCTGTATACTAACAAAAGTGAAGCGATTTTTGAGTTAGTTGGCCGATTTCCGTTATAAGCTTACGGTGATTAAAATTTGGTATTGCCGTGTTGAAATCTGGTGACCGTGTTAGTTTGTGTAAGCAGTCGTTTTTTTTTTACTTGTTATTAAATCTGATAAAGTATTATTATATGAATGTTTCTTTAAATAAGATAATAGTAAGTGTTTCGTTTTTTCGTTGATTGTTTTTTTGGCTCTAACCTAATCTGTTCAGACGTACCCTTGGTAACTCCAAGTCAAGGATCTTTCTAAGACAAAGAATGGCGTTTTTTTTTATTATAGTTCTTTTATTTATTATTATTAACAAGACCCACTATAGCAAAATGTTGGTAACAAACCTTTTTATTAAAATTCATTATTAATTTTTGCAGATTTGAATTAAAACCTAATAAATCAAAAAAAAAATTTTTAATTGACATAAATTTATATGTAACTAATTTAAACTCAAAAATGATATTTCAAACAACTGATCTGATAAAACAAACAGGAAAACAGAAAATCGCATAAAACTAATTTTAAATGTTAAATCCCTACTTGCGTGCATTATATATATTATTTTAAAAAATGCTTTAAATTTACTGGATAACATACTAGCATACCTTGTGAGCTAAGAATTAATTATATTACATTATATTGTTTTTTTTCGATTTTTGTAAATACTGTTTTTAGCAAGTTGTTTTATTTATCTTACAAAAAAAATTTTTTGATTGTTTGTTGCTTCCTTGATTCAAATGTTCCTGTGCAGAATTGCTGTCTAGATCACTGTCGTCATCGTATTCTTGAATATTTTTTTTGTGACTATTTGTTTCGAATTCTTTTAGCAATCTTTGACGTTACAGAACGTGTAGCAGCACGCACTAACTATATTTTTGACACTAAAAAACAAAGGGGGAATACTTATACCCTCAGCCTTGGTACTTGTACGAACGTATTTTAAAAAATCTTTTAGGTGTATTATTTACAACGCTTCCGCCAAAAAGTTAAAAACATTACGTAGTATGTCAATACTAATTTAAATTTCTGAAGCAAATTATACACGATGAATTGGCAAAGCTTACATAAAAAATTGATGTAAATCACGATAACCCGGGTATACTACCACTAGCATAATATAACGATAACAGCTCAAATTAATCAAATATTACAAGAATTTTAATTTAAAGATAAGTTTTTGACACTGCAAATTATAAACAGCAAATAATTATATTTAAAGTAAAAGCTATTTTGAAATAACATATTAAATTGTATTTATAGTATAATACATACAATAGATATATTTTTTATGTAAATTTTTGTGTACAATTTGATAAAAAAATTATGTAGCATTTATTCGGTTTGGAAATAAATATATTAATTTATTTACTTAGTAATTATAATGATACATATAGATTTATGAGCTTATTATGATCATTTTTTATCAAAATTTTATAATTAGTAACTATTACTAGATGTTTCGTTCTTAGTTTTTTTTTATAAATATAAAATAATTTAAAAATTAAGTATATAATACATTTACCAAACTTAAATAGCTTTATTAAGAAAGTATTTTATTAAATTATAATACGTGGTTTAATAAAAACTTTAAATAATAAATTTAAAAAATTTACTTAAAGTTAATAAGTTAAACCCAAATAATTTTAAACATTTGCCAATACTTAATCAAAAACGCTAATAAACAGCGGAAATTTAAAGGAATTTATTGATTACAAGAAATGTAAATAAAAGCTAAGGAAATAATTAAAAACGTCCAATTATGTTTAATAAAATTTTAGGGAAAATTAAAACCAAACAGAAATTATTAATAGACGTTATCAAAAATTTATTATTTAAAAGTAACTCAAAATTAAAAAAATTATTTTTACGATAACAGTAACAGGTTGACATAATAATTTTAAATTTTAATATTACCGTATAATAAAAATTTGTTTACTAGTAAAAAATATATTTTTACTAGTTAATTTTAGGTTAAGTAATTAACGTATTTAAAACATTACATACTGCTAATCTTAATATACATTCATATATACATACTTTTCATAATTTTAATATTACTGAACAAAGCTATTGTTTGTTTAAATTACTAACAAATGATGTTTTGAAAACTATGAATACAAAGAACCTACAAAAAGAGGGAAATAAAGATAAAAAATAAAGACGTAGTAAGCAAAGGCGGCAGTAACTGTATAATATTCGTTGTATATGTATATTACACTTTGTTATTTTTTTTATGAATTATGAAAAATAAAGTATAATAAAAAAGTTGTTCATTTTTTATCAGATACTACTAAAATATCTTGCAATTTTAAGATAGGTGTTTTGTTGAACATTGATACAAGCTGATGATAGTAGATATAGTTATATTTCTAAACTCTAATAAATATGACAACAAACAAGAGATAATTAGTTGTAACAATAAAATTAGTTTTATTACTTTACATTTATTGGCAACAAACAAAGTTAAGTTTAGAATTACAATTGGTCTAGCAATAATTTATATAACTAAAATAAAATTAATTTAATATTACGATTCCGTTGTAACATAAATATTTTTGGCAAACGTTAGATTTAGTTTATTAATTGACAGAAATCGTTTTTCTTTTATTGTGTCGAACTGTGATTTTGGTAATTTTGCAAAACTATTAAACATTAGCCCTAAAATTTTTTAATTTAGTGTTTAACAATTTTTATAGTTTTTTAATATTATTAATTACGTACTGCATCAACTCATTGTTTCATTGTAAATTCATTGTAAATTGTTTCTTGCATGAAATATTTTTTTTTTAAATTGTATTTAACTGTATAGTTTGCTACTCGTTACAACGTTTTTGTTTTTATTAAATACTTATAAAAGCCAATTTTTTTGTTATTATTTAAAACCAAGCTGAATATTGTAATTAAATTTGCTAAACAAACAATACATTGAGTTCCAGTACATAAGCAACCAACGATCTTTCAACACCACGTTAACAATGCTATCTTGAACTACGCAACAAAAGCGATGCATATGTGTATAGTTTAGATATTAACGTATGAGTAATGTATAAAGATATTCCGTAATTTCACTTAACAGTTTTGTGTACATTTTAAATTATTTTTATATTTTAAATGTATTATGTACTTTATTATTGTGTAAATTAATAAAGATATTACATTTTTTTTAACCCGGCGTAATAATGCTAAAAAAAGTTTTTTTTAGTTTACAAACTTTAAAAATTATGTCAAAAAATTTGTTAATTATAATTTAAAATAAAACAAATAAATATTGTTTTTTAATAGTAATACACATTATTATACAGAAAAAAATTAGTAGTATTATTACACTTTATAAACATTTAATTTTGCATGATTTACTAAAACGTTTTCGTATCGACTAAACATTTCAAAACATTGTTTCTTAACAATAACAAAGTAAATTTTATAACATAATTATTAATAAACAAATTAGTTAAAGTACCAAAACCTTTCTTAATAATCAATAGTTGTGTCTCTCTAGAGGACGCAATTTAATTGGGTTGATGCAATAAAGTTAGTCATTTAATGAAACTAGTTCTTGCTAACCTAAAAACAGGTTCATTTGCAAATAGGAAAATGTTATTACGTTTGTTATTCGTCGATATGTAAACGATTGAAAAAAGAAATTAATATTGGTAATTATTTTAAATACTTGTTTATTTTTTAAACATTGTTATATTGTTGTTTTAATAAAATGTTTTTTAAAAGTATACTTTGTCAACGTTATTTAATTTACATATAATATATGTTTTCTAACATAATTTGATAAATAAGTAAATGTTTATCAATTAGTACATTATTTTATATTCGTTACATATTAATAAATATTATGTATAGATAAATAATATAAGCAATAACAGTAAAAATATTTTTTTTAAACAAAATAAACAAGTAATATAAAAAAAGTAATAACTTAGTAGAATTCAGGTTTCTAAGGGTTGCATTCGTAATACAATTTTTTATTCTGTGTTCACATAGTGTTCAGCAAAATCAAAAATCGTTGTGGTAGCAGCTCTGACAATGTGATGTTTAGGCGAGTTTGAAACCAAGAAGCATTAAGGATATGCTAGCCAGGCAAAAAATATTATATAAAAATGCATCAAATAATTGTTATATAAACGGTTGCTGCAGATCATTACACGTTAATTTATTGCTAATCCAAATATGATTGGTAATTTTTTTTTTCAGAAATAAGAGAATCAATTTTTGTCATCATCTGTTTAATTTATAAAAATAATTAATTCGTTTTATGCACACGCACACATTATTACTGCTAGCAGGACTTCTATTATAATTCCTAATAATAAGTTTTTAGATAAGGTTTATGTGGTCATTTCAATTTCATTATTGTGCAAAATTAAAAGGAAATATTTTATAAATGTATTGTTCAAATTCACTGAAACCTATTAAGATTCCCAAATTCTTGAAATTATGTAATATTAAAGAAAATGACAATAAACATTTTAATTAAAAAAATTAATGTATTTATATTTTAGGCAACCCAGCATACTTCAATTGTAATGGTTTAAAACAATAAAATTGCGTAAACTATATAATTTATAATAGATAATTAACCCTCCGCGCTTTGAGCGGAGTATTTTCACACCCCCAGGTAACATTATTTTGATGTTTTCATACATCCGAAGCATTCTCTTTTTTTGTCCATCCGGCTATTCTAAAGTAATCATATAAACCATCAAAAAAAGATATTACAAGATTTTAAAATTAAGTATAATTACCATTAATTGCCCGTTAATGTGACTGGGGTATCAAAGTACCCCGTCCGAGTACGACTCATATTATTGTTATCAGGAATATAATCTTTGATAATATGTGTTTGTAGCCATTCGCAGTACTTATATTTAGACCTAATAACGTTATTTTATTTCCAAATACTTTAAGTACAATTAATGATTGAATTAGAAAACAATGGTTTTCTTTATTACCTTGACGTAAATGAAATTTCCTGAAAATTAATGCTTATCTTTATTATTTATGCATTGCTTTGTGTAGCGTTGAAGTAACCATTTTTTTCGTACAGACAGTCAATTTCATTTCAACATGAGCTACATTAAAACACACAGAGTGAGAAAGATGAGGATATATCATTCGATACCCAGCCTTACTATGTATCAAAATCGGGATTAGTATGGAAAAAGGATCCCAGTCCTTGCAGAAAAGCAAAAGCAGCTACCAGTGGATTATCAAATTATTCAAAAAATGTTTCTGCTATTGACGAAACTTTCAATTTGTTTATAAGTGAGTTTATGGTTAAAGAAATAGTCTTATTCGCCAATCAAAAAGGCAATATTTATTTTTGTAATAAAATCATGACTGGAAAGCGATGATTAAAGACGAAATTTATGCTTTTATTGAGTTGCTTATTGTGATGGGTGCACTGAAATCAACACAAGAACCGCTTAGTTTTTATGGACTAAAAATAGTTTATATGGCAGGCCTATTTTCTTAGCAACAATGTCTAGGGATATGTTTATGTATTTACTTGCATTTCTTAGATTTGATGACAGTCATACCAGACAATTGTGTAGATCTACTGATAAGATTATCAAAAAAGATACAATCCTGGTACTCATTTGACAATAGACGAACAATTGATTTTATTTAGGGGACGGTGTCCATTCAGAGTATACATGAAATCTTCTAAACCAACCAAGTATGGTATAAAGGTTTGGACATTAGCTGACGCCGATAGCAGTTACGCTCTCAATATAGAAGTTTATATCGGTAAAGAAGGTAAAAAACCAGAAAAGAATCAAAGCCAACGTGTAGTAATGGATATAATCAAAAGTTTAGGACGTGGTTACGGAATTACTACCGACAATTTTTTTACATGTATCCCTTTGGCACAAGAACTATCATCACGTGGTTTGACTTTATGCGGAACAGTTAGAAAGAACAAAGTTTACTTGCCTTCAATATTATTACCAAATAACCATAAAACTGAGTTATCGTCAATATTTGCATTTCAAAAAAATATTACGTTAGCATCCTATGTACTACAGAAAAATAAATTGGTGATACTTCTCAGTACTGAACACAGCGATGACGCAGTTGGTGGCAAATCTGTTCAACACTAACCGGATATAATTTCTCATTATAATGCCATAACGAGTGCTGTTGACTCTTTGCTGCCCAATAGTTTTGTTTTACAATACGATAGACGTCGCATGTAATAATTTTTTTATTGTGTACATTACGCAATGCAAAAATTGGCACGAAACAAAAAAAAATAGGAGTAGACTATTCCTTTTAGAACTGGGAATACAACTAAGCATTCCTTATGTTCGGGAACGCTTTGCAAGAAAAGTGAACTCCAGAGTAATATTATTGAGAATATAAAAATCTTGTTGCAAGAAGATCATAATCATTTAGGAGATGCTCAACAACAAGTATCTAAACAAGGACGTTGCTATTTATGTCCTCGGAAATTGGACAATAAGTACAAAACTGTTTGTACAAGTTGTAAAAAATTTGTTTGCAAAGCGCATTATAGGAATCATGTAATTTGTAAAAGTTTTTACAAATTTTCTGTTACAATTTTTGTTTTATTATTATATTAGAAAGCATTCCAAGCACAAATGTGTAATTTTTAGAAGTTAGACTGACAAAATCAAATTAAAAAGTTGGCGTATTTATTCACCTAGTTAGTTAGAGCTCATTTGGTTAAAATGGTAGTATGCATTACAGCAAAACATGTTTTAGTGTAGCATCTTAAATTGAATACAAAAACAAAGACATATTCAGAAATACGGTTATTTTGTGTATTCTAAAACTAAATATGTAGTTTTAATCGTTTTTCTACTTTTATCGATTGCGCGATATTTCTGATTGTTTTGTAAACTTATTCTGATTGTTGGCTTTGGTTTGGCCTTTTATTTGAATTTTTGGTTTACACTGTTGGCATACTTTATTCTGTTTCTTGACCTAGCGTTTTTTTAATGACTTAAGTTTTGGATTACCAATGTATTCATCATGCTCTGCACCGTTTTGAAGAAAAAAGTGAATAAAGTTTCTAAAGCCTGACGTCAACGATAAGCCAAAAAAAGATTTTGCAGACCATTGAGAACAGCAATGCTTATGTTCTAAAAGATGAGCACTTAAAATATTTTGAAAAGTGAGTAATTTTTACTACGAAAACGACAGTCTGTTTTTAATGTTTGTTGTGTGCAAAATATTATATAACTAACTAGAATTTTAATCTATATCTCGATTATAAGCAAAACCGAATAAGCAAATACCTTTGGTGCATAATAAATTTAAAAAATTGAGAATACGTGGTTGAAAGCTTAACTAAGTAGTATACATGTTTTACATTTTATCTGAAGAAATTTCAAAACACCAAGCTTTAACGAAAACTATATTGTAAACATAAGTTTTTTTAATCTCAAATAGAAAAGGTGTTTGACCATATTCAGTTGTGTACACTGAAAAAAATAAATGTTTATAAAGATGAACGAAATGGTTTTTGTTCCGTGCTTATTTTTACATGCCACGTATGTGGACGCTAAGGTGGCATTTCATCCTCTTACAAATAATATTAATTTTGTTTTTTGTAACTAATTTGAACAATCGGCGCTGGTTATTGTTAAGGAGAAGAACTATTATCAATTTTGAACGTGCCATGACGAAAAGACTTAAAAAAGTAGAATCCTTTGTATCTGCTAACTGGGACATCTAATTTCTGAAATACGTTTGAGTGCAGAGGAAGAAAAATCAAAAAAACATAAATTTTGTTTTTTGTGTGCAGTATTAACGAAGAAACATGTAAGTTGCTGCTACACGATCAGTAACGTCAAATTTGTATAAATTGGTAAAAAACACCAACTTCGACGTCGCAGTCAAAAAGTTGATTTAAATTAAATAGCTTACTATTTTGTTTTAATGAAGAAAAATTATACAACGATTTAAATCAGTAACTAATTTAAAAAAGAATATCAATAATCCCAATTGCAATGCAAGCGTTTGCAAATCTGATACTTTCTCTAAACAGATCAACATTTCGCCTTTGCGATCGTCTAGAATTTTTAGTGAACTTGTTAGAATAACTACCCACATAACACAAAAAGGTCCATTACATATGCAATGAATGTGATGTTCATGGATTATGGAGGTTTAATGTACATCCACAATAAACATTATGGATCTCATATGGAGTTACAATGGATGTGACATTTCGTCAAATATGACCTCCACTGTATATCCACGGTACCTCCATTTCTATTCCAGAAGGTATAGATTATGGAGTTGCAATGGACGTGTTATTTTATCAGATATAACCTCTATTGCATATCCACTGTCCTCCAAATATATTCTTGTATGTAGATTGAAATATTTATTTTAGATATTGGTACTTAGGTTAAAATAAAATAAAAAAAAATTATTATATTTACTGTTTACTTTTTGATTATAAAATATATATAGAAATATAAAAATAATAGAGAGTTATTGCAATGCCATTTTTGCTGATCCTTTAATAAAGTTTTCCTTTATTTGACATACGCGCATGCGCAGATATTATCGCTTCAATTTTTTTACTTTATTAAAATACAGGCCTCCTCTATTTAAATTAAATACAGGCAGAGATACTTTAATAAAAGCACCCTTATTTTGACATATGTCATGTCAAACCGATCGGAGTTCTGAGAGATTTTGTATTTTTAAGAAGAGAAATAATTGTATTTCTAGAAAGTAGTGTTTCTATAATTGTGTGTAATTTTAGATATTTAAAGGTAAGTCCTAACATCCGTTTTTTGTGATTTGGTAAAAAACAAATAATTCAATTTGAAACTGTATAAATAACAAGATTCTGGTCGATTCGTTAAAAAGAATTAACAAACAATTAACAAAACCTCTATAACCTATATTAGAAACTGCCAGAGTAAAGTCAAGAATAAAATAAAGTACGAAATCAAGGCACGTTGCAATAGCACTCAGTTAAAATAAATGCAAAACTTTATTATAGGATACTTTATTTAAAGTTTCTTTTAATAAAGTAACTTTTATTTTACTTTGCAATAACTCTCTACTGTCAGTGTCTGTCTTGAAGTTTCTCTAAATTGATCGTTTCCTGAAAAAATCAAAAATGTACAATAACTATTCTAGAAAGCAATTATATAATCACAAAGGGCGCTCACAGTGAAAATAATTTATAAACTTAAATACCTCTGTAGTAGTTTGTATATAAATGTTTATATCACTAACGAAAAACGCTAAATCACTAACCTCGCGAACTACCATAATGTGATCACAATGCTTTATGGGTAAGAAATGGCGGCGTTGCCGATAATATTCAAGTTTCCTATATAATCATGAATTGAAACTTGTCTGTAATGTTAGTGATATAAAGATAGTTAATTCAGATGAAAAAATGTTATTCATCACACATTCATAAACTGTTTTCCGAGTCTTCGCAAACCTTTACAGGTCCTGGGTGGGTCTTCTGCTGACGTCTCGTTTCACAATTCTTACTCGGATTATGTGGTTTAAAAGATCTATGTAAATACATTCTAATGTATATACGTTCATGGATGTGCACGTATGTATATACTGTGGAGCTGTAATGTACATTACTTGATGGATATTCATCAATGTATGCCGAATGGATAAGTATGTATGTTCATTGTATCTCGTGTGCTATGTGGGTAAAGATATTGAAAAAAAAATTCTCACAGGTTACTAGGAAACCACATTACAAATTTTGCAAAGAGATTTATGTGTATGGTAGCAAAGTTTATTGACAAAAAAAGTCATTTAAATTAAAAAAATATATACATAATTAGATGTTTTGGAGCTGCATTAAAATATAGTAAAAAGTTTGTCGAAATCCTGATGCACATAACGTTAGCATTTTCCCAGCAATCAATCTTGCACCTAGTTCTAGTCCCGTTAAAGAAACATAACAATTTTTGTAAAAGAAGGTTGCTTTACTTACTTTAGAATGAAGCTTGGAGACTAAAAAAATGCTTAAACTCTACACAAGACATGTTACGTTTGTGTAGAAGATTTAGGAAAGTGGTTATGTGAGGAAAACACGTATTCATGCTATGGAGAGAACAAAATAATTCCGATGACTGTTACTTTTGCAGTATCAATGTCATTGGTTACAATTCAATCAACATTGCGCTTAGTTTCTTATGATGAAAACATTCTTGCACCAAACCCACTTAAAACATTACAAGGTCTTTCTATGAATAGTAGGAAATCTAAGCGCAAAGCACTTGATACCTAATAAGTTTGATTGTGAGTTTGAATGCATGAAATCTCGAATGTTTGAACAAAACGAATTAAATAACCTAATAAGAAATTTACGTTTAACTAAAGAAAAGGCCGATTTTCTTTGTTTTAGATTGCAAGAAAAGTATTTGTTGACTCCAGAAATATCTTATCGTAGGCACCGAACAAGAGAACAAAATTTGGCTTTTTATTTTGAACAAGAAAGTGACTTAATGTTTTGTTGCAACATACCCGTATTAGTAGAAGCATTCAAGATAGAGCAGAATAAACAAAATTGTAGACTCTTTATTGACTCATCTAAAAGAAGCCTAAAATTAATTTTTTTGCATACTAGCAACAGATACGCTTTACTGCATGTGAGTCATTTGGTTTTACTTGAAAAAATTTAAAATCTGCTGCTTGGGCTAAAGAAGATTAAATACACTAAGCATGAGTAGATGACTTGTGGTGACTTAAAGGTGCTTGGTATGTTACTTGGACAGAAATTCAGTTCACAATATTTTTTTGTTTAATTGTGGATAGGATAATAAAGCACGAAAACAGTACTGGGCAAAAACAGCATAGTTTTTAAGAAAACATTTAGAATCTAAAAGCAAAAACGTTCTATGCATGAGTTTGGCGAATTCCCAAAAAATACTGCTTCTACTACTGCAGATAAAATTGAGCCTAATGAAGCAATTCGTCAAAGTTTAATCAAAAACCGAACTTTGCTTTTAATATTTGTTATAGAAATTTCTTGGTTTGTCAAAAGCAAAATTCAAAAAAAGACATATTTATTGCCCTGAGATTTAAAAACTTATGCAAGACCCTAATTTCAAAAATGCGATGAGCTTAGAAGAAAAAACAGCATGCGGTGCATATAAAGAAGTTTTTAAGCAATGAGAAAGACTCTAATTACGAAAATACAGTTCCAAACACGTTAAAAACATTTCAAGAACTTGGATGTAAGTTAAGTGTAATAGTGCATTTTTTCCACTTACATTTAAAATTTTTTCTTAACAATCTTGGAGTTTTAAGTGAGAAACTAAGGGAGCGTTTTCACCACGACATAAAATATATGGAAAAACGGTATCAGAGTAGCTGGCATGTCAACATGATTACTGTTGGACGCTTCTACTTACTTTAATCTTTATATTAATAAGTAAACAACTGTACATATTCAAATTTATAATAATAAAAATTTGCATTCAGCAGACCAAAATACATAAAAAAGTTAAATCTTAAAAAAAGTTTTTAAAAAATATATTTTGATTCGCCGGTGTAATACAATTGTCAAATATTTTATATTTAAAAGTAAGCAGATGCTAATCATTGTTACTTATAATATATGAAAACTTGTTGCTATACATATATTACAATTTATATAAACAAATAATGTAAATTGAAACAAAAGAAAAAAAATTGTATAAAAAACAATTACTTTTGTAACGTTCGTATGTTGTTTAACTTGTCGCTACAAAGCTCATTAAAGCAAAGGTATTAACATTACAATTGTTGTTATTGCGACACTTGTTTAAAAATATACTATTGTGTAATTAAAGTGATTAAATGTATGAAGTCTTAAGTGTTCTAATTTTTTGTTGTAAATATTTGTGCTTATGTAATAAAATGACTTAACGGGAAATTATTTATCGATCTATGAGCTAAGCATCAACATTGTTTTAAGTTAGTAGCGTTTAATAACATTCCAATGTTTTGTTTACATTGGAGTCTTACTTACATTTTTTGTCGATTTTTTTATTCTTTATTTTCATATTTTAAAACAGTTAATATCATAACTATTTAGCACTATTTGTGTTTTCTGTGGATAAATACTAAATGGAGCTACAATTTAAAGTTTTAAATTTGTTTTTGTAATTTTATGTTTACTCTCATTCTTGGTCGTATTCTTTTTAAAGAGTCATCAATTAATTTTTTAAACATTTCTTATAAGCAAACCTTAATAAAGATACCTTTGATAAAATAGAAATGTTTTAATTAACAGTTTTTTTTTTAAAATAGACATTGCGTTTACAACGAAAAATTCACAAAAAAGCTTATCGTACTCACTGTACCTGTTCTTGAAGACATTTACAAGTGCATAAAACAAAGTCCTAATAAATTGATGACAAAATTATTTAGGGCTACAGATATAAAGTTATTTTAGGTTCAGTTCTTAATTTAAAAACATTGAATTTTTAGAATTGTCAGTAAGAACTTGCTTTGTAATATTTTTCCAAACTTGTAAAAGTATTAAAACTGAAAAACAACCTATTGAACACCGATTATAAATTGTGAATATTTTTATTTCTAATGAACAAGTATTGTTCTTAAAATTGTTTAATTTTATATTGTTTATATTATACTACTAAATCGTTCTTGGAAATTGTTAATTAATATTTAAATTTTCTTATATTGGTAAAACTTTCTTTTTTAATTTTTATGTCCTAGATACTTATCTGATTTTGCTGCAAGCAAGTTTAGGATCTTAAGCTTTTCATCATTTTTTTTCTAGATTGTAAGCCAAGTTTAATTATTTAATTTGAGTCTTAAATAAACTAGGTCTAAACCTATAATCATAGTCAAAAATTGGGTCAATATCACAGAGAAAATATGAAATAAGCTTTTGGTTGGGCAAGACGTCGTACAACAAAATGACCTCGTTTGCCTTTCAACAGCAAATAAGTTTATAGTTATAAATTTTATTCCAAAAGTACAACTCTCAATAATGTAGAGAACCAGAGCTCACTGTCTAATTTTATATTACACATAAAACAAAGTTATATCGTTAATTGTGACAACAACCGAACGTGTGCTTAGAGTCGTGTGTACAACTGACTATCAACGTAAACAGAATTGTTATAGAAAATAAATTATTCACAGTTTAGTTTCCCGTCAAAGCATTAGATGCATTTTATTAGTATTTCCTAAAATTTGCTCAAATATAACTAAACGTTCATATGGCGTCATTACAAGTAAATTTTATACCTCATACGATTACTTAAAAACAATCAAAAGTTTTCCACAAATTAGACATATCATTTCGGTAACTATTTTCTCCAATACGGTGACAACTGTATCCAATCATTCGAAAGTGTAAATAACGTTAACTACAGTGACGTGACGTCATCATAAAAATATTCACAATCATAGTATCCGCTTATTATCGCTACAGATAAAAAACACGTTTGGAGGTATGAAAACCCGCTACAGACAATTACGGAAGAATTAAATTAAACCACAAAAATTAGAAACAAATGCTTACCCCAATAAAGACTTTCACTAAAGTCGCAACAATATTTTGTCTAATACTCGTATAAATGCGCGTGAATAATTACTAATAAAAGTCTTGTTGGGCGCACACAACGCTAGATGATGTCAGCGTTATGTTAACATTACCGGAAAAATGATCTTTCTATCATCGAACTACGAGGTCAAAAACTTTTCGACGTCACAGTAATGTAGCGGAAAGTAGGCGTTTCGAAAATAAACATAACGGTAACAACCGTAGACTTGACAATCCTATGAATTTTTCACTAAAAAAAATAAAATATTATGGACATAACTAAGGAAACTTTACAATACTTTATTTTGATGATAAGATTCTTATAAATAGTACTTAAATTTTAAGCATTTTAATGCACCGGATTTTAAGAGCGTATTTGAATATAAAATGTATAAAATTTTGTCACAAATGCGCATGAACTTTGACCCCACGGCGTGTAAATCACTCATAATTCAAGCGCACGTTGTTTTCCTCCTAAAAACGCAATCATGCACATTGCTAGTCGAGTATATAAGAATTCTCACCGCTGCGCAGAAGCCATTCTTAATCTTGTTTTCCAAATCTTTTTCCTAGGAATCTCAATTAATTACCCGTATCTGAAATCCGAATCTTGCAAAATTTGCAACATACCTGGCTCAGTCTTTTGCCGTCTGTTCTTTAATTTACCGTTTCATCAACCACCCGTTTGTTACATTTTATTACATTTGCTCAGTATCGTAATTATTTTCATACCTGTTCATTAACCACCTGTTCGATCCATCTCATATATTCACTTTATCGTTAGAACTACTCATTTTCTTATTTGTTTTGTCCTTGTGTTTTGATTGACAACCACCAACAAAGCTTCTTGTAATTGTTCTACAAGTTAAAAGACTAAGTTGTCAAACTAATATTTAAAGTGCCACGAGGTCCGTAACGCTTTGTTTATTGTAGGTCGTTAACTTACCACATAAAAAGATTCAACCAGCACTGCTTTGGTGCTTGAAGCATTCTAGGTGCGTTTCTTTATTCGAGAACATCCCCATAACGAGAACGTGAAAAATACCCCAGTCTAAACAAAACTCTTGTACATAGATTAATCAGATCAAGCCTTCGTTCACGTAATTGATTTTGTAACTGTATCCAAAACCTTTAAAATTTACTTCCATGTACTTAAATGTTTCCGTTTTTACTTTTTTGAAATCCGTCGTTTATAATTACCTGTTGTCAATCGACGTACCCGTAATCTTCATTAAATTTTTAATACACCCGAAGATAACCTGTACTCTTACTTACCGTCATTAATTTTCTTTTAACACAACCGACGTAATAATTACCTGAAGTTAATAACGCTCAAACACCCAGTCATTAATCTACGCTTGTAAATCTTAATTAACACTCATTTTGCCTAATCATCATTTTTTAAAGTCACACCGCCATTTTCATTTTGTCTGAATACTGAATTCTAACTTGTAGCAAAATTCACTAAAAACAACAAAAAGGAACCAGAAGTAATAGCATCTAGGAGACCTGCCCGGAACCCACCGGAATAAAACAAATCCAATATTGCATTTATTGTAAATACTATTTGCGTTTTTAATAAACTATGTTTTATTATAAAAATCATTTCCGTTATTAATTTTTTTTTATAATTTAGTTTAACATCTAAAATTAAAAAGTTATTAAAATCAAAATTGGGTCTGGTTTCAACATGGTGTACCGCTAATGCTACTTCAGTTGTTTCGTATTTATAGTTTTTAACCGGTTAATTAATTTTAATTTTTTTGTCTTATATAACATTTATTGCAGTTTACAAAGTGGATATTATAAACAACACTATCTCAGCCAATCATGCTAGTTTTATCTTTGATTGTTGTATACAGCATGTTGTAGATGTTATTTCTGTTGTAGGTAGTAAATCGCATGTTAGATGTTTTTAATATTAGAATGATTAGTTAGTCTTAGTACGTTGATGATAAAAGCGTAAGTTAAGTTTTTGAATTATGTGTATGGTGGTAGTGGAATAGTGTTAATTACGTTAGTGTTAAATAGTATTCAGTTAATTATGTTGTTAGGATAGGTTTTTTTTAGAACGTTAATGTTATAAAATCTTAAGCTTTCGCGGTTGTTATGTTTATGATTATAAGCGACTTTCGGCTTAGACCGCGTAGTAAAACACCCAGACTTAGGTTTGGTCATAGTTTCCTCTTGAGAGCCAAAACAAGAAGTAGAACTGGACCTTTGCCGTATTGTCGTTCGTGAACCCAAACAAACTGACGTTTCGCAAGACATTGCAGCTTGCATCTTCAGAGTGGTAAATGTCACTGAAAGAAAAAGTGTAAATGACGATATTTATACCAATTAGCGATTAGCGTGATTAACGAACCTTATCTTTCCGTTACCGCTTGACTGACTTCGTTATTACTCGGAGTAAGTGTTTGTGTCGATCTTTGTCTTAGAGGATATAATTGTGGTAGCCAACATTTGCAGAGTCTTAATCCGTGTTCTCTGTTTATATTACATGGATGTTTTTCCATTTCCACAGCTTTGCGGATTAGTCTAGGAAAATAGAAAGGAGTTCTAGCCAACACTTTAGTTTGGTCAAAGTTCAGCGTGTGTCCTTGGTTCCACACGTGTTCTGCTATTGATGATTTAGTAACTCTGCGGTGTACAATTGTTAACTACTAAGTTTTTTTTGCCTGATTTAATAATATTAACTTTTGGTGGTGAAAATGTTTCGATAAGTAATTAATAGTCCTATTAAACGCCATTGGTTTAGTGTACTACTCTGTGAATAAACCGTTTGTGTTAGTATCTTTGATTAGTTTAATATCTAAAAAAGGTAAACAACCATATTTTTCTAATTCAAACATAAATTTGAGATGGGTGTTATAGCTATTGAAAATACAATTTTACTATTGGGAATACATGTTATACTGTCATCAACGTAGCATAATAAGAATGTTAGTTAGTAATTAAAGTTTTTTAAAACAAAACTAATTAGATCATTCAGGACCAAGTTTGCTAAAATAGGTAATGCAAGATTGTTCCTAGTTGTGCCAAATTTTTGATTAAAGATATTATTGTTAAATGTAAAGTATCTAGTATTGAATAAAAAATAACTATACTGTTAAAAGTGTATAAATAGGTGTTATAACATTTTATATAAATTCAATATGAATTTATTAGTTTGATAGTGAGACAAAACATCAAACGAAAACTTCTTGTAGTTAGATGGTATCATAGTATTTTTTATATTATGGATTAGTTCATATGAATTTTTTATGTTGTGTTGAGATAATGTTACTTAATATGTTAGATATGAAGTTTGACAGTATTATGCAAGAAAAAACTATGTACAAACCGACTGGAAACGTGGCGACTTCGATCAAGAAAAACTTGATCAAAGAGTTCTATCATAAAAGCTTATTGTATATTTTATTTATTTGATAGTTGTTAAAAAATTTGCTCAAAAACTTGGAAGAATTAAATGTTAAGTAGTACTTAAAAGTATCACAGATTGTCTATTGTTTAACACTACATCCATTAATCAGTGATTTTTGTGACCAAATTTAATTTTGCAGAATTTTTTTTAATTGTATTTACTGACAAACTAATACCATAGCGGTTACGTCATTATTCTTTTGGAACAGAGACACTATAAACATGTAACAATTATTATTTTTTTATTATTTTTTATGACAAATTTTTAAAGCAATGTGATGTTAGAAAAATGTTAATTTGTCATTTAACACAGTATTAGGCAAACGTTCTTAGATGTCATACAACTTATTAACAAATTACAAATTTATAAATTTAATTTTAATATTTAATATGTAGTGATCATACGTAAAAAAATTCTGATGTATTTTATAAAATGTAAAAGATTAAAATTTATAAAACTAGATATATTTTCAACTTTCAATTTTTTATTAGATGACAGTCTTATAATTAACTAAATAATTAGAACGCTACCTTAAAATTCTTTTAAGTTCATATCAAATTTAAATACGTTTGTGATTAATGAAAACTTGTATAATCGTTTATTTTAATTAATAAATCTCAACATCAAAGTAAAAACTAGTAATTAATAACTAAAAGTATGTCGCTCACTAAATTAATTTGTTCAATAGATTTAAAAAAAATTAGTATTGATTTAAAGCTAAAAACACTCAATGTTAAATCGATAAAAGTATTTAATCTATATCTTAATTAACACAAAATTGTTATTCCAAAAAACAAAATATATACACGTTACTAAAGATAGATAAAAAAATACTACGTTTTATTTTTATCTATTTATTATCGCCTGTTTTGTTTTCCTTTTCTTCTTATGTATGAAAGGGCCGTTACGTAACGCTGTTAAAGTAATTATTATTTACGATGTTAACACCTTAATTTTATGAATCAGCGGCTTTAATTTTGTCTTTGCTTGTAGAAAATGAAAATGTATGTGTTGCTATATAACTAGAATATGCATAGCGCTTGCAAAATTAAATTTTATAATCACTTAAGCGTTACCAAGTTTTTATTTATTAACATTATTAATTTTTGTATTTTGAACAAAAAGTGAGAATTTCAGTTTTATAATGTTTTTATGGACACTGTACTTGCATAAAAAAGAAAACAAAATTGTGTTAACAATTTATAACAAAATGCATGTTTATAAAAAGTTTTACATTGGTTTCATTTTCTAAATTAAGCTAGCACCCTATGTGCTTTCAATATGATAATGTATTGTACTTGGACTCTTTTACCTATTCTACAGAGACCAACGTAGTGAAAAGCTATTGTTGTATAGAGACCTTTTGTGCACTCAACGGTAAAGTAAGAGGTAACTACATTTACCGATAAAATTTTTGATAATAAATTTTTCAAAAGAAATTTGATTTCATATCATTGACCGTTATTCTATACAATTGTAAAAATCAATCTAAAAACTCTTCAAGTTCTAAATCCATAAATATGAAATAGTTACTAAAAATTTAACCGTAAAATAAAACAAGTGTAATTTTTTTTTAATATGTACCTATATAAACATTATTGTAAACAATAATATTTTCTTATTATTCAAAAATTAAAACAAAAATGTTTAATGTTACATAACATTTAAAGTTTCTATTCTTATTTAATAGAAATGTTTTATTGCTTTTATGATTTACATTTTCAATTTGTTTTATTCCAGTTATATGAGTATAAAGAATAAACTAGGCAGATATAAGAGTCAAAAAAGATTTAGTAACAGCAATGTCGTGCGTTGATTTGAATGTTAACTTTGTAATATGAATATTGTCTTAATGACACACGTTTTAAATTTAATTTAATTTTATATAATTTTAATAAATTCTTGTTAAATAAAACAATAATTAGATTTTGTATAAAATGTAATTCAAATATAATAAACAAACAACAAAAATGCTAAAATTAAATATTGAATAAGTTTTATACACATTTATTAAATATATTACAAAATATTTAGTATTAAAAACAAAAAAAACTTATAAAAGAATCCGAAAGTATCAAAATCTTATGAATACTAAGAAACATGCGTTTTTTTATTTAATCTGTTCGAATTTAAAAACAAAGTAGGATACGCAATGACGAAAAACTGTGCCAACAACAATTACATTTACTATATCCACAAATGTGATGTTTAGTGAAAATCAAAACATACACGTAAACGATGGCACTACGAAGGTTAATGGCCAGAAGCTTCCATTTTATATATTTTTTAAAATGCGACGTCGAAAAAAAATCAAAAATATAAGTGTTTCTCTTTAACGCATTCAAAAATTATTAAGAAAAACCCTAACGAACAGAATATACATTCACAGTCATATTAATGTAATTTCAATACCGCCAATTGACGACTTTTAATGACATTAGTAAATAACCCTAACGTTTTTTCTTATTGGAATTGGATTTTATCTTTCTTTGCTTTTATTACCTTTTTAAATATAATAAAACTTGATACTGTTGTTTTCTTAGCAGTACAAACGTTTTCAGGTTTGTACACCTCCATGACCGTTAGAGATAATATTTCCTTCTAACATTATAAATCAAAATTGTTCATAAACTTTTGTTATATTATTTACATACCACTAACGAAATAGCTTTTTTAATAATTTTTGAAAAAAATTAGAATTATTATTGACGTTAAACTTCTAACTATGTTTCTGATTTTTATGTTTGATATGCTGACAAAATAAATATGTAAATTGATGATAAATTAATTTTAAGTTTAATTTAACTATAAATCTTGATTACGCAACAAAACGTGCAATACAGATTACCACGTTAAAATATTTAGAATATTGATCAATTCCCCCTGTTTTTTTCTTGTTTTAATTTGTTGAAAGTAAACAAATTTATATTTAATAATGTTTATTATGTAAGACAATTTTCATTGTCATTATTATAAATCCGTCAGTTGACGGCTCAGGTCTTAGAGAAGCAAACGTGACTTATCACACTAGAGTTGTAGTTGGTTAAAATTTTAGATTACCGATTTATGATTTTTAATTACTGTTTTGTGACAATAAATGTATTACTTGCATGTAAGTGTTTATGTTAAACAAATTAGTACATAATGCTAATTTGTTTCGACGCAGTTTTTGTTTTTAAAAAATTATATCACAATCAAAGATTGATAAGGTTCTTATAAATACTTGATAAATGAAAGCTTGAACTTCACAGTAATTCAAGTGCTGCATGGCAACACCGTTATAACGTAAAATTAAGATTCTGCAGTAATCTAAAACAATTAGCAAGGTGATTAGTAAATATGCTGACCAAGAAATAGGTCGATGCTAATTTTCTAGTGACGAGCATACTCTTTTGGCACAAAATACGTCGTAAGGTTGGTCTAGTAAATACTACAATCAATTATTAACGTAAAAAAAGTTAACAAAAAACTCTGTTGAATAGTTCCATGTTGATTTATAGGAATAGAAGTGGTACATCTACAACATAATAACACTCCAAGCATAAAAAAAATCTAAAAATGTGTCATGTAGAAATAAAAATTTTCTTCTTAACGTTATTGACATTATAAGTATACACGACACTAAAACTAATTCAGCAAATTAATTAACTATGTTTAACAGATTTATTGCTAAGATTCACAATTTAAAAAAATTACTGGAAGGTTACATTTTTGCATATATTCATTGGTTTCCCAAAATTTTTGTACACGTTTTTAAACTGCTATATAAGTACAGTGAAGAATTCTACCGACATTACGTAAACTTCTACCAACTTTCATAAGAGCAGGATCTACGGCGTTTAGAAGTGTGATAGAAACAAATTTACAGCCCAAGAAACTTTACAACACTAAAGTCTAACAAAAGTTTAACACAAAAGCATGACACACATTTTACAGTTTTTTTGTGAAATAAATTTTACGTTAAGCAGTATAGAAATTTATGTCTATAAATTCTTAAGCTTTCGCGGTTACTTTGTTTATGATGACTTTCGGCTTAGACCGCGTCGTAGTTAAACACCCAGTCTGGTCTAAGCCGAAAGTTGCTTATAATTATAAATTAATGTCTATGTCTAATACTATAACAAAGTAAATTACCGATGTTATATATTTAGTCAAATGTTTTTGCGTACTCTTCGGCGGTAACTTTTTATTGTATAAAATACAGTTCTTTTAGTTTAATCCGTGTCTGTTTAATGTACAATAACATTATTTACACCTTTTACTGCACAAGGCTTTTAAAATTAGGTATTAACAAAATTTTATCTACCTTCAATTAAGCTTAGTGATTGTCTTCGAATTCCCAAAACATGTAAGCAAAATATGTGTGTAATGTTTGTTGCTTGCACTTTAGATTACCTCAAACACGAAAAAAATAACTAACACAAGTAGAACATCAGCAAGCTGTAGACTTAATTGGGTACAATTCAAACAAGCGAAAGCAGTTCGCCATGTGGCTGCTGCTCTTAGAAGTATATAAATTACTCATGTCCGGCATTTGGTTTTGAGCAAGAACTAAGGGTACAGGTCAAGGTTTTTATAGTTTTACTTTGCTGATCAATCTTGACTTAGTTTCAACTCCAAAGACTTAATTTAAATTATCGACAGGAACCTGGACCCGAGAGTTTTACCAGCGCGGAAATTTAGGTTTAGAAGGAAAAAATACATGTTATTTTGCAAAGAAACGTTGTAGAAAAAACGTATTCTTCTAGCAGTATAAACGTCTTGTGGTAGTCGTACGCGCTTCAATACGCTTGAAATTCATGTAAGATGATATGTGTTTTAAACGTACAGCAATTTGTCGGATTTTATACTAGTGCATGATGTAGAAAAGACGAAGGCTGCACGAACAGCATGGTAGCAGAAGAACGTGACCCGGCAGCAACACGAGTATCTGAAGGAGTTAAGAAGTTTCACAGGGAACACTTTTTTTTACTATAAGTTGAATTACGACACTTTCGATTTTCTTCTTTTTCAAAAAAAATTTTTGATCAATTTTCAAAGTTGCTTATTGGTAACTGAACGGGCATTATCATCCAATTTTGTCAAAATTTGTTTAACTTGCGCTTCAATGCTATTAAAATATTTCAAAAACCATTGTGTTGTTTTAGGCAGAAATAAAATCTTATTATTGTACATTATTCAAGAAAAGTAAAGACATCTGTTATTATGTGCTATCAGTGATTGCAGAGTTGACATGAACACTATTGACAAAGTAACACCAATATTTTTGGTGTATTTATTGATAAACATTGAGAAGCAATAAATGTAGTCTTTCTCGGTTCAACTGAATGTTCATCATTATCTAATTCTATAAATACATATATGCGGTTATTAGAAAATTTTATATACAAATTACCTTGACTGTATAAGGAATTGTCAATGTTTTTATTAGACTTTGAGTATAAGGTACCAGAACATCTAAGTAAAGTATATCATCCAAAATTTTGGTTGATAACGTCGCTTTTTCTTATTAGCTACTTCTTGCGATGTCACATCTCTTTTTTTTAAAACTGCATTGAAAGTTTTCTGTGTTTTGTAAAGAGGCCAAAATACTTTTTACTTTTAACACAGCAAGAAGTTCTCCGCCATCGGCGTAATCAAATTTAACATCTATGAAAACAATTATGATAAGTTTGGTGTCAAAAAACTAACATTATTAAATGTAATAAAACAAGTATGTTATATTACATTATTTTGACAGACGTTGTTAACAGAAAAGGAAACGAAAAGTGTATTCTAAACTATTAACGATAAAGGAAAGTTCAAGTGTTAACTACAGCTAAGAGAACACAGAAATTAATTCGTCTAAAATTAGGTTAAAAATGTCATGCGCGCGCTTCAAACAAACGCGCTTTTAAAATAATCTTGCACCGTGTGCTTTAGTTGCTCAGCATATTAATAAAGATAAATGTAATACAAAAATTCTGCAAAAATTTTACTTTGTGATTTCTAGACTATAAATTTTGATATTATGTTTGCAATAATTGTTTTTAAATTGAAAAAAAAATTGTCCCAGGCATTTTAAAAATAGATGTAATAATATTTATATATGCCATTAATGACAAATATAACCGTAAACATGACATTATTTTTATGTCATTTTTTTGGCCAATGACGTACTATACCAAAAACTTACCTTAATATGACGTAATTTTAACGTGTTTATGGTTGCTTGAAAAAGGAGAACCACAAATTTAGAGTAGCTTTAGTATTTGTAATAGATTGCACAGCACTTTAAGCGTAAAAAATGGCAGAGTTAGTTTTACCCTTCTATAACAATTACTGCTCATTAGTATTAATTCAGATCGACAAAAGAGTTTATAAACTACAGGTTTTAATACTATACAATTTTTTTAAAATATAATTTTTATATATAATTATGCTTCTAAATGCAAACAAAAACATTACAAACAAAATCGATACACAGTTTTAAATTCTTGAATGGTTTTGTTTTAAATTTTAAATTGACTGTGACGTACATATACCTACGTAATATTTATAGATTGCTTAAAATAAACCAAAAAAGTGACAATATTTAGAATTAGAATTAGATCTAGGTTTAAATCATCACAAGTCATTTTTAGTAAAATGGTGAAACCAATTATATTTGTTTTATTTGAATAATTAGTTACTACAAAATGTATTGCATTATAAAATTATTTTTAAAACATTATAGGCAAAAAACCAAATTATTAAAAAAACGTTTTTTAATAAATAAATTAAAAACGTGTTTTATTTAGTAATAATTAAAACATTGGGTTTTATATACTTTATATGTTATATAATTTTGATCAAACTTGTAAATTAATTATGCAAAAAAAAATATTAAGATTTAGTACAAGTTCAAGCATTTTTGTAAAAATGGTTTTATAAAAATAACATTTAAAATATTGTTTGCAATTTTTTTGTTTTATCTTTTATATACAAAAATACTTAAAAGAAATAATTAAATGTATACAATACAAATATTTATTTATATAAAAAATTAAAACAAAATTATTTTAGTTAGATAACTACACCAACAAAAATCAGAAATATGTAATTCGTTTTGTTTAAAAATTACTAAATATACACTGTTTTAATAAAATTAACGTTGACTATTATTTATAAATTATATTTTTTTAAAACATATTTAACTAAAAATATACTTATGTGCTTGACAATTCTACAAATATAAAAACATTTTATTTTAAAATATTTAAAATAAACTTTAATTTAGTTAAATATAAATGTTATTTTTTTTTTAATTATTAATTACTAACATTAGAATGTCTTCCGGGTTTGGACCGTGTCATAGTTGCAACCGAAGCTGCCAACGTTTCGCCCACTTTCGTAAGGGGCTTCATCAGAGCGTGAGATAAATCGCAAAACTCAAACAAGCAATCGAAATCTAACTAAGAACTTCTCAAAAGTTAGATTTTCCACTTGTGAAACAAGCCATAACCTAAACTCTGAAAAGGTAAGAAAGAAAACGATAACCTGAAAAAGCAAACGAAAATC
Source organism: Aquatica leii (assembly GCA_035610365.1). NCBI lineage: Eukaryota > Metazoa > Arthropoda > Insecta > Coleoptera > Lampyridae > Aquatica > Aquatica leii. Next base: position 72,580,044 of record CM069435.1, read on the forward strand.
TTACAAAGAATCACTACCGAGTTAGGTAATCAACTTGTGAACCAAGCCAGATGCTAACTCCGTAGAAGTGACTAGGATCGTCACGGATGGTTGAGCTCGACCCTGATTAGGTTACGGTTGCTAGGAGGCGTGTTTTTGATAAATGACTAATAACCGGGAACCAAAGAGGGGATAGTTCGAAACCATGATCGCGAATGAAGTTATTGGGGTGTTTGATGATGTCTATGCTTTCTCAGAATTTCCTGTTGAAAAAGAATGGAGATTTGGCAATCAACGTAACATTATCAAAATCTATCTTGTGACCTGTAGTAAAATAATGTTCAGCGACCGCAGACTTGGAAGTATACCTTTTCCTTATACAACGATCATGTTCTGAAATGCGAGTAATGACGGAACGACCGGTTTCACCAATGTAGACTAAACCACAAGAACAGAAAATTTGGTATACACCTTGAGATGAAACTGTAGGAAATTTGTCTTTGGGAGAAGGAAGAATCTGAGAGATTTGGCCTGTCGAGTTGAATATGGGTTTAATACCATTCTTACGAAGGAGTTTCCCTATTTGATCTGTAACCTTGTGAATGTAGGGTAAAAAGGCCAATTTCAGGTTTGATTCGGGATTCGGTTGCAACTATGACACGGTCCAAACCCGGAAGACATTCTAATGTTAGTATAGATTCCGGCCGTGGAAGCCTTCGCTATTAAATTATTAATTGTTTTTGTTTATTCACAGTTGTAACAAAGTAAACTGTTGTGTTTTAAATTTAAATAGTAAAAACTAAATTAACGTATAAGTTTGTATTTAATGTATGTATACAAAAACCTAAAATTATTATTATTTTTGTGAATCGGTTGCGTCAATTAAATGAATTATTTATGTTTATAAAATCAAAGATTTATAAATTTAAGTAATAGCAAGATCGGACAGATACAACAAGACGAAGCTAAAACAGGTCATCTATTGTAATTTTTGCTATTGCAATTACACTTGGCTTTCATTTAATTTCATTTACAGACAATTATATAAATTTAATGTATCTTTTAATTAATAATATTTTGTATTTGTTTGTTTGCAAGTGATGAAATCTAATTTATTAACGTTTTTTAAATAAACAATGTCAACTTCAAAAACCTATTAAAAACAAATGCGTTATTAGGTAATATAAATAACAATATAAATACTGACGTAGACGACATAAAGCATACAGAGAATATAGAGTCTATTTGACACAAATAAAACCAGTCATCATTAACACACAAATTACAATCACCAATGAAAATCATAATAAAAATTAAAAAACCATAAAAATACAACAATATAAACAACTAAACAAACTATTACAAAGATTAGACAAAGGAACTATAGCTAAATAAAAAATGCATTGAAATAGAAGAACTACAAAAAAGACTTGATTCTTTCAACCTTTACAAAAATATTAAATAAACTATAGAAGGCTCCAAAACATTTAATTACAACAAAACGTTAAAAAATAACAACCCATTAATCACAATCAAAAAAGAACTAAAACAAGTATTGAAAGATTATATATAAAACAGACCTTTGAAAGTGCGAGAACTGAGCAGCATAACAACAAAACATACCTCACGTATATTACAAAATAAAACAACAAACAATACCGAATTCTAAAAACGGCGAAGGAGCTGGGCCAGACCAGATGCATAATGAATTTTGAAGCTCTTAAATATATGAAGATGACACATCATTACTTGCTAAGTTATTTAACAGAAACTATTAAGTTGGAAAAATATTTACCATTATACCCAAAAAACCCAATGCAAACTAATTCGATTATTTTTGAACCATAAGCTTAATTATCTATGTTCTCAAATTATTCCAAAAAATTTTACATGTTAGGATATATAAGAAATGTGAAACTTATCTAAGTAGCTCTTAATTCAGATTTACAAAAGAGTTTGGTACCAGAAAAGCACTATTTAGCAAGTCTGCTATAATAATGCCGTGACCAACAAAAAAATATTTACATATGCTTCATCAACTATGAAAAAACTCTACACCGTATAAAACAAGGCGAGCTATTGAGAAATTTGTCTAAAAAAAAAACTTGTACAGAGGTCTGAGACACAAGGCTGCACCTTTTGCCAGAATTATTTAATATTTACTTAAAGACAGTGTTTGCCAAAAGTTTAGAAAACTGCAAAGACGGGATCAAAATGTAAACTTTTTAATAATAAACTGACACCGCAGTAGTTTCGGATACAACAGAAGGACGGCTGATAGATGCAGTAAACCGGAAAGAAGATACAATAGAGTTAACAGTAAATACAAAAAGACATAATACATCATATTTAACAAACATCAATAATACAAACACAATTCGAAATATATATAACCGACAAATAGAAAAAGTAGAATAATTCAAATATTTAAGTAGCTGGCTGACAAAAAATGGAAACTCAGACAGTAAGACGTGCACTTCAAAAAATAAAAAAACTACTTACTACCCGCTGTTTTCATCTTACTACCAGATACAGATTTGCATACCCTTGTATCGTTCCGGCATATTGGCTGCATTGTCATATGACTCTACAATTCCGAAAATTGATTCCGCATTTTAGAAAATAGTTTAAAGTTGTATTGGCTAACATTTCTGCAGTGAATAACTCAAAAAACGTTAAAAATTTCTCAAAAGGATTTCCGTTTTTAGGTGATACATAACAAATAATAACGGTTAGTTAATCGACATGCGATAAGTCTGGGATTGAATCAACTAACAGACTAAAGTATCATGTTAGCTTAACATCTTCAGTAATTGATGGTAGCAGTTTTTTAGCAGTCAGATAGACAATCTCATTGCAAATAGTTTTGAATAAATAAGATGTCTTTCTTTTTTCACAATTGCCGTACTGCTCGATGTGATAATTGAGAAAAGGATCAAAATTAGCTATTAACTCCAACAATCCAAAATAGTTGCCATTATCAGGTGATAGAAAAGATTTCTTATTGTCTCAAAAAGCTATCCGTTTTCCAGCTAATGTACAAATCACAGTTATTATTCTGGGTAAAACTTCTCTCCAGTAATGTTTTTAGTTTCAATTTGACTTGAAAGCTGGGAATCCAAGTTTTCTTTGCGTTGTCGTCGAGATAGAAATGACTATAAAGCTCTTCTATGCAATGGGGTAAAACCTCTTCATTTTATATCTATTAATTTAATACGGCAGAGGATTAACTAAAATATTTTATTTCTTATTGCATAAAAACTTTTCAAGCTTAAGCAACAATCATAGCGTAGACAAATCGCACTACTTATAACGTTAGCGAAAATAAATTATCCAAATTTTTTCTTTTGTCCCAATTAATTGACATTGAACGTTTCAGTAACAAACAATGGGCAACGTTAAAAGTTTTAAATACGTAAAACCATGCCCCGCAAATAATATTTTAAATAGATATAAATAGAAAAAAAATGATTTTTTATCTAAATTCATCATTCATTAGAATTGACTTGAATTCATTTTTTGACTTTTGAATGTTATAAATGGTTAAATGAATTGCAATTCAGAGATTCAAAGTAAACATTGTCAAAACTTCAACCCAACTGGAATCAAAAAATAGAAAAAAATTAATTTTGTCAGTTTTAGCTCAGATTTTGAAATTAAACATAATTTTTTTAAGAATTCAAAATTGATCGTAGAAAACATTGATAAATCATCAGAATAAAATGGGATTTAAATCCAAATTATGAATTTGGAATATTGCTACTAATAACACTGTCTAATTCCGCGGTTAATTTTGTAAAATTGTAAAAGCAAAAAAATTTTTGACCTGAATAATTTAATATAAAGTATATAATCATCTCTGCTAAAATATTCTGTGTTTTGCTATTTAGAATGAAAACGAAAACTATTAGATATTATATTAGTTAATGTTAAACGTTAATTTAATTTAGTTAATTTAATAAAAAAAAGAAACTAACCTATTTTGATGTATTTGATGCAAATGTCATTAAATTTAAATAAAAAACCTAGTTGCCGTAAGCCGTTCACAGTTTTTAAATGATTTAACAGCGACAAATAAACCGCCAACTATGACTATGAACGATGGTCACTGGATTTCATGTTTCTAGCAGCGCCACGAGAGCGTACTTTTTCTAAGTAACTATTGCTTTGCAATTCTTGTAGTAACATTTATTTTATGTTTATTTTTTTAGTTGCAAAGTGATGACAGTTGTAATTTGTAAATGCCTAAAGACCAAACAAACAAAAAGAAGCGACACGGGGTCGCTGAGCGTGCGGGCTATGACAGTTTTTTGTATGACTTTAGTTTTTTTTCCTTAATGAATACCTCGTGTAACAACCACCACGCCTTTGAGCTACCCTCCGGCTAACTGTTAGGTAGGCTGGGGTGAGTAAAAGATCTTCTAATTTAAGGCGCCACAGGATTGAATACAAAGTAATTGGTACGCTCAAAAGAGTAGTGATGAGAAAAAAAATAATCCTGACTTTCGTCTCTCACTTGACACGGCGGTATTTCTTAGTTCAAAAATAGTTTTCTCGACAATTAAATTTATTTCTTTCGTATGTAAATAAGACCGTATAACTAAGCAACAATTGTTCAAATTATCTAACAACTAAGATACAAAAAAAATGTCAATGTTTTACAACGTAAATTACAGAACCGTTGTAAAACCTTGCAACGAAAATAACTATCTATTGCTAATCTTAATCCTAAGCAACTTAACATTAGGTACCTTGTTTTTCTTGTTTGATAATGATAATAGATCAGCCTTCCGACACGTACAGCTACTTGCAATCGTTTGCGATTATGCAATGTGGAGATTGAACTTTGGAAATAACGTGATCAGCTCCAAGACAAAAACCCTACATAAATTACATGTACTATTGTTTTAACTTTATTCTAATTTAAAAATACTACATACCCAAGATGGTGTTGGGGCAAAAAAATAGTCGACGTTAGTTACTAGCCGCTATATCCGGTATAATACCGATCAGGTGATAACTCCACACCTGATTTTTAGTGAACTGTTATCTTGAAAATCCAAATAATTTGAAAAGGAAACACGTCGTCTTATAAATCAAAGCTACTCTCGCAATTCCTTTCTTTTTTTCTTTAACAGCGTTCACGGGCAAATTTAGTAACTCAACGAGTTTTCTTTACCAAAAACGAATCGAAAGTGACCCCGAAAAATTCCAAGTTCAACCTCCTTATCAAACCGAAATTTTTCAAAATAATCTGCGTAACTTGGGTTGCCTAACTTAGCGAGTAGAAAATCAATAAATTCTAAAATACTTATTTATATTTATGTTACAGGGCCTACAAGCAGGTGCTTGTTTTGCTGGTTAGTAAATCCGGCGCTAGATTAAGATAAATCCATTATTCCGTGCTTTTGGAATTGCAAAAAACTACTAATTACTAGTGCCATAATTATTTTTTCTTAATAATACACAATAAAGACGTTTAATTAAGACTTGCGGTTGTATTATAGCCTTAGACACAACATTTAATATAAATGATTTTGTATATTATAAAATGTTTTCTAATTAAAAATAAAATTAACGAAAACAAAATTACGTTTAACCATTTGATTGTGTTGAAAATATTAAAACATTGTTTAATTAATTACTTATCATTTAGCTAACTATTTTGTACAAACAATTATTAATATAGCACATTTAATACAATAACAAGGTTTTTATAAAATGTTTGCTTTCCAACATAACTTTTAAAAATAGATTACGTTTTAATACACTTTTTTTAGTACGCTTTTACTCAAGTTTTATATTTTTTAAGTTTAATTTATTTAATATTCATTTATGGAATGTTCTATAAAAACTAAGTTTATTGGTTTTTCAATAAATTGTTTAGACAATATTATTTTTGTTTTATCTTTTTTCAACGTTTATATTAGAACCGCAATTTTAAAGGTGCGTCTGTACACAGTAAACTTTGCAGACAATTTTTTCTACTTATATAAGAAATTATGTGTTAAGTACCTTAATACATATTCTTGTAATAACGTAAAAATAGGTATCTTAAATTGCTATTTTAAATTTTGCTGTATTTTTTGTTGATGAGTATAACACAAACTTTGTCTAAATGTATACTATGTTAAATGTCAAATTAGAAGTTAATTTTCCAAACGGCATTGTTAAACTTGTTTAAAATAGCTATTTTGTTTGTTTTGCGTTAAAGTAGAGATTACACTTGTACTGAGCTTCATATGTGGTTGTATTTTGGAGTTATAGTTGTTCAACTTTGAACATACATTGTAGTCAAAATTACTTATCACAAGGTTTAGAGAAATTATCGTGCCGGGTTTTATCGCAAATTATTGCAACTACCGACGACAGCAAATTATAGATATGTTTTTTAGATTAAATCTAAAAATTATTTGTAAAGTATAAATAATATTAATTTCCTTCCAAATACTTTACATAAAGTAAAGTTTGTATATTTTCTTCTAATAATAAATGAAAATAAATGCTTTGAAAGAGCATAAATCGTAACAAATGACTAAAGTTTTGATAAAATTGTAAAATAAAACAGAAATCAATAAATAATTTAAAATATTGATACATTAAATATTATAAGTAAAAAAAAATGTTTAAAAATCTACAAACGCATTATTATGCATAATTTGGAATACTTTGTAGATGCAAGATTATATATTTTTTTAAATCTATAATTGTATTATTTTTTAGTTAAAAACTACCAGAGTACTACTAATAATAAAACAAACGTAGATTCCACACAATGACAAATAAATTTTTGGGCTGCAGAAAAAAAAATAAAAATCATTTTTTATACAGACTAAAAAAATTACTATACTAAACACGCTGAACCGATAAAAATAAGTCTTTCCCACTAAAAGCAGGCTGAATTATGTCAAATTAAATTTACAGACACAAATAAAGAGTATTGTTGGTTGCTATAACTATTGTCACATTGTTTTTTTTTATTAATAAGGTCTATAATTAGGTATATAAATGATCATGTATTGAATATTGAGTCTTCTCTAAAATTTGATTCCTCGCCAATTTGCTATAATTAATGTTTTGTTATACTTCTTAGTAACGCTTATATCATAAATTTACTTCAATCATGCATAAACTATTTTTGTACATAAATCAAATTTTTTTATTTTTGATGATAATAGAAAATCATCTTAAAATTTATTTACAAAAAATTGTAACTTCAAAATAGCAATTATATTGTTTATCAAAAATCATTACAATAATTGCAAAATTTAATATCTATAAACTTAAACAATAATTTTGTTTTACAACGGTATTACTTTTGCAAAGAATTTACTTTTACTAGGTGTTTTGTCTCACGGAGAGTCATTTTTGTTCAAGAGTGTACCGTTTGCAGCTCTGATCAACTCTGTGCTCATATGGGTTTAATTTCTAATGTTTTTAAGCCAGGAGCATCTCCTACAACCAAGCCCTTTTATACCGTCAACATTTCTTTCCATAATGAGCTGCAATATATTGTATTTGTCATTCCGATATAAAGTTTCAAGTTAAGCTGTTTTCCTTTTTTGATAATTATTAGATTTATTTGTCTCAGTACTTCTTCGTTTGTAATATTCTCCATCCACGATATAAGTAGCATTTTTCTAAACACTCAGTACTCAAAATTTGTATTCTTCTTTCTATATTAGCCTTAAGGGTACACGTTTCAACACCATACAATAGTACTAAATATGGGGATACATGAAGAGAAAAAAATCAATGAAAGATTAATACAAAGAATAAAGGAAATCTACGAAGAAACGAGAAGCAGGGTTAAAGTGAATAAAGAAGAAAGCGTAAATTCATTACAAAGAGAGGGTTGAGACAGGGATGTCTACTGAGCCCAAGCCTGTTCTCAGTATATACGGGGGATCTGGAAGAGATAATGAGAGAACAACAGAAAGGAGGGATAGTGGTAGGGAAAGCGAAGGTATAGTCGTTGGCGTATGCGGATGACATAGTGTTGGTGGCTAAGGTGAAAAAGGAAATGAAAGAAATGATGAAAACGCTGGAAAAATACATGAAAAAAAAAAGAAATGGAAGTAAACACGGAAAAACAGAAAATAATGTTATTTAGAAAAGGAGGGGGGAAAGGAAAAAGAAAGGAGTGGAAATGGAGTGATGAGGAAGTGCAACAAGTAAAGGAATTTACATACCTGGGCTACACGATGAAACAGGATAATAAGGAGGGAGAACACATAAAGGAAAGAGTGAGAAAAGGAAACAGGTTAATAGGACCAGTGTGGGGTGTGGGGGAAAAATGTTCGAGATGGATATAGAAAAAAGAAAGTTGTTGTTTAAAAAGTTAATAAAGGGGGTGGTAATGTATGGAGCGGAAATATGGGACTGGAAGGAGTGGAGGGAGGTACAAAGACTACCGGAAAAATACTGGAAATGGGTTTTGGAACTGGACAGAGATACACCGGACTATATTGTAAGAGAGGAGGTACAGGTAGCAAAATAAGAGTAGAGACAGGTAAAAGGGCCATAAAATACGAGGAAGAACTGAGGGAAATAACAGAATGCAAAATACTGCAAGAATGTTGAAAAGAGATAAAGGGAGGAAAAATGAAGTACAAAAAAAACGGGTACGCGAGAGAAGAAGTGGAGAGATTAAGAGAAGAGGGAGTAAGGGTAAGGGAAGAAATAATAAGAAGAGATAGTGACATCGAAAAACAAGAAAGATGGACAAAAATAAAAGAGAGCAGATATAATAGGAATTATAAAGATATCAGGGGTGAGGGGTGCCAGAATATTTAAAGAATATAGAGAATAAAAGCAAGAAAAAAAATGATAGCACGGTTCAGATGTGGCAACGAGGATTTAGGTAACAAATAGTGGAAAAAAGAAGAAGAAAAGATGTGCAGACTATGTGGAGAAGAGACGGAGGACCTTAACCACATGAGAGAGTAATGCAGCGAATTAAGAGAAGAGGATATGAAAACAGAGGAAATCTTAGACAAAAACGGAAATGAAGCGGAGTGGATAGAAGAAGTATGGAGAAGGAGGAAAAAATTAAGAGGAGAGAAAGAATAAGGAAATGTATTTAAAAAAAAATGTAAATAGAATGTAAATATAGGAGGTAAGATAACAAGTGTAAAGCACGAACTAATTTGTAAGCTAACGCAACAAATAAAATTAAACTTATATAGTAGTAAATATATGTAACATGAAGTGAAGACTGCGTTTAGTAAATAATTTCATTACATTTTTAAAAGCAGATTTTGCTGTTTCTATTCTTATTTGAATTTCTGTTTCTAAGTTTCCGTTTTCTGTTGGTCAGCTACTTAAGTATTTGAATTTTTGTATTTTTTTTTATTTGTGGATTATATATTCCTAATTGCGTTTGTGTTATTAGTGTTTTGCTAAATATTATGTATTTTGTCTTTTTTGTATTTATCGTTAACCCTATTATAACTCCTTTCCGGCTTACTGCAGTCATTAGTCGTTGTAGTCACATACCTTATAGTATTAAAAAGTTTACTATTTATTTTTATTCTGTTTTTTATTTTTTTAATGTTTCGGCCTTGTCTCACACATCTGTTAATTGAGGTAGCTTCCATATTTTCATTATCTGTTTTCACTGTAGCGTTCTGATTCCTGTAAAAGTTTCTAATGGCTGTTGTCTTGATCTAGTTTTTTCTCAGTCAATAATCTTAATAGCTTCTTGTGTTTTATGTTGTAATTCGGCTAATATCTTGATGCGGCAACAATGTAAAAGTATATAAGTGACAACAGTGTAAATAGGATAAGATGTAATATGTTGTAACAATGTATTATTAGTAAAGAATAATAAAGTTATAGTAAAGAAGTAGATGTATCATTGTGTGAAAATAATATTTAAAAAAAACAAAAGTTTACACGGTCAAATGTTTTTCCACAGTCAATAAAACATTTTTGTAGCAGAACTGACAGGTTAATTTTCTGATACCAAACTTTTTTTTAAATCCGAATTGATTGGTTTCACATTTCTTATATATCCTACTGTGTAAAACTTTTAGGAATAAAAATAATGACTCATCAAGCTTATGTTCCAAAAATCATTGCATTTGTTTCCAATATGTTTTTTGAGTATAATAATAAACTCTGATATAATAGCTTTAAAAATTCGTTTTAGATCTAGTCTGGCTTAGCTGCTTTCTCGTTTTTAGAATTCCGTATTGCGTTTGTTGTTTTATTTTGTAACATACGTGGTACATGTGCCGTTGTTATTATTATATGCTGCCTCTGTTTTATAAATCTTCTGCATACTCTTCTTTACTTGCAATTAATTGGTTGTTATTATTAAACATTATGCTGTAAGTAAATGGTTTGGAGCATGTTACAAGCTTATAGATCTTACGAACCTTGCACGGCCATATCTTTTATAACTAGAACTTTTGTTCCGATCAAGACAGAAAGTCCAAGCTTGTAACTGATTTTCGGGTAACCAACAAAAAGAAAGATATTTTAATAACGTAGTTTATTAAAGAGTCTCAGAAATGATGTAGTACATTCTCAATCCATAAATTCCGGAAGTATCGGCAGCATACAATACATAAGTTTACACGATAGCGAAGGAAAATTACATGACTAATAACTATGATCCACAGCATGCGATAACACAAATTAATTACTGAAAATACCTAAATGGTATTGAAACAACTATTGTAATTGCGTAAGTTAAAACAAACAAAATTCCGTGACTGACAGCGACAAAGTATTTAAATAAAACTTAGCCACAATCTAGTACTTGCACGAAGAAAACGTTTTCCTCGTTGAGTAGGCCTGGAATAATTATTAATAGCAAATCCTGTCAACACAATGACTCACGAAAGCAAAAAATCTACAAAATTATTAATTAATCCTAAAAGAAATTAGATATAAGAACCCGATTTATCAAATACTGTTTCACGCACTTAGTAAAAGTTGGCATCGCAATCGACTGACGCATAAGAATTAGTATTTCGAAAAAATGTTCTTGTCGAGACTTCGTTTTTAGTTTGAACGTAGGCTTTTTAGAATTGTAATTATTCCATGAAGGTATTTGTCGATATGAACCCCACATCAGTCGATAATGCATCAAAACATACAGCCAAAAATATGGCAGGACGTACCTAGACCTGCTATCAAATTAAGAAGAAAATTACCAAAGAACTCTAAAAACGAATAAGAAAAACTTAGTCTGTCTTTATAAGAAATGCAATAAACTAAGCTCCTTAAAAGGAATCGGAAATAAAAATCAAACTTTAGGGTAATGAATATAGAAGGTATTACATCATTAAATTTATGGACGTAACAAGCCTCATATAGTTTATTTGATTTTTGTGTGTAGGTTAAAAATATCATGTCTCTTTTGTAGTTCTTCTATTTCATTGCATTTCTTATTTAGCCATAGTTTCTTCGTTTGTCTGACCTTCTTTTGTATTAGTTTGTTTAGTTGTGTATGTTGTTGTTAGTTTTTGGTTTTTTGTTTTTTTTGTCTATCAACATTAGTATTTCTAGTGTCATCCATGGTGTTTTATTTTTATTACAATTTTTATGATTGTTTGTATTTTGTGTGTTAATAATGATAAGCGTTATTTTATTCTAAATAGACTTTATGACTTCTATATAATCTATGTCGTCTACGTTAATTTTTATACTGTTATTTATATTATTTATTAACTTATATGTTCTACTTTCGCTTATATTTTTGTTTAACGTTTGAGTTAATTGTATGCAATGTGTGCAAGTGTATTTAAAGTTGTCTAGGTGGTAACTTAAACCACGTGTTCATGACGACCATGTTTTATCGTTTTGTTCGCGTAAGCTATATTTTACAAAAATGTTTTTTACTTTGCCTTTGCTTACATTGGCATTAAAGTCGCCTATTAAAATAGTTATTTTATTCGTTCTAATGTTTTTTCTTTTATTTTTTCTATTACTGCATCCGGTGTTTATGCTATCGGGGCGTATATTTAGATCATGTTAATGCTTTTTGTTGACGTTTTTAAATGCAATAGTATTATACGAAATTGATTATAAATTTTTTATTTCTTTGGTGACTACAATCGCATCACTATTCGTATAATTTGAGTTGTTGTTACCTGCATAGTATATGGCATGGTCATCAATTTTATTTTTTCTACATCCCAGTCATCTTGTTTCTAATATTCTTAGGATTTTTTTTCGTAATTTAGTCATGATTGTTAAAACTTGAAAAAATAACCTAGTAGTTTTGCTTGGCTTTCTGCGCTGCGGTGTTATGACTGGGCAGTATTTACATGAAGTTTCGCCCATAGGTTTTTAATAATAAACCTTAAAGAAAGATTGGCTTACAGTAGCTTTATTACGGTACTGACAACAACGCTGTCTGCTGTCAGCCAGTTTTGGTCTATTTCAGGTACTTTATTTCTGTGGTACCTACCATATCTAGTAAGCATTCTTCTTTCTACTACCTGGGGAGGCGCCTGATGAGAAAGTGGAAAACCTATACAAGAAATTATTACATAAGGCCATTTATTTGATATTACTGCAATAAAAACAAAAAAAACTCTAAGTGTGATAAGAACTTATGCAAAAGATGAAAACCATAGACTGCATAGTTGAAAGAAAAATCACAGGGCTAAATACATTTATGTTGCTAAAAATATACTAGTTAAAACTTTTTATATAACATTTTTTACAGCATTTGTTTAGCGTAAACCTTGTCCTTATTACTTATGACGGATAACATTATAATGACATTTATATGCAAAATGAAATATAACAATTGAAAAATGTATACGTAGTTATACGGAGAAAAAATTATGTGTTTTATAGGGCAAAAATGCAGATTTATTTCTTTATCTGCTTTTACAGAGTTTTGCCAGTTCTGTGCCTATTTAGTACTGCCCGCATTAAAAAATCAAGAAACGTTTAGTACTACGTACATAACAACAAAAGTAAAAAGCTTTTATTTTTCAATATCGGTTGTTTCTAATTTTTTTTGATAGAAAATGTAGTTCTACAAAAACAACACAAAAAATATTGTGCGTTACTCTGGTCAAAAGTTTCATAACATACTTCACTTTTATGCAGCGCCAGCTTTGACTATGTTATCTTTAAATCTAATCGATTTACCTATCAACCATTCTTGTATATCAGCTTTTTTAGTTACGGAAGTTGCCTTTTTTTCACTTTCTGTTATGATATAATGCATTATCTAATACTATAACAGCACTTTCTTATAAGTTACTTAACACCAACTCAAACCTGTTTTTGAATACTCTAGAATTTATTTTGTTAATTAATTTAACAGTTTTTTCCATTCGAAAATAAACAAACCATTTTTACCAAATCCTGTATCTGATCCTATATGAAGCAAAATTAATAGTATGCTTGTACCAAAAAGATTTTGGAGTTTAGTAGATAATCTAAGAATTAAGAATTCACATGCTGTTTTTTTTGTTGTATTTGTCTAAATTTTTGTAGTAACATGACCAGTATTAACTCAAGTTTTGCTCAATATATTTTTTGTCCTCTTTTCTATACTTTCTTATTTCATAAAGAAATTATTTTTTCCGCGCTATATCATTTTTTCAAGTAGCATACTGTTGCAATTTCTTATTGTACCTATAAAATAACGTACATTACAAACACAATACACTTTCGGTTGTTTAATTAACTGAAACTCAATTTTTTTGTATAAGTTTTGTAACGTATTTGCATTAAAATTCGACAAACTTTCATGTTGGATAATACAAACCACAACTTTTTGTACTGTTGGTGGTTCATTACGTAAAAAGAATACGTTTTAAGACGCTTTTCATAAGACGTAACATTATTTAATGTTTGTCTTGAACCTTAGTACACTTTTGAAAAATGAAGTACGTAATCTAATATATTCAGTTAGCACGTAGCATACAGAAACACTTATGTAAATAAGTAAAATTAATATTAATTTTCATATGTAAGTATATAAAAAAACGCAGATAAAATAAAAATCTACGTTACCTGCTGCTATAAGTGTAAATTTACTGTGATTCGTTTTCAAATTATTTGGTTGCTTTTGCTGGCAAGTTTTATAGATATTTAGAATATTTTTTTTATCTTTTATACTTTGAAGTAACCATTTACAAAACATTTGTGGAAAGGACTTATTTCCATTTGTAAAGCGTGTTTAGTATGATTATTTAAATTGTTGATTTTCATATTAACTTTTAATTTTTACTGTAAATATATATTCTATATATAATTATTATATATTATTTAAGTGTTTCTATGTAACGAAGGACGCATTCGTCACACATACTACATATAAACATGCAAAACTACTAAACTTTAAAAAATTTAAATTTTTTATTACGTTATACAAGAAAAATTACTTTTATAGCACTGTCGATATAATATTAATCATAAAAATACTTTTTTGTTCCATATCATTTATATAAATTGTATTACAATTTTTATCAAAATTTTTGTTTTATTATAATTTAAGCAACAGCGTGTAAAATGTAAAACTATTTTAAGTTTATAACACTTGACTAGCTTAACTGTCAAACCGTCAATAACTCAAACTTGTTTACAAAACATAAAAACGCTGTAAACGTAAAATTTGGTACGCCAGATTATAAAGTTAAAAAAAATAAATATTAAATTAATATGCACATTTGAATAATGCTCATAATTAAAAACAATTTATGTTAGTTAAATTATTATTCTAAACAATTGTAACACAAAAATAAATTATTTAGTTAAAAAGTACATTTTTTTCAATTTTATTTACAGTGTCACAAAAATATTAAAAAAATACTTCCTAATTAAAAGTTAAAATAAAATGTCTATTTACGTATAATAATGAATTATACAAATAAATTAATTTCCGTAATTTAGAATTTAACAATAGAATTAATGTAAATTAATTTTTACCCTTAAATTATTTAACTTTAGAAAATTTAAACACATGGTAAATATAACAAAACACTATTTTCATATTTTGTACAGATATTTTAATTGAAAAATTATTTTTGTTTGCTATAGAGTAATGACGATAATTTTAACTTAATTAAATACTTTTTATAAATCCTTTTTTTTTGCTAAAACTACTAATAATATTAAGTGTTTATTTTTTAATACTTATCACTTACATACATTTTATATTATAGCAAAATAATTTTTAAAACATAATCAAGTTAATGTTTTTGTGAAAAATTAAGTTTTACTATGTTACAATTAGCAATTAGTTATTTTAAAAAACGTAAATTATAATTAAACCTCTAAATGCTGCTAATGTTTTTTCTTAAATTACTTTTAGTTGGCAATAATTTAATAATTTAATATTTTTATCGTACATTAATGGTTCTTGATAAATTGCAGAAAATACCTGTTTTAGAAATTAAATAACGTTTTTTTAATAATAAGCATTAAACAAAGTGTTTTGCGTTTAAAAACAGTAAATTAAATTTTAAATTGGCAATTGGTTTTGTTTTAATTAATTTTAGTTATTATAAATGTAGTAGTTGTTAAGTTCATTTTTAAAAATGTAGGTTTTCTGGAAATAAATAGATAAAAATAAATCTAGTGGTCAAAAAAAACACAATTATTTGTTATAGTTTAAAAAAATTTAATTTACATTTAAAAAATTTAAGTGCGTATAATCTTGCCGCATCCACTGAAGTAAAACTTTTTTTCGTAACGGTTATTACTAAAAAAATTAAATTTAAATTAATATGTATGTTATTTAAAATATTTGATTTTTCTTTTATTTAACTTTGAAAAAGTAAATTGTTCTTGTCATTTTTAATTTACTAAAGACTATTACATTTTATATTAATGATGCTTTATATTGTACATAAACTTCGATTATATCACTCTTACTTTTTAACGAATTTTCACTCATCCATTAAATTAATTAAAAATAGTATATTAAACAACAAGTTTCATAAGGTTGGTTTTATGGAACGAATTCAAGTTAAGGAGACGAATAGAAAAGTCACAAGTTTTCTAAGAACAAGTTCAATAAAAATTTTATGAACAAGTTTTTTATAATAGTTTTTACAATTTGCGTCTTTTTGGTACAATTTTAAACAAAAATTTGAAATTATAAACATTTAGAAAATACTGTAAAGATTGGTACTATACCCTACAAGTTTTTAAACTACTTGTCAATTATTTAAAATTAAACCAGTAACACCAATCTTGTAAAAAAAAATTACATAAATTTTATTAAAGCACATTTCTACAAAAACACAAAAATTACGTCATTTGAGTGCTTTAATAAGATGTATTAAAGACGCAAATTCTAAAAAAAATTAAAACGACGCTTTATAAACACGTGGATAATCAAAACAAAATTAAATGTTAGAACAGTTCATGTTCATATAAATTTTTTTACTGTTTTTAAATGGCAGAAACTACGTCGCGTTACTTCCGTCAAAAAAAAAATCTAAATTTCTTTAAAGTTACTTAAATATGATAAAGAAAGTAACATTTTGAAATAATTAATTTATTTTATAACTAGTTATACCTTTCAAAATTTTCTTTTACTTTAAATTTAAATTAATCACAGCAAAAACTCTGGCCGGATAAAAGAGACTCTCGCCTCCCGTCGGCCATTGTAACGAGCTTTCTTCCGTGTTGGTGTGTGGAAATAATACCATTATTTCTAAAGTATCAGATCGCAATATCGGCATTGCACTTTATTGTTTAAATATAATAATATATTCTAAACTATATCAAAGTAAGAAAGAAAACGATAAACTTGAAGAAACAAACAAAAATTTAACAAAAAACCACTAAGAAGTAAAGTGATTAACTTGTGAACTAAACCAGATTCTAAACTTCATAGAAGTGATTTAAAAAAAGATTAGGCCAAATACACGAGTCAATAGTTGTCAATTGGTTTTAAATGATGAGTTTAACTTAGTCAAGAAGACAATGACGGACAAAATAAATGTGTTGGTTTTTACGATGCAAAACATCGCCTTAACATAAATTTAACATTAATCCATATTGCGTAAAAAACTAATTTGTATCATCAAAAACTTTTGAGCTTGCGTCACTTGCTAAGTCTTGGTTCTCAATCAAATTAAGACTATTAAATTAATAACTACCGCGTTGTCTTATATATACTAACACAAGCTCCGACGAGGAAGTATTAAAACAAATCGCGTATGATCAAAGTGCAAGCAACAAAGATGCAAAGAGTACCAAATTAAAACGTAATTAAACGTGAACAACCAAAAATTTATTTACACAACAAACGCAAAATCATCAAATAATAACAACGCATAAATGAAACTCTTACTGATGTTAAAATTAACAAAACTACTAAAATATCAAATTGCTTGTACAGCAAAACCTCTATTAACGGACACCTTTGAACAAGGGACACCTTTCTTTAACGGAAATTTTTTTATTCTTCAAACTTACTACATACAAAGCTTTATAGCGAACATCTCTCAACAACAGACTCTCTATAAAACGAACGCGGACAATAAAATTTACACATTTTTTTCATATTGCCTTGACAATTACTTCTCCATAACGGAACATTAAAATAGTATTTTAACAAAATTAAAAAAATGTGGTTTTAAATACTTTAGGTGAACAGGTATCACTAAAAACCGGGTTAAAATAATTGAAATTCAATAATTGTTTACTTAAATACGTAAATCATTTTAAATGCATTTTTCTTAATTTGTTTTTTTTTGTATTCAAGTAAATTACATTTTTAAGTTGTAGTTTAAGTGAAGTAACGATGTCTCAGAATAAACAAAATTTTTCATCCAAAATATATGTAGTTTTACGCAATTAAATTCAGTCCTCTTTACGGACACTTCTCTATAACGGATATTTCTTGCTCCGTTGCTGTCCGTTATTCAGAGGTTTTACTGTATCTTAAATAAAAAATAATAGTTAAAACTATAAACTATAAAATGTACTCAAAACGTATGACAATGTTCTCAACCTAAATGACTCATGTGCATATGTACTAAATATGTGTTTATAAAATAAAAATTAAAATTAAGATTAATTGAAAAATGTAGATACATTGATATTACAAAGCAAAATAAAAGCTTTACAATGTCACAAAGAAGATGAAATGTATGTCAATAAATATAACAATGTCTTTTCCAAAAGAAAATTGTTGAAAATTAAAATTGAAGTTGAATTAAAATTGCTCTATTGCAAAATACAGTTTTTATAAAGCGGACAACTGATGTAGTTTGCATAAAAAAAATGCAAAAATGCTGCTCAAAGACTAATTTTAACATTAAATTCTTAAATCAACTATGAAATTCTTAAATCGAGTTGTGAATAGTTATTGTGGTCTTTTACAAAACGAAATGACTTTACAAAACTATTAAGTCACAATAAAAAAAATATAATAATCTGCATAAACACTAGTTTATAATCACAAATAGTTTTAATAAATCTTAGATAATACTGGAAAAAATCTATTAAAATATTTTTAAAAAAAGATTATAAAATACATAAATTAAGCTTTGTTCTTTAAGAAAAAGATAAAAACACTAAAACAATAAGTATAAACAGTACGATAATAAAACTGATTCTAACTTTTATCATTTTTTTAAATTGATTTTAAATATTTGTCATAAGACTAAACGTGAAAATTAAAAACATTTTTTTTGTTTTATGTTTTTAATACAGTTAATGTTTTGGCTTAATTTTTAAATATAAATGCAAACAATTAATTCTAACTAAATAATTGTTTGTGTTTAAAGAACCTATACTTTCTTTATATGTTTTTAATTTACAATTAATTGTAAAAAGTACTAACTTTTAAATAAACAAACAATTTTTTTCACTAAATGAAGCGAGAAAATTAATCGTATTAAACTCATTTTTTGCACGAGCTAATAAGTTCTGGGTTCTCTGTCTAACACGGATATCTAAGAAAAATGATTGTATTTTGCGTCAGATGCGTTAAAGTAAAAAAATATTAATATTGACATTTTTTAGTTGTAGAATGGTAGTATTTTGCTTTTTTTGTATTTTGTGTTTTGTATATAACACATATTTATTTTTAATAAACATAGTACAATAAACACATTACGCTGACAAAAATTTAAATGTAACATACTTTCTTTTATTTTATGTAGATACATGTAAAAATAGATACATAAATAACGCTACACCCATGTAGCGTTGACTTTTTCATACTCCTACACAAATGACGTCTGTTAATACATTGTAATAGTTTTGATAAATGATACGTTCACACGATATAATTTAAAACTGATAACATACAAGTCGAAAATGTTACAAGAGAATATAACGCAGAATTTATATCAAAAAGTAATGTTCCCAACATAAATGAATAAATATTTCTGATCGACTGACTTAAAATTTAGTTTTTCAATTTCAATTTTCTATTTCTAAAATTATCCTATTCAAATTACAAAATTACAACTTTTATTCCAAAAATAAAATACGAAAATAATGTTTGCTTTTTTTGAAATAAAATAAGTAAAGTAATAAAAGTTTATTGTAGATAGGAAATGAAACGAAACGAGAAGGAAGTAACTCATTTCATTGATTGTTGCAGGAATGTTCAATTTTCTTATTTGAAAAACGAAGCGCCGAGAAACTTCATAAACCGAAACGTAAAGAAACCGTCACGGAAATATTACGGAGCTCAGTAAGGCAGCTTGAGAGATTTAGACATCCCAAAATACTTCACGTGTTGCATCCGATCGAAGAATGTTCCGAAACATTAGCGTTTGCTTCAGAGCCGGTATTCGCAAGCCTTGCGAATATATTAGCATTTCAAGAAAATTCTGGAAATCAAAGTTCGACATTATCATCCGGCGCTACTCAACCACCAGCTTCACAAAGACCCGCGCACGCAAGGGAATATCATTTTTTAGATATAGAATATAAATATGGAATTTTACAGGTAAGTTTTATTCTTTTTAGTTTATTTAAAACACACAAATAACGGTTTTATTACGCTGTAAAAACCTCAAAAAATAAAAAACGTAACGTAATCAAATAGAAGTTACTAAAATTTTGTGATTGGCGTTTTATTGACAATAAATGGAACGATTTATTTCGCGTGCATTGACATATTTGATATCTGAAAGTTTAAAAATAAATTTACATTCTATTTGAAATTTTATTAGATTTTTTATACGTGTGTGAATTTTAAATTGGCGATTAGAGAGTACTTTGTACCTATTGTAGTCGCAAAATGTTCAATACTTTTTATAAATACATTATTATTACTAATACTAATAGATAAATATGTAAGTATTATTACAATAATAAATGTTGTATACCATTTTTTAATAATTATTTTAAACAACAAAGATGCTTTAAATGCAATCTATTGTTTTCTTAATTAGAATATATTACATTACACAACTAATAAAATATTTAAACGAATACGTTCTTACTGATTAATTTTAGATTTGACATAGTAAATTTAAAAATACGTAATTACAATAAAATTAATGTTTTTATGAAAATTTTGAAGTAGTATACAATCAAAAATATTAAATTTTTTTTTTAATTATTTGTAACTTTAGTATTTATGCTATTTTTGTAAGAAAAAAATTTTTTTTGGTATTCAGATAAAATTACCAAATAACAACATTAACGTTGTCTTATAAACTGTTATAATTTATAAATACTAGAAGCAAATTGTATTTATGCGTTATTCAAAAATTGTTCTACATTTGTGTACAAACAACGTACGGGTGTGCGACGTTGCCAATTTTATAATGGTACTTGTACATTGCACCTTCCTTCTTAAACTAACAAACTATCATCATAAACTGAATTTATAAGGTAATTATTGTAAGAAAAATTTTAAATTTGAATGTTTGCGCCATCAAACAACAGGTAGTGTTTATTATTTTTGCATTAATGCTTAGAAAAGACATGTTATTGAATTTCATTAAATTGTGCCATTTTGTTTTTTTTGTGTGGAAACACAAGTTTCAAGCGGTGTTGCTTATATTTTTTTACGACCGCCCATTCTACAATCTCAAAACTGGGATATTTTAAAAATGATGTCGACAGATGAAGAGACGAAAACCGAAAACGTCTGCATCGTTGAAAACGCCACGTTAAAAATGCAGAATTTAATAGCTGCAACTGTTGCTGCTGTACAACAAGCAAACGTTCTTTTGCAAATTAATCCCACTTTTAAAAATAGCAAAATTGCGGCTACTCAACTTTGGTGGAACAGGCGTTGAAATGTTCATCGTAAGCTTTAAGAACTAAATTCAAAATTTTTGTTTGTTTCTCACTAAATGTATCATAAATATCTAGCCATCTTGAATTGCATTCAATAAAAATGCAATTTTAATTTCGTCTGTTTTCTTTACTGGTTTTAGAACTTGTTAAATAAACATCTACTTTTTTTCTATTTGTCTCAGGTTTTTTTTCTATTTGTAGTTTAGACGGTACATTGAACTGCATTTTATAATCAAGCAGTGGTTAATCAAACTTTTTCTATTTTTATTTTTTATTCACTCCAATTAATTTTAATGTAACTCAATGTTTTTAATTCACACCTGACGTACCGGTTTTCAACGTTGCCACGTTTCATAATGCTACACATACAGTACATCAATAGATATATCAAATGACAAAACTATTATTAGTTCTATCATTTAAATTTTTTTTAATGTTTGATTTGCGTAATCGCAAAGTTTTTTACCGCCGTAGTTAATACTAAGATTAAAGTGTCTTCCGGGTTTGGACCGTGTCCCCAGAAAGGGATCTGCCCAAAAGGTCGATTCAATATTTCATCCAAACCGCCGATTCTTATTTTTCCGACCTTGTCCAAATCGGCAAGCTGCGTGTCTTACAAAAACGCCAACTCGTGTTTATAATGCGTTTCGGCAAAATGTCCACGAACGCACCCATAAGACTGCTTCAAAATGCCGACTACATACCAAATTGACGTTTTGATTATTTGGCAAAATAGTTATTTAATTAATTGTTTGAGCTACTGTTATAGAAACACCAAAAACTTAAAATAACGATGTTTTTATAATGTTTTTTTTAACTCATGATTAACTATTTGTACTCATAATTAAAAATTTTAAACAAATTAATTAAACAAATTTTTAATTTTATTTTTAGATCTTTGTTTATTAAAATATTTTTAGGGTAAATGATGTATATTTATTTATTTAGAATAATATAAATGCGAGTTTGTGAACTTGGTCTAAGTTTTTCGTCAGGCAAAATTAAATCAATTTGACAATTGTAAAAACTAAGTTATCTAAAAGCAATAACTAAAAGGGAACTAGATAATAAGCGCAAGTATTTAGCTACAGCATTTGCTCGAAGGTCTTTGTTTGTGCTTTTTTAATTTTCTTTTAACGTATGCTTTAATTTTTCAGTTTTTTGAAGGGTTTCAATTCTGTTTTTAACAGTGATTAATAAATGTAATTTGATTTTTAATATAAATCTGTATTTAGTTTTTTTTTAATTCTTTTAATAAACGTAATCAAATTCTTTGCCTTAAAAACCTCAATTAACACATATTTGCCG
The DNA here is from genome assembly GCA_035610365.1 of Aquatica leii. Taxonomy (NCBI): domain Eukaryota; kingdom Metazoa; phylum Arthropoda; class Insecta; order Coleoptera; family Lampyridae; genus Aquatica; species Aquatica leii. Next base: position 72,602,535 of record CM069435.1, read on the forward strand.
TTTGGTTTAAATCTTGGCAAAGTTGTTGTAACTTTATACAATGACATAATTAAACATGTCTAATCGGAAAGGATATCGTATTTAAACAGTATATAAAATTAATTAAAACTTTAAATCTAAATTGTTGGTCATTTTGTAAATGCAATGATGTAATAGAGTACATTACTACTAATAACAGGATTTCTAAAATATCCAACAAAATGTAATTCAGCTATTTTTGTATTAAAGTTTGATAAGGATATTGACACTTTAATATCAAATTTTGACAATCTGTAATAAAATTGCTTTCATTAAGTTTTTGACGACGGTAGACAAAGGTACTTAAATAACAATAAAATTTAGAAAACTAATTTTAGTTTAGAAATTTGTATAAAACAATAAATAATATGTTATTTTAAAAAAAAATAAAACATAATTTTTTTAATGTAAATATTATTAGTTTATAAATAAAATGTAATTAAATATTTTATTACCCATATAATACATACTGTATTATAAAGAAATTTAAATCCAGTATGCTTTTAAACCGTTAGTATTATTGATTTAATTTTGTTAATTAAAAATTTAAACGACAACTGTTAATAATGTCTAGACTAACAAAAAATTAAAATCCTTATGGCATCGTTTTGTAATTGTAAATTAAGTTTGGCAGTGTTTAATTTTAAAATCTTGTTTAAACTGTTCTAACTTGGATAAATGTAAGCATACTGTCAAGTATTAAGCGTTTAAAAATAGTAAACAACACAAAAATGTTCAAGCAATTAATTGTACCGTGTATAAATAATAAATATCAAATTATGTACTATATAGTTATTAGAAGTTCATTTAAGGGCAAACATATTTTTAAAATAATTACAAGTGCAATTTTTTTAATAAAAACTCACGTGATTTTAATTAATTTAACTATAAGCTTTAGTAGGTTCTTTAGTAGTTGATAGTAATTTAACGTTACAGTTAACACAGAGCAATACACATTTTTTTAAATTTAAATACAACTTATTTTTATTTTTATTACTAATTTTTACTAGATCAAAATTAATAATAAGGATAAAAATGTTTTGTTCTTTAACTACATAATAAAATAAATTTGCGTTAAAAATTATTACAATTAAGACACAAATTAACGCGATTATAATTTAAATTTTAATTAGTTGCAATATTGTTTCCATTAATAAATAATATTTTGCTGGTTGTGTATCGTTTACATTAAACTTTTTAATTATGTTTTATAGAAAATTATTTGTGTATTTGATTTTAAATTTATTGTTGATCACATTGTAAGCATTGTTTTTGCAATTTTGCAACAGTTTAATTCTAATTTAAAAAAAATTAAATTCATTTAAAAAATTTTAATTATAATGGTAAATCAAAATTTTTTAATGGCGTTTCTTAAAATAATAAAATTTTTTTATGCTGTAAACTGTTTACTTAAAAGTATAACTACATATATCTAAAAGTTGGCCACTTTTACAAAATTTCAAATTGGTTAGTATCTTGTAATGTCATTTTATTTGTAATTTGCTTTACTAATATAGTAAGGTGCGTTACATCATCAGTTAGTGTTTCAATTAACGTTACACGCACTATGTTGTCTTTCTCTAGGTGAACGTTTGTAATTCAATCTAGTTTCTATTTTACCGTAATACATTGTTTTTAACATAAAATACGTAATTAAAAAAATAAGTGTTTTGTTATTGTCGTTTCTACTTGCAATATTTTTAAAATAAGAAAACAGATTTTCTAACACATTAAAGAACATTGTAGTTTTTGTTTGCATTGGAGTATTTTCTTAATTATTTCTTAAATAATAGAATTCATTTTGTTTTCACTAAAAAATAACCATATAATAAATTACTGGAGTAATTTAAAACTGGCAATACAAAAATTAATAATAAGAAGTCCAAAACGCACACAATGTTTAGCGTAAAAATAATGCGTTCTAACTTAGATTTAATGAGTTTTAGTTTAATTTTATACAAACTACTAAATGTCGATAACAGAACAAAATTAAATATTAAAATAGTATATTAAAAAAGAAATTTTATAAGACAAAACGTCGAGTTTTCTAAAAGATCAAGTTTATATAACAATTTCTTTATAATATTCTTTTTAGTTTGTGTCTTTTATTCCGTTTTTAAATAAAATATATTTTTAGTTTTAAATTTTTGGAAAATTTGTACTAGCTGGAAGCTCTGCGACATTTTAAATTTAATTTAAAATTGTCAACTTTTGTTTTTACATTTTATTAAATGGAAATAAAAAAAAATTCTAAACAAACTTTTTTATTAATATGAGAAACAATTTAAAAAGTTTTAAAATGGCGCAACGACAAGTCGCAAATAACCATCAAATGCAAATTGACTTAAAACAAAAATCTATCGGACGCATAAAAAAAATTCTAAACTAGTAAAAGAACAAGATATTAAAAAAATTATACAGGAAAAAGATGATAGAATGTACTTGGCAATAAAAATTTGTGTAGTTTTTATGTAAATTGCAGTTTTTTTAGTTGTGGTCTTTATTTTAGCGGATTTTAATAATGAGATACAATATATACATATTCCTATTAATATTAATTTTTGCTTAAAAATTATTCTTAATATAATCACTCAGACCACTTTTAAATTTATAAATATTTTGTTCGTGCTTAATTTCATTGGTAAGTCATTATATTATTTCAGACCTTTGTACCAAAGAAAATTTTGTGACGTTAATTATGAAAATTTTGGCAATCTGAAGTCACATCAACTTTTCGTGTTACGTGAATGTATATCATAGTTACGTATCACTTATTTTGACATGTAGTTTGGACGCAAATCATTAATTATTTTGTATCCCAACATTAATAAATTGAAATATATCCGCTGTTTCACACTTAACCATTGCAAACAATCTAACATTACGGTGATTTTGGTACATTTTGAACAATGTAATATAATCTTCATAGCTCTATTTTGTTGTTTTTGTAACCGTTTTAAGTCGACTTCGTAACACATTAAAAGTATACACTACTGCAAAAATCAAAATATGGTGCAATAATAGTTTTATAAACAGTAATTCTGATATAAATCGGCAATTTATTAAATATTCTTTCTAATAAGCTAATCTTATTTGCTACTTTCTTTATTACACAATTCACATGGCTTCTAAAATTTAGATTTTGATCTATAACTGCTCCTTAATATTTCATCTGTTCAACTTGTTCTAATTCTATAATTTCAATTTGTATTTATGTTATTTTGATATTTTATTATTTGATATTACTGTTGTCTTACTTTTTAGCACATTTATTTTAAATTGTTTGATTGTAACCAATTTGCAATAATTCCTAATTTTGAGTTTAGCTTTATAATAGCTGAATGTACATTTTTATCAGTAATTGATACAAAGGTGTCCTCTGCAAACAAGTTAATGTTACCGCAGTAAAGATTAAGTTCTAAATCATTAATATAAATTAAGAAAAGCAATGGCCATAAGACTTATTAATTATTTAACATTAATTAAAATTTATTTTAACTTATGTCCTAAGAAAGCTATATCACAACGATTACTGTATTAATGGTCAGATTAAAATGAATACCCTGAGATAAATGCCAAAAAAATTTGCAAGTTATCAAAAATCTCAAAACTCTAAACTTTTTACTGGAAATTACTTTAGAGGGACTAGTCTCACACATTTAGCAATAAAGTAATGTTTATGCACGTGTATTAGGCTTTAGACTTATATCTGTCTATTTGTTTCATTTTTTTAAATTTGTGATGTAGGTATTTAGTTAAAGAGTAAAAGTATAAATTTATATTATGTAATTTCTTTGTGTTTATATTTAATTAAAGAACTTAAAAGATTTTTTGCAATGTTTTTTTTTCAACTACAAATTCCAGCAAAAATAAAAACTTTTTAATTACACACAAAAACTTTAGGTTAGTTTTTAACATTGGTACATGAGATGATGTCTTTAATGATTTTAGCTTATTGTAATGGTGACACACATCGTCGCCAACCAAAGTGAAAACCAAACATACATCTTCTATATAAAATTATAGCAACTGTCTTTTAGGGCAGGAAAAAATGTTGCTAGTAAGTAATCAGATGTCAGAACGTTTTACTTGAATTGAATTGAATGAATAAAGAAAAGTGTTATTTATGCAATGAAATAGACGTAAAAGTATTTAGAATATAAAACAATCTGTTTTAATGATCACTACTGTAAGTTTAATCCTATTAAAAAAAGATCTTACTTAAATTAAATAAATTAATAAAAATATTACTATTAATAAAATAGTTTTAATATTACAATTGTATTAAATTATTTGAAGTATAAACATTTAAATTGAAACTAATTATTTCAACGTTTAATTTGGAAACGAATTCATAAAGATTAAAAGGTATATATAATTAACATTTTTAGAAATTGAAATTGTGTTTAGACTTGGTTCTGTACAAATCTTTTTGTGCTAATTAGCAAGCCAATACAAGGTTTGTTGTGGTAAAAAAAAGTTCTTTGTATGATGTTTTAAAACCAGTACCTTAAAACACAAAAAATTGAATAATTAGTTAAAATTCTAATTTAATTTATGAATGCGTAATATTTACATTATTTTTTTTTTTTATTGTTTTACTAAGATATTAATTAGCAAACATTATAACAATTTTGGTTATTATTTTTTAGTTTCTTACATTTATGTTAATAATACATGTAAAATATGGTTCAAAGAAATATGTCATCACATACGCTTCAACGCTACATAACAATTCTCTAACAAGCTGACGTTAGTGTTTTTCATCAAAATTCGTTATAATAGTTTGATTAATTTGAAAATAAAATATTAGTATTAATAGCCACACTTGCTTTAATATTAACAAAAAAACTAATTGATTGATAACAATTAACGTTAGGAAGGATCAAACTTATTTATAGAACGCAAAAAATAGTCTGCAAGAGGTAAATGAACAGAGTTTACGTGCTCTCATAAGACACTGTTTAACTATAATAAAAACATTTAAAGTAACAAAAATTTACTAAACGTTGTAATACATAAAGGGACTTTATTCATACACATTTTCCATCAAACTTATCCCTACTCTCTTAAAAGTTGCATCAATCACTTTAACGAATATTTCTCAGAGACAAACTTTACTTACAATACTATCTGACAATGCAATAGTATATTAACCTCTTTGTGCCCAACGTATCATATTTGATACCTACTAATTTTTGAATCTCCTATACTTCTGAAACTAGTTTTCAATTCTGCTGCCATCTTTGCGTCATTAGTAAGTACTAACTATAACTTCAGTAATAGTTTTGATCCAAAATAATAGAATTTACAGTAATTTTTTTGGCGCTTTTGAATACTAGGTTAATGCATAGTGCTGTTTATTTACTCTGTGAGTTTTATCTTGAAATATAAAAGGAATCCGCAAACAAAAGGTTTGTAATCATTTTTTTCCTTGTTCAGTAGAGCCTTATTTACATTTTTAGTACTTTATTTCTACTTTTATTCAAAAAACAAGCAATATACTTTAAATTTGATGAATATATCATATTTGATACAGTGGGCACTCAAAGTAAACGTCTGCTTATATACACTAATTTCGTTTTTTAAAATTATTATTCAGATGCCAAGGAAAATTAACAAAAATAGAAAGGGAAAATTCTGCATGCCTTTGTTTCACCCCCAGAAGAAAGTGAAGAGGAATATATGCAAGAATCTGATTCTAATGCTGGGACTGATATCGAATTAGAATCTGATTTTAATCACGACAGCAATAGTTCTGACGATATTCCCCTTGCCCAATTGTGTAGAATTAACGTTAATAATAATGCTAACAAGCGTCCTTTTTGAACCCCCGTTGCAAAAAATTCACCAAGAGCAACGCCAGATTACCAAGAGGTTGAAGATGAAGACGTAGATGTTTGGGAACCTGTCGCTTATTTTTAAATATTTTTTGACGAAGTTTTAATAAAACACATTGTAAACCAGTCCAATCTATACTGTGTCCAAAGCAATCCAAATAAATTACTGAACCTGACAGTAGCTAAACTAGAGCAGTTTATTGATGTTACTATGTACATGTCACTGTGTAATTTGCATCGAACACGTAATTATTGGTCTCGTGAGTTTAGATTGCCACAGGTGGCTGACATTATGAGTAAAAACCGTTATGAAGAAATTTGAACATGTCCGATAGAAATGAAGACAATTGGGATCACTTATATAAAATACGTCCCCTTTTTTTAAAATAATTAACCATTAACTTGTAATTTCGTATAGACTTTTTCAAATTCTTTGATACAGGTTTATCTCTATAATTTATTATTACCGTTCAAAACTTTCACCCAATTTGAAGTACAGCATTATTACCAAGCGTTTGCCTATTTTTATTAATAAAACCATTGCTAAAACTCACCTTAAATTTAAAAGTACTTTTAGTATTTTTACTTAAACTGGCTTTAAAATTGCATTTTTTTTGTTATTATAGTAATTAGCTTTGCACATTTGGGAAAAAAGGGAGAGAACCGGCTAGTTTTAATATTTTGGTTTGGAAAATTTTAGAACGTTAATTTTTTAATTGTCAAAATCAAGTAAATCTTTTATTTTTTGTAAATTGTACATACTTTCTATTTGTTGCAATTTGTGATATTTATTTCACGCGCACTGCATTACTCTTTTGATTATAAATCCCACATCAATATAATACTAATAAAATATCATATTTAAAAAATTCAAGTTAGTAGTTCTTTATCTTTCCAAAGAAACGTTAAATTGTTTCAAATAGAAGCAACTGAGCTACTTAAAGATTCAAATAGTTTTGAATATTTTTTATTGAAATTACAAATAACAAAGACTTTTTAAAATCAAATTTCTTAAAGTTTTTTTACACGATATATGGAATTCGAAAGAGAAATATTGTAGCATTTATTGCAAAATAGTTTGTGATAGTTGTGTTTTCGCTGGGTTATTAAGTATTAAACAATACAAAAATAAATTCATTAAACTATAAAATGCACTAGACATATTTAAAAATTTACACATTCAAGTTAATAAAACTTTGCAAAAGGTTGAGAGGAAATCTATACTTAACAATAGCGTTAGTAATTGCACTTCCACTATTAGCTCTACCCAAGTTTAATAGAAATTTTACTGAGTTTTAATCATTTCTTGGGAGTTTTAATTTTATTATAAGCAAGATATCATTAACAAATGGGCAAAAATTTTCATTCTCAAAAACATGCTGAACAAGCAAAGCCGCTAATTCCATTTTATGACTAGAAGTAACAAATGAAAATTATTATGTCGCATGGCAAATATTAAAAGATCGGTATGAAAAGCAAACAATTAATTATTCAGCAACACGTTAAAGACATTATTAAAATTAAGTCAGTCCTGAAAAAGTTAAACATTTAAAAAAATTTTTGAATATCTTAAATAAAAATTTATCATCTCTTTGCAATGTACATGTCACTGAGGAACAACTAGCGGAAACTTTTTTAGCATTCGTTGCCTCGAATAGAATTGACGACACTAAACAAAACTTAAACAATCTCACTCTAATAAAGTTCTAACAATTAGTAAGGTTATCGACTTCTTAAAAAAAGAATTAAGTTTCTAATAGACATAGGCATACACAATGTAGTAAAAGGCAAATTGGCAACGTACATTAAACCCTTTAAGAACCACAAAAGTTCTAACCACTTACAATAAACAAAAAAATTTTGTTGTGTTTTGAGTAAAAGGCAACATGCTATTCAACATTGCAAAAAAATTAAAAAGGTAAGCTCAATATCACGTTTACAAAAAAATTAAAATTTTGATCCTGTCGAAATTGTTGGCAACACGATGAAAATAAACCTTGTAGGTTTAATTTTAAATGTAGAAATTGCAATAAACTCTATTACTTTTTACTGCATTTTACAAAAAACCAATCAATGTTGAACCGAGCGATAATAATAAAATTTTGAAGTGGAATCCAAAGTCTGTTACTCTTTATTGCTCTTTAATTCTAGATTTACTACATTCTAAAGTTATTTATGATATCCAAATGATTTAATTCTTTTGGCTTGGTTTCGCCATAAATTGTGCGAAGAAAGATTTTGGTACAGCAACTTTGGGAAGAACGGTTAGATTGAGACTCGGAGCTTTCTGCGGTATTTTTAATAAAAATTGTTTCACTTACGAAAAAATGGCAACAAATGAATGAGCTTTTAATTTCTCGAACATTTTTGTTGTTAAATCCATTTGACATTTAATTGCACGACCCTGCGTACGTTATTTCAGTAGTCTACGGCTTCATTCGTTCCGTCAATTTTAACTTGTGCAGTGCAAGTTTCACTTTTGTTTTCTAAATTTAAAGTCGCTCTACTCACACAAGCATCCACCATACCCAAATTAAAATTAAGCATTATTGCGCTGTTAACACAATTATATTTGAATGTTCTATCAATTTAAAAACAAGTCAATCGTTTCTATGTTCTGATTCCCAAATCGCCCTTGCTTGGATAAAATCAGTACTAAACAAATTCAGTTTTTGTAGCAAATAAAATTGCAGTAATACAAGAGCTAACGATAGTAGGTATGTAGAATCACGTTCCTACACAATACAATCTACCAAATCTAATTTCTATAGGTTCAACAATTTCTGCTCTGGGTGGTGAAAGTCTTTAGCGTAAAGGTCTACAAAAGGAAAATTAAAAGCTTTTAATAATACCGCCTGTGATTTTACCGGATATTTTTTAATAAAAAGCTGTAGCACAGAAAAGTAATATCAAATCATACGTTGGTTTACTTATTTGTACAGTAACAAAAACGGTATATTTAGAGCTCATTACAAACTTAAGCTGAAATGCGTTTATTCAAGCGTTTCAGATATTTATAGTTTGCATAACCAAGCCATCCTACGTCTACTTCGACAATGGAACTAACTTTGTATGCGCTGTCAGTACGATAAAAAAAAATTATTTTAAATTTAAGAACTAACTTTAAAAACGACATTTTGGAATATTCTGTAACTAGATCAATTCAATGGCATTTCATCCCGCCTAGATCTCCGCACTTTAGTGGCTTTTCGGAGAGTAGAACTTTCTCCAATTAAGAAATGTTCAGGATTTAAAAGTAGCAAGTCATGAGGATTACTAGAAAAGTGACAGACGGCTCTAGAATTAAGGCATCTTTTAATTTGTAGGGACACTGCATTAAATTTTTCATAGATAAAAGAAGCATTACTGACTACTCTCTTAAAATGATACTTGAAACTCTTAACACTCGCCTTCCAAATACCTTTCCATATGAGGCGACTAATTAGAAATAAAATGCCACAAAATACTTTCCTGCTACAGTTGAGTCAGAAATTCGTCGGTCAAATTTGTAATAAATTTTTGTAGTTCCGAGTGAAACATGCGTTGAACATGAAACTATCAAACTTAATACTAAACTTTAACTATTACAAATTAAAATTAAATCTTAGGGATAAAATGTTTTTGCTTCAACAACTATACATAATGATATTTAAAATGGATAGATATATGCATGTATATTTATGTATTTAAGAATTAAAGTGATTAATATTTTTGGTATTGTGTTTTGTTGTATTTTAAAACAAAGTTATCTGTTTAATTTTTATAAAACCTAAATTATTAAGCATAAATACTGCAGTAATATATATTTAAAATTATTTCAATGTATAACACAATTAATTAAATAAAATTGTTTGTTGTTAAATGTTGTAAACTGTAGATAAAAAGTATTTTGAAAGTTTTGTTATTAAATAATATAATGTACTAACCAATATAATATGCAACAACAGTTACTATAAGATGGCTTAACTAGTTTTGTGACTAATTACGTCTATTAAACGCCTTGTGCAATTTAATTGACCTGTAACTTGATTGAATTAAGACGTACGTATCAATTATTTTGTAAACATTTACTTCAATTTATAATAATTAAACCACATAGTGATATTTTTTAAATAACACAATCTGTCTATAGAAATCACTTTTTTGGGTTAAAAGACAACAGAAAAATGTAAAAAAAAACCTAATTTATGTAGATAAAAATTCAGTAAATTTAAAACAACAGTGTAAACTTTTTTTTTCTAAATTATATTCTTTGTTTTTAAAATTTCAAAAAATAGTTTTTATGTAATAACGTCTCATTTAAAAGAAAATCATTGTTGCAAAAGACTAAAGTCAATTTCCCTTTTTAAAAATGTAAATAATTTGTTATTAAGTAATTAAGTAACAGCATATAAATAATATATAAGAACAGTCAATAATATTTTAATATTATGTATAACACTGGTTATTGAATATTTATTAGTATAATTAAGCATTATTATTACCACGTATTTAATCAAAATTCAAACTAAAATTTTGTCAATATTTTAATAAAACTGTAAAGAAAATTATGTTATTGTTAATTATCTGTTTTATTGTAGTTTCGTGATATTAATTATTATTTTTCTAATTTATTAATAATTTTTATTAGTTTTTATTATTTACATCTTATTGTGTTGTTATAAAATAACATTATATTTTTATTTTATTAAATATTTAAAAGCGCACTATTATAATAAATATAGCTTCTACGTTTTTTCTTCAAATTTAATTCACTCTTATATTTTATTTGTATTTTGTAAAAATTAAGTATTTTATGTAATTATTAAAAATGAACTATAATGTTTTAAAGCTTGTTTACATTTCTGTCTGAAAGTAATCAAAGTTTAAATTAATAAATTCGCGTTTTCGGTAAAATTATTTTTTTGCTACTACAGCAGTGAGCACATATACAAAAACCTTTTTGTTTTAAATTTGTAGTCAACAAAAATCTTTTTTAAACTTTAAAATATTAACAAAAATTGATTTTAGCTTGTAGTAAATAGCAACTTTAACGACTTCCCTAAACGATTAACGTGGGTTTTAATTAAATGGAAACTTTCCTAAATTTGTTTTGCGGTTTTTGAATATGTTAAGGTGCAAATATATTAAACTGTGTAAATGAATTTCTCTTAGAAATGAAATGTGTTTTGAAGAATTTAAAGTTAATTTATCATAACGCTCAAAATTAATTTATCATTTAATATTACGTACAAGGTATTTATATAATTTATTAATTTATAAAAATGTATGGCATTAGTAATTTTTTTTTTGAGGTATATTTTAATTTTAGAAAGCGAAAAAAACAAGAGAATTCAAGTAAAGGTAATTATCTCTAAAACCATTATTTACAGATATCAAACTTTTTTAAGTAAAATAAACTTAACACTCCGTCACACAATTAAAAGCACAAAACCTAAAGTTATTGACATGTGAGGGTTTTTGCGGCACCCGTGTGATCGTGTAATAAATTTGACGCGTTTAATGGAGTGTTAATAAAAACTTTATTCATGAAAAAATATACAGGATATTCTATTTAAAAACATCGACTTTTGATAATTGTTTTGTAGTTGTTGAAAATACGGCACTTCATCAACAAATTTGTTTTAAAATCTACATATCAATAAATAAAACGTTCTTTTTATTTGACAATTTTAAATAAACAATGAACAATAGTTACGATTGTTAATTTCAGCAAAAATCTTTAAAAAATATTTTTTATTTCTAAACTAGTAGACTTAGGTAGATAAAAGTCTTAAGAAATTTGACTTAAATTTAAATATAAATTTCAAAAATACAAAAATACATTAGGTGTTCTATTAAAAAAACTGAGCAAATTGAGATTCCCGCGGGAAGAACATATGATCAAAAAATTATAACTTTTTTTGTAAAACTATAACCATAGTTACTATGAAAGAAAGAAAAGCAACCCTGTATAGTCAATTTAAATGTTACTGTGTTATTAATGAGTTAAGCATAGTTTATTCTGTTGCGTTTCAGATTTAGTAAAATTAGTTATATAGGCGCGTATAAATTTAAATAAATTTAAGTTTGCATTATTATATTAAATATTACCAAACTATTATAAAAGTATAGAAAAGTATTAGCAATTACAAAGTTTTTTTTACACTTTTCAGAACTGCAAACTGATAAATTATTAAGTACAATGAAAAAACAAAAACTGGTGTATTTTGAGTAGATTAATTTTATTTTTTCTTTAAATAAAATACGTTTTGTTGAACCTTGCAATAAAGTTTTATTGTCACTATTTTTTATATATAAAATAAGTCAGTGTTAGATAGTTAGCCGGCGCGCTAATACGCTTTTTATGTTCATTTTAGTTAATTAAAGATATGTAATGATGATAAAAAGTAGAAATTAAGACAGGGCAATTAATTAAAAAAAAATTACGAACACGTTAAATCAAAGTCGTGCTAAGTGCAACATACAAAACCGTCCAAGTCTTTCACCCTATCCCTATCTTCCTGTTCCTTTCGAAAATCATCACGGGGAAATAACTTTAGGTAAGTTTTTTGTTATATAGTTAAGTTGCAATTAGTGTCGGTTTTTTTTTTTGGAATTTTGATACGTAACATTTGTTCCTTCGAGTCGGATAACGCTTATCTGTAGTGTACATTAGTTTGACGTGTTTGAATAATTTAATATATTGCATTGTAACTAAAGTAGATATAATGTCCACTAAATTACAACAACAACTAAAAATCTTAGTACCTAAAAAAGAACAATACTTTTCTAGCCTACAAAGATTGTTTTATAATAGTAAAGATGTTTCTACAAAAGATAAACTTAATAATTTTAAAATTAGATACGAAACATTGCACGAAACTAAAATTAAATTTTATGGTGTCTTAGACGAAATAAATGCTTTACAATATCAAAAAAATGAAAATCATGTTCCAAATTATGAAGTGCTAGAAACATTGAATGAACTTATTTGTCATATAGAAACAATAGCAAAAAATATAAATAGTAATTAATCCCTTAAAGAGGAATGCAAACAACCAAATTTGCAGATTAGTAAGTCAATTCGTAGATTACCGGAATTACTACTTCCAAAATTCAGTGGCGAAATTCAAGATTTTTTATTCATAGAATGCTATAACAACATGATTCATAATAATCAAGATTTAAATATTGATCGTGTTGTAACCATCGTTTAAAATACATGATTGATTGTTTGATTATTTTCGTGAAAGATCCGGTATTTGGATTGACTTTTCAATCAATTTTATAATTCAAAGTTGTTGATAAGGTTTTGTATTTTGTTAAGCCGTGAATCATCTGATTCTGCGATTCTGTATATATATATATATATATATCCTTTCCGAGATATCATTGTAATTAAGTATATTTTAGCCGTTTGTATATTTTATGTTGGTTCAAAAGTTTTTTTGTTTTGAGTACATTTTTAGTGCAGTCGTACTTGATTTCTTTAGTTAATTGTTTGGATTACTTGGAAAATTAAGGCATTATCTTAATTTATTAGGCAGTTTAAATTTTATGACCATCTTGAAATACAATATTTTGTCAATTTGACATTTTTACGTAGAAACAAATGCTTTGGTCCAATACTATGTTTCTGACGTTATTTGATCCGTTTGCTTCCTTGTCGCACTTCCTAATGAGATTGTTTTCTTTTTTGAAGTTTTGAACACAACCTTTGTGGAAATGGTAATCGAATAAGGTTATATATAAATAGGTGACTTTGGTAATAATAGTAAGTTGACTAATAATCGTACGAAATAACTTAAGTATCGGTATGTAGTTGTCAGGGGTTAAAGTCACCTTGTAGATGGAGTAGTACCGCGGAAAGCTGCAACAATGGTACAGTGAATCCTTCGAGTGGAAAAACTTTCCTATTTCGTAAAGCATTTACGGCTTATTAAAATCACTGTTCATTAGTTTTGTATTAGTATATGGTGGGTTTGCGTGTACGTTGTGTTTAGCAATCCCAATTCTCGCCTTAGTGGTAGATAATTAAAAAAAAACCTTCTGACGGTAAATGGTCCAAGTGGTTGTGGTACCCTATCGAGATTCCGGACGACGTCATCTGGCCTAAGATCAACAGGTGCTCGTCTTCGAACAATCAAGGTATTTATAGATTACCGATTAAGTTTTAATTCGTGAGATCAGTGAGTGAAAAGCTTTGAAATTAGTTATGAGAATTTTATTGATAGATATTAAATATTCTAATGAATAAAACCATTTATTCATGTGTGCTAATCTTAAGTATTATTCTTATACACTAAATTAAAAGACGTAATGAAACCAACTTATAAAGGTTGTTACGACATATAAAGTAAAGAATGAAAGATAATCTTAATTGGCGTACCATAATTTAAGATTGTAAAGTTTGCTTTATACCCTTACGGACTTTGACTTGATTTTATTAAGTAATTTATTTTTCATGCGCAAACGGCCGTTCAGTATTTTTTTGCGTTTCAAAAGGTATTTTTTTTTTAATTTTTATTTTGTACTTACTTAAGTTTTAATGTAAATTTCTTGTTTTATTGATTTACCTATTCTAATTTTAATTATGTAATAAATGTTAAATTGTTAAATGTAACGAAACTTTTATTCCGTCAGCTTACGCGTTTGTGAATTTTTAGAATATTTCAGGTTTTACATGTGATACACTCATAAGGTAAGTGCCATTTGAGTGTATCCATTTGAAGCGGACTCGTGGTTGGCAAGGGCTTCTAGTCCATCGAGTTTTACTCCTTCCTGGCGCCCTTTGATTTTGACTTATCGATTTTGTGTTTTTGTCAAGTTTTCCAAAACAATCACAAAATTTGAAATATAACCCACCCCGTCTTCACTGAGCACCGGTATAACACCGTTTACGTTACTTTATTTCAAGCAAGTGTCATTGTTTTAACTTTGGCATGTAACAGTGTGTATTACATAATTGGTTGTTTAAGCGTTAGTGCACTTGGTGTTTGCTCCGGCATTCCTCCGACAGAAGGATTCTAAAGGCTTTGATAGATAAATTTGAAGATAAACGTATAATTGCCAATTCATATCTAGAATAATTGGTTTACTTTAAACAAGCTCAAAACGAAACGTATAACGGTTCAAACTTATTTTTAGAAACATTGCATCCCGCTGTTACTGCTTTATTAAAATTAAATATTTCATATTTAGCCGATTCTATTTTATCTTATTTGGCGTTTTCAAAACTCAGTTCAAAAACTCAAAAAATGTTTGAAACTTAGCAGTCCCTCATATCTAGATATTTTGACGTTTGTAAAACAACAAGCAAACATTTATTTGCGTACACAAAATTTAAGCAACTCTTCTAGTTATACCAAATCTACTAATAGTAAACCAACCTAACGCACTCTTTTGTTGTCCAAGGAAATATGAATTCAAAGTGTGTTATTTGTAAAAAATCGTACCATTCTATTTCAACGTGTCCCGCATTTTTAGAAGTTACACCTGAAGACCGTTACAAAATAGTTAAAGCAAACAACTTATGTTTAAATTACTCGTCTTCGCAAAAAATCATTAAATGTAAGAGTAAGCATAATTGTAGAAACCGCAATTTAAGACATCATACTTTAATTCATTTTAAACTTTTAGTTTGCATTTCATGTAATCAAGTACATGCCCGATTTTTAACAAGAACCACCGTTAACACGGAAGTTAAAGGTGACGATTCTAACACCACGTCACTAAAGACAAATCTCACGGAAGCTAGTAATTCCAATCCTCTCATTAGCAGTCCCGGTATGTCAGCAACTTTTTGTTCAATAGCAAATAATTGTTTATCTCAATCTCGCACCACTGTACTGCTGTCTACAGCACAAGTTTACGTTTTAGATGCATTTGGAGGGCAACACATCATTCGCGTTTATTTCGATAGCTGTAGCCAAGCCAATTTCTCAACGTTAAATACTTGTCGCAAACTCAAATTAAATCTATTTAGAACGGTTACTTTGGTTCATAAAATTGGTTTATCTTCTAGTGGCGTTTATGGATGTGCTAATACAGTGGTCATATCACGAATTGATAAAACGAAACGCGACTCTATTTCAGCTTTAGTTGTAAAAAAAATTACGGATAAATTACCTTCCACAAGAGTAAACTTAAACGCGTTATTACATTTATCGTCGTTAAATTTAGCGGATAATAGTTTTAATAATACTGCCAAAATTAATAGAATAATTGGTGCTTTACTATATCCTTATTTATTGGGCAGTAAACGTATAGTAGGTCCAGTTAATACTCCACTTGCAATATAAAGTTCTTTAGGATACATTGTAATGGGATCTGTACCAGTTGTACATGATTCTCTAGACACTCATAGTTTTTGTACTATATTAGAACTATCTCTGGAAACGTTAGTTAAACTGTTTTGGGAATTAGAAAACGTACCTTCATGTACTATAGAAAATCCCAATGACGTAGAATGCGAAAACATTTTTAGACATTCTTATAGTCGAGAATTATCTGGTTGTTACACAGTAACTTTGTCATTCAAACAGGATCCTAGTAATTTGGGAGATTCTTATACAACTGCTTTTTAACCTTATTTATCAATAGCAACAAAATTACAAAGCAATTCTAGTCTTAAACTTCAATACTGCGAAATAATTCACGATGATTTAAGACAAGGTCATTTGATAAAAGCGTCGACAGCTAGTTCTTCGTTACCAAATTATTATATTCCACGTCATGCTATTTTTAAAACTAACTCAGATAGCACCCCGGTTCGTATTGTTTTTGATGCCAGTTCTAAAACAAATAGCAACTATTCACTAATTGATTTACTGTATACAGGTCCTAAGCTACAGTCAGATGTCTGTTCTATAATTTTACATTTTAGATTAGATAAAGTAGGTTTTACTGCAGATATCAGTCAGATGTATCGCCAAATAAGGCTTAATAAAGAGTATCAAAAATATTAAAAAATTCTATGGAGGTTCTCTTTTTACGAACTTATCGAGACATACGAACTCACGACAGTTGCGTTTAGAGTAAAATCTTCTCCTTCTCCTGCCCTACGAGCAATTCTACAGTTAATCAATGATGAAAAGTTTTCATATACATTCTGGAATGGTTTAAAATACACTTTACAAGTTTTGTCAAATTTTCAAGTTCCTCGCTACTTAGGCATCAAACTTCAACAAATAGTTGGTTTAATAGGATTTTCAGATGCTTATTTAACTTTGTTTGAAGCAGTAGTATATTTGCGAAACACCAATTCTTCCGGCAAAGTACAAGTTCATCTTTTTTGTGCAAAGTCAAAAATATCCCTTCTTAAAGTTGTATCTATTCCCCGATTAGAACTTTGTTCAGCCCATCTTCTTGCAAAACTTATCCATTTTGTAACTTACTGTTACCACTGTATTTACATTATTGGATTCTACTGTGGTACTTAATTGGATCAGGTTGCATCCATTTCTTTAAGCCTTTATCAGTAATAGAGTAGCGCAAATGCAATCTTTAGTCTATGCTAATTCGTGGTTTCATGTAGATAGGAAACATAATATAAGTGATTGTTTATCAAAAGGTATGTCTCTTTTACAATTATTGAATAATAATGAGTGGAAAAATGGTTCACAGTGGTTAAAGTTTGATTCGTTCAAATGCCCTATCAAGCGTGTGACACCTATAGAAAAGTTGCCCGAAGTTAAACATGTTTCTCTAGTAGTAGTTAAAGACGTATCTAATCTATTTTATCGATTAATTTCTCGGTGTTCTACTGCGTTCAACTGTTTATGTTCTATGATTTTTAAAACTTTTGCCGTACAAAGGATTTATAGCATCCACCAAGTTAGAAAAGGCAGAACATGCGTTGTTAAAAATTGTTCAAGTAGTTCACTTTTCTAATAACATTTTTTTGTTAAAGACTATCAACAATTGTTCTTTGGCCGTGCGTAAACTCAGGCCAATTATTGCAGATGACTTGCTACATGTAGTTGGGCGTTTATTTAATTCCGATATACATTTTGATAATCGACATCCTATTCTTCTTCCAAAACGTGATCCTTTTGTAGTTTTATTAATAGAACACTTTCATTGTAAAAACTTACACACAAGACCTAATTTGGTGTTGTCCTTACTAAGGCAAGTAGATACTGTCTGGTCGAAATATTATTCGCTCTCTTGTTTTAAAATTAATTATTATAATTATTGTTTTATGTATCGACCTCAGACACCTAGCCCTTTAATGAAAAATTTACTCTCTTGTCGTATAGAGAAAGCGAAATCGTGTTTAAAAACCGGTATAGTTTACGCGGGTCTCTTTTCTATAGTTTTGAATCGTCATCGAGGTATTCGATCGCAAAAGGCCTATATTTGCTTATTTATTTGCGTTGCCGTTAAGACTGTTCATTTGGAGTTAGTCTCCGATTTGTCCACTCCTAATTTTATTCAAGCTTTTAAGCGTTTTCCAGCACGTCGAGGTTTATGCACAACTATGTATTCCGATCAAGGCAGTAATTTTATTGGAGCTAAAACTGCCCTAAAGGAAATGTACTAATTAATTTCTTCACAAGAGTTTTAAGTTAACCTTTCTTACAAATTAATTAATCAAAAAATTAAATAAAAATTCAATGTCGCGGGTGCCCCACACATAGGAGGGTTGTGCGAGTCTAACATTAAATGTGTTAAAACTTATTTATTTAAAGTTATTGGATCTCAACTCTTGACGTATGAAGACATGAATACGTTGCTTACTCAAATTGAGCCATTATTGAATTAATTTCTTTTATGCGTTTTATCTTCAGACCCATCAGAACAAATTATCTGCTCATGATCTTACTGATATAACTGATATTACTCGAAACCGTTAGCATACCGAATCTAATCCTATCACTGTAAGCACCATAGTTCTAGTTCAAGAACTAAATAATCCTTTTTTGCATTGGCCAATAGAACGTATTTTAGAAGTTTTTCCAGGTAAGGATGGTATAGTACCAGCGGTTTCTGTCAAAACTAAAACTGGCATATATAAACGCCCAGTAGTCAAGCTCTGTCCTTTACCTACGCAATAAATTGATTTATTTTTTTTAGAATAGTTATTTTTTTAAGGATAATTATGCAATATTATTACTTTAGTTTAGAGATTTTGTTTTGCTCAGAAATGTACTTCAGGCTGGGCGGGAATGGTGTGTTTTAAGTAGATAAATTTTATTTTTCCTTTAAATAAAATACGTTTTGTTAAACCTTGTGATAAAGGTTTATTGTCACTATTTTTCATATATAAAGTCAGTGTTAGATAATTAGCCGGTGCGCTAGAACGCCTTTTATGTTCATTTCAATTCATTGAAGATATGTAATGATAAAAAGTATAAATTAAGACAGTGCAATAAATTAAAAAAAACTGAACACGTTAAATCAAAGTCGTGCTAAGTGCAACATACAAAACCGTCCAAGTCTTTCAACCTGTTCTTATCTTCCCGTTCCTTTCAAAGATCATCACGGAAAAATTACTTTGGGTAAGTTTTTCCTAATATAGTTACACTGCAATTAGTGTCGGTTTTTCTTTGGAATTTTGATACGTAACAAAAACAATTTAATAATTCTAAAAATGTCTAGTTTAAATTTAGTAACGACATAAAAAGTGATGATACGTTGTTATTAAATTTATTTATGGCACTGTGCAACACAAACAGAATCAATTAATTATTTATAAAATAAAAGTATACCTAAAGAGATCACTATATACACCATATATTTTGCTTTATATTCAAACTAAACTAATGGTAATAATTACAATTAGATTCAAAATATAAATTAATGTTACCAACAAGTTAAATATTTAAATTAAAGGATTAATTTTTATATCATGTGCAAATTTATGTTTATTATCAAACACATACACAACAGTAGTGAAAATAGTTGTTAACGTTGTAACTACTATATATTATACTAAGTTTAGATATGTTTAACAAGTAGTTCCCTTGTCAATTATGCATAGAACAATCACTGCTACAATTTAATTAATTTATAAGGTAGCGGTCCTAATGTTTGGTTTAAGTTAATTAACATATTATCTAACTTACAAAAAAATTCTAATCTATTATAATTTATTTTTACACTAATAGCTTGCTTAAAATTTGTCATTAAAGATTATTACAAATAATAACGTTTACATTTCTCAAATTTTTTTTTTTATTTAGAAATTACATTTTATCATAATTTTATTTTTGTAGCAGCATTTAATCTTCAAGTTCAGCACAGCGTAAGAATTTTAAGACCTCAGTAAACATTTAATAGTTAAGTCACGTTTGCAAGTACGTTTATAAAATTTAACGGCAAGTAGATTGGCTATTAATTATTTTTGACGTTTTAAATAATTAATGCTCTTGTTTTTTGTTTTGTTCACATTCTTTTAAAAAAAGCATTTTGTTTATTCAAGTTAAATGTTTTATTTTACGTAATTGTTATTATCAGGTTTTAGATAATTATGAACTAAAAAACTTTTATATGTGCATGCCAATATACGTTAAAATTATTAAAAACATGCAATTAAATAAACACTTCAAAAAAATATTTTATCAGAGTTAAAGATATCAAAACACGTTTTTACACATACTTAATAGTTATTCACATGTTAAATATATAATTATAACATAATTGTTTATAATTACTTATTATTTCATTATCTTCTAATTTTACACTTAATTGCAACATAATGCAACAATTTTTTTTTTAAATAAATTAGCACCTCTTATCAGTTAATACATATAAAATCTTAAGCTTTCGCGGTTGTTATGTTTATGATTATAAGCGACCTTCGGCTTAGACCGCGTCGTAGTAAAACACCCAGACTTAAGCTTGGACCTGGTCTCTGCTTGAGAGCCAAAAAAGAGTAGAGCTTGGCCTTTGCCGTGTTATTCTTCGTGAACCCAAACAAACTGATGTTTCGCAAGACATTGCAGCTTGCATCTTCAGAGTGGTAAATGTCACTGAAAGAAAATGTGTAAATGACGATATTTATACCAATAGAGATTAGCGTGATTAAAGGACCTTGTCTTTCCGTTACCGCTTGACTGACTTTGTTATTATTCGGAGCAAGTGTTTGTTTCCTTTCCAAGAAGGTCAATCTTTGTCTTAAAAGATATAATACTAGTAACCAAGATTTGCTGAGTCTTAAACCGTCTTCTCCGTTTATATTACATGGATGTTTTTTTTATTTCCACAGCTTTGCGGATTAGTCTGGGAAAGTAGAAAGAACCCAGTAAACACAAAATTGATAATGTTAAGTAACAGTTTCAAAACAAAAAAATCATGATTCACTCTTGTTTCAAACATAAAAGAAACCTAACTGCAATAAAATAGCTCTAAGTCCATCGCTGTTTCACTTATTTGAATCAGTATAGTTTCGGTATTTTAAATTCAAATCTGTTGCAAACTAAATGTTGCATTCGGTTTACGTTTTAAAAACTTCGTTCTTGAACTGATACTAAATGATCGATACATATATGATTTTTTGTTTCAATAATGAACTAAAACAATTCTTTCAATAATATAATAATACATTTTCGAATGCACGTTTCAAATTTTATTGCACAATAAATATTTTTAAATACAATATCACATTGAGTTTTTTACATATTGCAACTTTTCTGGATGTGGTCTTTTCACAGAAGCCTCGAAAACTGCATCAGTTACTGTTGGGTAGCAACTTTTAACCGCATCTGTAACAGAAATAAATATTTCATTTATATACATACATAATCATAGAGTTACACAAAATTAATTACATTTTTTTAATCAAAAACAACACAAACTTAATATAAATATCACTTTAGCAATCATTAGAAAACTATAAAAACACTGTGAATACCTTTAGTTGTACATAATCGTATAGAAAACTTGAAGAATTGAACTGTAATTATAAATCCTAAAGTATCATCAGATTTACGCAATAATCTACCTTAACGCAATCATGTGTGTTAATTTACATTTTTTTATACAAATTAAAACATGATACATAAAGAATAGAAATGATAATAATATTGGTTACATTTATGTATTATAATAAAATGCTTCTACTTACCGTTTATTGTTCCATTGCGTAATTGTTCACACAGCATCACTTATCAAACTGCAACCGAACAAGTGAAAAGATATCAATTTGCAGCGCAAGCGTTGACGACAGTAATCAAAAATATAGCAACGACTAATGCTGACTAATCACAAAGTATTCGTTTTTACTAAAACGATTCTACTGTTTTGAAAATAATTCAGTTTTATTTAACCGATCTTCAAACAATTCTAATTATTCAAAAAATATTCGGTTTTAATAAATCAGTTTTTAGACGGTTGCTGATTATGGGAAAAAAATTGCAAGTACTGAAACGGTTTAAAACTCATTGTGAAAAATCGGAACTCTTTCAATTTATTCACTGTCAGTTACATGTAAATGATATAAAAATGGAACTAACACGAAACAAGGTAATGAAACAATTGTTTTAATTTTGTGACTGTAACAGTTTCAATCCGTGTTTACTGGGAAGTTCTAGCCAACATTTTAGTTTGGTCAAAGTTCAGCGTGTGTTCTTGGTTCTACAAGTGTTCTGTCACTGCTGATTTAGTAACTCTGCGGTCCGTTAAACACGCTAATCGCTATTGGTATAAATATTGTCATTTACACTTTTTCTTTCACTGACATTTACCACTGTGAAGATGCAAGCTGCAATGTCTTGCAAAACGTCAGTTTGTTTGGGTTTTCAAACGACAATACGGCAAAGGCTAAATTCTACTGCTTGTTTTGGCTTTCAAGAAAAGTTTAGGACCAAGCCTAAGTCTGGATGTTTTACTACGATGCGGTCTAAGTCGAAGGTCGCTTATAATCAGTTAATACATTTTTAAACTTCAAAAAGTTTCTTTTAACATCTCAAAATACTTTTAGCGCAAATGCTAATTTTGTTATGTTTGTTATACTTAGATTAGAATTGCAAACTGCAAGTAAATGTGAACCTTTAGCATTTAATATATTGAATATATTTTCTTATTGTTTGTAACCAGAATTTTTTGACAATACCGGAAATAGTTTGTTAATAAATGTAGATTTTACAATACAGTTAACTTGCTAACTACGTTTTCAACAGTTTGAACACTGTCTTTTAAAGCGAGTTTTTTAATTACTAATTTTAGTATAGTTTTCATATACACGTAAACTTAAATTCATTATAAACCAAGTCTTCCCGTATACATTTCTTTCTATTTAGAACATTCTGATTTCTTCTATCCTTTGGATTTCTTCGGGATTAAATTCATTGATAACTCGCTTAATTAGTTTAAAACTCTGAGCGTAATAGAAAGCAACTTTAAGGCCATTGTGTCACAAATAGAGAAACTAGAATCAAAAACAAATTAACTTCAGTACCAGAAATTTTTCAACACTTGGTCATCAATCAATAAATTAACATTTGAATATTTTACACGCATTAATTTAGCCATTCTATGCAAAACATGTGCCACACATGTAATATAAATCATTTTTGAATATAGGACTTGTAAACTTATCATTTTGCAAGTAAACGGTGCAGCATCAACAGTATCACCAACAGTTTTTTGTATCAAATTTATGTCGGTCACAAGAAAGTGAGGGCATTAAAAAATGTAGCAATTGTTGAATAATATACTTTTTCTAATACTTTCAGTAGTAGCAAATACAATTTGTTTCATACTTCTTCAACACCTAACACACCAAATAAAAAATTTACAATTCTTTATTGTTTTGAACTTTCTCTTTCTATCTTAATTTTTTGCAACGTTTATTCGTCTGGTATACCTTGCTTGGTTTATTTTTCTAAAAAAAATATTAAAATTTAATTTTTCAATTTAACCGATATTAACAAAGATAAAACTGCACACAAGTATTTGTCAAACAAGATCTAGGTTTTAATCAACATTTACTGTTCTTTGTTTTTTTTTAATTACATACTTTGTTTTGATGTTTTTCAATTTGCCAATGTTGCATCACTTAATTTTTTTAGTAGTTGTTATAGTCACACTATTTGCAAAACAATACATTTCTGTCAATTGTAAAGTTGTTAACGTCTTCGACAAATTGATTTAAAATCGCACTAACAATTTTTTCCTTCAGCATTTTAAAAATTAACTTTGTTGTATAGCTAAAAAACTTGGAATTTAACTAACTGTTTTAATAGAAATTTATATCGTTGTTAATTGAATGATTGAAAAGAAAACTCATTGCGATTGAATGATAACATTAAAAAATTATGTAATATATAAAATAACAGGTAATTGGACAAGAAGCAATTAAGTAAATACCATAAATACAATAATTAGTTAAATGAATTAATGATTCTATACTTTGAAACGTACAATGCTTAAGATACTTCGAAAATAAGTCAAATTTGCATGAATGATAAAAACAACCCAAAGATGTATGCATTTGTAACCAAAAAATAACCAAATTATGCATTTGCATATGCACTTATGTAAGTTTTTTATTTAACAATAAAAAAAGTAGACACCTACTTCATAACACCATCATCAATAAAATAAAAATAATTTTATTTAAAAATATAATGAAAAGTATTACAGCTATTTAAAAAAAATTATAAAAAATCATGCATTCATTTTATAGTTATGAGAAGTGCCACGTAAAAACTTGACAATGTGCCTATTGTGATAGTCATCTACAAACGGAAAACATGTTTTTTTAAATATTTTCTAATAGATTGCACATTATCGCAAAAACCCTGAATACATTGTTGGAGTTTTTGAGTTTAAGCAAATTCCGTCATATTTTATATTCATAAATATCTATATGTTCTGTATATTCCGAGTTTCTAGAAAATCCACTAAAAAATAAATTTTTTTTTAAATCTCTGTTTGTTAATACAAAATATATATAAAAAAAAATATTTTTCTATTACAAGGTGCGCCCTAATAGTCTCCAGAGTCATTCTGTCTACGCGCATTAGATTTTATTAAGTAAGTTCCTACTTTTTTTAATCATATATTACACCACTACAGTTTGAGCATGAAAAATAAAAAAAATAGAAGTTATGTTTGTGTTGTATACTTTGTCCCGCGCCCATTTGTGCCGCGCCCTACTGTCCCAGCGCCCTACTGTCTTCGCGCCCTCATGTCCTCGCGCCCAACTGTTCTCGCGCCATAACGGTCGCGCCTTTTCGGTCGCGTCTTATCGGCGGCGCCCTAATGTCCTAGACTTGTTATTCTAAGTTTAGTTATTATTCTTAACTATTGTTAATTATTACAAAATAGATTACTCTAATATATATCTATTAAATTTATTTTTTTTATTATTTTGTTAAACTTTTATTGTTATTATTTATAACCAACGTGAAAAAAAAATTTAAAAACACACTTTTTTGTTTCAGCACTTTTGGCAAACATAATTGGTTTGATTAAAATTTATGTCAACTTAATTAAAAGAATAAAAAAGCTTTTGTTAAATTATTGAAAATTTATTACAAGTTTTAATTTAATTACTACTTTGTTTTATAGGTCACAGAAAAGGAATTTTTATTAAATTATGATTTTGTTAGAATAATTAAAAATACAAACGATCTTGTTGTAATAATATTAGGTTGTTTTGTTATTTAACACAGCAAAAATTTTAGAGTTATACTAACAAACAATATTTTACAATGTTTATTTTTTATTAATGTGCACAGATTAAATAAACCATAATTATTTTTGCTTAAGTAAATATTTTTTTAATTATTTAAATCTAAACTGTTCAATATTTATTTTACTAAGTTTCTTTTATATACCAACTTATTTTGCAATCGACGAATTACACTACAAATGAAAAAATAATTGCACATAAAGTGTATATTGATTATTTCTGTAGTACACAACTGTTTGTAATGTAACATTTAAAACTTAAAATAAATAAATTTAAATAAACAGTTTTATCCATTGTTAATTAAATCAACGTACAATTTGCGATTGTCTTGATTTAACAATACTTCTATCGATAGAATGACGTAGCAAATCTCAAGCGTTCATCTAAGTAATAATTGTTCATTAATTTTTCAGTGTTTATGTAATGTAATTGTAAAGTATACAAAATTTCTCATGTGTGTATTGCCAAACTACTTCCCAATTTACTTTAAATATAACAATCAGTTTAAATTCTGTTATTTAACGTTTTATTTTAGATTAGTTTGTGTCAAATAGTATAATGAAAATTCGAATTGTTACCTTGATAGAAAATTTTATTAATACTAAAATACTGAAAACGGTAAATGTATACTGTCTGAAAAATTGTTTAATTAAGGTTTTTAAGTTAGATAATGCAATGTTTACGCTCCGTTTTATAAAGAAAGGTTAACACCGTTGTTAACTAAATCGTAGTCAGCAATACAATTAATTTTGTGCTTAAGGACTAATGACAACACAAAGTTAACAACGCTTTATGATACCGGGTCTTAGTTTCTTAAACTGCGGTCAAGCAATTTTGATAGATTTTTATTTTAAATAAAACGCTAAAAAAACTACAGTCAGTTGCGTAAAAAAACTTTAGTAGTAATTTATTTTATGTATTTTTTTTTATAAATATGTATTTTGTGTCATGTGGTATGTGAACATTTATATTCGTTGTTTTTTAAATACAAAAATATTCCGACAACAGTTGAGTCAAGATTAATTAGTATTTTGTCGCTTTATGACTATTAAATAGAGTACAAAAAAAGTGTAATATCTTTGTTTAAAAATCTTAATACAATTTTTTGTATTTGTTTTTGTAGTGCCATCGATTCAGAAAAAGTGATTTTACGTTTGGAACACAAAACAAAAATAGTTAAGCTACTAAACTCGGGTTGGTTATTATCGTTCTATTACTCACAATATACATATTATTAATTCAATATTTAGCAATGTTTGAGAGTTAAGAAAACTTCTTTAATGCTTAGGGACAGAGTACTATTCCCAAAGCTTTACAAGCTAAACTTTTAAATCTCATTCATAAAAGTCGTATAGCGTTTTAACGTCAAAGTTGTTTGCGATATCGTATGTATAGTAGAAATCTATGAACAATATAATCATTTCCTTATCTATCAATAAAAGTGTTAAAATTAACAATATTAAATTTATTGTTTAGTTTTGTAACTTTCTTAGAAAATTTATTTTAAAAACATTTTCTCTTTATTTTTGATGCATACTTAAAATGGATTAAATATTTTTAATAACGACATGGCTGATAAACTTTAAAAGTTATTGTTTTTTCAAAAAAAAAATAAACTATCGTTTTTAAAATTTTTTATAATTAAGTTGGTTAGCAAAAATGTTTTGTTTAAATTTAAAAAAAAATTATTTAAAGATATGAAAACAGTAATAAACACTATAAAATCAAGCTTTTACGGTTATTTTGGTTATGATTATAAGCGACTTCCGGCTTAGACCGCGTCGTAGTTAAACACCCAGACTTTTTAAGCTTGGTCCTGACGTTTCGCAAGACATTGCGGCTTGCATCTTTGTAGTGGTAAATGTCAGTACATAAGTAATAAACAACTTTTCTCGTATAAGAACTGTAACGATTTATTTGTTTATATTCAAAAATCATTTGAAAAGTAAATTTATGTGTATGGAAAACTTGTCTACATTAAAATAAGTATTTTTAAACTTTTATCTATGGGGTATTGTGTTGTCTCTACTATTCCCCCTCCCCTTTTTCAAAAAAATGCAATTGTTTGACATTTTAAAATGAAGAGAGACTTTCTGGGTGACCACCGACAACTAAAAATACAAAATATAATTAGTTTTTCATGTTTAATTATACGAACCTGACGAAAAATTATGGTTTTATCAATTTGTTTAACAAGACTTTTCATTACACATTTAACATGGTGGATTTTAAGTATCATTTTATCTACCTTTACTTATAAGTCTGTACATCATCGAAAGGTAATTGTCTGCCTGAATGTGTGTAGTAGTTCTTGTATGTATGCTATTTGCAAAATGTTATTAAAACGCAGTAGTTATTAAAATAGAATAATAAAAAGAAATTAAATTTTATTTTAGTTATAGAGGCTTGAACTAACTGTTTAGACTTGGTAGCAATGAATGTATCATAATAGCTCTGTTTAATTTGAGCGACTATTGGTTTGTAAGTTCAATTAAGACTATTACGCGTATTTTACCCAAAAAAAATGTAGATATTTTGCGAATATTTTATTTATAAATGTTAAGTCGCAAAACCATTTGGTTACAACTGCACTGTGGTTATTGGCGCATTAACTGTGGATTTATGCACACATTCCGTTGGTTTTTTTTGTGTTTTTGCAGAGTATATTATATACACAGTAAGTTTAGCATTTTTTTATATTTGTTTTTATATTTTATAGTTTTGCTTTAAACAGTCTAAGGTATCCTAATATTTGCCACAGGTTAACTGTGGACAGGACATGTGACATTTTGTTAATCAACTGTAGACTACAAAATATAGCGATAATAATTTAATTTTATTTAGAAAAGAATCTTTAAAACCTACTGATATAAAAATTAACCTATACCAGACCAAACAAAGTAAACAATTTATACAGAAACTTTATTTAATCTCTTAAATCCACTTCAGTAGAATCCATAAAACACATTTAATATGTTTTTAATAAGCATTGTTAAAAAGTAAGAAGGCTGTTTCTCAAAAAAAGTGTACAGTTATAAATTTTTTTAAGGGTTTTTGCGGCTATTTCAACTAAACTTATCTTCATTAACACGGACTTTTTGACTTAATGCAGAAACAGCCGTTTAATAGTTCACTCTGGTGGCATTTCAACTTTTGCGTTGACATTGTTTACCTTACTATTCTTTACGTTGTGGTTTTAGCTCGCGGTATATGTAAAACGTATTTGAATTATGCGGGTTTAAAATCAGCTAACATTGTTTTTTACCTCTAAACCATTTTCAAATTACATTTCTCACGTAAATTTATACTAAGCTCTTCCTTCATATTTTGTTCATGTTAATTATAATCAACTGTAACACGGTGAAAATGCAAAGTTGAATTGTACTTGCGCCATCTAGACTTTGTTGGTACAAACACTAGATTTTGAGTTTGTCTATTTTGGCGGTCATTTAAATATTTGACTGTTCCCGCCATATTTTTGGAGCAAAAAAAAGGCCTAATCTGTACGTAATTTCCTTCTGAGTAAGAAAAAGAGAAAAGAACATATCCTTATTGAGGGGATTTTTGAACTTAAGCAAGTGCGGTAGAAGGAAAATTTGTAAGTCGTCCTCTGGAATTTTCAATTTTGCTGGATTGCTGCTGTATGCAGGATTAACCAGAGAAACACGACATATTTCAGTGTGAATTTTGGAAATTCGGTTTCACACTAAATACCGTAAAGGATTACGTTTGAATTTTCCACTATATCTTTACCCTCCACCTCTTGTTTCGTATCTCAGAGACCAAATGCCATTAAAAAAAAATGTAGTACCTTCAAGTATTATAATTTATGAACTTTATGATCTTTTCGTACAATTCGATTAAGCTAATCGTATATTTTTACTTCTTCACTGTAGACGTTGCATTGGGAAGTTGGTTCGGCTAAGACCCAAGCTACATAGAAATAAATTAAGAGGTTTGATCCTTTTCCTCCTGGTTGCGGTATTTAACATCAGCCTGCACAGGAAACCTACCCGGAACTTCCAACCTGCCCGATCTATTGGACGTAACCTCCAACCACGATATACCTGTATTAGATTAGATAAGTTGCACTCATTATCATGATTTAATTATAATTACTTAACCGACTTAACTGTGAAATTAAGAATCGACCTCCGTTTGATTTTTTTTTATTTTTCGTTTTTTTGTTAATTACCTATAATTGAATCAGCATAGTGTTATATTTTTGAATGTATTTTGTTTTACTTACGGTATATAATTACGATTGTTCATTCACTTCGCATCAGTAAGGGTCAAGGTCACGTTTTGTATTTTTTATTTTTTTTATGTGGTTAAATATGGTGTATTATTTGAACTACTGTGCTACTGTTATAATTACCAGTAGCGTACGATCATCATCGGAATTTGGGTCCGGTTTTAAGATAATTAATGGTTTTTTTATTTTTTTGTCTAGGCATGTTGACCAAACAAGTACTTAGGTGTGTTAGCTCCTATGATTTAAATTTATTCTGTTAATTTATATAAATTAGGCGCAGATAGGAGCGCTGTGAGGATCCAGGCCTGATCGTAGTCGCCGATTGTTTTTTTATTAATTAAATTAGGATAATCGATACCTTTGTCCTTCATTGCGGTTGAAATTGAACAGGAGTAATATTTTTATAGTATTAAGTACTCTTTTGGTTATTAAGATTATTTTTTTTTGCATTTTTTAAATTTTGTATTAGGAATAAACACATTTGTTAGTGTTACGTCTACTCGTTTCTTTCTTTCTTTAACGCCATTTAGGTGGTACTCAAACGCATTAGCGCAGGTCCTGTTGCGTCAAAATGTGTGTGGGTCGTTGAGGATAGACCTGCTGGCGCTCTATAAAATAATTTTTGTTACCCTCACCCTATTCCACTCGAGTCGACCGGAGCCACACATACGTCCACTAGGAGAGGTGCTACAAAGCGTTTCACAACTTATTTTGACAAACTTAATTATTTTTGAGAAAAAATGTTATGTTTAAATGAAAGAGTTAGCGGTGTAAACTAGGCTTGTTAGTAAATGCAATCGGCAATCATTTGTGGCTATTTGCAATGATATACAAAAAAATTCTAATTACACAAA
This sequence comes from Aquatica leii, assembly GCA_035610365.1. Classification (NCBI taxonomy): domain Eukaryota; kingdom Metazoa; phylum Arthropoda; class Insecta; order Coleoptera; family Lampyridae; genus Aquatica; species Aquatica leii. The sequence goes on from CM069435.1 coordinate 72,633,126, forward strand.
TAATAAACAATGTTAATATCAGAAAGTCAAGTTGTTTATATGCAAAAACAGAAAAATGAATGTGTTTTTAGTTTTGAATGATTTGGATTAGTAAATTGCATTTTATTTTTGTATGTAAAAAAAGTTTCATATTAAAACAGTGCATTATAAACTTTATTAAGGCTATTTTTCAAACACATTTAATAATACATCATGTAACATCCTATTAATAACATTATTATTATAAGCATTGCACTTAAGTTTAAATTACATTTTAAGTATTTGTTTTTAAAATTTTTTTTGTCGAAATGTCAAAGAAAAGCAATTATAATAAACGTTTTAAATACGTTCATTATAATTGCTTTTCTTTGACATTTCGACAAAAAAAATTTTAAAAACAAGTACTTAAAATGTAATTAAAACTTAAGTGCAATGCTTATAATAATAATGTTATTAAGTTGTTAAGTACACACTTACAAAGACTTACTAACAAGGCAATCATTTTGTCGAAAAAGACATTAGTTGCATTTTATTTTTATACAAAATATTTTCGTGTATGAACAAAATGATTTGCAATGTTTAACTATTCATTCTTTTGTTGATCAATGCATCAATGCATGTTTCCGCCTTTAGTTTTTTTTAAATAACGTATTTTTTTTGCGACACTAGTAGAAAAAAAGACATTTATTTATATGTTTTTATTACGCTGTTTTTTTTTGTAACAAAAAAAAGGAAGCAGGAGACGGCTAACTCATTGTTCTGGAGATAGAGTTAAGCTTCGTACTGTTACATTATAAACTAAATCTAAAAAGGTGCCAAAACAATAAAAGACTAAAATGGGAGATACCGTTTAAACCTACCCACAGCTGAAAAAAAAACAAATGGCAAGACAAAAGTGATATTTATTTAAACACAGACAGTAGTTCCAAGAAGACGACGAGGTACATAAGTATAGTTATATAAATTTTCTAAACACTAGTACATGAGTCAGTATCACAGACAAAATATATGTTACGTTCACGACTGGGCAACACATCAAACAGCAAAGTAAACTACATAGTCTAACTTTTACATTAAAAAAAGAAATGACTTTATATTCGTAAATTAAGTTACAAAAATACGAAAATCAAAGATCTAAAAAATCAAAATGCGTGCGTATTATAATATCTGACAACAAAAATATTTTAACATTTATTGTGATTTCAACCGAATATGTACGTACGATCGACTGACCACCAAACTAATAAAAATTTAAGTAAAAAAGTAATATTTACAATTAGTTTTCTTTAGTTATAAACTAGCTAGCTTAGATCCTGTCAGCATTACATAAAACTTAATTAAAATCCAATACAAAAAAACATACATACGACGTTATCACAAGTAAATTATTTTTAATCCATACAATGACTCAAAATAAACGAATGCGCAAAGTTTTCCACCAATTAACTTTGTAACTTAAGTAATTGATTTTTCCAATATGATTGTATTTAACCTCTTGAAAGTGTAAGTGCTGTTAATTCTAGTGACGTGACATCATAAAAATTTTCCAATTGCAACATGTGCTTATCAACTATATAGATAACAAAACAGAAGTGTAGGTATGGAAACCTGCTACAGACAATTATGAAAGAATAAAATTAAACTACGATACAAAAAAAACACGTGCTTACCTCAAATAAACTTTCACTAAATTGCAACAATCTTATAAATCATATACAGATAGGTGTGCAAAATACTTAACAATAAAAGCCTTGTCGGGATTTTACAACGCTAGACGATGTTTTTCAAACTTTACCGGAAAAATATATCCGTGTTTTAATAATTTTGACAGTTTTGTCCCTTATTTCAACAATACAAAGTAGGCGTACCAAGAATAAGTTTTATACTAGAAAAATATACGATACCAAAACATAACAACTTAATACGTACACCCAGGCTTTTTAGGCTTAGTCTTAGTCTCACCTTGAAAGCCAAAATAAGAAGTAGAACTTGGCTTTTGCGGTATTGTCGTTTATGAACCCACGTTCAGCTTAAGATTAAGCTTAAGATTTTATATGCGTATAATCTTTGTAAGAATAAATAACTAAAACTTAATCTGTGATTGAATTTTCCCACATTATGTTTTTTGAAAAGCAAGATAGGCACTATCACTAGTATAATAAACAAAAAATTTGTACTTTCCTCGTCACTTATAATCTGCTTTACTATAATACAATAAATAATCGATTTTATTGTATTTTTTAGTAATGTCAATTAACAACAATGAAGTAGGTTATTTGTATATTTATTTACTATTTTTAGATTTAGAGTCGCTGTTATAGTCTTAAAATTTTAATTGGTCGGTATATTATTGATTATATGTAAATTGTAAATGTCATTTACCGCCATCTGTTATTATTGCAAGAATAATTGTAGTTTTTAGTTTAATTTATGTTTTAGTAAAAATATAACATCAAGTTAGTAAGTTTCTTTAGGAAGTTATTTGTTGTTGATAATGTCTGCACATACGAGTGTTGATTTAAAAGCGGAGTTAGCTCACGCTTTTAGTGTTTAAGCAATTGATTTCATGGACTACTGTGAGACTTATCCAAGTTAAATGGTATCGCAAGCACACCATTGGCAGTAGCAGACTAAAAGTGTCTACGGTGACTCAGGACGCGGCGTTATGGCATGTGTTACTCAAAAACCTTTCACAACATTCCAAAATGCTGTAGCCAATGTCAAATTTCTGGGATGCCAGTTAACGGCATGGGCAAGACTAAAATGGACCAAAATAAATAATATAATAATAAATAAAGTGTCATGGAACTATAAATAAATTCTTACAATAAAAAAAAACGTCTAGAATTTGTAAAACTCCACGTCAATGAACCGCTGGATTTTTGGAATTGTGTTGTTTTTAGCGACAAAAATACTTTTAAAAATTTATATGATAAAACTGTTTCGACCTCCAAGAAGTCGTTGTAGAGTTAATAACAAAAGTTCCAAAGAATGTATCAGACACTTTTCAGTAAATGTATGGGGTTGAGTTCTCATTGCCCAGGCGTTTTTTGGTTGATTTAGGGACGTCTTAATACAGAAGTCTACTTAGGTACTTTAATTTTTGTCCAAACTTTGTATGCGTAAAACGATAACATTTTTCAATATGTGAGCTTTCTTAATACGTAAAATTTTCCTAATTTCTCTACTTCTACAATATGCACGTCAAACAATAATGCAACAGTTACTCAAAATATAAGCTAGCTATAGTTTTTGTAACTGTTATTATTAATTTTGTTTATTTTGTTAGAATAATGTCCTAATACATAGATCCAAGTTGGTACAAAACTGGCTACAGCAAAATAACTTGACCGTGTTACTGTGAAGCAAAAAAAAAATTTTAAGATAATAGAAAACGTTTGAAGTCAAGTTGTTTGTACCATTCGCAAACAACAGAAAACCAATTTCTTTGCCAGAGACAGCTAACGATTAATTGCCACAATTAAAATTGCTTGGAAAACGATTAGTGTTCTTGTAGTATCAATGTCTAGACGGCTTACATTGACAATCAGTAGGTCATACTCATTAATAGCAATCGTATTTTTAACTCAAATAACAACAGTAAACATATACAATGAGTTTAATTTACTAACTAGGATCAAATTACATTTTTAATTTAGATGGTAACGTTAGAGAATATCTTCTTAGACCTATTGTAAGATATGAATTGAGAATTAAGACCTATTTAAAACTGTTTTATGTAATTACTGGCCTGCCCCTACAAAAAGTTTATTTATTATTACAAAAATTGTAATCAATTTTATTTATACCCGAAAATATTTTGTATATAATAACTAGTAATGAATCTTCACAATTGATAGCAATTATTTTAAATAATTTTCATAATTGTTTTTTTTTTGACATTTCGACCAAAAAAAAATTAAGAAAATAGCTACTTAAAATGTAATTAAAACCTAATGCAATATGTTATATTTACAATGTTATTAATAGAATCTTACATGTGTGTAATAGAAAATTTGTTCAAAAAACAGCCCTAATAAAGTTTATAATGCACTGTTTCAATATGAAAGTTTAAATAAAATATTTTTTAATAAAACATAATAAAAAATACTATTTATAAAAAAGAAAACAATTATCAAAATTAACGACTTCATTTAAACTAGCATCTGGTTTGAAATTATAGTGTTTAATGATTTCTTTTATCTTTAAAAAAATTAATTTAGGACTTTCATTGCAAATATGAAGAATATTATAGTTAGTTATATAATAAAATAATTTAAAAAATTGCAACTACTACAATTTAATTTGTAAATACCAGATTTATTCAAAATATCAACTTTATCTTTAGGATTAAATAATATTACGTTTAAATAAATTTTGAAATTAAAAGAAAGATGGAACAATATAAGCGCCAATAATTAGTAAATAAAATATGTAAGAAAGGCTAAAATTTAATTATCTGCAACTACACAGAAAATTTATTGTAACAAAATAACTACATCATTGACATACATGTGCATAACTAGTTATTAAAATCTACTTATTAATTTATTTTTTTAACGTCCTTTTTTACTACAGTTTTTTTACAATTACTTAAGAAAAAAAACTAAAAGTATCTGAAAAATGTATTATATAATATTAGTACATGTTTTAAATGTCTTTTAAATTAATACATAAAAAATAAATAAGATATGGCATACCTATGTTATGCTAATATTTTATCTAATTTTTTACACATTTACATTTTTATTACTTAATATTTTTAATGTAAATTTTGTGTTTTTGATATCTATATGTAAACGAGTAGGTACGTTTTTATGATAAAATTTACTTATATTTAGTTACTTCGTATCTAAGTCTTGCTTGTAACAAAGTTTAATTTTAATGAAAACATTTTAGTATCTTTAGTATTATATATTTCTATAAAAATTTTAAATACATTTAAGTTGACGCAAAGCGTTATATTTACAGAACTTTTGTAAAATTGTAAAAAATAGCTGTTAAAATTCTAACTTTTGTAGTTTTTTTATATTATTATTACTTGTTAATTTTGATAAAAATACTAAAAATGAAAATGAATTAGTAAAAAGAATCTAATGTAATTATTCCACACGTAACAAAGACAACGTAACGTAGTAAAAATATAGAATTACTATTATACTAAGGCATATAAATTTTTTCAATTTTACTTATTAAAAATTACGTTTTTGAAATGAAATTTTGTTCTTGCAGATTAAATTTTTATCCTATCCTATGAACGTTCTAGACGAATGAACAATACGTGGCCCATGTTAACGAGCACTAAAATCCAATATGTGATTTCTGTAGCTTCATATAAGCGCCTAAGCAACGAATGTTCCAGCATTTTCTTCTAAATTGTTCGTCTAATTAAAATAGCTGCAGGGTTTATCAGACGGGAACGTTTTAACAAGCACTAAATCGTTATATCGTATGATTTTATAAAAATTACTTAGCCATCGTTTTTTAAATTAAAAATAATTTTTGTCAATAAATTAAATGAAATGAATGAATTAATCTTAACATGCAAACAATATTTAAGATATGTGTAACAAAAATCTACGTTGTAAGAAACGTAAAACACAAGTAAATTTTATAACAAATAAGCTTAAGCTATGTTAAGTTGATAAAAATATAATTATTAATAATAAACGTTATGTAAGTATGTTTTTGTACTATCCTCATAACAACAAAAATATTTGTTCGATAGTGTAGCTACGTAATGACAAAAAAAAGATTCGCAAAATAAGAAATCAAAATCTATGTAAAACTGTTTTTAAAGTTAATTATTATTTAAACAAGAATATGTGACTTTATTTATCCTGTTTTTGTGATTGTAGACGTTTCTGTAATACAGCAGAAATCACTTAATAAGCAGTTGGTTACAAGTAAAAACGTTTACAAAGTAAAAATTTTGACGGTCCGGTCATAAGTTCATAAGACACTTGCAATCATAAATCGTTTAATTAGTAAATTGCCTTCGGATATTAAATAATTTTTAACTCTAAAAGAAATTTTCTATAAATTTTGTAGGTGAACATTCGATTACAAAAGAAAGTTTTTATTGTTAAAATTAAATATTAAATATTGAAACGTTTTTGAAGTAATTGTCGAGGCAATAACCAAAGGATATTGAAGATTCTCGACACAGATAACAAAAATATGTAAAAAGCATTCAAAGGAAGCTAAGGTAACTTTTTGAATTCAGTTGGAAATTATTTGATAAAAGAAATTAATATTAAATGAACAACTGTTTAGTTTGCAATTCTGCTGTGTTTGCAGAGGGTAATTATAGCTGTTCCAATGCATGTAATGAAAAGTTAAGCTTTATAAAAATTCAGTCGTATTAAAGTTTTTATTCGTGTTACAACTTATGCTGCTAACTTGTTATCAAAAAGAAATGAATGCAAAACAATTTAAATTTTTTGAACAATTAAAAAAGTGTCAAGAAATGATGTGGAAAAAAAATGTCTAAAAATTCTCATAAAATGTAAACAAAAACTTGAACAATGTAAGAAAAACTATTCGAACATTCCCAGAAAATGGGGAAAAATTCTAGAAGTTAAAAAAAAGAAATACGAACAAACATTGTAAATCTAATAAAGATGATTGAGAAACAAATACAAGTTAGTGTAAAAAACCAAAATAAAATTGTTCAAAAGAAAACTTAAGCAGCTATGTTATATTTAAGATAAGAAATATGTAAAGTTCTAAGAAATAAAATAGAAACAATAAAAGACAAATTAGAAGACAGATTGAAATTACTTGAAGAAAGAATGAACTAAATAAATTGTTACGGTAAAGGAAATGTCACGAACAAAGATTTAATAAACCATCAAGTAGAAACCACGCACAAGTTTAAGATTTTACCACCAAACTTTGATGGAAAAACTCGTTGGCCAACATACTACAAGCAGTTTGAAGCTACAGCTAATAGTTGAAGCAACAAGCAGAAAGTGACGTTTTTCATAGGGACCTTACGTAGGGAAGCGCTTGGAATATTTTAGCTTGTTTTTGAAAAAAAAATTAACTCTTAATTTAACGTATTTGAATTAGATATAGCGATGTTCATCATCGTGTTCAGAAACCTGCGGAAATACTTACTTCGAGAGTTTGAGGTTGACATCGCCAGATTGACACGGCTTGCATATCCTACAGCACCTACCTTCTTTGAGCAGTTGGCTTTTTAAACTTATATAGACGGCTTTTAAGACAGCGAAACACAACAGATTCTGCGGTTAGCTTTAGAATTAAAGGCAGCAAAACAGGCGTTGCACTGAGGCAGCCATAAGTTTCGTTGTGCTGCGAAAATACCCTCGCATACACAAGAAAGCAAAAGAAACCAGAAGAGCATATGGAAAACTAAAGCAAGTTGACTGAATGTAGCAAAAGTCGACCTCAACAAGCCATATCTCGGAAATTACTAATAAAATGGCAAGATCAATGAAAAAAGCGTTTAGTTACTGGTTGACATGGGAACCACAAAAACCATCATTTGTCCGGACATATTACGGAAAAATAAAAAGACATCACCTGTAACAGTATAGCGTTTAACGGCGACAAGCAAAGAAATAGCTAAGCTCGGATAAGTACAAGTAGTACAAGTGACCATTGGTTTGAGAACTGGAGTATTTGACCATCAAGTAGTCTTAGCCGACATCACAAAAAAAATTATACTAGGAATCGACGTTATAAAAAAGTATGAGTTTTATTTGAACATAAAAAACAATGTTCTAAAAATTCACATTCAAGTAGCTCAATCATGTGGATACGCAATTTTCATGTTAGAGGGTGTTTGAGTGATCTACATCACACTCCATATGTCAGTAGTCTGACAACAAAAATTTATAGTTAATTTCTTCTAACAAAGATTTCAACTGCATGCCTGGTAAAATATAGTAATAACATAATAATTTTTGTTCTGTTCTTTACATGTGTCAAAATAGAATGTTAATTTTTTTATTTCTTTGGGCAAATTCATGATTTTCTTTAACAGACAAGAAACAATTTCGTTGCTTTTTTCATGGCTAGTAATTCATGCCATACGTAACAGTTCAAAGCGTAAGCAGTACCACAGTTATAAATAGTTAAATTGTATGTCTAGTACTTTGTTTTAAAAAGATTTAGATGTTTTTAAAATAATGGCCAACATTGTAGCAAATCTAAAGTAAAACAAGTCGATGATTTATCAGTTTTGGAAGCATTTTGATCGGATAAGATAAAAACTTTTAATATTTTATAAAAAAATTTCATGTCGTAGAACTAAGAGAAACCTGGGTGGAAAAGCAAAAATGGAATGTAATATCAGCAGTATTTAAGTGAAATTACTAAGCAGCAGTAAAAAACAAAGAGAAAGCAACAGCTAAAGTAGGAATAATCATAGGAGTTAAAAAAACTTACAGAAGAAAATGAAACAATCTCTACGATGTAGAAAGAATACAAGCGAAAACAATATTGATACAACAACAAAAATGGAAAATAATGACTGTATACAGCAGGGATTTATAACACGCGGCCCGCGGCTGGTCGCATACGGCCCGCGGCTTTCATTAGCTATATAACTATATACCTGTGCGGATTCGGTCCCCTATTTACTCCATGAATCTAATGGCGGCCCTCGATCAGTCATAAGTTGGAAACCCCTGGTATACAGAAACCTAAAGTTGACAAAAATATAACTGGAGATAGTCCCAAGAACAGAGAACTAAACCCCATGCACATAGACACAAAAGAGCTATGGAAAAGAGAGCCGTCACGCAAGTTAAAAAAGAAGGTAGATACATAATAAAGAAAGAAAGAAACTAATAGGCATGACAAATGAAAATGGATGGAATATATTAAATGGGATCTGAACAAGAGATGACACTGGAGAATATTCATACATCGGCCCTAGAAGAGCAACAACAATAGATTACAGCATCGTAAACAAATTGGCAGAGCAGAAAATAAAAAAGTTTATAATGGGAGAAAGAACCGAATTTGATCATCAACCTTTGATAATAGAACTGTAGGAGACAGAGAAGAAAATTTGAAATATTACGATGTGGAAAAAAGATATCATAAGATACAAAAAGATTTTTAATGACTTAATCGGCAAAAAGGAGATAGAAAATATAGAACAACTGATAAAAACGGTAGAAGAGTCAATGCAATATAAGACTAGTGAAAAAAAGCAGTTTAAAGAAGGAAGAAATAAATGGTGGAATAAAGACTGCAGACAAAAGAAAAGTACTGAAAAAATGGAAGAAACAAGAGAACAGCATCGAACTCGACTTGAAGTCAAAAAAAGAAAAAGGGCGTGCGTTATAACAAAAAAGACTGGAATAAACAGGAACTGAAAGAAATAAGTGAAATAACCAAAGAACAAGACCTACGAAAATATATAAATAAGGGTAAAAGGAATTCCACAAGAAATAAGAGCAGAAAACTGGAACGTAATTTATTGAATCACTGGAGGGATGATTCAAGAAGAACAAAAGAGAATGACGACCATGTGGAAGTGGATGATCTAATGAGAAAATTGACAAGCAAATAAATAAATTTAAGAAAAATAAAGCAAGTGGAACAGATAATATACCAAACGAAGCTTAGATTAACCTATCAGAAATAGAAAAGCAAATATTAGTAAAAAAACCTTGAACAAAATTTGGGGGCAAAGAAAGATACCAACGGAATGGAAAAAAGGGCAAATTCATCCAATATTTAAGGCGGGAGAAAAGCTAGACTCGAGAAATTATAGAGGCATTACTTTGTTAAATAGGATATATAAAATATTTGCAATGATTGTAGATGCCTGGCTAAAAAAAGAACTTGAGGAAAAAGACATCCCAATGAAGGGCCTTATAGGTTTTAGGAAAGAAGGGAGCACCATAGATAATATTTACATATTGAATCATGCAACAGAAAGAGAATTAAAGAAAGAAAAAAAATACCTCTTTTTTGTAGACTTACGCAGCATTCGATAGTATAAATATAATAAAACTGTTTAAGTGCATGCACAAATAAAAAATAACTAAGACCCTAATAGCTTAGATTCAGGATATTTACGCCAAAACGATTAATGTAATTATAAACGGTTGAAAAGAGCTGACTTTTTGGACAGTAAAAGTATTGATACAAGGATGTCCTTTAAGTCCCACTCATTTTAACCTACACATAACGGCTATGGAAAAGCACTTGGGCAGTGATCAAGCAAGGGCAGTAATAGTAAGCAATACAAAAATACTCGCACTAGCTTACGCAGATGATATAGTACTATTGGCAAATAAGTTAGAAGAAATGAAAGCTATGATAAGAAGTTTAGAAAAATACCTGCAGAAGAAAGAACTAACATTAAAAGAAATCAAAATTAATTGCGTTTTAAAGAGGTAGCGGCAAAAAGAAAAATGAAGACCTGAGATGGCACAACAAGAAGATAGAAGTTGTAAATGAGTTTAAATGTCTAGGATACTATTTGCAACAGAATAAAGTTTGATAAACCCACTGGAAATTCGTAAAAAAAAGCAAGAGCCGTTATGGGAAAACTATGAGGAATAGGAAAACAAAAGTTCCGGGATCACTTTAAAGCTAGGATGATATTGTTTGGTTCCATAGTCAAAAGTATACACATGTACGCAGCGAAAGTCGGGAGCTGGAAGCTTGAGGAGCAGCTAGAAACTACACAGCTGACGTACATAAAATGGATAGTAAAACTGGAAAAAACTACACCCTCGTACATAGTCCTGGCGGAAACCAATAGAGACACAATACAAATTGAAGCAGTCAAAAAAGCAGTGCGTTACAAATGGAAAGTGAAGAACGCGGAGGAGAAAAATTACCTGACGGAAGTGTGGCGAGGTATGAGGTAAGATCAACAAAGGAACAGAATAACAAAATGGGCGGAGCAAAAGAAACAAGTGTATGAAAACGTTAGAATGTCTTTGAAAGAAGCGAGAAGAGAAAGAAGAGGAGAGGAATTGGAGAGTGAAGTCACACAGAGAAAGAAAAAATACACCGGCAAGAAATAGAAAGAAAAACGAGGAAAAATTTACAGCAAAATAAGAACACATGGGGACGTACCAAAATACCTAAAAACAAAAGGAAACAAAGAAAACCACAGGTTAATAGCTAGATCTAGATGCGACAACAAAGCAAAGGGCGAAAAAAGCTAGGGCAAGAAGGAAGAGGACGATTGTAGATTGTGTGGTTATGATTCCGAGATAATGGTGTACCTACTATGACAATGTAAAAAGTTAGAGCAGAGGGGTATCTGCGTTCTACACTAAGATGAGAGGAAAGAAGGATGGATAAAGAAAGTCCTAAACGATCGAAGGAGAAAGAGGGAAAAGGAAGGCGAAGAAGAATGAGATATTCATTTTGAACTTAATGTTTGTCTATATGATACAGGTTCTTTTACAGTAGAATGTATTTTTATTTTTAAAAAAATGCAATAACTTATCTATCTATCTGATGGCTAATCTAGACTATTTAAAAAAATTATCACTACAAATTCGGCGTGATTATTTTTTATGTCGTAAATTGTTAAAAGTATGTGAGTATTTTTAATAAACAATTAAGAATGTTTACAATTGTTTTAATTAACGACGTAATTGTTGTAGGTAATTGTACATTTTCTTTTTTTTTGAGTTAAAGAAAAAAAAATAATCTGTAGTCTTAAGTTGTTGATTACGGTTGCGGATGCTCTTTGTCTAGTTGTAGATAAGGTTTAATTTAACTTCCAGATGAGTTTTGTTATTTTCAACAACTGCTGCTTACTATAAGTACGATTTGCATGGTTGGTAGTTTTTAATAGATTTAGATTTGAGCCGTTTGCTTTCTTTATTTTCGTATTTTGTTTTATCTTACCAGAAAATTTTTATACTACCACATACTTTCCTGTCAATATGAATTAAGTGACAAAAATAAACGGTTTGAATATTTTTACCTCTGTTTGAAATTAATTTGTGTGTTATGTCGTATTTTTATTTTCGGTATCAGTAAACCTGCTCGGTTCACTTTGTGCGGTTTTAGAAACGATTATTTTACTTTATTATTTAAGTTTAACTTTCAACGTGATCTATTTCTTTTCCAAAAGCTATACCAATGCTTTTGTCGCTTCACCACCTCTCCAAGTCAGTTCGTAGCTAACAGTGTAATAAAATTTTCTTTGTAAACTATTTGCAGTATTTTTGTCTCATGTTGCTATCTTTTGTTTTATTTCTTCTTTCCTGAAAGCTGTAGAAGATGATTTTTTATTAAAAACTACCAAATTGGTGCTATAGAGTTTGTAGCATGTTGGTATATTAGTATAATTGTGATAATTTTTTACTGTATCAATTAACCAACAAAAAAATTTAATTTTATTGCATTTTTTAAAATTTAACCAATCATCAACGGATTACAGCGATAACACCACGGGTGTAGTGTTATCGGGCAAAGGAGACATGATACATTTAAATGTCAAATTAAATGTCAGACAGTAAATCAATTCATAATAATAATAGAAAGATTTTTTCATATCTGTAACAAAAAAATTAACTAAATTCTTTTAGAAAATACACCAGAAAGCACAACTCACTTGTATTGATGATTAAAAAACATGGAAACTAGTAAAAAATTATCTTACCGAATACACCTCGAGCATTGATAAATACTCAAAATTTTGTTGTAGAGAATGTTTCAAGCGTGTTTCAAAAAAACACGCTTTCAACAATCTCTGTGACAAAATTATCTCGGTATTATCAATGCTCTAGGGGTATTATAGCTAAAAATACAACAGAAAATATTTCCTAGTGCTGATGATCTCCAAAAGAATGAAACGGTCGAATACTACTCTTTGCTAGTAATTTTTACAATTGTACTAATATAGTTAAGTACTTACACTACATTTGTTGGTGGATTCTGTATGTGTATAATCGATACAATTTTTTTAAGTTTGCGTTTTTTTGATCTAGCTACCAACATGCTACGATCTCTAAGGCACCAATTTGTTAATTTTTATACGTATGCTTATTAACTACGGAATGACGTCAACCACAACATTTTTATATGTATGTAAAAATTTAAAAACAAAACCCACAATTGGATAAAACGATAAAAAGTTTAAACAGTTTAATGTCAATTAAAAAGATCTAAAACCCTAAAATATACTGATCTTTGTTATGGACTCGGCAAACAACTATGGTTTGCATTACAATTCAGTAATGTTAAGAATCTTTATGCAATCTTTTGTTACATACATACGTTTTGTAAATGTATTTATAGTGCACGTACTAACTATGTGTAATATATCTCTAATATTATCTATGTCAACTAAAGCAGTTTATAAAATTACTTGTTTTATATAATTAACAATGAGTACGCTTTTGTAACATCTCTATTGTTTAGTTCATTCTGCAGTTTATGTTTGCATGTACTATATATTCTCAGTAAATTTTTATAACAGTACTTATAACTAGAAGTAAAAGATGTGTTTTTACAATACGTTGTAAGATTAAATTACATGTTCAAAATAGTTTTTTAGAAGTGTAAATTAATGTAATAAATGTTTTTTGTATTGTTAAGTTGTAATCTTTTTTTTTTGTAAATGAATATTTTGTCTTACTATATAATTTTCATAAATTTACTTAACAATCTTAACTGTGTAAGCAACTTGTTTGTGTTTCATTAAGTTTAATTAATTTACAACTATTCTCTCAAGTGAAAATAAAATAAAACACAGTTTTTAACAAAATTAATAGCATTACTAATGTATTTCTTACGTAAATATTTAATTATAAAAAAATTTAAAAGTTAAACATCATTTATAACATTGATATTTTTACAAAAAAAAACAATTTTTTTTTAGTAACTGTCAAACACTCGATTGAAATTGCTTTCATCTTTAGAAAATGTTGTAAAAGCAAACCCCAACTCAGCTTAGTTCAATTTTAGGTTTGATTCTCTAAGAATTTTGTTGAAAACGAATTTTCTATTTTTTTTTCAACAGTTTTTATAAAAGATACTAAATGATTTATAGTTATCAGAAATGTATTAAAGAAACCGACATTAATTGTAACCTTTAAAATGGTAATTTATAAGTTAATGTATTGAAATAATTATCAATAACTATTATATATTTTTGTTTTAAATTACATGTAAAAGTAAAGTAAAAAGTTATTTGATCGTTTATTTAAAAATCACGTTTTTAATTAACGTAACGTTTATTGTGTAAATATTTTTTTTAGTGATATTAGTCTAACTTAAGCATGAATAACATTGCAACTACTAATAAAGTATTTTTAGTTTCTTGTTTTTTTTTAAGTTATTATTGTAATATGTTTACAACACAATCTTTATTAATGACGCATAATTTGTTAGTGACAAGTTATTTTGTTGTTTAAAAATTGATTGTTTTAACTTTTAGTTTAATTAAATATTTTGTTTATTTATTTATTTTGTAACATATTTTTGTTGATGTTAAAAATTGTACAAACATGAAAGAAAGTATTACAATTATAAATAAACTCTGAACTACATCATTAAAATTTTACGTTTTTAACAATTTACGTAGAATTTCAATAATTAATTACTAGTTATAAAATACGTTTTACAAATAATTTTTAATAAACAAATGTATGTAAGCTTTATAAACTAATGTCGTTACTAAAAACTAATAATAAATCATCTATTTGTAATTATTTATAACGTATACAAAAAAACTTTTTTATTTTTAAATTTATTTTAAATAACAAATATAATTTTGATGTCACACTTTTAACTTTTGTTGACTACTTGGGTACGTATCTTAATTTTAATCTAATATAAATTCGTCTTTTAATTTTTTGATTAACCTTGAAAATGTATAGGTTTTTCAAAAATATTAGGGTTTAGCGCAAATGCATCTGTTGATTTTGCACGTTAGCAGAAGAACAACAACAAAAACAACACGACAACTACATCAACAGCAAGATGAGTTTACAAGTAAATCTCCAAAAAGTTTAAAAACCATGCGAAGTAACAATTATTTGATACTTGGATTCTAATGTCACCTACAAAATTTTAGATTTTTGTCCCCATTTTAAGTCTGTGGTGTATTGAAAAAAAAATGATTCTTGAAATATGCCCACTTATTTTAATGACATCTTGTATATAAATTAGCAAAATATATAAATATCAGATAGATTTATTTAACAAATTTGTTTAATGTATCAGCAGTGGTAAATATGTTCTGTTGTCTGTTGGTAAGTTTTCATCGAAAATTACAAAACATTTTTTAATTTTTCAAAACTTTAAAAACTTTAGAATATACTTTTAAAAAAGTTTTTTAATGTGTTTAATTAGTTTTTAGTAATTGCATTTGAAATGTACAGCGGGTCGCTTAAAACATCAGTAATATAGAAAAAGGTGCTGGAAATTTGACGGACAAGCTAACAAAAGATTTAACTATATATTACGGCTTGGCAATAAAAAAACATCACTGTTCAATTGACGAGATAACAAACGCAATCTGGGTGACATTGAAACACAAATTTTTATCCGATAAAAAGCGTTAACACGAGTATTGTCCAGAAAGTAAAAATAGTTGCTGCAGTTGGCACGTAAACGAAAGCTCTCGGTACTCTAGACACATACCACTCCTGCTATTTTCTCTAAGTGCAAACATCAAATTATTTCATGAGGCACTTTTGGAAGACAATTTGTTGCAACCGGTGCACCGGCAAAAATACACAGAACTGCAACAAAAGTTTGAGCTGGTGCGTTTGGTACCGCGCTCAGAAACACTTGCACAATAGCCCGAAAAGTGTTGAACTGACTACCAACATTGCTTGTTGCGTTTTTAACAAAAATTTTCAAAGCATTTCAACAATAATAGAAATGTTTAGCCGTAAGCAGTGACGCGCGTCGTGTAAGCGTATCTAACGCTCACTCATTAGAGGCGAGAAAACGGACCAGAATGAACAAGTTAGAGCAGAAGAAAAAACAGAAGCAACTGTTGAAAAAACAAAAAAGACTTTTTTATGGCGCTAAAATAGTTGAATAACTGTATATAACAACAGTAACAAAAATTTTAAACACGTTTTTTTAACCATGTTTTAAAAACTGGCGTGCACGACTCGACTTTATATTAAATATTTTTTTCAGTGCTTTAAACGTAAAAATAATAGAAAACAAATTTTTTTTCACAGGTCGTAAAATCAACTTAATCTACCATTCTAGACTTTAAGGTCCCAGAACTTTGGTAAAGTTTAAAAAAATTGTTTTACTCTTAATTATAGATGAACCGTTTCTGCTAGAGCTTACTCGCTAGCCGAGTTTGCTGTTGCACACGAGTTGTTATTCATGCATGTTACGGGGTTCTATAAATTTTTAAATAGTTTCCAAAACATTACAAAAACCAGTAACTTATTGCTGTTTTACATTCCAAGTAAAAAAATAACAAAAATAGGCTTAAATTACCAAAACAACTTCTTAAGACAAGTTCATTCTTGTATATTTTTACTTTTCTATAAGGAAAGTGTAGCGACCGTAATTTTTTAAAAATTTTTATTGCATAATTTTACATTTCAAGTCAGAAAAATGTATTTTTGACAAAAAAATTTTGGGTGTCTGTGTGTAACGATGTACCTACGATAACTCTCAAACTAAACCGACACTTTTAAGAATTTTTCTTATATAATTTTGTACGTATGTAAATTATTCGAATTATTTTTACAGTTTCTTATAGAGATAATTCTTCCTAACAATTTAATTAAACAAAAAAATTTCTAACATTAACAGTTTATCAGATATTTATTTTGTAATATAAAATGAATTTACAAATATAATATAGTTTCAAATCCTGTTTGCGGCGATTTTTTTTTATTGATTTCTTAAAAGGGTAAGTAATATCAAACCACACAAATATAGGGGTTAGTCGATATGATCTTAATGAAATTAAAGAGAAAATCTTCATATCGATATATCCTAAATATAACCCTGGTTTGTTCATAAGTTCAATTTTTAATAAATTTTGACATACATTTCTTAATTTATGTTTTTTGCTGGTGCATTAGTTAAAACTTGCTGTTAAAAAATTAAGTTACCAAAAATTGTACTCAACTTGTAATGCAGAAATTTAAATATAAACAATAATTTGAGTTTATTTTGTTAAAATTACCAATTACATTCTTGTTTTAAATACGAATTTTATCTTAAAAATCCAATTAATAAATTCTTCTTATATTTTTCTTATCGTATTCAGATTCGTTCACACCACATCCACAAGTAGTAATCTAAGTCTTGACATTAAGTAAGGCCCGAACTTTAAATAAGTAACAATAAATAATGCTTACAATTAACATGTTGAATTGAATATGTAAACATAATTTGAACGTTTACAAACCAATAAAATAAAATTGTAATTTAGCTAAACACAATAATAAACTCACTTTAGGCGTACAAACTTCAATGGTTTGTAATTACTTGCATTTGATAAGTTCAATTTGCATTTGCTGTACTAGTCAAAGGTAAAATGTTTGTTTGATAAAAAATGTTTTAAAGTCGTGTGTTAATGTAGATAGGATAAAACACATTTATTTAAAACTTTTACTAGTTGGTATTAACTTTCTTTATCTCTTTGTAGCGTAAGCCTTAAGGGTTTTACAAAAAATAAGATAAAATGAATTGAACGTCATTAGCAAATCTCTTGGGTATAACTTTGTAAGAATGAAACGCAGCAAATAATGACAATAAGATTTAGCGTAGGATGTAGGTTTGTAAACTTGAAAAGTACGTAGCTATATATAATACACCGTTTTTTTATTAACGTTGTAGTAAAAACAAACTGATAATTTATTTAACTGTTAAATAAAAATGTAATTTTAAAATTATTTAATTACTTTTTAAATCAATTCTTGAAATTATTTGACGACGAATTAAATTAACATTTGTTATTATACACTGTTTATGTCATACATCAATTATGTGTTTATTTGCACCTAATAGTTTAGGTAAAGTTGCTAAATTTTATCTTTTATTTTATACTATGCGCTTTAATGTTTTTTTAAAATTTTCTAACTATTATTAAAAAATTAATTTTTCAAGTTTCAGTTTATTTTTAATAGAAGTTTTTATAAGTGTTAAATTATTATTTGTTATATTTCTGTATGTGCAAATAAAAAAAAAATCTTTTATTGCAGCCATATGAAGATACGATACGTTTATTATTTATACATACTAAAAAAAACTTTTATACTAACTTAAATCTAGAAGGCGTAATTGCATTTATTAGCAAAAATAGATATTTCCATGACTTTCAAGAAACTTGTAACCTAAAAGCATTTTTTATCTGCAGTTTTAAAATGTTGGTGAACACGTAGATACGTTACTTCACGCACGTCTCTATTAGCAACGTGCAGGAAGTTATGTTGAACTTTATTTCTCAAGCGACAATAGGTTACTTTCCGCATTTGTTACGCAAATAACTATTGTCTACATATTAAAATTTGTATATAAGTTGTTTTAAATTTGATGACATTTAATCTAATAAAGACGGATAGATACTACAACAAAAATAAAAATATTTTAATAATAACATTTATCTTGTTTTGTCTATTAATCAGCGATTTTGAACCAATGAATGGATTTCTATTAATGTACGATTTTGTATAGCAACCAATAAAACCGTTAGCAACCACTGATTTAACGATATTACGCGACTAGATATATCAACGAGTTATGTATACTTTAGTTTTTTTATAACTTCACACGTTTTACTAAGGTACGATGAACGGAAAAGCTTTAAAACTCGTTTGTTAATAGGCGACAAATAATCTCGACAATATTAACGCGTTCGCTTGTTACACTCGCTCATGGCTTCAAAATGTCTCGATTATTAATCGCTATCATTAACAACCTTGTTTGTTAAATAACTATTTTTGTGTTATTGCCTAGATTAACTTAAAAATTACGTAGTTTGCGTTCGATATAAATTTTTAATTTTGTACTGTCTTACCTAATTGATTATTTTTTTTATATCAAACTTGATAGTTTTTTTGGTTTAAGTTTTAATTGCAATTTTGTTTTGTTTCTAAATTTTTTTTTGTTTTTATTGCTATAATAAATGTCAGAAATTTAAACTGTAACAAAGCTTTTAATCAAGCATCTTTATTTACTGTGTTTAAATGTACAACCACTCAACAGCATGCTTTCTGGTTGACAAAAACTAGAAAGTAAATGAGCAATTTACGTTTTTTTTTTGTCTGACGTTTATTAGAGGTTTTGTCTACTTTTATTCTCTTTTTTTAATGGTTCAAATGTCATAAGTTTTGCGTGTAAAACAACCCACCCCTGGCCACTGAGTTTTTAGTCGAGCAAAACATATTAGTGTTGTGATGTCAAAACAATTACTTCATTAATATGCACGTAACATGAATATTTGGTACCCAACGTGGTGCGTTCTTGTTTCGAGTTATAGTTTGACTTTTGTTTTTTTGTGATTTTTTTAAAAACGTTTTTGTTTTATAATCTATTTTTACAATCAATTACAAGTTGATTGTGAATACATTATTGTATAACGAACTACGTTATAAAATTTTGAATAAAAACGGCGATGCGTCTTTGGGCATGGTTTTATTAGGAGCTCTATTTAAAAATTTTCTTGCTGATGAAGCCGTTAAAAAAATATCTCATTCGGCGTACTCTTTCATTTTTAACATACATAAATTGGTAAATAAAGAAGGTATAGAAAAACTTAACAAATTATTTGAGTTATTAAAAATCATTCCAACTGCAAAAGCTTCTTCTACTATTGAAACAAAAATCAAATATTTGTTAAACCGCATTGGTAATTTTCTAATCAAAATTAGTTTTGTTTCTAGTATGTTCGAATGTGAGTCAGTTGGCGAAGATCGTAGTAATAGTGGGTGTTTTTGGTGGGGATGCTATTGTGTGTATATAAAAGTTACATATATAAAAATTTAATATTATTTATTCAATAGCTCTAATTCGTTTAAATAAATTTTAAAATAATTAAAATAGAAGCATTTTTTGAAAACTTGAACGAAACTTCTCATTTGGTTCCTTATGTAAGTGCAAAAAAACTATCAATAAATGGGTAATATTAAATTAAATGTTTTAATAAAATCATTAATAAATTTGCCACCTCTACCATAAAAATTATTATCTTCTTATACAACTTCAATTTGAATTAAATATTGTATCATTTTGTGTATATTTTGTATTTTAGTTTAATTTATTGTTATTTATGCAATACCGTTTTTATTTATCCAGCTGTTGTGAGTTTTATCAAAGCCTAACCACTTTACATACATTTTAGTATCTTTCTTTCGTAGAATTTTTTCAATCACATATGTATCTGGATGGTTAAGTTTCATTTTATAAAAACCTCCTTAAATATCATCTCCTTTTGTGTTTTTTAGCAAAAAAGTAGTTGGGTTAGTTAGTTTAACTTTACCAATCATAAAAATTTTATTAAACCAATTAATTTTAATTTTTAAATGCATTCCTGGGTTTGTTAATTCTTACATGATCTCCAAACAAAAATTTCTTATTTTTCTTTGCTGTTTTTTTGTTAACCATTGACGGTTTCATTTTAATTGTACGTTTAAAATTGTTATTGTATAGATTTGTAATATCATCCAATATGTTGATCCATTTGTAAACTAAATCGCTTTCACATTATGTTTTTTAAAATTTGATTAACACGTTCTACAATTGTTGCATTTTTGCGACCTTTTTGCAAATTTTTTCTTGCAGGTTTATGCAATTCTAAAACTATATCTCTTTTTATAGAAGATAGAACAAATATTTTTGTTGTTTTTTGTCTCGGAATTCTTACACTAAAACATTTTCTAGTTTGACAAGACGTTTATCTATTATTTCAAACTGCTCATAGCGTTTTCAAGTATCTTGTAATAATTTGATTTTTGCGATCGTGTACCTCAAACGATATCTTGTCTCTTAATCTGTGGCGACAATTAGTAATTATACTTTTTTCCAATGGGAATAAATATGAGTTTTTGTTTGACCATATCAGTTATTTATATCTAGATGTCTGTTTGTCAGAAATAATTTTATGTATCTCGTTTTGTACTTTTTTAACAGATATTTGAGTATGTTTAATAATATGGCAATTTTGTTTGCGTGGCTTGTATGGTTTGCTGTTTTAGATGCCTCTAACAACCGCAACCTGTCAGCTAATTTACATTGTCTCAATAAACATCTTGAGTACGACGATTGTTGATTTCTTTTTCTAATAATTTCTTAAATATTTTTGGTGTTTCTGAATACTCAAGCTGTACACAATATGAAGGAGCAATAATAGCTTTAGAATTAGAATCAAAGTTACTACTGATATCTAAAATTGTTTTGTATATATGTAAATGTCCTTCAGTATACGTTGCAGGAGTATTTTTAAATGATAATTCATTATATCTGATCTAATAAAACTAACTGGCGTTTCTATAGAAGACTTTTCTTGAAAACTATAATGTCTTATTTCAGTTCTGTGATCACTTTGTCGTTTTTTATCCTGAATTATAGCATCCATATATCTTTGAGGAAATTTATCAAATTTTGCTAAGTATTCATCATAGATATTACTATTAATAATGTTTTTTATATTTTGATTACTTTCTTCTACCTTAATCATCTAATTCATAATCGTCTATCTCAATTGAAG
This sequence comes from Aquatica leii, assembly GCA_035610365.1. Taxonomy (NCBI): domain Eukaryota; kingdom Metazoa; phylum Arthropoda; class Insecta; order Coleoptera; family Lampyridae; genus Aquatica; species Aquatica leii. Next base: position 72,654,763 of record CM069435.1, read on the forward strand.
ATTCCAAAACTACATCTTCTTCTAAATTTGAAATTGTAGTAGCATTATGATCAAAAATATTATAACCTTTTGGTTCATATAGTTTTTCATCTTTTAACGTTTTAATTTTGCATTGAAGATTTGAAAGTTTTGTACTCCATTTCAGAATGAGAGTAGATTTGTTCATCTTTATTAAGATTTAACTGATCTGATATAATTTTCAAACGTTTAGTTATAGGAAAAAATTTATTGTTCTTCATAATTTCACCTTGTTTTAGTAAATCAAACTATTGTTTTACTTTTTCTTTTTTTTTTTTGATTCAATCTACACAAACCTCTACGTACGCTTATTTTTTTGTTTACTAATCAAATATGTTTCTACAGTTTTCTATAAACCTTTATCAAAAACAACTATCTGCAAACTTACAAACAAAACTAAATTTTATCCGTCAGTAAGCTATACGACTTATTCAACAGTTTGAAACCAACCACATTCAAATTAAGTGGTTTGTAAAGTAGTTTGCGCACAAACCATAGATGAAACAAGCAGTTTATTAACGCACAAACTATAGATAATAAGCGGTTTTGTTGTTAAGAAAACAAATTATCTATATTTTTCAAATTAATGGAGTATATATTTATTTAATTCAATCTACAAGGCAGTATAAATTAAATTGACAATTATAAAACTAAGGTAATGAAAAACAATAAACCGTAAGAAAACTAGATAATTGACGCAAGTTTATATTTTATATTTATATTATAATAATACTGAAATGTTAAGTTTGTCTTCACTATGAAACCAAATGGCAAAAATATTATCAAAATATCTAAGTCATAGTTTTAGTTTTTTAGAAGCAGATTCTAAAGCTTTTTCTTCAAAATGTTTTATAAAATAATTAACAATAAATAGAGAAATTGGCGATTTCATTACTACACTATCTATATGTTTGTAGTATTCACCATTAAACAAAAAAAAATAAAGTTGTCAATCCATGTTCAAATAACTTGATGGTATATCAAATTGTTGTTTCAAAAACCGTAAAACTATTGGTACTTTAGTGAACAACGAGGAAATGTTAAAACTAAATTAACAGTAAATTATTTGAAGATAGTTTTTATTTACTAATTACTTTAACACAATGTAGTGTCTTTTTTATAAATAAACTGCTCGAGTCAATATAAGGTTTCAGTACAGAATTAAATTTTTTTTACTATAGTTTTGCTCTATTTACTTACAAACTAATAAGTTTTTGCCAGAAAATTGAAATATTTTTATCTTACAAAGTCTTGTACAATAAAGGGTTAAATAAATACATATATACACCATTAACCCTAAAAAATCATTAATTTGTTTTATGATAAAACTTTTAGGTCTAAAATAAACTCTGGTTTTGGAAGTTGTCAATTAAAGTAAAAAACAAAAGCAAAGTAACAAATAACAAAATTCTGCATTTACATCTCTCATTTTATATTATCATAATGCATTTTATGATCAATACTAAATTGATCATTAAAATAAAGCAATCAAGAAAGCAAACTACTACTAATATTAAAAAAAATAACTTACCGTTAGTTATCAAATGTATAGTCAAAATTTTTTACTTACGTGTTATTAAAAACTATAATCATTTAATAAATAAATTAAAAAACTTGTTGCGTATGAAAATTTTATAAAATGGTTAAGCTTTACACAATTCAATAATAAATATTCATTAGATTCTGGCATTTGATTAAGCTCAGTTAAACTGATATTTACATAATACGATTAAAATTCATATTATGTATTTCTAAATAATAGAACAACTTAAAATAATTGATTACATTTATAAGTAACTTTTGCAAATATTTAAAACTTTTATTTTGCTGATTAAATTTTTAAAATGGTATATTTTCGAATTCCAAACAATTGTATTCAAGAACATCATTATAGTTGCTAACAAGTAAAGTATTTTTATATGTTGGCGTATATAGTTGACCACATAAACTACTTTAGAAATTAGAAAAGGTCAAACTTTGTTAAACATAGTAAAAGAAAAAAAACACTACTACATCAAAGGAAAAGGAAGTTTAACAATACGAGATTCTTTCAGTTACTAAATAAATTCTGAGAAATAGCAATTTATTCTTATACGCATTTTGTACAATAATAACACGGTTGGCATAAAGTAAGTACAGGTTTTAAATTCTATAGAAGTTATAAAACGTCTTGACTTTATTCAAAGCATAATTGAGTATAATAAGACTTTGTTTTAGTTTGTCTAATAATTTATGTAATAGCTGTTTTAGCGTTTCTTAAATGAAGTAATACTTAACTTTTACGGCATTTCTTAAATTAACATTATTTCTAAACAGGAATAAAAAAATTATTATACAGATGGAGATACAGAAACAATGTTAAAAAACATAAGTTTGTTTATTAATAAAGATTAATGGATTTAAATAACGTTTCAACCTAAGAAATGTGTATATAATAACGTGTTTTAATATTGTAATTAATTTGCAACGTTAGACAGACCTGACAGATACCATTAATTATTATACTCAAAACTACATTTATTTTAATGCATTAAATTAATCGTAAAATAAAAGAAAACATGCGGTGTTTGTAAAAGATAACATGTTCTAAAAACCAAACTTGAATAAGTAAGATTCTGTTTAGATTATTAATTATAAATCATGTAAAACAGACAACACTTAGTTGAGTAAGAACGGCAATACGTAGAAAGAAAGCTGTGTTGTGAGTGCTTTAAATTTTTGTAATTAGTATTTTAGCATTTAAATTAGTGTACATCTAAAAATTATTAGATAAGCTTGTATTTAATTTTGCCTGCTTACTGTTCATTAATTTTTTTTTGAAAGTGTTTGTGTAGTTTTTTGTTTTTTTTTGCAAATGTATTTTAGTTTTGATTTTTTAATACGTGTTTCTTTTGGTAAATATGTCACGGTTTAGATATTTAAGTTTTTTTATGTTGTTAAATTTTATGTTATTTTGTTATAGCTTTTATGTTAAAATTCTTTGTAGAGTACTCTTTTGCAAAGGGTTGCATAGTAACTCACCAGTTTGGACAGCACAGGTAACGTCTTAAACCGTAAGTAAATAATCTCATACAATTGGTAACAAAAAAAAATATTAAAAAAGAATAAAAATTTTAAAACGCAGACTATATGAACACCCAATTAAATTAAAGAAAATTGTAGGACACGACGTTATAATTGTAGTAATAACAGACAAATTAGAACAAAACGGTTGAAAACTATTATTACTAATAATGGTTTAATTAACACGTACTAGTGATATATTTTTTTTTAAAATGCTATAAAATTATAATTTATAATTATAAGTAAAAACTAAACTTGTACTTGTATGAAGAATATATAAATTCCTAAATATTCACATAAGTGTTTTTTTTAGATATTTTCTATATAAAATTATTTATTAAAATTTATGTTACCCTAAAAAGATCATTATAAAATTTTTCCTAAAAATGTATAAAGTACGTCAAAAACAAATGTAAAAAAATTTAATTGTAAAACGTTTTATTTTTAAATAAAAATTTTATTCAAATAATGTTTAAAAATTTTTTTTATCAAAAAACTGCATTATCATTTTTATTTATGGAATATATAAATTCAATAAACTAAAGTCTGTAAATTTGTATAAAATGTAAGCAAGCGTAATCGCTAAGAAAAAGTAAATCTGAAGCTACATAAAACAGTTTTATTTCGGTGTTTTATACATTTCTAATAAAACTTATGTAGGTTTATTTTACAGGACGGCATAAAAGTTAAAACGCTTTATTTGATGCTACTTGAAAAAACTACTATTAAAAATGTGTTTTTGTTCCAACAGTTTTTTTTTAAATTCCAACAACTTGTTTTTGTAATAATTATAAATAAGTAAATGCTTTGACAAGACTGGTACTCTAAATAAATAGAATCTAAAGTTGACATGGCAGAGATAATTCATTCACAATCTTCTTTCTTGTACAAAATATCCAAAAAAAAAACTTGTATTACAAAAACGTTAATAGCTACAGTATACAGTACAATAGCAGTACAATTCGGTCCTCCAAATCCGATAGTTTAAAACGTTTTAGTCTTTGTATTTTATTACTATTGTCTAACAGTTAATTGGCTACACTGTTAAGGTGTTTCCTAAATTATTTACAATATTTAATATGTTTGTTTTAGATTTATTTTTGTACTGTTTGTTGCATGTAAAAGATTGTCTGAGTAAAGTAACATAAATGAAGAAATTGCACAGAGCTCAATGGAGACGGTTGTAGGTCACTTTTAAACAAATTCGTGATTGATTAGAAATCTCAATTTGTAAAATCAAATTAAGACAAAAGTAAAAATTAAAAGAGCGCCAGAAAGGTTAGTAAGTCAAAAAGGGTCTCTGGATCTTCCCAACCAAAAAACCCGCATTTGTTGAATAAACTCTAAACTTACACTATTATAGTACATTGCACTAAGATTTAAAATTATTTAAATTCACAAAAAAATGCGTAGGCTAACAAAATAAAAGCTTTGTTATAATTTTTAACTAATTAAGTCGAGTAAACACAAAAAAATAATAGTAATCAAACATACAATAAATTTTATTTTGCTCTAAAGGCAAAATTGAGTTGTATCGCACAACATTTACAATTACATACAATTCGTCGGTTCCTCAAAAGGCTAAAGAATAAATGCTTCGTAAAGGCCGTAAATAATACGAATTAAGAAATTATTTTTACTATAAAAACTGAAAATTTACTATGCTACTCTTTATTATTTCAACGGATAACCCTAAACTTTTTTAAAGATTACTACATTTTGATATCGACGGTACTTAGTAAGTTTGCGGTAAACAAACTTCTCCCGGTAAAACAAAAAGTACTCATATAAACAAACTTGATTACCCACCATTTGACTTTAAAATAGTGACGTATATTTTTCTAAGAGACTCTAACGGTACAATAAAGACATGGAAAAAAACGATGCAAAACTAAATCAAGACGCGTACACTTGATGAAGTTCTCACAACAAGAAATGCAACGTTTAGAAAAACAAAAATATCCAAATCAGAAGAGTCAGTAATAAACTTAATCTTTGATACGTAATATTAATAATGACTGTCGAAACTAATAAAATACAAAATGTACTTGAAATCTATGATAATAAAATTGACCTAAAAGATTCAAGTGCATACGCACTGAATATGTACTTAATAAACGGCAATTAAAATATTTAAAAAAAATGAAAACGTAAAATAACTTACTACTAAATTACTTAGGTGGTTTTAAAAACCACGAAATGAATAAAACAAACTTAAAGACCTGGTCTTTCACGAATGAAATATATACAAAATGTAAACGACGGTTACATGTTTTAATTTTCAAATTGCTGTACAACACAAAATTAGGCACATACTAAGAAGCATCAGCTATAATGCTAAAAATCTTTCTTTTTTAAATTTTGCAAAATTTCAATGTTGGACGTACTAGCACAGTACCACAAATTTGTAATCCGTAAGTCCATATAGGTTTTAGAACAAAATTCATGTATAGCAATTTGTTTCTGAGAGACAGTTGAGATTTTTCTACTTATCATCCAATAAGTTGTAGAAGTTTACTGCAGTCGGAACCCTTCCTGGTAATTTGAGTCAATTTCAGAAAGATGACGAAGTATTTGAGACAAAAGATAGCGTTACATATTTAAGTCAGTAATTAAACACATCTTTAAATTATTTTTTGTAACACTTTCCCGTTGATGAGATACCAGTCTGGAGCTTTAGTTGGGTTAAGTTTGAAAAGGGTCACATTTTAGACTTTTGCAAATAGAAACTATTTTATGAGTATTAAAATGGCATTTTAAGAAGATTGTAAATATCAGCTTTTTCTGTGGCAACTGTTTATAATAGGTATGGTTAGAAAACTTTTGTAAAACGATCAGCAAATACAAAAACCTTTGCTGCATCGTTTATGGTCTATTTACCAGTCGCGTCTTTGATTTGTGGCACAAACTGCTGTGGACAATTAAGTTTCCATAAGGCTAAATAGTAATCTAAGACTTATGTAGGTAATAGATTGCTTAGGTATTCTTGCATAGACTAATTCTTCAAGTTAAACACAAACAATAGTTTTTGGTAGCTTAATATGTTACGTATCAAAATTCCAAAGAAAAACCAACACTAATTGCAACTTAACTATATATTAAAAAACTTACCCAAAGTTATTTCCCCGTTCATGATTTTCAAAAGGAGCAGGAAAATAAAGATAGGGTGAAAGACTTGGACGGTTTTTGTATGTTGCACTTAGCACTACATTGATTTAAAATGTTCCTATTTTTTTTAATTTATTGTACTGTCTCAATTTATACTTTTCATTATCATTACATATCTATAATTTATTGAAATGAACATAAAAGGCGTTATAGCGGACCGGACAACTATCTAACACTGATTTATTTTATATGAAAAGTAGTAACAATAAAGCTGTATCACAAGGTTCAACAAAACGTATTTCATTTAAAGGAAAAATAAAATTTGTTTACTCAAAACACCTCATGGTAGATTTTGTTGTTTTTGTCAGTTATCATTTTTTGCATAGTTTGCGTTTTGGTATTTGTTCTCTGATGTGTCTTTGATTTGCTTTTCATGACTATTGAAAGTGGTTTGTCACGCAGCACTTATAAGTACGTTAATTACATCATTTATCTCTTGGGTAGACTTTAAGGATACATTGCGTTAGATTGTCGTGTTTAAACGTCTTCAAAACATGTCCCAGTTAGTATCAGCGCTAAATAAAAAAAGCTGTAGTTACTTATAAATAGTATCGGTATGTAAGTGATTAACACTGCAAAATGATCTAAAGAAAAGTTAAATAATGATACGGTTTTGCAGTATCTATTATTAATATATTTTACAATAATAAAGTCTATAAAGTCTGGCTTCTTCGAATTACTTGGTTAATACGTGGATTCTCCTGTTGCGGTTTTACTGCATTTATCAGTTCTTTTTCCTGTTGCTGTAGTAGTGTTTAGTAAAGTGTTTAGCATCATAATCGCCACTAGTTAAGAACCCGATTCCTAGAGTTTTGAAAAAGTGTTAGAAGTTATCTATTTTGTTATTATGCTATCGTCAATTTGTTAAAAAACTCAGGAACCAATAAATCGTAATGGCCGTAAATTATACGAACTAGGAAATTATTTCCACTATGAAAATTAAAAATTTACTATGCTTTTTCATATAACTTCAACAAATCCCTTGAAAATTTTTAAGTGTTGATTTTGCTCGACCAGAACTACATTTTGATATTGACCGTACTTGGTGAGTTTACAAACTTTCACCAGTAAAACAAAAATTACTCATATAACTGAACTTGGTTTACTACCACTATAATTATTAATGTAATGTATGACGTAAATCTTTCTTAGATAAACCAACAATACAAAAGTAATAACGACTGTCGGAACTAATAAATTATAAAATATACTGGAAACGTATGATAATAAAATCAACCTAAATGATTTAAGTGCACACGTACTAAATATGCACTTAATAGTTAACAATTCATCTATTAAGAATAATTTGAAAACGTGAATAACCCGTTACGGTCGAGTGCAAGTTGCTGCCTCTTACTGCATCTATCAGTTTTCTTCCTTTTGCTGTAGTAAAGTTTAGTAGAGTGTTTAGCATTATAATTGCTACTAACTAGGAACCCGTTTCCTATAATTTTGAAGAAGTGTTCAAAGTTTTTGTTATTAAGCTTAAGCTTTGATGCAGTATATATAAGCATTTTCGTTAGTGGTTTAATTTAGTTTAAATTCTTTTTTGATTATTTGTTACTAATTGCCAATTGTTAATGTAGAAAAGCGATAACAGTAATCATTTTGTGTTTTTGGGTTATTGCTGATTATAAAATGGTGCATACCATTTTAGACGGTTGTAGGTTGCAAGTACGATCCCGGTAGCTGGCCTATTGTTGAGTTTGATTGTAGGCCATTTAATTTTGTACATTGAATTTGTAGTTAATTGATAATGATTATAAAACACAAGTTAAACAATTCAGAGGCTTTGCGACCTTTACCTTAAGTCGACTCCGACATAGCAGCCTAAGAAACTTTTATACCTTATAGGAATGAGACATGTTTTTAAATAAAAGTTAATTTTAATAGAACTGGTTATAGTCGTTATCAACACAAAAAGTATTGTCTAAGGTTAAATCTAAAATTATCAATGAATCAAGAAAAAAGCTTGCTAATAGCAAAAAACGTTTTAGTACATATCTTATAAGCTTGTTTTATAAATAATATTAACATTAATTTTATTATATTTACAACCCAATGTATATGAATACATAGTTTTAAAATAACTCTTACTGAAGTGTTACGATAAGCTGTGTTTAAAATTAATTTTTAATTCTACACCGCATTAGTCAATAATTAATTACTGTAATAATACTTTAATGTTACAGAAGGGTAGAGATTAGTCACATTAAGTTTTGGAGTGCTGCTGATTACATGTTTTTTTTATTAAAGTATCAGAAATGATTTATTTTTTTATTTTTTTACTTTAGACGATGACGGTTTTATTGGTAAAACTTTATCACCCACAAATTCAAAAATTTTGTTATTTTAATAACACCTATTCTATAAATTGCATTGTTCTACTGTACGTTATCGTATTTGTAAAATAACGACAAAATATCGTTTATAATATTACGTTACAACTTCAGCATAAACGTTTTATTTCTGTTTTTAAAGAATCTTAATAAAATATTTATAAAAAACTTTAGAACAACGTTCGAAAATTAACGTTCTTAGATTTACCTCAGATGTAGAAATTATTGATACCGTATAAGTTTTTTAAATATTATAATTAAATTACTAAACCATTTTGTTTAACCCTTAAGTAGACGCGCTATTCTATGTAACGTAAGTAGTCGCGCGGCGCACTTTGTGCACCATTAGCTTTTTTCTACAAGAAACAAGAACACGACATTAATAATACATTTTACCATTTTATTCAAGAACTTAATACAAATGAATACTTACAAACATATTATAGAAGCACAATATTATAAATTTTACTTCTGTAAAATTGCATTTTATTGTTGTATTTACATGTTTTGCTCGTCCACATATATAACAATTACTCCGCTTTTTCAGTGGCGGTTCCTCTACCTACGGTTCATGTTCCATGCACTGAGAAAGGAGCGTTTGAATGTTCATTGAAATAGTTTTTATTTTAGCTGGTTCCTGAAGATAGGACTTCATTAGGTTTAGAGCTAAATTTAAAAAAAAAATTGTCTAGGAATTTTTGTACTATTAGTTTGCGAATTGTTATATATAATATAGGCGTTTATACCGGCGACGTTTAGAAATTAAAAAAATATAGCGCTAACGGCCACCTTTTCTCCTCCTTGATACAGAGTTAGAGCTGCATAATTGTAGTGCATAATTATTTTTGGTTTACCAGTTTCGAAACTTACGGAAGCATCGTGTTGCATAGTTGAAAGCAACTAAACTGATTTATTTTTTTTCGGCGTATAAGACACAAACGATTTTACGTTTTTTTCTTTGTTAAGTAGAAATTCGGCAAAAACTTTGTGTTTATTTTTTTTTAGAGTTCTAACAATACTTATTTTATTTTCTAATAACAGTTCTGCCAGTAGAATACCAGTTATCACAAGTTAAATTACGATTGGTGCCTTTTATATGGTCGATTAGCCTATCCACAACATGAGTAGAGCTATTTGAAATCTTAAATGGTCCTTCTTCTTGTTTTCCACAGTACACTTCTAAATTAAAGGTAAAAAAAGTTTTAGAATCGCAAAGAACAAACATTCCGTACTTTGCGGGTTTATTTGAAATATAATGTATAAAACTACTAACTAAATTAAATTTGGAAGTTAAGTGTTTTTTTATGTAGAAGCCAATAAATGCTAATACATTTGAATACCACTTTTATGAACTACAACTAATAAGATCGAATTTATTTTAATTACCAAACTTTAATTTTTGATTCATCTCAAAACACATCTTTAAGCAACTAACAGATTTGGCGCTTAGCCATCCATATATCAAATTAAATAAAATAATTAAAAAATGTACAATTTTTAAGAAATAGAGAATAGACAAATACTATATATATTTAGATTTATTAAAAGTTTAACCAAAGCATTAAACAAACATTAAAAATTGTAACTTTTGATAGAATCAATTTACATTTATTTTTACAAAAACTAATGGATCTGTATATTTCAATATTTTAATTTAATTTAATTTTTATTATGTTATATAATTTTCGTTTTATTTTTCCTTTAATTTAAAAATATATTGCTTACGTTAGATAAGTAACATTGAACTTCATTAAACCGAAAGTAATTTATAGTCTTATTTATACTGATACATTGAGTACAGGTTCTCTTGTAAAGCCGCAAGAAATTTTAATATGGTGGGAAATTGTGTGATTGCGATTAGAAATTTGCATAGATGCAAATTCTTACTGCGAATGAAAATTAATGTTTACGGTATATTTGAATAAATTTAGTTACAGATTAAATATAATCAATACTTGTAGTTCTATAATAATATAAATAACACTTAAATTGATATAATTGTTTAAATAAAGTTTTGTAAAACATTATAAAAAAATTAAGCTTTTTAACGACAGGGCTTTGCCATCATAATATTCTGTTTCACACTTTTTTTGTAATTATATATTTCTGTAAGTGTTTTTATAAATAACTATTTAATTATACCTTTAACTCAAATTTATTGTTTTTGCATATTTTAAAGTGTTTATATGTGTGCATGGTACATTGTTTACATATTTAGCAATCAAGTAAAAAATTAAAAATGTTGTTTAGTATTTACAGAATGCAATCGTTTTTTAAATAATTACATACATTATTCATTAAAATTAAAAGTATTTTATTTGCACTAACATCACTTGCATTGTAAATATTTCAATTTCCTGTGTTGTTGACTATCTGATCAGACTAATACGCTTATGTATTTTAGCCTTTGTAAATGTTTGCTCAAAATCAACAAATTAACAATACTTTACTTTGGATTCTATTACAATTACAAAAATGTATTTGAGTTAATCTTTTTTGGTAATTTACAGTTTAATTTAACTTTAGATTACAAAAAAATGTTATATTTGGGTAAATACATTTTAAATTAATATTTATAATTTGATTATTAATACTCAAAATTAGTTGTATACAAATATGTTTTTTTTTCAATTATTATAAAGAAAATGATCATACTAACATTGCTTTGAATTTTTGATTTTGTACAAAATATTAGTAACAAATTAAGATACTTATTATACCATTGAGTAATAATTTAAGAAGAGGCGCAACTAGTGTGTTAAAAATCGTACTGTAGTTTTATCTCTCTTGTTTCTCTTTTTTTTACCCGTCTGTACCCCCTCTTTTCATAAACTAATAGACTAAGACCTGCTGCCATCTGCAAAATCGTGGTTTCTATTTTGCGAACTTACTTATTTCTTATGAAGTACCAGTTAGAACCTTTTGTTATATTTGTGTTTACTTTACCGTTTACCTGTTCAAAACAGGTTAATATCATAAACAATAGCTTGTATTGTTACGACACAAGTCAATGTCAAATAAACTTAAACAATATCATGCTTTATATTTAAGAAAACAAAAAAATATGTATATTCAAATATTTATTTATTTTTGTAAAATATAAATCGAAAACAGAAATAACTAAAACAATGTAAATTAAATTAAAAGAAAATTGTTATGGGGATTTATTGTTATTATTCGTCAATTTTTAAAATTATTCAAATTACCAGTCCACTAATAATAAATTATAAAACTTATAAAAAGTTAAGATTACAAAAAGTTTTTTAACTTACATTTTTCGAACAATCTCAAATCTAAAAATTTGTAACTAGATAATTAAAAAATGTAAGTTTTACAAAATGTTAAATGTTAATTATTTTAAAAAAGGAAGATGGTGCAATTTAGAAACAAATATAAAAAAATTTAAGTTTAAAATCGTAATTGAAATTGGTTTGCTAGTTCAACAAAAAATTATTTGATATTTTAATATAAATGAACTGTAGTAATTGAAGAATTTCCCAGTGGGCAAATTGCAGCTAAAACCGGCTTTTTTATAACTACTTTAGCTTTTAAAGTTACTCTTTAGAACACTTTTAAGTGGTTTGTGAAAAAACTAAAACCTCCATGAAGCGTTTAAATAGCTAAAAATTTCTCAGTTATGTTGCTGTTAGGTAGCTCCTTTAATGCATTAAAATCGGGCTTATACAGCTCTTTGTGGTACTAGCAAAGTTTTAAAGAAGCTCTAAAGGAACTGTAAACCACCTTTCAGAAACAACTATACAGCTTAAATAGCTTTATTTTTACTACCTTTAAGTAGCTTAAAAATTAAATAAACATTTCATTAGCAAAGAAATCTTGAAATCGTTACCTTTACTTAATTTCTTAAAAATTGAGAAAAGTGATAAAGGAGAACCCATTGAAAGACCTAGATTTTGTTTAAAAATTGATTATCAAATTTATCACTTATTTTTACTGAAATCTTCTTAAACAATTTAGAAAGTAAATATATTTCTGAACACCAAATTTTCTTACAAAAAATAATATTTTGGAAAAGATATGACATTTTTTGTATTTAAAAAAGTTGTAAACATTTTTTGTAGATTTTCTGAAGATGAGCATCATTATTTTAAAGCTCGAAACATATGTAAACGAATTTATTATTAGTGGACTGGTAATTTAAATAATTTTAAATTAAAATTAATGTTAAATTTCTGAAAGAATAATTGACCAATTAATCCTTTAAAAGAATTTTTGACGGAGAATCCATTTGTATCACTATGTTGCGTAGTTTAGTCAAAACTTAACGGCTTGACGAATTTGAGAACACACTGTGGTCGTTCCGATATCTTCAAAATATTATAGGACGTATCTTCAACTATAAAACATATATTAAAAAAATTACGTATTATTGCTTGTCTACTTATACCTTCGTTTAGTGAACTGGAGCTCTAGAAAGAATAAATTTATTCGTCTTCACGATCGTCATCAATAAATAACAATCGACGTTTTCTTCCATATGTTTGAGAAACTACTACATTTGAGTATCTTAGGTTGATGTTCATATCAACAATTACAGCTTCTGTAAAAAATTATACTAAATAAGCCCAAAAAGTAAAAAAAAAATTAAGTTGTTAGTATTTTAAAAATAAAGTTTTGAAAATGCAATTAGTATTAGTATTTTCAAAATTTTTGCGATTTTTTTTAAACAATTGTAAAAATATTTTATGTATTGTTGGATTTGTATTGAAGTGCTTTTAGCGTGCTAAAACAAACATAAAAGAATTTTGTTTATAATTTTTTTTATTTTTTAAAAAATTAAGGATTTATTAGACAAGGTGCTACAGAAATGCGGCCCTAACATTTACAAAAACGATATTTTTATTCGACATGCCAACATCAACAAAAAACATTTAAAGCAATGGCCATAGCGATTATGCAATTACGATGAATCGATCATTATGCAAAATAATGATCGCGATATCGAGCGTCTGTACAATAACGATCGCAATCATTGATCGCTTATAAAATAACAATTGCGGTTGTGGAAAAGAAATTAATACTTTTAATTGTCGCATAAACAAATAAGACTAATATAACACTATAATATTTACTTTAATAAATGTATAATAAACTTTAAGTAAGCAGGTAGTTCACGGAAAATCGTAAAATTTTGTAGGTAAATAACCCCTTTGCTTTTTCCTCGTAAGAATTTTAAACCACATACAGATTTTTTAATAAAAAAGTAACATGAATTTAAACATTGAATTATATTTTTTTTATTTACAGAAATTTAACAATGCATTCTTTTCAAAGAGAATTAGAAAACTCTTCTAGGAAAGAACGTTTGTAAAATTTGTGTCACACATTCAGCATTTAGGGAAAAACCTAGCTTTATATAAACGCCAAGGTAAATCATAAAAACACAGGAAGTTAAAAACAATAAGCATTAACTACAAATGACAATACACATTTGAAAAGAATTGCAAATTTGTTTTTAATACATAAATCTTATGTTTGAGACAAATATCAACACGAGTTATTACTAATTACTCAACAATCTTTTCAGGGTCAATTTCAAATAGAAACATTTAATTTACGAAAGAACGACACTTATTTTTTAATATGTTGTTTATTAATGCTTTAAACTATTTGTTCGTAAGTTTGCATCAGAATTCAAACAGCACGTCATGTCGAAAAAAAAAACATCACAGTAGTATCTATTTTCTGTGAATTTTTGTAAATATTTTTTTTAAATCTAAATATGAACAAATTTTAATTAACTTATTGTTTAGAAACAATATTAAAAAATACTTAGATATGTTGATTTTCAATACTCCAAACGTTATTGTATCCCGGAAAACGAAAATCGAATGTTTATGGCTAGATTTATGACTAACTTTACACGAGCGACTTTTTAGCAACAGTCGATTACTAATTAATTCTAAAAACCATGATTGCGATCATTGATCGTAGAAAATAATAGCGATCTCAGCTACTGATTTACAGTAATTATTTTAAGTTATTGTACAATTAAGTGCAACAAGAAGAAGAAGAATCCGGACAAGGAGATTCTCCGATGCTAATTTAAACCATTTTTAAACGTTTGGTAGAAAAAAAATTAAAAATATTTACCTGATTGAAGGTGTAGAACAAGAACTGCAGTGTGTTTAAAATTTCCTTTTGTTGTTATACATTATCTCCGAAGATGCTTCTCACAAATCTTCTTTTGTTTTAAATCTTCCAAGTCCATTGTGGCAATGTTTATATTTCCACAGTTTTTCTAACATTCTTTAGCACGCACTTTATCACTAATAAAAAACTTAAGAAAACTAGTACCTTTGTTTTCGGTATTATTATTTTCACAATTAATATGAACACAACCGTGATCTGTAACTTTTCCCATTTTAAAAATAAATCAATAATATATTTACACTTAAACTAAACAAAAGTTCAAACAAACATTACTACTACCAGAATTTCAAAAATCGTATCGCAATGTTAACCCAAGAAAAACTTTCAATTCAATTCCGAAGTTTACAAGTCGACAGACACGCAAGAACTGAAAAATCTCGATCCAATACGAACGTGGCGACCTCTATATCTCGATCCAAGCAGTCGATACGATATCGCCCCTTAAGTTGCATTTCTTCTTACATTTATTATTCAATGATTATACTAAGAATTTGACAAAAAAGATATTGTTTAAGTTCCAAAAATTTTTGAATAGTTTGGATTAAAGAAATAAATTTTTTATGCCCTGTTTGCACATCATTTTTAAATTTTATTCAAAAACTATTTTATTCTAAAGACAAGTTTTAAAAATTGAAAGTTTGTTATTTATTTGTTTTTTATGTGTTATTATCAAAGTTTTAATACTACTGTACTAAAAAGTTAATTACTCCTAAATTTAATATACTTACCGTAACCAATAAATATTTTAATTGTTTTATGATTTAACTAAAGATTTTAAAGTGTACATTGAATGTATTATTTATTATTTTTTACCTAGGGGTGGTCCCAATATGATCCCGGCACCGCGACCTGTAGGTCTATTGTGCTCCCCGATGTTTTCTACCCTTCTAGAATACCTGTATCTTTGACAAAATCCAGGATTTCAGTAGGGCGAATCTTCGTTACTTCCTCTTATGTAATCTTTTTATTTCTAAGTAGGCGTTCCCTTGCCCTTGTGAATGCTTCACAGTGGCAGATGACGTGGTATAGAGTTCCTTCCTCCTCACCACAACCCCTGCATAACGGGTTATCAGTCAGTCCCATTTTATGCAGGTGTTTG
Source organism: Aquatica leii (assembly GCA_035610365.1). Taxonomy (NCBI): domain Eukaryota; kingdom Metazoa; phylum Arthropoda; class Insecta; order Coleoptera; family Lampyridae; genus Aquatica; species Aquatica leii. The sequence goes on from CM069435.1 coordinate 72,670,621, forward strand.
TTTAAACGACAGTGGCTTGTTACTATCTCTGTCGCAAGTTTGATCTTCGTCCTACTTAACTTTAAGATGGACGTTGCTAAGCCCCCGTCGGGGGTTTTCAGAAAGACCTTAGAATGATCCTGTCCTGGGACTTTCGACCAGTGTCTGCAGTGCTCATTTGCTTAAATCTCCTGTTTGGCTGTGTTTCCGGTTCAGGACCTATGAGTGGTTTCGCGCTTGCCGTCCTGGAAAACCCGTCAGCAACCTGGTTACCCGCGATTCCCGCATGCCCAGGTGCCCACACTAGTGTAACTGTATTACACCTACCTAGTGCGTTTAGCATTTGTGCGCATTTAAGTACTAGCCCTGAGTTCACCACATATGATTCTAATGCTGCAATCGCTGCTTTGCTGTCTGTGACTATAAAGATTCTCCTGTTAGAAAGGTTCTTTTTTAATAGTTGAGCAGATGCTGTCAGGATTGCATATACCTCGGCTTGGAACACGGTCGCTTTTTGACCTAGGCTTACAGAGATTTTGCAGCCCTGTCCGTTGCTCCCGTACAGTCCAGAGCCAGTGCCCTTAGTAGTTTTTGTGCTATCTGTGTAATACACGATTCCATTCAGCTTTGTTTTTTTGGAATTGTTCTCCCAGTCGTAACGGGTGGGGATTGTTGTCTTAAACAGTTTAATAGAACAAACTGTTCTGGGTATTCTCTTAGTTATCATACTGAGGTTTTCGTCTTTAGAGATCTCGTCAAAGATGGTCGAATGCCCCATCTTTGACGATCCCTCCTCGCTGTTGACTCTCAGGCGGTATTCCCCTCTGAGTGCCTCCGCCCTAATTACTAGGTGTAGTGGCAGCAGATCCAGGAAAGTCTTCATGGCTGCCGTCGGGGTGGTTATCATTGCGCCCGTGATTCCAAGGCAAGCTCTGCGTTGTACCTTGCTGAGTATCTGTATGGCCCTCTGGGTAAAGGTCCTATGCCACCACACCAGTGACGCGTACGTAATGATCGGTCTGATCATTCGAGTGTATATCCAGTGGGTCATCTTTGGCGATAAGCCCCACTTGCTTCCGAACGCTCGCCTGCAAGCCCACAATGACTTTGTGGCTTTTTTCGCTATTCTCTCTAGGTGTGGTTTGAAAGTTAGCCCCTGGTCTAATTTTACGCCCAAGTATTTGCCTTCCCTCACTACCTGTAGCTTGGCTCCGTACATTGCTATGATTTTTAGCTTTGTCGGGCCTTTCCTTCGTGAGAAGAGAATGAGGTTTGTTTTTGCTGGATTGACCGACAAGCCCTCTTCTCTACACTACCGTTCAACTAGATTTAAAGCTCCCTGCATAACAACTGATACGGTCTCTTCAAATCTGCCACGTACCACAATCACTATGTCGTCGGCGTAGCCAACCGTTTGTAGCCTGCCTCATTTAATTGCCTCAGCAGTCCGTCTACCACCAAACACTACAGTAACGGGGAGAGAACTCCTCCCTGCTGACATCCTCGTGCAGCTCGGACCGCTACAGAGTCATTATTAAGCGAGGCCGTAATGTTTCTATGTGTTACAAACTTTAGGTATTTTACGAACCTGCACGGCCAACTCACAATAGTCGGTGAGAGGGTAGGGTTCCTAGATAATAATGAAAAGATATTTAAGGGCGCCAGAGCTTATCCCCAAAGTTACTTCTGTCCGCTCACAACAGAATGGTAGCACTTGTAACAAGATGTTAGGTTCGTAATCCCTTCTACTCGGTTGTTCAAGTAGCCAGCGTTTGTGATTAGATAACGACGATCTAAAGAGAAAGGTATGTTGTCATAAAAGAACAAGTAACCACAATAACAACTTTAATCTAGAATCGTTGATGATTATCACAGGATAAAGCCGTATTACTACCCAGTAAGTAATCCAATAAGAAAAAAAATTAATCGACGTAGTCAAGTCAATCCAAAAATCAAAGCGAAGGTCCGATTAAAAGAAACGTAAGCAAAGTGCTAATATACAGTCAAACTGCAGCACTAAAGAAGAATAAAAGTAAAAGTTAATGAAGTAACTCAGACGTCAAGTATAGTAGCAATAATTAAGTAAAGAAAGCAAAGTAAAATCGAACCCACGTAAGACTAGGAAAAGATAAAAGAAATCAATAAAGCTAGAAGAACTTATGATCGCACACACTAAATCGAGAGAAATTCAACAGTATAAGTTACCTATGAGTACCAGTAATCCTACGCTAATCACAATTAAAGAAAATAGCTAAAAGAAATGTAGTGAAATGAGAAATTCGATATGAGAAAATCGATATGAGAAAATCGAGGCCCCTTAAAGTTGGGTCGCCAATTTGCTCCAAGCTTTAGGTATTTTACGAACCTGCACGGCCAACTCACAATAGTCGGTAAGAGGGTAGGGTTCCTAGATAATAATGAAAAGATATTTAAGGGCGCCAGAGCTTATCCCCAAAGTGACTTCTGTCCGCTCACAACAGAATGGTAGCACTTGTAACAAGATGTTAGGTTCGTAATCCCTTCTACTCGGCTGTTTAAGTAGCCAGCGTTTGTGATTAGATAACGACGATCTAAAGAGAAAGGTATGTTATCATAAAAGAACAAGTAACCACAATAACAACTTTAATCTAGAATCGTTGATGATTATCACAGGATATAAGAATTCTCATCACAGAAAATCAGTAGTATCGGCAACACACAATACATAGATAAATTTGGTTTACATTAATGGCGAAGAGTAGATTTATAGTAAATCTCAGTTGCATATAGCATGCGAGATACATGAAATAATGATAATAAGTACGGCCTTAAAATTACAATATCATAATAAATATTGGGAGTACACAGCATACGTCATACACAATAAGCAATAAGCAAGAAAAATTACTACGGAATTAATATTCACACAGTTTCGTGAGCGACCTGGTTGACTACGAGGTAAAACATATAAAATCACTTACCAAAACACAGGAACTTCCGCTGGTGTGAAGAAAGTACTTTCTCCGCCACGTAGTCCTGTAAGCAATTTGAAATAGCAAGTCGTGTCAAACTAATTCCTCACGAAAGTGAAATCTACAAAATCATTACTTAAATTTTAAAGTACACACATAACACAACCCGAAAGTCGGATGCTGTTATACCCTTTTTCTGTGATTTAATTAATTCCAACAGTAGGCCTTATAAATATTTAGAATCGTTCCAACACAATATTCGTCGAGGGTTATCTCTCGTCTTTCGGTATCGATTTGAATTCGTGGGCCGGATGGTGGTAAGAATAGCCGGTGACGATACGAATACCCCACGATCGCAACGAAGCCACAACTTTCCCTGGTGGACGTTAAATTATAACCAGAATGCCCCTAGTTATGAGGTAGCACATGGCGCTGACAAAAGACATAAAAATTAAAGAAAGAACACAATCCACTTACTCTGCGTGAACAAATTAGTTATTTAAGGAAACTACTAATTTCCATCGTGTCCCAACACGTGGATGATTTTAGAGAACGAACTTTCACTCACGCAGACATAGGTTAGAACATGAACGCTGTCAAAGTCAAAATGCCGGTCTGTCACCGGATGTCGTCTACTCAATGCAAAGTGACCAACGAACCCGATAGATAGCGTCGAGAAATATAAAAGTAATTTTTAATTAAACTGATATACAGGGTAATGCATTATTTAAATTTATGCACGTAACATATGTCTTAGCATGGTATCAATCCATCTACCTACGGTAGTATGTACCCCTTTGCTTTCCATAGCAGTTCTAATCGATTCTAGAGAGGTATTATCAAACGCCCCCTCTATGTATAAAAACGCCCCCAGAGCCACTTCCTTGCAGGAGATCGCCCTTTCGGCTGCGTCCACTTCTCTGTGGACGGCAAGTTTACAGATTTTACCTGGTTGATAGGCACATTGGTATCTACTGATGAGATCAGGCCCCAGCACCTCGTCCCTAATGTGTCGCTCAATGAGTTTCTCCAATAGTTTGAGGAGAAATTACGGTAGACTGATGGGTCTAAACGACTTAGCTAAGGCGTATGAGTCCCGCCCAGGTTTGGGTATAAATACGACTTTTACGTCCCTCCACGCCATAGGTATGTATCCCAGGGCAACGCTTGCCCTTAGTAATGTACATAGTGTGGAAGCTAGCAGCTCGAAGCCTTGTTGTAATAGAGCAGGGAACATTCCATCCATCCCTGGAGATGTGTATGGATGAAAATTTTTTAGTGCCCACCTAATTTTGGTTAGGTTCACTATCTGATGAGCTAGAACCCAATCTGTCCTGTTCCCCCTCGAGAGGGGTTCCAAAGTTGTTGATACGCTAGCATCAGATTTGGTGAGGGTCTTTGATCCCGGAAAGTGTGACTGGAGCAGAAGCTTCAAGGTCTCCTTTACGGTCTCTGTGTAACCCCCTACACTTTTCTTCAAAGAACCGATTCTAGCCTCTGTTCTTTCTTGTAAAGCTCTTTGGAGTCTCGCACCTTCTGGAATCTGTTCGATTTCCTCGCAGTGCCTCCTCCACGAGTCACGTTTTGCCTTTCTTATGGCCTTATTGTATTCGGTGAGTGTGGTTCGGTATGAACCCCATTCCCTGGTGTTTTTTGCTCTATTAAAGAGCTTTCTTGTCTGAGACCGCAATCGAGAGAGTCCCTCATGCCACCAGGGCATTTTACTTAAAGTTCTTTTCTTTTTCGCGAGACAGCTTGCCTCATAAGCATCTATGATGGCCATGCGAAGGTTTTCTTCCATGGCCTCCAATCCCGCCGAGTCATTTACCTTCTCGGGGCAGTTCTCGAGCTTGACCTTTAAGTTCTCTCTATAGAGGTCCCAATTGGTTCTTCTCGGATTTCTGTGTACGGCCATTGCCGCTTCTCTTGACTCAATGTCGAAGCGAATATATCTATGGTCAGATAGCGATGGTTCTTCCGACACATGCCATTATGAATGTATCTATTTTACAAAAACAAAAGTTTTAAAAATAAATAAAAACAATGTCACAATTTCTAACAGTTTAAATATATTTTAGTAGAAAATTAAGGAACCACTAATAAAATTCAAAATAAATTTTAAACATGATAACGATATTTAATTAAACGAATAAATATATAAATCTAGTGTTTTCTTACAGATTATTTGATTTAACAGCTATTAAAATTAACAAATTTTACCTTTATAACCTAAAAGAAAAAAAAACTAAAAATAAAACTAAACTGCCAGTGGTTTATTTATAAACGTAATTCATAATTTGTAACAGAAAGTAAGATTAATAATGTGTATGCCTTCCTCATGCAGCAATACACGTTTTTATTTTACCTGGCGTGCGTTTTTTAACTCAGTATTGATAATATTACTTGTATTAGATTACGCATTGTTTTGGATGAAAATGAATCAATTGCCAAAATTGTTGGCAAATGGTTGATCATAGAGTACAATAATCTTGTCTATTTATCTACTTGCTGTTGTTGACCCATTAGGTATTACAACCAATTTTGTACGGCCATTAAATTGTATTTCCCCCCAAACTACTTTAGACCCCTCACCATATTTTTTAATTTCTGGCCTAGTACATGATAAAAATCGCACACTTTTAGTTAAAATTTCAATTCCAGTTGATAATCGAAACGATTTTCGTTTAGCACTTTGTCCATTTCTTCTTTTAGTGTTACGTCGCAACGTTTCCATTTTTCATATTTGATAATTCTTGCTTTGCACGGTGATCAGTAAGGTTATGTTCCACGTCCATTTTTATTGGTGCACTAAAAAAATTTTAATTCTGATTTACTCAAACTTTTTGATTTAGTGAATGACAATTAGATACAAATGAGTTAAACATAGTTTTCAAAGATCGGGTGTACCACATTATCGTTGTCATAAAAGCACATATAGTAATCTCAAAAGTAGATGAATGCCACGTGAGTTCAAATTTATGACGTCAGAATAAGTAATGTTGTCAGTTCTTATATTAAAATTTTATTGAGGGTAATTTAAAATTGGTTATGTTTTACATTTTTTTAAAGTACAATATACTAGTTTTTAACTTATTTCAATAAAAAGCCATCGACTTTGGTAGTTTTTAGTTTTTAAATCGTCATTCTGCCAAGAAACGCCCCAGTACCATTCTGAAAAATCCAGGTTTTATCCAAGTAAACAAATTCGTAAGTTTTCGCTTTTTAAATTCTTAAATACTCTTTTAAGAACCGAATTCGTTTGATTACAATGTTTAGTAATTCTATTAAACCTCGTCTAGAAATATCTTTTTGGAACTTAAATCCTATGTTTTTGAAAAAGTATTTTATTGATGTTTCACATCCTTTAAAATGTTCGTCGGCAACAAGTTTCTATCTCAATAATTGAACTGTTACAAATTCATCTAAGTTAATTAAAATTGTTAAATTCAATTTTTACTAATGTTACAACTTACTATTTTCATACATTTTATAAATTGTGTTTCGAATAGCAACCTTGGCAAAATTATTAATCTTTGTCACTGGCCTTGAAAGTTTTGGTTTCAATTGAGAAGTACACGGTACTTTCATTGTTAACTTTCTGGGATGCTCGGTTTACGGTGGAAATACTTATCTTTAAGGCAGCTGCTACATGCTGTTATAGAATTTAAAAAGTAATTTTGTTCTTAATTGTAACTAGTTAAACATACCTCTCGAACATTTCAAAGGTAAAAACGGTCCACTTGCATCACGTTCTTGCTCGAAAAATTCAATTAACGAAACTACCAACTCAACCACGTTTTCCTAATTCCGTACCAGGCATATTGATAAACTAAACTCGCAAAATAAGTAATTAACAAAATTATTCTGAAAAGAACAGTTTTAATATAAATAAGAAACCAAAACGAATTTAACCTAACTTGACAATAATAAGTACGCGAAAAAGGGACAGCACCGTGTTGTAACACCAAACTCTTTCTTAAAATTCATGCTAAAATAAACACAATCTTAAACTGTTTAGTGTGAAATGATTTTGACGTCATATGTCACGTGCCATTCATCTACTTTTGAGATTACTATACAATCTTTATCTATAATTTTTTAATTACCGAGAAAAGAAAAAGTCATCGAACCGCCGGCGCAAGACATCCGGCAAGTCTCGTAGGATAAGCTCGCATTTTTTGTATTTGTATATAAGTTACTATTATTTACTAATTATAAACAATTTGATTTAATCTACGTAGATTTTAGATTGTTTAATAAATTGATTTTAATTGTTGCAATTATTATTGTTTGATGCCATTTTTTAGTCTATTTTAAATCGATCCACTTGATATTTATTTTTTTTTCTTCTGATAAATAAGCTAACAAGTAGTAGCAGAGCGTGGTTTGTTATTTCTTATCTACCTTATACGTTTATAGTAAGTAATTTTCTATTCGTTGATTATTGCGCGTTAAGTCATTCTTTATTTGCGTTCATTGAGCAATTTAATGGCCTCCCATAACCCGACAAGCTAATAAAAGCGACGTTATTCGTACTGAAGCAATGAATGTTCAAGATACCTTTCAAATTTAAAATTTCACATTTATCAGTTCCCAAAACTTTAGTAAAAACTAAAAGTAAAAAAACACCTGCTTCTAGATCTCAAAGGTTCAATTTAGAATTATCGTTGATTTATATTGCTTGCGAGCTGAATTTTAATTAAACTAACTATATCTGTAAATGAAGTAACTGATAAATTTTCCCCTTGTAATCTGACTACATTCTTCGTTGATTTTTTTAGAGATTTCAATGTGTAATTATAATGATTCTGAAACAATTATAACTTTTATCAAAGCTGTATAAAAAGTTTTTTAATTTCTTTATATGGATAAAGTAAATGTTTTTACAACCTTAACCATTAAAATCGACAATCAAATTTCTCAGTGGTGGGCTTCAGTAGTAAGTCTTGATTAGAATTTAAACTATACTTTGCAGAAAATATGTTTGTAATGCAAATTTTGTGTTATTGCGGGATAAATTTATAAATCGCAAACAGGAAAAACCTTTACTTCGAATATCAAATCTAAAGCAGTGGTCATAAATTTAGAATATTCTGTACTTCCTAAGTTTCTATAATGTAACTACATTGCAAGAAAACAACCTTAGACATTATCAAATATTTGAGTAAAATTTTTAATTTTAGAGAATTAGACTGTTCTATCGGAAAAATTGAATCTATAATTAGACGAGATAAGTTATTTGCTCAACTCGATGTTGCAACTACCAAATCTCAAGCTAATGTTTCTCCAGAATTGCAGTTAGTTTTGACTAACAACAAAACAAAATCTTTAAATAATTTAACGCTTTTTGTAGATACTGTCAATCGTATGGCCATTCTATGGTTAATTGTCAAAAACGAAATAACCAGAATAGTTATCTAAAAAACTATTTTGCTATTTTAACCCTAGTTTTAAGGATTTTAGTTTTAACTGTATGCCAGTTATTTTTGTTAAAATTGCACATTTTAAAATACTAGTCTTATTTGATTCTGTGGAAAACTATAATTTCATTTCTTCGAAAGTAACTGCTGAGTTACTTAGGATGAAAATGTTTAATTGTGTGTCAGTTTTCAAGGTAGCAATTTTACCCGATTCTTCTATAGTAAAGATTGATAAAAAGGTTAAATCTTTTATTAAAATTTCAAGTGTATGATGGCCTTTAGAATTTTTTCTTGTAAGTAATTTAAACTTGGATATTATAATTGAGGTGTCTTCGCTTCAAAAAATGAGTGTTATGTTAAATTTTTCAAAAAAACATGTTGCGTTTAAATTTAATAAACAAATTATTCCATTCTTGTAACGTGTTAATATTATGCACGTTTCCATTATTTCCAATTATATATTTTAAGAGTTATATTTTGAATTCAAATTTTACGTGCCATTTTTTTTTGTTTTCTTTCTACTCCTGCGTTTAGATCATTTTCCTATTGTGCATTTACGCGATTCAGTTGGAATCTGGTTTGTTAATTTCCCATTTTTATTAAAATAAAACCAGAACTTGTATGTAAATGTTTGTGGTGTGGTTTTGTGATTGAGATAGCGTCGTCTTCGTTACCTAGGTTTTAAAGAAGGAAAAGATAAAAAAAAAATAAAAAATTTTTTGATTGATGCGGGGCTAAGTAAAGCCCTGACATTTATGCAGAATAAAAAATTTATAAAGAGTTTCCATTATCACGCTTTTACGGCGTTGCCTTTTTGAGTGGCGGTTTGTTAGCTAACGCCTGATCCTGATCTTTATCAAAAAGGTCGCTGGCGCCCTACTTATTATTTGGTTTCGTTCATTTATCTTACATAGACAGACAAGCAACAAAAACATAAAATTCTCCCCAAAAGGTTTTTACGGTCCTTATAGCTCCTGGCTTATATTTGACCCTAACCAAAGCATTTATAGTGTTATGATATATACCTGATTTTTAAGCCTTTTACATTCTATCGATACAATCAAAGAAAATTTTTTTTTCTGTACTTAATTTGATTTGTAAAATTAAATATAATCTTAGCAGCAATCTGAATTCTAAGTATTCAGATGTTTTGACTAAAGAGATGAACATGGCTACTGGTTTTCAATATGAAATCAAGGTGAATTCGGATGACCCAATCTACAGAAATTCCTTTTGTTTGAAATCTATTAAACAAAAGGAACTCGATGATCACCTACAATATCTTTTACATAAAATAATTGTGCGTCGTCAAAATTTCCCATATGTCAGTCCAGTTTTTATGATACCAAAAAAAATTAGACAAACGTCTTGACCTATCTTCAAGGAACCAAAATATTTACCATTTTTTATATGAACGCTGCTTTTTATCAAATACCGTTAACAGAAATATCAAAAAATTCACAGTTTTTGCTACAATGTACTAACACTTGAACGATAATGCTTTGCCATTTGGGTAAAAAATGTTCCACAAGATTAAATAGACTCATTGCGCATGAGTTTTAAGAGTTCCGCTATGAATTTTTTATAAATTATTTTGATGATTTTATAATTTTTTTCAAGCATCGTTCAGAGCATATTGTGCATCTTCAAGTTGTGTTACAACGCTTTTGTTTATGCAGAATAACATTAAATCAAAGAAAGTAAAAATTGCGATGTCAAAATTTTGTATTGTTTCACTACGGATTGAAGCTATTTCTCAACTACCGGTTCTAAAAAACGTCAATAAAGTTCAATAGTTTATTGGAATTGTATCTTTTTGTTTAAATTTTATTTAGATTTTTTCTCAAATTGTCGCTTATCTAAATGAATTGAAAAACAAAAACATTAAATTTTAAATAACTATTATTTACATTTCTGCAATTAATAGATTGTCAAAAAAAAAATTTTGTTATTGAAAAGTTATTTTTAGTTGTTATGTTTAGTCTAGAAAAATTTAAGAAGTATATTACTGATTTACATTTTATTCTTAACGTAGATTGTGACGTTATCTGTTGGCTTTCTTATCGTCTTTCACAATTGTCTAAGTTTGGCAGATGGCTTCTTAAACTTTCAAAATTTAATTTTACAATACAGCACATTTCCGGTTCCATAAATAATACCGCCGATGGTTTATCTCAGTTATTTGACAATGATGATTATATATAATTTAATAAACATCCCAATAACTCACGAATTATGTTGAACTCAGTAGTTAAAATTGCAGAGTTTTTTTATTTCTATTGAAAAACATCAGCAATCTGGTGAATATTGCAAACTCATTTGTAATCGCATAAAGAGTGGTAAAAATGTAAATAATTTTGCAGTAGAAGACGATTTGTTGATTCGTTTTGTTGGTAAAAAGAATCTTAAAAAAGTATGTCTTCTTGAAAAAATTAGAAATGTCATTATCTTTTGTTAGCATAATACTAAAATAGGTAATAACAATTCGATTTTGAACACTTACCGATCAGTTGCCCAAAAGTTTTGGTGGGATGGAATCTATAAACATATTAAAAACTATGTTTCTACGTGTCACCTATGCCAAATATGTAAACCTTTAAATGTTAAAGTTAATGTCCATCTAACCAGAATTCCTCCAAAAAGTACTTGAGAAAAGATTTACATCGATTATGTTGGTTCAATCATAACTTCAGAAAACGGTTATAAACATTATTAGTTTGCGTCGATATATTTTCGAAATGGTTAAAGGTCTATGCAACTTGAAGATCGACTGCCGTTCTTGTTTAACCGATTTGTTTGCCAAATGTTTTTTAAGTAACGTTATGTTCTAGTTTTGTATGTAATGGAGCATACGATAAGCGTTTGTATTGCCTTACGATGCAATTTTAGTAAAAGGTGTAATAAAAATCTTAAATACAATTTAACCTTGATAATGAAGCAATACTTCTTACAACCCAAGCGTTGAAACCAAGTTCTTCCATTTGTCTTAAATTACAACAGTAGTCTATTGGTACACCTCCAGCAGTGATTTTCATCAAAGAGAGATTCACATCTTTAAATAACTTATAGAAGCTTCAGTCATCCTTATTGCACTCTAAACCTCTTTCTATAAAGGTAATTCAAGAACATTTAGTTTAAGCGAATTAGAAAACTAAGAGATTCTTTATCTATAGAAAACATCAAGTATCGATCTTTTCTGTAAATCAAAAGATTCTCGTACGGCAATTCCCAACTTTTACTCTATTTTCTAAAAATAAGAAACTTATGTCAAAATGGTCTTCACCAAGGATTATTCAAGAATTCACTACTCTCGTTTCCGTTGTGTTAAAAGATCCCTACACTCACTTAATTTCAAAATCCTACATTCAGTTTTTCAAGCCTTTTTAATTTAGTAAATGACAACTAGATGCAAATTAGTTAAAAATAATTTTCCAGGATCGGATGTACCATATTGCCGGGCACCATTTTTGTCTATAATTTCTTAATTACAAAGAAGAGAAAAAAATTATTAAACCGCCAAAGTATGTATGGAAAATTTGTAGATAAGTTACTATTATTTACTAACTCTAGGCATTTACTCTACGTAGATTATAAATTATTTAATACATTACTTTTAGTTGTTCTAACTATTACTGATTTTTATTGTTTAATGCCATTTAGTAATCATACATAGATACAAATGATGCACTGAATGGGATTGTTTTTTTGTGTAGTCTATTTTAAATCTATCAACTTAATTATTTATTTCTTTAATCTGGAAGATAGGGTCACATTAAAACTACCAGTCCTTCTGTATTGCGCTGCGGCTTTCTGTACCGCAAATTTGTTGATATTTAGAATTCAAACAACTTTTTTTTCTGAATATTGTTTACGTAGAAGAATAATTATTTGAGATACTTCTTCTAGTCTACAATAGCGTCTCGACATATTTAATTAATGGTAAAGTAGTTTATTCTCCTGTTAGTTAAGTTGTAGTTAGTTCTAGATTTTATCTTCTTTAGGAGGGGCAATAGAAACCACTCTAAACTGTTTTTATGGCTACGTTTCGTGCCTCTAGTGTGCACTTCTTCAGGCCACTGAAAATTTATTTACGGTAAGTGAACAACATTAAACACGTATATAACAACTAACTCAATTTGTTAACACGTACAGCATACAGACACAAAACTTACAAGAAAAGGTTATGAGTGGTGATAGTCCACTGGTCCAACAAGCGTACCGTCTAATAATGTTACTTATTCTAGTTAACGTAAAATTAAGTCAATGAATAAAAGAATTTAAATGTATATACAAAGAAAAACGACGGACATTAAAGTTAAACAAACAATATACACTAAATGTAAATTCAAAAATAATTGTAGTCTTATCTTGCAATTTTTGAAATTAAATTATTGTAAATATTGCTTAAATTGTTGGTGTCGTTATTAAAATTAATGATGTTTTTGTATATGTTGATGTATATCATTTCCAAGACTAACCTTTTTTTGAAATTATTTTCAACATCTAAAATTGTAGGATTGTTAAAATCGAAGGTATGTCCAGTGTTAATGTGATGGACTGCTAATGCTGTGTCTGCTTTTTTTGTTTTGCAATCATAACGATGGTTATTAATCTGATTTTTTACTTTTTGTTTGGTTTTGGTTGGTATATCGGCCAGACTTTTGTGCAACCGGCTATTTATTTTATTTTTTCTTAAAATCGTCGCAGGCAGGATTCGAACCTAGATTATATAATGAAAATCACTTTAAATTATAAATTAAATATCTAATAAACTGTTAATGTTAGAAAAAAAATTATTTGAATAAATTGTTAGGAAGAATTATTTTTATAAGATACTGTAAAAATAATTCGAATAATTTACATTCGTACAAAATTATATAAGAAAAACTGTTAAAAATGGCGGATACACCCACTTCCGGTTTCTTTATCAGACCCATCTTTTAAAAGTACCGAGAGAATATGAAAAGCCAGCTCCATACCAAATTTCAAGTTACTAGGACTTTTGGTTCGAGAGTTATCGTGGGTACAACGTTACACACAGACACACACACACACACACACACACACACGGACACGGACACCCAAAATTTTTTTGTCAAAAATACGTTTTTCTGATTCAGGAGACCTTGAAACGTAAAATTCTTCAAATAAAATTTTTTGAGAAAAAATTGCGATCGCTATACTTTCCTTATAGGAAAGTAATAAAAAAAGTAATGGATAACTTCAGAAGAAAAAATTAGTATGCTCTTGAAAATGAAAAAAATGCTGTAATGATAAAAGAAGAAATATTTGACTAACTTGAGATACAAAACCTTTTAGAAAAAGTTAAGATACATTATTTAGCATAAACTGCATATCATGAAACAAATTTTAAAAACCAGTTATATTATGTAGAAATATAACAACGGGTTGGTTCTTATACTTTAATTTTCTTATGGTTCAACTCATTTAACTACAATCAACAAAAAGTTTTAAAACCAATTTGATTGCTAATTGTCGCTTAAAAATCTTGACATTATTAACGAACTTACTTTTGCTCGCTTACGGCATTAACACACTTGTTTGTAAAGCATTAGTATTTAATACAAATACAAAAGTTATCAACATTTATTCTGTTAAGCTGTTTGATTTTTATATTCAAAATAACAGAAAAACTAGAATTGCAACGGTACGTTGTAAAGGAAAAAAATATGCAAAACTTATGTATGTTATTTTTAAGTAAACTAAGATGTGTTTGACTGAAACTTAAATATAAAAATTCTAACTGGATTTGTCCTGCTACAAATTGAGCTTTAGGAAACAAATCGTTTTTCATAAGTTTTAAAAAATATTGCTTAAATTTATTTTGAAAACCAATCAAATGTGTTTTTATTCTGCTTTGAACGTCTTTTAATTTTTTTTTGTAACACGTTCAAACAACATATTCTTATGAGTAAAATTTTTGGGAATATATCGCTTCAAAATATTTTATTGTGCACAGTTAATTCTTGTTTTAATATTATTCTTTTGTATATTGTTTGCAATACCTTACGTTTTTAGTTTGTTGAACTTTTGTGTATGTACGGTGTAAGTTTACCAAGTTTTTGAAATATCCTTTGATAAGATATCTATTTCTGTCGTTCAAAACTTATCAGTAAAAACACCAACAAACATAAATTTGTTGTTGTCTTACTTTTGACTGTTCAATGTTTTACATGAACAAAAATTTAAGTATTTGTATCGCATTTTATATAAAAACTGACTGTATTGCTAAATTCGAAATCATTTAGAAAAGTTGCACTTTACTCCATAGCAACTTTTGTTTAAAATATTTTTTGATATTTTGATTTTGTTTGCAATATTTTTCTCTGCAATTTTTTTAGCAAAACTAATCTATTGTGTAATCTAAACTAATAATATAAATATAAAATAAAACTTATCGATTGCCATCCACCATGCCTATTTAAAATATGAATATTTGCTCCAATATTTGCAAGGAGAGTGGCAGATGTTCTACATAAACTATGTTCAGTATATAAACTTTTGCAGTACAAAAACTTTAAATATTTAGTTTTTTTTTGGGATAGCAGCAAAGTTATTAATACAAACTGACTGCACGGAATATTTACCATTCCTATAAAAATTTAAAAAAATATTATAAACAACTATCTTTAGTCTCAAGCTAACGTATTTTTTGAAATACAGTAATCTATTGCACTCAGAAATGACAGTAAATATTTGTTTCTTCTTTGTTTTAATATCATCTAGAGTCACAAACAGAATAGATCTAGTATCCTCAATGTCTTTTGTTAATAATTTTGATAATTCTGCTTATTGGCACGCATCAAAAAGTTTCGTCTAGTGATAAAGTTCAAAAATTTTATCGTTTTGGCTTAAAAAACATTGTAATGAAAAACCTTTAAATCGACTTTATTTTTACAATGTACCTTTTTATAAAAGTCCGAACAATAGTTTTGTCGACTCTTTGTGCTTTTTCTTTTATTCTCTAATCGTAAAATAAATTGTAGCACTTTTCATATTTCTGTCTTGATTTTTCTAGAAGCAAATTTGCGTTATAATATTTACTATCTTAAATAGACAAACAAAAATAATAATTCTGACAGTACGTATTTTGATTTGTTTATTTATGTCGTTATGTATAATTTAAGTTGCTATGCTACCTACTAATGTTTTTAATTGTCAATATTTTAATTTGAAGTAAATATTTTTATATGAAATGCTGTAAAATGGTATAAGTTACAAGTTAGAAAAATGATTTTACAAAATTAGTTTAGTAAAACAAATTTTTTTTAAACGTGTTGTTTAGTATACTATTATTTATTTTTTCAAACATATAATAATGATTAACAAGTTGTTTTAGTTTTTGTTTTATACGTAAAATGCAAAAACCAGAGTAATTAAAGTCGTTTTATAACCAATGACAAAAACAATGCTGCTTTGCTTCGTTCATATTTTTTACAATAAATTACTTAAAATTAATTATTATCGCACTGTGTGTTACGAGAGTTATCTCGTAACTTAAAAAATAGCGACTAAGTCAGTTTGATTTGGAGATTGGGTCGTAAGTTGTTAAGCGCCAAAACTATAGAAGAATTAGGATGGAAAACGCCGTTTAAATTTCCCCAAAGCTGTAAGAAAACAAATGACAGAACAAAAGTTGTAACAACGATTGTATTTATTTTATCGCCTATTCTAATTAAAATTTTTACGAAAGTAGTAAAAATACTACGCCCAATATTCGCATGGATGCGTGTGAATAATCAGAAATGAAATTCTTATTGGGCGCAAATAACGTTAGATGATGTCCGACCTATTTCACCGTCACCGAGTATATGATTTTTTGATGTTTGAACTTTTTGACCTCCCTAATGTAGCGGAAAGTGGGCGTACCAAGAATAAATCTTATACGGTGCAAACATCATACCAAAACACTATTAACATAGCATGTATTATTTTGTTATTTAATCAATGTTTAAATTTATTACATATTTTAGATCGTACTTTTAAGTATATATTTTTTAATTGTTTCAGAAGTTTTGTTTTAGTACGCAACTACAAGAGGATGCTCAGTCATGGTTTCTACCAAAGTTATTGTGACAAATTTGAAATACTTCTAAAGCTGTACAATGAGAATGATTGTAAAAAATTATCTAATCCAGATTAATAAATTTATTTCTACATTTCAAAACATATTTCGAACAAAAACTGCTGCATCAATAAATTTACTTATAATTTTTTTTTTAATTTTATTGTAGTCTGATGTAATATTTTTAATAATTTCCAAACATACGAATGCATTTTTTTAATGTAATTCAAACTCATTTTTTTCTATTTTTTAAGTTATTTATAGTCGTTTGTTTTAGTAGTTTTTTTGTTTGCTACAATTACTATATTACAAAACGTCGATTTTCAGACGAATAGTTTTTTTATCTTAAAAACGTTGTTATTCGAATTTGACAAGATCGATTACATTTAAAGTAAAATAACGATTAAAAGTTTAAATCACATTTTAATAATATTGCAAAAATTTTAATTGTTTCTAAAAAGTTTTAATTACATTTAACAAACAAGATAATTTACTTGTGTCTATAGTAACTTTAAGTTATGTTTATATGCAAAAAAGTAATTGAAAATGACTTTTTAGATAACTGTATTTAAAGATTGCTGCCATTCATTTAGAAAAATATGCATTAAATATACATATACGGTTTTAAAGTAAAGTAGTGATATAAACCTATAAATTCAATTTTAGAATTGTGAAATAGCGTTTCTGTATATATCACTGCAACATTTTTGAAAATGCAAAGCATTGAATATATCATTTACATTTATAACATAAACGCAATTTATTTGTTACATTTAATATTTGACAATTCTTTATAAATATGTAAAGCTCATGAATATTTGGAGTATAACAACCTAACGGAGTATTGTAAACTTCTTAATTTATGTTCAAATTAATGTTATTTCACAATACCTTACAAAATTTATTAAATGTTTGAAAACTAATACCACTCTTACAACAATTTATTTTTGTTAAAAGTAAAGTGATCTGAGTCTTATGGACAACTAAAAATTAAACAACACGTTTGCATTATATTGTTTTGTCAGTTTATGTAGACAAACAATAAATTACCAAGTTAAATCTTCATGCCATTAAACTTGAATCCATGCTTAATTAAATCTTTGTTCCAGATAACCGAAGCATTATCCTTTCTACATTACTCTGGACACGTGTTGCATAGAAACGTGTGTCCTGCTAGTATCCTTGTAACGAAAAGGGGAACGTGGAAACTTGCTGGATTGGAATTTACAGGTAAGTTAACTTTTTTTAACATATTCGTTATAATAAAATATTTTTTATAATAACACATAAAGCTCATAATTTATAATATTTTTTACTTGATTAAATAAAAGTTTTTGTTACGTTCAAATGCATCAGATAAAACTTTTTTTAATTAACGTAGTTGTGTATATTAATAAACAATTTTTAATAATCACAAATTGGGGTAATAACATTTTTTAAACGTGTTTAATTCTAAACATCAATTGGTAATAATTACTGTATTGCAAAAAAAAACATTGTGTATAATTGGTAATCAACAACAATGTGCTAATACAACAAAGTTGCTCAAACTACATTATTTTTTAAAATTATTATAGTTTGATAAAAAATTTGTGCTCAGTTAATTCCTATAATTTAATATAGAAAACAAAAACAATACTTTTAGAACACAAAGTGAACAAATTCTAAGAAATACAATTTAATAACATCAATGATCTATTTTATTGCATTCCAACCAGCGTTTTTCTTGTTTATTTACGTAATTACTTATAAAGCAAAAATTAAACGTTTTATTTATTGTTATGTTTTTTTAGTTATTTATTTAGTAATAACAAATATTTTTATTTAAAGAAATGTATGTTTTTGTAGTTTAATTAAAATTTTATTAGGTTTAAAAAGTATATGCATTAAACGTAAATTGAATAATTGTTTTGTTATTTTTTTGTAAACACAATTTTTTTTATGCGTAATATTATCAAATTTTTTTTATTTTTATAATCACTTATTTGTAAACAATTGTTTGTTTATGCGTAATTATTTAGAATTAAATTTTTATTTTGACGTACTAAACTAAAAAAAAATGATAATCGTAAACCAAACTATATATAAGATATAAGAACTTTGTACAAACAAAATTATAAAAAAAACAAATGTCTTCCGCCTCAAAATTAAAAAGTTGTTGCTGCTATTCACTTAAAATGATTTTTATGTTTAGAAATGTGCAGTAACTAGGTTTAAGTATTTTTTTAAAATAAATTTAGAACAAATTATAATAAGCTATCAAAATACATTAAATTTTAAACATTTTTTGAATAAAGTAACATACAATTTAAACTTAATTTATATAAAACCACGTTTATAAAATATAAACGTTCTAAATGTTAACTTTTCGAAACAATTGAATAGTATATTACAAACAAGAATAAAGAGTTTTTATTATTGCTGAGAGTCACCATTTTGTTTTAATAATTTAAAAATAAACTAAATTAAATGTTAGTCATTGGCGATATATGATGTTCTATCCAGATAAACAATTAGACAAAAATGAAAGACAAATCATAAAAAAAATTAAAGGAACTGACCTTCGTGACCATCATCCACAACTAATTAAACGGTTATTTAAAAGCTGCTCTAATTAAGTAATAATTGTATAAGCAGTGTGCGGTGTTGTCTTATACTGTTAAAAGTATATTTCGCTTTCCTTATCATCTATTAATTATTAATTAATTGGTTGTAAATTATGAATGCGGCAAGGGTATGGATTTACAGTGCCATCAAAAAACCATGGATTATAAATACGCCTTTGTGGCGTGGCTATTCGTAACAACTTTTTTACAATGTAGACTGAAGTTGTCAGTGTTATGTAAAACTTCAGCAGCTCATAGCCCGTGGTTTTAACTATTAACATCTTCTGTTAAATAAAGCCAGATTCTATCTGACATAAATCTTAAAAATGTTCTCTGTTTAAAAATGTAGTACACTAATAGCAAAACTAAACACAAGCTCCCAAATCAAATGAAAATATTTTTTGAACCATTGAAACTTTATAGGGGTTAAAATTTAACTTCTTCTTTAACCGTCGGTTGGGCGTAACTGATCTGACAGGGACAACGAATCCATTTTGTTACCCTACTCTGCCTTTTGGAGACTTTGGTGTATAATGCCTTCAATAATTTTCATTTTTTGGGTGTTTTATACAAGATTACTCGTTCGGTTTGTTTTTGACCATCGTTACGTGAATTTTTTAAGTTTTGTTTAAATTGCGTCTAAATTCATTACACTTATAAAGGTATGCATTTTTGAAATATTCATAGAAACGTAAATTCTTACTTCTGCTTTAAGACAAATAATGTAAAGGTTTTCAATAGTTTTATAAAAACATCTGGATTTATGAGTTTGGCGTATCCAGCACATTGCGCCCTAATACGTAACTTCTTTTTATTCAACATTTGTTTATTGTTTTTTATTGCGGTTTTTCTTTGAAAAAATGTCCCGTAAAATCTACAATTGAGAAAACCCGCAACATGTAGAAGAAATAATGCGTTTGCTACAAAATGATAACAACGATCCAATTTTATACGATGATTATGAAGAGAAAAGTGACATTGCTTCCGAGGATAAGTTAGAGGAACGTAATAATGATTCTTAATCAGAACATGAAGGTGAAACTTATAAAGAGAATGATAATAATTTAGATACCAGATAATATAAGATCACCAAGTAGAATAAAATCCATTTGTAAAAAGTGTTCCTAGAAAACCTTACGACTTGATTACTCACTTACCTAGAGTCAAAAGGAATGCCAAAGCTGCTAAAACTGCTGCTGATTGTTGAAACATATTTTTCACCGAAGAAATTTTTCAAATGATAGTAGAGAACACAAACCAATACATAAACTATATCAAGAACAATTATTGCAGAGAAGGATACACAAACACAATCAAAATTAGGGCTTTTATTGGGTTATTATATTTAGCAGGAGCGTACAGACAGAATAGCCTCGAGAAAATTTGAGGAAAAAAATAATGGCATTGAAAGATTTGATCTGGTAATAAATATCAAACGATTTAAAACTTTGATATGCTGTCATCGTTTTAATAACCGACACACAAGAGAAGAAAAGAAAAAGTTGGCTTGCTCCAATGTGGGACTTGTTTAATGAATGTGTGCAAACATGACAAGAGAGCTACATTCTTTGGAAGAATTTAACAATTGATGAAATGCCTCCACGTTTTTGAGAAAAATGCTTTTTTGGATAGTATATAGCCTATAGTCCAAACCAAGCAAATATGGCTTAAAATAATTTGCTCTTGTTGACGTAAAAATGTTTATAACATGGAAGTTTATGCTGGAAAGTAGCCGAAAAAGCCTTTTATGTTAGCAATAAAGACATTAATGTTTTATATTAGAAATCCAAAAAAAAACGTAATTCTTGTCTCAACGCTTCATACTGACAACGCCATTCATCTCAGCTCTACAGAAAAAAAAATAATAAAATTATCACATTTTATAACTTGACAAAAGGAGGCGTTGATACTGCAAAGGAAATCTGTGCTACATTTCATGTGTCTTAAAATATTAAGCGTTTCCTAACGATAATATTCTTTAGAATGCTAAATGTAATCGGCATTAACCCACAAGTAATTTACCTTAGTATTGATTTAGAACCACTGCTTAGAAGACTGTTTCTAAAAAAAACTGGTTTATGAACTGAAAATTGGAAACCTAAACAAAAAGTATAAACACTGTTAGAATGTTGATTGATCTTCAAATGAAACTCAAAAGATTTGGTCCTTCTTCTCAGGAAAAAAAACGTCACACCTTTGTATGCAAAAAATACAAGACTTATATTTGCTTGTGTGTTTTACTTGAGAAGGTACGGAGCCTATCGCGGAAGCTGAGTGAAAAGAGATTATGTCTATCAATTGTTCCAACGATTTTCTATCTTCCATTTTCTTATTTTACGATTTCTATTGTACTTTGTTTACAGTATTCATAAGAACTTGTAAATTACATTAAAAATGTTTTTATTAATTTTATAACAAATAAATGTCTATTTTTCAATTTTTTTATTTTTTTAACCCTTCTAATATGATATTCCTTACTTAATAATTTTTTTATGACTTTTTATAAAAAGACAGTTTTTATCACCGCATATTCCAGCGAAACCTTAATTTTCATCTTTAGTGAGAGAAATTCTCATAACATTAACTTTCGTCACTAGAGACGAAAATAACCTACTAATTTCAACTTATGTCTAGTTGTGTGCTGTCATTATATAGTTTGCGTTTGTCATGGTTTACCTATGAATTCTGATTCAGAAAGTGATGTTAAAAATACTCCACTAGAGATAAGAAATCAGACAGAGGAAAGATCTGCGGACTTATTACCCGAAAAATCAAAGAAGAGATATGAAAAAAATTATAGTATATGGAATAGAGGGCTAATAATCAAGTACATTCATGTTCCAAAACTGTGTTGCTGGCATATTTTGCAAAAATGTCGGAAACTTTGAAGGCATCGACTCTATGGTCTATATATTTGATGCTAAAAACAACCTCATCAATAAACAATGATATTGTTATAAATAAATATCCTAAATTACATTCTTTCCTGAAACGAAAATCCAGCGGTTTTAAAAGTAAGAAGTCTAGAACTTTTTCTGCTCAAGACATAAATACGTTCTTAACAAATGCAGCCGATTCGAAATATTTATTGATTAAGGTAAATTAATCATGTACTGTTTCTACAAATGAATAATTAGTAATACAAATAATTTTAGGTTGTTTTTATTTTTGGAATTTCTGGCGCTTGCCGCTGTCAAGAATTAAAAAATTTAACAGTAGACATTATCAGAGATTTTAAAAACACACTTATCATTAAAATACCTAATAAAAAGACAAAGGTATCACGGTCGTTTCATATTTCAGGAAATTTTTATGAAATTTCTAAAAAATATATGAACCTTCGTCCACATAATATGGATCAAATTAACTAAAGATTCTTTATTAACTATCAGAATGGAAAGTATAGTAGGCAAGTTTTCGAAATTAACAAATTTAGTAAATTTCCTATAGAAATAGCTCAATATCTAAATCTGCCTTTTTCTCAGGAATATACCGGACATAGCTTTCGCAGAACTTCCGTTACACTACTAGTAGTATCAGAAGGTGACCTTTTTTAACTAAAACGCCAAGGAAGTTTAGCAGTCTAGTAGCGTTGCAGAAGGATATATTGACGAATCAAGTAGCAATGAAAATCAAACACAGAACAAAATTTTACAATCTGTACAAAATGCAACAACTACTTTGGGATCCAATTACGACACATCTCCATCTAGACTTAGATTTTTTAACAAAACCGATATGGCATCCTCCACTACACTTAAAAAATTTGCCTGTGAAACCCCTGTAATACTGAATAATTATTCAAATGTTGTAATTAATTAATATTTAAATCAAAAATAGTTAAATTTTAGCAGGACTTAAAGTTTTGTATTGTTTAATTCAATAAATAATGGTTTGTGTTTAATTCAATAAATAATGGTTTGCATTTGTGGCATTATAATCCATTATAATTTCAGGTTTTTTGGTTTGTGGATTTATGGCAGAATTATTGTGCGTGGTGGATATTACAATCACCAACTTGTTTTTTTTGGGAACGTAGGAGACTATAGTCATATCTTGTTAGAAACCAAAAACGAATGATCTTACCTCTTTTGTGTTATTGGGCAAAAATTCCGTTCGTAGCTCTCGCTTGTTCTTCTTCAATCTACCTAAAATGGTTATCTTATCCTGTAAGAGTTCTCTGGCTAAGGGATAACTGGAATACCAATTATCACACGTTAGATTTCTATTGTTTCTTTTCATATCTTGAAGTAAGCGATGTACTATTGCTGTGAATGTGTTTGGTAAATTGTACTTTCCTACGAGTTGTGTACCACAATACACTTCCATGTTACTAACGTAAAAAGTTTTGGCACAAATTATAAATGCTTTCATCCCATATTTGAGCGGTTTATTAGGGATGTATTAAAAAAATCTACAACGGCTTCTGAATACTATCAACATTTCATCAATCGTCAGATATTCCCCTAACGTATAATATTTTTGACAATTATCTGTCTACAAAACTATCCAAAATAAATCTGATAGCTGCTGACTTATCAGTTTCTTTTCTTATATTTCTGGTACTTCTATTATCAAATCTTATTGCTCATAACAAAAAAAGAAATCGGTGATAATTCATACACGCTTGGAATATTTGTGATCCTGTACCATCTTTGGTCCATAGTTCTAAGAAGTGAGTATTGTTTTTTACGTCCAGATAAAAACAGCAAACCAATAAAAGCTAAAAGTTTTGCTTTCGTAATGTCTTTTGCATCTCTTTCTCGAGAATATCTTGTTCGAAGTTTCGCAATTTGCAAGTTTGTAAACTGGACAATATGCTCGATCATTTCGTCATTGAAAAATTTTATAAACGAGCTAAGTTTATTATAAATATCTATTGCATTGCGACTTGGGCTTCGAACTATATTTATCAAATTTTTTGAAACAGTTTTACTGTGTTTACTTACTAGTTACCTTTTCTTCCAAAAGGTTTGCTTATCTTTTCCCACAAACAATTCAGTACTTTCAGATTCATCTGCCGAATCTTCCGTATCGTTTCCTTCTTGTTCGGAATCAGTCCAATGGTCACTTTCTTCTATATGTTCGTTATCACTGTTATCTGATTCAGATTTTTGACATTTCTCTTCTGAATCTGTGTCACAAATAACTTGGCCAATGGCTTCTAGCTCCTCATCTGTTAGTTTCCGTAGATTTCGAATCTTTACACGATCCCTGCAATTAAAAAGATTTAATTATTTCAAGTGAATTTAGTAAATTTCGATTAGTAAATATTGCAAAAAATAATCAAAAGTTGTAATAAATTAATGTAAAATTATAAAACCAAAGTATTACATATGTACTTACATAACTGCTCTCTTGGTGTATTTTGTTCACCGCATAAAAAAATTGTTATAACTTTTTAACTGCTGAACGCCAGAAATAAAACAGGTCGGTATCCCGTCCCAAGACGTTACGAGAGAAATGCTGTATCACAATTTTGCACAAGATTGTGCATAACTGTATTGTTGATGATATTACTACAATTGTTTATATTTATACCATAGGCTTGCAAGCTTTTATTTAATACGTTTGGATAAATAGGTTATAAAGTTTGTTTTGACAAATTGTTTAAAACATGTTATAAACTTTAGTATGTTTGGTATTCGACAACAATGTGCTAGTATTTTGCACAATTTTGTTTTAGTTTCTTATACAGCTTTGATAATATATATTACAATAAGATTATGCAATTCTTTTAAACTCGAAATAAAGAAAAAAATTAAACGAACTGTAGAATAGCAGTAATTTTTTATGGTGAACGTACTCTCTAAAAAAATCAGGCGACAACGCGTTGCAAACGCGTTGTATGTAAAGACGCTGATGTTGACACTTACAGAGTGCCGAAGTAAACAAAGTTCCCGGAAAATATGTGAACTAACTTTAAAAATTTGAAGCGATAAATGTTTCAACCAATCACAATTAGCAAGTACCGTCCGCTTGAAAAAATTTCTACAATCAAAGTTTCTTGATTGCGTTGGGTTTGTTTACATCTTTACCTCCTGTTTTCTGAAAAATTCGTAGTTATTTAGTTAGTTTTTGTCAAGGCTTTTTAAAACGCTGTTATTTGAACAAGGTAAGTGTATTTATAACATTTTTAAGTGTAACCTTTGTAGCTTAACCTCATTCATTACTTTAAATTCTGTATTTAATCCAGCGTTAATTCTACGAACAACAGCTAATTTCTGATGGAGATTTTTACATTACTTACTTTCTGTATTGTTTCAGCTGTTATTTATCAACATGAAATCTAAATCGAAGAAAACCATTAATTTTGAAGCAAGAAACATTATTAAAAATGTTGTGAAGTTTTTCGATAAATTCTCCCTTTAGTGAAGACAACCAAACTAGCTGCTGTAGCAACGGGCAAATCAACCACATTTATAAAAAAATCTGAAGTGAATCGATAACAAGCAGTAATGGAATTTTAAGATATCCCTCAAGGAAAAAAATAAGTATACCATTTAAATATAAATAAATAATGTTCTTAAGATTTGCAATGTTTTATTGACAATTTACCCAATATATGTTACTTTTAAGTAAATAACATTTAACTAAGATGCATAAAGTTTTACAATAGAAAGCTATATGAAATAATAATAATTTGCACAATATTGTGCAAAATTAACTAATGAGAATATGTATCCAGATAATCTAACGCTATTAGACATTTAATATAACATTGGGTAAAAATACTTCAAGCATAGTTTTAAAAAAAGTATGACAACATTCTGTAAAACTTTACTATCCATTTTAGATTTTTCTGCACAAATGAATGCAATAAAACTGCACAAATTGGTCTTGTCACTTTTTCAGGTTCAATTTGTGTAATTTTTATTAACAATTGTAGATAAAATATACAAAGATTTCTCTCTGTGCATCTTTTGATCAAACGCTCGGGATTTTTTCTTTGGAGTTCTCACGTGCTTCTTTCACTAGTCTTTTGTTTGCCATTCTCGTAATGTGGTTGTTCCATTCTATTCGTCTCATTTCTTATATGACATTTTTTCGTCTTTTCTGCTATTTTTCTAAATGTTTCTACATCTGTTTTATTAATTATTTGTTTTGTTTTTGCATTGTAATACGTTCGCGTTTCTGCTTAGAAGTTCTAAGCCCACGTTTCTTGCAGGTGTGTTGTATTTGTTTGTGTGTTTAATTAATTTATTTTTAATGTTAGTTTATGTGATTAACTTTCTTCACACTGCAGGTCAAGACACATTATTTTTCTAGTCTGTAAATAAGCCTGCAGAAGTGCGTGTTTTGATGCCCCTCCTCATAGAAGAACCTTAAAGAAATCGTGTCAAGTCATATTAAGAAGGAAAATAATATACAAATTAGGAACAAATTATTTTATATGCGTAATATTGTATAGTTTATCAGTTGGTGACACGTATACAATATGTTTCAAAATAAACAACTAAACTTAATTAGTTTTTAAAACCAGTATAAAAAAATCTAAACAATAATTTAACTCGATAATAATAAATTTAATATAAATGGTATTGAAGCGTATAAAAACTAATAAACATTAGTAATATCTTCTAGATACAAAAATATATCATTTATACCACTAAAGTAGCTTTTCTACACGCTCAAGTTGTTTATAAAATATATTATAGTGGACAAAAGCACAAAAAGTTACATAAATAATTTAAATTTTATGGTACGTTAAAACAGTTTTTGTTTGCGTTGCTTAAATAAATGCCACTTGTCAAGCAGCTTGATTAGGGTTTTAACTCAATAGTCTACGTACTACAAAATTTACATCTTGTTTTATATAATTAAAAACGACTGATGCTTTTAAGTTTCTTAAAATTACTCATTTGCACAAATAATAAATTCAATATTATGCAACGCCGTGCGATTATTTGTTTAAATAGTAAATTGAAACTAACTCTTATATATATTGTGATACACGGCACTGTATCAAACCTAATATTACGTTCTGCATTTTAAAATAACAAAAAAATTATGATAATAGTAATTGTGGCCGAAGCGTCAGCTGAAGCCAAGTAATCTAAATAAAACACAAAACAATTTTCTTCTCCAAGTGACATTTTATTTCTATAAACGTATCAAAATACGTTTTTGCTTTAGTTTTAGTTATTATTTAATCAAAAAAAAAAAACAATAAATTTTAAATTCAATAATTAAGTTTATAATTTCTGATATCAAGTTACTAGTATAATAATATAAGCATTGTTGTCTGACGTCCTTTAGAATGCGACTAGTAACGTTATTTAAATAATGACATCTTTATAACATGTTAATTTTTAAAAATGTCAATTTTTTTTACATAAGCTTTTTGATTAATTGAATTATATCTATTACGCAGATAAAAAGTAATAGATTTAACTAGTATTTTTTATTCGACGTTTTCAGTTTTGAAGTAACATTTATTACTATTTAATAAATTTAATTTAAAAGTCTAGTTTAACTCACAATTTATTTTATTTTTAAACAAATTTATGTTTAGTAAATATATAATGATGTAAACTGTAATCGGCTTAAACTTGCTTTATACATCTTAAAGTTAAGGTTTCGCAGCTTTTCATAGTTTACTTGTTAAAGTATTTCAAACAGAAATGCAAACAACAAAATAACTTGTGTCTAGAAGTTGCTATTTTTATGAAAAGTTTTATTTGCAATTTATCTATATTTGTGCATGTAAATAAAGATGTTATAAGAAGTATACTCAACAATTAATACAATAAAAGTGTCATAATTTTTTTTTTATTTACATAATTTTATTAGGTATATATTAATAAAAAAACAATAAATTTAGTAATCTCAACAGTATTTATATTTTAAATTAATTAAAACATATTATAATATGACGTTGTTTCTATTTTACATTTGAAGATGTTAATTTATATGTATCTTGTTTTATATTTTGCTTATAGTTTACACTGTATACATTTATAAATTCTACACTACATTCGTCAAATGTTTTTGGAGAATTTTGTTGCCATTTTTCTCTCTCCAAATTTTGTTTATCTACAATGCAAGTATTAAGATTTTAGTCATTTATGTATATTTATTTTTTCAATCAATTACGTTCAGCACCAAGTAGCCACAAATATTATATAAATATTAGGATATAATATTAATAGAAGATTTAAATGTAACACTTTTATATATTTGAAAATCATTTTTAGAAACATTTACGTAATATTTAAAAATTAATTTATTTGATGTTTCCATAATTACAATAAGTAGTTACAAATAGGTACAATACTAAAATAACAATATTCTTATTCTAATTTAACACATTATAATTAGATATATATTTTGGTAAAAAGCGAATCGTTTTAAAATACTAATATAATTATTTCTTTCCATCAATTTTTCATTCATTGATATTTGTGTTTCTTCCATCAGATTACAGTAAGCATACAAATTTAATCAGTTTGTTGTGAGAGCCTATAAATTACAGCTACAATTTTATGTAGAACATAACTAACATTTAAACAAATTCAGAAACGATATTTTTTTACTGTAATCTAACTATTTAATATTTTTAACATTATCCAACAACCTAAAACACTTGTATTTGTAATTTTAAATCGTAGATTTTGTTTTAAAGTTTTAATAATTTTTTGTATTACTAGTTTATTCACTACTTGACTGTACCATACTTCTTTCTATTCTATGTTAACTAAAAAATTGTATAACTGCCAGTGTCTTTAAACGATTATATGTATATGTAAAACGATTATCTTCCATATTTAACAATGTCTTCCATCAATTTAATACGCAATTCTAAAAAATATTGCTATATGGTTGTTGCCTGTTTCTAACAAATCATATGGTTTGGAGTACTTTTAAGACATTGTAGTAAGCTTTTTTGGTAACGTAGTTGGTATTTCTCTATTAACTTTATTTAAACCTTACACTTCTGATCCATATAAAGTTGTTGCATTAATAATCGTTCTAAGAGGTGTTGTCTTTTTATCCCATCCATTTGATTTATTTTTAAAAAGAATTGTTTTTACTGTTTGTATTGCTATTACAGTTTTTTTAAAAGTGTCTTTAGCAGCTATTTTAAACAACCCAGATAAAGAAAAAGTGTTTAAAGTGGC
Source organism: Aquatica leii (assembly GCA_035610365.1). Lineage (NCBI taxonomy): Eukaryota > Metazoa > Arthropoda > Insecta > Coleoptera > Lampyridae > Aquatica > Aquatica leii. The sequence continues at coordinate 72,699,784 of CM069435.1, forward strand.
AGTTTACATCTAGAAAATAACACCAAATTTTGTTTAGAGTAAGTTTCTAACGTAATATTAAAAGAATCTAGGCGATTTTTATATCAAAGAAGGGCGTGCGGTATATAGGAACTTGGAATGCGTTTTTAACATTGCATAAAATGAAAAATTTGAACTTGGTGAAAAATCATGTCATATCATTTATTGTGAAATTCTTTTAACTGCACATATTTGCAGTTAAATCTTACACCGCACGCGCAATGGCAATGTTTAAGCTATAATTTGCTGTATAATTTATAATGGTTGCAGGTGTCGTTTGTCTATGTTATCTTGACAAATACAAAAACTATTATTGTGCTACACCAATGTATATACAACCAATTTTATTCAATATTTTGCCACAGTGCATAACGATAGGCATTAAAACTGCGGCCTTAAAGGTTCTGACTACTTCTAATTCAGTATTTTTATATTAGGAACGGATTTTCTATAGCTGTTCTACATTTATGAAAGAAAACGATTTTAACTTTGTTAGTGTTTACGGTTAAAAAATTTTCGTTATTGTAGCTTTCTAGGATTGTGTTTTTTAACATCTATAGGAGTGTTGCATAAAATGACAATATCATTAGCATAAGCTAAAATTAACAAATGCTTTTCCCCGTCTATGTTTAGTCGAGTTGCTCCTTTGTCTCAAAAATATTTTTCTAGATCATTAATGTATAACGCAAATAAGAGTGAACTTAGGATGCCACCTTGTAAAATTGCTTCTCTTATTTTTTATAAACTCTGATAGTCCATCCTGTGTTTTAACGTAACTCGGTTAAAAAGAGTTGTTGCCTATTTTCTTCGTTTTCAAAAAAACTGTTTTCCAGCAGACTATCGTACTGTTGGTTCTTTAACTATTCATGAGCTTAAAGATGCGCTTACGTGTTTAATTAAAATATTTCAAACGCAATCATTCTTCGATAAACTCAAGCAAACTCAATCTTTAAAACTAAAAAGTTGATGGTTGTTGGAGAGCATCTGTCAATTTTGCGGATAAACTTATTTCTTAACTGTAACTGTGATTTAGTTACGAACGCTCTTGTTAGTGAAAGTACGGAGTGGCACTTTATTTCACCACGCAGTCCGCATTTTGGTGGTCTGTGGGAAGCCGGCATTAAGTCAGCTAAACTTAACATCAGAAGAGTTTTCGGCACCTGGATACTCATTTACAAAGATTTTTATACTTTGTTATTGCAAGTTGAAACGACGTTAAATTCGCATCCTTTAACATTGCTGTTTGTTGACCCTAATGATCTGCAATCTCCCACACCAGCGTATTTTTAATTAGAAGATCTCTAACAGCTTTTCCCGTTCCTGACGTGACTGAGATACCAGTATCTCGTCTCGCATTATTTCAACACGTTTAGCAGTTCTACCAATGGATATAAAAACAGTGGAGCAAGAATACATTTCCGAGTTACAGCAACTCACAAAGTGGCAGCTGCAACGCTCACATTTATAGAAAAAGGTTTAAGTTTTTTTGAAAAAAGACAACTTGTCGCTTGTGCAGTGGAGATTTAGACGAATCAATTTTTTAGGCCACAACGACATCTCTCGAGTAGCGTCAGTACAAACAAACAATAGTGACTTTCGACGTGCATTTTCTAAACTTTGCTTGTCACTATTAGATGTGTAACGCGAGTGATTAGTTTTGATTATTATTTGTTTTGCATTTTATTGTACACTTTTGTAATTATATATGTACGCTTTTTATAAACCATTTGAATACTTTCAAGACCGAGGGCATGCTGAAATTTATGTTTCTGTTTTGGAGTGCGGTCGTATAAAAACACAATTTTTAGATTAGCGCTTGTAAATGCGCTAGCATCTTTTAGTGTATTGTAAATATCACTTATGTAAAAACGTTGCACACCTTATTTTAGTTGAAGCATTTTTTTTGTATTATATGTGAATAATTGTTTTTTTTTAATTATTAAGAAGTGCTCATAATTCATGAAAACAATATAGTCCACTACTATTTTGTTCAATCAGCATTTGGTCAACTACGCATTTAACAGTAACTAAATTAAATTATTTTTTACTTTTTAGTGCATTTTTGAAGTATGCGCTTTTTTTCAAATTTTAATATAAATTAATTTTTATTTTATTTTATTAAAGATTATTCCTTTTTTTTTAAAGTAAATATATTTGCTTAGTATAAATTTATGTTAATAAAAAATTTAGTATAAAAGTTTGTGTACTAAAAAGATAATTAAATAATATCAAAAGTTTAAAAAAACAAATGGTACCAAAAACCAAGATAACTAAAGTTTTGCGCCATTTGCATGACAAATCCTTTCAGTCATTAAAATTTTTTTTAATATTTTAATTATTTAAATATTGTCAAAATACAAAATTCATGACACAGGCAATGGGAATTGAGAAAATTACCTACATTATATTTTACAAAACTACAAAAACTTACCACTATTTGTTTTCACAAATAATAATAATATTTTTTTTTTATGTGATGACGCTTTTTAGTAAAAAAAATTGTTGTGTGCAAGTTTTAAATAACTCTATTGGTTTAAATTGATTCAGCGTTATTTTTTAATTGCCAATAACTAGATCAGGTAGCAACTACTATGTAGATTACCATATTAACACTACAAGAACCACTGTAGCACTATACAATTACAAATATATATTATTAATTATTTTTAAAATTATAATAAAATAAAGTATGTGTTTATACAGATGTATATAGTTCGTAAATTAAATCCCAAATTCCCGTTAATGACAATTAACAACATCCAATCACAGAGGTTGTATGATACACAAACAATTACAACAAAAATTTCACCAAAAATTAAAAGAACAAAAAAGAGCAATTAATATCAGTTTCTGTAAGCAGGAGTAACATTTGCACAAACCGCAAAAAATTATTCCAATTCCAATGCAACTCCATAAATACCAAACTTTTCCATCATTATGGTACAACCCTCTAACAAACTGTCTGAACAAGGTCATATGATAAAAACTGAATGCATCAATTAAGTACAATTATAAACATGTTAACTCTCGCTAACTGTGAACTAAAAATGAAATGGTAACAACTTATGCAAACAAATTCATACCTTTATTCTCAACATAATAAATTATTACCAATCCTATCCGCGGTACCGAAAAGCAGTATTCTTGGATTTTTTTAATACTCAGCATACATAATAAAATAATATATTATAAAACAGTCAAATCATCATGATCACCTAAGCAGATGACACGACGATTCTAGCATTACACACAAACCCTATAAATATCTGTAAAAAAAATGAAATAAAAAAATGAAAAAAATCATTTCTTATGTTTTATGAGTAATTCTTACATAGAAATCATATACCAAATGAATGAACGTTAAATACAAAAATATAATCATTGTAAATTTAAGGTTAAACGCTATCTCTTATAAACGGAGCTACGTACGAGTTAATGCACATGTAAAAAAGCGGGTATTCTTAGATTTATTAATGAATTTAACACCCAAATAAGATAAAACAATTTGTTTTACATAGTTGTAAGAACTGCGTTACAGTATTTCATTGCTGAACAGTCGAAATAGGACAAAACAGTTATTCATTGATGTCTTACGATTGTTTCTGCCATTATATAAACAAATGTTTGCACTTACATAGTACAGTTAGGAATATTTACGCCGCGTATAATTCAAATATATTTTTTGAAATTCGCGGTTGTAATATTTACTATCTAATTAACAACTTTATAGTTTATTACATGTAGATAATCCTTGTACTACAAAATAAACTTGCAGCCAATGTTTGATTAGGAAGAAGATTTTAATAGACTTAATACATTTAAGTCAGACGATTTAAAAACTTGTTTCCCACAAGTATTGTATAACAAAGCTAGAAAACCACAGTCTATAGTTAATAGAAAATACTAATTAGAAAAAAAACCGATGTTATGTAAAATCTTATTCAGTTTTTAACAAATGACTGTTATATTTAAAACATTTATTTAACGTGTTATTTTTAATTAATCGAGTTTACAATCAATATTATTGTATTGGTAGACTATGTGCACTAAAATATATGCTTGCGTAATTACTAGAAAAAATTCATGCAAAATTATACAAAAGACAAATAGTTGAATTAATTCCTTGTATTACTAAACATTATTTCTACTTTAATTAATATTTAACTGGGATTTCCAACAAGCAAGTGAAAGATGCAGCTGCACGGTTTTGTTCTACAAGTTTAATACTTTATGTATAGTGCGTTCATGTTTAAATAATGTCTTGTTGTTTACTGTTCAATAATCCTGTGTACGTTGTTGTTAATTAATATATTTGTTATTGAATAATAAATTAAAATAAGTTAGAATGGGTATATATATTTAATAACAATTTGCAAATAATTACAATCATGTATTTTTAAATAAAGGATTACAAAAATACAAAACAACTTTTCAGTTAAACCACAATTTGTGTAAGATCACAAAACCAAACTAAAGACAATAAAACGAGAACGCAAATGGTAACGTCTTCATTTAAACACATTTTTATTTTTATAATTACAATAAATTAAAAAAACGCTTTTTAAACAACGTTCTAACATATTTTATTTATTTTAATAAAAATTCTTATTGATCGTTTGTTGAAAAATACCGTATATATAAGTATGTAATATGACTAAGATAGTTTTGTATGTTTTTTTTTAATGTTCTCAAATTCGGTTATTTAATTTTTTTATATCAATAATTTTTGTCTAACGTTTAAATTTTAAAAATTTTAAACAATTGCTGTAATTATTTTGTTTTACGTCAAAAAATGCGTTGGTTTATTTTATTTTTAATTGATTTAAGAAAAAAACGAAAACAAATATTTTACTAGCGTTTCTAAAAAGTTAATAACTAACTCTAAATGTGACAACGAGTTTTTATATACTTGTTGAACAATTTTATTGAAATTTTTAGGAACGTTTATTTTTATGCAACTAAGTGATAATTAAAATTTGAATAAAATCTAGCCAGTAGTTTTTTTTTCCTGTTGCTTCCATAGTAACATAGTAACAATAAATTTGAAGTAATAGGCCATTTAGTAATTCTCAAGTTTGGAAATTGTTGTTGTTTGTTCACAATTTCATTCTGAACTCAATAACAATGCCGAGAGTACGTCAACATCAACATTTTGTCCAATTAAGTGATTTTGAACGTGGCCGTATTATTAGTATGACAGAAGCCGGACTTTCGCTAAAAGAAATTGGTCGTCGCGTAAACCGAAATGTTTCAACGGTATTGAATTGTTGGTCTAAATGATCCGAGGAAGGGGTTCAACATTGCCGCTGTGGATCTGGACGTCCTCTGAAGACTACAGATCGCGAAGAACGTCGCTTAAAAGTTTTGACCACAAGAGACAGATTTTCAACAACTCGATCAAATGCAAATGATTAGATGAGAGGTTTAAGACTCAGAATGTCAATGTCATCTGTTTATCGCCGGATAAGGTTTTCTGGGTACCGTTCATATCGTTCATTTTTATGTCTTGCCTTTACACCATTTCACCGTCTACGCAGACTAGAGTGGATCAACGAAAGGGTTAATTGGGCGCAAGAATGGCATCAAATTGTGTTTAGTGACAAATCCCGATTTTGGTTGTGGGCTCACGATGGTGGTAAGAGGGTCAGACGGATGCGTGGAGAAAGTAAAAATCCAACAATTTTTGTGGAACGCAACACAGCCCTCACTCAAAGAGTTATGATATGGAGTGCAATATGTTACGGTCAGATCACTCTTGGTTTTTATTGATGGCAACCTAAAAGCAGCTGGTTACGTAGCTAATGTGCTACAACCAGTTGGCTTCCATATCTTCAGGGGCTGCAAAATCCCATTTTTCAGCATGATAATGCGCGCCCTCATACGACAAGAGCTACAACACGGTTTTTGGAAGAAGCTAACATTGCCGTCCTCCCATGGCCTGCTCAGTCGCTGATTTGTCGCCCATTGAACATGTATGGGATATGATTGGTAAGCGACTGGATAATTTACTACACCCTCCAGATAAATTACACTATCTCCAGTTACGGATTTAAGAATCTTGGAACGATATACCACAAGCAGCTATAGATCACTTGATTAATAGCATGCTAAGACGTCTAATTGTGTGCATTACAAATCGTGGCGGACCAACTCATTATTGAAAAAAACTTTTTAAGCCTTTGTTCTTTTGTTTCTAAATTTTAATCATCGCTTTGTTTCATGAAAATAGACGTTTCCTGAAAATTTTAATAAAATCGTTCAACAACTTCTAGGTGTCGCAATTTTTCTGGAAGTCTGTATATATAAAAGCTTGTTTTCAAAAATGTTTGTATCGTCAAATTAACAATGATAGAATTAATATTTAAAAAAATATATAATTGTTGTCATCTTGTTTAAACTGTTTTAAAATTGTGACAAAAACAGAAAATTTAATAATTCTTAAACGAATTTTTCTTTTGCCAAAATGAATTAAAATTAAGAAAAACTTTAAAATAGCAGACGTTTGTTGTTATGCTAATCACCAAAACGTCTATGTCACTTTATAATTTTTGTTAAATTCATAATATAATAACACTCGTTTTGAAAAAAAGCGAGACAAACATTTTGTGACGAATAAAAATTTTAATAAGGTAAACGGGGTTTGACCGTAGGAATCGCTCTTTTCCTTTAGGTAATCGTAGCCAACACAGCAAGTGTCAATATCTCTAATCTAGAACACTAAAATCCTTGTTTTATATACATACATTCTAGTTAAACGATGAGATAGCTTTATATGGAAACAGATTTTTTATTCATGTTAGATGGCGATAGTAAAAACAAGGTAATAATTAAATACAAAGCCTCAAACCGTTTTTGGTTATTAAAATATTCCAAACGATGGCGGCACAAGTAAGCTACTTACACACGCTATAAGTTTCGACATACGTGCATAGCAATATTTTACCAATTAATTTGCTTTGATTCTTAAAACTCTAAGTTTGCAAAAATAATTCGTACACTTTAATTTCTGTTTATAAACAAAATATAAAATAAATAAAATCCTGCAAATGTTTCTATAAAATTATAATTGGTTGAGTGTTTTGTTTCATTTACTTTGTTTAATTTTTTTTTCAAGCTGACGCCAACGAAGATGTGTTAATTAATTTTTTTTAAATTTTTATAACACTCAAAAGGCACATAAAATATGAATATAGAGGTTTATTAGCACTTTAAATGTATCTTTAGCAATAGATACAAGGCGATGCTTCAAAGATTTGGATTCAGAACCAAATTAATGATTTAATTTTTGGTATGAATTACTATTACAACGCTCACCTCAAGTCCCAACGTGATTCTATTAAGCAGCGTACACTGCATAGTTAAAAACGCAGGTATTCGGTCAGAAGTGCTACTAGCATTGCCTACAATATACTAGACCTCAGATGTGTTTTTATTATATCAATAAACAGAAACATTTAAAATGTTTCTGTTTATTGACATAAAAAGACCATCCTTAGATAAACATGCATGCTCACCCAAATTCATAAACATTTTTAGTCATTTCGTTATTAATATATATTATTTATAACTTTTTATCAGCATGTGTATTCATTAACTAGTTAACTTTAATCTAATTTATATCAAATTTGAATAGAAATTTTGTAAATTTGGTAGTTTATTTTATTGTTTTGATCGGTCGAATACTATAAAAAAATATATACGAATTAGAAACTGTGCCATCAATTATAAAATTGTTTTTTATTAGGGGAATGATTATGTTTCTCAGGATACAAGTTGTTTACATAAACCGAATTTCATAACAAAAGTGTTATTGTGCATATATATTTTTTTTTTCAAGGTTATTTTACATGTATTAAAAAAAGCATATGTCTTTTCCAAATCTCTGAAACTGTATCTTTATAGATAATTGTCAGAGAATACTCTGACCTATAACTTAGAAATCTGTTATATTAATAAAAGCAGCGCCAAATATGTCAATTTTGCGTTTGCACCCAAAACTACTAGCGTTTTGCATCCAAATAAATGTTACCAATTTTAGCGCAGTCATTGTCTAACTATAATGTATATAAACAAAGACCAAAGCACAAAAAAATTTATGTTGTTAAAAATATTATTTGCCATTAATGGGTATTTTCTAATGTGTTATTAATTGTTATTTTATTATATTTATAAACGGTCACTAAAAAAATATTTTTTGAGCTTGGATTGCAATCTTGTATAAACAAAAGTTTGACTAAACCACTAACAAAGCAATTAACATCTGCAATTCAGAAAATTCTAAATAACGATCAAAAATAAGAACAAAATGGTGTACTACAAGATTTACCCAAACAAATAAGTCTTCAAAAACAAACTTGCTGTGCCTTATATGAACGATCTTTAGATCGAAACACAAAAACTGCTTGTGTTCAGCACGAGCGTGCAATAACCGATACGGATACAATATTTGTCAAAAATCTATCTAAAGCGTGTGTTGTTTTAATAAAGGTTATTTAAAAAAATTGCATATTTTTTTTCTTTGAAAATATGTACGTGGTCACATAGGGTTACGCGTAACCCGGTCAGTATTAATGCATAGACCATTTTTGTTAGTATACTAAGGTTAATTATTGTATTGTTTATGAAGTGAGGGTTTTGCAGATACATATTTATATAAACAAACGCTTAAGAAATTATTTCAAGAATGAAATTTATTGTTTAAAAATAAAATACATGACCTTAGCCCAAACGTTTTGAATGATCTTAAATTCCACGATCCTTGATAAATGTATCGGAGCAGTATCAAAAATAAGAAAAAAATAAATTAATTTTAACCTAATATTTTAAAAGAAGCGGTTATGTAGTATGCTGTAGTATAAAATATTAGAATATTGATGTAACAATAAAAGACACTTATTTGTTGAAAAATATAGTTTTTTTCTGGATATTAAACTTGGACCAACGGTAGCATTACGTTGCGTATAATATTTACGTATGCGTTGGAATCCAGGCGCTCTTTAACAGTCTTGGACTGCAAGAGTTTACTCAACCGCAAGTATTCACTAGGAAACGGTCGTTATGTTTACAGGGACTGATGTAATTTTGATGGCAACAGGTTTTTATTAGCCGAAAAATATATATAGATTTATTGTTAGAACGATTTTTTGGTACCGAAAATGGCATCTTTGTCAAAATTTCAAAAACTTATTAATGAACGAACTCTATACGACTCCTTTTGTTTATTTGGTAAGAATTTCTTTAAATTTTGCCATATATTTTTTTAAACCGGTATCACAATTTGTTAACAAAACCGTAAAAATACAGCCAGAAGAAACTGTTTCCTGCACAAGTTTTGAGAGTGAAAAAAAGATTTTCTCCGGAGTCAACAATGAAAGTTACTCAGTGAAAACTTTTAGCTTACCACTACCGACGATCTTCTCAATTGTATACTTGCGTTATCATTTTAGACGCACACAACCCACAGACGCTCTTCAAACATTTTACATTGCAGTGACTTTATGGACGATACGACCACGCAATAATTCCGTTATAATACGCGTTTCTAAATTGGTAGTAGCGTAAAGAGGCATCTTTAATAGCAATAGAACTATTATGATTTACAATTCATCTGTATTTATAATCACTCTAAGTTGCCTAAAATATATGCATTGCTAATTATCTAACACCCGTACTCTTACGTGAATGCATCAAAAGAAAAGGGAAGACAATTCCATTATTATTAGATGTTTCTCAGTAACAAACATGACATGATTTTCGTATTTTAGGAGACGATGTCAAATTGTAATCGAAAGCAATTCAAATTCCTTTTTTGTTCTATTTTATCTAAATATGTCATCAATTATCTAAGTAGTTTTGCTGTTTTTATCGGTAATCATTTTCTTGCAAAAATTTAGATTCAATCTCATTCAAAAAGGTTTTAAGCCTAGTAGAATCGACAAATAAATGAAAATTTAATATTTTGATTGAAAAATACAAGTTGATTTAATGGTTTCCAAAACTCCTCTACAACGGCATTTGGTCATTACTTATCAAAAAAATATGGAATTTGCTTAGCTAATATTAATTTTATCGGCTTGTTTAAGAAATTCTGCGCGTCTTGACATGGCCAGCAAAAGTCCCGATTTTAATATAACTGAAAACGTTTAGACTAAAATCATGCAGTTTTGCAGTCTTATATTGTTTAAGAAAATATAACTACTTTTATAATTTAGAATTATCTTATAAGGGATCAACACAATTACAATATTTTTTGTGTAAAGGTATTCAGAGAAAATTATTAGTTATACGGCAAAAACAGAAACGTTTCTTTTACTCATGAAAAAAGTGCTATATGTCTTTCAGGATCTCGTGAATTGTAGCGCTGTAGTTCGTATATGTCAAAATATTGCTATAATCCATCTTACAAACATGCGTCGGTACATTTTCATTAACCTATTTTTGCTTTTGTCGTTGTATTATTATAAGCAAACTTATCTTTATTTAATAATGATTTTGTGGTCATATGTAATTTTTATTGACGCGAGTGCCTTTTAAGTAAACTAATGTTTTTGAGATTTATATAGACTTGCCAAATTTTTAATTTTTAGTTGATTAATTTCGGTTTTCGACTCAAGGTGCAATTTATTATTAATTTCTAATAAATTAATTTTTAAAGCGATTATTTACAGAAATACAATGCAAAACCCTCACATCATAAACAATACAAAAATTAATATTTAATAGCATACTACAAGATACTAATTATTGAATCATAATATTTTTAATAAAATTAGATTTTTGTGTTTGCATTTCAATGTTTTCTGTTACAGCTATTGACATCTACAGCTTTAAGTAGGACCACCTACCGGAGAATGGGCGGTTCTTATGGTCAAACTTTGTTTAAACCATTCGTCACAAAAAGTTTGTCTCGATTTTTTTCAAAACGAGTGTACATTATTGTTCGTACCAATACTTTTTATGATAGATTGTGCAATATCTTAGATTTTAATAAAAGTCATGTCAAATAGTTCTAGTACATTTTGTACGTAACCAAATGTTTAACTTTTTGCACAATTTGAATAAAGATTACAAAATTGTATTTTTAAAAATAATTTTATGTTTTTCTAAACTTTTCAAAAAGTTTTTTAATTTACTTTTTTATTTTAAAGTTCTTTAATTTTTACTATAGTAATGATTTTTATGTTGATTTATGTAAATTTTGGTACACTTAGAGAAATTTCTTTAACACTAAATTTAAGTAAGATGTACTTACATCAAGCTATCACGTTTTCAATTCATGTTTTGCTATGAATAAATATCCATGAATTTATTGCTATTAAATTATGTTAAAAAAATTTTGTAAAAGCCACCTCTTGAAAGACAATTTGGTTGTATAATTATTTGCCATTTGTTTTAAAATATTTACAACATATTAATTAGTATTGTTGCAGAATTTTACGGTTTCTGGTAGTCTTTTATCAATCGTTGGAAGTTTATAGATACTACTAAAAATGTACATTTTTTGATCTTTTTACTTTATAAATATGGTTACATACAAACATTTTTGTAGAATATAAATAACTTTTTGATTTTTGCTTTTCTATAAAAGGTGTGTAACGATGTACCCACGATAACTGTCGAACCAAAAATCTTAGTAACTTGAAATTTGGTATGGAGCTGACTTTTCATATTCTCTCAGTTCTATCGAAAAATAGGTTTCATAAAGAAACTGAAAGTGAGTGTATCTGCCAGGTTTTACAGTTTTTTGTATATAATTTTGTACGTATGTAAATTATTTGAATTATTTTTACAGTTTCTTATAGAGAAAATTCTTTCTAACAATTTATTTATACATAATCTTAGATATTTTACTTATAATTTAAAATAAATTCACAAATATAATCTAGGATTGAATTCTTCCTGCGGCGATTTTTTTTAGAAAAAATTCTATATCTTCAAGGAAAAGCAAAATACGTTAAAAATAGTATTTTTTTCTGATTTACTAAAAGAAAAACAACATCGAGGTGCAGAAATATAGGGGTTAGTCGACATGACAACTTAAGTTAAATTTGCTTTATTTTGGTTATATCTTAATGAAATCAAGAAAAAAAAATTATAATCCTAAACAAAATATGTAGACCTTCATCATTTCTTATAGGAAAGTCGTGTGGTGACTACGCCAGTTTTTTTATAACAGTAATATAAAACCTTCTATTTTGATTTACCGTTTTAACTAATCATGTCGACTTCTCTACATTTTTTCAATTTTTTAGTCTGCAATAATTAATTTACAACATGTTCAGATAATAACATATTAGTTGGTCTTGAATCATCTTTGCTCAATTAAAAAAATCTATTTAACATATATTTAGTTTCCACGTCAACTGCATTCTAAAACTTTATATCAAGTTTATTGAGTTTATTATTGAGTGAATCGGCATTTTACTTTTGTAGGAAATAGTTGTTCACCGATTCTAATAATTTTTTTAGCTTATAGCACATAATACAATTACTCGCAAACTTATTCCATGCTTCAGATACTGCAGCTACCTTATCAGATTTTTGACTGTCTCGACGAATTGATTTTAGTTCAAATCGAATAAATTGCTTTATTTGGTTGAATTTATTTCTGAACTTTGTGTTATATAAGAAATTAGACCTCTTTTTTTGTTCCACAATTGATTTACTGGAAAATTTTTAGCACTGTATATCCCACTAGCGTACAAACAGAATATAAACGCGTTTAATTTTTCTAGAGAAGTTTTCGATGGACTGCCACCTTATTGTCTCACTTTTTAATATTACGCAGCATAGAATTATAAATAAAAAGCTTCTAAGAAGTTGCGCAAATATTGTCAGCGTTTTGTGTAGCGGTTAACTGAGTTTCTTTTCTAAGTATATTATGAGAAGATTAGTCCATCTAGCACATAAGATAATAAAGACTCTAAGTTAATTTTGTATAACATAAAACAATACAACCGCAAAGTAAAACTTCAAGGTTACTATGTGCAATTTTATTATTTATTTTATTATTTAATTAAAGCTTATGTGTACCTGATTAATAATAATGTTCTTTTTGTTATTGGAATTTGTTTTAATTTTGCTAGTACTTTTATAATTTTTATTGTTGTTGTAATTGTTATAAAAGTTTTTTTCTCAAAATCGTATTGTTTTGTCTAGTAGTAACTGCAAATATTTTTTTTTCAAATATTAAAAAATAATAAAAACTAATTTTAGTAAATAACAAATTTTGTAACCTTATTGATCCTGTTTGGATTAAATAATTACAAATGTTGAAAGCTACGGAAAACTTATAATTAGTGTAGCACAAGAACACAATTTAAATTTACAAATGGAACAAATAAGTAAATAGCAAACGGAAAGATAAAACAGAGTCTGTATCTTAAAAATGATAAAATCAATAATCGCGTGATGAATACAAGAGCTTAAAAGAACAAATGCTCTTAGTGGATGAATAAAAAACAACTTAATAAACTGCCGTTGCTGTAAAAAGTTGATTATTTTTATTTTTTAACAGTTTACATTCAGTATTTTAAGATAATAACATTAAATAAAAATAAATTTCAAAAAAGTTTTTCTAAATATTTTTTTTTCTAACAAACTCATAAACAACAAAGTATTTTATTCTTTAAAATGTTTTTTTTTGCTGTATTTACAGGAAATGTTAATGTGTTATTGAAATTAATAATAAAACGTTTAAATATATCTCCTTTAAAAATACCTGTTGTATTAGAATAGAAATTTTTACAATAAAAAAGCTACGTTATAAAATATGATTAAGCCCACTTACATGTTATTCTGATATGTAACGTGTAACAATGCGGTTGAATTTTTTAGGTATTCTAATTTTTTATTCAATGCTGTGATTAACTACATTAACGTCAAAGTATTATTTTTAAATAAACTGTGTGTCATTGTGTAATACATTCTTTGTTAAAGGTAAAGGTTAATGGAAAAATATATATGTTTGATTTCTATTAAAGAGATTTTAAATATAGAATAATCTGACCTATCTTGTGCGCGTGTTTCTACCTGTAAAATCAATATAACTTCCAAAAGAGTACTCTACACCTTTACAGATAAATTACTCGTTTTTATCCTACTTGCAAAAGTTTTTTAATTGATTAATTGATTTTCTTTTGTTTAAATAAACTACACGACAATGTCAAATTTTAAAAATTAATAACAAATTTATACGTTTTTAAGCAATAATCACTAATTTCAAAGTTAATGTGGTGCAGAATTGAAGAGTCGGACGAACAATGACAACTTGACAACATCAACAGGTGCTGTTCCAATTTCCTACTCTTATTTTATCTCATGGTTGCCACTACCATTATTTTTAAAATGTATATATAATGTTGCTTCTCTATTTTTTAAATTTATGGTACAATATAATGTTAGTCGTAATTTTCTAACAATTAAATTATTTAATTTTTACAAGTATTAAAATTTACAAAAATTAAAAAATATTTTCATTATTTAAGCTAAAGCTCTACGGATTTAATTAATAGGTTTTTTACTAACATACTTGTTTTATTCAAATAAGGAACTGTACTATAAATACATATTTACTTTGCAACCGTACAACGCAGATTAGTTTGTTACTTCCATATTAACTTTGACCTTTTTTAATGTATGTTATCAGAACAAACTTTGTAAAATATTAATCTTCTAGTATAAAATTAATTTTTGATGATTTGTTATTTTAGTTATGTTATTTTCATAATATACATAATTTTGAAAACAATTTTTTTAAGCTGTTTCTTATATATTTTTTAAAGTACTAGAAAATCTATCATACTTAAGGTTTTATAAACAATTTAAGTTTTGTTAAAATATAATATAATTTTAATATTCAAGATGCTTAAAAAGAATCTAAGTTATAGAAGCATAATCATGTTTTATATTCCAATTATAACATATTTGACATCTTATACAGGGTGCTCAAAAATTAAAACCTATCAATTAAAAAATTTAAGTGGCTATAACTTAATTAATTTAAATAAAACGCTATATTTTTCAATTAATCAGAAAATATACATACTTTTTAATTACCTATCAAATAGTATTAGAATGTTCTATTGTTAAGTTTTCACGTTTTTACACAATACGACAAATAATCGTTTTTATAACAATTTATGTTTTTTTAATAAAAGCTATGATGAATCTAGTTGCCTATTGTATTAAAAAATATCAAATAGTTAGCAAATATAAGAATATTTACACGTTAATTATGCCGCTTTTGTTTCCTAATTGATGTTCACTTAAAGCCAACCGTTACGCGATCGTAGCATGTTTTTTGTATCTGAGGCCAACCGGACACGGGCAAGTCGTAGGTAAAGTATAAAAATAATGTTAATTAAATGCACTTGGCCTTACACAATAGCTACGTATACTTAAAAGGTGCATTACATATTCTTAAAAAAAAAGACGCCGGCGGTAGTAACTATGTTTATAGACCTATATAGAAACTTAAAACTTTATTCTTACAAGAACAACATAGTAATAAAAAGAAAACTTAATTTAACTTAAAAATGCGTTAGAAACCTAGTTCTTATGAGTAAGAAAACAGTTTGGACACATAAACAGATGAATTGCGCAACATTCAAAGTATGTATTTACTTTTCTTTCCTTCCTTATCTGCGACACGACTACTAGAGATTTATTGTTGTGTGACAGAGTGGACTGCATAAAAACTGCATTTGTTTGTATTTTAAATTTAATAAACATAAGAAAGTTGTGCTTTTACAAGAAACGAACTGGATTTGTCGCCATGTTCTTTACAATCCTCATTCTTTGCATTTGCGCGTAATCGACATTACAAAAAATATGAAATTATTTCTCCATGCTGCCCAGCTTGACAGACTGCCACGTCTTCAATATTAAACATTTATTAACATTAATTGTCATTTTCGGGCTTACCTGGAAGAGGACACAGTTTAACAACAGGACGTTTAAACACTTCTTTGACTGTTTTAACACTAGCATCACTTCCAGTATGTTGCTTGACGATTTTCCCAAGAATCCAGTTTGATGGAAGTAGATTATGTACCTTTACGATAACCATAGTGCCAACAGAAATATTAGTTTAATTATCAGTCCATTTTCTTTTTTGTTGTAAAAAAATTAAGTAATTGCGCGACCAACATCGCCAAAAACTGTAATACAATTGCTGTAGCAACTGAAATCTTAATAATTTGTTTATTGGTATATTTAAAACATATGGATCAAGTGACTTTGTAATTATTATGCCAATCAAAAAATGAACAAAAGTTAGTAAAGTTAAATCATTAGAGCCAGGTGATAAAGGATAAAGCGGTCTTGGAATTTAAAACTGCCTCAATTTGAGTCAAAACAGTGGCAAATTCTTCGTATGTTAAAATAGTTTTGCTTATTACCGGATAGAAATGTCTTTTAAAAGATTTGATATTGGCTTCTCAAATAACTCTAAGATAAGGTTTCAATAAAAATATTATTCACGCCTGTAAATTTTTGTTCCGTCGTCAAAGTACAACTCAGACGGAAAACTTCTAGAAGCTGAAAATGTTCTGAGACATGCAATGAAAGCTTTAGACGTCAAGTCAAAAATTAACTCAATGTAAATTGCTTTAACATTTAAACAAATAAATAAACAAACATTAGGAAGAATTATCTCTAAAAGAAACTGTAAAAATAATTCGAATGATTTACATTCGTACAAAATTATATAAGAAAAACTTTTAAAAATGGCGGATACACCCATTTTTGGTTGTTTTATCAGTCTCATCTTTTGATAGATCCGAGAGAATATGAAAAGCCAGTTTCATACCAAAAGTTACTAGGACCTTCGGTTTGAGAGTTATCGTAGATACATCGTTATACACAGATACACAGACACACACACACATACAGGCCTTCCAATCTTTCTGTGGACACCAGTATTTCCTGCTTTATTTGGTATTAACGTCATGCACATACACTCCATATCTCGGAAGTTGTGGATAAAACATAAATATGTGGCTAGACCCCACTACTACACCTATATACTGTCGTCTGGATGGATATAATGTGTGGCCTCACACAATCACTTACATTGAATGGAAATTTCCATTGTAATTGCAAGTTACATACCGTGTTTAAAATTGGTTTACGCACCATAGGTATTTCAATATTAATTTTTTTTATTTCTGATAGTGTTATTATAAGCTTACAACATCATAGTTACGATATCAATAAGAAGGTTCTTAAATCCCTTGCTATAATTTCGTCGTAACCCAGCAACCTGACAACATCCAAAACTATAATCAACGATACTCGATTCGGTATTTTTAAAATGAACAAAATTTTATGAAAATCTATCAGAAATAAAATTTATTGTGGAAACGCATAATTGTTTCACACTTTTCACAATAATATCAAAATTCTTAGGTAGTAGAATTTGCTCTAAATTTGTTAAACTTGAAGTGGATCGAACTTGAATGATTAGCCTCGCTAACTGACGCATTGTTTGACGAATGAAATCGTGTTGTTGGACACTAAATTTTTTAAATAATAGAGCTCCTAATGTAATAATTAATTAACCTTCTCTACAAACTATACCAACATCATCATGTTTTAACGTTGATAGTATATCTTTTTGAAATTCTACTGATGTATTGGTTTCCGACCAACTGGACAAAAGTGCGTAACTTTCAGCTCTCACGTCCCTACGGAAAGTGTTATCGCAGATATTTTTTTTATTAGGGTAACTATTTTTAACGTGGCGCCATAACGTTGTTAACAAAAAAAACCCTAGGCAGTTTGGGCAAGGACCATAATTTGATAACCCTCTTGATCTGCCTTTTGAAGAAGGGCGCCTGCTTAAAATAAGTTCACCTTTTTTCATTGCCAGTATTTGGCAATTATGGTAATAGTCGCCGGCTCTAAGCAAACATAAAAACCCCTCTTTTCGTCTTTCAGAGTTTTTATCCATAGTTAATAGTTTCGCAACTTCAATTTCTTTAAAATGTACCAACTCTAAGTGCCTCGTAACTGTGCCGATCAATTTGTCACAGAAGTAACAAGCATATCTTTTATCATAAACACGACTTCCAGAGATGGTCTTTTTTGCACGATTAACGTAAGCAGTTGTCTCTATTTCGCTATCACTACTGTTGTCAGGAATTTAGAACTTATCACAGATTTGAAGCGGAAACACAGGAGACTTCATCGATTTGGGGACCTCTTGTAATTGGCACGCAAGCTCTAAAGGAGTAAGTTTGATAACATTTTTGTTGAAGGCTCGTCACACAATGTAGAATTAGCAAGTATCAACTCTTTGCGTAAATTTGCGTAATCATCTTCATCACCTTCATGAGAAGAGGAATATAAGGAAGGCACGTATTCACTACTGGATGATTGATACGGTTCATCATTACTTTGGATAGATGCATCATCGTCTATATGATCGTTTGTTATTGGTTCCTTTAGGACAATATTAGATAGTATGGTAATCTTATTATTTTTACTGTAGCTGGTGTTTTCTTTTTCGTTGGTTTTCTCTTCTACATCAAATGGAGTGCATGTTACTTGTGTGATATATTTTCCCTGTTTGTACCACAATTTTTGTTTATGGTATGCTCTTCAATATTTACTTCAGAATTGGATAGGAAAGGTCTTAAGTTCTCTTTAACATTATTTTTTGTGGTATTAAGTTCAATACTATATTTATTTATAGCGGGCGAAAATACCGTGGTTTCAGATTCCGTTTAATGATCTTTCACATATGACAACTCGTTTTTCTTTGACATGTTAGTTATATCAACCAATACCTCGAGATAACTGTCATTTATAGCACTACACAAGGTTTTCTTTTCTGCCTCATTGATAAATATCGTTTTTCCATTAAACATACTCTCTGTTTCCTTAAAATTCTTTTTATTAACAACAGTAACTTCATTATAACGTTCTTCTACATTGCTAGCTTTAATATTACTTGTACTACATTTATTGGTTTCATTACCGTCCTCCCCAGCGAAAATTTTTTTTTCTTCCTCTAATGTAAGAAGGAACTGAAACCTTTTCAAGCGGACAATATTTACTTTGAAAATAATACTGGACACCAGTATTTTGTCTTCTGACCCAAATGTACAAATAGTTTCCGCCTTGCTCACTTTCACTCTTTCAAGTCATTTAATGCTTTGTGGTGTACCAGAAGATTCGAAAATGTCTTGCGTACATTGTGCAAGCCAAAAGGGTTCTACAATAAAAGATGAAATCGTAAACGATAATTTTCTCTTCAAATGGAACACGATTTTATAATTAATTTTAAATATTATTTCTACTGGATTAACACTAAACGAAAGGAGTGCGTACGATTTATTCAATTCATGCGAAAAGTATTATTTATTATTAACATATATTGAGAAACTTTTGATTCATCACATATCTATCTCTATTATTGAAAATGTCATTTAAGAAGGTAGATAAAAACGTTGCAGATCCAAATTTAAGTTGTTACAATTTAAATTGAACATTAAAACAAAATTTCAAACTAAATTTGAAAAATACACACGGTAAGGCTACTTAATATTCTAATTAAATTGACAAAGAGTTATCCAAAAATTGGATTCAGTAAAGGAAAGTTGTACACTGGAACACATAAAGATTAATGTGAGCTATTCAAGGTGATGTCATTGCCACAAGTAGGTGTAAAAAGACGTTATGAATTTGAATGTTTAAGTAGATGTAGTTGTAAAAAGTGCAGCGGCAGTATTATCCATGGATTATATAAGTGCTACTTAATTTACTTTAGCGTCAAAGGATTATGTATTTCGGCTCAATTATTTATATACCTACGTAAAATTATTTATCAGCAAAAAAATAAAAATTTTGTTAATATTGTCAGGCCGTATTACAAGTATATTCTCGAATATCATATTCTATTATATCTATGTTTTGTCATCAAAATATTCAAACCGATCGAAAAGTTCCTCATAATTGTGCTGATTACAATAAATAAAAAATAAAGGTGGGTAGGTACTATTCACTAGATTAATGAGTAATCAGAAATTTTACAGGATAAGCTAGGTGACACACTGGAGAAACGAATTTCGTGAAACTAGTTTCACGAAACATGCAACTCGTTGCAATATCAAATAACCCATGTACTTATAGGAAACGATGCACACTGGCGTTTCGGAAACAGGAGACCAGAAATTGTTTCGGCAACAAGTTGCGCGAAACGCAACGTGTTCTGTTTCTTGTTACTTGTTTCGTGAAATTCGTTTCATTTGTAAGGACGGAATAGTAAAATTTATGAAACTAGTTTCTACAGTGTGCACTAAACGAGAAACTAGTTTCATGTAAACGTGTATCACAAACAAGTTTCACAAAATTCGTTTCTCCAGTGTGTCACCTAGCTAAATTCACAGACAAGATAAATATTCTAAGCTCTAAACAGTGAAAAATAATACTTTTTCCAACATTGCTCCTGAAAATGACACTTTCCTCACTCAATGTAGTGAGGAAAATAGGGGTTTGCCATCACTAGTGAAGAAAAATCATTTCCATAGCAACGTTCGAATACAAAATCAGCAACTAGATTCTTGGAGGGTACAAAATTATAAAGAAATTTAAAATTGAAACTCATTTTTGCGATGTTGGAAAAAATAGTATACACAATTCGTGATAAAAGTGCTGTTTTTACGAAACTTCATTGTCAGTTGTCACTTCTGAACATTTACGCAAGAATGTGAAATATACACTTACAAAGTACGAAAGGAGCAAACTCATTGTAGAGGGCAGCACTAATCAAGGCCACACAAAGTTGGTTGTGTTTTGGTTATGTTACACACCATATTTCAGCAATAGTTGTGGGGACATGTAGTGGTGGCAAATATAGATGGGTAGGGAGGGCACGTAAATACGTTTAAAAATGGTTAGAAAAAGTGTGGCCATATGTAAGGCCCCAGTAGTGAAGAAGGCCACTAAAGTCATATTATAGTAGGGCGTGTGTCCACACAATTGTTGCGCACCCTACACACACACACACACACACACACACACACACACACACACACACACACACACACACACACGCACACACGCACACATACAGGCCTTCCAATCTTTCTGTGGACACCAGTATTTCACCTAAAAGTGGGGTCCTTCAAGTTACGAGGAAAGAATGAGTATATTTTATTTCCTGCTTTATTTGGTATTAACGTCATGCCCATACACTCCATATCTCGGAAGTTGTGGATAAAACATAAATATGTGGCCAGACCCCACTACTACACCTATATACTGTCGTCTGGATGGATATAATGTGTGGCCTCACACAATCACTTACATTGAATGGAAATTTCCATTGTAATTGCAAGTTACATACCGTGTGTAAAATTGGTATACGCACCATAGGTATTTTAATATTAATTTTTTTAATTTCTGATACTGTTATTATAAGCTTATAACATCATAGTTACGATATCAATAAGGAGGGCCTTAAATCCCTTGCTATAATTTCGTCGTAACCTAGCAACCTGACAACATCCAAAACTGTAATCAACGATACTCGATTCGGTATTTTTAAAATGAACAAAATTTTATTAAAATCTATCAGAAATAAAATTTATTGTGGAAACGCATAATTGTTTCACACTTTTCACAATAATATCAAAATTCTTAGGTAGTAGAATTTGCTCTAAATTTGTTAAACTTGAAGTGGATCGAACTTAAATGATTAGCCTCGCTAACTGACGCATTGTTTGACGAATGAAATCGTGTTGTTGGACACTAAATTTTTCAAATAATAGAGCTCCTAATTTAATAATTAATTAATCTTCTCTACAAACTATACCAACATCATCATGTTTTAACGTTGATAGTATATCTTTTTGAAATTCTACTGATGTATTGGTTTCCGACCAACTGGACAAAAGTGCGTAACTTTCACCTCTCACGTTCCTACGGGAAGTGTTATTGCAGATATTTTTTTTATTGGGGCAACTATTTTTAACGTGGCGCCATAACGTTGTTAGCAAAAAGAACCCTAGGCAGTTTGGGCAAGGACCATAATTTGATAACCCTCTTTATCTGCCTTTTGAAGAAAAGCGCCTGCTTAAAATAAGTTCACCCTTTTTCATTGCCAGTATTTGGCAATTATGGTAATAGTCGCCGGCTCTAAGCAAACATAAAAACCCCTCTTTTCGTCTTCCCGAGTTTTTATCCATAGTTAATAGTTTCGCAACTTCAATTTCTTTAAATGTACCAACTCTAAGTGCCTCGTAACTGTGCCGATCAATTTGTCACAAAAGTAACAAGTATGTCTTTTATCATAAACACGACTTACAGAGATGGTCCTTTTTGCACGATTAACGTAAGCAGTTGTCTCTATTTTGCTATCACTACTGTTGTCAGGAATTTGGAACTTATCACAGATTTGAAGCGGAAACACAGGAGACTTCATCGATTTGGGGACCTCTTGTAATTGGCACGCAAGCTCTAAAGGAGAAACCGGTAAGTTTGATAACATTTTTGTTGAAGGCTCGTCACACAATGTAGAATTAGCAAGTATAAACTCTTTGCGTAAATTTGCGTAATCATCTTCATCACCTTCATGAGAAGAGGAATATGAGGAAGGCACGTATTCACTACTGGATGATTGATACGGTTCATTATTACTTTGGATATATGCATCATCGTCTATATGATCGTTTGTTATTGGTTCCTTTAGGACAACATTAGATAGTATGGTAATCTTATTATTTTTACTGTAGCTGGTGTTTTCTTTTTCGTTGGTTTTCTCTTCTACAACAAATGGAGTGCATGTTACTTGTGTGATATATTTTCCCTGTTTGTACCAGAATTTTTGTTTATGGTATACTCTTCAATATTTACTTCAGAATTGGATAGGAAAGGTCTCAAGTTCTCTTTAACATTATTTTTTGTGGAATTAAGTTCAATACTATATTTATTTATAGCGGGCGAAAATACCGTGGTTTCAGATTCCGTTTAATCGTCTTTCACATAGTTTCAACTCGTTTTTCTTTGACATGTTAGTTATATCAACCAATACCTCGGGATAACTGTCATTTATAGCACTACACAAGGTTTTCTTTTCTGACTCATTGTTAGATATCGTTTTTCCATTAAACATACTCTCTGTTTCCTTAACATTCTTTTTATTAACAACAGTAACTTCATTATAACGTTCTTCTACATTGCCAGCTTTAATATTACTCGTACTACATTTATTGGTTTCATTACCGTCATCCCCAGCCAGAATTTTTTTTTCTTCCTCTAATGTAAGAAGGAACTGAAACCTTTTCAAGCGGACAATATTTACTTTGCAAATAATACTGGATACCAGTATTTTGTCTTCTGTCCCAAATGTATAAATAGTTCCCGCCTTGCTCACTTTCACTCTTTCAAGCCATCTAATGCTTTGTGGTGTACCAGAAGATTCTAAAATGTCTTGCGTACATTGCGCAAGCCAAAAGGGTTCTACAATAAAAGATGAAATCATAAACGATAATTTTCTCTTCAAATGGAACACGATTTTATAATTAATTTTAAATATTATTATTTCTACTGGATTAACACTAAACGAAAGGAGTGCGTACGATTTATTCAATTCATGCGAAAAGCATTATTTATTATTAACAAATATTGAGAAACTTTTGATTCATCACATATCTATCTCTATTATTGAAAATATCATTTAAGAAGGTAGATAAAAACGTTGCAAATCCAAATTTAAGTTGCTACAATTTAAATTGGACATTAAAACAAAATTTCAAACTAAATTTGAAAAACACACGGTAAGGCTACTTAATATTCTAATGAAATTGACAAAGAGTTATCCAAAAATTGGATTAAGTGAAGGAAAGTTGTACACTGGAACAGATAAGGATTAATGTGAGCTATTCAAGGTGATGTCATTGCCACGAGTAGGTGTAAAAAGACGTTATGAATTTGAATGTTTAACTGGATGTAGTTGTAAAAAGTGCAGCGGCAGTATTATCTATGGATTATATAAGTGCTAGTTGATTTACTTTAGCGTCAAAGGATTATGTATTTCAGCTCAATTATTTATATACTTATGTAAAATTATTTATCAGCAAAAAAATAAAAAAATTGTTAATATTGTCAGGCCGTATTACAAGTATATTCTGGAATATCATATTCTATTATATCTATGTTTCGTCATCAAAATATTCAAACCGATCGAAAAGTTCGTCATAATTGTGCTGATTACAATAAATAAAAAATAAATGTGGGAAGGTACTATTCACTAGATTAATGAGTAATCACAAATTTTACAGTATAAGCTAGGTGACACACTGGAGAAACGAATTTCGTGAAACTAGTTTCACGAAACATGCAACTCGTTGCAATATCAAATAACCCATGTACTTATATGAAACGATGCACACTGGCGTTTCGAAAACAGGAGACCAGAAGTTGTTTCGGCAACAAGTTGCGCGAAACGCAACGTGTTCTGTTTCTTGTTACTTGTTTCGTGAAATTCGTTTCATTTGTAAGGACGGAATAGTAAAATTTATGAAACTAGTTTCTCCAGTGTGCACTAAACGAGAAACTAGTTTCATGTAAACTTGTTTCAAAAACAAGTTTCACGAAATTCGTTTCTCCAGTGTGTCACCTAGCTAAATTCACAGACAAGATAAATATTCTAAGCTCTAAACAGTGAAAAATAATACTTTTTCCAACATCGCTTCTGAAAATGACACTTTCCTCACTCAATGTAGTGTAGTGAAATAGGCGTTTGCATCACTAGTGAGGAAAAGTCATTTCCATAGCAACGTTGGAATACAACTAGATTCTTGAGGGTAAAAAATTATAAAGAAATTTAAAATTGAGACTCAAAAATGAGTCGATGTTGGAAAAAATAGTATACACAATTCGCGATAAAAGTGCCTGACTTTTCAACGAGCAATACTATTCTCACTCGCTATCGCTCGTGATTATATCATGTATTGCTCGTTGAATAGTCAGGCACTTTCGTCACTTGTAGTGTAATGTACTGTATTTAGAATAATAGTAGATTACATACCGAGGCGGAAAGTATTCCATTTCTGTCGAGAGAACTATAGTTTACCGAGAGGCATAGCCTCAAGGTAAACTAGTTCTCGAGACAAATGGAACACTTTTGCCAAGGTTTGTATACAATTTTATTCACAATCGGTTATTAAATAGAATAAATAACATAAAACTAATAAAAACTAAATGAAAACCTACTTCCAAAATATTATCGTTTATTTCGATAAAATATACACATAGTAGGCACTTCACAATTGACATATACGTATTTAATTTATGATTGTCATTTTATCAAATTAGTTAAAACAAAACACACACAAATTACAGGTTCGGAAAGTGTACATTACTGACCCTGAGGTTTCATTACATACTCGTTTTTTTAACCATGGAAACCGCTCACTTACCAACCTTTAAGAGGTTCGGAAAACTGTACGTTACTAACTGAGTGTGAATAAATGATATTACATATTCTTCACAACAAATCACAATGTATGTTCCCTTACGAAACTTTATTGTCAATTGTCACTTCTGAACCTTTACGCAGGAATGTGAAATCACAGATAAATAAGGTATACAGATAGCCAACCGCATGCATTAAATTGGACGGTACTTTTCTGGCGGCGAAATGAAATTAGTTTGGCGACAACACACTTGTGAGATTAGCGCTGTAATCGCGCTACCCAAAGAATAGTCAGAAAATGAATTGTAGAGATTTTGTAACTATAGTACATCTATTTGTTTGCAGATGGCTAAATATTTGTATGTATATCGTTATATTCTAATTATTGTGACAGTCTTATCTTATTTTTCGTTATCTTGTAATTCAGCATTTGTTTGTACAGGGAACACGTACAATTCCTGGAAAGTGAACACACGATTTTTTTACGCTTCTTATTTTATGATGACAAATACGCATTTTACCTAAGGTGCTTCAAGTTATAAAATTATAATTCTTACATAATTTAACAAGAATGTATATATAAATGATAATCAAATTAAATCTACGAAAGTTACACAAATGTCAAAAAATGTATAATTATATCGGAACAATTTGTTAATTTTTGAAAAAAATAATTTATTGTCATTAATTTACTAGTAAAAACATTATAATTAATAAGAAAACACGTATTTAGCACATTTTTTCTTGATTCAATAAAGTTCTTATTTTTTCGATATACAAGATTTCTTGAAATGTTGCGATGGTAATTTCCTATTCCAATTATTCCACGCTATCACTTTCATTTTCTAATTTTTTTTTTAGAAGTTAATATACTAGATATGCAAATATCCATTATTTGCTTGTTGTTAGCCCCACTTTTTTTGATAAACTAAAAAACTACTATTGTGCTGAATTGTGTTCAGTATGTGCTATCTTGTGCCTTAAAAACAATTTATTTTTTTCTTATTTATTTTACGGAGACTATCAATCAAAAATTACTATTGTGCTAAATTGTGCTCAGTATGTGTAAAATAATTGTTATTTCTTTTTATATGTAGATTTTATGAAACAATAAAGTGTTTTTTTTCTTAATTTTAACATATTTTATTTTTAGAATCATCAGAAAAAAAAATTGGTTTCTTACTTTTGAGTACCACCAAGCACGGTGTCGTGTATCACTAGTGTTACGCGTACCACAGTTTGGGAAATGTAAGATTTGTAGATACAGTCTTTGGATACAGTACAAGTTATCCCTCTTGGTGATTCTGTTTACAAAATCCACTTTTCCTTCGTAGCTTTCTTTATGTTGGTGTCTCTGTAACAGTTCCTCCTTAGTGCTTTTTTAAGGTGCATATTTTTTCTTTATACTGCAAGTTGTAGCTTTCCTTTTGGGGTCTCGTCACATCTAAGATAAGTAGATTTCCATTTTGCTCTTTTTCTATAGTAAGCTCGATTGCTCTGTGCAGTGCGTTGATGTGGCCCAGAAATTGTTGGTTTCTAATAGATACCATCATTAGGTAAAAAAAACATGCAGCTTTGCTTACAATAACTATAAAAAATTTGAACCAATATAGTCTCTGTACCTCTGTAACTAAAACGACAAACTAAATCGTTTAGAATAGAGATTCATAATATTTCAAATTTCTGGCAAAAAATTTGAACACATTAAGGCGAGGTTTCAGTCGATCTACAACTCTGGAACGCGCGTCGATATTATTAATCACATTTTAGCAAGTACTCACAAATATTTACTTACTATTGTAGTAATCTTTCAAGTCATCGATTTTAGAACAATTGACAATAAACGTGTTCTTAGAAGGAATTTTAGTTTTGTATAAAGTTTTTAATAAAGCGAAACTTTTTGGTATATTATTACGCCAATTGGGGTTTTTGAACTTAAATGTTTGTATTAAAAGTTTCGCTTCGTTTAAAAACTACAGAACAAAATTAAATCTCCTTCTAGGAAAACATTTATTATTAATAATTCAGGGCCAATGACTTGGAAGATGACCACAATATTTGTTGTCGAAAAAGCTATATGATAAAATTTAAGTTGTTCTGTTTAGTAATTTCTGAGATTTCTAAGTAAATGTAACGGAACGACAGCAGAAATTAAAAAATATTGTCATTTTCATGAAATTCGTAAGCGTAAAAAATATATATAAATACAGGTTACTACAAAAATATTTATAAAAAAACGAGGTAAAAAAAATTACGCATTACAATTTTTACTTAGGTAACTTTACATTTATGATTAAATATTACAGACATGTAATCTTAAATGTATACACGGATTGTTTTCAGTGTAGTAGAATAAACAGTAAGATGTCATTTTTCATTTTGTATAAAACAAAAAGACAACGTTATCTACTATCATAATAATAATTTTGCCGTCATGAACTCTGCAAATGGTTAAAAGATAAAAATTGTTTCTGCGGCACAAAATAGCACTTACTGAACACTACTTAGCACAATAGTTACTTTTCATTTTATCGAAAAAGGCGAAGCTATGTATTATCGTAAAAACTTTTTTTTTTGTTCATAAAATCTGCAAATAAAAAGAAAGAACAATTGTTTTCACGGCACAAAGCAGTACATAATGGGCACAATTTCAGCACATTAGTTGTTTTTAATTTTATCGAAAACAACGAGGCTATCTGTTTTCGTAAAAATTGATGGTTTTTTGTGAAAACAGTAAATGGAAAAAAGGAAATTGTTTTTGCGGTGCAAGGTAGCACATACTGAACACAATTCAGCACAATAATATTTTTTAGTTTATCAAAAAAGGCGGGGCTAACTATACTGACATATTTTCAATGACGCTCTCCAAATTTTTTTCTGTGTTGTTGCATTATACACAAATTCTTGTACACGTTAACGAAATCTTTAAATGCCATATCGTTGATATCTGCTAAAGTTGCATATAAAGCTCAAAATAATTTTAACTGAGTAAGATAGTGGAAGAAAATCATCTTCATCCCAATCAAATTTGACTCATCTTTCTTGAAAATCATGTTTCACAGTGTCTGCTTTTTGAAAATAATTTATAATGGTTTGCTTACATTGATATTCCATATTTTGCTGAGATCTCTAATTGCGTCCAGTAAACTTATACTAGTGGTGTGCATGCCAATTATTTCTTTGGCAAACAATAAACATTTAAAGAAAAGTTTTGTGTCTTCTGCATTAAAAATATCGTCTTCAACGTACTCTCCACTTAAATTATGTAAGTTTTAAGAGTCGGATAACAATTTATTTTCCGTATTTTGCATCGATTGCACATTATAAGTAGGTACAACAAAAAAATTCAGCTGAATCCTGCTGTTCAATTAAAACTTAAAATAATTGAATACCGTTCTGCATGTATGTTTGCATTGCATTTATTCAAGTACGTATTTTAACTGACCTACGTAACGTCACCTCATTTAAGCATCTACGTTATCTTCTAGTTGTTTTTAGTGTACTCGTGCAGTTCTTAGAATAAAAACGTTGTGATAACATTTGTTTTTGGTGTCAGTAAATTACTGAGAAAAAATGTATAGTTTTTAGAACTAAATTAAACATCATAACTAGGTCTGAGTGGTGGTATCAATATTCGATACACAAAATACTGTATCACTCACCTCTAATCATAACATCATTATAACATCGTTTTTCATTTTTTTTATTTCACAGTGTCAATAAACTTAGGGCAGTAATAAATGTAAGATGTCCGTAATTTTCGATTTATTTGGCTCCAAATTTAAATATTTGAAATGTTGCATTAGAACAATACTTTTTGCTTGTATTGATGCTATAATTTCACCTTTTAAATTAATCGGATACACGCTGTATGTATTCATGTATGTATTTACTCGTTTCTAATCAATAAAAAAAATCATTTGGTTATTGTTGCCAAAAGCCCCAAGTGTGATTCTATTAAGCGGCGTGCACTGTATTTATTTAATATAGTTTAATTCCTTTATTGGTGTTTAATTTATTTCATTATATCTACTATATTGGTTTTTATTTTAATAACATTTTTTTTTATATGTATACGTTGCATACATTACAGCTTAATTATCAGTAAAAGAATGAATAAAATATATAAGTTATTTAATCATTGTATTTTTTTTGTAAACTTTACATTTTTTATATTTGATTATTAAAATTTAACAGTTTCAAATTTCTGTTGTTCTGAGTCGACGATTCAGCTGATCGACATTAAAGTTACCGTACATAAACATTGTTAGTCACAAGTCCGTAAAAGTTTTAAGATAATTTCTTCGAATTTTATTACGTCACTACTACAAGTACACCATCTGTCAAAGAAAAGACAATTTATTTCAAACTTGTGATGATTATTTTATCCGCTACTCAAAACAATTTTTCTAACTTTGCCATCTGTTGTTCATTTTTCGTACGTTACAAATATTATAGTTAACTAACATTTTTGTATCCGTACTAACTGCCAAAACCTTCATATACGTTGGCTATCTGTATACCTTATTTATCTGTGGTGAAATATACACTTACAAAGTACGTAAGGAGCAAACTCATTGTAGAGGGCAGCACTAATCAAGGCCACACAAAGTTGGTTGTGTTTTGGTTATGTTACACACCATATTTCAGCAATAGTTGTGGGGACATGTAGTGGTGTCAAATATAGATGGGTAGGGAGGGCACGTAAATACGTTTAAAAATGGTTAGAAAATGTGTGGCCATATGTAAGGCCCCAGTAGTGAAGAAGGCCACTAAAGTCATATTATAGTAGGGCGTGTGTCCACACAATTGTTGCGCACCCTACACACGCAGACACACACACAGACACACACACACACACACGGACACACACACACATACACACAGACACCCAAATTTTTTTGTCAAAAATACTTTTTTCTGATTCAAGAGACTTCGAAACGTAAAACTATGTAAAATTGAAATTGCAATCGCTATACTTTCTTTATAAAAAAGTAAAATTGCTTAAAATCTAATATATTCGGAGGTTTAACGTTATATGGTAAATCAGAATGTTTGAATCTACCTGCAACTCTTATTAAACCATTTTTATAAAAAAAGCTGATAAACCATTGATCTTGTCAATTGATAAGTTACCAGTCAAACCCTGGTTTCCCTTTTTCAAGCTAAAAGCATTTAAAAAACTTTGACACAGTAGGCTATGACTCTCTGCAATCTTAATAAAAAAGAAAACCTTAAATATACATCAAATTATTGCATGGCGTAAAATATATGTGAATGGTCTTTTCGCTTTATATCAGGTAGATCATTTAATGACGGAGTAAACTTAAAATCACAACAAGAAGCATTCAAATTGCAAATCCAAGAAGGCTCAAACCACCACAGCTTATTACTAAGAAGTTTGAAAGGAAAAAGATCTCTGAATGGAATATCAGCAAAATTTTGCGCTAACGAAACATAACTTCATTTAATCTTATAAGTCAAACTTTGAATTTCACTAACTCGTATACTTACAAACGTTTGCAACCTAAAGAATTCTGTGTGATTTCAATGCAGAGCAATTAAAGAATCTGACTAAAGATAACATTCAAAAATCAAACATCATACATTCGGAAAGGCTTGTGACTAATCTAGCTAACGTTAGAGCAGCTAAAAGTTCTAATCTTGGCATAATAAGCGGTTTTAAAGGAGACATCTTTATTTTTGCACAGAAAAGTGAAATCTTAACTTCTCTGTGGTTATTAACTGACCGCATACACAGTACAGCTTCATATGATCTGTTACTAGCATAAAAAAAAAACAAAAAGTTGAATCCCAAACGGATTCAACAGTAAAACATTTTTAGAAATCTTAAGGGAATTTAAATTAATAAATCATGTTAAAACAAACGCCATTTTCTCTTAAACTATAAGATAATTCATCATCCCAAGCTATTCTGAAACTCCATAACTTTTGGATCAAACGCTTGGCAAATATAACAGGCGGAGAAAGAGTTGAGTTCAATCTATACTAGATTGGGTTAAACCAAGTCTAGCAACTAAATCCGTTGTAATAAAATTAGTTTGCGACCTTGAATCTAAGATCGCTTAACAATTATGCTTCTTTCAATGTAAAACATAAACCTTTGCACATAACTTGTGACTCCATGAAACATGTAAGTACAACTGTTTTTCGGGTGTTGTCGCGTCACAAAATTTTTACTTAACGTTTCGCTAATCATGCTATCAGCTTCTTCAGAAACTTTCTAAAGACTGATGTTATAGTCTTGCGTTCCTCGTTATATTATCGTCTTTCGGTTTCGCTTCGCTGATCCGTGTCCGTTCTAGTCTGTTAAGTTGCGTTCATAGACGTCTGGTGCGTTCTTGCATGTTCTTTACGCAGCGTAGATCTCCATGTGTTGCATAATCTGTATCCATCCTCACGGTTGAAGTTGTTAGGATTTTTTATTATTTCTAGTGATTCGAGTATTATTTGCTGGTTATAGTGTTTGCTTCTTGCTAATACCTTTACGTTCCCGTAATCAATCCGGTGATTAATTTATGAAAATTAAACAAGAAAATGAACTTTCCGAACTTAAAATAATAAAATTAAGTAGCTCCCAGAGAACTGTCCTTAGACCAGTATTCTATCCGTACATGCGATATTCCGGATAAAAAAAATATGAAATCCTAACGCATAACCACGTTTCCTGGCGGTAATCTTATAAGCTTGAAAACATTTTCCAGGTACTTTTACGGCCCCTTTTTTAATAAAACTTTTTTTCTAGACTTGTGTTCTTTAGATGCGGCCGGCGGCCATTCGTAGTTACTCACCTGGTACTAGCAAAATCTGACTAAAGATTCAATTTCAAAAATTGTTGTTATTGATCTAAAATTTTTAAAAAGTAGGTATATTTTGTTTATGATATAAATTAAAGGTTCTATTTTGTACATTTTTGGTAAGCATTGCAAAATTAACAGTGTATTGTGTTTTAAAAAAATACTACAAGTTTTTAACATTGTTTTTGATTTGAATAATAACAACCGTTCTGAAAAAAACTAATTTTTTATATATCTGAAAAAAAATCGTAAATGCGTTTTAGTGAAACGCAACTAGATTATTAATTGAAGACAAAAATATTTAAAAACGAAAGCAGTACGAAACACCAAACTAATTTATATTGAACCTTGACAAAAAACTTAGTTAAACAAAAACCACACAAAACAAAAATATGTGTCAATAAAAGTATAAAAAGCAACAACTGAATTGAAGGTTTTATCCGAAAAAAGAAAGCTACTAATAATTTTATAACATTTTGGTGCTAAGCAAGATTGTTGATGATGGTGTTTGAAGGAAAAAACCTAGGAAATTGCTACGAAAAAATAAACGTAATAGTCTTTGAGACATGGTTTTTGAAAAGTTTAACAAGATTACCTGAAGGAGTGCACGGTACCATAGTCGAAAAATAATTTGAAGAAATTCTGCAGTCATAACAAAATTGATATGAAAAATAAGATACAATTAAAGAAAATGGCATTTGAACTAAACATGGTTCAGTTTGAGCTTTTACAATCAATACGTCAACGTAAGTATTAACATAATTTATGTACTTTCGATATAATGACTGAAACAAGTTAAAAGAATAGTGCGACAGCCGAATCATTGCAAATAAATCCGATAACATTAACATGGGCTCAAGGTGTCAGTTTAAAATAACACGTTAAAGTTGTCTGAAATTTAAAAAAAAATTTTTTTACAAAAAGCTTTATTTGATGTGTCCAGTACTGATTAAAAAAATGTGTAGAACATGTCAATAAAAAAAAACAAACACGCGCAATGTAGATAAAACAGCCAATAATTTATATATAAATTTACTGATACTATACATTAACAATTACTGTAATACCACTCAAACTTCTAAACCTGACATTGAGTAATCTGCATGTTTTGGCTTTTATTTTAATGTATTTAAGATTGTATAATTTTTTATTTTGAGTGATTGATGAATGTTGTATTTACTTATGTTTATAATACTCATTAATTGTATACAGAGCTTTGTGTCATTTTGTTACTCGTTACTTGTATTATAATTTACTTTAATAAACATGTTCTGAATTTAACTACAATTAATCGACAGCGCTATAGGAATTTATTTTCAATCATAGTTACATTTCCTTATTAAAATTATAGAAACTACTACTACTACTAAAATGTAGTAACATAATCTACGTAAGAAATTTAAAAACAAATCATAGAGAATAAAAATTGCTGTACAGGTTTACTAAAACTTTAACTTTAAAAAGTATAAATTTTAACACTACAATAATAGGATTATAAATAACATTTAAAAAAAAAGTTAAACTTTTACCAAATTAATACCGTTTATTGTAATATTTACTGGAAGATAACCAACCTTACGACGTATTTCGTGCAGAAAGTAGGAAACCGGCATCGATCTTTCTTTTGGTCAGCATATTTACTAACTACTTTGCTAATTGTTGTAGATTACGATTTTACGTTTTAGCAATGTTGCCATGCAATTATTGTGAGGTCCGAACTTTTGTTTATCGACTGTTTATAACAATCTTATCATTCTTTTATTGTAAATTACTTTTTTTAAAAGCAAACACTTCGTCAGAACGAATTAACAACTTTTGTTATGTATTCATTTATTTAATATAAATAGGTACATGCAAGTAATAAAATTATGGTAACATAATAGTAATTAAGAAACAATATTTTTAGAAATTCGTAATATTTGAGATTTGTCACGTGTGTTTCTCCAATAACCTGAGCTGGTAACTGACGGATTTATAATGATGACAATAAAAATTGCTTTACATAATAAACATTATTAAACATAAATTTGTTTACTTTCAAAAATTAAAATAAGTAGAAAGCAGTGGGAATTGATCAACATTTTAAATAAATTGACCTTGTAATCTGTACTGGCACGTCTCGTTGCGTGATCAAGGATTGTAGTTAAATTTCAAGATCAATTTACATATTTAATAAGTGTTTAATGGCAGAGCCATCTCATAGTGTAATTTTACTATGTATCAAAAATTTACTGTAAATAACTATTTACAGTTTACATATTTGTTTGGTCAGCATATCAAACATAAAAATTAGAAACATAATTAAACAATTTAAACAAAGTAACTCACTGATAATCTTAATGTTTTCTTCAAAAATTATTAAAAATCTTATTTTGTTATTGGTATAGAAATAACAAAGTTCAGCATCAGCAATTTCGGTTCATAATAATAAAAGTAAATATCATCTCTAACGGTTATAGATGTGCATAAATCAAAATACGTTCGTATTGCTAAAGAAAGAACATCAGTATCAAGTTTTATATTATTTAAAAAAGTAATAAAAACAAAGAAATATAAAATCAAGTTACATTTGAAATAAGTTTCAAACTCGCAAAGAATAGGTAAAGAGTAACACGATTAGATTAGAAATTGTAATAAATTTAAATTAGATCCGATATATCAAGGCTGTGGCGACACTAGTCGGTGCAGATAATTCATAGAGAGACGCGCGCGGTAAAGAAAGTAATGTTATACACTTGTTAGCACATAATAACGTATCTTTCAGTAGATACTACAATCTATTACTATGATCGTATCTGGTTTTGGCGCAACCTAAACAACTTTTACACTTGGTTTGTGTTTGTTAATAAAAACGGCGTTACTCAATCTTTAATAGACTGGTTAGTAAAAAACGCTAAAAAACCCATTTTTGCATTACGTCTAGAAAATCTAAGAGCAAAACAACAATTTATGAGTATTTTGTACCATAATCGCTATTTAAATATTTGATACATTTGTGACACTAAAACGGAAAAATGTATCTTTCTATTTTTCTTTGTAGGTAGTTGTGTTAAAATGTCGAAACAACATGTCCACACAATTTTATTATTCACTAGTTTACCCGCAAACTTGGCACTAGTAGATTTTTAGTTTTCGACATTTTTTCCATTTTTTTACATGCAGCTGTTTCGGGCAGCTACTTATCTTGTAGACAAAAGCGTCTTGCTTCTAGCTTTTGTTGACACTCGTTTACACCAAAGCGTATTTTGTTTTATTTTTGAAAAACACAATTGCGAAATCTAAACTACTTGTTCAAACAGAGCATTTTTTATTTACATACAATTTTCTCAATGATAAGGAAATGCACATTAATAAGCATTTAATATTACTTACTTAAATTCCTTGTGAAATAATTTTAAATATAACTCTTAGTCATATTTTAGTGTATTAACTTTAAGATAGATATAAGTCGTCTCAGACTTTTTAAGTTCTACAACTTTTTTATAAAAAGTATTGCCGTTAAGGCAACGTTTGTAAAAAAAACTCTTCGCTGTACCACCATTTTTTGTCGATTTTAATTGTAAAATAGATCACCACAAAAAACCTTTTTGTTTTAACGCAATAAAATATAACTCATGTCTACCCTGTAAGTCTATTCTAAATATTGCTAAAAAAAATTTGTTATTGGTTGAGTAGTTTGAATTTTACCTTCTACATCCAAGTTTACAAACATACAAGCATAAAAAGTTTACCTCTTTATAATATTAGCGTAGGTTTACATAATATACATATAATTGTATTAAATATTTTTTTTTATATTTACATATTTAAAATTACAGCGTTTTTTTATATACTTAACTTATACAGAGTGGTGACTTAAACACATAACGATTTCAATGCTAAATCTTTATTGTTGAATTATTTGTTTCTCTAATTATTTTATAAAAAAAAATACTGCATCCATCCATATTACTGTTTACAATTTTTAATTTTTTAGAAGCGAATAAATAAAAGAAATACAATTTTATTAAAAAATTGATAATGCCATGGTATTATAAAACCAAACAAATGAACTTACGTTTAAATTAAACTTTATTTATTTTATGAGTTACTATTAACCGAGTAATAGGAAACAAAAATTTATTTATTTTAACAAAAAAACACAATGCACAAAAAACACAATCCATAAACAAAATATTTCTTGAAATTCTTTTTCTTCAAATCATGTTTACACAACTCTTGATGGCATTGGTACACATAAGAGCAAAATTTGTAGTTTTTTAAAACTCGTGATGTGATGTTTTTCGCTATTTATATTGAGATTTTCATATACTGCCGCTAAAACATTGAACGTGTTGTCACTTTCCTTTTTTTAGTGCTCTGATTGTAATTATTACACTTACAATTATTTTATAAATTTTACTCTTTCGTCTTAGGCCGGTAAAGTGTAATACAATTTTATAACTAGAATTTGGCACTAATAACACTGGTCTGCAAAAAAAATTTATCTAGCCCTGACACTATTCCGGGTGATTCTTATGTAAAATGACGTCCTGAATCCAAATATGTCTTCCGTTTTCTTCCATCACCCACCATTTTCGAGAGAGCCCCAAATCTCTAATTTGACCACTTTTTGATAAGTTAATTATAATTTATTTATCGAACGATAATAATAATTATAATAATTATTACAATAATAAATATATAAACATGAATTTAATTTAAATAGAAAAAAAAGTTATTTTAGCTATAAACAGTAATAAATAAAAAGATATTCATCGTTACTTGGTGCTTGCTTTCCTTTTATACCCTGAGGTACAGCTCTCTCGTTTCAAAAACCAGCAGTACTAAGCTAACATGCTTGCATTCCACTTCCCTGAAAAACTCTTCTCCAGCTTAGCGATGTCTTGATGGAACTGTTCCCCGTGTTCATCCGAGACTGCTCCTAAATTTTGAGGAAAAAAGTCCAGATGCGAGTGAAGGAAGTGAACTTTAAGAGACATGTTACATCCTATGTCCTTGTACGCTAAAAGCTTTTCCTCGACGTGAGCGACATAATCTTCACTTTTGTAGTTACCCAGGAAGTTTTTACAAACGTTTTGAAATGCAAGCCAAGCTCGTTTTTCTTTTCGATTTAGGTGTTCAATAAACGTCGAATCTTGAAAGAATTGTCTAATCTGGGGACCAACAGAAACGCCTTTTTTGATTTTAGCTTCGCTAAGACCAGAACTGGGCAGTAGTTAACTACAAAGTAGTTAAGCTACTAATCTAACTACTTTATTGTTGACGATAGTTGTATTCTATATATTCAAGTTACTTTAATTTAATAATGTAACTGTAGTTGAAATAAATTACTTTTTTCGTGTAATCGTATTTAAAACGTAGTTAGCTACCTTATTTTAACTACAAAAATAGTTAAACTACTTTGTTAATAGCTTAACTACTTTACTAGTAATTAAACTACTTTATTAGCGGCTTCAATTACATACAACGGCTACAATTATTCAGCTTGCATTGCAGTTTCGCAGGTTAAAACGTGTCCTTCAAGTAATGAACAGTAACGCAGAAGTAAACATGGATGTAAAGATTATTCAAAAACATTGTATAAATGCAGCAAACCTAATTTGTTTCGAAATGTTAAATGCTTCTGATCTAAACGTAAACAAAGTATTACTTCAACAAAAGTTTTTTGATATTGATGAACCTGCTTTGTCTAAAAAGTTACACATTTCTTCTGATACTGAGAATGAACATGCTCACAAAAGCAGAATAATAGAACTGGAATTGTTAAAACACCTGGAAGATAACAGAATTCATATATCTATTTGAGATTATTATTAAAAAATGTTCATTAGATATAGTACAATTTTACCTTTACCATCAGCTGCTGTCGAGCGATTATTTTCGTTTTTAAGTCAGCGCAAAGTTTCCACTTATAATCATGATAACTAATTACGTTTCCTTCATATCAACAGAGTATGCAACTAGAACTGATGGGAAGTCATTCCCATTTGCCAACAGGACAACGTTTAAGCTTGTTTTTGATGAGTCTATAAACAGTCTCCATTTGTCTGGGGTCACATGGCATCTGTAGCTCTGTAATCAATAAATTTGCATTAAAGCAGAACACTAAACCTTTATCTTCTCGGAAAAGACATTTCAGGGTTGTTTGTCTGATCCTGTAAGAAGATATTTTTACTCCCTTTTCTAAGAGATTCCACTGTTGAAGTCGCAATCCTACAAGTTGAGATTTAGTCTTGGGTAACTGCAAATCCCTGACAAGATAATTTAATTCCGATTGAGTAAGGAGGTGAGGTTGCCGAGAAACTAAATCTGCGGAATACTCTTCATCATCATTGAACGTATCATTTGAAGCCCCAGGTTGTGGCTCAGAGTCTTTTAAATCAATTTCCGGCTCTAAAGTACAATTGTTTGGTGGCTCTGGGATTAGTATCGTTATCAGGAACAGGGCTTAAAGCTGACGGAATATTGGAATACTGAATTGTATGCTTACTTTGGCTCGAAAACCCAACGATGGAAGTCATACAAAAGTAACAATCTGTAAAATGACAGCGAGGTTCCCGCCAAACCATGGGCACAGCAAATGGCATTGATTTACAGGTACCTTTGAGCCATTTGGTCAAACTACTGTAACAAGTCGTACAGCAAATTGATGAAGCCTAAGTCTTGTCCTGGTCGCCAACTTGACAATCAAAGTACAATTTATAAGCTGTTTTAACAAGCGGAGAAAGGAGTTTTCGTTGCGCTTTTATAGTTAATTCCCAGCAGACATAGCAGAAGCTATCGGGATAATTTTTGCACTCGCGTGGCATAATTAAACAGTAATTGAACGCTTAACATTAACCACAAATCACACTTAGTCACTTGAAAAAATGGAGTAAAAGTAGTTTTACTGTTTTACACAAATGAACAAAAATGAACACAAAATCCAGCACGTTTAAAACGTCGACAAGTTAACTCTGCAACAGCTATAGATGTACTGATCGAAGCAGTTAAGCAAACAATGTAATATAGAAGAGTAATGCAAGTTCAAGCCTGTCGAAAATTCCTGTTCAAACCTGCATGTGGTATTGAGATCGCCAGCGTCGTGCAGTGAATCTTCCTAACTGTTTATTGATATTTTTTACTGTTCTTATATATTTGTATTTTATTGTTGTTTTTATATACATTTTATAGCAAAACTTTTGCCATATACTTTGGTATAAATTTTATTACCTGCTTTGGGATGTTTAACGGTTATAAGTTAAAATTCTAAAAAAAATGCAAAAAAATGGGGTCCCCCCAAAATAGGTGGATGATGGGTAAAAACGGAGCTTATTTTTGGATTCAGGAGGTCATTTTACATAAGAATCGTCAATAATGGTATCAGGGCTGATTTTCATGCAGACCAGTATAATTAAAGAAGAAAGTAAATCTACATTAATGATTGAGCATTATCCTTATACTGCGTTTTCCAAGTCACCACTTGGTATATTTAATGTGAATACTGATTTTTATTGTGCTTTCGTCCGTTTTGATGTATTTTACAGGTATCATAATCGGCCGGAAATTTTACTCTTTCGTCCTAGACCGGTAAAGTGTAATACAATTTTATAACTAGAATTTGGCACTAATAATCATTAATTAATTAAACATCATCTGTCATTTTGTCAGATTTATTAACATACATCACTATCTGTGTTATTGTTCAAAATAACACTAAAGTAATCCATTCTCAAAGTGGAGTATTAGATATACAATTAAATTATTTATCTCAGTCTTCTCCACAAAAAAATATTATTAGTTTTAATTTAACTAAACATGTTTAAAATAAATTAAAACTAATAATTTTTTTTGTGGGGAATATATAAATAATTTAATTGTAAAATAACACTAACAAATTTTTTTTAAACAAATAGAACAAAAATTTCCTTATATACAATTGTTAAAAACATTAATAGTTTTACGGTAAGTTGTATTTTATTTTCCTTTTTACTTTAACTTAACATATCTTTTTTTAAGTTTTTTTATAAGAAGGGGCATCAAAACATTTTAGGTGTCTATAAAATGCGACGTTCCGGGCAGCTAAGTGCGCACCTCTTCAGGCCTATTTATAGACAATGCATGTTTAAGTCCGCTTTTGTTACTGCTGTACGCACTTAGCTGCACAAAATGTCGCCTTTTATAGACAATTAAAGTGTTTTCATGCCCTTTGTCATAGAAGAACCTTTAAGAAATTGTATTGAAATTAATAGTTTAGGGCCGGTATTATAAAAGAATAATAAAAGTAACGTTAGGTAAGTGCCATTTAATTTAAACATCACTTAAAACCATGTTGGGTATTATAAAGCAAAAACGTCATTTATTTAGTTAATGAATTTTAAAAGTGCTAGATGATTCAAAATGCTCAATATTACTTTCAAATCGTTATTATAAGTAGACCAATTGAAAAAAGATGACATTTGATTGACAGGTCGTACAAGTAAATATATCCTTATTTTTTTATAGTAGTAAATTATCTATCTTTAGCATTATTCAGCTTTTGCAAAGTATGGATTCGACATTGAAAAAAACAGATCGCGGAAAAAATTTTACAGATTTGAAAAAATTTGCGTTTCTTGAAATTGTTCAAGATTTTATTAAAATCAGCAAAAACAAAAAAAAACAATGTTGTAATTTTAAATAGTAAATGCAAAGCTTGGAATTGCATTACAAATCAAGTTAATCCGGTACATCAAACAGAAAAAAGAAGTGTGCTCAAATAAAGCATTTGTATGAAACAGAACCAAACACGAAAAAGCTGCGGAAAAGGTTGGTGAATCGTTGTTATTGTATTAGAATAGTATAATTTTACGTTTGTTGTGTAGATGAGAGTTTATAAAACAGGCGAAGGCACATCCCCCGTAAAAGCAAATGTTATTAAGTACTAAAAATTACTGGGAAATTAGTGCCACAGTAGATTGTAACATTCCAAATATTTATGACTCATCATCGGCTTTAAACACAAGTAAGAATGTTTTTGACATGTTCAAATAAATTATATTAAAATGAAAAAAATAACAAAAATAGTCAAAGTGTAAGTTATTTTAAATGCCATGAGTTTCAACTTGTGACCCTGTGAGTCTGTAAATATATTTTGACTAAACAAAAAAAATGCCAAATTTATTACTTAAAGTCTACGTATATACTTTTAGAACCAGTGCAATTTAGATGTAACATGGTCATTGGTGAAGTACTTCTACTTATGACAGATCCTACAGTACATCTACCACTAACTCAATACACTTATACGTTTATCACCTACGTTAAAAGAGAAAAATGTATTTTAACAAAAACAAACAGAAGTAGAAAAGAAAAGAAAATCGACACATGATTTTTTAGATGAAAAAAAATTAATGATGACAATTATGAAAATTCGTTTGGAAAAAGAACAACTGGAAAGTAATCTCCTTCTGATTAAAAACGAGAAGAAAAACGCCGGGATGTACTGAAAGACTGATAAAAATGCATGTCAACAATACTTTTCATTTATCAATAAAAACGTGTATCTTTTGTTATCGTCTACATTTTAAAACGTAATTTTATTTAGTAACAATTTTTTTCAGGAAGCCGAATTTTTAGGTTATTGGCTATATTCAGTTTTGCTGAGCAAGAAAAGACTGATTAATTGTAAATACGTTCGAACATTCAACACGGAATTTTTTTTATTTTAACGTCACAAGAAAACTACTTCTTGAGTTTGGAAATTTCCTAGAAATCGAAAATTAAACATTTAAGACTAATTTTGAATAAGTTCCGTTCCAACAACCCATTTCGAAAATTATCAAAAAATATGCTATTTAGAAAAAATAGCTCTATAGACTTGTAAATGCATTTATTAATCTATTCGTTCAGTACTTAACATATTTTTTTTAAAATTTTCCGAATTGACATTGTGTAACAAATAGTTACATAATAATGACATTTAAAAAAATTCAATTTTGTTTAAACTAAGAAAATCTAATACCGTAATAATTTAAAGTGTGAGAACGTTTATATTTCATACGTGCTTTTTGCATTGTTACACAGTGCGCGCCGCTTAATAGAATCACGTTATAACTTGACAACAATAACAGAATGATAACATCCAAGATTCAAAAAAAAATCAAATGTTTATTTATTAGAAAACAGTAAATACATACATCATGTATGTGATTAACAGGTTGTTAATTTAGAAAGTGGCATATCACTGAACTTTGATACGCGTACAGTCAACAGAACCGCATACCTGTGGAAACCCCGATATTAAAAAAACTTATTGCAAACTCTCAGCCGTTCATTCAAGGTAGAAGCATTCGAATATATTCATCTTTTAATAATCCTATGTAATGTAATTCTACCAGCTGTAGCTTTCGTGACATTAAAATAATCTGCAACTACTTGGTGGAATGAACCAGTTGCATAAAATCGTAATGTTATTAGGAGCCGATTTATTGCACATATTGAATGATTTCTTCTTGTATTAAGTACTTTGTTTCCTTTAATACGTTGTAAGACTCTCATAGTGCATACTGCGTTCTGTTGAGAAACACCCTTGGAGTTTTAGGCACTCGCACAACTTCGTCCTCAGATGATAAATCCAAGTTCGATGCTAATGATACCAATGGTGAAGAAATTGAAGATATGAAAGACATGTTTTAAAAATTCACAATAAAGCATCTAGAATAATATTTGTAGTTTTGAATAATATAATTTCAGTAAAAATTGCAAAACTGTACATTCTCACAAAATGTATAATGTACGGATGCCGAAAATTAATGTTTTGTATTTGTCACAATGTTTTATAGGTTACATTAGTAAATGTCATTATAAAAAACGACACAAAA
This sequence comes from Aquatica leii, assembly GCA_035610365.1. Classification (NCBI taxonomy): domain Eukaryota; kingdom Metazoa; phylum Arthropoda; class Insecta; order Coleoptera; family Lampyridae; genus Aquatica; species Aquatica leii. Next base: position 72,742,887 of record CM069435.1, read on the forward strand.
ATCCGTTAATTCTACTAATATTCCTACCTAAACTAACTGAGACTATTAAGTAACCTTCATTTTAAATGGCGTTTATAATACTGATTGATCACTTAAATTACCTAAAGTTTTAAGTGGCGTTTATAATACCAGCCCTTTATTTTCATATAAGTTAAATTGTAATAATATTATCTAACCGTCAAATTAATTTTAAAAACAATCATTACATGTTTCAGTTTTATCGGCATATGTTATTAAATTTTATTAAAAATCAATACTTACATCTAAATTATATACTTAGATACCTGTTTTTAACAAATTTATACTATAAATGTTAGCACAAAAATCTTGTGTATCACACGTTCTAAAAGTATTTGCATTTTGTAAGCCTCGGCTTTACCTCGGCCTACAAATATGCCCATACGCGCTAAATAACACCTTCTGGACTGGTGATAGATATAATTATTGTTTTACTCAGTGGTCAATAAAACAGCGCTAGAGAAAAACAAGAAACGATAAAAACGTTCAGTATAATTTGATTTAAAAAAATTATTTATGGTGTGCTAAATCAGAAACATGTATTTGTATATTACAGTTGCATTAAATCGTCTTTGTTTTCTAAAATAGAATCATCAATCATTAGTTGTAATTTATAAGCAACGAATTCGAAACATGCAAAATTATCATCATGCAAAGCTGTATTTATTCGTATAGATAAAAATAATGTATTATTTATTTTATATTAATTAGTTTTACTAGTTAGTTATTTAATATTTAAATATTTAGATATCAACTTTATACAATGCATTTTATTTTAAAATTATCAGTTATTTCTGTATTTTATTAAACAAACATTATATATATTTAGTTAATATAAAATAATGGTTTGTAAAGTTTACGTTATATTATTTAGTAAAGAGTTCAAGTATAAAAGAACTGTACAAAACCAATACATTTTGCGAAACAGTTAATAACGATATAATTAATTTATGAGTCATGTTTGATTATACGTAATTTAGTAACGCTTTTTAACAAATTAGTTAAACTTTAACTTGGTAACGAGTTTTTCTTAATTAAACCATGATGGTATTTGGTTTTATTTGAAAATTCTTCAAATTTGCTTAAATTAAATTGAATTTATGATGAACTCTTAATGCTACTTATTTTATTTAATTTTCTAACATTAGATCAATATAAATAAACTTTTAAGATATTAAAACTTAATTAAGTTCAATTTATATTTAAATTTCTAATTAAGTTTTCATATTATTTTTAGCTTAATAATTTGAAGAAAAAAGTTTTTATATATATTTTATTTATTTATAAACTTAACAAAACAAGTTTTTTGCAAAATGTTTTTAATAACATGCAAAATTAAAAACGTGATTGTAGCAACAATGTATCTGAAAAGTTGTAAAAAGTTGTAGTTATTTGAAGGAATAAAACTGGCAATCAGCAAGCTCACCTGACACATTGACTTATTTGCCGTTGCGGGCTCGCTATTTATTTTCTTTTTCTGTATGTTGTTTATGGATTCATTCCTTAATTGTTTTTATTTTTTATCGTAATCTATGTTATTGTACACATACTTTGATTAAAAAATATGAATAACAATATTTATTTCAAAATTTCAAGACCAATTGTGTGCTGTTTGTTAGTTGTCATAACTAAGATATTAATATTATGCACAAACAAAATTGTAAATACATGACAATAAATAATAGTTATTAACCCCATAAGGCGAATATGGTGCAAATAACAGACAAGATTAAAGTTATAAAATTGAGGCGAAGCCGATATTTTATAATCAATCGAGTCTGCTATTTGCGTATCAGTCGTGTGTCGTTCAGTACTTTTCAACATACTATAAATATTTTAATATTCAACGATTATTTGCAAGACTTGCATTTTTCTTTATCGCAAATTAAATTTACTATACATCTGTGCATTTACTATAGCAATGGTGTAAAATTATTTGAAAAAATTTGATGCGATGGCAGCATATTGCCCATAAAAGGGAACGATACACAAAGAATATGACCAAAAATGTGTTTTTAATGAATCAACGAATTTTACTGTGCTGTTACGTAATTATCAAAAAAAATGCACTAAAAACCTTATGGACTCAAATAAGCTCCATGACAACGTTGACATTTTCAGATTAATATTATGCTAGGTTGTTTGCTATTATTACAAATTTGCGTTATGTTCTTGCAGATATAAAAAAGTTTTTATTTTACTACGTAAAAAATCTTAGTGCTACAAACCAAATGAAATGAAAATATTGACAACAGAAGAAACGACAAAATATCTAGTCGAAGCATCAAACAAGCAAAAACTAGAAGTAAGAAAAACTTATTACTGTATTTGGAATATTTAGCGCTTGCCGGAGTACAAAACTTCTTTTGCTTGTCTAGGCAAAATTGAAGATGTTTTTAATTCTTACGTTGGAAGATAAAAAAACAAGTCTACAAGCAAGTGTACTGCCACAGAAGACGACACACTCTTTCATGATTGTATTTTATATAGAAAATACACAGCACTACGGCCGTTAAAAAATTTGAATGTTTTTGTAGAGTATAGAAATAGCAAGTGCACACGACAATTTGTCGGAATTCATAAAATTGGAAAAATATCCCAACTAGCATTTTTAGTGATTGCGACGTGGCAGCCACAGTCGTAGGAACTGTAGAGTGGCGTGCCACTAGTCACTACCACGTTACAGGAACAGTTGTATGTGGCTACCACCAAAATGGGGAACAAATATTGGGTGGTCGTTACGTGATTACAACCATTTTATCACTTATAAAATAACATTACAGCCAGGTCAAATCCACGTCGCTGCCAAGTGGCGGCGTGGTGACCATTAGTGGCCCTGAACATTTTAGAAACTGCTTTAATGTATTTATATCTCTGTCCCATTTTTAAATGTTGTTTACTTTCTCATCTAGATCCCTTCTTTATTTTACAAATGGACAACTAGGTTAACTTCGATCAAACTGTTTTAAGTTTTTATGATCTATATGTTTATTATTGAATTTGTACAACATTTGCTAACAACAAAATTGCAACAAATGCAAGTTTACTGTTAAATGTAGAGGTTATAGTTTGAAATATAACCATGCGCCAACAAAATTTTCATTTTTTTTAGAAAACCAAAATTAAAAAGTCCTAAATATAAAATAAAAATTAAATAACTATACAATCTAAAACACATTTTATTAGTATTTACATTATAAATTTAATTATAATTCATTAATTTCTTACATTCAATGTGGTGTTACTTATAAATTTCATATATTTAGAATAATTGGCAAATTTTTGTTAATGGCGGCATAGAGATTGTTCATAAATATGGCTACTTAGAAATAAGTAACTGTCAAGTGGCAAAAACTAAGGATAGCCACTTTGGAGTTACTTTCACTTAATAAGTGACCAAGAGAACTAAGAAACATCCAATCAAATTTCAGAACACTTAAAAGTGATTTTTAAAAGTGGGAGCATTGGTGGCAACCACGTGAATTTTGTTGTACGGCCACTCAATAAAATTTACATGCTTTCACGTTCATCTTCATAATGAAGTTAGATACATTACCTAACTAATTTATATTTTATTATCAACTTCATTTTAGAACATAATTACAATCAATTATTTTGAACACTCGTAATAATATTGTTATCCAGCTTATACATTTGTAATTGTTCTAAATCATTTTCACATTATGGATTATATGTGTTATTAAATGTCAAATTCCTAATAACTAATTTTACTTTACGGATTAAACTTTTGATGTCTTCCTGGAAAATAATTTTAGGTTAGACAGATTTAAATACTATCAGTGTATTTTTATTTATACCGAGCCGAGATGCATTGTAGGAAATAGGCCACTATTTAGTTACTGTAACTTAAAAGTGGATTTCAGAAGTAAATGTCACTCTGTAGTGGCTTTAATCTAAAATGTCTCGTGAAAATCACTTATGGAAGTGGCTAAAACGTTACAACAACGACAACATACCACTCTAGAGTGCACCTACATTTTAGGTATATTTTAAGTTTCCAAAAGGTGGCTAAAACTTTAATAGCCACTTTAAAGTGGTTACTACTTTAAAGTAAGATTTTAGTGATTCGATTTAGTAGTCGCCACTTTAATTTGCCACTCTAAAGTTAAAAAAACTTATAAGTGATTTTACTTAGTGAAAATAACGTTGAAAAAACTTTACTTTTCACCACAAAGCTACAGAAGTACAAAGTGGTTAAGAAAGGATGTATCCACGTAATTTCTACTATAAATCAATAGAATAAAGTTATTATTACTAAAAAGTTGCATATAAAGTGTTAAATACGTAATAATCACTAAACTGAAGTGGCAGTATAAGTTATTCTCACTTTGATGCTACTTGGGATGTTGATTAAAAATAGAGGTGATATTTTGACGTTAAAAAAATTTGAGGGTTGGAAATCGTCTGTACTAGCGAAGCAATATGTTGAACAATCTATTAGTAAGAAGATCAAGATTTCCAAACAACTTATTAATTTAACCTCAATTTCAACATTCAAAAATTACAGAAATTCTTCGGTTTCAAAATAAGAAATTTCTACTGCTGTAGTACCAAGCTCAAATAAAAAAACTAAGAAATTCGTTATTTTAGGCAGTGCCCGTTGCTCTTTTTATTTCAGTTATTGTTCTCGTACTAAATAATTTTTTTAATTATAATTTTGTAACTGACGTGAACAGAAATAGATTAAGAAAACAGACAATTTTATTGAAAGATCTTTCAAAATTAAAAAATATTCGCCAAGGCCGATATAGACATCATATCAATGAGGGATAAAGTACTAATAAACCTTAAATATCAGTAATGTATAATAAAAACATATTAACGCTAAGGTTTAAACATTATTTTAATTTCAATTCAAAAAATCTGTAAACTATTACTAACATTGGTTAAATAAATTTTTTATTGTTGGCAATTTTTTTAATAAAATTAACAAAAATAAGCAGTTCTTTCCAACAAATTTAGCTATAAATATTAAATTGAATGGTATTCAAAAATTTTTTGTAAAAAAACGAATGTGATTTTGTTTGTTTCTTAAAGCATTTTTTTTAACTTGCACATTTGCTTTTATAAATAGGTTTTTGGTTATTTTTAGATTTAGTTTGTTTAAGAAAATTAACAGTATTTTGTTTCAATACATTTTAATCTGCGTTTTTCTTTTTTTTTAAATCAAAATGTTAATTCATTACAATTATCAAAAACAAGTAAAATAAAAATTCTAAAACAAAACTTAAAAATGACTTATTTTAACTATTTTTATGGTTAATTACTATAGAAAAAGCTTTGTTTTTATGTTAACTATTTCTAGAAATCGTTTTATTTTATAATCAAATAATTATGTACGCATAACAAAAAAACTAAAACATCTTATCTTAAACTACAATATTACTGAACTAATAATAATTATGATTATAAGCGACTTTCGGCTTAGACCGCGTCGTAGTAAAACACCCAGACTTAGGCTTGGTCCTAGTCTCTTCTTAAGAGCCAAAACAAGAAGTAGAACTTGGCCTTTGCCGTATTGTCGTTCGTGAACCCAAACAAACTGACGTTTCGCAAGACATTGCAGCCTGCATCTTCAGAGTGGTCACTGACAGTGACATTAGCAATTTTGCATACCTACACGTATTCCAATTATACGGAGATATTGACATGTATTTGTTTAGGTTGGAAAAATTCTTATAATGACGACATACCTACGTAAAGCTATTGAAACCTTTAGTTACTAGAAGTATAATCTGATTTTGAGGCCCACTTAACGCTATACCAGTATTAGTTTAGAGAAAACCTGGCACGTTTGGTTTTTTCTCATAGATTGTATGAACTAATTTGTTTATGATAACGCTATATGTACGTAGTCGTTATTTCAGCAAATTTTAAGATATCTTGGGTAGGTGCCGTCAGCCAATCGCATCCTAAAAAAAACATACAAATTGTGAGTATTGTGGTTTTTATTTTAATTTTATTTTACTCACGTTATTAGTTGTTTGCATACACTACTATACGTACATATGATGTTTGTTGTAACAATTAACTATAAAACATTTTTTGTGTAAAATATTATTAAACGGTACGCTTTAGTTCTCTTAATCATCTAGATATTTGATGTTTGTGTTATATTTACCAATGTAAATTTGTTCTTTTGGAATGTACAAGTTAGGCAAACCGTTTAATTTTATGTACGACGTGTTACTCAACCGAAAGGAGAATAGCAATTGATTGCTTCTATGTAATTCTATCTCGCTTCTCTTTTCTAACCTTACTTTCAGTGATAAAATACGTATATTCGTAGTTACAATCTGTGTTTTGTCATGTATTTTCATTCAGCTTTAGATATATTTAATTATATATTTTATGAATAGCACACCAAAACTTGAAATCCGAATCATATCGAGCTAGCATTTAATTTACGACAAAATTGTCGTAACAGTTTGTCGTTGACGATCACTTAAACCAGTTCTTTTGTAAATGTCGTTCTGAAAAAATTGATTTTTTTTATATATAACAAAAATAACAACGTTTTTGTTGACAAATTTAGTAGTATACATATACTTAAAAATGTTTATACAAAACTTTGGAATGTACGTTTTTACAATTACTGTTAAAATTAAGATTCTTTGTTACTAAGTGTTACTGGTACTTTAAATTTATTATTGACGTTTTGTTGATCTTATTTCTAAAAATTTAAAATAACAGTATGAACAAAAGTTTAAGATTAATGTAAAAACTAGGTTTTATCTAAAAACATTTTTTACGCCAAATTATTTTGTTTATGATTATAAACCATTTAAAAACAATTAGATGTTTTTAATTCCTTTGCATTAATAACTAAACACTAACTTAAAGATAAATATTTTTTGGTTTATCTTAATTTATATATCTACTATAATGTTATACAAAATTTAAATAGTACTAATATTAACAGATTAAAAATTATATAATTTTATTAAAAAGTGTATGTAATATGCAATTGGACTACATATAAAAGTAGTTGACAGATTGAAAAAGAAATTTTAAAACTCTTTTGCACTGAGTTACACATCAGGAAATATATGTTGAGGACAGGTTAATTAAACTTGATTTAATGTAAGGTAAATTAAAAATAAAAATTAATTTTTATAAAAACTGATATTAATAAAATTTTTAATAAACTTGTAGTTTTAACCAAAAAATATAAATACCTTATTTTCAAATGTATCAGAAATAAATGATATTATATTTATAAAAGTTCTTCTTAATTGTAGTTTTAAATTATGTTATTGTAGGTGGCCGAAAAATAAAACACTCCACACAATTTTACTTTATCTGTATTTTTATATAAACTCCTTTTTTACGCCGCCATTACAATTGAGCGCCAAAAGAACAACTTCTGCCAACTTAAAACCCAAAAAAACTAAAACTAAAACTATCGCAACACATTGTTGCCAGATTCTTAAAAATGCCAAACTTATAAAATACTACAATCGGCCTAACCTGACAATTGGTCGACCCGACCAAGTTGGAATGTCAACTACCAACTAAGACGTAGAAGGGTTATTGCGCGACCATGCTCTCAAATTAGACGCATCAATGACGCCTTCATACGGAACTTGTGTAAGTTGGAACCCTTCTATGTCTCTAACAACATAACGGTCATTACCCAACCTTTTGGTAATTACATAAGGTCCCTTAAACTTAGGTAATAATTTCTTATTATAACCCGGTACAGTTACATTATTCGTAATAACAACATAATCTCCTTCATCATACTCATTAGCTTTCTTATGATGTCTATTATAATACAAATGTATTGTAAGCCTGATTTTTCTTTATTTCAATATCCGCTTTCCCTCTAAGCCCATCTAAATCTCTATTATCATCATTGACTAAAAACTCGCGTAATAAATCGTCAACTTCGCCTCTTTGATCAATACCAAACAATAAGCGATACGGTGTGTTCCCAGTGGAACGACAAACAGTATTATTTATACAAAACTCAACCTTGTTCAAAATCTCGTCCCAACGCGATGAATCTACAGATATTTTAGCTATCATGGGGATTAAAATTCTATTGATTCGCTCTACCTGACCATTGCCTCGCGGGGCACCCGTAGCAATCCTTACATGATCAATATTTCGCTCGCGCAACAAGTCTTCAAATACCATTGAAGTGAAAACAGAGCCTCTATCTGAAATAACCCGCTTCGGACTACTGTAACTATCGAAATATTTTAAAAGGTGTTTGATAGTTTCTTTCGCTTCCAACGTTTTACAAGAGTACAGTTTTATAAATTTAGTAAATGCGTCAACTACAACAAAAATATGTCTTTTCTTATTATTCGTTTTCTCCAACGGACCCAAATGGTCCACGTGAATAGTGTCAAATGGCACGTTCCCCTTTGGAATTGAATGTAATAAACCCTCTTTCTTTCCATTATTCGCCGAATACACTATGCATTTTAGGCAATTGTCGATAAAATCGCGCACTTTATTCCGCATTTTTGGGAACCAATACGTTCGTGATATCAATTCTATGGTTTTACCAACACCCACATGTCCCATGTTTGAATGGTAAATATTCATTATTTCAGTTTCCATGACTGACGGTACATAAAATAATAACCTATCGTCATTCTTACGGTAAACTAACCCATTCTTTAATTCGTAATGTGAGCTTTCGTGCTCCTCTAGCTCTTCGCGAATACTCTTAATCGTTTCATCAGAGTTTTGTTTAACCGAAAGCGTAAACTCCAACGTATTTTCTTCCAAAATCATAACTAACGGTAATCGACTTAGCGCGTCCACGTGGGACATACGAGATCCCGGGCGATGTTTTATTTCGTAATCAAAGTCTTGTAGAAATAAAACCCACCTCATTATTCGCGGAACTACTTCTTTTTTAGCAAACGTCAAATTTATACTATTACAATCCGTAACTATAACGAACTTAATACCTTTCAAATATATCTCAAACCGCTTTATACTATAGACTATGGCTAAACACTCCAGTTCATAACTATGGTACTTTTCTTCGCATTCACTTGTGCGTTTACTATAATAGCTGATCGGATGAAATAATCCGTCATCTTGTTTCTGCATCAAAATGCCCCCAAAACCATGCATACTGGCATCACAATGCAACTGCGTTTCACTGTTAACTGAGTAGATAGCTAAAATCGGTTCACAGACCAACTCTCCCTTAATTTTTTCAAAAGCTTGTAAATGAATGTCAGTAAATTCAAATTTAACGTTTTTTTTAATTAGATTAAATAATGGTTTTGCAATCAGCGAATAACTGTTAACAAACTTCCGAAAGTAGCTCGATAATCCTAAAAAACTGTGTAACTCCTTCGCGTTACGAGGCACAGGATAATTAACAATCGTTTTTACATTTTCCGGATTTGGACGTATTCCTGACCGGTCAATGATATAGCCTAAATAATCGATACTCGTTTTCAAGTAACTACACTTCTCGTGTTTAAGTTCTAACCGATTATCAACTAATACTTTAAAAACTTCCGATAATACCTCAATATTCTCACATGCAGACTTAGTAGCTATAAGAATGTCGTCCAGGTAAATTACTACTTTACCACTTGCAACAAGACCTCGAAAAACTTCCGTAATGAATCTAACGAATATGGCGGGACTATTACAAAACCAAACGGCAACCGTACAAACTCATATTGACCATTAGGTGTAACAAAAGAAGTAAAATGCGTCGAACCCTCATCCAACCTAATGTTATAGAAAGCATCTCTTAGGTCTAATTTACTAAAATATTCTCTCCCCTTCAATTTATCAATATTATCATCAATCAAAGGTAATGGAAACCTATCTTTGATTGCTAACTTATTCAAACTCCTAAAATCTACACATAAACGTTTTGTTCCATTTTTCTTATTTACAAGAACAATAGGAGAGGCATACGGTGACGAACTTGGCTTGATAATATCCCTACTCAACAAGTCTTGGATAATATCATCTAAAACTACCTTATCATAATGTGACAATCTCCTAGGCCTAAAATAAAAACTTTCATGGCCCTCACTAAGCTTAATACTAGCAGAAAAATCAGTCTTAGGTTTAATTGGACGTACTACATTTAAGTAATCAGATTCAAAAACATGTGCAAGATGCAATTTAACCTTTGGTTCAACCTCCTCGCTTACATTTAAATCAATTTTAACATCATCACCTACATCCACAAACAATAATTCATTCTCGTGATCACTCTGCTCCACTACTTTAGGTGTGATTTTTACAGTATCACCCTCAAAACTAACATTAATTGCTGGATTAGCTATGAAGTCACGTCCCAACAAACAATCATAGCTCATGACATCGTTTGGTACAACACAAAATTTACATTAATAGAATTCCCATTTATCATTACGAGATGCGAATACATACCGACAATATTTAACACACTACCATTTAGACCAACAAACGTGCGCTGGTGTACATTTGGTTGCAGACATTCAGGCGAAACATGTTTAATTTTTAGCATTGATATTCCACTTCCAGAATCAATTAAAGCTTGCAAGGTCAACTGCTCACCACCATCGCCCATTACTACTGGAACAGAATAAGCTGGAGGAATCACTTCATGCTTCTCAATCAACATAGTCGAGCTGTCAGCTTCCCTTGTCTCTGCAACTCTTCTTTTCACACATTCCCTCCTTGTATGTCCAATTCCATTACAACTAAAACAACGTTTTTCATTACACTTAGCCGCATAATGACCTTCCTTTCCACAAGAAAAACACTTTATTGGTTTTTTCTGTTCACTTGCAATGACAGACGTTCCAGACGCGGTTCTTGCTACATTTACATTTACTTTAGGAGTGTTCTTTTCAAAACTGGTAAGGCCATTCATCACATCTAACAATTCTGGTAAAGAAGTAAACCGACTCATTCTTGCTTGTGACTGTAAAGTTGCATTGTCAAAGCCATCGATGGTGTATTCTATTAAGTCATCTTCTGTTAAACCTAACTGATTACCCAATAACAATTTATCGTAATAATAGGCTGCAAAGGTTTCATTCTTCCTCCATTTCCTACTGTCAAATTTTCGCATTAGGCTGATTTTGCTTTCTCTTCTACTAAACATGGAAATCATTGATGCCTTTAAGTCAGCATACAAATAAGCAGCATGAGCAGGCTTTGAATGAAACCATGACTTAGCACGCCCAGCCAGTTTACTTGCCAGCAACACAACCGTAACTACATCGCTTAAATTATGCGCTCTTTTTACAGTCTCTACTCTTTCGAACCAAACTGATGCATCTTCATCATCCTCACCACTAAAATTAGGCAGTAATGCTGCAATCTCTGCATTACTTACCCCTTTTGGCTCTACAATCTGTTGTGTCTGTGTCTCTCGCATTGTGGCTACCACCATCGTAATTATATCTTGAATGCTAACATTCAACCCAACTTGCGTTAATCCAGCAGCTCCTTGAACCCCTGCACGTTCTCCTACCTGTTCTTCCCGCGCACCATCGCTTTCTACAGGTAAACTATTAGCACGAGCGTTCGCCATAACTGCTTTAATAACACCCGATCTTATTATTCCAAGAATATCGCCGTCACACACTTCCAGACCCCACACCTGAATTTGTAGGTGGCCGAAAAATAAAACACTCCACACAATTTTACTTTATCTGTATTTTTATATAAACTCCTTTTTTACGCCGCCATTACAATTGAGCGCCAAAAGAACAACTTCTGCCAACTTAAAACCCAAAAAAACTAAAACTAAAACTATCGCAACACATTGTTGCCAGATTCTTAAAAATGCCAAACTTATAAAATACTACATTATAATAAAAATAATATTTAATTTTTCAGGTATACAGCAAAAAAAAATTTGAATTTTTTTTCAATCTAAAGAAAATTTTACAACGTACTCAAGATAAGATTGCACTACTTGACAATTTTGAAAGTGATTAAAAATATACGTTTGGTCAAATGGAAAAAAGAGCTTGCGGAGTTATATAACTATTTAAATTAATTTTTATAAATTTTAAAAATATAATATCGTCTTACTTTTAACAGTTTTTAAAAGAATTATAATTTCAAAAAATATAAAACAGAAAAAAATCTCAGTTTTTAAATTATTTTAATGTAAATGCGCCAGTTTTTTTCTCTGACGTTTCGTGCTTGTAGATTGACCGTACAATTTGTTTAATAAAATTACTTACTTATTTTTATGAAGCAAAGTTCTAAATAATTAATAAAAAACTGACCACGAATTTGGCAAACGGTCAAAATTTTGAATTTTGACCATTTTTAAGCAAACGGACTTGACCCTCTGTTTACGCGAAAATTAAAAAAACGCTTGCGTGTGCTTCGGCAGATTATCTTTATTTAATTAATACGTAAATGTTAACAAGTCAAAGAGGAACTGAATTATTATGCAATTTTTTAGAAACTTAAAAATTTATTAACAATGACAAAACCAAAGTTGTACCAGGTATCGAGGTTACGTAACAAGCCCCTAACAATGCTAAATTATTATATTAAATTTTGTCCGTCACCGTCACTTCGGGGATGCAGTTAAGTAAACCGTACAAAGAACCAATTTAAAGGTGGCAGATGATCGTCTCGAATTTAAACTAGCGCTCTTAGTTGCAAGATGTTTTTGAGATTGATTTTCTATTTCAAACGAGTTTGGAGTTTCTGAATGTACTTCTTGCTCCAGCGTTTCCGGAAATGCTGTTGTATTTTCATTTGCTATTATTTGCTTAGTCTGTTATCTGCCGTGTTAGTCAAATCGAAAACTGGCATAGCAGTAAACTTACGTTCAATTATAAAATGTGCAGAAGTCAAAAGATCAAGGTCGTTTGGGATAGATGAAAGTAAACTCAATAAACGAGAGTTTAATACGGCCTCAATTTGCGTTAACAACGTATAGAATTCTTTAAATGTGAGAGAAGAATTTAATACAACTTGTTTAAAATAAAACTTGACAGATTTTACACCGGCCTCCCACTGACCTGTAAACTAAGGTGATCGTGGTGGTATAAAATGCCATGACTTATTCATAGAATCGCAAAAATGTATTAAAGCCTTTTTTGTTTAGGCTTTGGATAAAAATAAGTTTAATTTGGTTCGTTTTGTCTTATCATCCTTAAAATTACTACCGTTATCTGATTATACGTTTAAAGATTGACTTCTACGCGACAAAAATGGAAATACATTCTTACCCCAGCATATCTTTCACATGTAGCACATCAAAATTAAAATTGACTTACACATTAGTAGCGTTAATGTTTCAAGATACTTTGGATTAAGATATCACTAAGTATGGCGTTAGCACACGTCCTGTTTCTTTAACATTACAAACGGAAATACTAATCAGTAACGTAACACTGCGAGAAACTATACCAAGGTTTTTTTAACACATTCTTAAAATTAAAACTTGTTGGTTACGTTTAACAACCTGATCTTTTCAGCAATCAAAACTCTAAACTTAAGGTGATGGTGTATTTCTATCTTAAATAAACTTTCGATGTAGAGGGTAGACACCAGTCAAAAATGAAACAAGTTGATTTTTTATGGCTACGTTTCGTTAGCTATTACGCGAACTTTATAAGTCTAATCTGTTTACACTTTTTTTTGTTTGTGTGTTCAAAAATTTAACGTCTACGGTTAAGATTGGCTTGGTAAATTTGGCACAATAGCAAAAAAATCGACTTGTTTTATTTTTAACTGGTGGTTACCTTCTACATCAAAGGGTTTATTTAAGATTAAAATACACTATTTCGTGGTAAATGTTTATCTAGAATATTCGGAGCTAAATAATTTTATGTTTTTTAATAAGTAATAATTAAAAATGCAATTGTCAGAATATATATCATAATTTTAAAAAAATTTGTTTTTTGAAATTAGTTTTTCTAAAATCAAATTAAATTTTAATTCTCTTGTTTTCTTACATTTATCCAAAATGTGGCTATATACATTCATTAATGTTATTTGTTTAATAAACCTTTTCTAAACATGTTCTATTTGCATTTGAATTTACTGTTAGTTATGGGACACATTTATTACGTAAATCTTTTTCGTTAATATTACTATTGGTTAAACAAAGTAGTGTGTAATTGTTTAGTCCAGCAATTTAATATTGAGTAAGTTTACATCGTAGATTCAGTCCGCGACCTATACCCAAATTTGACCTAAATAAATTTAGTCCATGCGATGTAAACTAATTTAGACTAGGACTAAATGGTATAGGTCAGGTCTAATTTTTCTGTGGAGTGACCTAAATTTAGTCTGGACTAAATTTTTATTACAACAATGTAATCAAATTTGACCTGACCTATACCGTAGATATCTCTTTTACCGACGTAAACTATGAAAGCTGATGACAGCAACAAAATTTTAAAGTTTGTGTATAACCTGTAATCACAAAATTGATTGTGATCGTTAATTCTAAACAATAAATCTGTGATAACCGCAAACATGAGATGTGAAAAAACCGCTTCTCTTGCAAAACAGAAAAAAAAGGGTCAAATTGGACTAAAAATGAAACACGACTATTTCTGCAATTGTGCATTAAGTACAACATAATTAAATTAATAGACAGCAAACGCCAAAAACATTTAAAGATTTTTAAATTGGTCGAAGAAAAGATGAAAGAATTGGGATTCAGTAAGACTGCTTCACAGTTCCAAGTAAAAATGAAGCATTTAAACAAAACCTATTATAAATGTATGAAGAATAATAACAAAAGTGGGGAGAATTGCATAGAGTTTCTTTTTTATAACGAAATGGACAATTTATTAAACACGCCTCTAAAATCACGTGCAATAGAAGAATATGTTAACGTTGATATTGATACGTTTATGGAAGATTTTGTTGAAGCAGATTGTATGTGAAAATTTGTAATTTAATATTTAAATGAAGTGTGATTTGTAGGAACAGTTGTATTCTCTGAGGATCGTACAAGTTTATAAGAAAGTGAAATACAAATCAAATTTTGCGATTTAACTCAAGGCGAAAAAAGAAACTCTTCTCAAAAAAAGGCGGTGAGAGTATTTTAAAACTTTAATTTATTATTTAATTAATTACATTTCCACTTTCTTATGGGTACAACCAGTTATGCAAACCAAATGAACTTGTTGTCTAAAACTATTGTAAAAACCAAACTAAAGTTGTGAAAGAAATATTAACTGAACACACCAAAATTAATACGACAAGTATTGCTGAGCAAATGCAGCAACAAAAAGAATGGAAAATGGTAGTTATCAAGAGGGAACAAGAATACAGCACCCAAATGATGCAATGATGATGACGTCTTTTCTCCAAAGCATGTCAATGCAGTCAATACTGACACCAAGTTTTTTATCCGCAGCACCAAAGGAGAGAGCCGCATGTGTCTTTCAACTTTGAAAATACAGCAAATAAAAATAATAATGCAAATTACTTATAAATTAAATAAATAATATAAAGCACATATAAGTTTTAATCGTTTTTACAATTTAAAATGCAAAAAAATAACTATTTAGTTTACATGACGCAAGAAACTTTTCTGTAAGGGAAAACTTTCAGCTAGATATTTTTTTAAATGGTCTTTTATGTCTGAACCACTTATAGCATTTTTTTCACAAAAACGTAACCGATCTGGTTGTGAAAAAATGATTTCTGCTTTTTCAACGTCCTTCATCCATTGTGTCACAAGCTGTTCTTTGTTATGTTTGACAAAATTATGTAGCACGCAACAAGCATTAATGACTAATAGATATAGATACGATGAATATCGATTTTTTTAGCAGAATTCTTCAGCGTGCTTTTAGTCGACCAAAAACCATCTCAACAAACACACGTTCGCAGTTGAGATAAACGTTGAATTATTTCTGCTGTGGGGTAGTGGTACCAGATTAATCTTTCATTACCCAGTTTATCAACGCATAGGCGGGATCTCCTAAAATCAGAAAAGAAATACTCTTTTCATGTACATTTCTCCTTATTTGTGGTATAATTTGTTCTGCACGTTTATATAGTGATGAAGCTTTAAACACTGCTGCATCGTGTGTATTGCCAGGAAATTTCACAAAATTATCTCTAAACCTAAAGCAATGAAGAAAATTAATTAACAATCAATGGATACTCTGTAAAACTTTTACCTGCACTTGTGTTCCACCACAGCTTGCATATTATAAGATGTACACCCTTTCCTATTAATAAAATCTCGATACCTATCCGAGGGAGCCAAAAGTGGTATGTGGGTGCCGCAGTTTACAAACTTTTTCAAATTGAGTTGTTATTTCATTAGCTTCGATATCGTTTGGCATGAAAATGTAATCTTTTACCTTGCTATTAATAGCAGTCACAACTTTGTAGAAACATTTGTTCACAGTCGATTTGTGGATTCCAAAATTATTTCCAACAACACGGTACTCGGCACAACTATCCAATTTTTCAAGTGATACTGCAATTTATTTTCCACCGATCCAGGTTTTTTTCCTTTTAAAAAAAATTTACGAGATAGTAAATTACTAGTCAGTACTTCGCACAGACGGTTAAAACTTTGGCGCTTCATCCTAAAACTTTAAAGAAATTCTTTATTATCCATTTGAGAAACGATTCGATCCCAAAAACCAGTGCTGGGATTGCAAACTGAATAATAATGACGTAGATGTTGAGGTATTTTTCATTTGTATTTAAGTAAATATGTTTATAAAAATAAATCTTTGTTTACGAATGATTCTTTTCCCTAACTTTTGACGTCGTTTTTCATTCATCTGCATTAAATTTGCAATTGTACGAAAGCACAAAGTCCAGTTAAAATTTGAATTAATTTTCACAAAACGAATAGGCACTAAGTTTTCTGTTTCACACAAATAAAAAGTGAGGTTAAGACACTAACCCAAAAGCCAAGGTCAAACAAAAATTAACTTGCTGCTATTACCGGACCAAAAAAAGACTAATTAATAGATAGGTCGCTCAAAAACCCTGCGATATAAACGCCTAAAGACTGGACTATTTTAGATCTAGCGTAGCTCAATATTTTGGTCAGTCCACATTTAGGCCTACGTACTCATTGTTATGAATACTAATTGGTTTTTCCATGGCAGCCTTTGTGAGAATAATGGTTTATTAATTTAGTTTATTTGAATTTTACTAAGCAAGTTTTATCTGAAAAGATTATTTATTTTTGCTGCACTTATATAACGCGTTAATGTTTAAGCTGACAAAGTTCCGTGCCTGTTTAATAATATTATATTTTTAAATTTTTTTATACATTTGCATATAAATCATATTATGTAGTTATATTCTTACTAGTTTTATATAATAAGCTAAAATTCGTTGATTGATGTGTACAGTAAATTATTTCATTAACAAAAAAATTTTAACAATTTTTGATTTATTGTGTATTTAATTAAATTTGTTTTAGTTTTTTTGTATCAACGCAATAAAAAATACCAAGTTGTTTTTTAACGTTTACCAATCGACGTCGATATTCCTAAACGATGGGACAACAAGCTACTCCACAAATCCATTTATTTACTTTAATCACAAATGAGATTTAGTCTCGCTACGTTCAATTACTTTTTTTTTCAGCAATATTAAGTAAGCAAGTATTTTTTACCTATATTCTACCATAACGATTTTGCGTTGTCATTCAGACAGCATGCAAAAACTTTCATACGTCAATTTACTATTATACAAAAACATACCTATTTGTTTTTAAGGCTTAAGTAATAACGTTTTTTAAGATTTATATTCTTATAAAAATGTATATTCAAAATAATTTTTCAAATTAATGTAATATTGATTTAATACATTTGGTTTTAAGATTGCGTTATTTCAAGAAAAACGACATTTTCCAACGTTATTGATTTTTTATTTTATTTCAGAATACACGCAATTATGAGCAGTATTTATTTTCTAACTTCGAAAAAGCTTTTAAGAAACTTCTGTTTTGTTTATTGCAGAAGTTTAGGTTTTTTTATGGTTTACTTTTAATTAAAACTAATTTCAAGTCTGTTTGTAAACTAAACATTACTGGTAAATTGCTCCAAAAAGAGTTATAGTTTAGACGAATTAACACTAACTAATTTAACACACACTTTAGTGTACAATTATAGCACACGCTTAGATTATATTTTAAAAAAAATAAAAATACCAAATGCATACGTTTTTCTATGTGACTACAATATTTCTATTAAATTGTTTTTTTAACTTAGACTAGTCTGGTAGTAGACAAGTATTACTGGTGGCGTTTGAAGTATGTTGGGTTGCCTAAAATATCGTATTTTTAGCTCGATTTTGATGGTTCGCGTTTAATATAACATTTAAAAAATAAAATAATATTCCAACATTTTTTATTAGAATTGACAACATAAATCATAGAAGAATCGATAATGGTAATTTTTGTTGCACAATAATTTCTAATAAAGAAACTATTAGCGTCCAAAGTTGCTCAACTTTTTGCATCTCATAAAAGAGAGAATTGCCATTAAACCAACAAATGTTTCGAAATATTAATACTCAAAACTTCTAGAGCGACACTTGAAAATGTATTAGAACATTTGAATATTAACAAAAATTGTGTAATATGGAAATGTAATATTAAACAGTAATATTTCCATATAACCAATGTTAAATGAAACTGAGATAACAGAAATCTTTATTGTTTTAGTTCAGTCATTTTACCACGGATGGCGCTAAAAAATAAATTGTTTTTTTTTGGTTCATAAGGCTCATTTTTGCACTTATGCTTTACGCTAATGTCATTATATTTTTGTTTATGTTGAAAATTTCGAAGAAATGAATGCATATGCACAATATGGTTTTCTGCAGATAAGGTACACAATCTACATTTTACTATTTATTTGAATTTGCGATTTTTGCGTTGAGAAACTATATACCGACTCTTTTATAAACATACTATCTTATTAAACAATGAAAATAAAATCAATTTTTTTCTGTAAAAGTTAAAATCGGAACTTTGTCTCTTTGGTAAAATTAATAAATGATTTCTTGGTTTTATAGTACTTTTGTTTTCTTTTTCCCATATTCACCAATTTAAAACTATAGAAATTCGATAACCCACTAGCACAAGTAGTAACAAAAAAATAAAAAGCAGTAGCGAACAACCTGAACTCTACAAAATTCGTACATAGAGTATTCAAAAGTGATACCAAGTACGTAATCCGATATTAGTAAAATAAGTAGAGTTTAAGTTTTTAAATGCAGTTGCAGCATATCATAATAATTAGAAAAAATGGGTGATTGCAGAATGCAACAAGCACACAAAGCTTTCATAAGAAATTTGAAAGTTTGTAAAATTATTTGAAAAACCGCTAGTTACAAAAAAATCGAAATCAGTTCAATAGAAAATCTAGTGCGAAAACGTAAGTGCAAATTTTAAGTCAGACCAAAGTGAAAAAGTGAGCCATTATCGATATCTGTTTTTGGGGTTTCTCCAAAGCAATAAAAACCAAAGGGATTTTTATTTCTTTTTTGGTTAGCATCTTTTAAGTAGATTATTTCGTACAACTTGACCCATTTAATCGAGCTTTTTTTTCTATTGGAGGTTTGAATAAAATTAAATAAATAGCAAGGGTTTTACAAAAAATAATTTTTTGAATCTAGAAAATTTGAAATTTTTTACAAATATGTTTGCAAAATTTTTTTAATTCAAATTAAATATTATACAAATTACTACAGAATTCAAATAAGATAACCAACGAATGATTAAAACATGTTAGCATTGCTATTTAGTATCTTGTATTTAGGTATTTGCTGACATCGCACATTAGCAAATTAAAATAAAAGGTTTGCTAAGATTGAATTCAAGGTTTTCGTCTCAAGATGGGTATTCACCTATTAGTTAAACCGGTTATACCTGGTAATTTTGTAATACTGTAAAATAATTGAATTGCAGCATGTTATTTAATAATTAAATTAACGTTTTAGCTTCTTTATTACTTCTTATAATCAACCATTGTAAATAATTGAAAACCAACATTTGCCCATCTCTAATTTTTGCATCAACGTCTTTATAAACAGTTATCTACTTTAAATCGAGAGCGACATCTATTTTCTATATTTCGTAATGTTAGTTCTCTTAACGCTCACTACGAATTTAAAATGTCGCATTCAAACGCGCCCTTAAACCATTGTTTTTTAAAAATAAATAATTAAATATGAAATGTTACAATATTTTAACAAATTAGCTAAACTACAAATTAATACAAGAAATTATAAATTTTGTAGTGTGATAGCAACTAATCTATAAACGCAGTTGTTGGGTATTCTGACGTCTTTAAATTAAAATAACAGCATAGGATGACAGCAACAGTCATTTTATATTACTTTTATTTCTGGTTAAATTTCTAAATTGGTTCAACCCTAGTTTATAATTTATCAAAAGTAGTATTTGTACCACTATTAATTAATTGTAAGTAACAAACAAGTTTATTAAAAAAACACAATACGATTACAAATTATAAATATGACACAAACATAAAAATTAAAATAACAACGTTTAAATATCAAACGACACAATTTGAAAAAAAAATGACTTGATTATTTTAAGTTGATATTTATCAATCGTAATAATTTTAAAATGTTGTATACTACATTTCTACAAAAAAATATTAATATTAATAAAAATAAAAAAAACTTAAATATGCAATATTAGCAATTATATAAAAGGTCATAAAAGCTTATTTTGTACATGCCTAAATAATTAATCAAATTTTAGAGTTTAATGCAATTGTTATCTTGTAGAAATAATTTTAAATATTATTAAAAAGTTTTTAAAAATTTAATTTAGGTTATACATTGCATAATTAATTCTATTGTTGTTTTTTATTATACTAATTATGTTGTTATATGTGTGTTATGTTAAACTTTGTATATGTTTATGTTCTGAAATTAAGACATTTGTTAAACAATTTATGTAAATTTTGAATTCAATTTTATACTTTTTGTTTAGTTTATCTCACATATAAACTTTAACGAATATTCTAATTGATTTTTGACGTATTAAAAAACTATTGTAAATTGTATTTTTATTGTTAAATGTTATTATTAATAAGTCTAATTAAAATAATGTTTAATGTTATGACAATAACGTTAATGCGTTAAATTTAACATATCTTATTTGAAGTGTAAATAATTTTTGTAATAAGAACTGTTCACTTCTAGAATAATGAATTTTATGTAATGTTGTTCTATTTGAAATTATTGGTTTTGTATACTAATAATTTAAGATTAAACTGATTGATTTTGTCTTAAATTTAATATTTACAAAACCGGTCTCTAATAATGAAACTGATTTCCAAACATCCGGTAAAGAATAATTTCAATTTCAATAGATATTTAAAAGAACTTAAATATATTATCTAATTTTCTAATAAAAGTAATTAGAAACATAAATCAAAATCTCAGTGTTTTGAAACAAAACTTGATTACTTATTTTTAGCATGTGTTTTGCCACTGCTGAGAAACAAAATTGTTAAATACAAGTTTTTAAGTTTTATTATAGGTACTAGCAAAGAGTGTTATAAAGGCCATTGGTCTAAGAGAGAAAAACTTTTATCACAAAATATAAAAATTTGCTTTATTTAAACAGTCTCATGTTTTAACAACTTTTTTTGATAAGATTCGTAATACTTTTAACCAGTAGCGTCAATGTTAATTTTTTCATTCAAATATTTTAAGGCTCTACCTACATCTTAACCGCGCCCGAGTTTTATCAGCTCCTTTAAATAAAACATGAAATACAAAAAAAAAGCGTTTATTGTATAACATCTACATGCGCACTTATTTTTATTATAAACTTTACTAAAACAATTCCGTGTAAAATTACGTTTTGCAGTTTTACCTACTTGTTTTATTTGCAAATTTGGTGTAAGCTTTTCGGGAGATTTTATTTCAACCTTTTCTTGCCTTAGTCTTCAGTGTTTTATCAAGAGAATTTTTTTAATTATTGTGTTTGATACAAAGACTTTAGTCGTATCAATTTTTACAGATTTTACAGGAAAGATGTTCCAAATATAATAATGTTGTAATTAAAGAATCATAATAATTATGTGTGTTTACTTTTACGTTTAATATAAAAAATTGTTTACAAAAACGTTTCTAGTTTAGAACTTAATAATAATTTGTTTTTATTGGATAAAATTTCTTACTTTAAAACTATATTATGTTATTTAGAATATATGTATACTACATGTTACATTTGTGTATAGTTAATAATAGATACAAAAATAGTAAACACATTTTTGGACGTACGTTTAAAAGTACATTGTATTAAATAATTTGAATTTGTTATGATTTAATTTACATTATAATAATTTAAAAAATTGTCAGGGTTAGCTTTTTAAAAATCCGAGATTTGAAACCTGCTTTTGTAATTTTACAAATGACAGTACTATCAAAGACTAAAAAAATCCATTTTGCATTTTTTTTTAATAGTTGATAAGTTTTGCATTTTGCTAATGAAGCAATAATAATTGCGTTTTATTACTACTTTCAATTTAAAACGGATTTTTGTTTTGTGTGAATTGAGATTTGATATGAATAAAGCTACTAAAAAAACCGATTGTTTTGAACACTCATTGCAGATTAACAATAAACGTAAAAAAATATTATTTGAATATGTGTAGACGTTCAAAAATACTCAACTAACTAAAATGCAATACTTTTCGTTTACATATCAGTCAAGTTGAACTACGTTGCATTGACCTTTTGATTAAAACTTGTTAAAATTTTACAACTAGTATTATCTAGTATCATTTAACGAATATGTTTTAAACAACTTTAATATTATACATCTGAAATAGTATCTAATTGGATAGAACAATTGGTGATAAATTTATTTTATTGTTTTCTTTTCGATAAAACTATAATGCGGTATTCTTATAACTTGCCGAGAAGTTTTATTTCAAGCTCTTTTTTTAACGTAATAGCGAAGGCTTCCACGGCCGGAATCTATACTAACATTAGAATGTCTTCCGGGTTTGGACATAGTTGCAACCGAAGCTGCCAACGTTTCGCCCACTTTCGTAAGGGGCTTCATCAGGGCGTGAGATAAATCGCAAAACTCAAACAAGCAATCGAAATCTAACTAAGAACTTCTCAAAAGTTAGGTTATCCACTTGTGAAATAAGCCACAACCTAAGTGGTTTCCATATGTTGCTTATCTCGACACTTGGCTGGCTGACAATTTCTTTGTTGTTGTTAATGAATGCCGCTTCTTTAAATTTCCGTTTGTACCAATGTTCTCTCAGCTTCGACGTAGAAAGTCTTTATACTAATGTGCCAGTTGAAGAAGCATTGAAAATCATCCAAACGAAGCTCCGAGAAGATGAAAAACTCCAGGAAAGAACCACGCTGCCGGTAGAAGGAATAATGAAGCTCCTAGAATGTTGCCTAAAGAACTCGTACTTTCAAGAGAAAGACAGATTCTTTACTCAAGACGAAGGACTACCAATGGGTTCATCTCTATCACCAGTAGTCGCCAACATATACATGAACTGGTTTGAATCCCAGGCCATAGAGAAATCAAAATTCAAACCCAAAACATGGCTTATATATGTTGACGATACCTTCCTAATTTGAAACCACATGAATCGGCAACTAGACCTTTTTCTACAACATCTGAACAATATCAAACCATCCATTAAATTCACCATGGAAAAGGAAAAGGAGAACTCACTTCCTTTTTTAGACGTTCAAGTAACAAAGAACAAGAAAATTATGGAAACGACTGTCTACAGAAAACCGACACACACCGATCGATATCTCAACTTTGAATCCAACCATTCCATATCTACGAAGAGGGGAGTAGTAAAATCTCTAATCGACAGAGCGTACAGGTTGTGCAACACAGAGAAAGGGCTACGAGAAGAAATCAAAAACATTAGAAACGATCTAAGGCAGAATGGTTATCCAGAAAAGATTGTAGGAGAGCTTTTACAGAAAAAGCAATTGAACACCATGGGACAACCTAAAACAGAAGAACTGCCCAATTCACTGCTGAGCATCCCATATGTCAAAGGTTTATCAGAATCAATAAAACGTATAGGGAAAAGCTACAACTTAAATACAGTGTTCAAATCACCACCATTAGGAGTATAATTTCCAACACAAAGCCACAAACAAGTCGAGATTCCCAAAACTGTATTTACCAAGTTCCATGTGAATGTGGTAAATCATACGTGGGGGAAACCAAAAGACCACTTGACATCAGACTGAAAGAACATCAGACGCACACACAGAGAGGAGAGACTTCTAAGTCCGGCATCGCACAACATTCGTGGGATAACCAACATCGAATGAAATGGTCGGAAGCAAAAATCATACACAGAGAGGAACATTGGTACAAACGGAAATTTAAAGAAGCGGCATTCATTAACAACAACAAAGAAATTTTCAGCCAGCCAAGTGTCGAGATAAGCACCATATGGAAACCACTTATCGAACCTCTAAAACAACTTAAACTTGACTAAGTAATTTTGTTAATTAATCTGTTACGCTAAATTGATTTTGTACGCTTGAACGCTTCATCGAACATGTCTTTAGTATATAAGCTCCAGTAGTTTCTAAGTTTGTTAGTATTCACCTGATGACGATTGCAGATACCACAGCAATCGAAACGTTGTGTATATTCATTTCAAAATAATAAACAATGAAAGTTCAGCAAAATGTTATTACTTGACGATTAATAACTCTATGAATATCTCGCTTTACATAACCATCGTTCACTAAGGTTCTAGTAAGATGACGGAGTTCTGAGTCTAGATTCTCAGGTTGACAAATAGAAAAGGCACGATGGACCAAAGATTCAATAACAGAACGTTTCTGTGCAGGATGATGATGTGACGAAGCATGAAGGTATCTGTCCGTATGGGTGGGTTTGCGATAAACAGAATGGCCCAGAAGTCCGTCGGGCTTACGAGTCACAAGAACGTCAAGAAATAGAAGAGAACCATTACTTTCGATTTCCATAGTAAATTTGATATCTAAGTGTTGATTGTTAAGATGATCAAGAAACTTAGACAATTCAAGATGACCATGAGACCAAACAATAAACGTGTCGTCAACATATCTAAACCACACCTAAGGTTTTAATATTGATGATTCCAAAGCAACCGTTTCAAAGGATTCCATAAAAATGTTAGCTACAACAGGTGATAGAGGAGAACCCATAGCAGCACCAGAAACTTGTTCGTAAAACTTGTTATCAAATTGGAAGTAAGTAGAGGATAGACACTTTTCAATAAGAGGAACCAAACTCAAGTCCTTGCCATGTTGAGACAGAATCTGTTTGATGATAATAAGCGAATCCTTAATAGGAACTTTAGTAAAAAGTGAAGTAACATCAAAGCTCACGAGAAGATCTTGGGGTTCAAGTTTTATAGTTTCTAGACGTTGAATAAAATGCTGGGAGTTGAGGATGTGAGAAGAGGTTTTACCTGTAAACTCGGAAAGAATGTTGGACAAGAACTTGGCTAGCTTGTAGGTAGGAGATTGGATAGTACTAACGATAGGTCGAACAGGAATACCTTGTTTGTGAATTTTGGGAAGTCCGTATAGACGAGGTGGTTTAGAATCTGATGAGGTAAGTCGACGTTTAGTTTCAGGAGGTAGATTGGAAGATTTGATGATTTAGCTACCCTCGCGTTCAATCCTTAAAGTGGGGTTATGGGTTAGAAGAGCGTAAGTTTCCTCAGACAAAATAGAATTGATTTTCGTAACATAATCCATTTGGTTCAAAACTACAGTGGCGTTGCCTTTGTCGGCTGGAAGAACAATAATATCAGGGTTCTTACGAAGAAGAAGACATCCTGCACAGAAACGTTATGTTATTGAATCTTTGGTTCATCGTGCCTTTTCTATTTGTCAACCTGAGAATCTAGACTCAGAACTCCGTCATCTTACTAGAACCTTAGTGAACAATGGTTATGTAAAGCGAGATATTCATAGAGTTATTAATCGTCGTTTACATCCACGTACTCGATTACCTAAGGACATTTCTACTCCCGAATCCAACCCCAAATTGGCCTTTTTACCCTACATTCACAAGGTTACAGATCAAATAGGGAAACTCCTTCGTAAGAATGGTATTAAACCTATATTCAACTCGACAGGCAAAATCTCTCAGATTCTTCCTTCTCCCAAAGACAAATTTCTTACACTTTCATCTCAAGGTGTATACCAAATTCCCTGTTCTTGTGGTTTAGTCTACATTGGTGAAACCGGTCGTTTCGTCATTACTCGCATTTCAGAACATGATCGTTGGAGACTATTTCTTCTTAAGTCACTTCTACGGAGTTTAGAATCTGGCTTGGTTCACAAGTTGATTACCTAACTCGGTAGTGGTTCTTTGTTAGATTTTCGTTTGCTTTTTCAGGTTATCGTTTTCTTTCTTACCTTTTCAGAGTTTAGGTTATGACTTATTTCACAAGTGGATAACCTAACTTTTGAGAAGTTCTTAGTTAGATTTCGATTGCTTGTTTGAGTTTTGCGATTTATCTCACGCCCTGATGAAGCCCCTTACGAAAGTGGGCGAAACGTTGGCAGCTTCGGTTGCAACTATGACACGGTCCAAACCGACATTCTAATCTTTTTTTAACAACAAATTTATTTTTTGTATTGACGAACGTCTGGGGGCTTGCGCCTTAAAACTTTTTGATGTTACTTGTGGTTTGATCTTTAAACTTTAAACTAGTTTATAAAATATCTTGGTTAGATGATTTGACAGTTTTTGCAGTTTTTAGAATTGACAGCAGATTTCTATAAAAGTGGTAAAAGAATGTATTTATGTATCTACTTGTTTGAGTAATCTTTCAATACACAAAATGTGCTAATAAACGATTTTGATTTCAAATAACTAAATCATCTGAAAGTGCCAAAAAAAAGTTTTTAACTAAATATTAAAACAAGTATTTTGATGAATAGTGTAAAAAATTGTAAGAAAAGTGAAAATTATGTTGTGAAATAATAACAGTGCCATCAAAATATCTGTATCAACATTTGGACTTTAGACAAAACGTAGACACACTTGTTATTTAAATTTGTCATAAATCAGTAAGTAAAAAAATTGCAGTGTGTGATTTATTTTAAGCGAAATATAAAGACGTCAAAGATTTTTTGTTGATAGGTTGTTACAAGCTTTACGATGTTCTGAACCTTGCACGGCCATTTAGTAAAAAATTTATACAATGGTTTGTCGAAGAGTGGGCGGATTAAAAACGACTGAAATATTTATCGACGCCAGATTGTGTCTATCTAAGTACAGCTCCTAAACAAAAAAAAATGTCAACAAGTTTGGTTGGTTTAGTTCATACGAGACAATAAAATTACCATCGAGTAATTCACAATTCAAAAGAAACAAATAAACTAAATATAAGTATACTGCAGACAATAATTCTAGTACATAACTAATTAATATCAAAGTAACTTATGACATGGTAGACCTTATTTTATTTGTATTCAAATTACATACAAAAGAATTTACAAATTCGAATTAGATATCAAAATAATATATAAAAACGCCGGAAGCAGTTGCAACATACAAAACACAACTGATATCGAACTAAATAAGCAGTAAAACACTTAAATTTTAAATCAAATAATTATAAAATAATTCCCTATCAGCAATGAAATATAGCACAAAAAACTACAACAAAAAAATTAAAAACGAAACCGCAGCTAAATTACTAAGAGTAATATTTAAATCAGTGAGTATAACCGTAGTGGCATGATTTACACAGTAATCAAAATAAGACTTACCTAATCAGGTGTGGATTATTAAAAAAGCGCTCTTTTAATGGTTTCACTTACAAAAAACTAAACAGAAAACTATTGTGTCAATATATACCCATAAACTTTTGTATAACGTTAAGATTAGCGATTATATAAAACAAGAACAAACTTTGCCAAATACTGTAATTATTTTTTTAAGAAGACGTGTAAAAAAGTAAAGAAATTTTAGAACTCGTCATCAAGGTTCTTTTATAAGGCTAGTCACTGATGATGAACTTGTGGACAACTTGTTAATATGTATTTTTATTTGATTTTAGGCACTAGAGAATGAGTTGTATATATTAGATTAACCCGAGAATACTTCCATCTGCACCTATTAATCATTACCTCTGTTCGTTTAACAAAAACCAACAAAATATAACAGAGGTTTTATTCGATTATTCTATGCACGTATTAGAGGAGCATAGTTTAGCTTGCTTTCAACACTTTAATTGGTTTAAAGTAACACTGCCGGCCCCCGCTCCGACACTCGGTTTAGAACTCTCCGCAGGTTTGAGGTACCGGCTAGCCATCCTTTTAATCTACGTTATTAAAGCTAGAATTGCCGCGGCTGCTGGCACCACACTGGTTCTCTAATTGATTATAACTAAGGATTTTCAAGTGTGCTCATTCCGATCGCAATGCTCGGATCAGTTCCATATCGCATTTTTTCTCACTACCTATATATATATCGTTGTTAGCCAGATTAGTATGTTTACGTAGCCGGATGGCTACGGAAAACAATCTCGTGTAATAGAAGCACTCCTTTTCGAATGACAGCAGTAACCGAAATTACAAAAACACGGTCAGAAAAAATCTGATTCTTGAGTCTTATAAGTAAAGTAATTTATAACGCTAAAAAAGCTTTTATTGTTACTATTGTATTTTAGTACAATATAATAATAAACTGCCTAAATAAGAAAAAACAGTTTCGCCAGTAGATTTGAGAGCAATATTGTTATACAAATCATTAAATGAATCTAGGAAACCAATGTTTTCTTTTTAAAACATTTACCAAAAGTAAACATAAACACAATCAAACAAGGATTTACTGACTATTTAAAAATTTTTCTAGGTACACCAATCATAAACCCTTATTAGTATTTATATGTAATCTCTATTGTTTTTATTGCAAATTGAGTTTTACTTAGGTACTAGTTTTTAGTGTTGCATTGATAAATTTAATTCGATCGTATCTTAAAAAAAAAGTTGATTAATGCTAATCGATTTGCTAAAGTAGCAAAACTTTGGTTTTTTTAACTCCCATGCGTCTTTGAGAATGAAACTGCACCAATGTTTCTTACATATTAATGTTTTTCGTTTGCTTTTACATTCCTAAAAAAATTCTAAAACTACTTTAACTTAATTTATTTGCGCTACTTTATTATACATGTCCATTTTAATGTAATTTTACCTATATTGTTTGAAGAGGGGAGCAATTTTTGTGTAAGTCAGAATGGGACAATTGCACCTATCGCTTTCTTTTTTGCAATAGATCCGGGTCTGTACATGTCTGTGTGTTTTTTAGACCAAACTGTTAATTTGCAGCAATATAACTCAGCACACATAAACACAATTTACTAACATAAAGTTAGTTTCTTTTTTTTTAATAACCAATAACTTTATTTATTTTTAAATTTGAAAAAACATTAATATACACACATAAAGAACTGACGTTGTTTGCACATGTATTTTTTTTTTATTTATTCAAACCAAAATTATTCATTAAATTTCAATATTTTTTTTAAACAGCAATGTACTATCATATAGAAAAAAAAACAGTTGTATCTGTAAAAATTTGTTATTGCTATGTAAATGTGCACAATTTGTAAAAAAATATTATAGTAATTTGCATAATATCTTTGAAAGTTTTAAAACGGTTCAAATGCAAACAGAAAATTAAATAAAAGGGAAGTAATTCAGAACTTTTTACACTTAAAACAATGTAATGTTTAATGATACTAAAACTTTAAGTTTTATAGCACTTTCCTAAATATAATAGAATAGTAGGTAACTAAAATCAATTTCAACTTGATAAGACATTATGGTTTCGCAAGTTCGTTAAAAAGACATTTTCTTATCTGTCTTTCATACTTAGTTTTACTTTTGAAATAATTACTTTCAATGTTCCTATTTTATTAATTAATTAATAGTTTTCTATTTAGTTTTATATAGACATATATTGCAGGTTTTATGCTAAGTTAACGTTATTACACATCCAATCAACAAGTTTTTAAATAAGGTTTCTTACAGCTGCAATAACTAATATACCACAATACATAAAAAGATTGTTTTTATAGTTAAGAAAATGTTTGACACGTTTTCACTTACTCTAGATACATATTTTCAAAGATAAAAATATTACAAACCGTCTTTAATTAGTTTTCTGACACATAAAAAATAAGAATACAGTAGAGGTAATGTTTTTACAGAAACATTAATTTTTTTAACATTAGAATAGTTGGTTAGTTTCAATTGATACAACAAAATTTTTATTTTAAACAATAACAAATAAACAATTCTTTTAATGTAGTTAGAATTCCCAAAAAACGTAAAATAACTGTCAACATTAAAAACGGCGACAAGACTGGATTTTACCAACCAAGAGCTAGCTGTCTTAGTGTACACGCTTCAAATAAAGCTTATCTTTTCAAAGTGCAATAACACCAAAATCTGAAATTTTTAAGTTGCGCAAAACGTGATAAGTTGTTCGAATTAAAGTTTTGTTACAAATTAAAAATAAAATATTTATTAAATTAAAATAAAACAATAAGAAGCAGTTATAAGTTGAATGAATCGGTTTAAAAAAACACACACTCAATGAAATAACAGTAATAACTTAAACAACGTTAAAATAAATAGAAATTTAAATAAAATTACGCACGAAAACAAGTAGTGTTTTTATTAAACAGCAAATTACTACGGGTTATGGGCCCAGATGCCAAAGTTTGGGTGAAGTGAAAATCTACGATGAGGGTGATTCTAAATTTATATGGTTGTTTTAGTGTGGTTTTTGGTAAAAAATGTTCGGCCAGCAGAACATATACAAGTTGGCGCAGTTTTAGATAAAGCAGAGGCATTCAAATACATAGTGAAGCATACTCGATAAATTGGCACAAAAACCAACAGTAACTTCAATTGGTACCATGTCGTTACTTCACATAATAAAATGGCGAATCATCGGCAGACATGTAGAAGAAGTTATTGAGCATTTAGGAACAAAAATTATAGAGTTGTATTTAGCACAGCAAAGATTCTACAGTTACACAAAGATCTATCTGATAGTAATGCAGTACACATTTCTAAGATAGAAAAACCTAAAACAACCTAGTAAAACAATTCTAGACTTAAAAACTACCACAAAAATGCTTATGACATTACTAGCAGAATATAACAATTTTTTTTAGTGTTTGAGAATCTACACCAACTAATAAAAATGTTGGCTGGCTCGACATCTCGTTTACTAGTGCAAAAGTCAAAAATTTCAGTTCAAAATAGTGAAGAAGAAATAGCTCTTATGTGCAAGAAAATGGAAAATACTGCTGTAAATCCTTCAAGTTAGAAACGAAAACCCATGGCATGTTTTGATTCTAAAAAAAATAGGTTACATAAAAAAAGATTGTAGAAAACAGATTCTTGTTCACAGAGCGAAGAAAATGTATACAAGCAGAGTGTATCAGGTGATGCGTTTGTGGATAAGCTTGTGACAAATGTTATGTCGCTTAAAATAAGTGATTGGTATATATCACATAAGAAGCTCTTTGTAGTTTAAGTGCAATTTCAACAACTGAGTCAAAATATATTGCAGCATGTATGTCCATAAAAGAATTGCTATGGTTAAAATTGTTTATGTAATAGCGAAGGCTTCCACGACCGGAGTCTATATTAAGATGAGAACGTCTTCCTGGTTTGGTCCGTGCCATTGTAGTAACCGAAGTTGCCAACGTTTTGCTTACTTTCGTAAGGGGCTACATCAGGGCTTGAAAAAAATTGAAAAACTCAAACAAACAACGGAAATCTAAGAACTTCTTAAAAGTTAGGTAATCAATTTGTGAACTAAGTTAGATTGTAAACTCTGAAAAGGTAAGAAAGAAAACGATAAACTTAAACTGTAGTAAAATAAGCAACCGCAGACTTAGAAATATGATTTTTCCTTATACAACGATCATGTTCTGAAATACGAGTAATGACGGAACGACCGGTTTCACCAATGTAGACTAAACCACATGAACAAGGAATTTGGTATACACCTTTGATTTTGCCTGTCGAGTTTAATATCGGTTTAATTCCATTCTTACGAAGAAGTTTCCCTATTTGATCTGTAACCTTGCGAATGTAGGGTAAAAAAGCCAATTTCCTACACTTTTATCTCAAGGTGTATATCAAATTCCGAAGTATATTATATGATTTGCCGCCTCGGAAACATTAAAATAAATAAAGGATAATGTGACCACTTATTTTATATCTTTATAGTAAAATATAAGAACGTTACCGCAATTGCTAACCTTGTTTTTAGGCTATTTAATTATATGAAATTTAGACAAAATTACCGACATTATAGTGGGATACTAGTAGTTTTGCTCAGCAATTTAAATTCTAGAAATTTTGATTAAATTACTTTGACGAATGTTTTGGGAGAGATAAATCTTTATCTTTTATTTATTTTTGCTGTTTAAAGTTATAAAGCGCCTTTTGATTAATACGAAACATTATCTTTTTTAAATTGAAATACAGAATACATAGTACAATTCTATGTTAAAATAAACATGTGCTTGTTTTATTTCACTATGCATTTGCATTTTTAATTTTAGTAAACAGGTTTTAGGCCCTACTTTAAAATCTGTGCTTCCGTATAGTAAGCGAGCAATTACTGTTTGGGTGTTATGTAATTTAGCTTTGTTAAATTAGTTTTACCCACATCAAGGTTTAATAGTGATTACTGATTACTTCAAAATGTCCAGAAGAAAAGCGGCTATCGGATTTTCAATACAGGCAGAAAAAAGAATCAAAAACTGAAGAAAAAAAAACTTAACAGGGCACTAAGACAATCTTTAGTCAAAAAAGAAATTCAAGATATAAAATTAGGTCCATCAACTTTGAAACAAGTTTTTTATAAAGGCAAAGAAAAAACCTGCAATGACGAGAGCTCTGGTGACAGTGATGACACTCATATTGAGAGTACGGGTTCTGCGGATAAAAATACCAAAACGGTTCAAGATTTGGCATGCAGTGAAGCAAATTCTTGTTCATACTTTGTTTCGAACGATCTCGGAAAATGGCCTGGAAAAATGAACCCAAGTGAAGTTCAATTTATTGTTAAAAATTTTCTTTTTCAAATTAAAAACACTAGTTTCCCAAGAGATAGAAATAACAAAAGATTTTCAGAAGCCTACTACTATCGCACAATAATGAATCAAGATAAAGTTATCGTCCTTGACTACTTTATTCATTATCACTAAACAGTGTATTTTGTGCACTAAGTAGACTGTTTTGTAGTGAAAAAAGCAGCGGACATTCACTCTTCGGGTATGTTGAAGTAAGCGATTCGCAACATTTAACCATTATTTTAAAAAAACACGAAACATGTGCTGCTTATATAAAAAAGAACTAACGGTGGACTTTGCTCACCAAAGATTGTATGAAATGGAAAAAACGCCATTGGGGAGCTGTGATTGAAAGATTACTATTTATAGTAAAATTCTTATCTAAACCATGTCTAGCGTTTAGAGGATCTTTACACAAATTATTTGTACCAAACAATGGAAATTACATGCAGTTAGTTCAATTGGTTTCAAAATTTCATGCTGTAATAACACAACATCTACGTCGTGTGGAAACAATAAAAACCTCGAATAAAAACTACCACATTATTTACGATGAAAACATCAAAACGAGTTAATAGTTTTATTGGTAGACTGTTTAAGATGTCATTTTAAAACAAATTCAACAATCAAAATTTGTTTCTATTATTTTAGATAGTACCTTCAATGTAACACATACAGAACAAATAACAATTGTGATAAGATGTATTTCAATCTCAACTCCACTTAGAATATTTGAATATTTTTTAGGGTTTTGCCCTGTCGTTGATTGTTTGAATTTATTCAGAATAAGTTAGGCGAACTTAATATAGATATGAAAAATGTGTGCGGTTAAGGTTATGACAATGATGCTTTTTTTATTCTCTGTTCTACGCACAGTTTAAACCTGTTTGTAAACGATGCAGTAAAAATAAGTTTTGAGTCTGTCGAATTTTTTAACACTGTACAAAAACTTTATGTATTCTTTTCTTAGTCAAACATTAGATGGATTATTTTATTAAAGCACTTTCTAAAGTTGATCTGAAAGGCACTGGCGGAAATTCGATGTGAGAGTCGCATTGACGCTATAACACCAATAAAACATCAAATACGTGAAATATATAATGCTTTGAACACTTAGACTTTAGCAAGATCACTTAAAAATAAAATTGTTCAGTTGAAATTTATATGTTTTGTTATGATTTGGCATGATATTTTAAGTAAAATAAATGTGTTTAGCAAAATCTTGCAAAATCCTAATTTGACATAAAATCATTTATTGGTGCTTTGAAAAATTTAAACATTTACTTAATTACTAATAGTTCCGACAAACATTTTTATCAGAATCCAAAAAGCTGACTGAAAAAGCCGCCACCAAACATCAGATTTTCAGCTTTTTTAAAGTTACTTAACCTTACGTTACCGCAGAAAAAAGCCCTCGTGATGTTCTAGAACATATTTATGAAAATATTAAATCGACTTTACCCAATTTAACCGTAATCATACGTATTTTCCTAACTCTGCCAGATACCATAGCTACAGATGAAGAGAGCCATTTTCAAAACTAAAAATAACCAAAAACTCCCACAAAACCAAATAGGTTCCATAATAATGCTTTTAGAAGCATAGAGGCAGTATTGATATTACTGAAAGCCTTCCTGTAGCAGTAGAATGGTTTATGTTTAGAGATAGGTTTT
Source organism: Aquatica leii (assembly GCA_035610365.1). NCBI lineage: Eukaryota > Metazoa > Arthropoda > Insecta > Coleoptera > Lampyridae > Aquatica > Aquatica leii. The sequence goes on from CM069435.1 coordinate 72,777,670, forward strand.
GACACTCCAGTAGAATGCTGTACAGTTAGTGCTTATAGAGTTCTATTAGACGTTGTACAAAAGCAGGCCAAAGGTAGAAGTTTTCACGTTCCATTAGAATGCTTTAAAATAGTGCCAATGTAGTACTTTCCTATGTTGTAGATTAGCATGACAAAGTTAACGACTAAAAGGTAATTGATTTGCATGCTTTTACAGGGTTTTAATAGCAAACCATAAGAAACACAAAAAGCATGAAATGATTAGTTTTAAGTCATTTTTTATTAAGATATTTGTACAGTATCTTTGTCTAAACTATAATAATTTTTAATCAATGGTTTGCGAATTTGTAGTTTGCTGCATCATCCTAATTATTTCATTTTTTAATCTCGCTTTGCCATGACGTAGCCATTGGAACACCTTCTCATTAATAACATCTATAGGACTCCTTTGAATCAACTTTGGGTTAACTCTATAACAAAATTATGCGGTTAATTATTTTTTATATCTATTATCAGTGGCATGCATTTTCACTAGATTCATATCAAAAATATGTTTCTTTTTATGATTAAAATAATTTTTTTATTACAATGCTTTTTAAGTTTAAGTCCGCAGGTTGGCCACCCCTGCTCTAAAAAAATAACTGGATGCCAAGTAAAAAATAAACAATAACAATAAAGCGCTAAAACGTGGATAAGCTGATCGTACAAAAATAGATATGTTGTCAATTGTTTGTTTTTGTACTTACTTTTACTTAAATTAGCAGAACTTCTAATAGCCTTTTCTTCTTTAATTCAGCACAAAAAAGAACACATTTACAAATATAGACTAAGCCCGAAGTCGTCTTCCTTTCGTAAACGTAAAACTGCATATACCCGTAACCGTATAAGTACTTACTTAGAAGCGTTTCTGGTGAATCAAACTCGGTAGTTGGTACATATCTCGTCACAATTCTCAGAAATCAAAGTATTTACATTTACAGTATCAAACGCGAATGCATAGGTTTTTTATTGTATACATATCTTTATCAACAAAATTTAGATGTGGGCGTTTAATCTCTACAGGAAGTTATTTTTGTTTAGGTATTACAATTTAGCAACTTGTACAAACGGTTTTTTCTGATATTAAAAATTATATTTCTTTATCTCAAATAAAGAACGATTAAACCGATTTTAGAGGTACTAAAACACTAAAAGAATGTTATCATGTTAATCGTAATACTTGAATTTTAATACATTGTCAAGGCTGCTATAAACACTATATTTTTTATATCAATATAGAAGGCCTATAGGAGTGATTTTAAAGGAATCTTTTAGGGTACTTTATTCTCCTTCTATATGCATTATTATAAAATCAATATAGGAACGCCATTAGAATGCTACATTTGTAATACTTTAGTGATTCCAATCAACTGCCATTTTAAGGCTGCTATAAGCACTTCTTTCTTAAATTAAATATAGTATTCCTATAGAAGTGTTTTTAAAAGAATCTTTTAGAGTACTTTATTCTTCTTATATAGGCATTCTTATAGAATACGTTTTAAATTAAGTGTGTTATTAGAAGTCCATACACAAACTACTATTGGAATGCTTTAGAAATGAATATTTGGGAATGCTTATCGAACCGACATGGAACTTATGGTTTTGTGGGCTATTATATACCGTCTTCGATTAAGCCTGATAGAGGCTCTCCGCTTTAGCCATGTTATCTATCGAACATGAAATGTGTGAAACATGAAATCTAAAAGACGTGGTCAAAAAGTTTTCCGAAACTAAAGCCCGAAAACTACCCATTTAAGTGTTGTTAATTTTTAAGTTTATGAAAATACTGTTTTTATACTTTTGTTAATGTGTTTTTGTTTAAATTTGGACACATAAAGGAAATTTTGTTGAATAGGTTATTACTACTAGAAGTGTATGGGTAAGTATCTATGTACATACTTATATTCAGTATTAAAGGTATTAATAAATATATTACAGCATGCAATACTTTTAGTGTTGAAAACAATTATAGGATGCTTGATTCGAAGGTTGATGTAACGAAACGATGAAACGCTCAGATGAAACAAAGCTGGAACTTGCGGTGTTGTACGCTGCAAAACCGGTACAATATAGATGAAAATTGCACATAAAGAATATGCTGAGCACCAAATTTACTACAAAAAAGTCCGCGGGAGTGTATAATTATATCTAATAGTTTGCATAATTTTATTGCAATGTAAGAAATTTTTGTGCAATTTTGTCTTCTATAAAAATGTTTATGTGCAACTTTTCTCTATCTTGCACTGCTTTAAAGTAATAATTTATTGGTTAGTTTAAATTATTAAGCAAATAATTGTGGCGTGTGTAATATTATGACACCGACAAAGCTACCCTTAACCGCAAAAAAAGCCGCGGTGGTCACCAAAAGCAACTCGACCAAAACACACATCTTCTACTAAATCGATAATTTATGTTCAAATTTTGAAATGCGTAAACGAAATAATTTAATAAACCTGATTTATGAAGTTTTATAATAAAAATTATTATAATTATTATTTTTATTTTTCTTTGAGTGTACGTTTTGTATACAGTTATTAGTTAGTGACAAATTGTTATGTGGTTGCCAACCTGCGTCCAGTCTAGACCCATCAAATCGCAATACGTGATCTTCAATTTGAGAATTGAGCGCCATATAAAAAAGTTGATTATTGTACGAGAGATGCGATAAACTGTGACACTGTCTAACGCGAATAAATTGAGAATGATTATTTGTATTTAATTCTATTGCTTAAACAAGTTTTTTTGTTTTTTTGTTGTAAACGGAGAGAGCAAATTTAATGTTTCTTTTTTTTGTTTTTTGAAATTGACAAGTCGCTTATAAGATTAGTTTTACTTCTGTTACGCCAAAAGATCACGCTAAGAAGACTTAGAGAATTTAATAAAAAAGCATGTCAATGTAATAGCGAAGGCTTCCACGGCCGGAATCTATACTAACATTAGAATGTCTTCCGGGTTTGGACCGTGTCATAGTTGCAACCGAAGCAGCTTCGGTTGCAACTATGACACGGTCCAAACCCGGAAGACATTCTAATGTTAAAAAAGCATGTCGATTATTTCGCGTCGTGAAAACTTTATATTACGATTCCAATCTGCTGTAAGTCTTCTTTAGATATGACAGGGAATCGCGAACGCGACAAACTGTTGAAAAAAATCCAATTTATAAGTTGTGGATGCACATTTCCAAAGGTAAAATTTCCACTTTGCAATTTTTACATCTGACAGGATGTGGCAACATAGCTCGAATCGTGTCAAAATCTCAAAAGCTGTTGAACTGTGAACCGCTATAAAACTTGTGTAAAATCCAGTAATCATTTGCGCATCCACTAATTAGAGTGTAGTGAAACAATTGTCAGGAATCACGCGATATAAATTGTGTATTTAATCAGTGAATGATTTATTTAATCCAAGAGCTTTCAATTAAAGTCTGGCTAAATTTCTGAAAGTTCTACTTTGACTCTAAAATTGATTGTGCCTAGAGAAAATTTTGCATTTATCCGAATGCTCTCAACCGTATCTAAGGCAGCAGAAAATGACAGTCAGTAGACGTAAATCTCAATTTTTAGACCTTTTCTCGCATAACATGCTTGTGAGCGCAATATTATTATTTGAGCTTTGCGAAAGAGACTTTTTGCCTTGAAAATATTTTTTATCAAATAAAGTTAAATTTTTAAACAAATGTTTTGAAATTTTGTTGCTTGTTTTGTGTTTTTTACCGTGCCTCACTTGTAAAAGAGAACCTAAGCGTTACCAACACAGTCTAAATACTTATTTTTGTGCTTTTCTAGAAAAAATTTCTATAAAAGATGTAGCCTTCAGTTTGCAATCATTTTGCACTAAACTATTACATACAACTAAAGTTGTTAATGAGAAACAACAGCCGGAAGTGTTTGGATTTAAAGTTTTTATTACTAATTTAATGCCGAGCACAGTTTCGGTTCCTCTTGGCGATAAAAGGCAAACAAATTGAATTACAAAAATAGAAAAAACTTGTGACGCCGGCCTATTTACATGCCATGATGTTTGTTCAAGTGCATGGATTTAAGATAACGCGTTCGGGTGATTGGTGTTTGCTGATTCATCATCTTCCAGCGATGAAGAGGTTATGGAAAACAATTCTCAGGCATTTCATAGACAAACGTTAAATACAAACAATTGGTGAATTATAATACGACTCTACTCTCATTTAATATGTACCTATAGTACTAGTTATTTGTGTTTTTTATTTTTTTATTATTTATGTATGCATTCTTAGTTTTGAAAATTGTAATAAAACTTGCTCATTATATTACTTAGGTAATATTGTGTTTGTTTTTAACACCTTCCGATAATTGCAAAATTTGCGATATCTGTGAGTTTTTCTTATATATTTCGTTATATTTTTGTATTGTATTTTTAAATTGTTCTCGACAGGGGCGCTGCCTTCTTTGTTATCAAAAATCGATTAAGCGGTTTATAATCGGTAATAATCGTAAAAAAACGTCTATATAAATAACTATTAAATTTACCAAAAATTATTGCTAAACCCTCCTTGTCTATTTGTAAATAACCTTTTTCACTATGCGAAAAGTGCACGATGTAAACGGATTTGGTTTCAAATCACCATTGGGAAACACATGAAATTACCGCTCAAACACCGTACGGTGAAACATCACAAGCCAAAGTTGCTGTTATCATTGGATTATAATGAACGAGCACTTTAGTCGAGAGTAATTTGTTTGTTACTACCCGAAATGCGTTTGTACAAGTGTTATTCTAATGCCATTTAACATTAATATAATAAATTATATAAAGGGTACAGTGTTGTACTTAAATTACGAAAGAATTTTCTATAATAATTAACAAGTCCGACAAACGCTTTTAATTCTGTCACGCTTTGAGTTTTTAATTTACTGATAGCTTCTACTTTATCGTCGCTAGTGTGTAATCCTTTAGCATCTATGCGATACTCGAGATAAAGATTTGTTCTTGGAAAAATTTACATTTATTCGTTTTAATAGTAAATCGGTATTGAGGTTTAACTAAAACATGCTTTAATCTATTTAAATGCTGTTTTTCATTACTACGACTAAATAAAATCTCATCAAAAAATACTACGACACTTTCAACATCAGAGAACACATGTTCCATAATGCGCTGAAAAATACTAGGCGCAGAAGCTAAGCTATATAGCAATCGAAGGAAGCTAAATAAACCCTTATGTATATTAATTGTAACAATGTTTTTTAAACTTTCATCTAACTGTATTTAAGCATAACCCTGAAATAGATCAATTTTACTAAACGTTTTAAGACTAGCAACCAAATGTCTAATTAATGGAATCGGATATTTATTCAGGTGTAGCATTGGATTAACAGAAATTTTAAAATCACCGCAAATTTCCGTCTTTTTTAATTACAGATAAGATTAGAATTCCTCATTCGGCTTGTTCTACAAGTGACAAAATTCTATTCTTTACTAAATTAGTCAATTCAATTTTAACTTTAGATTTATTTATCTTTTAAAATTAATTTTGTTTTACTTCTGTTACAAATTCCCAGTTTATTAATTTTTCTAACTACTGACAGTCTAATAAAAGTAGACGCCCATTAGGTACAATATACAATTTAAGATTTTCAACTACATTTTTATATTTTAGGTTAACTTTAGTAAATCCGCTAAGAATTGTATTCCCAATGTAATTACATATTAGTTTGGAAAATATTAAAATCATTAAACTTTTAAACATATTTTGATTCTGATATGACAAAAATTGCCGAGCTCGTATCAATGTCCATATTGCATGCAACATTTTCGATATTCAGCGAAATAAAAAATGGTTTACTATTATCATTAATTAAATTAAATAAGCTTAAGTAAGAAATGGCATAAGGAACGGTAATGCGACGCGAGCCCGCTCGGCCGAGCGTTGCATGTGAGTGAGTTATGCTATGATTCTTTCGACGAGAATAATGTACATTATTTTTTGTGTTGCTTTGTTATAAAATTACATTATTTGAAAAAATAAAAAAAAGCCAACAGAAATATAATGTTGGTACTACATTTATTACTAAATGTGTCAAATTTGACATTAACTTTAACATCGTTTTTCTTCAATTTTAACTGAATTTCAAGATTTTTAAAATGATTTTTCCATTTGTCGCATACTAGTTTTAATATATTTATTAACTTTGAACACTTACTTTTATGTATATTCCTAGTTTTCATTTTGCTACCCTAGAGCTTTTTTCGTTCATTACGTAACTACACTAACGAACGAATATTGACGTTTGCGACGTTGGCAGCACAAAAAAAATTTTATGCGGATTAATTTTTTTATTTGTGTTTGTATGAGAACAAACATATTGAAAGTGATCTAACATACCGCACAAGTTACGTTTTGCATTTTTGAAAAAACAAGTAGCCGCTACGTAATTATTGCGACTACAACATTAACCGGAAAAGATTTCTTTCAAAGTTATAGACTGATCACGACCAATAGTAAACGCTGAATATACTCCAGGTTTTAAATTAGTGCGACGACCACCTGCTTGCTGCAGTTGATGAATTAAAGACTGCTGTATAGGTATACTGACTTCTTTTAAACTAATATCTTTTTTGGCTGCTTTCATAATAACTGTTTGTTCATATGCTTTTGCATAGGACCATCACCTTTCGGAAAATAAAAGTTGTTTATTTATGTCGTTAAGTAAACCAAACACTAACTAAGCCTGCAAATTTTTCTCTAAAGGGTCTTTAAAATGACATGTTTTTGCAAGATTTCTTAAAGTCGCTACATATTATGCCATCGATTTGTTTATTTCCTGTTGACGCCGCCTAAGCTTGTATCGTTCGGCTAACAATTTTCAATAAAGTACTGTAACTTTTATAAGCTGGATTATCAAGGCTCTATAAATCTACTATTAATTTGTAGGTATCGTCTCCAACAATGTTGGCGCTTTCATATCTTCTTCAATTTTATTTGTTATAAAATATTGTTCAAGACGGGCAATATACATAGACCAATTTTTGAGAGCTAATTGTAACTCACTAATTTTACAGAGCGACATGTTGATTAATTTTAACACAATTTAATGTTATAACAATTTATACGGGTTCAATCAAACAACTCGTCGCCCATGTAGTAAATTTGAATTAAAATTTGTGTGGTCAAAAAGATAATTACTTTACACGACAAATACTACAGTTATTTAGTTCTCCATTTAGTTCAACATCACTCATATACAAATTATACGGTTTGATACACAGAGCAGGTGTCGGCAACCTTTCTGGAGTTAACTATTTTTTTCTTAATGCGAAAAATTATTTTTTTAAAGAGCAAGTACAGTCTAAAGTGTTTTTAATTGCGCAAAATTGTAAGCAGGCAAAATGCGTGGCTCACTACTAAACTGTTCAACTATATAAATATTTCTTCAAAGACCGAGAATGAAACCAGATTATAAAAAACAAAGATCAAAAGTTAAATTTATTTACTTACATTCTTCCAATTTATCTTTAAACAGCAAAATGCTGACCTTTAAGTTATCTAAGAAACTTGGAAGTACGGATTTATCATTTTTATAAATAGTTAATTTTCTTGAGGAATTTTTCATTTACCCTCTTATTTCTTATAAACTGTAATGGTTTATTCTATTTAAAATTTATCAAATTATCATCAATTTGCTCTTATAAAAGGTACTTTAAAACATATTTATAATACTGAACTTTTATTGTAATGTCTAATTTGTGCTGATTTGTTAAACATTTGTAATTTGAACTATAACTAGGTTATAGTGACTTTGAAATGGAAAGCTGATTATGAAACCGGCCGTTAGCATGGTAAAAATATTATACTTTACCTAAAATTATGTCAGAAAACTTAAATTTTTTTCTTGACAACGAGAACGGTAAACAGTACTTTTGTTTGATAAATGAGTTTAGAAGCTTTTTAAACTACATTTTAAGTAGAGTTTATATTAGGCATGCGTAATTTTAAAATCTATTTAATAAATTTACACCATATAACTTAAAAAAAAATTCTAATTGCAATAAACTTTTTCCGGTAGATCAAATATTTTAGAAATCTCGGCTGAACTATTTCCAGCTTCATTTAGCCTAACTGCTCGTTCTCCAAACTCTGTTAGGTAACTACGTCTGTCCATTTCTTATACAACGGTTTAGATCAAGCACTGATCAAAAACTGCATTGTAACTGAATTCAAGTTTTGTTAATGTTGAGAAAAAATCTCAATAAAACGCATATAATAGATATTTTACTACACAACTTTAAATATAACAATGTTAAGAGCAAATATTTAAAGAGAAACTTTTGCTTAAAAGAAGTAAGTCTAAATTTTTGTAAGTAAATGCAATTTCTTAAGAGAATGTATTATTATTATTTATATAAATAAACAAATCTGTACTGTTTTATTTTAATTATTTAATTGAAAACATGTAGACAAATAAATATAATTGCTTATCTGTGTCTTGGTAATTCGGTCTGATAATCAGCTTTGAAATAGTATATTATATATCAAGGTTGAGAAGTGCATCATTATAACCTAAGCGATAGATTATATCGCGAGACGCGAAGCGTCGAGGGATATAAATCGCGCAGGTTATAATGAACTTCTCAACCGTGTTATATACACAATTTTTTCCACTACTAGAATTATTAAAACCTTTCTACCTGTTACTAAATCAAATTTAAAATTTAAGATATTAATTTTAAATTAAAAATCAAGTCAGTAATTTTGACAGTTGTCATTAGTTTAATAGAATTAATTTTGACGTAATTCTTAATTGTGATTTAAAACACAAAAATTAACAGATAACGTAAGTTTTTATTGCTAAAGTTGTTAAAATTGTTTAAAAACATTATTATTTTAAGCATTGATTATATCTAAAACATATTTAACTCAATAATATTCACATTTAATAAAGCGCGAACTTCAAATAACTTACTTTTTAAAATCAAATTAATTTATTAATTGAGCGATTTGAAAACTTAAATTAGCATTAAATAAAATCTCTTGCTCTTGGTACGCAGTTTGGTAAACTTTTTTTCTTTGAAACTGTTGTAGTATTATCAGAAAATGTAAATATGTTCATTATTAACTACTAGTTAATAATGAAATATTATTTACCTGCGCTTAAAAAAGTACAACTTCACGGCCTTCTATTATACGTAATAATGCAAGCGTATACAACTAGTAGTGGAAAAAAATAGTTATCTAATTGAACAATTCAGTATTGCGCTATGAATTTTGCTTGTCTACAAATTAGCGCAATCAAAAACGATATACATCGATAATATGTATGCTGTAAAACGTGTATTTATTGTGAAATCAAAAGAGGCACAAGTATAATTTTACTGACCCCTGACCTAGAGTTACATATACATATATATTAGATAGAATTTTCCTCTTTTTTGCAAACCATAATTTCACTTAATGCTAGATGTCTTTAATTTGCTGCTTTTTATTAGCTTGATAATTGATTTATGGTGAAATTATTAATAAACTGTTCTAAAAATTGGTAGATTTTGGGTCTAAAATAACATCTACTGCATGCTGCAATTTTTCAAATCTTTTTTTTGTAAAATGGATATGGACAAATTATCTTAAAACTCATTGTAGAAATTGTTCTTATTAAAAAATCACAAAACACTTTTATCCAATTTTATTGCCCATTATACTTGACTGAGTACAGACACATTTGCAACAATATATAAAAAATACGCAATAATCTAACGATGAATTAATAAGCAGATGTTGTATTTACATGTGTCATGCAAGAAACAATTTTTAGTAGCATAACCGATAAAATTTTACTTTTTAGTTTGGTAATTGTTTTATTAGATAGATTACGTTTACTGCATTGTAAGCTTTAAATGTTAGATGTTTGTTCTTAAAGCTTCTATAAACTAATCTTAATTTTTTTTTATTAACCATATTTTTTTAATTTCAACACTGTACAGTGGGTTGTTAAAACTAGTAAAAAGAATTTATACTTGTAACATATTTACTCATTTATATATAAAATAAATAAAAAATACTTAGATAATGTAAATAATAACGTAGAAAATTCAGAGGAATTGACAACAACCGTTAAAATTATAATTAATAATAATTATAAAACTGCCTGGAAAATTTTTAGATTAATAATAAATTTTATAAAATATTTAAATAACAAATAAAGTATTTTAAAAAAATAGCTTGTGTATTGTCGTTATAATTCTAGCAAGAATTACAAATTACAATGTTTAGATAGGCCAGGTTAAGGTTTGTTTACACGTTTTTTAAATTTAATTGAAAAATATTAAAACACAATAGTCATTTGTAATTAATTTATTGTTTGTTATTTTTAATTATATATAATTTGAAACATTAAAGCACAATTAAAAACTTTTTAAAAAATGTGTATTTTATTTAATTTTATTAGTGGATTAACAAAGTTTTTGTAGCACAAACAAATCGATAATTTATTAAACGTGTAATATAAAGCAAAATCTGTTAAAACCTATAATTGCCTTTAAACTTAATTACCTATCAGTTTTATCTAAAAGACTATTTGACCACATTATAAACCTTTGAAACGACAGCAACATAACAACATATAAATGTATATTAACTAAATAAATTAATTAGAAGTTTAAAATGTATTGTAAATATATACACCTATGTATAATAAAATAATAATTAATATTAATTTAGATATTTAATTTATATTCTTAAATAAATCTATTTAAAACTTAATGAATAGTTATGTTTTTACACTGTTATTTCTTGTTGAATTTTTAATTTACATTATTGGATTTATGCATAAATTTTCATAAAAGTAGATCTAAACTTAACAAGTTTGCAATACTATTTAGCAATAATAAAATTTGAATTTTTATGGGTTGGGTAAAATTGTAAACAAGTTAAGTTTTTGTCATACGTTGCAGTAAATAAAGTAATAGACTTTACTTGTTTCATTTTATTTTTGGCTCTACAGATATACACTGCAACATGTAACAAGTTTGGTTTGTGGCAATTCTACATATGGTATTAATCTACAATTTAGATTATAGTAATATTAAGTAGTTTTTTTATTATTATCTTTTTATAAAATTTAATTAAAAAAAGTTATAATGTTACTTTTTCTAATGTCAACGAGAATAAAAATAAACCATACAACAAATTTTTTAGTTTAATTTTGTATGAATCAACAAATTTTATAAAATTTTAAACAAAAATTTATAGAAATTATAATTCTAGGCAATAGTAAAATGTAAAGACTGTTTAACTGTTAACTTACAGCTACATTTTTTGCCGCTTGGGCTATAATAATACATTTCGTAACATTGATATAAAATGTACTATTATTTAACAGATATTTAAACTTGAAATTGTTTTAAATAAATGTATACACCATTTACCCTAAAACAAGATTTATAGTTTGACTTTACTTAAAACTAACTATAATGTAACGTTTCGCTACGTTTTATGTTTGGCAGAACATACTTTCTTAAGCCATTTTTCTACAAAATTTACAAAAAAATATTTATAATAATTCTACAGTGTCAAAAATTAGAAAAGTAATAAATCAAACAAAATCACAATTTATATTATACTAAAAAAAACTGTTAACACAAGAATCAGCTATTTCTAGTAGTCATTTAACAAAACAAAGGAAAAGAAAAATACATTGGTTTATATAGCTTATATTACAAAAATTAGCAATTAAATTTAAAGACAGATTGTATGAATTCAAAAAATTTGCGTAGCAATAGATGTCTGATAGTATAATAAATTACTAAATGTTGAGAAACACTTCAAACTAAGATATTTGTTTGTATTGTGCGGCATGCTAAATTTTGATTAAAAAACAATATTCGACATACAGATCATATTTGGAGAAATTAGGTTATATAGTTTTTTAACGACAATAATTAACAGTATTTATTAAATCAAAATAAATAAACATACACATAAAACTCGTATCAATATCTTATTTAACTTTATATAAAAATTATGTTAAATTATTTAAAAATGACATTTAAATTTTTTGTTTATATAATTAAAACAAATTAAAGTTTTTATAGCATCCAACGAACGTTATCAAATATTTACAAACGTTTTTGATATCTATCTTAATTAAGAGCATCTACATTTCCATATTTGATTAATTATCTAAAAAAATACCAACGTATACGAATATGTAATTAAAAATGTAAACAAATTCTGTTTTCTGTTTTGTTTATTTTTTTTTCAAATGACATTAAACACTACAAATTTTTAATCGACATTATTAATTATATAATACGTATAATCTATTGTCAATGTTTGTAAATCAAGTTAGAAAGATTTTGTATTAATTCGACAGATTCTACTTTTTAGACATATTGATAATTATTGCAAATTATGTAAATATTATAAATTTAAGATTTTTTTTTTTAATTAAAACTGTTGCTAGTATGTTGTTTTTTACATGATTTGAAAAAACCGCTAAACGCTAACAGAAATATTTTTTTTGTTGATGTTAATGATATAAACTTGACGTTTTTGTAGGTTAAACCGTCAAATATCAAGATGACAGTATAGTGGTTAGAAAATTATTAGTTGTAGCCAATAATATTAGACTACGTAAAAAAATCCAAAAGTTTTGATTATCGGTTAAAGCCTTAAGCGAGTCGGAATGATTACTTGAGATCGGCTTGACCAAGTACAAAGTTGAGATTACCGGCATTAATGTCTTGATAAATAAGTGAACGGTAATAATTACGCAAATACAAGTGTTACTAAATCTAAAACTGCAGAAAAATCTCTAAACTGTATTAATTATATCAGACAAAAAAACTTTTTTTAGGAACATAATGAAAATTGCTTGTAGCTTTATACACTAAAACATATTTATGCAGATTAAAATGAGCTAGAATTATAGAAAATAATATCATTAATTTGTACATAGATTGAGAAGATATGAAGTTTACCGAAGATAATATAAATATGTCAATAGTGCTCAATTTACAAACACTATTAAATTTGTAAAATACAATTCTGAAGTTGATAACTGAGATTTAGAAAGTACTGAGTATAAAACAAAAAACTAAGATAAAGCAAAAAATAAAGACAAAGTAAACAAGACTAAAAATAAAGACATAACTGACAAAGAAAAAACTGAAAATAAAATTTACTGTAACAATAAAAAAATTAATGTAATTCAAAACGTTGGTCGAAAAGAACGCAGCAAGACATGTATTGTGATTTCTTAGAAACACCAAAAAGAACAGCAAAGCAAAATTTTTGTTTTGATTTCTTTAAGTTGCAAGAAACAATCAGAACAAAAAGAGAAGATAAAAATAAATGAAGGAAACGAGCAGAGAACCAACAGCTAAATAATGTAAAAAAAAATATACAAACCAAAGTGTCACTCAGCAGAACTAATGCAAATAGAATAAAAAACTAAATTAAAGCGAGCAATGCACATAAAGCGAATACAGTAAAAAAAGATATTTAAAATAAGAAAAAGCTTTAGAGTAATTTTAGGAAGAAGTCCAGTTCGGAATCTTACAAACAAAAATTATTTTGCTGTGAAAATTCGTTAAATAAAGAGAAAAGTTTTAAAAAAGAAGCACAATTGCAATTGTGATAAATGGTAATATAGAAAACGAGAAATGTTCTAAGGAAATGTATCCATGTAAATAAAAAGGTTTGTTACCAAAACAGACATATGAAGCTACAAAAAAAATCTATTGCTAGATTTTGACGTTACAAAAAATTATACTGCTAATAAAGGATTGTGATTAATAAGCACACATTGGTCCAGATATTAATAAAAATCAATAAAATAATTAATAAATGTCAACAGTATAACGGAACCTATAATAGCAAATATTCTAGGTATGTCAACATTAAATGATGTCAACTATGTGAATGTCCACAATTAGTAAAATGCTAACTACTGGAGTGTCAGTTATTACTCATTAGTGTCAACTAGGATTTTGCAAAAAAATATTATTTAATTTTTTTTTAATATGTCAAATGTTGTTTATATTTTAATACATCAGCTTTTAATCCATTACTAATTTTAAATCTACTTCTAACGTGCACTTCTATTTGTTTATAAACTGAATAATGTTAAAATTGGTGAAAAGGTGTCAACAATTGGGTCGTTTACTTCAAGCCTGATTAATATTAAAACAAACTTGGAGTTAATTTTAGATTACCTTTTAAACTTAAATAAAATTTTGACTGTTGTATCATTTGTTTAAAGATTTATTCAACGTATTTTAAGAGAATTAAGTCATAACGCGTTCTGGTAGTCTAAAAAAACATTATACAAACATGTTAATCTATTGTTAATTATTATTGATTTTATATATCTAGGTTTTTTAAAACTAAAAATCCACAAATGACTAACAGTTTGAAGAAGAGAAAGAAAAACTGTAAATTAATAGTAAAATTTAAATGAACAATGCAAGAAAAAAGTAATACTCCATTAAACTTGAAACAAAAAAAACTTTCATTTAAATGTTGTGTCAAATATACAGAAAGTATCTGATTAAAAGATTGTTTTTTTAAGTCAAATTAAAACATGCAAAAAATATCAAAACAAGCAAAATAAATTGTAAATTACAGACCTGTTGTAATTATATAGCTTTTTAAGGTTGTTGACACCGTGAATTAAAAGAAACTGTTAGAAAAATGCATTTTTTTTCTCGGCAACTTGCTGACACTAAAAACAAAAATAAATACAAAATAACGTTTTATAATTTATTTATTTATCTGAAGTCTTGTTTTGGTTACTACCGTAGATAAACGTGATCGTGTACATAAAGTATATTTTGTTATTCTAGGTCAGGTAATAATGCTAAGAATTAAACATTATTATCTGCTTTAATTATTTTATTACCAATTTATTTTTAAAATGATGGAAAATTAAAGAAAACAATAACCAACACAATACATCAATACATCAAAACTGGGTCACTTTAAATCAAATATTTAAAGGAAATATTTTCATTTAGCACTACAAGGAAACCACTCCTTGAGTTTGTAGTCGTATCTCAGCTACCCCTTTACATAAACGTTTGATTATTAATTTATAAGCCCAACCCAGAACAAAATTTTTAATTCTAAAATGTAAATTTAAATTTTTTAAACAATAAATTAAAAATTGTTGCATGTAATTACAGACAATTAACTTGAATTTTTGATTTATTTTTTAAAATTTGGTTTTTGTGATAAAACTTTATATTCTCTAATATTGGTAGGAAGCAATAATTAAGAACGTAATTTACATTGTATAAAAATATTGTTTACAAACTTATTATTTATTTTATATATAGTAATTAATAGGTATTTTTTTTTAATTTAGTTATTTTCATTTAAATATTATTTTATTGAAAATTTAATTAATTTTATTCTATCTAAAATTATAATTATTGCAGTTTTGCACAAAAAAACAAAAGTAAATAAGTTAAAAGCTATGAAAATATTTTGTTTAAAATATTTTTAAATAAAGTACTATAAAAAACATTTACTTTGATATTCAACCAGCCTTTGGTACAAAACGTGTATTCTTAAATTTAACGGTAGCTCTGTATAATATTATGTAGACTCTAATACAAACACGGTACAAACGTGCGTCTCTACATAAAACGTAAATAGTCCAATTTTCTTTGTAAAATTTTGTAAGCCCGTATATTAGTTTGAATAGTAACAAACATTTCTAAAGTTGTATATTGCCACCAATTTTGCACACCCTAGTTACGTGGTTTTCTTATTACCAGGAATAAATCTAACAAAATATACGTATTATGTTTATACTTGCATATTTTTAATAGTAACTTGTAACTTATATTATACATACGATTATTAAATCACTAATCATTAATCGTATTGTTATTTTCAGATCGTGTAAACGATATTGATGGAGTGGAGCCAATACCTTGTCAACCATGGACTTCTAGGCTATCGAAAATGGCACAACCCAACTTGGATTACACTGGTAAGTAAAGTATTTAAACTTTATAACTTACTACATGCTAACATATTTGTAAATCAGTTTATGCTCAAGTAATTTTTACCTACTACACAAATTATTTACACAATTTCAAACTACCAAACATTAATTCTCTTAAAATATAATTAGATCTAGGTCGAAGTTGTTAATTTAACGACCAACTAAATTATGGTCAACGTAATTAGTGTTCAGTGAAATTCGTATTTAAACCTAAAAAAGTTGCTTTTTTACGTACCTATCGTTCTTTGATGTTTCCTCGTTTTAATTTAGTTCTTTTTATGTTAGTAATTTTGCAAAACACTTTCATTCTTTACTAAAAACAAAAGCGTTTAGATTAAACAGTTTATACTTAATTTAATTCTTATTTTGTGCACTTAAAAAAGGATTGCGTTTTGTTCAAATAAATTTGAGGGATAAAATAAATACCTAATAACGCTTTAGACTTTTATGTATTCTCTTTACTGTTTTATTTATTATTTCAAAAAGATTTAAATTAGCTGCGCCGTTGGTAGTATCCAAAATTTATAATACGTTTGAAAGACAAATTTAATTAAGACTGCCTGCTTTCAAATTTGCCTTTATTGTATTTACATCGTAAACATTCGAGTAATGAGTAATTACAAAGTTTTCGACAAAACTACTTCAACTTAAAAACTTTAGACTGCTAAATTGTAGCAAACCTATTATTTATTTGATAAAATTTTTATATAAAATATATTTTAAATAATTTCATACAATAGTTTTTAAAATTACTTACTTTTGTAATTTTTTTTGTTATAAAATTATTATAAAATTGGGTTTTACATTTAAATTTTTTTATATATTTGTTATGCATAAAAAACTAGCGCTTAAACATACAAAATATTAATTAAGAGTACAAAAATAGATTCTACGAACAGTTATACAGTATAATTGAAGTTTTAATAACATATTTGTAAACTGCAAGTGTTTCAGTTTTGCTTATCTTTTAATTACAACACAACTTTTATTATTGTTAACTAAAAAACACTATATTATGTTATTAGGAGTAGAACGAAGTGTTTTTGTGTAATGGGCAAAACGTTAGCCGAGGTCAAACAATGTAGACATTACACATAACGACGTTCTACTCTAAGTGAAATATATATAATTATTCTTTAAACGTATGAAAGTAGGAATTTCTTTTGCTTTAACTATTATTTACTTTTAAAACTAAACAAACAATAAAGAACTACTAATATTATAACTGTTATAATTGTCAACTGAGTTTCTAAAATAATTATTGTTATAATTAGTATATTACATTATGTTACTAGTATTATAGTATAAACACTGACAAAAGGTTCGCCTTCTGGTGATAGTAAGTAAGTTTTAGGAGGAAACAGAGACACAATTCATTCAGTTAATTGCGACGTTTTGTGCTGATAAACCAACACTTTATCAGGCCGCTCCCTTAGCCTTTAGAGGTAGATTAGTTAACATCATCACCAACTTTTCAATCCAAAATAACATAAAAACAGGTAAATCTCAAAATCATTTTGTAAGTAAATTAATAAATGTCACTAAAAACTTTTTAAGGAACGAGAATCAGATTTATGTTAATAAAACAGACAGTGCTAATTAGCACATGAGATTACAAAAACGAACTACACATTTTATTAAATTATCTTGACACTTACAAAAAAGTAGACTTTGATCCCACTAGTAGTATACAAAGGAAGAACAATTACATTGTAAAATCTCTCATAGATGGCGGAGTTCTTGCCAAATACTACGGGTTGGTCAAAATCCACAAAACTAACTATCCTCTTAGACCAATTGCATCATGTACAGGGTCAACCACTTATTTTTTATCGAAATTACTAAAACTAAAACACAACACAAAATATAAGAAAAGTATAACTAGTTCATAAAAGGAATCGCTTACTAAATCAATTTATATATCACTGTAATATCTTGTGTTTTTTCTTAAGCATCTTAAACTTTATGGAATTTTTTATTACTACAACTACTAAAATTGTGTAAGTTTGCAAACGTTTTGTACAAGCTTTTTGAATTTTTAGTTAAGGTTAAAAAAATTTTTTCTATTAATTTAATCTTATATTCTTACGGCTTAAAGATTTTAGAAAAGCATTGGGCGTACGGTGTGTAATTTACGCAAATTCTTGTTTCTTTGGTAAAACTTCAACTTTATTATCAATTTGTTTATTGCAATTACAATTTAAAAAGAGAAATAATTTTCGTGTAGGTGGTGGAGTGCATAGTAATGACTATACAAATTCCTGTAATAATTAGGATAATTCATTCGCGCATCCTATAAATAATGTTGTAGAATATAGTTATATTAATGAATTTGAGAATTACCGTCAACGTTTTCTGTTTAATCGCGATCAACGATTAATAATAATTCTGTATATAATTTACACGTCAATGTACTCTACAAGTTTTATTGTTTTAACTTTTCGTAGTGTAGAATTTCTTGCCAGTTTGTTACGTGATTTTTCTTGTAACTAAAAGATAGCGACTACTAACTCAGTTGTTCCGGTGATAGAGTCGTAGGCTTTGTTGTGTTAAATTGTAAAATAAATTTAGTATATTTATTTTATCACACATAGTAGTTAGAAAAAAGAAAAAAAAGGAAAAAAAAAGAAGAAGATACATAAGTATATTTATATAAATTTTATCAAATGCTATCACGTAGATCAGTATCACAGACAACAACTAGACAACACGCTGTACAGTAAAGTGACCTAGTCGGCCTGATTTTTACATTTAGAAAAGCAATAACTTTACATTTGTAAATTAAAATGCAAAAGTATAAAAATCGAAGATTTATAGAATCAAAGCGCACCGTATAATAATATATAACACGTACGTACGGTCATTACGATCATTATTACAATCGATTGACCGCCAAAATGCTTAAATTAAAATAATAAGTATAATGCTTACAATTAAGTTTCTTCAAATAGGGGACTAGCTAGCTCCATACCAGTATTACCTAAAACTTAATTAAAATCTAACACAAAAAACGTACATACGGCGTTATCACAAGTAAATCTTTTTTTTAATTTATACGATTACTGAAAATAACCTAATACACAGAATTTTTCTACAATTAACTTTGTACATTCGGTAATTTCTTCTTCCAGTATGATAATTGTATTGAACCCCTTGAAAATGTAGGTAACGTGACGTCATTGAGGAAGTTACAACATGTGCTTATTAACTTCACAGATAAAGAGCATATGAAAAATGAAATTAAACCACAATACAAAAAATAAATTTTTGCTCCAAATAAAAAGTTTCACTCAGATCGTTGGGCGTACACAACGCTAGAGGGTGTCTGCGTTCTTCAGACTTTAACGCAAGAACAAAATCGTGTTTTAAAATTTAACATCCTATCCCTACTCAACAACGAAAAGTGAGCGTATCAAAAATAAATTTTATACTAAAGCATTTTTAACATAAGAAGTTGCCTTTCTAAGTAGTCTTTTTTTGTATCTTTTGATAGAAATCATTATTCCCGTGTACTGCTTCGTAGATCTGGTATGACAATGTCTAATATTTGGTTTAATCTAGACTACCAGCAGTGAGCTAGGCAAGTTTGAAATGAATTTATGGCAGAATTTCTTATGCGGGTGAAAATTTATTACTGCTATCAAGACAGATGCCAATAACTTTGTTTCATAATCTGTTGCCATTCACTTCGTATTGTTAATTTAATGTGTCTTAAGAATTATACGCCACTTTTATCATCAACTAAGTATAATTTGAAAAAATAAATAAATTTGAGGTTAGATAACTTGAGTGCTCGTACTACATCAAACAACTAACTACAAAATGCGTAATCAAATTTATTATACTAGTTAGTCTAATGCACAGAACCCGAAATTAAAACTTTGTATAGAGAGACTGGTTCATAATAAAAAACGGTTTGTTGTGGGACATTGCGGCAGCCTTATTAAATCTGATACTAACAATATAGTAGTTGTTGTGCCGTCTAATAGTTTGTGTGTGTAACAGTAATTTAAAAAAAAATTAAATAAAAAAGTATTCGTTGTACAAAAAATTTTGTGTTTTGTTTCTTAAGGTAAGTAACACTCTTGATTTTTATATTGACTATAAATGGTTTACGTTATGATTTTTATAAGTTGTATATTATTTGTTCTACTTAATTAGACTTGACACGATTTCTTGAAGGTTATTCTATGAGGAGGGGCATCAAAACACTTTAAGTGTCTATACAAAGCGACGTTTTGTGCGCACTTTTTCAGGCCCCTGTTTTATTAAAAATTGTAGTTATTACATGGCAAATAAAATTACAATTTGTTATCAGTAATTAATACTACAGTGAATTACACTTACATTTATAGACCAGAAAAATTATGTGTCATGGACTGCACTATGAAGACATTCAATTAAATAGACTATTATTGAAAACAAATTAATCAAACACAAGAACAAATACAACACAATAGTAAAAAACGTGGACTTAAACATATTGTGAATTTTTCAATTCAAGGTTGATTGATAAAATACTGCGGTCATAGCTAAAGAAACCTTACATTACTTTATTTTGGTGATAAGATTCTTATAAATAGTACTTCAGTTTTGAGTATCATTGTTAAAATTTACATTATTACTATGTTTTGTTATAAAAATTATTTCCGCTATTAACTTTTTTTTGTAATTTGGTTCCACATCTAAAATTAAAGGGTTATTAAAATCAAAATTGTGTCCCGTTTCAACATTGTGTAGTCCTAACGCTGATTCAGTTTTCTTCTTTTCACAATCATATTTGAGGTTTTTTAATCGGTTAACTGTTTGTTGTTTTGTTTGTTCTACATAACATTTACTCCAGCTTAAACAGTCGATTTTATCGACACTATGTCGATCAAGCATGTTAGTTTTATCTTTGATTTTTGTGTACAGCATGTTGTAGATGTTATTTCTGTTGTAAGTAGCTAATCGCATGTTGGTTGTTTTTAATATTAAAATGATTTTATTAGTTAGTTCTGGTACGTTGATGATTAATGATGATTAAATATGTAACGTCCCGTTTGAATTCATTACATTAAAATTCAATTTTACATTCATTTATTTTCTGCAACTAATATTGCACGTAAATTTATTCAGTTTGGCAACGTCGCGTTGTTTTAACTGTACTTTAGTATTAGCTTAAACTTCACATCTTTGAACTTCACTTCCGTTTGAACAATCTCGCGCAGTTCACCTGTGTGATGCGAGGAAGACAAAATTTTCTTGATTATGGCGTAAAAACCTATGTAATTTAATTTTTATTCATTCCATCTAATTATTGGTGAGTTTACCTTTATTCTGATATAATTTTTCTATTGAATTCAACATTTTTAGTGATTTCGAAATGTTGCGCAATAGTTAAGACAAAGGAATTTATTTTGAAGACCGTTGCTAATTGTAACGTGAGTACATGATGTCATTTAAAAAACCATTCTAATTATTTATATTTAGGGTCTTTCTTTTTATTGGATCTTTTTATTTTCTGGTATTTCGTTTCTAACTGGATTTTTCATTTTTGGGTTTGTCGTTTAATTAATGGATTATCAGTTATTGAAGTTTATTATGCTTTGGTTATATTCCTGTTGAAGAATCTTATCACGTCAAGCAAGTATGTGCTAAAAATAGAAGATATCCGATAACGTTATATTGAACATGGTGAGTCAACTAAAATTAAGATACTGCATTTTATCTTCAAATAATTAAATTGTGTTATTAAAACTTTTCACTCATAACAAATCAAACGTTTACGACATTTGCATTTAATATCAATAATTAATAATTAGATGTAAGATTTTACGTTTTTTTATTCATCACCAATAGGTGGTTGGCGCCCTAATAATTTATTTTAAAATCTTGTTTTATTTCTAATATGTTTAATTCAAATATTGTTCTTTAATGTATATAGTATATTAAGTTATCACTAATAAATTTAACGGAGTTCACATCTTTGTAATTATTTCCATTCAACCCATACCCAGAGGTCTGTGCTTACGATTGCTTGTCGTGGTCAAATTATTATTTTGCATTCATTAAATGTATTTTTACTTTTTATTATACGTTCTTTATTCCGTCACTGTATTTTTTATTACAAATAACCCAATAATATAACATCAGTGATAAAAGAAAAGACGTCAATATATAATATTGTTTTTATTTGTAAATAGTAAAATTGCAATTATAAATACTAGCTTTTTACGGCGTAGGTAAATTGTTTTGATTTTTTTGTTTATTTAGCGAATATAAAACATGCGTTTTGGGGTTTAATTTATATTTAAATTGTTGCAGATTCATCCTAACTACGCCTAATTGACCGAGAGGTAAATTAAAGCAACATTATAATAAAAGTGTTGTTCTTCATGTTAATATTTGGCAAACTGCAGTTTATCCCATTTCCATTACGCAGAAGAGTAAAAACATATATAGCACTATCGGAAGCAGAAAAAAAAAGTTTACTTTTCGACAGGAGCATGGTTAAAAAAATATATTTTTTGAAACCAAAAAATTATTGTTATTTAATTGATGCATGTGCTATAATAACTTTGAACAACAAAGGCCCTAACTAAGCTTACGAAAACCAAAAGCTACAAGCTTATCTACGTCTACAAACTAAATAAGCACAATATTAATACGTTTTTTGAAAATTTAATCCTAACATTGAATAAATATAAGGTTACCCCAAATAAAGTCTATAACCTAAACAAAATTGGGATAACCACTGTGCACAAGCCCCCAAAAGTTATTGCACAATTTGGTTGCAAACAAGTTAGAAAAGTGAGAACGCGGCACGTTAATAACACTTTACGCAATTATATGTGTTGTTGGTACGTTTATCCCCCCTTTCATGTTATTTCCACGAAAAACATTTAAGCGTCACGTGCTTTATGGTGCTCCATTAAGGTCTGGAGGATCTGCTCATGCATCTGGCTGGAGGATTTCTGTTACATTTGTAGACCATACTATTAAATACAATAAAGGCTCTTTAAGTAAAAAAATTTAGTGTTATTGGACAATCACGGGAACCATAGTAGTGTTGAAGCTCTAAGTAAATCTAAAAGAAATGGAATAGTTTTACTAATCTTGCCACCTCACTGCAGTCATCGCATACAACCATTGAGTGTTTCTGGTTTTGATTTGTTTAAGGCTTATTATAATAGATCCGCCGATAAATAGATGACAAACATTATCTCGTCTAAATTCTAATGTTTACTTCAAAGAGGATTACTCAATGTTATCTGTCACAGTCAAGCCATAATTAAAACATGTAGATACTAAAAAAACCGGGGTCATTTTAATACCTGGATATTCTAATGCAGGTAACTTGAATACTTGCAAGGCTATTAAAGCCGTTTCCGAACACAGCTGTACTACTCCTGTTAAAATATTACCAGAGAAGTTAGTGTTGCAAGACGTCACAAACAAAAACAATACGACCAGAAGAAATTAGAAATTATGTTAAAGCTGCAATTAGAAAAAAGAAGAAATGGACAAACTCAAAAATTGTAAGCAAATGTAAAATATAACATGTGCGAAGAGTAGTAGTTAAAGAAACAGACGAAACTAAAGTAGAATATAAAGTTTATTGCAATGGCAAGGAAGAAGTTTGATCATTAAAATGAAAGCTGTAGTATGCCAATACTGCACAAAAAACAGTGAGTTACTTTGTTGGTTGCGTAATAGTAACTTATAATAATGAATACTGTAATATATTTTTTGTGTTGCCAACATCGCAAACATCAATATTCGTTCGTTAGTGTAGTTACGTAATGAACGAAAAAAGCTTTAGGGTGGCAAAATGAAAACTAGGAATCCACATACGTAAGTGTTCAAAGTCAATTATTATATTAGAAGAATATGCGACATGTGGAAAAATCATTTAAAAAATCGTGAAATTTAGTTAAAAAATTGAAAAAAAAACGATGTTAAAGTTAATGACAGATTTGACAAATTTAGTAATAAATGTAGTACCAACATTATATATCTGTTGGTTTTTTTTTAAATTTTTTTAAACAATGAAATTTTATAAAAAGCAACACAAAAAATATTGTACATTACTCTCGTCGAAAGAATCATAGCATAACTCACTCACATGCAACGCTCGGCCGAGCGGGCTCGCGTCGCATTAACGTTCGTTATGCTATTTCTTACTTTCGACTCTTGTTACGTAAACTACTATTTTGTGCTGCCAACGTCGCAAACGTCAATATTCGTTCGTTAGTGTAGTTACGTAATGAACGAAAAAAGCTCTAGGGTGGCAAAATGAAAACTAGGAATCCACATAAAAGTAAGTGTTCAAAGTCAATTAATATATTATAACAAGAAAGGGACAGCTGGAAAAAAAAGAATGTAATTTTATAAAAGGCAACACTAAACTATACAACATATCCCTTTTTTAAGTATAACTATTTAGAATTATTCAACAACGCACTTATACAAAATCTTCGGCCGTGCGGCCTCGCGTCTCATTAACGTTCGTTATGCTAATTTCTTACTATTAATTAATTGTTACGTAAACTACTATTAATTATCGCTTTGCTAAACTTTCCGCTGTCCGAAATTACCTTTAATCAACGAACAAACATATGTTTCAGATTTTATTTATTTTGATATTTTAAAAATTTGAAGTTAGGTTTGCATTTAAATTAATTACTTCTGGAAACCTAAAATGATAGTCAACTACAAGTAAATATGTTTGATTATTACATTGAAATAAATCTAATTCGAGTTTTTGCCATGGTTGATGAAATATTTGGTGGCATTGCATCGGTTCTTTCTGAATTCATATTTGAAATTTATTACAAATTGAACATTTATTTACTAAATTTTCTATCTGTTGGGTTATATTTGGCCAATAGACAGAGTTCTTTGCTCGTTGAAGACATTTTGTAATTCCAAAATGCCCTGTATGTAATTGAT
This sequence comes from Aquatica leii, assembly GCA_035610365.1. Lineage (NCBI taxonomy): Eukaryota > Metazoa > Arthropoda > Insecta > Coleoptera > Lampyridae > Aquatica > Aquatica leii. The sequence continues at coordinate 72,802,607 of CM069435.1, forward strand.
TTAAAATTTTGTTTCTCATGGAAGTTGGAATTATAATTCGTTCTCTTTGAAACAGTAATCCATTCTTACTCTCAGGTATTAATGATTTTAGTTTAGTTTTAGTTCCGGATTGATTTTATTAAATGTGTTTGGCAATTCATTTTTTAAAAACTTTTTTACTTGTACTAATTCGGTATCCTTTTTTCTTTTATTAACTGTTGTAATGCTAAATCATTTGATTTTAAAGATTTTTTTACTGAGCATATTTGTGCTTCCAAATTTAAATCGTTGTTAAATTGTACATTTACAAAAGATCTTGATAACGTGTCTGCGATGACGAGTTCTTTGCGTGGCTTGTATGTTAGCGTAAAAAGGTATTTTTGAAGAGAAAGTAGCATCCTTTGTAATCTAGCAGGACATTCGTGTAATGCTTTCTTAAATATCGGGATAAGTGGTTTATGGTCTGTTTCTACTTCAAATTTTTTTCTATAAATAGACTGATAGAATTTGTTTACGCCAAAACATATCGCTAACAACTCCTTCTCTATATGCGCGTATCGTTCTTGAGTATCCGTCATTGCCCTTGAAGCATAAGCACATGGTTTATTATTTTGAATTAGAACAGCACCGAATCCTTTTTGTAATGCATCAACTGATAAAATCACTGGTTCATTTGGATTGAAGTACGTCAGAGTGCAATTTTGAGTAACAATTTTTTTTAATTCCTTAAATGCGTTTTCGTGTTTTCCCAGATGAATTCGTTTTTTTCTTTTAATAACTGTCTTAAATAATATGTTTGTCGGATAAATTTTTTATAAATTTTGCAACATAAATAATCATGTCCAAAAATCTCTGTAATTCTTTTTTACTTGTTAGAGTTGGTAACTTGTTAATGGCTTCGATTTTTTCTTTATCAATCATAATTCCTTTATCCGCAAACTTATACCTTAGATACTTTATTTCTTGTATTCCAAATTTACATTTATCTAAAATAATATTTAATGTTGTGATTTTTAGCAATTTCAAAGACTTTATTTAAAATTTCGTCATGCTCTTGTTTGCTCTTAGCATGAATTAAAATATCGTCAATATAAACTTCTAGACCAGGTATACAAAAAATATCCTTGAAATATTCTTGAAAAACCTCACTGGCCGTTTTTATTCTAAAAGGCATTCTTAAAAAACGATATCTGCTGTAAGGATTTCCGAAAGTACATAATTTACTCAAACTTTCGTCAAGCGGAATGTTCCAAAACCCGCTGGCCGCGTACAACGTTGAAAAATATTTTGATTCTTGTAATTTCGAAGTAATTTGATTTAAAGTGGGTAATTTATAAGTTTTGTTTTTTATTGCATTATTTAGTTCACGCGGGTCGAGACAAATTCTTAGTGACTCGTAATTTTTTTGTACAATTACAAATGAGTTCAACACTTTCTTTTACTCTAGTAATAATATGCAATTGTTTCATTTCGTTTATACATCGTTTCAATTTATTTTCTAATGCAAAAAGAACTTTTCTAACTGGTTTTATGACAGGCACTGCACCGTCTACTAATTCAATATGATAAGGTTTGCCTACTTTGCCAATTCTTTTAAATAAACATTTGTAATTTTCAATTAGTTTATTATATTCAATCGACGTAACATTATTATTTGTTGTGTTATTTATTTTGTTGCTAAAGGTTATGATTCCTAAATCTAAAATGGTTTGCAAGCCTAGAATAGATTCATGGTGATCTTTAACAATATAAAAAGAAAAATTCTGGGCTTTACCTTCAAATGAAATATTTAATAAAACTTTACCTATAAGCGGAATATTTTCTTTTGTATATGTAATAAGTTTATCGTTTGTCGAACATATGTCGTTTAAATTAAATTTGCATTTTCTAAGTTTATTTAAAGAAATTAAATTTGCCGATGCACCCGAATCTATCTTAAACTTAATTCTATCAAAATTATTTAAACTATCACTTACATCTAAGGTTATTTCACATGAGTTAAATTTATTTGTACCTACCTATAGTGTTTACTACAAAATAATCGGATTCTAATTCAACTTCATTAATTCTATTTTTTGTTTTACAAGTAGCAAAATAGGTAAATTTATTGCATTTGTTACATTTTTTCCCGTACGCTGGACATTCTTTTATTTTGTGATTTGAAGCGCACCGATAACAATTATTGATTAATTTACTGACCTTTCCACCGTTGTTTGTTAGGTTTTTTGTTGTATACCGCTTGATTTGTTCAAATTTCTTGTGTTGAGACCATGGTTTTCGCTGAATGGCACCCACGTTTATATCACCAGCTGTTGAACTTTGTCCCATTTGAAGTAGTGGTGTCTTCATCTCTTGTAGTTGTTTTCTCGCATTCTCGGTTAATATGCAGCATTCAATTGCTTTTTCAAGCGTAATTTCTTCTTTCTGAAGTAGTTTTTCTCTAGTGGGGTCGTCCTTTATGCCAGTAACTAACATTGTTTTAATTAATTCGTCTTTAAAGTCTCCAAATCCGCACCTTGCCGCTTTTGTTTTGAGTTCGGTTGCAAATTGGTCAATAGTTTCATGTGTTTGACGGTATGTGAAAAATTTATATCGTTCAAACATTGTATTCTTTTTTGGAACGAAATAATCTTCGAACTTCTTCTTGACTGCTTCTAAGTTATTTTTCTTTTCTTCCTTTTGAATTGTAAACGTGTTGTAAACATTATTGCTTTTTCTCCCATTAAATATAATAATTTTGCACATTGCACTTTGGGTTCGATTTTATCCAACTCTGAGACGGTAGTATAAATTAAAAATTGTTAACGCCATCTTTTCCAATTTTCGGATAAATTACCATCGAATTTCATTGAATTAATTGCCTATTCCATTTTGATTATTTATTTAATTGTTTGCACACTATATTTATTTTCAACCGACTGCGCCATGTAATATATATTATTTATCTGTTTTATGTTCGACCATTCTTCTAAATACCTTTAATCAAGAACACCTTCGAGTTTAAACTGAACTTTATTTTTATATTTTGAAAATTTATTTACAAAACAACGCAACGAACAATACAGAAATAAACAACACTAAACTATACAACAAATACCTATTGTCGTTTAAAAAAAATGGTTTAGAAAACAAATTCACAAATCCTGAAAAAGAAGACACTGATACTGTAGACAAAAGAGATATAATGACGGTATTACTAAAATTATCAGCATTAAGGTCAAGTTGCTCGATTTTAATTTTGATTTTTCAAATTATATTTATTAACTTTTTCTATGTTTAGAAATCTTATGTAAGGTACCTAGGTTATTCCAAAATACAATTTCTTTGACTTTTTTAACTGTAATGTAATTTAATGCTTTAGCTAAAATTATAGTATAGTATAGTTTGTTGTGGGACGGTTCATAATTAGACAAATCTATTATCAAACTATAATTACTGATTAATCTTAAACCTAAATTCAAAAAATTATGCATTACCCTTGGTGTTGTATTGCTAGAAGATTACACACAACAAGTTTAAACAAATTTCTTATGCTAAGAAAAAGAACCTATCCTACTATAGACTGGTTTTTTCTACTTCTTATCCAATTATAATTTGTGATTGAATTTGTTAATCACAACCTGTCCACTGTGATCAGGTGGATTTAAAACTTGGAAAGATCTGGTGCTTAGAGATTGTATACGTGCTTTATTTTGCCTGTAAAAAAGTTGCATATCTTTACCTAGCCTTTAACCTAGAAAGTAATCCGGAAGCCTCCAACATGTCGTTCTTTGTAAATCAAGTGATTCCTTTAACCAACGAAAGAACCTGCTACAACTTTACTGAAAATCAAAATTTAATGTTGTTTTTATAATTAATTATTTCTGTTTTGAATTGTGCGACGCTTTGTTTTCGTCGACTTTACAAAATTAGCCTTTGATTTAAAAATTTTATCTTGGTTTAAAAAAATCTAATAATGTTGACACTATTGTTCAAATTTTTTTGTCAAATACATACATACCATTGTTTTAAATCTATAAATTGAAATCAACACCAAATGTTTTTCATTTTAGTTTTATCAACTGAAAGTTTTTTGGAGCAGTTTTTATCTTGATCAAAGTTTCAACATGTGATAGTTTAAAACGTGTATTACATTGTAATATTGTTTTGATTAAAGTAACTAGTAATAGTAATAACATTTAACTGGCCGGGTACAGACGGGCAAATGTTTTTAAACATCTCAAAACAATTACGTCTATTAAGTATTATATTTATCTTCAGAAAGAAGAAAATATTACAGTTAGATTAACGTTAAACAAATAAAAAAACTTCTTTTTACCAATCAATAACTTGTTTACTGAAATTGCTGTGTTGACAAAGCATAATGTTCTAACCGTCAATCGACGGTTTAAACGCGCAAGATCCCATAGCATGCCGACAGTTTTTTTGTTTTTAAACATGAAAAGTTTTTGTTTCGTAGTTCATCTTTAATCATTTTTTTCTTACTTTTTCTGTTTTATACATTTTTTCTTGCTGATAAAAAAATTGTTATTATCTAAATTGACATTTTTTCTAGGTTTAATGTCAACAGTTTTTCTTACTTGTTTCTTCTAAATTTAAGTAACAATATTGAGGTTGTTAAAATGTGTCAAGAATAATTTAATATGCTAGTGCTTTTGTTTAAATGCTAAATGATAATATTTAGATAATTTTATGTTATTTAAGTTTATGTGTATTTTACTAAAATTTAATCAAATGTTTTTTAATGTTTGTTTTTGTAAACTATTTTTTTACAATTTTTGAATTGTTTAATAGCTTTAATAATTTTTGAGGAAAAATTAATCATAGGTAAAAAACTATTCTACCATTTCTTAAAATCTTGTGATAACTAATACTTAGATTTTTACGTCTAGAAAGTTATCTATTTTTAAATAAAAAATAAAGTATTTTTTGTTCCTTTTGTATCAATTCATAATAATATTTTGCAATAGATCTAATTTATTAGCCAACAGAACGTTTATATATATATATATATATATATATATATATATATATATATATATATATATATATATATATATCCGTCTATCAACGTGGCGTCCAGCCACTACAAAATCATCATCAATTTGGCGTCCATGGTAAATTGGCGTCCGTATATGGACGCCACTTTGGATTCTCTTATAAAAGTGTTGCGGTAGACCCTACTACCTACAGACAAAGATTTGGAGGGACGCCAAAAACGTAAACGTGTCAGAAAATTGAATAATTTAGTTCAAAAAATTTTCACTACGAGCGCTACTGTCGGCATACATAATTCTATATTGTACGAATATATTTTTTAAATACATTTCCGTATCAATATGGCGACCTCGATGTGGCAACGTAGCAGGATGCCATGTTGATATAAAAATGAATATGTATAATTAAATATTGCGTTATAGACGCCAGGACCAGATTAATGATTAGGTCATATGCATTATACCAGTTTATCCTTCTAGTTTATAACAAACATTAATGTAGTTTTTACAAGTAATTACCAAGACTTAAACTACAGTAAAACGTCCGTAACGACGCAGCCTTGCAAAATCAAAGTCAATATTACATATGCTAATTTACTCTAAGTGGTTCTTGATTATAATTAATATAAAGGGTTAATTCTAATTTCTCATACAATTTTAAACATTTTGTAACAAAAAAGAACATATAGGTGTACTTTTTATACATGACGAAGAAAATGTATTAAAAGAACCTGTTTGCAACTTATGCATATAGCTGCTTTGCGTAATTTTATCATATTATACTTTAATTTTATCGGCGATATGATTAATTATGTAATATTTTTATTTTTGTTGTACTAGCGTTTCTTCTAAAGTAATTAAAATGCCTTGTTTTATATAAGAAGTAACATTGTCAAGTGTTAACAAATTTTTATTTAACTTCTACAAATTTTTAAAACTACTTTATACACTACTTGGTATAAAAGAATTGGGAAACAGTGTCACATTGCGACTCTCATATTGAATTGATTAGGAATGTATAATTACCTTATGTTGTATTTTACGTTTTTCTTTTTGAGTTAGCTATTGAATAACCGAGAAAAACGTGTATTTAGTTGTACAAAAATACGTTTTCGACCATCGTAAGATCGTCGGAATACGCATTCTGGTCACTAGCGGTTCGGTAGACGATGCAAGTGAAACGCTGTTTGACCACATATTTTTGTCAAAAATGTATTTTAATAAAAAATTGCATATTTATAGTATACGATTATAGATGTAGTGTTTTTTACTAAAAAAAAAATTAATTACGATTTCTTAATCAAAAGTCACAATTTATTTTAATTTTTTTATATGAACATTTCAAAAATTATTACTAAGTTATAATCGCCTTTACAGTACAGATGTGTCAATGTTGCTAATGTTTTGTCAAATTTCTGTCAAAAGCATTGTCTAAGCGTGAAATAAAAGAATTAACTTAAAAATTCAACCAAAATCTAATTAAGAATTTTTAAATGTTATTAATCAAGGCACATTATAGAATTAATGAAATTATAACGAAAGTAAGTCTGCTTAAAATTTAAGTTGAAACGCAAAACATACTTGAAAAAACGCACATGTAACAAAGATAATTAAATCATACATTAGCGATATCGTAGTTCAAGGTAATGCAGAGTAACTGTCAACATTATCCGGTACATATGATACGATCACGCATATTTTTTAGTTGTCAGAGTTGTGGTATGCTGATTTGGTTAAACTATATTTTATTCTCACGTAATCTTATGTCTGTCAATTAGTTCAGAATAATTTTTGCGTTTTCTGAGAATTTTTCGAAAGTATAAAAATTTTTCGAATTATAATATATTTCTAATTTTAATTAACTATTCTGGAGAAGAGTACTATTTTACATATTGTTAAACAATAAAATACTTTTTCAGTTTAATAAATTTGCATTATCTTTGCTGTGTTGGTCTACCGAAAGTTGAACAAAAACGTATTTAATATAATACATCTGTATTATTAAAACTACTGATGTAGATATAACTAGTAAACTTTGTTTGTTTGTAGTTATCACGGAGAGTACAAAAATAACGTTGGCCAGAATTTTTGTAATTTTTTTACCTACTAAAAACAATATCAAATTTAAAACTAACAAGTAACAAATTCAACATTTTACAATTAATTGAAACATAGGCTTATTTAGTTTATTTAGTATTTACTAAATTCAGTGTGTTGCTATCATAACGCCAATACGGCGGATAAAAGAAAATCAATAAAGGATTGAAAAATAAACAATTTTTATTATTACATATAATATATAAAGTCTGCAAAGCAATAGTTTTCGAAGAAATAAAACAATTTATTTAAAGATGTGGCTTGCGATTAGACTATTTCTGAATCATCAAGTTTAGTTCTAGTTTCTCTTTGTGAGCCAAAATAAGCAGTTGGCTTTTTTTGTTTGTGAATCCAAACAAACTAGACTGGTGTTTCGCTACGATGCGGCCTAAGCCAAAATTCACTTATAATATAAACAAAGAAAACCGCGAAAGATATAATAATGAAAAACGCTAAACGTAATTCTAAAATTTTGTTATGTTCATTTATAATGTTAATTAACGTTAATTAATAAATTAAACACTTTTTTTTCTAATAATTTTTGAATATGTTCTTCCATTTTAGTCTTGTGGTAGGAGACACAGATGACCACAATTTGGTTGAGATTTTTTGTAAACAACGTTCGCTATTGTGCACTTCATCACAGCAACAAGCAAAAGTACCCAATTTAAAAAAAAAGTAATTTTAAAACAATTGAAATGGTAAAACTAGAAAAGTCTATCATTACAATTAAGATATTTTGTGAACTATGAAAGTAATTATTGTTTATTAAACTCTTTTATAAAGAAAAATAAATAGCATGACTTTAAAGTTGTGTTACGTCACTGGTTACGTAATATGTATTCCTTTGTTATTGAATTGTGATTTGACCATAAATGTTTTTTTTCCTTCTTTAAAATTAATTAGCTAAGTTTGATTGCGGAAACCTATAAACATGTCTTCTTCAAATGCTCATTTAACAAAGGTACTCAGAAACATTATTATTAACTATTTAGCCTTACCAATCTGAGATATATATATATATGTATAAATAAATCGTAGTAGAATCCACATTTCCACGAGTTGCATTCATTTTACAGTTTTCCATTATGGATAAATCCTGTGTTGTCGTTATCATACAAGCTGAGCTTTTGTCACACGTTGCAGTGTACATCTTTAGAGCCTGGAATAACCAGTTTATGTTCACTGCGGCAACACGTGATTTATCCAGAATGAAAAATTGTAATAAAAATAAATTAGTACTACAGTAGTATCCAAGCCTTAACCGCAAAAAAGTAACAAATACGTTCTGTTAAAACAATGAAAAATACAAATAGAAAACTAAAAAAAGTATGTTTTCTTCCCAAGTAGCATCCAAGATAATTCATGTCAGTTGAGTTTATTGATTATTACATATTTAACACTTTATATGAAACTTACGGGTAATTATAACTTTATTCTATTAATTTATAGGGAAAATTACGTGCATTCATCTTTTTTTAACCACTTTGTAGTTCTGCAGCTTTGTGATAAAAAGTAAGGTTTTATCAACGTTATTTTTACTAAGTAAAATCTCTTTCAGGTTTCTTTAACTTTAAAGTGGAAAATTGAAGTGGCGGCCACTAAATCGAATCACCAAAATCATACCTTAAAGTAACAACCACTTTAAAGTAGAACTGAACTTAAAATATACCTGAAAAGCAGTTTCACTTTAGAATGGTAGGTTGTCGTTGTAACGTTAGAGCCACTTTCATAAGTGATTTTCACAAGACATTTTAGATTAAAGCCACCAGATAGTGACATAATTCATATAACGTCGCTATTCATTATTTTATTTTCCACTTTGTTATAACTTACTCATAACGCCTAGAATACAAGATTCGTAATAGCCAATTGTGTACCAATCGCGTTATTACGATGGTTACGCCTAGAGAGCAACAGGATGCAGCCCAAGGGTCTCTGGCCCAAAGGATGTATGTTGTTCAATGAGCGTAATTATACAGTAACTCCAGTAGTACATACAAAATTTTATTTTTCTTATAAAATTTTAATTAAAAATTAAGTATATAAGAAGAAATAGAAAACTTGTTACCATCAAAATCTAAAGAGGGCATTATGAGAGTGCGTTATGAATTTATAACGTCCTCTAAATTCATAACGCCGTCTCATAAGGCTCTGATTGTTATGTGTATGTTTACATATTTCGTATCCTAGACATTATGAATAAATTAAACAGAGTGAAATAAACATATACATAACATTGGGTATTTTGTGTTTGATTATTTTGTTAACTTACAGCACTGCATATAATAAATTTAATTTATTTGTTATAAACTTTGCAGTGCCTACTCCGTGGAAGAAATCACTTGCAAATCAATTTGATTACGATAATCCTAGCAAGCATGTGCGGAGCCTTTAACCCGGCATCGGTCGGGTGGGGTCTTGTAGACCCCATGCAGATCTAGAGCGCCGTATTTTTTTGCCGATACGCTTGCGCAACCAGCCGTTGCAATACCCTCCGCTCAAATGTTATGCTGTCGCGTGCAGCACAAATTTTAGTCGTTGTTGTGAGTGTAAGGAATCTACATTGCTGCAATTTTGCTTGGGGCCTGACAAACCCCACCCAACCATTTACGTGACATTTTGTGAGATAGTTGAAGGTAAAGAATTTTGGTTTATTTTTTTGTATTTGTGCCAAACAAACAAATTCTAGCTGTCATGGCATCTGGTTATTATGAAAAAAAGCAAGAACGTCTATTAAACTTCTGGAAAGAGTTGAATGAAGAAGAAGAACATTTCATAGATTCAGACAGTGGAAGTGAAATTAATATTGAAGATTCTCAGGAGGCTAAAGAACTACAGGACAATATCACAAGCGCAGATTACGAACATGAAGTTGGCGATGCTGAGGGAAACATTCTGGAAGAGGAAGACAGTTCAAACGATGATGAATTAGATACAAGTACTAGTACACATTATAAAGGTAAGGACGGCACGAAATGGTTGAAAACATATAGTAATAAGCGGGTTCGGACCAGGGCAGAAAATATAAAAACGCATTTACCAGGAGTTAAGCAAAGTGCACGAGATTTGAAAACACCTCTTGATTGCTGGCTATCATTTATTGATAATGACATAATTTCCGACATAGCAAAATACATTACAATAAAAATAAGACAAAAATCCGTAAATTACAAACACAATAAGGACTTTTGCAATGATGCAAATAAAGTGGAAATTAAAGCGGTATTTGGATTACTTTACCTTGCAGGCGTGTTAAGGGCAAATCACAGGAATTTAGAAGATTTTCGGAAAACTGATGGTACCGGCATAAATATATTTCCCGCAACCATGTCGGCCAAAAGATTCATGTTTTTGATAACTTGTCTACGATTTGATAACGTCGAAAACAGAGCGGAAAGACTGACAATAGACAAACTTGCTCCAATAAGAGCAATTTTTGACAAGTTTGTCGACAATTGTCAATCTGCATATACTGCAAGTGAGTATCTAACCTTAGACGAAAAGCTCGAGTCGTTCCGAGGGAGATCTTCCTTTCGGCAGTACATTCCAAACAAGCCGGCGAAATATGGCATAAAAATACAAGCTTTGGTTGATGCTAAAACATTTTATACTTTGAATATGGAGGTATATACAGGAAAGCAGCCTGATGGGCCATTTCAAATGAGTAACACTCCAAAAGACATAACTCTTAGAATGATTGCACCAATTTCAGGGACTAACCGAAATGTTACCTTTTATAATTGGTACACTAGTTATGACCTCATCCAGGAACTCTACAATAATCATAAACTCAGATCCGTCGGTACTCTAAGAAAAAACAAGCGACAAATTCTTTCACCATTTCTCTCAACTAAAAACAGGTCAGTGCCTTCCAGTTTATTTAGTTTTCAAAAAAACATAACTATCTTGTCATATATGCCTAAGAAAGGCAAGAATGTTTTACTTCTTTCATCATAATGATACAATTAGTGAAGATTTCGGCGAGAAGATGCTTCCTGAAATTATAAGCTTTTATAATTCAACAAAGTCTGGGGTTGATATAACAGATAAATTATCTGCATCCTATAACGTAAGTCGCAACAGCAGAAGATGGCCCCTAACAATTATGTTTTGTCTGCTAAACACTGCTGGCATCAACTCACAAGTTTTGTATAAGTTTAATACCGGCGATCAGAAAATAAAAAGAAGAAATTATTTAAAAGATTTAGGGTTGGCCTTAGTCAAAGAATATGCACAAGCTAGAAAAAACAATCCCAGGATGAAACGAGTTTTGAGAGAAAAAATTAGGAACATATTTGCAGTCGGAACAACCCCCAAATAAAAAACCAGCTGGCGTTCGTGGTCGATGTGGTATTTGCTCTCGAAGGATGGATAAAGAAACACAATATTCTTGCCATAAATGTAATATTTTTCTTTGTTTAGACCATGCTGTTATGCAATGCGAGTCCTGTGCTCATACATCCGATGCTGTATAATGTAGTACGAACGTGTACCTACTCGGTCAATTTCCTTATACTTCATGTTATGTTATTCTTATTTTTCTTGCCAATGTTTTAGAGAGTGTTATTTTTAGTTTCTGTTTTGTAATTTATTTTAAATTGGCGTTCTATAAGATTTATATTTAAAAAAAGCACGTCTATATTTGACCAGATTGTGTGCCCTTATTTTTGAACTTATGATTGACCTATCTGTTTCTTGTATTTTTTATGTTTTGTTCCAAGTTTTTTCAAGTCCAAAACTTGTTTAAAACACGTTTTTGGGATACTTTAAAAAATACTGTGATTTTTTTTAAATATTAAAACATTTAAGACTCTAAATTTCTAGTGTTTTAATAAAATATGATATTTTTTCAAATAAAGACCATCTAACTTTAGTTGCATATTTGTTTAATCCAAATGAGGTCAAAACAAATAATTTTAGTCAAATAATGCCTAAAAGTTTATTTTGTCCCAGATTATGACTTACAAACATTGAGGTCCGCTAGACCCCACCTGACCGCTTAAGTAACTTCTGACCACCCGACCGACGCCGGGTTAAAATAGTTGTCGCAAGAATTTTATATAATTAATATATTAGGTTTAAGTTACAGAACATGTAAAGCTCTAATAAATAATTTGCTGTTGCATCCATACAACATTACAGTTGCTTACACTTGATTACGACAAGTGACTAAACTACTGTTATTGGTTTAACGATAATTTCAGAAATGATAAAATATTAAATTCGACTTCCTTTAATAATGAAGCAGATATCACTCCATAACAACTGCAAAATATTTTTAAGAACATTAGACGGAGATTTGATATGTGCATAAATAACAATATTGATCACATCAAGCACATAAGTAATTTAGAAAATTAAAAATGTGTAAGCTGAATAAGAATACGTTATGAAATGTAATTGATAGTAAAATATAAACTAGTTGTAGTAGTACGATGTTACCAATAATTGAGAAAAAATTAGTACGAACAGTCAAGCCATCTTTACCACTACGCCTAGTGTACGTACATTGTACATCTAATTGTCACTGTTTTGTACATAATATGTAATAATAAACAAAACTTTCACGCGACTAGGATTTGAACTCTTGTTGGCGTAGTAAGCAGATGCCTTACCAAGTATGTCACGACGACTTAATATTTTTACATATTATATAAATGGCTTTTATGTTCTAATAAATATCTTTTATTAGTTGCTTTTAATTATACACTTTAAAACCACACTGAAGATTGAAAGATACCTAAAACAGCACTACCATCAAAATGTTTATAATCAAAAATCCTTGTACATTAACGTACGTACAATGTACGCACATATTAGGTACAGGTACGTGCAGCATATTTACATTAAAGTCTGTACTAATTAATTTTGTTTTTCTAAAAAAAATTTGATGGTGCATAGTGATATCTGGATCTATAACCTTTACATTTAACTGTAAATTTGCATTTGTCGGAATTTTGCTCATAGTAAATATTGTTCAAATTCATTATATACATCTACTTTATAGAAGTTAAAAACATATTGACCAAAGTAAATTTAGTTGTACCATTTATAAAATAAAGAGATGAGAAAGTATACAACATTTAAAAATGAAACAGATACATAAATACATCTCCGCTAGAAGACACTCACCACGCTGCTATTTAGCAGCCACGTAGATTTTAAGTGACTGTAAAGATATTTTATAAGTGATAAAATAGTTGTAATCACGTAACAGCCAAATATTTGTTTTCCATTTTGGTGGTAGTCACGGTATAGAACTGTACCGTTAATGTGGTAGTGACTAGTGGGAAGCTATTCTATAGTTCCATATGCTAAGATAACACACATTTTACTTTTTAAAGCAGTATTTTGCAATTTTTTTTAATTTATTTAAGCTTACATAATCACTGCGTAGTTTAAAAAATGGCTAAATTACTAGTCTTTCTTCTTTTCTATTTTTCTAAAAATCTACTAAAACTTACTCTTTTTATAAATTTGTATCAGTTAGTGTTTTTATGTACTGATGATTCTTGATTTAATTAATTTTAATCTACGTTACTATTTGAAAACAAATTGCGTAATTAAGAAAAACCTGCACATAAATTTAAATATAAATATTTAATACGTATATGTGCATTAAACCAATGACAAAAATTCAACACTTTTCTAGTTAACTGATTTCCATTTTGTTGCTTACACTGTCATATGTCTTTTAAGTTGTTTTATAATGTTTTTATTTGGAATAAATAATTTATTATGTTTCTTAATTACTGCACATTACATATTTGCAAGAAATACAATTCTTAGTTAAAATTTCGTTTTATGCTCTAACCAAAATTTTCAAAATATTTACGAACAGATGACAAAAACATAATTAGGTTAAGTTTAGCAGAAGTACAATAATTGTTTCAAGGAAGTAACAGAAAAGATCAAGTTTCTATAACGGTTAAAAGTTTATTTACATAGCATGTTTGATGAACTGCTATAAAGATAATCGAGGTTCAAGGTTGTAATCTAATACTGGTTGCAACAACTGGCAACATTGCTTGGATGTCATTTAACGGATATATGAAAGTGATCTGTATATTGGTCGCCAGTTTGTAGTAAAATATTCATAATCGTATATTGGACGCCATTTGATTCATTTATAAAAGGTCGCCAAATTGCAACGTATTTAAACTTTTTTATTATTTACATTTTTACAGTTCTTATTGCTAATTGATTCATAATATAACAAAAAAAGTTTATATACACGAATCAGATTGTTTCTATCACAACGGGAAGCGGTGGACGCCAAAAAACTTTGTTATGTGTTGTCGCCATTTAGATAGACGGATTTATATATATATATATATATATATATATATGTACAGCCTAACCTGTTGCAATGTTGATGTTGCAACACTGTTCGAGTTTTATACAGTTTTATACGCATCGCGATACGTACGGTTTGCAGTTTTCAACTTTTATACGTATAAAAACATTGTCACAGGTCCTACAAAATGTGTAACTAAGAAAATATTAAACAACAACCTTTAATTGTTCTTAACTACTGCATTTATATGTATTTAATTAGGTACAGTAGGAAATAACAACACATGTTATATTGTTATATAGTAAAATGTTTTTTTTTATTAAATATCCAAACTGCTCAAGTAATGTGTAATGTGTTGTCTAACGTTCACTTATTTCAAATAATGTTATCATGCTCGTTATAAATGCCTAATAAAGTAATACATATACTTCATATAAATGTTAAATATCTATCAAATGATAAATGTAAGCATATACTAATTTCATTTAATAAAATTTATCTTATTACCGACGCCTAGCTCACTCACTCAAATTCATACAACGTTTATTGTTATCAGTGTTAGGTTCGGCGTTGAGTAAAAACATGTGAACAAGAAAATATTTCATCCAAGTTCAAAATAGAAAATTCTTATTGTTAATTTCCATTTATAAAATGTACAAATATAAACAAAATCAACATAATTCTGCAAGACAGTCGACCATTATAAATGCTGTACCATTAGAATCGAGATAATGTGACAATAATTGTTTGAACGGCTATCTAACCATGGGGCAAAAAAATGATAACAACTAAAAATAAAATGTTTATTTCGCAACTAAAGACATAAGTAAATCTTGGCTGTTATTTGGCGGGAAGTCAATTGCAAATTATATCATACTGCAATATAAACAGTCTTACACTATGATAAGAAAGTGACGACATATTTATGTAAACGAATGTTCGCACTAGTTTATGCTGACTTGCACTACAGCCGGCTTATGAACGATAATAATTATCTTCTCGTTTTTACTGATTGTAAATTTTTAATCTGTAATGAACATATGTTTAAATAACTCAAGTCTTAACTTTAATTGCATGGATCCATAGATTTCGATTAATTTTTTTCCACATTTTCAAATTCATAAAAGAATGTACAATTAAAAGTGTTAAACAATATTTTGGTCTATGAGCTGTTTTAGAGCAATTTGATCGAGATAGCAAAACGTCACTGATGCTAATGAATTTATAACGTATCGGGAAACATATTCTCCAAATTTGGTAAAGTTTTATTAGCTAAGATTGAAAATGATCCTTATTATCAGAAACGATAGACGACAAAACAAGGTGTCTAATGATGTGTCAAATTACAATTTTGGATAGACGGTTACCAAAACACACAACGACAAAGTCAAAGATTCGTTTTTCGCGTGTTCTGATAACAACGTACTCGAGTTCGTCAACTAATCACAATTATATAAGGACATCAATCAATTTTTTTTAAACTGTAACTAAAATAGGGTACAATTTTATGAAAAGTACTACATTAGAAAAAGCTAAATAAACTTATTATCAAAGTTTGAAAATAATCGATATTATAAGGAACGATAAGGGACAAAACAAGATATCTAATGATGTGTCAAATTACAATTTTGGATGAAAGGTTACCAAAATACGGAATGACAAAGTCAAAAATTATATTTTTCTCGGGTTATGATAAGAACGTACTGCGGTTAAAACGTCAACGTAATCACAATTATATACGGATTTCTTTCAAATTTCTCATATATGTAACTAAAAGTGCGTATAATTAGATCGCGCAAATAAAATTTTGACCTGACAAGCCGTTTTAGGGTTATCGAACTTGAACCAACATCATCGTGAGATGTCGAAAACAAGAAGAGGGTGAAAAAGGCAGTTTCATCGAGATAGCAAAATGTCGTTGATGTTAATGAGTTTATAATCTATCGGGAACCATCCCCTCCAGATTTGGTAACAATTTGTCAAAAGTTGTGGATTTTAGTCATCTTTCGTAATAAAAACTGAAAATTATAATGCAGTATGCGCAGAACTTTACACAAAGCTAAATAAACTTATTATCAAAGTTTGAAAACAATCGATATTATAAGGAACGATAGGGGACAAAACAAGGTATCTAATGATGTGTCAAATTACAATTTTGGATGAAAGGTTACCAAAATACGGAATGACAAAGTCAAAAATTCTATTTTTCTCGGGTTATGATAAGAACGTACTGCGGTTAAAACGTCAACGTAATCACAATTATATACGGATTTCTTTCAAATTTATGAAATTTGTAACTAAAAATACGTGCAATTAGATTGCTCAAACAAAATTTTGATGTGATAAGGCGTTTTAGAGTTATCGAACTCGAACCAACAACATCGTGAAATGTCGAAAGTAAGAAGACAGTGAAAAAGGCAGTTTGATCGAGATAGCAAAACGCCGTTGGTGGTAATGAGTTTATAGCCTATCGGAAAACATCCTATCCAGATTTGGTAACGATTTGTCAAAAATTGTGGATTTTAGTCATGTTTCGTAATAAAAACTGAAAATTATAATGCAGTATGTGTAGCACTTGACACAAAGCTACATAAACTTATTATCAAAGTTTGAAAACAATCGATATT
The DNA here is from genome assembly GCA_035610365.1 of Aquatica leii. Classification (NCBI taxonomy): domain Eukaryota; kingdom Metazoa; phylum Arthropoda; class Insecta; order Coleoptera; family Lampyridae; genus Aquatica; species Aquatica leii. The sequence goes on from CM069435.1 coordinate 72,819,607, forward strand.
ATAAGAAACGATAGGGGACAAAACTGGGTATCTAATTATGTGTCAAATTACAATTTTGAATAAAGGGTTACCAAAATACGGACCGACAAAGTCAAAAATTCGTTTTTCGCGTGTTATGATAAGAACGTACTGCGGTTAAAATGTCAACGTAACCACAATTATATTCGATTTTTTTCCAAATTTCTTAAATATGTAAATAAAAGTGCGTACAATTAGATCGCGCAAACAAAATTTTGATCTGATAAGGAGTTTTATGGTTATCGAACTTGAAACAACAACATCGTGAGATGTTGAAAACGTGATCAGGGTGAAAAAGGCAGTTTCATCGAGATAGCAAAATGTCGTTAATGTTAATGAGTTTATAATCTATCGGTAGCCATCCCCTACAGATTTGGTAACGATTTGTCAAAAATTGTGGATTTTAGTCATCTTTCGTAATAAAAACTGAAAATTATAATGCACTATGTGTAGCACCCTACATAAAGCTAAATAAACTTATTATCGAAATTTGAAAATAGTCGATATTATAAGAAACGATAGGGGACAAAACGGGGTATCTAATGATGTGTCAAATTACAATTTTGAATGAAGGGTTACCAAAATACGGACCGACAAAGTCAAAAATTCGTTTTTCGCGTGTTATGATAAGAACGTAATGCGGTTAAAATGTCAACGTAACCACAATTATATTCGAATTTTTTCCAAATTTCTTAAATATGTAAATAAAAGTGCGTACAATTAGATCGCGCAAACAAAATTTTGATCTGATAAGGAGTTTTATGGTTATCGAACTTGAACCAACGTTATCGTGAGATGTCGAAAACAAGAAGAGGGTGAAAAAGGCAGTTTCATCTAGATAGCAAAATGTCGTTGATGTTAATAAGTTTATAATCTATCGGGAACCATCCCCTCCCGATTTGGTAACGATTTGTCAAAAATTGTGGATTTTAGTCATCTTTCGTAATAAAAACTGAAAATTATAATGCAGTATGCGCAGAACTTTACACAAAGCTAAATAAACTTATTATCAAAGTTTGAAAATAATCGATATTAGAAGGAACGATAGGGGACAAAACAAGGTATCTAATGATGTGTCAAATTACAATTTTGGATGAAATGTGACCAAAATACGGAATGACAAAGTCAAAAATTATATTTTTCTCGGGTTATGATAAGAACGTACTGCGGTTAAAACGTCAACGTAATCACAATTATATACGGATTTCTTTCAAATTTCTCATATATGTAACTAAAAGTGCGTATAATTAGATCGCGCAAACAAAATTTTGATCTGACAAGCCGTTTTAGGGTTATCAAACTTGAACCAACATCATCGTGAGATGTCGAAAACAAGAAGAGGGTGAAAAAGGCAGTTTCATCGAGATAGCAAAATGTCGTTGATGTTAATGAGTTTATAATCTATCGGTAACCATCCCCTCCCGATTTGGTAACGATTTGTCAAAAATTGTGGATTTTAGTCATCTTTCGTAATAAAAACTGGAATTATAATGCAGTATGCGCAGAACTTTACACAAAGCTAAATAAACTTATTATCAAAGTTTGAAAATAATCGATATTAGAAGGAACGATAGGGGACAAAACAAGGTATCTAATGATGTGTCAAATTACAATTTTGGATAAAAGGTGACCAAAATACGGAATGACAAAGTCAAAAATTATATTTTTCTCGGGTTATGATAAGAACGTACTGCGGTTAAAACGTCAACGTAATCACAATTATATACGGATTTTTCTCAAATTTCTCATATATGTAACTAAAAGTGCGTATAATTAGATCGCGCAAACAAAATTTTGATCTGACAAGCCGTTTTAGGGTTATCAAACTTGAACCAACATCATCGTGAGATGTCGAAAACAAGAAGAGGGTGAAAAAGGCAGTTTCATCGAGATAGCAAAATGTCGTTGATGTTAATGAGTTTATAATCTATCGGGAACCATCCCCTCCAGATTCGGTAACGATTTGTCAAAAATTGTGGATTTTAGTCATCTTTCGTAATAAAAACTGAAAATTATAATGCAGTATGCGCAGAACTTTACACAAAGCTAAATAAACTTATTATCAAAGTTTGAAAATAATCGATATTAGAAGGAACGATAGGGGACAAAACAAGGTATCTAATGATGTGTCAAATTACAATTTTAGTTGAAAGGTGACCAAAATACGGAATGCCAAAGTCAAAAATTATATTTTTCTCTGGTTATGATAAGAACGTACTGCGGTTAAAACGTCAACGTAATCACAATTATATACGGATTTCTTTCAAATTTCTCATATATGTAACTAAAAGTGCGTATAATTAGATCGCGCAAACAAAATTTTGATCTGACAAACCGTTTTAGGGTTATCAAACTTGAACCAACATCATCGTGAGATGTCGAAAACAAGAAGAGGGTGAAAAAGGCAGTTTCATCGAGATAGCAAAATGTCGTTGATGTTAATGAGTTTATAATCTATCGGGAACCATCCCCTCCAGATTCGGTAACGATTTGTCAAAAATTGTGGATTTTAGTCTTCTTTCGTAATAAAAACTGAAAATTATAATGCACCATGTGTAGCACTTTATATAAAGCTAAATAAACTTATTATCAAAGTTTGAAAATCATCGATATCATAAGGAACCATAGGCGACAAAACAAGGTATCTAATGATGTGTCAAATTACAATTTTGGATGAAGGGTTACCAAAATACAGAATGACATAGTCAAAACTTCGTTTTTCTCGTGTTATGATAAGAACGTACTGCAGTTAATCCGTCAACGTAATCACAATTATATACGGATTTCTTTCAAATTTCTCATATATGTAACTAAAAGTGCGTATTATTAGATCGCGCAAACAAAATTTTGATCTGACAAGCCGTTTTAGGGTTATCGAACTTGAAACAACAACATCGTGAGATGTCAAAAACGTGAAGAGGGTAAAAAAGGCAGTTTCATCGAGATAGCAAAATGTCGTTGATGTTAATGAGTTTATAATCTATCGGGAACCATCACCTCCCGATTTGGTAACGATTTGTCAAAAATTGTGGATTTTAGTCATCTTTCGTAATAAAAACTGAAAATTATAATGCAGTATGTGTAGCACTTGACACAAAGCTAAATAAACTTATTATCAAAGTTTGAAAATAATCGATATTAGAAGGAACGATAGGGGACAAAACAAGGTACCTAATGATGTGTCAAATTACAATTTTGGATAAAAGGTGACCAAAATACGGAATGACAAAGTCAAAAATTATATTTTTCTCGGGTTATGATAAGAAGGTACTGCGGTTAAAACGTCAACGTAATCACAATTATATACGGATTTCTCTCAAATTTCTCATATATGTAACTAAAAGTGCGTATAATTAGATCGCGCAAACAAAATTTTGATCTGACAAGCCGTTTTAGGGTTATCGAACTTGAAACAACAACATCGTGAGATGTCAAAAACGTGAAGAGGGTGAAAAAGGCAGTTTCATCGAGATAGCAAAATGTCGTTGATGTTAATGACTTTATAATCTATCGGGAACCATCCCCTCCCGATTTGGTAACGATTTGTCAAAAATTGTGGATTTTAGTCATCTTTCGTAATAAAAACTGAAAATTATAATGCAGTAGGCGCAGAACTTTACACAAAGTTAAATAAACTTATTATCAAAGTTTGAAAATAATCGATATTAGAAGGAACGATAGGGGACAAAACAAGGTATCTAATGATGTGTCAAATTACAATTTTGGATAAAAGGTGACCAAAATACGGAATGACAAAGTCAAAAATTATATTTTTCTCGGGTTATGATAAGAACGTACTGCGGTTAAAACGTCAACGTAATCACAATTATATACGGATTTCTTTCAAATTTCTCATATATGTAACTAAAAGTGCGTATAATTAGATCGCGCAAACAAAATTTTGATCTGACAAGCCGTTTTAGGGTTATCAAACTTGAACCAACATCATCGTGAGATGTCGAAAACAAGAAGAGGGTGAAAAAGGCAGTTTCATCGAGATAGCAAAATGTCGTTGATGTTAATGAGTTTATAATCTATCGGTAACCATCCCCTCCCGATTTGGTAACGATTTGTCAAAAATTGTGGATTTTAGTCATCTTTCGTAATAAAAACTGAAAATTATAATGCAGTATGCGCAGAACTTTACACAAAGCTAAATAAACTTATTATCAAAGTTTGAAAATAATCGATATTAGAAGGAACGATAGGGGACAAAACAAGGTATCTAATGATGTGTCAAATTACAATTTTGGATAAAAGGTGACCAAAATACGGAATGACAAAGTCAAAAATTATATTTTTCTCGGGTTATGATAAGAACGTACTGCGGTTAAAACGTCAACGTAATCACAATTATATACGGATTTTTCTCAAATTTCTCATATATGTAACTAAAAGTGCGTATAATTAGATCGCGCAAACAAAATTTTGATCTGACAAGCCGTTTTAGGGTTATCAAACTTGAACCAACATCATCGTGAGATGTCGAAAACAAGAAGAGGGTGAAAAAGGCAGTTTCATCGAGATAGCAAAATGTCGTTGATGTTAATGAGTTTATAATCTATCGGGAACCATCCCCTCCAGATTCGGTAACGATTTGTCAAAAATTGTGGATTTTAGTCATCTTTCGTAATAAAAACTGAAAATTATAATGCACCATGTGTAGCACTTTATATAAAGCTAAATAAACTTATTATCAAAGTTTGAAAATCATCGATATCATAAGGAACCATAGGCGACAAAACAAGGTATCTAATGATGTGTCAAATTACAATTTTGGATGAAGGGTTACCAAAATACGGAATGAGAAAAATCAAAAATTCGTTTTTCTCGTGTTATGATAAGAACGTACTGCAGTTAAAGCGTCATAGTAACCACAATTATATACGAATTTCTTTCAAATTTATGAAATTTGTAACTAAAAATACGTGCAATTAGATTGCTCAAACAAAATTTTGATGTGATAAGGCGTTTTAGAGTTATCGAACTCGAACCAACAACATCGTGAAATGTCGAAAGTAAGAAGACAGTGAAAAAGGCAGTTTGATCGAGATAGCAAAACGTCGTTGGTGGTAATGAGTTTATAGCCTATCGGGAACCATCCTATCCAGATTTGGTAACGATTTGTCAAAAATTGTGGATTTTAGTCATGTTTCGTAATAAAAACTGAAAATTATAATGCAGTATGTGTAGCACTTGACACAAAGCTACATAAACTTATTATCAAAGTTTGAAAACAATCGATATTATAAGAAACGATAGGGGACAAAACTGGGTATCTAATTATGTGTCAAATTACAATTTTGAATAAAGGGTTACCAAAATACGGACCGACAAAGTCAAAAATTCGTTTTTCGCGTGTTATGATAAGAACGTACTGCGGTTAAAATGTCAACGTAACCACAATTATATTCGATTTTTTTCCAAATTTCTTAAATATGTAAATAAAAGTGCGTACAATTAGATCGCGCAAACAAAATTTTGATCTGATAAGGAGTTTTATGGTTATCGAACTTGAAACAACAACATCGTGAGATGTTGAAAACGTGATCAGGGTGAAAAAGGCAGTTTCATCTAGATAGCAAAACGTCGTTGATGATAATGAATTTATAATCTATCGGGAACCATCGTCTCCAGATTTGGTAACGATTTGTCAAAAATTGTGGATTGGAACGTGCTGCAGTTAAAACGTCAACGTAATCACAATTATATACGGATTTCTTTCAAATTTCTCAAATTTGTAACTAAAGATGGGTACAATTAGATCGCGCAAACAAAATTTTGTTCTGATAGGGAGGTTTAGAGTTATCGAACTCGAACTAACAACATCGCGCGATGTCTAAAACGAGAAAAGGTTGAAATAGACAGTTTGATCGAGATAGCAAAACGTCGTTGGTGCTAATGAGTTTATAACCTATCGGAAACCATTCTCTCCAAATGTGGCAAAGATTTGTCAAAAATTGTGATAACTCCTCGTATTTTTAATTCATAATCCATAAATTTAAAAAAAAAACAATAAAACCTACTACTATAACTTCTGCTAAAACTGACAAAATAAACAGTTTTTAGATGCTTTTTTATAACAAATCTAACTGATTTCAATAAAAGATATAAAAAAAAAATTATGAATTTAAATTGCATTAGATGTAAACGATTGTAGTAAAACTTGTAAAGATAACAAAATGTGAAAATAAAATCATAACACAGCTGTCTACCTTTCTTTTACAAAAGTAACGCAATTTAAAATAATACATTAATTTATAAAAGGTCATAAAACAAAAATGTTTTTTAAAATAAATTGTAATAGTATGCTAATTGTGATAACAGTAGGACATTGCTGTTACAGTAAAAACCGTTGGTAAAAATTGAGATAACACATGGAATAAATGTCGAGTCAAACTATGTATCAATTTCAATACTTTAGATAGGTCACGTCCAAATACGTTACTACCACAGTAATTATACTGTGTTTCTACTAAAACACTTTACGTAAGATTCTATGAATTCGTATTTAGTATCTTTTTGTTTTGTTTAAATAAGTGACATAATATTTAAGTAGTATCCTGTAGTATGTATAATAATAGCTCCTATACCTAATTAACTATCAAAATTGGTTTAGTTCAAGGTGTTAGCATGAATCTACTTGCTGAAATTGATAAGAAAGTTTTCGGAATTGATATTATACAGGTTCTTAGTTTTGTTGTAACTCTCTTGGAAATTATGAGTTACATATTCAAAAAACCAGTAAAACAACTATAAATATAACATTCAAACACTTGTTTTTAAACATTATGACTGACCCAATGTTAAGCGAGCACACCTACAATGAGGTTTGCATGAAGTTTGTTTTCTCAAAGTTGTACCACCTATTAAAAGCTTATAAATGATTTCAGTAAAAACAAGAATTGTTTATTCCTTGACAAACGTTTAGCAAATATGTCTGATAAAGAGACAAAAATTTGAAGTTTACACGATTCGTAGTTCTTAGTTTTAGCTTTAAGGCGTTTTTGTTATTTTCTCCTCTCGCGGATGATTGGTTTATTTTTTCTGTTTGATTTTTTTGTTTACTTATGCGTTTACTTTTAAGGGTTGAATTCAAATTAATTGAAAAAATTAGAAAGAAAGGTAAATTACAATTTTTTAACAATAATGTTAATTGTAGCATTTTCTAATTGCACTTGCATTAAATACGCACGTTTTTAATATCTATATGTGTAAGTACAAAACACATAAGGTGAATGGCATTAAAACTCGGTAATTAGAAATTTCCGAATATTGAATTCATTTAAAAATCAAAATTATACTGATTTTAGTAATCAACGTCATTTTTATTAAAAAATATATATTTTCTATTAAAAAAGTTTAATACCGTATTTTCTATTAACAACACCAATTATTAATTATTATCATTTTATTAATGTTAATAATAAACATTTTCTGTATTGTAAATACATCGCGAATAATTTAGAATACTTGTAAAATACAAATTCATTTACATACCTATCATGTAGGCAACACACATTGGGATTGACGTCACATCTCAAAACAGCGTTGCCACAATTATTGCGGCAAGTACGGCAAAATATCGGGACGCGTAGCAATATTGCAACGCGTCCACGATTATTGCTATAGGTATGGAAGCATAAATTTTGCATTGCTACAAGTACGACGTTACAAATATATATATATATATATATATTTACTTAACTGTTACAATTTATAAACTGTGAAAACGTAACAATATTTTATGTTGTTAGATAAAAATTTAATTATATGTCAAATTATGTAACTTATTGGCAAACTAAGGAATAAGCAATTAAATATTCGCCATTGATATGTGATAGTGCTTGACTATAAGTAAGAATGTGTGCTAGAAATGCAAGCAAGTGGTTCGCATTCATAGTGGACCGCTTAACAAACATTAATACATAAAGCTTAATATACGCACAAAATTTTAACCACTTTACAATAAAATCAACATGTTCAAACAATAACCCATTCTACAGAACAAGTTATTGAAAACGGATATTAAAAAACTAAAGTTATTATAAGAACGCGTCTGCGTTTGCAAAATGTTAGACTAAGAATCTCTAACAAAAGAAATATAGTGAATACCATAATCAAAAATATGTAAAAGCAAAATACATAATGATGCAATATTTTGTACAAGTTTATTAAAATTTATTCATTATAAAATACATGAATTAATTAAAATACTAACATACTTTATAAAAAACCACATAAATTCAACCAAAGCATATTTTTGTACTAAATTTAAGAACGTTATGAGTTGAAAGCTGCTGATCGTAAACAAAGTTTGATTGTAGTTGAGGTTGTTATTACACAAGATAAAGAACCAATTCTATCGCTAAAAAAATGCACAAATAATGAATTAATAAAAATGTAAATGTTCAAACAACAGATATAAATTAAATAAAAGTAATATAGCTTAACAATATTTACTTTAACTATCTTATTGTTTTGTTGTTATAGTATGTTAACATGATCATAATTGATTTTTTTTATAGCTAAAAAATTGATCGACAAAGAACACATTAATTTACATAAACTAAAAAGATTGACAAGATATATGGCGTTAAGTCCAAATTGTATGGTTAAATTAAAAAACACAAAACTCATTATCTTATAGGACCAATTATTTCGTTCATAAGCAATTCAACATACAAATTTTCTAGTTTTGTAAGTAATATCATCAACAATATTTGTAACATATTTCCATATAATTGAACATAAAACAGAATTATGTATTGATTTTATTTACAAATATTTTCAAAGAATTAACACTAAATTTAATACAAAAATAGCAAACGTTTATTTCAGAATAGACTACGCTTAGTGTAAATGAAATAATGCATGTCATTGAATTTTTGTTCGACTAGTTTTTTACCAATAATAATTATCATTACATAGGAAAATAATATAAAAAGCAACTAAATAGTCTACAACAAAAATAATAATTAAAAAAAGGTTTACACACGCTTTAAAGACAACACTTTAACACTAGAAAATCTAATCTAGTTTATAAAATAAACTGTAACCAATGTTGTTTCAAAAATTATTCGATGTACACGATCAGTATACAGGTAGTTTCACTACCTCAATTATTTAATTTTAATAAAAAATTGTATTAAGTAATATTAAAGTGAACGGATGTGTTTTTGATGTATACAGCCAATTAATAATAAAATAAACATCTGTATAAATTAAGTTTGGATGTTAATGAACAACTGTGATAAATAATACATAGGGCAAACTAGACAAAAATAAAAAAATTAATTAAAAAGTCACAAATATAATTGTCAAAAAAACCTTGATAATATAGGCCTGTCAACTCATCATAAATTAACATCACATCATTTTCAAAACCAATTTTAAAAACTATCTATTAGTTATGCAACTACTGAGCGTATTAGTAATGCGTTACCTTAAGTTTTTAAATAGTTCTGTAAACTTAGACATATTTGCCACCTAATCATTTTTATTCGTACTCTATTAATTAACCTATTTGGCAACTTTATTTATTGATTCTAATAATTTCGTTCGTATTGGCGTTTTTTAACTTGTTATATAATGGTTTCTTTTAGTGTTGTTGCAAAACCTGGTTTTGTAGCTTACTTTTTACTACTTATTAGTACGTTGGCTTGATTTTGTTTTAGTTATCGATTTACTTTTATTTTAATTGGATTTCTAGTCAGACGCGTGGTGGATTTCTGCTTCGGTTTATTTGTTTTGATTAGTTTCTTGTTTTACGTTTTATTGTTCTATATATGTATTACTTGAAGAAGAACCGCCATTTCTTACCTAATCGGACTCTGATTTGGAAATTGACTTGGTGGGTTGAAATGTTACGTTTTCTGGTGAAGATCTTTCTGTACTTATTGAATATCTTGTTTATGTTGACGTATTGTGTTTGTCTCGTGGTGTGTTGCATCACCATATTCTTATACCAGCGTTTGAGATTTTGTCTGGCAAAGCTTTTGTTGTTTTTAAAACAAACCGAAATTCTGTTTTGTTGAAGTTAGAGTTTCTACTTTTGTATTATGATGACAGCGCACTTTAGAAGCTCGTCGCTGTCACTTCTACTAGCCTCATATGAGACCTAAAGTTGCCAAGTTTATACGTTATTTTTCTTAATCGATCTCACGACGAAGCAATCCCATTAGGTTACATCACGCATTGCCATAAACGATAAAGCTTTTTAACACTTAGGTCGCTACAAGATCTCCTATACATCTACATAAGAATTCTACATTTGCTTCAAATGTAAATGCTCTTACTATTGCTTTTGTCTCTACTTCTTCAGTCGCTTAGAACTGTGCTTTATTGTTTCCTTCCTTGTTGGTTGTGGTTCGGATGCTGTCTATTTGCTTTCTCCCATTTTGCTGTCACCGATATTTTTTTTTGTTAAGTTTGTAATAAATTTCCTGTGTTTTTTTTCTCTTTTCAGGTCAGACTACTTTTACGTATGTATATATTTATATTCGCTTAGACGGCTTTTTTGGATTAGTACGCTCGTCGACATAAAAGTCTTGTAGTAAATGTTCCAATAAAGACAGCAATTGGTACGGATATGTTCTACGACTAACGGTGATATCATTTTTCTTTCTTTTCTGTTTCTACATATTTAGGGCGGTTGATTGGACATCCTAGAATGGTCTCTCTTTTTGTTCTTTTGCGAGGTCAAGAACGAATCAGGCATCAATATTTACTCTTATCTTTCTTTGTCTTTTCCCACCTCTTATCTTTTCTACTTTTCATTTCTTTCTTTTTGAGTCTATCTATCTTATCGATTCTTTTATTGGTTAGGGCGGTTGGTCAAACATTGAAGGGTTGGTCACTCCCTTTCGTTTCTTTTACGGAGAGAATACACTTACATTGTAACGAAACGGCAAAGGTGGACGTAATTGTTTTAATAGTAGTGTACGTAACAAGAGTCAAAAGTAAGAAATAGCATAATGAACGTGAATGCGACGCAAGGCCGCACGGCCGAGCGTTGCAAGTGAGTGAGTTATGCTATGATTCTTTCGACGAGAGTAATGTACATTATTTTTTGTGTTGCCTTTTATAAAATTACATTTTTTTTTGAATAAATAAAAAAAATCAACAGAAATATAATGTTGGTACTACATTTATTACTAAATCTGTCAAATTTGACATTAACTTTAACATCGTTTTTCTTCAATTTTAACTGAATTTCAAGATTTTTAAAATGATTTTTTCACCTGTCGTTCGTTTACTTTTATGTTTATGTAGATTCCTAGTTTTTATTTTGCCACCCTAGAGCTTTTTTCGTTCATTACGTAACTACACGAATATTGACGTTTGCGATGTTGGCAGCACAAAAAAATTATATATGAATTTGATTCAATTACGCGTGAGCTTTGGACTCTTGGCTGCGGACCACTTCTACCGCTTCGAAGCGCGCATTTCCCCTTCTTAAAAGTATTTAAGCAAAACGAAACACCGAAAAAAAGCCGACGTCAACGCTGAAAATGTTCTCTCTCTGCCAAGACCCGTTCCTGGTAGAACCTCTCTCCCGCGTCCTGGTGGAACCCGACCTGTGTTTATCCAATTAATATTTTGCGACTGAATGCTTTTGTACCCGATTAACTCCATCTCGAACCGATCCTGATACCGTAGATTTGTGTGTACCGATTAACCAAGACTTGCTTTCATACCCTGACATTTTTGACTCCGACCGAATAACAAAAACCAGCTTTCGAACTCTGCTACTCTCGAAATGTTAGTATTCAATTTTCTGTTTTGTATTAGAACCCCTGTTACGTCAAAACGCCCTTCTCAAGTTGACCATAAGCTTCCGCTTCACCGAGTAGTGTTTGTTAAAACCGAACCTCAGTCCGTTAGTGAATCATTTGCGCCAGGCTGGTGTAGGATTTGCCAAGCGTGAACTAAATCTCCAGTTACTTTCAACTCTTAACGTAGTTGAGATTGGCGCGTTTAAATATTGACCAAGCCAAAAAGAAATACATTGAGAAAAGAAAAATTCAATGCATTACTGTTAATACACGATTAATATCAATCTTTAGTTCAAAAAAGAGTAAGAGTATGTAAGTTCTTTAATTTATTACTATTTTTTTATGGCAATCTGGATTATAAAATTTTCTTGCAATATTGTTCAACAATAAAAATTCAAAAATAAGTATCCACTTTTTGACTATGGTACAACAAGCAATTAGCCGTGTTGATTCGATTTGGTTAAACAGTTTTAATATTTTTTTAAGTGGTTAAACATTGGTTGAAAAATGATAATTTAGTTTATTTACAGCACAACGGTAATCAACAATATAACGCAAAGTGGTGAAAACTTTAAAGTACCTTTTACTCATTGAATAGCAGTTTAACCACAGGGACAGAGAAACTTTCTTGTCTTGTATGCACATAAATATGTAAAAGCAAACTCATATTTTTGATTTTATTTTTAATTTTACAGTTTTTAATTATACACAATGTTTATTAAAAATATTCTTTGTATTCGTAAAACTTATCATTGTGAATACTTTTCCATAAGCATCTTTAATCGCGACGTGGACAAGCAACCCATAACTAAATGATACCTCTTCATTATAGACATTCATAAAATTATAAGATAAAAGTTTACCTGGAATGTTTACTTTTACTTGAATAAAATGCATAATAAATTAATACCTTTGCACGTATACAGGTATTTGTTAAACTACTATTTTTGTAAATAGGTTATTAACCCCTTAATCTAGCACTTTTTAGTAGAAATTTGCTGAATCCCCTACAGATTTATTAATGGAAACATTACATACATTTGAAAATAAAATTATACACTTTTGAACTTTTGGTTTATATATTTGTAGTACATTATAGTAATTTAAGTAAGATTCATCTATATACATAATGTGTATGTATATCAATATTGTATTTGTTGATTGATATTAAATTGTAATTCTTATTTTTTTTTTATATTTCACTACGTATTGTTAATGTCGTGCTGCTTTTGAGTATACTAGTTTAATTGTTATCTATTTTAATACAAACATTATACTTCTGCAAAACTGTACTGTGTTCATTTTCTCTATTTTACTGTACTGTAAAGTATGCACTGTAAGAATTTTATTTATTTTGAATTATCTGTTTCTAGTTAATACACAGCTAAAGCTTTTTCGTAAAAATTGAAAAAGTAATAGATTTATCTATTTGTATAATCGCATTTAACATTTTAAGTAAAGATCGCATTCACACGCACACGCACACAGTTCCGCAGCCCAGGTCCAAGCCGAATCTGCAAGAACTTTAATAAAAAAGAAGGTAAAAAACACAATCAAGCCGCCAGCCGAATTGATTAGCGTTTACGTAGCCTAGCTGTCAGAAGCCGGACAAGCTGCGTTACCTAATCATAGTGCGCTCAAGAAAATGTTACAACGGAAAGGAAACATATTAAATGCAGAACCTGTTGCTCCTCAAATAGCAGAAGACTTAGTTAATCCTCAGCAGTATGTCCCAATGCAGAAATTCTTGGATGTTTTTTCGATTTAAGCAAAAATTTTAAAAAATACTTAGGAGCTTTGCATTTATTGGGACAATACAGAAATGATACAAATTTTTCGGTGCAATCTTGAATGATAACGAGCCTTGCTTTTATTCCAATAGCAGAATTAGATGCAGCTGTAGATTCACTAGGAGCCGAACTGCAAGCGGATCTACAACCGGTTCTTCAATGGTTTGATGACACTTATGTAGGTCGACCAAATCGTCGAGGCCAATGGTAAGCGACCGGCAATTTTTTCACCCAAAGTTTGGTCAGTTTATAATCGTGTTCTAAACAACATTGATAGAACAAATAATCACGCAGAAGCAGCTCATCGTCGCCTATAATCAGAGTTAGGTATGAGTAATTCAAAAATATAGAAGTTAATTGATGCTATACGTAACATTCAAAAAGGAAGAAACTTGTTCTTAGAACAACTGATTGCAGGGCGTGCTCCACCGCAAAAGTTACGCAAATATGTAGAAACCGATAATCGAATTCGAAATATTGTAACAGATTATCATAATAAAGATGTTATCCAATAGTTAAGAGGAATTTCACATAATTATCAAATTCACCCGTTATAATAATGTCATCTAATTATACATGTATAGCAATGTAATACTTTATGTAAAATTATTAGAACATCTTATAATTATGTATATTGTTTATTAAACAGTAAAATAAAAATGTGTTTCGGTTTTTTTCCGTTAAAATATTTAATATATAATGCACATAATTTTAGTGTTTTTTTGAAGAAAAACAATGAAATTGATAAATTAAACTTTCACACTGTTAAAAAATTAATGACTATATTATATCAGATGTGTAAGTATCTTAATATTATTGCAATTTTTGTTGTGAACTAAATCTAAACGGCATTGATTGATGCTTCTACATTTTGCGTTCAAACGTCTCTGGGTTTAAACTTCTCTGCGTTCAAACGTCTCGCGTTCAAACGTCTCGCGTTCAAACGTCTCGCGTTCTATTGTCCCTGCGTTCAAATGTCTTCATGTTCAAAGGTCTTGCGTTCAAACGGCCGCGTTCAAACAGTCGCGTTCAAACGTCCTAGACCGGAATAATTTTCCGCCCTGTAATCAACTTAAATAGTAGCACCGTTCTCGAAAGAATTTTAACCAAGCCATTTGCTTCTAATCATTCTCTTGCAGGAAAAATTGTTTTTTTTTTAAGATTAGATACGAGTGTGAGTCGCATTCATCGAATCACAATTTCACTAAATTGGTAGACCGCATTCTACAGAAGCCCAAAATTAATAATTTTACTAGAATAAGTTATTTCTTATACGAAGGGGGAATACAACTACATCATCTGTACATATTTATTGTAATAATTACATTTTTAGTTTATAGAATAAATGTATGTTAATTGTGTTCAAATTAATAACGCTTTAAATCCAACGCCGAGACTTTGAGCCACCGGGGTGTTACAACGTCTTGTGCTACTTTTCTCCGTCTGACTTTTTTCTTCCTTTCTTGTCTTTTTTACTTTTTATCTTTTGTTTTTTTTTCTTTTCCTTCTGAAAGTTTGCCTTTAGGGCAATTTCTTTTTTTTTGTTGTGTGATTTGAACGACTGTAAGTACTTCTTTTTTTGTTTCTACGGTTTCAATTTCTGCTAAATGCGATTTGCTGCGGGTGTGGAGTCACTAGTTTCGCATTAAATCGAAACAATTAATTCAGAAATCACCTATTACTTAATTTTGTTAGATTGTATGTACTGCGATAACGTTTTGTGTGGAGTGGTATCTACCCTCCAGAACTTGTATCATTGCTATAACTGTGATATTTATAGAATTATTCTGTGCTACTATTAGGTACCGAATTCTGCCTTGCTTACGTAATTTTGTAACCTCTTCTTTTTTCATTATTAAAAAAACTTATTTGTCGTTATAACCAGTGTCCTGTCATTTATTCTATTTTAGCGTTGCGTAGATTTAAACGGTGTCTATCATTTTAGTTTCTAATCGTTTTGACGGTTTTTAAATTTGTATAATTTAACACTACAAAGCTTACGACCCAAATCTCTGAATCCAACTGTGATAGTCGCTAACAATTTTAGTTGCAAGAAAACATACAAAAATGCATTATTGTATACTTAAAAATTCAACGTAATAAAGCGTTCTTGAAAAGTTTTGGCTAAACGCTTGTAAAAACAACAAAAAATTCTTATTTTAATTTAGATTAACAAAAACAATAACGTCAATTAGAGTTAAAATGATCAAAAATCTAATTTTTATAAATAAAAAAAGTTGAATTCACAATATGTTATATTATAACGTTTGTTGTAATATTTATATAAAAAACAAAGTTTATTTTGTTAATAATTTTATAAAACTATTTAATAAAAATTAATAAACTGTTAGATACATATGAGCAAACGTTAAGATTTTAACTCTTATTGTAGCAAATACAACTTAAAATTTTATAAAATCAATAAAACAAGCACATTAAATCTATTTTTAACATTCTTAATTATTTTAAGGTAACTTCTAAGTCTTAAGTTGTTAAAAGGTTGTCAGTAATGTCAATGTTCGAAAATATAATACGCGTAAGTTAAAACAACATTATTCACATTTACCATTTTTTCTAATTACTTAATATATTGTAAACAAATTGATAAAAATTTATTATATTAATTGTGATTATGACATACATAATATGAACAAAAAAAAATATGTAGTAAAACAATAAACGTCAAGGAATACACAAAAAATGAAAAGCAGTGACAGTATATAAAATGACATTACACTACTACTAACATTGCTTTCTGTATAATACGAACAACCCTCCATTCTACAAATAACAAAGCAGTTTTCGGATGTTGCTGTCTTCTAATGAAGTTTCACAATAATGTACATCAAAGTACGGTTCTAAACGGAAAATTTCTTAGCGAATTGATATTTAATAAATCGTATTAAACTCTTCTGAAACATAAATAATAATTTATTTAATGCATAAAAAATTCGGTAAATAGTAAATAACAATTTAATATTGACATAATTTAACTATTAAAAATTTACTGTTGTTATTTAAATACTTGATTAAATTAAACGAACTTTTTCAGTAAATAACACTGGCGTGTGCGTTTTTCACGCACGAGTCGTCGCAACTGTTGCTTCCGTTTCATTAATTAAATTTGTTATTAGAAGCACGTTATTCAAAAACACTTTCAAAGTATACTGAAAACAAACAAGTGGTTCTTACAACATGGAAGCATTTTATAGCTAAATCCACTTTATATATTTTGTGCTGTAATAACTTCGTAAACTTTAATACAATAGGTAGGTTTTGGGTGTTTTATACGTGTGCTATAAATTACACATCATAAACGAAAGTGGTTTCTTTTTAGAACTAAAACGAATTAAATGTTAATTTTATCAAAAGTTTAATATATGAAATGATTTATTTAATTAAATTAAAAATTTAATTTATTTTTATTTAGTAAAAAAAATAATTATATCAATTTAGTAAAATATTGTTTTTAATAATTTAATTGTTATTTATGTTGTTTACCCAATTTGCATTTCTTTTGACAGCGTTGAACTATGTACTACACAAAATACTATTAAGTTTATTTATCACAAATCTATCTAAGAATTATCACTATAAAATATTCAATAAATCTTTTAATAAACAATAACTTAATTTAAAATCTAAATTAATTACAAATGCATAAATAGATATGTAATTATATTTTAAAATAAAAATGGTGTTTAAAGTGCTAAGACAAGTACATAAATTGTCATTAAAAAGTTATTTTTAAGATAACAAATATAACTTGTATCTACCTAATTTTTTATCAATTTGACTCAAATTCTTAAAATTGCAAAAAAAAACAAGAAATATAAATAAATATTAAGTTATAAAGTTTTTATATAAATAATAAATACTAAAAAAATTAAATAAAGCAAAGATAAAAAAAACCACTTTGTGTTTATAAGAATTATTAGAGTAGAAATAAATTGTTTGTATAAGTGGATTTACCATAAACCTCAAATTAAAATATTTGTTATCACGCAAAAGCCAAAGCTTTAAATAAAGAAAACAATTGTGTTTAGTCTTACTAGTAAATTTAATTATATCTATAATAAAATCAATTCTAAACTCTATAAAAAATAATTGAGATTGTTGAACGTTGTACATAGACCATTTAATAATATATCACACACAAAATAAAGTTTTATAGTTAATTGTTACAACAACCTGATATGTACGTACCATCGTGCGTGCAAACGACAACATAGATAAAAGTAAATTAGAATAGAAAATATAATACTTACACAGCTAGCTAGCGGCATCTTCTTCAGAATTTCCTAAACTTTCTTTTGGTTCATACGATATATGATAAAAAACCAGATGCTCTAAGTTTCCTCCAGATTAATATTTACATTTTGGTAAGTGTCTAGTACAATTATAATTGTAGTACTTAATCAAAGGTTTCGATATTCCTAATCAACGTAAGTGCAACAACATTTTTACTACGTTGTGGATTGTGATCTCATCATAGGAATTTTCGCGTTAGATGTTTACTGTACCACAGTCAACGGAAAAATGATTTTTCTCCCTTAAATCAATCCGTTAAAGAAACCCAATTGACAGCCAACACTTTCAATGTAGCAAAAAGTGGGCGTTCCGGGACGAAATTTATACGGTACGAAAATCACTCCAAAACACTTTTAACATAACATAGCATGCATACGCGTTTAGCTTTTGCTACTACTGTTTTGCGGTTTTTTAATCCGTTAGGTTAAGATAGGGAACAGTACCTACTTTTAGATCTACGATAATTTTAAATTGATACGATAGAGCTACTACCATTTATGCGCAATTTACTAAATATTCGGTGGTTGAAACTGTGTAACTAGTGGTTATAAAGAAATTTTTGTGTAACGACTACTGTTTATTAGTAATAGCGTAGCCACAAACTTGTATTTATTGTATGTGATAATCACTTTAGATGTGTACGGACGACTAAGTGTTTAGTCAAAACATTGCAGTTGATATCTGTTTGTTTCTCTTCTCTGTTATCAATTGTGTAGAAATACTAGTCAACAATACAACAAAACTTTAATTCTGTGATAATTGTGGATTGTTTTATTTTTACACGCACAATTAGGATTGCGGGTTCTAAGATATTTTTTTCTCTGAGCCAGATTTTCGTTTTCTTTGAAGATTTTTGTACACGCATAGGAAAGCGGCGCGAGGCACCAACTTACCCGAATAAATTAGATGCTTACAATCCGATTAACGACTATCTACTATAGAAGCTAGTGAGTGCGTCGACTATCTACTAAATCATTTTTTTCACCTCTAAAATTGGTGCGTTACAAGTTTATTGTTCACTTAATTTTACTGTTGGTTTAAAAAAAACTTTTTACTTAGATTCGATCGGAAAAATACAACACAAAAACATCTTATAAAATTTAATGATAGGTTGTACAACGTCCTTCCTGCAGGACACATCGTACTACCTGTCCTACCAACTTCAACGTGCATTTTAAGTACTTTCTAACCTGCTGGCAGGACACGACTGTTAACGACTGGATTCTGCGTTTCTCGAGCTATTAGCGCAAAAAAAATCACGTTCCTATTACAATGTGTAAGAAAATGGCAGCGAAAATAGTGCCGGGTGTGGAAGTTTGTGTAAATGCAAGTTATTTTGACGCGCCTAATAGTAATAATGCATTGAGTAAATCAAAATTTGGTTCAGAATGGAATACCGCAATTTGCAAGGGCGTTGTAAAAAGTGTCACATCTTGTATTGCCAGTGTAAAGTGGTATATAGACAATTCCATAACAAAAGTAAGAAAAGATGATGTAAAATTGTGCAATACCAATAACACTACGAGCGATCATGATGATTCAACTTCCAACTGTAATAATAAAAACAACTCACATTATCAAATATCAGGTAAGGGAATATGATGTATATAATTTCTCACAAAAATGATCTAATTTTATATGTCGATGACCTCACAACATCAACAACTTCGATTAAATAACTTCTCGTAAAAATTATCTACTTTTTATTTGTGTCGGTGCATTTAATTCACTTTTGCAAGATGCCAGTGGCGTAACATGTGCCTCTAAAAAATCCTTACATTCATACTTTATTATTCTAACTTTCGGAAAATCTATTTTTACAGATGAAAGCGAAAATGAAGCAAATGAGATAGAAAATGCTTACATTTCAAATAGAGAAAACGAAGATGCTTGTACAAGCAAAAAAGTAAACTCAACAAAAACGCGTACTTTAGTAAGCTCTGATTCAAGTTCTTCCGATTCTGACACAAATTCTGAACTTTCTTATGAAGAATTAGAAAATCCTGTTAATGATCTCCAGGCATCTAATGAGAACTGCGACGTCATTACCGTTCACGACACAGTTTGGGATTTTGGAAAAACTTGTAACGTAAATGAATTTAAAGATTCATGCTTCAAGCCTCGTCTACATGTTCAAGATCTAACTCGACTTTCTGAATTAGAGACTTGGTTACTGTTTTTTCCCATTAAAAAAATCAAACATATCTTGAATTGTACAAATGCTAATTTGAGATCGAAACGTAAACTAATAAGTAAACATGAATATTTCAAAGAACTTGGTCTATTGTATGCCATGACTTTGCAAATACTGCCTCAAAGAAGAGACTATTGGACTCGAGATGATGACGAAATTTTTCCAGGTCCTTCATTTAGATCAAAATTTGGTATGGGTTTGCATCGTTTCGAAGAAATTTTGATGGCACTAACATTTTCAATGCCTGAAGGTCAAGACAGCACAAATAATGATAAATGGTACCAAGTGCGCCCATTGGTAAATATGCTCAATGAAAAATGGCAGGAAATGTTTTCACCTGGTTACAAGATAACAGTGGACGAATCGATGTTTGCCTGGTATGGCAGAGGAAACTACAACAACGTTTTTGGCATGCCTGCAGTTATAAAAATTAAAAGGAAACCGAAAGGTGTCGGTTGTGAGATCAAAAATGTAGCAGATAGCCAATCACATATTATGACCGGTATGGAAATTAATGAAGGAAAGTTAGAAATGGCTAATAAACAGTGGCAAAAAGATTTAGGGGCTGGGACTGCGACGATTTTACGACTTACAGCTCCATGGCATGGTTCCGGAAGAATTGTGGTAGGGGACTCATGGTTTGCCTCCGCAAAAACTGCCGTTGAATTGAAAAAAAGGGGAATGTATTTTTTGGGCAACGTAAAAACTGCTACAAGAAATTTTCCTGCAAAAGTTGCTAAGGAAAGATGTCCTAAAAATAGAGGAAGTCATATATCTGATACAGCAATTGTATCAGATGTCCCATTAATTTGTGTTGCGTGGAGAGACAAAAAAATTCAAACAATTATAGGCAGTTGTAGTACAACTCTTCGTGGTCCACCAGCTAAAAAAGTCCGCGGCTGATTATTTTGACGGAAGCGCAGCAATTGATATTCATAATCACTTACGACAGAGTGGCTTAGCATTGGAAAGTGTCTGGAGTACAACTAAATGGCAGCACAGAATGTTTGCCTGTATATTTGGAATCATAGAGACGAATGCATATCTTGCTTTTAATTACTTCAGACAAGGAATAAGTGTACCAATCAGTCATCAAGAATTTACATCAAAATTGAGCAAACAATTAATACATAACACATTTGATGAGACTGTTGTAGAAGAGGGACGTGTTCCCTTGAGGAACGTGGCAAACATAGTACTTCAGGGGGCACACGTTCTTGAATCATTAGCAACAATAGACGAAAAAAACCGTCGTAGGGTTCAAAGAAAATGTGTGATATGTTCAAGAATAAGAAAAGTTCAACAAAAAGCTAGTTACTATTGCAAAAATTGTGGGCAAAATGCCATCATCTGCAGTCCTCAGACGGGTAGAGATTGCTTTTCTTACCACATTCAAAATGGTATACCAATTTAAAGATTGAGTTGTATTTATGTTAAATTGTTTCAGTTATGTAATACAGAAAGTTATATAATATTTTGTATTTTTATAAAAATATAGTATTATTATTAAACGTAATTAATTTCTTGCCTGCAACAGTTCTTATCTACGCCTATGAAAAATGCATTGCAAGCAAGTAGCGTACTGCCGGAATATTCGCGTCCTACAAGAAAGACAACTTATATGTGCGCTATGTATTGGAGGCGTCCTACCGGCAGTACCTAACTTCCTGTACTTCCCGAAGACCTTGCAGCAGGACATTGTCTTATACAACCTATCATTAATAAAACAGAACAGTTTATATCGACATTCAATAGCAGGAAGAAAGGAACAATCGTAGGTCTTAAAGAAATACGACGTACAAAAAAATGTAAAATACCAAAAATCGAACATCGCTGATAGTGGTTTATGAAAACAATTAATATGAAATTAGCCCAGAACGTTGCAATATCAGACATAATAAAAAGAAAACAAAAAGTTTTACTAAAAATAATACAAGTCTTAGCACGAAATGTGAGTATGAGAAGAAAAAATTGAGTAACTCTATGAAAAAATTAACATAACAAACAGAAATTGTAAGATATATAACGCACGTTTCAGCAGAAATACGAATATCTGACAAAATTGTCATTTTTTAAAATGTTTTGCTTTATTCTCTAATTTAGTCTGGTCTTTTTCTAATATCATAATTGGCATGCTTGTAATATTAAAAGACTCCTTATTGTTGGTCTGAAAGTATCTTGGTATTTCGGTTCTTGGCAAAACTTCCCATTATTGTCAATTTATTTTAAATTCTATGTGAATTCCCGCTGCAGATAGAACTTTAGACGCAGCTACTGCTGTTGTTTTTTTACTTTATTAGTTTACTCTTGTTGAAAACTTGCCACCTCGCCTTATTTGTAGTCTACCTCTTAATTTAACTTTTTTTTGTAATACTGGTTCACTTCTTTGACTGATACGGGTTTACCAGCCATACTACTAAACAGAATTTTATAGTTCGTTCCATTTTTTCTAAATCATTTTTTTCAGATATTATTTAAATATATGCTTAATTGTTTTCCAACATCCTCGTTTGTTTCAGCTAAAAGTTTTGCATATAACTGCAGTTTGTTTGTGAGTTTATTTTTGTCGGTGAAATAAATACCAGTAGCTTCAAAACCTTTCTTTACATGGTTTGAAACCGTACTCAAATTGACATTTGAAGGTTGACAGTCTTTCTCTCAAATAGGTTTTCAAGCTTAAAAAGTGTCTTACACTCAGAGGCTGTATTAAGTGTGTAGAGTTTGCATGAAAAAATATCAGACTAACGTTATTATTGGTAACAAGTTTTGATTGTGATATGAGCTTACAGCTTTCGCAAAATAAATTTCTTTGTCCTGGTTTTTATTGGAAAAAAATAAATTTTTGTACCAATCGTCAAACGCCGTATTATTTATCTATACAGTTTTTGTTGTATTGAATCTTGTGCCAGTAAAAGCACCAAATCTTTAGTCGTGCCATTTTTGAATACCTTAAATAATATGGTAGAATCAAATTTCCATCAGCGTTTCTACAATACAAATCTGTGAAACATAACTCAGTGACATTTACGATTCTTTTAGGATTCCTACACTTCCGTCTGAATAACAGTTTTTTCTTGTTTGGAATATCGCGGAAGTTTGTTTTGTCATAATTTAATATGTAGCAAAAAACGATTCCAACTGTCTCTTGATTATGATTAAAAAATTAGTTTAGCATTAGTTTAACTTATGCTTGTTTTAAACAAATACTTGATTAAATTTTTAAAGCCAAGTCCGTTCTTTAGGTAAAAACGATTGTGACCAACCCTATCCTAGCTTGTTTTAAATGAGTTACAGTTTTACCTTAATACTTTGAACCAGGTCAAAGTTGCACTAAATTGATAGATTTTTACAATGGGTTAAAATTTTGCATTCTAGTGTCGTGATGCTCTAACGAATTTTTATTAAAGCCAATCTATTTTAAGTGCAAACTATAATGTTTATGAATATAAAAGCTCCACTAACTTGAAATTGATTGATTTAAAACCAATGTTTATTCGACAGTGGCTTTTGATATCAGAGGTATGTACATTGCTTTAAAGATTACTGTGAGATGCAAATGAGTACAACGTGCCCTTGTAAACAAAAGTAATTTACTACAAAAAACATTTGATTTAGTACACATGACCAGTTTTCAACGCATTGAGTAATAGGGATAAACAATCAATATACAGATGCGGCAATATTAAAGGGGGTGATAGCCCAGGTCATTTTATACAAAAAAGTTCTTATAAACATAGTTCCGCAAACGCTTCGTTACCGATCTACAGCGTCGTGTTGAAGTTTAATTTAAAAAAAGTAAAAACTAGATTTTCCAAAACGGCTTGAGATATAATTAAATTTTAGGCGTGTTAATAGCAGTGGAAGACATATACTTTGCAATACAACACTATGTTTCAGTCGTACTAGTTGTGCGCGCATTGGCTATTTTTCAAGAAAAAAATAGGACGCCGCTGATTTCACTAAAAATAAAAATGTTTTTATTTTTTGCTCAATTGTGAACAAAAAAGCTCTCTTATATTTTTATCGTACGATTTACCGTTTGTTAGTAAAAAAAAACATTTTAGTGCATATCCATTTATCATGCGTACAAAAATATTTTGAATGTGTCTCGTGATTGATAATTTTTTAAGTGTCGAATTTGTTGAAGTTCCTTATCATAATCGCTATACGAATGCCGAGATGACCGACATGCACTACATTTATGGAGTTGCTGATGGAAATGCATTAGAAGCTAGGCGGTTGTATACTGAAAGATTTCTTGACCGTATTGCTCTTGATAGAAAAACTTTTGAATGTATTCATCGGCGTCTTTATGAAAAAGGCACATTAAGACGAAGTGGAGAATTAGGAACACGAAGGACAGCAAAAACGGAGAGCTGGAAGAGGATGTGCTAGACATGATTGAAGAAATCGAGGTACTTCTACTCAAAAAATTGCTGACGCTTTAGGATGTAAGTAATGGGACTATTTGGCACATTCTGAAGGAAAATTTGTTGTATCCATTGCATATACAACGCGTTCAAGCAATTTTTCCTGCTAATTTTTCTTCTAGCATTGCATTCTGTCAATGGCTTTTGCACAAAATGGTTCAAATCTCTCAACTCCTGATGTTGATTCTGTTCACCGATGAAGCGAATTTTTCAAGAAATGCAATACGAAATTTCCATAATAACCATGTATGGTGTAACGAAAATCCACATGAAATTGTTGAAGATTGTTTTCAACATCCGTTTTCTTTGAACGTTTGGCTTGTTATTGTGGGTGACTGCCTAATTGGACCGATCTTTTTACCAGGGAGACTTACTGGAGAGGTGTATCGCAGCTTTTTGGAAAACACGCTCTCTGGATTTCTGGAGGACGTACCATTAGCAATTAGAGATGTAATGTGGTATATGTACAATTGCGCACTAGCCCATTTTAGTCAAGTAGCTCGTGATTTCTTAACATAAGCATACAGAAATTGCTTGATTGTCCGAGGTGGACCTCACTTATGACTTGCACGATCCCCGGACTTAAATCCTTTAGATTTTTTTTTCTGTGGCGCCATTTGAAGTCTTTGGTGTACGCTACTTCATTGGAAAACGTAGAAAACTTAAGAAATCGAATCATTGCTGGGTGCAACTCAAATAAAACCGATCCTGGTGTTTTTGAGAGAGTTCGCCATTCAATGAGGAGAAGATTGGATTCTTGCATTCGAGCTCGAGGTGGTCACTTTGAACAGTTTTTGTAATTTTTGGTTGCTAAAATTGTTGGTTTGGTAAAATATTTGTTTTTGCCCTTGAATAAAACCCTTGTTCTTTAAAATTTTTTTCTGTAATAAATAGATATGCACTAAAATATTTTTATTACTAAAAAACGGTATGTCGTACGATAAAAAGTTGAGAGAGCTTTTTCTTCACAATTGAACAAAGAATAAAGACATATTTTTATTTTTAGAGAAATTAATTGCATCCTATTTTTTCTTAAAAAATAGCTTGTGACGTGCCAATACGCGCGCAACTGGTACGACTGAAACATCGTGTTGATTGCAAAGTATGTGTCTCCCACAGCTATTAACACGCCTAAAATTTCATTATGATATCTCAAGCCGTTTTGGAAAAATCTAATTTTTACTCTTTTTTTTAATTAAACTTCAACAAGCTGTAGATCGGTAACGCAGCGTTTGTGGAACTATGTTTATAGGTACTTTTTTGTATAAAATTACTTGGGCAATCACTGTATGCGCACCCTGTATACGCCTAATCCAGTACATATGTATACAGAAACGCTACAATGCAAATAACAACACAATCCAAGTCCAAATACAGTATGGACTTGAAAACAATATAGTGAGGAAACAAAAGGAATTACTATAGACGAAAAAAAGCTAATTCATTTTAAGTGTGCCGACGATAAAATAATAAAAACAAACTAGAAGAGATACTTAATGAATTAAAAAAAACACATTGAAATTGTCTAATTATGTATATACCTGGGACAGACAATTAAGTTTTCCAAAACATATCTTAAAATTAGAATAAGAAAGAAAAATTGCTCTAGCCTGAGTAACGTTTAGTAGAATAAAAAATACATTTAAGATTTGACTTACCAAACACACTTAAGGCAAGAACGTTTGACCAGTATTTGTTAC
The DNA here is from genome assembly GCA_035610365.1 of Aquatica leii. Lineage (NCBI taxonomy): Eukaryota > Metazoa > Arthropoda > Insecta > Coleoptera > Lampyridae > Aquatica > Aquatica leii. The sequence goes on from CM069435.1 coordinate 72,845,827, forward strand.
TAGTTGTCACATATGTATATGAAACGGATACATGGGTTAAAAATACTCAAGGAGCAATAAAGAGATGAATGCTAAATGTAACATTACGAGATCACATGCCTAACTCGGAAATTAAAAAAAAAATCCAAAGTAACAAATGTCATCCAACGCATATGCACAATGAGATGGAACTAGGTGGGTCACAATAAAAAAACAAACAACGACAGATGGATGCGTCGAATAATAGAATCAAAAGCTCGATAAAACAAAAAACGGAGGCCAACCACAGACAAGATAAAGAGACGATATAAAAAGATTACTTGGCTAAAATTGGTTACAGAAGACAAATGATAGAGACTAATAAAAATAATTACAGAGGGTTTACATCTGACTGAGATCATCTGACCGTTATTACTTTACAGTTTACCTACACTTTTATGGTTTTACAACACAGTTGAAAACAGTTAAACATTTTTAATTTAAAAATGACTTGCTCTACAGTTTTTTGAAATCAAATTGTAATTAAAACTGTCTATAGGTAGTAATACAATGAGCATAATTTATTAGTAATCTTAACAAAAAACAAGTATATAAATAAAATCATCTAGCATAGCTAACTTCTTAAAATAACACTAAATGCAAAGTTAAACTAAAACAAACATAGCAATAATAAAATTGACAAATTTTGCGTAACTTTAAATAAATTAGAAAATACAGACATCACATAAAATAATTATTAAATTTAATCTTTTAAATAAATTTGCAATTATTTTAATATAATTGCAAAAGTCTTAAAAAAATGTGAATTAAAAAAATCACAACGCAATGTTAATCTAAACCGTCGCTAAAAAAACTTTAGTACAATATTGAAACAAAAAAAACACAAAATATGAATTCTAAATTGAACAGTTTTTTAAACGATAGCATTAAAAGTTTTATGACTTTAATAACACTCACACATGATAATATCGTTTTAATAGTTGTTGATCAGTGACGTATAGATTCGTCATAGTTATTTTGCATTCATTGATCAAATGTATGGTTTGATTTGTGTATTTTCGACTGTTGCAAACTTAAAACTTAATTTATTTGAACTATTTATACGTTTATAAATGTAATTATTTTACTAAAATTAAAACACATACAACACACTAAAAGAATTATTAACTAACTAGACAATAAAAACAAGCACTTATTATAATTTATATAACACTGTAACTGTACACCGTTTGCGATCAGATAATCACATTTATTTATTCACGCGCATAAAAACACTTTATATGCACTTATTTGTTTAAAACTTCTTTAAGAAGCAATAAAGTGGATTTTTGAAAATTACTTTTAATATTTTTTCAATGTCTTTGATTTAAATTTCAATTTTTTAAAATGCTAATTTAAGGTTTTTTGCCTTAAACTTTTTTTATAATATATTTTACCACTTACCTGTCAGTTTTTTATTACTACTTTAGTTTTCTATATTTGACTTACAAGTATGTCGTTGTTTACTTTCTCTTTGTGCTCCTACAAACTTCAATTCATTTAATTCTAATATTAATTTTGTCTTTCTTCTTATGTATGAATTTTGTATTGTTGCGAATTTATTTATTAAAAACCAATTTATTTAAAACGACTAAAAATACGTTTACTTATTCTAGAAATATGTACACTTTTAAATTAACCGAACTAATTAAATGTATACTAACATTAGAATGTTTTCCGGGTTTGGACCGTGTCATAGTTGCAACCGAAGCTGCCAACGTTTCGCCCACTTGATTACCTAACTCGGTAGTGGTTCTTTGTTAGATTTTCGTTTGCTTTTTCAGGTTATCGTTTCCTTTCTTACCTTTTCATAGTTTAGGTTATGGCTTGTTTTACAAGTGGATAACCTAACTTTTGAGAAGTTCTTAGTTAGATTTCGATTGCTTGTTTGAGTTTTGCGATTTATCTCACGCCCTGATGAAGCCCCTTACGAAAGTGGGCGAAACGTTGGCAGCTTCGGTTGCAACTATGACACGGTCCAAACCCGGAAAACATTCTAATGTTAATATAGATTCCGGCCGTGGAAGCCTTCGCTATTACATTAACAATCTCTACGGGGAGAATATTTCTTCTAAAACCTCCGTATTTTCCAAACTTCGCCACAAACTCGTCAAACTTTTGTGCAATTTAACCTTTCTTAGTCGCTGTCGTGACCACAACATCATTCCTACATTCCTCAAAATTAAGTTCCACATTCAGACACGTTCTTCTAAAAACATCCTACACCGTGCTAGTCTAGCGTTGATACGCGAACGGATTAAGCAAACTAGGCGAGAGTTAGACACCATCTCGAAACAACTCTTTTATCTTCATATTGAGTTGGCCAACACTCTATCCCCGGATGATTGGAAATTCTTTGACAACATTACTTACCAGCAGTCTGATACCACTCTACGACTAACCACTGAAGGTCATCTCAAAAAGTTTCAATTATTGGAATCCAAGAATCGTAAAGTTTCTTCTATTACTAACTCAGTAAAGACGGTTGTCAATTTATCTAGTTTGGTTCTCACTTCAGAACAGGAATCGGTGCTCTCTAAGGGTTTGAATTTTGCGGTTGCTCCTAAACGTATTCCTAAAGAAGATATTCTATGTGCTGTTGAGTCTTCTATAAGACATCTTCCTCGCCACATCTCAGATCCCATTCGTATTAACACTGGCAAAATCCTTGAATCGTCTAAAATTCCTAAATCCAACATTTCTAAGGCGGAAGAGTCAGCTCTAAAAAATCTTCGTAAGAACCCTAATATTATTGTTCTTCCAGCCGACAAGGGCAACGCCACTGTAGTTTTGAACCAAATTGATTGTTACGAAAATCAATTCTATTTTGTCTGAGGAAACTTACGCTCTTCTAACCCATAACCCCACTTCGAGGATTGAACGCGAGGTTAGCCAAATCATCAAATCTTCCAATCTACCTCCTGAAACTAAACGTCGACTTACCCCATCAGATTCTAAACCACCTCGTCTATACGGACTTCCCAAAATTCACAAACAAGGTATTCCTTTTCGACCTATCGTCAGTACTATCCAATCTCCTACTTACAAGCTAGCCAAGTTCTTGTCCAACATTTTTTGCGAGTTTACAGGTAAAACCTCTTCTCACATCCTCAACTCTCAACATTTTATTCAACGTCTAGAAACTATAAAACTTGAACCCCAAGATCTTCTCGTGAGCTTTGATGTTACTTCACTTTTTACTAAAGTTCCTATTAAGGATTCGCTTATTATCATCAAACAGATTCTATCTCAACATAGCAAGGACTTGAGTTTGGTTCCTCTTATTGAAAAGTGTCTATCCTCTACTTACTTTCAATTTGATAATAAGTTTTACGAACAAGTTTCTGGTGCTGCTATGGGTTCTCCTCTATCACCTGTTGTAGCTAACATTTTTATGGAATCCTTTGAAACGGTTGCTTTAGAATCATCAATATTAAAACCTAAAGTGTGGTTTAGATATGTTGACGACACGTTTATTGTTTAGTTTCATGGTCATCTTGAATTGTCTAAGTTTCTTGATTATCTTAACAATCAACACTTAGATATCAAATTTACTATGGAAATCGAAAGTAATGGTTCTCTTCCATTTCTTGACGTTCTTGTGACTCGTAAGCCCGACGGACTTCTAGGCCATTCTGTTTATCGCAAACCCACGCATACGGACAGATACCTTCATGCTTCGTCTCATCATCATCCTGCACAGAAACGTTCTGTTATTGAATCTTTGGTCCATCGTGCCTTTTCTATTTGTCAACCTGAGAATCTAGACTCAGAACTCCGTCATCTTACTAGAACCTTAGTGAACAATGGTTATGTAAAGCGAGATATTCATAGAGTTATTAATCGTCGTTTACATCCACGTACTCGATTACCTAAGGATATTTCTACTCCCGAATCCAACCCGAAATTGGCTTTTTACCCTACATTCACAAGGTTACAGATCAAATAGGGAAACTCCTTCGTAAGAATGGTATTAAACCCATATTCAACTCGACAGGCAAAATCTCTCAGATTCTTCCTTCTCCCAAAGACAAATTTCTTACACTTTCATCTCAAGGTGTATACCAAATTCCCTGTTCTTGTGGTTTAGTCTACATTGGTGAAACCGGTCGTTCCGTCATTACTCGCATTTCAGAACATGATCGTTGTATAAGGAAAAGGTATACTTCCAAGTCTGCGGTCGCTGAACATCATTTTACTACAGGTCACAAGATAGATTTTGATAATGTTTCGTTGATTGCCAAATCTCCATTCTTTTTCAACAGGAAATTCCGAGAAAGCATAGAAATCATCAAACACCCCAATAACTTCAATCGCGATCATGGTTTCGAACTATCCCCTCTTTGGTTCCCGGTTATTAGTCATTTATCAAAAACACGCCCCCTAGCAACCGTAACCCAATCAGGGTCGAGCTTAATCATCCGTGACGATCCTTTTCCTTTAAATACGGAGACTATTTCTTCTTAAGTCACTTCTACCTAGTTTAGAATCTGGCTTGGTTTACAAGTTGATTACCTAACTCGGTAGTGGTTCTTTGTGGGCGAAACGTTGGCAGCTTCGGTTGCAACTATGACACGGTCCAAACCCGGAAAACATTCTAATGTTAGTATAGATTCCGGCCGTGGAAGCCTTCGCTATTAATTAAATGTAATAATATTTAATTTATTCTTCCGTGATGTCGCCTACCAGTACTGGATGGTCGAGTACTCCATTTCCCAAACCAATGGTTACTTTGACATGTCCGTGAGTAGGTATTTCTTCGCCCGTCGCCGTTCGAAGTCGTACTGTTACTGGTGATGTCTTCTCGTTTTCCAATAAGATGTCAGGACGAATGATGGTCTTCGTCGCTCCCGTGTCAACCAGTAACTGAACGCTTCTTCCATTGATCTTGCCATCGAGATAAATGTTATGCAACTGCTCCCTAGGCAATGCCATTTGAATGGTAATCTCCGGGGCATGGCTCGTTGAGGTCGACTTTCGCCCCATTTGGTCGACCTGTTCTAGTTTTCCAAACGCTTTTCTGGTCTTCTTTTGGGCTTAGTACAACGGCGTCGTACGTGGCCCACTTCTCCGCAGTTCCAGCACGTCAGTTCTCTTCCTCGAGCTACTCGTTCCCGAAATAACCGTCGCACTATGTCTTCAATGCTTTCTTCTGTGTGCGAGGATACTTCTGCAGCACAACGGAGCTTATGGCTGCCTCGGTGCGACGTTTGTTTCGCCGCCTCGAACTCCAAAGCATGGGTTAATGCGTCATCCAACGTCCTCGGTCGCGTTAACCGAAGAGTCTGCTGCGTTTCGTTGTCTACAAAGGTTTGAATCGCCAACTGCTCCAAGAAGGTGTCTGGTGCTGTAGGATACGCAAGCCGTGTTAATCTAGCGATGCCAGCCTCAAACTCTTGAAGACTTTCGGCAGCTTTCTGAACCCGACTTTTAATTTGAGCTTGATAGACTTGTTGAAGATGGGCATCTCCATATCTCATTTCTAATCGTGATATTAAGAGTTCGTAATTTTCTTGCAGATGGTCCGGAACAGTTTGTAAAATTCCAAGCGCTTCTCCACGTAAGGACACTATTAAAGACGTCGCTTTTTGCTTGTTGCTCCAACCATTAGCTGTAGCTGCGGCTTCAAACTGCTTGTAGTAGGTTGACCATGGAACTTTACCATCAAAATTTGGCGGTACAACCTTAAACTTGTGAGTGCTTTCATCCCGACGGTCCATTATTAAATCTTCACTCGTGACGCTTTCTTCACCGTGGCAATTTATTTGCTTCATTCTTTCTTCAATCAGTTTTATTCTGTCTTCTAATTTGTCCTCTATTGCTTCTATTTTCTCATTCACAGATTCGCAAATTTCTTCTTTCAAATTTAGCATATCTGCTTGGGTTTCTTCTTGAACAATTTTAATTTGATTTTCTATGCTCGTTCGTATTTATTCTTTTAAACTTCTAGAATTTTCTTCCATTTTCTGAGAATGTTCTGAAAGTTTTTCTTTAATTTTTCTAGAATTTTCTTCCATTTTTCTATTCATCGATTCTTGACCATTTTTTATCGATTCAAGAAATTCAAATAGTTTTGCATCCATTTTAACTGCTTGCGAACGCGTCACCGGCATAAATTTAAATATAACACGAATATAAAGTTTAAATAGACTACTTTTTAAAATGCAGTTTTTGAATAACACAAAATTTCAATAACGATCCACTTGTTAATATTAAACTACTAGTGTAGGGAAACGAATTTAATTAATATCACGATCACGCACTTGTTAAAAGAAAAAGTTTAATAAACACTATTTTATACTTTATAAATAAACACGCGTATCGCGGACTTAACAGTTATTTACGCAATCAATTACGGGAGCGATATTAGATTGCTTAACGGTATTTACACTAATAAAAATCGCACACTCCACACCTTACACCAATGTTGCGAATTTATTTATTAAAAACTAATTTATTTGAAACGACTAAAAATACGTTTACTTATTCTAGAAATATGTACACTTTTAAATTAACTGAACTAATTAAATGTAATAATATTTAATGAAAACACTTACACTAATTTATATCACTTACAGATAACGTCCGCGGGTAGCTTCACAATTGTTTACACTAAAAATCACGTACACGATTATTCTCGGTCAGTTTATCTAGACACACGCGTGCTAACGATTTATTTCCACTTGATAATCTTCTTAACACTGCTGCATTCACATTCCAGCAATAACTGACCTACGATCTGTCTCGTTGCTATATATACACATACGGAAATCCTTCTGGAGCGTTCCCTATTTTTCGGTATATTTTCTAGAAGATGGATAACAGCTTCTAGAAGGCTCTTGCATTTGCAAATAATTTCTCGGACGTTTCAGTATTATATTTTTGTATAATATTTATAACTTTTGTAAAATATTCTATTTTATCTGTTTATATTATTATTCATGTTTTGGAAACATAGGTTAGTACAAATTGTTTAATATATTTTTATCTCAAGGTTTTTATACTTTGTTTCTGTAATAAAAATAAAAAAACATAATAAGTTTTTTAAACAAGAATAAAAGTTTGTAAAACTGATTATATTTTACAATATTTTCTTCAAGATTACATAAAACACTAATAGTTTTTATCTCTTTAATTATTGAGTCACAACGGTTAAAAGTAGACTCCTTGAGTACGCCTCTGACAAAACACAGTTTTATTACACGTTGCGGTAAATTGTGTAAAAAAATATAGGTATGGCTTTTGAAAAGAAACTTGCTAAGGTAAGAGGATATGTAAGTACATTAGTTATTTAATTATATTTCATAACCACTGCCTCGTGATTACATGAAGGACTTGTATATGTTTAAAGAAATATAAGTTATTTGAACAAGTATGTATTAAGTAAAAATAAGAAATATATAATTTTGGCATACTAAAAAACACTGACGACACCACTAATATAGTAACATTGATAACAATATAATATTTTTAGAAAATTTTTACAGAGAAATGTATATTACTATGAATTTCGAGACCACAAAAAGTATAATTACTGATTGTGATTATTAATCCTAACATTTAACTTTTAAATACTCTTTCAGTAAAAGTTCTTTTTATTTCTATTGGTATGTTATAAAATTGAGTAAATATATTAGATTTATCTAGCTGGTTTAAACGGTTTTTATATGTTAAGATCAAATTAAAGGTCTTATATCTCACGTGACATATATGTTAGGCAACCAACATTGTTTAGATTGGCACCAAGTAAAACTAAATAAAAAATTTGATTTGTAACCTTTGACCTAACGTTAAGTAATTAATTAAAAACGATAGCACATTAACAATAATACCTGCTTATTTGAAATAAAAATTGGTAATAATTATAGAATCTTAAGCTTTAGCGGTTTTTGGCTTAGATCGCGACATAGTAGGTGACTGTTGTTTATAATAATCATAAGAAAAAGTGTAAGTGACGATTATTTATAATAATCATAATTTTGATTTAATGTTATCCATATCTCAGGTTGGTTTCTACACATCAATAATAATAAGATATAACCGATGTTCACTATGCTGTCTTTCAACTTCAAATAGCATCAGTAATTGCATGTTTCATGTTTTAATATTGTGCAGCTCATTCTTATATATTGTGTTTTTTAAATGTAAGTAAAGGTAAAAATCTAGTGGCGTAAGATATGAAGATCGTAGAGTATATAACCCTATGGTTTATTATTGTTAAATGAATTCAATTGTAGCTCGAGTAGTATGAACCGTTGCATTGTCTTGCTAAAAGTAACTAAATTAAAGTTTGTTGTTGTTTAGCTGCTCAAAAAAAGCTAAAATATTGCAATAACGTTTTGCGTTTACAGTATTGTAAAAAATATCGGACCAAATATCCTTGTTCTTGACATCGAAATCTATACACCAACTTTCAAAGGATGCAATGTTGTTTCCACAAAAGTGTGTAGATTTTTGATTGCCTTAAGTACGATAATTTTGGCTATTTACATATCTACTTAACTGAATTCATGCTTTGGCCGTAAAGAAAGTTCAATCCAACAGGTTACCATTATTTAAATGTTCCTCAAACCATTCACAAAATTCAAAATGACTTTATGCCTGTTGTCGCACATAATTTCGTACCGAATGATATGAACTTTGTTTCATGCCATTGCGAATGTTTTCGACAACAGTCAATACAGTGAGCCTTCTTGTAGGTTTCTTCTTGCAAATTTAATTATTATAAAATATCTATCAAATAACACTTTTATACGTCGTCGAAAAAGTAGTAAGTAACGTTTGCTTCTGAGAAATATTCACTGAATGCCTCGATGCAACTTTGAAAAGAATGCTACCAGGATTGCTACTTCAAAAATGCATCATTAGAATAACGGTCTCTTATTTAAGAGCAAACATCGTGAAATGCTATTAATATAAAATTACAAAAATTAGACAACTTCAAAATTACAGCTGTTGTTCAGTACTTACTTAGAGAAAACACAAATAATGCTAAGTAGATATGATAATTGTTTTAAAATATAACAATAGAAAATAAACGACGAAAAATAATATAAAACGTCAAACAAAAATATCACGTGAGACATAGGTTTTAATAATGTCCCTATATTTAATTGTTTTTGAGAGAAAGAAAAAAATTATACTAACATTAGAACGTCTTCCGGGTTTGAACCGTGTCATTGTTGTGGCAACAGAAGTTGCCAACGTTTCGCCCACTTTCGTAAGGGGCTTCATCAGGCCGTGAGATAAATCGCAAAACTCAAACAAGCAACCGAAATCTAACTAAGAACTTAAAAGTTAGGTTATCCACTTGTGAAACAAGCCATAATCTAAACTCTGAAAAGGTAAGAAAGAAAACGATAACTTGAAAAAGCAAACGAAAATCTAACAAAAAACCACTACCGAGTTAGGTAATCAACTTGTGAACCAAGCCAGATTCTAAACTCCGTAGAAGTGACTTAAGAAGAAATAGTCTCCGTATATAAAGGAAAAGGATCATCACGGATGGTTAAGCTCGACTCTGATTGGGTTACGGATGATAAGAGGCGTGTTTTCGATAAATGACTAATAACCGAAGCCATGATCGTGATTAAAGTTATTGAGGTGTTTGAGGATTTCTACGCTTTCTCGGAAATTTTTGTTGAAAAATGTAACGTGCACATTTTTTCGATTGATTACCTCTGCTTTTAATTAACATTTTTGCGTTCACTGTTAATATAAATTCTTTTGCGCAATGCATTTTACGTCCTGCACATGCGTTATAAGTTCTTCTTCTTAAGTGGTCAACCATCTTGCGTGCGTTCATCAACGCGTGAGGACGTGTTCGTCCTGCACAGCGTGCAGAAAATGTCCACATGTTAAATTTGTACGGTGGAATTCTGCTTTAGTTGTATGCAATACCATCCGCTTTCGTTCGTTTCAAATTTACGCTTTTGTTTGTTAAAGAAACCCGTAATCTAAAAGGGGTAAGTGATTTCTTTGTTCTTACACGTGGTGTGTAACCTTTGATTTTGCGTTTTAGTTTCTTTTATCTGTACGTACAAACTGAAAGTTTTTTTTTATGATGAGCTACGATATACGCTGGTTCATATACGACTACGATTTCTGATTTATTCGATGCTTTTCGATTTGTGTACGTATGAATTCGTTTATGGTTACGAATATTTGGTTTGGATACGTATGCCTTTTTACGAATTTGAGGTATGAAATGTGAAATTACGATATGGTTTACGCAGCACGTCTGATGTTAGTCACAACGTCGCTTTTACGAGGAATTTCCGTTATGAATTAGGATTTTCATGTGTGAAAATCGATAATTATTCATGGTTACGTCTGATGGAATCTGATTTGGATGTTTCGATTGAAAATTATCATACGATACGTTTACGATATTCTGGTTATAGGATCTGTACGGTTATTAGATCAAATCAGAATAATTACGGAAAATTTGGAAATTTGTTGTGCATTTCAAGAAATTCGTAATGTTGCATAAATCAGATAAGAAAGATAAGAATTGCGTAATTCAAGTAAGTCACGTGAGACCACGCCCATGCGCGAAGTACGAACAGAAACAAGTAATTAACCTTCAAATACAAGTATGTACCTAATTAAGTGTTAGTTTTAAGATTTGTTTATATGTTCGTTTTTGGTTTCAATATTTAACCGTTATAAATTTTATATAAAAAAATATTGTGGCGTCCAATTTAGATTTCAAATTAGAATTGTAATATTAGTGTACGAGTAGAATACCCCGTCCCTGATTATAATTTGAACAAGACTCATCGCTCTAATGTTTGTGTGTTGCTTATATTTAATAAAATCATAGAGCTAGCACGGTGCATTATTATTATTTTAATTATGTTATACGTTACAAAATGACACCTTTAAGTAAGTTTTTGTCGTTATAAAAAGAATTGAGAATTGGCAATCAACGAAACATCATCAAAATCTATCTTGTGACCTGTAGTAAAATGATGTTCAGCGACCGCAGACTTGGTAGTATACCTTTTTCTTATACAACGATCATGTTCTGAAATGCGAGTAATGACGGAATGACCGGTTTCACCAATGTAGACTAAACCGCAAGAACAAGGAATTTGATATACACCTTGAGATGAAAGTGTAGGAAGTTTGTCTTTTGGAGAAGGAAGAATCTGAGAGATTTTGCCTGTCGAGTTGAATATGGGTTTAATACCATTCTTACGAAGGAGTTTCCCTATTTGATCTATAACCTTCTGAATGTAGGGTAAAAATGCCAATTTCGGGTTGGATTCGAGAGTAGAAATGTCTTTAGGTAATCGAGTACGTGGATGTAATCGACGATCAATAGCTCTATGAATACCTCGCTTTACATAACCATTGTTCACTAAGGTTTTAGTAAGATGACGGAGTTCCGACTCTAGATTTTCAGGTTAGCAAATAGAAAAGGCACGATGGACCAAAGATTCAATAACAGAACGTTTCTGTGCAGGATGATAATGAGACAAAGCATGAAGGTATCTGTCCGTATGGGTGAGTTTGCGATAAACAGAATGACCCAGAAGTCCGTCGGGCTTACGAGTCACAAGAACGACAATAAATGAAAGAGAACCATTACTTTGAATTTCCATAGTAAATTTGATATCTAAGTGTTGATTGTTAAGATGATCAAGAAACTTAGACAATTCAAGATGACCATGAGACCAAACAATAAACGAGTCGTCAACATACCTAAACCACACTTTAGGTTTTAATATTGATGATTCTAAAGCAACCGTTTTAAAGGATTTCATAAAAATGTTAGCTACAACAGGTGATAGAGGAGAACCCATAGCAGCACCAGAAACTTGTTCGTAAAACTTGTTATCAAATTGGAAGTAAGTAGAGGATAGACACTTTTCAATAAGAGAAACCAAACTCAAGTCCTTGCCATGTTGAGACAAAATCTGTTTAATGATAATAAGCGAATCCTTAATAGGAACTTTAGTAAAAAGTGAAGTAACATCGAAGCTCACGAGAAGATCTTGGGGTTCAAGTTTTATAGTTTCTAGACGTTGAATAAAATGCTGAGACAAGAACTTGGCTAGCTTGTAGGTAAGAGATTGGTTAGTACTGACGATAGGTCAAAAGGTCCTTTTCGACTTGTCGTCAGTTCTTTTTCAACAGGAAATTCCGAGAAAGCATAAAAATCATCAAACACCCCAATAACTTCAATCGCGATCATGGTTTCGAAACGTTGGAAACTTTGGTTACCACAACAATGACACGGTCCAAACTCGGAAGACATGCTAATGTTAGTATGGATCCGGCCGTGGAAGCCTTCGCTATTACAAGAAGAAAATTGGTTGGATAATATTTGAAGCCTATACTTTATCAGGCATTTTAATTATTACAGACTTACTAGTTATCTTAATATTGTAGATACGAATCTCAGCAAATATTTGTAATTTGTGCCCTGAAATTAATGCAATTAAGGTCACTAGTTTTTCAGACAATTTTTCAAAAGTGATATTTTGCTACAGATATAATATTTCCAAATACCTTTTAAATATATTTTAAGAAAATTTTTATTTTCTTCTTTAATATTCAGTACTAAAAGCAAAACCAAATTATTATTTACTAGTTATTTTTGAAAACAAGACATTGGCCTTAAATTCATTATTTAAATAGGAAATTACTACGGTTATGTTATAAGAATAAGGATCTTGAACAGTAGTAGTCATACAATAATTCCACCACTTATATAGATAAACAGAGTATTGGTTTAATGTAGCACTTGAAATTGATGATAGTATAGTGTCAACAAGCACCTATAGAAAGCTTCTTTTTAAAAACAATTAGGCCTTTCTACCGTGGAAGAAGATCTCTAATGAAATCTTAGCAGCATTTTTAGGAACATAGAATATCACGGTTGTGTTTCACAAAAACGAACTATTATTTGTAGTATTTTTATTAACTTTACAAATAACCCTTGCAATAAGACTAAATAGAAACAATTCATAAAAAAATAATTTTTCCAGTTTACTGTAAATGCATCTACAAACAAAGAATGTGAAACTTTAAGCTATGAATGAGTTTTAAACAAATTGAGCAAATGTTCTAATTTTACAATTAGATTTGCTTTTGAAATATACACATTTCATCAGAATTGACTGTCTTTTATACAAAAGTAAAGAAAGAATGATGTTTAAATAATAGAAAATAAAACTTAAATATTAGCAAGTCTGAGATGAGATTTAATTGCTATTTTCGGTATTTAATAAAAAACCAAAAGCAACTAATTTGGAAAGTACTATTTTTATGTGTAAAAAACATTCATTGTTGGTTCTTTTTATGACCTGTTTCTCTTAAATTCTATCTGGCAAATCGAAACTAAAAAATCATCAATAGGTAAAGATTCTAATAATTTTTTCATTGTAGGAGTAATGTGATGACTAATGAGATATCTCCGAGAGATAGAGAATGGTGTAGATCAGTTTAGAATTTACAAAAAACGATTATTTTTCTTGTGTTTATCTATTACCAACTTATTTATGTCAATTTCCACAACGCATGTAGTAGCACTAATTTGCTTCTGAACTTTACTTGAAAATTCCTGCTTATAGAAGTTATTTGAAAAGCGTGCTTAAATGTTTTAATTAATTAATTCTCTATTAAGTATTTGCGTGAGTCTTTTTCTTTTTGTAAATTCGAGGTTCAACAAATAACTATATAAGTGTAAACTGCTTGTGAATAACAACACTTTATGTTCACGCAATAGCTAGAAATTAACACTGTCTTACATAAAAGTAAGAGATAAGTCATATAACTGTTGGCTGGTTTAACAAAGAACATGTGTCCTTTGTCTTAAAATAAATACATAACTGTGTCCTAAAATAATTAATGTATACAGTGCTCGATGAAGTATCACACATATAATTTTTTTAATTTTTTTTTTCAATTTTGCTTGAGATTTCTTAGTCTTTTCTATTTACAACAGTACGCATTTGTAGTATAAAATTGTGTTTGCTAGTCAGAGACGTACTAAAAAAGTTTACTTTTAACCGCTGCGACTTAATAATTGAAGAGTGGAAATTCAAAACAGTCTAAATGCCGCTTTCGTCAAATTTCAGGTTTCACTTCTTATGGAGTCTATGTGCCAATGCCAACAGGCAGTTATTATTCTGTGATCTAGAAAACTGCGCACAGTCGAAACGCCAGTACTTGTTGTACGTTTAAAGGGTCTAAATTCCAAATAATTAACATTGTTAGTATACAAAATGGATGCACGTGGTAATGTAGAACTCGGTAATATTACAATAAAAAAGCGGCAAAAAGTTAGTGATAGTGTTAGAAAAGAACAAAAAAGATGCAAAATTAGTGGCTTGCAACATACAAATTATAAAAGTGTCTTTGTACCAACCTGAACCAATCCACCTGAACAAGAAGAGAAACTCATTAATTCAACAATATTATGAAACTGCAAATCACGATAAGTAGAGTACTTTTTTTTGGGGCCAAGTTATAAACATAAGTCGCAGGAGACATGATACGTATGATAATCTAGAGGAAAGTCGTCGGCAATGTACGAGTACTTACATGGTTTCTAATGGTAGTGGAGAGCATGTACATATGTCAAGAAAAACTTTTTCTAATATATTTGCGCTAAACCACAACAAAGTAGAAGTACTTGTTGAAAAAAAGAAAATGGGAGCTACTTATACAGATCAACGTGGTACAAAAAACAAAGTAAAAAGTATTTGCCAGAACTGCATATGCAAGTCAAAGATTATATCTAGAGCTTGCTTCGCGAGGAAAATCATTACAGCAGGAACAAATCAATAAAAGTATTCCTGAGTCCAGATTTAAATTTCGATCGCACGATTTTGGCGTACAAAGAAAAATTCACAACTTTACAAATCTCAGATTCAGACGGCCTAGATCAAATACATGTTCAAAGTGTGATCTTTATCAAAATAAAATTAAATCTATTCCGTTGATTAATCCAGAGAGAAGAAACAAGAAGCTTAAAAACTAGAGTTGCACCATCTCAAAGCGGAAAAAACAAGATCCATAATGAACACCGACTTTTTAAACTTACAAACTATTGATAGTAAAGATAATACTATTTCTATTGATTTGGAATAAGTTTTTTTCCGACATTGACTCATTCAGATGGGATGAGTCTATTATTGATACGGATGGAAATAAAATAGCATCTTGTTTGCTGAAAATTTTCTCCCATCAAAATTTTTCTAAAAGAAAAAATCTGGTGATGTGGAGCAATAACTGTATCGGACATAACAAAAATAAGATTATTTTAATGTTGCTTATTTACCTAGTTTTTAAAAGTATCTACAAAAAGGCTGAACCACAAATTTCACAAGTAATCTGGATTAAAATTGAACAAGGACAAGAAACCTCAGTAAAAACCAAAAAAGTTTTTTCTAATTTGGAGGCATGAATAACTTGTAAGGTCCTAAATAAAGAAAAATTTTGATTGGCATTTTACAAGCAGTGGTTCCTAAACTGAACTGTACAAACCGTATGTTAGCAGAAAAACTTAACCATCTAAAAGCATGATGGACTATATTCCATTGAAATATCATCAGTTTTATGAAGATCAGATAGATATAGAAAGAACAGAATCACAGTAAAAGGTTTCTTTTATGGTTATGAAATACCTCAATTTAAACCTTTTTAAATTTCTACTCTTTAATTGTCAAAACTACTAGTACTTTATGTAACCATGAGGAGAAGCTTATAAGTTTCAACATCTTTTATTCTTATTTAAATTTAACATTTAATTATTAATAAAGCAAGTAAGGAATTAAATACAATATTTTTTAAAACTTGGAGGTGATATACATATAATCTTTTTCTTGAAAATTGAAATTACTGTCAGTCAGTATCAATATTTTTATTAGGTCCTAAATAAGGCAGACTTGCTATTATTTTTTCTACTTTAGCATCGGACAGATTTTTTTTAGCATTTTACAAATCAATTGCATTTCTAATAGTAAAATCAAACAAATAGTAAAAACGGAACTGCCTTTTCTTATATAAAACATTTCTACACAAGTAGTAGGTAACAAAAATCGTTAGTAATTAAGTAATTGTCAACATTACCGTTAATATAGTAATTTATTATTATAAAACAATAAAAGTTATTAATTATTTTACTTAATAACTAAATTTATATTACCAATTAAACTTTGTTTAATAATTATAATCAGCGGAACTGTTGAAAAAGTGTTTTAAATTTGAATAATTATAAGAGTTAAATTGTATTCATTCTTGT
This sequence comes from Aquatica leii, assembly GCA_035610365.1. Classification (NCBI taxonomy): domain Eukaryota; kingdom Metazoa; phylum Arthropoda; class Insecta; order Coleoptera; family Lampyridae; genus Aquatica; species Aquatica leii. The sequence continues at coordinate 72,862,103 of CM069435.1, forward strand.
AGTTTTTTGTCTTTGCAATTTATTTTAGCTTCTACATAATTCTGTGCAGCTTCTACTAATAATGTATTTAGAATATATTTTTTTAATTTTTTGTTATGTATAGAGACTTCTTTGTTTACGTTTTATTAATTTTTATGCATTGAGTGTCGTTTAAAGAAGAGTATTTATTGTTTATTATGACAAAATCTAAAAAAAAATTAATATAAAATTAATTTTATGCATAAATGAATGACAATAAGAATCGGTTGTAGTTCTAAACTATTAAAACATTACACTACAAAAATAATATTATACTTTTTGTTTTACGACGTAATCAAAATCAATCAATCGATGTTATTCAATTACAATAATTGACAACATTTTTACTAATGAAAAGAATACCAGTCGTATTGGAAATCAATTATTTAAGTAACAAACTTTCATTTCTTGTAATAATACACAATACAGAAATTGCTAGATTGATCAACAGCTTATGTACGTTATTCCACCTTTTATATATGTACATTCAATCATTCATGCATGAATTGTCTTTATGTTTCCAAGTCTGATTATTTCTATTTTTAAAACATATAAAGAGAAAACGCTTTTAAAATAAATCTAATCTTCTATATGTATAGAATTCTAAGCAGCTATACATAATTCGATGAATAAGAAATGCGCTACAGATATTGTGTCAAAAAGAATTTGTCTTGGAATATAAAGCAATAGCAATAAAATTCGACCAACAGTTCTTAAACAAAAAAAAGTAAAATTGTTAAATATATTTCAATAAAATACTTATTTGTATTACTTCATTTTTAAGAATTATCTAAACTTGCAGCATGTGTGATTATAACGTTTATTTTCGTTTCTAATAAAATCGTTTGTACGCATTTTATTAGTGTTTTTAAAGATAATGGTATTTTTGTTTTTGAACAAATACTTTTGTCGGTAAACAAAAATACAGTTGTAAACATCTGTATTAAACAAACAAATATATTTGGTGAATTATTTTGAAAGTAGTTTCAGACATATTTATTTACATTTTATGTGGAGAAAGTTAAACTCTACAAATTTTACTTTGCAAACTTTCGAGTTGGGTTTTGCCACACAATCCTTAACTTGTGCTAGAAATTAATAAATGTTTTATTATTGATTTTGTTTCCAAAAAGTATTTGCTTACTAAATTTAAGATTAAATTAAGAGTATTTGCTGCAATGCAAAAATTATTTATTAAATAACGTAAATTATATTAGTCTCTAAAGACACCACAAAGGAAATAGCGGATTAACTTCAAAACAGTTTAGTATATCTAAACAATCGTAGTTAATCGATTAATGCTTACGGTGTTTTGTTATATACATACATAACATTAATCAATCTATATCTAAATTTAACTTATTCTGTAGTTATCCGTTAATGTTTTGATTTTTTCGTGTTGTTTTTAATTAATATGTAAAATAATTTTTAAAACAAAATTGCTTTGAAATATGTTTTTTAAAGCAAGTTTTGTTATTTACACACGTGTTGTTTACACACTGTTTTTGGCAGTTAATATAAATGTTATTGATACGTATTTGTTGCAATAAGTTTATTTAAAAAAAAAATGTTAAAGACATAACAATTTTTTTAAGATTTTTCAAATTTAAGTTTTGTTAGAAAATTACTAAAACTAAAACAATTTTAATTAAAATATGTATACGGTAGTAACATACAAAATTTACTATTTGATATTTAAAAAAACATAAGACTACATTATTACTTCATTATACAGAACATGCTACTATACTTAAAAACTGACGCTTTTTTACATTTTTGGGCGTTGTACTATATGTTACGAAATACAATTGTTTTGTAAATTTTTAATTGGATAAGCAGTATTGTGTATTTTTTGTAAGATATTTGACACTAATCATGATTATATAAAGATTAATCAGTTTTGTTTTAATTAAAGGTTGAAACCTGGATGTTTCAATTTATGAAGTTAGTTGCGGCTTGTAAGAATTATATTTAATTGTTGCATAAGTAAACAATTGTTGTGAAATTAACGGTATTGTTTTATTTCTGAAATTTAATTTTTATTATTTATATATATTACCCCAGCCAGTACCACAACTAAAAAAAACGTAAAAATTACTTTAACTCATTTAATTAACGATTTAGCTCTTCCAACAAATTCTATTATAAATCCTTTTCCATCTGTCCATCTTACACAAGTTATTCCAATACTTTTTTTAAATAAAATATTTTTGTTACATTTAGAATCTTCTATCATAATAATTTTCTTAACAGTATTTAAGACAGAATAAAGTTTACAAAAATTCCTAATAACAATAATTTACTGTTTTTAGATGTACTCATTTCGACAAAGACAACATAACTTCTTTTAATATTTACAGAAATCTAATTACGTATGATTCTAATCATTCTTATTCTCAAAAATTTACAATTTTCTACTATTTTTTCAACTCTTTTTATATTTTTATTAAAACTATAATAATAAACTATCTACAATCTTTTCTATTTTTTTAACTTATACGATAAACTTATTTTGAAGAATTCTATCAACACAATGCATTTCTAACTGCAGGCTCTGTTTTAATAAAAATTGCAGTTATTACAATGTAAACAGGTAGAAAGTCAATCAAATGTTAAAGTAATTTAAACAACTACAATAATTGCCACTAACGTAATTTATACTATTCTACCACCACCAAACACCTCTAATTCAAACTTAACTTACGCTTGCATCATTAAATTATCAGAACTACAGCTCGACAACTGTAGGAAAACATTTTAGATGATCGTCAAAACAAACGCCTATTAATGCGCAGTAGACTGTAACATCAGTTTCTTGTCATACTTTAAAACAATTTTGCTTAATTAATTATTTGATTCTCAACTTATTAATTATTTGATTAATCATTATTTTAACAAAATCCTAAAAAAATTTAAAGAAGAAGGTAATTCAATTAATACCAAGTTTAATAAACTTGCAAATGTAGTTTAAGGTCACGCGTGTTTTTTGTCCTTAGTAGTACAAATGCGTTCTCACATTAGGATTTGCGCATCTACTGCTAAATCTCTAATGTTATATTTGTCAAGCTGTAACTAATAAAATCATTCCATTACTAAAAGCACTCAACATGCGTTTAGCTACTTACAACAAACAGAACATTACAACCTGCTGTGCACAAAAAAAAGATAAAACTAACATAGTTGACTAACATAGTGTTGCCTATAAGATTGACTGTTTAAACTGTAATAAACGTTATCTGTGACAAACAAAATAAAAACCGCTTAAAAAACCATAAATACTTTAATAAAAAGAAAAAAACTAAATCAGCACTAGCGCTACACCATATTGCAACAAAGCGCAATTTCGATTTTGATAACTCATCAATTTTATATATCGAACCAAATTATAAAAAAAGATTAATAGCGGTAATGATTTTCATAATAATGTAAATTGAATAACGACACTCAAAATTTAAATTATTTGTAAGAATCTTATCACTAAGATAACGTAATGCAAGGATTCCTTAGTTATGTCTGTAATAATTCACATGTTTTAAACCTCGACTTTATTTGTAGTATTATAGCATCTAAGTTTGTTAGAAATGTGTTCTTATGTTGAATTAATTTATTCTCAATCTAATTTTATTGTTATAATTGTCTTCAAGTGAAGTCCTAGACAGAACTCTTTTTAGTTTACATCTGTATTGTAGCTTTTTAATTAATTTTAATATTAGATTAATCTTCTACCTGACTTGAAAAAGTATAAACCAAAAAAAAAAACAAAATACAATTTAACTTTGCTTTATAGCTTCTATTTTTAAGTTTTAAAACAATATAAAAAAAATACAAAATTCATTCACCTTCTCAAGCTCATTCAATTTACATATTTTTTCTATTTCCATTGATTCTGTTTTAGTTGCCGATCTTAGTAGTACATACAAACTTATCTGTTCTTGTAAAGAATATAATATAAGAAAAACAATTCCGGTTCGAAAGTGACTTAAAAAGAAATAGTCTCCGTATATAAAGAAGAAGGGTCGTCACGGATGGTTAAGCTCGACTCTGATTGGGTTACAGTTGATAAGGGGCGTGTTTTCGATAAAGAACAAATAATCGAAAACCAAAGAGTTTACAGATGAAACTTCTTTTCACATCCTCAACTCTCAGCATTTTATTCAAAGTCTTGAAGCTATAAAAGTTGAACCCCAAGATCTTCTCGTGAGCTTTGATGTCACTTTACTTTTTACTAGAGTTCCTGTTAAGAATTCGCTTATTATCATCAAACACATTCTGTCTCAACATGGCAAGGACTTTGGTTCTTCTTATTAATAAGTGTCTATCCTCCTTTACTTACTTTCAATTTGATAACAAATTTTACGAACAGGTTTTTGGTGCTGATATGGGTTTTCCTCTATCACCTGCTGTAGCTAACATTTTTATGGAATCATCTAAAACGGTTGCTTTGGAATCATCAATATCAAAACCTAAAGTTTGGTTTAACTATGTTGACGACACGTTTATTGTTTGATCTCATGGTCATCTCGAATTGTCTAAGTTTCTTGATCATCTTAACAATCAACACATAGATATAAAATTTACTATGGACATCGAAAGTAATGGTTCTCTCCCATTTCTTGACGTTCTTGTGACTCGTAAGCCCGACGGGCTTCTCGGTCATTCTGTTTATCGCAAACCCACTCATACGGACAGATACCTTCATGCTTCGTCTCATCATCATCCTGCACAGAAACGTTCTGCTATTGAATCTTTGGTTTATCGTGCCTTTTCTATTTGCCAACCTGAGAATTCTGACTCAGAACTCCGTCATCTTACTAAAACCCTAGTGAACATTGGTTATATAAAGATATTCATAGAGTTATTAAGCGTCTCAATTACCTAAGGACATTTCTACTGCCGAATCTAATCCTAAATTAGCCTTTTTGCCCTACATTCACAAGGTTACAGATCAAATAAGGAAACTTCTCAGTAAGAATAGTAGTAAACCCAATTAGATTCGAGCTTAACCATCCTTGACGATCACTCTTCTTTATATACGGAGACTATTTCTCTTTAAGTCACTTCTATGGAGTTTAGAATCGGGCTTAGTTCACAAGTTGATTACCTAATTTTGTAGTGGTTCTTTGTTAGATTTTCGTTTGCTTTTTCAAGTTTATCGTTTTCTTTCTTACTTTTTAGAGTTTAGAATCTGACTTGGTTCACAAGTTGATTACCTAACTTTTGAGAAGTTCTTAGTTAGATTTCGGTTGCTTGTTTGAGTTTTTCGATTTATCTCACGCCCTGATGAAGCCCCTTACGAAAGTGGGCGAAACGTTGGCAACTTCAATTACAACAATGACACGGTCCAAACTCGGAAGACATTCTTATCTTAGTATAAACTCCGATCGTGGAAACTATATGCTTGATTTAGTTTTACATTTGAAGTTGACCTTTCAAAAAATTTAATTCAAATTTGTTTGTAACGACAGTCTTACGAATTTATTTTTAAAAATAAATCGTGCACCATTTTTTTCACATTTCAATAACTACGTAAAACCGTTTCACTTAAAACACATTCTACACGTTCTACCGCGGGCTTTAACAGCACGAGTCCCTTTAGATGTTTAAACTGCATATGAATATCTTGTAGTAGGGTTGCAAAGTCGCAGTATTATGCTCTGCTACATATAAGACATGGGTTTCAATTATGGTAGCCCAAACATAAACAAACACCTATTTAATTTAAGTTGCTTTGAAGAACGACCATAATAAGTGAATGTTTAGACTAATAATACTTATATCTTGTAAATATGTTTAGACATCTTTTAGGATCTCGTGATGCTGTAGTCCATATATGTCAAAAAATCATTCGTCTTACAAACATTCGCCGCTATATTTTTCTTAACTTACTTTTGCTTTTGCCGTTGTATTTGTTATTTTTTATGTAAAGTAAAATTATTTTTATTGAATATATAAATAGGTTATAATTATAATTTTTGTTGACGTGACTGTCTTTTAAATAAGCTAACGTTTTTGTGATTCACATAGACTTGTCAAATTTTTAATTTCAACTCAAGATTACAGTACACGAGATAATAAAACACTTTTAAATATTTTGATTCATAATAATTTGAACCGTTTTTTTCTTTAATGAACGTTTGGGGGGCTCGCGGTCTATAGACCTTATAGACCAGCTGCCACTGAATCTCAATAAATCTAATTCTAATTTCTTACTTAAATTTACGTTACCAAAGATGTCATTACAAATAAAGATTTAATTTCTAATTTTTATATTATGCATGTTATCAACTATAATAACCATCTATCAGAATTCTCTAGGATCAATTTATATTTCATCAGCGGAGAATAATTTATTAATGAATAAACAAATCAATTTACTTTCTTCAAAACTTAAATACAATTAACTTGTTACAATTATACTTGATACCTATGCCATCTGCAATAGTTACTTTATTTTAACATTATACACAAGAAACTAGTTTTTAAACTGTTCATCAAATAGAATTCCTATCCAAGCCATTAACGTATATATATAACCAATATTCAGCTAAATGCATTTTTTCTACACTATGGAAATAATCTAGAATTATACCTCAACACAAATCTGGAAATCGTTCAGTTGTCAAAAACAATAGGCCAATTTCAATTCTCAATATGCCAGCAAAAGTGTTTGAAAAGTTACTGTACGGACATATATTTAACCAAATAAAAAATACAATCTCGACAAGACAGCACGAATTTTTGCCGAAAAAATCCACAATATCCAACCTAACATGCATGGGCCAATATCTCTGTGAGAAGATTGACTTATCCCTGCAAATAGATGTCATTTATACTGATCTGTGCAAGGCTTTTGATACTATCAATCACATCCTGTTAATCAAAAAACTATGTTATATGTACGGACTAGAGATTTATGTTTATTATTAACAGATTACTTAAACGACAGATACTGTTATGTGACATTTAATAATTATAAATCATTAAAGTTTCTTTCCACATCGGGAGTTCCTCAAGGCAGCAATCTAGGACCATTCTTATTTTTACTGTTTTTTAATGACAAAGTTAACTGTGTAAAGTCTTCGGAAACGTTATTATACGCAGATGATTTAAAAATATTTAAAGTTATTAACGATACTGGTTGTGCAAATAATCTTCAAGAAGATCTAGATAGTGTAGGGAACTGGTGTTCCATAAATCAAATAAACTTAAACGTAAATAAATGTTTTGTGATGTCCTATACTAGGAAAGTTTCCTCTATAATGACAGCTTATAATGTTAATAAATCTGTGTTACTATATAAAAAATGTGTATGTGACTTAAGTTTATAGTTAGATGATAAATCAACTTTTCCTAATCATGTTATTAACACTGTTAAAAGTGCTAACAGAACTTTAGGATTTATTATCAGGCTCACAACAGAGTTTACATCGACATCTGCAATTACGGCATTATACAACCACTATATAAGATCTAAGTTAGAATATGCCATAGTAGTTTGGTATCCATTTTATAAAAAATATAAAACTATGTTAGAAAATGTTTGGTATAGATTTTTAAAAATAAGATATCATCGTCAAAACAATATATATCTTCTACATCAACATGAATTCCTAAATAACTTCTACAGCGATATTCCAACAATCGAAGAAAGAAATAATGTAGCAGTACTGTGTTATTTACATAACCTGGTATCAGATAAAATCGACAATTCATACATATTAGGAAAAATTGGTATTAGTGTACCTAGAATACATAGCCTAATAAAATGTCATCTTTTCGTTGCTACTCCAAAAACAAATTGTCTGTTAAATGCTCCAGTTTTTAAAATGGCAAGCTTGTATAATAGATAACCTAACAACATAGACGTATTTATATGTAATCATGTACAAAAATTTAAAAAAGAAATTGAAACTTATGCAAAAGAAAAGAAAATAGAGTATAATGTTGATCTTTAGAATATGTACATTTTTTTGTTCTCATACTTTAAACATCTGTAATTTTATTTTTGGTTGCTTTGTAATTGGGCTTTTTTTGTGCCTGTTGCTTAATAAACATTATTATTATTACTATTATTGTTAGTGTACATTTTTATTCCGATGATAATCTTAAATTAATTTTTCAGGTCGAAACGTGTCACAATCATTTTAATAACAATTAACTAGACCTAATTAACAATTTTTTATGTCTAAGTAAAAAACAATTAGTATTAAGATGAATGTTTTATTTGTTTATATTTTAGTCGTGGGCTCGTTAACCACGAGATGGCGACAGCCACAACACTTTTATATGGTAAATGTGTTATATGTTTTGGTAGTTTCTTCTTCAGAATTATAGTCGGTAATTAAATTATCAACATAAATATCACAAAGTATAGTTCTTGCCAAGTTTGGGAAAAATGTGACTTAAAGCTAATATTTGCAAAGAAACATTAAACATTTTTTTGTCATAGATAAACAAAATAAATTTAAATTTAAAATTTTTGACATTGATTGCAACTACATTTTTATAGTTGAAGATGTTTGCAAAGTAACATTTTTTTGTTCGAAAGTACAGAACTGAACGGACGCATTATATTAAATAAAAGCTTCATTTCCAAACAGTTTTGTTTATTTTTTTTTCTATTTGTTTTTAAATAATTTATTATTTTTTTGTGTTGCATGTTTTTGTTTTTATCATTTTCATTATTATTTATTTGTTAAGACTTTTTGGTTTATACTTTTCAGTATTTCAAAAACATTATTATATAATACGCATTTCAATTTTAGCAAATTTTTATTAATGAATGTACATATGTACATAAAGTTTAAAAAAGAATAAAGTAAGTATATGTTTTTTCTCTATAAATATTTTGTACATATTTTGTACTAATTTGTTTCTGCAACACTAATTATCTTTTATCAAACCAAATTTTTTATGGCAGCAAAGTTACTTATTTCATTTCTTTTATTTTGTTTCTAAAAGTCTGTTTTTAATTATTTTAGTATAGTTACAATGGTTTACTTGTTTTTCTGTGACTATTAATAAAAGTTTTCATTTTTATATGTAGTTTATCTATTTTTGTTAACATTATGTGTGACTCTGTATGACGTTTAGGCCGGTATTACATTGCCATAGTTTTATGTCATAGATATATTATCAAATATTTGATAATATAATTGTGATAAAAAAATTTTATGTTAAATATTTTTAAAACGTTAATTCAAACACACTGTTGTGTCAAAATGGACAAACAGCAGTTTTTTCGCTGGTGGTGCTGATTTAAGTTCGATAATTATTATTTATTTATTGCTTAAAAAGCAATGTAAAAATAATAAAACGATTGTTGGTTAGACCGTAGTTAGCAAGACGGAATAATCTGGGCATTAACAATCATTTATTGAGAGAACTGAAAAGTGAAGATGAAGTTCTCATAGAACTATTTCAGAATAGATAAAAAAAGCTTATGGTAACACTTAGATTTTTAGCAACTGGTGAATGGTATTCTAGTTCTTTCTTGTGTTATAGATATTGTAGAATATCTCAAATAACTTGATGTACTAAATCTGAATGGTCACAACCAGTTGACGTACTTGTCAACGCCGTAGCTAAATAATGTTTGTTGTATTAGAACCCTTTTTGACAATTTTTTCTCCATTTAAACATTTTGCACTTCAAGAAAAATTGATTTATTAAATTATTTTCTTTTGATTTATTAAGCTTTATATATACGTAAAGCTTTATCAAATGATTTTTAATTATTTAAGTCACCTCCATCTACTTTTGCACCTCCGGTTACCTCAACTTTAAAAATGTAAATTGCTACCTACTTATAATACATCGTGGAAAAGGTTATTAAAAATGCTATTCAGAAATATAAATAAATAAAGTGACATTCCCTGTGCAGTTTTGAAATAATCAGCAAATAATAAATTTTTAAAATAAAATACACTGTTTTGTGTGTTATTTGGAAAAGTAATTAAAAGAATTGTTCAAAATGTTCACTGTCTTTTTCTAAACAGAAAATTTAACTTCTTGCCTCACTTTTTGGAATGTCTAACAAATGATGGAACAACAAACGTCGATAATTTGTTGCTATAAGTCTTGTAGATCTAAAAGGTTTGTCTTATAAGCGATTGATTTGAAGAGGCCCCATAAAAAAAAATTTAACGGTGTTAAGCGATTGCGATAGCCATTTGATTGTTCTTCTACGACTAATCTACTTTTCTGGATAATATTCATCTAGCGATGCGTAATGCGGTGGAACACCATACAGTTGAAGGTGAAGCAGGTTTGCATCTAATCGCACCTTGCCATCTATTTAATTTTTCAAAGTTTGAAAAATTCTTAAGTATAACTTGTAGCGAACAGAAGTAATTCTAGCTGGTGCGTGGTTATTAACTTCTAATTAATAACTTATCTTTACTTATTGTTTTTCAATTGATTGTTAGTTGTAAATGGTGAACTGTGTAGACAAGTTTTTGTGCGGGCTTTCTTAACTTTTAAACTGTGTTTATTCGTTTAACGATTGTGAGTTAACTACGAAATATTGTTTTTGTGTTTTAACTGGTGAAAGGACAAGACTGATAAGTCGGTGCGGTGCAGTCGGGTTCGAGTTTTTAAATAAACGCTGTTTGAGCCTTATCGGTGCGGTAGATTCTTAGTTTATCACCTAACAGTATTGCGCACTGATTAGCGTTTCTCTCAAATCACGGTAGTCGGAGTGTTAATCTAAGTGCATAGCGTCAATCAGTGTCACCGCGCGGTTGTTTTGACACCCTACTCGGGTGCTAGGGTCCGGCCACCTACACATCCTTAGGCGTTGTATGTTTACAATCTGTTTTTCACCTTTTACGTCATTTTTCATACCAAATTGTAACGGTTTCTTGCCCAACAGATAGAACTATGTTCTGGCTACTCCCTAGTTTTTAAAAAACTGTTATCAGTACTTTAACAAAGTAAGCAGACAGCAGACACCTATCAGCTGTCGGGCACTGATTAAAATTTAGCCAGTAGTCAGCTGCTCCGATTACGTGTTTCTTTCTGTGGCGAGTAGATATCCGCTTAAGGCTTCGTTCGATACCAAGCGCAATCTTACAGGACCTAGATTTAAATTGTGATAATACGTTAAATTTTCACGCGTTAACGAATTTGGAACCGATATACGAGGGTCGCAAAAAAAGAAATATGGCGGAGATTAATAAAATAGAAGGAATGTTCGAGCAAATTCATGAAAATATGCAGCAATTAAATTCAAAACTAGATGCTGTAATGCAGGAAATGAAGCAAGTAAAGGAGGAAAAAATAATACTGCTTGAAAATTTGGCGGTGCAAGAAAAAAGAATAAGTATATTAGAAAATGAACTGAGAAAAAAAACATTGTAATAAAAGGAATAAAAGACAACGAGCAAGAAAACAAGAAAGAAACGCAAGACAAAGTTAATGCAGTAATACAGAAGACAGCAATAAACTTTAACATAACAGAAGAATTAGATGAAGCAAGAAGAATTGGGAAATACAATGAAGAAAAAAGAAGACCAATAATGATTAAACTAATAAAAAAATCCACAAAAATGAATATTTTAAAAAACGCAAAAACACTAAAAGGCACAGATATATGGATCGATAAAGATTATCCTAAAGAAGTACAAGAAGAAAGAAGATTGATACTGTATATGAAGGAGGCAAGAAATAAGGGATATAAAGCGCTAATAAAATATGACAAACTAATAAATAATAACGAAACATACAGAACAAAAGACCTGGAAAAAGAAGAGGAACATGAAAATGGAGAAACAAGCGATAAAAATAGACAAAAACAAAAGATTCCCAGAAAGTGATAAGTTTCAAGAAAATCAAAAAAAAAATTAACAGAACTGTCCCAAAAAAATTACTAAACACACATACAGCACAGAATCACAATGACGAACATAGCAATGAACAAGGATACGATTTACATGAATCGCCCAAATCAAATAAAAAAGAAAAAGAAAAAAAATATACAAGAAAAAAACAAGTGAATAAAAAAAGATACATTATTAAAATAGGAACATGGAACATTAGAACAGTATTAGAAACAGGTAAAATGGAAGAAATAGGTAGAGAAATGGAACAATACAAAATCAGTATATTAGCACTACAAGAGATGAGATGGGGAGGCAAAGGAAGAGTAGGTAAAGCAAAATACTCAATATTCTATGGAGGAAATGAAAAACAGGGTCAACATGGAACGGCATTTATGAGAGATAAAAAGGTTATGAACAAACTAATACAATTTAAAAAAATAGACGAAAGAATATCATATCTAAGAATTACAAGTGCAATAGCTAACATATCCCTTATAAATGCTTATGCACCCACAGAAGGAGCAGCAATAGAAGAAAAAGAAGTTTTCTATAACAAACTACAAGAAAGTTGTGAAAAAATATCCAAACACGATACATTAATAGTATTAGGAGACTACAACGCAAAAATAGGAAGAGAAGATTTCATAAAACACGTAGCTGGGAAAGAAACTATACACGAAATAACAACAGATAACGGCATGAGGTTATGTCACCTAGCAACAGAAATGGATATGTATATTATAAGTACGAAATTTAAACATAAAAAAGAACATAAAATTACATGGAATATACCGGGAAAGAATAAAGGCAATCAAATAGACCATATTTTAATTAAAAGGAAGAGAGAGAATGATTGATAATGTAAGAACATACAGAGGAACTAGCGTAGAAACAGATGACAACCTCGTTATAACAAAAATGAAACTAAGAATGGTTAAAGAAAAACATAGACAAGAAATGGGACAAAGAAAAACTAAAGAAAGAAGAAGAAAAAAAGACATATGAAAATGAAATAAACAACCTACTACAGAAGTAGAACAAAAAAGAAAGTTTAGAGGAAGCGTGGAATACAATTAAAACAATTATTATAAAATCGGCAGAAAAGGTAATTGGAACAAAACGAGTTAAAAGTAGAAACGGATGGTTTGATGAAGAGTGCGAAAAGATAATAATGAGAAAGAGAGAGGCAAGAATAAACTGGATAAGAACCTGTAACCAAGAGCATTACGAGAATTACAAGAGAATAAGAAAAAAAGGCGCAAAATTAATGACAGAAAAGGAACGTGAGTACATTAACAAAATAATGGATGAAAGAAAGAATGATAATAAGAGCAATACTAAGCTATACCAACAGTTAAGGACGCACAAAAAAAACTGAACCGCAAACATAGACAGAAAGACCTGGGAAAATTATCTACTTGCAAAAACAAAAGAAGAAAAAAACAGAACAAGAAGAAGAATCCCAAGATGAAATTGAAGAGGACACTATAGAGATAAGAGCACCACAAAAACAGGAAATAGAAGAAATTATAAATAAGTTACAAAATCAAAAAACGAAATGTTAAAGTATGTGGGTAAAAAACTGAGAGAAAGATTATACGGAATAATAAATAAAGCATGGGAAACGGAAACAATACCGCAAGAATGGAAAATAGGAATTATTATACCAATACCCAAAAAAGGAGATCTAATAAATTGTGATAACTACAGGCAAATAACACTACTGAATACAACGTACAAAATACTAACTACATTTATCCAAGAAAGATTAAACCAATACACAGAGTAGACCATTGGTGAATATCAAAATGGATTTCGGTCAGGGAAATCAACAATATAGGCCATCCATACACTTGACAAATCATAAAAAAAAACGTACAAAAAAGGTAAGGAAATACATATAATGTATATAGACTTTAAATAAGCCTTCGATACCCTTAAAAGAAAAATGATAGCAAAAGAATCAAAAAACCAAAGTATTCCGAAAAAACTAAGAAGTCTAATTAAAATAACCATGGAAATATCAGAAGCCGTAGTACAAACACATGAAGGAACAACAAAGAAAATAGCAATAAAACGAGGGGTTAGACAAGGAGACAGATTGTCAACAATCTTATTTAACATCGCAATGGAAGGTATAATAAAAGAATGCGAAATCACGAAAACTATTATACAAAAAATGGTGCAAATAATAGCATATGCCGACGATGTAGCGGTAATAGCAAGAGATAAAAAAACATTAGAAGAAATAATAGATAAAATAGAGCAAGCGACAAAGAAATAAATTTAAAAAAAGACAAAAATATGAAACTTACAAGAAAAAGCACGAAATCAGAAAAAAAAAGAAACGAAAATGGGGAAACATGAGTACGAAGCGATACAAAGCTATAGATACTTGGGAGTAATAATCAATAATAAAAACGACAAAAGCATAAAAATTGCTCAAAGAATAAAAGTTAGAGATAACACTTTCTATAGATACAAAGAAATAATGAAAAGTAAACATATACGTAAGAAAACGAAACTTATGCTGTACAAATCACCTATAAGACCTATAGTAACCTATGCCGGAGACACCATATGCCTAACAAATAAAGATGAAGAGAAAATTAAGATATAATAATAATAATAATAATAATAATAATGTCTTTTATTGGTAATTTTTTATAAGTATGTACAGAAATAAATATAATTAATTAGATTACATTACCAATAGGGCGAAGTTCAGTGACTGAAAATATATTCAGCCTCTGCTCTACCACTTAACCCTTCAATCAAAACAGAGATACTTTAGATGCTTACACTAAATACTTATTTAAGGAAAAAAAAAGAAAAGAAACTCCAACAATAAAATAAAATAAAATAAAAAGGTCTTAAAAGTCTAAAAGATAAAGATGAAGATGCAGTTGCTGAATCCGTAACTGTGGTCAAACGCGATATAAATAATAATAATAATAATAATAATACATATAATGAAAGTTGCTATGTAAGATCATTTTGATTATTTAGTAATAATTTATGATATTGTTTTTTAAATTGGTTTAAATTTAGTGATTTTAAATAATGTGGAAGAGAATTGTAGACATGTGCAATCTTGTAAGTAAAACATCTTTCAAATAGGGCTGTTCGATGAAATGGAATGTTTATGAAATATCTGTTGCGTATATTTACATCATGTAAGTCAGATCTAAATTTAATTTTATTAAATAAGTAAGGAGGTATTTTGTCCGAGATAATTCTGTGAAATAGACATGCTGAATGAAGTTTTCTTCTATTAGACATGTTTAACCAACCAATTTCTTTTAATTTGTGTGATATATGTTCATATTTTTTATTCCATATATCAGTCTCAAACACGAGTTTTGCATAAGTTGTATTCTTTTAATGTTTACACTGTCCAGACATGGGCCGTACACACAATCACAGTAGTTAAATTGAGACAAAACCATGGATTCACACAGGATAATTTTAATGCTTTGACTCAATGAATATCTATTTTGAAAAATAATTTTAGATTGAGGTACGCTTTTTGTAATATGCTAGATATATGCTCTTTAAATCGCAAATTTTGATCTAAAAATAAACCCAGGTTTTTGACACAGTCCATAATTTGTAATACGGTATCGTTGATTTTAATTTGAATAGTATTTTTATATATTTCTCTAATTACTTTTCTTCCGAAAAGTAGCACGTAACACTTTTTCGTGTTTATTTGTAATCCATGTTTTCTTGAGAAATTATCAAGATTTCTTAAATCCGTATTAATTGCCGCGACAGCATTATCTATATTACTTGCTTTAAAGTTGTACTGTAATTGTGTGTCATCAGCGTAAAGATGATATTTACAACAGTTCAAAGACGACTTTATATTGAAAGTATATATTATATATAAAAGAGGACCCAGAATCGATATTTGAAAGAAACATAATTAGAAAAATAATGGGACCCAAAAAAATCAACGGAGAATATAGAAGGCTCATGAATACAGAAGTGAATGAAATACTAGAAAACGAAACCATAACAAGAATAATTAAACCCAAGAGAATGAAGTGGTACGGACACGTGCAAAGAAGATGAAACGATGCAATTATAAAGAAAATCGTGAAATGGAACCCACTTAATACTGGACAGAGAGAAAGACCTAAACTCCGCTGGGAAGATCAAGTCATAAATGACATTAAAAAAAAAACACATCAACTTATAAAAAAAAACTATTAAAAAAAAACACGCAAACAAACAAGAAAGCATAGCAGAGTGACTAACTGCTATGTAAAACACATATGTCAAAAGAGCTCAAACTTTGACAAGAATATAATTTTGCTAAAATTATATTTCTTTTTGATTAAGACTAAGAATATTTGTTGTATGCATTTTACATCACGCACAACACAGAACTTTTATAGTTCATATTATAGACTAGTTATTCAGTCATGCAGGTATTCGGTCTATAGCGTTCCTGTATAAACCAATATAAATAAGCGTGTTACTACTTGTATTTTATATATTTTACTTAGTACGTAAAAATCGCTAATAATTTATTTATTGTTATTTATTTTAACTTCTATAAAATGTGTCACATTTCCGCTTAGGGAACCACTGGTCTAGTGTAATATTTAATAATTTAGAAAATTGTTTATTTACAATTTACGCTAACAAATAAAATAAAGAAAAAAGTGTTGCTAACTGAAATAGCAAAGAAAAGTGTTGCTAACGAGAAAAACCCCAGTTTTTTTCACAATTTTTTGTTAAACAATGTGCCATTTTTTTATAAAGTACACAAAAAACAAATTTATTTATATTAAAAGACCTTATAAAACTATCTACACTAAAAAAGTTTAGCAACAAAGTTGAAAATTCAGAATAAATATCTTAAAATGTTGCTTATATAGCAAAAAAAAATGTTAAATTTATCTTTAAATCACAAATTTATCTCAAAACTGTAGATTTTATGACTAGTATGGAGTTAAACGGTAAGATGCCAAATAACAACAAAGATTTTAAATTTATAATAGAATTGTTGTAGTTTAGAAACATGTTTTATTCATTAAATTTTATAAAAATTAATTTTTTTTTTGAATATGTTGTGTTGTATTCATATATACCTTCATAAATTGTAAATGCAAAATAATTTATTTAAAAAAGTTTAACTATTTTTTTGTATAAACTTTAAACTTTATTATTTTTGATAAACACTATAAGTGAAATTTTCTTTTAGAATATAGATCAGAATAATAGTTATTTAACACCTCGTAAAAAGCTTATAATTCCCATGTAAGTATATAATAATTTTGACTTAGGCTGGTATTAGCTTAGTAGACGTGTTTTTCTTTTTGTATTTATATACAAAATATATTGCAAAGACGCTTAACGTAGTGTTATGCTTTTGAAGTTTACTATATAAATAAATTTTAAATCAAAAATGTTTTTTTTTGTAATGTTAGTTTTTAATCTTATATTAATAATAAGACATACGTCGTTATTTTACTTTACGCTATGTCTTTTGTTTTAATTTAATAGTCAGCATAGTTTTGGGCGTTTTTAATTTTATTTTAATTTTTTTAATGCGGGTTTGAATCCTGACTATACACAGATAATGCTAGTAAAAAGCTAGTTTTTTTTAAAAAAACACATTCTAACCGCTTAAAATAAAATACAAACAAAATTTTATTTAGTGTTCATATTATAAAACTTAAATATATTTACAAATAACATATTTGACTTTAATATTTTATTAATGAATTCTGTAAAAATTGAATTACTAAACAATATTTTTAAAGAAGCAACCGTTTTGCTACATTAAATATTATAAAAATAACATAATAATTAAAATAACATTTAATTTCCACTGAAACTGTGTTTTGTTTTGTTTTTGTAAAAGTTATTATGTATGTAAGCAACTTTATTTATAATTGTTTACATAACATTCCGTTCATAACAACTGTAAATGGTAATACTCGTAGTGCGCTACTGTTAAGAAAACAACTCTTCTTTAAATATTTTCTTATTTGTTTTTTAAAAATATTTTTAAATTTTTAATTGCACGTTAGAAACAAACAAGAATTAATGACTGTAAGTCGTAATTAGTTTGGTCAATTTAACCAGGTATAAAAAGCAAGTATGTCAAAGCTGAAGATAACAAAGACAAAATAGGCTTTATTAATTCATAAACCCTAAATTTGAATTAAAAGGTAAAAAAAATTAAATTTTTTGCAAAGAGTAATTATAATTGTAGACCACAAAATAACTGTCAAAGCATTATAAAGCGTGCTCATAACAAGCAATTACCGATAACGATTACAAGTACAAAAAACTTTGTTATTGTTTGTTTGTATTATTTAAAAAACATTAATTTCTAATTTAATTTACAAATACGTATGTATAAATAACATTTTTAGAATCTGTTACTGTTTAATAAAAAGGCATTTTATTTTCAGTAATTTAAACTAGCTTTATAAATTTAAAATTAAGGTTTTTTGTTTCTTTTTAAAACAAAGTACCTGTTTTTTTATTCACTTGGTATTAACCCATTCAAATAGTATCTAACAATGAAGAATATTATAACTGTATTCAACATTTTAAATAATGTATTGTTCTAATTTTTTTATTATCAATCGTTTGTGAATGGACGTGCAAATTTAAACGAGTTTAATTTTCTGTTTTTAAACACAAAAATAACTATTTGCTTTTTATATGAAAAAAAATTATTATTGAATGTATGTATATACAAAAAATATTTTTATTAAGTTGATTTGATTAAAAAATACACACGTTAACAAAAAAAAATTATATCAATTTAAATAATTTTTAGTTACATGTTAAAATAAGTTTATAATACGTTATTTCTTTGCATGTTAGTATGAAATTGTTTATATACTATAAGTAATTCAGCAAGTATAGAAATTACATCAATTTAAATTACGTTTATTTTTACTTACCACTAACACGCTTGGGTTATCTTACCACACCACAAAAGGACGTTGCCTTAATCTACTTGTCAGAGACTATCGTAGTTGTTGTAGGTAGTGTAAGATGTATCCAAAGATCTATAAATTAATTAGTTCGTTCATGTATGTACTTGTTATAATGATATACCATTTCCTATATCTTTAATATACAACTTAAATCATGCGTTTCATAAGAAAAAATACAAAGCATTTAGTATATTTATTAATATATCTAACCAGTATTAAAGAGTTTTAAAATAATTTTAAAAAAACAGCGAGAATGCCAATTTTTCGGAAAAGCTAACACATTTGAAAATAATTTAGTATATTATGAGTAATCAAATTTGATGACCCATAATTTAACTTAAAGCTTTTAGTCTGAACGCAACTATAAATTGAATTTATTAATACAAGTATGCTTTGTGTAGCAGATTGTCAAACTACTGTAACAAAGGGAACGTTTGAATATTAAACACCAAAACTTACTTCAATTAATAACATAAAACGTTAATAGTTTTTATTGCAGATAAGACAAATTAATCTTGGCAATATAATAATGTCAAATTGGGTGTGTAATATAACTGAACAGACGTGACGAATTTGTGCAAGTAAACACAATAATTATTTTTTTTACGTAGGTTATTTAGTTTTAGTTGATTTTTAAATCACCAAAAGTGAAAAATGTATAGTTTTAAATAAATAAAATTTTGTGATAAATTGCAAGAACAGTAAGTACACGGTATTAAGCATGAATTGAAATAATTAATTAAATTGAATTAAAACAGTAAGATTAAAAATTATATAATTAATAAAAAAACACACTCGAAGTGTACCTCATTAAATTTAAATTTTGACTAATTACTTCAACTTCTTAAATATTTAAATTTGATAATTTATGTGGTCTTGAAAACTTACAATAAACTATTATTAGAGAAAACGTATACGTACAAATGAATATAAGAATTATTAAAATATTAAAATATAAAAGGTTTACTATTGTCACAGTGTAACACCCATTACTTACACTAGTGGCTGGGGTACAATTGTACCCTAAAAAATAAATTTTAAATAATAAGTATAAACATTTTTATTTTGTAGGTCTACGATAAAATAAAGCACTAGAAATGTTTGTTTAAATTATTAGTTATTTATAATTAAGTAGTAATGTCTTTGCACCTGCTACACACTGCTAATTACAATTTCCACCCATTTGCCTAGTCTTTTTGTCTACTTTTTTTTGCATTGAAAACAACTTTCAGATTCACTAAGGACATTACGAACTGTTACAGGTTTTTTACTGAATTTTGTGAAAACAAAAGTAATTTATCTTTTTATAGCTGCATATAAAAACTTATTATTATTGCGCAACTGCTTATTTCCATTTGCCATTTTTTGAACAAGAATTTTTGACGTTTATTTAGGTTACCTGTTGCGAAACTAGGGTTTAGTTCTATTTAATTTTCTCTTGCACAATTTGTCTGTTAGGTCCGCAAAACCTTTAGTTTTGTTATAATTTAGGATGATATCTGGTTTATAAGTTAACAATTAAGAGTTTGTAGATGTATATGACAGACGGAAGCAAATCGCACTTAGAATAAATTCAAACCGTAATTGTACGAACAAATTAGCGTTCGTTAGTCGTGATATTATATATACCTACGTCGCACGTATTTTACGTTTGTCAAATACATAAACTAATAGAAAGTAAAGAAATTGTGCTCACAATTATCTAGTCATGCTGGTAGCTATCGGCATGCTTAAATCGTCTTCCAAAATTGCTAAATTTGCAAAAAAAAATAATTAGATACAAGATTAAGATTGCTTGTAAGTTAAACAATGAATCGTTGTAACCGAATACGTCAAACTTCCGAGTGATTTTCACTAATCCTATCACAGGAGTTTCTCCAAGTTTAGTAGACCATTACACAAAGTACGTCAACAACTTGTCCTTAGATTACTTTGCGAAATTGGTGTTAGCAACCAGTTTGCCTCTTAGTACGTGCTTCAAGTTATCGATTCCAGCAAAAGGTATTTAATTGACATGCATCATTCCAAGCAGGCGGTAGCCCAGGAACTTAGAGAAAACTTCACATATGAAGTCAAACGAATGCACCTATTAACAACGTAGATGAAGGAAAATATTTAGAAATGAAAGTCTCACTAGACGATTTTTATGTACAATTTTTTTTACATTTACCGGTAATGTCGTTTTCTGCAAGAGGAATAAATCACAGTAGATCAAAACAAACCAAAAGTAGTTACTCACCTAAATAAATTTGTATATTTAAAAGCAGTAGTACAATCAGCAAGTACCTAAATTTGTATGTCGTACTTATCTGGTTTACCCTTCATGTAGACTCAAAAACAAAGTTTCCCGCAAAAAAATACCAGTTGTTTATCAACGTTTAGGAAATTGCTTTTTTACAGTTTGTGATGTAACCCAATCGCGGTTAAAATTAAAACCCCGCGTACAAACAAATGCAGCGACATTTTGCTGTGGCTGTGATGGTCAATATAACCCCCCCCTCTTTCCTACGTTTTATTAAGTTTATTATACACTGCTAACTCTTAATATGTGGGATGGCTGTAGCAGTTTAAGTAAAACACACAATAAAAAAACTACTAGTGATTTTTATACGAATTTAATTTTTAAATTTTAACCAAAGTTTTGCCTGTTCGGTAGAACCCGCTGTAGGAGGGAAAGAACAAAGCGAAGAAACCCCTCCGGTTTTTTAACTGGGTGTTAATACAAATAAACTACATAATCTGGATACACAAAACAACAGCTGTTATACAGGATCGGTTAATATTTTATATAATAATGTGTAAAAAAAATTACTAGTCCTTTAAGTACTTTTAGCAAGTATGACATCACGGCTAGCAAGTAGTGTTTTTCACGTTACTATTATGCAAGTTTTACTAATAAACTAACTTCTCTTGAAGCTGTTATATTTCAAGATGCACAATAAAAAAAGTAAATGATGAATTAATAAAAGCCGGCCTCATTAATGCTTTGCCTAGCTATGCAACACATCATTACATTACGATTAACAGACGACGAAGAAATTAGATTTGGGTCAAATCAGAATAACACAGTAGCAAATTAAATTATGTAATTATGTACGTTGCTCATTTTTTGTAACCTTTTTCAGATAAATTAAATTACAGCGTCAATCTAGAAGTTAGAATGTTGCGAGTTTAAATAAAATGTTCCGATAATCAGATACGATAACAGGTTCAAATCTCGACATATAAACACATGCACATACATCATCATATGAAACTGAAGAAGAGTTAGTTAACCGACAGCTTATCGGTGGGTACTAAAGTAATTGATGCAAGTCAGCTATTAGTTGATTGGTTGGGACAAACAAACAAGGGCCAAAAATACACATATAATACAAAAAATACACATATAGTAAACACACAATAATATGAAACAAATGTTATAAAATGTAGAGCGACTTTAATACATATATCGAAACAGACACTTGCCTATAATGTAGATTCAAGATACACTAATTCACATAAAAACACAGGGTCCTTATAGTATGAGATCTACCTGCAGCCACATGTTGTATGCCCCTCACGGTAAATAAAATATTAGGTTTACATTCGACAAGGCAATTCGCACAACGGTCTTTGCACCGGTTATCGTACATGTGGTTATTTCCCGCCATGAACGAGTGAATATCATAGAATAAAACAATTCTAACTTCTACCAATTTGAGCAATTCATCAAACTCACAAGCAATGATCAAACAAAAGTAAGTTACAACAAAACGTGCTCCGTCATTCTTCTACACGACCCGAGCAAGTTTACACTTACGGAACAAATAAAATTTCAATTGTAAAATAAAATCGTTTTGTTTAAACATAATTTAAAAAAAAAAACATAAATTGGCACAAAGAAAAATAAAAGAAATATAACAAGGAAAGCAACGGGACCATAAAATGGCTACTCACGCTATCTTTTCAAACAAAGGAAACAATGAAAAAACTACCCTGCAACCGCTTAAAGCACGAATACAAAAACCGACAGACTTACATAGATTAAAATTATTTTGCATACAAAGCTAGCAATTTACAAAGATTGACGAAACAAAAACACAAATTATACAAAGAAACTTTTCAGAGTAAAACGTGTATTGCTATCTCGAACAAGATTCCTCCCTGAGATCCCGACCGCTACTGGATTTTTTACTTTTAAAACCTCCCACTCTTCTCACGCTACTACTCTTAACGTTCTCGAAACTCTTCTTAAAACCAATCACGGCGCAACTCGTAATTTTAGTCTTTCCGCTAGCTGACGATGCTTACGTAATTTTGCGCGTCTTTAATTGACTTTAAATTTAAACTGGTCCATCTCAAGTTTAAAACATATTTTTCAAACACTTTTCAAACTTCAACTTATTATTTTTTCTTCTTTGTTCTGACCTAGTCTCAAAATTATACAAACGTAAAAAGCAAGTAAATTTTACGTATTTCTAGACATCAACCGCAGAAAATAATCTGCAATAAGGGGCATCCCTACTTCACAACATGTTCAAATTTTTTTTTTACCATAGAAAAGCACCAAGTGATATTAATAAACCAATATAAGCTGCTCTTTTTACAGTATTAGACAACCGATAAATCATTGTCAAAATGGGGATTGGAAATAATCTATTTACTATTAGCCGTTTTAAATTTCTGATACGATAGCATCAATAACTTCTAATGAATAAATGGGAACAAAGCGTATTTTATGCTAAAAAAACTTTCTCATATTTTATAGCGCCTATAAGAATTTTTGTATATTTGGTTGAAATCTTCTTACTTGTAAATTACTAGTGAACTTATAATCATCACATTCTATTTTTTTTAAAACATAAACTAGATCATCATTTAACGGCGTTTTCAGCACATTAATTTCTTCAGTGTCTTGAAATAATGGTTTATTTACTTTTTGAAAAAACTAACTTAACAACGCTATAAAAGTTAATGCATACAAAAATTCTAATTTGACTTAAAATAGCATGATTTGTTAGATTAACGCAGAAATTTGAGGTTAATTAACAGCTACTATATTGAACGATCAAAATTGTTTGTATCTACTTGTGTAGTAGTGAGCAATTTAATTTTTAAATCACATATATATTGTAAATTTTACAACGTCCTAGTAATGACATTTTTATATTACAGCGATAATTTTTTATACCAGATAAGTGTAGCACCATTGGTAACTCAGATCGGCGATGTCAAATTTAAAACGCTAAATAATTAAACACAGATAACATAAATTTATTATACAAACTAAAAATTATTTATTATAATAGTCATAATAAATAGGAAAAAGAGCGTAACCAATCCAAACGTTTAAATGCTGTAACATAGAACGGGTTATTTTTTACATGCACTACAGCAACGGGGCAAGAATTTCGAGTTAATGCTGTTGTTTGAACTTGAGTTAATTAACGTACACACAGAACGAACAAAAAGATTACTAATCAGGACAGGAGTTCAAAACACTCAAGTAAGTTTTGTTGCGATTGTAAAAGTTTATGATTTACAAGTAACTAAAGTTCACAAGTTAGTATACTTGTGCTGCTATCAGTTTAGTGTAATTGTAATTAAGAATTTACGGCGTTTGTTGACCATCGGTATTTGCTTACAATAAAGATGTCACAAAAAAGTTAAGGTACAATTTAATTACGGTGTCAGCACTATACGGAGTGTTGCATAACAAGTTCTAACGACAAAGTCACGTTTCTACTGGGTAAAATTAAGGTGAGTGATTTACAAATAAATTACGTTACTGAATTACTAATTACAAAAGACACGTCCAAAAACAAATTCAATTTGTAGAAGTGTCGAACCTCTTAATCTTAAACCATTCTGTCTAGAGCTATCAATTAATTTGCCAACTCAACTATGTTTGGGGTTTAAAATATTAAACAAGATGTATCAAGTCAGCATTTTAACAAATATTAAGCTATCATAACTTGAGCATATAATTAATTGTGCAAATATCACCATATTACTCAGAATCTGGTGGTCAACACGATAGGATGGTTTTGGATGTTACTAGTATTTTTACGAAACATAAATTGAGATACGTAAGAATCGCCGGTGCACACCAAGTAGCGTTATTAGGTCTAAACGGAGAATAGCGAAATACAGTAGCGATTCTTCGGGTTTACAGAGCGGTTAGTCACAGAATGTTATTTACGTTTAAGTACATGTACCAGGAAAAACTTCTACCAGAAACAAATCGTGGAAAGGAAAGAAAGACTTTCTTGTTCGGACGATTACTTTTCTTCTTTTTCGTAATGCTTGAATGCTTGTTAGACAGAAGAAAGTTGCACGTTTTAAAGCGGTAAAGATGAGCCGCGTTTAAAAGTCTAAACCTCACACGTAATTGACAAAAAATTATCTTTACTTTTCCAAACAGTTACGGCCGTTTCGTTATATAAGTATATTTTGATATAAGAAAAAGAAATTTTACTTAACATGTATAAAAATGACAGTAAAAGCGATTAGAAAGCGAATAATCTGAAAGTAAAACTGGGTGACCCTAATTTAGATCGTTCATTTCTAATCCAAATCTTGTCGATAATGATTCGTCTACATCACTTAGTAATTGGGTTGATAGAATTTCCAAACTGAAAGATATGTAAGTGGTGAGCAAAATATGCTCAAAAGCTAATCAAAGCCAAAGTACTCGTTGTAATCTTCGTAAGAGAGATTCTTATTTTAAGATTGGTTGTTCAAAAACCTTTTCACTTTTTTTAGTTTCGGAAATAGTAGTTTCCAAGTTGTTTCCTTTATAAGAAAGTCCATTCGTAGTAGTAGATGTTAGTCAAACAGGTGTTAGTACCTTGAATACTCTTGATGGTAAACCAGCCGGAGTATGGCGCTCATCGAAGTTAAAATCGTATAGCTATCCAAATAGCACGAAGGTCACACATCTTCAGTAACCTATAGGTTCAACGCTGAAAGGAGATGTGTAACGCCTAATTTTGCATTTTAATTGTCGCTCGAACACATACGTTAAATTTTATCGCACGCCTATGGAAAACTTGTAGTTAATTGAGTTATCGTATATGTCGCGCAAAGTCGTCATGCGCGAATAGCAATTGTGTCGTTCTTTTCAATTGTGCGGTTTGCTAATCAACACGTTGTGAAAGCTCTTATTAAGCCTTCTTAATGTAATCAAAAAGGGTAAGCATTTGTTTATTTTTTAGAATTTATTGTAAGTTGGTTGTGTACTTCCTGGCTTTAAGATTTGGTTCTTGAAAATCGATTTGGATCGCATATCGTTAGTCGAAAGTTGTAGTGAAGCATAACACATTTAGTTGAAACAAAACGGCGACCTCGAATTTTTGTATCGATCCAACCTCGTAATTGTAAATCTTGCTAGAATTGGAAGTAGTATCCCAATTGAGATATTGTCGTAACGTAAATGGATTGTCGCTTTTATCGCTACAAGTTGTTCGTTATTGTCTTTAGGATTTGTAATCATATTGTCGATAAGGAAAACTTCAAAATTGACCTTGTCAAATCATCGCAGACAGAGGTATAAGTTTCGTTATTTTGCTAGTTATATAAATTTCGAAGGATGTAAATTCATTGCATTTCTTTACCATCGCTTTCGTCGCTATTAAATTGAAAAATAAATAGAAGCCTTTGTTGTAAGACAAAGCACTCGCAAATTTGTAATAGTACCGTAACATCTGGTCTTTGTCGTAGGACAAAGCACTTGCAAATTCGTAGTATTATCGTAACATTTGGCCTTGGTTGTAAAACGAAATTTGTAAAAACTTGCATTTCGTTATTCGATCGTTTAGATTGAAATTGACTTTGATAAATTGGCATCGTAACATTTTGTAAATAATTTAGTTTAATCAGTTTGTGAAAAACCAATCTGATCTTAGTTTAAAATTAGAAAATGTAGTAATAGTTATTCATTTAAACGATGATTATTTGATTTATTTTAATGTATATATAAACTTGTACATATCTTATAAATTGTTTGATTTATTTCTTTTGTTGGTTTATTAAATTCGTGCATTTAGTAATTATGTGTTTATATTTATTGCTGTAAAAATTGAATGCACAACTTTTAGTAAAAATTGTCATTAATCTGTTACCCGAACATGCGAATTCTCCTATACATAGAAAAAAGTTCAATGATCGAAGTTGTTCAAATTGTTTGTTTTGTATTGGTTAATATAGTAAACGATATTATTGTTAGTATGGTTATAGATATATATAAAAACAGTATATACAACATGCTATACACAAAAATAAAAAGACAAAACGAATATTCTTGATGTACATAATGTGATATACAAAATTAATTGTAACGATTGCAACAAATACAACATAGAACAGACGAAACAAAGAACAAAATTTTGTCCGAAAAACCATTTGTACGATTGTAAAAACAGTAAACCTAAATCAGCTGCAGCTGACATTAACACAGACCTCAAGTTTGATTATTAGGATTCTAGAATCTTAGATGTGGAACAGTCTTTTAATAAACGGGTAATAACTTAAATGATTTTTATCATTAAGTACAACAATAATGTCTATTTTAATACTGATACTAATAACCTAAGCAGCATCTATCAAAATTTAATTTCAAAAATGTAATTGAGATTACTCTATTGCATGTGTTAAATTGTAATAAGGAATATTTCTTACTCTTCTCTTAACTTAGTTATATAATGTTTGTCTGTGTAGATATTTGCCGTTTGTAATTTATAGTACTTTTACACTAACTGTAAATATGTTTGTTTATTTATTCAATTCTACAATTGTGATTAGTTCATCAGACCGCTCATCTTGGACCCGTTTTTTATGCAAGTTTATATCGTAATAAGATAATTATAGATAGTTATAATATCATTTAATGCGCACTTACTGCGATGTCAAATCGAATGTATTTCTTTTTGTCTATGCAATGAAATAGCAGCCATGATGAAGTACGCAAAATAACGTCACGAAACGTGGTCGTTTAAAAATCAAACCAAATAGTCAGTTATTGCTTATCCTACCTGAAGGTTCAATACATCAAGTCAGTAACTAATATTAGGAGAAAAAAGTTACTAATAATCACATTTGATAGTGTAGTTTCTACCAAAAAGAAACGACAGTATGTGACAAAAACTTACCAACTAAATCTTCTCAGAACTAACGTTTTTATGCTTAATTTATATTTAAATAGATAACTGTTTTATGAAAAAACGTAGGCAATATTTCAGTACATAAAATAATATAGAAAAGTGATATAGAAATAAAGAAAAACTTACTTTAACATTGAATCTATGTTTAACTTAAATACAACAAAAAGATGAAAAATGTTACCATCACATAACTACAAATTTTTAAAGTTTTATAAAAAGAGGCTGTTTAACGTTTTTAATGTTTACCTAAAAACAACAAAAAATATATAACTATCAAATTTAAAATATTGACAAATGAATTAGTAATTGCTAATCAACAATTGCATAGTTTTACCAATATTAAACTTATTAAATTGCTTTCCTCTGTATATTACCTAATTCGCATAATACCAATATAATAATACATACAGCGTCTATTAACAAAACTTCATTTCTCTACATTTAATACACAATAATAAGATTTAATTAAACGTCATGCTTTGATATAAAACAGACATAAAATAAACGACAACAGATTTATTTTATGTAAACTTCGGTATTTAACGTTGATGATTAATTAACAAGTACTTAATTTACAGATCTATAAATTTATAACAAGATTCAAACCGATTAATTTATTAAATACCATTAAAGTTGTCGTATAAGTAATAAAGCCTTTAAAAAATAACCAACGTATAAAACTCAATGATAAATTGGGTTTAATAAAAAAAAAGAGTTCCTAAAACATATTTTCTAATAAAAAAGTCTAAACTTATTTAAAAGTAAATTTATGTTTTATTTATATGCGTTTTCTATCAGAAAAACGCTTCCTTTTCTTTTACGTGCATAATGTATAAAAGAAACTTAAAAGAAATGGAAACACTAAACAAGTGACACAGCTGTTTTCCCGAAGCACTCAATGAATTCTTTGAAGATTTATTTACGAAGCGTAATAAAAATGTTATTATTGAAAAATAAACTATTTACATGGACATAAAAAAAAGCTTTTGTCGTTATTTAATTCATAACTAAATATAAAAAGATAAAGTTTTAATAACAATTCTAATAGTATTTCTAAAAAAGTATACAATAGAATTTATGCTTCTTAAAGCAAATCAGCAGATTGAACTTCTCACGACAGTTTATTTTCTGTCTCTACACTTGTCAATACAGAACAATATTATTTATACGTTTTTTTAAATCGATCAATAACGTTATTAATGGTTTATTTTTCTACCTCGTTTGTTACACTTGTTGTAAATCTACAATTTTAAATATTGATGAGTTAAGATACCATTGATTGATAACTTTATTTTAAATTGTTTTAATTATAAATAATATGAGTATGCAAATTATATAAAAACTTGAAAAACTAGCAATTCATTAAATATAAAAAATAATTGAAAATAAAAAAAATAAAAACACAACTAGGATAATAGATGGTTTAGATACTGTCATCTTTGTTTTGTTAAACTCATGTTCGCTGTTTAGGAATTCTGTGCTAAGCTTATGTAATAATTTTCCCGTATTTCCTAATATATTGGTAATTTCATCTTCTAGAGCACCTTTCTGGTTAACTATAGTTCCTAGATACTTATATTTGTTGGTTTCTTTTATTAGTTCTCCATTTATTTAATGGTGTTGTTTCTTCTTCCTTCCTCACTATTACCATGAGTTTGTGTTTTTTTGTATGTTTACGTTTTAACCATACTGCTTTGCGTTTGAGTTTCAAATTTCTAGATTGTATTCTAGTTTTCTTTACTTTTTTGATTATCTATCTATTGTATTTATAAATAGAGCTGAGATTGAACTTCTTTCTTGTCTTACTCTTTCTGTTGTACTAAACATTTCGTATGTTCTGTTATTGGTTCTGATTTGATTGGTAGTGTTTTTCTATTTTTATATATTTTTTTTTGCTTTTAGACTATCCTACACTGTTTGTTTTTTGATAAGATCAAACGGTTTTTCCATATGAATAAAGCTTAAATATACTGTTTTATTTTTGGCTGTGGCTTTTTCTGTTGTTTGTTGTAGTATTAATAAAAGGGCTCTTTACCGATTTTATTGAAACTTCCCACAACTCGCCAAAATGAGGAGCTCGGGGTGGAATAAAGTGTCACCTTATCTGATTCTCTAATAAATATGTTTTAACACAGATATCATTTGTAAGTTGTAGGATGATTCTTTTCTGATTTTTTAAATAATTATTAGCACCGACGAAGTTTAAACCATTATCACTAAATGTTTTTAAATAAACCGCGTCTTGAAACAAATCTGTTTAAAGAATTTAAAAACGCTTAAGCCGTGAGATCACCTGCAAGCTTTATATGAATAGCCTTTGTACTAAAACACACAAATAAACATATGTAAACCTTGACTAACTTACTATTTTTCAGTGTTCGGTCTTTGATAAAAAATGGACCACCAAAATCAACACCACATGTTAAGAATGGGCGTGACGCGTTCTAATGGCAATTGACCCATAATAGGTGTTACACCTTTGGGTTTTTTCTTAAAACAAGTTACGCACCTGCGTACTAACGATTTAATTGTATTTTTAGCGCTTACTATCCAATATTTCTCACAAACGAAAGACAATACTGTTTGCGTACCCCCGTGTAACGAGTGTTTATGTTCTGCCAAAATTATCAAATTTGTAAAGTTTCCCTTCGTAGGAAGCAATATTTGAAACTTTCTGTCAAAATTCAAGTTTGAATTACCTAACCTACCGCCG
This sequence comes from Aquatica leii, assembly GCA_035610365.1. Taxonomy (NCBI): domain Eukaryota; kingdom Metazoa; phylum Arthropoda; class Insecta; order Coleoptera; family Lampyridae; genus Aquatica; species Aquatica leii. The sequence goes on from CM069435.1 coordinate 72,892,770, forward strand.
ACTCTGATAATACCCTTGTTATCCAGCAATGGACTTAAAGAAATTGTTTTGCTTGTATTGGCTACTCTTTCATGGTTTTTTAAATGCATGCGGTCATCACTATATGATTGCCTTTGCAGTAATTTAACTAAAGAAGTAGTTGCATTTTCAATTTCGCTAACGTCTAAATACCCACTTGATCTATTTGCGTTTGATAATCTCGAGTTTTTAATAAATCGTAGGCAATAAGCCGTTACCCTTTGTAATCGCGTTAAAGTAGAATTTTTTGTTAACAAGTCAAAATCATTAACTACTATGTTTGTAATTGTAGAAAAAACTTTTTTTTCTGACATGTTTTCTATGTTAGAACATTTACCTTTTGTTTCCTTTAATTGTTTAGGAGTGCAGCCCCGTCATATGATATCTGCAGGATTGTCTTTCAAATTAACATGTCGCTAATTTGCAATTATGGTTAATTGCTGTATTACGGAAACCCTATTCGCCACGAATGTTTTCTAAGAACTCGGTTCGCATCTTAACCAGGATAGAACTATTTGCGAGCCTGTCCACAAAATTGTTTGATCGATTTGCATCTTTAAAGATAATAGGGTTTTCTTTACTAATCGTGATAACTATACTGCCACACATAACTCTAAACGTGGCAACGAGATTACCTTTATTGGGGTTACTCTTGATTTGGCACATAGTAACTGAACGTTATGGTTATTGTATACATCCGTGGTTCGTAAGTACAAACAGACATCGTACGCGCTTTCGGAAGCGTCCGTAAAACCTAGTGATTTTGAATCAACATAATTAGTAATTCACACGTGACGCGGTACTTTTATGTGCATTATGTCGTTCAAACCTTGAAAAAATAATAAAATTTCTGTATGGCGATCTTGCGGTATAGACTAGTCCCAATTTAACCCTAGCTTTCAAATTCGTTGTAGAATGATTTTTGCTCTAACAAATATCAGCCCTATTTGCCCTAGAGGATCAAATATTGTGCTTATAAGCGACAATATATTTCGTTTGTTTATTCTTTTTGTTTTTACTACATTGTTTTCGGAAATATAGAAATCATATGATGGTCTTATGTCATCTTTGCTTAATATCCTATTTTCGGTTGACATGAATTGTGTTAAAGTGAATCCTGATGACTTCAAGATATTAGGAATCTGATCCTTTAGTATTTTTAAGTTGTCTATAGATTCGTCGCCCGTAATTAGGTCGTCTACATAAAAGTCTGTAACCATTGTTTGAGTAGCATCCGGAAATTGTTCATGTTTCTCAATCGCCGCTTGCTGCAGTGATCGAATTGCCAAAAATGACGCCGGGGCAGTACCGTGGGTTACTGGATTCAGCACGTAATGATTTAATTTAGAATTTGGATTGTCACGCCACAAAATACGTTGTAAATTGCGATGTTTTGGTATTACATTAATTTGTCGATACATTTTACTAATGTCTGCCTTTAACACATATCGATATTTTCGAAATCTTAATAAAATTAAAAATAAATCGTCTTGCAAAATTGGACCTACATATGAGACATCATTGAGTGACAGGTTAGTTGAGCTTTTAACGGAAGCGTCGAATACGACTCTGAGTTTTGTGTTTAGACTGCTTTGCTTAATTACGCCGTGATGGGGCAAATAACAAACGATACTTTCTGTATTTATCTGATCGAAATTTAATTTTGACATGTGACCCAATGACTCGTATTCTTGCATGAATTTAGAATATGATTCGAATAAGTTTGGATCGCGTTGCATTTTGGTTTCTAAATTAAAAAAACCTTTTTCTGCGGTAGTGTACGTGTCGCCAATGTTTAGGTATGAATCCTTTAACGGCAGCGCTACAATAAAACGACCTGTATCGTCTCGCTGATGGGTTTTTATGAAATGTCCTGCGCAATATGATTCGCAATTACTATATATGTTAAGTCGCGTTGGTATTTCCTCAATGATCCAAAATTTATTTAACTGATGTAATTTTTTTGTTTCGTCGTCACTTTTGTTAATTGCTTACATGCACGTTTGATTTGCAGGGTACAAAATTTGTAAATTACCAGTGACGAGCCATCCTAGCCTTGTATTTTGTTATAACGGCTGATTATCACCGCAACTGATTTGGCCTATGCATAAAAGTTCAAAGAAAACGGAAGCACCTAACAGCATATCTATTTTTTGCGATTTGTAAAATTCGGGATCCGCAAGATTAACTTTATTTATTGAATAATTTATTTGACTCGGCGAAAATGATTGTAACAAAATATTTCCTGTTATATTATCTAACACTAAAAATGACAAGGTTTTGCTCCAACTATTTATGATCGATTTTATTTTAGCTACTACGTTATATTTAATACATGTTGAATTTTTGGCTATGCCTATTACTGGCATATTTGTTTCGTTTACTATTAGATTGATTTTGTTTGTAAGTTCGGTTGTCATAAAATTGCTCTGTGATCTTCCATCGAGAAGACATCTACATCTTATTAAGTCGTTTTTATTGTTGTACACATAAACTTGCGTCATAGCTAAAATGACTATAGAATTTTGTAATTGACTGCAATGATTATTTGTACCCGGGTATTGAAGAGTGTCAGTATTACTAGATGCTTGAGTTACATTTGATTGTTGAGGAACATTATTAACCCTTCGTTCACACACATATAACTCTGTTTCATAAAGCCCACACTAGGGTCCTCAGTACCACAGGTACATAAGTACATAAAAAATAATTTTTTTTTCAAATTATTTGGGAAACGAGGAAGTATAAGATGTGAGTCGTAAAGTTATAAAAAAACCATTTATGAAAGTAATATATATATGTATATTTGAAGCTTTGGCGCAAAAGGAATACACAAATAGCACATGTTGTGTTTTTTTGGCATGAAAATATAACTAAACAATATAATGTTAAAACAAATAAATAACTCCAAACTTAAATATTATTTAAAACAGAAAAAAAATAAAAAATCGTATTTTTGCAAAAATCAGTCTTAGCTGTGATACTAAACTTGTCCAAATATTAATCAGCGCACTGGGTACATATGACAGCTCTATGCTCGTCACATATTGCTATCTGGCATTTTGTGCAGATTTTCTTTGTTTTTCGGTCATTTTTACGAGGACATAGACCACAACGCACTTTCTTATCTAGCACTGGTGTCACGGGAACGGTCTCATCAATCTGTAATACGTCTTTAATCAATTCTCTCAGACCTCTTCTTAATGTACTTGTTTCTAAGCGTTTTCTCAGAAAAGGTTCAATGAGATCATATGATATGCTATGTAAAAATTCACTTCTACTCATTTTCAATGATGGATTTGATAGCTTAAATAAAACCATGGCATTTATTCCACTGTGATCAAGCATGCCACAAAAAACTCGCATAGGCCACCGTCGAGTGCAGCGAGCAGTACTGTAGGTATGACACAATTTATCAAAAGTATCAGTCCCCCCTTTCGTAGAATTGTAATCCATAAGAATCTCCGGCTTTCCTGTTTCTTCATCTACATTATCTGAAAAGTGCATTGTGGACATAAGCAAGACTATCTTATTTTTTTTTTGGGACAAAAGATACTAAAGTCTTGTTTTTGTCAAACGCGAATTTAGATGTACCTACTTCTTTAGCGTTCAAAAATGATGGAGGAAGTTCTCTTTTATTTTTCCTAAGCGTTCCTAACATCGTGAGGTTATATTGGGTAAGCATTTTGTCAAATAATTCAACTGATGAAAACCAATTGTCTACAGTTAAGTTTCTTCCTGTTCCGTGAATTGGTTCCGACAATTTTCTGACATAATACGAGGGTACTGGTTCATTCATATCTGTTGACACTTTTCCTGTGTATGGTATTGCATTTAACATATACCAAGTTCTCGCATCGTTGAGCATAAGGAATTTAATGCCATATTTATCAGGCTTAGATGCCATATAAATGCGAAATGAACACTTACCTCTATAACCCATGAGTTGTTCATCGATCGTGCAGAATTCATATGGCGTATAAAGATCTCGGCAACGTGAAATAAACAACTCCCAAATTTCGCGAATAGGTGCAAACTTGTCGGTTTCTTTTCTGATATTTCGAGTTTCCTTGTCATCAAATCTCAAGCACGAAGTTAGGAAATCAAAACGATTCATTGGCATAGCTGCTCTAAAAAGTGAAATGCCAAATTTAACTGACCAGAGGTTTCTTAGATTCAGATGCGTTGATTTTTCTACACCACATAAATATAGTAGGCCAATTACACATCTTATCTCTAGAATATCCGTAGATTTATGGTAAGTTTGTAAATTGCCTAAAAGATTACAATGACGAGCAATTTCTTCATTAGTATGGGTTACAATTTTATCCAAAATTACATTGGTAAATAATAAATTGCAACCTTCGATTGTACTTTTAACATTTCTAGCTTCGCCCTTTGGCCCAGGAAGATGAGTTACTAAATTTCGCGCATGAGGTCTACCTCGTTTTTCAGGTACTTGACTACTCCACCGGTACCCATTTTTTCCCCTTAGGATAGACAGTCTTTTTAATTTCACAGGTAATTTTCCATTTTCCGTTTCATCTTTTTTCTCTTTTTCGCTTTGTTCACTTATAGCATCTTCTTGGTTTTCTACATAATCAGGATCGTCATCAGAGTTTTCTCCACCAAAAAACACATCCTCTTGTTTATTTCCACTATCATCTAATTCTAATGCTATTTTTTCTAATTCTTGTTCGCTCAAGGGGCGTTTCATTTCCCAAGAAGTTAAATCAATTTTGTATTCAGAAAACGCTGAAATTTTTATAAACGTTTACTGAAATACATATATGTGTAGTAAACGTAGGACATACCACTATAAAATATGAGTACTCCACCAAGAATTATTGTCGGCGCACACTGACAATTATCACGCGCAACACACACTGGGGTTCAGCGGACCCCAAGCAAACTTCAAAGCCGCGTGAGTAGCGTGTCGATAATAACTGAACGCATTTGAAAGAGTCTGCAGGTGGTGGGAGACATAAACGAAATTTACAGCGAATGCATAAATTCTACTACGATTCGTTAATATATTAAATTGAATAAAATATTTGTTGGGGTACTGAGAACCCCAGTGTGTGAACGAAGAGTTAGTATTAACTGTTTCGTTGTTAATGTTTTCTAAAACCGATGTTAAGCCTCTGTTGGTTACCGAATTGTCGAGATGTAGTAAGGTATTATGTTTTTTATTGCAAATTCTACACGTCGTGGTACCCCAACATCCTGTTTAAAATGATTCGAACGCAAACAATTAGTACACAAATGCAACTTTGTTATTTCGCTTATTCTATTTTTTATGCTAAGTTCCAGAAATGCTTTACAGTGATAAATTTGGTAATCATCCTTGCAATAAAGACATCTTATTCTATTCATTGATGAATGACTGTACATGTTTTGACCTTTTATGAAATAATGATTTTCCTATGTTTGATAAACGATTTGTTTATATAATTTTATTGATTTGGTACGCGTGCATTGTTTTTTATTGATCCTAACAAATGCCATTGCGAATTAATAAATGTTGTTAATTCTTCTAGTTTTGGAAGATGATTTTGCTTTACTGAAAGTTCCCATTCTCTTTTTGTATTTTGGTCTAGTTTTAAAGAAATTAAATAAATTAAAATAGAGTCCCAATATTGAATTTGTTTACCTAAATTTTTCAACGAGCGTATATTAGTTAGCGATTCAACCAATAAATTTCTTAGAGCAATTCCACTTTCTCTTATGATTTGCGGTAATTCGCATAATGATTTTAAATGAGTATTAGCAATGACCCGTTTATTATCGTACCGGTCCCTTAACAATTGCCAAGCTGTTTCATAATTATTGTCGGTATCTTTTAATCATTCAATAACGTTTAATGCATCCCCACGCAAAGAAGATTTTAAATATCAAAGTTTTTAAAAATTGCTTAAGTTACTGTTGTCATTGATCAAAGATTTAAATGCGTCATGAAATTCCATGTATTCACTGTAGCCCCGCTTAAAGATTGGTCATTCTAAAACAGGTAATTTTATGTTGTTTGAGCTAAAAGACAATCCACAACCAAGGCCGTTTGTGTTGTTTGAATTTCCCGGATTATTTAAATTTGTTTGTTCGTTATCAATAATGGTTTGCGCTTCGAATGCTACATTAAATACTCTGATTCAAAATTTTCTCTTTCGGTAATTTCGTTTTTGTTGTCATCCATAAGGTCTATTTGATTTTGTATGTTTTCAAATGTATCCCATGTTAACTCAATTTTCCCCAACCGTTTCTTTAATTCTGATATATTATTAGAAAGTTTGAAAGATTCTAGAAATGTTTTAAATCGGGTAAGCTGATTCTTTACCTGCCCTCTTTGTACTATAAGCGATCTTAACTCATACATGGCAATGCACAACTTTTACATAAATGATATTTGAAAATGTTGATAACCGTTTTGTTAATGGAAATATGAAAAAGGAATGTTGACTAACAGTTTTGTTAATTTATTGATGTTTTTTATCAGGCTCTCGAAGGACCAATGTTGTGTCACTGTCGGCGTTGCACTCTGATATTATTTATGATCCGTACTTTGAACTTATGATGAAATGCACTTATTAGTTTTAATGTTTTTATTTAAACTAGTTAAATGTTTTACAATCTGTCATAACACTACTAATTGCAACTTGGAACTCTGTTGTTACTCTTCTATATAAAAACTCCAACATAAAACTACCCCCACATAGCACTCTCTCCTACCAGTAACTTTGCGCGCACATCAATCTTAAATCTAAACAATGCTTAAACTTAAAATTAAGTTTTATTTTTGAGAAAACTAATTTTGCATAATCATCAACAAAAACTAAATTAATTTATTTATTCATTTTCGAAGTGTCCTATATCTAAAAATCACATTAATGATGGTATCCTAAGCTTTTTCATTGTTGTTAGTGGTTACAATTATATGCTTGCAAATAGTTTACCAAAATCCAAATAGGTATTATTAAGTATTAAGTAATGTTTTAATAATGAAAGCAAATAGTTATACGCAGTACAAAACTATATAAAATAACTATTTATTTAAAAAATATCTTATAAGCAAAAATTAAATTTAAATCATAATCCACGCCTAGGTACATATATTTAATCTATTCCAGGAATTTATTATGTTTTGCTTTACTTGGCTATACTAAATATTTCTGTTTATAAATAAAAAGCTTTTTTATCCATAAATTAAATGAATAAATACTTCATGTAAACTAATACTACGAAATCTAATAGCATTAACGTTTTTCCAAAAACATTCACTATAATTATTTAGCTCATGCTACGTAAAACATTACAATTAAAATTCAATATACTTTTAAATGAATGTTTAAATACGTATTTGTAAATCTTTTTAAAATTGTGTAAACATTCTTATTTTAATCTTTTGTCTAAAATAAAATTTTTCTTTGCGTAACTAAAGATTTTGATATTTGTCTTACCTGAATATTTCCAAATCATGTTTTTTTCTTCCTACACATACTCAATTACATTTTTCTTAAACAAATTTGCTTGTGTATACAAACATACACACACAATAAAACATAATTCAACCGAATATTTTATTCTATTGTAATTTATTAGTGTGTTTTTGTTTTAATAAATAGCTTTCTAATAATTTTTTTGTTTTAGCTCCAGAAACTCAAACACAATCAATATGCAGTATTTTAAGCGACATGTTTTCGTTAGGAATGGTAGTTTGTGCTATATTCAATCAAGGAAGACCACTTATCCAAGCAGGAAATTCTAGTTCTGCATATCTTAAACAACTAGAAGTGGTAAGTATAAACCTCGTTGACATAACTAAATTAAAAAAACTACCTATTATATTAATATCTGAAACCTAAATGTTCCCAATTTAACTTTACTACTACTACTACTATGCCTCTTCGTTATGGAAAAGCAATTAAATTCAGTAATTAATTTTAATGTATGCGTAGGATTTAAGAGGGGTTGCGCTGAAACAAGTTATACGTGCACAGAAAAAATTATTATTTTACATTTGATGTAACTCTAGTATGTGAATGAAGGTATGAAAAAGTATATAATTTCTATAAGCCAACGCGGTTTCAAATTGCAACATTCAAAATGTAATTGCAGGACATTAGTTACATCCGGCGCTGAGCAATCCGGTAACTATTTTAGTAAAAGCATTTACCGTTAAACTACAACAGACAATAACTTATATTTCAAAACTAATCAAAACTATTTTTTAAATTATGCTACAGAAAAACAATGTATTTGTCTTTATAATTAAGTAGGTTTTTGAAGAGTTTTTTTTTTTTAATAAAACAGCCATTGGTTAATTGGAACCATTTTTTTTTTTTTTTTTTCTTCTTCCTTTATTTTAACTTTAGATATATTTAGTTGACAACGTTTCGCTTATAAATATAAATAAGTGAACACTTATCAACAGACACCAGAATACACAAGTAATACTTTTAACAAAAATTTTTCAATTAAAAGAAATATTTAAATATGGAAATTTATTTACAACAACATTAACTATAAAATATAACTAACATCAAATACTACAAAAATTAGAAATTTAAATTTTCAGTAATTACTTAATTGATAGTTCACAAATTTATAAAATTTTGATAAATGTATAAAGACTTGATAAAGCTTAAATTTATAAGCGAAACGTTGTCAACTAAATATATCTAAAGTTAAAATAAAGGAAGAAGAAAAAAAAAAAAAATGGTTCCAATTAACCAATGGCTGTTTTATTAAAAAAAAAAACTCTTCAAAAACCTACTTAATTATAAAACATAAACAAAAAACAGCAAAAAACCTCTTTTCATATAAAAAATAAATGTATTTGTCATTTTTGTCATAAAGATATTACAATTTGACTTATTTTGTGTATCAATAAAAATTACTCATTTTTTTATGATTGGATTTACCTTTGTGTAGAATTGAGTCTGTTAATATATTTTTTTAGTATTAGCGTTTGCAATTTAAGTTTGAGCTGCAAACTACACATTGATAATATTCAATTTAGTGGCGATTGCCAAAATTAGTTACTCTGCGCTACTAATAATTAATATTTTAATTGCAACATGCGTTATGTGTTTTGAAAAACTAGGTAATGTTTTTATTTTTGTATTTACACTGCAACAATTTTAAAGAATAAACTAAATCCATAGTTGCGTTTTAACTTAATCCTGCGCCGTTATGTATTTTTAATTTTAATTAAAAAGTTATATAATAGAGTAATGCATAAATAGAGCAACCAACAATAATAATGAAACTAGAAAAGTTAAAAACAGTTTTTAAAAGTAGAAGCTATGGTAAATTGTTATAGTAAAAATTACAAATGCGTCGGTTGCAGATCTCTTACTAAAAACTTTCTAGACAATAAAAAAATGTATTGCAAAAAAACTTGAATGATAGAAAACTTTAAAAACGTTACTGTAAATATTTAATTTTTACGCATTTATATTGATTACTGTTTAGAGAACCTAAACCGTTCAAATATTTAACTTTAAACCAATATGGTTTTAGAAAAAAACATTTGACATAAAAAACATAAAATAATAATTACTTTTATGATTACTGTTTGAGAACATTAATTATTTTAAAATTATATTAAAAAAATTTTATGCAAAATAAAATGAGATCATTACTTTGGTTGTTTAATTAGTAATAATTTAGGTATTGTTGTAGTCAGATTATTAGTTGCGACAAATATTGTTTGCGGATCTTAAAAGCTTTATTGTACTTAATTGTGTGTGTAATTATTACAATAATTAATTTTTCTCTATTTGCATGTTTTATCTTTGCAGTTTATAGTATAGTCGTTGATTGTAGTATAAGTAGAATATGAATTCTCAATTTTTGGTGCCAAACTAAAACCATAATGTGATCGCTAAAAACCGGATGTTCAGGCAAAATGCCTAAAAATGCTTTAAATGCTTATTTTAAGTAATTTTTTTAATAAATGCTTATTCTGCGCTTTAATGCTAATTTTCTCAAAGACATGTTAATGTATGTAAAAATTAATTTTAAAAATAGCTTGAAATCATCAAAAATTTAGGAATGCAATTAAGTATTAAAGACAATTGCAATTATTGAGGTTGGGATACTCTATGTTATCTGTATAGTAAAAATTCAGTTAATTCAAACCTAGATTAACAAAGTATTGCAAAACTCTATTTCAAACTACACAATAACTATCTATATTCTCTTCAACACAACAATTATACAATTTGAACTTATTCAATGTTTTAATCCGTCTTAGGAATAATGACTTAATGACATTTTTACGACAATGTAAGTAATTTTAATTACCCCTTTTACAACGCACTGATAGAATAATTGTGGATAATTAAAAAAAATACTTAATAGTAAGTTGCAACATGGAATTATTTTAAAAAATATTTAATTTGTATTTTTGATTGTAGGTATTTTTAAAAAAATGTTAAAAAAAATTTTAAAGTTGACTCATTTTGTATTTTTTAACTTGTATGTATTTTTATATTAACATTATTCAACATTTTTTAAATGCTTTTAAAAATTTTTAGTGTCTATTTTTGATGTTGTTTTAATGTTTAAGTGCCTGCTTAGTTTAAACATTCATCACAGATCATCATAATCACAGAAACATAGATTATAAAAATTGATCGATTATAGATTAAAATTCTAAATCATAACAGTTTTAAATAAACAAATAAGTATACTATTGTTGATATTTATATCTTTATAACAATTTAAACTAAATACGTAAATAATAACCAAAAAAAATTTGCATGTTGTAACTTTTCGTACTTTTGCGACAAAGTTTTCCAATTTTGATAAAACTTAATGAGTGGTTATGTACAAATACGTATATTTTTAATACAATTTGGGTTCATCATAAACATTTTGTTTAACATGTAACGGTGAAAATGTAGTATGCAATTTTTTTCCACTGACGGAGCGGCACATTTTGCCACTGCCGACGTACAAATACTTGACTTCGAGAAATTTAGTTGAGTCTTACGCCGTCAAGCGGTGCAAGTTGTAGTTCACTTTCAAAAACATTTCCGGTCATTGTCAATTTTTGATACGCTAAGTATAGTGCGTATGCCGGCGTTGAAACAGAAAAAGATTGCAAATCCGTATTTAATATTCCGTATGTGAAAGTCGGTGAGTTGATTCACTAATATTTCAAATCACCTACTCAAAGATCTTATTCTTTTTAGCTTGCTTCTAAGAATAGCTAATATGGCTTAATTTCTGTGGATAATTTTATTGATTGCGGCTAGTAACCTTATTTTGCAGATTCGGAAGCTGTTTACAGTTTGCGGTGTTTCGAAGTTACTAATTGATATAGATAACTTTTATAGACCGATTTATGGAGTTCATAGAGGTACAACTGGTATAGTTACCATTTATTAACACCGACGGGTTCTGTCTCCAATCATATTTTCCGAGAACAAAGTGTTTTTGTTCTGTTATTTCAACGGTGAATAAACCGAAGAGAAGGCGCAACCTCTACCTCTAATCGATCGCGTGCTGTTTAGTATCCCGTATCGCCGTCCCGTTTTCAACAATGGAAGCGTAGCCGTCGGTTGTTGTAACGACTAAGTTAACAAGAAAATTACTTTAAATATAAGAAAATGTTCCATGTCATGTGCGCTTTGTTAAAATTTGATTCCGACTGTAATCTTATTAATTTACTTTCATTAATTTCAGTTCTATAATCAAAGAATTACTATTTGTAAAGTAAAGGGAAGTACGCGACGACGTTTTGTTAAAGGTTACTATATAATTCAAACTTATCTCAACATCTCATTTCTAAGCTTGACGTCAAGACTACGGGTAGATCTTAGCTTAGATAAATTTCGCGTACGTGTTTACAGTAAATACTACCGTTTGTTCATTTCGGCGGTATACTAAAATACATATTGCCAAGGTCGTGTTGTTTGTTTCTTTTTTGTGCATTTATGTAATAATACTAATTATAACGGTGGCGTAGCTACAGGAGCATTAAAAATAAACAAAACTGTTATTTTCCTATATTAGCGATTGTTTTATTTACTGATGTACTTTGGGGGAGTGGGGTCTGGGATATTTCCATTTCTCTAGCCTAGACGTTCGTTATATTAATATCCGTAAGAAAAGGTGACGCTCAAGCATGGCTTATCTGAAGAGTACTTTTCTAACAATCCGACTCAAAATCATCTACGGCGAAGTTAGCCAAACATTTTACACACATTTACAATTTTTTTTGTCACTTTCCCAATTTGTACGTCACAATGTACGAGCCTATTTATAAAACTCAAAATTTTCATACAGATAGATTAGGATAAGAAAAAAAATTAAAGAAATGAAAATACTAATTATCAATATGTTTAAGATTACTTAAAAAATGCTAAAATAAGTTGTATACCTTTTTTTTATTACAAAAGGTGTAAGTATATAAAGTATATAATAAAAAATGATATTTTCTCAAGAATTTTAATTAAATAAATAACCTACAAAAATAGAAACCAGTGCTGTGATGCTGAGAAATTATTATTTTATTTGTTAATTATTTAAAGTTACAATTTTTTAAGAATCAATGTTTTAGATTTATCGATAAGTACAAAAAGAGACACAGAAACTCATGATACAGTTTGTTCCATTACATTTTTGACTTAAAATATGCCCATGCTCCGATAATAATTTATCAACAACAAATTTTTTATATTGTTTTTTTTTTGTTAGTTGTTTTTGCATTGAACGTTTCTTTCATGTGAATTTAGGATTTGGATGTACGAAAACATGGTGAGCAGCATTGTCCAACACAAACACTGACTTTGGTTTGATGAAATTGTTATATTTTTTAAAATTAGAATGATTCATTAGCATCATGGTAATCTTTTGTTGTAAGTCCAGACTTAAATATTAATAAACAATTTAGAACAAATTTGGACTCCAACATAAAGAATTATTAAACGTTGACTTTTTGCCATCATCGCAACTTGTCAGAACTGTGTGTCAGCTGTGCAGATATATTTCATCACAATACAGAATCCTTCCTTCGTTTTTATACTATTTTAACTTTCTCAATAACTTTTTCCATTAAAAGCAAATTTTTCTTATAATTAAGTAAGTAAGTATAAATGATTCGTCTTATAATTAATTATAATTTCTTCTTCAAATTTTTTTACAGATGATTTTGCGCTTTCTTTATTAATAGTTTTCCTGGACAAAGAAGATTTACTGTTTTGGGTTTTTTTAGAATTTGCTTTTAGTAGCTGCCAGTACCCTTTATAATGTAATGTCTATACACGTGTACACGTTTATTTTTTTAGTACATGTATAGAAACTAATACACGTTACACAAAAAAATTGTTGAATCTATGAATCATAATTTACGCGAATTTGTAAAAAAGGATTTAGAAAAAATGATCAATTGTTTGTTCAGTAAACAATATTCCTATCAAAAACATAATCAAAATTTTAATTTTTGGCGAATCTAAATATTGAAATTTTCCTGTAAAGTTAGTTGCTTTTTTTTCAAAATAATTTTATACAAACGATGTTTTCCTAGATGAATTTTTTTAACTAATTGTTGTAAAAATGGTAATTAAAATGCACTATTATATGGTTGATTTTTGTATATATTGAATTTAGGACAGCAGGTGCCACAGAAAACTGCATGCGTCGTTTTTTCTGAAAAGTTAACGCAAAATAAAACAAGAACAACTGCGATGACTGGATTGGTAATCTTTTATCACTATCATTAATCATTATTCTGCAGTTACTAGGTTCAAAGAAATGTGAAAAGTTTTTATAACATGTTTATCTTTATTGATATGTTATTACACGCGTATAGAAACTGCGTAAAAATCTAACCCCTCTTACATGCAAGTAATAAATTTATCGTAACAAAAATGTAATAGAGAATATATAACACTATGGTAAGTGATTAGCCAAAAGTAGTGATAATTCACGTTTGCTTCTTCAATAACCTGATTCGCCAACTGACGGATTTTTATAATGATGACTATAGAATCTGTTTTACACAATAAATATCATTAAATATAAATTCGTTTACATTCTAACAAATGTAAGAATTCATCAAAAAATTTTTGTTAGTAAATATGTTAAAAAACTACTTACAAAAGAACTTGAATAAATGATATATGTTGGAAAAATTAGAAACATAATTAAAAAATTTATTTTCAAATTTGTTTTTTCAAAAATTATTAAAAAAGTTATTTTGTCAGTGTTGTAAAAACAATACAACAAAGCTCATCATCAGCAGTTTTATAAAGATAGAAGTAAATATCATCTCCAACGGTCATAGAGGTGAACAAATATAAAATCGCTCGTACTACAATAGTACTACTGAAGAAAAAACATCAGTATAAGGTTTTATTTTAGCAACACGATTAGAAATCGGAATAGATTTAAATCAGACCGGATACATCATGGCAACCTCACTTGTGAAATGAACCAGTAAATAATTATATCTTTCTATGATATTGTGCTGGCCGTCTGTAGCTAAACTAGCCGGAACAGATAATTTCTAGAAAAAAGCGTGCGGTGAAGAGTCATGTTCTAGACTTATTAGCACGTAGTTGAGCATCTTCTAAGTGAAATATTTGTCGTACATAATTTTCGAAAAATGCAAAAACGCACTGTACATTTATTTTTAAATAATTTTGTAAAACTGTCGTTAAAGTTTAAGATAAAATCTTTTGGAAAACTATAAAAATAAAATGAAGTTTTGAATTTCTACACATATTCAAATAATATTATTTTATTTTTTTTACTTAATCGGCAATGTGTGTTTGAAAAAATCGTCTGTTTAGTAGCTTTATTAATATCAAATTTTTATTTTTAAACTGCAAATCGCGACAATTTTTTTAATTATTATAATTTGAATACAATCATGGCAATTTCAAATTATTTAGTACAATGTACAACTAATATACCTATGTCAAAATTTTTTTTTAAGAAACCGTTTAAAAGTGTATGTGTTTATTATTTTTGTATTTACTATTAACAATACACAAATGTACCGTGTACATTACAAGTAATGTCAGCAATTTAAAGATAGTTTTAAAGTAAGAATTTTTTTCAAATAATAACCAATATTAAGTTCTATTAATACCAGAAACATTTCTGGAAACGATTTTTTGTATTAAATGTAAAAGTAAACACACATAATTGTTATGATTCTTTAATTACAACAAAATTATTATTATCCTTTGTCAAAAAAATCTGTAAAAATTGACACGACTAAAGTCCTTGTATCCAACACATTAATTAACATTAGTATTCTCTCGATAAATTGCTAAAAAATAAGCCATGAAAAGATTGAAATAGAACATCTCGGAAAGCTTATTCCAAATTTGGAACTACTAAATTAATCAAATAAAACTGCAAAACGTAATTTTTTACACGGAATTTTTCTGTTAAAGTTTATAATAGAAATAAGTAGGCATGTGGATGTGATACGATAAATGCCTTATTTGGTTTTCTATGTTGGGATGTACTTAAGTACAGACTTGGCACATTTAAATGACAAAACTAAATAACATAAATTTTCTGCACGCCATATACCTACATTGCTCAACAGAATTTATTTGTTGACTTCAAAACATTTTGGTAGTTATCTACATAACGCTTTAATGATATTTGAAAAAGTTTACATTTCTTACATGCATTTTAAAAAATGTAACCCACCCTAAGGCCGGCCTTAGGAGCCGCTACTGCTATTAACATAACATTTTAAAGAAAAACTAGAACCAATTTTTTTTTAAATATTTTTCTGTACATTTCTATACAAATTGTTTATTTTGAGACACGTTTTACTAAGAAAAACAAGTAACTTTTACAACCACGTCACCAAACATGTTTTGTTTTTGCAATTGTAGAAACTACGTCTTTCAATATATGCCAAGAAGACAAAACCATAGATCTCTGCTGATGATTTTTTTAATTACATAAACAAATCTTAGAATTTTAACATTATAGTTAGGCTTTTATAGTGCGTTTTAATTCAAAGGAATTTTTAAAATTGTAGCTGTAAAAATTTAAAAACTGATTAGTATTTGCAGTTTTTTAACATGTAAAAAATTAATTATATAGAATTCATCTTTCCGTTAAGTTTAGCAACAAATACAGCATATTCCTTTCTGTTTTGAGTTTTAAGTATCTACATTATCTTATGCCTCGTAATCAATTTTTATTTAGATATTTTGTTTTATTATTACTTATTTGTTTACAGTATTTTTTATTTTGCATCAATAAATAGCTAACTTTAACGCTTCGTATTTTAGTAAGCGATCATTGCTCTCGGTAATAAAAGAAGCTTTTCGAATTTGCTTGTAATACTATTAAATTATAATAAATCTATTTATTAAAACAAACTGTGCTAATTTCTATTGTTATAATCCGTTTAGTATTCTCATTAACAAAATGTTTTGTTATTATAGAAACCATTCCAGAAAATATTTTTTGTTTTATAAAACTTTAATACCTAAATATAACAATTTTTTAGATCGTAGGTTTTTATTAATTAAAAATTATTTTTAGCTGGAAGATCAAGTTCACAACATCTTACCAAGGATTCCACTCCCTTTACAAGAAGCGGCCGTGAGATTGTTAAGCAAGGATACCAGACAACGTCCAACAGCTCAATTGTTATCCCTTATCAAATATTTCAGGTACTTAATAGTAATAGTAGTTGTTACTTATTGCTTTGTATTTAGAAAAGTAATTTTTTAATTAATTATTTTTTTTTATTATGTTCTTTACACAATAATATACTACTGTACGTCAACTAGATTCTTTTATTCTTAGTTTGGTAATCGATTCTCTTAGAGCTAAACTTTATTTTAAAATTAAATCTAAACATTTATTTATTTTGCAACAATTTTGTATTTTTATTTCTTGGTTTTGTATATTAATTAATTGTTTTTTACACATGTATACTTAAATGAGAATACGAGTTATTTTGTTTTAATTTTAGTTTTGTATTAAATTTAACAATTGTTTAATTTTAATTATTTTCTGTTTAACCAATCGATAACTATAAACTACTTTTTTTTGTTCTGCCAATATTGCAAACGTCAATATTCAAGTAATAAATATAGTACCAACATTATCTTTCTGGTGATTTCAATTTTTTTAAAACGTGGTTTTACAAAAATCAACACAAAAAAAATGTACGTTGTTCTCGTCAAAGTTTCATCACGGCCACCTTGCGATCGTTATGCTACGCTTTATTTTTGACGCTTGTTACATAAATTATTATTACATCGTTTTTTTAATATTTTATTTTAATTTGTTTTATGTGTTTATATTTTGTAATTAACGTTTCTAATTTTTTAATGTTTATAATTTTTACCAAAAATTAATTCCTTTATGATAATTTTAATTTGATTTAAATGAAAAGTAGTCTAGCTTTTTTTTGTATTGTTAACATTATTAAATATATGTTACTATTGTATATACAGGGTTGTCCACTTGCCTTTATTTCTTCGATAATAACTTTAAAAATAATTTTACGAGAAAAAGGCAAAACATAGTTTTTGTTCAGATGTTCTTCGTTTACAACTTTAGAGTTTTGCGGGGATCTCAATTTTTTCTGTACAGAAGCGTGCTCGTTTTTTTTAAATGGAACAGCCGTTATGTTTTTGTAACTTTGAAATCTATTTTTAAATTTAGGCCAAGTTTGTTAAGAATTTTACCGACTTAAGTCCACTCGTTTAGAAAGAAAAAGATTTTTTTTAAGATTCTTGATGTAAATAACATTCAGTAAAGTATTAAGTATTAAGAAACTTCATATTAAGTTTACTTTAATTTTTATTAATCCTGTTCTATACCTGAAGGTAATAGTTTCGGGGATAATTAGTTTGAATTATCCTGTTTTTCTTACTCTGCACCAAATATAAAATAAAAAACGTTAAAAACGATATTTGCATTGCATTAAATATTTAATTAGTATTTATTAAGTATAACATCAATTAACAAATCAACTTAGATAAAAAAACAGTAAAAAGCACAAAACATTATTTTAAAGTGGCTTCAAATAATCCACCATTATTTTGTAAATACTCGATTTGTAAAATTTCTGTTAACGTTTTCTAACATTTCAGGCATGATTGATCTAAAAGCTCCACGTATCCTGTTTCTCATCAGCAGCTGTAGGCTGTTCCTTGTATATCCGTTCTTTCACATTTTTCCATAGAAAGAAGTCTGGTTTGGATATATTAGGTAATCGGGTTAGCCAGTTTAAAAAAAAAAAAATTTAATTTCATAGTGAACAGGAGCTTTGTCATGCTAGAACCACAAGCGTTGACGTACTATCAAAGAAATGTATTCAAGTATAATCGGAAAATTGTGCTTCAAAAAGTCGGAATAAACTCCACTACGTATTTTCCTAGAATTCCACCCCACGTGTTTGGTGACCATCTATGCTGACGCTCATCTTCTCTTGTAAGATATGGGTTTATATCGAAATAATTGTGATAGTTGTAACTGTTTATAAACATTAATTTTTCCGTGAAAAACACAAAATTTAAAAAACCTTTTAGTACTCAATTCTTCATTAGCCCAAAGACAAAAACCTAAACGACCACCAAGATTGTCATTATTATTTCTTTAATATGTTTACTAAGAACTGAGCTATCTCAGAAAGATTTAGAATATGCCACACTCCCCCATGAGAACACGAATTTTACAAGAAGATTTTCAAATGCAGTTACCTCCAGACAACGTCCATCAGGATACATCTCTTTGTAGACGCTCAAAGCCAATAACTAGGCCCGTAAACATTCACCGAAAATAAAAACTATATCTATCAATTCGTTATTTGGAAAACGTAACATTTTTGATTAGGTTTTAATCAAAGCGAAGACGATACTTTGTCAAACACAAATAAATTGCAGTATTGTCGCCCTGCTGTTAACGATTCAATAGTTACGATTTTTTACTAAAACTAATTAATCTTAAAAAAATGTTTTTCCTTCTAAACAAATTAAAGTCGGTGAAAGTTTTAACAAACTTGAGCTAAATTTAAATATAGATTTTATAAATACAAAAATATTTAAGGTGTTTCATTTCAAACTGAGCACGATTCTGTATAGAAGAAATTGAAACCCTCGCGAGACCTAAAATATTCTAAAGTTGTAAACGAGGAACATCTAAACAAAAAGTATATCTTTTTCTCGTAAAATTATTGTTAAAGTTACTATCGAAGAAAGGAGAGTAAGTAAGCAACCTATATGAAATATCTTTTCTAAAAATATTAAAAACTTATTTTGTTTTATAAAAAAGAAGCATTTATTAGAAATTCAAATGTAAGTTGTTAGCATCAATAAATCTTATTTTAAAGCATTTGAGTCTAGTCAAATGCTATTTTAAAAAACTGCAAAAACAATAACTAGAGTTTGTGAATACTAGTTGTTGCTTTTATCATTTAAATTTAAATATTTTTACAATTTTTAGAAACAGGTTTTGTCGCCACTATTTTGAAAATAAATATTAATAATTTTAAGCATTGGGGTTGAGTAAAGTTGTTATATTATTATACTGTTGACACTAGTTTATCTATAAATGTATCAAACTAAAAACTGTTACATGCAAAAGTTGAAACAATGACACTTGCCTGAAATAAAGTAACATAAACGGTGTTATGAGGGTGGTCAGTGAAGACGGGGTGGGTTATATTCAAAATTTTGTGATGGTTTAGAAAAACTTGACGAAAACACAAAATCAAAAAGTATAGCTTAATGGACTTCTGGCCTTTGCCAACCACAAGCCCGCTCCTGGAAGATACACTCTAAATGGACTTATCTTCAAAGAGTGTACCTCACTAAAATCTGAAATAATTTAAAAATTTACATAACGTGGAGGCCGACGGAATTAAATTTAACAATTTAACTATTTAACTTTATTTGCACACTCAAAACACCAAAAAAAATTATTGAAATTAACGCAAGTTAACAAAATTAACAAAACAAAAAAATGTTAGTAAACATGAAAATTAAAATCAAAATAAAATTAAGAACACAAAATCAAGTTGATTGAATAAAAAAAAAATAAAACAAACCAAAATTTTAAAGAAATAAAACGTAAGAACATTAGTAAATCTTAATTACCTAATTCACGGCCGTGGGTGCATTACATAGAAATTACTTAAATATAAAATGAAATAATTCCTCTATTATTAACCCAGGATAAAAATTATTAATAGTAAATTTTCACGGCTAACGTCCAACATAAATCTTTAATTCAACGAAATTTTGTCACATAGTTTCGACAAATACGGACAATAATCAATTATTAATTACATTATCGTTACATTCATTAATTCGCGACACTTCTGATTTTACTTAAAACCCAAAGCTTTAAAACACAATCGCGTAAACAAAAATTTCACCACATTTAAATAATCGGTACAAAATAAATACCTTGAATTGTCGTCGTAATTTTTGAAAAAACTTGTAGTTGATTCTGGATTGCCAGCTGAATACAGGAAGGTATCGCCAGAGGACTATGTACCAACAGGAGGTTCTCAATAGCCGCCACCAAGGCGAAGATATAGCCGCGTCGTACCATTCGAAGAACACGGTTCTACACTACGTAAAATATAGACCGAAAGCGCGTGACATTCTCTTAAAAACCGTAGATTTTACGAATTTGGAGAAACAAAACTCCACTAACTGCACTAAAAATTCACGCGTTCGGCATACTACTTCCGCGGGATTACTTCTTCTAAAGGAGATGAGGTTATCACTCTAAAACCAACAAACTAATTATCTTATTAAAGCATCCTGACGACTGTTAACCGACTTTCTTTTATCCCCAAATTCACATATATATATCCTTTTTCGATTACTATTTTCCCAATGGCTGTGTTCGAAACTCCATAAAAGAAAACAATTTTCTTAGGAAGTGCGACAAGGAGGCAAACAAATCAAATAACGTCAAAATCGTAGTATTGGACCACGTTATTTGTTTCTGCCTAAAAATGTAAAATTGACAAAATATTATATTACAAGACGGTCATAAAATTTAAACTGCCTAATAACTTAAGATAATGCCTTAATTTTCCAACGATTAACCAAAGAAATCAAGTACGACTGCACTAAGAATGTACTCAAAACAAAGAACTTTTGAACCAACTTGAAATAAAAAAGCGATTAAAATATATCTAATTACAATTATATCTCAGAAAGGAAACATAAATTACCATACAATTTTGATCGAACAAAAAAAAATGCTCAGTAAATAGAATCGCAGAATCAGATGATTCACGGCGTAACAAAATAGAAAATTTTATGCACAACTTTGAATTATGACTTTGAATTCAAAAACGTAAAATAACTTATTAAAATCAATCTAAAATCAACAAAACAAATCCAAAATGCATGAAATAAATAACGTCAATTCAAATACCGTGTACTTCACGAAAATAATTAAACAACCAATCATTTATTTTATTGTTCTTAACTGTCATAAATTTTAATTTTTCGCTATTGTAAACCGTCTTTGACAGTTTTGACGCACTTGTCAACATAAACGTCAAATTATTTTTGAAAGATTTTGAGACTTTGTAGGCCTCCTAGTCTCTGTTCGAGCAATAAAATGTTGTATTTAACTCGTTCCTGTCTAAATTGAACGCTTTTTTCCCTCGAGGAATTTTTAAACCCTCATTTCACTCGGGTTTAAAAATGCCCTCTTGGGAAAAAAAGCGTCCAATTTACACAGGAACTCGATAAATAAACTACTATTAAACGACGGTTACAAAACAACCTAAAAACATATTTTGTAATAAAAGTAAATTTGT
Source organism: Aquatica leii (assembly GCA_035610365.1). NCBI lineage: Eukaryota > Metazoa > Arthropoda > Insecta > Coleoptera > Lampyridae > Aquatica > Aquatica leii. The sequence goes on from CM069435.1 coordinate 72,914,578, forward strand.
TTTTTTTTAGTTATTATTTAGTTTTTAAAATAAACATAGAATAAAAAAAAACCATGACAACCGTCATAACTTTCAATTCAGTTTAAAAAGTAATTTATTTTTTATTTATTATAATTTACTTATAAAGCCTAAAAAAGAAGATGCATAAACATATACACATATTATGTACTTCATATTTGAGCAATTCTTGCACATTTATTGTGATTGTAAAATTAATTTGACAAGTAAAGAATTAAAAGTCAAACTATTTATTGTTTTAACTTACTAGATATACTTGTAATAGAAGCTAAAGTAATTCTACATTTTTAGTTTATATAAAATAAAAAATAAATTTCTGTATGCATCAAGCAACATATGTACATCCTTTGAGCCAGAGGCCCTCGGGTTGCATCAGGTTGTTCTCCAGGCGCAATCATCGTAATAACTCCCTTGGTGTATAAATAGTTATTATAATTTCTGATAGAGGTAATTAGTATATTATATTACCAGTATAAAAATGTCACTATTATTGTACTGTAAGGACAATAACATTCTGTACAAAGTAATCAATCGTATAATTTAAATGTTTTGATTTCTTTAAATAAAAAACGTATTTATAGTACCTTCAAAAACAAATTTTAACAATGTTTTAAAATAAATTTTATGTAAACAAATGTTTAAATGAATCAGTTAGTAAGAAAAATAAAAATAACAAAACAAAAAAATAAGCCAATTAAAATTAATTGGTAATGGGTAGAAGAAAATCTTGTTCTATGTAATATTTTAAATGTTTGATAATATTAGAAATAGAAGCTTAGAACTGTCTTACAAAAAAAGTAAAGTTGGTTACTAAATTGAGTTTGGTAATTGTGATTACTTTTATTTAATGTTACACATATTTATTTAAATATGTCATTTTAATTAACTAGACAACTGTGTAATTATACTAAACCAATTTTTGAAGCCGTTAAAACAAAAATATATCACCAAGGGCAATTTCTGTAAATTAACATTAATAAGATTTTTAAAACAATGGGATAATTTAGTTTTAAAAATAGATAAAAATAGTTTAACACCAGTATAGGTGTTATAAGTACAGACTTTAATTTGAGTTGCTGCTTATTAAGACAATGCCTAATTTCTCAAACAATGATATTTGTTTACTTATAGTTTTATGTAGTCTTTACTACTTTATATTGTAATTGCTAGGTAACAATAAAAGAATAATTTTACGGCTAAATAAACTTTTAACTGAATTTTATGTTGTTCTAAATTTAAAAAAAAAACAGTTGCATTTTATATACTTAAATACAATGTAATTGTTTTATCTTTTTTTTTTTAAATAAGAATGTTTAAACTGAGTTAGATCTTGTATGATAACAAACATTAAAAAGTTTCTAATTGTGACGTGCATTTAGCCAATTATAAAACTCTAGAAAAAAAGAGCGCCAGAACAACTTTAGTTACAGGTGCTTGAAGATATACAAAAAAATATATATAAAGTAACAAGAAGTAATTTTATTTCAAGAGCACAAAAACCGTCGTAGAATAACAATTAATCTATGTTTATGATTACATAACTACAATAAAATTAGTGCCAAACGAAAACATACTCAAAGTAAATAATTCGTAATACAATTGAAGTGTGTCAAAAATTATACTTGTACTTGTATTCATGTACTGTAAAGACGACACATAAAAAATGTATTTAACACTAGAGTATTTACTGCAAATTTCTGTCAAATAGACTTATTCAAAAACTAAAAAGTTCAGCTAATACGTGAGGCTAAAATTTTAATAATAAGGTTTTGTACACAAACATAAGTTAAGTAAGAATTGGTCCGTAACTATCTCTTGCATGCATGTCCACAGTAGCTCAGTAGTCGTAGGAAAAAATAGATCGGGGTTGATGTGGGTAAGATAAAAAAGATAATAGTTAGATAAAAAAAGAACTCAAAAATAATGTGGTTCGGAACTGAAGATCAAAATCTGGAAGGTATCTTAAGCCTTGTGACGAATAATGGTTCGATAGCAAAACGAACTGGGAGAGTTTAGAAATAAATACACTAAGGTGTTTGATTTAGTTATAATGTAGCATTAAATACAATAATGGATAAGAAATGCAGTTATAAGTTCATATAATGTAAAATAACGTTTAATAGTTGTTAACAAAAGACATATCTAATTCTAACTTATCAAACCAACTGAGCAAAATCATTTAAGTAGTAGAAAAATATCAGAATATGATTAATAACTGTACAAATAAGCCAGTAAACGAAAAATGAAATATCTTACCTTTAATAATTGACTAGCTAAACAAAAAAAAAGTAAACCAAAAGGCTATAGCAATAACCAGTTCAAATATAATAAACAATTACTAACTCAGGATAGTAATCGAATGCTGAATCAAATTAATTAGCAATAGAAATATTTAAATTAAATTTAAAGGCAAAACAAATGGTCAAGGTATGTGGAAATCACAACAATAAGTAATAGTCTGATTTGGTTTATTTTTTTACCTTTACAATAATTTTACTAGACTGACTTTAGCTTAGCGACCTTCAGTATATAAAATCGAACGACCCTTACCTCCCACGTAGTGACAAATCTCGGCGAGAATTAAATAAAGGTCGTTCAGCCACTCCTACGGTTTACAACATCTGTTTGCTATTTAGTATGAGTAAAGTTCTTATTTTCTACATCCTCCGCCTGCAACAATGACGTAATCTCTAGCGGATATAGAAGTTGAATCGGTCGCTTGATAACGCTACCGTTCGAACACCTTAAAACACACGCACGCACCTTGCCATCGCGACCTGGGATCACCTGCTGTACTAATCCCATTTTCCACGTAAAACGCCGCGAATCAGAACCGTGAATTCATACGACGTCACCAACATCTACAGCCTTTTCCGGAACGCTCATATTGTGACGCAGATGTCTCAAATATTCAATCAACCACCGCTTCCAAAAACACTCTAACACTTTTAAGCGTTCCTTCCATTGCTTCCTTAATAGAACTTCGTTTGTTTTTCCGGTTATCGGAGGGATCGTTGTTACGGATGGACCTATTAAAAAATGCGCAGGAGTCAACGATAGAAACTGATTAGCGTCGTCACCTAAATACGTTAAAGGTCTTCCATTTGCCGTGGTTTCTATTTCGATTAATAACGTATTCAGTTGCTCTTTATTTAATAAATGTCGTCCTACCGCAGCGCGTAAGGCGTCCTTTACGCCCTTAATCAGTGTTTCCCAAAAACCACCCCACTACGCTGCTCGTTCAACGATAAACTGTTTACCAAATCATGAAACGTAGAACTATCTAACATATCCTTTATAAATTCTAAGTCTTTCGACATTCTTTTAAATGTTTTTGCATTATCCGAGTAAATCCTTTTTGGTACACCTCTACGTGCAATAAATTTTCTTAGCGCCAGAACCGTGGATTCGACGCTCATATTGGAAATTAATTCTAAATGAATTCCCCTGGTCACCGCACAAGTAAAGAGGAATACATACGCCTTTTTGTGAGCCGTTTTCCTTGTAGTACAACAGGCCTGCAAAATCGCAACCAGTAATTTCGAAGGGTCTTGCTCGTAAAATTCTCTCTTTTGGTAACGGGTCGAACGGGGCTGATTCTGGCTTGCATCGTAATTTTTTACACACGAAGCATTTACTAATAACGGACTTTGTCATTTCCCTGCCCTTTATGATCCATAATCGCTTACGTAATTCATACAACGTAGTATTTACACCGCTATAATGTACGCGTCTGTAAGCATCTTCAATTATAAGTTGCGTCAACTTTGTCGATTTTGATAATATTATCGGATGTTTCACCTCGAAGTCTTCATTCAAATTCTGCAACCTTCCACGTACACGTAAAGTCCCTTCGTTGTCCAGGACGGAATTAAACGTTAGAATGCGAGAATGTCGTTTTATGTCCTTGCCTTTGCTTAAATTGTCTATTTCCGACGAAAATTCTTCGTACTGACAATCCCTTATTAAAACAATTTTAGCATTTTTGATCTTCTCTACCGAAAGATCACCATCGAACTTGCTACCTTTATATCGCACATTGTGTATAAATCTTAATACATACCCAACAGTTCTTAACAATCATTTGAAAGTGCTGTAACATCACTTCTCTTCCTCTTGTTGCAACCACGACGGGCCTTGTAACCGTCGAACAAATAACTCTATCTATTAACGCGATATTCGTATTCACGAATTTTTGTAAGCGAGCTGTCAACAACGCTGCTGTTAGCTCGAGCCTCGGCAGGGTCAATGTCTTATCGTCTACCTTCTTTAGCGGTGCGACACGATTTTTCGCACACAATAGAGCAACCTTTATATTATTGTACTTATCCTTACAACAGATAAGCGGCGACCCCGTACGCTTGTAAACTAGCGTCAGCAAAAACGTGTAACTCACAATTAATTGTCCCGTTTAACGTTACACAGCGAGGCACCGAAATTTCGGTTAAATCCTTTAACTGTGACACCTATTCGCACCATTCGTATTCTAACTCGGCCGGTAACGGACTATCCCAATGATGATTCGCCTTCCATATCCATTGAAATAGTATTTTTAATCTTATCATATGCATCCTAAGAATACCTAGCGGGTCATATACGCGCGCGATTGCTTAAAGAACATGCCGTTTAGTTACTCTTTGCGTAAAGGCAACGTAATCAATAACACCCGTTATGTCCACTGTTAACCGATCACTTTTTATAAACCAACTAATTCCGAGTACATTTCTATACACACATTTATCCTCTGCTAGATTAACGTCGTTGGATGTCCATTTTCGCAAGTTTATTGACGCTTCCTGCAGCAGCTTAGTAACACAAATTTTAAAGCGCTCGGGCAATTCTCTATTATTTACACTAACTATCAGATCGTCTACATAAAAGGATTTCTTTAAAAGATTTATAATCCCATTATCTCTATGTGCATTGTCCTGAAAACGTTTTTGAAGCACCGCACTTAAAAGAAAGGGGCTACACGTTACCTCAAACGTAACTCGGATCATTCAAAACGTGATTAATTTTTCATTAGAGTCGTACTACATAAATCTATGAGCGTCTTTGTCATCAGGATTCAGTCTAATTTGTAAGAATGCCTTCTCTATATCCGCCGTCATCGCGATTGGTCCCATTCGAAAGTTTAATAAAACACTAACTAGATCGGGGTTCAAATTAGGCCCTTTTTCTAGCAAACGGTTTAATGAATTTTTATTTGACGCATGTGCGGACGCATCAAATACGATCCTTAATTTAGTTGTTTCTTGATCGTCTTTAAACACAGGTCGATGTGGCAAATAGAAAACTCGATTGTTTGCATTACGGTCTAGGTCTTATACGACTTCTGCGACACCGTCCTTGATTAATTCGTTTACCGCACTATTGTATTTGTTTAATTTACCTATTTTTTCGAGTTTGAACTTTAACCTTTCGGCACGCACTCTAGCACCCGCGATATTAGTATCTTCAATTATAACACTCTCGTCTTTCCATGGTAGCGTTACTTCATAATACGTTCCATTTTTTGTTATTGATGTTTTAGAGTAGCGCTCTATAAATTCATCCTCATGCGTGGTGATGCCTATGGAATCGAGATCCCAAAACCTTTCACATCGTTCGTGTTCATCCGTAACCGTTGCGTGCAGTACAGTGTACAAATTTACATGTACACATGTAGCATCTACCAGAAGTGGTCCACGTAAAGTGTAACCGAATTTCGTTTGCACTGCCATTAATCCTTCATCCAACCGTATATTTCCTTTATCGGTGACCACATTCCAATAGTTATCTGCACCGATTAAAATACTTATCCCCTCTATGGGCTGCACGTCGCGGGGTATCACATCAGCTAATTGCTTATACCTTTCAACGCTCTGCTCCGGAATCTTTAAAATGACCATACATATTTTCGGTACCTCAATGGCTTCAATGTTCGTAATCTTATTATCGTATTGCCCAGTTAGCGCTATTCTAATTTTATTGCACGTTTTCGTAGGCTCGACATTTTTTTAACCGAATGCAGCAATACTTAACTGATAGGACCCTACAATTGAAAGATCCAACCTACGCGATAAGCTATCAGTAATAAACGTCAGCTGACTATCACCATCAATTACTACACGCACTTATCTCCTTGTATTCGCGTCTTTGCCAACATAAACACATGCTGTTTGTAACAACACCTTTCTATTACTATTCGCCATCAAGCTCGATGATGTCGAAGCTTCCGGTACGACCTTAACTTTGCCCTTCGTTGTCTTGTTGTTTGTCGGTACGCTGAGCAGATCGCTTTTCCATCCAGGATTACATAGGGTCGTTGCGTGATGGCCCTTGCATTTTCCGCACTTCAAGTAGCGGTTTCTACATTGTTTCGCAATATGATTTGCCTTTGTGTATTTAAAACACCGTCCATTGGTGGTTAAAAGTTGCTTTTTTTCTTGTATTGTCAGATTAGCGTCACATAAATCTGTCGTGTGACTACCCTTGCAGAAGTAACAAGAGTCTGGAACTTTCTTGGCATCAGAGGTCAACAAACTCTTCGCGGTGCCTTTCCGTTTGTCCGATTTATCGAATGCCTTTGTTCCCTCTCGATATTCATCGTTTGGAAACACCTGCTCCAAAACTTCAATTTCCTGTTTCAGAAACAGCAGTAATTCTTGCATTCCATCTCTGCCTTTTCGCTTTGTGTAGAAATATCGTCGCCTCCAGAATGTGTTACAATATTTGTTATGATTCAATGGGGGAGGTGGAGAAAAAAAGAAAGAAAGAATAAATTACTTAAATTAATTACCAAGATGTTGTTGCTTACCTTTCGGCTAGCCTCACCGTAGATGGTCGTCGGGTAAAAGAAAATCGTAAGACACCAAGTTTTCTTTAGGTAAGCTAAATGCCCTAGTGCGCCACCTCTTCTCGAATTTTTATCGCAGATACACAGTCTAGGTAGGAGAAAAAGAGATCCTAGACCCGAGGTCCCCCAAAAAAAACATAGTACGAATTAACAATAACCATTTATTAAAGATATTGATTAATAGCCAATTCCGGAACGGAAAAAGCCCCTCGACGGTTACGCCACTGGTATAATCCGAAATTAAATTATCTTACAAAAATGGTAATAATATACATACAATATACATACAAGATGAAAGCAGGTCTCAAAAATAGACTCTGGGAGCCAAAAAAGTTTAAAACGTTAATATTTAAAAGGTATCTCCGTACGTAGCGAGAGCAGCAGTCCTGACCCCAAAGCGCATGGACGAAATGAGCCGACGGCTAGTGAATCTCCCGCGGTTCCAAGTTAATGATCTTATAAATACCTCGATACTTCATTTCCTCACTTTAGCACAGCGCCAACGATCCACTGGGATCCTTTTTTTTGTTTTCTCTGCGACTACGATTACCGCATTAGTTCAGCGATTCCAAAAGCGCACGGTCCACCATCTTCACCAGACTCGTAAGAAAATTCCAACAGACAGGTAGAAACCCCCAACAGTACAGACGAAACGACGAAAGAACGAAAGAACAAAGGAACTAAGGAGCTAAAATAGCGAATATTAGTTGATAAGCCTCCATTTTCTTAACCACGTGCAAAATACTAGCCTACTTTATGAGTTTTGTAGCAAAATACATCGCTCTGGTATTATATGCATCGAACGTTTAGTCGGATTTGTTATTGATTGCTAAAATAAAGCGTCGTTGTAGTAGATGTTAAACGATGAAAGAGAGATTTCATGTTTCTTACCCATCCGACGTTTCCACGTTCCTTACACAACCAAACGACAGAATAAAATGAGGTTCGTAGATGGCCGACTACTCTCGAGCGCCCTCTGCGAGCGTGACTTAAAATCACGACTCGAGGTCGAGTAATTATCCGTTTTTACGGTAAGTTGCCTACTATCAGGCGGATTTTCGCTCAAGTTCGAATTTACACGTTACAAATGGTTGTCTGAAGCGCAGGCGGTTTCCTTTGATGCATTGTAGCTTCGGAGACGGTAAAATCCTAGACGCATTTCGTTTGGTAACGGTTTTAACAAACTCGTTTTTAAAATTACGTTGTAATTGTCTGGCAAGACATTTTATATTTTCAACGACCGGGACATTACCAAATTATAATTTTTTCGTAAAGCACTAACATCGTTTTTATTCCGCACAGTTTCTAATTTTGATAATGTATCATAATATTGCTCAATTAACCGATCCGATTTCCCAAACTGCTCCTTGAGAATACTTAAAGCCTCCTTGTAGAAAGCACCTGACGCTAAAAATCCCGCGATGGCATCTGCCGCCCTTCTCTTGAGTGATGCCCGTAGATAGTTAAATTTGTCACCATCACTTAATTGTTGACTTTCGTGAACAGCACTATTGAACTGCTCCCAAAATGATATCCACTCTTTCGGTGTGCCATCAAATCGCGGTAGCTCCAACCTTTTTAATTTAGTACAAGGCGTTAAATTTGCTACTGTCGGAAATCGCGCGTCGTTTCCGCTACTCCCTAACACCTGTTTACGATATTCCAATCGTGACATCAAACTTGTCGGTGTTTCTTCGTACTCCATGCTTTTAAGAAATTCGTCCTTTAAATTATCTTTAAGTAGAGGTAAGATGTTCTGATCTGCTTCCTTGAGATTGTCTAACCCTAATTTTAATTTTTCCATCGATTGCGTTATTTCCTCTATCGTAGTGTTACCAGATAGATTAGCATTTATCGCGTTTATTGCTTTCGTTAATTGGGTTCGACATGCACTCCTTTTTGCGTGCTCCATATTGAGTCTAACACTATACCACCGTTTCAGTCTACTACACTTTCGTTAAGCACTTATTAATTCCCGGGTTTCGGCACCAAAATGTGGAAATCACAAAAAATCGTTAGATAAAATATTGTACCTAAAGTACTATACTCCGAAATGAGTATCTGGCACACCACAACAACTAGTGATTTCAGTCACCAAGCAAAATGAACCTTTCAGGCGGTTTTAAAACTTACTTCACTAAACAGAAATTCTATGCCACCTACGCACGTCGAGAAAATCAATAATCAAGCAAATAGTCGTCAACGGAAGAGTTATCAGGAACAGAGTCTTATTTTTGACGTTTTCGTTGTTCTTTAAAGAAATTTTCCTATAAGAAGGTTTTCCGTAGCAGGGTTAAAGTTATTATCCGTGTCGGATGGAGAAGAAAGTTCAAAAAAGTTTAAATGATCTGAGAAATTAGGTTTTAAATCATTTGCATGGAAAATTCTTATTAATTTCCCTGAAAACTCCATTTATTTAAATTTAAAATTAGATTTAAAACATCGCATGCATACTTAAATGAATCGTATGCTATTGCTATGCACAACGTTGCAGCAGTTGAAGTTTTGTCTATGTAACACTTTTTCTTAGTTATTCGCATAAAGTAAGATAAGACTGATATTTATTTAATATAACCCAGGTTTTCGTTACAGTCATATTTATCTTGTCTCTAAGTTTCCTTCAAGATGTACGGAACTTTGATTTTAAAGTTAGATAACTATTTACCAACTCAGTAAGAAGAAGTAGAACATAATTGAATATGTGAATTTTACAAATATTAAGGAGCATACGGTCATGTATTTTCTCAGAACGTGACTAATACTATAATACAATAGAATCTAATCCAAAAAAAGACAAATACTAACAATATCCAACATAATAAATTTATATACATACATACATACATACATTTTAAGTAAATAGCGGAGTGATACTACTAAGCAACTTGGATACTGCCAGGTAAGTTTTGTGCAACGTAGTGTGCACTTTTTCAGACCACTGTAATTTATTCGTAAGTATAGAGGCAAAAAAGGTTTAACGTAAATACTTACACAAAAAAATAAGAGCGGGGTCGTCCTTAACACCAACGACATGGACACCAGTATACCACTATTAAGATGATAGTTACAATAAAATTAATAAATAATTACGTATAAGTCAATCTATCCAAAGCTAAAAGATAACAAATGACAACAATCATGTTGCAGCACAAATATATTTTTATTTCATTACAGAAAGAGATGTTAGAAAAGAAAAACGATTTAGATTTACATAGATGCGATCAATTGCTAGTACGTAGGTACAGATTACAGACAATTATTGGTTGGTTAACACGTCGTACATAAAATCATACTTGTCGACCTAATTTTTGCATTCCAAAAGAACAAATTTACATTGATAAATAAAACACAAATAAGCAATATCTCGATGATTAAGAGAACCAGAGCGCAACGTTTAATAATACATTACACACAAAAAAGTTTTATAGTTAATTGTGACAACCTGATAATATATACGTACAGTTGTGCGTGCAAACGACTGACAACGTAAAGAAAATTATAATAGAAAATATGTACTATGTTTACAAATACTTTTTTTTTCTTTGCTGAAATAAACTATCACCTACATATGGCGTTATCACAAATAAATACCTTTCAAATCATACAAGCTATGAGCGAAAAACAAGATGCTCCAAATTTTCTTCAGGTTAATATTGATATTTTGTTAAGTAAACCTTTCAATACGGTTATAATTGTGGTAATTAATCGTTGGTTTTGATATCCTTAACGAACGTAGGTGCAACAACCGTTTTACTACGTCGTGAATTTTGATGTCATCCTCAAAATTTTCTTAATATGAACAAACAGGTGTCAATAATTCCGCATTAATGGAACGCGTGTGATTATACCAAATTGCCCAAAAAGACTTTCCATAAGCACAACGTACCACAGTGACCGGAAAAAATAGTTTTCTCTCTTAGATAATCTTATCCGTCAAGGAAAACAACAAAATGATAGCCAACACTCTAAATGTAGCAAAAAGTGAGCTTTTCAAGATGAAACTTATACGGTAAAAAAATCACACCAAAATACTTTTAACATAACCAAATTACCAAAGTTATAATCTACTAAATTGTGAGTATTACCGTAAGATCTATCGAAAATAGTAATACAATCTGACTTACCCAAATACGCTGTTGATCATTAAGAAAACGTTTTCCGAATGGCTCATCTGCAATTAAACTGAACAAGAATCATATTAATATAGCGACTTACAAAACACTTAATTTTCTTCAAAAGAGTAAGGTTAACAACTATAACAAAAAAAACAAATTCCATCGCATGCTGTTATCGTGTGTAATTATTTTTTTCTTAGAGAAAATGTCAAAAAACACCTTGTAGTAAAGGAATCACCGAAGTCCTATGGTAACCACCTTGAGTACATCGTTGTTAAATATTTCCAGAATAGATAAGAAAGCTACTCAAATGTTCTTAACCTACCAAAAGAGTGCTTTAAAGGTTTTAACTTTTACATACATCTGATAGTGGCAAATTTTAGAAGAGGCACGTAGTGCTACGAAATTGACATAAAAATTACACTTAATTCAAATTTGTTTTTGGACGTACTCTGTAGTTATTAATTCACTCAGGTAAACTGTTTTTAGTGTAGTTAACTTGAATTTAGTCCAGTAAAAGTTGATTTTGCAAACCGTTGGTAATTAAATTTTACCGTAATTTTTTTGCAAACACCGCCACTGTAAATAGCAGTGATTAACACATGTCTTAAATTTTTAATAAATAATAACAGCAAGTGCTGGCTAAAATTTTTAATTGCAATTAACAAAGTGATCGATTTTTGCGATTTAGCATAATTACCTAAGTTATTCGATTATACGTTCTGATTAATAACTTTTTTGTTTACACTTATGTGTATGTTAAATAACACCGTTTTAAAGACAATCGCTAACATAAACTTCTTGAACGTTATTATACCGTTGCTGAAATGCATTTAGTAAAATAATTCGTTGTGTTGCAGGTTTAGAACGTATCTCTTACTTACTTACTAACTACGTTAATTATAATACCTATTCTAATGAATACATTCTAGTTTGTACAACAAAAGCTGTTTACTAATTTTATAATTAAGTAATGCTTTAAATATGAACTTTAATTATAAAAAAGTAATTTTGGTCTAAACATAACATGAATTACAAAATATAACCAAATTACGAGACAATGTAAAAAGAAAAACGTACGGTAATAACTGTCTTAGTTGCATAACTCTTTCAAACGTTAGTAGAAAATAAAAAGTCTACTATATGATGTTAAAAAAGAACTTACGTTTACGTTGCATATTGATCATTACCCAACAAAAAAATTATTTTTAAATTATAGACGGATTTACGAACTTTATAGTTAAGTAGTATTACTGACAGTAAATTAGTAATATTTAGTGCTTTACAGATGCAAACTGCAATGTTTTGCAAATAACAAAACGGTAAAGTCTAAGTACAACACCGTGAAATAACTAGGACCAAGCTTTAAAATTCGGGTGTTTAATTATGACGCGGTTTAAACCGGAATTCGCTGATTTAGATGAAAAATACTTTTTAATTTCGTTTATTAATTGCGGTGTTTTGAGCAATTTCGTTAAAAATGCAGCATCAGAAACAAATGGTCACAAAACTGGTGTATTTTGAAATTTTTGGAATTGTTTTTGTAAATTTGTAGATGAAAGTCAGAAGTACTTAAATAGTCTAAAAAATTTTTTTTTGCTATACTTGTTTGTATAAAAGCGCTAGTTTTAAAATTTTTCAAATTGTTAAAAATATTTTTTTTTAATGGCACCTTTGATTTTTTTAACTGTTTGTGACCATTTCTTTCTGATGTTGCATTTTTTAAAAAATTGCTCTAAAATGGCAACGCCGCAATCAATTTAAAAATTTGAAAAGTATTTTTCATCTAAATTAAATGTAACCTTTTGCTGCCTAGCGAAAACTAAACACCTGTATAAACAAAAATATTTTTAAAATATGCAGTTTTTCAATAGAAATGAGTACAGTACTAAACATTTTATTCTGACATTTATGCAAAACAAAATTGCCGCCTATAATTTCTGGTGTGGGTTGATTTGGCTGATGTTTCCTGAACGTTGTTTTTATTATATTGTTTAATTTTACATTTCTGTTATACTATAACAATTCTACATAATTTTTTTTATTGATAATTTATTTGATCGTTACCGAATAAATAAATTTAATCAAAATAATAACTAATCGCCGTATTAGATATTGTACCAAAAGTAAACTTTTTGTACAGTTTGATAAAAAAAAACTTTTAAAAAATTTACCATATACAACCTAAGTAATCTAATTTCATTACCAAAATTTAAATTGTTTACGTACATAAAGAAAATTTTAATGCTTAACTTTAAACAAACTTAAATGTTGTTTAATAGTGTAAACAGTTAGCTTTAGTAATTTAATTATGCAAATTAATTTAATGTATATACAACTAAACCTAATCATCGAGAACAACTACGCAAGTGATAACCTTTATGTACTATTTTATAATTCAATATAAGCGTTTTTTCACAGTGAAAAACACGATTACCTAAATTAACTATATTTCTAAAAAAAATTATGTAATAATATTGAATTCTAAAAAAAAACTTTAAACATTTTGTTCTTAATATTAAACTTTTAATCAAATTAATTTTTTTGAAAAGTACAAGTTTTAATGGGCTAAAACATATTTAATTTTATCTGACGTATTAGTGTTTATCGTAATAACAAATGCGCTATACAAAATTTAATATTATTTGTGTTAAAAGTATTTTTGTTAAACTCAAGTTTGATTCTTATCGTGTAATAATATATTGGTTAAATTTATACATTGCCATATTCTTTTGTATTTAATATTTTTTTATTGTAACTCATACTAATTTTTGTAAATTTGTATTTTATTTTAATTTCTTTTTTACAAAATATTTTTTACGTTTTTAACTTTGATGTTGCCAAATAGAGCATAAAAATGTTTACTAATTAAATATAAATATCATGTTTCATGTTACATCATTATTAACGTATTTTAAAATAAAATTCCACAGTAAAAATGTTGTTCCATATTAGAATTATTAACAAATTAAAGTATTTAAATTGAGTATTAATTTCGGTTTTATAAAAGAACCACTTTATTTAGTATAATAACGCAACACATGTGCCTGTAATATTTAAATTTCTCTTTTAAAAATAATACGCTTTAATCATATTTGCACCGTTTACAATTTAAACTTATGTCAAAGTTTTTATAAATTTAATAACTAAAGTTTTTTGTAAAAGACTTTTAATCATTATTTTTTCATTGAGGACGAACTTCAACTGAAGCACCTGCAATTGACGCAATCTTGTAACGCAAAATACTTGAAACGAAATAGATGTTGATTTCATAAATTTTAATAACATCCGTCAAAATAATCAAACCATTAGATGGTGTTGTTTGTGGCATTACTATTATTATTACAACCAAGGCGTAATTACCAATTACAGTAATTGTTCCAAAGAGCATTTTAATACCATGAAAGCAAATGAAATTGCAACTAGTTAATTGTTTGAAACTTTCTGTTGCTTTGAAACCTTTGGACAATAATCATACAGTAGAAATAATGCTTTGCATTATCCAATCTATTAGTAAAAAAAATCATAACCTTTAAAGTTTTGTTATTGATCGTGCGTAAATTTTCCTACGCAAAAATTAATATTTGAACGCCTACCAATAAAGTCCTTCAAAAGAATTTAATTTTGCATTAAAAGAAATCGGCCTTCTGTAAAAAATATGTTTCTGTGATGATAAACTTTAGTACTTTTTTAATGTTGTTATAAATAACTCAAAAATACTCCAGCTGTTTATAATGTTATTATTTGTTTCAGTGATCCAGCAGTACACGCGCTACAGTTCTTAGACGTTATAAATATGAAAGATCCTACGCAAAAGTCACATTTTTATCGCAATACTTTAAAAGAAGCTTTACCTTATATTCCCAAGGTAAGTGTATAATATACAATTGCTTTTGTTCGTATTGCAAATACGCACAGAATATACTCTTTCATTGGTACACAAACGGCACAAGGTTGAGTTTACATTTACTACAAAAATAAAATGTAAACTTTACTTTCAATTTTTTTTTCTGTTGACGCACATTTTATACGATGAACGCAAAAATCAATGTCAAATATTTATTGGTTATCAAAGCTATTATATATTAGAGTTAATTTATGCTTAAAAAATTTAAACACTAATTTAAAAAACAATTAGAAGTTTGAAAAAGAGACTTATGTTAGTGTTTTGTACAATACACATTCATTTGTTTTGTATAGTATTTTATTTTCATTATTTTATATTTTTTATCTAAGCAACAATTTTGTGGTTATTTATAGATGTAGTTATTTATTTGTATGTTGTCTATAGTATAAAATAGCAACCCTTTTTGAGATTTACCATATTTTAGAGGTAATAATTACCATTTTTATAACAGTTGTTTAAATTGTCGATTTTTTTGATCTCGTAATGACTCAAACGCTTGTAAATGAAATTTTGAACCATCAGGAGTATGTCTTTAGTGATATAAAATGTGAAGGAGCAACAGCTAGTGTGAACCACTTATTGTCAATGTCATTAGATCATTTGGCACGTACACTTAAGACAACTTAATTTTCTGACAGTTACATATCTGCTTTCGTTCAAATGTTCATTAATCAAAAATGAACCAATTACTTTCACTTCCATAATACTAACCCTTACACTAACTTTCTGCAGTCTCTGAATATGATTTTCTTTTATTAAACATGTCAGCTCAGTAACGACAATTGAGCTTATTAACCTTACCATTCAAGAAGAAAATAGTCTTATCAAAAAAAAATTGCATTAAATTTTTTTTTAATCAACATCTTATTTTTACGTACTATTTTACAGAATTCCAACCTTCTATCAAAATCATCTTTGGTCAACTCCTGAATTAAGTGATACTTATATAGAATATAATTTTTTTTTTATAATTTTGTGGTCAGAATTTTTACCAATTTCATGTATCACTTCTTCCGAGCAAATTTTGAAGTGCTAGTTCTTGAAATATTTTTCATAGTTTCCTCTTCTTGAAATCTACGAATAGTTTTTTCGGCTATTAATTTATAACTTCATGGTCGTTAATAAAAAAAAAACTATTGAGATTTACCAAGGCAAGTAGCTTGTACTTAATTATCTAATTATTAATTTGATAATAAGAAATGCACAATAAACATTTTACTGTTATAGCAATAAATATTTGTTATTATATTTACAATCGCACATTGTAATACATTTTTATATCTGCCTGTTATCGTCAAGGACGCTTCAATACATTAAAGCGTACAAGGCGCTTGCATTTGTAAAGGTGTAGAATGCACACATATTTTTATAATTTACTTTAAAGTATTTATTTATAATTCAAAACGTTACTAATAAAATAAACAATAATTGTTTTTCATATTTCCAAACATAATTTAATAGATTATGGGCTCAGAACGTTTTTGTGATTAAGTTCCAGTAGTGTGCGTGTTTGTGTATTTAGACAGTTGTTAAGTTAATTAAAAATGGCTACGACAACATCGTTTTCACGCATAGAGTTGATGTCGAAAGATAACTATGACACGTGGAGTATACAGGTGGAAGCTCTACTTACAAAAAACGACTTATGAAAATATGTGAATGGAACCAATGTAATGCCGTTAGCAAGTACATGTGACGACTCGTCAAGCAAAAATGTCTTGAGAGAAAATTGGTTGACAGTTGATAAAAAGGCAAAAGCAGATTTAATTTAGTCAATTCAACCATCTGAACTAAAACAAATTCGTGGGTGCGAAACGTCAAGGGACGTATGGATTAAATTAGATTCAATATATGCTTCAAAAGGTCCTGCACGAAAAGCAACGTTGTTGAAACAATTAATGCTTCAGAGATTAGAAGAAACTGGTGACGTGAAAGAACATTTGGCAAAATTTTTTGACTCTGTTGATAAGCTCGAAAATATGAATGTTAATGTAAATGGTGATTTGTTAACTATCATGCTTTTGTATAACTTTCCCTCAACATTTGAAAATTTTCGATGTGCGATAGAGACCCGCAATGAACTCCTCACCGTCAAAGATTTAAAAGTAAAAATTATAGAAGAGAGTGAAGCGCGCAAACAAAGAACTGATAATGTTGTAATCGCCATGGCCGCTGGTAACGATAAACTTGATGAAAATTCTCGAACAACAAGGAAAGGAAAATGGAAAACAAAACGTGGTGTGATTAACTGTTACAAATGTGGTGTCCCTGGTAATAAAGCGAACGCATGTAATGAGAATAAGCACGTGACTGATAAAAGACCTAACGAATCTTATGTTGCCAGTCATACAATTACTAGTATAGACAGTGCGAATAACGAAATGTGTAATGAAAATAAAGTCTGGTTTTTGGACAGTGGTTGCACTGCTCATTTGTGCGGTGAAGAAAGGTTGTTCAAGAGTATTAGTAAGTCTCCAAAAGTTAAACTAAAATTAGCTGCTGAAGTGAAAGAAACGGGTGTTGTTCATATTTCGGTAGCGAGTAATAAAGGTCATCGACTCATAGAGTTCAAGGACACTTTGTTTGTGCCTGATCTCTAAACAAACTTAATTTCGGTCGCCAAAATTACAAACAAAGGACATGAAGTAACTTTTCGTCAAAATGACGCGTATATTCGTGACACCTGTGGAAATGTGATAGTAATTGCCGATCGAATAAGAGATCTTTACCATGTGCGCAAAAATCCTGAATGTTCTCAAGCTGTTTTGCTAGCAAAGTGCTCTGAAATTTGGAAATGGCATGAATTAGGACACTTGAACGGCGAGGATTTAATGAATTTGTTCAAAAAGGTGTCATATCCGCAAATGGTTGCCACCGCTAACGCTAGCGCGAACAAACATAGGTTGGGTAGCAATACGTGAAAACCCAAGTCGACTAAGCCAACATAAGCAGGCCAACTAGCTCCAGTCGTAAGGGCGTAGATAATAATTTTCTTTACTTCTCAATAATATTCAATTATAAGGGCGCCACCGAATTAACCTCAATTCGCAAACGTAACCCGGAACGTTTCCCAGATGTGCGGATACCAACTACAAGCACTAAAAGCTTTATTTTAAGGGTGGGAAAAGTTAAAATAGCAGTAAAAAGCGTTAAGCGACAAAAGAAATTTAAATTAAACTTTTAAAGCAAAATTAAATAAAATACAGATAACGCAGTTGCCTGTTGATATGAATAATAAAACAAAATGATTGTAACATGGTGTTGAAGACGCCGACCAATCATTACAATGTCAGGTGTGTTTGAAAAGTAAAATGACCGCGTTACCTTTTGTAAAAAATAGAGTACCGTGTAATGAAACTTTAAAAATTGTTTATTCAGATGTAGTTGGTCCATTTAGAATTGAATCGACAGGTAGTGCTAAGTATTTTGTGAGATTGAATGATGATAGCACGAGATGGTGCTACGTTTAGTTTTTAAAGAAAAAGTGTGGTATGTTTGATGCTTTCAAACTTTATCAGAAATTAGTAGAAAGACAAACTGGAAAGAATGTGAAATGTCTGCAATTTGATAACGGTAGAGAATATTGTAACACCGGGTTTGATGAATATTTAGCTGCAGAAGACATTGAGCGTAGATTAATAACTCCGTAACAAAACGGTGTAGCGGAGTGAATAAATCGTACGCTATTAGAGATGGCTAGATGTTTATTGTTGCAGTCTAATTTACGTGCATCATTTTGGTCTGATGCGGTTGCTACCGCTTGTTACATACGTAACCGATGTTCAACTAGTAGCTTGAAAGATGCGATTCCTTATAAAAAATGGACACAGAAGAAATTAAAACTAAACAATCTTCAAACGTTTGGGTCGAAAGTGTTTGTATTAGAAACGAATCCACTGAAAGATAAGTTTTAAGAGCGGTCTATGGAAGGTGTGATGTTCCATGTTTTCACCGCATGAGTCAAAAGTAACCGAAGTCCCCGATGAACAACCTATTATAAAAGTGCAATTTCCCAATAGCATAACAAGAGGTCCTGACAGACCGCGTTTGTTGCGTACCGGTAGCAGAGGGCGACCAAGGAAACTATTTCAATCGCGTAGTTCTGTATCGCAAAATACAGAAGAAACTCAAATTGACGAAATAGAACGTTGATAATGACGTTTTTGTGAATGTCGCGGAAGTTAGTGTTCAAGGTGCTTTCAAAAGTGACGTGTATGATAAATAGAAAGACGCGATAAAAACCGAAATGTTAAGTTTAATGAAAAATGACACATGGGAAATTGTTAAGGAAGATAATTGTAGAAACGTTATTGGGTGTCGTCTAGTTTTAACGAACAAGTTTGATTGTGATAGTGAAATTAAAAAACGCAAAACTCGACTGGTAGCTAAAGGCTATAGTCAGAGATATGGTGTTAATTATCATCAAACGTTTGCCCCTGTGGCTAGGTTAGAAACATTAAGACTACTGTTAGCTCTTGCAGTTCAGTTCAATTTAAAAATATATCAATTTGACGTAGCAGCATATTTAAATAAAAATTTAAACGAAAAAGTTACGATGAAAGTGCCCGATATGTTGTATGAAATGTTAGAAAGAAAGAATTTTATCGAGACACAAGTTGACTTTAGATATTCAAATTCAAGCAAAGAAAATGCTTAAAAATTTACGTGATGGGGGCAATGTATGTAGGTTGAAGAAAGCTCTGTATGGACTACGACAAGCAGGCCGTCAAAAGGTATACGAAGCTTAGTGAAAAACTTTTGAGTTTAGGAATTAAGGTTTAACAAATGAACCTTGTTTGTTTTACGACCATTGGGATGGAAGTTTAGTATTTGTGCTTGTGTATGTTGACGATATTCTTATCGCTTTGCGAGAGCTAAAAGTTGTTTAAACAAAGTTTAATAAAAGACTTTGAAATTCAAGATCTTGTTCTTGCAGAAAATTGTCTCGGTTTTGAAATTAATCAAAGTAAAACTCAAATTAAACTTTGACAAATGGGTTATATACTAGGGTTATTAAAGCAGTACGGAATGGATCAGTGCAATACAGTGGCAACTCCTTTTGAAGTTAACGTGGATTTTAACAACAATAGTGATAGTTGGTCACAAGGCTATCCGTATCGTAAATTAATAGGTGCTTTATTGTATTTGTCATTTGGAACACGTCCGGACATTTCATATACCATATCTAGATTAGCGCAATTCGTTGATAAGCAACGCATGTGTCACTGGAACTGTGTAAAAAGACTTTTACGATACATAGCAGGAACTGCAGACTTTGGATTAATATATACAAAAAATAATAAACCATTAATTGGTAATGCCGACGCAGATTGGGTTGGTTGCGTTGTAGATGGACGGTCGTACACGGGATGCGTGTTTACACTTAGTGGTGCAGCTATTTCGTGGAAATGGCTAAAACAAAAGACCGTTGCGGTATCATCTACAGAAGCTGAGTACGTCAGCCTATCCGAAGCAGCTAAAGAAGCAATTTATTTACGAAGTATGTGTCGTGAATTAGAGGTAAATGATATATGCAATGTGATGTTGTTTGTGGATAACAGAGGAGCTGAATGCTTAGCTAACAACCCTGTATTTCATGCTCGTACGAAGCACATCGATATCAAGCATCATTTTGTGCGTGAATCAATTAATGACGGAAAGTTTGTTTTAAAGCACATTTCAAGTAAGAATATGATAGGAGACGTACTGACGAAACCGTTACCACTAAGTAGTCACGAAAAATGCATTGAAGGACTTGGAATTGGTAGCTGGAAGCTTGATTGTGAATAATGTGCGGCTTGAGAGGGCGTGTTAAATATTTGTTAATATATTTACAATCGCTATTTACACAATTGCATGAAGTGTTTTATTGAAATAAAGCAAGCTGCATAATTTTATAAAACGATTTAATGACACAACAAAAAAATAACTAACATGATATTGACCAGTTAAATACCTAGTAAATGTATTATAAAATAATAAAAAATATCCGCGGCCGGCGACGTAGGTATTGGATCTATATATTAAAATCACAATAAATACTTGAATGGAAAAGGGAACGAACTAACCTTGTAATACTAATAATGTCAGCGGCCGACGACGTGGGTATTGGATCCTGTGGTCACTTGTTCGACGGGGGTCTCCAATAAAATGTTTGGGCAAGGAGCTTCATCCACAGCATTCTTCTCCCAAACTTGACAACGGTGCCACCGGTTTAAATTAACACAAAACGACTCTTCATGTCGCAAAAAACGGCTCGTAGATTCAACCGACAATTAACAAGTAAGGTTCGTTCTTCGGGTTTGGGCGAGTATCGGAAAGCATCAGGAAGCAACAAAAGGAAGGGGTATGGTCGGGATATCTGTAAATTTAAATACAAATCCAAAACATACGCCCACCAAAATCACTATAACAGCGTGATTTTTTTTAAGTGTTCGAAATGAATTAAATTAATCACCCAACGGGTCAACAACTAATACTAAAAACAAAACTAAATTAAAATAACATGAACGAATAAAAATTAACAAACAGGTTTATGCTGTGGCATGGGCACAGGGCAAATTTTGGGTAGAGGTCTTTTAATTAAGCCTCGCGCGGTCTTGAGGGTGGCAACACGAGCGATGCCATCCTTACCGGGATGTAGGGTTACGATGCGACCCAGTTGCCACTGCAGCGGTGGAACCAACTCGTTCTTTATCACCACTAAACTGTCCACTAAAGGGGTAGTGGAAGGGTGATTCCACTTTGCGCGTTGTTGGAGTGTATGTAAATACTCATGGTGCCAACGACGCCAAAATTCTTGTTGACAACGCTGAACAAAACGCCAACGTGACAACCGATTTAAAGGGAGAGACGTGACATCCTCGTCAGGAGGAGCAGTCAACGGCTCAAGGGTCAAGAAGTGCCCAGGAGTGAGGACTGATAAATCATTCGGATCCGAACTCATCGGGTACAATGGGCATGAATTCAACGCGGCTTCGATTTGGATTAGGACTGTATTAAAGTCTTCATAAGTGAAGGTTTGTTCACCAAACACACGCGACAGGTGGGTTTTGACGGATTTAACTCCGGCCTCCCACAATCCACCAAAATGTGGAGAGGCAAGAGGATTAAAATGCCATTTGATGGCCAGTGTGTCAGCAGACTGTTGACCCAAGTTTTGAAGTATACGATTGGCGCCAATAAAATTGGTGCCACAGTCACTGTAGATGTCACTACAACGACCTCGTCGAGCAACGAAACGACGGAAAGCCGCAAGAAATGCCTCCGTAGTCAGGTCTGAGACCACTTCTAAATGGACTGCTTTAACGGCAAAGCAAACAAATATGCAGATGTAGCCTTTGTAGATTTTAGCTCCTCTCACTCGACCTAGTGTCAAAAAAAAAGGACCGGCGTAATCAACGCCAACTCAAGAAAACGGCTTCACTTGCGACACACGTGACGCAGGAAGGTCACTCATAAAAGGGGGGCTGACACGTGGACGTACACGAAAACAACGAAAACAACTTGACAGCGAGTGCTTGATTGCACGACGTGCTGATAAAATCCAGAACTGTTGCGACAATAAAAATTGCAATGTCTGCACACCGGAGTGTAAATGCACCCGATGAAAATGCTCAATTATCAACTCTGTAAGTCGATGGGAACGAGGCAGCAACAAGGGGTGCTTAGCATCCGAGGATAATTCGGAGTGACGAAGGCGTCCACCGACACGTATTCATTGTCCATAAATGCAGATAATTTCCTAATAGGTTTAGAACAAAGCTTGCCTTGGCGAAGCAATAAAATTGTTTCGGAAAAAGCTAATTGCTGCACAACTTTACACATGAATAAAAGTGCCTTGTGCAATTCTGCGGATGAAAGGGCCCCTGTGACACGGTCCTTGTTACCAGAATTTGCGAAACGAAATACGTAAGCAATAATACCTTGTATTTTACGAAGGGAGGACAACTTGTCCAATAAATTGAGTAACCAATGCTTTTCTTGTTGGGTGATCAACACGACAGTTCGCTCCTCCAAACGTGCTTCTTCCTCTGGTTGGAGTTCAACGGAACGATCGCATGAATCATCAAAAGCAGGGTCTTGTAAAAATGGTGGACCCGCCCACCAAAGCGAACATGACGAAATTTCTCCTGGTAGGAGATCGCGAGAGGCTGGATCAGCCGGGTTTTGTCCGGAACGGACATGTTGCCAGTATTTTGGCGGAACTCGCTCCTGAACGAAGCTTACGCGATTCGAAACGAAAGGGCGCCAACGATGCGGCGACGACTTGATCCAAGTTAAAGCAACAGTGGAGTCGCTCGAAGCTAATATCCTTTCAATAGTTATCATGGTTTTGTAAGTGTCTACAACAAAGGTCACCAGTTTTGACAACAATACTGCGGCGCACAACTCGAGACGAGGAATTGATAACACCTTTAAAGGGGTAACCTTGGATTTGGCAACCACAAGATTGATACGGATATTCTTGTCGTCATCAATAAAACGAAAATAAATCACACAAGCATAACCTACTTGCAAAGCGTCACAGAAAGCATGAAGTTGACAAGACTTGTGCGACATATGCGGTAATAATCGAGGGATTTTCAATGCCACCAATGAAGGAAGTTCCCTTTTAAATTGAGTCCATGACTCACAGACATCCGAAGGAGGGAGGTTATCCCACCTGAAACCTAATGCCCAGAGACGCTGAATCAGCCTCTTGGCAAACAAAATTACTGGCGATAAAAATCCTAATGGATCGTACATTCTTGCGATTTCAGAAAGAATCGCTCGCTTGGTACATGGAAGATCTTGTACCTTAACCGTGAACGAAAATGCGTCACAGTTGGATTGCCATTGTAGGCCAAGTATTTTTACAACCGACTCCGCGTCTTCTTGGAATGTTAACGGCTGTATTTGACAATGTTCGACGGGAAGATCGTCTAACAACGAAATATCATTGCTGGCCCATTTGCGCAGCTCAAAACAACCCAACTTCAACAATTCCTCAAGCTGACTCTTCAGTTTACGAGCAGCCTCTAAAGTGTCTGCCCCGGACGCAACATCGTCCACATACAGATCAGAACGAATGGCTTGATTCTCCTCTGCCAACTGTAGCAGACAACGAATGGCCAAATAAGGCGAGGATGACATACCATAGGTCACAGTGTTCAAACGATAAGTTTGAATCTCTTCTTGTGGAGATGCTCTCCACCGAATTAATTGATATTGACAATGGGGTTCATATATCAATATTTGTCGATACATTTGACGTATATCGCAAGTAAAGACGATACGATGTGATCGAAAACGTAGCAAAATAGTTACTATGTCATTTTGCAATTTAGGCCCGACAAGTAGGAAATCATTGAGTGACTTGTTGTGTGCGTCGCGCGAAGAAGCATTGAAAACCATACGAATTTTTGGGTGGCCTGCTTCAAGTTTAAACACACAATGGTGCGGAATAACATAGCAATGGCTTCCTTCGGAGGGTGCGGCAAGAAGCGACATATGGCCCGATGCGAGGTAATCTTTCATAAATGCAGAATACATGCGGCGGACGTCAGGTTGACTGTCCAAACGACGCTCAAGTGCGAGCAAACGACGATCAGCAATCTGCATCGTATTATTGAACGTGGGCAAAGTTTGACGATCTTTGAAAGGCAACACAACGCCAAAACGACCAGAATGATCACGAAAATGCGTATTAACAAACAAATTCTCGGCCTGATCATCTTCAGGTGAGACAACGAGTTTGGTGGGGACTTCCTCCACCTCCCAAAAACCTTTTAAAACGACATCCAAAGAGGTGTCTGATGTCAGAAAAAACGAATATTTTGGGACAGTAGTCCCATGACTGGTGGTACCCAAAAGTATCCAACCGAAGAGGGTCTCAATAGCAGCTGGACGCACGCCGTCACCCGGCACGGAACCCTCTCGAACAATAAGAGCGAAAATATCTGCTCCTAGGAGCATATCGATTGATCCTGGCATATGCCAATTGGGATCTGCTAACTTCCAACCTTGATAAAAATCGGACGGAGGCAAGGAGCAACTTGGAAGATCGGCACAAATTGTTTGTACAACCACTGCTTCGACGTCCAAAGATGGCTCTGAAGAGCCTTTAGGGCGAATTTTGCAATTAGTACTACCGCGTGAAAGGCGAAATGTCACATCACCTAGGCCAGATAAAGGAACTGGTGAGCGGCCATAGGGCAATTCAAGTCGCTTACGACATCTTTCCGAAATTAGACTCGCTTGACTACCCGAATCACATAATGCCCTTATGGTTTGATAATTACCCAAACGATTTTGGATTTCAAGGACGACAGTTGCCAACAACACTGTACACGATGAACGCGCTGTGGCCACACCTACAGTGGCCGGTGCCACAACGGGAATAATAGCTTCCGGTGAATCGTTAAGTAGGGTCACCTGCTGAGGAGGTGCCTTGTGAACTGTGGTTCTACTAAAATGTAATAACGAATTGTGCGGGGCTGAGCACTGTCGACATTTTCCTTTCGACGGACATGACCTCGCCTGGTGTAAAGCGCTGAAGCATTGATGACACAAACCTGCCGATTTAACGAACAAATAACGATGGTAAGGGGCCAAAGCAAGAAAACTAGGGCACCGATACATTGAATGCCATTCTTTACAATGGGCACATTTTGCGGATTGCGAATTAGCAGGCCGCTCAGTATTAACCAGTAGTGAACGCGAAGGCGAGGCGCCTCCATATCTTGCAGGACCACTACTAGATTTTGAATAGATGGACTTAGTGCGAGTAACATTGGTCGCACTGGCCATTGTAGCATTATTCAATAAATTGGTTTCCAAAGCACGACACTGGTCGGCTACAAATTGTTTCAAATTTGCGTAAGTGGGAAAACTTACATTTGTGAATTGCACTTCAAAACGCTTTCGAGTTGCGTTATCTAATCTTTGCATAAGCAAATTAAAAAGGGTAAAATCCCACAAATCCACATTAGGATATTGACCTAACGCAGTCACATTTTCATTAAACGTATCTAATAAACTACGTAATGAGGATACACAATCTGAATTAACCTTGGGTGCGTTACCCAAATTATGCCAATAAAATGACACTAAAACTCGATCATTTTGGTAACGATCTATCAATGATTGATACACAATATCATAATTGTTAGAACTTAGCGGCAAATGCTTTACTAAAGTCAAAGGTTCACCACTAAGAGTGGTCAACAAATATTGGAATTTCTCTACCCTTGACAATGACTGATTTTGGTGAACCAGTGTGTTAAACAAATCATAAAATGTGGGCCAATCTTTCAACGAACCATCAAACGACGGAAGAGAAATTCTAGAAAGGCGTACAGTATCTTTAAATGGGTTAGAAACCGACGCAACATCCGACAATGCTGGCGACACAGGTCTTGAACCAACAATGCTACCGGAACCCTGGTTTTTGGGTTTTAACGATAAATAAACTGCTCTAATTTCTGAGAAAATCGTCTGGATCTCAAACGTAAGTTTAAACAAAGTCTCCATTTGACTGGCATCGGAATCATCAAACACAGTTTGTTTGTCGACAGTTTGGAACTCACTATAAATTTCTAAAATTTGATCGTAAGCAGCTATAAATTTAGGCTGCTCATCCACATTTTTCTCGGCACTAAAAGCCCTGTCGCACCAAGATTTCAAGCAAAAAATAGTTTTCTTTGCAACAATTATAGTTTTTTCCATTGTATATGCCATGGTTGCATCAACTAAAAAACAATATCAACGAAACGACAACGAAAATGCAAACAACGACGAATCGCTAACCAACCAAAACGACTCGAACACGCTGTGCAGGCGATCAAACAAATGTTATACCGGCTTTACAACTACGACACGACTTTAGTTGCAAACTACGGAAATAACTTTAGCTTCAAATTGCTAAAAAAAATGCATTTAAAAGATAAACAAACAAAAAATGCAAACTTCAATCAAACACCAAAGCCTTGAAACAATAATAAAAACGATACTGGAACACATCAACGAATGTGGGTAGAATCTAATTATATACAAACAACGAAATGTGATATCGACCACGAAGGCGGTACCTTAGCGCGGTGCAATACAAAGATAAATTCTTTAACGACAACACGAAATGCGTGGATAGCACGTATAAACAATTCGACCCCAACAACGCTAAATTATTTCTATGATAACTCAATTTAAAAACTACGTGGCAACCAAATCAATTGTAACTAAATAGGTATACTAAACATAATCATGAAATTAAATGATTTACCAAAACGATAAATAAGATTGAAACCTGTGCTAATACAATGCACAAACCAAATTTGGTATCTCCGCGTTAACAAGCAGCTTCAATAAATTCAATGAAACACTTCTTCAAAAAACACAAAACGAACTGTAATAATCTATAGGCCTGCATCCAGGCACGAAAGGACCAAATATTTACACAATTGCATGAAGTGTTTTATTGAAATAAAGCAAGCTGCATAATTTTATAAAACGATTTAATGACACAACAGAAAAATAACTAACATGATATTGACCAGTTAAATACCTAGTAAATGTATTATAAAATAATAAAAAATATCCGCGGCCGGCGACGTAGGTATTGGATCTATATATTAAAATCACAATAAATACTTGAATGGAAAAGGGAACGAACTAACCTTGTAATACTAATAATGTCAGCGGCCGACGACGTGGGTAATGGAGCCTGTGGTCACTTGTTCGACGGGGGTCTCCAATAAAATGTTGGGACAAGGAGCTTCATCCACAGCATTCTTCTCCCAAACTTGACAACGGTGCCACCGGTTTAAATTAACACAAAACGACTCTTCATGTCGCAAAAAACGGCTCGTATATTCAACCGACAATTCACAAGTAAGTTCGTTCTTCGGGTTTGGGCGAGTATCGGAAAGCATCAGGAAGCAACAAAAGGAAGGGGTATGGTCGGGATATCTGTAAATTTAAATACAAATCCAAAACAATCGCACATTGTAATCTTTATTTTTTCGTATTTACACTGACTTAACTTAACAAAATATACTTTGTGTAATGGTAAGGTTTCTTTATCTTCCTTATTTAACTTTTATTAACAAATTTAAATTCTTCGCTCAAGGAAGGGCATAAAAAACTACCCAGTTTATCTTTCTGGCGACCTTTCGTGGACTAAATGTGCAATTCTTTAAGCTACTGCAATTTATTATAGTAAGTAGTAGAACTAACTTTCCTTGAGCAAAGAATTTAAAATTGTTAATACTTTGTGTACCCGATTATGCTTATCTGTGGTTGTAACTAAAACAAGACTTTAGCTAAATAAACAAAAAACGTTGCAATCTAAATATAAATTATAGATTTAGTTTTTTTAGAGCTCATTGTGACAACTTGCTTAATTTCTGTTTTGATTTCTTCATTTAACGCTGTGGTTTGTGTAAATTGCTTTCGATAGGCAAGATCAAGATAGTATAATTTTTAAGAGCTTAAAAACTTGGCAAAAGCTTGAAAATTTGACCTATAAAAGCTTGGTTTGACTAATATTGAACTTGGGTCAATTATTTAAAAGCTTGACTTTACGAAAGCTTGACTTAATTTTAAACCAAGCTTTTGAAAACCAATCCAAGTTTGCAAATCCCTAGTGTCGCATGCAGGCGCAAATTTAACAGAACATTACAACAGCAATTAAAATCATGTAATAAATAACATGTTACTCTGTCACTTCCACAAAAAACATTGTATCTTGTATTATCATTTTATAATTGATTTCCATGGTACTGTAAACGTAAAAATGCAGATATTAATTAGATAACTACAAATAATCACGGCGAAAAAAGCCAACAGTTTGAACATTTTTTTATAAAACTTAAACATTTTATTTTTTTTTGGTCATCAAGTCCTCATAATTCCTAAAATAATATTAGGTTTTGGTTTGTAGGGAAGTGTATATTTTTCATTATTTTTAAAATAAGGTAACACAATAGCAGTTACCATTTAAAATGTTGAGTAAGTTATCTCTTAAAAAAACTTTACGATGCAAAGTTATATCTGAGATTGTGGTTTTTTTATTATTCTCTAGTGATCTCGCAATTTTTAATATTTTTGCTTGTTCAAGAAATATAGTTCGGTCTTAGGCCTCATAAACGTTATTAAAACACAATGTTATTTTGATCGGAAAATCCAAAAATGTAATATTATACAGGAGGTTTCATTTAAAAAATAAGACATTGATATTTTTATGACTTTTGCAACACTT
Organism: Aquatica leii; assembly: GCA_035610365.1. Classification (NCBI taxonomy): domain Eukaryota; kingdom Metazoa; phylum Arthropoda; class Insecta; order Coleoptera; family Lampyridae; genus Aquatica; species Aquatica leii. The sequence goes on from CM069435.1 coordinate 72,943,695, forward strand.
CTTATAATATGAAAATATTTTTAAAAATTACCTGTAACGAACTCCCATTAATCGCAAAAGTGAAACTGTTTTAAAATCACGTATTTTGGTAACAATATTCCGAACTGTATAGCATGAATAACCCTGTATAATCACACATTAATCTAATAGAAACTGACGATATAGTAGAAAATATTGATGTAAAACCAAATAGTATAATGAAACTAAGTAATTTAATTTTGGCGTTATTACATCTATTACATTAAAATATTCCCAAACCCTCAAGAGTATTTGAAGCGATTTACAAAATTGATAGAATATTGTAGTCTATAACAAAAAAAATAGAAAAAGTAAAATCATTAAATTAGAATCGGTCATAAACAAAGAAGTGCTGTGTTAAATAAGTGCTTATTTGATGTAGTCACGCCTGTGCCAGTGTACATAAATAAAAATTATTATTTTATTGCAAACGTGTATAGTTTCAGTAAAATATGAATTTTTAATAAATAGTTTTTATTATTATTGTAAATAATTTAATTCTTTTTCCATATAATTTCTTTTTATTTATTAATTATTGGCGGCTTTAACCTAACGGTCATCATCAGGCCTTTAAAATTATCAAATTAATAGTAAAATCTCAACCTTAAAATTCTTAATATACTTACAATTAAATTAAATTAAATAATATTATTTTATATACCTTCCTCGTAAAAAATTTTGTTTAATTTATATTGTCATTTTGACATAAACTGTTTAATTTTAATTTATTAATTTATTTATTAATTGTAAGTACATTAAGAATTCTAAGGTTGAGATTTTACTATTCAGTTAATAATTTTAGAGGCCTAATGACGACTGTTAGGTTGAAACATGTAGCCGCCAATAATTAATAAATGAAAAAGAATTATATGTGAAAGGCATTAAATTATATACAATTATAATTGAACATCCCATTTTGTGTTAAAGACTTTACAATGGATAATACAATCTTCAATCTTGTTTTTATTAAATTAGTTTTTATTAAATTTTGTGTTTGTTAAATTGCGTTTTAGTTTATTGAATTAGTTACATTTATGATAATCATGTAAATAGTTAAAACAAATTAAGGTATAAATTCGTTACAATTAGCGTCAGGTATACGATAAAATAATATATCTTTGCTTGTGTAAACAAACAAGAGATTAATTCGACATTGCGTGTGTTTGTTTAACAACTGTGTAGTGATAACAATTAGTTTGTTCCAATTTATTAAACTTATTTATTTTTGCACACAAAATGTATACGACTACAAACTCAAAATCCAGTTTCCTTGTGGCGTTAAATGAAAATTTTTCCTTTAAAGATTTGGTCTAAAGTAGCTCAATTTTGAGATATGTGCAATTATAGTTTTCAGGCCGGTCCTGACTATTTAAACAAATAGAAGTCAGTTATTAATAAAGTAATTAAAACAGCTAGTAATGTTTAACCCTTAGCATTATTACTGACCTAGTTTAACAAAAAGGTTTTTTGTGTACACAATCACGTTTATCTTCGGTTGTAACCAAAACAAGACTTCAGATAATTAAATGCAAAATTCTGCTTTTTAACTGATGAATTCGGCAATCTGAGTTATTTCTGTCTCAATTTTTAACGGATTTCTTTAATTGATGCTGAGTGATTTGTGTAATCCTACTTGTATTCCATAATATTTGATTTAAAGTTTTTTTATCATATACAATTGAAGAATACAGTATTACTGTTTTAATATACGGTGAGCGTAATTATAACATTACACCACACGTAGATTGTAGGTTGAGCGATATCATAACAGAAATCTACATTCAATAAACTTTATTTTACGTGTGTGCAAGGATTTAGAGAAACTGGAGGTGTTCCTTCTACTTACGATGGTCGTGATCAAGAAAGATGTGCAGATAATGTAAATTGTAGAAGATCGGACACAAAGTAGCACTAAAGAAATAGGTCGCGCAGCTAACGTGTCTGATGCTCTTACCATGTTCAGCGATTCCAACAGTTAACCGACGTTGATTTCAAACCGCAATTTGAGTTTTGTAAGTGGTTGCAGCAAGAAGAAGCTTTTGACCTTGACTTTAGTGCCAAAATATTATTTTCACATGAGTGTTGTTTTATACAAAATAGAGTGCTAAATTTTTACAACACGCATGTTTGAATAAAGAAAACCCTCATAAACTTCAACAAAGTAACTTTCAGTGGCGGTTTTCTATTAATGTTTTGGTGAGTATTTTAAGAAGTAGTTTATTTTTATTCGTGGTGGGAATAACCTAATGAGACTACAGGTCCGTAATTTACGATTTATTTTGGTAAAAATTTTAGTTTTATTTAATGTTTTATTAAAAATTTTATTTTGATATTTTCTGTTTACATTTATGCTTTAATTTCACCTACTAAAATAACAATCCGTTAATCAGATACACCCGGTATAAACTAATAATAAAAACCCGTTTGAAATAAAAATAAAGTATTATAAGAAGACGTGATAAGACAATAGCGACAACAAAACTTTGTGATTTAAAAGTCGCATATTTAAAAAGAGAATTAAAAGAACGTGAATTAGAAAGCAGTTTCTTCTTCTACTCATAGGAGGAGCATAAGGCGCTTCTAGTGTTGCTAGTTAGGTTAGCATGGTCGCTAGTCCTGCGCATCCAAAGCTTGACTGGTCATTTTCTTTCACTTCACTTTATTCTTTCACATCTTTTTTGCTTCTCTCTAGGTAATAGTGTTTTTAATTACTGTGTTTTTTCTTTTTTGGTCTTTTCGCAGTGGGGTTGAAGTCTAGTACTTGTCGCGTTATGTTCTTGTTTTTTTTCTTGAGTGTATGGCCTATCCATGTTCATTTCTGTTTTTTTATTGTCATTTCTATTTTTAGTTTTTTTGTTATTTTCCATAGTTTTTTGTTCGTTATCTTTTCTGGTTAAAATATTCTACATTTTTTTTTTAATCATTTGTTTATAAATACTTGTAGTATTTGTATATTGTTTTTGTTCTGCACCCATGTTTCAATTCCGTACAAAAGGATGCTTTTTACATTTGATCTAAAAAGTTTTATATTTAAGAGATTGTACTTCACCTTCAGGTAGGAATTTGACATGGCAGATTCTAGGTACATATTAAAATATATAGTAACGTCTAACAATAATTAACTTATTAGGTGTACACTTGCATAAAACGGGCCCAAGATGAGCTATTTGATGAACTAATCACAAAATTAAAATTCAATAAATAAATAAACAATGACATTAACACTTAGTGTAGAGATAAATATATAGTCTTATTTCTGTTTTTCTACTGATATTTTAAGTATCCCAAACTTTCCTCAGTGAGTAAATGCATTATGTGCTTTACATATTTTAGAGATTATTTCTTGCTCTTTTTTGGTCATTTATTTTGATTTTATTATTTCCATCTTTGTTTCTTGTCAGTAGTTTTGTGTTTTCTCATTTATTATTATTCTTACTACATTTGCAGCATTTACCAGTTTGTATGCTTTCTTGTTAATATTATTAGTGTAATGTCATCTGCCAACTTTCAGTCTGTCAGTTTGCTGAAAGTGTTCCAATTTATTACTTGTGAAATCTGCAGTATTCATAACGTAATCTATTACTATGATGAAGAATTGGCAATAGTATGCAACTTTGTTTTACGCCCTTTTCTATCTATATTTCTTTTGTAATGCTTTCTTTATGTTTGACGATTGTTTCATATTTGTTTTGCTATTTGATCCCAGATACTGTGCATATTGGGTTCATACACAATTTGTTTGACCTGAATCCAGCTTCATTTTCTTTCAGTTTTTTCTCGATTGCTTTTTTAATTCGTTCAAAAATTATCCTTATCAAAATTTTTTGCGCATAGTAATGTTACTAGTTTCTAGTTTTCGCATGTTGTTGCGTCGTTTTTTTGAGTAGTTTCACAATTATTTTCTTTAGCCAGTCCGACGAAACTTGTTCTTTTGTCCTTATCTTTTGAACTAGTATGTGCATGATATCTACTGATGTTCTTATATATGTTTTGATTAATTCACATTCTATGTTGTCTATGCCCACCGCTTTTTTATTTTTGAGAATCATGATTGCTGTTTTTATTTATTTTTGCTAAAAGTTATATTTGGATCTCCGTTTTGGTTTTTGTTGTATGACACTTGACTTATGTTGGTTTGTTTTGCATACACTTCTGTAAAGTATTTCACTTATCTGTTTTTTGTTTGTTCTTCTCTTGAGCACATTTTTTTTGTTATGTTTTTTACTATGTCGTACAATTTTTGCGTGTTATGTCTTTTTGCCGCATCTTTAGCATCAAGAGCTTTCTTTTTTACAAATGATCTTTTGCTTTCTTCACATTCTATTTGACTTCTTTTCTTGCTATATTGTTAAAGTATTTTTCTATTTTTTTATTGTTAGTACTAATTGTTTTCAATTTTAGTTTTTCTTTTATAGCGCTTATAGTTCTAGCAGTATTCTTCTACGTTCTTTTTCTTCAGGTTTTTTTGTTTGCAATTTTTTGGTTTATTTTTCTGTGATATTATTTGATAATATGGGATGTTTTAGAATACAGACAACTATCGACAAATGTCAAAATAGAAGCAGTATATGACAAATTAGAAAAAGAATAAAACTGCTTAACAAATGGAATCAAATTGATTGCCATGGTAAAACTAGCGTTACAAATAATTGATAAAGTCTTGAGAAAAAAACCACTCACAAGTTTATACTCTCAAATTTTATTGTAAAGTTCCATAGTCAACCTATCACAAACAGTTTGAAACCGCAACTGTGGATAATAGTTGGAGTTTTCCAAATTGTTCTTGACCACTTTTAAGAAAACCACAAACTTTTAATCTTACGTCTAGAAATAAAATATGGAGATGCTCATCTGCAAAGATACCAAGCACAGATAAAGATCGGTTTTTAAAGAGCTGCGGAAAACCTTTGAGAGTATGAGGGTGAGGTGAAAAAGGAGTGACTCTTGAACTGCGGTGAAGCAGGCCACGTACGTAAAAAGAATACAAAAGTTCATACCCTTGTAGGAGTATGTAAAACAAAAACTTTTTTTGTAGCTGTTGTTAATAGTTTAAACATTTGATTAATCACAGTTTTATTTATTTATGTATTTTTATATCAGATACTTGACAGCGTTTTTAACATTATAAAATTATAAAATTAACTTTTTTTACAGTCAAAAGTAAAAAAATCCAAAGATTATTTAAAATGTTAATATAAAATTTTGTGCAAGAAATTGTAAATTTTTTTTTACTTAATTGTTAAGATGCAAAAAATGTAAAAAAAAAATTTGATTTAAAGCTTGTAAATAGAACGTAAATTGAAGTGCATCAATAAACTATTTTTAAGATGCAATATATTTTTATTTTACAAACGTTTTATATGTACTGCTGTATTTTTAAATTTATTGATCGCATTATTATTTATTATATTAATTCCGCGAACTTTAAAATATATAAACACAATCAAAAAGTATAAAAGTGTGTTTAATTAAATTTATATTTTTAAGATTTTATTTACATATAAAATGTTATGAAAAAAAATGCGCTTCAGTTTGCTTTTTTGTTTTATAGCAGTAAAATGAATATTAAAAGATATATTCTTTAAAGTTTACATATTTTATCATACGATACGAGCACGTTATGTTTACACCAATTTGGTTAAATATTAATGTGAGTACTTTTTATACATTTGAATTTTAACGCTTTTACGGAATATTCAATTCTAATTTTAAATAAACGAAAGCTTTTTACGTTCACGCTCATAAAGAAATTACTTGATTTGTTTGAAAATGGAACAGCCGACAACATTTAATTGAGTTCGCATTTCCTTTATCATTACACCTAAATAGCGATGTCATAAAATAAATACACTTCAGTAAAATACAAAGCAAATACAATTACAGTTTTACTTTAACAGATATTTCTAAACTATTACTCTATAAACTCAATGTAAATATTAATGTAATTGTGTTGCGTTTATTTTAAGCTGGCGTTTTTATAACGTAGCTTTAATTAAACATTTTATTAGAGAACAGAAATAGAGAATGTTAAAATGTTAAAGAAAATATCGCCAGATCTTATTGACAAACGTAGCGTTAAGTTATTTCTTTTTTAGTTGTAGTTAAAGCTCAACTGTGTCTTTTGAACTTAAATCTCTTAATTCTACTTCTCTTTATAAATCCTCAAGATTGTGGTGAATTCCAAGTGTGCTTGGCGACCGCAATTGACATCGTTAAAATATCAAAGCAAACGTCATTTCTACTTTGTAAGTTTAATGTAGAATTTTTTTAATACATTACATAACTTTCTCTTTTTTTTTGTTCATGTAGACTTAATTGTATATAGTTATTTTCAAATACTTATTATGTAGAGGATTATAAAACCTAACTGTTAATTTAGTTTTAAAACAAGTTAAACTGTTTATAAAATAATGTTTTAATACAAAATTAATTCAAAAAAAAATATTGTGTATATTAACGTTAATCATTAATACATAAGCCGTTTTTAGTCTGTAATCCAATGAATATCCAACTTTATTTTTGTTTTTCTGGAAGTCAGAAAAGATCTGTGAAATCAAACAATTAAAACAATATCAAGCTTTTTTTTGTTATAAATTTAATTTTTATTTTATTATTTTATTTATAATAAACCGTTAATAAATAACAAATATGAAATAAACTAGAAGACGAAAGTATAAACACTATAAAAAATGCAAAAAAAAAACTTTAAGAAAAATAAAGAACATGCTAAATGAAACCCAGAAGTAGTTCAAATGGAATTTGTTGTTAAAATAAAAGACTGACAGTATTATACATTCAAAAATAAAAATCAAAAATAGTTGTTTGTTTCTTAATTTGTTTAAACAAGTAAGAGTGGCAATGTTAGTAGTTTTAAAAGAGTTTTTAGTACAAATTTAATACAAAATTAACCGAAGAAAGTTGTACTATATGAATGCGATAAAATATTTTTAATAAATTTGGTGCAACATAATTTCAAAGAATGTTTTTACGGTAAAGACAACTGTAACGTGCAGATAGAGATAGCTCAAACACTCGGAGGGTGAGTCGTAGGTGTATACCTGATAAAATTCAGCTTGATTTTTAATATTCCAATAACAATATAATTAGAAGAGCGCTGAAACGAGAGAAATATGCGCTACAGACGCCCGTTTACATCTGAAAAAACACTTCAGGTAAACAAATTGAGCCACACAAGTATAACAACAAATATATTTATTGCAATGGCAACGTAACAAAAGAATAAAAAAAAGAACAATCAGTATTCCGAAGTATACAATAACTAATCATTTGTAAGAAAAAACAAATAATTCTAGTATCAGCAAATCTTTAAATTTATAGAGCTCAAAAACTATACCAAAATGTTTTTAACATAACAAGTTTCTCCCAGCAACATAAAAACCTGAAAAGTAGACATTAACTAAAATGAAAAACAGAATTTTAGGCATACGCTAATAACAGAACCATAAAATCTGAACCCAACCCAATCACAATAACACCCAATCTGAAAAGAAACGTAAAGAAAAGATGATTTTCTAGTTCACTAAGTATTACCCATCGCATGTGTACAGAAGTCCCATGAAGCGGAATGATACTCGACAATAGTCGAAACGCAAGCAAAACAAGAAAAATCAACGCAGTCCCATAGACATTACCAGACGACAATTCAAATCAAATTAAATAAAAAGAAAAAGTATAGGAAAAAGAGAAGTTTATACCACAGTCAAAGACAACGCCTTTAAATCCCATAAAACTCCAGCTCACAGATATAAGTCTAACTCTGTATTTATATCCCCAAAACTAATAAAGCTCAAGAAGTAAAAAAAAAGAAAACCAAGTTTTAATATCCAGCAAATCTTGCAAAATAATATGCAAATTTAGAAAACAAAAATTTAAAAAACTAATACAGTTGTACCAAAAAAATCGTCAACAGACGGTATGAGGTTTTTCTACCAAAAAAACTATGCAGACCCTAAAGATCCAAAAAAGCAAAACCAATAAAGAAATCTCAAGCAAAAGTATCAGACTACTTAAAAGGCAGAAAAATAAATCAGTTATTCAAAACTCGCAGCCATAAAGTTGCAAAAAGCTAGTTAAGTGTAACTAATTCAAGTAAAACTCAAACCGCATAACACAAAACAAAGCCAAAAAAAAGAAAGAAAAAGAAGTAAGAGTGATTAAGAAAGAATCAAAAACATCAATTCCTATTCGAACCTAGTTAATCATTGCTTTTCGTGTTAGAATGTCACACTGGAACCTAAAAGTCAAAAAACAGATTAGAATATTTTAACAGCAAAAGAAACTCAAAGAAAAGAGTTTGTTAGAATATAAACATCGACTGACAACATAAAAAATGCCGACTAAGCGGAAGTATGTAGAGTACAAGAAACCACGTTGCAGTCTATTCCAAGTTCAAAACCAAACACAACAACACAAAAATCAACTGAGCCCAACAAGCAAGATAAAAAAAGATGAAGAACATAGTTGCAGTAAACGCTAAAGAGAAAAAAACTTATTTACTTACTGAAAAGAAAAGAAAGAAAGAGTTCAAGCAGCTGACTAGGACCTAAAAAAAGAAAAAGCAAAACCAACAATTGCCCTAAAGGCAAGCCTTAAAGAGCAAACAACAATTAAAAAAATAAGGAGTACGAAAGATAAAATAGAAAGAAAAGATGCAGACGGGAAAAGAAGATTAGGTGCTGTTATGTCTAACTAACCGATCAAGAAGTAAACTTTGAAGAGAATCAAAAAGAAAGAAGAATTTTTGGCACATAAAAAATCACCAGATCAAAGAAAAAAAATTAAAAGTAGGAAAGATATATATATAGAGAAAGGGAAAAAATAAGAATTGATGTTAATGCCTGATTCGTTTCAAAAAGAACAAAAAAAAGAAAGAAATGTGACATGCAGGTGATTAACCAATTAAAAAGAAGAAGAAAAAATGAAAAGTAGACAACAAAAAAGACGGAGAGAGATATGACTAGATGTAAGCGTCTGTTTAGTTCTTCTTTCCATATAAGTAACGAAAGGGGTGACCAACCCTTCAATGCCCAACTAACTGCTCAAAAAGCAAACCATAGAGAGAATTAAGTAGACATCGAAATTGTGCCACTGAGTCTTCGAGATTAATCATCTATCTCACAAATATTCCACAAACTTGACTCCAAATTAGCCCTTAAAACTTGTGTTGTTAGTTAATTTTTGCATCCGTACATGTTCCAATTTATCGACTCGAAAGAGAGAGAGAGATAAATACATAAGATATTACTTAAAACAATTGAAGTATTGTTTTATAAAATGTGAGATAAACATTGTAAAATGTTTAAATTGAAAAAATCACAGATAGAAAGTGTTGAAAACAAACACAGTATTACCTACATAATAACAAATAAGTTTATTACGATTTTCAAAAATAAGAATACATGTGTACCACAAATATTAAAAACCAAAAGCACAAACAACTAATATTCTAGAAACATACTATTAAACGGGAATAGAAAAAGTGGGATAAATACAATAATGTAAAAAATTAATTAATCAAGATAATTTGTGAGTTGTTTATACTTAACCTTTTTTTTATGAAATGCCTGGCAATAACCTCATCATTGTCGTCACTGGACGACGATGACTCAACGACACAAGAGAAGAGAGGAGATTTTTTTTTGTTATTGCAAATAACGTCGTTTATTATTAAGAATTGCTGCGCGTTGATAAAACAGCTTTTGGTGACATATTTAAGGAGAAACCCGATCGCGTTATTTTGAATCCATGCATTGGAATGAGGATTATTAAACCCAAGCAATCCCGGCGGTTGTTTCGCATTTATAGCTTAAGTAGCATGTAATACTAGTTTATGTACAATGATTACAAGCTGGAAGGTACATACATCTTTTATACAAAATTCCTCTAGAGAAGAACAAAAATGAGTATTTTAGACTAACGTTTTCAAATCGTTTACAAAATGCTGAAGAAACTCTGTCATAAGTTCGCGACTCTCTTTATTCTAGCAGTAGTCTACTGTTGGTAGCAACATTGAGACACGATATTTTGGTTGTAAAGCTTTGGTGTCGTAAATGACCGTACGTTGGGTAAAATCTTTGAAATATAAATATACTGCAGGCATTCATTACAAAAAATGTCCAGCGACCGTTAACATTGAAATTGACAGTAATTTATTTTATTTTGGAGACTTTCAAATTTTGAATTTTTTGTTAGTTTTTTAATTAGACAAGAACATATTTTTTTATTTAGCTTCAGACTAAGTCAACATCCACGTTTCGATGAAATAAACGTATCACATTATCGATCTGCATATCTGCTAATTGTTTACTGGTAAAAAAATGTGATTCTATGTTCGTCTTCTCGCAATGTTTGACCATTTCCAATTTTTGTCAACACATTCAAAGAAAAATTAATGTTTTGCCTGACCATTTCTGTTAAGGAATAATAATTTTCCAATTCATGCTATAATATCTAATTGTGCAGAATGTTACGTCGTCTAGTGTACACAGCACGTGCATTTACAGGAGTTAGCTGTCTTAGATCACCACAAAAAATTACTTGAAAGACACCAAAAATCGCTACTATTTCTAAATCTAATAATCGGAATCTATTGCCAACTTGATTCGTCCTACTCACTTCATCAATAAAAATTGTGCACACATTAAAATCGCAACGCAAGACATCGCATAGCAGCGGGATTCTTTTCTTGGTATTGATACTAATGTTAAATGACGTGTGTACAGTGTTCTCATCTATATTCACCACCGCCGTTAGTTCAGCATTACTAAAACGCATGACATTTTCATATATATTTTTTTTTACAATGAAAATATTGGCTTTGTAGATATAAATATACGCATCATTCTTCAATGAAATAAGTTCCTCACTTCAAAATTATCAAAACAAAGTAACTTTGTTTCTCGTATGTAATTTAAGTGGTCTTGCGAGGCGTTGTAGCGTAACACTTTCGATTGCAACCGTTTGCGGAAAAGATTTTTGTACAAACGCTTAACAAGTTTCATTATTACAATTTTCATCAAATGTAAGTATGTCTGTGTCATCACTATTATCTTTATCCAATGCAATATCTTCATTAACGTTATGTGTTTGACGACGATACCTCGTACTTTTATGAACTCATAAAAGGCAATGAAATCAGTAAGGTGAATTGCATTCATAACAGGTAACCGTTGTTCATATATTATCTAAATTATATTGGACTTCCAAACGTCTGTGAAGGCGGTATCGGCGTTCAATCCTTCAAAATCTATTTGTTGTTTTCTTTTCTTTGCTAAGAACCGTTCTGTGGGATGTTGTGATGATATAAAAAGAATCTATTCCACCCTATATTTTCTGGGCTTACCCATGTACCCGCCTTGGAGAATAAGTAGACATACCAACAAAAGTTTATTAAATACTTGCGAAGATAAATAAATCGAAAAAAAATCTAAAATTTTATTAAGTATTTAAATACACAATGTGGAGAATGATAAATAATGGTAATATAATATTATAAGTGCGGTTTTGTTTTCATCGGAAATGCCGCGTTACCAATCTGATTTTAAAAGTTAGGATTTTTTTGCGATACAGACATCTAAACAAACAAAAAATCATAGTTCTTAAAATTTATTGTCCTTGTGGTTTACATTATTTCTTTAGTCTTGATAACCAAGTCATTTATTATTTTATTTAGTTTAGTTGGTCTTTAGATTTGGTACGTAAGACTATCGTGTGCAGTGCATCTTATGTGTTGATTATTGATATTTTAAGTATTTTTAATTTATAATAATTTTTATAATGAGTGGTAGAACTTTAATAGAATATTTTTGTCCCCCAAAAAAAGTTAAACCAAATGAGGAATCACAAATTTTGTCATCGTCAGCTTCCGATAACGCGGCTTCTACTTCTAAAAAAATCATTTCCGCGTCTATGGTAGAAGCCACCCCAGATTTTGATTTGGAATTTATTGACACCGAATCCGAACCTGAAACTGAGGAAACAGTGGATTTTGAGGAATAGTTATCTAAACAGCAGTAACAAACCAAACAAGAAGTTACGGAAATCAGAAAAAGCGCCGAGCAGTGGTGGTATTTTACAAAATACAACCTTGAATACTTGATTTACAAGACAAACGAAGGGCTCCAGAACATGCCGCAGTCTACAAAATTCTTTGTTTTTTTCGATCAAATTATATACGACAGACGGGACGCTCTATTTAAGTTAGAGTAAAAGAACATGTAACAGACTTCAAACACCGCAGTGGCAGAACACGTGTGAAACCAAGAACACACGCTAAACTTTGACCAAACTAAAGTGTTGACCAGAACTCCTTTCTAATTTCCCAGTCTAATCCGCGAAACTGTGGAAATAGTAAAACATCCATGTAATATGAACCGAGAAGGCGGTTTAAAACTCAGCAAATCTTGGCTACCAGTATTACATCCTCTAAGACAAGAAAGATCCATCTTCTTGAAAAGGACACAAAGACTTACTTCGAGTAATAACAAAGTCAGTCAAGCGATAACGGAAAGATAAGGGCCGTTAATTACGCTATTCGCTAATGATATAAATATCGTTTCTATATTGTTTCTAGTGCGAGTTGTGAGCGTACATTTACCTGTTTAAGACTTTTGAATACGTATCTTAGTAATAAGATGAGTGACGAAAGATTAAAACACCTAGCTATTCTAAACATTGAAAACGTTTTGGCAAAAAGTTTGGTTTCTGAAGCGATCATTCGGAAATTTGATTTCATAAACGTTAATAGGACAATGGTTTTGCAATATGTAAGTTTTTTAACTCCTTAATTAAAATTTTTTTTGAATGTCGTAAAAAAACCTTGGATTTAAGGCCCACGCAATAATATCTTGGCCCACTGACGGCCCACCCTACGTAAAAATTCTAGCTACGTTCCTGGTGAATCGATTAGATGCCATGCTTAAAATGACATCTTTTCCCTAAAATAACATTTGCTGCTCAACTGTTAAAATCTTTTCAAGACCTGTGTGTTTCTCGATTTTGTATGTTACGTTGATTCTGTTATTCCAAACATTGGAATGTACAAGTTGTTTGCTGTGTTGACGGCGCTGCATATATGTAGCACTGTCTTCATTTTCTTTCGACGACGAACGATTTTCAAAGAACTCATTATTGACAACAATGTTATATTTGCGATACAATAGTGTATCCAGTAAATATTTGAACCTTATTTTAATATTAATCTTTGAAGTACAATTAGCTATATAGGAACTTTAATGTAGTAAATTGCGCTTTAACTATAAGTTCAATACATAATTATCTTCCAATTTGCGTGGTAAATGAGTGACCATTGTATTCAAGTTCACGATAGCATTAATCACTTGTACAACCAAACCATTTGACTTACTCAAATATCTGAGTTGGCATATCTGCATAAACGGTAGACGTAGAGCAACTAATTGCTCAAGAATAAAATACAAATTTGGTAAATGACGAGGAATTTTCTGGTAAATATAGTCATTACTAGTTGCCAACGTTGGCACCTTCTGTCTTCGTAATGCGTTATGACATGTGTTGTACACTAAAAAGTGATCTTCGACTATGTTGTAGTTTAAGGTTTTTAAAAAATCATACATTATAGATTTTGGCACAACTGCGATCAACCGTCTACTGCAGAATATTCAATCACAAACACGACAATAGTCATCCAAAGTATCATTGAAGATATTTTTCTGCATGTAAATTTAAATATTATGTTCAAATGCTTTATTAGGATTTTAATCATTGTCTGCTATGAGTGATTGCAAGTTTAAGGTACCATTGATACTTTAGTCTATTTTTCGTTGTCGTTATGTATGGACTCATTCTCTACTTTAGGGCCGTGCCGTGCTATGATACAAAGAAGCGGCCGCATCAGGCGGCACTTTAAGGGGGCGCCATTAGCAGCGAAATCAAAAAATATTGTCACAGATAACTTACAAGCCATGTTAAGTTACGTAAGTATTTACAAAAAAATTATAAAATCAAAAAGATATCCGAAAAAAAGAAATAATAGTTATTTAATCAACAAGTGTGTTGATGAAAGCGATTAATAATCGCGACTGTTTTTGTGTCTTTAATTGTCGAGATTTTTAATTGCCCATTAACAAACGAGTTGATATTTTTTCGTCCACCGTAAAGTCTTTCAAAGTAGGAAAAAAAATTTGCTTTTAAAACGACAATAGACGACAATTCATAAATTAATAGTATCAGTTTATACTAATCAATATGCATGGTTATCACTAAAACAAGTGAATTCACAAAGTATAAATAACAACTCAACATGTTTAAATATCAAAATTATGCATGATGCATTAATGAAAAATCATACATTAATGACTTAAATTAATGAATGATTATGATTTTAATAAACGGTCAACGAAAAAAATGATTATGTTATGACAGTAAGAGTTATTAAGGAGGAAGGACTGTAAATTTTTATTTTTAAAATTTTTATCACAGTATGAAACAGAAAAAGAAAAGATTGTTTGTAAGTCAATATAAAAAGATACGATTAAATAAAGAAGAACAAGAAAGAAAGCTAAGCCATGTTATAAAGGAATTCTTAGTACAAAAGTTCTCTTTAGATGAGTCGTCCACATCCACATTAACAGCGATTCCTTTGAATTTGATAAATGAAAACCAAGTGCCGGTGCCGCCCCAATCACTTCCATAAGAAGTCGTTGAAGAGAACCAAAAGGTAACACCATCAGAAGTTCATCAAGAACCGGGAAGCCCTAGCAGTGGCAGCTAGCAGATATTAAAAGAAAATTCTTCTGATCTTGCATTATGGAATACTTTTTGCATCTCAAACTCGTCAAATACTAGTGAAAAGAGGTCCACATCAAATCAAGAAATTCGAGTTTTCTATTAATAAAGGAAGGCTTAGATTTTCGCCTTCGCATTATTTGAAAGTGTTGAACAATGGTGAAGTTGTTGAAAGAAGTTGGCTAATTTACTCTATTACAATTGATGCTGGTTTTTGCTTTTGTTATCCATTATTTGGCCTCAGACTGCTTAGCTTTTCGTGGAACAACCGAACATTTGTTATAACCTTATAATGGAAACTTCCTCAAATTGGTTGAATTGCTTTTGGAGTTTGATCCCGTTATGGAAGAATACATCAGAAGAGTTCAACGAGAGTCAGATAGATGGTCGGTGACTTATCTTAGCAATAATATTCAAGATGAGTTGATAAATGTAATTTTAACCAAAATTGTCGAAATTATCGGGTTTTTCGAAGCTAGTGATTCAACCGGAGAAAGTTTGACAGAACTTATTCTGACAAATTTGGAACAGTAAGGTTTTGAAATAAAATGGCTTAGTGGGCAAGGCTATGACAATGGAGCCGATATAAAAGCAATACGAAAGGGTGTACAAAATAGAACTCTTGAAAAATATCCAAGGGAGTTTTAAGTGCCTTGCGCATGTCATTCTTTAAACCTAGTTGTGAATGATGCAGCGTCTTCTTCTACAGAAACAATAACTTTTGTTTCTATTGTACAAAAACTTGACACTTTTTTCTGGTCCTACAAAGCTTTGGGAAGTGCAAAGAATATCTCACAGAATTGACTCTAAAACCACTGAGTGCTACTAGGTGGTCAAGCAGAGTAGATGCCTTAAAGCCTTTACGGTTTCAACTTTGCGAAATCTATGACGCCTTAATTGAAATAATAGAAGACGTCAACAGAGATGCAGAAACTAAGATTAAAGCAAGAGGTTCAGCAAAAAAACATTAAAATTATAAGTTTATACGCAGTCTAATTCTTTGGCATGATATTTTATTTGAAATAAATTCAGTCTCGAAGCTATTACAATATGTAACTATAAATTTGTCAGACTGTGTAAGAATGTTGTTAGAAACTATACAAAAGGTGAAAAATTATAGACAATACGGGTATGAGCAAATGAAAATTGCTGCTAATGAAATTGCAAAGAATCTTGAATGCAATACAGAATTCTCTGCCGAAACTGGAGTTAGAGCCAGAAGAAAAAAGCGTCAGTTTGACTATGAAGTAGCGGATGAACCCTTAACAGGGGAGTTTTTTTTCAATCATATTCTGAACATTACCCTTAATTCTCTAAATGAGCGATTTACGCTTCTAGAAACTCATAACAAAAATTTCAATGTTTATACAACATTTTCATACTAAAAGATATAGACGACAAAACGCTAGAAAGTTATTGTATCAGTCTCCAATCAATACTTTTGGTCAAAAATGAATCAGACATAAATGCAAATGAGCTTCAAGAAGAATTACGTGATGTGTCCCGTATGCTACCATATTCTATGAAACCTTTGGATGTTTTAAATTATGTGTGTCAAAATAATTTAAATACTTTGTATCCGAATACTGCTGTAGCTTTGAGAATTTTTTAACACTCCCTGTTTCTGTAGCTAATGGGGGAAAAAAGTTTTTCAAAATTAGAATTAATCAAAAACTATTTTAGAAATTCACTAAATTAAACTAAACTTAAAGCTCTATCAATAATTTCTATTGAATCTGCATTGGCTGATACTCTAGATTACACATCCCTAATTCACGAATTAGTTAAAGTTAGGAAAGTAAAACTGTAGTATAAATTTTAAGCTAGTTTAGGTTTTTGAAATTAAAAATAGTATTGGTTCATTTTTTTTTAAATTACAATCGAAGGTTATTTTAAAGATAAAACATTTAAGGGGCGGCATCTCGAAGACTTGCATCATATTGAAAAAATCTACCGCACGGTACTGCTCTACTTGTCCGTTTTTCTTGTTTATCTTCAACGTTTATATGTTCTTTTTCTATATGAGACGTATCATTTTCATTGCGTTCCGATTTCAAAGGAATTGAAGCGTTTTCACTCTACTCTATTGTGCGTTGCATTAGCCGTAGCCGATATGCACAAACTAGTTCCGTATTTGTATGTGAGTGCTATTGTTGTGGATCCTCACGATTTGAAGATAATTTTGAACACTATAGAAACATAACTTATCATTGTTTTGTTGTTGTAAAGTTTGTCGCTTCCGTTGCCAATAGAGCCAGCTGCTTTAAGCAGTAGCGATTACACTAAACGGTTCATTTCCTATATGTAGTGACAACACGCTCCACCTCTAACCACTGCCAATGCCATATCACCATTAATTTGCTATTGGCAAATCTCAAGTATCTATCAGTTGTTGACACTGCGTTTCGCTTTTGCTTGGTGCTACGCATGACGTCACGCGATGATACAAACAGTTCACAGTAAGTTGTTTTACTTAAATACCGTTGCGTTTTATTAGTGTTAGTTAAAAGTACCATACCTAAATTAAATCATGTAAATAAATACGTGTAAATGAATTTAATTTTAAAATTCGTTAGAATGCACTTTATTTTTATTCTATAACAAAATAAATATTTGCATACTGGTCAAACTAAATTAGATGACTGTAAATATCAAAACTGTAAAAAACGTACAAATCTTGACGTTTTTGTGTGATTTATATCTGATTTAACCTATAATAAAAAGAACATTACAAAAAAATTTACACAACTTTTGAATTTCAATAATTTTACAAGATGGCGCAAATTTAGAGAAATTAAAACAGGTTTTGTCAAATAGATTTGCCTCTTCTTTGTTAAGCAACGTAGTTATTGAACTGTCTTTTGCAATGTAATAAAAATAACTTTTGTTTGTGCCAAAATGAATACAGTATAATTATAAACTAAATTGCAATTTTATTTTTTATTCATATCTTTTAATCGTAAAAAAAATGTTCTGTTAAAGAGTTTAAATTAAAATTTAAGACTCGTGGTTTCTTCCATTCGCATACGCTGGCGCTCGAGACCTGCTCCTCGAATCACATTTCTAAATTTGTGATAGCTGTGAATAATACATGTGCAACTAACACGTTAGTAATTACAAAAAAAAAGTATAGGCTATTAATGATTCAAACAAATGGAACATTTGTAAAAAAACGAAAGGAATATATATATCAAATAATGTAACAAAAATACAAGTCAAGACTGTACACGACAAATACCAAGTTACACCTCAGTCAAGCCAATTAACTAAAACAGTATGAATACATTTATTTTAAATAAAATTTACGTTTTATTTTACGTATGTATTCAAATTAACATATCAAAGACAATTTTACTTTTGACATAAATTTAATTAACTATTTACAAAACTATTAGTACATCTTTTTCTAGTTTTAACCCAGTAAACACAAAATTGATAATGTTTAGTAACAGTTTCCAAATAAAAAAAATATGTTTTACTCTTGTTTCAAACATAAAAAAACCTGTGCAATAAAATAGCTACAAGTCTATCGCTGTTTCACTTATTTGAAACAGTATAGTTCCGGTATTTAAGTTCAAATATGTTGCAAAATAAATGTTGCATTTGGTTTACGTTTTAAAAGCTTCGTTTTTGAATTGATACTAAACGATCGATAAATATATGATTTTTTTGTTTCAATAATCAACTGTTCAACAATTCTTTCAATGATAAAATAATACATTAGCTTTGGTTTTAAAATGAAACAATTAAATCGATAATATTTCAAATGCACGTTTTAAATTCTATTGCACAATAAATATTTTTAAATATAGTATCACATTGAGTTTCATTATGTTTAGGTTTTGCAAATAACCAAAATTATTTATCAATTATTTTTTAAACATTGCAACTTTCCTTGATGTGGTCTTTTCACGGGAGCCTCAAAAACTGCATCAGTTGCTGTTGGACAGCAATTTTTAACTTCATCTGTAACATCCCAGTAAACACAAAATTGATAATGTTTAGTAACAGTTTCAAAACAATAAATTCATGATTCACTCTTGTTTCAAACATAAAAGAAACCTAACTGCAATAAAATAGCTATAAGTCCATAGCTGTTTCACTTATTTGAATCAGTATAGTTTCGGTATTTTAAATTCAAATCTGTTGCAAAATAAATGTTGCATTCGGTTTACGTTTTAAAAGCTTCGTTTTTGAACTGATACTAAATGATCAATAAATATATGATTTTCTTGTTTCAATAATGAACTAAAACAATTCTTTCAATAATACAATAATACATTTTCGAATGCACGTTTCAAATTTTATTGCACAATAAATATTTTTAAACACATCACAATGAGTTTTTTACATATTGCAACTTTCTTTTTGTGATCTTTTCACGGAAGCTTCGAAAACTGCATCAGTTACTGTTGGGTAGCAACTTTTAACCGCATCTATAACATAGAAATAAATATTTCGTTTATAAACATACATAATCATAGTTATACAAAATTTATTACATTTTTTTAATCAAAAACAACAAAAACTTAATATAAATATCACTTTAGCAATCATAAGAAAGTTATAAAAACACTGTGAATAGCTTTAGCTGTACATAATCGTATAGAAAACTTGAAGAATTGAAACGTAATTATAAATACTAAAGTATCATCAGATTTACGCAATAATCTACCTTAACGCAATCATGTGTCAGATTTACAACTTAACGCAGCCTTTATACAAACTGAAACATGATACATAAAGAACCGAAATGATGATAATATTGACTACATTTATGGATTATAATAAAATGTTTTGACTTACCGTTTATTGTTGCATTTCGTAATTGTACACACAGCATCACTTATCAAACTACAACAAACAAATGTAGAAACTATCAATTTGCAGGGCAAGCGTTGACGACACTAATCAAAAAGATAGCAACGACTAAATCTGACTAATTACAAAATATTCGTTTTTACTACAACAATTTTAAAACGATTACACTGTTTTGAAAATAATGCAATCTTATTTAATCGATCGTTAAACAATTATAGTTATTCAAAGAATATTCGGTTTTAACAAAATAGTTTACACAAAATAAATTGCAAGCACCAAAACAATTTTAAAACGATTGTACTGTTTTGAAAATAGTTTAATCCCATTTAAACTACCTTTAACCAACACTAGTTATTCAGAAAATATTTGGTTTTAACAAATCAGTTTTTAAACGATTGCTGATTATTGGAAGGAAATTGCAAGTCCTAAAACGATAAAAATGATTGCAAAAAATCGGAATTCTTTCAATTTATTTATTGTCAGTTACATGTAAACGGAATAAAAATGAAACTAAGACGAAATAACGTAATTAAACAATTGTTTTAATTTTGTGACAGTAACAGTTTTAATCCGTGTTTACCGGGAAGTTGCAAAATGTTATTAAATTTCTAATTTCCTATTTTAAAAAAACATTTAAAAAAGTATTTCAAAATAAACAATGTTTGTGTTTACTTAAAATTTTATTATTGCTTTAACATCGTTTAGTTATAATATTTTTATAAATAAAACTATAATAAACAATTGTAATAATTATAAAATATTCTTACACTTGGGTAACTACAAAAAAATTAAATTGTGCTACACGTAACAAATTGTTTACCTCAAATATGTGTTTTGCTTAGCGCTCTTCTGCTAAATCATTAAACACCTACTCTCGTACGTACGTAAAAAAAATATGTTTATTTTGTTATTGTTACCGAAAGCTATAACATCGTGTGTAGGTGTATCAATGTTATTATTAATTAGTAAGCTGATAGTAAAATCGATCTTGTGTAAATGATTGAACCGCGATAATGCTTTGGTTTGTGTTACGGTATTGTAGCGGTGATAATTTACGTAACAATATGCCAATTGTCAAATGTCACAACACTTAATTAAATAAGAATTTTTATCTACACTAACACATTTTAATTTATCCTAAATTATTAATAATAGTTAAGAAAAGTAATTTGTTATATTTTAATAAATTTTTTTTGTAGAAATTATGGTACCAACACGTATGGCCAAGTTTACAACAAGAAATGAGAACCCAAGAAGTCTTGGCGGCTGTTTTACAACCAATTTTATACTTAATTCAAGAATCTACTATAGAAGAATACGAGTCCATAATTCTTCCGTCCTTTAGGTGAGATAAAAGTTATTCATCTTTTTATTATTTTATAGGTATCTTTGGTACTTAGTACAAATATAACAATTACACATCATTCCACATTTTTGTTTTAGAAGCGTTTTTTCCACCCCGAAGTCTATTCAAGCAACCGTAACATTATTAGAAAATTTGCATGTGATCCTTGAAAAAACACCTCGTGATGATATTCGAACTGAAGTTTTGCCAATGTTGTATAACGCTTTTGAAAGTAGTACTATACAAGTGCAGGTAAGACTTAATACATTTCTTTATAGTAAAATAAATAAACATATTATAGGTATCAGTAAATTTAAATATTTGTATTATACACTTTTTTGTGTATTATTAAGATAATTTTTTTAGACAAAACGAGTACGAGCAATATTTTATTAATATTGATTTCATTCATTTTTTTATTTGTTATATTTTGTTATTGTATGTAAAAATAATCCTTCTTTCTAAATTAGTTTCTGGAAATAACTACAACGTGGATCTAAAAAACCTTTTTTAATTTACATAGAAAACAATATGAACTAATCAAAATTTATACGATTATTGCTAGAATGAAAATAATTGTGGTTAGTCAAGATTTTAAATGCAAACACTTAACACTTAACGTAACTTTGACAAAATTAGTGACAATAAATTAGGGAACTAACACGTTGCTGGCTCAGTGTCTATAGTCTACTATGGCCGTTATTAGAGCAGTATTGATGCTGCTAGCAATAAGTTACTAAGCAGCCCGTATTGATTCTGCACTTTGCTAATGCATTTACATCTAGGGCTAAAATGTTTTATCATAACTGAACTAACACTGGTTTTACATGTATTAGCCAGATGCA
The DNA here is from genome assembly GCA_035610365.1 of Aquatica leii. Lineage (NCBI taxonomy): Eukaryota > Metazoa > Arthropoda > Insecta > Coleoptera > Lampyridae > Aquatica > Aquatica leii. The sequence goes on from CM069435.1 coordinate 72,965,508, forward strand.
TTCTGTCAGCTATGATCAAATGATTATTTATGCTGACCACATGCACTTTTCCAGTGCACTGCCACTGCTTGACTGATTTTACATTAAAAATCGTGTGAATCTATTATAAAATACGTATTTTGGGAAAAAAATTAAATAAACTTTTCTTAAAAGTTATACCTTAATGATAGAAATTTGCATTATTCGCGCATTTTAAAATTTCTACTTTTTACACATTTGTGATAGATAATGTTAAAATTGTTTTTGTCTTTATAAAAATACCTAATTTAATTGACGATTTGCTTTTAATTTGATCATAAATTACTATCTTATCTATAATCCATTATTTGAGATGTATTACTAACTATTAACACATAATTTAAAGCGAAATTAAATTATTTCTTCTTGAACGATAAGTTTGACATGTTTCTCTATTAAAAAAAAAATTAATAAAAACTAAGATTTAAAATTCGATAACACAAATAAGTACATCTTAACATATCAAGACAAACTAAAAACATAATTAAATTAAGCATTTTTATTAAAAAAAATTCTATCATCTCCTATTACAATGGTAATTATAAAGTTTAAATTTTAAAATATAATATGAAATGGAACAAACACTAATAATAAAAAAATAAGGGAGACAGGAAGGGAAATAAAATATGAGATAATAAGAAAAGATGATAAGGATATACAGAGACAAGAAACTATAGCAAGAATAAGAAAGGAGAAATATAATAAGAGATATACAAATATAGTGATAGATAATATTCCAAGGTACATAAAGGGCAAAAAAAGCTTGAGACTAAAAAGAATGGTAGCGAGGTTTAGATGCGGGAATGAAGAGCAAGAGAATAAGTATTGGAAGGAAGATAACAGATGTGGGGAGGGGTGGGAAAATATAGACCACATGTTAAAAGAATACATAGAACCAAGAGAAGAGGTGAGAGGAAAGTTGGAGATTTTGGGAGAAGGAGGAGAAAGAGTGGGATGGATGAAAGAGGTATTAAAAAGTAATAGAAAAGTGATTAGCAAAGGGTTTAGGATTTTTTTTTTTTGGTGTTATGTAGTAGGATAAATTTGTGTTTAATTTAAAATACGAATTCTTTGTTAAAAAGAATTTCTTTTTATGACAAAAAAGGCTATTAATTAAAAAAGCCGCACTAATTATGCAAAGCATTTTTTAATAAATTAGAAATTAGAATAGTACATTTTGTTATAAACTTGGAATAAAAATTTAATACGAGTGGAAAGTTTCGAGCGCGAGCGTATGCAAACGTAAGAAACACGAATATCGAATATTCATTCCGCCAGAGTAACAGACCATACATTCTCCACGACCAGAAAGTATGAGCTAAACGCAATAAGATAGAAATTAACTAAAATTGAGTTTTTATATTGACACTTATTAAACTGTATATTATACAATTAATGAAATTAAAAAGGAGTATATTAAGTTTTGCTTTTAATTCTTTTTAAATTATAGGTTAATTATAAAACACATACGTCAAAATTTAGACGTTACATTTATATTTGACAGTTTTGATCTCCATAGCTAGAAGCGTTTCATTATGTCGTGAACTGTGACCGTAAGTTAAAAATCGGAATTAAAAAACTAAAAATTGAAAATTTGACAAGTCTAAGTGAATCTAAAAACGTTAGTCCATTTAAAAAACAAACACGCCAACAAAAAAGTTTAATAGATTAATAATAATTAGATATCGATATATTAAATAAAAATTAGTAATAATGAAACCTTGTTAATTACAAATACGACAAAAACAAAATAAGCTAAGAAAATTGTACCGCCGAATGTTTGTAAAACGGAAGATAGTAAAATTTTCACATAAACCGATTACACCGCCACAGTTCACGAGATCCTGGAAGACTTCTCTCTAATTTTGTTTGATATTTACCTTAATCTTTGTCTAGAGCATTTTTAAGACTGCAGTAAGAATATTGTCAAACAACACCTATTAATATAATTTTAAATAACAAATTATAAGTAAAAAAAGTTATGGACAACTAACTTAATAACATTCTTCAATTTCGAAAACGCTTTCTTCTCATTTCTGTCTGACTACTTGTATTAAAAGTATCATTGGTTGGTCAACACTTTGAACATTACTCGTCAGGTGATGTGGGTTTTATCCATTCATTTTTACCCCCACCACTGCAAAAGCAACACACTAAAAATAAATAGAAACATTTTTTACGTAATACTTTTACACTAACAAAATTAAATAAAACTTACCACAGACGTTGAAATATCTTCATTATTTAGTTCTTTATTGAACTCTTCTAAATGTTCAAGTAATACAGCTGGTAATGACTTGCAATAATCATTTTCTTTTAAGATGTTTTTCTTCTGGCTTTCTTGAACACGTTTTATTAACTATTTAATATTGCCTTTGAGGGATCTGAGTCTCGTAAATACTCTTGTCAATAATGCTAAATCCATTAATACAATTTTTCGATATTTCATTTAAAAATTATGTAAATACTTTTTTATGTTGCACAGGCAACATGTAGACAACTTGGCATTAGCTGTAGTTGATTCTTTAGCAAGAAAGTTGTATTAAGGCTGCATCTTGAGGTAGATGTAATAACAAGTAAAGAACAAATTTAAATTTTTGGAATTATGTTGTGTCAACTGCATATTTTTCAATATGTGTTTCTTACATGAGGTGTTTTGAGAAGGAGTATTCGAAGTTTTTGTAATTTTTGATGCTATCACTTGAGTTTTTATTACTAAATGTTTCACCATTTTCAACTGTGACAAGACCAGAAACAGTTATTATTATCGTTTTCTCATTCTTCAAAGAAGATGAGAACACACTTTTTATAAGAATAGTCCCAAGCAATAAAACGTTTTTACACCACGTTTCATGTGCCAGGTAAAAAATTAATTCTTTAAAAGGAGTACTTTCTAATAGAGACAAACATGTGAAATCTGTTAGATGCACAGTAAGTCCTCTAACAATAACTTTTTTCTAGCCAATTTACAAACTTCACATCCAGTTCTCATACAATAGAGTGTTTCCAAAAACGTTGAACTTTATTTTAAATAAAACAAAAAAATTGTTTTAAAGGACTATTTTAGGCAGGAAGTAAAGCGGCATGCTATTGGCTTGACACCACGTTTCAACAACTCTTATACTGAACTGACGTTCACAAACATTTAAGATATTAAACACAATTGAATTGTCGTGAAAGTGATTTTTATTTAATCTGAATTAAAAATTAAAGTGAAAATAAATTTATTTAACTTATTTCCAATAATTTGTTTGTCTTCGAAAGCATTTACTTTAAAATCGCTTTCTGAAGTGCTTGCTGCAAATGAACTGGTATTACTACTAGTATTCAATTGAAAATGAATATTTGTCAGCATAAAATTTGCTAAAACAAGTTAATCGTACGTCACCACTATAGTTTTGTTTCAGTATATATTTAGCTTCAGCAAACATAGTGCATACGCTACATTCCCAAGAAACACATAGGTATAAAAAACGTTTGAATGTCCGTCTGATAAACGTTTATTGGACATGTTACGTGCAAAATTTTTATAACGTAATACCTTGTATATTGAATTAAAATTAGATTCCGGTTTTGACGCCCTCTGTCGATCTTTTCTTGTGACTGTCATTTTACGACGAAGTCGTTAAGCTGACAACTGCATAAAATGGCCTGTGTCGCTTAAAGAAAATTTTCGAATGACATCCTCTGTAATGGAAATCAAATTATAACTTCAATACGTTTTCAAAATAATTTAGTCGTCACAGGGTAAGATAGTTACATCCGTTTTGTTAGAATTCCTTTGTAATTTCTTCTCAATTTGATAGCCGTTCCACCACGTTTTGACCCACATGTTTCTATTCAGTAAAGAATAATGAGGGAGTAACATCGATAAATACCTTCATGGAACAAGTATAACTCTATAAGGCCTACGTTTAAAACTAAAGAAACCAAAGACAAGAACTTTTCTTCGAGATCCTACTCATGCGGCAAACACCTGCGAAACCAATTTTCATTGAATGTTTAGAACAGCATTCGACAATCGGGTTATGTTATGTGTACTTTCTTTTAGCAGTAATTAACAATTTTGTAGATCCTGATTTCGTGAGTCATTGTGTTGAAACGATTTGCTACTCAAATTTATTCTAGGCTCACTTACCGGGGAAAACGTTTTCTTCGACCAAGTAGGTATTAGATTGTGGCTAAGTTTATTTAATTCTTTTATCGCTGTCAGAAAAGTCACTCACGGAACTTTGGCTAATGTTAATTTCCGTAATTACGATCATTGTTTTAATACCATTAAGGTAGTTTCATTAATTATTTTGTGTGTATCGCATGTTGTGTACAAACAATATTCCCTACGAAATTTTCTTCGACTTAACCTATGTATTGTGTGTTGCCGATACTGCTGGCATTTATGCACTGAGAATTAGATATACTCTTGTTTATCATCTACGTTACTAAATTAAAGTTTTTATACCTGTTAATCTTTCTTTTATCGTAACATACCTTCCTCTTTTATTGTGGTTACCCGAACATCAGAGTAACAATGATTACGAACCTGAAAATTCGTTACAAGTTTGGACCGTCTGTCTTGATCGAGGCAGAAATCTTAATTATAAATGATCTGGCGCCCTTAATTATTATTCACTTGAACCTCCCCTATCTCCGACTGTGTGAGTTGGCCGTGCAAGGTTCGTAAGACCTAAAACTTGTAACAAATTTTGGCTGCCCAACTTCAGGGGCCCGATGTTCTTATATCGAATTTCTCATTCTCTATAATTCTTTTGCTATTTTCTTTAATTGTGATTAGCGTAGGATTACTATCATTCATAGGTAGCTTATATTGTTGAATTTCTCTCAATTTTGTGTGTGCGATAATTTCTTCTAGTTTTATTGATTCTTTTGCCTTTCTTTGTCTTTAGTGGGTTCGATTTGCTTCGTAGGAATTGCTGCAAGGACTTGACGTCGAAGTTACTTCCTTAACTTTTACTTTTTTGATTTTAGTGCTTTGGTTTAACTTTACATTAGTAATTTACTTACTTTTCTTTTAATTAAACTAGTGGCAAATTAAAACGTTTTTAAACGTGTAATAAACGTCAACAAATTCTTGCGCAGAACTTTCTTAGAAAGAAGTTAAATAAAAACCGCCCGCTAGTCTTTCTGGTATAACAAACGGTCCAATTAAACTTTTTTCTACCAGCCCAAACATTAATAGAAAACCGCCACTAAAAGTTAATTTGTGAAATTTCATAAATGTTTTTTTTATTCCAAACATGCCTATTGTAAAAATTCAGCACTCTATTTTGTGTAAAACTAACTCAAATACCTTTATTTCACAAAAGAAGATGCAAAAAATCAAACGACGGTAATAACGTTACGTCGGAATCGATATAAAAAACAGCAAGCTAAAGATCTGAGGAGATGTGGAGCTCGACACGATGCATTGGATATTGATAAAGTAGAAAGCACGCTATGTTTTATGAGATCCACATGTTGTAAAATTTTATAACCAAACAACGTCCAACACAAAGGCCTCTTGCAATAAAGACAAATTCCAAATCTATTGCTGAAAACTTCAAAAACCAAAACAATAATGTCGCTAACAACTAGTTAAACGATAAAACAAAATCAAAAAAAAAACCGAACCTACGGATCTTCCACAATCTTGTAATCGTCGAGAGTCCTAAAAAAAACTTAAACTAAAAAAACTAAACAAAACTAAACAATAAAAAGGGTAGTATATTTGGGTTTGACACAAATCACTAGATGTTGTACAGTAGACGAGAGCGCTTTACGTCACAAGATCCGTGCACTTAGCCACAAACGCTACAGAAAAATAAAGAAAAGAACAGACAAGATATCAGAAGAAAGAAAAATGAAAATAAAATAAATCGTTGACTAGTCGCCTCTTACGATAAGTGGTGTCATCACTATAGAAGGTGTTTTTAGTCTGTCTCTACATGGAGATAAGAAAGCTAACTAAAACTTAAAACTAAATCAAAACAAAATAAAATTAAAAATTTAAAAAAAAACTAACGATAACCAAATATGCCTTTAGATGCTCCAGTCATCAAACAACTCGTAGTTCTGATACGATACTTTCCGTTTTACATAGAACGGATCGATATACTTAGATGTCAGTTTTCCCTGGAAATATCTAGATGCATATGAAAAAACATAATTCTTCCGCCATACTGTGTCCACCACCTCAAAAAGTGCTGACAATGACGTAAATTGTAATAACGTTTATCTTCATTCAAACAGACACGATTTACAAAGGTTAGATTGTCGATGGTATCTGAATTGCCAGTTTTTCCATAACCTGATCCGTCTAGACAGATCTCACGTTTAAAATTTGCGAAAAAAGGAGTTAAACCGGTGACTTTACGTACGGCGGTACGAATACTACTACTTTAGCAAGATACTTATCCCAATGTCGATGGTTGTCTTTGATACAAAACGATAACATTGTCTTCATGGCCTTGTTCACTTTTTTAGTTAGATTCGCTTGTGGACGATAGTTAGCGTTAAAAATAATTTTGGATTTATAAGCATATTTCTCAAGACGCTGAGTGACTCCTGTTTCAGTAGCAGAACGTAACAAAAAAAAACAAAACAGATTTTGAAAAATAATCTGCAACCTCAAAGATGTAAGAATAACTAGATCGCGGTAAAGATCCAACAAGATCGGTGGAAATTAACTGCCATGGTTTGTCCACTACAGAATGACGGGTCATAAGGATGTTTTTGTTTTGCGTGAAGATACCAAGATGTCTAGCGGTATGCTCATCGTAAAGCTTTGACAATATTTCAAGTCGTTTGAATTTTGGTACGACTTCTTTGCAATTGCCATTCCCAAGACGAAAATAAGCATAGTCTACGGTAACATGCGTAAATAACTTTCCGTCAATAATTTTAACTGAGAAAAAACGGTAGGTTTGAACGCACACGTTCCATAAGTTTTGTTAACGATTTGTCAAAAGACTTAAGTTTGGTAGTGTCACAATCGATGGTAATGTTGTCGATAGCTGGTACTGAACGAGATAACGCCTCAGGTACGACATGATCCTTTCTTTTACGATGTATAATTTTACTCAAATTCTTGAAGTCTAACAGCTCATTGTGCTAGACGACCAGTAGGTTCCTTTAAATTGTTTAACCAATAATGCGTGATCGCGTAAATGTTGTTCTTTCAAGATAAAGACGTAATTTTTCAATTGACCACAAGGCAGCCAGACACTCTTTTTGGTGGCGGGACACTTGCGTTCACATTTAGTGAGCCACCTACTATTATAACAGATAACGCGTTTTTCGCTATCAATAAACTGGGTGAGAACGGACCAATATCAAAATCGAAAGCATCAATCAGCACTTTAAACGAAACGCTAAAAATTAGACAAGACAAAATAGGTGCGAAAACTAAACAATACTTAATGATTTGAAAAGTTTTATCACAGTCACTGCTACAATTAAATTTTGAATTCTTTAGCAATAATTCTTTAATGGGGCAATAATTGTCAAAACGTTTAGGATAAATCGGCGATACCATGAGGCGATGCCTATAATTCTTCTAACTTTAGCAACACTAGTGAGAATTGGAATACACAGAATAGCATCAACATTTTCCGGATCAACTGTTAAACTAATAGAATTTACGTTAAAATTAAAATATTTGGGTTCGGGTTTACAAAAAAGACAGTTGTTTTTGCTTAACAATCTAAAACTCAACCAATGAAGATCTGCCAAGAAGCTGTTGCGTTAGCTAAACTAAACGGTAAACGCGTGAATTAGAATAATTCACGGTTTGGAACTGAAAACGCGGTAAACTGCTTAGACTCTTCGCTTGAAGGTATCTGCCAATAAGTGGTAAAGAATAAGCATCCTTTTCGGTAACCTTGTTGACTTTTCTAAAATCGACACAAATACGTTAAATGCTGCCCTTTTCTTCACCAATAAAATGTGACTCGACCAAACACTGTTAGATTTTTTGACAACGCCTAGCTTCAACATTTGCTTTTAATTTCCGATCACTTTGTTTCTGGATAAACCGCGAGAGTTTGTAATATCGTTGCTTAATTGATTCGGAAGTAGTTTTGATATGATGTTAAATCAAGTTGATGCATCCAAAAGTTTCATTCGAAGAAAAAGAATGATCACTAACCAAAATGTTTAACTGATAAAGCTGTTTTCAAGAAACATCGAGACGAGACTGAATCTTTATTTTCTAACTGATAGATGAAGTCTATACGTTCAAAACGCCATTCACTTTTTCTAAGATCAGGAATGATGCCTGCTTGCTTCCAAAAATCTACTTTTGGAACCAACGATAGTGCGCGAAGCGTCACTATCTAATAAACTTAAAATTAAAACAGTTTTTCGTCAGAATTAGTAGTCTCGATAACATGATCCAATACAACTTTATTCTTAACAAAACTCTTATTCTTCGTAGAATGAAGACTATTAAAACAGACAGCCAATTTAATGTTAACCTCTGACGTCACTAAACAGTTTCTTATTACGTCTTTTACTCGTTTTGCGAACACTTAGAACAAGTCCTTACTGAAACGTAAGGTTTTCCACAACAATAACAAAACAAACCTCTTCTAGATTTATTGCAAGAAGCAGCTCAATGGTTTGGCTTTTTATAATTCCAACATACGGATCACTTCGGTTATAAGATTAAAAGAAGCAACCGCATAAATGATAGCTAAACCTTCGTGTAGAAGGAGCGGTACTAGAAGACAATACTCGTAAAGTTTGTCTAACAGTAGTGTAGATCTTTGACCACTACAAACGTTATTCGAAGAACTAGAAACAAAAGTGTCTTTAACTTGCGAGGTGACACAAGCAAGGTTAGATTCCATGTTCTGTTTTCTAAGAGATCAAAGCGTGTAAGCTTCAATAGCTTGCATGCGATCCTTAATACTATGGCCGAATCTAATTAACTTCTCAATTGAAGTAACTGACGACAAACGAAGCTGAGATATATTTCTTAACTAGATTTTTAACTGTTTATCGTTAAAAAAAGGCTCATTGAGACGTGAAAACATGTTGCAAACAATTGCAACGTAAATACCCATAGATTCATTATTAGGTTGCGTACGATGCTTAATTTCTCCAAGGTTAAAAGATCAGTACATTCCAAAAATAACTGATGGTTCGAAACGTTAGGTGATAGTTAAAGTTCGGCTACTCGTTCTAATAATGCATTTAAATAAATCGACTTTTAATCACCAGAAAACTTTTATTTCAATTTTAAAACTGAAGCACTCTTAAAATGACTAACAAAATTTTGACTAACGGCAGAAGGTGTCGGTAAAAGGTATTAACACCAATAGGTTGAACAACAAAATTAGTGATTTCATCGGCGAAAGTAGAAAGATTCGAAACAACAATTTCTCTACCTAAAAGTTTATACTGCGAAATTAAACAACTAGATCTCTTAAAAACTTAATCTTAAACTTGAGAATAGCCATCTTGAATTAGAGTAAATTTACCAATACGGTTTAACAAGTAGTTAATTTTAGTTGCAATAGTGGAAGAAATGTTTGTAGTTGGCGTAATTTTTAATGAATCGATTAATTTTTATAGATATCTTATTTAATCGCTAATTTGGCTACATTAGAATCGAAAGGATATGCGGGACGGGATACTTTGCAGGCGGTTTCTTCAGCTAGAAAATTCTTAAGTAGACTACGTAATACGACAACTAAAATTACAAAACGATAAAAGTTTCCAGAAATCAGGAAATTAACAGGCAGACTAAAATTAAAAAAACCCGTTGAAAAGGTCAAATCATTGTTACGTGCAAAAGTTCTTAAAAAGAAATTGCGTGTACGTAAGTAACACAAAGGCGAAAATTGCGGGTGTTAGTGAACTCGGTCATAGGTCATTTTAAAACAAATCCGTAATTGATTGAAAAACTCAACACGAAAAATCAAAATAAGACAAAAGTTAAAAACAAAAGGGCGCCAGGAAGATGTATAGCGTCTGAATTTTACCAACCAAAAAGTCAGCTTGTTTGTTTTGTACGCGCGCAGGCTGACGAAATAAAAACTTTTTACAAAATTAACTATTTAACATTTATTAAATTTAAATTAAACACAAATAGAATAAAAATAATAATAATAAATACAATTACATAAATTTAGATAGAATCGCAAACGAATAAAATAAAATAATAGCCTATAAAAAAATAAAAATACAACAAATCGATTATGTACCGTTTTAAATTAAACTTGCAATGTCTTAAACGCAGCAAAACATTTAAAAAACAATAAAAAATAATTTAAAAGTTATACCTACACTACAAAATAAACATTCCGTAACAAAAAAAATCAAAAATCAATATTACTGTCTTGATTTAGTTTAAAGGATTGACGTCGATATTATTATTAACAAATAAAGTAAAAGTGTAACAATTCGGCTTTAAAATAACACAAACGACCAATAATTCGGGTCGTTAATTAAAAGTAATATTGGTGAAAAACACAGGTCACAAACTTGATTTCGTATTAATTCAAAGCTTTTAAGCATTCAAACTAGCAAAACGTAATATTATAATTGATTTTGTATTCTTATAAACAATTTAAATTTTTGTAGCTACAGGAGGTAGGTTTTCGGTTGGTTCTAAAGCACTTCACAAATTCCAGCGGTTACAGATTTGCGATGGTGCGTCGGAAGCTTTTTTAATTGCCAAAGGCAAAGTGGAATAATATGGCACAAAGTCGGCACTTAGCACAATAAATTTAATGAAACTTTAATTATAATCGGGCCCATATGAATTGTCGAAACCATAAAAGATACAAGTCAAGGAAAATTACATTCACTCAAAACTCCATTCAACCCATAATAAGCCTACGGACATCACTACCTACAAATTAAAGGTTGAAACCTCCTCCGTAACTACATCTCCAACAAAGGTAACTCCGAAATCTTCTAACTTGAGAAACTTAACTTCTAAAAATGAAAATCAACTTTTTCATCATCTTGGTACCCTACCAACGTTACACCAATGACATAATTTTTTGTAAAAGAAAGAGCAACAGTAAAACAATGACGTTCGTTGACTGCTTTTCTCGCGGCAAGAAATGCAACGTTAACAAAAACAAAAATATCCAGAAGATTTAGTAATCACAAGTAATAAATTATTCGGTTTACTCAAAATATAATACAATAAAATCAACCTAAATGATTCAAGTGCATACGTCGTAAATACGTACTTAATAAATTATTCTTTACACTTAAGATAAACTAAAAAAAGCAGTGAAATAACTTTAATAACTTAATGTTAAATTACTTAAATGGTCTTAAAGAAAACGAAGTCAGCTAAAATTAATAACTTTTGTCAACACATGAATATAAATTCTTGTGTTTTTATATCAAACAATGAATTTGTAGAACACTTTAAAAGTTGCAAATTCCAAACAGTTCTGTCATATAAACTGAAAAGAACTAAAAAAACGGTACTGTGCAACTCTGGAGTAACGATAAACTTGATAGTTAGAAGCACAACGTTCCGATGCATAATAATGAAAATGTTGAAAAAAACTTGGATAATACCAATTACGTGATACAAAATAAAGAGCAACGTTACTAAAAGCTGTAATTAAATTTAGAAAAAACTACAAAAGAAGAACGTACCAACAAAAGTAAAAGATAATCAAATATGATCAAAGTAATGACACAATAAAAACCGACAAAAGAAATGTCAAATTAATGTTAAGCATAATTCTCGTCTGTTTTAATTACTTAAATTGAATTAATGTTTTACTGCACATTTTATCGTATTTTTAAGTTTTATTTGCGAATTAAGGTATTGTTGTAATAGTAATAATATAGAAAAGAATAAGGTGATAAGTTCAAGACATAAATATGTAGAAATACAAAATAAAAAAAATTTAAATCGAAATAAAGAGAGGTGGCAAAGAAATAAAAATTCCACAAAAGTTTTTGGTCTAAACAATTAAAACTAGGGGTGTTGAATCGACTCGGTTAAATGGTTAACCGAATCATTTTCTTATTGGTTAACCGGTTAATTTCAAATTGAATTATTCATTTTTGGTTAATCGATTCAGTTTAACCACTTTTGGTTAATCGATTCAGTTTAACCATCCTTGGGTAAACGATTTAGGTTAACCGTCTTTGGTTAAACGATTCAGTTTAACTATCTTTCGTAAAACGATCCAGTTTAGCTATCTTTTGTTATACGATTTACTTCAAGGGCTTTTGGTTAAAGGACCATTAAATCACGAATTATTAAATTATCTATTTTAACCATGTTTGGTTAAACCTTCGGCGCAAAACAAAATATAAGTATTACATATTTGGAAATAATAAATAGATTAAGCAGTTGTTTTGCATTCTAATTTAAGAAAACAAATTTTGGAAATTTAACAAATAAATTGCTATTTGTTTAAAAAGTTAAAATTTGTCTTTTTAGAGTATTCAATTTAAAAAACAATTTTAAAAATAAATTTTCAGAATAGAAAACTCGCAAACTTTTATCGAAGACTTATTATTTTTACTAAAAATATTTATTTTCATTTATATTAATTTGAATAAATTATTTAGATACAATTAAACGAATCACCTGACAATTTTTTAGTTTTTTTATTAGTTTTCTGTTCACTAATATTCCAGTTTTATTTTGTTAAATTAAATTAAAATACTTCTAACAATCTAAAACATAAATACATTCAAAACAGCAAAATCCTTTCTATATGGATTGCCAGTACTACAAAAAGTGCCCACATTAACGTAGTGTAGAAGTGCTAGTCTTTACGTATGTGTACTAAATTGTACCAGGTGCTTTTGACTACTTATTCAATCTTTCGTCGTTGACAATACATATCTTGTTTTTTCTAATAAAAATCTATAAACAAGAAGCATAATGATTATATTTTACGCTTGTGCCATTTTTTTCATAAACAATTTAAATATATACTTTTTAAAAAATTGTTATAGTCAAAAGGGTAAATAAATAATCTATTTACATAAAATTTTATTTTGAAAACTACCTGCCTACTTAAAAGCACATTGACCTAATGTGCATTTAAAAATATTCCAGGTAAAATTATGTTTTAGAGTTTTATAAATTTTGAAATCAATAATATTTGGAAAATGTACCACGGTAACCTATACATATTTGAAATACGTTTTTATTAGTTAAAAACATTTTTGTTAAATGGTGATTTGTTAGAATATAAAATTAACTTAAAATAGTTTAGTTAAGTTCTATTAAAATTTGATTATTTTGGCACAAAATCTTGATTTTTGAGTGACAAAAATAGAAAAAGTTATTAATACCTACATACAGATTACAAGTTACAACTTGTTTTCAACCCCTTGTTGCATGTTTCTTAGAAAAGGAGGCTCTATTGGCGGCGTCGGGTTTAACAACAGCTAAGTAAATAAACATCTGTGTTGCAAGTAGGTACTAGAACCAGTTGGTTTTTACGGCACTTTTTCAAGAAATACGGATTATGCTTATTATTTGTAAATCATAAATTAATAAATTTTGTTAGGAAAAAGTCTTCTCCGCAGAGGAACATTTTATGGTGCAAGGCGTCTATGTAATTTTTAGTTAAATTTATTTTCAATTGAGATTGATGCTTTTACGTAGTTTACAATAACTGATTAAGTGAAATATAAGATTAAAGCCTTTAGTATACAAGTGCACGTGTACAATTTTTAATTTTTCTTTTTATCTTTGCATTTTTTTTATTTTTTTTATCTCGTCAAAGTAGATAAACCATAATAACAAGAAAACTTAATTCTTAACCAAATCATTTTAAAGTTAACGATTTTTTCTCCACGAACGCAATTATCATTTTACAAGCAATCGATAATCACCATCGTTGTTTGATAAATCTAGGAAAAAGCCCTTCGAAGAAAAACCACGGGAAAAATTTATTATTTATTCTGTAATTCATATAATGTAATCAATCACAAAAACGAATTAAACACGTTTTAATTGAAACAATCTTTCGTTTTAAATAAAATGTTGTTACGTTTACTTATACAAAATTAGACTTTCTATAACAAAAAAGATCATTTTTTAAGTATATTTTTAATTTCTTGTTTCTAATAAAACCTATTCAATTTAAACATTCGGTTTTAAAATATAAGTTTTTTCATATTGTCGTTTTGTTATCTTTTGAAGTTACCGTTATTTATTGTTTTTTGTTTAGTTTAAATTTTCCTTATACATTTTAATCAAGACGCGTTAATTGATATGTTCTATATTCTTATCTAGTGCTACAAAACTGTTCTAGAAGATCGATCTAATTATTCCAATAGTGTAATTTTAAAAAAACAACGCAGTCATTCCTGCCTTGTCTAAAAAATAAATTTTAAATTAAGTTTGAGCAAATGCAAATTTTTTTACAGGAATCTTTTTTTTTGTTTCCTTATTTTGTAAGTAAGATAATTAAATCCTTGTTTTATTTGTTTAATGATTGCGATCGTGAATGATTTATTAAAGATGCTAGGTGATTGCAATCGCAATCTTATTTAGTATGATCGTTCTGGCCACTGGTTATTGCCAGTGATATAAATATTAAACTTTAAAATATTTAAAATTATTTGGTTACACAAAAAACTGTTCGTCTACAATTTAACTTTAAAACATAATAAAAAATCTTACAATTTGAAAGACGACTACTTTAAACATAAATTACTAGGTTTTTAATTATTCGACGTTTTAACAGTTTTTATATATAAAGCAAAAACTAATCAGTACTTTTTACACTAATAAGGATCCTTAAGAATATTTTAATAATCTATTTGATTAAGTAGATTAAGTATGCACTATAGAGTTAATTTAACCAAATCAGTTGAGAAAAGTGATTAAAACAAATCGGTTAACAATAGTTGCTTAAAACAAATCATAAGCAAGAGTTAAAAAATTTGGTTAACTAAAACGAATCATTTGGTTAATTTAACTTTAATTCATTGAATCAACACTCGTAGTTGAAACGAATCAGTTACAAAAAATGGTTAAAACTAATTATGGTTAACCAAAAATGTATCGGTTGGTTAAAATGAATCAGTTGCCAAGAATGGTTAAAAATAACTGGTTAACCAAAAATGAATCACTTGGTTAATTGGTTAATTTAGCTTTAACCGGTTAACCGGTTACTAAAGGTCAAAATCGACACCTCTAATTAAAACCGGAATGAGAAGTAATCCACTCTAGAACTAAACGACAAAAGTTCCTTCACGTGTAGCAGTCGTTGATAAGAATTTCTTCGCACTTGCTTTGTTTATTTACTTATATCAAGTTTTTTTAATGATTTTATTTAGTATAGCATTTAAATGTAATTAATAAATTGAATATAAAATGTTGTAATCAAGTCACGAATTTACTGTACCAGTATGGTTAATAAATTTATAATCAAATGAAAATTGACATAAATCAATTTTGTAACTCCAAAAAAAAATTCTTTTTCAAAATTTATGTTTATAGCAAAAGTATAAAATTGAAGTAAACTTAAATGTATTTAATAATTCTCTGTTGTTACGTTTGCGTGTTCACATGTTAGTTTTTAAAGTATTATATAAATAATAATATTTTGTATAATTGCTTTATCAATTTCAGCTCCACACCATCATTAATATTTTTTCTATGTACTACAAAATTAAATAATCCAGACGTTAATAATTTACTAGTAAAAGTAGTTCGATAAAGATCTTTAGTTTACTTGAGCTAATTGCTAGAATTAATTGTCGTTGTAATAATGTAATAGAAATAAAACAATTGTAAACAACGTGATACTTTGTCAAGGTTTTTACTAACAACGTGAACTTTACGCCGAAGGGCCAAGACGTATTCCACGTCTTCTACGTAATTGGATTAAACAATATTTTTAGTAAGGAAAATAAAGCAAAATTGGTAACGTAAAACGCCGTATTGTTTTGTGATTAAAACTGAAATTATAAATGTCGCTATTATAACATTTTTAATAAGCATAATTTATTTATTTCTTTGAGTTATTTAAACACTTTGCAACAACGTATTATATTACACCTAACATGGAAATAAAATCTGAATATTAAGATTAACGAAGTCGGATATGCAGAGACGCTCCAATTTTACGTGAAGGAAATATTACGTATAAATTGCGCGTGTTGCTATTTGTAAAGCTAATAAATTGATACCGTTTTTTTTACTTATCCAATACTGCAGCAAATTGGTTCACAAATTGGTAAATAACATTAATCAATTAATAATAATTATAAAGTTTTACTTAAATTAACCCCCATGAAAGGAATCAATGTAAATTACGAAAACAAAGTAATTCATCAAAAAGGCAGAATTTATCGACAAACGCGATGAAATAAAATAGGTCAAATTTAATAAACATTGATTAACAGAATTACTACATAAGTAAAGAATAAACAGATCCGTGGTAACAAAACCTAAATTAACGAAAATAAAACAAAAACAATTGTTTCAAATGTGATAATCCCGATACACAAAAAATAAAAGTCCTTAAATAAAACGCAATTTTCGAACAAAGCAAAGTAGTAATTCAATAATATACAGAACAATATCATTTTGTTTATAAATATGTGTGGGCTTTTAAAGTTAATCAAGTTGTTAATATTATTTGCTAATTATAGTAATTATTTTTAAATCACTAATAAAACGTAATTATATGCAAAACACATTGATGCTCCAGATGATTTTTGAATTTTAACACAAACAAAATAATTGTGTTTTTAGAAATGCAAACCTATTTTAAATTGTTGCGATCGTTGATTATTGTGTCATTAAAAACGTTTAATTCTAATATTGAATAAATTTTACATAAACATTTATAGAACGGTTCGCCTCCTGGTATGTGATAATTTTAAAATTTAATCAAATTAATGATTCCTTCTTTTAGGAAACATTTATAGTTGGTATAAACTAAAAACTTCTAAACATTAAAAATTATAGTAGAAAATTTTTTGGTTGTACCGAGAAACCATAAATAAGTCAACAGAAACCGAATTTGTTTCAAATCTCATTGACAATTTAAAAGTAACATTGGTTTGTTTCCTCAAATAACTCTCGACCAACAGTTAACTAAAACTAAGCAAGTTTGTTTCCGCGAAGGCTCGATATAACAAATTTGGTTTGTAAAAACAAAACTGTTTCGGTTATGATTAATTCAATAATCTATTGCTTCTAAACGCTTGTGGAATTTTGGAAACCTGTTACTAACCTTTTTGTTACCCGCCCCATAACTAATATCAAAAGACAAAAACAAAAAAAAGAAAAATTATTAATAAAATAATCAATTATAGATGTACATATACAAACCCACTAACCTGGCGATGTTTTATAGCAATCGGCTGAAGGTCTTTTCCTTTGTAACTTAATTCGTTGCGACTAATTTCTATTTTTTTATACCACGAACCAAAACAATCAAAAGCAGAAACACCAAAAAAACAATTTATTAGGAGTTAAGGACGATGTTTAGTTTAACACAACACAATTATCTAACTAAAACGTAGCCTTTTAAACTCCACGTTGGGCGCCAACTGATAGTAGCCTCTTTCTTACATGCCAAATAACTAAAACAAAAACAAAAAGAAGGAAAATAATTAATACTGAAACGTTCGAGAAATTATTTGCAAATGCAAGAACCTTCTAGAAGATGTACCGAAAAAGAGGGAACGCTCGAGAAGGATTTCCGTATGTGTATATATAGCGACGATACAGATCGTAGGTCAGTTATTGTCGTAACGCGAATGCAGCTGTATTAAGAAGATTATTCAAGTGAAGATAAATAAGTGATTAGCACGTGCGAAGTTTTAAATAAATAACAGTGTACACCGAATCGAGTGAACGTGACCTATAGTGTAAACAAACAAGTTAGTGGCTTTATCTTATCGTCGCGTAACTGATAGCATATTATTGTTTTATATAAATTTCTGTCAGTTTTTATCCTTAGATATTTAAATTTAATTAGTTCGGTTAATTTAAAAGTGTACATATTTCTAGAATAAGTAAACGTATTTTTAGTCGTTTTAAATAAATTAGTTTTTGATAAATAAATACGCAACAATACATTTTCAAAATTCTTGAATACGAAATTGCACACCGTTGTTGCAGATAAGATACTAAGAGACGCCATACATTAAAAATAAATCATTGCCATCTTTTTCTTTGTGGTATTTGTATTAAGTCTCGATTTACACAAAACCCAAATTTAACACTGACCGAAGCCATCTGGGTCTATAACCTGACAGGAATTGAGTAATTGAGTTATTAAAACGCAATATGTGAAATATATTTAACTAAGTATAGGAATACAGAAAACACATTTAATCAATGTGGCTAACCTACGCGGACTACTATGCTTAATAAAACTTCTTGCGCTTGCTTAAGTCCTTAGCTTACAAAAATAACTTTGAGGGCATGTCGATTACATTATTAAAAGTTAATTTAACCCTAACATTTCTATGCATTGATTATGCTTACACCTCGTTAAAGTTTTCGTAAAAATATCTAACTAATGTCATGTGTTTACTACGCTTATGAAACACTGCATTCTTAGCTAGTTCTATCGCACTTTGATTATCACAAAACATTTTAATTGGAGTTGTCACGGATTCGTAGAAACCCATCTGAATTAGAAGTCGTTTAACATAAATCACTTCACGCAAAATTTCTGCCAGTGCGGCATATTCGTCGACATCTCTTGTCCAATCTGAATCTGCATAAGCTCTAAGGCATTCCGTATCTATTACATAGGTAATACCAAAATGCAATGTCCTTTTTAAATATTTTAATACACGTTTAGCAATAAGCCAATGTTCTTTACCGGGGTTAGCACAAAAACGACTGAGTGTGCTGGCCGCGATATCTGGGCGTGTCGCATTTGCCAAATAAATTAATTTTCCGTCTAGCTCCCTGTACGGCTTACTTTCGATTTCAGATTTCTCATCTTCTGTCGTCGGACACATTTCTTTTGTAAATTTCAAATTTGATTCAATTGGCGTTGACACTGTTTTTGCGTACTCCATATTAAATTTTCTTAATAAATTTCCGTTTGTTTCTTTTGTGAAATGTGGATTTTTTCGGTTGCCGTTTTTTGCTTCACATGTATTCCGAGAATATTGCTAATTGGGCCAAGGTTTCAAATTTTCCAATTTCTTTGTTGCCAAAATCATATCGTCAACGTAGATGATTATTATGATTTGATCATCGCCTTCGTCAATTACATAAACACATAGGTCTGCCGCTGTACGTCTGCCACCACTTTCTGTAATGTAGTTGTCTATTTTTTTTATACCATTCACGACCTGACTGTTTTAGTCCATACAGTGGTTTCAATAACTTGCAAACTGTGTTTTCTTGACCAACTGGAATAAACGCTTCCGGTTGTTCCTTGTAAACTTCGTCGTGCAGTTCCTCTTGTACATAAACTGAAGTCACGTCCATTTGGTGTACGTGCATTTTGTCATTTACAGCTGCAGCCAGTAACGTGCGTATCGTTTCATATTGGGCTACGGGCGCGAATACTTTTTCGTAATCCATACCTGGTTGCTGCCACGTGCAACAAGTCTGGCTTTATAGATTACGATTTTGTCGTACTCATGAATTTTTGTTTTAAAAACCGTTTGTTTGTTGAGATTCTTTTATGTTTTGGTCGTGGTACGAGGGTACATGTTTTGTTTTTCTGCAACGCGTCAAATTCCTTCTTCATGGCGGTTAGTCATGCACTTTTATTAACACCGTTCAATGCTTCTGACACAGATTTAGGATCTGGTTGCTTAGTACAGTATATTTTCGTAGGTCTTCTTTGTTTTCCCGTTTTTACAATTTTTGAACGAGCTGGTCCCCTACGAATTTCATTCTCTTGTTCTACGTCTTGAGAATCATCTTCGTTAGGTGAACTATCTTGAACTTTTATACCAATATGTTCCTCAATTTGTTCTAACGCAACTTCTTTCAAAGTAAAGTTTATCTTCGCTGAGACTGAATTTTTTTTCGTTGTCGCTTAGATGAGGAGGTTCAAATTTTTCGACGAATTTAATATCAAGTGCTTTAATTACGATTTTTGTTCATGACTTCCACAGCCGGTACGCCTTTGATTCGCCCGAATGCCCAACGAATTCGTATTCGTCACCTTTTGGTTGAAATTTTTCCCGTCTTACTGCAAATTGTTCTAAAAAACCCTACGTACGGTTTTCGTCCAAACCACGCTTCGTATGGGGTAATCATATTTAAACTTTTTATTTCTGATTTATGCCTATAACGAGTTTGGTAAATTTGCCTGTAACTTTATGTATCTTGCCATTTGAACCAGCGTGCGGATAGCTCGTTCAGCCACACCGTTTTGTTGAGGAGTGTACTCAACGGTAAGTTGTCTATCAATTCCTTGTTCTTCAAGGAACTTCTTGAACTCTTTGGACAAGTACTCCAATCGATTGTCACTTCGGACCATTTGAACCTGCTTACCAGTTTGCTTCTCAACACGGCTTTTATAATTTTTGAAAGCATTCAAAACAACAGATCTTTTGCGGAGCATAACCGTTTCCGTGTACCTGATGCAATCATCGATAAACGTAACAAAATATTTTGCACCTCCAAGTGATACTTTCTTTATCCGGCCACAAATATCGGAATGCACTAAACCCAAGATTTCTTTTTCTCGACTGTCTGATGATTTAAATGGTTGTACGCGAATCTTGCATTTCGCACACACTTCACAATTTATTTCACTTATTTTTGTAAAATCCATTCCGTAAACCATACCGTTATTTTTCATTTTATTTAAATAAGCAATGTTTAAATGTGCGTATCTTTGATGCCATTTCAGTAGTTTTTTGTCGCTCGCATATTGTGTAATCGAAGCACATTTTTTGTTTTTGTTAATAACATAATATTGGTCACGTTTTATCGGTGTAAGGATCACTGACCCGTCTGGTCTATTAATTTCTGCCTTATATTAATGTAACTATATACCCGTTATTTGTAATACTCGACACCGATAACAAATTATTTCGGAGTTCTGGAACGCATAATACGTCTTTTAATTCAATACGATTTGTTTTGTCGGGACTAACATTCACATTTAAATGTATTTTACCGCTGCCAATTGAATTAATATACTAATCTGAAGCAATAAATACCCTAGACACGTCAGTTTCATTTAATTTTATGAATTTAGTCTTATCATTACACATGTGTTTTGTCGATCCCGAATCCAGGTAGCAAACGGTCGATTTTGAAACTTGATCCGCATTATACGCAATAACAATCATCGCGTCATTTGAGTTACTAGATTCTTTGTTCTTTGCTTTTTGTTTACAATCGCGACTCAAATGTCCGTATTTATTACAACTATAGCACTTACCACTGAATCTTCGCACTCTTTGTTTATTTTTCAAATCAATATGTTGCGGATGCTTTGAAAATTGAGTTTTTGTCAATAATGCGTCGTTTTTCACATTACGGTCACTTCGTCTAGCTTCTTTTTTGAGCAGTTTCACTTTCAAAGTTTCAAGGTTCGGTATTTCATCACGTGATTCTATAGCTACGCTGAAGCTCTCAAATTCCACCGGCAATGATCCCAATAGCATTATTGATAACATTTCGTCGGGAACTTTAATTCCTGTTTCCTCATACCGTTCTGCCTTTTGCGTAAATTCTGTTACTTACTGCATCATCGACGTATTGAATTTCTTTTCCATCCGCAAGTAGCTGTCTGTATAAGGCAGCTTTCCTTATTAGACCACTGGATTCAAAAATGGTTTTTAGCTTTTCCCAGGCTTCACTGGACGTAATGCATTTCTTGGTATGATTTAATTGGCTGTATAAAGTACTTAAGTTGATTAGCGCCAAAGCCTTTGCGTCCTTCTGTGTCATAGATCATGCCATGCCATAGATCGTTGTACACTAGTACATTTTTTATTTGCACCTTCCACAAGTCGTAATTATTATTGTTTAATTTTTCAGTGTTTGAGAAACCAGGTGTGGTTGTCATCTTTTTCTTTGTTGTATTTGTATTAGGCCTCAATTAACAAAAAACGCGAATTTAACACTCACCGAAATCACCTGGGCCCATAACCTGACAGGAATTGAGTGATTGAGTTATTAAAACGCAATATGTAAAATATATTTAACTAAGTATAGGAATAAAGAAAACACGTTTATTCAATGTGGTTAACCTACGCGGACTACTATACTTAATTAAAATTCTTGCGCTTGCTTAAGTCATTAGTTCACAAAAATAGCTTTGAGCGCTTGTCGATTACATTATTACATATTTCTCACACTGCTAAAAGGTAAAAGACCAACAATATCCGTAGAAATCATTTACCATAGTTTAGAAGCATACGTTCGTCGTCCTATAAGACCCGCAACTTGCCGTTGTTCCGGTTTTGTTGCCAAACACGTAGAACAAGTTTGAATGTATCTAACAATGTCAGTTTTCATACGAGGCCAATAGTATTGGTTTTTAATTATATCGACAGTTTTAGAAACTCTCAGATTACCGGCCGTTTCTTTTTTTGGAATAAGATGTGAATAACTAGGTAAAATGTAACGATATGGTTGATCGTCGTCAATTCTTCAAGATGAATATCTTAACGAATTCCATTAAAGTATATAAATGTGTTGTTTTTTTTCTGTGTTTTACGTCAAAATGAAATTGTTGTAAGCTTACAGCCCATCGTGCAAAACGTCCAGTAGGTTCCTTTAAGTTGTTTAACTAAACTAACTAATAGTAGTCAGTTAGGACAATAAATTTATAGCCTTCAAAGTAACATCTTAGTTTTTCTATTGCCAAAACTACGGCAAAGCATTATCCTTCTATTATAAAGTAACTTTGTTCAGTACGGTAAGAGAACGACTTAAATAACAAATCACGTAATCTTCATCAGAATTATCTTAACCCAAAAAAGTACCAATTCCGTCAACCGAAGCATCTGTTTACTCTTTATTGTTGGTAGTAAAGATCCGCAAGTTTTAGTCCATTTCCAATAGCTATTTTTTTGTAATAATTGAGTCATAGGTGAAATTATTGTAGAAAATTTCAGAATAAAGCGTCTATACCAAAACAATGTGCCGGTGAGTTGGCGAACTTCTTTTACATTTTTAGACGAGGGTATTTCCGAAATAGCTCAAACTTCTTCTACAGAACTGGCATTTATCTTTCAAAATTATTATAACCGCGGTACCTAAACGATCAAGAACTTGCTCTAAAACTTCAATGTGTTTCTCAATACTGGCAGTAACAATAATTACATCGTCCTAATAAACAAACAGGCATGGTTCTAATTCCGGTTCTAGCACACGCTCGATTAATTGTTGCCAAGTAGTCGGGCAATTGTTAACCCAAAAGGCATTCTTTTAAATTGGTGTAAACCACGATTTGCGACAGTAAAAACGGTATATTCATAAGATTTTGGCTCCAGCGGTACTCGCGAATAAGCCGATTTGATCTCTAATGAACTCATTATCTGGGCGTCGCGTAATTTATTAATTGATAATTGATGTAAGGGAGTAGATGCGCCTCTTTTTCAGTAACATTATTCAATTTACCGTAATCGACGAAAAATCGGTAAGATCCATCTTTTTTCTTAACTAATAGAATTAGGGAACTCTTGGGTGAATTCGACTTCTCTACAATACCATCGTCTAACTTCCTTTCTAGCTCAAGGTTGATTTGATGTTGAATAATTGACAAGATCTTTGCTTAATCGGAGGTGAGTCAGTAATTATGCAATGTTCCACGAGACTTGTACAACCCAATTTACTACAAAAATTTATCTGAATAGTTATCTAAAAGTTCTGTTAGTTTTAGTTGATATTCAGGAGTAATTTTATTAGACGACTTAATAGAATGACAGCTTTAAATGACCACTGCCCTTGTCTCAAATTAAAAATTCTTAGTTGCGCAAAGTCCAACATGAAGGTCATTAGAGCCTCAATGTCCGGTGTGCCATTCTGGGGGGAACTATTATAGGTCCCTATTTCTTTGATCAACTACTAAATGGTGCAGTGTTTCTTGATTTTCTGGTAAACCAATTGCTTATTTTATTAGAATTTGCGACAAAATATGCCCCTAGACTTAACCTGTTTGCATTTCTATCTATAGGATCGGTTAAAAGATATTGTTTACCAAATTTCACTAACAACAAGAAACGACATAAATATACAAATCAAAAAAGCCATTCGTAGTTTGTCAAAAGCAGAAGCTGCTGTAATATCCACATATGAGTGGCTCCAACAATGCATAGAGGTGATTGAAAACAGTTCGAGCATTTAAGGAGTCATTAGTTTTCTTTCAAAATTGGGTTTTTTGCTTATTATGCCCCTACACATTTTTTTAAATTTTTGATCTAAAAATAATACAAAAAAGACAAATAAATTAGAATAAATACTGGTGTAATAGCTTCTTCTTAAAATTTTACGATAGCTAATTTTTCTTTCTTCGTTATTTTAGGTAGTAATAAGATATCGAGATACGGTTTTCACTAGCCTATAATGTATAATTTCACTACATTTTTATAAAAAAATTTATATTATTGCGTATAATTTTTTATAGAATTTTGCAATTTTATGTAATATCAAATGACGCATGTTTTTGGCATCACTAAAAATTACAAATATCACAGGTAAGATGGGTTTGATGTACCAAGAAATGCTTTTTCCAACAAGACCAACAGGTTTGTTAAAATCTGTACGGTTGGTTAGGAGTGACAGCTTATTTACAAAAATACATTAAATTACCCCTCACTATTCATTTTAATAGATATGTCAAAAAGTGTTAAACAAAAATTATTCGAATAAACCTTAGCTTTAAAAAGCATATATTTTTAGTACATTTAGTAAGTGTTTTTTTGTGAAAAATCACTTTTAAATATTTTAGATAACAATTACGCTTCCTGTCGGTCATCTTGGAAACCAAAAAATAGTTTTTAACTCATCTTTAATTGGCGTTTTTTGTTCTGCTGCAACAGCATAGCCACATGTTAAATTTGAATTTGTTACTAAACTTGTTTTTGTTGTTACGTTCACAATATATTTTTTGTGTGTATTTGTTGTTCGATATGCGTTTGTTGTGCAAACAAAAAACCCGAAATTTCAAGGGGTAAGTGTTTTTCATATGTGTTTGCATTGTGTAACCTATGCATTTTACGTTTTACTTTTCTTCTGGTAGGTACGTATTTTTTTGGATGCTTATGTACAATTTTTTTATAAACAATTTTTTTTTGCAATGCATTTGGCAAGATGTGTACGCAATATATTAGTCTGGTGTTATAAACTCGATATTTTTCTGATACGTTACGTTATAATTGCAAATTTGATTTTGGTACTTTTTGAATTAGAAACTTTAATACGCTACGTTTATTATAGATTTGATTATGATTCTTTACAAAAAACGGACCAATCAGATCAAAGTTTAAATAGATTTAATTTAATAAATTAATATCTATATGAGGTTCATACCGTAATAGCGAAGGCTTCCACGGCCGGAATCTATACTAACATTAGAATAGTCTTCCGGGTTTGGACCGTGTCATGACAGGGTCCAAACCCGGAAGACATTCTAATGTTAAGTTCAGACCGCTTTAAAAACAATAGCTTTAGGTGAAACTCTTCGTTGAAAGGTAGTTTCTTTCATCTCATTTATAAGCTTTCTCATAAAAAACAATTAGTGCAAAAAGAACGTTATTTTTTTTTTGTTGTAATCGTTGCTCAATAACCTTTTTTTGTTTTTATCGTTTTGTAACAATTATTTGATTTTTTTGCATTATTAGACCAAACAAATACGATTACTGCTATTGTATAAAAACGTGTAAAAAGTTAATATCTTTATCATATGTATATAGGTTAAATATAATTAACAAAGACTACATCTCGTTGCATAATAACAACCGCAAGCTTTTACACTAATATAAAAAAAAACATTCGTAAGATAATTAAAGATAAAATAAAATTGTTTTTAACATTAAGACTTAACCTATAACAATGTTATCCTCTGATGGAAACCAGATGCATAATTTACACTTGTGTTTATAAAAAAGAATACTATAGAATTACCTGTATCAAGCTCAATCTTTTTTTATAATTTTGCATCAAAGTAAAACAAAATACAAAACTTAAGAAATAAATTAAGTAATACACTTTAACGGTATTGTTTTTATGCTTACCTTGTTGTCATTTTGAATTTACATTAACTTTTTCATCACTTAAATATAGAAAAATCTGAATAGTTTTTATATAACATTCTTATAAAGTTGCTTTACAGGAATCGAATAAGAATTTACTTTGTAATAAAAGTTTGCATGAAGTAATATTGAATGTGCATTATTAATGTACGTATGTCAATCAATTTTGAGTTGATTTTATATAAGAAATGTTTTCATAAAGTACAACATTTTTATTGCGACTTTCATTGACATTTCCTACGTCTCACCCTTTGATATCTCAAAAACTGTTCGTTTATATGGAATCAAAGTACATATACCACTTATCTTGCATTTATTATTTTTGTAATTGATAACAATTTAATATTAATAGTTATGTTTTTTGTACATTTTTATTATGTTTAATAATCGGAAGTTTTATTAGTTTTTATAAGTAATTTTTGCAGAAAAAAACTTTTCAGAATGATTTTGTACTTTATTTGACCTTATGTAATTTGCATTTTCAATTGTTCAAACGGTTTAGTAGTTATTTGTATTACTAGTCCAGAAAGTAGTATTTTGCATATTTGTAGGCCGGGGTGAAGCCGATGCCTACAAAATGTAAATATTCCCAAAAATACTTTCAAAACGTATAATGCACAATTTTTTTTTTAAATAAAATTTGGTAACATATGTTGATAGAGCTGAAACCTATAATGACAAAACTCAATTGTTTTTAGAATTAATTTGACAATTACATAAGTTCATTGCAATTTAACTTATATGAAAATAAAACTGTTATTGTTTTTAGCAATTGCAAAATTCATTATATTTGTTTAAAAACTTTTATTAATGTTATTCTAAACGATAACAGATAATCGTGTGTAGGTATTAATAAATCTGGCAGAATAATAAATGACGTAAAACATTAATGATTATTGGTGCCAATTTCTAATAATAAAATTCTACTACACTTTACCAGCCTAGGCGATAATACAACTTAAAGCCGTACGGCCGAGCGTTGCATGTGAGTGAGGTATGCTATAAAGCTTTTAACGAGAGTAACGTACATTATTTTTTGTTGTAACTAGTTTAAATTATTTAATTAGAAGGAGCTAAGCAAATCACTTCTTACTATTTTTTGGCAACGTTTTTTTGTGCAACTGAGCACTTTATTTGGCCACTGAAAATGTATTGAGAAACTTGTAAGTCAATGACACAGAGACAACTAATTAATTCAATAATATTACAGCATAGAATTTAGACGACTAGGTTAAAGTGGAACAATTAATTTAAAATATAAAAGAAAAACTTCTGTTAGTTTTAAATATTAAAGTTATTAGGGATGTCGGTACTAGTGTGATAGTTACTGATTGGTACAATAAGCCTATAACTTCAAATAGAACGATTACTTACTTATCCCAGCATCCACACCACCAAAAAATTTATGTAACTAATGCCACGAGAAATAAGATTATAAGTTTGAGCAGTCATCAATTCCGCAAAAATAATTTTATTAAATAAAATACTACTTTATACTAACATAACTAACCCACCATCATCTAACCCACCTATTACTAACTTTAACACTACACTTAACAGTAACCTTAACACTAACATCATGTACACCAAAATGGTATGTCACAAATCCAACACAAAGAATCATTCTGATTTAAAAACAAATAACATCAGAATACCTAACATGCTGTATAGCAACACTAAAGATAAAACTAATACAATAGAAAAATATGACATAATGTACAAACTAGACTGTACAGGTTGCAATGTGTGTTATATTAGACAAACTAAACAGAAGGTTAAAAATCGGATTAATTATCACAAATACGAATGCAACAAAAAATGCAATACAGTTCTAGCAGTTTATCATATAGAGACAACTTCGATTTTAATAATCCTATGATCTTAGATGTGGAAAATAATTTAAAAAACGTTGAGTTTTTTGAAATGAGACACATTGATGTACATATAAAATAGTATCAACTTTAACAATGATACTAATAATTTAAGTAGCGTGTATAATAATTTAATATCAAAAAATGCAAGGTACTATATAAGTCAATACAATCCCTGTTCAATTTTTCTAGTTTTATTTTTTTAATCCTTATCTTTCCTTTTTTCTTGACATTTAATAATTTTTGATTATACATTAATTGTCTAGTGTTTGTGGAACGTTTCATGTCCTTTGTGGTTTTTAAGTTTTTTTAATTATTGACGTTTTCATGTTTCCTTTTTTTGTTACAATTTATTTTTAAAAAATTTGTAACGTAAATTTACCCAAGTTCGTGGCATAGTAGATTGTTCCACTTTAACCTATTCGTATAAGTTTAATGCCGTAGTATTATTGTATTAGTTAGTTGTCTGTCATAGACTTACAAGTTTTTAAATAAATTTTGAGTGGCATGATAAAGTGCTTACTTGTAGCACAAAGCGTTGTCATAAAAGTTTGTTTTGTCTCTCCTAAGTAATCAATCCTGACAGTACAATAAATGTATTATCTATGTTAATTTTATTGTTTATTTAAACAGAAATGTCTATAATTTCAAATGTAGTGCATAGAATAATAATAAAATATACCACGAGATGTCAATACATGGTCTTCTAGATTCAGTACGTTTTCGTCTTTGATTCAATACAATGATGAGCCTCAAAAAAACGAAACGGCCGTCTAGTAGTTCTTTCTGGTGGCGTGTGCGTAAACATAAAAAAAAATAAAAACACCATACACGTTTTAAAATAGAAATAGGTACATAATTGTTATGTAGAATTATTCTAATTGTTGTACGTTTCTAAATGTTCTTCCGTATAATTAAGTTTTTGATCACTTAGTATATGTTTATATAACGAAAAAGAACGTTTCACATCGCCACTGTGCCTCTAGAACTGCTTATGTTATTATTATTATTTATTTAGGCATGCAATAAGATGAATTAATAACATACCAATTTTATTGTGAGAGTATAACAAGTAGTGCTGGATGTACCAATTGCTTTTTCTATCACTAAATAAACTTCACTGTTAGTGATATACGTTTAAATCTACGTATTTCGCTCACTTGAAACTGATGCAGTTAATTTAGGCATCATAATTAATGCAAAACGTCTCAAAACTATCAAACACTTTAAAAACAATGAAATTATTAGTAAGTAACATCTCAATCCTAAGTTATGATACGGTTACACAACAAAATTTTAAGATAAGGTGAATATCACTGTTGTTACTAAGCTAAACGGCGACTTCTCTATTAGGTCATTTGGTCAATGCTTTAAAATTACAGAAAATTTGCGTTTAAATCAAATTATTAGCGTTTAAATTTCATGTGCGCGCCTTAAAATATAACATTAGTACTCGCGCGGTGTATTTTGTACACCATCACAAAAAAGTGCTCAGAAAACTGTAAAAAAAGACAGATATTTTCAAAAAATGGTAGAGTTGTTAGATAACCGTTTATTGAATAAAAAACATTATTAAATAATACAAAAAAGTTATTAAAACAGGAATATGGGAAACTAAACCTGTTTTAACTGAAAACTAGAAAACAAGTATTAAACAAAAGCCTACAAGAACTTGTTCAAAGGACTACTCGCTAGCATCCTCATCATTGCCAATGCTATTGCAGTCAGGACATGTAATGATAGTAATCGCATGTTCTTTACATACTGCTTTGTGACATGTATGGCACAAAATTGTTGTCGCCTTGTTTTTCCGCCTTCCACAACAAATCACTTTTTTTCTACTTTTGCTGGAGGCTCTTCTTCATGCTCTTTTTGAGGTGGTTTGTACTTAGTTAGGAAATGTTGAATATTCGTTGGAAATGTCCTTATGGTAGCTTTTTCTGAAAATTGTGACTTGATCAAAGACAACGATAATACTTTTAGAAAAACTCCACTGTTTTTGTGAACATCCTCGATGCGATGACGTTATATAATATTTGACTGTTTATACCTGCTATATTCAACAACTGAAAAAATATAACTAACGGCCATCTTAAGGAGTACGCGCCACACATTTTGTCCACATTATCTACATCTCCTTTACAACTATTGTAATCCATTATTATGATTGGCTTATTGGTTATAGTATCAATTGCAGCATCATAGTGCATGGTAGAAAGCAGAATTACAGATTTATTTTTTTAGGCAAAGACACAACGTTTTTTTTTGAAATCCGAAGATGGACGAACCAGGTGCCCTCGTTTTAATTGGTAAAAAATCTGGCCGCAATTATTTTTTGTTTTTTTAAATGTCCCAACAATTGTGACTTTATTTTTCAATAACACCTTTACCAAAGGATAATTTGTGTACCAATTATCACAGGTCGAATTTCGGTTTTTTCCCTTCCACGGTTGAAGAAAACGGTGAGTAATATCAGTTGGTGTACTGGAATTTTTGTATTGGTCTTTTGGTTGTTGACCACAGTACACCTCTAAGTTGCTTAGATAGAATGTTCTGGAGTCACATAACACAAACGCTTTTAATCCATACTTTGAAGGTTTGTTGGGAATGTACTGCACAAAGCTGTACCGGCTCCTAAAAAGTATCAACATTTCATCAATTGTTATGTGTTCGTCTAAATTATAATTGTTTTTGCAGTTGTTTACAAAACGGTCAAGAATATATTGGATAGCGGCTAGTTTATCAGTGACTTTTCTCTCACGTCTGGTAGTTTTGTCGTCAAATATAATTGCGGTTAGCAAAAACAGAAACCGGTTATACCTTATAGAAGCTCTAAATATCTCTGATCCAGTTTCATCAACTGTCCACAATTCGAGAAAATGTGTATGGTTTTACATTTTTGTTCCTGCTAGAAGCAGCAACCCTGTAGCTAATATTTCTAATTTTGTGGTGTTTTTAGCATCTCTCGATAAAGTGTTCTCAATCTTATAAGTATAAGTTTGTGCAAGGAACAATATTTTCTATCATGTCATCAGTAAAAAAATTGTCAAAAGCACTTTTTCCATTGGTAATATTTCGTGCACATTGTTTAGGTTCAGAAAAAAAATTATAATATTTTTTGTATTAGTTTTTCTAAATTTATTTGTAATTAGACTTTTTTCCACACCATTCTTTGTTTCTTATCTCTAGCCACAAAATATTCTTTACTGTTTTCTTCACTAGTCTTACTATTTGCATTTTCTTCGTCAACATCTGAGTTATTCAGTTCTTGAGTTCCTGTTCATCATCTGTCTCGTATTCTTCTTCCGAATCTGTGTTGTGGTCACTCTCCTCTATAGCTTCATCTTCTGATGTATCTGATTCTCTTCCAACTTCTTCTTTACATTCTTCATTCAATAAAGCGCAAGACATAGCTTTAAGTTTATTTTTGGTTATACCCTTGTTTATATACATTATAGTTAGACAATGACTGCGCTAAAATTGGAAACATTAATTTGGATGCAAAAGGTGTAGTTTTGGATGCAAACGCAAAATTGACATATTTGGCGCTGTTTTTATTAATATTACAGATTCCTAAGTTACAGATCAGTATATTCTCTTACAGTAATCTATAAAGATACAGATTCAGAGATTTGTAAAAGACATACGTTCTTTTTTTATTACATGCAAAATAACCTTGAAAGAAGATTATATCTATGCACGATAAACACTTATGTTATGAAATTCGGTCTACGTAAACAACTGGTATTCTGAGAAACATAATTATTCCCCTAGTAGAAGACAATTTTATAACTGAATGTACAGTTTCTAATTTGTATATATGTTTATAGTATTCGAGCGATCAAAACAATAAAATAAACTACCAAATTTACAAAATTTCTACTCAAATTTGATATAAATTAGATTAAAGTTAACTAGTTAACGAATACACATGCTGATAAAAAAATTATAAAAGATAATTTGGGTGGGCAGGCATGTTTAGCTAAGAATGGTCCTTTTATCTCAATAAACAGAAATATTCTACATGTTTCATATGTTTATTGACATAATAAAAACACATCTGGGATCTTGTATATTGTAGGTAATGCTGGTATTTGGCCGAATGCCTGCGTTTTTACTATGCGGTGCACGCTGCTTAATAGAAACACGTTGGGACTTGAGGTTTTTAATAACAATAACCGAATGATAACAATATACGAAATTCAGGAAAAATGCTTGTTTTGTTAGAAAGCAGTAAATACATACAGCGTGTATGTGATTAACAGGTTGTTAATTTAGAAGATGAAATCAAAACGTATATAGAAGCAAAAAATTTTTTATAAAACGTTTAAAAAAAGCAGCATTTTGAGCCGACGGATCTGACGCATTACACAGTTTGTTGACACCGTTAATAAAACGAAATCAAAAACAACAACGTTATGATGCTTCATTCACTGTTCTAAGAACTACACAATTCTTCTCAGGAATTTGCTGACACTAAAAATAATACAAAACAACGTTATCACATAAGACGTAGTTAATTTAATTTGTTATTCTAGGAAGGCACGTGCTTTCCAAGTTAATTGACAAAGATAACATATTTACAGATGTTAAAATAATGTACCGTTTCGTAAATCAGTCAAATTATTTTAATAAATAATTAACACTGCAAAAATAAGATAAATATGCAAAACAACTATTTTTCGAGTACAATAATAAAATTTTTCACTCTAAACAACCGTATTGTGAAATTCAGCTCAAAAATGCATACAAAATAAGTTATTGATCATGTATAGAAACAAACCTGAGAATAAATTGATAACATAAACCTAAATTATGATTACTATATGTTACTTTAGTAAAGTGATAACATTACCTGATTAAAAACATTATCCGTGATTCCGATAAGCGGCAAGCGCTGTAAGTAATTCATACGAAAATTTAAATCATTAATTTGGTCTGTGCGAATTATTTTTGCAAACTCAGAGTTCATTGCTTTGCACGTATGTCGAAACGAATAGCGTGTGTAGGTAGCTTACTTGTGTCGCCATCATTTGCAATCTTTTAATAACAAAAAACGGTTTGAGGCTTTGCATTTAATTATTATCTTGTTTCCACTATCGCCATCTAACATGACTAAAAAATCTGTTTCCATATAAAGCTATCTCATTGTCTAACTATAATGTATATAAACAAGGGTTATACGTTTTGGATCTCTAACTGGTATCCTATCCCTACAAAATTAAGTTTATGTATTTAAAAAAATTCGTTGGTGTTTCTAAACAAAGTAAATGGCAAATAAGATATTTTTCGCCAAGCAACCAAACTAAATATTTTTAAAATATACTTACATAACTTCTCGCGTTGTGTATTCTGTACACTCAACAGAATGGCTGTAGATTTTACTCAAAATAATTATGTTATCACTGGAGCTATTGCAGCACGACTGAAGGTGCTTCTAGTGAACACTTCAATTATAGGATAGGTGAGAGCAGATAGGCGGAGTTAGTAATTAACAAGAATTGGAGCATTTTTAATGCAAGTGGTGTATATTGTACATCGGCATGAGTAGTTAAAGGTTAAATAATTGTCAATTTAAACAGATACGAAAGCTTGCAAATTTACCCGAGGCTGACACATACGTGTGCCCGCATGTACATTAATGATTATATTACGATGATAGTTACTGTAGTCAAGAGTGAGACACACATAATACAATTTTATGCTAGTTAGAAAAGAAGACAAGTAAATGTTTAAATGCTTGTGTACGGTTTTCAGCCGGGCCGCCTACACACTGCAATTATCATTAAGTGCATTGCTTACGTGACTTACGTGATTTATCATTACCTTCGCAACACGTGTGTGTAAAACACAGATGCTGGAATCCACATTCCTTATCACATATGACAAACTTTACAGTCGATTTTCTTAGTTGATCGATAATATTCATTTGTAAGGGACGACTAACCGTTTTTGTTCCGTAATGACGGTGGTACAAGACATTAAAGAATGAATAGCTAATAACTGTCTACACATTTAGAATATATGATTCATTAATCATTATAGTGAAAAATTAAGGTTACAGATTTATAGCATTTAAAAGAAAAAGTAGAAAGCACTCATGGGTGAATCACATAAAAAATTGTATAAATTATGCTACTTTTGGTAGCGTTAATATTCGCTTACAATTGGACAGCGCTTGCTGTCAATTAAAGACCACAAATGTTTGTCAAAATAGATACATCTTTAAATAAATAAATTGATTGAACAATGAAATGATGATTGAAGGTGAGCGATGTTCCTCTACAATAAAAAGAATTAAAACATTTCTACGCAATCGGCAATACTATGGTACATGAAAAATTGTGCGCATTTTTATGCTGATCATTGAAAAATCTTGCATTAAAAACATTTTAAATTTTAATAAGTTTATTTTAATAAGCCGCCACTGCTAAAACAGGCCAAAAAACTTAAAGTTAAAACACGTCTACATGTAGGATTAATTGTAATTTAAATTTCATTATTAAATTTCAAGAAAATTGGCATTATTGTTGAAATTGCAATAACATGAAAAATTGCAAATGCCACACCCTCTGCTCTTTACTCACAAGTTATTAGTAAAGAGCGAAAGTTGTGGCATTTACAATTTTTTATGTTATTGCATAATTGATATAAAATAGATATCTATTGATTGAATACAGCTGCTCTGGAGCAAACATTTTCTTATCATCTACAGATTATTCCAAAGTTTTTGATAAATTGTGTGTATGTGTGAGTAATTATTTAGTGTGCAGCTACTTAAACAGTTTTAATTATATTTACTTTAAACTCTTATTGTTATTGTTTAATATTTTATATAGTCTGTATCGGAAAGGCTGTAACTGAAAAATGGAGACGAATTCTTTATGGTATTGGGGTTTCGCTTCGCTAAAGATATATAGATAAACGAAGCAAATAATGTAATTATAATAACTAGCAGAAATCGTAGTAAAAGATGATACTGTATCAATTATAATCAATGATAAGAAACGTTCATGAAACGAAGAAGTCAGAACTGCAGAAACGGACTTTGATCAAGAAAACGAGAACATAAGTCGACAATTAATGCAGTAGACTTGGTTATTTTGGAAGCTTTGGAAACAAAAGTTTAACCCCAACTATTAACCGAGATAGATAAAGATGCAGGTTTTTTTTTGCTTCAATAACACCTTCTATTAAATATTTAATAGAGTCCAGAAATGAATGTTTCGAATAAAAGTTTTGGCTTTAATTGAAGAATTTAAAAATAAAAATTCGAGAACAATTCCGTTTGAAGCCCCGTCTAATACTCCTAACATCTCATACTCGTCGTATAGAACCCCTAGTTATTACGGTTACGGATCTCCAAATGATACATCAGATGGAAGTCTGCTTTTAAACCTATGACTCTTTTTGTCACAGATTAACTGCGTAAATTCTGGAAATAAATTACTTTTTTGTTATACTTAATATTAAATAAAATTTTTCTTTTAAATTATTGTGTTTTATAAAAATCTAACTCCAAACATTTCTTTGGGAGCTATACTTAACTTTACAGATGTGTCAGATCTTTTTATGAAATTCGTTAAACGGTTAACTAGATAATGGAAAGTTGATGGACTCATCCGAAAGTAATTCAAAAATGTTTTCTTCATGTTCTAATAATTTGTCAAAACACGTATAAAATGCACCATATCTTACCTGTAACATTGCGTGCACCCAATATCTTCTATTTTGTTTCCGAGTCTTTTCTCTTCTACGATTTAAAAGCGCCGGTATTAAACACGTCTTCTGTTCATTTTGATTTAACACGAACTAAAAAAATACGCCATGGCAACACCAAATATTTTGTTTTGCAATTTATTGCGGCAATATGTTGTGTGAAATATTTTTGCAAGGAATAATTTTTTATTGCTTGCAATATATTGCACCGTGTGAAAATATTAAAGCATTCTGTTTATTGTTAGTAAATTTTGATCCTACACATATATTTAAACTTTGTTTTTTATTTTTTATTTGCTTTTGCTAAAACTTATATGTATAAGATTTTGTATTACTT
Organism: Aquatica leii; assembly: GCA_035610365.1. Lineage (NCBI taxonomy): Eukaryota > Metazoa > Arthropoda > Insecta > Coleoptera > Lampyridae > Aquatica > Aquatica leii. Next base: position 73,001,613 of record CM069435.1, read on the forward strand.
CTTCAGCAATGATGGGCATTTACACGTATAAAATAATTTTCTACACGTATACGTAGAAATTACTTATATAATGTATAATATGTAAACAATGTAGATAATGACGTAAATAATGTAGAATAAGCGCCATTTTTAAAAACCCAACCTGCCAACAGCTGTTGAAGTTAGAATTTGACATTTACTGATTAAAATTAGTATTACTGTGAACCGAATAGCAATATTTAAGTCTTTACCCAAGTCAAAACAAAACACCCAAAAAATCTATCAAAAACAAATATTAATAATTTTATTAAACGTTGAAATTTTGAAATATTTATTTTGCGATTTCATTTAAATCTTTTAGGTCAACGCACATTCTGAATTCTTTATTTTTCTAGCTGACTAATACTAAACTGTCGACTAATTTAGAACTTTTTAACTTTATTTAACTGTAATTGTTTTCATTATTTTTTTATATATTTCTATAAAAACGATTGTGCGCGAGAAAAAGTTTCTCATTCGTTTTTGATTAATTTTTGCTTTCCTATAAGGAAATTATATTATTTTTTGCAAAATTTTACGGTTCAAGGTCTCCTGAATCAGAAAAATATTGTTTTGACAAAAAAATTTGGGTTTGCGTGTGTGTAACGTTGTACCTACGATAACTCTCGAACCCAATTTCCTAGTAACTTGCAATTTGGTATGAAACTGATTTTTCATATTTTCTCGGTTCTATCAAAGATGGATCCAGAAACTGGAAGTGGATGTATCCGCCATTTTTGCAGTTTCTTATAGAGATAATTCTGAACAATTTATTCAAACAACAAAAAAAAATTATTAACAGTTTATTAAATATTTGATTTATAATCTAAAATAAACTCCAAATATAATCTAAGTTCGAACCCTGCCTGCAACAATTTATTTTAGAAAAAAATTTTATATCTTGAAGGGAAAGCAAGATTCGATAAAAATAACACTTTTTACTAATTTACTAAAGGGGAAAGCAATATCGAGGCGCACAAATATTGGGATTAGTCAATATGACAACATAACCTCAATTTACCATATTTCGGTTATATCTTAATGAAATCGAGGAGAAAAATTTCAATAAAAGAATAGCATGCTAGAACGTGTACCTATCACATCAAAGTGGGTAGGATAAAAAAATGTTTAAATAAATATTGTTTAAATAAATATTGTCTAATGTGTAATACTTAGTACTTTTACTTTGCCATGATTATATTTCAAAAATATTTTTGGCGTAGCATTCTCTCCCCTGTGTCTTAATCCAATATATTTTTTGTAGAACGCTAAATAATCAATGTTCTACTTCTCCTGGTTTTAGATTCTGGTATATTGATTACTAAAAGGAATTCTTTATCTTCAACATTTCTTACATCCATTTTAACCAGTTCATAGCGCCTACAGGCACTACCAATTCCAATGATCAAGACAATCTATGATATAAAATAAATTTTACAATATAACCTCAAAAATGACATCAAATCAAACTTTACCTTTCGAAATGAATTTTATTAAGAACAGCGTTTATGAATTTGCATTTTTAACCTTCGCTATAATTTTTAAGTTTTTTTTTGTTTGTACTTTACACTTTGCTTTTTTATATACGACTTCAACTTTGTAGAATTATTTAAGATCATGTCATGATTTCAATGTCTTCACTTTATCAGAAAAATACGCAAAAAGAGCTGTTTCTGAATTTTTTGAATAATTTAGCGTTTTTGCAAGACTCCTAGTGATCCAATAGATCGTATTAGAAAAAACTTATCAAAACGTAACATTGTTACTTCTTTAATTAGACCAATTTTTAAACCTTGTGGAAGACGTTATTTCTTTTCAGTTTGACTGCGCTTATAACATTCCCCTGTCCTGGTGATCGTATATACATTTGAAAAATTAGCAGAAACGTAGGAAATTATATTACAGATCATCAAAGATGTAGTCGTCCTTAACAATCTTCAAAGATAGCAATTGTAAAACACATTCTAAAAACAAACATCAATTTTTTTTTAAAATACTAAGGTTTTAGTTAATTCATATTGATACTATAAACGAAAAATTGAGTAATCTATCAATCAACATTTTTTTAATACAATTTTTGTTAGTTTTCGGTTTCTTGTCTATTCTCTAGTTTTTTATTTGTTTATTAAATTTTTTTTTAACATTTTATGTAAAACAAAAATTCTATTTGTTTATCGTTACTTCAATTTTTTTGGTTATATGACGAAATCGTAGACAATAAAATACCGACATCTTTATATAAAAGTTACTGCAAGATTCTACATTAAAAAATTATAATATAAACATTTTGTGGTTGTGTACTATGTGAAATAATCTCAACAACGAGTTAAAAGCCCAAATAAGAATATAATATTACTGCTGATTTCACTAAAGATTTTGTATAGTAACAAAACAAACAATAATTTCTAATTAAAACTGTCTACTGAGCAAGAAGTAAAGTTAATCATTCTGTATAACTTGTTTACTTCATTTAAATAATTTAACTTGTGCAGCTCGATTTAACAATATATTTACGTAGTTAATGATTTTCTTTTTGCTGCTCACAATACTACGCATTGAAATCAAGTGTAATTTAAAATAACTAAACATTTTTTAACGTTAACAATTTTGCTTCAGAAGCTTTATAATCACACAAACTACTTTGTTGATAAAATATATTATTTAACTTTAATTTGTAGAAAAAAATTAATTAAAGTATTTTAGTTTAAAGTAATTTCTTTTTAATTGTCTAAGTTTTTTTAAGAATCATTTTATTTGAATTAATTGTTTCTATTTATATAAATGTAAAATTAATAGTAATTTATAAATTTTAGAGTGCAGCTTTAGTGGCCGTAACGAATGTTTCCGAGTATTTGGACGAAATGTCAGTAAGGAGAATGGTTCTTCCAAAAACTAAAATGGTATACGAAAAAAATCAAGGCGATTTAAAAATCGTATCCAACGTTCTTTCATGCGTAGAAAAAACTTTAGATCGTTTTGACAAGAGCCAAATTATAGACGAAGTTTTACCATTATTGTATGATGTTCGATTATCGGATCCTCAAATAATTTTAAGAGTTGTTAGTAAGTAATATTAAGATTTGTTCCAACATTTTTCTAATCTGTTTCTTATTATGTTAGTTAAATGTAAATTTAAATTATATCTGTTATTTTAGATATCTACAGACTTATGCTTAGCGATAAAAAATATGGCTTATCTATAAATTTAATGGCAACGAAAGTAATGCCATCGTTATTGCCACAAACGGTAAATCCTTCATTAAATTTAGATCAGTTTACAACATTGTTAGAAGTGCTTCAAGAAATGTTAGATCAAATCGATAGAAACCAACGTAACAAATTAAAATTGGATAACCTTTCGTTACCAAGCCCTGACAGGCACAGACCGTTGAGACACCAATATAGTTCCGATAATATGCACGTGCCACCGTTTAACATTCCTAATTTACGAATAGAACAACGGAAGACGTCGAGCGCCGAAGATATGGCTAGAAAAAATTCAACTGGTTTGTATTATTTCTAGTAAATTAAAGTGTATTTCAATTTAACGTTTAGGAGGAATGCTTGGAGGATGGTGGTTTGGTGGTTCGCCGTCATCACCGGACAGCAACTTTTTGCGTGTAGTAAATGCGTTTCCTAATAGGAGACTTTCAGATAATACACTTATGACACCAAAAATTCGCATTGCACCTTCGTGCGCTTCTTCGCCAGGAGGCACTCCAGGAGGTGGACTACCTATTCGACGCCATTCCAGTATTGGACCACAGGAGCGGAGAGGTTCTACCGTTAACCTCTCTCCTCCAACGGTAATAATACATTCTGATTAAGTACTGTTAACATACATTGTATTTTAACAAATAAAATTCAAAATTTTAATGCAATTGTATGAATTATGTTAATAATTCAAAATAAATGTCAATATATTTCGATGCTGAGATAGCGATTGTTCGCACAGGGCGCGATAGGCTACAGCTCTGTGTCCCGAGGGGGCTCGAGCCTGTCTGTGCCGTCTACATATGTAAGTGCAGAGGTGTGTGTCGCGTGAGTTTAATTGTTATTACGCGAAAATGTGCACCCGTGGCGTAACCCATATGCGGGTTGCCCCACGGCCCCCTGCACGACATTACATGTTCATTCATATCACTATGTTAATTGTATTTTCATTCTCATTTGTGCCGTCCGACCGCTTGGAAATTGCGATATGTTGATTGCGCTCTGTCTCTATTCAGCTTGCACGGAGCATGATAGTGAGTATCTGTATTGATGTAATTTTGTAGTAGAACTTATTTCGTCGAGTAGTATCCAAAATTACACGACGTTGAACACTGTATTAGAAATTGCTTTTATTTTGTTACGTAAGCTTCCGCTGATTGATAGATTCAAGTAGGTTCCATCACCATCGTGCATTTCACTATCAACACAATGTGCACTACTTTATTGCAAAGCACAGCACTCTACACGCTAATTTGCAGGGAGGTTCCATGCCGAACACCAGCAGCAGCGTACCGTATCTTCTTAGTAGTAGCATGCAGAGCATCAGATCTCGTAGACCGTCAGCCGTATTTGGCGGCTCACAAGGATCGGGTCTACTACAACAGTTGGGCTCCGGCATGGTAAGACTCACCTCTTCACACCATCAGGCCAACGGCAGAACGTTGTCTAGTAGCACAGTTAGGAAATGCCCTTCCCTGAACATTACATTTAGCTGAATGTACGTACGTATGAGCGTCGATATAACACTCACTCTCCTGCTTTTCCCACACCATTTTACCTCTGTCGTGCATAATCACTCACCTGCGGGGGCTGTTGTCTTAGTTTTAACGAGAAACATGTAAAACTTTAATAATACTAATACTAATAGTCATTCACAAAAATACAACAGCCTCTGCCTAATTGTTTTTTGATGTTACAGTACAACCTATTTTCCGGCCGCCAATAAGAATAACAACGCTGGCGATTTGAATTCATTCGTTTCTGTTGATTTATATTTAATTTTATGGATGATAAGTCAATGGAGATCTAAGAAGTGGCAATCCGAGCGACAATCACAGGCGACAGCGCAATTGCGAGACCCTGCTAATAACTGTTATGTGTGTTCATGCCAGTGTTTTTCTTAATCATCGTCTGATAACACGAAAACTTCAGTATCTAAGACGAAGAGAGATTATATAGACTATCAGGCGATGACAACCATTGTACACCGTAATCCATCTTTAAACGCTGTTCACACACAATCCTGACAATGTGCCCTAAATAACCTTTTAAAAAATATTCCTCGACAATCGTCTTTGTACTGTAACTATTTCGTATCTGCATTTTACATACACGTCTACTTCAATGCATGCAATCGTAAATGTCAATATTCAAACCCCATGTATGTTATAAAACAAAAGCGCCCAAAATTTTAAATTTTGTTAGTACGTCCTAACAAGTTTTTAACTATAAGATATTATGAATTTACTGTGATTTCATATCGGACAGCATATTATTTGTTTACGATGGTTGTGCCATTATTGCTCAACGGAATCTAATAATCCAATTGGCTATTTTACTAATAATTGAAACGGCTATAAATTATTTACCTAAAATATTTATTTCTATAGAAATGTGTCAGATTAATTTTTTTGTACTAAACTATTTATATGCTTTCCAGTCAAATGCCACGTACAAAGTAATAACGGGTTACTTCATAAACTCAATTCAGGCGTCGTAACTTCCACATCGTAAAAAAAATACAGTGAGTCTTTACGCATAAAATCCAATCGATTTAATTATTTTTTTTACTTTCATAATATTTGTATTTGCTCATAAAGTTTTTTAATCCAATATATTATTTTATTAATTAAAAATTAATTTGTTTCTAAACTATACGCACAACGTAAATACTAATTTAAATGTATAAGTTAAAAATGTTTTATTAAAAAAAGCAATATTATGAAAAATGGCTTTTCTCGCGTTTTAACGATAAATTGAGTGATTGTGTTCTAATCTTGATTTGATTTTTTGGTTAAGTTATTTGTCACGCAATTATTGACAATTGTATTGTTGTTTCGTTTTCTTTGTTACATGCAACAAGTGTTTCAAATAATCCATTACCTAAATGATTAATGGTTTTAAGAATAAAAAACTAAGAAGCTCTAAGTTCCACAATATCATTACTTTTTAGTTTTTCTATAATTAAGTTATATTTCTGAATAATTTTTAAATTTTATGAACTATTATTAATAGGATTTTTCACGTCTGAACAGATGCTAAATCGCAAATCCATTCAATCGTTTTTATTCAGAAAGGATAATTAGATTTTTTAATATGCAGATTTATAAACTTGAATAAATTTACTTTTATAAATTCGTTCTGTATAACAAGAATAAGTACAATCGCATTATAACAGAAACCAAAATTTACATTTAAACGTCAATTAAATTAAACTGTAAAATAACGTTATTTACTTTTAATAAAATGTTGGATTGCGCATGCAACAGAAAGTTTTTTTTTCTTCTATTAAATAAACAAATCAATTGTGTTCACAATAACCAATTCATTAGTTATTTTATTATTGTTATTATGTATGCCAGCTTCTTCCAGATTGATCAGATATTTCAAAAACGTTTGCTAATATTTTCAACTGCTTTATATATAGTTTCATTAACTGTTTTGTTTTTATTTTATATTCTTTTACTTACATATGTCAAAAAAAGTTAATTTAACAAGTTTTGTTATATTTTGCCTACTGTTCAGGGTTAATGTTTTTATTTTTGTTTAGTGTAGTGTAATTACAAAAAAAAAGATTTTTATAGTTTGATTACCATCATTGAACTGGTTACTTTGTTTATAACAAACGTTTGAATCAATCTTTAGTCTAAAACACTATCGGAAAACTGTTTACGTTTACGTGGCACTATTCAACATTAAACAGCATTAAACAAAAATTAATATTTTTATTAGATAAATACTACACAACTACTAAAAATGAGATAATATATAAAAGTGTCCAAAGCATCTCAATGTTTGTTAGAAACTAGTATCTCAACAAACTCATACAAATTGAATAATTAGTTTGATGTGTTAAGAGACACGTTTAAAATTTTTACGTTTACTCCACCCTCAGGAGTACAACAAACGTGACACATAAATAACACTAATAGTATAGAAAAAAATAAACCCAAAAGTTACGTTACTTAGAATTACAATAATAACAAACTTGTTTTTATGGCGTATTTATCAAATGTAGAGTATTAATTTTAATACAACCGCCGTGTTAAATTTTAAACTTTAAGCTCACCGTAATCCATCTAATCTTATGCCGGGTATACACTCTCGCCGAGGTATGCTGAGACTACTCAAACGCGAAAATGTACTGATAACACTTGGTTCACTTCGTACTGCCGTGCCCCGTGAAATGTATGAATGTCGGCTTCATACTATTGCTGGAGTATTGAGACTACTCAAACGCGAGAGTGTACTGACAAAAAATTGATTTCTACTTAATTTTTGTTTTCATTTGATTAAAAAAATTATTTCTTTAATTTTCCTACATTGGAAAAAATATTCAGAAAATATTTAAATAAACGACCGTTATAAATTGTTATTAAGACTAAATAAATATATATTTTGTTTGATCGTTTTTGAGTAATTAAATCTTCTAAAACCGAGTCGCGGTACTAATCTCTCGGCAAAATCTAAGGTCCACAACCAATATTTTTAACTTAGGTGAATATAAGGCAAATTATATTTTATATGTGGCATTTTATAGTTGCGACCGCAAATCTTTCTTAAAATTTAGGCTGATCCGTTTCAGTTTTAATTTTATGTACGTAGTTTTGTATCTGTAGTTATTTGGAATTATTTGTTAACACCTGTTAACCTGTTGCAAAGGTAGCAATAAAAAATTATAACTTTTAAACTTTAAACGCCTACGTTCAAATTCGATGCTACGATATGCAAAATCAAATGCGCAAATCAATTAAAAATGGTGTGTTAACTTAGGTATAAAAATTATTTTATCGCTGACGTTGAAGTTCAGATAATCGAATTCATTACGCAGGTGGGTAGTCTCTGTCACCATAAACAAAGATAAACCTGATTTAAATATTACATCAACTGCAATTAGTATAATAAATTTTATTTCTTAGGTTAACGGACAAGTAATTTTTCAGAAACTCTAAAAAATTTATTTCAATTCCAAGATTTAAAAATTTTTTATTTTAAAACTTGTATTTTAATTACAAATTTGATGTCAGTTTTAGGTTTTTTTTTTAATTTTTTGTCTGGATCTTATACACTGCAAGAAATGCAAACAACATTATCAATATTTAGTCTTAAGAAATTCTTAAAATAGCAAATTTTAAGTTGTTTGTAAAAAAAGTCACTAAAACCAATTATTTATTATAAAAGTAACAGCGCTCAATAAATCTATTCCTTTCTGTTTAATTAAAATTACAATTAATTTAACATACCTGAAAAATGTTTTTAGTTTGATAAAAACCACAAATATACTTTTATATATTTATCAAATCTACAAATAAAATTATAAAAAATGTGGTAAAACGGGTAACTGTTTTATTCTCGGATTATACGAGGCGTATCCAGAATCTAAGAGTACTGAATTTTTGTAGGTGTTAAAAATTTTTATTTAAACAAAAAAATTACGTGAAACTTTAGTACATAATATAAGCTATTTTTCGACATAGTCGCCATTCCTCTCTATACAGGTGGTGTAGCGAGGTATCAATTTTTTGATGCCTTCCTCGAAATAGTTTCCCGCCAACTCCTTCGTCCACTTCTCCACTTCTCCACCTCCTCCTTTACCTCCTCGTCGGTTGAAAACCTTTTTTCACCCATGTGCAGCTTCAGGGAGGTAAAGAGATAGTAATCTGAAGGTGCTAGATCAGGGGAATGCGCGGGATGGTTCAGGACATCCCATTTAAACGTGGCGAGCAGTTCCTTCGTGGCGTTGGCCGTGTGTGGTCTGGCATTGTCGTGCATGAGGCAGACTCCTCTTGTCAGCATGCCTCTCCTCTTGTTCTAAATCGCCCTCCGTAATTTTTTTAAGGAGGTTTATGGAGGTTTTCCCTTCCAAACGAGATAACGGATGACGCCGCGTATTTCGCACTTGGCGGGAGATTGGATTGACATTATTCACGAAACTTGTTGTCGCGTCGACAGTTCTCAACGTACTGACCTCGAACCGGTCTCGTTGCAAAGGGGAGGAGTCAGGCTACACTGCCGTGTGGCCAACATGATGACAATAAAATCCCTCTGACCGTGAGAGCCTCAGTATTCTTAGATTCTGGATACGCCTCGTATTTATTTATAAAATTATATCCAAAGATTTAACACCAAAAACAAACATATTGATAGAAAATAAATCTTTTTTTCAAAGTTCTTAGATTATTTTTATTGTAATTTATCTAAGAAAAATATTAGGTAATTTGACTTGACATTTCTACCGTGTTTCCGAAAATTTTTTGCGCGTAGTATTTCTTGTTTCCATTGATACAAAACATGGCCAATTAATTTAAAAAAACTTTATCTAAAGTAAAATTTTACTACCTATTCAAAATTTTATATAAAAAGGTGTTTGTTAATTTGATTTGAGTTTTTATCGTTTATCTGATAACGTCATAATTTTGTGCGCGTATAGTACTTGTGTCCATTCATAAAAAAAACTTGACTAAACGGTTTTAAACATCATTATATAAAGCAAAACGTTACTACCTGTATATAAAGTGTTATGTAAAAAACTGTTGGCTAATTTAATTTGACGGTTTTTATAGTCTTTCTGATAATGTTACAAGTTTCTGCGCGTAGTAGTTCCATTGATAAAAAACTTGTTCGAATAGTTTTAAACAAATTTATCTGAAGTAAACTTTTACTACCTATTTAAAATTTTATGTAGAAAAGTATCGAGTATCGCTTAATTTAATCTAACAATTTTTACGGCTTTCTTATAATATTATATTTGTGCGTAGTAGCTCTTATTTCCATTAAAAAAAACTTGACGAAATGGTTTTAAGAATCTTGATCTAAAATAAATTTTTACTACCTATTCAAAATTTTATGTAAAAAGGTATTGGCTAATTTGAGTTGACTGTTTTTATCATCTTTCTGACAATATTTTAATCTTTTGCGCCTAGTAGTTTTTGTTTGCATTAAGCAAGAACTTGACCAAATAGTAAAGTAAACTTTTTCTGCTGTGGGAATACAAATGAAAAATAACGTAATCCAAAAGAAAACTTACTTGTTTAAATAATTCAAAGCATTTAACTCTTATAAAATCAATTGAAAATTGATATAATGTCTTTACTACACTTCTTGCTCCCCGTTTACGTTGTTATCCTCTCCCCGTCCTTTTTTACGCCTACCCGCTAGTGCAAAAATTTTAAAATTTGTAATGTTGCTTTCTACTTGGCCGTTTTGCTCGTCCTCTGACCCGGAAGACAAAAACTCGTTAAATTCTGTTGTAAGTCAATGCTTCATATGTTTGACACAGGTGGTGGTACGCTTCGAATCCTCGTGAAAACTTTCTCTAATGACGTCGTACGCGTCATTGAACTTCGCTCTTACTACCCGATAAGGTCCAACAAAATTCGTACCTGGTTGGATGCGCTTAATAGCTACCAAGTCTTGCATTTGGTTGCTGTTCTTCTCCTCAGGTTGTAGGTCTTTTCATTCTCTTTCTGAACTTTACTTATCTGTATTTTAGCTAATCTTCTCAATTATTCTATTTTTTCATCTCTTCTTCTACCATATCTTTAAGCTTTTGGTCTTTTTTACGTCTCATCTTTGTTCCAATTAGTAACTGTGGTTTCAGCTTAAATCATAATTATAAGATATCGGCATAAAGAATCAACGTGCTTTATTATCAAACCAGAGCAATGTTCGATTGTGTAGTCATATTCTCGAAGCATTATTGCCCATCTTGCCACTCTTGGTAGTAGATCATTCTTGAACCTAATTTTTTTAAATGCTTTGCAATAGGTGATGATTTTAAACTTAGTACCCAGAAGATATACTCAAAATGTTTGCTAAAACTTCTCATTCATAACTGCTGTATTTTTTTTCAGGTTTTGTTGTTTTGCTATCCACATAGTAAACGGGATGAAAACAGTAGTATGTAGCTGCATCTTACCTCCTTGTTTGTAAATTTGAAGAATTTGGTTGTTTGATAAAATTCCCTTCAGTTTGTTACAAGCGGCAATTTCTTCAGTCTTTATTTGAAATGCGACTTTATTTTCAACAGATCGCTAAGCGGTTTTGCTATTATAGCATAAAAGTGTACAAACTTTCAAAAATATTCGGTCATGTCAAGAAAACTTTGTACTTGCTTTGCTGTTGTTGGCATTGGAAAGTCCATTATAGCTTTAGTGTTATCTTTAGATGCGTAAAGATTACCATTTTCAATTATATAACCGAGAAATTTATTCTTCTTTTGAGAAAGTGACATTTCTTCTTATTAATTACTAGTCCGTAGTTTTTAGCGGTTTGTAAAACCTTTACTAATCTTGTTAGAACGTCTTCTTCAAATTTGGCTGTTACTATCAAGTCATCCATATAGATCAAAACAGTGTTTTCTTCAGATTAATTTTCGGAAAACCTGATTTACAAAATGTAGAAATACACTGGGAAAATTACACAGACCAAATGACATTCTTCAAAATTGGTATTGGCCTTTATAAGTCACGTCAGCGGCGTAGTTCTTACTATCTTTCTCGATGTCTATCTGAAAGAAACCGTTTTTTAAGTCTATGGTGCAAAATATTTTTGATAGTATGTTATCTAATATGTCTTCTATGAATAGCAATGGATAGTGAATCTTTAACGAGTATCTGGTTAAGGTGACGATAGTCTACACAAATACGTGGTAATCCGTCTTTCTTCTTAGCAACTACTGTCGGATTTGAATACTCCAAACAACTCTCTTCGATTATACCGTCTTCGAGCCATTGTGTTTTACGACCAACTTCATTTCAAGGTTAGTAGTTTTTACTTTTTTTGGTATGTACGTTCTTATCATGTCAAAACTTTTTCTTGTGCGTTTTCAATTGCATTAGAGTCTACATCTAGTTCCACTATGCCGCCGTCTTCGTGAATATCAATCCTTACTTCAATTTTAGTATTAATACGTCAGCTTGACAAATTACGTCGTTCACAATTATACCACTTACATTCATTAAGTCGTCTGAGACAACAAGGGTCGCTACCAAAAATTTATCATCATCAATACGGATTATTCCACGGAAGGAGCCATTGGTCTTGACGCATGATTTTACCAAATGCTTTCTCCAATTATTGTTACTTGACTGCTGGTGTCGACTAACATTTCTACGTCTACGCCATTAACTGCTACCTGTTTGTGTATTTTGTTAAAGTTGTTGTTGTTGATATTATTCACTCTTGCTCTACACTCGAAGCCTTTGTGTCCAGATCGATTGCATTTAAAACATTTGGCGCCTAATTCTTTATCTTATTTATGTATTCCTCGTGTTCCCTTTAGTACTTGTTTTAAAAGACATCTTAGTAACAGCGCTTTTAGTTCTCACGTCATCGTAAGTCCTTTTCTTAAATTTATCTAAATTTGTTGCTCCATAAAACATAATCTTATAACTGGTATTGTCCGTTATTCTTTCTATGACGTACTGAATTAAAGAGTTGTGCTCAATCTGGCCCCTACCGGCTATTTCTTTCATAATTAAAAAATATTCGTTTACAGATCCATTCGTTTTTATTTGTCGTTCTGCTAGCATTTTATGTTACTGTGTGCTGTTTAGTTGGTACCAAATTTTTTCAACAAAATTTTTTTTAGCGAATACTAAGAATTAATTCTTGATTCGCTTTGTACAAACACTTTAGCCATTACTGTAAGCGACTGTTTTGCAAAAATTAATGTGTGAAGCTCACCCCGTCTTAAAAGTGAAGATAAATCTTCGAAATTCGATATCCATATCTCTACCGAGTACTTGTCCGTATCATCGTATAAACGTGCCGAATTTTTGACGTCACGAAAAAATTTATAGCGAAACTTGGTACACTCCTTGTGGAAAAGTTTGATTCAGTTGCAAAAGTGCTATCGTCAACGTTGTTTTTCTTTGCTTTGTCAGTTTCCTCATCTTCGTCTTCGACAGAGGTTTGTCGAAATTCTTCAATATCTATTAAGGACTTGCAAATCATTTCCGCGACACATGTTAAATGACACGTTGAGAAAGTGTCTTTTATAAAATTTAACTTCGAGTTATATTCATCAGACTCGATGTCGAATTAAAAGCCGCTAAAACCCCTTAATCTTGCACGACTGAACCTGTCAGCGTCGACTTCGTAAATAACTTTCAAGAAAATTTTTATTACAGCAAACGGAGCTGTTTTCAATGCTGTGGCCATAAACGAAATGTCATTTAAAGATTAATTATTAATTAAAACTTTAAATATCGTTTAATGACACGTATTTATGTTAAAGGCCTTAATTTAAATTTTATTTACCCCAACGTACTATTCATTTCGAATACGAACAAGGTTATTCGGTTGTAAAGTCATTAGACCTTGGGTGCGAAATACCCAAAAGTTGATACACAATATAAGCAAATTTCTGATGGTATTATGACACTTTCTATTAAAATACAGTTTAGGTTAAAGCTTCTGTAGTGAAAACTATTCAAAAAGTTTTGGTTCAAACTTACTGGTTAAGTTTTGCCATTAAACACTTTTTTAATTATTATTTGAGTTTGAGCACATCTATTACAACTATAAATTGTTAATATAGTTAAATCCAAAGCATCAAAATTTTGAGTTTCAGTTGCAAAACAAAAAAAGTTTGGTTTTTCTATAAATGATTTGTAATTAAATCTAAAAAATGTTTGTTTTTAATTGTGAGGATTAACCAGTTACAACAAATAAATGCATTTTTTCTTAAAAGCAGCGTCGATGTGTAATAATTTATTTATTTTATTTATTAACATTATTAAAATGTTTTTCAACTCGTTTCTATTGCATTGCAAGTAATCTTTAATTATTGTTTTAGGTAAAACTAATATAATTTTTTTATAATTATATTATTATTTTTTATAATTAAATTTAGATTTTTTTAGCTTTTTTTAGTGTCGTAAGCGTACTGAGAGGTATACAGAAAATCCAAATAATTTTTAGTAAAAAATTATAGTCGCAAACTGCTTCAAGCGTAAAATATAAATTGGTCTTTAACTTTACGTCAGGCGCAATGAAAACCCCAACGTCATTAGACGCAATTAATCTGACAGATTTAGAAGCTAAATATTGATATACCTACATTATTTTTGTGCTACGTGTTAAATTAAAAAATGTGCTACAATTTGGTATTTCAGTAAATATTAAGGTTATTCTCATAACTAAAACAATTGAATAATTTATAGGATCACTCTACACTCTTTTAAATATTATTTAATTATATGGTTTATTAATTCATATGCAATTAATGGAAATTAAATTGAAACATATAATTTATAATTTAGTTAATAATAATTATTATCCTCTAAATATTATCAAAAAACCTTAAAACAAAATTACTATCAAAAACTTTTTAACTCCAATGTTTAATAATATTAAACATTTAAACACTAAAATATCAATCTTTTTTTTGTTTAAACTTTATTTAAAACCTTTACTTGTTAATACTAAACCTAAAAAGTAAATATTTTAAATAAATCTACTGTTTAAAAATTAAATTGTGGTAACTGTAATTCCGTTTATATTGAGCAAACTGGACGTAAGTTTTCAACTAAAATACCGAAACACCATTTTCACATTAAACATAACAATGTTTGTATTAATTTATTTTATAAATCTATTTTGGTTAATTATATCATAATGTAACCACTCGTTTTAATTATAAAATCGACTATATAATTCTTTACTTCTGTAATGAAAGCCTTGAATTCAAACTTTTTAGACACTGGTGTAACATCTTGCCAGTTATAAATAAATACATTTTTATAAGAAAATGATACCTATAATTGTGATCAGTATTTAAAAAAAACAGGTAATAAAGACGTTTATTTGCATGTGTAAGTAATGACTGTCGAGATTAAAGACTGAATCTTCGAAAGTTTGTTTTAGATAAATGAGAATATCTTGCAAGCATTGTGTATTTTGTTGTAGCTATAAGTAACTTTACCAAGTTGTTTTTTTTTTCATGGTAAAAATTCACTAAAGTTTGTTTATCTAAATGACGTTTCCTCAATTTGCTCTATGTTATATATTTATTTTGGTATTCAAATTCAAATAAAAGAACATGTTTACACTTTCTTTTGTATTTTCTTAGTAGCGAGAGTTTAAAGTGATGTAAAAACTCCTTAATTTATTTTTTTCCACTACACGTTTACTCATATTTAGAAAATGCCTATTGTAATCTCATTTAAGGTAATTAGACAAATCTAGTTATAGCCTAATGTAAATTTTTGTACATTAGGAGCCTTGTCTTGTCTGGTAGCATATATTCCCCGTTTTAGAATTCTTACACTTTACTTTTTGTTTGTGCTCTTTTTATGTATTAAAATTTAACGATTTCGTATAACTTGAATTTTTTTGAATCTTCAAAACTAAAAGCAATTGGACTTCAAATTTATTGTGTTAAAACATTACAATTCAACAAGTATCTCGTGTTTGGGCGAACTTTAACTGAGCAAATAAAAAACGCATTTGATTAGAAAAGGATAGACATTACGCTTGGAATATGCAGATAAATAATTCCACATAAAGAACACATTAGCGGATCCAGGGGGCTAAAATGTCACGGTCTCCTCTTTATACTTCTTATTGTTTACTTTTCCTTAAAGAAATTTGTAAATAATATCTGTAAATTGAAGTTCTAAGAAGGACTGCATTTACACTAAAACAAACAATAAAAAGTCGCATTCGCGTACAACAAAGGATTGGCATATTTTTAAATTTATGTTTATAGAATAAATCTGTGAAAGTAGATATGTTTAAAACAAATTAATTTTTTGCGTTCAGAGTAGGTACATAAAAATTCACCATTTGATACTATATTTTAAAAATGGTCCTCATTTTTCCAACCCATTTATAATTTTCTGAATCCGTTACTGAAAGTAAAGGTTAAAATTTAATTAAACGGTAATCATTACTTTGTTAATGCAATGTAGTAGAATTCAAAATAAAAATAACAAAAAGCACAAAATACAGTGAACGTTAAAAAAAGTAGGTGAAGTCGACTGGAATGATCCCTTCTTTTAAATTTTCATTTTTTCGCCGTGTAGTTGCTTCGCCCGAACACGAGTTACTTGTCAAGTTAATTATCTTTATAAACAAACAATAATTATATTCTTACTGAGTAATCTAACAATTTTTTTTCTAAAAAAAGGCAATAACAGCCAAAAGTACTAAGATCGTAGAAGTTTCTATTATTGCGTTGCAAAAGAACTTACCGAGCAAAATTAATATCACTTCATACTAATTGTAAGCAACTAAGCATACACAGTGGTAATAGGATTGCCATACAACAGCAACTATTTAGCATTTATAACTGAAAGTAAAGACCTGTTAGAAATTGAGATAGTTTATTATGCTTTCTTAAATTTATATGTATCGATTCTTGTTTTAGTTTGTATTGGAAAGCTCTAAATATGCCTAAAATTTGAGTTCACAAATACTATTGTACAAAATTTAACGTTATACATTTCTTCAGTCAACGGTAATACTTAATAGCATTGTTATACTTCAGTAAACGTGCAAAACATTCTTTTGTTTTACATTCATTACCATATCTTCAACATTCATGTAAGTAAAATAATTAAACATTGACTTTATTATTGATTGATAATTCTTTTGTTTACTTTATATAGAATACACTTTACTGTTTAAAAATGTAATTGTAAAAACCTTGATTTGTAATCTTTATTTTATGGTTTTTATAAACTAATACATTGTTTTGTTATTAATCAGTTAATAGTACTTAAGCTATCAAACGTGATTTTGTAGACATAGATAACAATATTAGTAAACAAGAAGCTGTTTATGCTTTTTTTTCAGTAATTATTTTATTTTGTGTATTTGAATAAAGATTAGAATATTAATCATAAAGGGTCAAGTACTTTTTTTTCTTTTAAAAAACTAGTTACATAAGTTTGAAATTCTAAAAGCAAACTAACATACAGTAATTATTTCTTTACTTATTGTTTATTTGGTTTAAGCAAATATTAAGTTAATTATTTAATAAATATTGTGTTTAATTGCTCTGATAGTATTGCTTTAATTACTTCTTTATTCAGGTATTTGTTATTTGTACAAAACAGTTTAAATATCTAAAACAGTTTTATTGTGTAGCATAACCATAACAAGACTATATATTTTTATTAATATACTTGACTTATTATTTAGATTAGTCTGGCACATTTCTACGATTTTCAAGTAAATATTTAATAAGCACAAACATAATTGTTTCGAAAAACAGGGCTATTTAAATTTCGTGATTGTTCTGTAATAAAAATGAATAATACAATTTAGTATTATAATCGTTATATACGACGCAAAACAATTGTTGTTCTCTTAAATAGTTTACGTCTTTAATAAATGTACATAACATTTAAATGAAAACTAAAAATTTCGATTTCAAAACTATTAAATATTTCATGTTCGACAAACGACAATCTTTACATTGCACTTTACATTCGTTCTAACTATGAAATGTCAATAATGTTTATTGTAATATAAGACTATATTCATATCAAATTAAAAAAAATTATCTATATATATATAAAACTTAAGAACCTGTAAATTGTATAATTTTTTATCTCCTTCAATGTAAATAGAAAATTTAGCAGTATATGTAAAGTTATTGCTATGATGGAAATAAAAACAAAACCACAAAACACATAGTGAAATGTACATTGGGAAAGCCTTAACCGAACAAAAAGGGCGCGTAAATAAATATAATATTTAGGTAAATAAAATTATTTTTTTAATCGTTTATTCCTTACTTTGCAAGGTGACTTTTATATGTAATTACACTTTAAACTAGAGACCTGCCAGTTTTATTAAACAAAACGTGTTCTATATAGGTACATTAGACACTACATAATATAATTTTTCGAATAAAAATTGATGTTACGTTTTTTTTAGTTCATTGATTATTTTAATTCATAAAGAATTTTATTGCCTCTTTACCGTTTATCAAGTGTAAAAAATTTCTAACACATTTTATACCGAGATTTTCTGTTAAATTAATGTTTTACTAAAAATACTTATTCTCTATTAAGTTTTTATTAATATAATTTACCGTTAAATAATAAACTTATAAAAGCTGATAGAGATATAATAATTTTGGTTACTTAATTATTATTAATTCAAGATTGATAGATTTATTAATTATATTTATTGGTGAGTTATACAAATTTACACGAATAACTGATATGTTTAATATTCTGTTATTTATTTATTTTTGGTTTAAATAAAGTATTTGTATACAAAAAGTAAAATTGAAAATAAAGTAGCCCAACAATTTTCTGATACCTGAAAACTAATTTGGTAGTCTAGTGGTTAATAAAATCTTGAAATAACGTTAATATCAATACAGTTGATAAAACGATACTTCCTCATAATACTTATACGGAAGTATCGTTTTACGATTTAATTTTACTTATTTTTGATTTTGTTAACCTTAGATATTTTTGTGATTTGTTCTAATACATAATAAGACGATAAGATATAAATATTATCACGTTAATTAAAAAATATATTTTATTTCAGTTAATCTGTAGATAATATTAAATTGATATAAGTAAGGTTTTTACTTGGAAACATTTTCTGCGTATAATTTTTTAGTTAAACGTCTGTTTTTAGCAATTTTTCTCAAATTGTTATTTTTTACTGGCTAGAGTAATATTTTACAGATTAATTTTGTCTCTATTAAACTATTATAAATAATTTAGGTATTTTAGAGGTGATTAAAAGATACATTTTTTGCGTATATACAGAATGCAGTTAAAAGAGAAAAAAAATTATTTCTGATATTTGTTAGTTCTTACCAGTGGCGCGCTATCACGACAGGATTTAGAAATGTATAGGCTAACGTACGAATTCTTGTAACAATATTATTATGATAAGTTGTTGTTTTCTAGTTTTTATTAATGATTTATTTTGAATAAAAGTTTTTGTGTATGTGCGTTTATCCATACCTCAGCTTTATTATTTGTTTTTATTTATTATGCTACTAATAAATACAAAGTTTCTTAAATAATTGTACTCATAAATTTTAAATTTTAAAAGCAATTAGTTTAAACAAATGCACTTTTACCTAATTTGATCGTCAATGTTTTAAAATAATTTTACTATTGTTTCTAATTTATTTTACAGACTTAATATCTTATGGTGTGTAGCTTAACAACAAAAAATTAAAAAAAAAAATTTAATTAAGTTATATACAAACTCCTTTTGTGTTAAAGGAACTTATTTTTTTCTTCTTCAAAAATTATATTTTTTTTTTAAGTAATTTTCGTTATAATAGTAGAAAAAAAATTTAAAAAAAACAACTATTAACTTTTGCAATATCGAGCTTACTTCAAAGCGGGGTGTTGTCACCCCAGTTCAATTTATATGATTTTAAAAAAAGAATAAAACTACGATAGCTGTTTAGCAATTTATTTAGTTTAACAATAATAAATGTAGAAAACAAACTTAAACATACAGCAAAGATACATTTTAAAATTGAACTAAACACGTGCAAAATCAAGAAAAACAGTAAACTATTACTAAACGTTATGACAATTCTGACATTTAGCAGTAACAAAATCGTGTCTGTGTTTGGAACAAACGGGGTTTTAAAAAATTACTTACTTATCGCAACGTTTATAAGTGTCTATTAACGAAGTTCTTTGTTGAGAATTGTAATGTTAAAAGGTATCTTCTATGGGAATGCCAAAAGTTTCTATTGCTCAAAGAGTACATTCTTTAAGAATTTTTTAAGTCTGCGTTTTACATAAAGAATTATTAATTCAACGGCCAATATTTGGAAAAACAATTTTCATTTACTGGAGTTTTCTTTTTGCTATTCTAGATATTTTTCTGTCTACCATATAAAATATTTCAAAACCGGGATATCTAATATTTCAATAAATTAGCAATATGGCTATCTTAAAGTTTGGCGTACAAAAAAATACTGCCTTGTTATTTTCTCCAACAAGAACACCACCATTGGTACTATTATAATTACTTATAGTTTGCGGCTTTTCTTCTTGATTATGTAGTATCTCTTTATCTAAACGTTGGGATGATAATAAAATAACACGTTTGTTTTTTTTAGTAACGACAATAGTATCAATATATTTGTAAAACCGTACAAAAATTAAACCAACACGTTTATTCTTCGTATGTAAGAATGCTTTTCACATAATCGTATTATTTAACTTTAGTTTTCCAAGCAACTTTAAGTTTTTCTTTTAAAATTTTTTTGCTAAAAAAACTGACATCAAAAAATTATCTGTTGTTATGCTTCTGTATCGGAAATCGTAAAAATGTTCTATTATTTCTACTACAACACGTTTTTATTAGTTTTTCTCCTTTTGATTGTTAATCATGCCATTATTATTGCAGACGTAGCTCGTTTTTGTACCTATACAAACCCAAATCTTTATACCAAATTAACCTGCCTTAGATTTTATATAGACCGTGAACGGACATCTGCCTCAAAAAACAGCTAGACGTTCATCGACAGTTAAAAATTCATAAAGGTTAAAATTGGTCTTGGAACCTGTTATAAACATTTTAATAATCTCCCTAATGGCTTCTAATTTGTCACCATTATGTAATTTTTATTGTAAGTTTTCAAAATCATCAAACTTGATCTTAGCTGATATTTGAGAAAATATCCTCGGCAATGCAGCTAAAAATAAAGGCGTTCTAAACGCTGGTGTAGTATTTCATAATTCACTCACATATTGTTATTATTTATAATTTATAGTTTTCTTGCAGCCAACAACAGTTCCAAAAATAGTTGTAATTCATCAACTTTCAATTTTTTTGAAGTTTTCTGTTTGTCTTTGCAATTTTTATTAAACGATTCAAAAACTTTATTTGTCTTTTTAATTGTATTTTAACAAACTTCTTACAGCATATTGTTAGGATTACAATGGAGAAAAGTATTCTCCATAGTATTAATGTTTCTGGAAAGATCAGTCAAACTAGGTCTCTATTTCAAAATATTACAGCGTTTTCGTTTATCACAATTGGATTAGAGTTCTATTACATTTTATTTTCTCCAAAAAATACCCTTGATAATTTCTTTTGTTTTCATGATCTTCTTGTTTATCATCATCACTAATACTTTGATTATTTTTGATATCACCGCTTTCTACTTCATCTAAAATGTCACAAATACATTACCTTCACTTTCTCAAACAAGTTTGTATATTTCACGTTTGCCATCAGCAAGGTCTTCCGTGTCGCTTATATTTAAAATTACATATATCTCATTTTTTTTATATAATTTATTTTCTATAATCAGATTAGAAATTTGAAAACTATCTTTAACTAATTTGCAATAATAACAAATAATCTATAAATACTCTTATAATAAAATGTTGAAATAGACGGTCAAGAACAATAAAAAATTATTTTTCCGTATAAATAAGTTTATACTATCATCGATGTGAGCTGAAAAACACGCACTAAAGCCATAAGAACTCTCACTGCGATTTGCGCATGTTATTGCAAATGTATTGTCTTCTAAACCCTTCAAATAAATTAGAAATAGTAGCTAATTACTAAAGAACATGGCAAACTGCAATGTCATGATGATATGTTGTTTACAGGGTACCTTAATGGTGTAGTTTGCAACTTATACAGTTTTTTACCATTAATTGCATTTAACAGTAAATTAATGATTTTTAAAATACGTTTCTTTGCATACGTTTTAAACGTTAAATAAGACTATTTGTTTTATTTACTAAGAAAAATTTGTATACAGCAGCAATATAACATTTAGATACATACCACAACATAATAAATGGTTATATGTCGGTAATGCAACAATATTTGTTATTAGTTATGTAGTGTTAAAAATACTGTAATTGATGTTAAAGTTCATTTGTTTAACATAATTACAAATGTTTTTTACGTTGTTTATAAGCATTGTTTTATTACCAGTTTGTTTACCTACAATTTTATCAAGTGTTTTTTTAATAATAGTTTTTTTAACTATTTTTACTAATGCTTATATATCTTTAATTCTTAAATCTTTGTAATGTATTTGCAACATATCAAACTATTCGAGTTACTTAAGATTCCTAACGTTCTACAGGTTTTGTGAAGGATTGAAACAATGATGTAAATACATTATTGTTGTATTGACACACATTAATTAACTATATTAAATTAATATGTAATATGGGTACGCACTTACAACAAAAAAACCTACAATAAAAAATATTATTATTGTTGTTAGCGCCAGCAAAAGAAGACTAAGACATAACTCAACATAAAAACGTATTTATTAATATTTATACAAAGCTATAGTTGTTTTTTTAGATTGTTTGTTACCCAAGCACTTTATTAGTTATGCGGTTTTTCATATTATTTTTTACAGTACTTCATTTTTGTTGTATTCTTTTTTTAATCTAAAATTGTAATTGTTAACAACAATATGTTAAAAAGATACGTTTGTGGCTTTGTTTGTGTGTACTTTTATTATCTAAATAAGTTTTGTTGCAAAACTATTGTTGTTTTTTTGTTATCAGTTGGTCGTGTAAACTTGTAATAAATATATTCAATCTTCTCACGGTAAAAATATATTTCTAGCTTTATTATTGTTGCTATAGATGTGCAGTACGTACTTTCTAACCGATACTAAAGATTAACGTTAAACAATTATTTGTTCATTTTGAATATTAAACAATAAATTGTGTGAATTTGTAAATTGTATTGGACTACTCAATTGAATTCGAAACCCAGTAAATCAAAAAACTGTTTCCCTTCTCTAAAAGATTTTATCATTCAACAAAATTATTTTACAGTTACTATAAAAATATTATTCTTGAAAAACGTTGATTAGGAAAATATTTTGTTGTAGTTACAATTAGTTGCGATATATTAAACGCTTTTTTTATTTATGTAAAACTGGCAGGAGTATCTCTAAGAAACACGGTTACAGACAACGTTCCTCGTTCAAACCTTATATTTTTCTCACGGTACTCACTGTTTTTCTTAAATATTATGATCACTTTATTAAAGCATTTCCTATCCAATTGTTATTTTAAGTTACCTAAACTAAGATAGTGACAGCATGTTTATGTTAAAATGTGTAATTTAATATTAAACAACTAATCTAAAGATCTGTAAAACAATTAATAAACATCTTCATCAATAAGATAAATAAAACCTATTTTAAAATAATAACATTTAATTGTATGTTCTTGTTTACCCTATTCCTTTTTACTTAATTATATACATATATATGTTTTAAGCACTGAAGTACCATCCATCCAATGCAATAGATATAATAAATGTCATTTAGAAACCAAACTGCATATTTCCTTCGTTTTTACCACCACATTAAATGTTATAAGAATCAGTGAGAAAAAGGTTAAATTTTTACGTAATTTCCTAAAGCATGTCTGTATTACTTGATTAACGTTGTTTTTTCCTATCTTAATGTGTAAAAAAATTGATTGTGGTTAACTAAATTTAAATGCGATAGGATAATTTAACTTCGGGATGGTTTACAAACACAAGAAATCCGCAAAACGCATGGATTGAACGACAATACCGCATAGGAACAACAGCGGACGCACGAAGAAATTTATGGTGGAATGCTACATTTCGTGGTTCAACAACTTACAATTCTTTAAGAAGATCTTCTCCAACTGTCGATGGATTGTAATATATCTTTTTATTTGTTTTTACTGTGGATGTTTTGAGTCTAATACAGTTACTCTTGAATTTGAAAATGTAAAGCGATAAATGTTATAATAAATTAATAATCTTTGTCTGCATTTAAAAACTTTTATTAGAATTTAAAAACAGAAGGAAATAAGCAGTACATTGCGATTTTTATTTGGTTTAGAAAGCTATTAAACGAGCAACAACACATAATATTTATTATTAAGATAACAAGAAAAACTTGTACCTACTCGAAATTTTCCATTCGTTCGTTTAATAACGTTTCAGTATAATATTAGTTATACAAAGTTTGTAGATTACTAAACCGCAGATACGAATATAGTTTTCTAACTCAATTTCAATTGCACTTGATTTAAACTATAGTTTATTACAATACGACTGTCGTTTGTTAAACAGGCAGACTCTGTGTAATGTTTAAGATAACTGTTATTCTTTTTTTTCTACTATTCTATTCAGTAACACTTATTGTTATTTGTGACAAGTCGTTACCAAAACAAAGGCACAATTTACTGTTTGTAGATTCAAGGTAGACAGAGTACAGTCGTCTACTGAAAAAAATAGCACTAAGTTCAATATCCTACAGAAATGTCCAAAACGCCGACTCGATATTTCGTTCAAAACGCCAACTCCTATTTTGCCGACCGACCACGTCCAAAACGCCGAACATACATATATGACCAAAACGACGACTCGTGTCCATAATGCCGACAGACGCAAAATGACGTCGTGTTGTACGTAAGCATAGCGTCGGAGCCGATTACGAATCGATATTTGCTTTTAGTACAAAACGTTGTCTTCTCAACATTTCGGCAAAATGCCTACGACTGCATCTATAAGATTGGTCTAAAATGCCGACTAGTCGGCGTTTTGGGCGGATCCCACAATACCGACAGCATAGTTTTTCCATTTGTTTATTAGATTTTTGTGCTACTTACTGTTATAACAATACCAAAAAAGTTAAAAGAATTATAAGTCTTTATCGCTAAATACTTTTAACAGATGTGGCAATTTGTAATATACATAGTATTTATTTTGTTAACTCATGTTTAAAGAGCGGAAGTTGTTGCGGTAAAAATCTTCAAAAATTGCGCAATAAATTGTATATAAAATTTTCAGTAATTGCATTAAAACTAGAAAAATTGCAGTATAAAAAAAGAATAAAAATGAAGGAAGTTCGTATTTGTATAGATAAAAAATATAAAAGATTTAAGTGAACATAAAAAACAAATAAAAACACATGATACATGTTTTAAAATAGTACAAATGGGTACATTATTCTGATGGTAATTTATCATTATATAATTGTCTATACGTTTTCTTCCGTAAAATTATAAATCTTTGATCACTTAGTACATATAATGAAAACGAAAGTTCCACATCGACACAGGGAACATACTTTAATTTTCAACGTCTTCCATGTTAAATTAAAAAAAAATGTTTATTATCGGCAGGTACTGATCAGTTTTATTGTGAGTGTCTAATAAGTAGTTCCTGGATGTACCAACGGTTTTTCACAGCACTTACGAGAAAGTATATTCTTATTAGTTACATAAATTTCACTGTTAGTATACGTTTTCATCCACGTATTTAGTTGATTTGCAACTGATGCAGTTTTGTTAGTAATCTTAATTAGTGCAAGACGTCTCAAAACTATAAGGTACAGACACATATACAGGTAACATATTTTATGCGTAAGTTATGTTGTCAACACATCACGGATTGACAGATATGGTGTGATCCTACGCATCACAGGAATAATAAGACTTTTAGATAAGTTTAATATGATAGTTATTGCAGTTTTAATTAAGAAAATCAGGGAAAATCCAAAAGTCAAAATACGTCTAAATGTAGGATTTACTCATAATTTAAATTTTTGTACTAAATGGCAATGTAATTTGCATTACTTTTGATAACTGTTAGAAATTGCACTTTTGTAATAGCCTTTAGTAGGGCGTGAGAAAACAATCGAAGAACTCAAGCAAGCAACCAAAATCTAACTAAAAACCTCTCAAAAGTTAGATAATCAACTTGTGAACCAAACCAGATTCTGATTGGGTTACGATCGGGAAAAAGCGTGTTTTTAATAAAAGAGTAATCACTGCAAATCAAAAAGAAGAAGCTCGATACCACGACCGCAATTAAAGTTATTGGGTTATTTGTCTATTTCTATGCTCTTTCGTCTTGGTTGAAGAAAAATGAAGATTTTGCAATCACCGAAACTTTATCAAAATCTATATTGTGACCAGTAGTGCAATAATGGTTACCATCCGCAGACTTATAAATATGCATTTTCCTTAGACGACGATAATGTTCTGAAATACGTGTAATACTAAACTACATGAACACAGAATTTTGTATACACCTTGAGATGAAAGTGTAGGAAATTTGTCTTTAAGGGAAGGAAAAATCTGAGAGATTTTGCCTGTAGAGTTCAATATGAATATAATACCATTCTTACGAAATAGTTTCATTATTTGATATGTAACTTTATGAATGTAATTTGCATGAATTGCAATTTATTAGCAATTTTTTTGCCATTTAGTACAAAAATTACAAAAATTCTAATTACGAGCAAATCCTACATTTAGACGTATTTTAATTTTTGAATTTTTTATCATATTCTTAATTACAACTGTAATGACTATCATATTCACCTTATCTTGAAGTTTTGTTATGTTTGTGGTGCTTGTAATCGCACCATATGTGTAATCAGTGATCTGTCGTGTATACTATAGTTTTGAGACGTTTTGCACTAATTAGGATTACTAAAATAACTGCATCAGTTGCAAGTAAACTAAATATGTGGATAAAAACGTAGTATGTCAAACAGGCGCGGCTCCAGCCGTTTATTTCGATGGGGGCTCCAACAGTTTAAAGCGGGGGGGGGGGTTATAACATTTTTAAATAATAATGTATTGAATATGGTGTTAATATAAAATTGAATAACACTTCGTTATGCACCAAGCTTTTACTTGCAAGCGATAAAGCATCATAAATTATACAACTATTAAAAAAAGCGAATGTATTACATACAAAGTGAAAAAAACTTCAGTATTATTTTCAATGTCGGGGGGGGGGGGGCCTCTGAAGCCGCGTTTGATGTCAAACGGCACAGCCAACAACAGTATTGTTGCCATGTAAACATTTTGGTTTATGCGACGAGTGTTGCGAGGAGAGTCAAAGATTAGTAGGTATACCAGAAACGGTTAAAGCAAAGATATTTGATAATGTTGTAGATTATTCTGTCTACCCGTTGGGCAGAATTGGTGTAAAAGAACACATTAAAATTGTAACTACATATGTACGTTTTTTTAATTGTTATTGTACGTGGTAGTAATTCAGAGTTGGTCATTAGTTGGGTACATACTAATGATTAACGGCTTTCATCAACAAAATTTTTAAGTTATATTTATCAGATTAATACATTTTAGTAACAACTGTTTTTATGGCAATCAAATATAACTTACCACTAAGCATAACATTAAAATATCTGTATAAGCGGCCGTAATTGATTTAGTTGTGATTAAATTTTAATCATAATTTGTACTCAAATTGAAGTTTTGCTTAACTCTCAGTAGTTTAGAAATAAATTTCTTATATGCTTTAGATTACCATTTCACATACATGACATTTATGCCTGAAAGCAGTAAAATATATATGAACAAGAAAGTAACGTAATTTATCTAACACTTTTATACGAACGATGGTTATAACAAGTGTTACGTCAACGTAGTAAATTATCAAAACAATGTTTGTAAAATGTTTCCACATTTTAGCAATACAAATAGTTTTTAAATGTGTATGTTTCTGTTTCAATTTAACTGTTTTATTTACTTTGCAAAAAGATATTTATTTCACCAAAGGTAACTTATAAGTAATTTTTATGTGCTTAAAAACAATTACAAGTAATTTCTAATGTGTCATCAGTCTCGAAGTTGAAATTTGCTAAGAAATTAAAAAAAAAAGTAATAATAGCTTTATGAATATTAAGTATGCTATCTAATAGTATACATCTTTGTATGATAAATTTCTTAAAACATTAAATCAATTGCAAACAAATAGGTAATCATAAGTTACGAAAATACACACTATAAAGGCATAATTCTATTACATTTTTGATGTTATAACACTTATAACAATAAGTATAGGTAGTATAAAAAATTAATCAAATAAACAAATACAAAAACCGAAGAGAACTTTTGGTATATGTTGTCGGTATTATGGTATTGTGGGATCTGCCTAAAAACCCCAACTAGTCTGCATTTTGGACCAATCTTGTAGGTACGTTCGTAGGCATTTTGCCGAAATGTTGAGTAGACGGCGTTTTGTACTAAAACCAAATATCGATTCGTATTCGGCTCCGACGCTATGTTTATGTACGAGGTGATGTCATTTTGCGGCATTACGGACACGAGTCGGCGTTTTGGTCTTATACGTAGGTCGGCGTTTTGGACATGGTCGGCGGAATGGGAGTCGGCGTTTTGGACGAAATATTGTGTTGGCGTTTTGGGCATTCGGCGTTTTCGGCAGATCCCGTTTGAACTATATATTTTATATCTAACTATAAAAACAAAAACCAAGAAAAATCTTTGTCAGTAGCCACGGTATTACAAATAAAACAATCTCTGATAAGTTTACTAAAAAATCATCTCCCCGTTCGTTACCGAATCTCTGATAATAAAATTAACTTAACCATTTTTGTATAATTAAAAGCAAACCAACATCAACGCCCAAACAACACATTGGTACAAAAAACGTCTAAATGTCCGTCTAATAAACGTTAATAACGCGTTTAAAAACGTTTTAATGTCTAATAAACGTCTATTAGCCGGACATTTAGACGTTTTTTATACCAATGTGTTGCTTGGGCGCCAATCGAATTAAATTGTCAGATAACTGTACTATATAAAAAAGACACGTCAAACAGAGTCGACTATTAATTAGCTTACAAGAAGTATAAAACAGACTAAGAGTCATTATAAAAGATAATTTAAAAAAGGATACCTCAATCTATTAAAAAAAACTTGTGTCTAAACGGTTGTGTGATATCAATGTGTTAGTGGGATATGGAAACAGAAAATTTCGATTACCGTAAGTGCTTTCTTGAAATATGTATAGCAGTTTTTAGATACTTCGTTGCAAGGCTTTTGTATAATTTGTACAGTGATAAAATTAATTTTCTTGAAATTAATGAATATTGCAAAAATTATTTATAATAATGGTTAACTAACGTTCTATTTTTCTAATTCAGCCGTTTACTTAGATTTTATATTGAGTTATCGACAATTCGGTGTGAATTAAATCGTGCAGTTAGCACCACATCGTGTTGATTAACTTAACCGTTTGGGTTTAGTGGATAGCAAACCAGCAGCAACACCAGGAAAATTAAATTGTAAGAAATCGACGGTAAAGTGTATTAGTAGTACAAAAAACTGTAGTAGAACTATGTGTGTTGTCTAATCAAGCACAGAAAAATAAAAAAAGAAATTTAAGATTTTTTTGTACAAGAATTTGTTTTTGATATATTTTTAAAGTAAACTATAATTCTATTTATATACTATACTTAAATTTATATTTTTGGTGTTTTAATTATTTAAAGGCATCGACTGCTGTGGTATTTAACTTTGTAACCCTATCACTACTTTAAAGACGAATATAGTAAAATCTTAATTTTAGAATGTTGTTACAAGAGTTTTCTCGTAACTCAATTCCTTGCGACTAACTCAGTTTAATTCGGAGATTGGATAGTAGGTTTTGATGTGCTACTCATAAAGCAATTTAAAAAAGCTCCAAAATGGTGGAAGGTTAAGATGGGAGACATCGTTTAAATTTACCCAAAACTGAAAAAAAAACAAATGACAATACACAAGTTGTAACAACGAGTGTATTTACCTTATTACAGAAAAATAGGTTAGAACAAAGTAAATTTACATAGGTGCAATCCAACGCTAGAACGTAATTCAATATCAGAGACAATATTATTGAAGCAAACTTCCTGCGGTTAGGCAACACGCTGTACAAAAAATTAAACTTACACATTTCAAAAAAACTCGATCACTCAGAAAACCAGCACCTTCTAATAATATGTTACACAAAGAAAAAGTTTTATAGTTAATTGTGACAACAACTTTATATGTACGTACAGTCGTGCGTAAAACCGACTGACAATGCACTTGAAAAGAATTAAAGTAGGAAATATAATACTTACAATTTAGTTTTCCTTCAAAAAATGCAACTAGCTAGCAGCACGTTCCCAGAGCTTCCTAAATTTCGCTAAAATAAACACGTACATACGGTGTTATCACAAGTAAATTTCCATCTGTTCATACAATTAATAAGAAAACTAAATGCGCCAAATTTCTCCAAAACTATTTATGTTATGTCGGTAAGTGAGCCTTACAATACGGTAATAATTGTATTAAATTAGCGAAAGTTTTGATATTTTTAATCAACGTGGCGTGATGTCATTATAGAAATTTTCCCAATGAACGCAATGGTTTTCAATATTTCCATATTAATGGAATAACGTGTGAGTATCCAAAAACCGTTAATTACAATACGGGTAATTAAATAAATCGCAAAAATATGAATCAATGCCTATTCTAAGAAAATTTTCACAAAACTAAAATACTACACTCACAAATACCATAGATAAGTGTGAATAATTAGAAATGAAAACTTTGCTGGGCACTTACATTAGAATATGTACAAAGCGTACCACAATAACCGAAAAACTAAGTTTTCTTCCAACGATAATTAGATGCTAAACATTAACGAATTAACAGCAATCACTCTCAATGCAGCAAAATGTTGGCGTTCCCGGAATAAATTTTATACGGTACCTACAGTGCAACAAAGTAAACAAAAACCTGGGAAAATATGTGAATTAAAATTCAAATTTTGAACTGGCAAAAAGTACGACCAATCACAATTGAGTAATTCAAGCTGATACAATCTGTGACATAAGTTCTGTATCGTCTATATCTATCGACTTTGTGTCGACGTCAATTGTGATTTTGTAAATCGCTGTTATTTTTGATTATTTCCTCTAGTATTTTAGAACAGTTTTTCTCAAGACTCTGTTTATCGTATTTGTGGAATTGGTACGTATTACAAAATAATAAACATGGATTTACAATAAACATGTGCACAATAGTGCATGTAACCTTAAAATTAGTTATGGCTTTTAATCATATAATGCAATTGCAGTAATTAATAATTATATAAAGACAATATAGCTATTTAATAATATGCTGTAGATTGAATTATTTACGTTTGCTTTTAGTTGTTGTATTATGGCTGATAAATCAAAGAAGATGGTTCATTCTAAAACTAGTAACATTATTAAGAACGTTGTTGAGTTCTTTGATAGACAAAAAGCAGATGGTGTATGGTCATTTCTATTAGAGAAAACAACCGAGTTAGCTTCTGCTGCGACGGGAAAATCGGTTTCTTTCATTAAAATGATTAGGTAAGTTTGAATGTATAAAAAATATTTGTGAATAATCATTGTTATTATTAAGGCTGAAACGACAACATCTAAAAGTGGCATCTTAAAATCTCCCTCTAAAAAAAAGAGAAGTTGTGGTTCTACAAAAATATCTTTTGACAGTATTGATTCCGGCATATTAAAACGAACTGTTCATGAAATCTACACGATAGATAACAAAGTTCCTACGTTGAAAATGTTGGTTAACAAGATGCAGGAGAAAACTAGTGATTCTGGGAGTCGAAAAACACTACGACTACACCAAATCGGTTTTAAATTTAAAAAGTGTCACAATAACAGAAAATTATTAATGGAAAGAAATGACAGTGTTGTATTGCGTTTTCTTTATTTGCGCAAATTACGGTAAAACAATGACTTGGGTACTAACAAGAAAACAGTAACATACTTGGATGAAACTTACATCCATCCCTCATATAGAGTCGGCAGTTGCTGACAATCTGAAGAGGAACTAAGAGTTTACCGAACTGACAAGGCAAGGTTAACGGCATATTATAGTCCATGCAGGTAGTTTATATGGATTTGTCAATAATGGCCGTTTGATATTTAAATTTAAAAGTAAATCCGGAGATTATCACAAGGATATGAACCACACAATTTTTTTTAATTGGGTTGCAAAAACAATTATCATAGCGTTCAAATTAATAAGCCACCTAATCAATCTACACAAAAACAAAATATTCGTGAATGGCTAGAAAAAAATGAAATACCAACAACAAGTGACATGCGTGAAGCTGAGTAGATAACCTTGGTGAAGAAATTTAATTATAATAAAACATATTATGGTGATGAGTTATTAAAACAACATGGCCATACTGTGTTACGTTTGCCTCCATATCACTGTGAACTTCCTATTGAGTTTATGCGAAGTTTGACAAAGCGTAAAGTTGCAATGAGCAATGCATCTCAACGTAATAATGAAATCGAAAATTAATTGCGAAATGGATTTGTAGAGATAAATGTATCGGATTGGGAAAAATGTTGTGCACATGTTGAACATGTGGCTAATGAAATGTGGAAACGTGATGGATTACTTAATGAGACGGTAGAAACTTTATCATTTTAAGTAAATACAAATTCATCAGATGAAGAGGAATAAAGTTCTGAAAAAGAAAAAGACGAGCATTTTTTTTATTTAGTGTTTTATTTTAATATTAATTTATTTTATTTATTCACAATAATCATAATCTATACCTGACTACTTTTATAGTAAAATATGGGATACTTTGTTTTTCTTCATTATTTGTTCTTAAAGTTTTAGTTGTGATCAGAATATGTTGATGGTTCTTATATTTTTAGGTTCTTTTACTTCTGTATTAAGTTTTTGCAATAATGAAGGTTTTTTTTGTTTTGTTAAAATATGTGTATTGATGCATTATTAAATTCTTATAAAACTTTAAATAACTAAATGCTTAGGTTTTAAGATTTATCTGATTCGAATTTCAATCATTAGTGCCTACGTACAAGTTTTTTATTTTTTAATAATTCTACTAAATTTTATTTATTAAATAGGAATAAATTTGTTCACAAAATTTTGAAACATCTCACAAATTAGATTTAAATTTGCCGCGTTAATGTACCTTTCAAAAAACAGCGACTTTCGTTACGCCTCCTCAGAGCTTTTGTTTACTCGGTTGAGCTGTACAAACATCATAGCGAAACACTTTTAACATATCAATGTGATATTTAATATAATATTTTGCTAAACGTTTATTGGCAGCTTCTTTTTTGTTTATACGTTTTATAAACAATGATTATATTTTGATTTTGAATCTGTTAATTAAGCAGCAACGTTTGCTTAGTTTAAGTCAAGTGTACATTGACACCGTAAAGTAAAAGGACACTTGTAAATGCAGATTAGGCAACTAAACCTTAATCATCACGCACATAGTTTGGCAATTTTTATCTTCCTTGATGTGAAATACTGTAAGAATTTACTATCGCACTGACAGTAGTTCGAGAGCCACAACAACTCTAACAAACTTCGGTGATTTTCAGTACCTAATATTTATTTGTTTTTTTAAATTTTAAGAACGAAAGTGTAACAACAATTGACATTTTTGATAACAATTACTTAGAAACTAATTAATTATTTTATAAACATTAAATTACTATTAAGTTTTCTTAAGACTTTACACTGTAATAAACATCATTGCAAACAAAAATAAGAATGAAACCTTTCTTGTCAGTTAAAGTAGTTCTATAGTAGAAGTTAAATTAACATTTTTTACAAAAGATTTTCAAAAAAGTTATATTTTGTTGAAGTCATTAACAATAAAATATTACCAATAATAAAAAAATAAACGTTTTGCACGTCCAAAGAATCACGAAAAGTGCTTTAGAGAACACGCAACACTCGCTTTGAAATTAAACATATCCAATTTGTTAACATAAGCAACAGAATCAGTGTTAGTTTTTAGGGGTGGATAAGTGATGCTAGACCGGAAGAATTAATCCGTGTAGAGAAGCGGCTAACTTTGCAAGTCTACGTATCAATTTTAGACATCGTACTGTTACCATCCGTACGAGCGATTTATCCTAAAGAACCACTGTAGTATATTGATCACAATGAGACTTTTTGTCGCACGACCAGGTTTGCAGACCGACTGAAAGTTGTGACGTGTGTTTTTTGTACTATTTTTTCAATTTCGCATGAATTTACTCTAAATTTGTTTATAAATAAAGATCTTAAAATTGACTTAGTGATTTATTTAAAATTATCTTGGTGTGTTAGTTTCTGAATTCAATAAAAAAGTTGTAAAAATGGAATCTGAAATTATGAGTTGTGCTCTGCCTGAAGTAAAAGAATTTATTTTTGCTAATAAAGCTTTAGATTTAATGCCAATACAATCCCGTTCGAAATATGAAAAAAAATATAAAAGCCTATTTCTAAAGGTAACAACTGCGCGGTTATAATAAAAATCAGAGAGAATGTTGAGAGGTGCAACTCCGTGTATAATTTTTGTACGCAACGACTTGTATTGGGCGACTGTAAAAAGAAAAATAGACCGAGAGGGCGCTAGGAATGTAAATGCGCGAAATTTAAATATGTCACTATTATTTAGTCAATGATATTACGTCAAAAGGTGTAAAGTTATTTCATTATTATCTACAAGCTTTTGAACTTGACCTAATTCCTTCGTCGGGCAATATAATTATATAACTGACGATAAACTTAGTTAAAATTTAAAAGCTTGTAGATAATAATTAAATAAATTTACACTATTTACCCTAAAACATTATTAATGTTTTATGGTGAAAGCTTCATTTCTAAAATGTATTACGTGTTTGCTTTTTTATTGCTATACACAAACCAACAACCATTACATTATATTATAATATTTAATTATTTACGTTTTGAATCATATTAGCCTAGCTAAAAATTGGATTTTTATATTTTACATTTCTGACATGTTTTCCAAAATTAACACTATTTACACTTTTAGTAAAATTAAATAAACATAAATCAATACAAGATACAAAATTTTCACCATGAAACATGATAAAATAGTTTTTGGGTAAATGGTGTAATATATTTATTAAAAACTATGACTTAGACATGTTGATGAGGTTTTTGCAATCTGGTCCCGTGGTGAAGATGAACTACAAATTTTTTTTCATTACCTAAATAATCAACACCCAAACATAAAATTTAGTATTGAAAAAGAAATTAATGGTACCTTACGGTTGCTTGATGTAAAGATAGAAAGAAAACCAGATGGTACTTTAATACATTCAGTTTATCGAAAACCAACACATACGGATCAATATATAAACGCAAATTCTCATCATCATCCATCTCAGAAATTTGGAACAATTTGCACATTATACAACCGTGCAATGACAATTTGCTATCAAAATAAATTATCAGAAGAATTAGATTACCTTGAGAAAGTTTTTATAACAAATGGTTTTAACAAAGAACAAATTAAAAAGTATCTTCGACCAAAAACTAGACCTACTGTACCAAATGATTCAACTATAAACAACAAATTTGCTGTTCTACCTTTTGTTGCCAATATAAATTGGAAAAATAGTGAAGGAACATGACATTAAAGTTGCTTATAATACTACCAAGAAAATTAAAAGTTTGTTGAATCCGGTAAAAGATTAAATTCCACATAACACCTGTAGACTGCATCAAGTTCCATGCGCTTGTGGCAAGGTATATATTGGAGAAACTGGTAGAACTATTGAAAGTAGACTAAAAGAACACAAAAGACATCTTGGTTTACTTCAACCTTCTAAATCTGCCATTGCGAAAAATGCGCTAAACACTTTACATGACATAAACATCGAAAAAACTATAACTATTGCTAAAACCAAAAACTGGCGTTCTCGAAAGATCAGAGAAGCGATTGAAATTATTAAAGTACCCAACAACTTTAACAGGTATAAATGTTATGAGTTATCTGACACCTAGTTACCTGTTATTTCCTGATCTTTACGTTATCCACCAAACAGCTACGTCTATAATTTTTAATGGTGGTTTTTCTTTAGCTTTTCGCGCAAATGCTGTAGCTAAAAGAACTTACAACATTTATCAAGTTTTCCGAACATTTGTTTTTTCTAGTTATCCTAGTTTTATAATTGTCATTTTATTAATTGTCACCTGAAGAAGAACGTAGACCACGTTCGAAGACTGGTGAGTTTTTTAATAAATATATTACAAAATTTACTCAAAAACTATTTTATTAATCAATACAAGAGTTTAAAATGAAATTAACTAATAATTTTTATGGTCACAAACAAATGTAAATTCTACATGATTATTTATACGTATTGAACAAAACTTGATTGTAAACTTAAAAGAACGTGGAAACAAGTATCGTGTGGTATCGTATACCTTTTTCTTGTAACTTCCACTACACCTTTTAACGTATCAACCCAATTTACTAAAAAGTGGAATACGTTTTTCATTGCAATTTTCTTAATGAAAAAACAGGTTTTTAAAATCTTGAGAAAATAATTGCCAATATATCATGTACATTGATTTCTTAGTTACAGCACCACACAAAGGTTTCCTGGATGAGAGATAACAGGCTTTCTATTAACACTGTCAAATAAGTCATCAGAAAATTTCAAAACCCTGCCCGATTGCTTTGCATGGCATTTAAATTTGTTCATCGATATTATTTTATTCTAAAAAGTAATAACTTATTGCTACATTATTCTCGTTATAAAAAAGTTACTTACGTACAGCAATGCTCACATAAAAATTATAACTAAAAATATAATTCATACGAATCAGTCATATCGAATCAAAATACGGTTTTTGCTCAAATTTGTTTTGCGCCTGTGAGATGCGTCCAGAAATTTAAATTCTAGCAGCGACATCTATGATCTAAAGCTATAGGCAACGATTAAAAATCCCTAGTAGTCCCTATGTTGCGAATCATTGCAACCAACGTAAAACTAAGCTCATGCAGCGTTCTCTGCATTTGTCCTCCTTCATGTTAGACAAAGAAAAAACCAATGGGCGAATGCATGTAATAAATAAAGACAGAAAATACGATCAAAAGCAAACACTTTTCCTATAAGAATTGCATCTCTCAACTTTCTCTCTGATTAAAATTTATAATAACTACAATAAATTCGCCATGCATAAGTGTTATTAATAGTTTGTTCATTTTAATAAGTGTTTGATGGCAGCGCCATCTCATAGTGTAATTTTACTATGTAACAAAAGTTTACTGTAAATAGCTATAACGGTGGTAACACCTTGAAATTGATTTAACACCCACGAAATTCAAAATCAGCTTTGAATAATTCTGCGGGATAAAACCACAACGTAAAAAGACATTGGGGTAAGTAATGTAACGTGTTACCGCCGTTATAGCTATTTACAGTAAACTTTTGTTACACAGTAAAATTACACTATGAGATGGCTTTGCTATCAAACACTTATTAATAGTTACCTTCATTATACTTAAATATAAAGCTATAGGGACGTAAATTCTTAAAGGTACGTATTAAGACATTTAGTAACTATTTTTTGATTTCCGTCTCTAAAAATGTCTAAAATATTGACATAACATTTGATGTACATACATGTATATGTACATCAGGACTAGCTTGCTTAAAAGACGTTTTAAGGTATGTACATCAGGTCTAAATGGATCTATCTATCAGGATACAATTGTTTATTGTAATTTTTTTTGAAGCAAAAAAAATTGATAAAATAAAAAAGATTTGTCGTTTGGACAACCTGCCAAAGGTCAATGGCCAATTTTAATTTTTTTTAAATGACATCCTAAATTTTTTTTTGGTAGTTAGATTCAGTAGTATGATTTTCTGAGTTCAGAAATATAGCACAGTCTGTATATCAATATGTTATAAAAAAATAAATAGTATTTTTTAAATTCTTATTCTAATACCGACCAAGGTAAATGACATTGACTCTCGTATGCGAGTTAGCCAGTTAAGTTGTAATGGTTTTTAAAGATTGTCAATTATTTTCAAAGGTTGTTACGTGCAAAAACTAGAAAAATGAAACTTGCTTGAATTAAAGTAACATAAACGAGGCTTTGTCGGTGCTCAGTGAAGATGGGTGTGGATTATATTCAAAATTCCTTAGCCGTTTGAAAAACTCGATAGAAAACAAAAACAAAAGTCAAATTTAAAGGTC
The DNA here is from genome assembly GCA_035610365.1 of Aquatica leii. Classification (NCBI taxonomy): domain Eukaryota; kingdom Metazoa; phylum Arthropoda; class Insecta; order Coleoptera; family Lampyridae; genus Aquatica; species Aquatica leii. The sequence continues at coordinate 73,039,643 of CM069435.1, forward strand.
GGTAAGAAAGTGTATAGCTTAAAAGGACTTCTGGCTCTTGCCAACCACAAGCCCGTTCCTGTTAGATACACTTTAAATGGACTTACCTTAATAGAGTGTATAGCACTAAGATCTGAAAGTATAAACGCGCAGGTCGTCGGAATAAAAGCTTGGTTACAGTTTAACTATTTAACATTTATTGTTAGTTAAGGCCGTTCGATACTTTTGTTGGTATATGCTAAATTAATGCATTTTTTCTATAGTCAAAACAGGGTTACGGTACAAGTTATGAACTACAAATTTAATAGGGTAACCTATTACCTAATTATGAAGAACCTGTCGATTTCAAATTTTCGAAAAAATAATAAATTATGAATCAAGTTATGATCCTTTTAATATTAAAAGATTTGTTTATAGCTAAAAACTAAAAACATATAGTCTTGATAAATACTATTTAATAATTGTTAAATCGATAACTCGCAACAATTTTTATTCCTGCTTAAAAACCGAAAGCTTTTAACACACTATGATCGTGTAATTAAATTCACCAAATTAGTTTAGTTGATACAAGTTAAACACCTTAGATTTTTTGTAGTAGATCCAAGAAGAGGCTTCTGGTTGACTATTAGTTTGCCAGATGTTGTCGGCCAGAAATGCTGAAGGGTACCCACAAAAGACTAAGACGGAATATTCTCAATAAGCCGCCAACAAGACGAAATTAAAACCGCGTGGCGCAACTTAACAAACATGATTCTACATTACGTTAAGACAAAACTTAAAAGAACGTGAAATTTTTAAAAGCCAAAAATTCTACGAACTAGTAGAAACAAACCTCCACTAACTGAACTTATATTTATAAACTCAGTGCACTACCCTACCATTAAAAACTGTAACAAAAATATTTGTGAAAGAAAACAGTAAAACAAAAACGTGGAAAGAAGATGCAAACAGATTTAATTAAGACGTAAAAGTAGAGTTCGAAGACGGCATTTCCCATGGCAAGATACAATGTATAAAAATATCAAAATTAACAGATTTAATTGAACTTATAAAGATTAACTTGTTGAAACTATCGGAAGTAATAAGTTATAAATTTAAACATGTCTCAAATCTAAATGCGCTAAAAACGTAGTTAATACAATGAATTTTTTAACAAACTTAAGATAACCAAACCGCGAAAATATATTTAATTACAAGAATATCTCAAAAGGAAAACATAAATTAGATACAACTGGAGTTTTACCAGAAAAAAGAAAATGCCAGGTCAATGTAAATGCAGAATACGGATGTATATGCAGCGTAATTTCAAATTAATTGAATACAAGAATTTTTTACAAACTTGATTTACAAAGATAAATTTAAAAACGTCAACCAACTTCCTTAAATTAACGTGAAAGTATTCAAACAATCCCAAAGTACACGAAACGAATAAAATCAACTCAATTACCGGTTCTTTCACAAAAGAAATCGCACAAACTCAAACGATGGTTACAAGGTTTCCAATAATTTCTAAAAGTTTACATTGATGCCCAAGAAAATCTATTGATTTACAATGATTTTCATTGATTTCCAAAGATTTCCATTGATTTCCACTAACCTTTACACTGATTTCTACAGCGCTTTGCCCCTGATTTGTTTTTTGTTATCAAATTTAGGATAAAAGCTTATTTTTAAATTTTTAAAAACTGATTCTATTATTTAAGTCCTAAACTTTAAATTACAAATCGTTATTAACGGACTTCAAAGAAAAAGGAGGCGGTTTTTAATTTGTCAAAATATCTGTTTAAATGTATGTTCAGCGATAATTCTTCACCACGTTGGTGGATTTTGGCGAATCTTCTTTTATTAGAAAGAAGATACTTAAGGAGTGGTCTTATTTTGGTTTGGATGATGCTTCAAATAAAATGCACTAAAAAATAATAAATATAAATATAAATTTAATTACAATTAAACGACAAAATTTTTATTTACATAAAATTTCTTTTTGAAGTCGAATCGAAGCACATTCAACTTACATTAGTTATAACTGCCAAAGTTAATATTAAGAACTAATGCCAATCCGAAGCTAATGTCATACATGGTATCGACTTCAAAAAGTAATTTCATGCAAATAAAATTTTCGTCATTTAATTATTAGTGAAATTTATTTGAAACATTGTTTTTAATCCGTTCTTTTTTTGTTAAAAAATTTTTTAGTTGATTTTTTAATAGACCATACGCGATCAAACACATAAAAATTACATGGTAATAACTTAAGACTGTAATGCAAATGTTTTCCGAATTTTAATTTTATACGCCTATACATGGGTTCAAGTATTATCATGGAGATTAATGACAACACTTGTGTGTGTCTGGTTCCAAGTTTTGTTTTACTAACGCGTATAAGCGTTAGTAGTAGTAGTAGTTTAAGATATTTCAATATTGTTTAGCGTTAACGGTAGGACCAGTTTCTTTAAAATTAAAAAACAGCACACTATCGTAATAAAAAAATACGGCCATTATCTACCTTATCTGCTGAAACTTGAAACAAAATTTTTGTTTTTGTTACTTTAACCTTTGGATGCTGGTTGGTAGTTGTTATACTATGTTATAATTACATACCCGTACTCCTGATACTTATCCAACTCTGAATGCAACCGTGTATGGAACCGGGCTGAGAAAGTCTGTCTGCTGTATCCATCCTCGGTGGCAACACCTTGTTTGTTTGATGTAAAGTTTTAGTAACTATAATAAAATATTGCTGTTCTTTAAGTTATTTAACGATACTATAACAGTAGTGATAACACCAAGACTCTAAACCTACGTATTGTGACGTATCTAGATAAAAGTATCTAGATACAGTATCTAGTTACATATCTAGATAAATTGAACAAAATGTACCTGTATCTGTATCTAAATACATTTTTTGTGGTATCTGAATGGTTTAGATACTTAGATATTTTTCTTGCCAAAATTGTAAATTGTACAAGTTTTTATTAAACATCGCGGTGGTTTTTTGTCAGTTACTTATGATACACCCTGTACATTACAATTGAAAACTTTTTATTGGTAAGGTGTTTTTTAGTGTTGTTGGCTTACTATTAACTCTACGTCGCAATGCAATATCTGAAGACTCATCTAAAATTCTATTAATGTTAAAACAAAATAGACTATTAGTAAAATTCTATTTTTTTATGTAATTGGTTAAGATTTATAATGTACCTAATGTTTTGTTTAATACAGTTATTGCGTTTTTTAACTGAACAAAATACAGTTCCCGTCACGACAGAAGGCGAGCGCGCCAATTTCTGTTCGATGCGCACTAGTCTTTCTTACGCAGTTCCCGCGCTTACAGTAGCGTTTCGTGAATTCGTACTTGTTTCTAGGCTGTGGGTGAACTACTCGCCAATTAAACAAAAAGGTTTTTTTTTGTTTTACTTGCAATTATTTATTCACATAGACATTAAAGTCGTAGTTAAAATTGTCTGTAGTCATACCACTTAAAAGCTATTGTCACTCTAAGTTTAACGACGCCACCGAAGTAGCTTTTCAACTACATCGTGTTCTGTCGTAACACCTTCGCGATGCGCCGGCTGCTTTCCTTCAGTCGTGACGGGACCTGTAGATATTTTGTTTTAAATTTTATTGACAACAGATTTTGTTAAAAATGTATCTAGATACTTTCTTAAAGTATATGTATCTGTATCTAGATAATAGAAAAAAAGTATGTTACAACACTGCTTACGTGTCTTTTTTAAATTTTTTTAATGAAATGTCGTTTAACAGAAATAGTTCAGCCACACCCCACAAAAACACGCTACATTTGAATACAATTTTTTGATTGATTAAATTTTTGAAACGCATTTCACACGACAATTGTTTCACGTTTGACATTTACTTTCCTAGTAGAACAAAATATATGTACGATATTCTAATGATCTTGGTACAATATTTAAATTCGGCTAAATATTGCTTTGTGTAATAGATATATTCTTGATATTATTAAAGTGTATAATAGTAATATTCTAAAAATGTATACGTACAATATCATTAATATATTTTAAAACCTTGCAAATTTTTTCAAGGTTTACATGACATCAGGTAACTATTTTAATTCTAGATACTTATTGCAAGATGTAGAAAATAAATTCTACATACTGTAAAACTAGATAAAAACAATGTTATAAAAATATGTACCAACCGTATCGTTCGTATATTCTAAAGTCACAAATGTTTTTTCCAAGTTTGACTGACATAAAATATATATTATAATTATGTATAGAGCTAATGTTTATGTTTAATTAGTATCTAACACTTTTATGTTTATTTTTAAACGTACTTTTATATTTACGTATTTATAGATGTTAAAACGTTTCCCTTAAACTTTTGCTAACACGATGTTCTCACGATTTAAATATGCTTATTTTAAAAATTATTTTTATGTGCGTATATTTTAATAAAAAGTAATCCAAAATCATAGTATGCAATCTGTTAATAACTGTATAAGGAACGCAATTTAATTATTAAAAAATTACACAAGGAGAATATTGAAACCGAGACATCTGCGTTTGAATTGAATTGAAAAATCAATTAGGTTATAACTAAAAAATATAGTAATTTTACAATAATAAACTACGTTTGCTGCAAAGAAATTTTAGACAAGGTATTGTAATTTTGATGTAAAATTACTATTAGTTATTTATGATTTTAGAGATACATCTTTTCCAAATATTTTTGTGGCATTCTAAACGGGTATACACAAAGTACAAGTATAAATTTCGTAGAATTCTTTGCAACATTGAACTATTAACAAGTTTATTATTTACCTGCTTTTAGGTATTGAGGTCAGAAACAGTTATATAGACTCTGAACTAGAATAAGGAAAGTTTTCTTGGATTTCGTGTTTGCAGTTTGCAAAGTTTAAATTTTTATATCGTGTTTTAGTGCAATGTAATTAATGTTTAATCAGGTAAGTGCCTATTAATTTTCTTATTTTTTATTTTTGCATCATGTTTTTAATATAGAAAAAACCATTTTGTAAATTTATTTTAACGCAGGGAGTACACCCTAAATTCGATGTTTGCTTAGTTAACGTTAACAGAAAATAATTCAAAGAAATTTCAACGGTCATCTCTAATAAGAAACATAAATTACAGAAATGCTTTTATTTACGCAACTATGGTCAATAATCAATAAACAACACATTTTAAAAAATATATAAGTAAACATATGCAAAAAACAGTTTCTAAAATTTATTTGAATAGCAATCCCAAGAAAATGCTTTTGTGCATTTTTAAAACTAAACATGTTTCAAATTTTTTGTAACTTTATTAATAAATACTAATCAGTAAAAAGACAAACATTAGAATATATAGTAGATATTTTATTGAAATCATTAACTTAATAATGCTGTTGATATTTTTGTAAAGCAAATTTTTAAAAAAATATGTCTTCATAGTTTCTTTATTGAAAAATTCAAACTAAAACCATTTGTCGTTATATTTCATACCAATTAAAATAACTTTAATACATTTGAATGCATTTCATAATTATTATTATAAAATGTAGACTTTTTAATACAACTGGTAGAGTAAATCTTAATTTTGTGTTTTTTTTCAGATGCCATCACAAGACGACATCTTAATGTAACGGATGTTACATATGTAAATCCGTTGCGTTATATTTGGCAAAATTTAGAACATTTATGTAGTACCAATGTAATATGTGATGATAGTAATAAGTAGGTAATTTTAAGATACAATTTTTTTTGTATTTATTTTTTAAAGATGTTTAAAATGTATACAGATTTTATATTTATATTTTATTCATCATTTATAATTTTATTTTGTTAGTGTCATTTTTATAAATAAACGTGTTTTTACAGAATATCTGTGTTTCAACACGGTTTTATAAAAACTATACAATGCGTAGCAATAAAACCCAGATTAAATATCATTTGCAAACATACACATATGTAGTACGTAGTAGGTATATATTTTACAAATATCTTACAAATACTAAAGAGATACATCTAGAACAGATTAAAAAGATATATTTCCCATATATTGGAAATTGAGACGACATTTAAATCTAATGTCTGTCATCAAAACATATATTTAGAAGATATTTATAACTAATATTTAGAAAATATTTATTTTATATAAATTATTAAAATAACATTACAATAAATGGCCAATATAAAATAGTGTGACATTTAAATATTTACCAGATGTTATTTACTAATATATTACGTATATTTTGTGCTACTATGGTTTTATTGCATATTTAAACGTTTTGCTTTGTTATACTAATTTATTTATTTAAAAAAACAGTGATTGTAAATGTTTGTTTTAAAAACGATTAGAATTAAACTCTAATAGCATTACATAATTTAAACATACTTACAAACAAAATTTAATAAATTTACTAAGTGCAAAAAAGCGTTTTGAGCAATCAATAATTTTTAGGGAACAACTTAATTGTTTATTTTGTTAATCAGAGACAATAGTAAACAACAGAAAACTTTAAATGTTTTATTATTTTAAAAATATTACGTTACTGTTTTTATAAAACAATATAAAAATCACTAATATAACTTATTTAAATTCTAAAGTTATGAACATAAAAATTATACTGTTTTTTAACTGTGAACAATTTTTTCAAATTTTACAAACAAAAAATTTTGTATTAGTTACGCCACTGGTTTTCACTTGCGTTTTTTGTATTTGTTTCTTTGTATGCATTTTGAAGTTGTATGAAAGTTGTGCGTTCATTTTAAAATTAGTCTTTGGCCTGTTACTTAACCTTAAAATTTCACATTTAAAATTGTTTGTCTTATCTAACAAGGCTTCTTAATTGAGCTATGTGAATATAATAGTTTATGCAATTAATAGGCAACGATACTTAACCATTTACCACGTAAGCAGTATTTAATAAAAGGCTATTTATTAGTATAAAATCAAGTGCAATAAACATGTTAAAATTCAAAATAAACAAAGATCTTTTGCCTATGAAAGGCCACTACTTCTTTTGGAATGCAGGTAAAACAATTTTTAATTAAAAAACAAACAATATTTTTAATAAATGGTTTACAGGAACTGCTCCAATTGTACCATTTATGTCCGTTTATGCCGGACAGTTAGGTTTTTCTAGTTTCATTGTAGGCATTATTTACACAATCTTACCATTTTCGGGTATGTTAGCAAAACCGTTAATGGGCACACTAGCCGATAAATTCAGATGTCGAAAGATGATATTTTTAATTGCTCAAGTCGTTGCTGCAGTAGCATTCTTTGCAATGATATTTTTGCCAGAACTCCCTCAACCCAATAACATAAAACAAGCACATTTTGCTTGTGATGCTTCAGAAGCTGTAATTGATATCTGTTTGGATAAGCAAGACAAACATGCTTTAAATAGAATTCAAACGATTGAAACAGAAGAAGTAACTTGTCAAGTAAGTATGGTATTTGTATTTAAGTGTTTTTCTATCTTGATTTTATATCTTAGATGAGTTGTGACCTGACCGAGCTGCAATCTGATGTAGTGTGTAAAAACTGGTTCGCATTAAAAAACTGCAAATATCCACTTAATAATATAAATTTTACTGCTCACATACCAATTAATCATACGGTGCAATTGGGACATTGTCTTTATTTCAAAGTATTAAATGTAACACTGGGTAATGGAAACACGGTTTATCCTCTGTGTCCATTATATCATGACGTCTCTACCTCTTGTTTGATAAACTGTAGTGCTGGTGTTATTAACAACATGTTTACTAAAGTTGAACAACAGAACGTTTCTAGTTATTACCAATTTTGGTTGTTACTATCGATTTACTTAATTGCATGGATTGGTCAAGCTGTGACTGTTAGTGTTGCTGATACTTTGTGTTTTCAACTTCTAGGTGAGTTTTTTCTAAAATTACTAGTAAAGTAACTTAAATGATTGCATTACTTTGGTAAAGCTATCAACTGAGACATTTTTTTGATCAAATATTTTTTTATAAAAGAATTAAGATGTGTAATCTAGTTTTCATTAATGACGCAGTAGGAAGATTTTGTGTATATAGGGTGTTTTCTATATGTTTAATATGAGGGGGTAATCACTTTGTGCAATTGTGGGACATATTAATTTGCAATAGGATGAAATTGTGCAGTACCTATCTGTGTGTCTGTATGATCTAATTTTCTTTAAGTTGATAACATTTGCTCTGTATTCCAATAAGGGTTAGTATTTCGATTTGTTGCATATGAAAAATATACAACACGTATCGTTTATGAGTTGTTGTTGTTATTGCCATTTAGTAACCAAAAAACCTGTGCTATAATATGCTTTTATAATTAGAGGCATGCTAATTTACAAAATTGGTCAATAATATTGTATCGATTGGCGATCCTGTTATCATAAATGACAAATTAAGAACACATTAATGAACTATTCTTATTCTGTGCTTTTGGATCAGCAACAAAAATAATTCTTAAGGTTTCAAAAGATTCAAGAAAATCAATTTGTAGCTAGGTTTAAGACTTCTATTCAAAAGCACAGAATCCTAGAAACATAATCGCTTAAAGCAATATCTCTGGAACATTATCTTTTAACTAAGTGGAAAGCTTTTTAATAAAGTAAAGTATATAAGACACATGATTAGTCGTATTTTTCAAAGAACTCGATGATAGTGGTTTTTACGACATCAAAAATATATCCTGAAATATAACTGGATTATCACAAATGTGTATACGTGCATAGAAATTAATGCACAATCTTTAATTAATATTTGTATAAAATTAAGAGATAGAAACAAACCTTTTTTCGTCCTCTTTATTTTAGTACTCAAGTGTGTAAATAGTTTTTTCTATGAATGCGTTCTATGGCATGAACTAATTCCACAATCGTCCATTTGAATTTTAAAACTGATTTATTTAAAACTAACTTTTAAACTTTCTCTAATTTCTTCTTCTTGCTTAAGTGCCCTCCTGATGTACCATCGTGTAGATGCTGCAACACTTCTCACACTCAGCTCTTCGGCACTACCAACTGCAGTCTGTTTTCTCTGCCGTCGACACTCTCTAGGGATCGCTTAAGAAGACTGTCTTTCCCTCTCAAAGAGTCCCAATGCGCTCAGTATTCTTTGATGTTTTTGCCTAAAGGACTCACTTCTTCCCAGGTTTCGGGATCGTTTTCTTGTTCACGACGCAACTGCTCAGGTTCCCATTAGTCATCAATCATAGCAGTTTCTCGGATACATTCGATCTTTTCTTGAAGTCGCGAACAATGGCTTCAGCATGCAGGGCATGGTCTTCTGCACAAGGCTTCAGCATTCCGATGTTCTGCTCGCTGCTTTCGAAACGGTGTTCCGTGTCATAGTTATATCTTGCAATCTCTCGATCCACTTGTCCTTCCGAATTACGAAACTGCAATACTCATTTCAATGCGGCGTGATCCAATCTTAGTAAACATTTTCGTTCATACAAATATTTCTAAAATTGTTCTATGGACTTTTGTTAACAGCTCTCTCCTAGTCACGCAGTAATTCCTCTCTGGCTTGGACAAAACTTTGCTAAAACACGCGATGACATTTTCTTGCCTATCTTGCACCTGTGAAAGTATTGCACCTATAGCCAGATTAATTGCATCGGCATTCAAGATAAAGTTGCCATTTTCTCCTGGATAATTTAAAATCGACGAAGTGACTAAGGCCTGTTTTGCACTTTTTTCTTAGATATGTGGTACTTCTTCGTTCTTAGTTTTAGATTTGCCTCACGTAGTTGTCTTAACGTTTCCTTCAGGATTTTCAAATGTTTGATAAACGATCTTCCAACCACTCTTCAAGGTCAACGTAGAAAACCCCTGGAATTCTGACATGGTGTCTAAACTATCGTCGTTTTTGAGATATTCTAATCCGTCTTTTGGCATTGTGACCTTCCAACATGACGAGTCACGACTAGCGATGTTCGGTTAGCAAGTAATATTTTCTTATATATTTTTATTTATTGTTAGTTCTTTAGGTTTTGTTTTGGGATATGCGATTTAGATTTTACTTTGATTGGTATACTTAAGTAGTGTTTAGCTTTTTTTGTACTTTGCTGTTGTGACCTGTGGATTACGCTTTTTAGGTAGTTTGACTTGTATCAAGTTTTAATCAGAATCTTTTTGCATGAGATTTCTTCGTTTGGTTTTTTCTTAGATTTTTACGGTCTGCTTGGTTTCTTGGGTAGAAGAATTTAGCAAACAAAAAATAAAATTTTTTTTTAAAAAATTTTACTCAAAGTTAATATAATTTGAATTTAAAATGTTTTTTTACCGATCAGAATAATATGAACGGCTTATTTGATTGCTATGGAACTATCAACATCAAAATCTACTATTACAATTATAATTTGTTTGGAATTTTTTACTGAAAAATAGATTTCAACGACGTTCCTCGTATAGCTAAATCGAATTCCTTTTGCAAAGCCATTAAAACCAATTTTTTTATGCTTTCACTCTAAGAGATGTTTTTATTAATACGTTTCTAAATATATGTACTTATCAACTCTTATATTTCTCTATTCATGTTTGACTGTCTCAGTTACTAATTATATTTAAATTATGCATATACTAATGTCATATAAGAAGTAATATCACTTGCAAAAAAAATATTTTTTTTACTATTCACTGAGGTGGCAAAATTATTTACAAATATATCAATAATTGAAATTTTTGCTTTTCTTTAACGTTGTTTAACAATAATTATCTATCTTCTGCCAGCTTTGCATTTACATAAAAGTTTTATATCACATCTAAAATTTACTATATAGTCCTAGCATTAAATGAGATGTAATTAAGTAATATATATATTTTATTTCTTCAAAATTTGATTTATTTAACCACGGCTTCTTTCATCACATATCCAAATTTTTTTGTGTTACACTTACTACTTCTATCAAATGTAAAATGAAAAATGCCACATGGAAACCAATAAAATTTAATTTAATTGGATTCAATATAAGTTTTTATATAGAATTTTTTCCTGGTAATACACATATGAAAAATCATTAAAATCCAATACGAAAATACCTATAAAATTATTACGCTATTTCGAGAAAACAATAGAAAAGTATTAATTTTTGTATGGGTAAATACTGTTTAATGTAAATAGATCCATTAAAACCAATAAAAATCCATAATTTTAACAAGTAATTACCAATAAAAAATTCATTAAATAATATTTTTATTGTGAATTCCAAATTAACATTTTACTGCATTTTCTATCGGGAACTCATTAATTCTAACAAAAAGGTTGTTAATATTTAAATTTCCTCGTGCTAACACACACTGAAAAATTGGAAATTCAAGTATAAATAAACAATACTTACTTACTAGTGGTGGCAGGAGCTTTGAGTGATAATATCATAAATTGATGACAGAAAAATTGTCCAATTGGCAATTTTGCAATTAGGATAAGCTGATGAATGAAAATGGTGCCTTTTCTTTTGATCATGACGTCAAAAGATTTTATGGGCAGCCAAACACCCTTACCAAGGTGCATCAATTTTAAGATTTCTATTAATTCGATCTTTCAACGCTGAATTTTCAATGTTTTGGTTAAGCACAGGTTCAGATGAAAGACCATTCAACAACAAATGAATATTAGTATACAGTTAAGCAGATCAATATACCTATTGACAACAGTTAATCAAAACATTTTTCACGGAACTTTATATTTGTCATTAAAATTTAAATTTTTTTATAAACTTTTCTGGTATAATGATGAGTGCAATTTCTTCCATTTCTCCATCGGTTATATCATCATAAGTTTGTGCTGATCGCTTAGAAGGCATTACTATTCGTTTTCAAGCTACTGTTTCTTCCATGTCTTGTTCGCTTTCTTAATGTCTAAACAATTAAACTACTAAAGGTTAGTTTTGTATTACACGATACAACATACATATACAGATATCATTTAATATTTTACTGTTATTATATGTATGGTTTGTACCTCTGTACTTCCTCCACACTGTATACTTCTTTGTATAGGATCGAACAATTAAAATTCCGCTTATTGGGAATTCTATATAAAAACCTATAAACACTATACTACGAAACCTATTGATTCCAATATATCCTATTGATTTCTATTCAAACCTATTTAATTTTGTATTGGTTTCTATTGGTTTTTATGTGCCATTTTTGGGAGGGTAACCATTCGCAAAATACATTTGTCTACCTTTTACTATCGATCACTTGGGTTTCCATTTTTATGAACCGCAAAATACAACAATAATACAACTGTACTACTAGCAATACTGTCTATTTGACAAAGTACTTACAAGTACTAGGGAGAAGATCAAAACAAACTATAATAGTTGCATTGTCTAATTAGAATTAATTGTTTTCTATTGGCTACAAACTTGTATTATTGTATTATCTGTTTATTCAAGTAGGTTATAGCTTAAAGGTTTTATGCATAAATTAATATTTTTCTACAACTAATTTCATTCGAGGACTTTTTACAGTCGTGAACAAAAGTATACAATCTACAGTATGTAAGATAATACTTTTTTTAATGGGTAGTAATTGATTAGGAGTGCTATAATTATGTTGTATTATGATAGGTATAATTACCACTTATTAAAATGATAAAGTGCAGGGTGTTTCAAAATTGCTGGGAAATAAAGCTGCCAAACATGCCAAAATGTACCGTGTGTCCTTGAGAAGAGTTCAAAGTCTCTCTCAACAGTTTGTGATTCGACAACTGTTTAAGTATAACCTGAATACATATTTTATTAATGAATTGAAGTCATAAGTTTTAAAATTTTAAGCAAATAATATAAGGTCATGCAAATATTTGTAATAATTTTTCAGTCGGTGTCTACGGAAAGCAATGCTAAAAAGAAAATTGTATAACTTAAAATGGCAGTTGACTGTTTCCGCCCGTCGCCAAAAAGTAGCCTTGTTTTTAAGTATAATATAAGAGTTATGAATACATATTCGTAGAAGTATTCAGTTTCTCTGTGTTTATATTATATAGGAATGTTTGATTTCTGGTTGTGCATTTGCGTAGGTTTTTTGCTTTAAAAAGTCGTTTTTTAACAGTGTTCTTGAAGCCAAAGAACCTGCGTCGATCAACACTCAAAAATCAAACACTACAGTATCTGCGAAAAACTGAAGAACAAGATTATGTGGGAGTATAAACTTATTTATGTGAGTTAAGTCTTGCAACTTATTGTTAATTTCTTTTAACTTTTGCTACATTCAGTGTGTTTTGCTTTCATTTATTTTTTTTTTAAATTATTGTAACTTTGCCTTATTATGGATTTATACTATTATACGTACGTAAGTTAAGTGATGTGCATTTTGTTTAAGCTGGTAACTTTTGAGTCAAAAGTTTGCTTTATTCTTTAGAATCTGTTGGATAGCTAAAGTAATGTAAAGGTATGATCTTTGATTTTTATGAATTAGAGGGATTTTGGGTTTAAAGTGTCAGTTGATCAGGCACGTCAAAGGTATAGGGTAACCGGAATAAAAGCTGAATTAGAGCACAATTGTTTAAAATATTGTTTAAATTTGTAAACCAAAAACGATTACATTGCTAGACTTGTATTTTAATTATTTTAGGCAATAAACCTCACAAATATGGATATCAACGTATGATGGGTGCATTAGGATGGGGTATATTTTCTGTAATTTCTGGAATATTAGTAGATGTGTTTAGTGATGGGGCAAAAAAGAACTACGCGCCCGTTTTTGGAATCGGAGTTGGATTACTACTTATCTGCATAATTATCTCATCTCAAATACAGGTACGAAATGTCAACGTTATACAAATTTTTAATTGTGTTTGTTCTAGTACGCACAACAGGAAATCTCTAGTAGTATTTTTAAAGACATTTGTCAACTGTTATTGAATATACGCATAATAGTATACGCTTTGTGGTGCATTTGCATGGGAGTTTGCACCGGATTAATATGGAATTTTCTTTTTTGGCTATTGGAAGAATTAGCTAGAAATCATAGTTGGGAAGTGGAATCTTATATTAAAACTATTGAAGGGTTGGCTATGGGTATACAAAGTCTTGGTGGAGAATTGCCATTTTTCTTTCTATCAAGTTGGATTTTAAAAAGAATTGGGCACGTAAACGCTATGAGTTTGGTGTTGTTAGTAGTGGGTTTAAGATTTTTATATTATTCGGTATTAACAAATCCTTGGTGGTGTTTGCCAATTGAATTCAGCAATGGAATCACTTTTGGGTTGTTTTACGCCACGATGACTTCTTACGCTAGTATTGTAGCTCCTCCTGGCACTGAAACAACTACGCAGGTGAGTGATGTTAATATATATTCAACAAATTTTATAATAATATATTGACAGGGATTAGTTGGTGCAGTTTTTGAAGGTATTGGAGTGTCTTTAGGCAGTTTCCTTGGTGGTTTGTTTATGGATATTTATGGCGGATCAAGGACGTTTAGAATATTTGGAATTTTTGCTCTCGTTGCATGTTTAGTTCATGCATTAGTGCAGTTTTTATTGCAACGAAGTGAGAAGTATAGTAAAGGTGGGTTTAAAGATAATTCAGTTAACTTATTCATTAAGTATTAACTTTTTGTATATATCTAATATTTCGCATGATTTGAAGGGAATACACACACTGGTGCGAATAAAAAAATAGATCAGTTTTAGTGTGGATACGTAGCGAAATAAAATGTCTATATATTTCGGGCTTGGTCTCTTGTCTCTGAGTATATAAAATAAATAAAAAAACAGTAATTTCTAAACAATTATTTTAAAACTACTAAATGATTTTATGTCGGAATATTAAGCACCGTGCAAACTGTCAGAACGATTCGATATTTTATAAATTTCTCGTTTAAAAAAGCATTGCTTCAAAGTAATATCATTGGTAATATTTAGTACAATGTGACATTTATAAAAGCTGCAATATCAATTGTAGTTAAGTAACAATTAAAGTGGGCATTCAGACATGCGAGATTATTTATAACCAGCAATTGCTACAGCTCAATTACTTTTACGTTCAAATAATTTAAAAACTGCGACTTAGACTATATGATTTTTCTGGGGGTCGCTAACTATATTAAAACAATTAAATGAAAGTGGATTGTAGGTACCGCCAATAGCAAATGCGTAAATTATAGATGTTAATCAAACACAACTAACGTTAATGAAGCAATTAAATCAGTAAATAAATAATAAAGAGTTACAGTGGCGTAGTAGATACAGCGCTAGATGCTACGAATGCGGATTAAAGTCAGGTCACTCCACTATTTAAAAAAATAAGTTACTTTTATAGTTAAAACAAGAAATAAAAATAAAGTGTGTTCTTATTTTCAATAATAAATGGAATGCAATAAGAGAAAATACCGGAAAGGGGTGTGAATTACAATAAATTAAAAAAAACTACAAAGTTTAAAAGATAACAACACAAACTTAAACTCGATATCCGGAAACTTAAAATAAACACCACAAAACCCAGGATAACAAGTGATTGACGTAAGATAAAAGAGTGAATTATAGTTTGATGAAAAATGCAAAATATAGAAAAATAGCGAAGAGATACAAGAATTACAACTTAAAGAAAAATACTGTTGAAGGAGTTAAGATAACTGTGTTATTAAACTGAAAAAATATACACAAGCAAAGTAGATATTGATACATAAATATAAACGAAAATTATAACAAAAAAGAATACGAGTGGGAAACAGAGGAACTCTGATATAGTGATTAGAAGACACGTTTAACGATCATTTTTTGGAACTTGGTTAACCTACTTGAAAAAAATAAACGTGTGAGCCTCACCTACAAGCTTAAGTAAAATGTTCGTCTTCAAAACAACGCTTCATAAACACTTTTATAGTCGCAACGAAATTAAAAGTTAGAATAGCTCAGGTCGAACGTCAGAAATGTAAATAAAAAATATAATTTGTTCCTACTGTGCTGCCACATTTTTCGTTACGGTGCGACTGTGTTGCCAGATTTTTTACTACGGTACCATTTGCATACATTTCAGATTTACTCTCGCTAAAGAAGCTTCACTTCAAAATTAACAAATTTGGAAGTACATATTTAAAATAGATTTAAAAGAAACGAGGCATAGATATCCACCGAATATATATGGAAAATAAAGCAGTTAAAAAATAAGGATGGCAAATTGGAAAAAAAGTCCCGTTTAAGTCCCGTTTCACATGAAGCGTACGATACGCCCTACGCGCGACATAATGCGTTTAAATCCTTTGACGTGAAGCAGTAATAAAATAGATTTGAAAGAATGCACACAAACGTTGTTGCCATTGCCGCACTTTCAATCGTAGTTGAGACCAAAACAGAAGTGATAAATAATACACATGGCAAGCCTAAATTTGTTCAGTTAAACGCGCCATGTAGCATGTGAAAGGAATGTATAGATGCTATGCCACCATGTGCCGCGGAGCGCGAGGACTGGCCGTGTACTCTCGACGTTTAAAAAACGCGCCTATGTGAAACCTTATATCTCGTATAATGCAAACCTATTTTTAAGCGTAGCGCGTACCGTACGCTTAATGTGAAGCGGGACTAAAAGAACGGAATACATAATTTTAAGAACATAGATATTGGAAACCATAGAAAATTATTTTAAAAAAATGCTGATAAGAAAAAGTTGCTGAAAAAAAACAGTTGGTAAGAAAAAATGATCTAGATAAAAGAAAATACAGAAAAAACTAGAAATGCGTGAAAAAAAATAGAATGCAGAAAAAATGAGTCTACGTAAATGAATATGCGAAAAAATGGAAAAGAACACTGCAAACTATCTGAAGGTATCTGAAAAAAAATGTAAAAGTTCACACAGTTACATAGAAATATAAGAATAGAGTCCGAGTTCTGGAAGGAAAAAGAAGAGAATGAAATAATAAAAATAAGATGCGGAATGGGTGACAAGAAATTAGAAAAAATAACAGCTGGATAGATAACGAATATAAGGATTTTTTGTGCAATAATTATCATTTACTTGATATAGAAAGTGGAGAGGAACAGGTTACGGTTTACATAAAATTAATGCAGTGTTGTTGAATATCGACAATGAAAATTGCAAAAAAGTGCACTAATCTAAAGCTACTTTTGGTAAAAAAATTTGGAACCGGGAAGATTTTGTTTCTCTTTTATTAAGTTCATTATTCTATTTGTTATTGCATTGATCAACTATTTTTCTAGATTATTTTGTATTATATATGTATTATTTGTTTGCTCGTGTCCTTTCTATTCTTTTTTTTAGTATTTTGCGCTGTATTCTGTTTTCTCTGTACTCTGGATAATTTTGATCAGTTTGGGGTTATTTTTGATAAGAATTACTGAATCATATCAGTGACTAAATATAAATTCAGATGTTTATTGTTTGTATATATGTAATTGTAAATAATCAGTATATATAGTATACAATGTTTTCTGTTTCTGATAGACTATGGTCTTATACAATTTAGTATCTGGCAAAGCAATTTTGCTGTTCTTGTATAATATATATCTTAGTTTTGATTTTTAGCTTTACACCTTATGACTAATTTTTTATTGGAGTTAAATTTGTACACTTCTGATTCGTGTTTATAATTTTCAAAATTAGGTTTAATTTTTTTCTTTTCATTTTTTATCTCGTTTTGTTATTTCTGTTACTCTTCTATTTTTTTATTATCATTTGTTGAATAATTTTCAGCGCTTATTATTATCTTTTATTTGGATACATTTATCTTAATATTAATATTTATTTAATGTAATTTATTATCTTTAAGGATAAAAACACTTATTTAACATTTACAAACCAGTTCTATGTAATGCCGAAACGGACTTTTAATTTCAGTGATGTAAGTTAATTCAGATAGTGGCGTAAGTGTTGCCAGCTCTACACACTAACATAACTTTTTCTTGAAAATGGCTTGTGATTCACGTTCATATTGTGATTTATCTCATTTTACAGTAAATAAATAGGCAGTTAGAAATAAGCAACGAAATCGCTTTGATATTCGTGAAATGTTGAATCTATTAATAATTACAGTATGGGTCGTATAGCCCGAATTAATTAAAAAATTGTTAATTCAAATACCATAATCATATTTTCTCATTTGTATTATAAACAGATTTACCTATTTCATTTCAACAGTTCGTATATACTTCCTGCTAGAAGATTTTCTTTTATTAAATGGTTTTTTAAAAAAATAGTAAATGAAATAATAAATAAAACTTGCCACATCAGATTAATTTCATGTCTAGAAATAGAAATTAATTAAATTCAGAAAAAAATGATAATTCAAAAAAAAACATCAAATTTTTTTAAGATTACGACATTGGCCTTGTGCAATATCTCTTACCGTCCGAGCCTGTTGATCGTTTTATCAAATTTTAGAAATAGAGAGACATAGTCTTGCATAACTTGCTGATAGCTTTATAAACTTTGTTAAAAAAAATGAGATTCACATTAAAGACTGTAATAGAGAAAGCTGCAATAACGCCAAAGTGAAAAATACAACCGACCACAAGCCACAAAAGAGAAGATAGGTTTCGTAAATACATCCACAATTTTCTGAATTTGCTGAAAAAAATGTACAGCAGAATGTTGCTCAAAAACAGTTTTTTTAATTTGTTAAAAATGCCCACATA
The DNA here is from genome assembly GCA_035610365.1 of Aquatica leii. Classification (NCBI taxonomy): domain Eukaryota; kingdom Metazoa; phylum Arthropoda; class Insecta; order Coleoptera; family Lampyridae; genus Aquatica; species Aquatica leii. Next base: position 73,058,223 of record CM069435.1, read on the forward strand.
CTGCTATTACTCATCGCTGAAAACACTTTAAACAAACATATTCTAAATTTTGTCATCTTCTGTCTAAAGAAATTTCTGATACTTAATAATGTACCAGAGCAAATGCGATTTGAATCCTTCAACGGATGTTACCATACGTGTATCATTAAAAGACCCTGATGTCAAAACTGAATGCAGACAAGCTAAGAGCTTGTTAAAAACCGTCAAAAAATTATAAACTGGAATCATAGTTTCACTCAGGTTTTTTCTCGGGGTTTTCAGATGTTTTACATGAGTAATGCATCATTGTAGTTGGAAGATCAGGACATTAATTCTGCTTGTGCGATTTATGAATCCCTGCAGAGAAATGTCAAATCGTTAAACAAATGGAAGTCAATAAGTTTCTGTTATTAATATTGTGAGAAAGTTTTGTGAAAAAGAAGAAAGTCATTTTAATTATCTCCTCGGGTTTACTTCAAATAACGACAGATTAGACTCTATGGATCATTCTAAAACATTTAGGTCAGATTTTAATAACAGGTTACGTTAGGGTAACTGTTTTAAAGTTACTAAATTAGAAGATAACGGCACCAGTGAATGAATATTAAGACTTTTTTTAACTTTGGTCGTTACGTTAAATTACTCGCTCAGGGTATTATGTCGACAAAAAAATAAGTAAATAGTTTGAACAATAACAATAAAAATAAAGCTGTTAAAACTCTAAAACAAACAGTAAATGAACGGTCCTAGCAAGTGAATGGTTCTAAGTGATCCAGTGAATGAACCAACATAGATATAGGGACAATGCAAGGTTTTACAAATATTTTCTGATTTCGGGACAATCATAAACACTTTCCATTACAGATGCCTTCTTATACTAAATTTGATCTTCGGCTATTGGCCATTTAAAATAGTTATTATTGTCCTCAACTACAGACATAGCTTTGACTTAGTAATCATCATCATCAAGTCTTTTACAATTCCAGGAAAAAGATTCTTATCTAAAAGACGATCACGTGTGATCTTACGGTGATGTCTGTAGTTTCAGCTCTATCGAAAGTTTCTAACACACTCAAAATGTTTTCATTGTCGTTTATAACTATCTCTGTAATGGTATCAACTAAATGATGTTTTGAATCTTCAAGTTTTTTTTTCGTTTTTGTCTAAATTGGTTTGCACTTGCTTCCTTTTATTTATCAATATTGGTTTGGATACAATCGGAATATTTTCCTTGTCGTTTATGGCCGTCGCAGTAACGGTATCAACTAAATCGTGTCTAGAACCTTGCAAATTTTTGTCCTTGTGTTATTAACTAGATTGGCTTGAACTTTCTTTTGTTTTGTTTATTAATTTTGGTTTAGATTTCATTTCTAATTTTTGTTGTTGCTAAATTTTGATGGATTCCTGTTTCTCATTCATATGTTCTTTCCATTTCATGAATGTAATGGCATAAGACTGGATATTTACGTTTACGATTATCAGATATTTCCGGCCAGTGCAGATTTCTTTCATACTTTTGCGAGGTTTATATTTAACAGATACAATTTTATTTTTGCTAACTTAAGCTTCTGATTTTATTTTTACTAACTACGTTTTCATCAGTTTTATTTTTGTCAACTGAATTTTTCGCAATTTTAGTTTTGTCAATTTTGTTTTCGCTAACTGGATTTTCTTCAATTTTATTTTTGCTAATCACGTTGTGATCAGTTTTATTTTCTGAAATCATATTTTCATTAAATTGCGTTTGAGTAATTGTTATTTTCGCCGTTCTATTATTGCTGACATTACTTTTGTCAATTCTATTTTGATCTGAAAAAATTTTGAAATCGTTAGAATTTTGTTTTACAACACTATGTATAATTATTTTTGTTCTTCATTAGTAGCTTGTATATTCTCTACAGGATTTTGTTCATTTTAGTCGAAAATTTCTTCTTCAAAGTGGAAATCGATACTTAGGCTGCTTTATCAACTGGCAAAACTTTCGGAACATTTTTTTCAGCTACCATGGAACCAATCTTATTGAAACTTAGAACATATGCTACTAAGAACAATCTGAATCGATTTGTGTTTTTAATTTTTTGAAAAATAAATTTGTTTAAAAGTTAGAAAAATCAATTTTTGAAAAAAAAAATTTGAAAGCCACAAATCCATTTGAAATATTGTTTTATTGTTATTAAAAAAAATTATTTCAATTTGTTCAAAAATAAGGAACAAAAATATGCTGAAAGTGGAACGGTAAATTCATTTTTGCGCAAACATTTTATTCTGAAATATGGTACGGTCGGCGTCATCGCTCCGCCTTCCTTATTTCTTCTTAAAACCGATAAAGATAAGCATATGCGAATAGCTACATCTGTATTTTTGAGTTCAGTATCTTTGTCGTAACGTTGCTATGAAAACCTTGTCTTTTTCATTGATACAATCGGCATATCTTTAAAAAATGACGTGTACCACTGAATTAATTAACTAATTAATACTTGTACACAGAAAAAAGTGTTTTGTTGAATTAAAGATAATTTATTTTATTCAAATAAATATGTTGTTTCAATAGCGTCAAGAGGATGTTTTTTTGGTTTAAATAAGAACTTTGTGAATTTTACAAAATAGTTTATTTGATTTAAATAAATTGTTTGATTTAACGCACATAATTTTTATAAATGAAAAAAAAGTAATTTTTGACTCGTTTGGTGCGCATTGGATTTTCACGATTTTTTTTTCGTGTTCACTGTAAGATTCGAACCCCCGAGCTCCTGTTTAAAACAACCATCCTAACCTATCTCAGCTACGACTTTTATGCATATTCAGTAACTTTAAAACACCTTATATTGTTAGATTTTTGTTGTGTGTTGTTTTATAAATAATTATGTATTAAGTTATTGTAAAATAGACAAGTGATCTATACTAAGATAAGAAGAAGAAACCCGGAAGACATTCTTATCTTAGTATTCTATTGCGCATCCAACCTTGAAGTTACTGACTTCGTTGTAAAACAATAAAGTACGTTGGCAGCTACAATAAAATAAATTTTATTCAAATAAATACAAATTCTTAGTTCAAGAAAACACTTTTCTCTGTGTAGGAGAGATCATCATCCTCTCACTCTTGATAGTCTTGATATATAATTAATATTGTTTTGAATAATTCTGGTAACATTTCATGTGAATGATTATTATCATCCATGATTATTTTTTTGCATACTCGGAAATTTCAAGAATTATCACAACCAGATGTGGTCGAGATTTAGTCCACGTGGACTGTCAACTTATGTCGGAACAAATTGAACCAACTACAGCGGTGAACTTGTCGTAAATTAGCTGCATATATCAGGCTTCTGAATTGTTTTCCATTCTTTTCTAATACAAGGGTTATTCGTTAAGGTGCATTAATACGTATGTTGTGCAGCAATGCATACTGGTAAAACTGTGGTCCGCCCACTTAAAAACTGAACTTTTCTCAAGTGATAGAAAAGCCTTAAATTATCAGTGCTTGTTAAGATATCCATGCTTACATTTTCGATAGAGTCATAAACTACTATCAATTTGCAGCACCGGAACGTTGTTCGATTTGTCACCATTTAACTGTCCGCCTTCTAAAATTTTTGTTGGCTTTTGTCTTTACATATATTCCAGATATGCACTAAGGAACTGGTACTTTGTTTTACTTGTTGTTCTCTAAAGTCGGTGAACTGTTTTACTATATTTGCATCTACATGCTTCGCTATTACTTTTAGAGCACATCTATAGTCTTCAACCGCTACCCTCGCATGTGTATCATCTTGCCAATTTGACTGTTCTTGTTTTGTTGCTGAAGTTGTTGCCGTCTTGTTGATATGCATTTTGAGTACGCAACGGCATCAGGACTTAAAGGGTACAGTCCACAAGCTCTAAATCTTGCCTTGACAGTTTCAGGGCGAATAGCATCTTCAAACGCACGTCGAAACAATGGAGTGAAATTTGCTTTTGTAATTACTTTGTTTTTTTGTTGTTTGTGTGCTAATACGGTTCCTTTCCAATGAACCATCACATGGTTGAAGAATGTGTGTTGCATTAGGTAGTAAGCAGTATAGTATGAGCTTCTTTTCCAGACAAAACTGGAATAGTTGCATAATAATGTGTGATTTGTGGTCATTCAGAAAAAACAAAACTGGCAATTGAATTTCGTATTTTACTATTCAAGGGACGACGACGACGGATGGCCCAATATTCAGGAAGTGAGTTTGCGGTATCTCTTGGAATGCGCTTATAGGTGTAAACTATCATAGGAGGAACGGATAAACCAGCAGCTAAAACTGTTACTACTTTTCTGCTCTTTTCGCTATTTCGTAAAAGGTTACGTAGTTCTTTGGTCTCAAGAGTTGGAGCATGTTTGAAACCCTGTCTCGTCAGTATTGATGATCCGCTGCGGATCTTTTAATATATCTTTACAGATTTCGTCTCTTAGATACTGTCTTACAGCCGTATTCATAGTCGTTCGCCGAATCAATACTTGATACTTTCTTCGGTTACTGAAGCCGGGGCTTTGGAAATAATTTTGGTATTTCGTCGGGTAATATTTGGGTGACGACGAAGAAATAAGCGCCATTTTTACCAGGTCTGTCAGTTGTAAAAATATTTTCTCGTCCAGTTTCTTTCAACACTCTCTGCACGGAATCTCTCACTTCATCAAGGTGCATAGGAAACCCTAATAATGCCTTGGACAGTATCCATTTCTCTAACCTGTCTTCTTCTTTATGACACCATACAGTGCTTGGTCCCATTCTTCGTACTGACGGAACTTTTTTAGTTAATTTGTTAAATAGTGTGATTATTGGGATGACAAAGGTCCGGCTTGCTTATAGTTTTAGCCCTTATCATTTCCAAGGCTTGCAGGAGCATTTCTTCCGCATATCGAAATCTAACGTATGGTTTATGTTCAGAATTTTTCAACCTTTAATATGTAGTATTCATTTACTGGGTTGATAACGATCGACTAAACCCCATAAATAAACAATGCGCAAAACCTCGTCATTTACTGGATAGAAGTGTGTTTGGGAATTATTAAATTGAGCAAACGATTATGAGCCTTAATGTGAACGTCTTATGGGATAGAACAATCAAATATCAAAAACAGGCTAAATACCCAGTGAATGAACAATTTGTTCATTTACTGGGTTTAACAGGTACGAAGAAAGTACCAGTGAATGAACAGAGTATTAGTCCAATTTTGCGCTTCTTATCAAAGTTTTAGGTTATATAAAATATAAAAAAATTCTAAAATGTCTTTTTGATGATAATGACACACATTTTTAAAGCTATAAGAATAAGGCTCTTAATAAGATGTATATCCAACTTACATAAGGCCTTACTACCACAGCATCTTATTCACCAAGGTGTTCACTTCAGTTTAGTTTTAAAGTAGTGCGCGGAGGTACCGGCATCGGTCATATTCGTAACTTATACTAGCGACGACATACGTATCAAAGAATAAACTGCGCATGCGTAGACGGCAAATGAACGAACGTTGTGCTTAATATTTTCACTTTTATACAAGTTTCTTTATTTACTGGTAACGTTCATTCATTGGTGCCTTTATCCTACTAACGATTTTTGTTGAAAATTTAGATTCTTGTATCGACAATTTTGACAACTTCCTGAAATGTTAATTTGAATTGTAAAAATAAAAAAGGCATTTGGTAACTGATTATTTTAATTTCTTGTCAGATATACGACTATTTGTCAAATTTTGGTGATTTGGCGGTTTGGTCACTGCTCTGTCAAAATACAAACGCCATTATATATGTCAAAATTAATCTAGTCATATCCGAAAGGTGTAGAATATGAGTTTCAGGAAGAACTAAATTATGGATTTTACCTGATTTGTCGATAACCAAACTAAAATAATTAAGCAGTAATAACTATAAGCAAATACAATATTAATAATAATTGACATCTTTTGTTATAAATTGTTAAGATTTAAAAAATAAATTTGTAATATTGCCTTTAAAACTAATTGTTGCTGTAGTGTATTAAAGTACCGGGGGCGTGGGGAGAGCCACGATATTAGAGATATGGCCACTGAGGAGGGACCATACACAGATTGTAGTAGCGTTCGTATATTGTGTTTATTTTATATATATAAAATTTAACGATAGTCTGTGACTGTATTAATAAACGTATTAATTAGTGAAGGTTTATTAATGAGAGTACACATCGGCTAACCTCGACATAACAAATTGGCGACGATTCTGAAAAAAAATAAAACGTGGGACGACAAATATCCATAACGAAAAGAATACTACAATGGCATTAATTGGTTCGATAGATAGCTTCAATCCAAAAAGGGACAGCTGGATTATATATCAAGAGCAGTTAGAGCAATTTTTTAACATAAATGGTATAAAAAGCATGCTTACTGTTGCATCTGATAATCAATCAGCTGGAGAATTAGATAAACGTGTAAGTGCATTATTAAGTCTTATTGGTTCCGATACTTACAAGATACTCAGAGATTTGTGTACGCCAGACCTACCGAGTACCAAAGCATATGAAGACCTGTGTAATCTTTTAAAAACCCATTTTTCGCCAACAACTTGCATATTTAGAGAACGTATAGAATTTTACAATGCAAAACAAGAAGAATATGAAAATGTTAACGATTGGTATGCAAAAATACATAACTTGTCAACTAATTGTGAATTTGGTGTGCAGTTACAAAACATTTTAAAAGACAAATTTGTGTGTGGCTTAAAACAAGGAAAAATAAGAGATAGACTTTGTGAAGAAAAACCTACAACAACCTTGAATAAATTACTGGAGATTGCTCAAGCAAGGGAATCGAGTATTCAAGCTGAAAGCAAAGACGTGCATTTTTACATAAGAAGAAACCTGTACAACAGCAGAAGTATGAAAAAGCACATGGTACAGCAAGGAATTTTCAAATAAGATGGATCAAGAAAAATAGTTCCAGGTCGGGTAAATGGAAATGTAAATGCTGTGGTAATTTTCCTTACAGGGAAACAAAACTGTAAGTACAGTAACTACACATGTAATAAATGTAAAGTGATAGGACATTTATCAAAAAGTCTGTAATAATACTAAAAGCATTAGACAAAACACTTTGGATGTAGAGTTAGATAATGATTGTGTAGATATAAATAGCATATATATTACCAATGAAAAACCTTTATATTTAAATGTAAATATAAATAACAATGATTACAAAATGCAAGTAGACACGGGGGCAGGTTTATCAGTAATAAGTTATGACTTCTATGAGAGACACTTGTCTGAGTGTGAGCTGAAGCATTCTTTTATAACATTGCGTAGCTATTCTGGTTGTAAAATAAAGCCAATTGGTTGTGTAATTGTAAACATTAAATTTGAAAATGTTATTTGTAAAAATTTTATGTTTCAAGTTGTTAGGAACGATACGCCAACTCAAAATTTATTGGGCAGAGATTTCCTGGAAAAATTTAATTTTAAACTGACTGCAGATGTGTTAGTAACAACAGGGAACAATTATTTAACGAGTTTGCAAACATTTTTCAAAATAAGTTAGGATGTTGCAAGTATAAACAAGTTGATTTGCAGGTAGCTGAAAACACCAAAGCTATTTACCTGAAACCTAGACCTATTCCTATTGCATTTAGGTGGAACAAGAGTTAATGAGATTGGAAAAGGAAGGAGTTATTTCAGCAATTGAATCATCAGAATGGGGAACTCCTATTGTACCCATAATAAAACAAGACGGGAATCTGAAAATATGCGGTGACTATAAAGTAACGCTAAATATACATTTGTTAAAAATTAAATATCTATTGCTAACCATGGATCATATCTTTTCATTGCTCAATGGTGGAGAGTCGTTTACAAAAATCGATTTGAGCAATGCATACAACCAAATATGTGTAAATGAACAGTCTGCAATGAAGCTAGCAACATAGAGGTATCTTCAAACTAAATAGATTACCATATGGCATTACACCTGCAAGTGCAATTTTCGAAAGAGAAATGGAAAAATTGTTACAAGGATGTAATGGTGTTGCGAATTTTTTGGACGATATCATAATAACGGGCAAAACTAGAAAAGATCACAAAAAAAATATAAGAGAAGTTTTCAAGAGATTGGAAGATGCAGGACTTCAATTAAAAAAAGAAAAGTGCGTTTTTTTTCAAGATGAAGTAAGCTATTTGGGATATACCATCTCGAAAGAGGGATTAAAAAAATTCAGATAAGCAAAGGGCAATTATCGATGCACCCAGGCCAGAAAATGGTACCGAAGTTAAGAGTTGTATTGGGATGGTGTCATATTATGGGAAATTTGTTCCAAAATTATCGATAATAATGAAGCCAATTTTGAATTATTAAAAAAATAACAAGTACATATGGACTGATGCTTGTGGTAAGGCATTCGAAGAAATAAAACGAATAATAGGATCGGATGAAATACTAGTTCATTTTGACTCCAAATCCCGATAATTCTGCAAACGGACGCATGTCAAGATGGAATAGCAGGAGCATTACTGCACAAATTTCCAAATGGACAACTGAAACCCATTGCTTTCATATCAAGAACGCTAATGCCGGCAGAAAAGAATTATTCGACACTGGACAAGGAAGCGTTAGCTATATACTGGTCAGTAAGGAGATTCTATCACTACTTAATGGGGCAAGAGTTCACGATACAAACGGATCATAAACCATTGACATCAATCTTCGGAGAAAATAAAGGCATTCCGCAAATGGCAGCGACACGATTACAACGGTGGGCATTATTTCTGTCAGGTTTGCATATAAAACGGAATATATAAACGGGAAGAACAATCAAGTTGCAGATATGCTTAGCAGACACCCAATTAAGGTTAAATATATTTCAGACGATTATAACGCAAAATCGACGTATATCAACAATAATTTCGGACAAAATACCGGTTAATTTCAAAAGTATCGCTACCGAAACAAGGAAAGATTTTCTATTAAGCAAAGTAGTAGAATATATCATGACAGGATGGCCTGAAAGGATAGAGAGAGAAGAGCTCTTACCATTTTTCAGAAGACGATTTGAATTATATAATGAGCAAGGATGTATTATGTGGGGATACAGAGTGGTGATTCCGAGGAAATTTCAAGATCAATTATTAGAAGAATTGCATTCAAGTCATATGGGGAATTGGTAAAAATAGAAATCCATCGCAAGATCGTATTTCTTTTGGCCCAAAATAGATAAATGCATAGAAGAAATGTGTAACGCATGTACTCCATGTCAAACAATTTCAAATAACCCAAGTAAATCCATAACAATCCCTTGGAATAAACCAGAAGGACCATGGCAGAGAATACACATAGATTTTTAGGACCTATAAATAAATCACATTATCTGATTATTTTGGACGCTTATTCTAAGTATCCAGAAATATTCAGAATGAACAACATAACAGCGGAAGAAACAACTCAAAAATTAAGGGAATCATTCGCGAGATGGGGCATTCCAAAAACTGTTGTTTCAGACAATGGACCACAGTTAGTATCAAGAGATTTTAATAATTGTTTATTAAAAACGGAATCAAACACATTACAAGTGCACCATATCACCCTGCCAGCAACGGAGCGGCAGAAAATGCAGTGAAAAGTTTCAAAAAAATGTTTAAAGCATCATTATTAGACAAGAGAAATAAAGACATATCTCCAGATATAATAGTTTGTAGATATTTAATCAACTATCGTAATTCGGTACATTGTACAACAAACGAAACACCTTCATTCATGATGATGGGTAGGAAAGTGAGAACTCTATTTGATTTATTGAAACCACACAAGAATGAAAAACTTGAGGTAAAAGGAAGAACTCAAACACTTAAAGAGGGGGAAAAGGTATTAATTAAAGACTACAGAAACAAAGAATAATCCAATATTCATTGAAGGCATAGTTAAAGAAGCACAGGGAACAAAAAACTACATATGTGAAACAAAGGAAGGACACTTATGGAGAAGACATATAGATCAAATAAAAAAACTTAACATTCAAGCTTCAACAGAGAAAATGGAAGATAAGGAAGTTAGAAGATTCATTCCCAAGACTCCGAGCATTGCCATAACGACGATACCTATCTCACCTAATCCTATTGACAACACTAATTCTGAATCGATACCCGAAATTGCAAATCAAACTGTAATTGTAAATACTTCTAATAAGTCTAATAACACTGTAACTCAAACTAGATCAGGCAGGAAAGTCTCAAAACCGGTAATCCTCAAAAATTACTATACAAATATCTAAAATTAAGTTTTTGTATTATGTATTGTTTATTTTATTGTATTCTATTTTAAATTGTAACCCAAAGGAGGAAATGTAGTGTATTAAAGTACCGGGGGCGTGGGGAGAGCCACGATATTAGAGATATGGCCACTGAGGAGGGACCATACACAGATTGTAGTAGCGTTCGTATATTGTGTTTATTTTATATATATAAAATTTAACGATAGTCTGTGACTGTATTAATAAACGTATTAATTAGTGAAGGTTTATTAATGAGAGTACACATCGGCTAACCTCGACATAACAGTTGCAATGTAATCCGTATCTGTTTATACCTTCTATTTGAGTTTTTTTTTAATATCATGATACTAAGGACGTTGTCTCTTTTAAAAACTACACTAAGAACTAAGATTTTTTCATCATCTTAAAATACACAAAATTTATTTAACTATTTTTTCCATTCTTAAGATCGTACAAGACATTGCGATGCTGTATAAACATTTTCTAGTTTAGCATTATATCAACACTTTTGCATGTAAATTCGCTGACACTAATTTCTGAACAAATGCTTAACTAACGTACTTACAGTTTTATTCCTTTATTTTTAAGTTTACATTGTGTGTAGTTCTAGGAAATCTGTGGAGTCGTTATGGTACCTTCTCCAAAGAAAACGAATAATCTTCTATGTACTATCTTCTTATTATACATATTTATCTTCGTTTATTATTCGCATTGGTTCTTTACGTTTTTCTTTAACCAGCAAATGTGTAATCGTTTATAATTTATATATATATATATTTTAAGAATATTAAAAAATATTTAACAGTTTACATTTTCTTACTTTTATTTTTTCTTTGAATTTTAAAAAAAATTATTGTTTTTTTTTCAGTGTATATCAAATCTATGAGTAAATTATATATTATTTACAAACTTCTCAATATTTTCCTCAGTTATACTAAATGTGAATTGATTCAATTAGCATAACTTGCTGTTCGCCAACCTCGTCTAAAAGTACTAGTCTATTATAGGTACCTAAAAGGCCACTTACTTTTTTTTAATATTTTACTGCATTTTATTGACCATAACACGTTGACCGATTAATTTGGCGGAAATATACAAACCGCTCTGTACTATTGCGCTTTCTTTAATTTTTAATAACATAATTTCAACTCTAAAACTAATGCTCTACTTTAACTTAATTATTGGTATACTCATTTTTAAGGTAAGTAGGTTTTTTTTTACTATTCTCCTTTATTTTTATGTAACGTTACTGCTACTATTATCGTAATACTAGTACGACTTTTTTATTTAAAAGTATTGGGATTATTAACAGTTTCGTTATTTTTATTTTTCGCTAAATAAGAATTTTATTTCGTCAAAAGTTTTATCTTTATTTTCGTGATTAGTTTTGTTATATGTTATTATATTATGACATTGGTTTAATAATGGGTTTAAAAAATGTGTTTCTTATTAGCGATTTGTTATCTTGGATAAAATACAAACGTGAACTTCTATGAACAGTCAATAGCAACAATTTTTGAAGGTTTTCAAATTTTGGTATCTGTATTTTGTAACATACGTGTTTGTAATTTATTACATTTTTATCATTCTCACGATGTTGGTCTCGTTTATATTCTAAAATTTTTTTATTGTGAAAGTAATTAATTAATGTCAAAAGCTCATCTTTAATTGGTACTATTCGTTTCAAACAACGTCCAGTCAATAATTAAGTTGGTGGATTGTGGTTCATGATTGTCATGTCTTGGATACGTATTTAAATTGAGGTATTAATTATTTTTATTAGAACCGCCTACTAAAAGAAAAAGATGATTTTTGTCAAATTATGCGAAAACTGGATGATTATTACCTTCAAACGATCACTTTTTCATGAAGTGAATCATAACCACTTAATTTTTCTTGTTATTTCCTGTGTTAAATCCAATTTAATATTTCTTTGTTAGTTGATTTTTGTATTTTTTATGGCTTCTGTTATATTCGGTATTATACCATGTTCAGTTCTGATTTGGTATTTCCTCTTTGTACTTTTTTCTTTGTTGATAAATCAAATTCTAGCTAATAAGTTCGGTAATTGTTTCCTCCAATATCATACTAATTGTATTCAACCCCTCGAAAGTGTAGGTGGTGTTAACTCCAGTGACGTGACATTATGGAAATTTTTCCATTGCAACATGTGCTTATTAAATCCACAGATAAAGAACACAGGTGGAGGTATGGAAACCCGCTTCAGACAATTATGGAAGAATGAAATTAAACCACAATACCAGAAACAAATTCTCTTCCATATCGATTGCAATTGACATGGAGGTATGTGAAATACGTAACAATGAAAGCTTTGTTGGGCGTACACAACGGTAGGGATGTCTGCGTTCTTCAAACTTTACCGGAAGAATAAAACCGTGTCTGACAATTTGACATTCTAGCCCTACTCCAACAACGAAAAGTGGGCGTACCGAGGATAAATTTAATACTAAACAATTTTTAACATAACATGGTTCTGTGTTTTTTGAAGACTGGATCAACGACTTCGAGGAACTGGTTCGTTTATAACGCGCAACGCTAATGCTGGTCGACCAAGACAAAAGCGTAGAATACAACTAGAAGAACAAATTCTAGACACCAAGTCCTCTCACTTAGTACCCCACAGTTAGCTTCATCCATATCTCGTTTCTAAAGTTCAGTCTTTCTATGAGGCATTCACACCTAATAGTGTTTTATAATAACGTTTGGCTGGGCATAATAAATTACTAGGTCGTAAACTTGTTTAAATGTTTTTGTCAGTTGATAGAATGCTTATGCAGATATCACTGTAAGAGTTGTTTAAAACGAGTAGGTAAATTTCGAGTGAGCCTGAAAAGTTTTGATAATTCTATTTTTTCAATTTTTGAAAGTTTTATTAGACTTATGTAAATCACCAAATCTATCAAGAAACAACGCTATTTTACAATTATTAATCCATATTCGATGACACTTTTGCTAGCTCTACACATTCGATAATAATGATCGATAATGGTAAAGTAGTTTATCCTCCTGTTTGTTAAGTTGTAGTTAGTACTAGATTTTATCTTCCTCCTAAGGAACTACAAAATAATGATCGAGTTTGTTACACTTATTGCAAATTTGATCAAATGGTCTGTTGTTTTCGGGTTAGTGTTCAAAACTACACCTGCTGCAATTTCGTACTCCATGCGTGACCCTCAAAATTCAACCAAGGACCATCCATAAATTACACACGGATTTCATGATTTTTGGAAACATATTATTTTTTTAGTGTTTCGTTAAAGTTTAGAGTATTAATATTTTAAATTTATACATGTGACGCCCTAAACTTATACCTCGTCTCGCGTCTTGTCCATCATGGCGCAGTTTTTTGACCTGCTCCCCACCCCCTTAACGCGTGACGTAATTTATAAATGGCCACCCAACTCTATTGTTGTGTTGATTTATATGCACCAATATTGATGGTTGGCGGTGCTGACTTCACTGTTATTTTCTGCTGATTTCCTTTTTTCTTTTCATAGTCCTTGCTTCTTTGGTCATCACTTTATTTTCTTTACTTATAGATTTTCACAGTTTTGGTTAACTTTAAGTCTGTCTTGTAATACTCGGGTGTCATTAGTCTCATACACAATTTGATCTTTTAATATGTCAAAATTACAATTTGCTGAAACTTTTTAAGCTTTGTCGCGAATGGTTTAAAACTCATATCCGGGTTCTAAATAAATATCTTAAACATGTGCCCTTCAACACTTAGGTTCAACTTTAGTTTCAAATGCTTATTTAGCCTACTTTTGGGTCCATTTTTTCTGTGGATGACAGCCGCAACCTTTTCAATAATTTCTTCGCTTCTTCGTCTGTACAGTGTAAGAGCATTGTCGACTGTACATTACCTGTGTTTTTACTGCATTCTAATGCTGTTGTATAAAAATTATTAATTAATGTTCGGTTACCTTAGTTCAATTGATTCGAATATAAATTTTTTTTCGACTTTATTCTAGATGGTTTTGTGACAAAAAAATGGTGTCAAGCTTCAAACCCAATTTATAATTATTATTTTTGGCACACGCTGTATATTGATGTTATTGTTTCCGGTGTACATTGGTGAAACTCTTTGTTCTACCCTCACACGTGTGGTAGTAGCGTTGAAATAAAAGCATATTTCTAAATATTATAAAATGAATTTTTTTCTCGCCAGATGGCGTTGATGAGTTTTTATACAATTTTATATATAGGATTTGCCAATCGCAAATTTTTCATTAATAATTTTGATATTTTTTAATCATAATAAACATCATAATTTAACAAATTGTGTTGAATAAAATGTAATTATTATTTGAATGATGTTAAATGACAAATAAAACATACATTGTTTTTCGAATGATCGTAGGTACCGGGTGAAAATTTATTTATCAATTAAAGTGACGTGTGAATATTATATTATTTGAAGGATCTTCAGTGTCAAATGAAAGTTTGTTATCATTCGAATAATGATACGTAACGAATAAAAACTTATTTCTCAAGTACTAATCAAAAATTTATATGACATAAACGGATGTATACATATTCTATTGTATTTTATTGATTCTATGTGGAAAATAATTATGTTTTTGTTTTTAAAATATAGGACATTAAAATTCTTACCTGCAACTGTTGATTTGTATTACACTCCACGCCGCTTAATAGAATAACATTGGGGAAAAAAAGTGTATTCGTTAGGAAGCAGTAAATACATACAGCGGGTATTTTATTAACAGGTTATCAATTTATAAGATGAAATTATGACATCAATATAAAAGCAAAAAATATCAATATGAAAGTTCTAATAAAATAATTAAGAAAATTTTGAAAAAAATAATTTGAAAATTACGGACCTGTGACATTACATTGTTGACACCGTTAGCAAAAAAAATCTAAAATAATGTTATGATTAATTCACTGTTACAAGAAATAAATGTTATTGGGTTATTATTCTAAGAACTACACATTCTTTCAAAGTACCTTGAAAATAGTAAGTCGAAGATGGCGTATTTACAAATGTTCAAATGAGGCAATGTTGCGTATGTCGGTCAAAATACTTCAATAAATAAATAACACTACGAAAAAAAAGCTAAATATGCAAAACAAGTATTTTTAGTTCAGTACTTTTACTCACTTTACAACAGGGGTGCACTGGTAAATTTTACACTACCGGAACGCCCATGGTGAGGCCCGTCGGGGGGGTATGGTGAAGGGGGGTCCGGAAACAACAAACAAATTTTTTCACCCCAAACCAGTACCGAAACGGCGTTCCGGCACCAGTGCACCTCTGCTTCACAAGCGTATTGTAAAAACTTAGCTCAAAAAAATTATATTCAGAAACAAATCTATGATGAAAATTGATAACATCAAGCGAAATTATGATTACTATAAACGATGTTTTTTTTTTAATAAAGTGATAACATTATCGGTGATTCCAATACACTATATTACAATTGACAAATTATATGCAAGCAGTTTTACTCTTGTTTATTTAATATGCAGAGAGGAAACATATTTTCTGACAATTCACAAATCACATTAACAACATTTATTTGTCATCACAAAACGTATGTATGATCGTTGCAACTGCTATGAAAAACATTATTGGGTCACATCATTCAAATAAAAATAATATTTTTTTTTAAATTTTGCTTATTAAAATGTTCATTAGTTATATTGAATTTAATTATTAAAGCAACATTTTCATCATAAAGGTGAATAAAATAAATCAATACAGTGAATACAATGTTTCTAGCCACACTGCTGTTGACACGTCGGACTATCTTTGAAATTTTTGTTGCTAGGATCGCTTGTTACATGTGACACTTCACGCAAATTATTTAATTATCGGCAAAATTGGAAAAAAATCTTGTAAGATACACGTGAATAAATACAATTTTATCAACTCAAAAACAACTAAACAATTTTTGCGTGGATAAAGTTTTTCTGTATTTACTTATACCATAAATAACTATTATTTGATATTCAGAATTAATAAAATAACATTTGAATTTTTATTTATTGTTTAAAATGAATGAAATAATAATTACATTTTTACTCACCATTCTGAAACAGAATTAGGAGTGATTTATTCATACTTTTAAATTTTTTATTTATTATTTGGAATAAATCAAACAATAATTGCATTTTTTTCATAATTTAAAATTTTTACTCAATAGTTAAAAATTTTTAAAAAATGTTTCGTATTTTCCAGTAATTAATGACAAATGTTTAAATAACGCTCAGCGTCTTTTACAATAAAAATTATTAATTTTATTTCTTGTTATTACTTTATTTTAAATGAACCGTAAACATTGTTTTCGAATATAACATTTATCTACGTTAGTATTTCTTTGATTATACAGCGTTGACATTAGTGTGATTTTTTTTTAACTTCTACTTTGGATTTACAGTGATGGAAACTGATTTAAGTTTAAGTTAGTCAGTCTAAAACCTTCAATCAGTTTTGTGCACAGAAAAATTAATAATGAAGGTTCTAAAAATTTGTGTTTAAGTGATAATTCATTCTATTACTGCATATGCAACTTCTGACAGCGGTACATCGCCATATCATTAGCGCCTCCAAATTTTATTGAATTAATTTATTGAAATAATTTGATTAAATTAGTTTCGTAAAATTAGTCTTGTTTACCTCAATGTTGGTTTTATCTTCGAATGTTTAATACCTTTGCTATTCATTGTTTTTGGATAACTATGACTTGTAGTGAGATTTTTTTACCTAAACCAGATCTAAAAATGGTTTTCTAACAATGGAGAAATTTTTTTGCTTTCATAAACATTGCGCGAGATGCGGCAAAGTCAAATTGCGATTTTAGTTCAGTAATATTAATTCTTCTTTTTACGGGGCTCGTAACAGTCGGAGATACCTATCAATAGTAGATTATTAAAAAAGAGTAACGTTTATAAAATTTCTTTTTTCGTGTAACCACAGACGATTAATGCAAGGAATATTTTAGTTACGAATTACGTCATGCGAATTCAAAGAGACACTCTCGACTTTACCCAAGACTATATATTACGGAAGCTTTTTCTTGTGCTGAAATTACTTACAGGATTTTGTTTGTTTGTTTAGTTACTGGCCTTTCTTTAAATGCGCCCAGATTAAATGTATTATGAATATACGTGAAATGTTGTCAGCTGTGGTTACCAAGTTGACACGCAGTACTCCTAAAACAAAGTTAATAAATAACGGTTTACTGGTGCACTACCAAGTTACTTAACCGTGGTTGGAATGCAGTGAGTTTTTTTTAAATTGGTAAACTATAAAACTACCCGAGAAATATAATTCTTTATGCAAAAGCTATTATCTGTGTAATAAGGAATTGATGTATTCGCTTGTTTCTGCTGTTATAATTTGTTTAAGAATATTGTAATGTACTTACCAATTCATTGTGTAAAACTAACGGCGCATAAATAAGCACAAGCTGAAAAAGTTATAATATAAATCATAATCATGTTAATACATTTATAATGAACTTCAAATATGTGGTGATATGAGACTAATTAAATGCTTGTTCTGAAGTAATTATTTTGTTTACTTTAAGAGACGATTTGTTATCTGGGATTAGATTGAAACGTGTAATCATTTTTAGCTACTCATGCATGTGTACATCAAACGTGTATTAAATAAATGCTGTTTTTCATTGCTAGATTCCACTGCACGCTATGCAGCTCCTCAAGACGCCATCCACATTTTTAATGAAGAACTTCAAGAATTTCAAGAATCTTTTTGACATAAACTTGTAAACTTAAATCAATAACGTAAAAATTACACTTTATCAAGTGACCAATACTTACGTAAGTATCTGCAGCTGTTTTGTAGATTAAAGTTCCAAAGACGCATCCGTCTTAATTCGATCTCTTATCAAGGACATTAAAAAATATATACTTACCTTTTACTTGTGATTAAATTATTCATTGTTGTTAAGCTTAATTGATTAGGATTAGTTTTTATTAGGAACTAAACTTCTGTCAAACTACTTGCCTTTTTTAATACTAATTCATAACATTTATTATATGTTCATGTATCTGTGTTCTCAAGTCACACCTACAAAAAAATTACATTTAATTCACATCACTTACTTGACGCGGAAGAGGCCTTAACACAAGTGCATTGACATTCACGTTTATGTGTTAGTACATCGAAAAAACAATGGTGATATTTCGAAACGGATAGTGTTTTTATAATAAATTAATAAATAAGTAAGATAAGCAGTTTGATAATGATTTATGTTAGTTCGATAAATATTTTAATTGAACTCGAATGGTAGGAGAGATTTATTGGTTGTGGAATGTTACTTTTTGAAAATGATCGTTTATGAAAAAATATAGTGATTTATTTCCTTGAATGTAAATAATTTTATTCCAATATATTGTATAACGTTTCTACAAAAAGAAAAATTTATTATAGAATACTGTTAACGATGTGTTTTATTTCAAACAATAGAATACTGTTAAGCATTCGAACTTTGTACTTATCCTTGACTTAGTATTATTTATAGAATGTCGATTGGAATTTATTAATTGATTAGAGAAATCTTGGACCAAGCTGCTCGAACAACTTTTGGGTAAGATTTTAGGTTATCTGTAAGAAGGATCTTAGCTTAAAATGTTTAAGTTTCCTGCAACATGACTTTTTTCTTCGCGCGCCCCTCTATAAATTATCTGCATCGACTAGTGTCAGCATAATATCTTACAACTATTTTATCATTTACCGGCTCATTTTACAAGCGAGGTTGCCATGCTATATCGAGTCTGATTTAAGCTTATATCAAATGTAACTTGATTTTATATTTCTTTGTTTCTATTACTTTTTTAAATAAAATAAAACTTGAATTGATGTTTTTTCTTTAGCAGTACAAACGTTTTCTGATTTGTGCACCTCTAAGAGGCAGGCGCGGCTCCAGCAGTTTATTTCGGTGGGGGCTCCATCAGTTTAAAGCGGGGGGGGGGGTGCTCATCACATTTTTAAATCATGTATTGAATATGGCGTTAATATAAAATTGAACAACACTTCGTTATGGACCAAGCTTTTACTTGCAAGCGATAAAGCATCATACATTATACAATTAAATAAAAGAGCGAATGTATTACATACAAAGTGAGAAAAACTTCAGTATTATTTTCCATGTCGGCTATGGCCCCCCCTCTGGAGCCGCGCCTGCTAAGAGGTCTTGATATATTATTTCTACACCACTAACGAAATAGCAGTTTTAATAACTTTTAAAAAAAAATAGGATTATTATTTAATGATGTTTCTAATCTTTATGTTTGATATGCTGCCGAAGTAAATATGTAAATTGATGATAAATTAATTTTAAGCATAATTTAACTACAAACCTTGATCGCGCAACGAGACGTATAAGCACAGATTATCACGTCAAAATAATTTAAATGTTGATCAATTCCCAATGTTTTTTTATTTAAATTTTTTTAGAGTCGACGAAAAAGCATTTTTTTGGTATATTCAGTGAGTTTATTTTAGAGAAAAATCTCTTTAAATATTTTAGATAGCGGTTACGTTCCTTGGCGGTAATTTTGGAAACCTGAAAACAACTTCCGAGATTTTTTGGCCGATTTAACCATTTAACATTCTTATCTGGTCACTCAGTATACTATAAATAATAAGTAAATCGAAGATCACGTATTTGCAGATGTTTATATGAGGTGATGTTAATTAGGTCAGTCAAAATACGTACTCGAATAAATAAATACACTGCAAAAATAAAGCAAAATATAACTGTTTTGAATTTTAATTATTCTAATTATTGGTACATAGCTAATTTTTAGTTACGCAGACTTATTTTTGGCAAATTATCATATTGTTGTAAAATGTAGCAAATGTTTTCTCTTTATTGCGTTAGTCATTTCAAAGTCTTAAAACAAAAGTTATTCAATCAACTAAGACAGTTTAATTAATTAATTTAAAAGTCATTGAATATAAACGTTACCGCTCTTCCGCGCTGAGTGAACAAGTAAGATATAAACTTTATTGTTGGCCTGCGGGTCAAGACGATGATAACTCAAAATAAACTTAAATAAAGACACAAATTTACAATTACTTCAAGTTAATCAACAACAGGCAACAATTCCATTCTAACAGTTAAACTACAATAACACATCACAAAATATAATACCCCAACAAATATTCATTAACGCTGTCCCCTCCCATCAATAGGTTCCTCACAACACCAGTACTACAATATGCCACAAACTACAGCTACGAGTACAAACTCAAAGCAGCATGACTATCATAATCAACAATTACTGCGAATGTTGTCAACTAGCGATGACGAACAAAATGAAATGGATCTGTCCACTGACATCTCATGGCAGGACAAACAATGCAGAACTAGATAACACTACAGCAGTAAGCAACAAATACACTCCTCTAATGACAAAGACAGTGAAAAATATCAGCATAAAAAAATCCAAACCCCTTCCGATATTACTATGGAGTGGTACATTATCCAAACATGATAAGAGACTGTTTAAAAGACGAACAATATAGTACTAAAAGTTTGTATAATAAATATTGTTCAAATAAAATGCAATACTATAGACGGATACAGAAAATTAGTTAAATACTTTAAAGAGAACAACATTTTACATCATACATACCAATTAAAGAAAAAAGAGCTTATAGAGTCATCATTAAACATATACACATGCGGAAGAGACCACTCTGCGAATTATAAAGGATGCGTACACTATCAACAATTAATTCTTAGAAACAACCCAATAAGCAAGACTAGAACTTAAAAACAGCATCATCCAACGTAAACGCTACACTTCCTCAAATGAATACTTTACACACTACACTGCCACAACCACAAACATTTTTAATTTTTTAATTAGCAATCCATAAGTTACGCTAACGTTGCAGCGAATAACCCCAGCACAATAAACAATAGCAGTGAAACAACAAAAGACTTAAATAATACGTTATCACAATTTATAAATGAAAAGAAATGTTCAATCAACTTATTCAGCAAAATAGCATGGTATTAAATATGCTCACAACGTTAATAAGTAAACATCATTGTAAATTCCTAAGAGTTGCTTTGTGGAACGCCAATGAGTTAGTACAACATAAAAAAGAAATAAAACTCTTCTTATCAAATAATCAAATAGATGTACTCCTAATAAATGAAACACATTTCACAGATAGGACTTATTTTAAAATTCTTTATTACGAAACATATTATAGCAATCACCTTGATGGTACGGCACATGCAGGTACTTGTTAAGCGCTCAGTCCAACATAATGAGCAATTAAAATATCAAGTGAACTGTTTACAGGCAATTACAGTAAAAGTAACAACTTTACCGTATGAACTGATGAACTATCTGTAGTTTATTGCCTACCTCGGCACAACACAACATAAAAATATAAAAAAGGCAGACTTTGAAAACTTCTTTCAAACATTAGAAACAAAATTCATAGCCAGGGAAGATTACAATAGTAAGCACACTAGATGGGGCTCACGTTTAATAACAACTAAAGAAAGAGAACTTCAAAAAACGATAGAGAACAACAGATACTCAATCATCAGGAACACCAACCTATTGGCCTACCGATCCTCAGAAGATACCTGACCTATTGGACTTCTTTGCTGCAAACGGAATTAACCCGGGTTATACTGAAGCAGTACCCAGCTTTGACTTGTCATCCAACCACTCTCTTATATTACTAACAGTGGACATACCTGTTATACCCAAAAATCCAACACCAAGGCTGCACAATAGTAAAACAAACTGAAATACTTAAGTGTAAACATAAACTTAAAAATTCGACTCAAAGAACCTGAAGAAATAGAAACAGTCACGGAAGAATTTGTAACAAAACTACAACAAGCGACGCCAAAAGTTTATCAAAAGAATTTAAATAATTACGTTGCACTAGAAAGTAAAAAAATTATGGCAGAAAAAAAAACATGTTAGAGCAAAATAGCGATGAAGTCATATGCTCGTCGATAAAAATGCTTACAACAGTTTGACAAATAAATTGAAAACAAAACTTATGGGAGTAAGAAACGAATAATTTGAAGAATATGTATCCAAACTAACTAGAACTGATAATTCTATATGGAAACCAACCAAAAACTCTAGAAAACCTAAACTAAATATACCACCAATAAGGAAAGTGCTGTAGACTGAGCGAAGAGTGATAAAGAAAAGGCTATCCTATTCACAAAGCATCTGACCACAGTTTTTCAACCGCTAGACAGTGAATCAGATCAAGAAATTGAAGAAAACACATCAATTCCCCTACCCCAGTCTTACTTCAATTTACTCAAATCATACCTAAGTGAAAGAATATTCCAAACCAAAGTAAACTGTGAAACGTCACAGAGTAGTGTGCTGGAGACTTTACTCTACGATTTATATACGTCAGACCTGCCGATCACACAAAATACAATAACAGGAACATTTGCAGACGATACCGCAATTCTATCCAGACATAAAAAAACTTCAAATAGCATCAGATTATATTCAAATTCACCTGTTCTATCTCCAACGGTAATTAAAAAAATGGAAAATTAAAGTGAGTGAGAACAAACTGGTACACGTAACTTTCACCCTCTGCAAACAATTATGCCCAGCAGTTACTATAAATAATGTACTAATACCAGAAATGACAACGACAAAATACTTAGGGATACACTTAGACCAATTATAAATACTCCGGCAGATTGTAAATGCTCTGTGGTATGTAACAAATCATACACTCTATACAGAGTTACATATTCCAACCAATCATCATGAAACGTTAGAAACCCATACAAACCCCTTACTGGAACAGTTACTGGAACTAAGGATCAACAAAAAACTTATCATGTTATTACCTGCTAGTACACCTAGCGGCTGCTAGCTCTTTAGCTTCTAGAATATACAGATTGTTCTGATTGCTAAACATATAAATTATATATAATTATCATTAATAATTTACAAAACTTAGACATAAGTTGCGTAGATAGCGTCGATAGATGCTAATCTTATCATGTTATTACCTGCTAGTACACCTAGCGGCTGCTAGCTTCAGACCAGATTAATTTACAGGGCAAAAGCGGTCCGACATCACTTGAGCTTGCAAATAAACATAAAAATTACTTTTCAATTGAATTCACATATAATGAATAAACTTCGACTAAAAAATTCATGCAAAATAGGTTCAGAATTTGAAAAAAAAATTGATAACATAAAACTAAATTGAGATTACTATAAACTGCTTTTTTTTATATGTATGCTACCATACGCCCGGTCCGTTCTTTAATAAAGTGATAACATTATCCGTGATTCCAATAAGCAGGCTGCACTGTATTTCAATAAATCCATTTATACATATACCTATATTTTTTTCAAACATTTATTGAATCAAAAGAATCTTGCAAATTTTTAGCATGTTAATCAACTTTTCTTAGCCCTGTTCTCGTTATTGCACAATATATTGTTAAATATACATTAAGCATTATTTAAAGTAACATTTTTCTGTTTGTGTCTGAAAATTTTTAATATACGTAAAGGCTGTTCTACATTATACTTTTTGTATCCAATTTAACATTCAAGTTTCTATAAACTAGAACTTGTCAGAGAAACAAGTTTAGTAAACACAGAAAGAAATAGGTGATTATCTGTTTCTATTCTGCTCATGAACTATGGTACAGACTTGGGCAGAAACTTGGACTGTTTCTAGTTTTAAAAAAAGTTTAGGCGGGATAATTTTTTTGTTTCACACTATTTTTTCTTTGACAAGGTCTAGTTCATAGAAACTTGGATGTAAACTTGGACGCAAAAGGTATAATGTAGAACACACAGAGAGAAATGATGTATCACAATTTTGCACAAGATTGTGCATAACTGTATTGTTGATGATATTACTACAATTATATAATATAGCTAGTCAATAACTGTTTTTGTATGCATTAGAACCTTACACTGTATGCCGTCCTTGCAGTAAAAAAGCCGAAGTAAATACACGACATAGAAACAAACCCATACCAGTTTTTGTTTTTACTGATGAAAATTACTTTATAATGTACAATTTGTTTAGGTCAATATAATAAAATAAATGTAGAAAAAGTTAATGCTATGTGGGGATAATTAAACTATTTAAGTAGATTACTAAAGCAGTTATATCAGCTTTGTCGAAAAAAACAATTTAAAACATTAGACGACTTATGCCCAATGACAAAAATCAAAATTAACTATGTTATTAGCTGAGGCCGTTATTAATTAGCTATGAATATTAATTAAGGTAATCAGCACATGTAAAGTATTACGAAAAATATTCAAAAATGTATTGGAGCATAGGAATGTTTGTGTCGGGATTAAGTAGAAGACAAAATTATTACAATTAATTATGACTCAAAAAGCTTTTCGCTAATTTTCAACGACTATTAGTGTATTAATCAAATGATGTCTAATAAATGTATAATAAAACAAGGTACAAATATTAAACATGTTTTATCAAAAATTAATGTCAATTTGTATAGTACGTTATATAATGTAAAATATGTATCAAATCAAAATTGCTGTAGTAGGTACTATTGCATTGTTTGATTTAACTATTTCAAGATTATCTACATAACTAATTTACTAATAAAAACAAAAACTTACTAAATACATTTATATAATGTGATCGAATAAAGGTTTTCAATACGTACAAACCACAAGGAAAATAAATAATAAATTTTATGCTTAATAATATCGATAATATCTGGATTTTTGCGAAACGAGGTTAAAACAAAACACTTGCAAATTCCGTCTAATATCACATTACCTGATACTTGAGCTGATACATATTTTATGAAATCTAGTTCCATTGATATTTTTCTTGGTGTAGGATATTTTTACGACTTTCTATGCGTAATTCAAGCTTCTTTTAAACTTGGACCGTCATTGGTCAATTTTCCGTCGAATCGTTGGCTTACCTGAAGGTGGTTCTTCGTACAGAGAAATTGCAAATCGTCTTAACCGAAATCAATCCATTAACATGCGTTCTTATCAAGCATGCACTACAGGAAAGTCAGAATCGTAGTAAATAAGGAACTTGGAGACGGAGGCAAACAAATGAGCTGCAGGACCGCCATCTTCGACTTATGGCAATAAGAGACAAATTTTCCAGTACCAGATCAATCGCCGATCAATAGTTAAGTAATGAAGGTAGTCCTGCAACCTTTCAAACAATTAGTCAAATCAGAAGTTTTGGGTTGCAATCCTATCGGCCACATCTTGTGCTAGGCAATACCGACCGCAAATATGAAGGGGACACAATGCCGACTATGGACACAACGTCGACCGCCAGTTTTGGACACAACGCCGACCGTGTCCACAGCGTCGACCTCCCCTGTGAACACTATGCCGACCGTAGACACAACGCCAATACGGTGTTTTGGAAATAAGGTCGATTGTGGACACAACGCCGACTTGCAGCGTAAACACAACGCCAACCGAGCTCATAACGCCAACTGGTTAAATATAACAAATTGAGCTAAATATTTTGACAAATCATCACAGGTACACTTCTAATTTTATCGAATGGCTACACATACATATAAACCTGTGGTTCTTGAAGCGTAGATTGTAGTTATTTATGACGTTTGGTTTCTTTCTCAAATGTTTCAAATACATGAACAACCCCTATTTTTCACAGTTTGTTTTTGGTGGTCTAATTTTTCGTATTTTTATGAATGTCAAACTCTTACAATCTTTTTGGCAATCTTTAGGGCACAATTACATATGATTGTATGTACATTCTTATGAGAAATTAGAAACAAGTTCTGATGCATATCCGATCGACGATGTGTCCACATCATTATTATGTTGCTGCAGACGCAGTAGTGTCCAAACCGGAAGTTCGGCGTTGTGTACAATGCTGACGGTCGGCGTTTTGATCACGGCAGGCGTTGTGTACTTTAAAAGTATATATTTTACGATTCGGCGATATGTCTATGCTGCAAGTCAGCGTTGTGTCTACCATCAGCTTTATTTCCAAAACAACGGTTTGGCGTTGTGTCCACTGTCGGCATAGTGTCCACAGAGGTGGGCACGGTTGGTGTTGTGTCTAAAACTAGCGGTCAACGTTGTGTCAACTGTCGGCATCGTGTCCCTTCCATATTTGCCGTTGTCCTTGTGTCCTATGCACGCACTGACGTTTCAATACCGACGTCAACGTTTGGAGTGGTGTAAGCTGCGACTTAAGAATGGCATAGACTTTCATAATAAATTTTGATTATGTTTGGGAATGCGTGAAGGCTTTACTAGAGTCAGACGAAGACGTGGGGAAAGGCACGATGTTAATGTTTCTGTTGAGCGGCATGTTTGTTATTCATCCGAAGAAATATGAACACTTTCATTACATTTTTGCATTATACTGCACCAAGATTACAAAGAAGTCCATATAGTTTGATACTGTTTAGAGCTACGATTTTTTGCATTTTACAACAGCCGTGGTTTGAAAAACTGAATTGGGACAAATCGATTTTTTTGGTTTTCAGTTGATACTCTCATTAATGTGGTCCGATACGTGAAAAAGGGTTGCAGGGAAAGTTGTCCACTCATGCTTGCGTTGCTTTCATGCTTCCTTTAACTTATTTCAATTCTGGTTAGAATCTTTACCGAACGAAGGGATAACCCAATTTTTTTTGTTTGAAATAGTAGTAACTATGCTGGTTCATTTACTACTAAGTATAAAAAAGTCACGGTGCAAAAATTAGCAATGTTATATGTGTTTTTTTTATACCTTAATACTAAAACAGCCCACATAAAATTAGTGACTGACTGGTCGTCGTATACATTTTTATCTGCATCACGTAAAGCAAAACCGTTCAAAACCTATTTAAATAACGGCACAAGCTTTGTTGGTACTATCTATAAGCGTTGATTGTAGTGTTTACTGGAAGATGCCTAACTACGTGCTAATAAGTGTGAAACCTGACTTTCTTCACCGCGCGCTCTTCTCTATAAATTATCTGCACCGACTAGTGTTGCCACAGACGGTCAGCACAATATTTTACAAATATTTTATCATTTACTGGCTCATTTTACAAGCGAGGTTGACATGATGTATTGAGTCTGATTTAAATTTATTCCAATTTCTATTCTAATCGTGTTACTGTTTACCTATTTTCTTTGTTTTTATTGCCTTTTTTAAGTAAAATTAAAGTTTAGACTGAGGTTTTTTTTCAGGCTTTTCTTATATTATTTCCATACCACTAACGAAATAGCCTTTTTAATAATTTTCGAAAAAAAATTAGGATTGTTATCAAAATAGATAAATTTTTCAATTATGTTTTTAATCTTTATGTTTGATATGCTGACAAAGTAAATATGTAAATTGATGATACATTAATTTAAAGTCTAATTTAACTATAAACCTTGATCACGCCGCAAAACGTATAAGCACAGATTACTACGTTAAAGTATTTGAAATGTTGATCAATTCCCACTCTTTTCTTCTTATTTTAAATGTTGAAATTAATCGAATTTATATTTAATTATATTTAATATGTAAGACAATTTTCAATGTCATTATTGTAAGTCCGTTAGTTGACGGAGCAGGTTATCGGAGAAGCAAACGTGACTTATCACTACTTGAACTACGACAAATTAAAGTTGTGGTTGGTCAAGTTTTTAGATGTCAACAAATCTCAAATATTACCGATTTATGAAAATATCGTTTCTTAATTACTTTTCTGTTACTGTAATTTTATTACTTGCATGTAACTATTTATATTAAATAAATGAGTACAGAACAAAAGTTGTTAATTGGTTTTCGCACAGTTTTTGCTTTGCAACAATTAATTCACAATAAAAGATTGATATGATTTTTATAAACACTCGATAAACAAAACCTTGGACTTCATAGTTATTCAACTAACATCGCGATAACGTAAAACCAAGATTCTGCAGTAATCTACAACAATCGGCAAAGCGGTCAGTAAATATGCTGACCAACAGATTGATTGATGCTAATTTCATTTTTTGGACACGAAATACGTCGTAAGGTAACGGTAATAGTTGAGGTCAACTTTTATCTCTTTTGATCAACTTGTTTTATATTTTTGGACGTTTTTTTTTGTAGGTTTTGTACAGCGTCGTCATATGTATCTCGTTTTATTCCAGTTCTACAACATCGCCCTTTTTGTACGAAGCATTTGTCGCACTGTTTTTTTAATACTTTTTTGTCTGTACGGCTTCTTTAGCATCACGGCGAAATGTGTGATTGGTGCAACATTGGTTTTGTTGCTTCAAACTCTTAAGCATTGATTAAAGAGCATTTCAACGTCTTAGGTCGGAGTAACGGCAAAGGCTTTGTCTTTTGTTGTTTTAGAGTATGTCGTTTCAATTTTAGAAAATTTTAGAATGTTTGACGCTATATAGAAATTTAAAATGTCATGTAAGTTAATTTAGTAAATTATTGTGTTATTAATTAATTAGTTAAAGTTTTCTTAATTTATTATGTTGTGTTTTAGTTATACTACTAACTTTAGTAATCCACATAAATTTTTATTAACTTAAACAATTTACGTTTAAATGAATTACGGCATTAGAGCTATCATCAATCAACAAGTCGCAAACTTAGTCTATGTGTTTAAGTCAAATGTCTTTAAGCAATTATAATAGTTATTTATGCATCAAGGACGTTATTACAATGATTACGCTCAGAGAGCAACGTGATACAGTCTGAAGACCTTTGACTCAAGGGATGCATGTTGCTCCAGAGGCGTATTCATTTAGTAACGCCAGTAATGCATACAATATTTTATAATTTACTTTATATAAAATAAAAACTTAAGAAAACTATTGCTTTTTATTAAATAAAAGGAACACTAAACACTGTAGCGTTAAATATATTTTCCGGAAATAGTCTTGAAAACAATATTTTCCTGCTTATTAACGCGCAGAAAAATAGAATTTTTTGGACTAGTACTGTAAAGACTTTACAAGACGCAAAATACTTTGTAACTATAGTTGCCAACAAAATTAACAAACTTGATTTTTGTGGAATTTGTAAAAACGTCTCTAAAATTTGTAAATCTCATTTTTTTTTACGATGTTCGGAAAAATTTAATACAAAACACGTCAGTAAAACTCGGAGCTTTAAAATACTCGGCACAAAGTGCTTCGTAGTTCAATTTAGCTTTACTGATATTAAAACTGTAATTATGACCAAAGATTTTAGTATAATTTTATACTAAAGTTATGTGACGCTTCGTTACGTCTCACTGAATTTCATTTCTCTTATATTTGACATGAGCTAAGTGCTCTCTATAACGGTTTTTCAGGGGTCTTCTGGTTTGCTTTTATATATTTGGTTAGAGTCTTTACAACTAATTTTATATATTCTCGATTCATCGCACATATCTTAAATCTTTCAGGTTACCTAAAAGGCTTTTTATGTTACTGTTAGTGGTTATTACTATTTTGTAATCAAATTTTGCTAGATTGTGAAAACATTGTAGCAAAACAACTCCGGTACTAACTAACGGTATCTAACCCAGTCCTACTGAGGATGTACGGTTTACCTAAAATACATAAGTCCGGAAAAGCATTGTGTCTAATCGTCTCAGGTATCAACGCTTCTAGATATCTGATATCAAATTAGTTATCAAATAAATTCAACAGTTTGGAGTATCAACAACTACATCTCAGCGTCCAGAATTCTTACGAATTTATTGAAAAAATTAAAAACGTTGAGCTGGCTCAAAATAAATGGTTAGCATTACTTGATGTGAATGCATGGTTTTCGAGTGTCTCAATTAATAAAACTTTGGAGTATCTAAAAAATGTGTTATCAGAAACCATTTTGACAATTCAGACAAACAGAATTTTGTAAAATTTGCAAAATTATGTATGGATCAATCCTATGCTAAAATTAACTATGATATTTACCACCAAAAAAACGGAACAGCGATGGGCAACAGTTTGTCTCCGCTTATGACTAATTTGTTTATGAGTACATTTAAAACCGATCTAAAACAAAATTTAAATTACTTTCCAAAAATTTGGTTTAGTTATGTAGATGACATTTGCGAGATAATTGATACTAGTAGCTTCTAAGAATTTGTTGAAGTCCTAAGTTCAAAATTTAAAACTATTAAATTTACCCATGCAATAGAAAATAGATAGATGGGAAGTTGTCATTCCTAGACACTTTAGTGACCAGTTTAGTTTAGTGACCAGAAAGAGCAATAAATTAGATATAGACATTTACCGCAAAGATACCAACACTATGCGATTTATAGCTAATTCGTACCATACTACATAAACATTGCTACATAAACTTGCTGTTTTTCAATTTTTTGATTTAACGATTATTGAATTTCCCATTGTAAAATAATAGTTTTAACAAGGAATTACAGTATATTAAGCATATTGCAACAGATTTTTGGAATCAATAGTCAACAATATCATTAGAAAACAGAAACGTAAATTAATCTTAAAAATGTGACTACGTTACAAAATATTAACAGCAAAAAAGAAATAAATATCTAAAATTTCCGTATTATCCCACATATTATAGAAGACTTAAAAAAATATTCACAAAATTTCATTACAAAATAGTAATAACCACTAACAATAACATAAAAACCTTTTAGGAAACCCGAAGGATCTAGTAGACATGTGCGATAAATCGGGAATATATAAAATTAGTTGCAAAGACTGTAACTAAATATATATAGGGCAAACCAAAAAATCCATGAAAATCCGTTATAAAAAGCACTTAGCTTGTGCCAAATATATGAGAATAGATAAATCCAGTGTTGCCCTACATATGCTTAAAAATAATCATAAAATAGAAGACATCAAATAACTAAGAAAACAAACAATAGAAAATAACTAGATTCATACGAGAGTTTGGAAATTTCTAAAAACAAGTGTTTATTGATGAACAACGATAACTACGAATCCTTAAGTTTTTCGAAAAAAAAACAAATGTTATTGGTTAGAAAACAGTAAACACATAAATCGTGTATCTGATTAATAAGTTATCAATTTAGAAGATTAAATTATTGTTAGAACTCTATATGTATAAATATACTTTCAAACACATCCAGGCAGACAGCTTACGTTAGAACTTTATATGTGTTTTGTAATTTACTTCCTTATTTTAATTATTGTTGGTATTACTAGCCAGCAGAATAAGGACACTTAAATAATTTAAGTGCATATTATCACAGAAGAGTTATTTTTATGCAGATCATCAATACAAGTAGAAATGTTTAATTTACTGTTCTAAAAACTATACAGTTCTTCTCAGTATTTTGCTGACACTAAAAAAAATAAATACAAAATAATGTTGTCACATAAGACGTAAGTTGTTATTCTAAGAACTGCACATTCTTTTCAAGTACATTAAAAAACAAAGTAACTTGAAAATATTGTATTTACAGATGTTTAAATGAGGTAATGTTAAGTAGATCAGTCAAAATACTTAAATAAATAACACTGAAAAAATAAAGCCAAATATCCAAAACAAGTATTTTTAGAGTACAGTCATTAAATTTTTCACTCACTTTACTTTAAAATCAGGAACAAAACTTAGTCTTACCATTTATACAATTGTCTTACCTAACAATAAATGTATTAGGCAAAGACAAAAGCACGCGTTATTAAAATTAGAAACTTGACTAACTGAAGGACTTAAATCGACGCTTAAAAGAAATTATAAAGGGGATACAGTTTTGATGACAATTTGAGATCAATTTAAGACTTTAGCTAATTTGTATATTGCATATAATTTTTCAGAAACTCATTGTACTAACTGAATCGTTTGTTAGGTGGCTGATGACGTCCTGAATCAATTCAACAAACAAACGAAAAGAAGAAGCAATACATAACAAATGCTGTTTGGCTGCCGACCATAACTAATTAAAATCGTTCTATCTTCCGACAATTCTAAATATAAATAAATACCGTAAGCCTTTTGTAGAATTTAGCCTACATTCTATTTTGGTAAATGTACGATACCAAGGATGCATTTTTTAAAAATAGTACATAAAATGATTCAGATTTTGGACGCATTTTCTTTTCTATTCGTTTTAATTTTTCCACAGTTGTATATGAAAAATAAAAATTAACAATTTAATGCCAAATATATAAATCATTTGTTTTTGTTTTTTGTTCGTATTAAAGGTCATACTAAGTGTTTATTATTAAGTTTTCAAAGTAATTTGTTTTTACCAATTTAAGCTAAATAAAAATAACTTTGTAAGTTTCAGTTTCTAATGAGAAAGAATTTGGAATTATTTATACGAAACAGTCATCTGCTACAATAAAAAGTTCAGGATATAAATATTTTTCCAAAATTACCCATTCGTAACAGTTTTTGCATAGCAATTTGGAACTTTGCATGCTTATTAAACATGACGAAATAATCATTTATAGTATTTTTAATTTGTTTTAACGAAAATTTTGGGGCTAAAAAATAATTCAATTAAATAAAAACTATATTAAATAATAAACAAATTTGTTAAATAAAAATTTTATTTGTTAAAGTAATTTCCAGCACAAAATGTTTTGTATTTATAATATTATAGTT
The DNA here is from genome assembly GCA_035610365.1 of Aquatica leii. Classification (NCBI taxonomy): domain Eukaryota; kingdom Metazoa; phylum Arthropoda; class Insecta; order Coleoptera; family Lampyridae; genus Aquatica; species Aquatica leii. The sequence goes on from CM069435.1 coordinate 73,091,039, forward strand.
AAGGGATCCATCTCTAATTATAGTAATTAGGATAAAATTTGATATTTTCTTGAAGTCAATATACACAAGATAATTCAGTGTTTATTTATTATAATTAAGCGAGACTAGTTTCATTAATCTTAATTGTAATTGTCACTCAGACAAAAAGCAAAAAATTAACAAACATGATTAAATATTTAAAAGAGCTTACAAATTAATATAAAAAATTATAAAAAGTTAATGGCAAATGTCAAACATTGAAACTGATATTAAACGCACAGCCATAAGTAATATAAAATAGAAAATGAAAAAAGAAACAAGTTTAAATTATTATTAATAAGAGAAGAAATGTTTAAACCAAGAATTTCATTAAGACAATTATCTGAATTTTCATTATAAAGACGACGAATTTCAAGATGAATAAGAAAAAAACTTTTGTTACAAAAATAAAGAAATTTATCATTAAGGTCAGAAGAAAAACAATAACCAGTAGATAAAATATGATTACCAGAAGTTTACCAAGTGTTTGATATACCAGAAATTAAATTTATTTTGAGATAAAATTTTAAAGAAATGGTAAGAACAAAAGTTATGACATCATCAACTTACCCAAATGATTGGATTATTGATTCCCACGCAACGAGTCATATCGCAAGCGATAAAGAATTGTTTGTTTCATTTCATCATATTGATGGTTAAGATCTTAATGTAGCAAACGGCGAAACGATAGATATAGAAGGAAAAGGTTATGAACTCAAAGGGCACAATTTCACGTACGACAATTACTGATGTTTTGTATGCCCCAAAAATCAATAGAAACTTGTTGTCGGTGAAGAAATTAATGGATAAGGGTTTTACCATAAACTTTAGTAACGACGTTTGTGTAATTAAAAGGAACGATCAAGAAATAGTCCTCGCAAGGATAAATGGAAGATCGTATAAACAATGTCAACCAACTGAAGTGTGTGCGGTTAATGAACTCGAACACAAATCGTAATGTGTGCTAGCATCGTATTTTCGATCATCGAGACCCAAAAGCAATTAAAAGCATTTGTTTTAATAATTTCTTGGGCAATATAAAAATTGTTGACTGTGATAATAAAGTTCAGTGCAAAGTATGTCTTAAAGCAAAATCTACAAGATTGCCACTTCCAAAATAATGTTTAAATAAATCATCAGCGCTACGTGATCTTATTCATACAGATGTATATGCGCAATTCATGATGTTTCATTAAGCGGAAAACGATACATACTAACATTTATTGACGATATTTCTCGGTATACGGTATAAAAAGAAAAATCAGAAATTGAAGGTAAAATAAAAGAGTACGTTGAAATGGCGAAGAATAAATTTTTAAAGAAACCACAAGTAATAAGATCTGATAGAGGAGAATACATGGGTAATAAAATTATTCAAATGCAGTATACGGCATTTTGTATACGACAACAGAACGGCACCAAAGAATGAAAAAACCGTACATTGGTTGAAATGGGAAAATGCATGTTGGTAGATACAGACTTGCCACATCTTTTATGGGGTGAAGCTATAAGTACAGCAAAGTATCTACAAAACCGTTTACGGCTTACTATCGAAAGCGATTAATACGACGCCGTATCAAATATGGAACAATAAAAACCTTATGCGGATCATCTTAGAATTTTTGGTACAAATTATTTTGTACATGTCCCAGTTGAGAAACGTCAAAAATTGTATAATACCGCCATGGAAATGACGTTTGTCGAAAATGTCAAAAATTTAAAAACCTATAGATGCTACAATCCAATTCAAAGAAAATTGGTAAATACCCGAGATGTTCGTTTTTTTGGACGTAGAAACATGCTGAAATGGGTTGAAAGAAGACTTAGAAAGAATGGAAACTGATATAGATGAAGATGAAATAGTTACTAATCAATCTTCAAATTCATTGAATTCAGTTAAATGCAAATGAATCTAGTGATGAAAATGTAGAAAATTAACGTTCAAAAGGAGACGTTTGTGCTATAGATTAAAATTTTACAACGTTTAGATAAAGGAGTACCACCACGCCGATTAACGTATAATATAATCAAAACTTCTAATGAAATCAACGATCCGTTGACACTGTCAAGTCATAAAAAAGTAGAATTCATTTCTGTCATTAAACAATGAAAACAAATTTTAAAGAAAAATGAAACATGAAAGTTTAGTGAATTGCCAAAGGATCGAACATCAATCGGATGTTAGTGGGTTTATAAAACCAAAACATTACATCCTAAAATATAAAATAACTCGAATTTGAGGATGTAATGTATACTCAAACATTTGGTACTGTCATGGGTAACCCTGCGTCGCCTATATTAGCTAACCTTGTTATGCATGACTTACTTAAATATGTAAAAAAACAATTTAACATTTATTCTGTCATTGTTATTTTGTTACGTTAATGATATTATTACATGTATACCTGAAGCAGAGATTCAATACACTCTTAACACGTTTAATGAATATAATCCACATCTAAAATTTATGTATGAAATAGAACAGGATGGTTCTTTACCCTTCGTAGATGTTAGGCTTAGTAAAGACATTATTACTGATACTATAGTTAGTGATTGGTACACCAAACCTGTAGCCTCGAACAGAACGATCAATTATTTATCCAAACACCCACATCATCAAAAGATTAATATGATCAAGGCTATGAAAAATAAAATGTTAGTTTTAAGTAGTTCACAATTCTATGCAAAAATGTTAGCGTTTTAAAACAGATAGTAAAAACTATCCTATGAATATAGTAAATAAATTATTAACATACACTAACACAGCTACGAATACTTCACCATCTGTAAATCTAACTACGATTAATCTTAGAGCTAACTCCACCACTAGTAATATTATGTACACGAAAATCATAAATGTCAACAAAAAGATTAATTCCGATTTTAAAAACAGATAACATCAAAATAATAATGTATAACACTAATACTATTTACAACATGTTTTAGAGCAGAACGAAAGATAAAATTGAAATAACTGAAAAACACAATGTAGTGTATAAATTAGATTTGTATGGGTTGTCAAGGATGCTACATTGAACAAACGAAACAAAAAGTCAAAAATCGTATTAACAACCATAAATACGACTGTAAAACTAAAAAAGAAGAAACAGCGTTATCTGTACATCACATCGCCACAGGACATAATTTCGATTTTAACAACCCTAGTAATTTAGATGTAGAGAATAATTACAAGAAAAGATTAGTTTCTGAAATGATTTTTATCAACGTATACAAAAATAATATTAATTTTAATACGGACACTAATAATTTAAGTAGTATTTATAATAATTTAATTTCTAAAATTACGAAAAATTACTAAGTGTGTTTCGCGGTTATTTTCAATTTTTAGTCTAGTTGATAACAGGTTACCTTGAAATAAATGTTTGATTATACAGATCATAGTGTTTGTTCTTCAGGTTTAATTGTATTGTCATTTATTATTTATACTTATTTATTGTTTTTAATCATTGACTGTTAGTAACCCCATTTTTGTTAATTAAGTTTAAGACGTGTTCATGTTTGTCAAACTTCGGAGTAATTGCTCAAATATTCTACATAAGTTCTTACGTTAATGTTGTTCTGTTTATATCTGTAATTAGTTACTGTTAACTTATTTGATTAGATAGTTGTGTACTTACCATAATAAATTGCAGTGGCTTGATGAAGTGCACATTTAGTACACAAAACGTCGCCATAAAGAAAAACCTGAGCAGTTTTTTATGCCCCTCCTTGAACGAAGAATTCAATAGTGTTAATTAAAGTTAAATAAGGAGGATAAAGAAACCGTTACCATTTTGTAAGGAACTATATTTGGCACCCGGAGCTTTAGCAGCATCGGCTACAAAAACTGAAGTTTGTCTTTTTTTTTCTGGTTCTGAGTTGTTTATTCAAGTTTGTGGCGGCGTTAGTTCAGAACAGGGCTGTTGAATGGGTCGTTTTTTGTAAATAACAAGCGGCGCTATTCCAGACTGAAATTTTAAATATTTATTTTGTTTTTAGTTATCAATACGACTGTATTTTCAGAATTTTTTCCAACTTGCAGTTTGTACTATCTGATCGAAAATACAAATCTCTACAACTTATCTTTATCGAATAAATCAGCAGCGGCGGCCTTAAGTACACAGGCGGCGATTTTCTTAAAACCTTTGTTTTTGAACTCAAACTCTCCGGTGCTATTTAACGCCCTCTACGCATAATTAAAAACAATTGCCGAAAAATGGAGAGAAATACTCGCATTTCTACAGTATTAATTAGAAAAGCTTGTGACGCCAACTCGTTCACTCGGGTACATAACATTTCCGCACCTATATAGTATGTAAATAACTATTAAAACATCTATGCTAAAAAATAGGATGTAGCTCATACAAAAGTTTGTTTAAAACATAATTCAGTACACGCCGCTTAATAGAATCATACTGGGACTTGGGGTTTTCGATAACAATAACCAAATAATAACAATATCCGATATTCAACAAAAAATGTTTATTAGTTATAAAGCAATAAATACATACGTGTATCTGATTAACAGGTTGTTAATTGAGAAGATGAAATTATAGCATCTATACAAGCAAAAATGTCAAAATACAAGATGTAATAAAACAAAAATCAAAATGTTTAGCCAAATAAATCGAAACTGACACTAAAAATAACTATAAATTAATGTTATCACATAACAGGTAGTTAATTTAAGTTATTTAAGGAACTACACGAAAATACAAAGTAGCTCAAAGGTAACGTACTTAGGGATGTTTCAATGAGGTAATGTTACGTAGGCCAGTCAAAATCCTTGAATAAACAACACTACAGTAATAAAGATAATTATGTAAAACAAGTATTTTTAAGGTACAATAAAATTATTAATTTTTTTACTCACTTTAAAAACATGTAAAAATACAGTTAAAAAAATAATCCACAATACGTCACGTATAGAAACAAACCTGAGAAGAAAATTGATAACATAAACCGAAATTATCATTATTATAAACGATAATTTTTTCTAGGTAATAGCATACGTCCGGGCGATTCTTTAATAAAGTGTTAATATTACCGGATTGATAACACTATTCGTGATTTCAATAAACGGCGTGCACTGTAATTACAAAACAACACTGCACTAGTTTAGAAGCAGAAAAGAATACTAATTTAAAGTTGAATTTAATTATTGCCATACAACATGTAATCATAAACATGAATGTACAATATAAAACAATAAAAAAAATAACGAAAAAATAATTATTTTATAAAAATAAACTAATATCTAAGCAAATAATTTTTATCATTGTATGTGTCTGCAGTACCCTTTGCAATTTCGTCTTTGTCTTTCCTTATTATATTATCAACTAAGACAAGTATTTCATTTATGATTTGCGGAAATTGTTAGCAATCAAAACATTTAATTTTAATTCATTGTTTTTGATAAATCATTGATTTTGACTTGGAGTGAAAGCTTTTGGTTTTTCTTCACAACCGTGTTTCCAAATAACAGCAATTTGATTGGCACGTCGAATTTTGTACTTTAAACAGTTTTTGCATGGGAAAATACGACAAACCTCGAAGTTCTTGATACCTTCGAGAAACGTTTTTGGTTTGTACACTGAGAAAAATATTCTGCTGTGATTATCAATTTCTTGCTGTGTAAGGGACAGCTATAATTCTAATTGCATTAACAAAACGATTATGGCTTGGATGACTGCTAGCATTACAAACTAGTTTTTTTGCCGACTCTATAACAAGGAGTGTAACGAACTAGTCTGCAATGTTAGCAAGAAACAGTCTTTGTTAACGCAATTAAAATTGTTGCTGTCTCTTATATAGAAAGAAACATGTAATCACAGCAAAACTTTTTCTCAGTGTAACGATCTATAAAAATTTGAAATCGAGCCTTATTTATGTTTGTTAACTTATGCTTCACGTAAAGTTCACAAACAAAATTTACATTAATCCTTAAATTAGTTTTTTAGTGCATCTTAATAATTTATGTTGTAATAGCTATTTAAGCAACAAGGGCGTTATTACGATGATTACACCTGGAGAGCAACTTAATGCAGCCCAAGGGCCTTTGGTCCGAAGGATGTATGTTGCTCGATGAGCGTAATCATCCAGTAACGCCAGTAGAGCATACAAGATTTTATTTTTCACTTTATATAAAATTCAAAGTAAAAATGAAAAATTATTTAAGCTTTCATTACAAGTATATCTAGCAGTTTAGAACAATAAATATTTTTATGTTTAATTATTTACTTGTCAAATTGATTTTATAATCAAAACAAATCTGAAAGAGTTGCTCAAATATATCGAAAAAACTGTACAAGAAGTAATAAAAAACTTGTTACTATCAAAATCTAACAAAAATGTGTGAAATAGCGAAGGCTTCCACTGCTGGACTTTATACTAAGATAAGAATGTTTTCCGGGTTTAGACCGTGTCGTTGTAACCGAAGTTGCCAACGTTTCGCCCACTTTCGTATCAGGGCGTGAGATAAATCAAAAAACTCAAACAAGCAACCGAAATCTAACTAAGAACTTCTCAAAAGTTAAGTAATCAACTTGTGAACTAAGCCAGATTTTAAATTCTGAAAAGGTAAGAAAGGAAACGATAACTTGAAAAAGCAAACGAAAATCTAAAAGTTCCACTACAGAGTTACGTAATCAACTTGTGAACCAAGCCAGATTCTAAACTCTATAGAATTGACTTAAGAGGAAATTGTCTCCGTATGTAAAGAAAAAGGATCGTCACTGATGGTCAAGCTCGACTCTGATAGAGTTACAGTTGATAAGGGGCGTGTTTTTGATAAAGAACTAATGACCGGAAACCAAAGAGGGGATATCTCGAAACGATGATCGCGATTGAAGTTATTTGAGTGTTTGATGATATCTATGCTCTCTCGGAATTTTCTGTTAAAAAGGAATGGAGAATTGGCAATCACCGAAACGTTATCAAAATCTATTTTGTGACTTGTAGTAAAATGATGTTCAGCAACCGCAGACTTAGCAATATGTCTTTTCTTGACGGAACGACTGGTTTCACCAATATAGACTAAACCACATGAACAAGGAATTTGGTATATACCTTGAGATGTGAGTGTATGAAATTTGTCCTTGGAAGAAGGAAGAACCTGAGACATTTAGCCTGTCGAGTTAAATATGGGTTTAATACCATTCTTACGAAAGAGTTTCCCCATTTGATCTGTAACCTTGTGAATGTAGGGTAAAAAGGCCAATTTCGGATTGGATTCGTGAGTAAAAATGTACTGATGATTAATAACTCTATGAATATCTCGTTTCATATAACCATTGTTCACTATGGTGTTAGTAAGATGAAGGAGTTCCGAGTCTAGATTCTCAGGTTGGCAAATAAAAAAGGCACGACAAACCAAAGATTCAATAACAGAACGTTTCTGTGCAGGATGATGATGAGACGAAGCATGAAAGTATCTGTCCGTATGGGTGGGTTTGCGATTAACAGAATGACCCAGAAGTCCGTCGTACTTACGAGTCACAAGAACGTCAATAAATGAGAGAGAACCATTACTTTCAATATCCATAGTAAATTTGATATCTAAGTGTTGATTGTTAAGATGATCAAGAAACTTAAACAATTTGAGATGACCATGAGATCAAACAATAAACGTATCGTCAACATACCTAAACCAAACTTTAGGTTTTAATATTGATGATTCCAAAGCAACCGTTTTAAAGGACTCTATAAAAATGTTAGCTAAAACAGGTGATAGAGAAGAACCCATAGCAGCACCAGAAACCTGTTCGTAAAACTTGTTATCCAATTGGTATGTAGAGAATAGACGTTTATCAATAAGAGGAGACTATTTCTTTTTAAGTCACTTTTATGGAGTTTAGAGTCTGACTTGGTTCACAAGTTGATTACCTAACTCTGTGGTGGTTCTTTGTTAGATTTTTGTTTGCTTTTTTAAGTTATCGGTTTCTTTCTCACTTTTTCAGAATTTAGAATCTGGCTTGGTTCACAAGTTGATTACCTAACTTTTGAGAAGTTCTTAGTTAGATTTCTGTTGCTTGTTTGAGTTTTTCGATTTATCTCACGCTCTGATGAAGCCCTTTACGAAAGTGGGCAAAACGTTAGCAACTTCGGTTACAACAATGACACGGTCCAAACCTGGAAGACATTCTTATTTTAGTATAAAAATGTGTGTGTGAAAATATATACCACTTTTGAAAGAGAGCATTATGAGAGAGCCTTATGAATTCATAATGCCCTATATACTCATAATGCCCTTGTTGTTATGTGTATGTTTACATATTTCGCATCGTAGGCATTATGAGTAAATTACAACCAAGTGAAATATAATAGTTAGTTACATACTATCTAAGTGCGGTAAAGTTATGTACCTGACTGAACTAGTTGGCGGCACAAGCTTTTTTAATTAATACTGTAGAAATGCGAATGTTTTTCTCAATTTTTTAGCAGATGTTTCTAATTATGCGTAGAGGGCGTTAAATGGCACCGAAGAGTATATGAGTTAAAAAACAATTTCTTTGATAAAGATAAGTTGTAGAGATTTTTATTTTCTATCAGATGCCGTCAGCTTAAATTCTGAATATACAGTAGTATTGATAACTCAAAACAAAAGAAATACTCAAAATTTCAGCCTGGAATAGCGCCGATAGTTATTTACAAAAAAAAACGACTCATTCAACAACCATCCTCATTAACGCTGCCACTAGAAGGCAGCAGACGCATGTCAGTACATTTGCTAAGGTGGGAAAATTTGTTTAAAAACATTAAACCTTCTAGAATATTTTCTTTAATCATTTTCACGCGAGCTCGCGGGCTATAAATTGTAAAATAAAACACTGTTAATTCGTGTAGTTTAACAAGTCGAGAGTATCAAATTTTAATTGACTTTGTAAATACGTAATTTTTGGGAAAGTATTAGAAAATAAATGTTTTATAATTTTTTTATTTCTGTTTTGCTTGGTATAAAAAAATTGCATAATTTTCATATTTAATCTCATATTTTAGCTAAATTCTTTGTGATATGTTGATAATTGCTTTTATATAATTTTGAACTTTGTTAATAAACGAGGGTTGAACTAGTTTTGCGAAGCAAAATAGAATCATTCTTTAAATTTGTATTAAGTACATTGTTACATATTTGTTTTTATATTAATTTCTAAAGCTACTACTTAACTAATTCAATAACGAAACAGTATATGTTGTAGTAAATATCTGTTTCCGTCAATTTATTAAGAAAATTTGTTCAATTAACTTAAAATTCCAATCTATAAATAGAACTTTACCACGCATTGTGAGTGTTTATTCAGAAAGAAACAATTCTAAAATTACCAAAAACACGTAAAATGTTTATTTTTAGTTTTTATGACTTGTATTTATGTTTGCAAAACCAAACAATTAAGTAATATCTAGTCCACGTAAAACTTCTATACGTAATCTATAATTTCTTAATAAAGATTTAAGTCATTCGCGCTTGCGTCAAATGCGCATCAAAAAGTTCAAATTTAATCAGTGCATTAAGTGATTTCTTCTGTGTGAAACGTGTTTAATTACTCTAGTAAAAATATTAGTTTAATCTTTTTAGCAAAATGTTTGGCGACATCGTAGATAAAGTTAGTATTGGCATCTTATATAAATACTTTTTTTTATTATGGTACGGAACTGAGCGACGCTGTGGGTGGTAAACTTTATCTCCTGCAATGTTATAAAAATGCTTTTCGTTCATTGAAGTTATTTAATTAAATCTATCTAATATAACTTGTTAAAATTATTATCTAAAAAGAAAACTTAGATAACTGAAACTATTTTTAGTACCACAGAGATGGTTTCGCTATAATCGAAGATTTTTTAACGGAAGAAGAAATTCAACTATTAAAAGACGAAGCTAATAATTTAATAGAAAACATGCCAGAAGAATCAAGCAGATCTATTTTTAGTACAAAAGAAAGCGAAGTGGTAATTTTTAGTTAATACATTTGTGAGAGTAGACTTCTATTACAATCTTTTAGATTAAAAACCGCTATTTTTTGGATAGTTCTGATAAAATAAGTTATTTTTTTGAAAAAGGTGCCGTTGATACTGATGGAAAATTGTTGGTTGAACCTTATTTATCTTTGAATAAAATAGGACACGCGCTACATGATAAAAATAAGGTTTTTCGAAAAATTACTTTTGACGAGCGGGTAAAAGAAACTTGTTTTCAATTAGGGATGGACGATCCAGTCATTGTGCAAAGCATGTACATTTTTAAAAATCCTCAAATTGGCGGAGAAGGTAAGGAAGGTATGTTATTTACTTGTAATTATCAACCAAAGGTTTTAGTTGTTCCCCATCAAGACGGCACATTTTTATATACAGACCCAATGAAGATATTAGGTTTTTGGATAGCGTTAGATGATGCAACATTGGAAAATGGTTGTTTGTGGTTTGCCAGAGCGTCTCATAAAGGTGGAGTTCATAGAAGATTTATAAGAAATCCAGACCCAGAAGGAGATGAGCTTTTAATATTTACGTCACCACCACCTCACTACCAAAAGAGTAATTTTACGTCGATACCAGTAAAAAAAGGTATTATTTTTTCTTGTTATAGTGCTATGCTATATACAACTAATTACAGGTACGTGCATTTTAATTCACGGGCAAGTAGTGCATTACAGTGAAAGTAACAAATCTTCTAAACCAAGAAATGCGTATGCTTTTCACGTTATGGATCAAAAAAATACTAAATATTCTAAAGACAATTGGTTGCAAGTGCCAAATGGTTCGTTTTTAAGTTTATACAAAAATTAAGTTTCAAATACTAAATAATTTTTAATTGTATAGAAACCTATTTTTTTATAACCGTGCGGTGGTGTTTTAAATGGTTGTTGTCGTTAACTTTATGGCTGTGACCAATTAAATACTATTTAATTATACTTACTTATACTTTTTGTAGTAGATACATGGACGAGTTAAACTTATTGTATACTTGTTTTTATAAAGTTCTAGTGTAAACTAATTTTTTGTTATTGTTTCTAATCAGAAACTCGAGCGTTACATGTAAAAGTACTTATTTGCACGTTCTCATATTTTATTATCAATGTACTAATTATCATTGCCTTCGGTAAACTAGTTTCATAATTGGTAATACGTACTTTATTATTATTAGATATTGTGGAAATATTATGTTTAGGTACTTGCACAATAGTTATAACGGCAAAGTATAAAACAGGCGACAAGTAAACGTATACTTTAAATTTAGCAAAAGTTATTTAGTTTTTAAGTTAAGGTATGAGTGAAACTATTTGAGATTGCTTTGAATAAATACTATTAATAGTCAATGTGTGTTTTTATTAGTGTTGCTAATAAATATAGTATGACTAGTTCGCACCTAGCGACAGTATTATGAGGGCGTAGCGTCTTGAGGAACGATTTTAGTACGGTAAATACAGTAAAATATTAAATTTTTAGCAAGGGGCAATGATAAAAGTCACTTTTAATTAAGTTACACTCAATTATTAATAAAATAGAAAAAAAAACTTTTTACATTTATTACTGGAATAAGATTTCGTATATATGTGTGTACCGTGAAAAGAAAACTGAAATAAAACGAAGTTATTTTCGTAGATTTTATTCAACAATTTTTGTTCTCATGTAAATACCGATTTGGAATTTGCGACATTAATTATTATCAAAATTATTATTGTTATCTTAAATAAAAATCAAAAAAGACTATGCTTAGTGGAGACAGAAATATTTCTGAGTTACTTCTCAATTATGTAACAAAATAAAAAGTCAAACTTTATCAAAATGAAACGATGAGCACTTTTTATCAATGTTGTATTAACTGTATTACAACCTTAAAAAGTAAACAATAAGAAGCAGAAGACGTCAAATAGTAGTGGTAAGTAATTATTAAGAAAACAAATGTCTGGGTTTTAGAATTAACCACGGTTGTACCTGTCGTAGTACTAGTAAAAACGACGTTTTAAATAAAATTTGATAATCTTCTGGTGTTACGCGATATCTTACTATATATTTATCAATACTGAGCATTCTTGTTCTGATATTATAAAAACAAAATTATTTTTTTTTTAAAACACAACTAGATAATCTGAGTGTAGAGGCTAATTATTTATTACAAATATAAATAAAACGCTTTGTCGAATGTAACGTATTTCTGTTTTATTTGCTGGTTTTGAATGAAGTTTCTACATTTCGCAATGCTTAGGGTTACTAAACTGTGAAGGGCTTGTTGAATAGCTTTAAACAACCCCTCGTACAAAAAAAATGAACTATCGTTTTTCAAATTTTACATATAGTTACGTACATTTTTTGCAAATAGAGTAAGATCACGTCAAGTGGACCCTCTATTTTCCACTTGATCATGAAAATTAAGTCCATGTACTTTTTTCATAAGTAGTTGCCATGAAAAATTGATCCCCCAAACGATTTTTAAAAGTTTTAATTTAAACAATAATTTTTTTTACAATGAAAATTTTAGGTACTTTTAATTAAAAAATAAATTTTAAATCAACCGTTAAAGATAAAGTAATGAAATTTTTAGGATTTATTGTCAACTATTTATACTTTAATAAAATATTAACAACTAAAAGTTATTTGTTTATTATCATATTGTTAATTAACTTTTAAGTAAACAAATGAAAATTTCAATGATTTCTCGGTAAAAATATGAAGTTTTTTTTTATTAGTTAAATGCGTTATTCATTTAAGTTTAAGATTACGGAAGAAAATTTCACTGCTCGCGATTAGTTTAAACAATATAAATTTATTTATCACGGCGCGCCGGGCGTCAAGCGCTGTCAGAACACCAGGCGGCCGAGCGTCAGACTACATTGCAGCTTCGGTTAATTATAATTATAAATAACAATTAAGAATGTAATCTTCAAACGAATTTTATTATTATTATTATCAATATTATAACTGAAACGCATGAATTAATTCTCTGTTATTAAACAAAAACAAGAAAAATGAACTACCCAAACAACACATTGGTACAAAAAACGTCTAAATGTCCGGCTAATAGACGTTTATTTGACATAAAAACGTTTTTAAACGCGTTATTAACGTTTATTAGACGGACATTTAGACGTTTTTTGTACCAATGTGTTGTTTGGGTAGTAATTAAATATATTAAAATTTCTGAACTCTCGTTAATCCTTATTTTATTTTTTTTAAACTTATATAAATAATGCAATTAAATCATTTTTTATCATTACATTAAACAGCGAAAATAAATAAATAACCAATTAAATTTCAAACTTTACGACCAAGGGAATACATTTCAGCTGGAAAAAGCGGAACACACAATGTATGTGTATGCAAAATTCACCAAAATGTAAAATTACAATTACACGGACTGAAGTGTCCAGAAGTTGACTTCGTCATTAAAAAATTAAAATTATTGCCGGACGGATTTTGTAGTGATTTCAGAGAAAGTCACGACGCAAGTTCGGTACATCTCTTTAATACAAAACTGATTGCATTTTAAAAAAATTAATTTGGCGCCGAAAATGTTAAAAAAATTAAATACTTTTCCGATGGAACAGCTTCGCAATATAAAAATAAATATAACTTTGCCAATTTAATAAATCACACAAATGATTTTGGAGTTAAAGTAGAGTGGAATTTTTTCGCTAAATCTCATGGCAAAGGAGCGTGTGATGGCTTAGCAGGAATTGTCAAAAGACAAGCTTATCGTGCTAGCCTTTAACGTGACCATAATAATCACATAACGACACCACGTTCTTTTTTTCAATGGGCAAAAAATTTATTTTAAAAAGTTAATTTTGTTTTCTGTGACCAGAAATATCGCTATTTACGCGAAGAAAAGTACAAACAACGATTCGAACGGGCAGTGACGATAAAAAATATTCGTTAATTCCATTATTACAAACAGTTGGATGATGTCTCACTGCAATGTAAGCTTGTGTCGGAAGATGAAAAAGTTTTTACAAATAGTTTAAAAATAATATAAAGATAACGAGAGTTCAAAAATTTTAATATATTTAATTACTAGTTCGTTTTTCTTGTTTTTGTTTAATAACAGAATTAATTTATGTGTTTCAGTTATAATATTGATAAAATTCGTTCGAAGATTACATTCTTAATTGTTATTTATAATTATAATTAACCGAAGCTGCAATGTAGTCTGACGCTCGGCCGCCTGGTGTTCTGACAGCGCTTGACGCCCGGCGCGCCGTGATAAATAAATTTATATTGTTTAAACTAATCGCGAGCAGTGAAATTTTTTTCCGGAATCTTAAACTTAAATAAATAACGCATTTAACTAATAAAAAAAAATTTCATATTTTTACCGAGAAACCATTGAAATTTTCATTTGTTTACTTAAAAGTTAATTAACAATATGATAATAAACAAATAACTTTTAGTTGTTAATATTTTATTAAAGTATAAATAGTTGACGATAAATCCTAAAAATTTCATTACTTTATCTTTAACGGTTGATTTAAAATTTATTTTTTAATTAAAAGTACCTAAAATTTTCATTGTAAAAAAAATTATTGTTTAAATTAAAATTTTTTAAAATCGTTTGGGGGATCAATTTTTCATGGCAACTACTTATGAAAAAAGTACATGGACTTAATTTTTATGATCAAGTGGAAAATAGAGGGTCCACTTGACGTGATCTTACTCAATATAAATGTTATAGATATAAATACATTCTGTATCGATGTTAGAACAGATACATCAAGAAGTACTCTGATTAATATTTCTAAATATTATTTCAACTTTTCGTAAATTATATTATATGATCATACATAGATATTTCGTATAATGTTTATCGAGTGCACTGAATTGTTATATAAATAAACATTTATTTTCTTACTATACAAACTGCATGTGTGCAGATTAATTTTAACACTGTCTAAATCTGAATGTTTTTACAAATTTTAACCGAGGGCTGTTTCGAAAGTTAAGTTTTAACATAAATGGCCCTATTGATTAATGAATATAATTTATTGTAAATTATAATAAGGTCGTGAACTTTATTATTAGCTCCAGGGTGCAGCTCCAAAACTTGTCGCATTTTCCATTGACATAAAAGTAAATTGTCCTCAACGAGTATTACTAAGTCACCTATTTTTAGAAGTGTTGTTTTTTTTAATCATTTTCTTCTTGTTTGAAATTTATGAATATATTCCTAGTGCCATTTCTTCCAAAAATGTTGCGCCATTATTTAAATTTGTTGATACTGCAATAACCGATTATTTGGAATTTGCAGTAAATTATCATATGCAATTGTTACCAAACTTTTGGATGATGAGGAAATGTGTTGGATTTAGGTCACATGGATCGTAACTTAAGAGAGATAAAAGTCGGGAGTTAAGGACAGCTTCAATTTGTGTCAGTAATGTCAAAAATTGTTCAAAAGTCAGTACCGTTTTTTTCTATAATTGCTTTTAAATTAGCCCTAACAGCCTTTACCTCAGCTTCCTAAATGCCTCCAAAATGCGAAAAAATCGCTGGATTCAATCTCCAGTTTATATTAGAATATGCAGTTTTTTTGTAAATTATTGAAGAATTTGAATTTAAAAATGACGATAATTCCATTAACTTACGATTGGCTACAAAGTTGGTGCCATTTGTTAGAAAACATATTTTTTTGCTTTCCTCTACGATTTACAAAACGTCGCAGCGCTGCTGTAAAACAGTCAGTTGTTTGGTCACTAATTAATACTAAATGCAATGCTTCGGTACTTAAGGGGTTATACTACTCTGTAAAAATATTTTTTTTTAAATTTTTTTTTGGCTTAAATGATGTAGAAACTATCCAAGAATAATACCCAAAAGCAATTTTGAATAAAAAGTGAATAAAAACAATTTGTTTAGCCCGTTTTCGTAAGTGCCTTAAACACGCACGAAAACGTTCGAAACGGCCGCGCGGCATTATAGCTCTGTTGGTAATTTTTCCGTTATACTTTTTTGTAGCGTTGACAAATAGCGTTAGAACTGTCAAACTAACGCTTTTATGTGCTTTAGTATTTCAGTGTTTTTAAGTAGTTCTTTATAACAAAATGAGTGTGAAAGTGTACAGTGACAAGAAAGGAACCAAAGCATCATCAACTCGTTCCAATGTAAGCAGAATTTCTAACAAAAAGCCGCCCGGCCGCCGTAGCTCCGAAGCCGACGAAAGAGATATTTCTAGGCTCGCAAAAAAACTAAAATCTTCAACGGCCACAGATGATATTGAAGTCTATAGCGCATTTGGCTACCGAATTGTAAATTTTATTTGTTGTCGCAAATTCTAGTGTGTAAAAAATGCGCAGGTAATGTTACTTTTTCTGAATCGAGCATACGCGGTCTTTGATTTAAGATCGTGGCAAAATAAAAAAAGTGCGAATATATTATTATTGTTGACAGCAACCATTTAATTAACAACCATGCTTACGACATAAATAAACGTATCACCTTTGCTATGAGACTAATCGGTATTGGAGCGCAAGAATAAATAAATTTTGCGCGTTCATGTGTCTCCCAAAACCTGTGTATCAAAAAGCGTACGATGATATTGTGAAATGTATAGCAATAGGTAGGAACGCTGTGAAATCTGCAGTCTTAAATGAAGCTGTGAAAGAAGAGAAGATTTCCGAAAAAAATGAACAGCGTGAAGGAGTATCAGTGTCGGGGGACGGCTCCTGGAGAAAGCGTGGCTTTTCTTCCTTTTTTGGATTTGCTAGTTTAATTGGATGGTATACAAGAAAAGTACTTGACATTTTTGTAAAATCGGCATATTGTAAGGCGTGCAAACTTTGGGAGATGAAAAAAGACAGCGCTGAATACAAAGAATGGAAAAGCGTACATGAAAACTACTGTAATGCAAATCACAGTAGAAGTGCAGGAAAAATAGAGCCCGACGCTGTAGTCAAAACGTTCTCGCGTTCTGAATCTACATACAACGTTCGATACGCTTACTATATCGGAGATGGCGACAGCAAGACCTTGAAGAGTACCCAAGATGCCAAGCTGTACGATGATTTTCCTGTGACCAAAAAAGAATGCATCGGACATGTGCAAAAAAGAATCGGTACAAGATTACGCAGTTTCAAGAAAAAAACTAAAAATCTTGGTGGTCGAGGAAAATTGACTGCAGAGTTGATTGACGAATTAAGTATTTATTACGGACTAGCTATACGTCGAAATACAGATTCGATAGATAATATGCGCAAGGAAATATATGCTGCTTTGTACCATAAAATTTCAACTGATGAAAATCCTGAACACGACAGATGTCTCGAAGGCGAAAATTCTTGGTGTTTTTGGCACAGAGCTAAAGCCTCGCATACTCTCGAACTATATTCTCATAAACCAGCTATGACTAAGCAAGTATTCGATGCTATTCAACCAATTTATAAAGATTTAACAAAGGAAGACCTTCTCTCCCGTTGCCTCGGAGGATTTAGTCAAAATGCAAATGAAAGTGAATTCTGTCGTGTGGTCGATCGCCCCGAAATCGGTATCAAGCGGCAAAACTATCGTCGATATTGCAACGGACATCGCTGTGATAACATATAATAAAATTTCAAGGACTATTAGATGTTATGAACCTAATTCAATTGAAAATCAACACGCGATTAAATGAATATGTCATGGAAGTGGATAAACGTCGAGTGAAAGCCGCCAACCGCTCAGCATCGAGCAGTCGTAAAAAAACTCGAAAAGACATTGCATCCTTTAGAAAAGAAACTCAAGAGCAACATGAATGCAGAGAAGGACAGTTATATAGTGCTGCGATAGCCGAGTAAAAGTAAAAAAAATTTCAAGTCAATAAATTGAATATTTCCTACCGTAAATGCGTCATAAAACGTAAAACGTGTTTTTCTCGAAACTGGGTTTTTCGAACTGGCGTTGCCTGGAATTCAGCCAATTTTCATCGGATTCACTTCAAATTTCAACTGTTGCTTCTCAAATAGGTAATTTTTGGAAGTACACGGAGTTTTTTTTGATTGACAGAAAATTACGTTTGTTATAAACAATGAAAAGTCTATTTGTACCCCAAAAATCGATTATAAAAATTAAAATTAATGCCAATTTGCGAATTTTCAAAAAAAAACAAAATATTCCGTGTACTTCCAAAGAAGAAGTAAAATATTTTAAGAAAAATTTTTGTTTTTTTCTTTAGGTGCTATAGGAGTTCTGAAACCGACTACGCCGTTTGCCGCTTCTGAAAAACATAGTTTTAACTAAAAAAATTCCACGGCGCCATTTTAAATAAAAAATTGACAAAATAATTTGTGCGTATGCCTAAATATATGTCAAATTATGTTTCAAAATTTCATTTCAATCCATTCATTAGTAACCGAGAAAAAAATTCCCAAAGAAAGGTCCATTTTTCAGCGCGTCAGAGGAGTAACAATTTATAAATTATGTAACCACGAGCGTGCCGATTTCTTGTTTTAAATGGACTATGTCGTTAGAGATGCATTACTTATTTACATTCCCATTTGAATTTTCTAAATATTTTTAAACAAAGGCGTGTTACTTCCTCTGTTTTTCTATCTCTTGCTGTTAAAATAAAACACGCTTTTTTTTGAAAACTTGAGTCTGTGATAAGTACACAAAGATTTAATATATAGTATAGTATATTTCAAAGTTTGTAAATGTACAATTATGATATGAGATGATTTTAACATAGACGACCTTCTTTATTGTTTAAAAGTTAAGAAGTATAAAACGGTTTATTTCGAAGAGGAATAAAATTATTTTTATTAGTGATTTTTTTTAATTTACTAATAAAAACTTGTTTTAAAAAAATGTATGTTTATTTATTTTTTACTTTTTATTATTGATGATGTTAAATAACTAGTTTAGTAATTTCATAGCCGCCTTCTAAGGTGCCATCTTTTGACTCTATCATCAGACTTTAGATATCATCTAAAACCAGAGTCCTTGTCAAAACAAACGAAACGAACCTAAACCCAATAGAGTTGCATCATTTTATTACAGAGTTTCCATGGCCACCTTTTAACTCTATCATCAGATTAGCTCTATATCATAATAATATTGCATTGCATTGCCATCCAATTTACATATGCATGTAATATTTCAGCTCCATCAGAAACCGGAAAGTAGGTCAAATTTAACTTGCAAAATTTGATTACAGACAGACAAGTGAAACGAAATAAAAACTTGTAAAAAATATAAAAGTGGCGTTTTTCAAAACATTAGATAGTGCTTCTCACGTAAAATACTGTCGACAACACGTTGGGTATAGCTTAAAAATAGAGGTAGCAGCAACTGTAAAAAAAATTGTGTAATTGCTACAAAAGTTTACCAAATATATTTTATTGCTTGTCACTTGTAGTTTTGCAAAGAGTGGAATCACATTAAAAGTAATTGGCAAGTAAGTGATGTAAAGAAATAAAATGAGTGCTTTGGAGAACTATTAGTGTTAAAAAATACACAGGAATCAAAAATAAAATGTACTAATTATAGTTTAATAATAATACTTTATAAAAATACACGTGATTAATCAGCTTCCACGCAAGTACCGCAAGTCGGACAGTAGTGGTCATGATGCAGCATGTCCTCGTTGAAGTATGGAAGTACACAAAGTAGTGGAAATCTAGAATAATACATTGTAACGTTATTAATAATAAAGAACCCATTGTTTAGTTAAAATTTAAACTTACACAAAGCACATAGTAAGCGCGCAGAAATGGGTCTTAATCGTTGGAGTAGATTCAACAATGGTTAGAATAGTTTTGTTACAATATGGACAAATTAGACGTAACGCCTTAGGTCCAAACCGTACTAAAACCAAATATTACATGTATGTTTTAAAAAATAACAAGCAGTGAAGTAGATACCTACATTATTGATTTTTATAAACAAAAAATTGGTTCTTCAGAAAACATAAATTAAACTTTAGTGGCGTAGTAACTAAATAATATATATTAAATGTATATAAAAGAAACATCTATTTTTAAATTTTTCTAAAATAAATTATAAAAAAAATGTAAACAAACAATACAAAAACTTTCAAAATTGATAAACTATAAGTTGTAATCACGTTGTTCAATTTGAACGCTACCTGATCAATTCTTTAAATTTAAATACACACTGTACGTTTAGAGTTTATTGTCTGGATATGCACAGATAATTCAATACATATACGGTCAACACAACGGCTCATTCTACAATTCCGGTAACCGTATCTCTTTATCTGCCGGAAGAAATAACTAAATTATAAAAAGTTGGTAACTACGGCGCCAAATTCGAAATTAAAAGTTAGATTGCAACAGCTCGATCATCCTGTCTCGGACAACATCAAAATCATCGATATCATTATATTTACTTTAAAACTTAATATTACTGGAGCCAGAATCATTCAAAAAGAATCTGACTTGGAACCCTTCGGTATCTGATAGCACATATCTATCATTTTCTAATGACTTTTGTTACGTGCAAAAGTTGAAACAATGACACTTGCCTGAAATAAAGTAACATAAACGGAATTATGCCGGTGCTCGGTGAAGACGGGGTGGGTTATATTCAAAATTTCGTGATTGTTTTGGAAAACTTGACAGAGAACACAATAAAAAGTCAAAAATCAAAGGGCGCCAAGAAGGAGTATAGGTTCATGGACTTCTCGCCCTTGCCAACCACAAGCCCGCTCCTAAAGGATTTTGCTTAATTTTTATGATGCTTCTTGAATTCTAGCTCGAATCAAATTAAAACAAAATCTTCAAACGTCTTTGAACAAAATATCTAATATACCATTTAATAAAAAATAGTTATGTATGTTTAAAGTAAATTTTAGACAGATGATTAATTACCTTTACGTGAAGATCCTGCAAAAGCAATTTCTATCATAGACATGATGCAGTAATTTATTGTTCCTGCAAGAAAATAATATCATACACAACTAATCATAATCGGTACATATACAATATAAATACATTTGAAACACTTATTCAAATATGCACAAAGAACATACTAAAATATGCATTTAAAATATGTGTCTTGTCAGTTTTCTTATTTATTTTCTATATATTATATTAGTAAATACAAGACGTAATAAATGTTCTAATGGAAATTTAAGTCTGTTGTTGGCAAGAATGTTTTTGTATTGTGAAAAAACTCGATCGACGTCGCACGATGGCAAATTTAAAAATGTTTATTTGATGCACTAAGCAGAGCTCGATTCACTTATGTTTTTCAGTTGCTGATAATTTTTTAAAAACTATATTAATGACTTGTGTTTTCTTTGGTTCACTTAAACGAAGTACTACTTTCTCTGTTATTGAAATGCGTTTTTCATAAGGAAGCTTTTTTTCTTCAAGCTTGGTTATTTCAATTGTTATACTTGACAAACTTGCATCGATAAATGTCAGATCCTCTTTAATTAATTTTTTTTCTAAATTGATTTAAGCTTTTTTAATGTCCTGTGCTTCTTTGGAATTTTTATTTATCGACAACTTTTTCGGTTATTTTAAAATGTTTGTATAATAAATTACAGTTTCTGTCCAAGTTTCTCATCAAATAGTACTTAATTGATGTAGGCAATAACAGCTTTCTTTTTTTTGTCAATCCCTAAAGTACGATATTTGTTACGCATCTTTGTTTTAAGTCAGTAGTTTCATCCAGAGACACGCAAATTTTATGTTTTACCACTTTTGTTTTAGTTTCTTCAAGGTTCTGTTAAATAATTCTGAAACGTATTGTTTTCTCATTGTAGACTTATCAGGAATATTTGGTTTTATACTTTCTACAATCTTGTAAAATAATTCATTTTTTTCATGTATTTTGTAGATTCTGAACGTGTTAGACTAGTTTTCAACTATATAATTAGAGTTTGTGTTTTACCAAAGAGTTTTGACTTTGACAAAAAAAGATTTCTCAGGTGCTCTATAAAAAATGCCACCTAAAAATCAATCAGATTTTATTTTATTGGATTCAATAAGTTTCTATATAAGTTTTTGTCTTGGTAATTACCTATTCAAAACTATTAAAATCCAATAAGAAAATACTTATAGACTTATTATGCTATTTCGTTGAAACCAATAGAAAATCATTAATTTTTTATAGCCTTTAATGCAGATAGACCCATTAAAACCAATAAAAACATATACTTTTTATATAATTACCAATAAAAACGCAATATCAAATAATATTTTTTTTAATTCTGAATTCCAAATTAAAATATTTTACTGTATTCCTGATTAATCCCAACAAATAAGTAATTAACATTCAAATTTCCTTGTGCTAACACGCGCTGAAAAACAAAGAATTTATGTAAAAGACGTCGATATAAACAATATTTACTCACTAGTCGTTGTAGGGCTGTAAATGATAAAATCATAAGTCGATGACTAAATGGCAATTGGCAGTTTTTCAATTAGGATAATTTGCTGGCGGTTTTAGTAACTGACCAATTTATTAGTGTGTTCTTACTAAGCAGTGCATATGCAAATTCATTAATGAAAATGGCACGTTTTTTTTTTAACATGGCATTGTCAAAACATTTGATAAGCAATCAAACTTTTTTACTAAAATTCACCTGTGAATTTAATTTATTATTACTAAACATGTCACACTTATATTTAAAAAAACTTAACATTTCTATTGATATACGATATTCCAGTTTTCAATGTTTTGGTTAAGCACAAGTTCGACGGAAGACCATTCAACAACAACACATGAGTATTAGTATACAGTTAAGCAGATCATATATAATGACATAACAGTCAATCAAAACGTTTTTCACGTAACTTTAGTCATTAAAATTTATAAATTTTCATAAAACTTAATGATATAATGATGAGTACAATTTCTTCCATTTTTTCATCTATTATAATACCATAACCATATGTTAATCGCTTAGAGGGCATTATTATTCGTTTTTTAGCTACTGTTTCTTCCATGTCGTTCTTCCTTTTTACACAAATAATTAAAACACTAAAATTTACTTTTGTAATACACTATACAACATATACACGCTTAATATAGATTTTATTTGATATTTTACTGATATTATTATATGTATGATTTGTACCTCTGTACTTTTTCCAAGCTATAGAATCAAACAATTCTAAGCCTTCATCCAATTTAAGTTTAATATTCAAAGACGAAAATAGGTAAGCGTACTTTTCTATAAATAAAGGAACTTTTTATTTGTTTGTTTAGGCAAGCAAATTATGAGATCAGAAAACAAAATCAATAAATGATCAAATCGGCATGGATAATTAAACATTGCGAAATGAAAACATATAAGGGTTTTATCACATGTATTCGGGTTGATCACAAAATAAAACGGTATCAGCAAGTATTTAATGTATATGTATATAATTGTATCGTAAACACAATTTAACCATTTTAATCAGTAATGGCCAATTTAAATTTATTTTGCAGTTACTTATTAAATATTTCCTTTTTAGAAACTGTTCAAATTTGATGAGTAATTACCGATTAAATATTTCTTAATAATAAAACACTTCAAAATCTATAGAATCCAATTAACATACTGTTTATTCGAAGTTTCATATAAAAACCTATAAACACTATACTAACCCATTGATTCCAATGTATCCCATTGATTCACATTGAAACCTAATTAATTTTGTATTGGTTTCTATGTCCCATTTTTGGTAAGGTCATTTTATATAATGTAATAATTGACAAAGAAAATCACTACCGCCAACAGTTTTTAAAAACATTTTTAAAAAGCTGGTAGCGTAATCAGTAATACATCGAAAACAAATTCAAAACTATAGTGTTACCTAAAAATAAAATATTTTAAAGTCTGGCTTTACTTGGCAAATGTCACGTTTTTGTTTCGTAAGAAGTAGAACCACCTTATTGACATATTGACTAATTTATAAAATTTATTGAAAAAGTTTATTGAAATGATTATCTTATACGTAGTGTTTTCAAGTTGAAATACTAGATATTGGCCGACAATGGGTTAAGTAACTTTATTCCCTGTGTTAATGTGGTCAATTAAATGGATGTTTTTGAATAAAATGTTTCTGATAACTGCCAAGACTGTCTAAAATTAAACGTTCTTAACTGGTTTTGTTTTCCTATTAGAATAGATTTTTGAAAAGTAAGAATTTTTAAATTTATTAAGTTATATATAAAAAAACTTTTTTCACGTCTTTTGAGATAAAATTTGATAGGTATGGATGTTAAACTGCTTTTTTAAATTTTTCTGTAATACTTGACCTTGTAAATATAATCAAACTTATAGTATATTTTTTAGATTATAAATGAAGTAATATATGTATAACCACGGCAACGTTATTGAACTGTTTATGAACTTTAGATAAAGAGTCATTTTATCACTTATAAACTTGATATCTATTACTAATATAAATTAATTATATAAAAATACACGCATACGTAATAGATAGAGAACCTTACTAACAAATAAGTATCAAATGTTACTGTTTTTTTATGTTAAGTTCAGAAGTAACGTATATATTTTTATCAGTTGTTGTTTTAATAAATATAGTGATTGCTATGTCAAGAATCTGTTATGGTTGATCGTCTTGTATATGTTTTAAACTTAATCTTGGTATTGGATTTTTCTCTGTTTTTTACGATTACATCAACGTGCTGGCATTTTACAAGCAAACTGCAAAGCTAGCACGTGTAAATTTAAATGCTCAGAAATGTTATTAAAGAGAACCGTGGACCATCCATTTATTTTATGGCATAAAGCAAATGAAAATATATTTTATGCTTACGGGAAGAATCGCTGAGAAGTTACTACTACTTACTAAATTCGAGATTATACTACTATCTACAAAATTAGAAAATTTATTTACTATTACCTACTAAATTCGATCGTTTATTACTATCTACTGATTTTATAAGTCGAATTTTCGAGAAAATTGGAAACATTGTGGACTCGTGAACGTCTTTGACACCTACTATGTCAGGCATAAAATGTTAATAGGAAAAAAAATACTACAACCTTGTTTATAAGCTTCTACCAACGCACTTGTTTCAAATTCTAAAGTAATTTCGGAATTGTAGAAATTAAAAGTTTATCGCACGTCATGTTTGTTACGTGCAAAAATTTCATAACGTAATACTGTGTATATTGGTTGAATTAAAATCAGATTTCTGTTTTGACGCCCTCTGCCGAGTTTTCTTTTTACTTCATTTTCTGTCAAGACGTTAAACCGGCAACTACTTAAAATAGTTTGTGATGTTTAAATTTTAAGTTTCTAGCAACATTGACGTATTAAATAAAATTATAATTTCATTACGCATTTACAGTAGTTTATTCATCACAAGGTAAGCTTTTCATATCTGTTTTTAGAATTCTTTGGTAATTTCCTAATTAATTTGATAGCACGTCCCGCCAAGTTTTTGGCTGTATGTTTCGATGCAGGCCTACGTTAAAACTAGAAACAAAGAGAAGAACTTTTCGCCGAGATTCTACTCATGCGTCAAGCAATTGCGAAAGCAACTTTTACTTAATGTGTGCAACAGCATTCGATAATCGGATTCTTATTCCTTTAATATTAATTAACAATTTTGTAGATTTTTACTTTCGTGAGTTATTGTGTTGACACGATTTGCTATTCAAATTTATTCCAGGCTGACTTAATGAAAAAAACGTAGGTACTGAATTGCGGGTAAATCTTATTTAATTACATTTGTGTCAGAAAGGTCTCTCGCAAAATTTTGTTGGTTTTAACTTACGTAATTACAATAATTGTTTCAATGCCATTGAGGTAGTTTCACTAATTATTTTGTGTGTGTGCTGTGTACACTCGATATTTGTCATGTAATTTTCTTCGCTATCGACATCTTGTAAACTTATGTATTATGTTTTGCCGATACTTCCGGCATTTATGGATTGAGAATTTCTGACATTCGTTGTTAATAATATACGTTATTGAATTAAAGTTGTTATACATATTTTATCTTTCCTTTATGGTAACATATTTTTCTTTTTGTTGGTTACACAAACACTAGTGTAACAAGAATTACGAACCTGAAATTCGTTACAAGCTTGGACCTTCTGTCCTGATCGAGACAGACATTTTACTTATAAAAGATCTGGCGCCCTTTTACTCTTATTTATTTAAGCCTCTACTATCTCCGACTGTGTGAGTTGGCTGTACAAGGTTCGTAAAACCTATAAGCTTGTAGCATGTTTCAACATTAAATATAACCAACTTGACCCTATCTGTGAAACCATTTTCGATCGTATGTATGGCGACTAAGTATACGTTTGTTATCACAAGTAGTTTATGTCTTATTTATCGTTGATTATTTAAGCTCGAAGTTTGATTAGCTGTTGCCGGCGGCGAACAGAACTAGATAATCGGCTCGGGCATAATTACTTAGGCCGGCCTGAAGCTTTGGTAAAAATAAGTACCTACAAAAAGAAACTAAACCTTTTCGTAGATTACATGGTGATTTGCAAGTTTTGTGATAATTGTATTATCTATATTGCTACAATATTTGAACTCCATATTCATCAGCATGAGTGCCTTTAATTTGTCGTCATCAAGCGTTGAGCTCAAGCAATTTTTGATATGTTTCAGTTTTGAGAAACTGTGCACGCATGAAACTTGTATTATTAGAAGTGTTAAACATTACTTGTAACAAGTGAAGATAAGGCTATATGCTTTGGAATATAACCTACATATTTTTGTAAAATTAGATAGCAACAAACTAGGCAATCTCTGCATGTCTTAGTAAAAACAAAACAATCCTGCCCTTCCTCTTCGTCAAGATTTTCCCTGTTTAATTCGGAATATATTTCGCCTTCTTCATTTAGATAACTCTTTTGTTTGCTTTAGTGAAGAATATTTTGAAGCAAAATTTATTAGTTTTTCACGAATTCTTGGTGCTATGGCATCTCGGTTAAATTTGATAACTCGTTTGATCATGAACTCAAATGCTAAATCGGGAAAAGCAGGAAGTTGGTAAAAGTTGTTAGGATGGAACCATGCGATTTCAGCAGCAATTACGTCATATTTTTTCGTTTCATGCTGTCTGTCAACATATCTAAGACTTGATTGTGTACTTTAATTTAAAATTTTTCATTGGATCTATTAAGCACTCGTCAGTTGTAGTTTTCCCTGGCATCCATTTTCTTTTTTTTTGGACGCCAATGTAATTCTGTTCTTCAAATTACTTGTTTATATGTAAAACAAAATCTATAGCAGCAGCCTCTATAGGTTTGTAGTCGCCAGAGATGTTGGCTACTGTCTCACAAGTCTTCTCCATCATTGTATGAGCTTTTAGTATATACAACTCCTTGGTTTGCAGATATTTTGTAAGAGACATTATATATTCAAATATTCTTAAAAATATTTGAGCAGTTAATATTGTTTTATATGACAATAACCTTGTTTTATAGGACGTCGCTTTCAGTCTGATGTCGCCATTAGCTGTGTTGGCTTTAATCTTAGATAAGGCAATGACAATCGTTGTGAATAATCAGTTTGAGGAATCAATTAAAGAACCAACTGTTTTTCCCAAAGCAGCATCTTTACTCCACCATCTTGTACTTCCAACGAGATTTCCAATGACGTTTAGTCGTCTGAATTCATTAATCTCGTGAGTTAGTTCTTCCCAAGTATCGATTCTTTTATGTTACTCTTTCAGAAACACTGCTATGGAACTTAGTAAAGAAAATAAATTAGAGACTTCTATTATTGTAGAGGTGGAATTTACTACTACAAGATTAAATACATGTGCATAATACCAAACGTGTATTTGCTCTGGAATTAGGTTAGCATATTTGCAGCGCTATCTGTCGAATTACCGATTAGGTTCTGTAAGTCACTCCCATAGTCACCTAGTGCACCACAAACCACATCTTTAATTTTTGCTCTTGTAGTAGACCTGCACCTCATTATAAAAAATAGTCGCTCCTGGGGGCAATTTTGAGAAAGTGTAATGTACCGAATAATTAAAGACAGTTGATCACAGACGGCTACTTTTTGAGTGGTATCAATTTGTAGAGCGAACATTTTTGCATCCTTAATTTCTATAACAATTCCTTCTTTTATAGTCATTCCAATTATGTTCATTATGGTATTAATTGTCGTCTTAGACAAGATCGTTAGACGAGGATATTTTGATTGCTTTCCCATTTTATACATGTCATTAATGTATGAACGTAAATTTTTATTATACTTCGAAACAAGTAACAAAATCTCTAAAATGTTGCCGGTCCAGAACTGTATCTAAGAGAAACTTTGCACTTTCATACCGCTTGTCTCTGTAGCTCAAACCACGCTTTCCAATCAATTTTATTACGTCGATAATGATGACGGTTCTTTAAAATTTGCTCGTTATGTATTGTTCTCTGCTTACCTAACAAAAGCGAATTCACATTTTTCTTTTTGTGGAATAACAAATAAGCACACACTCGTTGTGAAATCTAGTCAATTCCTTGATTCTATCGTAAATGTGTTTGATGTCGCCAATGGGATTTCAGAAACAAAACATATACACATACCTACAAAGAATTGAATTATCTAATGTCAATATTTAGTTTTCATGACAATGTATAACAACTTTATTTGTTAAATTGTGTGCATTAAGTCTCCTTTTAAAGCAAAATTGAATCGTTATCTAACCGATTACTTATATAAATTCCACAAATTGTTTATGCTGATATATGTTATTTTCTCTATTGGTAAGTAGTTCTTACTGTTTCATGCAGCGCCCAAAGCTCTGGGTCCACTTTCTGCCGCGTCGGTCCGTCGGCCGTGCGCCCTCTTACGGGGACCGGCCCTTCGGGCTTTGTCAGAATGCCCGGTGGCTCTATCCGCCACTGGCTGTTGCGTCATGCTTTTCAATTCATATAAATTTTAGATTCTTGTGCTTGGGCTTTATTAACTGATTATAATCGACGCATCAAAAACAGGCTAAATTCTATTAGTTGATTTATCCACGCCACTCTCCGATATCAAAACTATTATTGTTTTTCTTTGCTGTGGATTAAGTTACAGGTAATTGATCGCATAACAAGTTTTAAACGTTTCAAGGTGCGGATCTTGCGTTTACCGTAACATGGTTAATTCACATGGTTTCGTTTATTAAAAATTATTAATTATAGTGGAAACAACAAAATGCAAATTCTATAACCATTTAAAAAAAAAATTTTGACATACATCATAATTATATATCAATTAAGTTGTTTTTAAATGTGAATTAAATGTTCTTGCATAAACCAAACATAACAGTACATATCTGACAATTTACATCCACTTGTCGATTCAACCTAATACAACAAAATGCGTTTTTTGCAAATCTAGTGAAAATATTTTGTTGATAAAAGAGGATATATTGAGGTGCTCGGTTGCAAAAGGATTTTAAAAACAAGACATACTGTGTCAAAGAAGTACTGTTAGAAATTTTATACCAGCAAAGATAAACTTTCAAGCCTCCGATTGCATAGAATTTATTAACTGGAATTCTTGTTGTGATGTATTCGTCGCCAATGCTCCGGGACCTAAGTGAAGATGATATTTATAAATTTATGATTCTTGGCAGTACGCCTGAGGTTTAGATCTATTATGCCTCATTTTTACAAAAAATTAGACTGTAAATATGTAATAAATATACGAAGCTTGTTCAATTGAATCCCATCTTTGGTCCAGAAAAAAATTATTGGCAAATATATTTACAAATAATTACCACTACAATTAAGGTACATATCCCATTGTTTCACCAACCGACGTATACCCTGATTAAAGAATTGTTGTGGCTGCTGCTCGAAAAATTCTTTTACCGCATTTTGTACTTCTTCGTCTGACTGAAAACGACTACCTTGTAACGTCTTTTTTAATGCCCAAAGATGTGAAAATGGCAAGGCAATAAATCAGGACTATAGGGTGGATGTTCTAATATACTCCATTTTTTTACATGCCACATTCCTGTCTGTTGATGCAGTACGCAATGCACCTGTTCGTGGTCTATCATTCGTCTCCTCTCTTCTACTTTTAAATTTGCGATACCATTTCTTGACAGTTGGATACGCAAAACATGCGTTTCCATACACTGCTTGCATTTGCTTATGAATTTGCAATGGTTCAATCACAACACACAAAAATTGAATAACCGCACGCTGGTGATATTTGGACGGATTGTTAATAACAAACGCCGTTTTAAATTTGCAATACTTAAAATTGCTGTCAAATACAAATGATAGGAACTGATCAATGTGACGTTCACAAACACAACTAACTATGCAAAACGTCAGTTAAGCGATTACAATTGTTTCCAAAGCTAACCTGACCAAAGACAGATTTTAATTGAACAAGCCTCGTAAAAAACTAAATGTAAAAAACACAATATTTATATTATTATGTTTCATAATGAATCTTTTATTTCTAAAAAACACAGTTGATCAAGAATTTTACTCTATAAAAAATATTTGTAATATAATGTAAATACTGCGCCCAACAATTAGCTAGTTGGTTACGTAGGCTATATATGGAATTCAACGTGCTACTATTTCTACGTGGTGACTTTTGGACAATTTTGTTTTAGCAAAACAACCAAAAAGTTGCACAGTGAAAAATAAAAAAATTGGTGAATTTCTTTTTTTTCTAAGAAGTTGTGCAAACAGAAAAATTATATTTCTGATCAACGTTTAATTTATTTAAGTGCCGACTAAAAAGATTTTAAAAAAAGGTACGATGTTTGCTATTTTGAATACATTTAAATACAATGCACAAACGAAAGATAATAACCATAACCATTAAATTAAATAAAAAATACTACAGAATCATATTTATATATCATTTTCCTTCCTACTCTAACATTCTAAGACTAGTCTCTGATTTAGACGAAATCTAGACAGACTAGACGTGCTGTGTTGGTTATTGTTTGCTTCCACCGGAAGAACAGTGGGTTTACCTACTAAAAAATGGTCGGTTGTTAAATGTAGGGGAACGACGGGTAATCAAGAACAGCGGGTAATTGGGAACACTGTGTTAGAATCGTAATGACCTCTATTGGCGGTTAATTTATACTACAAATATGCGTATTACATCCTACAAGCACAGTAGAATAAGAGTAATCTGTGATCAGTTGCGTTAGATGTCTGATGGTAGCAGGTGGTTGTTTTGTATAGTTTGGTTATTATTTCGGCGTAGTTAAAATTAAGGTATGTATACAAAAATAAACAGATTTAAATAACGTTGATATCTAACTTGTCTTTATTGGTAAATTAGTTATATACGTAGATGTTTGTTTTAAACGTATATTTCACATATAATGTTCTATAAGCAAAATTATTTTTATCATCATAGTCGGGTATTCAGGAACAGTTGTTCCTCATTACCCTTCAAGGTGTTCGCCATTAAACAACTTTGAAATAAATGGTTATATTTAATTATTGTTATCAGATGCCATCGAAAAGAGAAAGAACCACTAATAAATGCTCTTGGTCAGATGAACAAATGATATTAGCCATAAATGCTGTTAAAGAGCAGCGTTATGATTTAATTAATAATTTTAGTGTACCAGTCACTTCTCTACATACAAGAGTTAAATTGGGATTTTTTAAACCAAAAATGGGAACACGAACGATTTTTACAAAAGAGCAGGAAAACGATATTTGTAACCATTTATTGCTACTTTCCAAGATGTTTTATGGCCTTACTCCAATACAATTAAGACGTACCATTTATACTTACGCCGAAACCTTATCTCTTCAACATAGATTTAATGCAGAGAAAAAAGAAGCAGGTAAAGATTGGATGTATGGTTTTATGTCGAGGCATCCTCAGCTAAGTTTTCGAAAGCCAGAACCTACAAGCATAAACCGTATTATGGGATTCAATAAAGTCGAAATAGACAGATTTTTTGATAATCTAGAGAATCTTTTGGTAAAATATGAATTTCAACCCACGCGTATTTTTAATGTGGACGAAACGGGAATAAGTGTAGTCAATAGGCCAAAAAAAATTGTGGGTCCTAAAAGCCAAAAACAAATACATTCTGCAACTAGCGGGGAAAGAGGTAAAAACATTACTCTGTGTTGTTGTATGAGTGCTAGTGGCTCTTTTACTCCTCCAATGTTTTTGTATCCAAGAATTAGAATTAGAATTTGGATTCATCATTTTGCAAACATTCATAAACCATCTAAAGATGATCCAGTTTTAATAGTATTAGACAACCATTCCAGTCACAGTAACTTAATGGTTTACAATGCTTGTACAGACAATGGTATTATTATGCTCTCCATACCCCCTCACACCTCTCACAGGATTCAACCTTTAGACTAAATTGACATTAGTTTAAAATTTGTTAACTATTTTATTCGTTACCTATATATACTGACGATGCTAATTATAATTAGCGAAACATGTATTTCCTAAAATAAAATATTAAAAAAATAAAAATACTGTGGAGAAGACTTCAAGAGTAATAAAATATTAATTTAGACTAAACATTTTTCTCGCGATTAAAAAAGGCCTATGACGTTGAGTTTGATGTTAATAGTTTATTTACCCAGGCGTATGTTAGAGTGGCCAATCCTAGCAGGATAAGTCAGGACTATTTCCATTAAACCGAAATGTTTTTTCTGAAAATGATTTTTCTAAATCAGCTGAGGATATGCCTATTGAGCCATTGGATAAAACGCCCAATGGAAATGAAAAGGAAAATAGAGACTTAAATCAAACTGCATCAATTTTAAAGAATAGAGATGAAGAAGAAAAACAAGAGCTTGAAAAAAAACACGATCCTTGACCTAGTTCCAGGTTGCTCAAAGGAATTAGATGTAGGTGTCAATAATCAATCGTTTAACTCCATAGTCGACATTCCAAAAATGAAATCAAAGTCGGCTACTGCTAAAAACACTAGAGGAAAACAGCAAAGATCCGAAGTTCTCACTTCCACTCCGTTTAAAGAGGAGTTAGAAAGGAAGCAAAACAACAAGGAGGACAAGGTAAAAAAATTACAAACTACGACAAAGAAAGACAAGAAAGCAGTTACAATAAAACCTATTAAATCCTTTGTCAGAAAAGTGTTTGATGCGTCTTCAAGCGAAGAGGACAACGTTGATGATACGGATTTGTGTGATGACGATGAGGTTGACGATATTGATCCAAATTTGATGGATACTGACAATAGTTTTGGAGAATCGTGCATTGTATGTGATGAATTTGGTAAAAATGAGATGTGGTATCGTTGTATCAATTGTGGAGGGCGGTCACATAAATTATGTAGTGGCGCCGACAAACCAGACCAATATGTGTGTGATTTGTGCAATTAATATTCCTATCAATAAATGTTTTTACGTGTAATTTTTAAGTTAGTTTATGTGTTCCTAATTACCCGATGCTCCCCTACAGTTTTAGTGGCCATACAAACAAACAAACAAGTATAAAAATTATGTGCTTTGGCTTCTTCATGCGACACATTAGACAACCAACAAAATCTATTCCACATTTAGAGAATGGATGCGATAGATTAACTCTAACTTTAGGTACGTTACTAATAAGTTGATTACTTGTTGTTGCATTAAATTAGGCACCTTTCTTGCATTTTCAATAAAATTGATTAATGGTTTGACTTTTTATTATTCAATATTTTTTTGCAAAAACGATTCATTCAATAGTAAAGTAATAGGTATGTAGCGGACTTACTTTTGAATTCAAATATAGCGCCAACAACTAATAAGGGAAGCATCCCTTCTCAAAACTTCAACACTAGGTACAGCCACCCGGTAAGAGATTCCGGTTCGGCCTCTCGAGTAAAACGCATCGCTTCCGCTTGTATTTATATTTTATCTTTAATTATATTTTTAATTATTCGTTTACTTTATAATTAAATATTTATGTTGTTCTTGTTTATTTTTATTAACGACAGACACGCTAAAATTGGTGACCCACGACGAACTAAAGTGTTGTTCTCAACAAAAACTCTGGTACCACGTGTAGTGTTTTCTTGTGTTAGGTGTACACGAAGATAAAAAGCAATCTAACGATGGAAAATGCAAGTGAAAGTATAATCCAAACGGAACCTAAAACATCTGCTGCAGAAGTAAGTGAAATATGACACGTGAAATTGCCACCATTTTGGCAAACACGTCCGTCACTTTGGATCGCTCAAGTCGACGCACAATTTTACCAATTTGGTATACGACACTCGCTACTATACAGTCGTTGCCGCCTTAGACTCCGCCGTTCTTCAACAAGTCGCAGATATAATTGAAAACCCTCCACCGACAGACAAATACGAAGCCTTAAAAAAGCAACTCGTTGGACGGTTTACGGATTCGCATGACAAACAGCTGAGAACATTACTGACAGACTTAGAACTAGGAGACAAGCAACCTTCGGCATTACTTCGAGAGATGAAAACACTAGCAGCTTCAAAAATAGACGAATCTGTTCTTCGCACGCTATGGCTACAGAGAATGCCGTCTCAAGTTCAAATAGTACTTTCGGTGAGTAAAGACGAGAAACTAGAAAAACTAGCGGAAATGGCAGACAGAATTGCGGAAATTAGCAATTATAGTATTGCCGCCATTAATAAAACCGCACGCGCAGAAACATCCACCAGCGACGTCATTGAAATGTCTGGAATCGCATCGTTGCAGAAGCAAATTGCCGAGTTAACGGAAAAAGTCGAAAAACTTTCAGTGCGACATCGACGACCTACATCGCGACCGCGCTCATGGTCCCGGGGGCGCAGCGCCAACCCGGAGTGTTTCTATCACCGCCGTTTCGGAAAAAACGCGAAGAAGTGCCGTTCGCCGTGTAGATTTAGTGACATTACGCCGGAATCGGGAAACGAACCTCACCGTCGTTAGTGGAGGCGGTAAGCGACGGAACGTGGTTACAAAGCCGCCTATGTATACAAGAACGAGAGACAGGTATGCTTTCCTAATTGATACCGGAGCTGACGTGTCGGTAATACCGCTCACTTGCACCCGTCTACGAAAGACAACGGCTGCCTTAAAGTTGTTCGCCGCACACGGATCTACCATAAATACGTACGGTGAAAAGTCTATATGTGTAAACCTTGGATTACGTCGCGCATTCCGGTGGAGATTCTTAGAAGCGGATGTCGCTCGACCGATTATAGGCGCCGATTTCTTAAGACATCACGGATTGCTAGTGGATTTAAAGAATCGCCGACTAATTGACAACACCACCCATTTGTCAACAGTAGGCTTAATAGCGCGCTGCGATATCACAACAATCACAACGGTAGCGAAAACATCTATTTTCCACGAACTGTTAGCGCAATTTCCATCGGTGACGCGGACATCAGTATTGACTCCCACTAGAAAGCATGAAGTCGTTCATCATATTCTCACTAAAGGGCAGCCGCTAGCGGAGCGCGCACGCATATTGCCTCCAGAAAAAGCTAAAGCCGCTAAAGAGGAATTCGAATACATGCTCGAGCAAGGGATTTGTAGACCATCGAGCAGTCCTTGGGCCAGTCCGTTACACCTAGTGGTTAAAAAATCGGGTGAGTGGAGACCGTGCGGAGACTATCGTCGCCTTAATGCCGTTACAACACCAGACCGGTACCCTATCGCGCATATTATGGACTTTTCTTACAAATTAAACGGTAGAACAATATTCTCAAAATTAGATTTAGTGCGTGCCTATCACCAGATTCCGATCGTAGAAAAAGACATACAAAAAACAGCAGTTATAACACCGTTCGGGTTATTTGAATTTCCATTCATGACATTTGGACTCCGTAACGCCGCGCAAACGTTTCAACGGTTTATGAATATGGTGTTAAAAGGCCTTGATTTTTGCTATTGTTACATCGACGACATTTTAATAGCTTCCGTTGATCGAACACAACATTTAAACCATTTAAAAACAATCTTTGAACGACTTGACGCTTACGGAATTGCAGTTAATCCAGCTAAATGTGTATTAGGGGTTACACAATTAGAATATTTAGTATACCTCATTTCCGAAAAAGGATCAACGCCGTTACCATCCAAAGTTCAAGTAATTACTGACATGAAGAAACCAACTACGATTGTCGAACTTCGTCGTTTCTTAGGAGTAATAAATTTTTACAGAAGGTTTATTAAAAATGCTGCAAAAACACAAGCGATACTAACCGGCTACTGTAAAAATAGTAAACGCAACGACAAAAGGTTAATAGAGTGGACACCGGAAGCTGAACAAGCATTCCATTCCTGTAAAAGAGATTTAGCAGAAGCAACAGCACTCGCGCATCCGTCAGAAGAAGGATTATGCCGTCGGTGGTGCATTGGAACAATTACAGAATGAAACATGGCAACCGCTCGCATTCTTTTCTCAGAAACTTAATAACGCACAACAGAAATACAGTGCCTATGATCGCGAACTTTACGCAGTGTACGCCGGTATAAAACATTTCAGAGACGTTATTGAGGGTCGGCAGTTAATAATAAAAACCGACCATAAACCATTAACATTCGCGTTTCAACAAAGATCTGACAAAGCATCGCCACGTCAACAACGCCAACTTGACTTTATAAGCCAGTTTTCGACTGACATAATATATATAGCGGGAGCTGATAATACTGTAGCCGACGCACTCTCGCGATTAGAGGCTATAAATTTACCAACCGCGGTAAGCTCAACTGAAATAGCGCGCGAACAAACCGGTGACTCGGAACTCCAAAATTTATTAAGTAATCCTACATGCCTGGTGCTACAAGAATACACCCCGTTAGACAGCGATCTTCCATTATATTGCGACATATCAACAAGCAGAATTCGACCGTACGTCCCAAAAACGCTACGTCGACGAATTTTTGATTCGGCTCATAATATATCTCATCCAAGCAAACGCGCAACTTTACGACTTCTCGCAAACAAATTCGTTTGGCCATCAATGCGCAAAGACGTCACTGATTTGGTACGCAGTTGCAATGCATGTCAACGATCGAAAGTACAACGGCACACAAAGTCGCCTATTTGTCACTTTCCCGTTCCACACTTTCGCTTTCAACAGGTACACCTAGACATCATCGGACCGCTACCACCGTCACGAGGATACCGCTACTGTTTGACTATGCTGGATCGCTTTTCCAGATGGCCCGAAGCAGCACCCCTAACAGACATCACTAGTGAATCGGTAGCTACTGCCTTTTATGAGTCGTGGATATCTCGTTTCGGGGCTCCGCAAACAATTACAACCGATCAAGGTCGACAGTTTGAGTCATCTCTTTTAAAAGAATTAACTAATCTTTTGGGTACGAAGCGCAGTAGGACTTCAGCGTATAACCCTAAAAGCAATGGAATTTTAGAGCGCTGGCACAGAACGTTAAAAGCCGCGATTATGTGTCATGAAACGGACAAGTGGGTTGATGTATTACCTACAGTATTAATAGGACTACGTGCTACCTACAAGGAAGACATCAAGTGTTCTCCCGCGGAAATGCTATACGGAGAAACTTTGCGTTTACCGGGTGAATTTTTCTTAAGTGATGATACATGCGACGATCCAGTAACTTTTATAGATAAATTAAGGAACCACATGAGAGAAATACGACGTACACCTACCGCGCATCACGGAAAACATTCAATTTTTGTACATCCTGAATTAACTAAGTGCAGTCACGTCTTTTTAAGAGACGATACTGTTCGACGACCTCTGCAACCGCCGTATACCGGTCCGCATAAGGTCATTGAACGAATCAACAACAAACTTTTTAAAATACAGGTAAATTCAAGAATACTAAATATCTCCGTAGATCGATTAAAACCAGCCTCTTGGCGCCGGAAGATTGCGAAACGTTAATCCCGAACACAGCAGCAATGCCACAGATGCCACGACACAATCAGCCATCGGAAGTTAAACAAACAAAGTCGGGTCGTACCGTAAAGTTACCTACGCGCTTTGCTACCACTTCGTTGTCACTGGGAAGGGGGTGATGTAGCGGACTTACTTTTGAATTCAAATATAGCGCCAACAACTAATAAGGGAAGCATCCCTTCTCAAAACTTCAACACTAGGTACAGCCACCCGGTAAGAGATTCCGGTTCGGCCTCTCGAGTAAAACGCATCGCTTCCGCTTGTATTTATATTTTATCTTTAATTATATTTTTAATCATTCGTTTACTTTATAATTAAATATTTATGTTGTTCTTGTTTATTTTTATTAACGACAGACACGCTAAAGGTACATTGTCTTTGGCAATTATAATTACATACTTTTTCGATTTATATTGATATTGAAGCTTGTTTCAAGCGACTTGCTGCTCTCAATATGCCTTGCTCATAAGGGTTCAAAAATGATAAACCAACTACAACTCTTCTTTGTTTCTTTTAAGTGATTAATTTTTTTTTAAATTTTAGTTTTTGTGACATCCTTACATTTAAGGTAAGTGCCTCATTCTTTCGTAGTTTGATATTAAACATGCAAAGCATTTTTGTCTGTTCAGGATCTTTTACAATAAGCAATAACGTTCAACAGTTCTACCGAACTCGTCGTCAGAGTGGTAGACGCCTATTACCAGCACAGTACACTAAAAAGTTATTGTAGTTCCGAAATAATTAACAAATAGTAAATCATGTATGTTATAGGTTTAGAGATAATGTAGGTACAGTTAATTAGAAGATAATTAATGTATTAAAAGCAATTGCACAATTTGTAAAACTGCGTAAAAATAAAATTGATTTTTCTTACTCACCAAAGCTATTTTTTGATGGGACTTAGAATCGTTTTTATTCTAATTAAGCCAATATCACCCGTCATTTCATAACGTTTGTTATTTAAAAATGCTTGTATTAACAAATGTTTTACAATGATTTTTTTTGTTTGTAAAATAGATTGTTTAAATTAAAATATAAAATAAAATGACAGTTGTCAAATTTCGCGTAAAATTCTAAAACTTAAAAAACGTATTGAAACGATTGTGAACTATGGAATCTCAACATGACCTAAAGGGTATTTATATTTAAACTACAAACACTAATAGTGGAATTACTTTTTTACAGAGGATAACTCAGAAAAAAACATAGGTGTAATAACTGACAATACTTTTATACATCAGTTTTCAAATAGAACTTCAACATTTCTTACTTCTCAACCTGCAACGTTAAAATGTCCTTACTGTCATCAAGATGTTAAAACTGTGATAGAATTAGAACCGTCTGGAAAAACCCACTTGTTAGCATTTGTCCTAATTTTTGTGTACGATATCTACTAATTAGATTAGATTTACATTCGATTGTTTTAGGTGTATGCCGTGTTCATTCTTACCGTACTGTTTATACTCTTGTCACAATCATCATCATTACTGTTCTAGTTGTGGTGGATATGTAGGGACACATTATTTTTAATATTTTGTGACCTGAATATTATAACATATTATAAAATAAGCAGTAATTAAAAAAATTATAATAATAATGTATTAGAATTTTTTGTAAAAATTCTTTCAAATATAATTTTTTTATTTGAACTAAATCAATCCAATAAACAATGAAGTACAAAAATTTGAAAAAGGAAATACAATTGATTGTAC
Source organism: Aquatica leii (assembly GCA_035610365.1). Lineage (NCBI taxonomy): Eukaryota > Metazoa > Arthropoda > Insecta > Coleoptera > Lampyridae > Aquatica > Aquatica leii. The sequence continues at coordinate 73,130,497 of CM069435.1, forward strand.
AGATTGCTGTCACGTTGCTTGATTAACTAACTACAAATATTCGTGTTGTCAACTACCTGTTCCTTGACCGACGAACTCCAGCATATATTGAATCTAGTTCAAAATCTAAATGCACACCTTCAATTCAATCTAGGAGTCTTACGTGAATACTGCTTAGTGACAAGTAGATAGTCAAACGTGAGTTCTCACATTCAAATGTATTGATTGACGCACACACTGTGGAATGACGTAGATTTTTAGTATTTTTTAATTTTTTTTATAATAGGTACCTCAGCAGTAATTCCAAACCTAACATTTTTAGAACTTTTGTACATAGTCATGAATTAAACTTACTTTTGAACAACGTTGCCGACAATGTTTGACTTGCTTTTCGGTAGTTTGCAGATATGGTGTACGACTTTATTAATGCGCTGCAGAACGTTATTAGCATTATTTTGCAACTTTAACGACAAACCTCGTCTCTGTTAAAGATTGTGTAAGTTCACTATGTCGCCCTGTTAGAATTCACTATTTTGTAGTTTGAGTGTTTTTCCGAACCGTTTCGCATACTCTGTCTATACGTTTTATTAGATTGCTGACTAATCATCGGTTACATAAAGCAAAATTAACTATGTTGTTAGCTGACGCCGTTGTTAACTGAGTCGTAGCTAGTGATTTAACAATGTTGCCATGAAAACAATTGATTTTGTATTTGACGACCAATAATGACACTTAACGACATGATCCCGTGATTAACTACATCGTCAAAGTTAACAACGCTTACGCCCAGATAAAATTTTACAGAACGATTATCTTGACTTTTTTTATGTTAAAGCTTGAAAAAGTAGTCGACAGGGGGACCGGGAACTAAAAGCTTCGCCTACTAACTATTAAGCAGATGCGAATATGCAATCCAATATAATTATATTGCATTAGGTGGTTTCCTAGATATTGAAGGAGCATTTGAGAATACTACCTTTACCTTCATTACAAGGGCAAGAAAGAAAAAAGCAGCACACTTCTAGTGCAAAAATGGTCAGCTCAATGCTCATAAATCGGACGGTAACAGCTACTTTGTACGGTAACACTCTACGAGCCAAAGTGGCTAGTTAGTGCACACGAGGCGGAGTGCTGTCACCTCTACAATGGTTCTTCGTTATGGACAACCTACTACAAGAACTAAAAGGCGGAGGTGCATTCGTTGTAAGATACACCGACGATCTCACCATTATCACATACGGGAAGCTTGGAACAACTGTATCGAACATAATGCAGAATGCACTAAGCACCGTCGAAAAATGGAACAGTGAACCACAAACGGCAATCGTTCCGTCTACCAAACGACAGAAAACAGATGACATAAGTCTACCTACCATGTACGGAGTTACGCTCTCGATGACAAAAGAACTCAAATACCTGGGATTCACTTTTGCTACCAGACTGATTTTCAGCGCTTATCTAGAAAAAGTTATTACGAAGGCTATCAGGGTTCTTAATACAACCAAACGGATGGTCGTGCACACATGGAAATTGAAACCCAAAATGACCAAATGATTATGGTGACAACATTCATCATCATATACGGTGCATTTGTATGGGGTGAGAGAACCAGTCTAAAAAGCACAGCTTCTAAGTTAAGCAAAGTACAGAGAATGGCATGGTCTGTTAATAACAGGAGCAATGAGAACAACGCTCACAGTAGCCATAGAAGCACTACTTTCACTTACATCTCGTGGTACTGATGGAAGCAAAACAAGTAGCATACAGGCTGTAGATTAATGAACACACGTCAATTACCGGGAAAAACAATTAACCTGACAATCGTAACTATGAGATCTGACTTCACAAAAGATTATCACCTTTTAAAGAAATTTAAAGTGATAACCCACAAAACCATAAGTTCCATGTAGGTTCGATAAGCATTCCCAAATATTCATTTCTAAAGCATGCCAATAGTAGTTTGTGTATGGACTTCTAATAACACACTTAATTTAAAACGTATTCTATAAGAATGCCTATATAAGAAGAATAAAGTACTCTAAAAGATTATTTTAAAAACACTTCTATACGAATACTATATTTAATTTAAGAAAGAAGTGCTTATAGCAGCCTTAAAATTGGCAGTTGATTGGAATCACTAAAGTATTAGAAATGTAGCATTCTAATGGCGTTCCCATATTGATTCTATAACAATGCATATAGAAGGAGAATAAAGTACCCTAAAAGATTCCTTTAAAATCACTCCTATAGGCCTTCTATATTGATATAAAAAATAAAGTGTTTATAGCAGCCTTGACAATGTATTAAAATTCAAGTATTACGACTAACATGATAACATTCTTTTAGTGTTTTAGTACCTCTAAAATCGGTTTAATCGTTCTTTATTTGAGATAAAGAAATATAATTTTTAATATCAGAAAAAACCGTTTGTACAAGTTGCTAAATTGTAATACCTAAACAAAAATAACTTCCTGTAGAGATTAAACGCCCACATCTAAATTTTGTTGATAAAGATATGTATGCAATAAAAAACTTATGCATTCGCGTTTGATATTGTAAATGTAGATAAGATACTTTGATTTCTGAGAATTGTGACGAGATATATACCGACTACCGAATTTGATTCACCAGAAACGCTTCTAAGTAAGTACGGTTACGGGTATATGCAGTTTTACGTTTACGAAAGGAAGACGACTTCGGGCTTAGTCTATATTTGTAAATGTGTTCTTTTTTTGTGCTGAATTAAAGAAGAAAACGCTATTAGAAGTTCTGCTGATTTAAGTAAAATTAAGTACAAAAAGAAACAAATGACAACATATCTATTTTTGTACGATCAGCTTATCCACGTTTTAGCGCTTTATTGTTATTGTTTATTTTTTGCTTGGCATCCAGTTATTTTTTTAGAACAGGGGTGGCCAACCTGCGGACTTAAACTTAAAAAGCATTGTAATAAAAAATTTGTTTTATTCATAAAAAGAAACATATTTTTGATATGAATCTAGTGAAAATGCATGCGACTGATAATAGATAATAAAAAATAATTAATCGCATAATTTTGTTAGTTAACTCAAAGTTGATTCAAAGGAGTTCCTATAGATGTTATTAATGAGAAGGTGTTCCAATGGCTACGTCATGGCAAAGCGAGATTAAAAAATGAAATAATTAGGATGATGCAGCAAACTACAAATTCGCAAACCATTGATTAAAAATTATTATAGTTTAGACAAAGATACTGTACAAATTTCTTAATAAAAAATGACTTAAAACTAATCATTTCATGCTTTTTGTGTTTCTTATGGTATGCTATTAAAAGCATGCAAATCAATTACCTTTTAGTCGTTAACTTTGTCATGCTATTCTACAACATAGGAAAGTACTACATTGGCACTATTTTAAAGCATTCTAATGGAACGTGAAAACTTCTACCTTTGGCCTGCTTTTGTACAACGTCTAATAGGACTCTATAAGCACTAACTGTACAGCATTCTACTGGAGTGTCAAAACCTATCTCTAAACATAAACCATTCTACTGCTACAGGAAGGCTTTCAGTAATATCAATACTGCCTCTATGCTTCTAAAAGCATTATTATGGAACCTATTTGGTTTTGTGGGAATACTGCCACGAGACAAGGGCGTGGCTAAAGGAATTATTTAGGGGCAAAAAATTGCAACGGTACAAAAACATAAGGGGGCAAGCACCATGAAAAGCAAATTTTTTTACCTTGGGTAAATACGCGTCCGCTTCTCAAGCTGAAATGGCGAATGCGCTAGCTAAAAAAGGCACAACAGAGATATACATATATCGAATCTGAACCCATCGAAAATCTATGAAAAAACTCTTCAGAGACGAGGTACACAAAACTCTTCCTTAGAAGACCACAATCAAAAACTCAAAATGCAACATCAAGCATGAGTCTACTAAAACTAAAAAACTCACAAGACTAATAACAGAGCACTGTAGCCTTAACAAACACATGCATAAAGTGGGAATGCAAAGTTGCCTTTTATGCCGCGGATGCTTGGAGGACGACAAGACTCCGCAGCATCTGCTGTGTAAATGCGAAACGTATTAAACGCAACGTACAAAGATTTTCGGCAAACCAAAGCTGACCGATGATGAGTTAAAAAAAGTACTATGGAATAAGCTTCTGGACTTCTGCTGAAAAAGTAATAAATCGGAGGTGTACAAAAAAACCAAGAAGACCGCAGTACAAAAGCGCTAACAAACCACCTCTTGAATAAAACAAAAAAAAATTAAAATAGTCTACAGACTAAAACAAGGCTTTGCATTGCAAGGTTTTCAATTTGATATTTGGCTTACAATTAGTTTGCTTTTAAACGACTGTTGGTCTTGGTTTTTTAAATGACATAATTTTTTTAGAATTGAGTGAGCGCGGAAGAGTTGTAAGACATTATTACTTACTCTGTTAATTTTCCAATTATTAGCGAGATTAGCTTATCTAGTAAAGCTCACTTTGTTACGTGCTCTAAAGTTAAATTGTGCTCCCCTGTATATTTTTTGTTGATTTGAAGTTGGGTTTTACTTCCCGACGACCTCTAACGAGTTTCGTTTTCGTCACTTCCTTTCGAGACGTCAAATCGTTCGCTACATAAAATATGCCTGGTTGAGTTATCCAAAAATATACAGGGCAGCACTATTTGAATTTAGAGCACGTAACAGATTTTAGGTTAAAAACCGTGTCTGGAAACGTAACTTTATGCTTTTTGACGTTAGCAAACATTTCAATGCTAAGTTAGCACAGAAATTTATCGGACTTTTCCAAGTCAAACGTGTTTCTTCTTCTTGAACATACGAGTGAGTAGATCACGATGGAGTTTCTCTTGGAATTTGACATGGTACAGATCTAAAACCTGCTGTTTCGGACAACGAACTGGATTCTTCTGTAAACTCTGCTTCTTTTCCTATTAATACCTTATCCTTTTACTACCACAAATTTCGAAAGCGGTTGAAGCATAACAACTCGGTTTCTAAGTACTTCGACTATTAGCGTTCTTTTATAAGTTCTAACGTACTCCCGGATTAACTTTTTTTCTCTCTCGGATTAAGACTATTTGCAGATCTGATATTCTTATTCTTTAACTGTAGTGACACAATAAATGTTTAGTAGTATAGTACAGTATTCTCATTCTTTGGGAGTCAAAACTCCGCATTGATATCTTGAGTTGGATTTTTTTTCTTTGTTACAGTAGCTAGTGGTTTAGACGTCAGCAACGCCATCACTGTATTATATTACGTTCTGCTTTGTCGGCTTCTCGGCGTTGTCAGTCATTGATAAAATAGTTTCTCTTTATTTGGCTTATCTTCCTTAGATGGTTTACTTAGTAGGTAAGGTTACTCTCGGATAATTCTATCAAGCATGTTGACTTTTAGAATGTTTAAAACGTTTTTTTCTTTTTTCTACAGTTACTAGATTTATGAATATTACAGATTTTATCTAATTAAGGCGGCTGGATGGGCACCGTTCTTTTACGGGGCGAAGAACAAATCAAGCATTAACATCTAGCTTTATCTTTCTCCGACTGTCTCTTCGGTCTTTCTGCCTTTCTTACTTTTTATTTTTTCTTACTCTTTTTCTTCACTTACATGTCACATTTTCTTTCTATCTTTCTGTCTCCATCTCTTTACAGAAGTAGAGATGAACTAGACACAACGTCTGGGCTCTTCTTTTCACTGTCTTTTGCTATGTCTTTCTTTTCTTTCTACGGTTAGAAAAGTTTTCCTATCTCTTATTCCTTCTGAATTCTTCCATCTTTTGAATTAAGTTGGTTACTTTGAAAGTTTCTTCTCTCTGGCTTAAGGTTTGCTTTTGTCAAACATACAGGGCAGCACAATTTAAATTGAAAGCACGTAACAACTTTAAACAGCATTTCTAATGGAATATTTTTTTACTCTCTTTCGCATAATTGCAGTGAATAGTGATGGCGCATCACACAACGTTTCTGATTAGCATAATTATAGGTATTTTGTTATTCTCATAATTTTCCCTTTTTTTAGCTAAGGAATATGTTAAACGTGTTTTAATGAATTGAAATTTAAAGCACACAATTGTGATTTTTAAACATCATGCAGACATTGCGGTGGCAATAAAACAAGTACATGGCGTTCAAAAACAAAAGCGTATAGACCAGACTCTCTTTTCGCATTTGTAGATAGCAAACACAGGTTTTAGGTTTGGTTTCAAAATGGTAGATGAGTAAGAATGAAACTTTTTTCTACGGTTTGGCCGAAATCTGACTAGGTGCAAGCTGGACCGGACCAAAGTCTAACTTTATGATGTGTATAATTCTGTTAATTGATTTTTTAAAGATCCGGGCTTTAGTTAGTTCCAATATCGGACATATATGGTTCTTGTTTATATTTTTCGACTTTAAGTACAGTTTTATATATAGTAAATTAGATCAATAAATGATTATAGCTTGCTTGAAAACGTGGTTTTTAGGTTGGCTCAAAAATAGAATACAGGTTAATCAAGTCTGTATTTAGCAACTGATGAATCTATAACAGAAAATTAAAAATTAACATTAATTGTATTATAAACATACTGCAAATTAATTAGAGTGATTTAAAAAAATATCGTAGATACTAGTTATAATTTAAATGCTCAACAGATAAGGCTAAGCTACTACTTTGTTTCAATAATTGAATGTGTTGAGAAAGACTGTTTTGGTATAAGAAAAAACTGAATGAAAACACAGCACATAACCTCACAAAAAATGTCATATAGTTTAAATATTTGACTAGTGTAGTGTACCCAATCGTGTAATTTCTGTAAATTTTTGTGGAAGGTGCAATCACTTTATCTGTTGCGAATTTTAATTATATTAATATGTAATAACAAATTACTGTATCCGTTCAACTATTATTGATCGGTTATTAAAATAAAATTTTTAGTTTAATTAAATTGAGTTTAATGATTTAATTTTTCTGATGCCGTGGTCCGGCTTGAAATTCATAATAACGCTCCGGATTAAAATCAAACCGGGCCATCATTAAAATTATATGTTGTTTAAAGGTAAACAAAACTTTGCTGCATAATTTGTGTGGCAGATTAAGTTCTGTGATCGTTAGTGACTAACTTTTTAGTATTGTGTTTTGTTGTTTTACCTTTGTTTTGTTTTTTTTTTGGTTACAATAAATTCGACAAAATTATACAATGAACTGCATTCAAGTGTTTAAAAAAGCAACAAAACATAAAATGAATTTTTATTTTTTGTTAATAACATTTTTGATTTTATTATTACTCTTATAAGACAATGACTATGCTAAAATTGATTAAAATATTTATTTTGTTTACAAAGTTACAACAAAGTTAAAATTCGATAAATTATAAAATTTATTACGTTAAGATTGGACTAATTTAAAAAATATTTTCTTTTACTTAACTTATCAAAGTAATATATTATAAAAATTATTAAAAAGTAGTTTTTATAACATTTATTATAATTGTATTATCTACAATTTAACAATAAACAAAATCGCTAGATTCATTGATACTTATACACAAAACGCATTTGCAAAGTCATTACCTCCCATAATTGTTAATCTTAACTATAAATTGAATAGTAATAGTTTTTATAGAATTGGAAAATGTTAAGAACTAGTTATTGATTGGCATAAGATCCTAAGAATGCACTACAGCTTGGACAGTAGTGGTTTCTATTTTGACATGAATCCATACAGTAAGGAAGTAAACAACAAGGTATACACCTGAAACCAATTAAGGTTAACTATTTTTTTAAACAGAATTCTACTACTTACCCTACTATACATAAAACTACTGCAAAAAGATGAGTTCTGGATGAACTTTCCGTTTCTACTCTTGTTGTTATTGGATGATGACAGTGTGGACAAGTCATTGGTTGTGAGTTAGGACCAAAAGTCATTGGAGGTGTAGCAACCATAACAACTGCAATTTAGAAATTAATGTAATTAAAAAAATATATTTTGATGATAATCTTTTTCATGCATCCAAAACTAACTTACAACTGTTTTGTTCATATTTCGTAGTTACAGTAGTAAGTATCCTCAAGACTATTGTCATTGTCCCAATAGTATAGTACAATTAGCAATGTATTAATTTTAGTCTAAGATAGAAATAGTATTATTTAACAATTTGTTTATTGCTTTTTGATATATCTAATATATTAACATGATTATTAAAAAATCATCTTTATATTGGCCAACTACTGGAATTATTGAGTTTCGTTCTTACTCTAGCATTTAGATCTCCGGTTAATATTATTTTGTGACTTCCCAGCATTTCATGTATTCCTTAATCTGTTGTGCAACATACTAGAGAACTGTAGAAATTTAGATAATTTTGTACATTTTTCTAACCTCTTCTTTATAAGTAAATAAAAAATTTGAATGTTAAACGATTTGACAGAGAAGTGCATTGTATTATAAAACACGGTAAAATATTGTGACGGTAAAGACATTGTGTCTGAAATAAATCTTTAGATTTAATGTGTTAATGACGTTACATAATCTTACAACTTAATTATTAGAACAAAATTAAAATTAGACACCAGTTAATCCAACACTCATTTAAAATATTATAAATATTGTGTCAGTCTAATGAAACCAAATGTATGAATTTGTAAATGGTAATGCCTACCAAAGATGGTTATATTCATAAAGTGGCAGTTTTATAAATAAATTGTTTTTCAATAATATTACTTTCCTTAAGAGGTTTTAGTTTGTAAAGTTGATAGAAATAAATAACTTAAACGATTACGTACATACATACATAAAAACCTAAAATTAACATTAAATAGTTTAGAAAGTATATAATTTTTTATCATCAAAAATTAACTCCGGGTTACCTTGAAATTAATATTCTTATAATTGCGTTATTACAAACCAAAAACCTTCAAACTACATACAAATTTTAAACAATTATTTTCAATTTTATACCATCCGAGTACCCATAATTTTATTTCAATTATTCCGTCATATAAGTTTCAAGGTAATTAAAATCTATTATTATTCGTTATCATTATATCAAACACCACGCCGAATGTTTGTTATTCCATGCATACTAATAAAATAACAAAATGCTTTCAATTAATCCTTGATGCCCTTATCAAAGAGAAACTATTTAAATTCAAATCTATTAAAAAAGTATCTAATACACAAGTTGACGTTAGTAGAGCTATTACCAATGCTATTACACAATATTGCGTAAACGTATTGAATCAAAGTTTTACAATTTTCTTCTGATAGAAACTTTCCAGAAATTTAAGAATAGCCAATGTTTACATGACGATTGCTGGACTAATAAACGCACTTAGATAACAAAAATTAATGGTGAACGATATTGATGATTCATAAAAATAAATAAATGATTACGCTGAATTTAATACCATTGCATTTTATGTATTTATGTAATCAAATATTATGAACTTTAGTTTGACTGAAAATAAATTAAAACCAATATATATAACAGTACATATTACCAATAACCATACAAATACGGGCTGTATCTGAAATACGACTACAAACTCAAGGAGTAGCTTCCTTGCGGCGTTAAGTAAAAAGATTTGGTCTAAAATGGCCCAGTTTTCTAAACAAATGGAAATTGTTGATTGTAACTATGCGGTAAATGATGTTTGTAGATGTTGTAAAATCCGTGAAACGTAATGATATATTGTGTTCATTATTGTTTTCTTTAATTTTCCATCATCTACAAAATCGATTGTTATAAATAATTTAATAGTAGATAGATAGTAATGTTTACTTTTTAGGATTGTTACTGACCTAGCTTAAGAACATGTACTTTGTGTGCACGACCACGTTTATCTTTGGTTGTAGCCAAAACAAGACTTCAGATAATTAAATGCAAATTTGGCTTTCTTAGAACTGAGTTCAACGATCTAATTTATTTCTGTCTTGATTTTTTAACGGATTTTTTTAGTTAATGCTAAGCGCTTCGTGTAAACGTACTTGTACTTGATAATATTTAATTCCAATTTTCTTTATTATGTACAACAGTGATAATGTACGGTGAGTGTAATTATAAACTATAAATAGCTATAAAACGATGGTAGACATTGAATTAGTTTAACCTTTTACGTTGAAGTTTTATCCCGACGAATTATTCAAAGCTGATTTTGAATTTCGCGGGTGTTAAACTAATTCAACGTGTTTACCGTCGTTTTATAGCTATTTATAGTTAACTTTAGTTACATAGTAAAATTACAGTATGAGATGGCTCTGCTATCAAACACTTTTGAATTGTAATTATAAACTTCACGCCACATGTAGATTGGGGATTGAGCAATATCCTAATAGACAATTGCCTTTATGTCAATAAACTTTATTTTGGAATTTGTGCAAGGACTTCGAGAAACTGCTCTTCTTACCTACGAAAGCCGTAGTGGAGAAAGACCACCCGATGTGTTAGCAACGGAAGATCTTTTCAATAAAATCAAAATTTTAATTTTTTTTTCTTTAATGTATGTGCAGATATTGTAAATTGTAAAAGATCGGACACGCAGTAACACTAGAAAAAAGGCCGCGCAGCTAATGTGTCCCATAGTACGCTACATCGTGTTTTACTAAATTATTCTTTGTACCCTTACCATGTTCGAGTACAACAGTTAACCGACGTTGATATTGAACAGCGACTTGTTTCGTGAGTGGTTGCAGCAACAAAAAACTTTTGACCTCGAATTTTGTGCCAAAATATTTTCAGATTTTTTTTAATAAGGCAATGTAATTAATTTTTAAAAAAATTGATTAATCTATAATTGACACCTAGAGCCCTATTGACACCCACTACGTAAAACCACAGGTAAAACTAATCCTAATAGTTACAGAAAGTATAAGATGTACACATCGCCCTTAATGGAAATCAGCTGAACTTATTTAATATTTAGTAGCACTGACTGAAATTGAGTCGGAACGTTTGAATAATGCAGTGGTGGTGGGAGATACACATAGATCGTTGTTTAAAGAAAAATGCAAACAACCATTGAATCCAAGATTTTCTTGTTTTTGTTATGCAGACAAAAGTACAACTTTCCATTATACAATTTTTCATTAATGTTACAAATATTGACTGCATTTCTATACCAATAACGCCAATATTTACCAAGCTGCAAATTTTTTTATATAGAACATTTTTATATATCAGAACATTGTGTGATAAATCATCATCATGTTTATTATTTTGGTAACGTTGATCACAATCATTCAAAAGGTGTTGGTATTATCATCACCAAAAAATTCAATAAATGTATGAAAAGCTGGTTACCAATATCAGCCAGAGTTATTCTGATCCAGCTTAATGCAAAACCGTTTCCACTAAACATAATCAAAGTCTATACCCCAACCTGCGACACCACAGACGACGACATTGAGTTATTCTACTCAGACATAAACAAAGCAAAGGAATACGTACAATCTTAAAAAATCACAATTATTATAGGTGATTTTAATACAAAAGTAGGATGCAGTAGAAGACCAAATGTAGTGGGTGAGTTTGGTTTGGGAAGTTCTAATGAACGAAGAGACCGCCTAGTGCAATATTGTCAAGAGGATGATTTTGTGATTATGAATACGAATTGCCACTTCGACGTCTATATAAATGGACATCTAATGCAAACAATAACGTAAGGAACCAAATTGATTACATTATTATAAACAGACGATTTCGAAATTGTATAAAGAGCGCAAAAACCTATCCCGGTGCGAATGTCTACTCCGACCACAATTTACTATCGACATCTACTGTTAACCTCAAGGTCAAACAATGTAAAATTCATCAAAACTAACATTGACATTAGGAATCTGCGAGACCCTACAACTTACAATCAAGTACGGTCAGCGCTTATTTAGAAGTTACGGAATTCAAATGGTAATGTTGACACAAATGTCGAATGTAACATCAGAGCAACTACAATCAAGCGGAAGACTAAAGGTAAAACCGTAGATGACAGATACAGTTTTAGATTTAATGGATCAAAGAAGAATGGTAAAAAATATCGATTCAGACAAATATCACACACTGCAAAAAACAATTCGTAACCAAATAAGGCAAGCAAAGGAGCAATGGTTGACAACGGAGTGCAGAGAAATAGAGGAGTTAGAACAAAAACATGATTCCTTCCACTTACACAAAAAAGTGAAGCAGGCAGCAGGTGTACACAAGTTTAAAAGCACGGGCATTCTAATAAATAGTACAGGGCAACTACTAACGTCAACTAAACAAAAATTAAAAGAATGGTATAGTTATATACAAAAACTTTCCCATGATCAAAGAAATGCTAATCATAAATCCATAACACCAACAGCAATGACGGTTTAGATATCACAAGGGATGAAATAGTAAAGACATTGGAATTAGTTAAAACTGGAAAAGCTCCCGGTCTAGATGAAATGCACGTCGAAGTTTTAACAGGAGCATAGTGTACTCTTTGTATTGCTTCCAAGCTGTTTAGCGTAGATCGACCTTTGTAACAATGCAAAAAGAACCTAGTGCAAAACATTGCAATAACCACAGATTAATTAGTTTTATAAGTCATGTTCTCAAGCTATTTCTCAAAATCATACGCGCACGAATTTACCGGAAATATGAAGAACAAATCGGCAAAAGCCAATTCGGTTTCAGAAACGGGTACGGTATACGTAAAGCTTTGCTTAGTACGCAAGTTTTAGTGCAGCGCTGTCGTGATGTGAACGTCGTTATTTTTACCTGCTTTATTGATTACAAATAAGCTTTTAATACTGTACGATAAGCTTTTTGAAATTCTCAAGGATGTGGGATTAGATGGACGAGACATTCGTATAATCGCAAACTTGTACTGGAATCAGACTGCTGCAATTCGTGTAGATATATAGATTTACTGGTTTTACTTGGCAAGGTAGCTATTAAAAGTTCTGAAATCGGATTGAAAACTGAACGTAAAGAAGACGAAATGGATGGTAATCAGCAAACGGCACCGTTGAAAAAGTTTCAACGTACAAATACATTGGTTGTTGCTTAAACGAAAATTGGGACAACCGCCAAGAAATTAAATGCAGAATTCAACAAGCAAGCATTCTTAAAACTGAGAAAAGTACTCACCAAGCGGGACAGACAATTTCACTTCGTGTACGACTATTACGCTGTTATGTGTTCGGCATTTTACTATATGGCATGGAAGAATGGACAGTGACCGAAGCTATATGTAAAAAATTGGAAGTCTTGAAATGTGGACGTACAGAAGAATACTGCAAATTCCATGGACCGCAAAAAAATTAAACGAATTTGTGCTGACTCAAATGAGCAAACAAACAGAAGTTATCAATACCATCAAATAGCGGAAATTGGAATATGTGAGTCACATCATGCGGAATAAAAAATACGACCTACTACAACTGATCATACAAGGTAAAATTGAACGAAAAAGATCTAAGGGTAGAAGAACATTGTGGTTGAAAAACCGACGACAATGGTTCGGACTCAGCGCAAAGACAATATTCGGAACTGTAGCAGATAAAATTAAAATCATGTAAATGGTCACCAACGTTCTCGGAAGCCATGGTACATAAAGAAGAAGAAGAATGGTTAGCGCTACATTTTAGTTCTCGTTTCAGTAATTAGTGGCGTTGATGGTTTCTCTAAACGCGTCAATGGCAAACTACAGTATCAGCTATCCATATTATTATGAAGATCAGTGGTAGTTACTTACATATCACTTTCTGAATCGTAATACCCTTATTTAAAATTTTGTTATGTATTAATCGAAAATGTATACAAAAGATGAGCTTTGATTTTAATGTTTGACCTGTAACAATTATTGACTTTAATTAACAGAATTGCTTTAATTATTGACTCTGACTTGTTTAGTTTTATTTGCTTTTTTATTTAAATAGAATATTCAATTGCTTACGTAGCTTATAAATGTTTGTGTAAAACTTTTTATAATAGTTGATTGCTGCAACATATAACTAATCTCTATTCCATTTAAGAAAGTAGCTAAAGAAAGCATAGTTTGATCTTTATCGTCATTGGTCAATATGCAAACACGTTTTCCACGGAAAAAAATACATTTTGACAAATTATTTGGACCATTCGAGGCGATTGCCGAAACAAATGGAATGTCACGTTACGTCACCTGCCAGTTTAAACAAATAAGCGCAATGTGCGTGTAAAAGGAAACATGTCGTTAAATAGATAAGTGCGTTAAGTGATTAGTTATTTTATCCGCGGACGGTATACAGTTACAGTAATATATAATGTGGCATGCGCATAAAGGTGGTTCCCTTAAATGTTGTGTGGTTATTAATTATCCACGAATACATTATTAAAACATGGTGTCAAGTGTAGTTGGCCTTTGACTAAATTCATTGTATATAAAAACAACCAAGTTGCAATTTAAATAGACAACAAACAAAAGTGCAAATAAAAAACATGATGACCACGCGAGACAAGTAGGCGAGACAACTTGCCGACCTTCAGGAATGTGTGTAACGTATGCAGTCATTTAGTGGTTAAAATAAAGTAAAAGAAAAGTATAAAAATGAATTAGAATAAAAAAAATGTAGGAGATGCGGCGCAAAAGGTGGGTTACTTTGCATATTGTAAAACAAAAAAATTGAGGAAGGTCCAAAAAAGTGAATATTCCGAACACAGCGAAGAATATGACCTACGTATTATAAATATAGCAAATGTAAACTAACACGTTTTGGAAGGTTTATGTACAAAAGAATACTGTTTAGAATCAATTCAACACCAAAGATATTCTAGCAAACAATAAACAAAGTTTTAAACAAAGTTCAACCAAGCAGAGTTCTAGTGCATTCGGACGATATTTTGATTACGGACCGAGACGTTAATAAACATGAAGCGGTTTTACGTAAAGTGCACAAAATGGACTGACCTTAAATAACGACAAATGTAAATTTAGAAACAACGAAACGTTATATTTAGGTTTCGTAGTAAACGCGACAAAAGACGTTACCAATGTTAGACAATTTTTAGGCATAGTTTATACCCAACTTTGCGTCAAAAACTCAATCGATACACAAACTTTTAAGGAAAGATATTGTTTGTGTGATCAAATGTTCATCAAAAATACTTTAACGAGTTAAAAGCTGACATTTCATCAATACAAGCGTTACCCAAATTTAGTACAAAAAGAAAAACGCGTGTTTTGGCAAATGCATCATCTCATAATGTAGGGGCGTTGTTAGAACAAGAGTAAGAAAGAAGGTTTTGGCAACCAATGTATTTTGCATCGAGAACCCTCAGCGACAACTAAAAGTGTTATACTCCAATTGAAAAGGAGGCACTGGCAGTGACTAGGGCATGCGAAAGATTGGAACAATTTTTGTTGGGGTCAAAATTTGAACCTTTGACTTCTATTTTAGCTACAAAAGTAATGAATAAATTATGAAATCGATTTCAACGTTTCAGAATAAAGTAAGCAAAAGTCAATTATGAGATTAGGCATGTGCCAGAGAAAAATGTTTACGTTCCAGACGCATTGTCAAAAAATACACTTATAGATGGAGAAGGTGAAGATATCATAAATGAAAAATTAGATATTTACGTCAATTCGATATTAAAAGAAGTTACAACGGAAATCTTATCCAAAGAGGCAATAAAGAAATAACCAATATATCAAAAACAATTCATAAAGAGCATTTTGGAATAAAAAGAAGTATAGCTCGTGCAAAGTCCTCGATGAAACATCAAATTATGAACTAAATTCAAATTTGTAAAATATGCGTGAAAAACAAACTACCATCAGTGGAACCGATGATTTCCTAAAATTACCAGCAAGAGCTTGAAAAGTAATAGAAACAAATATTGCTTTGTATCAAGGCAAGAACTATCAGACTATTATTTTAAATATCCTAAAATTAGAAAATTGTGTGATCTTACAAGCAAAATCACAATTGAGTACTACAAAGACGTAATGACTCATCACGTAATCCCTTTTGAAACATAATGTGACAACGGAGAACAATTCAATAATTTCGAATTTAAAAAATAATACCATCAGTCAAACGGACAAACCGAAAGTGCAGTGGAGCTGTTAAAGAAAATCCTTAGTACAAATAAAGATCCTTACATGGCTTGATAGCCTACCGAAACACTCCGTAAAAATATGGAGCGTCATTAAAGCAATTGTTATTTGATAGAATGCTACGTGAAAGATTACCAACGATGACTCACAAATGAAACCCTAAATTGCCAAATCCTGAATATGTTCAGAGAAAATTAAACTAGAAAAAAACACACAAAAAAGTTAGGATCAAAGTCGTCGAGTAAAAGAAAACACAAAATTGGAACAAGGACACAAAGTATGAATAGTAAACATTAGAAAGGAGGGAACAGTAAAGAAATGGAGTGAAGAACCCCAATCATCTATTATAAAGGTAAAATAAGCAGACGTAAGAGGAAATAGAAGACATTTACAAGCGTTATCAAAAAGTGAAAATACATTACAAGAAGAAGTGAAAGAACCAATAGACAATGTTAATCCCAATACATCGACAAATCAACGAAAAAGTGAAAAATCAAAGAAATATCCACTTCAATTTGGAGACTATGTACATAATTGAAAAAAATCACAGTTTTGTTCGTTAATACGCTAGAGGCTTTAGATTTAGTTAAAGATTTTATAACGACTTTATTAAATCAACGTTACACTTCTTTCACTTTTCTAACTCAACTTAACAAAATACAATACGTTATTTACATATCAGTCAAGTTCGATTGTGTTGCATTGACCTTTGATGATAACTTGTTAAAATTTTACAATAATACAAAAATATGATTATATCAGTTGTTTGTCTTTTTATAACAATGTTATGTTAACTTATAAACAAAAAAGGGAGGATACGGTATGCGCATAAACATGGAAGAGGGGTCGTGCAGTGAACATTGTATATAACAGACATGTACAGTATTAAAATATATAAATTATGGTAGTGTTGTTTTGATTAAATTGCTTAGCTTGTATTGATTTTAAAACACAAATAGCAAAGCTTAAAGGTGCCAATAATTGGAATAAATGCAAGCGTTAAATAGAGCTGTTATTAGTTCACCAAGATATGCACGATTTTATTACTGGTTTGTGAAATGTACCTGAAATTGAAGAGGGTAGACAAGAAGAGCCAGATTTTCTTAAGAAAATCAGATGTTTTGCCACAATTAATAATAGCTGGTTCATTGAACGATACTAATTTAGAATTAACGGTCACATGCAGTACATCGTTTGAAACGTGGCAAAAACTTTGTTGCGTATATCAGCAGACATCAGGTCAAAAAATTGACCGCTTCATGGAAGAATTTTACAAAGTAACGAAGAATGAGATCAACAACATAACGACACACATTGGAAGATTGCAAAAAAGTTTCCATGAATTAAATGATGAACTTGACAGTAAAGGTTGCCTGACCTTCTACATATGACTCGAATAATGGAAACTGTACTATCGCAGTACTTCGAGTTTAAGAGTGTGCGGGAGACTATCCCAGTAACTGACAGAACAATCAATTTGTTATTAGAACGGTTACTACTGATCGAAGTGCGTTTACCTACGAAGCATGAAGATCATGTAGCATCCGTTGCTCCAAAAACAAAATGTTACCAGAACAAGAGAAAGAACGTTTTAAAATGTTTGAAATATCATGAAACTAAATTTACGACTGTTTACTCTATTTGTTGCACAAAATTCAATCTACGCCAACAATGTGATTTTGGTGTATATTAATGAAAAAATTACAGTTCCTGTGAATTCGTTTAAATAGTTTTTAATTTAAATACAAACAGTTAGTAAATATTTCAATTATTTAGTGCTTGTATTAACCTATTTCCGATAGATTATCGTTTTGTTTCACTGTAAATACACTCAACATATTTTTGTAGCTAGATTTGTGGGCTTCACACGGGTATAAAAGAACTACATGTAACGGCCACCAGAATAAGTGCAATAGTTAATTAAGATTATCTGCTGTTACAATTAGCAAAGACTTGTGTTATTCTGTTTCCAATAAAAACGCAATACTGCTTAACTATTTATATGAAAAGGTCTCATAATGTTATCCAAATAGCTTCAAAACAGTATAAATATTATCTGCAGAATATTAATTAAAACTAAAAACAATTTAGTTAACCAGGATTGGCATTACAAAAATAATTGTACTATTGGAGTAGTAGTTCATTTCTATTTATAAAAACAGTAAAAAATTAAAATTTAACTAATGTAAAAGCTGTTTTTGTTTGAATTGTAGACATTTAAGTTATATTTTTAAAATTCCTTTTTTTAAGAGTAATAAAAACATGTGCTATGTAAATTTTCCTGCACACGTAGCATCATCTACAACCTTCTTATTTAAAATGCAATATAGTAGCTGGATGTTAAAAACAATATTTCTGTTTTATAAATTTGTTTATTTTTACTACGACTATTAATGTGGTTTATTTTAAATAGTTAAATAGCGTTATTATATTTAGTTGCTACAGTCATTACGTTATTCTTTAATGCAGTACAAAGCAATTAAAAAAAGACCACTTTGTCTTCTGGTTCAACTTTTTTATTTACTGACATTAAATTTTTTTTTTCAGTATTTAATACTAACGGCTATGCAATTTCTAGGTTGCCCTACATATTAATAAACTCTTTTAAAATTCAAGTTGTGTGATCAAATTATTTCCGTATAAATTGAATTTTTTTAGGGCTCTTATGTAATAATTCTTGAATATTTGTAGTATGTGCTTAACATATATTTTTATGTCTGGATTCGAACTAAATAGATATTACAATAAAGTATCATAAAAACACAAAAATGTTTAACTTAACGTACTAATTTAACCAGAAACAACAGAAAGAAAAATTAATACGAACAAAACTATTAAACTGTTTATAATTACGTATAGATTTTTTGGAAATGAAAGAAAGTTCAAATACTATCTGGTTTCTGAAATCTATAAGCTATCACACTCTTAATGTTTTTAATTATGTTAAGCAAATTTATGTAAACATCAAAACATTCGTGCTAAACATTTAAAATAATTAATTTATTTCTAACTCTTAGTAATTAATGTTTAATTAGTCAGCAGTTATAAAAGAATCTTGAAGGAATTTCATAACTACTAATATAATAATTTTCTATATTATTCGAAAAATTTATGATTCAAGGAATTTCTTGAAAATACAGTTATTTAGTTATTAATTTTTATTTTCTTCAGATAGTGGGTATGTGAAAAAATTATTTTTTTAAAGTATGGTTCCAGTGAAACGCTTGAAGGAAAATGGGCTTACAATTGGCAAAACATGTTTTAAATTTTAAATGTGCATGACACTTGGGTGTATCAAAATATGATAAGCACAGTTGATAGTGTTCGAATATGTGTGTTAACAACGCAACCATATATTTTAATCAAAAAGTTAAAACAACGAAAAAGACTAAAACAGTATTAAGCAATGTTTTTGAAACTGCAATTTAAAGGAAAGTTTATAAATTTTATTTTATAAACAAAATTCCAATTTTCTATTATTATTCACAGAACTGAAATGTTCTTACCCCATTTGAACCTACCGTTCCGTATAAGGAACATTTTCTAAAGATTACTGTTTCTCACACTTGCACTATTGGCCACTAGATGGATCTTGTATATTCAGGTAGTAAGAATACCACAGTAGCCTTTTATCGTAATATATTTGGCTTGGTCGTGATTTTGTTGAGATTTGTGCGATTTTGTTTGGACGATTATTTTTTCAATTGTGCATCATGAGCGTGCGGGAGTAAGTATACCTGTATTACATAATGAATCAAAGATTTATTTGCATGTTTCCTCTGAAAAATGATCAATTCATGTGTGTTTTGAGATTGAATTCATAACCTAAATTACATCGAGTTATATCATTGTAAACATGCACGTTTCGTAAACGGAACAGTAGGAACATAGGTTCCTCTTTTTATGAATACAGTGATATTCTTTAAACAGTGACTAGTTATATTTTTACTTTTCTAAATAGTCTGAAACATTATAAAATTGTATTACAGTTACCGTCACCGTCCAGTTTCTTTGTTTGAACTTCTGGAGAAGTTAGAAAATCCAGATGTCATTCCTGGAGCACCATATAGTATTGTTATACTACAACCACTGAATCCAAATGATGCTGTTACTGACGAGGACCCTGGCGATGAGAATGAAATTGCTCTGAATAATTTACCAGGGAGTCAATTGCGGGCGGAGGCTGAGGTTATGTATGATAATATTTTTGATGATAATGTACCAACAGAAAATATATCTCGCACAACTTCAAATAATGATCTCTGGGATAGTGAAGGTGAATTGCCCTTGTCGTCTCTCGTAAGGGACAAAAGGAAACGAGCAGGACAATCTCGTATCTCGAAGACAAAAGAAGTGTCTGTGACATGTTCAAATGTTGATTTAGTTAGTAGTTTTCCGGAATGGCTAGATGATTTTAGACCAACGAATGATGTATCGCCATTTGACCTGTTCAGATACTTTTTCGATGATGAAGTGATGCAGATGATTGTAACGATTCCGTTACTGTTACTATTTGATTTTAAATTATTTATATTATTTAATTAAAATTTCCGTGTAAACCTTCCTTTACTTTTATTTTTGTGTAATCTCACCTTTTAAGGCGTTGGCATCTTGAGTTTCATTCATTACTCAGCGCTTGACGAGATTTAGCGTTTGACTTGCGTGGCACTTGGAAGCCATGTAATTTTTTTATCTTACCTTATATCTACATTATCGTTATTTAAAAAGTCTGTGTTAATAATACAGGTATGTCTTTCATTTCTATTTTGTTGGGTTTATCTAATTCCCAGTTTCTATTTGTTTTAGACTTTTTTTTTTGGGTACCGATTTTATCTTTAAATGAAATTATCGTTACCTATATAAATTGAATGGATTGGGTGTACGAATAACACCGTCAATGCCAATTATCCAAATCGATTTTCGTTAAGAAAATATACCTTAGTCCTAAATTTTTGATGGGAAAATTTACCAAGGCCATTCGCCAGCTTTAACTTTGCATTCCGGTGGAAACCCGATCCGTATGCGTGAGTTGGTTTTATCTACATTCCTTTCGTTGATTAAAGACTGCCTTATCAACAAACTTGGTTTTCTTCTTACAAAATAACATATTTGAACGTCACTTATTAAATATAAATGCTAAAGAATAAAATTTTCTCTAATTAATATCAAAATTACATTTGCCTATTGCAAATATTTAAAGAAACTTAATTAAAATTGTTTCTCTTAGTTGTAAAGAAGTACCGGTATTATCTTAGTTTTAAGTTTAATTAACTAAATATTGAAAATTTCTCTTCTTAGTTTTAAGTAACCGTAATGAGTTTTACCTTATTGTGTTTTGTTGTTTTGTTTTTGAATATAAGATTATAACTATCTTTTAAAATTGAATCAATGATTTTTTTTTCTGTGTAACTTTTTCTTTCAGATAAGACTTTAATAGTTTAGTCTTAAAATGAAACTATTTGGCATCCCTGACATCAGAAGTTAATTGACCAATTTTGACAATTTTTCTAATTGTTTGATTGATTTCTTATATTGTTTGTTAGCGCGCTCTTCTCTTACCTAAATTACCTGAGTTGCGGCTACATGATAGTAAACTACAGCAACACATACGCCTCTCAAAAAAACAAACCATAACTATGGAGGAAATGATGTGTTTTATTGGAGTGCTTATAGTGAGTGGTTACAATATGGTTAGTCGGCGAAAAATGTATTGGCAAAACTCAGAAGATACAAACAATAACCTAATATGTGAAGCAATCTCTCGAGATAGGTTTCAATATATTATGTCTCATCTTCACTGTAATGACAACAACAATTTATAAAGAGAAGATAAATTTTCAAAAATGAAACCCCTTTTTGATAGTTTGAACAGGAAATTCCAGCAGTTTGTATATATATGTCGTGTTACTGTTTTCTTATAGTTTTTCTGCAAAATAAAATTTTCACCACAATTTTTTTTAGTCTATATAGTCTTACCGTTCCTGTATGACGGTACATGTTTATTCTGGAATATATGAAAAGATTGCAAGTTTTCTTGGAAACATAGTTTCAGGGTTATGTGGGTTAAGAGAAAAGTTGTAGAAGATGGTGTCTAATCAATAGTGAAGAAATTGTTTGTTAGCGAAGCAGTTATCTTAGAAAAGTTTGTCAAGAAGAAAATGCATTTGCTATTTAAATGAAACGTAGTTAAACAAACCGAACAATAAACAATATTGCTAGAAAAGTAACAGTCTAAAATTTATAAAAATAAATTTAGATACAGTTTATATACGAGTATTAGTGTTTTTTTTCTATAAAATTAAAAACCGAAATCGCAAATAGACAAAACCTGTTTTTTTTTGTTTAAATTAGGTGTCAACATGTTTCTAAAAAAATATATATAATTTTCTTTTGTTTTGACCATTGCGAGTGATTTAAATCTTTTCCAGTGTGCAAGAATTGGAATTACTTTTCCTTGCATAAAAAAATATGTTAATTCAGTAGCGAATTATGAATTTTACTGTTGCTATAAGCAATAACACAAAAACAAAAATTAAAACCCGAATTTAACCCATCATCATTATTCATCATTGTATTTATGTATGCATGTCAATAATAAACATATACAAATACCCGAATACAGTGTTTTTGTAGTCGCAAAAAAATTTGGTTCATGGCCGTATGACAACATTATATAACATTATCAACGATGTTATCTATGTTTGTTTTAAGTTAATTAATAGAAGTGGCCGTATAATTTTATCAGCATGTTTGTAAAAAAATATGTTATTACTCTCATTTTATTGAATGATCATACATGTTCTGTAACATTATAATTACTTAAATATATCAACGTAGATATAACCAATGAAAACTTTTCTTTGTGATAAAAGCGAAACGAATACACAATAGAAATTGCTACGGAAGATGGTCTCTGTATCATCACCGTGCAAATTTAGATACACGTTTTATTATTACAAAAAAGAGTTTATGTTTGTGTTATGAATAAATCGTTCTATTTGATTTTAGCTCTTGGTTGACATCAGTTGACATTTTTCATTCTATCTTTGTCAAAGCCGCCTATTTACATTTCAGTTTTGTTTTCTATTTTTGATTATTAGTAATTGTAGTATTTCCAATTTTTTTTAATTTATGTTTTAATTTTATTAAATTATACCATATAGATTAAAAACAACTGTTCCTTAAAAGTTCAGTTTCTAACAAGCAACTGAATCTTAAAATAACTGATTTGATTCGAGAGTTTCATGAATTATAGTAAGGGTTGATTTTTTTGTAAATAACTGCAGATTACCTTGTGGTTGATGTAGTTGTTGAGGAAAAGACTGCGGCAATTGTTGAGGGTAAGCTTGTGGTTGAGAAGGCTTTGGTTGATTAGGCGGTAAAACAAATCCTGGTTGCATATTAGGTTGCGGTGGATACCCTGGTTGCATATTAGGTTGTGGTGGATATCCGGGTTGCATATTTGGTTGTGGCATGAATCCTGGTTGATGTTGAGAAGCTTCATCGTAAGATGGAGGAGGTATTTTTTCCATTCTGAAATATAATTATTTAAATCAATGAAAAGTACTTGACAAAATTATTTTTACTATAAATTAAAAAAAATGCTTTTAAAAATAAGCGTCGTCTGCTTGTTTGCATGTGTCAGTCTACCAATAGCATAACATAACAGCATTAATAGTGATCTGTTAATTAATGTACTGCAATGGTCCCTAAAGTAATATTTCAATGTTGGGATTTAAAAATATAAAGTTAATAATAACTTCATTTTTTTTATAAACTATTTTTAGGTATGCTAAATAGTACGTTTGATTTTCAACCGGATTGCACAGATATGGGAACAATTTATACTTACTGCAATACTTTAAGTTTACTTTTTAGATACCTTTAACAGAATAGAGTTCTAGTACTTTTAATGCAATGTTCAGTTGTATCAGTAGGTATTCTAGCCAAAATTTTAATGAGCTCAAGGTTTAAATTCAATAACAGAAAATGTTTCAATATCTAATACTGCAATGATGTGTTATTGTTAACTATTGTCCACGTTTTTTACATATTTAATTTTTTAAGTATTAAGTTAAAAATTATTAAACATTCCGGGTGATACACGTAAGAGCTGAACATGGGGATTTAACATGTAAAATTCGTTTTATGCCATTTCCTGCTCTCTTGTTCATTTTACGACAAAAACGGTAGAGAGGCAAGTTGTTTAGAATTAAAAGCTGCATACAAAACTTTTTAGCAGGAAGAAAAAAACACTGTTTTATTTTAATTTCTTTAACGTTTTCAACGGGATTTTGAGACATATACATGTTTTCAATGAACTTTCATTACACATTATGTACTATGTTTTTAAACAATCAAAAAAGTTAAAATATATTGTATAGAATTATATATTTATTATTATTAATAATAACATCATACTGTAATACAATGATACAATTATATAATTACTATGTATACATTTTTTGAGCTTTTGATGATACTAATTTATCAACTACTTCATCAAAGTCGATGATCTTAAATTTTTCTCTTTTCACACTTAAAACTGCTAGTCTACTTAGGCGATCTTGACTTATCATTGATCGTAGATATGTGCAAAGTAATTTTAATTTGCTGAAGCAACGTTCACAGTTAACAATTGATTCTGAAATAGTAAGGAGTATTTGAAATGCGACTCTCAGGTTTAGAAAAACGACTTCTCCTTACGAGATTATAAAGATAAGAAGTTCTAAGAGAGTTTTAATTTAATATCTTTTCTACTGCGGAGTTATATCTTGCAGTCATATATTTCGACATAAAGTTCTGTTGCAAATTCTGTGTCATAAAATTTACCCATTGTTTACAATTCTTCTTTAATAAATTCTTAAAAATCAAATAGACTCATTTTGAATTTGTGGCGATAAGTATTTTGGCGTTTTCATCGCATGTTTAAGATGATTTGCTAGTAGTGGATCGACTTTAAATAAAGATTACATGTTTTTGAGATTTTTACTATCTTGAAGCGACATATATTTTCAAAAAGAAAGATTTTGTATTTGTTCTGATGTGTGGAACTTCTGATCTACTTGGGCCCTCATCTTCGGTTCTTCAGATGACTAGTAACTAGTAACAGCAAGAGTACAACCTAAATCTAAGTCTGGACTCTGATTTTCCCTTTTCATCCTTATTATCTTCTGTTTCTTTTGCGATTTTTTTAATTAAATATGGTTCCATTATTATTCCGTATTTCTGAATTTTCTTTTTTTGTTCTAGTTTTCGGATTCAGAAAAGCTAATTTTTTTAACATTGACATGTAAAATGTAAAACGGAGAACTTACTTTATTGTAAATTACAAAAAGTATAGCACTCAATTTTGAATATTGTCTATCTCTTCAATTATTTTATTAAACATTGTTCACAATTTTACTAATACATAGTTCACTGACTAATAGAATCGTCAAGTAGATATTTTGTGCCATCGCCCAACATCCGACTTTCATTTCTTATGGGACTAGCTGACTTGACTCACAAGCTTTTAAACTTGACGGCTAGCACCAAATAGTTCACTCGCTTCATCTAATCGAGGCGACTGCGAATGACTAAATAAAAATTTTAAAATAACAAGTGTGAGCTATACTACGTGCATTTCGTTTACAAAATTAAACATATATATTACTAGGTATCTTAAAAAAATAAAATGTTTACAAAGAAAGGAGAAAGAAAGTCGTGTATACGAAGATATTTGATTGATTTACTATATCAGGGAAATCAAGAGAAGTAATAATTAATTATATTACAATAATTATTAATTTAAAATTTATTACTCAGAAATCAATCATAACAAAAAATAAAAATGTTTTGAAAAATCTTGCTTGTTTTGGATACTGACACCCCTCTGTGAGTATCGCCCGGGCGTGATAGACTCTCTTGCTCCCCTTTTGCTACACCATTAAATAATAATAAACAATTCGATACGTCTTTATTGAACTCTAAATTTAATGAACGTTAATCTCAAATAATCTGTACACTTCAGACAACCACCTTAAAACTGAAAAATTAGTTTACGATATTTTGCTATAGATTACCAGCAGAGTAACAACATAACTATAGATTTAAGATCATTGTTTATCTCATAATAACGATTTTATAATTATACAAAATACAGTATTATTTTTAAAAAAATTATACACGAACACATCACATTAAAGATTACAATAAAAATATGAAAGATGCTGACCTCGCAAATCGTAATTGCACTCGCCAGTAAACTATACAACTTCTTAAAGAGACTGAGTGCTTACAGTTTTACTTAGGTGCAATGTTGACCATGTCGTTGTGCCTGACATACTATGCAATGAAAATACAATCTATTGAAACGTTCTCAAATTCAAGAGCTTTCTCGAAGTTGTTATCCATCTTCTAGAACGTATATAGAAAGATATGGAACACTCGAAAAGGGTTTCTAAAATCTGTATATATACGGAACAAACAGTTATTCCCGTAACGTGAAGACGGCATTGTTAAGAAGATTATTCAAGTCTAAATAAATAAGTGATTAACGCGTGTGTGCAGATAAATATACGGAGTATAATCTTGTACGTGATTTTAGTGTAAACAAATGTGTGAAGCTATCCGCGGACCTTATCTTATCTTCGTGTAAGTGATATAAATTAGTGTGTGTTTTTATTAAATATTATTAGATTTAATTAGTTCGGTTAATTTAAAAGTGTGCATATTTCTAGTATAAGTAAACATATTTTTAGTAGTTTAAATAAATTAGTTTTAATAATAAAATTCATTACACTATTTTAAAATAAATATAACGAGTAGCAATTATGTTTTACCATTACAATACGAAGTGATTTGTTTTAACAACGTAAATTTATAAAAACAACCATACCGAATAAAATAATTAAAAAACATTGAAAGATTTTTTTTTTATATAAAATACAAATATATAAATTACATTTGCTGCTGTATCTAAAACCTACGAGGTTTTTTAGCTTTAGCAAAAAATCACATTCCCAAAAGCTTCAAAAAGACATAAATACCTGTATATTCACATTTTTTTCTACAAAAAATATAGGACTAATAACAATCCGAAAGTAACTGATGAACTACTGCAGTGCTTAGACTTTGCCAGACGTGATACGTCGCGTAAATAGCAGCAACGGCCCCAGGTTTTTTTAAATGTGCGGGCGCAAATGAGCACAATATTTTTAGGATAGACACAGTCACTTGCATAATAACATATTACAAAAACTTTTTTAATGGAAGTTTTCAAACAAATAAAGTATAAAAGAAAACTATTTCTACTAAAAAAATCAATTTTGTTCAAACACCGTTTTCTTTTATTTTGCTTGACCCCTTCCGCGCTGTCGCTGGTACATATACAAAGAATTTGAGTTTCAGCGCTCAACGGGACGGATCTTAGTGACAAAACTGTAAATGATATCAAAAAACAAAAATACGAAAGTCAGTGAAAGCTACAATTTAGAAATTGTTAAAAGTATACAGGATGACTACCCTACTACATATTCTTCTATTAATCTTCCATAGACATTTAGAGACCATCGGTTTTGTCAATTCTGTGTTCTAAATTTCTGTTTGTTTTCGGTACTGTAATAATGAAAGTTGTGTCTATTTATTAATCTATTATTATAAAATGTTGATTCGTCGGTAAATAATATTTTGTCAAATAAATGTTCGTCTTCACGGTTTTTTGAGAAATCATAAACAAAATTCCAATCTACGTTCAAAATTGACTCCATACAAATTTTGATGCATTTGAATATGGCATGGGTGATAACCATGATTTTTGAGAATTCTGTTTACACTAATTTTGCCTATATCTGTTTCGTTAGCAATAATTTTTTGACTGGGATTTTCAATCACACATGGAAGAACTGCTAATTGCTTATCTTCATCTTCATTTACGGGTTTTAATAAATTTCGTTTCGTGTAAGCAACACTACCGGTTTTAGAAAACCTGGTTAGCAGTTTCTCAAATATTTTCTTGCGTGGATAATTTTTTAAGGGAAACCTCTCAGCATAGACTTTCAATGCTAACACACAGTTTTGAAGACATTCTCCAAGTATTAAAATCATGTTTACCCGGTCTTCAACTGAATATTGTTTTATTATTATTTATTTTTTATTATATATAATTACAAACACCCTGTACAATAATTTCAGGTACAATAATGTAGAATTAACAGACAAAAATGCGTTAATTACGAATTTATATAATCAAGCGTAACTAATTTATTTTAAGAGCACTATATTTTCAAAAAAAGTCAATTAATTCAAAAACTATAAAGAATAGGTATAGGGAGACTTTGCATAAACTGACATCGTTTTTAAAGCAGTTTTTAAAAATAAAATAAAATAGATAATGTTTCATTTAAAAATATATCACTTTATATTGTTATTTTGATTTGAGTCACAATGTATACTTCTAACAATTTTTAAATTATAGCCGGCACTGGCTTGCGTATTTTTGTAAAAGATTTTTTGATATCATTTATAGTTTCATCACTAAGCTCCGTTCCGTTAAGCTTCAAAATATACATTTTACATGACACCTAAATAAAATGTAATATATATTACAAAACAATCTGCTATGCATTTGTGCTAAAAACGTTTTCTTTGATTTATTTTGTGGTGGAATACGTGTCTTTACCATGTCAAAGTTCACACACTAAACAATTAGTATCTGGATTATTAAGTTCATCACATTGCAATGACTTCCGATAGCTTTCCAATCAACAATTATAAAAACATTGATAAAATGCTGCAATAGTACTCAGTTGCTCATCTACAATTGCTTTTAACAAAAAGGTAACTTAAATTTGGAGAAATTCTAGAGGATCACTTAAACGTTATCGGCGCAGAAAGAAAGAATGCGAAAATCCAGATGACCTCAATTTAGTTCTGGTTCTCATAAACACAAATGTATGATCAGTACTTAATCGCATTGAAAAAAATCATTAACGAACACTGTAGTGAACGCATATATGAGTTACAAAAATAAGATGCAGGATTTTGAGATTAATATGCATCTTATTGGTTTTTACTGACAATCTATATAATGTTGAATATGTCGATGCTCCCATACCAAATATATAATATTGTAAAACATTAATTATAAAAAAATATCATTAAAAACTATTGTCCTACATAGGAAACATTAGGAAATACCAATTTTTAATAGTCAAATATTTACTGATCGATGTAGGTAATACATCCGTTAAAACAAATTGTCTTTTTATGTGACCAGAAAAATTAAATTAAATTACCCAAATCAGTAATCAAGTTATTAAAAATAAAACAAATAGCAAAAACTATACAACAGTGTATAAAATGATCAAATTTTAAGCGTTACAAAGAAAAAAATATTTTTTTATTAGGGCTCTGTGTAATCTGTTTAAACTTTATGCTTAAAGTTTAGTTTGTTACTTTAAATTTAACTACAAGATTTTTGAAGCAATATTAAAATTAACGTTGAATTTTTGTTTGATTTGTTTTTAATTACAAAAAAATTTAACTTTTAATGCACAATCATATAACATATTTTTAGATAAATTTTGTCATTTCCGCTAAAAGCGGAAATTACGGTTAACTTGATTATATGTAAAAAAAAAACTATTTTCTTTCTAAGAAGACAATCTCTAAAACATAAAATAATTGACAAATATTTTGTCGTATAGAATTTGAAAAGAAATCAAAATAAATATTTCAAGAATTGAATGATGCTTTGAGAATATTTTTGTGCAGTAACGCCATCTATTTTGACGGCGATCAAATAATTTTTTTTTCAACAATTATTCTCTTCTAGTTAACACAAAACAATTTGTAGAATTTAAAAATCTATTTCAGATGCAACGCTATATTAGATAGAGTGATAGGTAAGACTTTTTATATTGTCTAATCCACTACTTTACTTGAAAGCTTGTGTTATTACCTTCAATTTTGCAATTAGTGAAAATTATCGATCTAAATACTATGAAGCACATTGATACGTTAAAAGCAAAATTACATAACTAAACTAAACTAAAGAAATATAAACACAAGAAAAAATCTTAGCATACCTTATAGAGTTTAACGACACAAATCTAAAAAGTTTGCAATTACCAATATACCGATGATGGTCAGCAAACACTGAATACCACTATTGAAAACTGGTTTTTACAACGGTTTTAGTATTTACTTGTGTCCTGCGGCACTTTCACCTTCCATCTCAGATCCTCAAGGAAACTATCGAGTGCTTACGTATTTTCTTAATACAACCGAAAAAACTATTACAGAACTTTATGTAAACTGATATAATTATAACTCAATATGTAGATAAATACTTCATTTAACGAGTTTTTAATTGAAGTGGAAACAATTAATGTTCAGTATTTAAGTGTTTATGCGATCGATAAAGCAAGTTTAAATAGATTAAACGTAAAAGTACATACTTAGGTCCGTAAGATGAATTGATTCTCGATTGTGTGAAAAACTCAAGAATGTATTACTTATTTCATATTTTATAAAATTAGAATACACCAATTGCAAAAAAATAAAATTAAATTAGTACATGAGCAATTAAACAAACAAATTAATTGATATTAAAACCAAACATAAAAATGTAAACTAAAACAGTAACATAGACTAATTATAAAACCATCAACTGAAAAAATAATTACTCGAAAAGAAAATAAACGTTAGACTGGAAAAACAAAAATCTGTTCATTTACTGTGCGCTTGTGTTTATATAAACAAAAAAAAACGTTTGTCTGTTAAAATCTAAGCTATTTAAACACTAGCTTATCAAGGTTTTATTGTGGACATTTTGTAAAAATCAAAAATTATTTTCTTTTTAGCAAATGGCGTTCAAATAAAGTTTAACTGTAAACAAAACATAGAATTTATATTCACTTACATCTAAATAATTTTAAAATTAAAAAAAAAGAAACTAATTATTTACCTTAAACAAAATTATTTATACTCTTGAAACAAAATCTATAACTGAAAATCGCAAATTAACTTATTTATAGCAAAATATTTTTCTGTATAATTATTTATGACATCACATCTCTATAATTCAGTGATATTTAAAAACATCAGCAAATTACGCATTTGTAGTAAGACGTTGGCAAAGTAACATTTCTTTCATTTCAGTCTCATATTTTAATGCAATTTGAATATTTTGACTATACATGGTGATCATTTTCAGAGGTATATCCGAAAAGGTAAGACATAAAAAGTTGGTTAACCAAATAAACGAATTTTTGTTTATCCGTCTTATTTGGAAAAAACTGAAAACTGATATTTTCGAAAATTTGCTGTAACTTTTTATTTTTAAATTTATTGCAAAATGATGTTCGTTTAAAATTATTTTTTTCCATGGTTTTTAGATGATCGCATTAACTTAATTTTTCTTTATGGTCGCCATATTCAATTTTTACACATTTGTAATTGCCGATTTCTTCTTATTATTATGATATGCCACATGCCCTACTTTATTTATAAAAACATTTGTTTTAAACAAATTGTTATGCTTATGACTAAAAAATAAATTAAACTTAAATCAAATTGGCTTGGAATTGAAATAAATAAAAGGTTATACAAAAGTATTTATTGAATAGAACAAATGCAGATAGTAAAACTTTATACAGGGTGTCAATTTAAGTGTCTTTTACAAAAACAGCCTTTATCAAAAATCTTACTTTTTGGGAATTAAAAAAAACTCATCATGATCCCAAGCATATCACAGTTCCCAATGCAATTGATAGCAAAAGATGGAAAATGTCGTTAAAGTTGTAAGGCTGCAATATGATATTTTGATTTGTTTCAGAGTTTGTAATAAAAAAAAGAAACATGATTGACAAGGGTTGTTTTGCAAGAAAATGGCACAGAATATACGAAAGTTATTTATTAAGAACACCTTAACTAATAAATCAAAATACAGTAACAGTAACTATAAAAAAAAAGTATATAATATTATAACAAAAACTAACCGTCTTCATATCCGCTACTACTATTTTCCGAAAATATATCAAAATTTTAAGTTGACTGTTCCCCTGTGGCGCCGAATAATTTGTAAAAACTTCTGTATTTTATTTTCTTTAAAATTGGACACAGTTTTCGAAGACTCTTAAGTTTTAGTGTTTAATGCAAACTCTTTTGCAAAACAGTTTTATTATTTACCAAAGATCTCATCCATGGATTACAGTATGTTTTTCTTAACATGACAATGTCGAGATTTTCTCTACATATTTTATACACACGAAAAGACTTTAGTTTTAAGGGCGGTTTACGGGTGTTTAAAAAATAAGGTTCAACTGCTTTCTATATGTTGAAAAGATACGATTGTTCAACATTAACTACTTCAAAAGGTAATGGTTTCGAACAGGTTTTGATAACTTTATCCCATTCCCTTGGTGTTTCCATAGTTACCTTCTCTTTTACTTAATAATAAAAAAAAATTGGTTATTTGGCATAAATGAATGGCCTCTTATTGGGAAAATATCAATAATAGTTTTAAATAGCTTCAGTGTATGGACAAAAAAATATAAAAAACGTATCACTGTGTAGTTTTTATTTTGACCAGCACATTCGTGGCAAAAAAAACAGCTTTTGTGGAGATATCTGGGTGTCCTAAATAGTGAAATAGGTAAGATGTTACATCATTCTGTCCTTTCCTTTGCTACACTATCGCTTTAAACGTACAATAAAGCAAAGTCATTAGATAAAGTTTCTTTTCCAGCTGCTAGCTTTTTTCACTCTGCTTTGTCTTTGCAGATTTTTTTAACACATTACTTCGCAACATGTACCGGCAAATAAAATCTCGGATTTTTTTGTATTGAATAATGTGATTGTCTTTCTGGGAATGATCTGATATGCTGCTGAAAGAGTTCCTCTAGCTCTAAAGAGGCTTTAATAGGTCTATTTTTATATGTACTTT
This sequence comes from Aquatica leii, assembly GCA_035610365.1. NCBI lineage: Eukaryota > Metazoa > Arthropoda > Insecta > Coleoptera > Lampyridae > Aquatica > Aquatica leii. The sequence continues at coordinate 73,163,448 of CM069435.1, forward strand.
GTTTACCAGTGAACCACTTATTTCCATAAAAGAGTCTTGAATGCGCTGTACTCTAGCTCTAGAAATCCTGTGTAAACTTAAAAAGATTGTTGCTTTAACGCGCACATTGTAAACAAAAGAAATAAAGTGAAAAATGTTTTTTAAATTTTCGTTGCTTAACAGGTAACGTTTTTATGAACCCTGCCAAGTCTTGGAGATTTTTAGTTGAAATTGAGTAAAAACGGTTCAGTATTTCATTTCTTGTATTTAGCGCGATTATACTAAAATACGTCGTCTTTCACCTAAAAAATAAACAAGTTAAGAACTGGAGAAGTGGGAACTTCTTTATTTCCTTACTGGCAATCAGGTTCTACTCTTTTTGCTTCTACTGTTTTGTCGTAGTGATTTATGTGCGTTTCTCTTTCCACTTTCTGGTCCCTGGTAACTAACATTTTCTTTCTTAACTTTTTTAACGTTTTCCAAGTAAAACAGGCTCTTTGGTATCACTCATATTAAAATTTCAACAACTACAGCAAATATAGGTTATATCAATTGCACCTTCACATTTCGGCAAAAACAAGCTATGCAATGGACTGATTTTGCAGAATTAATCGATTTTAAATATATTTTGTCGGACATAAGTTGTTTATGCAGAATATTTTACTAATTCAAATGCACGCCTAGTTATATACCTTATGGTAAAATATCGAAATTTTCGAAATTTTTGACAAAGGCTGTTTTTATCAGAAACGCTTCAAATGTCACATCGTACAAATATTGTAAAGATAATGGGTTATTTACAAAGATTTACAGAAATTTACAAGCCGTTCAAAAACCGGGTATAATTTGAGACATGCAACAACTGTACACATTGTCCAGATCTATGAGCCCAAGCACCGCCATGTTGAAAATATGTAAAATTTTGAAAAATGTTTGGGAAAACATAATCCAAATAGTCTTGTAAAGTGATGTGCAAAAACAGAAAGTATTTGTCTGCCGTAAGATTCTCTAAATGAAAGTATGGTCCTAGTAGTTGACTCTCTTACACTCTAAGCCAAATATTAGTGCAAAACCTCTCTTTGAATTTTTTTTCACGGATTCTTACTAAAGAAACTTCATTTCAGTAAAAATGTACATACCGTTATTTGTAAATTTACTCTCATCTGTCTCTCGTGTTCAAATCAAAAGTATTATCGTTTCTGCGTAGTTTAATTGAATAACGACAAAATTTAATTTTTGTAAATTAATCATTATTAGTAACTAAACAAAACTTTCGTATACGTAGTGTGTATTTTTTAACGGATTCTTTAGCCATCAATACCCGTACTTGTCTCAATTTCCTGTACAGACATATCCATTTTTCTAGAATTTTTTTAATTTACAAAGTCTAACACATTTGCAACACGTTTAATTGGTTTTTTGAAAGACTCATGTTTCCGCAAATTAAGCAAAATTTTTACCAAATATGTGTGATGCGTCAATTGACTTTCGGGTTATTTGCAATGCACGGTCTTATTTCCTCAATAAATAAGATTCCAAGAAGTCAAACCTTAGATTTATTGATTTGCGTATCACAACCAACCGCAACTCATGTGGACCACTTGCATTTGCACAAGACATAAACGTAATTGAATCTTTACTAATTTTTCGACTTGATGCACTCTTCTCGCCTGCGTGTAATAGTGTTTTTTCAGAAAGGCAGCACCAGTATAAACCAGATTCATCCGCGTTGCTCTGAAGAAAGACTAAGTTGCTCAATTCTTTGTTGAAGTTCGATTCATATAGCTTCTCCCCGGTAATTTTCAACAAGCGGATTATAAATCTATGAAACCTTGAAACCAGCATCGGTTAGCTTGGCAGCTGCCTTCTTTGTCATAATTAATTGCCGTAAAGAAATGTGGGGCCTTCTAGAGGACGATTGGTTCCAAAATTGATGCCAAGCTCTCTGCTGTAGAAACCATGTATATATATACAGCGTCTTCAACATTAGAAAATTTCGCATAGTGCATTGTTTCGCTTGCTCCAGGGCCCTCTTCAGTACGGGCCACATAGTAAAGAATTTCATCTTTGTTTTTCTTGATATAGGATGTTGTTGATTTCCCGATATTAAAACGTGCTGTTAGGAAAGCGGATAAACATCCGGACTCCAATTTATGTAAAATTTTACCCTTTTGTTCAAGGATTAAAATGAAATGCTTTCGTTTAGTAAAGGCCATAGATTAAATATGTACGTACTTACAGTCTACAACGCGGTGGCGATAATGCGAACACAAACTGAGACTTGCAAAATTGCAAACTCGCGCATCGTTCAGAATGTTTCGGTATAGACAAGCGAAATAAATAAGTGGTAGTTGGGATTACGGAATACGGGGGTACGGATTATAAATATCATTTTACACAATTAGGCCATTCGAATTATAGAGTAGTTCAGATTATAAGAAGTTCGGATTAGGCATACATTACCGTAATAAGAAAAAATCGATAATTTCAAATGCGTAAAATTTCAATATGATGGCCATAAGAAGAATTAGAGTTTATGCGATTATCTAAAAACCAAAGAAAAAAATAATTTTGAACGTACATTATTTTAAACTACCTAAAATACTGTAAAACTTTTGTGATAACTTTCTACCTCTTACTGTTTCCGATATACCAATAGCGTGCTTCTGAAAATAGTCACCCTGTATATAACCATATTTTCCATTAACATTTTGTTTTTTTTACATATCAATAGTGTTATAATTTCGATTTTTATAGCAACAGTTCTAATCTTAAATGTACGAAAAAAATATTTTTAAAACAAACACGAAAATAATATTATGGTTAATAAACTACAATATCTTATCTGTTACTATTAAACATGGAAGGAAAGTGTAATCACTAATCACCATATTACAGTTGAAATTATAGTTTGAGATAGATTACCAAACTTAGATTTTTTGGGTTAGCAAATACAAAAAACACAATTCAAGTAAGATGTGATAACTGTAGTACAGATAAAACAGTCGCATACTTTCTCAGAACATTAAATGTAACATTTTTTAGATTAGAGATTTTAAACGATTCTGAAAATGTATTGATAAATAGACAGATTAGTTGCTGGAAAACAGTATTTATCATAAACTAAAAATAAAAATAAGTAACACATGAATTAATTAAAAAAATAATCAAAAAACCTCAAAATTATAGTTGCCATTTAAGGATTACGACTTTGAAAGTTGAAAACCTTATTTGAAAATCATTAAATTATTGCTGCAGAACAGAAAAAATGAGCAAAAGAAGAACGCTTTTTAGAAATATAAAAATTAGAATAATCAAAGTATAGTAATTTACGTAACAAGCGTCGAAAGTAAAGTATATAGCATAACGAACGTTAATGAGACGCAAGGCTAAACGGCTGAGCGTTTCATGTGAGTGAGCTATGCAATGAAACTTTCGACGACAGTAAGGTACATTAATTTTGGTGTTGCTTTTTGTAAAATTACATTCTTTAAAAAAAAATTTAATTCTGAAGTCATCAGAAATATAATGTTGGTACTACATTTATTACTAAATCTGTCAAATTTGACATTGTTTTAGAATTCTTCTTCTTAGTTAAAAATGTAAGATAAATAATTACTATAAAATATTTAAATAGTAAATAATTCAGTAATTTCTAATGTGGTAAGAAATATATGATTTGTGTCTTCTTCTTGTGTTTCATGTGAGTAAGCTATGCTATAAAATTTTCGGCGAGAGAAAAGTACATTATTTTTTGTGTTGCCTTTTGTAAAATTACATTCTAATAAAGATAATTCAAAAAAATTTGAAATTACCAGAAATATAATGTAGTAGTTTTATGTGGATTTCTAGTTTTCATTTTGCCAAACTGGAGCTTTTTTGCCCATTACGTAACAACACTAACGAAATAAGATTGACGTTTGCGATAAAAAATTAATTTAACAAAATTGCTTTAAAGATTTATAAGATTTTGTAACTATTTTATTAAAATAAAATAAACGTACGCACTAATGGAATTGACACTTATTGTGTTGCGGTCTACCGATTAAAAGTATCTCATCCGGCTTATTGTCATTCATATCTATTGCACAAGCGCCGTTTAACAATTGCAACCTTACATCAGTGATGCTCATTTACAAATATAAAAGTTTCTACCTCGGTTATTTATTATTCGATACGTCTCTGACATATATAAATAATAATTAATTCAGTAATTTCTAATGAGATAAAAAAATATAGTCAGTGTCCTTTTGAACTTGCTTACACACACAGCAACACTCGCTTGCTATTTATCATATTGCTTACACATTTTGTAACCTTAACTGCAAACTATGAAAATATAGTATACCTATTGCACTAGTAATTTATCAATTGTTTATTATTTCTAATTATTTATAACTTTAATTACAATGTATGGTACAATTGAAAGCTTTGAGAAATAAATAAACTCGTTTTTCCTAAAATATATACAGAATAAAAGTAATTATTTTCAATTATGTTTTATTGAATCCAGCAAATATTATAGCTTATTACAGTTATTACGGTATAGAAACATGGAAAAAACTACATTTATCATATAGTTTAAATACACTTAACAAAAGTATTTTACAAATTCGTTACAAGATATAGTAAACCAGAAGTTCAAAATAAAACGAAAATTCATTCTAATACGTCAAAGATTTTAAAAAAGCGGTCACTTCATTGTTATAGAAATATCTAAAAACACATTAATTGATACAATAAATAATACCTTCAAATTTTAAATCTTTAAACAAGTCCCATAAAGTAGTAAACATTCTTACTCGTGTTAGAATATTTATTCGAAAACTCTTGCGCCATATGTACTTTACATACATTTTTTCACTACTAGATCATCTTCTTCTAGTTACTATGCTTGTTTTTAAGACGGTAAGTTTGATTTACTAGTTGTTAGGCTTAACTCGTAGGTAAGTGATTTATTTAGTGTTCTAGAACAGTAAGAACTAGTTTAAATAAAAAATCCTTAGGTAGCTCAGAAATAAATAAAAACGTCATTCTGGGGTTTATTAAGATAATGTAATCAGTTTAAGAAAAAAATGTTTTTATTATGCAAAATGTAGCATACCTAAGCATCACAATTTTTAAGAAATCTTCGCTTCCTCCAGTCTTTCATTCTATAACAAGTGATGGAATGAATTTTCTCTATTTTGACATAAGAATTAGCAATTCTCACACTAAAATCCGTGTAAGAATTAGCAAAATCTTACACGAATTTTAGTAATGTTAGTTTTTTCAAAGTTGGTATTTCTGCATCGTAAGTTGACCTTACATGAAAAAGAAATCAAAATTATTGTAACTTAACAATTGAAATCCAAATGTTGATGCCAAGATAAAATAAAGACGTCTTAATTATTCAAAGTTATTTGCTTATAAAGCTATAAAGAGATCATTTCGTATGAGATTTTAAGTTAACACATAAACTTCAATATGTCAAAGTGTAAGTGTTGCCAATTCAATAAAATACAAAAGTTTCCCAATGTTTTAAAATTAAAATTGTACAGAAAATATTAAAATTGAGAAAATAGTATAAAACACACGTTATAGAATATCTTTCAATCACTCTACCGCTTCATAAACTCGCCGCTGCGCGGCTCGTGTATGAGACTTTGTCTCGTGATTGAAGCGCGTTCATTCTGTAACTTGTGTTTTAATATACTATTCTAACACTGGTCAAACAAAACTAATGGATGGATGGATATCAAAATTGTCAAATATAAATACGATATCTTAATTTCAACGTGTGATTTATAATTAACCTATAATTAAAAAAAATTACAAAAAAATTTAATACACTACTTTTTAATTTCAATAATTATACACTCAGTACCTACTACAATAAAAGTACAAAGCTATTTTTTGTTCGGTGAAAACTCCTCCGAAACCACAAAAACATTCACCAACTATGAGTTGGCCGTGCAAGGTTCGTAAGGCCTAAAGCTTGTAACAAAACACTGGCTGCCAAGTTTCAAACACATTAAAATTCGGTATTATTGCAATATTTTGTTTATAAAATTTATTGATAGATTCTTTCTTCAAAAAATTAACCTCGACATAGTTACGTTAGGGTTGCTACTTTTTGCAGTACAAAAAAGAGGGTTGAGTGTTATCAAAATCTACTGATTATAGATTAGTTTCAGGGAAGGTGAAAAGTTTTGCCTGTAAATTGTTTAAGAAACTTGAACAGGCATTTGATTAGTTTGTAGATATTACGAAATGGTATTAACAATAGCTCAAATAAGTACGCCTTGTATATAGATTTTAGAAATTATGTGTAAAGAAAGTGGTGAAATGACAATTGCGATTATCTTATCATCACAAGTTTTGATACATATCAGTAATGTTCCATAAACTCCAAACTTTGTTAAATTGTTGTAGCAGAGATAATATTTGAAAGTACGCGATTAAAAATTTCAACATGGACTAATGTGGAAAGATTCCCTCACGCAATTATCGATGTTGATAGTTTAGTGTTATAGTTGGATGTGCATACTAGTACTGCTCTTACTGTACTTGAAATCAGTTAATACTTTTTTTTACCGCTGTTTAAAAAACACACCTATTACTGGATACAAAAATTAATTTAAAGATAAAAAATCTGAAAAGTTAAAAAAAAGTAGTAAATTCAGTAAAAATTAGAAAACACGCTTTAAAAAATTTATAAATTCAAACGTTTTAGGGTACCTACTATATATTTAGGAGTTGGTTCTACGTAAATTATTCGAATTTCGAACTTGACAGATTCAGTAAGTTATAAATGTATTATCAACATTATATTTGTGATGATTTCAATGTGGTATTTTTTTATTCCTGTAACAATTTCACAAAGAACAAGACAAAAAATAAGGTATTTTACTCCCATCAGCATAACTCACTCTCGTGCATTGACGTGCTCGTTATGCAATGCTTTGCTTTTGACGTCTGTTACAAAAATTACCATTATTATCTTTAAATAAAAAGTAGATAAGATACTACCGAGAAACTTATTAAACGCAAGATGCAGTTTGTTAAAGGCAAAGATAATATAAAAGTATCTGGTTAACTACAAAAAAACTATTATTCTCTGTATGGCGAAAAGAGATAAATCCCACCCTCTCAAATACGCGCTAAATTTGAATATATTTTTTTATTGGTTAAAATTTTCAATACAAGTTTAACGTTCGACATTTTGGTTAATTTATTCGCATTTTTAAATTTTTGTTAATTTCATTAATTTGACGAAATAGTATTTTTCAATACTTTGGAAGCCATTTGTGTATATTCGTGTGGAGGATGACTTCTTCATCTGAATCATCCTAAATGCCTTTTTTTATACAGAATGTTATTTAAACTCCCATAAAATATGTTATAATTTTAGTTCGTCAAATTTGTTAATATGTAAAAATTTAATGAAGCGCTCGTTTATACGCGTTTAAATGTTTAGTTGCTCTCTCCAAGTGTTTTTTGATAAAATTTTTAAATAAATCGTGTAACTAAATTAATAAATAAAGTTGTAACCGTATTTATTTGTTATAAGTAGAAATTTTTAATTTTGTACATTTATTGAAAATTATACGTTTTCCTATGTACTTTAATCTTTAATGCCTATATTATACATTACATAATTTTTGAATTTTCGCGCTTTTACTAATTTGAGCCGTGTAAACTTGTCTCTTCATACATTGGTTTCAATTATCATACAAAATTAAAGGAGAGGCTTAACTCTATCTTTTTGTCGTACAGGGAATAGAAAAACAAAATAAGGCAAAACCTGCTTTGCTTTATTTATAGAAAATATATGTTAATTGCCTTGATCCGCGTATTTTGACCTGCAATTTGTTTTTTTTTACTAAGAATTAAATTCTTATCAATACATTGGAAAAACCAGTTAGCAAAGAATTATCAATGTTTGAAGGCAATAATTATAATTATAATTTTCGTGTTATGATGATAAATAACAAATTCGTTATATGATAATATATGGCTCATCACTCCATCTACAAATTTCGTTGTATCCTAATTCCAAGGATTTCAAAACTCAAAATGGTCGTCCTCAGCTATCGGTTTCAAGCTTCACGGTCATTGCTATAATAAGTTTTTTTGTTTATCCAGAATTTAAAAAAAAAATTATACTTAATTCAAAATGCGTAACCCACTAAAGATATATTTACCAATATTTATTTTACTATTAAATGATTAAAAGGTTATATAAATACTAGTGTATTTCAAAATGAAAATCGAGTAGACTCATTGCAAATACATTTTTATTTTGTATTGGCTTTATTCTTTTTTAAATAAATTAAACTTATTCAAAATTTTAAGCTTTACCTACTACTAAAAATTCTACGATGACAAAAAAATATTTTGTACGGAATACTTACGTTTAATTAAAGTTCAGTAAATAAACAGTTTTCAATTATCCAAAACACAGTCAAGAGCTACACTAATAGTACGAAACAGCGCGAAGCTGGCAAGGACACTGAATATAAAATGTAAACACACATGAATAATAAGTGTTACTAGAAAACTATACTGACGTCAAAGAATATTGTGCAAGAATTTGTTATACTGACTATGACTCACAAATTTGAACGAAAGTTAAAAACTGGAGTTTTATTTGAAAATCCTTGTGATGTTAAACAGATAATTACTACATTAACGTATCTTTAAATACGTCATTATGAGTCATGAACTAGATTTTCCAATGGCTTCTTATTTATATTAACGTATAATTGTAATTATTTTATGCGTCTCTTTCTTATAACTAATTAAAAAATCGCGCATTTTACAACGAACGTTAACCTTTAACTAGGCGCGCCTTTGTAATTACATAAGTAGGCGCGTGAGGTCTGGTGGTACTATATTTAAAACGTAAACAAGTATTTCAAATAATTAGAAAAAATGATGGAATTTACTTTTACAATTTTATTTAAATTAACTAAAGTTGAACGTAAATTTTGCCGAAATGTTCTCATTTTAAAGACCATACATTTATTAGTAAGCCAATTACTAAAAGAAACGTGTAATAACATAATAAAAAATGAAACATATTTGACAATAAGTAAGTATTAATCAAACTTTTAATGAGAAACAAGTTTCTGTTTTACTCCGCGTATATATGCAACTTTCAGTGCGTGTGCACGTAATTTACTAAATGCTAAAATATTTGTGTATACTACCATTGATACTACTTTTCTATGTAAAGTAAATTTTCAACATAATTATCAGCGCCGTGCCTCAGATAAGAGCGCCGAGGCACCAAAGGCGCCGAAAAGTCTCAAAAGTAAAAAAAAAGATAAAGCAACAAACCACATTGTCAAAACAAAATTTATAATGACAAAAAACCGGTAAGGAATTGCTAGCTATTACATTGTTTTTTATTTGTTTATTTATTTATTTTTACTCTTTGAGATGAGGAAACCGAATTACTTCTAGAAAATAATATATTTTCCAAATCAGAGTACGCAATAATAGCATTTATTCCATCGAATACGTAATACGGAACATAACATGAATTGTGTGAACTCAAACAAATCTGATCTTATTCATGTTTGAGCTTGAAATTTAGCTTGCAACGAGTATTTGATAAGTTATCGAGTATAAAAATGTAATGGCGTAGACCACTAAAATTGGAAGTTGAATAATAAATAAAAGTTATAAGATAAATAAGTAGTTTAAATACGATCCACGAATTAACCATCATCGCCCAGCATTCTTTGGACCATATACATCGGCGCAACGCTGTAAAAAGTAACATCAACGATAAATAATAATTTCTTATTAGTGAATGGTTTATCTACAAACTTTATTTCATAATAATACTGTGGATACCTTTAGCTTTATATAATCGTACAGAAAATTTAAAGAATTGAACTGTAATTAGCGACACTGGAACGGTGTTCTTTTACAAACAAACATCTGCGTAACGCATTTTTCAATTTTTATAAAAATCAAATTTAAATATAAAATTGTTAATCATTACAGTGAAGTTTTTAATCCTTAGCGTTATGTCCACCACACATAAATAATATTGTTGAAACTATAAAACAAAGAAAATAGAAAAATCTTAAGCGTTCTTTTAATACAAAGAAACCTCAATTTCCGTTAATTTATTAATTATTTTCTTTACAATTTATTAATTTAGAATTTAAAAATGTTGTTTCTGGCTTTGATTTTAAATTATGCGTAATGAATTTTTTTTTCATGATACAAAAGTTGGCCAAAGCAATGACATCCTATCGATCATAAAATTTACCTATTAATAATCATTATAATTGAATTAATAACAGAAAAAAACCACTAATGCATTGCCTTGCAGAATGTAAGTCTAATAATTTATTTACCGTGAAGGGCAAGCATCTTGTAAACGTAAGTTGCTGCCTGATATAGACCCCGCTTGTATTTTATATGTAATAGTGCAACTTATATCTATTTTATGAACAATTTTATATTTTCTATATTAAAGATGTGGTAGGTTGTTTCTTGATATAGACTTTACCTTTTTTTATAACATTTGTGTCACATATTTTTGTGTATTTACTATTTATTTGTATTTTTGATCTTTGTTTCTCTATGCCGACTTAATAGTTGGGTTGCTTCTGTAACTAGAACCTCAGTATACACTGACAAGCAGACCCTCAATGAACTAATTTTTCTGCTGTTTAATATAATGATGTTTGTGCTCGTGTTTATATATGTTTTGACTTGTTATCATATCTGTGTATATGTGTAGTTTACTTAAATTTGGGATGTCCTAACTTTCCGATGTTTATTGATATCTTTGTTTGTAAACTAATTGTTTTAGAAATCTAAATTAAGTATTTATCTTGCAGTTACATTTACTTAGAAAACCGGAGGAGTATCATTGTCTCCATGCAAAATGTATAAAAGCATTACTAGTAAAATATGTTCTTGTGTGTTTGTTTTAAGTGTGTACTTTGAAGTAGGTTTAATTGGCAACCATTCAATATGTTTAAACAACCAAAATAAACCTTGTATTTAAGGTTTATTAAAGATTTATCGGCTAGGATTTATAAATTTAGATCAGCGGTTCTCGATCCTTTAGTAGTCAGATTTCTAATGTGTTACCCTAGCCCTTACCGAAACGGAAAAAAAAGGAGTAAGGTCAACATTTTACTTATTTTTTAAAAATGAATCAATTTAAATATTATAATTGCGATAAAAAATAAATCAGAAAACAAACTTTATAATATTATGTGTAATTAGTTTAATTAGTAATAATCAGTGTTGCAAATTATCTATATAAATTCATATAGATAAATTAATCTAGATTCATATTTTTTATCTATTTATATGTATCTAGATACAATCAAAAATATATAAGTTATATTATGTATCTGTATATATACAGGCTGTATCAAATTTCGTGTTAAGTACAAGGATCTCGTTTATTATCAGAGATAGAGGGTTGCTTAAATAGACAAAAATGATCTTTGAGTTGTGCCTAAATAAATTCAACAAACAAAATTTACCCCCTTTATAAAGTTTCTGAAATATGGCGGAAAATAATAAAATTGGTGTTTTTGATTTTTAGCTTTAAAATTGTTATTTGTGGAGGTATATAAAAACTGAAAAAGCTTTCTTGAAAGAACTTTTTCTGCTCTTTCAGATGATGGCAATAAATGTTTGTTATCGTTATTACTTTACTTTATATCGATACCAACTTTTGTTTTTCATATGGTAGCCATTTTAAAGTTTTATGCCATAAAATAGAGAAAAAAATCCTGATTTTGAAAATATATAACATGTTCATAAAAAAATCAAATATAAGTTTAAAATTAAAAAAAAGTTTTGATCGAAAATTTATTAAGTTAATTCACATAAAATGAAGGAAGAATTATAGAAATGTTTGGTGTGGAATATTTAATAAAAGGGTGATCGGTCTATCATATATGAATGACATTTAAATTCTGATATGTATCTCACTTTCTTACAAACCGAGTTTAAAAATTTCCTAGACAATATTCTTCTAAATCAACTCAAATCATTTTTTTTCAACAAGACGGTGCTCCTGCGCACAATGCGCAAGTTGTCCAAAATTATTTAAACCAAAAATTTCCAGACAGATGGTTAGAAACAAATGGACCCATACTTTGGCTGCGAAGTCTCCGGATCTAACGCCACTAGACTTTTACTTTTGGGGTTACGTTAAGGATCAAGTGTATTCTGTAACTTCAAACACTGTTGAGCAGCTAAGAGAGCAAATTATTAGTGCATGTAGAAATTGTCAGAGGGTTCACATTAGACGTGCTTCAGAACATGTTTGGAGAAATTGTGTAGTGTGTCTAGAAAATCAAGGTCGTTAATTTGAGCATATATTGTAGTAAAATTTAGGTTATTTATTAATTTAGAAATGTATTTGTTGTTCACGAATATTGATATTATTGACACTTATTAATAAATTTTCAATAGGAACGGTTTTCTTTAAATGTTAAACTTATTTTTGCTTTTTTTTATGAACATGTTATACATTTTTGAAATCAAGATTTTTTTCTCTATCTTAAAATGACTACTATATGAAGAACAAAAGTTGGTATCGATTCAAAGTAAAGTAATAACGGTAACAAACATTTATTGCCATCATCTGAAAGAGCAGAAAAGCTGCTATTAAGAAAGTTTTTCAGTTTTTAAATACCTCCCCAAATAACAATTTTACAGCTAAAAATCAAAAACAATAATTTCATTAATTTTGCGCCATATTTCAGAAACTTTATGGAGTGGGTAAATTTTGTTTTTTTAATTTATTTAGGCATAACTTAAAGATCGTTTTTGTCCATTTAACCAACTCTCTATCTCTGTTAATAAACGAGATCCCTGTACTTAACACGAAATTTGATACAGCCTGTATATATAATTTTTTATTTCAATTATTTAAATAATATTTATAAAAAAATCCAGTGTCCCGTAAAATTTCAGTTACAATATTTATGTTTTCTTCAGTAATTTTCCGCATTCTATACTAGTTCTTCAAATGAACTCTATCTATCGTTATTACTACCTAGATTGTTTCATCTATTATCTGTTATCTATATAAAGTTCGATTAGTTTATCTATTATTTAATACTAGATAACTTTTGAAAAAAAAATTTTTTAATTTAACTGTATCTATAATTTAAAAATTATATATTTACTGGTAATAATACATAGTGAAAATTGCATGTGACGTAAAATTCATAATACATTGTGCTAAAAACAGTGTCAAGATTTTCCAAAAGACCGCGGCCCTTCGGTTAAGAATCGCTGCTCTAGATAATATATTTGGCAAACTTTCAAATTTCGATAGTATATAACGCTGTGTAGTAATGTTTGTAAGCGACTCAATTTCAAACTTAATTTACAGCCAATATCTTATCTTAATTAGAAATATTACAATATCATGAAAAAACCATCGCACCTAAATTCTAAATAATTGAAAAGTTTATTCATTAACTAGACGTTGCTTATTCTAGTACATGTCTAATTGTGCAGAATTTAGAATTGTCCCTTAAGCGAAGAAAGAAAAGTTTTTCTGTATTTTGAAAATGTGTTGATTGTCTGAATGTTTTGGTAGTATTTTTGACTTATTATTATTAGACGATACAGTTTTATAGTGATTTCAAAAAGCTATTTCTTGTTAACCTAAGTAAATCGCTGAGTGACTGTAAGAATAGACGACTGCAAAAACGTTTATTAAACTGTACAGTTTTGTTAAACTGGTTCGTTATATAATTTTCTTTCAAAGCATCTTAAATTGTAAATAAATTATTTCTTAATTTTTCAAAGCTTAATGTTTATCTTAGAACAACTCTTTTAACCTTGCATAAACTCTTAAAATAACCAATGTATATAATAATTGCCACAATATTTTTAAAACACTAAATCACATGACCAAATTGTCTTTAAAAAGTACTATAGAAGGAAATTTGAAAAACCAAATTTAAAAAAAAGCTCAGTATTAGAGAGATGTTTAAAAAAAATTGTTACCACAATAAAACTGTTGTGGAAACATTAGGATTAACATTTCGTAATTTACAAGTTTAATGGCTAACGAGATAAAAAAGAAGTTTAGTGATAAAATTCACTAATTTCAAACTCAACGCCTGACGTTAGTCATTTTGATTAATTATGCTTTATAGTACGATACACATAAAAAGGGAAAAATAATGGATATGTTTTTTGGCTTTGAAAAAATATCATCACATCTGAATATTTATTTAATATTAAATAGAATATTATAGACAGACATTCGACAATGTGGCAAATATGGCTGAAATATACACTGGTTTGCAGACACGCATCTTCTGTCTAAGTAGACTATTTTTTACAAGTTTATCACTTTTTCCCTTCTTCTACTTATTGTTAGAATGTCTTACTGAAAGCAACAAATGAAATTACTATTAAGAAACTATCTGATAGTCGTTCGGGCAGATGCAGTACTAGCATTAAAATTAAATTTTATAGAAAGTAAGTCCATGTTAATGAATATTAGTATGGTGGAAATGCAAAATTTATTACTAGAGTAGAAGCAAAGACACTTTATAAGAAAATAAAAAAATTTAGAAACATCTAGAAAGAGCAAACGCTACTAGTAACGTTTTAGAATAGCCGTAGTTGGGTATTTAAACAGCAGTATATTTAAATAAATGTTATGCAAGATGTAAGAAAAAAGTTTGTTACAATCGCAAATAAATCAAAATTAAGTGAGACATAATCAAACCAAAATTAAATGAGATTGTGATTGTGATCAAATTACAGATATTTTTGCAAAAACAAAATCTAGACGTCAAATTATGTAATCATGTACCTAAAGGTATACACGCAGATTATATTATGTAAATTGTTACTTTGCACAGTATTTTACTTTTCATTATTTTCATTAAAATCTATATATTTTAAAATATATTGTGTTTCATTTTTTTGTTTTATAACATTGTTTTTTCAATTTTCTCCTATCGACTTCATAGGAATAACTTGTATGAAATGGATGAAATTAAGCAAAAAATTGTGTTTAAAGAACTAACAAAGAAAAATTAAATTAAAAAATAATTTTTATTTTTTAGGAGCTTACTTTTCATTTGCGTTTTAGCAGCATGTCTTTGTAACTAAATGTATTTTCTATTGTTGTAATTTCATTAAATTACTATAATGGTAACGGTAGTAGACAAAATTTCAATTGTTGGAAGTTGGACAGTGCAGTAAACTGGAGAAAATAGAAAATGTTGATTCAGTTATTGTTAAAGATGCATGGTCTGATTAACATTGTTTTTGTAAAGTCTGTAAAACCAATTGAAGCTGATACTGAACGAGACAAATGGAAATCTAATGACGCTGACGCTATGTTGTATATACTGACTACACTTGGCGAAGAACCTTCGAAATTACTAAACACACTGATTTCAGTGTATGAGCAAAGCAGCAAACAGAGCGTAGACAGACTATTAGAAGAATTTTTTCGTTGGGAAAGAGATCCTGCAACCCATGTCGCAAACCTACAAAAAAACATTTGGCTGAACTGAATGACTCTTTATTGCAACAAGATAAATCAAAACTTAGTGACTGAGTTTGAATTGTAACGCTGTTGTTCACGTTAATACCTTTATTTTGTAAATTTAAAAATATCTGGAAGGCAATGTCCGCAAAAGCATCGTTACAATGTGGAGTTGCAAAAAACAGCACTCCTTGTAAATGGTAAGGTTAAGAAATAGAAAACTTAACAAAAGGATGTTACCAAACCTACTTGTAAAATAATTCCTAACATAAAGAGAGAGTTTAAAGTGTTTTAAATGTGGTAAAAAAAGGTTATATAGCTTTAAAGTTCTATGGAAGCAAAAACTAGAAAAATCGGACCAATCTAATTTTAGTTTAGTCTTCTCTGATAGTATGAAATATTCGGAACAATAGAATGCTAATAGTGGTGCAAGCACACATATTAATTCAAACAAAACTTGCTTTAGTGAATACAAATCATTCCTAATACGATCTCCAATGTACGGTTTTTTTCATTAGGTCAGGGAATGACTATAGTTGTAACTAGAATAAATAGTGATTGGATTACAACCCAATTAGAAGAAGTTTGGTATGTGCTAAAGGCTAACAGGAATTTGTTTTCTATTAGTAAGGCCACACAGAAGGAACACAGGAACTGCAGATTGTAATCAGTGTCGATTTATGATTGATAAAAGCAAGAGAACAACAATAACTGGACAGTTAATGGGTGACATATTTTTTTGTATATACGAGTTGTATTTCCTGCTAAGGAGTTGGTGAATCTTGCAACAAAGCAAGATAGTGTACAGCTTTAGCATGAAAGACTTAGCCACCAAAACTAACGCTATGAGGATTAAGGAGGATTATTTTTGTGAATGGGAGTCCCCTTGGAAAGTCACATCGTGGTTCATTTTACTCTATATCTAACCTTCTTCAAAAACTAGCCAATAATAAAAAAAGTCAATTAGTAGAAACCGGCCCTATGTACTTTTTAAAGATGTTTTCAGTAGATATCGTGGTATATTTTTTATAACTCATAAAAGTAAAGTTGCAAACTGTTTAAAAGTATTTCTTGCTGAAGCAAAAACAAACTGGGAATCTTGTCAAAGAGCTGTTGTTTCCAGAACCAAATCCTTGTGAGAGAGAAAATAGGACTGTTTTAAAATCTAACTAGACCCAGTCCAGTAGAAGGTAAAATCCTACTATGGTTTGGTAAAATAATCAAAACTCTAACGAATTTAAGAGTTTTTGATACTGACTGTTTTGTACATGAGCCAAAACATAAACGAAAGAAGTAGAAAACAAAAAGCATTCTTAGAAAATTTGAAGGATATCATAGTTTCAGAGATGGCTATAGAATCTATGTTGCAAGTAAAAATAAAACTGTGATTAGTCACGATATAAAGTTTAAATCTGAATTAATTGAAACTTACTTAGAACCCCCAAAAACAGTTAATTTTGATCTAGTGACATTTGTAAAACGAAACATATTGATATTAAATACCAATATATTAAAAATATTATGGATGATAGGATAATTTGTCTGGAGTATGAGCCAATTGGTAAAATGGTAGCAGATGTACCTACTTTACAAAAGGACTAGCGGCACCAAGACATCGTTTGCTTGCAAACAGTCTAGGCCTTAATAATAAAAAATTTAAGAGAGAGTGTTGTAGAAATAAAAGTATTTAGAAAAAATTACACATCTAGTTAGTTTTAATGCTTCATAATATATGTGTCAAAAAAAACTTAATAGTCATTTAAATATGAGTATGATAAATCAAGGTTTACGTTCTTTAAAATGAGCAACGTAATCTGATTTAACGTATATATAATAATGTAAAACGTTTTATATTTCATACTGACCATAGATTTCATTTCAAGAGTTGTTCTATTAAATATTTTACAAATAAAAGCGATTAACAAAAGTCGATCACTTCATTTGTTTCATCTGATTTAATTAATAACTTCGGTAATGATTAATCTTAAAATTATTAATGAAAAAGCTGCAGGAGCAATTGTAAAAATTGTACCTGTTAAATCCACGGAAAGATACAACAAGGAATGCAATCCATTTTGTGAATGGCGGTGTGCGAACAGTGTCGTAGATAGCAAGGAAAATGTGATTTTGGCGTACCTTTTTGATTTAGTAACTTTTTTTTTAATGTAATGCGAAAGAATTAAAAAATCTAATTTTAGTCGAAGAAAATGGTCCCAACTTCACTTTGGGCCAAATATTCTATAATAAAAAAAAATGCTAATGATACATGAAGATGTAAATATTTCCGTTTTTTTGAAAGTGTATGCTTCTCTAAAGCAAGTTTCGTCTGGGTATGAACCTGTTCGATATTCAGTATTTATTAATGAAGGATGTTTCAATAATTGGCATCGCAGGTGCTTGTCGTGACAAAATGCATAAGATGCTACATGAACATATCCAAGACACAGGGAGCCAAATTGTAGTGACAATTGAAAATGAAAAGATGATCAAAATGTGTATTTGTGTTTGTTACATGCCAAAATTAACACGAAGTCACTGCCTGAAATGAAGTAACATAAACGGGGTTGTGCCACTAGCTCAATGGAGAAGGGGTGGATTATAATTAAAAGTTTCGTGATCGAAATGGATTAACTTGTCGAAAATACAAAATCGAAAAGTAATAATGTCGAAATCAAAGGGCGCCAGGAAGGAGTAAAGCTTAATGGACTTCTGACCCTTGCCAACCACAAGTCCACTTCTGTAGAATACACCCTAAACGGACTTACCTTATAGAGTGTATTTCGCTAAAATCTGAAATAAGCTAACAAAGTTGCACACGCGGAGGCCGACGGAATTAAAAGCTCTTTACATTTAACAAGTTAACATTTATTGATCGAATAAAACAAAATGAATAAAATAATGAAATAATTGAATTGAAAGTATCAAAATTAATTACAAAATCAGTAACAAAAAGATACGTGAATGCACGTTTGATCAAAACAAAATAAAAAGTTAATGGGAAAAATAAACACAAAAAAATAATAAACTACAAAATACAGAATTTAAAGAAATAAAACAGCACAAAATTAATACATCTTAATTCATCTAAAATCACGGCCGTGTGCGCGTCGAAATAATTCAAATATAAAATGAAATAAACTTATAAACTAATATATATATAATTTGAATCGATAATTCGGTCCCGTTTAATAAATTTTTAATTCGGGATTATAACACAGTTCCGCCAAATACGGACCTTAATTAGTTACATTAACGTTAATTTCGAGACACTTGTAATACTTTTTCTTAAAATTCAAAGCTTTTAACACTTAATCGCGTAAACACAAAAATTTCACCTATCAATAGATGGTGCAAAATAAATACCTTGAATTATTTGTAGTCGGGCTTTTGGTTAGCGTAGGCCAGCAGACGTCCGGAACCACGATAGGGTACCAAATCCAGATGAATAATTTACCCACGGAAGATTTATTATTGATCCGCCCCTAAGGCGAAAGATATGAGATTGCGAAACAAACTCACGCACAAATTCACTTAACGAAACATACTAACTTCATTCGGAAAACAGTGATCTTCATGAACCGTAATTACGAAAAAGGAAAGTTTTGTTTTCCACTTAAAGAATCACTGAACCATTTTCATTTACTTCCGCGGTAACTACTAGAAAAGGTGAATTATCACCCGCGATAACTACATCCTGACGACTGTCAACCAACTAACTTCGGACTCTCTGCATTTACCAAAATCACATCTATATATCAACTTTTTTTTCGACTACTCTTTCCACAAAGGCTGTGTTCGAAACTTCAAGAACCAAAACACTCTAATTAAGAAGTGCAATAAAGAGGCAATCAGTCCCCATTACGTCATATTCATAGCATTTGGACACGGCCCTTCGCTTGTACGTGAAAGTGTCAAATTGACAAAATATTATATTACAAGAATTTAAACTGCCTAATAAATTAAGATAATGACTTAATTTTTCCACGTAATCTATACGATTGACATAAAGAAATTACAGTACGACTGTACTTGAACAAGAACTTTGAACCAACTTAAAATAAACAAACGGCGAAAATATATTTAATTACGATTATATCTCAGAAGGAAACATAAATTACAACTGGAATTTTCAACAAACCAAACGAAATATTCAATAAGCAAAATCACTTGAAAATCAGATGGTTTACGGCGTAACAAAATACAAAACTTTATCAACAATTTACATTGTAACTTTGAATTTAAATTCGTAAAATAACTTATTAAACTCAATCTAAAATTACATTAAAACAAATTCACAAATACACCGAGTTAACAAATCGAAAAAAATGTAAAAACAAAGAAAACGCAAATTCAGCCAGCTGTATCTATTTATGGGGTCTGTCATAAAAGAAAACTGCTGAATTTCAAACGCAGGTCACATGTTGTCTTCAACCAAGTGGATGACATAAATTACTTGGAAATATAAAAAGAATACATGAAATGAATACCTAAAAATGATAAACATTCTTTATTTTCTGGTCGTACCGAAATCAAAAGTGTATCAATAAACGTATTGAAATCCATAAATTTACTGAAATTGTACAAGCAACTGCTTGTAGATACACTGAAAAAAAGGCAAAAGAATTTAGTGGACATAGGTATCGTAAGTCTTCAGCAACACCTCTAGCAAATCAGCCGGAGCTGATATCACTGTTCTTAAGAAACACGGTGGATGAAAAAGTTCGACGGTTGCAGAACATTATGTACCACATTCTACAATGAAAAGAGAACATCGCAAGAATGATGCAGGGCGGAGAGTCTTTTGTTGAAGTGTTGCATTTAATGGAAACAACTATAAAAACCGCAGACTCGCATGAGTCTGGTGAAACATAGATCAATAGTCAGTATGAAATAAAAGTAATTACTGAATTATACTACTATTTTACTTAATTATAATACTAAATGAACCTTCTTAGTAGTATTCAAAGCTTTTTACAAAGAAGTTTAAATAACAAAGTATACAAAAGTTTAAGCAATTATTTATTAAAATGACTTATAACAAAACTAAACTATAAATTTAAAAAATAAATTATCATTCTAATTCAAGTATTGTGTGTTCCCAAAAAAGCTCCACAATTACCGCAATAATGATGCTTGCTTTTGCACGAGTCCAGAGAGTATGGTAAAAAGAAGCATGGCCAACAACTAAAACGTTTTTGTTTAATTACAATAAAAAGTATTATATATTACTTACATAAAAATGCACAATAATACAGCAATTAAGTGTGTTCCTGAGTTTGGTTCAGTTTCAATTCTAGTTCTACATGTTTGATGACAAATTGGGCAAGTAAATTGTTGCGGTGTCGATCCTAAAGTGGATAAAATTATTTCACGTCTAACCACAGTATCATTTTCTAAAACAAAAAATTACCAATTAAATAAAGGAAACATTGCTTCACTTTTTCTATTTAATAATTATCGTTATTAAAACATTTGTATTTGTAACCTATTTTAATAAATAGGTATCTGACACATTTGATTAAGAAACGATAGAAAAATAACTAATTTTAAGTCATCTTATAGCAAAATAGCAACTGTTGTGTTTGTGCAAGCAGTAGCAAGTGTTAAAATGAATGTGGTTTTCTATTGCAAAAATCTTCCACAACAACTAATTTTGTTTATTGGCCCTCAATTTAATATAATGATTACTCACGTTTTGGTGCAGATAAAGTATAACAAGTTTTTGTTTTAGGTGTTGCAGAGCCAGAAGGTGCAAATCTTGTATGACATAAAGGTACCGCACTTGCTGGTAGGTATTTAGGTTTTGGATCCACGACACTGTATGGAGGTGGTTGTTCTGTTTTTGCTTCTGCAAACATCAAAGAATACTTTAATCAAGAAAATTTTTGTTACGTATCTATATAACTTAACAACTAAGTACTCACATAAGTAAGTTTTAATAAGAGGAATATCGTAGTAAAATGAATTTATACAATCGTTTGAAACATTTCAGTTTTTTTAGAATGTTAAATTGTTTTATCGCCAACCGTCAATAGAGCCATGTATTACCATAGCGATTTTCGGAAGTAAACAAACACTTTATCTTACTCACTGATCTCTATAATAATATGGATAGCTGATACTTACGAGAAAAAAAATTAAATATGGGATTAAACTGCGTGGAAGACAGCGCCACACAATACTGAGATTAGAACTAAATTAAACGAATTTTACTTGACAACAGTACCGCTATTTTTCAAACCAAAAAAAATTTATGATCATTCATTTTGTTCAAATTGCATAGCATTTTACGGAATTCCATAAAATTGTATAAAATTTTAAGAAATTTAATGACTTTAATCAAATTATATTTAGTTTCAATCAGATTATACAAAAACCACACAGTTAAACAGTAATTCTAACTCGCTTAAGAATTAATCACACATGCTTAACACACTTGTAGATTTAACCATCAAACGCAAAAAAAGCAAGAAAATTAAAGAACATAACATACATATTGAAATATAGAATCCAAAGCACAAGCTAGTACTGATGCGCCCAAACAATTTTCAAAATATTTTTAAACATACTAATCTATTTAGAAAATATCTTACAAAAATATAAATATTTATGACAATTGCAATGACAATTAAACTGTCACAAAAAAGTATGGTTAGCGCTACATTTTAGTTCCTATCTCAGTAATGAGTGGCGCTGATGATTTCTCTAAAGGTGTCAATGTCATACTACAGTATCAGCTATCCATATTATTATAGAGATCAGTGATCTTACTGTAAAATCAAGTACTTTACCTTCCACAAATATTTATCAATATAGCCAAGATTGTAAAACAAAAATCATTTGTTGCTGTCATAGGTTGTTAAAGTTAAAAAAACTTATAGAAAATAATGCAAGAAAAAATTCAGTATACGCCACCTGAAATTCAGAGGAAATCGTTAGAAACGTCATTAAACATTTTACATTGACATGACATTAGTCAAAAAATATAATCGCCAGTATGACATTTTCTTGGAATGGTGCGAAAAATACAGAATTAAAAATCATAGTGAAAATGTTTTACTGACTTATTTTTCCAATCTATCGAAAGAATATTCTCCTTCTTCGATGTGGTCATATTATTATATGTTGAAAGCAATCCTCTCAGTAAAAAATGACGTTGACATTAGCAAATATAAAAAACTTTCAGTTTTTTTAAAACAAAAAAGAACTCATACTTCAAAAAAGTCAAAAACTTTTTCACAAGAAGAAGTACTTGAATTTTTACTGAACGCACCGGATGAAATCTACTTGATGATTAAGGTAATTTATGCAAACTTTTTAGGATCAATTTGAAATAAATGCAATAATTATTTTAGATTTGTGTTGTATTTGGCATTGCTGGGGCATTACGTAGAACTTCTGAATTTAAAAGTAAAAGACATAGAGCAGAAGAAATCAATTCTGGTTTTTTATGTAACTAAAACAAAAACCTACCGACCTAGATTGTTTGTGATTACTTCAGAGTTTGAAAGTAAAGTAAAATCTATAGACTTATTTGACAAATATTGAGCTTTGCGTCTTAAGCAGACGCGACACGACCGATTATTTATAACTTACAGAAATAGCAAATGCACAATCCAACGTGTAGGAATCCTTACTTTTAGAAGTGTACCAAGCAAAATTGCCAACTATCTGCATTTACCAAAACCATCACTACATTGTTTTCGTTGAACGTCCGCTATCTTTGCCAACGCAGGCCTGCCGCCTGAAAATTTAAAAAGGGTGGAAAAGTGACACGATTGCAGAGTCTTGAGTCTTTGCTCAATAAAACAAAAATCGCAAAAACTATTTTAGGTGAAAGTCAAACTGACAACATAGTTATCACCAACGTTAGTTCTAGCAAGGACTTACAAGTTATTACCATAAATAATAATCCTGAAACAGTTTCAGTTAAAACACTTTCTACTTCAGGAATTAATTTTTATAATGCGACAGGATGTACGTTTACAATTTAATATAACTAATAATAAGTAAATTTGTTTTGTATTTGTTAATATTTCTGTTACTGTATACTTTGTCAAAAAAAATTTATAACATGTTTTTTTTAAGTTATAAATCATTTCGGTTGGCGATAAAATTTTGTATGGACCACAGCAGTAAAGTGTCTTTATCGAACTCGCCTGTTACTCGCCTTGCTCGCTACGCTCGCTCGGCTTATAACTTCAGAGTTTCAGACTCATTCGATAAAGAATCAGTTTACTGACTTGGTACATAAATAACTATAAAACATCTATTTAATTATTTTAATCCGTTCCATAAACAACCAAGGTAGTTATTTTTCTCCAGTCGTATTAAAATATGCCATATTTAATATTACTTTTGAAACACAAAATGGACGTTTTTGTGACTAAGAAAATAAAGGTTAATTTTAATAAAATAATTCTAGGATTACCATTAGCGTTTTGAAAATTATGCAATATTTAATATTCTGCAATGATTTTATTAAATTAAACGTTACATAATTTTTAATGTAATTAACGGTTTTCCGTCACGATTTGTCGCTGCTGGATGATTGTCACCAGTTAGATTTATTTCTTTTTCTTGATACATCTTTATGTTTGAAAGATTATTCGATGTATCTCTCGGCTACGTTGTTACATTTCTATTTTTCGCGTTTTTTAAGGAACCAGAATCTTCAATGAGGGTAACAGAACTGCGGCGTAGACAATGTCCGCTGTATTCATTTATATTTTCCAGATTTAAATATTTTGCTCCTTCTTAAGGAAACTACTAATTTTGTGAATGCTGACAACTTGTCGTTGACACACTCGCTTTGTTTTTAACAAAGAGTTGACACTTCTTAAAATTTTTTGATCGAAGAGCTTAATATTTTCTCTGTTTTTAAATACTTTTCTTTCATAACAGTAAATGATCTGTTTTTTTTTAAATTAAATTTAAAAAAAAGAACATGGTATCTGATGCTGGTACCATAAAAAGTGCATTACGAGTATCAAAATAGATTTCTAAATGTGGAAAAGTTCATACTATAAGAGAGGAGTTGCTGCTGCCAGCCGCAAAAATGATGGATTTAGCTTTCATAAACAACGAAGCTGCCTTGGAAGCATCGTTTTACGCGGACAGGGACGTTTTGTTGCGCATTTTTTCACTCGTGCTTTTAGACGCCAGCTTTTTGCCGCAGAACATTTTGACGCCATGACGATATAACCCTGATACAGTTTGCCGCGAGGTCTTTTGACGCGAGTAGTTTTGACTTGTGGTTTTGACGCACGATCAGTCAGCTCTCATTTATATTAAGTTATACATTCTTTTTTAAGTATTACATTTCGTAAACACCCACCAAAAAACGATTACAGAAATTTGCATGACCTTATATTATTTGCTTAACATTGTAAGTAAATATGTAGAATGTATGTATGAATACTTTACGACTTTAATAAGTTAATAAAATATGTATTCAGATTATACTTACGCAATTGACAAATTACATGTACTTTTATGTAATTACAGGAAAATTTACAGATTAATGAAATGAATAAGTGATACATGACTTATAATTTAAGAGTTCTAGATTACGTAATTAGACTGATTTCTAATAAGATAATAAAACAATATTTTATCTTGATTCGAGCAGATGAACGTTCATTAACTAAATAATTTTTCTATACAAAATGTTTTTTTATATATTCTTATCAGTTTATTTGTAAAAGATACCTATCATCATTATTGAATAAAAAAAAATAAAAATCAAGGTTTGAATTATGTAGTTGCTTTCAAAGCTACTAAGTTAAAATATATTTTACTTTACTTATATTCTTTTATGTTCCATGTCTGTGAATTGAAACTGCTTGCGTCAAAAAATCTCGCGGCAAACAGTATCTGTGTCAAATTTTCTTGACGTCAAACGTCCTGCGGCAAAAGACTCGCGTCGAAAAGCTCGCGTCAAAAGATGCACGACAAAACGTCCTAGACCAGGCAAACGGCGTATACATGCAATGGCAAGTGACATAAAAGAAGAACTGATTAACAGAGTTAGTTCGTCTTCCCATTTTGCTCTCCAGTTCGATAAAACGACTAATATTCAAAATAAAGCCCAACTACTTTGTTACATTCTATGATAAATCTGTTTTAGGAGACCTGATGTTTATGTCTGCCATACAACATACAATCGCTAAAAAAGTTTTTGACTATTTAAATTAGTTTATAACCTCAAATAATTTGAATTCATTTAATTGTGTGGGTTTAACTACTGACGGAGCTCGAGCAATGTGTGGTAAATTTAAAGACTTCTCAGCACGTGTGAAGGAAATTATGCCCTGTATACCATGGTTTTGCTGCGTCAGACACAAAGAAGCTCTCGTAGCACTGTTTTTCGGGTGCCGCGTCACAAAACTTTCACTTAACGTTTGGCTGATCATGCTGTCAGCTTCTTCAGAAGATTTCTAAAGACTGATGTTATCGACTTGTGTTCCTCGTTATATGCCGTTGAGTTGCGTTGATAGACCTCTGGTAACTTCTTGCATGTTTTTCACGCAGCGTGGATCTCTATGTGTTGCTTAATCTGTATCCATCCTCACGGTTAAAATTGTTGGGATTTTTCATTATTTCCAGTGATTCGAGTATTATTCGCTGGTGATAGTGTCTGCTTTTTGCTTCTCATGTAGATGTTCCGCTACTACAGATTTGTCCGTACGTCTGAATTGAGCGTCTCGATGATGTTCTTTAACCCTGAACTGAATGCTCTTTCTTGTTTGGCCGATGTAACTCTTGCCGCACATACACTCTAATTTGTATATACCTTTGGTGTGTAGTATCGGAAGTTGATTTTTGTTAGGTGGTATGAGCTGATCTATTTTCTTCACTGTGTTATAACGTGTAGTGATTTCCTTCTTGCCTAGAACTCTCTTTAGTCTGTCAGTGACCCCGGCAACGTAAGGTAAGTAAGCATATGTTTCTGACAGTGTCTCCGCAGCAACCTCAGCTTGCTTCTTCTTCTTCTTCTTCTGTTAAGGAGAAGTTAATTTTTTATAATTGCGTCCTTGATGTGTTTGATTTTCTCCGGTTTGTGTTCTTTCTCTGTTCTTCTTAGAAGTGTGTTGATGAGGGATCTCTGATCTCTTCTGTTCTGGATAGTGATGAGAGGATGCGTGTAGATACTGGTCTGTATGTGTTGTTTTTTGGTATACGCTATGACTCAGCCTGTTGTCCGTGCGTGTTACCAGAACGTATAGAAAGGGCAGCGTTTTGTTCTTTTCGATCTCCATGGTAAATTTGATACTGTTGTGGTGTCCATTAATGTGTTGAAAACATTTTGTAATTCTTCCCGCGAGACCATACGACGAAAGTGTCGTCCACGTATCTGTACCAGTATTTCGGTATCTTGTCGCTTGAGTTAATAGCCTCTTGTTCGAAAGCTTCCATGAAGATGTTGGCTATTACTAGTGACACTGGTGATCCCATACTTGTGCCGTTCTTTTGTTTATAGAACTCACCATTCCACAGGAAGTAGGTTGACGTTAAACAGAGTCTGGCCAGGTCGATCAAATCTTCTTGTAAACCTTGTGGCACTAGTTGTTGTCTAATGATTTCTAATGTTTCTTCTACTGGTACATTGGTGAATAGTGTTTCTACGTCGAAACTAACTAGTATGTTATTGGTAGTTACCTCAAGTCCTTGGAGAATCTCGACGGTTGTCTGTCCGGTGTGCTGCTGTAGTCATCTAGCTAAGTATTTTGCTAACTCGTAAGTCGGTGATCCACAGGTACTGACGATAGGTCTTAGAGGGTTTCCGGTTTTATGAATTTTTGGTAACCTATACAGTCGTGGAGGTTGGGTTTCCGATGGTAACAGCTTTTTCTCTTTTTCTGTTGGTAAAGATGAGCCTTTGATCGCCTTTTTTATGCGTCGTTCAATTTTTGCAGTAGGGTCCCTGTTTAGTTTTGTGTAATGGTCTGGGTTTAGTAGAGTGTCCATTTTCTTGATGTAGATGTCCTTATCCATTATTGCTGTCCGCTTGTAGAATGAAAAACAGTACTAAACGATGTCTGACTATATCAGAATGAAAAAAACGCCCATCTCGCAGATCGTTTTAATGACAGTAGTTGGTTAACAAGATTGGCTTATTTATTAGACACATTTAACCATTTAAATTTACAAAATCTTAATTTACATAAAAAACGGAAATTCAAGGCTAAGTCAAAGATAAGATTGATGCAATGACAAAAAGGTTGAATTTATGACTGCAGCGTGTTAAAAAAATAACTGTTTGGCAAATAAACAAAAATTAGAAGAAAATGAAGAGACTGTACTTAATTGCAATAAATCACTTTTTGTAGCATTTGAATAATAATGATTATGTATCTTAATATTATTGCATATTTTGGCGTTTTGCGTTAAAAAATCTTTGGGTTCAAGCGTCCTAGTATATTTTTAGTACAATGCACACCGTTTTTAATAATATCACGTTGGGACTTGGGGCTTTTAATAACAATAACCAAATATTAACAAAATCCGATCTGAAAAAAAAACAAAAGAATGCCCATTGGTTAGAAAAGAGTAAAAATATACGTGTATCTGATTAACGGGTTGTTAATTTAGAAGGTGAAATTGTACAAGCAAAAAATGTCAAAACAAGTTTTAGTAAAATATTAAAAATATTCACAGATATCGCAAATCTTGCAATTATCCGTAGGTGTTGAAAACAAACACAATATTACCTACGTAATATAATGAACAAGGATTTTTACAATTTTCAAAAATAAAAATGTATACTATTAATGTATTTTGAACTATGTTTTCTTACAAATTGTTTCATCCTTTTAATAACATCAATAACAAACAAATTCTTGAATTACTAGAGTTGATTTATATTAAAATACCAAATAAATTTTTTTTGTTGAACGATCAAACCAATTTCAATTATGATTTTAAATTTAAATTTTCTTAGATTTGTTTCTAAATTGCACTATCTTCTTTTTTTAAAATAATTTACATTTTGCATTTTGTAAAACTTAGATTTTTTAATTGTCTAGTTACAAATTTTCATATTTGACATTTTTCAAAAAATGTAAGTTAAAATTTTTTTTGGAATCTTAACTTTTTATCAGTTGTAAATATTTTTTGTAGACTTTTCTGAAAATGAGCTTCATTATTTTAAAGCTCGAAACATATGTATGTAAAAAATACATTTTGAAAGTTAACGAATTTATTATTGGTGGACTGGTATTTTGAATAATTTAAAAATTGACCAATAACAATGAATCCCCTCAACAATTTAAAAATTTACCGATTCTATAATTTTTTCTCCTATTAATATTAAACAAATGACTATAAAAAAAAACATTAAAAAAATGAACTTTACTATAACATGAATCCTTTCTTTAGTCTTAACTGATTTATAACGCTAATAAGATTTACAATTGCTTGGCTGTTAATACAATTTCAACATTCAAAATTTACTCAAATTTTATTTTACTTACTTTCGTCTTATGTTGATAACTGTACAGTGAAATCGTTTATGACTTAAACCAGTAATTGCTGATTTTTTTTTATAAAATTATTATAAAACTTTATAAATCAGGTTTATTAAATTATTTCGTTTATGCATTTTAAAATTTGAACATAAATTATCGGTTTAGTAGAACATCTGAGTTTCGGTCGAGTTGCTTTTAGTGACACTGCGGCTTTTTTTTGCGGCTAAGGGTAGCTTTGTCGGTGTCGAGTTGTTTTTCTTGTAAATCATGCGTACATCGAAACCGCCACACTTTTTGTATTGAAATGATTTGCTTAATAACTTAAAATAAACAATAAGCTATTACCCTAAAACGGAGCAAGATAGAGGAAAGTTGCATATAAACATTTTTATAGAGGACAAAATTTACTATTAAAAAAGTCGGCGGAAGGGTACAATTACCTTCAATAGTATAGAAGATACACGTGTGCAAAGTTGCACAAAAATTACATTAAAATTCTGTAACTCTTACTGCCGGTTGCACAAAACAAATCAAAAATGTAGCAAGTGATTATTTCTGAAATCGATTGTTACATCACCAATAAACTTGGTTTCATTGGCTATGTAGCAATTGTTTTGAGAAATAATCAGTTGTTACATTTTTGATTTGCTTTGTGCAACCCGCCCTTAAAACTATTAGATATAATTATTCACTCTCGCGGACTTTTTTGTAGTAAATTTTGTGCTCAATAAATTCTTTATGTGCAATTTTCATCTATATTGTACCGTTTTTGCAGTGTACAAGGCGGAAGCTCGCGCGGATCTAATTCTGCAATTACTATAATTATTTTTCATCACTGCTGAGTGAAATTAAGACTTAAAACGAATCATAAGAAATATCTTATTTAATAATAATAATAAACACTGCATCCGAAACATCCAAAATACAAAAAGTGAAATTGGGATCACCGCAAGTTCCAGATTTGTTTCATCTGAGCGTCGTTTCGTTACACGAGCCTTCGAATCAAGCTCCCTATAATTGTTTTTAACACTAAAATTAAAATTTTAGACAAAATAAATTGAAAATTACGGACCATTAAATATTTTACTAGTTTGTTGACCCCGTAAATTAAAAAAATCAAAAATGTTTAAATTAACTGTTCTTAAAACTACACATTTTTTTACAGTAATTTGCTGACACCAAATCTAAAAACAAACACAAAATAATGTTATCACATCAGTTGTAATTAAATTCAATTGTTATTCTAAGAACTGCACGTTTATTTTAAGTACACTAAAATACAAAATAACATATTTACAGATGTTTAAATGAGGTAATGTTACGTAGATCAGTCAAAATACTTGAATGAACAAATAAAACTGCAAAAATATAGTTAAATATGCAAATAAAGTATTTTTAGGGTATAATGACTAAATTTTTCACTGTAAAGATACGTATTATAAAAATTTAGCACCACATTTTATGTAAAACAATACTCATTCGATTAAAAAATGCATGCAAATTAGGTATTGTTTATGTATGGAAACAAGCTTAAGAAGAAAATTGATAACATAAACCAAAATTATGGTTACTATAAACGATGTTGTTAAATAAAAAAATAACATAACCGGCTGATAACATTATCTATGATTCCAATAACCAACGTGCACTGTATTAGGAATCTAAATAAACAGTGTTTCAAAATTTTACACAAAAAGTTGTATTGTATTCATTATAAAGCTACTAGCCATAGAACTCTCACACTTACTGTTGATAATTCTCCAGCGCGTTAAAGATATAATAACTTTAAAAGTGTAATGATATTCAAAATTTTTGAACAATTTTTTTAAAAAACAAATATAAAACAAAATTAATTGCATGTCTTATATACAGACTGGTCCATTTAAGAAGCTTACTATAGCTACTGGCTTATTATAAGAGATTATTTAAATTCTAAAAAAGTTGCGTAATTAAGAGAGTAAGAATATGATACCAAGAAGTTATTTTTGAATTAGTTTTGAAATATTGAAAAAATGCTAAAATTTCAACAAAATTTTGTTTTTTTATAGCCTTATTTGAAGCAATATCGAAAATCTGTAAGCACATCTTTATTGCCGCTTCAAGTTTCTTATACAACGTTTCATCTTTTTGTGCTTATTATAAGATAGCTTTTCTAAATGCGGACGTGTCATTTTTTTTTCATTTTTTGCAGCAGTCGGTGATTTACATACACAAAAAAACGTTTCGCTATGGATTTAGCGTTTTATTTTTAGAAAGATTATATAGCAGCAACCGCAGTTAATCACTCACAAAATTAGTAACTAACACATAACTTACATAAAAATTATTATTACCAAATGTTCGAATAGTTGTCCATTATTTTTAACGCAAATAGTAATTCGACGAAGGGTTGACCTTATCGCGCTTTGTATAATGTTTTTTGGAATCTGACGGCATACTTTTGCACTGCAGCTTCCAAATCATGAACAGTTTGTATTGCTTATCATATACGATATCATTTATATAACTCGATAAGAAATAATCTAATGAGGTTAAATCAGAAGAGCGAGCTGGCCATAAAATTGAATCCCTATTGCCAATTCACTAGTTATAAAATTTAGCATTTAAGTAATTGGTAATTAAGTTAGAGTTGTCAGCAGGCGCTTCGTCAAATTATTCCGAAAAATTACAGAACCGATACTTCTGTTATTTAAAATATCGCACCAAACATTGAAACCGAATCGTAATTGATGTCTTAATTGTATATTCTGACGGGAATTTTCTTGAGCCCAAAAATAAACATAATGACGTGACGATTTAAAATGCCGTTATTGGTAAAACAAGTCTTATCTGACCAAATCACCTTATTTGGAAATAGACTGTTTTCATTACATTTTCAAATGTACCAATGACAGTAATCCAATCGACGTTGAAAATCATCTTCGTGCAGGTCGATACCTATTCTTTTTTAAACACAAAATGTTGTAGTTTTTGGTACGAGTGTGTTGAATTTAATTTCCTTACTAGAAATTTGTGGATTTTATCTAACTGGATTTAACACAATGCTCACTACCCTCTCATTTATTTGTCTTGATTTGGTTTTGTAAAACATCCATACTTTTTTTTATTTTGTACAATCCTTTGGAACAAGGTTTCATGGGGTTGACAACGTTCTGGATACACGTTGAAAATATCTGTTTACAGCGTTATGTGAATTTCTTTGTGAGAGAACATAACAAGTGTTCATATCATAGTTTTCTTCATTGTTAAAACGTTCCATCTTTAAAAATAACACGTAACAATTATAAACACAAGAAACCCTTTGACAGTTACTATGAATTGTGTTGTTTTTATGATAATATAGAAAAACTGTATTATTTGTTTATTAATTAAAGGTACAACGTTAAAATTTGAACTAGTTTTTTTTTGTGTATGTGAATAACATCATGACCTGCTGCTGAAAATTAAAAAAAATGATAGGCCTGTACTTAGAAAAGTTGACCTGACGATGACGGCGGATAGACGAAACGTTGTATAAGAAAACTAATTACGGAATCTAATAGCTGCTTAAAAATGTTAATGAAGATCCGGTTACAGATATATGTAGCATCAAATAAAACAAGAAATAAAATATTAATGTTTTTCAAAATTTTAGTTTTTTTCAATCAATTTGAAAACTGGACATTTTCAAAACATATTTTTTCTCTTATATTTACGCAACTTTTCTCTATCTATTTCTTATAATAAGCAAGATCTTCATAGTGAACTTATTAAATGAACCAGTCTGTATAATGTACCACTATAGGTTAAAATTGTAGATAATCAGATAGGTAAAAGTGATACTTGTATTTATTGTATCTATCAAAATTTATATTCCAACCGATATCCTCACAAACAATTATAAACATGTAAAATACATTTACGAACAATTATTTTAATGTACATATATATATTGTAATATATGACAGATGGTTCTTATCAGTTTAATGTCAACAATAAACGTTTCAAATTGGAAACTTAGTATTACAAAACTTTTAAAAGTGTAAAGACAAAAGACATTATACGACAATAAACCTTTACCTTCAACTTGGAGACACGTTTACGTAAAAAACTTTAAACACTTTAAAATGCAACTATTGAGTTGTTTATTTAACTCAACAGCAACAATAAATTAAATCGACAAATGCATTAGCAGAAATAAACATTTTTAATAGATTAGGTTTATTAGTATGCGTTATTTTTTATCGTTGCAAAAACTACTTTGATAAATCAGAGATTTCAAATATACATTAAGATGGATTCCTTTCTGATATTATACACACTGAACGTCTAAATTATGATAATAAAATACAAAGATGAAATAATTTGTCATTTAGAAAGACTAGAATTTTTGAACCAGATAAACGATATGCACAACTAGCTTCATTAACTATGTTCGTTATGTACATACTAAAAATTAAAGGTAACATTTGTCATTTGATCGATTTGACAATTGTGTTACATTGAACAATCGCATTTTATCATATCAAATAAAAATGAATTTAATTACGCAACAGTTCTGGAACCTAAAAAAATCTCAAAAAAATTGTTCTCCACTTAATATACACCTGTGATATACCAAAAACTGAAGAGACGGAAACGTTTGGAGATAATGAGGTGATTCTGGCAGTTGGAGACAGTGATTAAGAAGCAGCCATAAAACTACAAATAACAAGTGATAACATAAACGCGTGAACTCTAAGATGAAGAATTAGAATAAATAAAGACAAATCGGCAGATGTTAGTTTCATTAATAATAAGCATAATGATAACGTAATAATAATTAATAACAACAAAATGTATTGGTATATTGGAAAGAAATTCCAATTTTCGATACACAACAAAATAGTAGTACCTATATAAACAAATATGTCTGGACATATAGAATCCAATTACGGGGGTGCGCTAGTAAGAGCAATGAAAATATAATTCAAACATTCCAAAATAAAGAAGAACAAACGTTAATTTGTATTAAAATGCAGCACTTTATACGAGTGTATCTAAGAAATGCAAATTTCACCAAAAATAAAAATAAATACAAAATAATGTTATCGGATAACGCGTAGTTAAATTACTGTGGTTAAATGAAGTTGCTATTCTGTATATTCTTTTAAGTACACTAGATTATACACTCTTTGATTATACTTTCTCTATTGGATAAAACATAAATGTCTAAACGTCGCCAAAAATTGTTCGTTACTCGCGCAAATAATTGCATATTCTGCCTAATTGCATTTGCTGTCGCAAAAAATCGATTTTACCGCTTTTATCTATTATTTACGGGGGTTTTGTATACTCCACATAGCTTCAGCAAAAAGTTTTTTTTAAGTCACTTCTATGGAGTTTAGAATCGAGCTTTGTTGATTACCTAACTTTTGAGAGATTCTTAGTTCGATTTCGGTTGCTTGTTTGAGTTCTTCGATTTCTCTCAAGCCCTTTCTAAAGTAAGCAACACGGTCCAATTTCGGAAAACGTTCTCATCTTAGTATATATTTAAGCTGTTTTTAATGAATCTTACTTTAAAGCAACTCTATGCGCCATTTGTACTCCTTGGCGTACTTACTTATTACTCGTCAGTATTTTTTCATATTCAGTATTTTGTTTACACTAATCAATCCGTGAATAAACTTTATGACAAAATTTCTGATTAAATACCTTCAATTGTTTTTAAATTTATTTTTTCGTTATTTTGATTATTGATTCTACATTTTCTTGTGTTTATAATGATTAGATAAGATAAGATAAATCTCTTGAACGTATAATTAACGTCTATCTTAAAATAACTACAAGCACTTTTCCCTATGCCTAAAATAATAATAAAAAATTCCGAAATTAATTCAAAGCATTTTTTATATTTTTTTGTTTAAGCTCTCGGTTTACTGTGCACTGGAGTTATTAACAGATTAAAGAAAAAACATAAAATTAATATGACTATGTCAAAAGCAAATAAGTCTCACATACCAAAAGTAAACTGATACTGAGTGTCCAGATTGACGTAAATATTTTACTGTAAATAACTGTTTGACCAAACTTTATTTATTGTTAATCGGTCTAGTAAAATTTGGCAATGCAATCTCGCATTTTCGCTGATTATACTGATTATAATAGTTAATTATTTAACATTCAATTAACGAAATATCAAGATAACTACTAATTGTTCTGCATTTTTCTAAATAATTATTATGCAAATACTGGTTGATTATCTATTTCATTAATTTTTAGAAAACTCTAATACGGTCGTCTTTAGTCAGGTTGACATAATATGCAAACATGGTCTACTTCTTAGCCATCGTCGCTATTTTATTACTTACTGCAAAAAAGTATTGGAAGCATTTGTTACAAAAAAACGAAAAGGAAAGCAATAAAAAAATATTTTCAGTTATAGTTATACACATTATTAAGACGTATATTTTTAACTTATTACTTGTTAGTAAAAAAACAGCTTTATTAATTCAGTGCACGCCGCTTAATAGAATCACATTAGAACTTGGAATTGTTGATATCAATAATCGAATGATATAATATCCAAAATTCAAAACCAAAACAAATAGATAAACGTTCATTAGTTAGAAAGCAGTAACTACGTACATTGTGTATATAATTAACAGGTTGTTAATTTAGAAAATGAAATCATAGCATAAATAAAAGAAAAAAATGTCAAAATCAAAATTCTCATAATACGTTGGAAAAAATCCAAATTTTCAGCCAAATAAATCGAAAATTATGGACATGTAGCATTAAATAGTTTGTTGACACAGTTAATAAAGAGAACTCGACATTTCTTCTCGGTAATTCTTAAAATAAATGCAAAATAACATTATCACATAAGACGTAAATAAATTAAGTTGTTTCTCTAAGAACGCACATGCTTTCTGGGTTAATTCTCGAAGATAACGTATTTAAAGATTTTTAAATGATGCAATGTTACGCAAGTCAGTCAAAATACTTCAACACGTTTTCATTTTGAATTGAAAGTTTATGTAAAACTTCATTAGCGTGGAGAAATCAGAAATTTTGGTAAGTTGCACTGTAACGAAGAAGTGGACAGCACAGTATCAGCAAACTATATTTTTTTACTCACATTTATAACATTTATATTGACATGAACTATTGTAACTTTCAATTTCTTTGTATATGTTTATGAAGCGTTATTTGATTTCTTTTTTAAATTTTTAATTAATTTAATTGATGAGTGAAATATTTCATTATTTCATCAATAAATAAAAATTTTAAAAATTAATTACCAAAGAAGTATCACTTTTTTCGTGCGCTTATATGGGAGAGCCTCCCTCGTTTAATTTTTTTTTTTTTCAACGTACTTAGTTTTCCGCTATTTCCTGTTGCTATAAACCGAGCAATAAAACAGAGCTGCCAATTTATATTATGTAATTGTACTATCTCTGTTATCTGTTATTAATTTAATTTATTAATGACCTCAATGTATTGATTAATACATAGAAATAGTAAATACTATACATGAAATCCATTTTTTTAAATGTATACTTACTAGATGTGGCAGGCGAAGAGTAATAGATATTTGTTTGAGGTTTAGAAGAACTGGAACTAGCGAATCCTACAGGATTTTGAGGTGCAAGGCCCGTTGGTGGGCATCCTGATTGTGGGTCAACAGCACTATATGGCGGCGGTTGTTCCATTTTTGCTTTGGTAACAATCTGTAACTAATAAAAATAAATAATATTTAGAAACTTTGTTCTAAGGAACATATTTAGTCGTGTTTTTCAATAAAAATGTTTGTGTTTTAACTATTTACCACAAGCTTTGATCAAAAACTTTGAAAACACGAATCGATAATTAAAATGTTTATTATATGCTGCTCACGTTTAATGGCATAAACCTTTGATTAGATTATAGTACTCATATCTAGTCAAAAGGTAATCAATATTTCCAAATACCATTCTTCCACATATTATTGCTTCAACTCAATAAAACAATATGATTTTTAATAATACCTTTTTCATTTTGCTGTTTCAACACGACATTGCTATAATTTGATTTGTACAATATTACCAGTAAACGTGTATATTTTATGACTAATAATAAGTTATCTTATATAAACACTGACATAATCGGTATCAGTGATAAGTAAAATTTACTGTTACTCCGGTAGTCGTACAAGACTTAAAACGAGAAAGTTACAAAATTATGTTTAAGAAAATTTATATTAATCTTATTCATATTTTTGAAATTAAATTACAACGAACATCAGAAGATAGACAATTAATAAAATTTACAAAAAATAATAAAATACTTTGGCCTTTACTAATTGGCAATTGACTATTTACACACATGTAAAATGGCTTTTAACCTTCGCATAATTTATTTATTTAATTAATTTATTAGCATTGCTACCCTTAATGTGAACAAAAAGATCAAAACTTTAAACTATAAGTTTGATATCATTTAATAAAATAAACTCAGTCGGTCAAATTTCAAAAAAATCCAGCGTGTTTGCAATGTTAGTGACATAATTATTCAATAACTAGACATTGCTTTTGAAGAACGTCGGCAGCAGAACTGACATTACAGTTCTCAAGCGCCATAGAATATAAAAATCTACTAGCGTTGCTAAATCGTAGGAAAAAAGCAAGAATGCAGTAAAGAAACTACTTGTGGATTCTATAATTTTTCAGAAATAATACAAAAATAAAATATTCTAAATATATCTGATTGTTTATTTGAAGTGTCTTATTTTTCTGGTTAATATACATATATAAGAATTAGATTTAATTATATTTATAATGTAGTATTCTTCTATTCTAGTTAAGAAGAATAGAACTTTTCATATTCAAATGAAGGTGGTAAAGTTTATTATTTTGCAATGTTTGATATTTCCCTCGTCCACAAACTGTTTTACGTCTCCTACATTACGAAGCAGTAAATAATATATAAAGAAACTATAAGTAGATAAAGTACCTTGTAAAGATAGTATGAAATAACAGTACAGTAAGCATAAATCATGTTATTAAGGTTAAATGAATCGATTACTCTTACCTACACGTTGCTTTCTGAATAGAGATTCGCCAAGCCAAGAACCTTGGATTAAAATTTAAAAGCTTGCTTTAGCTTAAAAATAAAGCTTTTTAAAAATAAAAGTTTGACTTGGCTTGATGTTTGTGAATGCAGGCTTGGCTTGGTTGTCAATACTATACCAAAACGTATCAAGCTTTCAAGCTTTTTCATCCTTCCGCAAAGGTAGTCAATAGGTTTAGAACACGTACCCCGCACGTGTTACAGTTCAATACCACGTAGAAAATAAATAATTATCCAACTGCTAGTATAGGTTACTTCATACTTTTGAAGTGAAGTGATGAGACAACGCATCTGTACGTGGGAGTAATAAAAATATTGATAAATAAACCCAAAGTCATAGTTACATTTACTTATCTAATTATTAATTTGATAATAAGAAATGCGGAATAAACATTTTATAATTATAACAATTCACGATGAGCGGTTTGAATGTGTATACTTGATGAAGCGTTCCCACTTGACTTCTAATTGATCCAGAGCTATGAGGTAACCTAGTATACGCGTGATAAAAGACTACAAATTTGAGAAAACATTTTATTGTGGCGTTGCATAATTTTTTTTTATAAAAGTTTAGTCTAAAGTGGTCCATTTTCGAAAATCAGTGCACGCCGCTTAATGGAATCACGTTGGCACTTAAAGTTTTTGGTAATAATAACCGAATTATCTTGAATTTAAAAAAAACAAGTAAATGTTTATTGGTTAAAAATCAGTGACTACATACAGCATGTACAAGTTATAATGTTTAATTCACTGTTCTAAGAACTATATATTTCTTCTCAGTAATTTGCTGATGACATTAAAATAAAAATAAATACAAAATAACGTTACCACATAAGACGTAGCTAAGACAAGTGGTTTTTCTAACACACAAACTTTCAAAATACTTGAATAATAAAATAACACTGCAAAAATAATGCTAAATATGAACATTACTATTTTTAGGGTACAATGATGAACTTATTCATTCTAAACAAGAGTATTGTAAAAATTCAGATAAGAAACACAAGTATAATTTTAATAAAGAAGAAAACTATAAACTAAAGATCTTTTTGTCATACGATACCTAAATTAGAAATTAACATTTTAGAAAGTTAATAATACTATCCGAAATTGATTTAATCGGGAGGATCATTAGGAGAATATCGTAGTCAAAGGTTTGTCGATTTAAAATGCCATACGTCTGTAATTGTTCTCAACAAAAGTTACTTTACGATGTCTTCAAATTTCATGCATGCGATATATTGTACTAAAACAGTATAGTACAAAACGTGATTACGAATGTTATTTGCTTCAAGTGTGCAGTTTATCAGGCCACTAAAATTATTATTATCTTATTAACTCATTAATCAGCATTAAAGAAGGAAAAAACAAGAGCGTTTAAACAATGTCAATAAACCAGTAATTTTTTTTCTAAGTTGATGCAACCTTCTATAGTGAGATCGAGATTATTTTCAACCCACGTGACGGTGTAGTATAGGTAACGCAGTAAATACCCATTGAAAATGTAAACAAACAGGTCACGTAGTTTGCGAATCATTTCGATCACCCGTTATGACATTTGTGTAAAGTTTGAACGGGATACGTTTATTAGTGTGGGTTTGGCAGCCATTTGTTTACAACGCAAAAAGTTTGTCTGGCAATTTTTACTGTGGAAACAAACGAGTTTGCTTGAAATTTGATGTTTCCGATAGAATTACATCTACGGAGCCATTGAAAATGTTGCAGAAGTGTTTAAGAAAATCTACTTTATCAAGAACGCAACGTTTTTGAGTGGCACGAAGCCTTCAGTGAAGGTAGCGAGGTCGAAGAAATCTTGCCTCATGCGAGTCGTCCATCTATCTCTGTTAGCGACAATAACATCAAGAAAGTGAAGAAAACCGTACTTGAAAACCGTCATGTTGCATTTTGAGAAAACGAAAAAAACCCGTCAATCGGTTAACGATAACCGTGATGTGGTTCATCATAAATTCGTTCCAGAAAGTAAGTAAAGAATACTAATGTAAACGGACGGATTTGTGAGCATACAATTTATGGATTTTCCCCCACGATAACGCTTGGTCGTATTCCAGCTTGATTGTGACTGAATTTTTATCATCGCTAACTCATCCTACTCGTCAGATTGTAATTTTTTCCAACTTTTAAAATTCAAATATCCGCTCCGCGGAACGCGCTATGAGCTGATAAAAAAATTCGATGTAGGAACTAAAGGCCATCTCGGCTAAGATTTATAAAAAGCGCATGGAAGATTGAATTAACCGTTGGCATGCTTGTATTGGTCGAAAAGAAGCTTATTATGAAGGCGATAATAAAAGTTTGTAGTAAAATACATAAACATGTTGTTTTTTTAACAAGTCCGGGTCAAATTTAATTTGATGGTATGCGCAACAGATACGAAAGCTTACGAATTTAACCAAAACTCGTGAGCTGTGTAGCCCGTGTGTATTATATATTATTTTAAATGGTTATTATCGTCAAAAGTGAGTTACGCATAATACAATTTTATGTGAATTAGAAAAATATATAACCAAATGCCTAAATGTTTGCTCGCGGTTGTCAGCTGGGTGTCATTAGCCTACTCTGCATTTCTGGTTATCTTCGCAGCACCTGTTTGTTAAACAAAGGTGCTGAAATGTACATTTTTTATCACCTATAACAAACTTTGCAGTCTATTTTCTTGGTTCATTGATAATATAGCAAGTTATTAAAAGTTATTTTTATTAACAACAGCTATTTTATTTAACTATTTACAAATACTTTAAGAGTAACGCAGAGATATCAGATTTCGTGTCGAAGCTGTTTATAGCAGATCTTAACCAGCAATTCAATTGTCGGCGGAAAGGAAAAAAAACTATCATTCCTTTTCTTAGTGGTAGCAAGCGTTTTTTGTAAATAGGTTTTGGCGACAATGGTAGCAAAGAGTGTTGGTAACTTTATGGTTGGATCCGACTCCGTTTGCTTGACTTTTAACGGCTGATTGCATTGTGGAATCGCTGCTTTAGTTGACGTTTTTGCAATTTTTCAGCGCCAGGAAAGCTGACTTTAATCGATCTATGGAAAAGTTTACTATTTTTGAATTTACATGGATTTTAAAAAGTTTGTTGTTGATTCGTTTAATGACCTCATGAGGTCCGGTTTACGGTGGTTGCAAAGGTAGTCGAAATATGTCGTCTATTAAGAAGACATGACTGCACTTTGGTAATTCTAGATGTGATCCGTGGTGCGCGGTAGATGTACGTCGTATTTCCTTTATGTGATTTTGTAACTTATCTATGAAAGTTACTGGATCGTCTTAATTTAAGAAAAATTCGCGCGGTAAGCTCCAAGTTTTCCCGTAGTGCATTTTAACGCAAGAAAGCTTAATGTCTTTTTTGTAGGTAGTTCGTAGTTCCATTAATACTGTGGGTAATACGTCAACGCACTTGTCTCATGACACATAATCGCAGCTTTTAAGGTACTGTGCCAGCGCTCTAAAATTCCATTGGTTTTAGGATTGTCTTAGTGCGCTTCGTACCTAAAAGATTAGTTAAATATTTTGAAAGTGACGACTCGAATTGTCGACCTTGATCGGTTGTAATAGTTTGAGGAGCACCAAAACGGGATATTCAGATCCCATAAAAAGGAGTAGCTACCGATTCAATACTGATATCTGTTAGAAGTATTGCTTCAGAGGCCACGTGGGAAAGCAATCCATCACAGTTAAACAGTAGCGAAAACCTCGTGACGGTGGTAGCGGTTTGATGATGTCTAGGTGTACCTGCTAAAAGCAAAAGTATGGAACGGGAAAGTGACAAATAGACGACTTTGTATGCAGTTGTACTTTAGATCGTTGACATACATTGCAAATCGTACTCAGTCAGTGACCTCCTTGCACATTGATTGCCAAACAAATTTGTCGTAAGTTTGCTTGGATGCGATATATTATGTACAGCGTCAAAAATTCATTGATGTAGCGTTCTTAGAACGTACGGTCAAATTTTGTTTGTTGATGTGTCGCAATATAACGGTACATTGCTGTCTAATGGGGTGTATTCTTACAAACCGAGTGATGTAGAAATACATAAAAGATTTTCCTAGTTACCAGCTTGTTCGCGCGCTACTTCAGTTGAACTTACCGCGGTTGGCAAACTAATAGCGTCTCATCCCGAAAGTCCGTCAGCTACAGTATGTTCTATTTTCGCTATATATATATTATTTTCGTCAAAAACTAACTTGTAAAGTTAAGTTGGCGTTGTTGACGCGGAGATGCTTTGTCAGATTTTTGTTGAAAAGAGAATTTTAATGGTTTATAATCGATTTTTATTATTAACTGACGACCTTTAATAACGACTCTAAAATGTTTTATACCGACGTACACTCCGTAAACTTCACGATCATAAGCACTCTTTATGACAAGGGTTCTTCTTCCGATGGATGCGCAAGTGCTGTTGCGTTTGCTAGATCCTTTTTGCACAAATCGAATATTTGTTTAGCTTCTAGAGTCCACTCTATTAGTCTCTTGTCCTTGCGTTTGCTGTTTTTACAGTAACTGTTTAGTATCGCTTGTGTTTTTGAGCGTTTTTAATAAACCTTCTGTAAAAATTTATTGCTCCTAAGAAACGACAACCGTATTTGGCTTTTCATGTCCGTGATTACAGTAATAGTAATAGCGTAATTTGTAAAGAACCTGTGGGAGGAGCTTTTCTGCGCGACTTTTGGAAGATGGCGTATCAGAACGCTACTTACGGTATTACATTCGTAAAAATGGGTTTGTCGTGTCCATCAAATCAATTGGAAATGAGGTATTCTATATATTCTAATTGAATTACTAAAACACATTTAGCTAAATTAACTGCAATTCTGTAAGCGTCAAGTCGTTCAAAAATAATTTTTAAGTGTTCCAAATGCTTTGTTTGATCAACGCAAGCTATTAAAATGTCGATGTAACAATAGCAAAAATCCAAGGTTTTTAATACAATATTCATAAACCGTTGAAATGTTTGCGCGGCGTTACGTAATCCGAAGATCATGAATGGAAATTCACACAAACCGAACGGTGTTATAACTGTAGTTTTATTGTATGTCTTCCTCTACGATCGGAATTTGGTAATAAGTACGCACTAAATATAATTTTGAAAATATTGTTCTACCAATTAGTTCATAGAAAAGTCCATGATATGTGCGGTAGGGTATCAATCAGGTGTGGTAACGGCATTAAGGCGGCGATAATCTCCGAATAGTGTTCACTCACCCAATTTTTAACTACTAAGTGTAACGGACTGGCTTACGGACTACTCGATGGTCTACAAATCTTTTGCTCTAGCATGTATTCAAATTCTTCTTTAGCGGTTTTAACTTTTTCTGGAGGAAATCATCGCGCGCGCTCTGCTACTGCCTGTCCTTTAGTGAGAATGCGATGAAATGGAAACTGCGCTAACAGTTCGTGGAAAATTGTGATTGTGATTGTAGTGACATTGCACGAGCTATTGACCCTATTGTTGACAAATGGGTTCAAATAATCGGCGATTTTTAAATCCACTAACAATCCATGATGTCTTAAAAAATTGGTGCCTGTAATTGGTCGAGCGACGTCGGCTTCTAAGAATCTTTACCGAAATGCACAACGTAACCCAAGGTTTACACATATAGACTTTTTACCGTATGCATGTAGATCCGTTTGCGGCAAACTACTTTAATGTAACAGGCGTTTTTCATCGTTTGGTGTAAGTATAAGGTATTACCGACACCTCAGCTCTGGTGGAAAGTGAGCGTTGTTTCTCTACGTTAATAAAAATTAAAACATCCTTTTATAAATGCTTTTACGCAACACATGAGCCAAGAAAGATTGTGCGCATTAGCTATGTTAAGCAAGGAAAAATCTTTCATTGAAAATATTGTAAATCTTAATGAGCTTGTTATTAATCATTTT
Organism: Aquatica leii; assembly: GCA_035610365.1. NCBI lineage: Eukaryota > Metazoa > Arthropoda > Insecta > Coleoptera > Lampyridae > Aquatica > Aquatica leii. The sequence goes on from CM069435.1 coordinate 73,207,372, forward strand.
GCTAATTGTTGATAGACGAATTGATCTTAAATATATATCGCTTTAATGTAAGAATGTTTTTTTAGATTAAAAAAAATATTTTATATACCTGTTATACTATGTTGTAATTACATACTGGTACTTATGCAACTGTGAAAGCAACCGTGTATGGAACCGGGCTGCGAAAGTGAGTCTGCTGTATCCATCCTCGTTGGCAACATTACGTTTGTTTGATCTGAAGTTTTAGTTTATCCATAATAAAAATATTGCTCATTTGTAAATTATATAACCATTCTACACCAGAAGTGAGATTCGCTCACGTTTGCCCTCAAGTAGAATTTTGAACTAGTTTAAAAACACAAAAGTTAAAAGTTAAATTAAAGTACTGTGTGACAATATGGCGGAACCACAATTTAACGTTAGTGATGTAAATTGCGCAGAATCCGGGGCTGTGCCATCGTTTACAGCAACTGAAAACTTGGAACCACGGCTATGATTTGCTACTTTTTTTCACAGCCGTAGCAAATGTCAATAAAAAAATTTCTGCTGTGCCATTTCCTAAAAATGTTTATACTCAAGTTGCTTTCTCGTCAGTTCATTCAAAAACTTTTTGCTTATGGTTCTGGTTATTTAACAGGTACTGCTTTTCTGCGTCGACGAAATTTCGAAAAGCTGCTAAAAGAAGCCGTCAAGAGATTGCTAAGTTAACAAGAATTGACAGGTCGTGGTTTTGGCTCGATCATGTCATGATTAAGTGTGTATGGGATGGTATTGTAGATCCTACCGTGAAAACAGCTGTAATAAAAGTCGTTGTACAAAAATTAACCAATTAATTGATTTATTAGCCAAATCGCAAAATTCCGAATGTGATACCTCTATGCGTACAGCCAGTAATGTGAACAATTCACGTCGTGTTCCGAATAATCGCAAATCATGCTTTAAGTGTGTACAGCCTAGTTGTCCCTGTAGAACTGTTTATAATAATACTAAGAGAGTTAACCAGCCCTGCAAAAAGGCCTAGGAACGATATGTTTTGTACTTTCTGCAAAAAACAAACTACCACTTTGACAAATGTTTTGCTCATCAAAGACTTGAACAGTATTATCGAAACGTAAATCTTTGTTCAGCAAAATTTGGGAATTGCGGTAAATGTTTTTATAGACACGGTGGCGCAAGTATCACTGATAACTGAAGAAATGCTATGCAAAATAAATTACTAGACAAGATCATTAATCACTCGGGATTGAGATTGAGGCGCAAAGTCGTCTTATCTACTTCTGTTGCTACATTTATTTTGTATTTCTCAATGTGACTTTGGAAATACTTTTTTGAGTCGTTTCTAACAGAGCGTTGCATGTGCCAGTAGTCTTTGGAACTGATATTTTAAATCGCCTTAAAATTGTTTATAAAAAAAGTTGGGAGTAATTCGATTAAAAGATGAAAACAACATGAGCCGTTTCAACGTTATCTCAGAGTTTGCGCACTAACTCCATTAAGCGAACTTACTGGTCGCGAGCATGAAGTGTTGTTGAAAATGTTAGATAACTTTTCAGACAGTATTAGTAAAGAAAACGCAGTTAGTTCCGTCAACACGGATGTGTTAAAAATACGTTTAAAAAATGAGAAAATTGATCGTAATGTGCCATATTGTCTTTCGTTTGCAGCAACGCGATATTCTAAAATCAATTGTTCCGGAAAAAATGAAATTATCCGCGTACAACGATTGCGAACTTGCTTCAAGTGGAAGGTGTAAGAAAGTCAGAATGAACAAACGGATTATGGAAAATCCAGTTAATTATTAATACCACACCAAATAAAACTACCGGAATATCACTTGCAACTGTTATTAGATTGTGACAATATCACTCCGTTAATATGATCAGTTCTTGGTGGTCAAAGAGACGTAAAACATCCGTGTACCGTTCTTCCAGGTACCATTGGCATCTCGAAGTTTACAAGAAAATGCGAAAAGGCAAGAAAATCGCACAAACCAAAAGGATAAACTAGCACAAAAATTTCAACGTGGTTACTTTGTGCTGCTATACCAAAACATAGGTTCTAACGCAAAAACGGATTCCGATGTAAAAATTGCCTATCGAATTGGAAATTGCCTAGGCCATAATAAATATACCCTAAAGAAATTAAATTCACATTTGGGAACGAGTGCTCCTGCAGAAGATTTGTTGTTATGGGCAGTAGATTAGACACCATACGATTGTGCTTTTCTGTTTTTTAAAGAGGATGTATTGCAAGGTAAACAAAACAATATCCTGCTAGTTCCTTAAATTTCAGACATTATGTTTTGCCTAACTTACACTTTGTGCTACAAGAAATATTCAACCTACGTATACAAGATCATGCGTAATTTTATGTACGTTTGAATTGTTACAGGTTGAACACTTCAACTAAACAGTTTAAGGCTCGTTTACAATCTGATGAATTCAGCTGTAGGTTTTGCATTGTTACAGATTGATGAGTTCAAATATAGTTTTGTTGGAATTGAATGCTTTGTTTACTACGAAGCATTTGATCTGCCATAAAGGTTGTTTCATTTACGGAGCAAGTTGTTAATAAAATCTGGTATGATGAGTAATTTTTATTTTGTTTAATGTTAAAAACCGGAAGTGGGTGTATCCGTCATGTTTAACAGTTTTTCATAAATAATTTTGTACGTATGTAAATTATTCAAATTGTTTTTACAGTTTCTTATAGAGATAATTCTTCCTAACAATTTATTTAAATTAAAAAAATGTTTCTAACATCAACAGTTTATTAGATATTTGATTTATAATTTAAAGTGAATTCTATATATATATATATGTATAATCTAGGTTCGAATCCTGCCTGCGACGATTTTTTTTAGAAAAAAAATTGATTTACTGAAGGGGAAAGCAATATCGAGGCGCACAAATGTAGAGATTAGTTGATATGACAACATAACCTCAATTTACCATATTTCGGTTATATCATAATAAAATTAAGGAGAAAAGTTTCAAAAAAATTATAACATGCTAAGAAGTCAATACAAACGTGTATATATATATACTAATGTGTAATGTTTAGTACTTTTACTATTATTTTCTTTAAGCAAATAATATTATAAACCTAAGTTTTCTGAATTCTCTATATTCTTTTGACTTGAATGTTTTTCTTCAATTTGAAAATAAAAATATGTAGAAATTCCTTATAGGAAAGTCGTGTGGTGACCACACCAGTTTTTTTAGAAGTGGTGAGCAGGACAACGGTCAGAATGGGCGTGTTATACTATGCTATAATTACATACTCGTTTTTGTGCAATTGTGTATACGTATGTGTATGAAAAAATATAGCTCTTCTGTAAGTTATTTGACTACCAGCCGCCACTAGTACTAAATATACAAAGTATGTCTTGCTTTGAGATTTATAAATGATATCAAAAATGCTTGATGGCGTTTCAACTAATTCAAGAGGCTTCTTAGATTATATAAGATAAAAACACAAAACCAACCAATTTCGCATCATATTTGAAATAAAAGTGATGTTTGGCTGCCATTGCTTTGGTTCACAATAACTTGGAGATTGCGATTTCAATTTAAATACTTATTTTAAATAAAACTTGTTCAAACGTAATTTATCATTTGTTGAAATTATGGTTTGTGCAATTTCTAATTGCAACAGAAATAGTAGAAGAAAATAAGCTTACACAAGTAACTGTTATTATGTTTGTAATTTTTATAAATATAAGAAAACTGTCATAAAATAACCAGTGGCGTACCAAAGGGGGGGGGCGGGGGGTGCGGACCGCCCCGGGCCTCTGATCAAAAGGGGGCCTCCATAACCATAAATTTTTAAATACCTCTACATAAAATTCCGTAATTAAATTTATTTATTTTGATTACCTTTTGTTGTCATTGTAAGTTTTTATTCACCTTTTTTTCACATAAGACAATATTAATTGTATTTAAAACTTTAACCTGAAATGATATTGATTTAACTTATCTCCAAAAGTAAATTAAAAACTATTATTATTATTTTGATGTTTAAGATTTTCGTTATCAATTTTATGTATGTACCATATATCATAATTAGGGCACAACCAAAATCACGATTACACGGATGTGCCACGGGCATTAACATGTGTTAAAGCTAATTCATTGAAAGATCGATCGCAACAATATTGTATGTAATAAAACCGATGAATATCAGAAATCGAAAAAAAAACATTTTGACAAAGCTCCGACGATTGTACAATAATATTGCAGTAATTGTGCATAGTATTAAAAAGACAATACAAATACAATGTGTAGGATATAAAATTTTGATATTACAAGTATCTTTCTCTATTTCGATTTTTACTCACTGCGCAGCAAGAAAGAATAGGTATAAAGAATATTTGGAAGAGATAATTGAAATCAGCAATGTAGCTTTACCGCCAGTGCCTATAATTATTCGATGGAATAGTTGGTTTTCTACAATATATCATGCAAAGTATAAATTTGACTATTTCGCTAAATGTATTCCTGGTCTAATAAATAATAAAATTGTAAAAAAAATAAATTCCTGCTTATAAAGCTTTGCTCTTCAAGTAGCTGATGAAGTTTCTCCTTGGATGTTCTGGATGTCTAATGTAAACGTTTTCCCAACCTCAGTAAGCAAGCATAACGCTATTCGTCTGTACCTGAAAATTCCGCGAATCCCAAACGCACTATAATCCAGTATAGGTACGCTTGGTAATGCACCCCAACGTGAAGGTTTCTTCGAAGAAAATCTGGGATATGTTTGCATTTAATGCTCAACTATAAATTTTCTTAATTACATCAATTACATAATAAGTTCTTTGTGTTTTATAATTTTTATAACAAATATTGATTACTAATTATTACAATGTATGCTCATGTTTGTTAATCCGTGTTTTTACTCAACTTTGGCACACCAACCGTGTTTTTTTACATTTTTCTAAAAGTCAATCGTGTTTATTGCAAAAAATTACCGTGTTTTTGGTTGTGCCCTAATCATAATGTAAAAAAACTAGATAACTGAAAATTTAAAAACACGCACCTGCCAGGCTTGAAAGAAAATTGCATTATTGTATATTTTAAGTCGGATTTATTGTGACACAACTCATTTTGAGATAAAAACTGTTTAACGCCAAGTAATCAAAGATAAGCTACGTGCATCTGCGTGAATATAATTTCACAGTAAATGTATCGATAATAAAAGTGTTTCTTGTTTATTTAATTTTCAACGATGAATACTGTGCAGAGTTTCTTAGCGAATCCATTCGATTAATAAACATTTGCCGAAGAAATGATAAAGCAGTCTGCCAGACCTACCACCACTGTGTTCTACGTTATTGTATTAACAATCGAAGGTTCGAGTATCGTCTAGCAGAATACGACGTAAACACACCTGGTATGGCATCACCGTCAAAAGATCGAGAGAATAGATTATACGAGAATATCATGTCATGTGACGGTTGTATTTAGCTATCTAAATTAGTTGCTTTAAAACTATTTTTGGAAGAGAGCCGAGACGAACTGGTTGAAGCATTAATATTTTCCACCAAAACTTGTGATGAAATGGGCATACCTGTTGAGAAATTAGGGCGAAGAAGATTTAGGAAGAAGATGGCAGGAGACAAGGAAAGAGATGAAGCCTTGATATTAAAACAAGAGTTAAGAAGATGCATGTTTCAGTGTATCGACACTTTTTATCAAGAACTAACAACAAGAACAGAATCAATGCAAAAAATATATGACAAATTTGCAACTGTTCTGTCATTGCACCTTATCGAAACAGACATTGTAGAGCTTCCACAGTTAATTTCAAGTCTAGCAGAAACTTTCGATGAAATAGAAGGAAATGAACTCTTATCAGAAATTAAACGGTTAAGACGTCATCTTCAAGCAGCAAAAGTTGAAAAAGACGAAGCTAAAAAGTGGTCTGCATTTTGACAGTGTGTGTTTCAGTTGCTTCTTGTGGGAGAAGCTTTTCAAAGTTAAAATTAATTAAAAGCTATCTCCGAACAACAATGAGCCAAGTACGACTTAACGGTTTGGCTGTTCTTTCCATTGAATGTGCAGCAGCTAAACGAATCAATTTTAATGAAGCTATAAAAGCATTTTCAGAACTCAAATTTCGTAAAAGACAGTTTTAAAATTTTGTTTATTGACAGAAAAGTTAAAAACCTTTTTATATTAAGTACCTATACTTATAAGCTTTTTTATATTTCTTTGCATTAAATGCTTGTCGACTACGTGTAAGTTTTTTTTATAATTAAAAAAATTTCTGTTTACATTTTAACTATGTTTTATTAAAAAAATACTTTATTTATGTAGTAATATTTTCATTGTGGTCATTCTAATAAAAGGGGCCCCGGAAAATTTCCGCCCCAGGCCTCAATAGCTCTAGATCCGCCACTGAAAATAACTACTACAACGATTTCACACTTTATGTTTAATAATTTGTATCAGAAAGTATAAAAGGTAAAATAAACATAGAAAGAGGTAAACAAGAAATTTTTTATAGCTGATGCTAAAACTAGTACTATTCTAGCTTTTTATTGTCCGCCACTGAGCATTCGAGACCAATTTGTTTCGGTTCGCACATCTCTGTTTCGTATCTTCTATTTTCTATAAGCTATGAGTGGCTTCGTAAATCATTTAATACAAATCTTTTTTTTTTAATTTATGCAGCGTATGATGGATGCTTGGAAAGAAATTCTTATGACTTTCTGAGTTTTTTAAGAATAGATTTGCAATTTATAAATTCTGCACATGACTATAACAATGACTAGAAATATATAAAAAAAACAAAGCTAAAGAAGATTAGAACACTTATTGACTAATTTAGTTGCCAGTGTCACGTATGTGTATTAATAAAAATAAAATTATAATTAAACCGATATATTTAATTGCCCATTTATAAAAATTAAAAACAAAAACAAAATGTTTATTTTATCATTTATTTGTTTGAATAAATGTCTATGATTTTTATCAGTATAACGTCAGAGTATACGTTTCAAAATAAAAACCAAACACTTAAAAGTTCAAAACTACACGGCCAGTGCAAATCGATTTTTACGTGCAGTAATTATTCCATTCTTTGGCAAGAAAACAAATCAATAATTTTACGTTTAATATAAAACCTATAAAAACTACATATAAGGTTCTAAATAACTTATTGAGAAAAATGTACTATTGTGTACTACATACTCACGTTTATTTAAACGTTAAAATAGTTATTTACTTCCAAAATCGCACTCAATAACCACTAATATTTTGGAGATTGAAACAACACGAAGCTAACAAAGATACTGATCATGAAATGTAAACACACGTGAATAATAAAAATTATTCTGACGTCAATGAGCTTTGTGCAATAATTAATCGTTATGCTAATTATGACTCACAAATCCAAGGGTACATTTAAGTTACTTACTGATAATTACGATAGAGGTTTATTTCAATATATGTATATAACGACTAGGCCCGTAGCCAAAAGTAATACCCAGAGCGGGCAAGTCCAATTGTTTGGCGGGCACAATTTAAATAAATTATATTTAATAATAACATAAACACTATAATAAAAAGTATAAAGTATTTTTTTTTAATTAAAGAAGTTACATACGGAATATTTCCAGAGCGGGCAAACATTTTTTTAGAGCGAGCCCGCTCTTGCCATCTCATGTTTATGGCCCTGATAACGATTGTTAATTTATTAATCGCTTGACACTATTAATTTCCAAACTGAGTTGTAATGCTTATTTGTGCATTTTATACAAACTGTTTACACATGTATATCTTCCTTTAAATAAACAATGTTTAAACGTACTTATAATTTAAAATTTTAAAGTATAAAGGTATATGTACCGGGTCAACAGCATTTGTGTTGAAGATATCTAAATTGTTAATATACTTTAATTATTTTAATATTCAGTGAGAAAAACAAAACGGTTCAAATTGAATTTCTCACATTAAAAATTTTTGTTTAGCTGGTAAAACTGCTTAATTATAATTCAAAAGTCATTAGTAGTGACCGGATAAGTAAACACAATTTTAATTTAAAAAAGTACTTAAAAAGCACAATATTTATCTAAAAAAAAGCAATAAATAAGCAATAAATTAAACAAAAAAGCTGGGACAAACTATAAAATTTACATGAAACAATCAGGTAATTTACATTGTACGTCTTTATTAATAAAAAATACAATTCAAAATAAACATATTGAAACGTCCGAGAAATTACTTGCAAATGCAAGAGCCTTCTAGAAGCTGTTATCTAGTTTCTAGAAGATATAGCGAAAAGTAAGGAACGCTCGAGAAGGATTCGCCGATGTCTATAAATACGTAAGAAAGAAATCGTAGGTCAGTTATTGCTGGAATGTGAATGCATGCAGTATTAAGAAGATTATTCAAGTGAAGATAAATAAGTGATTAGCACGTGCGGAGGTTTAAATAAATAACAGTGTACACCGAATCGAGTGAACGTGACTTACAGTGTGAAATCCGAGGACGTTATCTTATCTTAAGTTATACAACGGTTATACATAAATTCGTGTAAGTGTTTTCATTAAATATTATTAGATTTAATTAGTTCGGTTAATTTAAAAGTGTACATATTTCTAGATTAAGTAAACGTATTTTTAGTCGTTATAAATAAATTAGTTTTTAATAAATAAATACGTAACAATATGAAAATAAAATTGTTGTGCATTAATAAAAATATAAACCAAAATAAAGATTTAAAAACATTGCCATGAAACACCTAACTAAAACGAACTTTCAAAATTTATATCGAGAGAAAAAGTAGGAAAAAAACACTATTCATGTTTAAAACCGTTGATGACTAAATATTGTTCCAAATGTTCCATTGTTAAATTGTGGCTTTTATCGTTAAGAATATTTTTCTTCTTCTTTCTACGTCAACACTTGTAATGGGTGCATATTTGAATTGGGCTATAATTGCGGGAACCATGTTAAAATCAGGAACGTTGTTACCAGTACCACTTAAAATAGAAGAAATTTGTTCTAGTACTTGATATCCCGTATTCTTTAAACATATTTGTGCCAATTTTATTTTAACTATCTTGCCAGTAAGCGCTGGAACAGCATTAATGCCATTTTTTAAACCGTCAATTATTTTATTTTATTATTTTTTGCGACAATACTGCAAGAAAGATTACAGAAGGAAATAGAGGAAAGAAGTTTGGTACCAGACGGACAAGCGGGATTCAGAAAAGGAAGAAGGGCGATAGACAACATATATATAATGAAACACTTAGCAAATAAAGAACTAGAAAAAAAAGAGGGAAAATGGTAGCACTATTCGTAGACCTAAAAGCGGCTTTTGACAAAGTGAATAGGGAAAAGCTGTGGGAATATATGAAAAGAAAAAAAATCAATAAAAGATTAATACAAAGAATAGAGGAAATATACGAAGAAACGAGAAGCAGGGTTAAAGTGAATGGGGAAGAGAGTGAGAAATTCATAACAAAGAGAGGGTTGAGGCAGGGATGTCCACTGAGCCCAAGCCTGTTCTCGGTATATGCGGGGGATCTGGAAGAGACAATGAGAGGACAACAGACAGGAGGGATAGTGGTAGGGAAAGCTAAGGTATGGTCGTTGGCGTATGCGGATGACATAGTGCTGGTGGCTAAGGAGGAAAAGGAAATGAAAGAGATGATGAAAACGCTAGAAAAATATATGAAAAAAAGAATTGGTAGTAAACACGGAGAAAACAAAGATAATGATATTTAGAAAAGGAGGGGGGAAAAGAAAAAGAGAGGAGTGGAGATGGAGTGATGAGGAAGTGCAACAAGTGAAGGAATTTACATATCTGGGCTACACGATGAAACAGGATAATAAAGAGGGAGAACACATAAAGGAAAGGGTGAAGAAAGGAAACAGGCTAATAGGACAAGTATGGGGTGTGGGGGAAAGAATATTCAAGATGTATAAAAAAAAAAAAAAATTGCTGTTTGAAAAATTAATAAAGGGGTGGTAATGTATGGAGCGGAAATATGGGGCTGGAAGGAGTGGAGGGAGGTAGAGGGGCTACAGGAAAAATACTGGAGATGGGTGTTAGGATTGGACAGGGATACACTGGGGTATATTGTGAGAGAGGAGGTTCAGATAGAAAAAATAAGGATCGAGACAGGAAAAAGAGCAATAAAATACGAGGAAGAAATGAGGGAAAGAACAGATTGCAAAATTCTGCAAGAATGTTGGAAAGAGATAAAGGGAGGGAAAGTGAAGTACGGGCAAGAGGGCAGAGAAGAGTATTACAAAAGAAACGGGTACGCGAGTGAAGAAGTGGAGAGATTAAGAGAAGAGGGGGTAGGGACAAGAGAAGAAATAATAAGGAGAGATAGAGACATCGAAAACAAGAAAGATGGACAAAGATAAAAGAGAGCAGATATAATAGGAATTATAAAGATATCAAGGGTGAAGGGGTGCCGGAATATTTAAAAGACGGTGAGATTAAAAGCAACAAAAGGAAAAAAATGGTGGCAAGGTTCAGATGTAGCAACGAAGAGTTAGGGAACAAATATTGGAAGGAAGAACCAGAAAAGCTGTGCAGGCTATGTGGTGAAGAAACTAAAGATCTGAACCACATGAGAAAGAGATGCAGGGAACTAAGAGAAGAGGCGAGGAAAACAGTGGATATCTTAGATGAAAACGGAAAAGGAGCGGAATGGATGGAGGAAGTATGGAGCAGGAGGAAAAAGTTAAGGGGGGAGAAGGGATAAGAAAATGTAATATATATGTAATGTAATAACACGACCAAATTTGTAAGCCAAATGGCAATGAATAAAGTTAAACTTATATATATTTTAATTGATTCAACCAAAGAAACTTCCTTTTCTAGAGATTTTATGGTTTCATTTACAAAACTAAGATTGCTTTTGATAAAAGTCAAATTATTTATAAGTTCATGTTGTTGAAGAACAATTTGACAGCTTTGTATAGATTTGTTTGTTTCTCGTTTCTCGAAATTATTGGCATAGTAGATAGCAGGGGGTTGTGGAACAGCCTCTCTTTAAATATCTGCACCACAAATATTTTTTAGCCATTACTTATTAATTTATTGACTAAAAGAAATTGGATTATAATGGTTTCAGCGATACGATTAAGTTTTTACTATGTATGCCGCTGAGTCTGAAAGCATGAGCAATACTTTTTCATGTCGCACAACGTCAAGCAAAAAAAGTTTTGCGAGTCTTTCATTAACAAACTTTGATATTGTATTACTGTTAGTTTTGCTTAATTGTTTTGAAATAATTAAAAATAGTTGTGTACAAATTTCGTCATTCAAAACTCCTACAATTAAATTTGTCACATACCTTCTATAACTTGTGAGTAGTTTCATTAATAGTAAACCATACATAATTATTTCCAATTATTGTTTTAACTTGTTGAAATACCTCTTAATACACAGGAGTGACATAGTTTTTGCGGAGGATATTTTCATCTGGAATATATCTTTTGCAATACTTCTCTAGAAATTGTTTAAAGAACTAATTTGTTAATTTATTTAGAGGTATGTTTGCAAAAAAAGCAAATATTGTTCAAACTATTCATTTTTATGTAATTCATGCAAATTTTGATATATTTATAGCTGCTTTTAAAATTGAATTTAAGCAAACAAACTTAAAATCCGGTCACTAGTCATTAGTGTCAAACTAAATCTTTTTCAAAAGCAAAAATTCTTATCATTCTCTATAATATAATATATATGTAGGTTTTTATATAATTATAGGTTTTATATTTAAAACAAAAAGTTTATACTCATAACTCAACTATAATTACTATTTAAATCGTAGTTTGCGTCGTCACTCCCGATCTCTCACCGCTGTTACTTCTCGATTCATTCCCTGTGCGGTCTGCCTGTCCTCTTATTACCCCGGATCCTACATTTCGGCCTTCCTAAATAAAATTCGTCTTGAATTCGTTTTTTTCTTTATTTAAATTCTGCCAAGACTTCATGTAGGTACTCTGCACAGGTAGTAGTACGATTGGGTCTTCCGTGTTTGCCTTTTCGAACCACGCTACTAAATCGTTTAATTGGTAACCCGTGGCTTTTTTTCTTCACAGATTGTAAGTGTGGCGATTTTCTTCCTGGACTCGGCAAATCTATAGTTTAGCTGATTTTCGTAACTGTTCACGTGTTTCTTCAAACTGCAACCGATGCTCTTCTTCTATTAATTCTTTGATTTTCATCAATTCTTGTGATTTTAGTTTAGTTCTAATCAACAATTCAAATGGAGTCGTATTAATGCTGCGCTGGTAAGTAGAATTGATAATCTGCTGCACTTGACTGACATGTTTGTACCATGTACTGGGGTTTTTGCTAGACAGATTAGCTAATACAGGAATGATGGTGGCGCTCATCCACTCAACTTGACCATTTGCTCGTGGTAGACCCGTCGTCACTTTATGGTGCTGAATATCTTTGTTTTGGCAGTACTGGGAAAACTCTTCAGCAGTGAATACAGTGCCTCGATCTGAGATGATGCATTTTAGATTACCAAATGTTTTCTTCTGAAATTCTAATTTCTTGATTACTTTTTTGGCTGTAGTAGACTTAGTGGGATATAACCACACGAATTTTGTAAAGGCGTCGATAGCCACAAGGAAGTACTTGTAATTCTTTTTAGTTGATTCCAACGGCCCTAGATGATCTGTATGATAGGTATGAAGAGGAACATCATTCTTTACAATGGGATCGAAAAAATCTTCTTGTTTTCTTCGTTTCCTATTAAACAAAATGCATATAAGAGCAGCATTTACCAAATGTATCATCCCTAATTGAAAGTTATGCAACTAACATCACTAACAGGACGCTGGAGGTAAGGGGATATGAATAGATTCAACAGGAGTTTCGGTAACGACTTCGGGTCTCGGATTTTTTTCAATACTCATCATACTGTCATATATCAAGCATGTTACTAATAACACGTTTTTATTTCAAGATAACTCAGTCTGATAAGCACTCGAATAAAGAATTAAACAGATAACGTTGAGAATATGTATTTGTATAAACATAAATACGGTATTATACATAAACAAAATTAGTGCAACTATTTGCATACAAATATTGTATTCCAAAAGTAAGAATGTTTAGTTTCTGTTCTCATAAAAATTACTTTCTGTAGTGAACGTGGAAAAAATGTATATGTAGATATAATATAAAATTTCAAAAATGATTTCAGATACGAATTTGACCTTTTTCAAAAACTGAAAAAAAGTTACATCTACTACAGCTACTAACACGTACAATGATTATTTTCTTTACTACATGTAAAAATATATTATATTTCACTTCGTTGTAATTTACTCAATACGACCTTTCTTTCAAAAGTGATATATATTTTTACATTTTTGTTCAGATTGTAACACACATTGGTAACAAGTTTTCTCTATTCCTTCTTGTGCATTTGTTTTTCAATATATTTATGTATTCTTGCAGATTCATTGTTGTTATAAAATCAATTTGACAAGTAAATAATTTAATCGTCAAACTATTTATTATTCTAAACTACTAGATATACTTGTAATAAAAATTTAAGTAATTGTTCATTTTTAGTTTGAATTTTAAGTAAAAAAATAAAATCTTGTATGCACCACTAGCGTTACTAGATGATTACGCCCTTGGTACATAAATAGCTATAACAGTCTAGACTCTAGCTATACCAGGCGCGGCTCCAGGGGGGGGGGGCGGGGGGGCTATGGCTCCCCCCCCCCCCCCGACATTGAGAATAATACTGAAGTTTTTCTCACTTTGTATGTAATACATTCGTTTTTTTTATAGTTGTGTAATTTATGATGCTTTATCGCTTGCAAGTAAAAGCTTGATGCATAACAAAGTATTATTCAATTTTATATTAACGCCATATTCAATACATTATTATTTAAAAATGTGATGAGCACCCCCCCCCCCGCTTTAAAGTGATGGAGCCCCCACCGAAATAAACCGCTGGAGCCGCACCTGAGCTATACTGTAACAAACATTTATATCCAGCAATTCTTTATTAAAGAAAACGGCACAAAATAACGAAATGAGCTAAAACAAACTTGTTTTAATATTTGTTTTTATTTTTGATGACATTAAACGTCACATTAATTATATACATAACTTTTTTAACAAAACAAAAATCGACTTCAAACATTATCATTTAATTTAGTTACAAATGAACGACAAAATTTGTATTTACACGAAATGACTTTTTGAATTTGATGTGAAACACAAAATCTATTAAAACTGCACCGACTTCAAAAAGTAATTTAGTGTATATAAAAATTTCGTTGTTTAATTGTAACTTAATTAAATCATTATTTTTTACTTTTTAGTGCATTTTAGTCGGTTCTTGTTTGTTAAAAATTTTTTTTTTCTTTTTGGTGACATCAAATATATTTAAAAAAAAACAAAAATGATTCGTGTACAGTTGGTTCAGTAAATATTGGTATCTTCTTTTACTTACTGTAAACCTTGAAAATGTATATCATTCAAGAGTTTGATCATTTTCTCATGGATCTCATCATCAAAACTTGGCTAAATTGAAATCGGACTACTCCCGAGATACCCGCTTTCTAATAAAAAACAACAAAACCAATCAACGTGGTAAAGAATAAATATACATCAAAAAAACATATTCTGGCAAAAGTGAAAACTGCTTTTTTTTAAGTTGGTTGAAAAGAACAAAACTTTTGCAGCATTTTTTAGGGTAATTCGAGCTACAGTTTTCGAAAAAATATTGATACTTGATTATAAAATGCTTTTGCATTTTTGAATGTTTTCTTTGCTCGTTTGTTCTCACAAAAAAATTTTCAAATGCAAAAGCGTCATTTTGCAATCGAGTATTGAAAATAACTGTTTTAGTTATGTGTAATATCAATTTTTCAATATTGTCAAGTACTAATTATTGTAAGTCAACTGACTAATATTTACAGTAGTTAACTCAGATATTATATACCAACAACCTTGTTTTAGTTAATCAATTAAATTATACAAACTTTAAAAAATATAGATATGAATAGCGGCAACTGTCTTAGTAAGCGTTGAATAATTGTAGCTTGTTTATTATGTGCATCGCTGTTTATCTGATTTTATTTTTCCGTATTCTAAACAATGTTATTGTCTAAAGCAATTTTGATTTACATAAAAGTTCTCAAATAATATGCAAATGTATATTATTAAAAATTTAAGATTATCTACTTAAATTCCCTGTGATAGATTAAAAATAATTTTAAATATATGGAACTTTTAGTCATATTTTCTTAATTCGTTTATTACTTTTAATATATAGATATATGTATGTCATCGCGGACTTTTTTATAAAACTTTTTAAGTGCTACAACTTCTCTATCAAAACTATTTCAATATCTCTTACCATTAAAACAGCGTTCGTAACAAACGCATTCCTTGTCCATTTTTTCGTTGACTAGTTAAAACACAAGTCCTCACGAAAAACTCTTTTATTTTAACGGAATAATATATAACTTATATTCATTCTGAAAATCCATTCTAAATATTGGCAAAATAATTTTTGAAATCGCATGAGTAGTTTTGATTACCTCATACATTTTAGCAGCGTACAGCTACACGTGTTACGTATAAACTCGATTACGTTACAAGATTTTACATTTAATAATAAGTATCGACAAGAGTGTAGAATAGAACACGTTGACTATATGAGTTGAAACCAAATGTTTTACCTGTAAAAACTAGAAATATGTCGTCACAATAAGGTTAAAATAATAACAGAATTTCAAACAGAAGATCCTTTCTGCCAGTACAGCAAACTAAAGGATAAGTTTAGTATCAAAGACAATTTAGTTTATTATTTCGTTTAAAAGCCAACTAAAGATGGCAGTGAGCTTCGATGTTTTGTTCCGATTGCTGGAAGGTTGATTGTTATAAAAACTTTTGATGATGATCCTTCTCACATTAATTGGGAGAAATCTATAGCAAGACTTAGAAAAGAACTTTATTGGCCACGAATGGGCCAAACGTTAAAAACATTGATCAAAAATCGTTGAATTTGCACAACAACGAGTAAAAGAAAAAGCTATTAAACCTTTTTCAAGTTTGACATATTGATCATGCTGGTCTTCTAGTGCAATGTGATAGATGTACTCAAATCTTAGTAGTTGTTGATGCTTATTGAAAGTATAATCTTTTTTGCCCGATAACAAATAAAAAATCAGAATATACTATAATACCACTGGGAAAGATTTTTCTTCGTATGGGTAAACCACAAAAAATTATAGCTGGTAGAGGTTTTGTGTCTACTAATATAAAAACACTTTTAATTGAGAACGGTGTAGATTTACACTTGATTGCAACTGGTATGTCCAGAGGAAACGGTCAGGTAAAAGGAGTAATGAGAACACTGTTTAATTTAATAAGAAGCGTCCTAACTGACAAGAACGAATCAAAGTGAACTTCCACAAATTAAAGCGGTTTCAAATGAAACTGAAAATAAAAGTACTAGATTTACTCCAAATTTTTTAATATTTAGGAAGAAAGAACGATTAGTAACAGAGAACAAAATCTCAGAAGATGTCTCTGAGCAGATGTCTAAAGATCTATTAAAAGCACAGTTAAAAACAACAATCGAACGAATCAAAGTAGAAAAACCCAAGTAATTAGATTTAATCCTAAAAGATCGCCTGCAAAACTATACCAAGTTGGGGACAAGGTAGTGGTAGCAATGTCTGAAAAAAAATTGTTAAAGTTGTTAGACAGTGAAAGGTATGTACTTAAAAAAACAAATACTAGAGGCACAATTACAAAAACCGCGGCACACGGGCATTTACGAAGGTGGCCGGTAGGAGGTCAAACTTGATAGAGTAAAAAAAGTTTGTAATAATAGTTAAGTTGTTTGTGAACCTTAAATGGTTAGTTATTTTTAAACCTTAAATAGTTAAACTACAGTTGAACCTAAAATGGTCAAGTTATATTTTTGAACCTTAAATTATTAAGTTAATTTTGAACGTTAAATGGTTAAAGTACATCTGAACCTTAAATGGTTAGGTTATATTTTTGAACTTTAAATGGTTAAGTTATTTTTGAACCCTAAATGGATAAGTTATGTTTGAACCGTAAATGGTTAAACTACATCTAAACCTTAAATGGTTAAGTTATTTTTGAACCTTAAATGGTTAAGTTATATTTTTGAACCTTAAATGGTTATGCAACTTGTGAACCTTAAATGGTTAAGTTATTTTTGAACCTTAAACGGTTAAACTACATTTGAACTTTAAATGGTTAAGTTATATTTCTGAACCTTAAATGGTTATGCTAGTTGTGAACCTTAAATGGTTAAACTACGTTTGAACTTTAAATGGTTAAGTTATTTTTGAACCTTAAATGGTTAAACTACATTTGAACCTTAAATGGTTAAGTTATATTTCTGAACCTTAAATGGTTATGCAACTTGTGAACCTTAAATGGTTAAGTTATTTTTGAACCTTAAACGGTTAAACTACATTTGAACTTTAAATGGTTAAGTTATATTTCTGAACCTTAAATGGTTATGCTAGTTGTGAACCTTAAATGGTTAAACTACATCTAAACCTTAAATGGTTAAGTTATTTTTGAACCTTAAATGGTTTAACTACATTAGAACCTTAAATGGTTAAACTTCATTTGAACCTTAAATGGTTAAGTTTCTTTTGAACTTTAAATGGGGATGCTACTTGTCAACGTTAAATGGTTAAGTTATTTTTGAACCTTAAATGGTTAAACTACATTAGAACCTTAAATGGTTAAACTTCATTTGAACCTTAAATGGTGATGCTACTTGTGAACCTTAAATGGTTAAACTACGTTTGAACTTTAAATAGTTAAACTACATTTGAACCTTAAATGGTTAAGTTATATTTCTGAAACTTAATCGTTATGCTACTTGTGAACCTCAAATGGTTAAACTACGTTTGAACTTTAAATGGTTAAGTTATTTTTGAACCTTAAATGTTTATACTATATTTGAACCTTAAATGGGTAAGTTGTATTTTTGAACCTTAAATGGTTAAGTTATTGTTGAACTTTACATGGTTAAACTACATTTGAACCTTAAACAATTAAGTTATACTTGAACCTTAAATGTTAACCTACTTTTGAATCTTAATTGGGTATCTTATTCTTGAACCTTAAATAATTAAGCTACATTTGAACTGATACATG
Organism: Aquatica leii; assembly: GCA_035610365.1. NCBI lineage: Eukaryota > Metazoa > Arthropoda > Insecta > Coleoptera > Lampyridae > Aquatica > Aquatica leii. The sequence continues at coordinate 73,225,519 of CM069435.1, forward strand.
CGAGGACGCACGACTGCAGGATGGTCGTGTTAGCAGCATATACAAAATTAAGTTAATAATTACTATTACTTGTGTTACACGTGTTACGCATAAACTATAAATTATAAGAAATAGTTGACGATGAAGTCATCAATACTCAAGAAAGCATGACCTAATTTTAATTCAGTGAAATATCAACAAAGACCGTAACACGTGTAGTAATTGACATTATTTTGTATTCGTTAATATAGGATTAGTCGCTATTGTGTATTATTGGCGATAGTACGATGATTTTTTTTAATGCGAATAAAAGTTTGACCAGTAAATGTGTTTTATTTGATCTACTGATAACATACAAACAAACTTACAAATTTTACCTCTTTGTAATATGCTATTATTACTATAGGTTAGTATAGATATATGCTTCCCTATTTGAATCGGATTTTGTTCACAATTTTATGGGTTTTAATTCTTTTGCGCAGAACCGTATTTTTTCTTCTATAGTAAAAATAGTGTGGTTGTTGCTTATAACATCAACTATCTGCCAGTAAAAACTCCGGCAAAATCGCCATAGCTGTTTCGGAGATTAGCCGGAATACATAGAAGAACAAACACAAAATATTTTAAAAATTGTTTTTTGTTATCTGTAACGTATATACTTTCATATGCGTTTAGTAAAAAGTTGTTATTTTGACAGTACAGACACTTCAATTTTATTTAATTGCATAGATATTACACTGTTTTACCAAAAAATAGATATACTTTTATAAATGTTTTATTACCAAAAAACTATACAAACAAAAATAAACTTAACACAAACATGTATGTATATAAAAATAGTAAATAAAAAATTATTTAAGAGTCGTATGATCCGATAAAAGCTCCACAGTTACCACAATAATGATTTTTACTTTTGCATGAATCAACACAGTATGGTATAAGACAACATGGCCAACAGCTATAATAAAACTGATTAAAATACGATCAATAAATAAAATGTAATACTTACAGAAAAACGCACATAAAAATAGCAAATAAATGAGTTTTTGAATTTGTTTCAGTTTGAACTTTAGTTCTAGTTACTTGATGACAAAACGGACAAGTAAACTGTTGCGGGTTTGGTCCTAAAGATGTAACAATAATCTCCGGAGCTATGAAAACTGTATTTTCTAAAAAAAAACTCAATGATAAGACGTAATGATAAAACAAAAATTTAATTATTGCAGGTACTGATGATTACTTACGTGGCGGAACAGGTGAAGTGAAGTGGATGTTTGTTTGTTGCGGAGGGTAATTAAAAGATGAAAATCCTGGAGGATCTACAGGTGCAACTCCAGGTGGTACGTATCCTGGTTTTACATCATGTGCACTATATGGCGGAGGTGGTTGAGCCATTGCTTTGGTAACGAACAGCGTAATAAAAATGATTAATGCGTTATCAAATAATTTCACTTTATGTCATTTCTAATCTGTATTATACTAAAAATCGTTATCTGTGAACAAAACTTATCTATATACTAAGTAAGCACTGATAAAACAAAAACATTAATCATTTAGTTATATATTAAACAATACGTTTTTCATAAATTCTTCAATGAAATACTCAATTATTGTATTTCTAAATTTATAAGGTTATTCAGAATCTGCTGACGTCTGTAATCACTTTTTCAAAAGTTAACTCATCACTTTTACAAACTTGACGTATTATTTTTACTATTGTGTGAATCATCGTACACTTTTATGTAGAACTTTACTTCTCAACGTAGATTTTTTCGTATTTTGCAAATATCTAAAGTTATGCTATTTTTGTTATATCATCTGCATAAACTGCTTACTTTTATTGTAAATATTTTCTGTTTGTGTGTATTTACTTGAGACAACTATTTCTAGAAAATGGCACAAGTCGCCGCTGCCATCTCGCCGCAAACCAACTCGACGCCAAAACAAATAATTTATAAACACTTTAAAAAATTTAATGAATTTGCCTTTATCTTGTGTTCTGCCTAACACTCGTCAAAAAGTATACAAATATAAAAAGAAATTTGTAAAAAATGCGTTATCAAAGCAATTACACAAATTGGAGTTAATCTGAATATAAGTTATTTTCATTTAATTTTAAATATAGTATAAATAACTTTTTAATTTTAAATCATTACGTCTACTATTAATAACTACTTATGTTGTGCTCTAATGAGATGGTCAAACTTAATCTCAGGATTACTGAAGGCCCTTCCCAAATTGAAATTAAGGTATGTAAAGAAGAAAGCTGGAAAAGAATTGTTATTCCTTAATTAGGGTTTACCTATAATTACATATAAATTGCCACCCAATAAATGACATTAAAGTGGGGAATATAAATTGATCATGGATTAATAATGTCCACTTCTGTCTGTGTTGTTAAAGACGGTGTTGTTGAAAATAGAGAAAATGAAGTGGTAATTGAATTCCAAGGGAGCAAGAGAAAATTTATCGATGATGAATTTCTCTGTGTTTGAAAAAACTTCAAGTGATGGAGTAGTCGAATTTTGGCGATGTGAAAGACGAGAAAGGTGCAAGGCAAGAATCTATGTACATGATGGTTTTGGTATAAAAAAGCTCAACGTTCATTCGCATAGTGCGAACGCGGCAAAGATTGAAGTCGATTGCGAGCATAAAACGAAGGAATTAAGAGACTATGGAATCTACTTCCCAGGTGATCAACAATTGTATTGGTAACGCTTCCTAAGCTTGCAGGTTGTTTTACCTAGTCACCTGGCAATAAAAAAAATTCAACAGGACAAGTTCTAAAATATTCTTCTTAATGATGGTGAGCAAAAGTATATTAATTTTTGGACGGCAGTCCAATATACGCTTGTTTGGAGATGTATGGCTCTTTTTGTGGATGACACGTAACAAGTAAATAAAAGTGTCGGTAACAAATAAATAAATGCAAAATGTGCCGTATAAATAAACGTGAGTGCAATTATTGCAAACGGTGATTATTTAGTGTTACATAAATAAATTCAGTAAATTAATTTTATTAAATTAGTTAGCTATAATTCTTAGTGTTCGTTGTGTTGTGTTGTAGTTTTAGTAAAATTAATTACATTTATAATCATGTAAATAGTCAAAATAAATTAATTTTTAAAAACGTTGCAATAGGCGTTAAGTGCGGCAACGAATTTCTAAAACTAATTTATTTAAAATTATTTACACGTAATTTAAATATGATTATTTTAAATACAACCAATTCATAACTAGCACTACTAAAATGTAACGATATTTAAGAAAAACAACTTACAAATAATTTATATCTCACTATCACTCGATATTTACTATGAGATCGAGATTATTCTGAAATCACGTGACTTATTTGTAGTATAGGTAACGCAGTAAATATTTCTTAAAAAAGTACACATACAGGTCACGTGGCTTGCAAGTGATTTCGATCTCCTGTTATAAGCACTGTCCGCATATAAGTTGCACTTTTCTTTATCTAAACTTGTTACGTGCGAAATTTTCACAAGGGAGCACCCTGTGTATCGACTTAAAAATTAGTTTCTGGTTTTGACGCCTTCTGCCGACCTTGTTGGTGACTGCGAGGCCATTTTTGAAGTTGTCAACTACGTGAACCGGTCGGTGTCGAGAATCTTGAATTGATTCCTAAATTTTTAAGGGCATCCTTTGTGATGAATACAAATATATAAGGCAATTACGAATTTATTACAATTCTTTCGGCACAGGGTAAGAAATGTTGTCTCCAATCTATTAAGATTCCTTCGTAATTTCTGTATTAATGTGATAGCCGGTTCCACCACGTTGCAATCACCTGTTCGCTTCAATAAGGAATAATGATGCATAAGTTCGATTGATAAATACCGCTACCAAACGTATAAGCTTTTGGGAGGGCCTGCTACTTAAACAACAACGAGGTTTCGTCGAGCAATGCGTCGTAGATGCTAATTTTTGGACAATAATCGATTGCGTTATCAACCACCTGTTCGTAATTACAACCTACAGCATTCGATACAACGGGTTCTTATATCGCATTTAATGAATTATTAATACTGATTTTGTAGTTTCCTTTTTCGTGAGTTATTGTGTGACACGAATTGCTATCAATAATTATTCTAGGCTGCCGGTGAGAAAACGTTTTCTTCACGCAAGCAAGCATTGGATTGGGTAAGTCAATTTGATTATATTTTATTCGCTGTCATAAAAGTCACTCACGGAACTTTGATTACTGTCGGTGTCTATAAGTACGTTTATTATGTGCATACCAATAAGATAATTTCAAGTGTCATTTGTAGTGTATCGCATGCTGAGAGTAGACAATATTTATTACGAAATTTACTTCGCTATCTCGACGTAATTTAAGTATATGCTTTGTGTGTTGCCGATTAGTCTGGCATTTATGAATCGAGAAATTAGACAATACTCCGGTTAATCTTTTTCCGTCGTTTATAGCTATTTACATTTAACTTTAGACACATAGTAAATTTATACTATGAGATGGTTCTGCCATCAAACACTCTTGAATTGTAACTTCGTCGCACTTAAATATAAGCTATAAGGGGCGTCAATGCAATTGTGGGAACAACATTAGAGTGTATTTCCTACTACTGATGAATCCCAAAAGGGCGAAACAGCTGTCTAGTAGTTCACTCTGGTGGCGTTTGCACAATTGGATTGACATTGCTTACCCCCAATGTCCTTTTACGTTGTGGTTTTATCCCGACGAATGCTGATTTAGAAGTTTGCGGGTGTTAAACTAATTCAACGTATTTTTCGTTGTTTATAGCTATTTACAGTTAATCTTTTACGTTGTTAATTCAATGTTTCTACATCTATTAATCATACTTGTTAATTTGTCTAATGTTTATGAATTGAGAAAGTCAACATACGTCTGTCAATTTGCTACGCTGCTAAATTAAAGTTTTTATATTTGTTAACTATACTTAGTAATATTTCGAGCATTGATGAGTAGAGAAATTACATATATTCTTGTTAATCTTCTACGGTAATACATTAAAGTTGTTACACTGTTAATCTTTCTTTTATGGTAACATATCGTTCTCTTTTAAATTGTTGCCACCCGTTAATTAATGGTAGCTACCCGAACATCAGAGTAACAAGGATTACGAACCTCAAAATTAGTTACAAGTTTGAACCGTTTGTCGTGATCGAGGCAGAAGTGTTAGTTAGGATAGATCTGGCGCCCTTAAGTATAATTTCCTTGAACCTCCCCTATCTTCGACTGTGTGAATTGGCCGTGCAAGGTTCGTAAGACCTAAAGCTTGTAACAAACTAATATTTGTTTTCAATGCCATGCGCTTGCGGATTTCTCACTTAACTTTTTGCGATTACTTTTTATATTCTTATACGATCTGCTTCAACGATATTCTGTCTCTTTCGACAACTGCTTAAAATGATATTCAATGATCTCAAAGTTTTTATGCGATTTAATAATATCGTCGCTTTGTAACTGTGTCTTCATAACAATTAACTTGATTTACATTGAATTATTTTATCAGTACTTAATAATAAAATAAATAAATAAAGTATAAGATAATGAACAATGGCCACAAAGAAACTTTGTAACATAAAGTTGCGGATAAAAAAATTAAATAACGTGATTTAAAGATCAGTCGTTCGAAAATTGTGTTACAATACCTTTTTTTTAAATCTGAACAACACCATATAGATATTGGTCCATATTTTTTTGAAGTACCCAAAATAAAAGATTTTTTTACATTTATTAAGAAAATAGATAAAAATTCTAAAAAAATGGATAATAAATCTTAGACAACAAAAGGAAAATTTAAAAAAAATTAAAATTTTAAAAATATGGAAACAGTGTTTAGAAAACCAATACAGACTAGTGTAAAGAACCAAATTAAAATTGTTAGAAGCAAATGAAAACAAAACACGAAAAGATGCAAACAGCCCACTAAATACACTTGTAACCATACCTGTCCGCAATATCGCGCATTCAGAACAAATCTACATAAAAGAATTCTGTAATAAAAGTAATATACCAAAATTAAGTTTGATGTGCCGTAAATTAGAGTGGTTTTGTGCCACTTTTTATGGTTTTCTAACAATTTTGGGCAGTTATAAGTACCAAAAAATTTTGAAAAAAATTAATGATAATCTTTGAACTTGTAGTTATCAAAGTGTCTGAAAATAATTATTAAAAATATTTATAACGATTGGCATAATTTCTCCCCAAGCAATAGGACAGTTTTCTGCCAGCCATGTATTTATCATAACACAAATTCGCTTATTTAGAAGGTGAAAATGTATCACGTTAAGCTTCATATACTGGAACTGTTAAACGGTATGCCACAAGTTCACCTAAGTCAGTTTTATTTGTATTTTTTTTAAAGATTTTTTTACCTATTCGAAAATATAATAAAAACTAGATATTCCTACAAAATAAAATAAAATAAAAAACAGTATTCTCACAAATCAAAATACAATCAATTTTAACTAAGATTATTAGCGTAGCAATCCATACAGAAAAATTCTATTCTGGAGATTTGGATTGGAAGATTAATTTTCTTCTAGACGATATCTACGGAATCGTAAAACAGCTCATCTTTTTTTGGGCCATTTTCAATAGTTGCCGCATTTAGTCATTGCCTTGACGGTAATCCAGTTTTCTGTGATGGCGGTAATCACAAATTATTGCCATATTGGATTATTGTGTAGTTTCCGACAAGCAACGGTTTCTCATTTTTAGAAACTTCCAATTTTTGTGACTATTAGACAAGTTATCCAATTCTGAAATAGGGGATACATTGCTCTCTCTGTATGAAAGATTGGCAGAATCTTTGCTCTTCTCGGAAAGTTTCTTTTTTGAGGTCTGGATTTTTAAAGCCTATAGAAGTAGATTAAATGGATTCTGAGTCGTCTGTTGAAGTTGATAAAATGAGTTCTGGATCGTCTGTCAAAGTTGATAGAATATGTTTTGAGTCGTCTGTGTTTTTTGTGGTGGTGGAATTTTGGATTGTAGTTTAAATATCGGCAGCGCTTGTACTCTTTCCAGGAACTACATTGACTGTTTTACATTTAGGTCAACGAGAAGCAGTAAAGGCTTCTCTCTTTCCTTGTAGGTGTTGAAGAAAGCTTTCACTGAGAGCATTTTTATTTCGGAAGTTTCATTTTTTAGAATTTCATATAGAAGACGACTTAAAACCACTTGATTTTGTGGACCATATTTTCTGAATCCAAAAGGAAGAATATGGAGATATTTGTAGCTCATCATTCCACTAATTGTTTCAGTAAGGTCGGAAAGAGATCTTTGGGGATTATGAACATCTGTTTTTCTGAGGCGAATCTTTCCATTCATTCAGAATTTTTAGCCAATTACCTTTCAATGAACGAAAGTATGCGACGTCTAACAGCTGCAGAAGGTGTGTTGCGTTAGGAGGCAATGATATATGTTTCGTTCGCATTGGCGCACAACATTAAGGTGGGAACTTAAGTTGTCCCCAATTAGCACTTTTTTGTCCTCTTGTTTTTTTTTTTTGATATTGCAAGCATAAGGTCAGTAAACCAATGCTCAAAGCATTGGTAGTCAAACCATCCCGACTTTGTCCTATTATACCGAGAGTTATCCGGTCCATTTTCTACCGAGTCAGTAAATGAACCAGTGAAAAGTGTCATTCACCGATGAAACAATACAAAGTGGGAAGCGTTCGGGAAGTAAATATATCTTGGTTATCAATTTACAAAATGAACAACCGCTTACGCCATACCTAACCAAAAAGCAGCTACATTCACATACGTTTTGTTAAAAGTCTTTTTTTTTGCGGTTTGGAGTTCTATTAGAATTATATTCCGATTAAAGTCAAACTTTGAGCTTTCTTTAATTCAAAAAGTTTCCGACTGTTGAAAATCAAGAAGACTAAGACGACGCCTCTTCAACATCCGCCTGATGAACATAGTTGAACGGAAAAATCAAACATTGAGAAACACCATAATGGTGCCCGAAGATCAAAAAGACCGCACTTGTTTTTAATGGTGTATCAATCATCTGTTAACGAAAGCACAAGCCAAACACCATCCAGTGTTGTGCTTGGTAACGAAAAACATTTTTTTTAATACTTGCAAGATTTGATATTATTTAATATTCTCAGATATCTCACTTCTTTTTACTTAAAACCGGTAATAAAAACGGAGGTAAAACATCAAATTGATAAAAAATGTTGCTTTAAGTCAAGATTACTTCTAAATCTCTTAGTGATAGTTCTTCTGTAATCTCGAGAAATTAAACCAGTTGTATCAAAAATAGTCAAAATAGGCGTTTATTTTTAAATATTATTTATAAACAAATACAACAGCATTTTAAAATGTATTTTTGAAAAAAAAAACTATAAAACTAGCACTTTATTACCAAAAAAAATTCTTTTTAGATTTATGATATTAATTTTTTATTATACTTAGATTAGATAATTTTTATAATTTTATCATTAGAAAATATAAGTATGACATATCAAGTTTTTATAGAGGAAATAGTAAACTGTATAAATTTGACTAATGATAAACCAAGTTTATTTTCTTTTGTATTTCTATAAAGAGTTATAAATACGTACAAAAACAGTACTGTTATATCTTATATATAAAGTTTAAAATTATGTGAAATAATTATTATCAAAATATGATATAATAGATGCATCTGTTTATGTTAAAATATGAAATAAAATGTGAAAATTATTCATTAATACTCCGGTTCTTACTCTACCTGCTTTCTAACACTCTGACGTGGTCTTACAAATACAGGTATATCTCCGAAAATATTTATCCAATTGGCTTCGAATTTTCAAAGAATATACTTAAATATATGTACATACAAAATGCAAAACATGCAAAAAATCCATTTTCCGAAAATTCTAACTGCGTATAACCCCTTAATACAATGGAAAACATTAAGGTAAAGCAGAAGTGATACCTACCAGCCTATTAAAATTACACAAATTAACGGTTGGTATAAATTAAATTTGACAATATTTTATTCCAATAAATCATTAGCACTTTCCAAGCCAGTAAATGCAAAGTATCATATTTTTTATATTATATGTTGTTTCGTAAATTACTAATCAAATTTACAATTCCTATATCTGCTCGAGTTCAAGATTCTTTATAGATATTATTTTCTTATAGTGTATGATATCAATCTGTTTATTGATGTATTTCTTTAAACAAAATTAAAATCTGTAATCTTTAATTGAAACTTTAACGTCATAATGTTAAAATTTTAAAGCAAACAAGTAAATGTCATATAATTATCAGCAAGAAATGATTTGAGCAAATGTTTGTTAATGTAATAGCAAAGGCTTCCACGACCAGAGTCTATACTAACATAAGAACGTCTTTCGGGTTTGAACCGTGTCATTGTTGTAACCGAAGTTGCCAACGTTTTGCCCACTTTCGTAAGGGGCTTCATCAGGGCTCAAACAAGCAACCAAAATCTAACTAAAAACTTCTCAAAACCTAGGTAATCAAATTGTGAACCAAGCCAGATTCTAAACTCTGAAAAGGAAAGAAAGAAAACGATGAACTTGAAAAAGCAAACGAAAATGTAACAAAGAACCACTTCAGAGTTAGGTAATCAACTTGTGAACCAAACCAGATTCTAAACTACTAAAATACAAATCTTTTATTAAGTAGGAATGCGTTTTTTAAGTTTTAATCTTGAAATGGTCGTTTTGCGTCATTGGTCACCAGCCGCACTAGTTAAACTACAACATAACCCAACTCCAAAATATCTAGGTATTACTTCTTATTAAACTGTTACTTTTAAATCTGCAGAAAAATGAAATACAAAAAAAAATCAATGACTTGGATGAACCTGATGGGATGTTATAAGTGTATTTATGTCGGGCTTAAGGTTTGTGACTAGCAACCGCAAATCTCCACGAGTACTAATTTCGAGTAGGTTTCTTTTTTTTGTGATGAGCTTCATAGCTGCACTGAATCCACGTTCTACCAAATAGGAAAACATAAAAGCAATTAAGATCTGTTTTTGTATCCAGAAGTTGTCATATCCTTGTTTAAACATTAGTTTCAGCTTCTCATTTGTGAATAATTTAATAAGTTGCTACTGTATTGGTACTCATCTGTATTTGTGCTCTGAGTTTGACTACTTGTAAAAGGGTTCAACATACAGTCGGAAACATCTAAGTAAAGAATGTCTTGAAATCTTTAGTTAAGGTGCGAATGAAGCGCCGTTCAGTGTTGACAAGAAACAAACAAATCTTCATCTCTATTTTGCAATTTTGAAAGATTCGGAAACTGAAAACATTTTTCTCTTACCTAATTTTGTTTGCACAGCAAAAGTTTGGCAACAAACGCAGACATTACAAATTAGGTATGATTAAATTTAATGTGTCATCTTGTAGTTTCAAATTAGTTTTTTTCTTTTGATTTTATTAACTGCTCTGATGGCATAATGTAGTGATTCATGCAGATGTTTACTAAAATTTTTTACGATCAAGTGATGTCGATGAATGACACAATGCACAAATAATACATTTAGTATAGCTTGTTTAAAGTATGATCATACCATTGCCGGAGCATTGTCATCAAAGATCTTTTTAATTCAGTAAACAACGTTTTACCTTTTGTATCAGTGTCCAAAGATTTAGCAAATAACCATTTTTGGGAACATTTTTTTTCGTTTACTACAAATCTCACATAAGCTAAAACCCAGTAAACACGGATTGAAACTGTTACAGTCACAAAATTAAAACAATTGTTTCATTACGTTGTTTCGTGTTAGTTCCATTTTTATATCATTTACATGTAACTGACAGTGAATAAATTGAAAGAGTTCCGATTTTCCACAATCAGTTTTAAACCGTTTCAGTACTTGCAATTTTTTCCCATAATCAGCAACCGTCTAAAAACTGATTTATTAAAACCGAATATTTTTTGAATAACTAGAATTGTTTGAAGATCGATTTAATAAGATTGAATTATTTTCAAAACAGTGGAATCGTTCTTTTAAAAACGAGTACTTTGTGATTAGTCAGCATTAGTCGTTGCTATACTTTTGATTACTGTCGTCAAGGCTTGCGCTGCAAATTGATATCTTTTCACTTGTTCGGTTGTAGTTTGATAAGTGATGCTGTGTGTACAATTACGAAATGGAACAATAAACGGTAAGTCGAAATATTTTATTATAATCCATAAATGTAATCAATATTATTATCATTTCTGTTCTTTATGTATCATGTTTTAATTTGTATTAAAAAATGTTAATTAACACACATGGTCGCGTTAAGGTAGATTATTGCATAAATCTGATGATACTTTAGGATTTATAATTACAGTTTAATTCTTCAAGTTTTCTATACGATTATGTACAGCTAAAGGTATTCACAATGTTTTTATAACTTTCTTATGATTGCTAAAGTGATATTTATATTAAGTTTGTGTTGTTTTTGATTAAAAAAATGTAATTAATTTTGTGTAACTCTATGATTATGTATGTATATAAATGAAATATTTATTTCTATGTTACAGATGCGATTAAAAGTTGCTACCCAACAGTAACTGATAAAGTTTTCGAGACTTCCGTGAAAGGACTACATCAAAGAAAGTTGCAATATGTAAAAAACTCAATGTGATATTGTATTTAAAAATATTTATTGTGCAATAAAATTTTAAACGTGCATTCGAAAATGTATTATTATATTATTGAAACTGTTTAAGTACATTATTGAAACAAGAAAATCATATTTTTATTGATCATTTAGTATCAGTTCAAGAACGAAGCTTTTAAAACGTAAACCGAATGCAACATTTATTTTGCAACAGATTTGAATTTAAAATACCGAAACTATACTGATTCAAATAAGTGCAACAGCGATGGACTTATAGCTATTTTATTGCAGTTACGTTTCTTTTATGTTTGAAACAAGAGTGAATCATAAATTTTTTGTTTTGAAACTGTTACTAAACAATATCAATTATGTGTTTACTGGGAAGTAAAGCTTCGTTTCATGGTAATGTTAACTCGTCAAGCTGTGTAGAAAATTTAGATGTTTATAAGTAGTCACATAAACAGTTTTTTACACCCTGAGCCATTTTGTTCTTCTTCGTACAGTATTATTACTCAGTGGAATTCTTTTTATAATATGGAAAGCTGGTTTGTGCAACAGGATGCGTATTTCTTCACTTACAGCTGGTAGAATAATTTCTTCACCAATAATGTGCGGGTTTGGTGACTTCTCAATCATTAAAGAAGCACGCAGTCCACCGTCATCTCCTTTGATGTTGTTGTTGAGTCCTTGCAATTTCGGTGTTTTCAAAGAAAATTTTTTGTTGTTTAAAAAACCGTAAATCCTCATTTCTTTTGTACTAAAGATTTTTATTAAATGTTTCTTAAGCTTAGAAGGTTTTATTGAATCGTTTGACATCGTTTTATTACATAGAAGACAGATAAGTAAAGTAACATTTTCTAGTGACGGAATAAAGCCATGATTCATATATTCCGCACTGCATTTTTTCTTCGGCTCATTCATACTGTTATCTAAAAAAACGGACCAAAAAAAAGATGTATATACTTGTATCAAAATTTTTATTTACAACAAACCACTGTTAATTATAATAATTTTTTTAATGGAATGCTGCAATGTAACGCTCTCTCTTATTTTAATTATTTGAGATATAGGGATAAAATTTTATATAAATGTCACATGTTGTGTACTCATTGTGTACCAATTCATTTTTCAACAAAAATAAATAATTCAAAAATTAATTAACGACAGAATATAATCAGTAAGATACAGGAATTTCAAATATTCGCAAATTTGGTTATCGCGAAAGTAAACAAAAATATAAAACAGTAAGTTATAACTTTTAGAGTGCATTATATTAAATTATATACCCTAATATGTTTAACTTTTTTTACAGAATACATTTGTGTTAGAAAAACTTAGAATCTTTCCTTACATTTTTAATAAAAAAGAAATCTTTAATGAACGTTAAAATATTACTTAACTGATAACTGTCATATATAATTTTTTGAATCAATATAAACAAAAGTATTGCTTTGCTTAAATACATTTAAATTAAAAAGAGATATCAATTTTATTGAAATATACTTACGTAACGAAAGTACGCTATCTGCGTAACAATACAAAAAATTGTACTTCTTTATGTTCAAGACTAGGAAAATTTATTGTATGCACTTCACATCACGCATAACACAGAATTAAATTGTTGATCAGATGCACGACTTTTTTATAGTTTATATTATAGACTAGTTGGTGCATGTATCGGCTCTATTTCTTTTCTGTATGGGCCTGTAAAGATAGGCCTGACTCATCACGACGTCTGTTATTACTTGTATTTTATGCACTTGTTTATATTTATGCTTTGCTTAAGACGTAAAAGTTGCTAATAATTTATTTATTTTAATTATTTAACTGACTTCGTTCAGGAAATCCCAAATTAATTTTAATTTTCCACGAATCCTCTGAATGATCCCGAGGACTTCTGGGAGTCCGCAGGGACCACCTTGGGAACTATTGTACTAGACGATACAACATTTTTAATGTTACTTTATTTCTATGCAGTGTAAAATTTTAAAAATACTGAGAAGCATATAAATTATTTTTTAACTATACTCGCGTCTAGTGTGCCATATATGAACAAAAATAACCCGTTCCAGTAAAAAATATACAATTGTTTTCTTTGAATTTCTTCAAAACTATGTCATAAAATTTTAGATTAAACAATGTATCAATTAATATCATATAAAACTTATTTACTGAATAACGGTACTTACGGAAACTAACTAGATTAATTAAATTGCAAAATTTAAAATAAGTATTTACTCAAATATATTATACAATATTATGTTCAGTCAATTTGAGAAACTTCATATAAATAAGCTCCAAGTAATTTAGTCTGTAAAAAATTGATTATTTTAGCAAATTACATTAAATGTAAACTTACTCCTTCAATATAATTCTTCACATTTACTTTCTCATTTTGGGAATGTGCACCATCATCACCTTGACCAACAGGCAGCAAAAGAATATTTTTTCCCGTCACTTTTTGTATAATCAGAAGAATAGGAATGGTACCACCGTCACGTATCAAATCAGGTTCTACTCCATATACGTGTTTAGTAGCACGGGAACCAGCTACATAATTTGGATGGAAAGGATCTTCACTCCATAAATCACCAAATCCAGTCATAAATACCTAAACATTAATCATTACATACTAAATATTACGAGTATATAAGCATATACCTTCAAGTTATTCAGGCTTTTCCGTTCTTTAAATTTTTGTTCCAAATAAGATACGACCAATTTTTCAATTTCTTTAGAACTTTGGTTCGGTACAAATCTGATTGAAAATTTACCAATAACTTTCCTTGGTATTACAGTCTTACTTCCGTGTTCGCTAAATGCACCTTCAATTCCATGAATCGATAAACAAGGATGACGCCACCGGTGCATTAATATTTGTACTTTATCTTCATTATAAAGAAGTTTCTTACACCCTATGGAATTTCGATATTCGTCAACATCAAATAAAATATTTTTGTATAAATCATACTCGTCGTCAGTGAGCGGAGCAACGTTATCGTAAAAATTTGTTATTGCAATTTTTCCGTTTTTGTCGGAAAGATTTCCTAACAAATATATTAAATCTTCCATTGCTTCTTGTCTACAACGTAAATAATACACATTGAATTAATTTGTTAAAAATACAAAAATGAATACGATCATTACCAAACAAACATTAGTATTGAGTTAACTAAAGATTATAAACACATAAAATTTATGTTATTATCTAACAAATGTAACAAATAAATTTATTGCAGTTTTTTAAATGCACGTATGGTTGTGATGGTTAAAAACCATTCAGTTCAATTTATGTCTTGTAGGTACCATTTAAGGTTTTCAATTTTTAATTTAACGTGTCTTGTTACTATTGCATTTATTGCAAAATCCTAGTCTGTTTTTTTTTGTTTGGCAATTTATATTGTAGTTATTCTTGGACTGTAAATAAAAACAATAAAATCACCCTCAACTTGGCGTACTGATCTGTAGAAGATAAACTGTCTACCACTGCTTTTCTTTTTATTTGTAACTTTTGTTTATCGATTTTCTTTAATTACTTCTTGAAATATTACGTACGAAACCATAAAAATAACATTAATCGCATAAAAAATAGATTAACAAAATTAAACGCACTAAAGATTACGTGGGACGTTACGCGTAGAGCAATTAACATATCAAAATTTTCCTCTTCAAAAACAGTTAAGTCAGAGTTGATAATCCACAACAATATCAAATAACAAAGTTAAGCAAAAAAACAATATGTAATAGTAATTTAAGCTACAAGCGTCGAAAGTAAAGCATAGTATAACGGATGTTAACGCGGCAGGAGGCCGTTGGCCAAAGGCTGCACGACTTTACATACATTAATTGTTGTGTTTGCAAAATTAAACCTTTTTTTTGTATTTAAAAAGAATAATATTAAAAACATGACAAATTGGATATTGGTAGGTACTACATTTATTACTAGCAAAATCTGCAATCAATTTAAATCTGAGATTAATTTATATTACTATACACAGTAATCAATACTACCAATTTAGTATTAATTTTTTATTTTGTATTTGAATTCATAAACCTTTAAAAATTTTTGTTTTAATTCTTAACAAACGTTTGGAGATTTAGTAAATGTATTTTCTACACTTCTAGTTAAATAATAATTGACTTTGGAAACATAGTTTTACGTAGATTTTGATTTATCACTTTACGGTTCTAAGATTTATTTCGTGGTATGGAATCCAGCTTCAGGTGCGCAAAAAATCAATGTAAATATCATACGACAAGCAAAAATTAAAATTCTTTTAGCTTTGGTAAATACATTTTGGTTGTTTAGCAACCAAACTCTGCACGATAATCTCAACGTAGGATTTGTGACGAAAAAAAGTTTGCTTCATCACACTTTCCAAAACTACCTGGTCATAAAAACTATATGATTGTACAACTTATAGACTCAGTACCAGGGCCGGATTTAGAACGCAAACGTTTCTTTTACAACGTCGATGAACGACATAATCTCTCCCGGTTTTTTTCCTCGCCAAGCATTTCCTACGTGGAAAAATTATCACATCTCCCTAAAACAAATTCTTTTCATGAACTTATTGCTGCACTTGCAGAATTTAAATCTAGTTTTGCATTTTAAAGTAGTTGGCTGGTTGCATTGGTTCTATTTAAAATTCATTTCAAAATACTGTTTCAATTTAAAATCTTAAGCTTTTGCGGTTGTTATGTTTATGATAATAAGCCACTTTCGGCTTAGACCGCGTCGTAGTTAAACACCAAGACTTAGGCTTGGTCGTAGTCTCTTCTTGAGAGTCAAAACAAGAAGCAGAGCTTGGCCTTTGCCGTAAAAAAATCCAGTTATGCCATGAAATTACGGTCTTCCCAAGATACACAAAGAAAGAGTCCCCCTTCGACCGATAGTAAGCACCATCAGTCACCAACCAACACGTTATCTAGCTACAAAACTTCGTTGACAGGAAATACAGAAAGTCACATTAAAGATTCTACAGACTTTGTAGAGAAAATTAGATAAAAGAAGATATCCTAGTCAGCTTTAACGTGGTATCTCTTTTTACAAAAGTCCCGGTCGACGAAGTGTTGTTTTTGCTCAAGAAGAAAATTACTGAAGAAGTTCTGCTCTTCGAACTCTGCCTTAAAAACACTTATTTCAGTTATAACGATAACTTGTTTAAACAAGTAGAAGAAGCGGCCATGGCTTTTTAGTAATTCCATTAAGGCACTTTGTGACCCTGATTTGGCATAAATGTTGAGTTAAAACCAAAAACTTGGTTCAGATATGTTGATGATACGTTTGTTGTATGGCCTCATGGCAAAGATAAACTAAATCAGTTTTTTCAACATCTAAACTCTGTACATGATAGCATTAAATTTACTATGGAGTTAGAACATAACAGCAGTGTAGCCTTTCTTAATATACTGGTGATAAAGAAAAATAACGGAAAATTGGGGCATTTCGTTTATAGAAAGAAAACGCACACTAATAGATACTTAAACGCCAAATCTCATCCAGTACAGAAGAATACTGTTTTGCATACTTTAGCTAAAAAAGCTATACGTGTGTCAGATAATGCAAATCTACAAAAGGAAAAGGAAACACTGTTGGAGTCCCTACAACAAAATGGATACGGGTTCAAAGAGACCTAAAACGCATGGAAAAAAACAATAAATCCAAAAGTCAAAGAAGACGTATCACCTCCTACTAGCACGGCTTATTAACCATACTGTATGGGTTCGACAGACAAAATAAGCAGGGTGCTAAAGACACCTAATATTAAAACTGTCTTTACGACTAAGGATACCCTGAACACCTGGTTTACATCTGCTAAAAACAAACAAAGGGCTCTAAAATAATACAGTTAACTGATCTATGTGACCTTCGTCTGGTGTTGGGTCTAATGAAATTGAGAAATATTTAGATTTCTTGATTCTAAAAACTATTTCCTCTAGTACTTGTTTTCCCATCAGATGAATAATTTCTTCACATACAGTTGGGGAAAGATAATTTGCATGA
The DNA here is from genome assembly GCA_035610365.1 of Aquatica leii. Classification (NCBI taxonomy): domain Eukaryota; kingdom Metazoa; phylum Arthropoda; class Insecta; order Coleoptera; family Lampyridae; genus Aquatica; species Aquatica leii. The sequence continues at coordinate 73,243,096 of CM069435.1, forward strand.
CCACTACCACGATTTGCATAATTACTAATATGTTGTTTCAAGAAATCGTCATATTTAGCTATCAACTCAAGCAATCCAAGATAACTGCCATTATATGACAAACCAAGTAACTCACTGTAACCACGCAGGGCTAAGCCACGTTCACCAACAAATTTAATAACATTGATGATCCTTTTGAGTAAAGTTTGCCAATAGTTTCTTGTTTCTAGAGCTTGTTTTTCTAATTCGCTATCTATGCGCCCTAGCTCTTTGGAACGATTAGCTATTGTCACAACAGCATTTAAATGTACCTTAGATGTTTCATGACTCATGAATCCGTTACTTACATGATTCCAATCAAAAAATCCCTGATAACTAAACTACGTACGAACTGGAGACAATAACTTACATACAAAACAGTAGATTCATCCATTTGATGGTGAAAAACATATCCAAGATCGATGAATTATTTCGCCATTTCGAGTTTTGCGTTTAAACATACTTATTCGGCTACGTCGTAATTCTATTCCTTCTTATTTGTGGTCACAATTTTGTAGATCCTTGGTTCATTTCTTCGCCCAATAGTCAACAAAACTTTTCATATTTTTGGGCCATAATCCTATGTGACAAACATATTCATTTTTTTGTATTCAAATTCACTGTCAAGCTTTTTTGTTTCCTATTGTTGTTGTTTTAACTCCTGTGTTTCATCTAAGGTGACATTTTGAGTTTGCGCATCTGCAAGACAGTCGCCTGGTGAAGGTAAAGAGCAACAAGAAGTCGGCTGAAGAGCGAAAACTCAGTAATGGGACGCGTTTTTGCTATGGCTTCTTTTCTTTTGTTTTCCTTGCCTTGAGAAGTTTTTCGTTTTTCTGCACCGCTTTTATAAACACGTTTACCCTTACGACCATCAGCCTAACTTTCCATTTTCTACCATAGAAGGAGAGATCAGGCGCGGCTTCAGAGGGGGGGCCGGGGGGGGGGCTATGGCCTCTCCCCGACATTGAAAAGAATACTGAAGTTTTTCTCACTTTGTATGTAATACATTCGCTTTTTTTATCGTTGTATAATTTATGATGCTTTATCGTTTGCAAGTAAAAGCTTGGTGCATAACGAAGTGTTATTCAATTTTATATTAACGCCATATTCAATACATTATTATTTAAAAATGTGATGAGCACTTCCCCCCCCCCCCCCCGCTTTAAACTGATGGAGCCCCCACCGAAATAAACTGCTGGAGCCGCGCCTGGGAGAGATCTAAGTATACAAATAGTGTCAGATTGTTTGAGAACAGAAATCATTTCATTAACAAACTATTTACATATTCTCTTGAAATAAACACGATAAAGTGAGATAAAGTAAATAGTAAAACACAATATTTTAAAAATTATCCAACTTTACACAAAACTTAATATATCTAGTCTTAGTTCCAAGTGACTTTAAGTACACACACACTTAGAAAAAAAGTAAATCCGTTTATTCTGTCTTCCTATGTCGTTTCGAAGGTACATCAACTGAAAGTTTAAAACTAAAACGCACTCATTTCAAAATTCAAACACATGCATCTGCTAAATCTCCTTTCAGTTTCAGTTTTCACATTTCACACCCACACCAGCACACCACCAACATACTCTACAGAAAAAAATTAACAATTTAAAATTTAACTTTTCATTATTACGATCAAGTATAATTTCTTTCTAATACTATAAATTATGTAATACCTATATTACTTTCAATGTAAGAAATCACTGACTAAACAAAGATAAATTTCTTGTTACTTGGCTTTTATGGCCTTCTTAGAATTAGTTAACGTTAACACCTAATCTTTACCAGAAACTTAAAACTTAACCGACGTCAAACCAGCAGATAAAATAATTATCTTAACATTTGTAATATGGTATTTATATTGGAAACATTTTATGAATGCCGTCATATTAGTAATTTTTTTAGCTAGTGAAGCATAAATGTATAAAAATCAAGTCCGTTGGGAATAAGGGATTTATTTCATTAGTCATTGGTTGCTTATTACATTAAATTACGGTTTCGTTTCTATGTTGGTATAATGAATAATGTTAATAATTCGTATTATTTACTTTATGAAATTATAAAATTATGTGGGGGCCCGTGGGCGATTGCCCCTTCCGCCACCATTTAAATCCGGCCCTTATTACTGTGAATTGACGAAAATTCAAACTTCAGCCATCTTAGTAAGTTCAAATGAAATCATCGCTAGATCAAGAATTTACATGTTACAATAGTCAACACATTTATTAATACTTTTGTATATTACTAAAGTAGATTGTAATTTATCAAATTTATAATTCAAAAAAAATTGCATAATTTAATAAAGATAAATACGCCAAAGTGTGATAAAAATGTAACATTAATGAGTTTTCTAACCTTTACAATTCATTACACGAGTACTATTGAACGATAAGTAACAGATAAATCGTTTTAAAAACAAACGAGTATGTTGTAATATAATTAATGCACAGTAAAAATATTAAATAAAGATTGAAAAATTTTACTTACACTGTTCCTCCGTATATTCCACTATGAAGATCTAATGCGGCACCCTCTACTTCAACGTGAAAATAACATATACCTCTTAAAGCATAAGTAAGCGTAGGTCTTTCAGTACCCAACCAATAGTTGTCAGAAATACACACGTAATCAACATTATCAAAAAATTGTTTTTCCGCAATAAGCAGTTCTTCTAATCCTTTACTACCACATTCTTCCATAGATTCTAAAACAAATTTAACGTTGACGGGTATCTTCCCGGTAGCCTGAAAAGCTTCTAATGCGTGAAACCAACACAAAACCGGTCCCTTATCATCAGTAGCGCCCCTTCCGTACAATTTACCATCGCGTTCAGTTAATTCAAATGGTGGCGATGCCCATCCGTCTTCCAACGAAGCAGGCTGTACATCTATATGCCCATATATACATACAGTTCTTTTATTTGGGTCATCACCCAAACTTGCCATAATAACATCTGGTAATGACAATCCTTTGTCATCAAAACCTATATGTTTAAGATCAACTTTACACCCTAACGATTTTAATCGATTCGAGGTCCATTCAATCATTTTATTTACATCTTTGCGGTTTTCGGAATTTCCCGACACAGATTGAATTGCAACTGCTTCGCGAAGATTTTGAATGTATTGATGTTTGTGTTCATCAATGTAACTAAATCAAACTGGTTCAAACAAAAACAAAATAAAAAAGTATTTTCTTACCTAAACAGGGAGCTTAAGACTGACGACGGTGGCAACATAGCGGAATTTACTGAAGGAATGACAATTTAATTTATCCTTAATCTAAGTATGTATAAATGATAAAAATACTCAGATAAGAATTTTAATAAAAGTGTTACTAAATTTTCTCAATACATGATAACGCAATCTTTTTCCTAAGTCAATAGTCTTATAAATATTTTCTATTAGAGAGATTTATAAAAATTACAAAATTTCTTAAACATTTTTTTAAATCGTCTTATTTTGTTGAGTAATTTGCGTAAATCAACACAAAAAACGTGATAACTTTCATAAATAAAAAACTTATAATCGGTTGCTATAATGCTATAAGTAATAGGTTTAGTGCAGGCCACGTACATATATAGCGTGTTTTCATGATAAGAAAGGCTAGTATGAAAATCTTGCTTTTAAGCCTCTTATGCATTAATCTAAAAACTTTCGTTTTTCCGGTTTCATTTGATAATTTAGTGATTATGTAACAAAAATTTTTTTAGATTTTTTTTCACTTCTTTTAAATTTTTTTATTTCGTTTTACCCGAGATTTTAATTCATCTTTTGAACGCGTGTTTAGTCATTGGTAGAGAATTAAATAAGCTGTAACCGTACACATTCTAATCGACTGTAACTTTGTATGTATTTAAAATTTTGATACAGTAAAACCAGCACTGGAAGACACAATTTCTACCACTGCTCGACTAACTTGATTCAGTTAAAACGGGGAAAACAAAAATGTAAATGTAAGATGGGGTAAATTAAATCCATACATGCGTGATTGAATATTAGAATCTTAAATTCCAATTTTTAAACAGCGTGGAGTCCTTACAAATTGAAATTTGTTTGGCGGAGCCCCAGTATATTTATTCAACTAAATAATTAAATAAATAACTGTTATCGAAACGTTTAATTTTAAGAAAATAGTACGTAAATTTTATGTGAAATTAATAACAACAATTTTCAAAAACGAACTTTATTTTTAATTGTTACAAAAGTGTTGGTATATTAGTGTGATGTTCAATGTCACACATCACTTTCTTCTTTAAAATTACTGTAAACTTGTTTATTTTTATGTTTACTAGTTAGTCGAATTAGAAGTAAAAGCTGAGGTCGAGTATTAAATTTAAATTCTAAATGTTTAAACAATTATTAGCTTTATTTTTTAATGTCTAGTACCACCGTTATTATGAAACAAAAACGATGTCGTCCCTTATGAATATTATCCATCAACTAAGAAAATCGACTGTAAAGTTTGACATATGTGATAAGAAATTTTTATTCGAGCATCTGTATTTTACACACACGTGCTAGAAACATAACGATAGATGACGTAAGTCACGTTAACAATGTAAGCATTGCACTCAAAGATAATTGCACTAAGTATTATCTTTTGAGTAGGCGGCTCGGCTGAAGACCCTGCGAAAGCATTTAAACATTTACTTATCTTCTCGCATAAAATTGTATTATGTGTGTCTCACTCTTGATTACAATAACTATCATTGTAATATAATGTAAATGTGGACACAAGTACGTGTCAGCCTCGGATAAATTCGCAAGCTTACGTATCTGCTGCGTTTAAATTGACAATTATTTAAACGCACGAAATTTAAACGCTGATAATTTGATTTAATGTTAATAATTTTCTGTAATTTTAAAGCAAATAAAATAACTTTCTTATTCATTTTTGGAGGGTCATTGACCAAATGACCTAATAAAGAAGCCGCTACTGGTTACAACACTGGATATCCATTAATCAATCAATATATTAAATTACATTTACGATATACATCAAATATACACAAACTTTTCTTACCAGAGTATGTTTCTTTGTGTTAAAAAGAATTAAAACATTTCTACGCAATTGGCAATATTATGAGGCAAGAAAGATTTGCATTTCTATGCCAAGCATTGAAAAATCATTGTAGATTTTAATGAGCGTGTTATTTATCATTTTGGTAATTGTAATTATAGACGAATATCTTAAATCTTAAATATAATTGATCTTAAATATAAATCACGTTACTGAAAGAATGTTTTTTTAGCCTTTTTGCGATAATTGCATTTTATTTAATGACCCTCTTGTATCATTGACCACCAGCCGCTACTGGTTGTAACACTAATTATTTATATAAGGTAATAAAAGCATTAGATATAAAAAATATAGCACAATTCGCCAGAGTCTGTATATATTTGATATTACGTCACACGTTTAAACGTAACATAAATGATCTAATAACGTTAAAGAGATCTAATAATTACGTGATCTGGTTGTCTGGGTTCAAAATTATATGGTTTTATTCAAATTTTTTATTTCTAATTTTATTTCGAACATTTTTGAAACTTCTTGTATATTTTTTGTTTCTTTTTTTTCTTTCATATTGTAGTGTAATAAGGGTATTAGAGATAAATAGTATAAGTTTTAGCTGATATATAATTGGTAAGATACTAGAATTAAGAATGAAAGATAAGCAGCAATTATAAAAAAAAAAAAATATGTTAAAATGTTAACCAATATTAAGACTTGGCAACAAGGGGCAGAAAAAAGAGAAAGAGAGGGAGATTTCCGGGGTGTTAACGGGGACAGGGTGAAAGAGACACGTGGTTTTGGATTTTTTTTTAAAAAATGTGAATAAGTTAAATTAGTGTGAAAATAAGAAAATAACTTAAAATTTAAATGTCACACGGTAGTAACTGAATAAATAATAGTGTTAAAACAAGAAAGTGTCTGTGATGCCAGGAGAAAATGCGGCAGAAAAGAAAGTGATTAAGAAAGCCATGGAATACCGAAGATTAGAATTCCTTTGAACAAAATCATTGTTCCTATATTTGTTAGACCAGGAGAGCAAAAGGTTGGTTATATTTGATGTTTAAATAAAGTGTTGACTTGATGCTAAATATAAACAAAAAAAAACAATTAAGAAAAGTGGTACAATTACGATACACAGGAGAATTTTATACGAAATAAAACATGATTGTTTTTATGTAATCAAAATGGTATCATATTCATTTAACTTATTAATACGGTATACGGAAAAACTTTAATTGCAATATTTTTTTTTAATTTAATTTGTTTCATTTCTGTTTTATGATTTTATGATTTTGTGTGATGAAAGAAAACTTTGATTGTAACAATTTTAAGGTATATTGATTGGTAGTTGTTAGATTAATTTAAGGGAACAGTTTGTTAATAAATGTTGCTTATTTCCATTCAAAGTTCGCTTTATTTGTTGTGACAGTAAATACTACCCACAGTTACTTATTTATAGTAGATACCTGAAGGAGTAAATGTTCTTTTTAATTCATTCAAATAGTTTATAAATTAAATGAGCTAGTCGGCATTATGGGCATTATATCAATGGCAGTATTCAATGATTCAAAAATTTCATACAAAAACAGTACATAAATAATTTGGCGCCCAACGTGGGGCTCGAAAGATAAATTCGCAAACTCCTCGTATTGATTTATGAATGGAAAAGAAAATTTTGTATACATTAAAAATTGAGATTAAAAACAGACTTAACGTTTGTAACCACAAAAAATAGTGTACATGATTAGGTTATCACATCTACTCTACATGCTTTATTCGTATTTTATTTACATTACTTACAGAGGATAATAATAGGTAAGATTCGTTTTCAATATTTAATATGAACACGAGAAGTGGTAAGAAAGGCAACATGGAGCAACATGAAACCGAAGATATTAGTAACAAGACAAATGAAACAAAAATAAATAAAATTAAAATCATAAGCGAAGAAATGGAAGAAACAACCGAAATAAACATGGAAAAAGATAATGCAAATCAATTCAATGCTGGGATGTTGATGATATTAAAGGTACTACAAGATAACAAGGATGAAGCAATAAAAAGAGACGAACAGAACAGAAAGGAATGGATGAAAGTAAGACAAGAAGATAAAGATGAAGCACTAAAAAGGGATGAACAATATAAAGAAGAATTAGTGAGTATTAGGAAAGAAATTAGAGAGGCATTGACTATTAATGAAGAAATGATAAAAAAAGTTGAAAAACAACAACAGGAGATGAAGCAAGACTTCAAAAAGGACATCGAGAGGATTGAAACACAGCAACAAGAGATGAAACAAGAAATTAAACAAAATTTGAACAAAACAGTAGAAGCAAATGCAAATCATATACAGACGGAATTTAAACAAGAATTAATAAGAATTGAACGTGAAAAAGATGCTGCCGATCAAAAAATTAAAGAAAATGCAGATAATATAAACAGAATTAACAAAAAAATTGATCAAGAAAGACAAGAAATAAATGTGAGAATTCACAACAATAAGGAAGAAATAATTAGTATAATAGAAGAAAGACATAATGTTGGAATGAATTTAAAAAAGAGTGATTGGAGATTGGAAAATCAAATAATTTGGAATGGTGGATTGGAGTTTAGTGAAGATGGGAAAATTAATCCGAATGTTTTTATGAAGAACCTAGAAAGAAATGTGAAACCAATTACAAATCTGGACGCCTTAAAAACGATAATTAGAATGACCATGAAGGACGACGCCATCATATGGTATCAGGGCATTGAAGATAATTTCGATAAGTTTGATGAATTCAAGAACATGTTTTTGGACAAATATTGGGGTGAAGCCGAGCAATATAAGGTGAGAGAAAAAATTAACACAGGGCGATACAAAGGCTATGAAGGATCAAGAGAAAAATATGCGACGAAATTGATTAGTGAAGCGCAGCAAATTAGTCCAGGTTATAAAGAGAAAGAATTGGTTTATTATATAGCCAGACATTTTGAAGATTTGATTAGGATACAAGTGGCAATTGAAAAAATTGAAAATACTACCGAATTTATACAATTATTAAAAAGACTAGATCCAGTATTGAAATTCGAAAATGCAAACAGGTATCGAAACATAGAATACAAATTTGGGACGGTCAATGAAGGTATATACTCACCAAATAATCACCACCATGAAAGGCAGAATGGCTTTAAAGATTATCGTTATCAAGGAAATCAACAGCAATTTGGGCGACAAAACAACTACAGGTACAAAGAGGAAAATAGGGAAAGAACAGGATACCAGAATTACAATCATAGAGATCAAGGATACAATAATTTACATAGACAGTATCATGATTATGGAACCAATCATGGGCCACGAAGGCAATACTATAATGAGAAGAACGGAAGTAGGACCAATGATAGCAATAACAATGGATGTCAACGTCAGAACGAGGAAAGACAAGAACGAAAAGAGTATAGATATGATCGTACCTATGAAAACAATAATACCGAAAGAGACATGAGTAGTGAGTATCGTGAGAAAAAAGGAAATCAGAAGGGGTCTCCCAACGGAAGACGGCAATTCGTAAACAACGTTAATGTTAGCGAGGTAGAGAATAAAAACGATCAAATTCAAGATTGTGATGAAGGAGCAAGTTGTTCCGATGCAAGGAGACAGGATTTTTACAATGCGACAAGCCAGATAAATTAATCAACTATGTTCACCCAAAAAATTTTATAGAAACGGACGCAACGAATATTGATCATAGGACAGTAACGCTACCAACAATTGAAATAGTATTTGAAGAAATAAAATTAAAAGTTTTGTTAGATACAGGATCAGAAATATCTCTCATAAATGGCGAAGTTGTGAATGAAAACATGGAAAAATTAAAAAATTATATTATGCCAATGAAAAATATAAATCTAGTCACTGCGAACAATAAAAGAATCAAGATCGTTAATAATATCATAATGGGAAACATGAAGTTGGGTAACATCGAGAATAGTCAGAGTTTAATAATAATGGATAAAATGCGTATGGACTGTTTATTGGGAGTTGATGCTTTAGAAAAGTTCAAAGTTAAAATGGACATGGAAGATAAAATTATTAAGATAAATGATGAAGAGTATAGCTGGAAGGAAAATGATGAAGATTACAATGGTATATTAAACGCTAATATTATGATTAATAATGAAGAAGAAAAAGAGATAATTGAATTAAACTGTCCAGATGACAGAAGGGAAGAGATTGAATCTTTATTAAAAGAATTTCCTAGCATTTTCAATGAAGAACAAAGCATCATAATAAGAGGATATGAACATAAATTAACATTAAAAGAACATACGCAATTTAAAGGAAGATCTTATGCAATCCCGCAAGCACACAAAGAAAAAGTATGGGCGGAATTAAAAAAGATGGAAGAAAAAGGTATTATTGAGAGAGCAACGACAGAGTATATTAACCCACTGGTAATTGTAGTAAAGAAAGATGGCAACATTCGCATGTGTTTAGATGCACGGAAACTAAATGAAATCACAATACCGCAGTATGAGAGTCCGGAAAATGTTGATAATTTGTTAGCAAAGCTTGGCAGAGGTAAAATATTTAGTAAATTAGATTTAAAAAATTCATTTTGGTTGGTACCGTTATGTAAAAAAATCCAGAAAATATACCGGTTTTATGGTTGATGGCAACGTATTCGTATTTTGTGTTGTACCGTTTGGCTTGTCGACATCCACTTCCGCTTTAGTAAGGGTGATGCAACAAATTTTAGGAAAATATGAAGATTCAGTGATACATTACATTGATGACATACTCATATACAGTCAAAGTGAAACAGAACATAAAGAGCACATCGAAATGGTTATAAATACCTTAGCAGAGAATGGCATGAAGCTGAATGTAAAAAAATGTGAGTTTTACAAGAAAGAGGTAATATTTTTGGGCTACACTGTAAATCATGAAGGATTGTCAGTAGATTTAGATAGATTAGAAGTTATAAAGAACTATGCTAGACCAAAAAATTTAAGGATGCTACGTGGATTTCTTGGAATTCTAAATTATTATAAAAAGTTCGTACCTGATTATTCCAAAAAGACTATACAATTATTAGGTTTATTAAGGAAAGGGACAAAATGGAAATGGAAAGAGGAAGATGAAATTGCCTTTCAAGATTTAAAAAGTGTTTTCTATACCAGGTTAAAACTAATACATCCTCATTTTGAAAAAACCTTCATTTTAACGACAGATGCTTCCGATCAAGCAATCGCCGGAGTACTCTCACAAGAGATAGAAGGAGTTGACAGACCCATTTATTTTGTTTCACGGACATTAAAAGGAGCAGAGTTGCGCTACAGCACAGCCGAAAAGGAAATGCTAGCTGTAGTACATTCAGTTACAAAACTGAGATTTTATTTGTTGGGAAGACGATTCGTAATAAGAACCGATAACATGGCTATTACGTATATTCGAAGATCAAATTTAAATAATAATAGAATATATAGATGGACACTTCTATTGCAAGAGTATAACTTTGATATAGTTCATATAAACGGGAAGAAGAATGTCGTGGCAGATAGTTTGAGCAGAAAGAATTATGACAACCAAGAAAGCAAGTACATGATAGCGATGAACAGGTTAGAGAATGATGATGGTTTATATTCAGTAAATAAACTATTACAAGCACAAGGTGAAGATGAATTAAGAATTTTAAGAGACGATCTAGAAGAATTAGGTGAGATGAGGGGATACAATTTGAAAGATGGATTTATAATAAAAAAGATTGAAGACAATGAACTATATGTAATAAATGAAAAGTTGACAAAAGATATAACGATAGAATTGCATTTAAGATATGGACATGTGGGAATACAAAAGACTTGGATCATTTTTAGAGAAAATTTTTACTGCAAAAATGATAGAAAAATTGTTAAAAATGTAATAAATGGATGTCATACATGTGCGTTAGCGAAGTATAAAAACCATACGAACCAAAACGTTATTAAAAGTATCAAAGTTGAGGAACCATTAGATTTGGTGACAATTGACTTTTTGGGAAATTTAATTGCGTCAAATGATGGACACCAGAATATTCTGGTGGTAATGGATGTTTTTTCTAAGTTTGTGAGATTGTTTCCGACAAAAAAATGTAACACGGGCACATCAATAACATGTATGCTACAGTTTATTGGACAGGAGGGGATACCAAAAAGAGTTCTTGCAGACAATGCGTCATACTTTGTTAACAACAGATTTAAGGATTTCTTTGAGAGTAGGGATATTAAGTTGAATTTTAGTTCGGTAAGACATCCGCAAGGAAACCCTACAGAGAGAATGATACAGGAAGTAACAAAATACTTAAGAATATTAGTAATGAATGATCACAGAAGATGGTATGAACATTTGGAAATAGTTGAAGACTACATAAATTGTACACCTAACGTAATCACTGGTAAAACGCCAATTTACTTGTTTAAAGGGATTGTACCGCCTAGGCCATGGAAGATAAATATAAATGACAAGAACTATGAATTAGAATTACAGCAAGCTAAAGATAAATTACATAGGTATTTAAATAAATATGAGGAAAAGGCAAATAAAAAAATTAAGAAACGGGTAATATTTGAAATAGGAGAATTAGTGACGATAAGAAGACTGAGAGTCGGTCGAAGAAATCTTAATCAGTGTGCAAAGTTATTATTTCCGAATGAAGGACCATTTGTAATTAGAAGAAACATAAATTATACCACATATGATTTAGAAAAATTGAATGGAGATTATAGAGGAAGATTTCATGTAAACTTAATTAGTAAATATTTAAATAATGAAAGTTGAAAGCAAAAATGATGACTGAGAGAGGATGTAAATAAAATGTATGAATAAGTAACATTGAAAACAAGGATAATAAAACTGACATTCACATATAGGGTTACAAACGTTACATAAGTGTTTTAGTTTAACTGATTTTATTCAAAGAAAAAAGGTTCTTTTCTTTTCAAAAATCAGAGGGGATATTTATGTAGTGTAATAAGGGTATTAGAGATAAATAGTATAAGTTTTAGCTGATATATAATTGGTAAGATACTAGAATTAAGAATGAAAGATAAGCAGCAATTATAAAAAAAAAAAAAATATGTTAAAATGTTAACCAATATATTAAGACTTGGCAACAAGGGACAGAAAAAAGAGAAAGAGAGGGAGATTTCCGGGGTGTTAACGGGGACAGGGTGAAAGAGACACGTGGTTTTGGATTTTTTTTTAAAAAATGTGAATAAGTTAAATTAGTGTGAAAATAAGAAAATAACTTAAAATTTAAATGTCACACGGTAGTAACTGAATAAATAATAGTGTTAAAACAAGAAAGTGTCTGTGATGCCAGGAGAAAATGCGGCAGAAAAGAAAGTGATTAAGAAAGCCATGGAATACCGAAGATTAGAATTCCTTTGAACAAAATCATTGTTCCTATATTTGTTAGACCAGGAGAGCAAAAGGTTGGTTATATTTGATGTTTAAATAAAGTGTTAACTACAGTTAAAAATATAAAAGGAAAACTTGATGCTAAATATGAACAAAAAAAAAAACAATTAAGAAAAGTGGTACAATTACGATACACAGGAGAATTTTATACGAAATAAAACATGATTGTTTTTATGTAATCAAAATGGTATCATATTCATTTAACTTATTAATACGGTATACGGAAAAACTTTAATTGCAATATTTTTTTTTAATTTAATTTGTTTCATTTCTGTTTTATGATTTTTGTGTGATGAAAGAAAACTTTGATTGTAACAATTTTAAGGTATATTGATTGGTAGTTGTTAGATTAATTTAAGGGAACAGTTTGTTAATAAATGTTGCTTATTTCCATTCAAAGTTCGCTTTATTTGTTGTGACAGTAAATACTACCCACAGTTACTTATTTATAGTAGATACCTGAAGGAGTAAATGTTCTTTTTAATTCATTCAAATAGTTTATAAATTAAATGAGCTAGTCGGCATTATGGGCATTATATCAATGGCAGTATTCAATGATTCAAAAATTTCATACAAAAACAGTACAATATGTTAATTTTATTTTGCAAAGTATACGCTGTTGCTAAAACTGACAATTTGTTATTATATCAATAAAATCTTTTAACAATTTTGAAATTTTGTGAATATATCTTATGCAATTTTTTATTAGTTAATTAAAATTTAGTTATGTGAATGCTGATTATGATTAGTAAACCGTTCAATTAATTAATTAAAATCTAAATTCTAGATAAAATTTGTATTTGTACAATAGCTTTTATGTACTTGAAACTATTTGTTTAAATCTCAACATTGTGAGAAATACAGAAAGCGCTGAAAGCAGTTTAATCAATGATATTTTTATTAGATGGGACCGGCGTATCTGATTATAACATCTATAACATAACCTCATTAACGTAAAATGTCAAGCGGCGACAACAAAAACATTGCCTTAATTACTGGTATCACGGGACAGGTAGAACCTTTCAATAATCAAAAGCAATTTAATGAAAACTGTATTTACAGGACGGCTCATATTTAGCGGAATTTTTATTAAAAAAAGATTATGAAGTACACGGTGTTATACGTCGGGCCAGTACCTTTAACACAACTCGAATTGAACACTTATATGCTGATAGGTATACACATAAAGGGGGCAAAATGACATTACATTATGGGGACATGACTGATTCGAGTAGTCTTGTAAAAATTATATCGAAAATAAAGCCTACAGAGATCTACAATTTAGCTGCTCAAAGTCACGTAAAAGTATCGTTTGATCTTAGCGAATACACTGCTGAAGTTGATGCACTTGGTACTTTAAGACTGCTTGATGCAATTCGTACTTGTGGCTTAGAAAACCAAGTTAAATTTTATCAAGCATCTACTTCAGAATTATATGGAAAGGTACAAGAAACGCCTCAAAGTGAAACTACACCTTTTTATCCTCGTTCACCGTATGGTACGAGTTACTAATTTATTTATATGCAATATTAATTGTGTATTTATTGTAGCATGTGCAAAATTATATGCTTATTGGACAGTAATTAATTATCGTGAAGCATATAATATGTTTGCCTGTAATGGTATTTTATTCAATCATGAGAGCCCTCGTCGGGGTGAAACTTTTGTGACACGTAAAATTACTAGGGAGGTAGCTAAAATACACTTAGGTTTATCTGAATGTTTTGAACTAGGAAATTTAGACTCTCAAAGAGATTGGGGACATGCTGAAGATTATGTGCAGGTTTTTCCAAAGATTTTTTGTAGGTGGATGTGCTTACTTTTTCTATACTTTACAGGCAATGTGGCTTATGCTTCAGCAAAACGAGGCTGATGACTACGTTATTGCTTCTGGAGAAGCCCACAGTGTTCGTGAATTTGTAGAAGAAGCATTTAAATGTATTAAGAAAAAAATTGTGTGGATTGGAAGTGGGTTAAAGGAAGTAGGAATTGAAGAAGGAACAAACATTCCTAGAATTAAAGTGAATCCTAAATATTTTCGTCCTACTGAAGTGGTAAATACTTTACTTAGTACATAAAACGTATTCCTCCTACAACATATGCATTTTAGGATATGCTCTTAGGCAATTCAACAAAAGCTAGAAACAAATTGAATTGGTCACCAAAAGTTACTTTTAAGAAACTCGTAGAAAATATGATGGAGAGTGATATACAGTTAATGCAAAAAAATCCTTCTGCTTAATATGCGAGACTAAACAAATGTTTTTATTGACGATTTTAATTATTTTATATTTTTAATGTTTTTACAAAGTTTTATACGTTATCTCAATATACATAATACGGGGTAGCTTTTATTTGCAGCCGTCGACGCTTTAAAGACATTCCAAAGATTGGGTATTCTTATATGAATGTATTAAAAATTCTATATACCAAATTTTATTGTATAAATAAAATGCTAATGATAAATCAAACTTTATTTTATAAGCAATTTAAATAATACAAATTATGGACATACCATGTTCTTAGTTTACCAAATATTTGACTTGAAAAGTTGGTCTAGAATAGGATCTTCAACCACATGCAATCCAAAGTGAAGACTGAGATGGCCAAACATCGTATTTAGCGATGAAAAACGACCCTAACGACGACTACGCTTGGAATATAGATACGGTAAACTTTAGCTATGACAAAGCAGCATTGTTCTCTGCTCGCATCCACAAATAATAGTTTAAGATACTACTTTTTTATTACTAATTTGTTAGCACTACCTTAAATTTATTACCTCGACTAATGCAGAGCAATCGGATTGTGTGGTAGATCTAAGCTGGACCAGGCATAGGTCAACTTTGCTTAGAAAAATGATTTTGAAATGCTTCTGGAGTCGAGATTTATTACGTTTTTTATTACTGTTTAATTATCACTACTCCAAATTTATTACCATTACCAGTAATCTGAGTCATGGCTTATGCGCTGTAAGCTGGACCAACCAGTTAGAATTTATTAGTTTTTTTATTACCATTTAATTACTATTACACTAAATTTGTTACTATTATTGAGTAATTTGTTGGCCAGAACTACCATAATGTAATATGTTGCTTAGAAAAATGAAATAATTTTTTATCAGTAAAAACCCTTCACTGTATTTTTTAATTTTACAGCTAATAAGTAAAGTGTAAAATATTGCAAGAAACAACAGTACCATCTAATCAAATTTGACTCGGACTGTTCCATTTAAACCGGGCGCGTAAACTGAATCGGTAAATTTATTTTTTGAGGTTAGAACGTTCTTTGACATTCGTGTAAAGTTTGAGCGGGATACTCCTATTAATGTGGGTTTGGCAGTCATTTATTTTCGACGCGAAAAGTTTGGCAATTTTTTTTATAAAAAGAAAGATTGAACGAGCTTGCTTGAAATATTGTGCTTGCTAGCTACGGCTGCGCGGAGTCATTGCAAATGATGCAGAAGTGTTTTGGCGAGTCTACTCTATTAAAGAACTCACCACCAGCGATCGACACTTCCATCCAATGTGGAACGTCAATAAAGTAGACCGAGACAAACTAAGGGTGGCATTATTTTCTCGGTTGTTGCGCTTGAGCAGTGACAACGCCGGAATCTATGGCAGTCATCATGGAACCTAGTTACGACGCCAGCAAACCCCGGTTTAAGAAGAACAATCGTTCTGGTACTGGGTTATACTGGTGGAACGATGACTTAGCCCGACTCAAGAACGAATGCCAATTAACGCGCTAGAAGATCTTCCGCCAGAGCTAACAAGAAGACCAACAGCATCGTAATTCACGAATACCATCAATACAAGACACTTAGGAGAGAGCTACGTAGAGCCGAAGCATCGACCACGATTTTTGGGGTAAAGGATACAAAAGGTTTTGTAATATTTTTGTGTAATAAAAGTAAAATATATTATATCTTGAGGTCATCTTATTTCGGATATCCCTAGGATATCGTTTTTCTGATATCTGTAAGATGTCTGACTTAGTTGTCTGTAGGATATCCAATTCTGTGTTATTCTGCTTTCCCCAGGATGTCCATAGGATATTGGTCGGCGATGAAATTGATATTCCTCGAATACACGCATATCTAGTATGAGATATCAGTAGGATATTCATAGGATAGAAATGTGCTGTGTGGGATGCTGCGCCCATATGGGCTGATGCTTTAAGGATGGGGAAGTATCGAGGTATAGTACTCAATGGACCGGCCTAAGATGAGAACTAGCTGGACTGCCTTCCAAGCATTTGATCCCCGAAATCTTGAGCTGCAGAGAACGCTGGGGTAGTATTAATGCTTTCATGGTAATGATAATAAACCAAAAAAAGGCGGACTTCTTGAGGCTGGAGAAGACTGGAGTCACCGTGCGCCGACATGGTACCGCCAAATAAACTACACAGCAGGCACTAGTATCATGTGTCAAATTTATGTTGGTTATCGTCCAGATTTCTATTTATACACGTTTTTAATACATGTTGTGCTGTCGCTCAATTTTATCTATTTTACGAGATTTTTTACATACACTACGATTCTTAACTATTTATACATCAGTCTCTTTTTTATTATTATGACTTTTATTTATAAAACAAGGTAAAGGAAAAAGACGACCGGAATCAAGCCGTGGTGCTAAAATTGCCTACGAGGAACTGATAAAAAAAACTTCGCTTGCCGAAAGTCAATTAAATACATATATTAAATAAAAAGCTGAATGACTTTACCTGCGACTACCGTGGAAAGTGAGTGATGTTCTTCTCCGTAAAAAAAATTCTATGCAATCGGCAATACTACGGGACAAGAAAGTTGTGCGTATTTCTATGCTAAGTATTGAAAAATCTTCCATCAAAAAACTGTAAATTTTGGTAGTTGTAAAAATAGACGAATATCTTAAATATAACGATCTAATATAAATCGTGTTAATGTAATAATGTTTTTTTAGACTTTGCGATAATTGTGTTTTTAAATGACCTTCTTGTATGATTGACCACCAACCGCCACTGATTAAATTTCTAAATTATCCTGGGAGATTTGGAATTTTGATTGGCCAATTCCTTCGGGGCGCCTCTTCAGAACTGGAGCCTGTGTGCGCCGCATACATGAACGGCGCTGCAGTCCTAAATAGGTAAATATGTAAAGAAAACTGCAACAATTTATACTTTTTCGTCTAATATAAAAATATTACTCCACTTCAAACCACTTTTAATGTATTTAAATGTTTAAATAAGTTGTTTTTCATAAATTTATATTAAGCATACAATACTATTGGTTAAGTTTCTTTAAGAATAAAAGATAAGATTAAATGTTGTGTCTTAGTAATAAAAAATCCACAGATATCGCAAATTTTGCAATTATCAGAAGGTGTTGAAAACAAATATAATGTTACCTACGTAATATAATGAATAAGGTTTATTTAAAAAAATAAAAATGCATACATAAGTAATAAAAAAATTAAAAAACGCAAATAACTAGTATTCTAGGTACATATTAAACGAGAATAGGGTCGTATGATAATTCACCAATTGTTTGTATTTAACATTTGTCCATGAAATGTCTGAGAATTGTTTCCGGTAACCTCTTCATCGCTGGAAGATGATGAATCAGCAACACCAATGACTTATAGAGAATTTTTGTTATAATAAATTATGAGCGAAACCGTTCATTATCAAGAATTGCTGCGCGCTGACAAAACATAGCTTCCAGTGACACATCTAAAGAGAAACCCGATCGCTTAATAAAAATTTACGTTCATACATTAATGACATGTATAAAATGGGAAAACAATCAAAATATCCTCGTCTAACGATCTTGTCTAAGACGACAATTAATACCATAATGGACATAATTGGAATGACTATAAAAGAAGGCATTGTTATAGAAATTAAGGATGCAAAAATGTTCGCTATACAAATTGATACCACTCAAGATGTAGCCGTCTGTGATCAACTGTCTTTAATTATTCGGTACATTACACTTTCTCAAAATTGCCCCCAGGACCGACTTTTTTTTTATAATGAGGTGCAGGTCTACTACAGGAGCAAAAATTAAAGATGTGGTTTGTGGTGCACTAGGTGACTATGGTAGTGACTTACAGAACCTAATCGGTAATTCGACAGATGGCGCTGCAAATATGCAAACCTAATTCCAGAGCAAATATACGTTTGGTATTATGCACATGTATTTAATCTTGTAGTAGTAAATTCCACCTCTACAATAATAGAAGTCTCTAATTTATTTTCTTTACTAAATTCCATAGCAGTGTTTCTGAAAGAGTAACATAAAAGAATCGATACTTGGGAAGAACTAACTCACGAGATTAATGAATTCAGACGACTAACCGTCATTGGAAATCTCGTTGGAAGTACAAGATGGTGGAGTAAAGATGCTGCCTTGGGAAAAACATTTGGTGCTTTAATTGATTCCTCAAACTAATTATTCACAACGATTGTCATTGCCCTATCTAAGATTAAAGACAACACATCTAATGGCGACATCAGACGTCCTATAAAACAAGGTTATTGTTATATAAAACAATATTAACTGCTCAAATATTTCTAAGAATATTTCAATATATAATGTTTCTTACAAAATATTTGCAAACCAAGGAGTTGGATATACTAAAAGCTCCCCAGATAGCACGTAAGCTTACGGCAAGTTTGCTTTTAACTTGTCATGTCAAGCTTAAAGCAAGTTTCAAACATGAAGCTTGAATTAACCTTGAATCAAACTTGAAACTTGGTTGGAAAGTTTGAAGCAAGTTTGCAAAATAAGCTTATTGTAAGTTTATTACCCAGGTAGCATGTAAGCTTACAACCAGTTTGTTTTTGACTTGGTTGTGCTTGCAATGTTAAACTTTCACTTCAACTATGAAACAAGCTTGTAATAAGCCTTGGTAATAAGCTTTAAAAAAATCGTAACAAGCTCTGCTATTATTTTGGCAACGGTGATATCCGAAAGTTGCCGGAATACTTCGTTAAGTAGCTTAGCAGTAGCTTAGTCAATGTTGCCCAAGTTAGTATACATTTGTACTGAATCAGCATATTTTTGCTCAAGTAAAAATACGTCAATACTTTTGTAACTGATTTCAGTACGTTTTCTTTAAATAATAATTATAACAAAAGATTGATTTGAAAGGTGCGCCATTAGTTTTTCCTACGAATAAACATCCTTGGTCTATGCAGTTTTAAAATTCGTTTTGTTCGAAGTTATTGCAAAATCAAAAAGTACGTTAACCTAAAAAATCAGTATGTTTTTCTAAATAGCGGCAACGATGGTTGAACTTAGCCATTTTACCTTGTTTTTGCCCTTGAATATAGGCAGATTACAATTTTTATTTTGTTATTGTTGCGGTTTGTTGTGTAACTACTGTTCTTCGAAAAAAGTAAGGTGACTAAGGTGAGTATTTATTTTAAATCCTAAATGTAAAATGAATTAAATACACTAATCGAGTAATTCAATTTTTGTTGAGGCTATGTTATACACGTGTTGTAATAAAGTGTACAACTATAAAAAACTTGTAAAAAACCATACTCCTTAATCTTAAATAGTGTGGAATGTTTTATCACTGACCTCTATTTTCATTTTAACGGTCAATTTATATGACTACTGATGTATCGATTCTTTTATATAAATTCATAATTTTCAGTTACATATCTTTAAATTATTTTTTGTTTTAACAAATTATTAAAAAACCCCGAATGGGCATAAACATGTTTATAACCTGAAATCAAAAGTAACATATCTTAACATTTGTTAATAATTTATATATTTTTGTATTAGTTCGATTAGTTGTATTAAATTCGACCAAATCGTTTTTCACTTATGCTATTTGTATTAACCACAGAAGAAGTAGACTGACAGCTAGTAACTTAGAAAATATATCATTTTATCTACAAGTTTTTATTCAGCTATAATTAAATTTTCAATTTTGTTTTTGTATCTGGTATTTTAATAAACGGATTCACATTTCTTCAAGGTGAACGTACAACACATTATTAAGAAAATATACATTTACTTTTATTCCTTAGCATGTTTTTGTTCTAGTTCAATTCTTTTTTTTTTAGAAATCAAGGAAATCGATCCAATGTGGAAACTCAGCAGGAAAAACTACAATTGCTTAACGATTTCTTCATATATAGTTTATACTGTTATGTTATTCCTTTTTTAGTTTATATTATATTATCTAACGCAATGTATTTTTTTATATCTTAGTCCACTTTTTTTAGAAAATAAATCGATTCAAAATGAAAAAAATGCTTTTTTTTTAAATTTGCCCAACACGCTTCTTTCAAGCTTGTTCAACATGGTTATTTCAAGTTTGCCCAACATACTTTTTTCCAGCTTGTCTAATAAGCTTTTTTCAAGCTTTATAAAATAAGCTTGTGGTAGCGGTAACTAGTAAGCTTGAATATAAGTTTCCAGACAAGTTTGTTTCCAGTCTACATGATTGTTAAAACAAGTTTGTTTTAACCTTGTATCAAACTGACTGTGCTATCTGGGTCATACAATGATGGAGAAGACTTGTGAGACAGTAGGCAACATCTCTCGCGACTACAAAGCTATAGAGGCTGCTGCTATAGATTTTGTTTTACATATAAACAAGTAATTTGAAGAACAGAATTACATTGGCGTCCAAAAAAAAAGAAATTGGATGCCAGGGAAAACTACAACTGACGAGTGCCTAATAGATCCCATGAAAAATTTTAAATTGAAGTACACAATCAAGTCTTAGATATGTTGACAGACAGCATGAAACGAAAAAATATGACGTAATTGCTGCTGAAATCGCATGGTTCCATCCTAACAACTTTTACCAACTCCCTGCTTTCCCCGATTTAGCATTTGAGTCCATGATCAAACGAGTTATCAAATTTAACCGAGATGCCATAGCACCAAGAATTCGTGAAGAACTAATAAATTTTGCTTCAAAATATTCTTCACTAAAGCAAACAATTCAGGAGAGTTATCTAAATGAAGAAGGCGAAATATATTCCGAATTAAACAGGGAAAATCTTGACGAAGAGGAAGGGCAGGATTGTTTTGTTTTTACTAAGACATGCAGAGATTGCCTAGTTTGTTGCTATCTAATTTTACAAAAATATAACCTATATTCCGAAGCATATAGCCTTATCCTTATTTGTTACAAGCAATGTTTAACACTTCTAATAACACAAGTTTCATGCGCGCGCAGTTTCTCAAAACTGAAACATATCAAAAATTGCTCGAGCACAACGCTTGATGGCGACAAATTAAAGGCACTCATGCTGATGAATATGGAGTTCAAATATTGTAGCAATATAGATGATACAATTATCACAAAACTTGCAAATCACCATGTAATCTACGAAAAGGTTTAGTTTCTTTTTGTAGGTACTTATTTTTACCAAAGCTTCAGGCCGGCCTAAGTAATTATGCCCGAGCCGATTATCTAGTTCTGTCCGCCGCTGTCTGATGCTCTTTTTAAAAAGTTAGTTTTATTAAAATACCACAATAATTTTATTACGTACAGTTCTGTTTTCTTAAAGATTTATTTTTTTAGGAATTTGTATAAAATTAGATGTACAGGATGATAGAATAATAGTACTGAAACGTTCGAGAAATTATATGCAAATTCAAGAGCCTTCTGGAAGTTGTTACCCATCTTCTAGAAGATATATCGAAAGATATGGAACACTCGAGAAGGATTCGCAGATGTGTATAAATACGGAAGAGAGAAATCGTAGGTCAGTTATTGCAGTAACGCGAATGCAGCAGTATTAAGAAGAATATTCAAGTGAAGATAAATAAGTGATTAGCACGTGCGAAGTTTTAAATAAATAACAGTGTACACCGAATCGAGTGAACGTGACTTATAGTGTAAACAAACAAGTTAGCGGCTTTATCTTATCGTCGCGTAAGTGATAGCATATTATTGTTTTATATAAATTACTGTAAGTTTTTATCCTTAGATATTTAAATTTAATTAGTTCGGTTAATTTAAAAGTGTACATATTTCAAGAATAAGTAAAACATCGTTTTAGTCGTTTTAAATAAATTAGTTTTTAATAAATAAAATTCGTAACAGTACGTACGTTAAAATTGTTTTATTGTTTTCGTGTGTGTGAGCGTGATTGATTTACTTTGTCTTCTTTAATTTAATGATAATTCAGTGTCTATAGTTATGTTTATATAACTGAAAGTAGTAAATCCTCTTAGAACTACTTTTTCAACACGTAATTGAAAAAAATAATATATTTTAGAATACAAATATTGAGTAGTTAGCAACCTAACTACTTTTCGATTTACGGTAGTAATAAAAGGTCATTCTGTATTGTATTGGATTTTGTAGTGTGTATTTCAATGTAACGTCGTACTTTAATTTTTGTAACGGAACTTGGTATTTAAACTTTAAAATCGACATTATTCGAACTTAACGTTAAAGTTTGACGATTTTGTATCAGGAGAACATAATGTTTATGAATATAGAAATTACGTGTTCTGTATTATAAGTTGCCTATCAAAACAGTTCATTAATTTACTATAATTAAATTTAGATATTGTAATTTTATCTATTTTGCAATTCTCTGCTATTATTTTTAATGACTTATTACTATTAATATCTTTTAAATGTTTTAACTGCTTTCAGTATATTTTGATTCGTTCTAAACTTTGAAAACATCAAAATAGTGCATAGGTTTTCTATTTAAGTTCATATACGAAATTTCGATGTGAGTGGTGGGTGTAAATCAACTACTTCCGCTTACGTTAACTGTTTTTCTTTTAAATAAATATGAAAACTTTATTCGGCCAGAATATAATAAATATTTACCTGAATATATAAACCATCTTTAATGTCTTAATGAATCTGTAATTTTATTGAACTGGTACTTATAAAATTATAAATTTACTACTGGTAAACACAATTTTTTTGGCGTCTAGGTGTTTTTATTAAGCATTTTTTCATTATATGTAATGATATGCGTGATATAACTCATTTAGGCTTTTAAATTCAGTATTGTCTACATACACCAAGAGCCAGATTAATAAACAAATCTTGATAAAGTGAGCATGCTTACTGAAAAAAACAATATTTTTTAAATTGGTATTATAGTAGTCAACTGTTAATGGACCATAAGCGAAGAAATTTTTAAGTACGAACGTTATGCAAACGTCATTTCTACTGCGCCGGACAAATAATACATAAAAATTTGATTTAAAATACGTTCAATACAGAAATAATAGTTATAAATGCTAAATCAAGTGTAGAATTAGCTAAACGACACAAATAATTCCTAACTGATTTGAATTATTTTCAGTACAGAAACAATATAATAATAATAGTAATAATAACCCAGCAAACATACATATAAATTTTCTATAAAATATATGTAAAATTTAAAGAAATAGTCATACATAAGCCTTTTTACATCTAGAATATATCAGTCTTCCTTATGAAAATAACATCTATTTTACATTTGGGTTTATATATAAGAAATATATAAGTTAATATAAATAAACATGTATATTACATACAAGAGTTTACATGAATCGTACATATTAAAGGTAACATATTTCTTATATGAAAAATCATACGTATTAAAAACATGAGAATGTTTATATATATTTAATATGAAAAAAGGAATATACTGTTTATATAGCAAAATTTATGATTATTTTACATAAGAATAGAAATGTATTAAAAATATAATTAAATTCAGATCGGGTAATGTGTATAAAAGGACGTATTGTAGATGTAAATCAGATTACATTTACTTAACATATACATTATATGCAGTACCTGTTAAACGCCAGTTATAACTTATTACATCATTTTATTTACCTATCTTATACCAGAGCTCATTAATTACATTATGTTACTTGTTTGGCAATTTTTATCAGACCATTAGTTTTAAAAGGTAGTTTTATTGTACCAATTTTCTAATTTGTATCAGTATTGTTTTAATTTCAAGAACGGGCTCAGAATGGAAAGAACAAGTTAATTTTCCCCACGGTTAACTTTTCCAAAAAGTTAATAAGACGTATAATCTTTATTGAAAAAAAATCAGTTATAAATATACATAAATTGGCATACTATTCTTATACATATATTTGCCGCGCTGTGGTTGTTGCTGTTTAGCTGAAATTGAATAACAACAACCTTTTTGGCTTAAAAATTTACAGTTCTTCGAAAATGACCTTATTATGTCCTTGATTTATCCTAAAATACTTAAAAACAGTATTCGCCGACAACGATATTACGAATAAAAAAGATAATGGCGTTTCATGACTATTGAACTTCCAAAAATTAAAAAATATTATTTGGAATAATAAAGAACATTTAACAATAGAATTTAACAGCACCATTCACAGGTAGCAAGAATCGTTCAAAGTAATCACACGTATATGGAAATGTTTAACAAAATAAAAGTAAACTTTGTGCTATTTCTAGCAAGCATGTTTTGACTAAACAATGAATATAAATTAGAATATACATATTATTAAAATAAGTCAGATTATGTTATAGATTTTTGGAATATCATTCGTTTAGAAATGTATGAAACTATCTCAAATCGTCGAATTAAGCCATTCTTATAAATGTGTACAATGTCAAAGCAACCGCTGCAATTAGGTTTCCTAAAAATTTTACGATGGCTGTCTTGCACGTGAGAGAACAATAGGATTTAAGCAATGTGCTGTATTTTACAACCACTACCTCTCTCATCTGCAAAAACTTTCCACTTCAACTTTGTGGATTTTTAGATTTTTGTTTATGCATTATTTCTTATTTACTATTTAAATGCAGTTGCAATTTGTTGTTGAAACTGAATCGAAACATTTATTACTCTTGTTTTTATTTATTCGGTGTTTTAAATCCATTTTGTTTAGTGTTCTTTTTATTATTATTTTGTGAATCTTGTTTGATAAGCTAAGGGGTAAGTAATGTTTGTATTAATTGTATTCATATCCCCATATACTTTGTTAGTATTAATTTGAATAGGATTAGGATTTATTTATTAATTCTTAGAAAATTATCAAAGTTCCATAAAAAAACAGTATCTTTTTTAAGACTATAGAAAAAATAACAATGTTATAATTTAATTAAACTAACTGACTTCTTTGTAAAAAAAAATTTAAGTATTTGATAATGACGTGATGGTTTTTGAGTTTAAATAAGATGCCAGAATTATGAATCGGGAATTATACTCAAGGTTACAACGCAAACACCACATTACGACGTTATATAAAAGGAATACAACAAATTTTTTAATTAACATTTATACTTGAATTTGAAAAGTTTTAATAAAAAAGGCATTGTTTTTTAAAAACATTAAAAATTACACTAATTTATCAATACATTATTAGGTTTAAATCTTTGAAGTCGCATTAAAATATACAGATTTGTTAACATTACTAAAGATCGTTTCACTTATACAGGGTTACAACCAATTCGAAGGCCACCACAGGAATCTCCCAAACGGTAAGAGATAGAGATACGAGGTTGGTTTAGTTAGAGAAAAGTTGCACTATTTTACAACCTTTCATATTCCGCTAAAAAACGAAATTATCTACAGGGATTTCCGAAAAATATATGTTTTTGAGAAAGATCTCAGATTTTATGTGATGATTTCTAACTATCATTATTTTAAAATAAATCAGTCAATCAATATTACTTTAATCTAGCGAACGTGGTTTTTTACAGGTGTAATCAAGAATACATATAAGGACGTCACCGATGAGTTCGAGGTGATTGCGAGCGTTCTGTTTGGCGAAGCTGCAAATGAAATCAAATAAATAATGAAAATACTTATACTATTAGTTACTTAGTGTTAGTTTTTTAACTGTATTTGCCTACTAATACCATAAATAAATATCTAAGATTTACAAATTATACGGAGGTTACATTATTTTTAATTTAAGTATGGGTTTAAAATGTATATAAAAAAAGAAGTTTCTATATTCACAAACGTAAGGATCTATTTTTAGCTTTAGGTACTTAGAGTACCTAATTCTTATGAACAGGAGTACTGCGGCCATACATGCGTCAACTGATATTTTATTTCAATTATTTATCGGCTTCTAAGACATGCGTATGAAAATCAATTAATACATTTAATTAATTATTAATACGTATTTTAAACCTCTCCCTTATATAAGGATTATATAAATTTTGTGTATTATCAGACATTAAATATATATATATATATATATATATATATATATAAATCCGTCTATCTAAATGGCGACAACACATAACAAAGTTTTTTGGCGTCCACCGCTTCCCGTTGTGATAGAAACAATCTGATTCGTGTATATAAACTTTTTTTGTTATATTATGAATCAATTAGCAATAAGAACTGTAAAAATGTAAATAATAAAAAAGTTTAAATACGTTGCAATTTGGCGACCTTTTATAAATGAATCAAATGGCGTCCAATATACGATTATGAATATTTTACTACAAACTGGCGACCAATATACAGATCACTTTCATATATCCGTTAAATGACATCCAAGCAATGTTGCTAGTTGTTGCAACCAGTATTAGATTACAACCTTGAACCTCGATTATCTTTATAGCAGTTCATTAAACATGCTATGTAAATAAACTTTTAACCGTTATAGAAACTTGATCTTTTCTGTTACTTCCTTGAAACAATTATTGTACTTCTGCTAAACTTAACCTAATTATGTTTTTGTCATCTGTTCGTAAATATTTTTAAAATTTTGATTAGAGCATAAAACGAAATTTTAACTAACAATTGTATTTCTTGCAAATATGTAATGTGCAGTAATTAAGAAACATAATAAATTATTTATTCCGAATAAAAACATTGTAAAACAATTCAAAAGACATATGACAGTATAAGCAACAAAATGGAAATCAGTTAACTAGAAAAGTGTTGAATTTTTGTCATTGGTTTAATGCACATATATGTATTAAATGTTTACATTTAAATTTACGTGCAGGTTTTTCTTAATTCCACAATTTGTTTTTGAATAGTAACGTAGATTAAAATTAATTAAATCAAGAATCATCAGTACATAAAAACACTAACTGATACAAATTTATAAAAAAGAGTACGTTTTAGTAGATTTTTTAGAAAAATAGAAAAGAAGAAAGATTAGTAATATAGCTATTTTGTAAACTACGCAGTGATTATGTAAGCTTAAATAAATTTTAAAAAAATTGCAAAATACTGCTTTAAAAAGTAAAATGTGTGTTATCTTAGCATATGGAACTATAGAATAGCTTCCCACTAGTCACTACCACATTAACGGTACAGTTCTATACCGTGACTACCACCAAAATGGAAAACAAATATTTGGCTGTTACGTGATTACAACTATTTTATCACTTATAAAATATCTTTACAGTCACTTAAAATCCACGTGGCTGCTAAATAGCAGCGTGGTGAGTGTCTTCTAGCGGAGATGTATTTATGTATCTGTTTTATTTTTAAATGTTGTATACTTTCTCATCTCTTTATTTTATAAATGGTACAACTAAATTAACTTTGGTCAAGATGTTTTTAGCTTCTATAAAGTAGATGTATATAATGAATTTGAACAATATTTACTATGAGCAAAATTCCGACAAATGCAAATTTACTGTTAAATGTAAAGGTTATAGATCCAGATATCACTATGCACCATCAAATTTTTTTTAGAAAAACAAAATTAATTAGTACAGACTTTAATGTAAATATGCTGCACGTACCTGTACCTAATATGTGCGTACATTGTACGTACGTTAATGTACAAGGATTTTTGATTATAAACATTTTGATGGTAGTGCTGTTTTAGGTATCTTTCAATCTTCAGTGTGGTTTTAAAGTGTATAATTAAAAGCAACTAATAAAAGATATTTATTAGAACATAAAAGCCATTTATATAATATGTAAAAATATTAAGTCGTCGTGACATACTTGGTAAGGCATCTGCTTACTACGCCAACAAGAGTTCAAATCCTAGTCGCGTGAAAGTTTTCTTTTATTATTACATATTATGTACAAAACAGTGACAATTAGATGTACAATGTACGTACACTAGGCGTAGTGGTAAAGATGGCTTGACTGTTCGTACTAATTTTTTCTCAATTATTGGTAACATCGTACTACTACAACTAGTTTATATTTTACTATCAATTACATTTCATAACGTATTCTTATTCAGCTTACACATTTTTAATTTTCTAAATTACTTATGTGCTTGATGTGATCAATATTGTTATTTATGCACATATCAAATCTCCGTCTAATGTTCTTAAAAATATCTTGCAGTTGTTATGGAGTGATATCTGCTTCATTATTAAAGGAAGTCGAATTTAATATTTTATCATTTCTGAAATTATCGTTAAACCAATAACAGTAGTTTAGTCACTTGTCGTAATCAAGTGTAAGCAACTGTAATGTTGTATGGATGCAACAGCAAATTATTTATTAGAGCTTTACATGTTCTGTAACTTAAACCTAATATATTAATTATATAAAATTCTTGCGACAACTATTTTAACCCGGCGTCGGTCGGGTGGTCAGAAGTTACTTAAGCGGTCAGGTGGGGTCTAGCGGACCTCAATGTTTGTAAGTCATAATCTGGGACAAAATAAACTTTTAGGCATTATTTGACTAAAATTATTTTTTTTGGCCTCATTTGGATTAAACAAATATGCAACTAAAGTTAGATGGTCTTTATTTGAAAAAATATCATATTTTATTAAAACACTAGAAATTTAGAGTCTTAAATGTTTTAATATTTAAAAAAATCACAGTATTTTTTAAAGTATCCCAAAAACGTGTTTTAAACAAGTTTTTGACTTGAAAAAACTTGGAACAAAACATAAAAAATACAAGAAACAGATAGGTCAATCATAAGTTCAAAAATAAGGGCACACAATCTGGTCAAATATAGACGTGCTTTTTTTAAATATAAATCTTATAGAACGCCAATTTAAAATAAATTACAAAACAGAAACTTAAACATAACACTCTCTAAAACATTGGCAAGAAAAATAAGAATAACATAACATGAAGTATAAGGAAATTGACCGAGTAGGTACACGTTCGTACTACATTATACAGCATCGGATGTATGAGCACTGGACTCGCATTGCATAACAGCATGGTCTAAACAAAGAAAATATTACATTTATGGCAAGAATATTGTGTTTCTTTATCCATCCTTCGAGAGCAAATACCACATCGACCACGAACGCCAGGTGGTTTTTTTTTTCGGGGTTGTCCCGACTGCAAATATGTTTCTAATTTTTTCTCTCAAAACTCGTTTCATCCTGGGATTGTTTTTTCTAGCTTGTGCATATTCTTTGACTAAGGCCAACCCTAAATCTTTTAAATAATTTCTTCTTTTTATTTTCTGATCGCCGGTATTAAACTTATACAAAACTTGTGAGTTGATGCCAGCAATGTTTAGCAGACAAAACATAATTGTTAGGGGCCATCTTCTGCTGTTGCGACTTACGTTATAGGATGCAGATAATTTATCTGTTATATCAACCCCAGACTTTGTTGAATTATAAAAGCTTATAATTTCAGGAAGCATCTTCTCGCCGAAATCTTCACTAATTGTATCATTATGATGAAAGAAGTAAAACATTCTTGCCTTTCTTAGGCATATATGACAAGATAGTTATGTTTTTTTGAAAACCAAATAAACTGGAAGGCACTGACCTGTTTTTAGTTGAAAGAAATGGTGAAGGAATTTGTCGCTTGTTTTTTCTTAGAGTACCGACGGATCTGAGTTTATGATTATTGTAGAGTTCCTGGATGAGGTCATAACTTGTGTACCAATTATAAAAGGTAACATTTTGGTTAGTCCCTGAAATTGGTGCAACCATTCTAAGAGTTATGTCTTTTGGAGTGTTACTCATTTGAAATGGCCCATCAGGCTGCTTTCCTGTATATACCTCCATATTCAAAGTATAAAATGTTTTAGCATCAACCAAAGCTTGTATTTTTATGCCGTATTTCGCCGGCTTGTTTGGAATGTACTGCCGAAAGGAAGATCTCCCTCGGAACGACTCGAGCTTTTCGTCTAAGGTTAGATACTCACTTGCAGTATATGTAGATTGACAATTGTCGACAAACTTGTCAAAAATTGCTCTTATTGGAGCAAGTTTGTCTATTGTCAGTCTTTCCGCTCTGTTTTCGACGTTATCAAATCGTAGACAAGTTATCAAAAACATGAATCTTTTGGCCGACATGGTTGCGGGAAATATATTTATGCCGGTACCATCAGTTTTCCGAAAATCTTCTAAATTCCTGTGATTTGCCCTTAACACGCCTGCAAAGTAAAGTAATCCAAATACCTCTTTAATTTCCACTTCATTTGCATCATTGCAAAAGTCCTTATTGTGTTTGTAATTTGCGGATTTTTGTCTTATTTTTATTGTAATGTATTTTGCTATGTCGGAAATTATGTCATTATCAATAAATGATAGCCAGCAATCAAGAGTTGTTTTCAAATCTCGTGCACTTTGCTTAACTCCTGGTAAATGCGTTTTTATATTTTCCGCCCTGGTCCGAACCCGCTTATTACTATATGTTTTCAACCATTTCGTGCCGTCCTTACCTTTATAATGTGTACTAGTACTTGTATCTAATTCATCATCGTTTGAACTGTCTTCCTCTTCCAGAATGTTTCCCTCAGCATCGTCAACTTCATGTTCGTAATCTGCGCTTGTGATATTGTCCTGTAGTTCTTTAGCTTCCTGAGAATCTTCAATATTAATTTCACTTCCACTGTCTGAATCTATGAAATGTTCTTCTTCTTCATTCAACTCTTTCCAGAAGTTTAATAGACGTTCTTGCTTTTTTTCATAATAACCAGATGCCATGACAGCTAGAATTTGTTTGTTTGGCACAAATACAAAAAAATAAACCAAAATTCTTTACCTTCAACTATCTCACAAAATGTCACGTAAATGGTTGGGTGGGGTTTGTCAGGCCCCAAGCAAAATTGCAGCAATGTAGATTCCTTACACTCACAACAACGACTAAAATTTGTGCTGCACGCGACAGCATAACATTTGAGCGGAGGGTATTGCAACGGCTGGTTGCGCAAGCGTATTGGCAAAAAAAAATACGGCGCTCTAGATCTGCATGGGGTCTACAAGACCCCACCCGACCGATGCCGGGTTAAAGGCTCCGCACATGCTTGCTAGGATTATCGTAATCAAATTGATTTGCAAGTGATTTCTTCCACGGAGTAGGTACTGCAGAGTTTATAACAAATAAATTAAATTTATTATATGCAGTGCTGTAAGTTAACAAAATAATCAAACACAAAATACCCAATGTTATGTATATGTTTATTTCACTCTGTTTAATTTATTCATAATGTCTAGGATACGAAATATGTAAACATACACATAACAATCAGAGCCTTATGAGACGGCGTTATGAATTTAGAGGACGTTATAAATTCATAACGCACTCTCATAATGCCCTCTTTAGATTTTGATGGTAACAAGTTTTCTATTTCTTCTTATATACTTAATTTTTAATTAAAATTTTATATAGAGAGAAAAATAAAATTTTGTA
This sequence comes from Aquatica leii, assembly GCA_035610365.1. Taxonomy (NCBI): domain Eukaryota; kingdom Metazoa; phylum Arthropoda; class Insecta; order Coleoptera; family Lampyridae; genus Aquatica; species Aquatica leii. The sequence goes on from CM069435.1 coordinate 73,275,122, forward strand.
TGTACTACTGGAGTTACTGTATAATTACGCTCATTGAACAACATACATCCTTTGGGCCAGAGACCCTTGGGCTGCATCCTGTTGCTCTCTAGGCGTAACCATCGTAATAACGCGATTGGTACACAATTGGCTATTACGAATCTTGTATCCTAGGCGTTATGAGTAAGTTATAACAAAGTGGAAAATAAAATAATGAATAGCGACGTTATATGAATTATGTCACTATCTGGTGGCTTTAATCTAAAATGTCTTGTGAAAATCACTTATGAAAGTGGCTCTAACGTTACAACGACAACCTACCATTCTAAAGTGAAACTGCTTTTCAGGTATATTTTAAGTTCACTTCTACTTTAAAGTGGTTGTTACTTTAAGGTATGATTTTGGTGATTCGATTTAGTGGCCGCCACTTCAATTTTCCACTTTAAAGTTAAAGAAACCTGAAAGAGATTTTACTTAGTAAAAATAACGTTGATAAAACCTTACTTTTTATCACAAAGCTGCAGAACTACAAAGTGGTTAAAAAAAGATGAATGCACGTAATTTTCCCTATAAATTAATAGAATAAAGTTATAATTACCCGTAAGTTTCATATAAAGTGTTAAATATGTAATAATCAATAAACTCAACTGACATCAATTATCTTGGATGCTACTTGGGAAGAAAACATACTTTTTTTAGTTTTCTATTTGTATTTTTCATTATTTTAACAGAACGTATTTGTTACTTTTTCGCGGTTAAGGCTTGGATACTACTGTAGTACTATTTTATTTTATTACAATTTTCATTCTGGATAAATCACGTGTTGCCGCAGTGAACATAAACTGGTTATTCCAGGCTCTAAAGATGTACACTGCAACGTGTGACAAAGCTCAGCTTGTATGATAACGACAACACAGGATTTATCCATAATGGAAAACTGTAAAATGAATGCAACTTGTGGAAATGTGGATTCTACTACGATTTATTTATACATATATATATATCTCAGATTGGTAAGGCTAAATAGTTAATAATAATGTTTCTGAGTACCTTTGTTAAATGAGCATTTGAAGAAGACATGTTTATAGGTTTCCGCAATCAAACTTAGCTAATTAATTTTAAAGAAGGAAAAAAACATTTATGGTCAAATCACAATTCAATAACAAAGGAATACATATTACGTAACCAGTGACGTAACACAACTTTAGAGTCATGCTATTTATTTTTCTTTATAAAAGAGTTTAATAAACAATAATTACTTTCATAGTTCACAAAATATCTTAATTGTAATGATAGACTTTTCTAGTTTTACCATTTCAATTGTTTTAAAATTACTTTTTTTTTAAATTGGGTACTTTTGCTTGTTGCTGTGATGAAGTGCACAATAGCGAACGTTGTTTACAAAAAATTTCAACCAAATTGTGGTCATCTGTGTCTCCTACCACAAGACTAAAATGGAAGAACATATTCAAAAATTATTAGAAAAAAAAGTGTTTAATTTATTAATTAACGTTAATTAACATTACAAATTAACATAACAAAATTTTAGAATTACGTTTAGCGTTTTTCATTATATCTTTCGCGGTTTTCTTTGTTTATATTATAAGTGAATTTTGGCTTAGGCCGCATCGTAGCGGAACACCAGTCTAGTTTGTTTGGATTCACAAACAAAAAAAGCCAACTGCTTATTTTGGCTCACAAAGAGAAACTAGAACTAAACTTGATGATTCAGAAATAGTCTAATCGCAAGCCACATCTTTAAATAAATTGTTTTATTTCTTCGAAAACTATTGCTTTGCAGACTTTATATATTATAATAATAAAAATTGTTTATTTTTCAATCCTTTATTGATTTTCTTTTATCCGCCGTATTGGCGTTATGATAGCAACACACTGAATTTAGTAAATACTAAATAAACTAAATAAGCCTATGTTTCAATTAATTGTAAAATGTTGAATTTGTTACTTGTTAGTTTTAAATTTGATATTGTTTTTAGTAGGTAAAAAAAAAATTACAAAAAAATTCTGGCCAACGTTATTTTTTGTACTCTCCGTGATAACTACAAACAAACAAGGTTTACTAGTTATATCTACATCAGTAGTTTTAATAATACAGATGTATTACATTAAATACGTTTTTGTTCAACTTTCGGTAGACCAACACAGCAAAGATAATGCAAATTTATTAAACTAAAAAAGTATTTTATTGTTTAACAATATGTAAAATAGTACTCTTCTCCAGAATAGTTAATTAAAATTAGAAATATATTATAATTCGAAAAATTTTTATACTTTCGAAAAATTCTCAAAAAACGCAAAAAAATTATTCTGAACTAATTGACAGACATAAGATTACGTGAGAATAAAATATAGTTTAACCAAATCAGCATACCACAACTCGGACAACTAAAAAATATGCGTGATCCTATCATATGTACCAGATAATGTTGACAGTTACTCTGCATTACCTTGAACTACGATATCGCTAATGTATGATTTAATTATCTTTGTTACATGTGCGTTTTTTCAAGTATGTTTTGCGTTTCAACTTAAATTTTAAGCAGACTTAGTTTCGTTATAATTTCATTAATTCTATAATGTGCCTTGATTAAAAACATTTAAAAATTCTTAATTAGATTTTGGTTGAATTTTTAAGTTTTAATTCTTTTATTTCACGCTTAGACAATGCTTTTTACAGAAATTTGACAAAACATTAGCAACATTGACACATCTGTACTGTAAAGGCGATTATAACTTAGTAATAATTTTTGAAATGTTCATATAAAAAAATTAAAATAAATTGTGACTTTTGATTAAGAAATCGTAATTAATTTTTTTTTTAGTAACAAACACTACATCTATAATCGTATACTATAAATATGCAATTTTTTATTAAAATACATTTTTGACAAAAATATGTGGTCAAACAGCGTTTCACTTGCATCGTCTACCGAACCGCTAGTGACCAGAATGCGTATTCCGACGATCTTACGATGGTCGAAAACGTATTTTTGTACAACTAAATACACGTTTTTCTCGGTTATTCAATAGCTAACTTAAAAAGAAAAACGTAAAATACAACATAAGGTAATAATACATTCCTAATCAATTCAATATGAGAGTCGCAATGTGACACTGTTTCCCAATTCTTTTATACCAAGTAGTGTATAAAGTAGTTTTAAAAAATTTGTAGAAGTTAAATAAAAATTTGTTAACACTTGACAATGTTACTTCTTATATAAAACAAGGCATTTTAATTACTTTAGAAGAAACGCTAGTACAACAAAAATAAAAAAATATTACATAATTAATCATATCGCCGATAAAATTAAAGTATAATATGATAAAATTACGCAAAGCAGCTATATGCATAAGTTGCAAACAGGTTCTTTTAATACATTTTCTTCGTCATGTATAAAAAGTACACCTATATGTTCTTTTTTTTGTTACAAAATGTTTAAAATTGTATGAGAAATTAGAATTAACCCTTTATATTAATTATAATCAAGAACCACTTAGAGTAAATTAGCATATGTAATATTGACTTTGATTTTGCAAGGCTGCGTCGTTACGGACGTTTTACTGTAGTTTAAGTCTTGGTAATTACTTGTAAAAACTACATTAATGTTTGTTATAAACTAGAAGGATAAACTGGTATAATGCATATGACCTAATCATTAATCTGGTCCTGGCGTCTATAACGCAATATTTAATTATACATATTCATTTTTATATCAACATGGCATCCTGCTACGTTGCCACATCGAGGTCGCCATATTGATACGGAAATGTATTTAAAAAAATATATTCGTACAATATACAATTATGTATGGCGACAGTAGCGCTCGTAGTGAAAATTTTTTGAACTAAATTATTCAATTTTCTGACACGTTTACGTTTTTTGGCGTCCCTCCAAATCTTTGTCTGTAGGTAGTAGGGGTCTACCGCAACACTTTTATAAGGGAATCCAAAGTGGCGTCCATATACGGACGCCAATTTACCATGGACGCCAAGTTGATGATGATTTTGTAGTGGCTGGACGCCACGTTGATAGACGGATATATATATATATATATATATATATATATATATATATATATATATATAATTTATGTTTATCATACATTATTTACTTACATAGAATATACATAAAGCGAAGGGTAAAACGCATAATACTTTTACATGTTCTATACATAAGTCGTCCTAGAAAATTGATGTAAGCTAGATGTAAACTAGATGTACAGATTTTACCTAAAATATCTGTAATTTATACATGTGAAATTGCTGACATCCTGACATGTAAATACACTAGATCCTTCTTTCCCATTTATATAAAGCTAACCTTAAATTATCTTAAATATAGGTACGTATATCTGATGTAGCAATGTTTAATAATAATAATAATAATAATCTTTATTCACATGTGTACATAAAATAATACGTATATGTGTTAGTCAGTATTATAATAGCAGTTACCTGCATCATAACATAATAATAATAATAATTGTTGGTAAATATTGTATAAAACAAATAAGACACAACACTTGACTTGACAAAAGGAGACATACATTTACTAGTTACATTTACAAAACGAACTAAACTCCTTAACATCGTAAAAAGCATGTTTCTGAAGAATGTCTTTTAAGGTATTTTTAAATTGTATGCTATTCAGTGTTTTTAGATGGTTAGGAAGTATATTATATAATTTAGAGCCAGCATAAATTGGCGACTTTTCGTAAAATGAATACCTGTGTTGCTTAAATAAAATGATTTGTTTTCTAACGCTATAGTTGTGAAAGTTATGAGACAGAGACAACGACCTTAAGTTAAGATGAATATATGTCAGTATTTTGTATATGTATAGAGAGCTAAAAGTCAAAATCTTATATTTGATAAAATAATCCTTACAGGATTGCATTGGTTGCAAATTAAAAATACGTCTAATTATCCTTTTTTGGTTTATAAATACTCGGTGTGAATTGACTGATTGTCCCCACACTACTATATTATATGACAGTACAGGATAAACAATTCCATAATAAACGTTTAACAAATGATCTACCTTTAACGATCTTGACAGATTACCAATTAAATAATGGTGACTATTAATTTTTTTGCATACCAAACTGATTTGTGCATTCCATTTTAGTTCATAATCAACTACAGTACCTAAGAAGTTAGCGCTATTTGTCATAATTATTTCTTCTTTATGTAAAACGTATTTTATTGAAGTTTGATCTTTTGATCTACTAGTTCTAAAATGAATACATTGTGTTTTTGCAAAGTTAATAATTAAAGTGTTTTTTTTACACCACGTATCAAACTCAGTTAATACTATGTTTCCCTTATTTTCTAGTTCTGTTTTATCATCCGCAGCTACGATTATAGTTGTGTCGTCAGCGTACATAAAAACATCTCCTTTTGTAATGAAATTCGGTAAATCGTTGACGTATAAAGAGAAAATAATTGGACCTAAGATACTGCCTTGTGGTGTACCCATATGTACTCTGAAGTAGTTTGACAAACTAGTATTATATTTGACTTTAAAATTGCGGTCAGATAAAAAGGAAATAAGCCAATTATTAATACATCCTCTTACACCTAATTTTTGTAGTTTATCTGCTACAAACGAAATGTTAATGGTATCAAAAGCGCTAGTCAGGTCAAAAAAGAATGCAATTACATATTTGTGTTTTTCCAACAGATCGTTTATTTTTTGAATAAGTGCCGACGTAGCTGTTTCTGTCGAAAAACCTTGCCTGTATCCGTATTGACTGTTACTAATTATATTGTGGGTATTCAAAAAGTTTAATAGTTGAACACAAAAAGTTTTTTCTAAAATTTTTAAAAAGCAAGATAATAAAGAAATTGGTCTATAATTATTTATGTCTTCTACTGACCCTTTTTTGTGTATTGGTAGTATTACTGCAGATTTTAAAACCTTGGGAAATATACCTGCTGCAACTGATACGTTCAAGGTGTTTGACAATACGCTTGATATTTCTTACTGCAATATTTCAAAATTGACATAGGAACTTCATCTATTCCAGCAGATTTATTATTTTGAAATGAATGAATAATTTTAGATATTTCATCGGGAGATACAGGAATGAATGCCATAGTTTTTGAGATTGACAGTGAGGTAGTGCATTCGCTAGATAACGTATTGTTAAAATGATAAACTATTTTATCTCTGACAGATTGAGAGAAGTGTTTACCGAATATATTAGCAATTTTGTTCTCGTTTTTAATATGACCATTATTTGATTCTAAAAAAATTAAATTGTTGGTTTTTGTTAAATTTTTGTTTTTGTTTACTATAGACCATAGTGTTTTTAATTTATTTGTAGATAGGTTAATTTTTTTATCCAAACACAATGATTTTTCTTTTTTGATCTGCAAGTTAACTTTATTTTTTAAATTATTGTAAGATTTTTGTAAGTCGGTATTACATATATGATACTTTATCCATTGTAAGTTTTTTAATTTGTCATAGTTTTTTTTGTTTGTTGGGAATACACACAAAAAAATTGTAATTTATTCAGTTTCAATGCATTTGGTGAATATGACAATTTATTGTATAGCATTTATAAAGTATTTCGTATTTCAAGTTACATTGATTGAAAAATGTGTTAATTCACCGATATTATGTAAAAATGAGTTATACATATATGTTTCTAAAAACGTAGATGAGTTCCTTATCAGTCAGCTATAAACCATATTATTTTGGAATTAGTGCCGCGCCGATCATCGCTTAAATTGGAAATTAAAAAGGGCCGGCTCGCGGTTTTACTGAAAAGGGCACATTTCTAAAAAAAGGGTACATTTATTACGAAAAAAAATAGGTACTTTTAATATACAATCCAAAACCATGTTATATGTTTCGTAAGTATTAGAATATGGATTTATTACTGCGACCAAGAGATTTATTTTTTATTTTTACAAGCATTTTGCAGATATATAAGATTTATTTTACTCATCAGTTAGATATCATACCAATTACACTTCATAATTGTTTCACTGAAATAATTTCCACAAAATGGTCTTATCAGAATCGACAACATTTTTCTTGCGAGATTTACTACTGCTATCTACCGCACTATGGTTACCGTTAGAAATCTATTTTTGAACATAACTCGATAGGTTAAATAATTTAAGTGGTAGACCATTTAATTTCAAAAACATCAAGTTTGAGACACGTTTGATTGACAACGAATTTTTCAAACTCGCGAGGATGATATTTATGGCACTGGATGCACGTTCATATTCTGCACTTGATATTGGCACACACTTAATGCACATCAGTAAGCTATTTAATTCTGGCGGTGTTTCCTTCCCCTTCGCTTGCTTGTACTGACGGAAGCTCCTTATAATGGACTTGGTATCAAGTTGAAAGCGCTGACAAAGTTGGTCAACTTCTTGCTCACCATAAAGTATGTTGATTTCTTGAGACCAGTTAATCGGAAACAGCACTTCAATTTGACCCACAAGCTCATTGTAACTTGCTTCATCAAAGCTTGAATTTGCACCACCAGTAGCAGTATGAGATGATTTGGTTGTCAGAAGCCGCTTTCTGGGATTGTTCTCAAAGCTGCGATAAAACTGGCCGCGTTGGATTAAGGTTATAGCCTTTTTTCTTCCCGATGTGTGCAATTCAATACCTTTGAACTTAAGTTCATCTCCACTTTTGATCGCAATAGTTTCACATTTTCCAGGAACTTCTGCTCTGCGTGCAAAGACAGATGCCTGGATACCGATTATTTGAGGTGCTTCAATGATGGAATTGTCTCTTTTCTGAAGATTCAATGACAAGTCACTCAGTTCAGTTAATGCATCATACATTAAACTCAAGTTCTTCAAGAATTCCACAGATGAAAGCAAATTTGCACAGCCGCTGTATGTCGCTCTATCGCTAGCATCACGCTTTTTGTCTGTCTGTGCTTCCTAAAATAATACCTAATTATTTTTCTCAAACTAACTTGAAATTGTTAAATTTTAAAGGAAGATATTTATCAAAATTAAATGTTTAAAACTAACCATGCCATGAGAATAAAGAGCAGCATAACTCTCCCACGCGGCACGAACAGTTCTGGAACTGGATGCTACCTATCTGGTGTCTAAAATTCTCCCGATCTTCAATAGTTCGACATTCAGTTCAGTTACACATTTTTGTAATTCACGTTGATTCTTGGAACTGCTGAAGTACAACCTGTGAAGTTTTTGATAAATATCTTGAAATGATTTATTTGGCTAATATCTTTAATTGTGTCGTCAACACAAAGCTCTAATCTATGAGCTGAACAGTGCTATATGATAATGCCCGGATATTTTTGTTTCATCAGTTCTGCAACTCCAGATTTTCTACCCAGCATTACTGATGGTCTATCACATGTTAAGGCAATAAGGTTTCGTTTCAGGTATATGTCAATTAAACCTTGCTTATCCAAAGCGTTTCAAACTGTATCACAAATAGACTGCCGATAAATTAGTAAGTTCGGCTAATTGCATAAATACATTGACTGGTAGTTCAGAGCTCTTAACTATGACACGAATGTAAATTGCAATAGATGACTTGCTGCTTAGAGGTGTTGATTCGTCCAGAATAAGACCAAATTTTGATTGATTTTGAAGTCGAGCACCATTTTATTACTGAATTCAGATGACAAAAAGTCTGCTATTTTTGTTACATTAGAATGTAAGATTTTGCCCATATCACATCCATTTTGAATTTGTACATCAATGTTTGATGGGAGATCTGTGAATGGCCGACATTTAATGGCCAAGTTGTAGACAGTACGGAAGATCCGTTTAGTTGCCTTTTGAAAATCCTTTTGCAGCAATTTCATCAAGTGCAAATTCCTTTGCTTCGATCTTCTTGATCAACTCGACTATTTTCTGATGGGCTCTGGAATGCTCATGCTCGTTCAGCTTTTTACGAAGCGATGCTTGTTGATTTATTTTGGTCAAACCATTTTCTCTTATGTTAATATCGACCCATTGTGAAGCTGGCTGCACGTGAGCAATCTTAAGTGCAGACTCATACTGGTTGGAACCAGCTTGACGACAATTTGTGCATCTAAGTTTGCGGTCCTGAATGATAAGCCAGTCATATTTTTTTCGAAGTCCTTTAGCCTGATTTGTTGTCCAGCAAGTGGGAAGCAGAATATTTACTTCAGCTGGTGGTGCACCAGATGCCTGATCGAAATGAATTTCAGTCTGTGAATTTACAAAAATTTGAAAAATTACTACTGAAATTCTCTTTTGCCTGTAAAATTTTGCAAGGAAAAAATAAACGTTATGTTACTGTTTTCATTTAATAATTTTGTGTTTTAGGTATTATAGTATGCGTATCCAATATCGCATTCATTTTCATCTTTATCTGTGTTGATATCATATTGAAAATTGTTTTCAACGATTTTATTGATTGAACTGTTTTTGTATTCATTTACCTGTAAATTTAGAGAAATGAATTGGTATTGTCTTTTATGATGCAAATAAATTTTCAAATATGACGAAGTTAAATTACCTTTTTGCCAACAGTACAACGATTTAAGCTGGTTAGGGATAGGGAATTTGTTTTTATTATAACTTTTATTGATGTCATTAAGTTCGAATGGGGTAGGCTTAGGCTGCATTAAATTCTCAGGAACTTCAAGTGATGCATTGTAAATGCAATGACTAGTTTGGTCAAAGAATGCACGAAAATCAAAATCTTCAAATCTGTTCTTTATTTCAGATGAACTTTGAAGTAAGTCGGATACAGGTGATGTATTAATGTTAGTGCTTGACTCTGGCGCTAGTGGCTCTTCTGCTAATAATGAATGATCACTATGATCAGTAGCATTGCCATTTAAACCAACTTCTAATTCATCAGTGTGTTTTGCCTTCTTTGCAGCAGTGCTTGAAAACAGGTCCTTTAAACTTTTGCAGTTTTTTGCCGCATTTGATAATTTCTTCGATGCTTTACGTTTCACTCGATCTGCTTTTGGCATTGTGTATCTACTTTATTTAATTTATAAATCCTATGTTAGAAATTAATGCATAAGAACAAGCAACGATATAGCTTTCACTTTAAGTAATACAGTCACTAGACACTAGACACACTAAGCCATATAAAACAACAGGGTATTTGAATTAATCATAAAAAAATATAATAAGATTGGTAAATTTAAAGAGTTTTATGATAGAAAACATTTATAAGCAGCTTATGGGCTAAGAGTTTTGGGAGCAACAATGGTGATGGGCATGTGTTGGAACAAGAGAAGTGATAAGTTGTCTGTTTTAGGTGAGAGTAAGGTTGAAATTAATGATAAAATCGTCACGAAGAGTGTTATGCTTTCAATGGCTGAACGCATTTTTGACCCACTTAGATTTACGTGTCCCGCCACAATATTGCGTAAACTACTCCTGCAGAAGTTATGGAAAGATGGATTAGACTGAAACGACGAGGTAGATAATATAAGCATTTGTTAAATGGCAAACTGAACTGCCGATACTTTTTCGTATTGAAATCCCGAGATGGATAATGGGTGAAGACAATGATGTTAATTTATACGTTTTTTGCGATGCCAGCAAAGACGCTTATGCGTGCGGTATTTATTTACGAATAGAAATACTGAACAACATCCACGTTAACTTAATTTAAGCAAAGTCTCGTATAGCGTCTTTGAAGAACTTGTCGAACTTTTAGCAGCAACAATTGCTGCATGGTTGTATAATTCGATTCGATGTAGATTTCTCGAGAGTTGGAAAACATATTTTTGTAGCGACTCTTCTACGATTTTAACCTGGATTAGAAATGAAGAAGAATGGGCTACCGTTGTTTGGAATAGAGTTCATTAGATTCGTAAGTTGACATCGACAGAAGATCAGAGATAGGTCCCTAGTGTGATGAATCCCGTCGATCTACCATGTTGCGGGTGTTCACCGAATTATCTTTCCAGGTTGAAACGGTGGGAGGCCCAATTGGCTATATGCTAGTAAAGTGGAATGGCTTAGACAAAGTTTTGCACTAGATCAAGAAAATGAAATTAGTTTCGGCTATGATGTGCCAAGATGTCAAAATTTGGTATGGACGTTACTTCTTCAAATATGAGAAAATTGTACGGATAATAGCTTGGATGCTTTGCTTTGCTCATAACTGCAGAAATTCGGCAAATAAAATTCGAGGCGAATTGTTTACAAATGCGTTTCATAATGGTAAGATGATTTTGATAAAACTAATTCGAAAAGAATCCTTTGCTGGGAAAGATGATAACAAACTGGTGTCTCTAAATTGTTTTGAAGATGAAAATGGACAAATAAAATTTGAGACAAATTGTCTACAAATGCGTTGCATAATGGTAAGATGATTTTGATAAAACTAATTCAAAAAGAATCCTTTGCTGGGAAAGATGATAAGAAACTGGTGTCTCTAAATTGTTTTGAAGATGAAAATGGGCAAATAAAATTTGAGGCGAATTGTCTACAAATGCGTTGCATAATGGTAAGATGATTTTGATAAAACTAATTCAAAAAGAATCCTTTGCTGGGAAAGATGATAAGAAACTGGTGTCTCTAAATTGTTTTGAAGATGAAAATGAGATAATTAGAGCTCGCAGTAGAATTTCTAACCGAGAAGACACAGATGCTTTTTGTTTACCGTTTGTGTTACCTGGTAAACATGATGTAGTGTATCAATTGTTATATGATTTGTATGTTTCTTCTTGTCACATTATAGTGCAAGGGTTGTTACGAATAAAATAGTGGGTGATTGGAGAAAGACGAGCTGTGCGGTTGGCTGTGAAACAATATGTGACATGTCGCAGATATGGTGCCAAAAATATAGAAGTGATTTCTTCTCCCTTGCCCAATGATCGTGTGAGAGATGCAGCTACGTTCCAAATTATGGGTATAGATTTGGCTGGTCGATTGTTTTTGCGAAGTGGCAAGATAGCATGGATTTGTTTATTTACATGTGCAGTGTATAGGGTCGTTCATCTAGATGTAGTGTCGTCGTTGTCCATTGCAGAGTTTTTGAATGCTTTTAGGCGTTTTGTAGCGAAAAGAGGAAGGCCTGCTGTTATTTATATCGACAATGAGACTAATTTTGAAGAGCAGAAAACGCTTTTGCTAAGTTTGATTGGGAAGCAATTAAGCGCCACTGCTCATCTCACAGAGTTGTGTGAAAATTAAATCCTCCTTCGGCTCCTTAGTGGGGAGGATGGTGGGAAAGATTGATTGGTTTGGTCAAATAGTTATTGAGAAAGGTGTTGGGTTGTGCATCTTTAAGGTTGGACAAATTGTACACGATGTTATGTTATTGTGAGGCGGTTATTAATTCAAGACGATTAACGTTTGTGTCGGATGACCAAGAAGATTTAATACCGTTAACGCCATTAATGTTTTTACGAGAATTAAAAGAGTCTAATGTGCCGGAGTGTGATGTTATTGACTCTACGTCGTTGAAAAGGCGTCTTACATATTTGCAATCGTTACGCATTTCGTATTACGAAAAACGGTTTTGGGTCGAGTATTTGGGGGAATTGAGACAATTTTATAAGCATAAACGTCTTCAAAGTTTTATAATAGGTGACGTTGTGTTAATTGCTAATGATATCTCGAAAGGTTTATATTGGCCATTAGGGCGTCTTATCGAAGTGCGTGTGCAAACTGATAAAGGTCAATTGCTCAGACCAATACAGCGAGTTTATCTCTTGGAATGTGTGGAGCCACCTAAGAAATGGACAGACGATGAAGCGGAAGAAATAGTTTATGATTCTGCGCAGCAGAAGAATACTGTTAGTGTTGTTAACAGAAGCCATGATACGTAGCTGTGGAAGACTAAGTGTGTTTAATGAAAACTTTGATGTTGCGTGTATTTTTCAAATCGTTTATTTTAACTATTTGCACGATTAAACAATTATTATAAATGTAACTAAATTAGAACACAATAAAATTTAGTACACCGTTTGCAAATAAGATATCACGTTCACTTTTTTCTACGGCGCATGCGTTAAAATACTTACTATGCACTTATGTATTTATATTACCGGAAAACTCTTCTTTAAGACTGACTCAGAATTCTTTTGTTTACCTTTTATATTTTTGCTTTATCTTTGTCTAGAATATTTTGCTTGTTTTTTAAATCGTTTATCATTTTTAACATATAATTTTTACCAATTGTTAGATTGGTCTAAATTCATAGTTTAGGTATAACTTTTTGAAATGTTTTCAGGGGCTGTAGTTAATGAAATTTTTGGATCAGTAAATAAAAATTAGAGATAATGAAATCTTGTTAAAACTGAATAAACCTATTGTCACAAAGGTTACAATTACAATTTTGTAGACTATTATAATTATAATATATATTTAGCTACACTTATTTGTCCTCAAGTACGAAGTATGGAAAAGTTGAATAAATTACTCATAAAAATAATCTTAATACTATTTATTTATAAACTGTTACGTCTCTAAATATTTACAATTACGACATTAAGCTTATACAATAATTTAAAAAAGGTTTTACACGTTATATGATAAGTTCTCATCAGAACAAGTAGTTAAATTGCATATCGTGTCCCGTAGCCTCACATAATTAATAGAATTCAAACTTACTATTAAAAAAATGCAATAAGTAGACAGTCTTACACCTTCTTTACACAATAAAGTTTTTTGCTTGTAAATACTAAGCTGTATTTATAATCAAAAGCGAGGCATTTATTTTTGTGTTAGTAATTTATCTTTCATATTTGTTATTAGCAATGTGCAATTTAAAATAAAAATGATACGATTTTTTTTATTTACAATGTTAGTGCAAATGTGTAGCTGACGTTATTGACTATTGGTTAATAAGTGTTCTAACTAATTTCTTAAATTAATATAATACTTTATAAAAGTTTAAACAATATTTGAGGTAACAAAATTTATACGATCGGTGAATAAAAGCGATAAAAGAATGACCTTTATACAAATGTGCAAAATGAAACACTAATGATTATAAATTGGCTCATTTTTGTAATAACAATAAATTTTAAAGATCTACGAAGGGGTGTTTACCAATCCTTTAGGTTTGATCATCATTGTTGATTTTTTTAACGTGTAATCCCATCCTCTCCAACGGAACCAAACGATACCTACAAAAGAGCTGTTAACTACCGAAATGAATGACTAATAACGATTTTACCTTGTCTTGCTGTTAAATCTTGAGGGTCGTGTAGATATAAACCGTTAAGACCTCGTCCACACGATTTCCACCACCATCCTCCTTTTAACATGGACGCACAGTTTAAGCTTGATCTATCGTTGTCTCTGTCAAATTTTGAGTTATTTTTTAAACGTTTTTTAAATTTATAAAATTATTTACCGGTTGTATGTTGAAAATGGACTGTGATTGCTACCGTACCATGGATCGTTGAGAGCGTCACCGGCGTTGCCTTCATACCCATCTAACTCCAGCTTATAATATTCAGCTTCAGAGTAAATCTTAAAGTGAGAGTATTGAGCGTATCTAAAAATTATAGATTTATTAAAATTTATTCAATACTCTAAAAGGGGCGCACCTTAATTATTAGCATTGTTATTAGCCTTTATTAACCCAACGTTAATACACTTATTTAAACAACAAAAAAATCAGTGGTTTTGAATAATTCATGAATTTAACAAAACAATTTAGAGTTAACAACATTTTTTCGACAATATAAAAAAAAAATTGAAGGTAGGCACTAAAAGTTGACTAAAACAATCTAAATATTAATGAAAAGTCCGTATATGAAATATATATGTAGAATAATACAATGCAAAACACTTTTTTTTAGTAGTTTAGAGCTTATACATATGTTATTAAAGTATGTAGTTAATTGCAAAAAAAGTTTGTTAATACGTGTAATTCTTGGATCTAGAAAATCAAGCCCAAAGCCTAAACAATTCTTATTTGGTTTGTAGAATATCAAACTGAATTTTAAAATTTCAACGTGTGTACAATGAAAATGCATAACAAGAGGCAACCCAAACAACCTCATTGTAATAAACCAAAAAAAAACAGACAGACGGACGTTTGAAAGTGGTTTCTACAAATCATACACCAATATAACGCTTGTTACTAACAAATAATATATCTGAACTTTGAAAAACTGAAGAATAAATGAAGAAAAAAAAATAGATAAAAACAAACAGAAAAATCACAAAGATGTAACTGGCGAAATCCATTAATTAAAGAGCTAATGAACAAGTACCGTTTTCTGGCCCAAAGAAGAACATTTACTAAACGGTCTGCTCTTAGTGGTCTTCGATATAATAAAGAATTTGAGTGACAATATAATTCATTGACACGTGCAAGAATATGCAGCTCAAAAAAATATTTTTAAGATGACTAGACACAAGCATTCTGAGCAATTACTATCTAGACAAAATACTTAGAGAAAACCTAAAAATAGAAAAAACGTAAAAAAACAGAGTTGCCATTACATGAAATTGATTTTGGATATAAAAGAATTTTAAAAAGATAAATACTTATGAACTATAATGCAAAACTTGGTAATGTTAAATATTGTAAATTATACACAACAAAATAGAAGCATCACAGAATTACGTAAAGGATGCATAAAACAAGTGTTAAAAAACGCTTTATACTGTACCATTCTATACTGTAGCAAGAAAGTGAGAAAGTAGTAATTTTTTAACATCACTAACACATTGTTTACAATGAAATGTTTATCTGTTGTATTCCATTTTGATTTGGACAAATCAAAATTGTTAAGAAACTATGATCGCTAACTTTAGACACCTAAGTGAGCTGAGAGAAATGATTTGTGTTTTTTAGACTAAACTATGAATTGGAAAGAGATATTAAAAGCATAGGATGTTCAGCGAACTATCAATACCTCCTAATGTTTTTACTGTATACTTTAGCATTTACACTGTTAGTGTTGCACACAAGAACTTATTACTCTACGTTCGAACCAGGTGGTTATTACTTTTACTAGCTGTTGAAAGAATATAAAAACTGTCGGAGCCATTAAAAGGTTTTTTCGCAGTCGAAAAGAAACTACCAAAAGCAATTTGATGACAAGTTTTTTTGATGATTTAATCAATAAAGTTTATTTTTACTTTTAGTATTCAAAGCATCATATGTTTGAAACTCAAGTTTAAAAAATAAAACATCACCGTTCTGGAAATAAAATCAGTATTACAGGAAACAAAACAAAATATGATAAAAAACAGTGAAATTTTATTGGAATAGCGACAAAACAAATCTTATATCGCGGCACGTACTTACAAACAAGGACTATAATGACGTTTTCTAACATTGGTATAACATCACAATGTAATAATAATAATTATTATAATCATTAACAATATAATAATATAATACTACGTACCGTCTTTCTTATAGGAATAACGAGCTATGACGTATTATAAAAGAACAAGTAAACGTAAATTGGTTTTCACCGAGGATATTCTACAAAGAATCCGTGAAAAGATCAAAAGTCGCTTTAGCTGTACTTTTTCATCAGAAATAGAAACTAAACTAACCGATTACGTAAAAGATATTGATGCTAGATTTTATGAGCTTACTTTAAGAGACCTTAGATTACTAGCCTTTGAATTTTCAGAAGCTAACCATATTTCTCATAGGTTTAATACAGAAAGAAAAAAAGCTGAAAAAACCTGAGCTCGTAATTTTAAGATCACAGTACAAGAAATACAACGTTCCGCCTCATCATATATACAATTTGGATGAAACACGGCCTTCGACAGTGCCTAATAAAGTGCCTAAAGTTGTGGCGTCTAAAAGCAAAAAACTCAATGGAAAAGAAACTGCACAGTGCTGGTACGTATGTGCCTTTAGCTATTATTTTCAAGAGGAAAAGGATGAATGAAGATCTCTTTAAAGATACACAACTTTTAGAACCCTGCGAAAAATATCAGATTCTGACTTTATAAATTCAGATCTGTTACTGGAATAGATGAAGCATTTTAAGCAACATACTAACCCAACAAAAGAGAACCCAGTATTGTTCATCTTCGACAATCATGTTTCCTATAGAACTTTAGCAGTAATTAACTACTGTAGGGAAAATTATATTCACCTCTTGACGATACCACCTCATTAAAGTCACAAAAACCAGTCGCTTGACAGACGATATTTTGGTTCACTAAAAACTGTTTTCAGCCACTTTTGTGATGAATAGATAGTAAGTAATGTAATAGCGAAGGCTTCCACGGCCGGAATCTATACTAACATTAGAATGTCTTCCGGGTTTGGACCGTGTCATAGTTGCAACCGAAGCTGCCAACGTTTCGCCCACTTTCGTAAGGGGCTTCATCAGGGCGTGAGATAAATCGCAACACTCAAACAAGCAATCGAAATCTAACTAAAAACTTCTCAAAAGTTAGGTTATCCACTTGTGAAACAAGCCATAACCTAAACTATGAAAAGGTAAGAAAGAAAACGATAACCTGAAAAAGCAAACGAAAATCTAACAAAGAACCACTACTGAGTTAGGTAATCAACTTGTGAACCAAGCCAGATTCTAAACTCCGTAGAAGTGACTTAAGAAGAAGTAGTCTCCGTATTTAAAGGAGTAGTTTAGGTTATGGCTTGTTTCACAAGTGGATAACCTAACTTTTGAGAAGTTCTTAGTTAGATTTCGATTGCTTGTTTGAGTGTTGCGATTTATCTCACGCCCTGATGAAGCCCCTTACGAAAGTGGGCGAAACGTTGGCAGCTTCGGTTGCAACTATGACACGGTCCAAACCCGGAAGACATTCTAATGTTAGTATAGATAGTAAGTAACCCGGGAAAGGTAATCACCCAAATAAATGTCAGAGAGTTATTTAAAAAAGGCTTATAATAAAATTTCAAATGTTAAAAACGCAGTCAACACCTTTAAATCTACTGGAATTTGGCCTCTTAATTCAAAAATTTTTGATAAGGATTTCGCGCCGTCGCTAGTCACAAACAGAAAATATGAGTTCAGCAGTCAGTACTTGTAAGAAAAATCCACCAAGACAACAATTTTATTCTAGAAATTTACGATCAGGCAAATAGCACGTTAAATATATTGAAAGAACCGGTGTTAGTAATTAATCTTAACAACTATGAGGTTGAATCTTTTAGCTTCTCATAGAAACTTATTATTACTAATGTAAGGAAGACAAGGGCTGAAATAGAAATCCATCAAAAAAATACATGAATCTGCGAACATGCCCTTCTGACAACAATCGACACAAATAGATCGACGGAACTAAAGACTTTTGAAATAGAAGAAATTATGTCAGTGACCCCTCAGGAATTACATCCACTTCCAATGATTAAAACTGATCAAAATCGGAGACGAATTTCCCAAAAATCAGAGGTTTTAACTAGCACTTTATATAAGACCGGGCTAGAAGAGAAAGAAAATGCAAAAGCATCTAAATTAAAAAAAAAACTAGTACACAATTGTGATAATGGAAGAAAGAAAACAAAAGTAGATAAAGTGAAGAAGTTCAATGGCAAGGAAAATAAAAGAAAACTCGTAAAGCAGAAGACATCGGAAATAAGAAGAAAAAGTTCAAAGCATGGCAAAATAAAACAAACGCGCCTAATAAACCAGACGCTATATGTCCTGGCTGTGATGAAGAATTTGTAGATCTTCTAGACGAGGACTGGATTCAATGTGGCATGAATCTTGCTCAAACTATCTAGGAGGAAATTATGTTTGCGATTTCTGCATACAATAGCGGTGTACTCTTAGAATATCTTGTGTGTACTCACTCACTCAATACTTAGTTGATTTGATTTTGTTTATTTAGATGATTTTATTTGCAAATTTATTTGCAAGTTATCTGTGAAATCTGTTAATTTGTAATGGACAAAAACAATTTAAGTGCTCTTACAGCTTCTTCTCTTATATATTTCTAATTCTAATCGTTTTTGTTCTCTTATGCTATCGTTGAAATAAATGTACCTACTCGTTATTAGACGTTAGTCGATTTATCTACTTGAAGCTTTGTCAGGTGTAAACGGATATCTGTAGTGCATATTTTTCTCGTTTTAGCGCGTTTTTAATCACATTTTGATTGCCACTTCAAAAACCAGGCTGAATCCTTTTAATTACACATCTACGACACACTCTCCCAAGCTCTAAGCTGTCGTTGTTTTTTTTGGGTGATGAAATTAGTGGTAAGTGATTGCAGTTTGCTACATGTTTAGATTCTTACCGTAAAAAATTTTGGCGCCCAACGTGGGCCTCGATTATTCAATTATTCTTTGTGCGAGAACATTTTTTTTCCTTTGTTGATTCGGTTACTTACTTATTAGTTGTCATTAATCGGTTCGACTTACTCAAAATTTTATTTCGCTTTTTTTATTTTGTTGTAAGAATTTGCTTTGCAGTTAGTTTTGTTGATCTTTTACTACTTGTTAGTGGTACGTTGGCTTTCACATTTTTTTTTTGAGTAACTCGACTACGTCGGTAGGGCCTTGATGTGCTTTAATATTTCTTTATCAGTGTTTAGTAATTATTAAATTTTCTTTTGTTACCTATTACTTATTGGATAGTTTTACTGGTTTTTTATCGATTGTTATTAATAGTACTAACTGTTTTTTTGTTGAACGTGCATAAGTTTAGCTCTACCTCTGTTCGTGTTCTTTCTAATTTTTCTACTGGTTTTTCTCTTTCTAGAATTTTTGTCGTTACCAAAGACTAGTGGTAAAATCATTTAGTCTCTGAAGTGTCTGTGTGTTCTCGTAGTTTTTCTCGTTAACTTGTAATTTACAATCTTTTTTGTAAACAAGTCCGAGTATCTTAAGATGATAAACAGCTGTGGAAGCTGGTAATGCCGAACGATTAACGGAAGTCAATTATTCAAGACCACCATGTACATTCCATTTTTGGTCATTATAGTGTGGCTAAGAGTTTACTCTTTTTGTACTTATTTTTACTGGCATTTCATATGAGATTAAAAGTGGCGGAATATATTCGTTATTGTCCTGTATGTATATCGCAGCTATTCTTTTGGTTCTTGTTTTAGATTTTGTGATTGGGTTTTATATATATTATCAGTATTTTGTTGGTTGTATTTTGAATTTGTAACAACAATGACTGCCGTAAAGATTAATTTTTCACTAATTGAAATTGTTTTTCTCAATTTGGTAATTTACAATAAAATACTACAAAAAGTTTGTAGATTATTATTTTCTTGTTTAAAATACATAAGTAAAGATTTGATATTGTTGCTTAATTTAATTTTTATTCAGTTTTTGAGAATAAAATACAGCATTGATTTGTTAGCTTAACTTTCAAAATACATAGTGCAAGCGATATCGTATTTAAATGTAAGTACTAATCTTTTCTATTTTAGATAACATCTGTTATGTTAAAAATATTTTGGTGTAGTTTTTGTGCTGTAAGAATTTTCCCATATGATACGTCATTTTGCATACGAGTGATCGATAAATTTTTTTTTGTTTGGTGCGTTAAAAAAGTTGGACGTGTGTGTTAATGTCAAGCCCGTGAGTGTCCATATTGTAAGTATCATCCACGCTGATTTTGAATAAATAAGTTGCGGTTTATGATTTGGTTTTTGTAAAAAATTAGTTAGACAACTTTGGGATACATGTACATGTTCTTTCATCTTGGAAAATTCTTATAATAAGACACGCATGCATTCCGAATGTATATTTTGCGAATTTATGTCAGCTGTAGACATTGAAACAACCGTTTTAATTTATGTAATTGCAAACAACATTACAATCAAATTAAAGGGCACATCTACTAATATATCTTCACTAACTTTGAGAAGCTTCGTGCATTTGAGTTTGTTTAACATATTGCGTGAAAATAAACCATTTATTTGTGATAAGGGTGTATGTATATATAAAACAGTTTAATTTTCAGCATTTTTACGAAATTTGTGTTAGACGTGCCATTAGCTAATTGCATATTTGGGAACGCAAAACTGTAACTATTTTGTTTCTTATATAAAATTTCTTTTTGAATGTTAACGGTTAATAAACAGAAATCTAACTATAAAATGAACACACTGCATAATCTCTCAAGAAGCTTTAGAATCTAAGACCTTGATACTTGAATTCTAAAAAAATGTGCGTAAAAATTCTGAATTTGATTAAATTACGTGCATTAAGTATAAGACTATTTATAAGTTTGTGTGATAAAGTAGAATCAATCTATGCTGAACTACTGCTGCATAGCACAAAAAAATGGTGGTCCCGTGAAAAACTTTAGAGTTGCTAGTTACATAAAGAAACTTTTACAAAAAAATATTTTTAAAACAATATAATAATATATTTCTGCATTAAACTAGCAGTGTTCTATTAAGAACTTAATTTTTCAATACTGTGTTGTCACTTGACAATGTTTTAGAATTTTTTTTAGATATAAAAAACAACAATTGTTTAAACGTTTTGTTAGTTATCTCTTTTTAGTGCTAATATCTAACAAAATGAGATGGGAATACAAATCAAAAACCGCTTCTTAAAATATTATAAGACTTTAAACTTTGCGTTAAAGAACTTTCGATAAACGACAATAGCTATAAAAAATACAACGAGTGAAGTTGTTGTGCTATTAGTAGGTTTTTTTTAATTTCTAGTAAAACAAACTAAATAATACTGGACTAGATTAACGGTAAGCAACTTTAGATCACAATACGAATGTTTAAAGATTTTATTCAATTTCTCAAAAATTTAATTATGTATCTATAACTTAATTAAATTATCTTTGCATTGCTACAAAAAATCGTTTATAGAGATAATAATGAAAAAAAACCTACCTTTTGTTTCCTTCAAAATCTTCTAATTCTACGCGTAGAATGTACTCTTCGTTATTTGTAAGCATATAAATATTTTCATTGCCAAGCCAAAATTCTTTATTAGGATCACCAAATCCATTTTTGTAGTCGTTCCAATCTCTATTAAAAGTTTCTCTTGGCTCCCCAAAATCATCACGTTTTTGAATTAACTACAAAAAAAAAACATAAAAATGCTTATTTTAAAAACGGGTAAAAAATATTACCGTCCAACCGCCATCTGCAACTTCTTGTTCACAAAACACTTTCAAGAACCAGTAAGTTGTTCCCCGAATTTGTAAATAATACACTCCTGATTGTCTCATTCCGGCATTCAGTAAATCTACGCAGGAGTAACCCTGAAATTAAAAAAATAGCTGTGCATTAAAACAATTTTGTTATTACCCACTTAAGATTGCAGCAAGTGTTCGATAAAAGTATTAGACCGTGCTACACAATGTCTATAAATTAAATTGCTTCATATTACAAAAACGTTCTACTAATGAACTATTTAAGTTACGCTAACGACAACTGTAATAAAAAAACGTGTAATTTATTAGGGGTTCTTACATAACATATCATGGCAATGAAACTATGAAGGAAATAAAATTAAAAAACGATAAAAGAAAAATGCAAATCTATTACAAAACCAATGTCCTTGTTAAGTAACTCTTAAGTCGTTAACGCTTAAACTGCATAAACTGTCTTAATAAAAAATTATAATCATCTACATTCACAATTCTACTTATTAAATCTAGCATATAACGAATTATAGTATTAGCGTAAATATTTCAAATTATTAAACAAATAGTTGCTTTAATATTCTAATTTCATGTATTTATAATTTTTCTTGCTAAACAAATAATCAAAATATTTATAAAAACATATGGCATTTATAAAATCCAAAAAAGTACAAAATATTGAATAATGAAAATAATTAGATTAATAAGAATTTCGTAAAAAGATGATATAAGGTTAAACAAAATTTTGACACATTTATCTTTAGTAGCATATGTTTGGGTTAATGTGACAAAAAACACGTTGCAATAATAATAAAAACTATATTAACGTTTCTTATCCTCTGTAAATGACTACAGAGATGAAAACGACGTTGAACACTAATGTTGTACCTTCGTTGAAATAAGTTTTGAATATACCGCGGACGAAAACCACAACGTATAACATTGTAAGGTAAACAATGTCAATGCAAGTACTAAATACTACCAAAGTGAAACATTGAACGGGCGTTCTGCCCACTTGTGGATCTTCAGCAATGGAAGAAGACTCTAATGTAGTTACACAAATGTATTGATAGATTTTATTTTCCTCCTATTTTTAAATTAATAAATTTGTTGTCTTCCCACAGGAGAAAAATACAAAAACCATTCTAGACTTTTTATAATACTATGTTTCGTGCTTCAAGCGTGTATTTCATCAATCAGTAAAAAAATAACACGCATAACAACTTCATTCATTGCAGAAACAATTACAACATAGAACTTACAAGAAAAGGTTTTGGTAGGAGACAGTCGACTGCTCCAAAAACATAGATTCATCTTTGTGTGTTTTAATTAGTCTTTAGGAGGTGTGCTAATATAAGTCTTTTGTAAGTATTAAAGTCCGTTATCTTATATTTGCTTACTAAGTTTATCATTTTCATTTTGGAATTTAGTAGTAAAGTTTATATTTACTTTTTGTATTCGTCTTTGTGTATGATGACTGTAGTACCTTTGTCAGATTTTGTAATTAACAAATTAATTATGTGTCTTAGTGAATCATTATCATCAATTACAAGATTGTCATTAAAGTCTTAATAAATAGGTAATAACAGCAATAATTGTATGCCCCTAATGTGTGAGACGAAATGTTTTATAAAAAATTATATTATTAGCAGTTCTGTATGTGTGATTAATTGGAAAAAATTGTTTTAACTGTAAAAAATGTCAAGAGTTAAAAAAATTAAATTTGAAACAATGTATATAATAAAAAATGTAAGTCATATGTAAATACTTTCTAATTGAACTGATTATAAAAATCGTTTCAAAATATAGTGAAACAAGTAGAACTTAAGTAGAACTGTGGAGTATCACTTCACTAAATATGTGTTTACTAAACTCATTAACCGACAGTTAAAATATGATAATCAAACGCTAAATCAACAACTTGTCAGAAGTGTAGATGACATTGACCTAAAGTTTATAGCAGAAAGCATTGAGAGAATATTTTTTAACTCATCAGTAAATACTTCTTATCACTTAAATGAGTTTACCACATTCTGTTCAATTAAATTTTTTTTTTTTTATATAAATGTTCAACCAAAATGTACTTATTAGATTTTTCATATTGGAGTCATTGTAGATTGTTCCTCAAACTCAACACTAAAACTTATCTTTGATCACTCACAACGCTATTGACAAATAACCACCCTATAGTTACTTGTCAACACTTTTTGTCTTAGGTGAAAAAATGAAGTTTAACGAACTGTAAAAAAATTACCTAATTTCTTAAGCATTGTAAAAAAAATAGTTGAATTATTTTATTTAAAAAAAATGTCACTTGCACGACCATGTTTTGAATAGATGTAAAATTATAGAAGATATAATTAGTCGCGTCACTAAAAAGCTACAAGTAAATATAGAAATTAAAAATAGCTACTATAGCGTCTTTACTCAACAGAAATAGTTAAGCCACCTACTTAATTTCTTTGTTGAGTCCACTTAACCACATACTCAATATAAGTGACATCAGTCACAGCACTCGTTATAAAATCTCGTCAATTATTGTTTTAAATTATTTTTCTTTTAGTACGTCAAAAAGAACATGTTTTGTTACATACGTATGTGGTTAGTTTTGTTCTTGTTAAACAAACACTTAATGAAATCATATACAAGGTCACTGATAATTCTGGAAACGGTCGATTATCGAGGAAAATATATAAGGTACCGAAAAAGTATTATACAAAAGTTTTAGGATTGTTCAATGTCTATTAAACAGTTAATCATAAAGCACCAAAATTGCATTTTTTGCAAAACTGGTAAGCAGCATAATTCAATTGTTTTCGGACTATCGAGTTTTGAAAAAAAAACGCTATTGTTTTAAAATCTATTGAATGAACAATAATTAATGAAACAACGAATTTTTTTTTTTAAAACATTTTGTGAATTGCGATGTTTGTTATGATTGTTTGAAATCCCATTTTCTTAAGATGCTCAAAACGAAATTTTGTAGGTAGTTCATCAAAGTTTTAAAAAAATGCTAACGAATGGCAAACATTCATTTAGGTCAAAAGTTTTCGTGCAAAATAGCAAGTGTGAAAGGAACCCAAGCTTTGTTCAAGTGGTGATTATCTTCAATAAGTTGCATCCTAACCAGGAATCGATCTCCAAATCCACCGTTTCAAAAACTTTGCATTGTTTTCACGAAACTGGCGGTGTTAAACATAGACCTAGAACGAAAAACCGTTAGAAATGAAGAAAATTTTTTGAATCTAGTATTGGATGTGGTAGAGAATCCAATCATAATATGAGTCGATATTCAATTCAAAACATGGAAAAATTTCGTCCATATAAAATTCATCTATTGGAAGAACTGAATGACGATGTTCATCGCAGAATCAAGCTTTGTGAAATGAAGAAGTTGCGCCAGAAGTTTAATTTTGCCAACCACATTTTGTTTTGCAAGTGAACTGACACAACTGTAAGTGCTGATCAGAAGAAAACCCACATTACATATACGAGTTCACGCCCAAAGACTGCAAAAAGTAAATGTTTGGTGTGGTATTTTTGTCGGACATATTGTACTCCTTCATTTTGCAATTGAGGGACGGGAAAATCTGAATCAAACCATTTCTGGCAGATGGTTAAGGCTATTGAGTGGTCAACTAGGTCTCCGATATGACGCCACTTGACTTTTTTGTGGATTCATGACAAAATTTAGTTTATAAAAATAGACCACAAAATATCGAGGAGTTGCAAGCAAGGATAGTGCATGAAATATTCTTCAAAACTGTTTCCTAAATACAGTGTAAAATTTTGTTTAGCAAAATTGAATTTAGGTGTTGAATTTATGCTTCTTACAAATTTTGTTTAAAATTCAGTCAAGATTGAACTATCGAATAGTATACAAGGTGCTTTATTTATATATAATTTATATTTATTTATATATAATTAAAATTATTACTGTCTAGTCAACATCAAAGAACTCTAAAGTTTTTGTATAAAACTTTTTCTAATACCTTGTATATTTTCTTTAATAATCGACCGTTTCCAGACTTCTTAGCGTGCTTGTATGAAGTACTGTTGCAAATAAAACTGAGTATAATGTAGTAATTTATAAGTGTACTAAAAATATGTTGAGTATTTTTGTAGTTTTCTGGTTTATCTTATGTAAAATATATTATTAGTTTCTAAAATAAAAAAATTGGTTTAGAGTTTAATAAAGTCGGAGGAATTTAAAGGAAAATGTATGGGAAAATATTATTTTTTCTGCTCACATTTTAAATCATTGTCAAAACAGTATTTTGAGAGCAGTATGATTTTCAAAAGTCTTTAATTAATATTTTTCAGCTACATTTTTTTCTTTAAGCAGATTATAATTTTAAGTTCAAATTTTGTTTCGAAACGTATTAAATACTTACAAAACACGCATTTTTAGTGTGTTGTAATGTATTAATAAAATATTAAATACAAAGCATATTTATAAAAAATAAACAAAACAAATAATATATAAAAAAATTTAATTTTTCGCTCTACGTTACTATTATTTAATATTATTTGAAAAACAAGTTAAATTCAATTGCTTTATCATTGTGGTTATTAATATAGTTCGCATAATAATTAAAATAATCACTTTTACTTACTTATAGTGTCTATATAAAATGCTTGATCGAAAAGTGTAAAGTGTCAACATCGCCAAATTTTAAAATTTGTTATAAAAAAAGTTCTGCACTGTTAAATATACGCATTCATTATTTCAAAATAGTTTTTTTTTGTAACTAATTATATGCGTTTTAATAAAATATTAAACCATAATTAAAATTCATGACACTATTACAAAATCGTTGAAAATGAAAACTGTTCTTTATACCTACATTTTTTAAATTCATTTTAAAACATTTTAGATTTCTAAAACAAACCATAAAAAAATTAATTAATTTTGTATAAACAATAAGATAAAATTATAAGTTATGGTTATAGTTATGATATCGTTACCAAACTTTTTAATTTAAAGTAAATGCTTCAGCTACTTTGAAATTCTTCAAATATATATCAAATTAACGTTTGCTAAAATTAAAAATTAAAAAAAAACGATTTTAAGAAATGCACTTAGTAAAAAATAATTTAATTCAGTTCAATTAAATGCCGAAAATTTTATTTACATGAAGTATGAATGTAAAAAAATGGTCACTGAAAACATTGAAAGTGCATATTGTTCAAAAGAATTTCATGTTGATATAAATTTGCGAGTTTGATCATTTTTTCATGGACCCCCATCATCAGAATTTGATCAAATTGAAATGGGACTACACTTCTCGTACCCTCTTTCTAATAAAAAAATCGGTTAGCGTGGTAAATAATGATCGCTAAACATATATGAAAAAAAAAAATATTCCGACGAATTGAGAACCGCTTCCTTTTTTTTGAAGTCGGTTGAAAATGTAAAAGTTTACAAAAATTATTTCTGTGAAAACTTTGGCCGGTACTAAAATAAAATCAAATTAAGAAAGAATTAATTTATACTAACCACACTTTGTCAATTTTATGTTAAACAAAGTGACAGTGAAATTTTAATGTTAGAATAACGACTTAATTTTTATCTATCTTATTTTTTGGGATTTTGTAACACTGTTTATTCACCTGTTAAGTAAATTGTTTTTATATTAAATTTTGAAATTAAGTGAGTCAAATTTTTAGTTTTTCGTTGTTTTGTGCTTGGTTTTGTATTTGAAGTGGCGTTTCTTGCTGTATTATAATAGTGTGATTATAAGTTTTGCATTTAAGCTTTTTTGAATACAGTACTTTTAACATTCTTGGGAGTGATTTGTTATTCAGTCCTGCTTTTTAAATACTAAAAGTACATATTGTTGCGTAGAAGAAAAAAAAAACAAAATGGACAAGTTAGTTTATGATTATAAGCAACTTACGGCTTAGACCGCGTCGTAGTTAAACACCCAGATTTAGGCTTGGTCCTAGTCTCTTCTTGAGACCCTGAACAAGAAGTAGAACTTGGTCTTTGCGGTGTCGTTCGTGAACCTAAACAAACCGACGTTTTGCAAGACATGGCAGCTTGCATCTTCAGAGTAGATGTCACTGAACTATAAACTAGGTTAGGAACAATGTCAGTATAATTGTGAAAAACAACATTAGAACTAGCGGACAGCTGTTTCGTTCTTAAGAAACACGTCAGCGCTAGAATACACCAATGTGTTTCCAAAACCATACTGACATACTGACAGACAACCGTACTTTTTTGACAGCGTCAGTTCTTAATAGATAATTGACTTTCACTGTCATTAAATCCAATGATAACTTTTCTACCTTCCGTACTAATTTATAGATTTCTATATTATCATACGTGGTATTTTTAACACAAGATGGCGTTCCAAAAACATTTTAAATATGTTGGTAATGTCTACACGACATAAAAGAGTACGGCTGTCTGTCAGCATGGTTGTGGAAACACATCGGTGTATCCTAGCGCTGACAAGTTCCTAAAGAACAAAACAGCTGTCCGCTAGTTCTGATGTTGTTTTTCACAATTATACTGACATTGTTCTTAACCTATTTTATAGTTGAGATTTTGACAGCGTAATTTGTCAATAGATCATTGACTTTCGTTGTCATTAAATCCAATGACAAATTTTCTATCTTCCGTACTAATTTATAGATTTCTATATTATCATACGTGGTGTTTTTATCACAAGATGGCGTTCAAAAAACATTTTAAATATGTTGGTAATGTCTACACGACATGAAAAAATACGGTTGTCTGTCAGTATTGTTCTGTTTAAAATCATAAGCGACTTTCGGCTTAGACCGCGTCGTAGTAAAACACCCAGACTTAGGCTTGGTCATAGTCTCTTCTTGAGAGCCAAAACAAGAAGTAGAACTTGGCCTTTGCCGTATTGCGTGACATTTACCACTCTGAAGATGCAAGCTGCAATGTCTTGCGAAACGTCAGTTTGTTTGGGTTCACGAACGACAATACGGCAAAGGCCAAGTTCTACTTCTTGTTTTGGCTCTCAAGAAGAGACTATGACCAAGCCTAAGTCTGGGTGTTTTACTACGACGCGGTCTAAGCCGAAAGTCGCTTATGATTTTAAACATAACAACCGCGAAAGCTTAAGATTTTAGTATTGTTCTGGAAACACATCGGTGTATCCTAGCGCTGAGGAGTTCCTAAAGAACAAAACAGATGTCCGCTAGTTCTGATGTTGTTTTTCACAATTATACTGACATTGTTCCTAATTTATTTTATAGTTGGGATTGTGACAGCGTCACTTGTTAATAGATCATTGACTTTCGCTGTCATTCAGTCCAATGACAACTTTTCTACCTTCCGTACTAATTTATAGTTTTCTATATTATTATACGTGGTATTTTTATCACAGGATGGCGTTCCAAAAACGTTTTCAAGTGTAATGAATTTT
This sequence comes from Aquatica leii, assembly GCA_035610365.1. Taxonomy (NCBI): domain Eukaryota; kingdom Metazoa; phylum Arthropoda; class Insecta; order Coleoptera; family Lampyridae; genus Aquatica; species Aquatica leii. Next base: position 73,304,523 of record CM069435.1, read on the forward strand.
TAAAGCCAATCCAATGTAATATTATTAAATTAAAAATTATATGAAAAATATTGAAATTGAGTCAAAATATAGGAAATAGTATAAACACACATCATAAAATACGTTTCAATCACTTTACCGTGTCGTCATTGAAGCGCGTTTCTTCTGTAATTTGTGTTTTAATATACTATTACAACGCTTAAGTGAAAGTCAAGTTTCTTAACCGAAACTGACAATATATGATTTATGTTATAAAATATATATGCATATTATAATAAAAAAAACTGAAATATTATAAATGACGAAATCGAAAATTAAAACACTGAAAATGATGTGATAAAATTTAATAAAACAGTAATTTATCAATGTGTAAATAATTAAGATAGTTTAACACCAAAAAATGTTCATTAATCTTGAGTTTCGATTCAGTTCACATAAAAGTTATTAGTCATCGCATTTTAGGAAATAAATTCTAGATCTTTAAAAGTTCTTATCATTATTAATAATTGCCAATTTGTTAGGATTTAAAGGAATGAAAAAAGATTAGTTAAGTGGTTAAATTTATAGAAGCTAAAGTAGAAAAAACGGACTCTGTGTATATGTACATATATATAGGTTACTTAATATTAAAAAAAAATTGTTTTATGGCAGAAAAATTTAATGTATTAAGAGAATACGTAAGAACAGATACCTAAGAAGCTAAGTTATTATAAAAAGGAATATTATTTTCGTACTATGTTTTTAATAAACATTAAAATTGAAACTGTCAGTATTACAACATATTAAAATATTCAGGAAAAGCAAAGAACAACCGCTTTCCATTTCGTAAATTTTTTGTCAGGATGAAAGTCGTTTTAGTTATAATTTGATACTTTTAGTAGATTCTTTAAATACTCTCAAAATCTTATCAACATACCGTTTTGAATACAAAATATTTGAATAGAAAAATCATTTTTAAATCTAACTTTACTTGTCGAAATCTTTATATAGTACCTTTAGTGCTTATATATTTTCCAGGACAAATAGTGTCTACATCAATTTTTATTAGAATTTTTGTATTTTTAATTTACATTAAAGCTGTTCTAGTAGTATACCTCATTTTTGCCAGACTTTTTTCTATATTAACTTCGTTTGTATCTAAGTCGCTTAATTAAAACGTTTATGCGATTGTTCACACAATAAAATCGAGTATGATATAGGTTTTTGTACCACTTTAAGTATCATATATTAAAAGAACAAATATGAAATTGTATGATGTATTCAAATGAAGAAATAGTCTGAGTTTGTTATAAGCTATGTAAATTGATTTATTGGCACGACACCTACATACATACATACAACCAATGTAATAATTTTAATAATTAATTTTCTCAGCAATAAATTAAGAAAGGTGATAAACTAAAAAAGTTGACGTAACATTTTTATGTAATTTGCGATTTATAATTAGATCCGATACGAAAATGCATTGGCGTGTTTCTCAACAACATGCAATTCGTTGAAACCAAAAATTGATAATGTAAACTGAACACACAAAGCATGCCGATTCTTGATGTATTACACCGTTTTAAATTGCTGTCAACAATATAGTGAAAGTTTTTAAAGGTAGTGGTAAAAGTTCTTTTTATCGAATAATGTGCTTACCGGTACCTAAACGTTATCTTTCTATCAACAAATAATTTTGTATAAAGTATACGGGTGTACACCAGAGCTATGTATACCTTCATTATTTTCACTTTCGCACATGGACTGGTTCTAGCCGCTCTCTTTTTATATAAAATTAAAACCTTATTTGGGAGTTAAACTCTTTTAATGTACAGTAATTAGTCAGTGGGATTCATAATTAAATTAATATTCATTTTAATTGGATAATTTTGTTTTTCTTTTTAATGTACTACAAGATAATTTCTGATTTATGTACATGTATAATTCAAATATCTCAATCAATTATTAACGTTATTGAAAAATATAAATAAATTTTATTAATAAACAAAAAATAAAAAGTAATAAAATAAGTAAGTAGGTACATATGAGTTAAAAGTAAAAAATATTCTGATTACATTAGAAAACGCATTTTACTCAATGTAATTTTTAAATAAAAAAAACTGTTAGTTTGAAAAAGTCGAAGTTAAAATGCAACTTAATAAGTACAACATTTACAACATTTTTTTAAGCTTATCTAAAAAATAACTATAACAAAACAAAATTATTGTCAGTACAATTACCAGAAATTAATTATTTAAAACAATTATTTTATTTTTAAGAATAAATATGCGGTTTTATTAACAAAACAACAATTTGTATTATTGATCCAATCAAATATTCAGTAATGAACCATTAAAACTGCTGTAAAACGTATAATAGAAAATAGAAGAATTTAATACGGTATCACTCTTAAAATAAGCTGAATTTTAATCTGGCACATGACTGCAAAAACTCAATTGGGGTAATTATTTCTAGTTTCAAATTGATTTAGTTCTATTATTAAGTAGATATAGGCTTCTAGTCAAACATCAAAAAATTAAAAACAGCCATGTGTTTAAATTAATATTTTTGTTGATTTAAAATTAAAATCTAGTTTTTCTTACAAGTTGATTTAGATACATTTTTTCCTAATTTTTTTTGTTGTTTATCATAACAAAACGTGTTTTAATTCCGCAGCTTTTAGGAATTATAGTTTCTATAAATTTTTAACTAAATGTTTATTTAATTGTATTTGGTAATTTATTAAATTATTTAAATTTTGTTAACAATAATTGAATTTGTACGCTGATGATGCTAGTTATTATCAACAAAACATGGAATTAGTGCAAGTTAATTTGATTTTTCAAAGTATCAAAATATTTTTAGAGATTTAATTTTACAATGTATATATGCCAGTCAGCAATACTAGTTAAAGACATAATTAAAAAAATAAACTGTAAAAAAAATTATGATCCAATCCGAGCTGATAAGTCATCAGCATAAAATTTGTAAACTAAACAGAGATTAGTAATCTAAACAAAATAAAGAAGAATCTCTAATATGGAAATCAAAATTAGAAAATGCAGTTTTTTTAAATGATAAGAAATGTTTTAAATTGGAAATCAATAAACAGAAATGACTTAAAAGTCTAAGTAATTTAAAAAAAGTGATTTATTCCAAAATCGATTATTTACACCAAAAAGTCAAATTGCAGAAAACTTTTAATAAAGACATTGTACTCTCTCGAATAAGTCTAAATAAAGTAATAAACTTAAAAACGCAGCTAAAATATACAGCGATATGGTAGAAAAATAAGAAAGTTATGGTGATAGAGTAAAGTACCTGAATCTCGAATAAGTTCCTAATTTAAGATAGCTGTATTTTTCTAAGACTGTATGTAAGGAAATCATAAGACACATTAAAGAGTATCATGTCTACGGAAACCGACATATATCATAAATATATTATGGTTCATCTTCGGTAGACGTCGCCAATCGCTTTTTAGTAAAATATCTGGTGACGAGTTTTTCACAACGTGCGATTCGAGGTCAGTTTTTTGATATAAACTACAAAATTTTTTAAACCTGTTTTAATTATTGATAAGTACCTATAGCATGGCTAAACATATTATCTAATAAAACGTATAGAATTGATATTATTTTTATTCAAAACTGCGTGCAACTTCACACTTTATAAGTTTTCTAATTTCGGATACCCCAACTACTTTAATTTCGGATAGTATCCGAGATTAGAAAACTAAAAATGTTGTTTTATTTTATTATGTCTTACATTTTATGCAAAAGAATATTTAAGTACACAAGTGTTACCTAGACATTTTTATTTTCAAAAATTTTAAAAAACTAAAGATGTCTAAAATACGAAAGAAAATCGAGCAATAGGATCCAAAAAGCATGAAACGTGCTACTTAAGTAGTGAGAAGAAAAGAAATGGGATATTTAAAACCATCTAAATCATTTGGGGTTCCATGGTCAACATTGGAAAATTATGTGAAAACCAATAAAACAACAAATGAACTTGTTAAAACAAAAGCAGGAAGAAACCTGTTTTTCCTAAAGGGATTAGAAACAATTTCTTATTGCTTAGGAATAGACGATTTTATGGATTAACAATCACTGACATTAAGACACTAGCTTTGCAGCTATAGCAATCAAATATAATTGACCTCATCGTTTCTAACAAAACAAAGGTATCGCTGAAAAAACATGGCAAAATGATTCTTTAAAAGAAACCTCAAATTGGCATTAAGAAACCTTCAAGGAACTTCTAGAGCCCGTGTAAAAAGGTTTACAAAAATATATAGAAAAATTCTACAATTTGTTGGAGCTCCTTTTGCATAAAATTAGACTAAACGCTATTATGAATTCATTTAACCTAATTTCGATATTTTAATAGCTACTAAGATAGAGGAAAACTCAATTAGTGATATAGATTATATATTTTAACATGTAAGAAACTATGAAGTTGTTAGTTAGATGGTAAATATTACAACAGCGAATTTCAAAGAATTATACGCGGCATAATATTCCTGCAAACATTTGTTTATATACTTTCAGAAACCATATTGGAATCCAGTGGACAGCTGTTTGGTCTTATTTGAACTTCAGCACTGGAATACTCTAATGCAGTTTCCACAACTAAGTATATAAAATAAATCGCCATTGTTTTATCTCATTCGAGCGTTAAATTCATTAATAAATCTGAGGCTAAACGCCATCTCATAGAAACGGAATTACATATGAGTTAATCCATATGTAGGAAACTATGAAGTTGTTAGTTAGACAGTAAATATTTCAACCGTAAATTTCAAAAAATGTATTTGAATTATACGCGGCATAATATTTCTAGCTGTACTACGCAAGTGCAAACATTTGTTTATATAATTGTAGTTGTTTTTGTTTTATCTATTTAGACTCTGTAACGAGTTATTTTAAATCCAACTAAAAATTTATTTTTTTTATTGAAAAATAAAACCCCTTGAGTTCCGCAACCAACGTTGCAACCAACACCTGCCGCTATCAGTGACTCTACAGATCACCTATCTACAGTTATTGGCAATGACTATCTGTATTTTATTATTTTTGTAATGGTTTGTGGCAAATATATTTTTTTAATAATTTGCCTGTATTTTTAGTATATCTAAAAATTATGTTATAGGTTTATTATTTTTCTTTGTTGTTTAGGTTATGTAGGTTTGTTTTTGGTTGTCATAGTGACGTGTGACAAAAGCTCAGCTTGTGTAATAACAACAACACGGGAATTATCCAGAATGAAAAATTGTATTAATAGTGCGAACCGTGGAAACCTGAACCCTACTATCTTTGTTTTACTTTCAAAAACGTTTACAAAAGTTTCATACGGTTATAATAGTAAAGCATCTGCAAAGTATTTTGAAACGACGGCCAAAAAAATTAAATGTTCTAGATCCTAATAAAGTAGAAATATAAAAAGGTGTCCAAAGGAGGTGAGTGTAGTGAGAAAATTGGAAGTGTAAAGAATTGGTCTAAATAAATAGTGTTTAAGTACATTCTCGTTTAAATAAATTACTTTTAAATACTTAGATAGTTTTATATAAAAGAATTTTAAAATTACAATTGGTGTCAGGTATGAAGACGCGATTTTAAAGTGTAAATAAACAAGTAATTTAATATTTTTTCTGTGATAAATTCGTGTGTGTTATAATAGTTTGTTAAACTTTATTTTTATCAATACGTATATATTAACTAAAAATCAAAATAATCATAACTAAACGAACAATAGTGCCAAAAAGACTATGTGATTTAAAAATCGCGGGTTAAAAAAAGAACTGAAAAAACGCATTTTAGAAATAAGTATTACTAAAACTTTGAAAAAGAAAACGTTATAGACGTTGATTCGTAATTGTTTGAATTTCCCGAAGTAATGGATTTTAGTAGTCTTATTAGAAAAATTAATAACAATTATCAGAAATGGAAGAAAAACTGTTCAAAAATTTTAAAAAAATAGAAAAAAAATTTTGTAAAAATTTGTAGAAAATAGACAAATTATTAGAAATTATTAGAAAATTCTCAAAAAATGGAAAAAATACAGACAGATTAAAAGTCAAATACAAATCGAGAGACAAATAAAAGCTAGTGTAAAAAACAAAATTAAAATTGTTCAAGATGAAGCTCAAGCAGATATGTTAAATTTAAGAGAAAATATATGCACCGTTCTAGAAAACAAAAAATAATCTATAAATGACAAAATAGAAGCAATAAAAAACAAATTAGAAAACAAAATTAAAGTGCTTGAAGATAAATCAAATTAACTGCTATGGTAAAGGAAGTGTAACAAGCGACGATTTATTAATAGACTATCGAGAGGAAACCGCTCAAATGTTTAAGTTGGTACCTCTAAATTTTGATACTAAAGTTTCATGGTCAACCTAGCACCAACAGTTTGAAACCGTAATTGTAGCTAATAGTTAGAACAATAAGAAAAAAGCGACGTTTTTAATAGTAGTCTTAAGTGAAAAAACGCTTGAAATTTTGCAGACTGTTCCTTACCACTTACAAAAAAATTACAAACCTTTAATTTCACGTTTAGATATAGATATACTCATCTTTAACAGGTCTACCAAGCCCAAATAAAGAGTCGGATTTAGAAAGCTGGGGAAACTCTTCAAGAGATTAACACGGCTTGCGTATCGTACAGCACCAGATAATTGTAAACCTTTTCTGTAATGGGCCGAACCACGTCACCACAGTTAGCTACGATGTCGGTGAGTAAGCGTGGTTGAGAGAACTGGAATAAAAAAAAAGAAAAACTAGACGCCACTTCTCGTACTAATAATATCCTCGAAGACACCAAAGATACGTCTGAATAAATACAATGTAACAAGCGTATATGTCTCTATCCAACAAAAACAGCTGCTACTACTAAGTTTATTCTAACAGAATAATATTGATTTAAAGATTTTAATAACAAATAAAAGAATCAACAAACACCGTAACTTCAACTATGTCGTTTACATGCAGTCGCAACAAATTAACAAATCAACAAGTATAATTACTATCAATCAATAAAATAAGTATTAAAATTTACCCCACTGTAGTTTCTTCTAACAAGTAGTAACATTGACTGTTTTTTATTATTTTAGTGACAAGACGTGCTTAGTACGTAAGCTTACATGAACGGCGTTATGTGCTAAAATCTAGCCTTGACTACATTCAAACGAAAAAAAAACTTGACTGGTAAAACGTCAGCGTACTCAAGACAATCTGCGTTAAAAAAGCTAAAGATGATTTAAAATTTACGATTAAAGCTAAAATGATTTAGTACGATCTACAATTCGTTTAGATATAATAAGTAATGCAATGAATTCAAATTTCAATTCAAAAAATGTTTAAAACTGAATAGATATTTAAACAATCAAATGCAATTAGAAATTTTTACTATACAATACGTTAGAAACACTTTAAAATAAGGCGGGAGTCATTGATCGGCATACATTGGTTCTAGTGATAATGCGAATTTTACAAATGAGCGCCATTGACTTGAATCGTACGGTTTTTTAGATTCATTAAAGTATCCCCATTTGCAAAGAAACAATTATAGTTTTCGCAAATTTATATTACTAAAAAAGCCGTTTTGTAGCCTTAGGAAATTATTAATAATTTAGCGGATACCGTCTTAACCCAATCTGACCATTCACATCGATTTAAAGTGTTCAAATAAAAAAATGAAAGCTTCTTTTCTAGAAATGTCAAATACGATTACGCATTTTACAAACAGTGAAGCCTGCAAAAAAGTGACGGCGTAAATTTTATTTCAAATTATGCATAAATTATGACATGTAACAGGCTATCCAAACTGTTGTAGACAGCAAAACCCAGCAGACTCTACGGTTAGCTTGATCTAAACCGTTAGATGACGTTTTAACTCCCGCTTTAGAGTTTAAAGTAGCAAAGCAGCCATAAGTTCCGCCGTACCTAAAAAGTACCCGCGCAGACACAATAAAACATCTTTAAACTGCGTTAAAATAAGCCACTTATAAAGACACCGTCCTAAGCTTAAAAAGAAGACAAGAATAACGTCAAAACGCCTGAAACGAGTTGACAAAAAAAAATTAACCTTATCTTGTCATGCTTTGATGAATGCGATTCAAATGTTATCGTTTATGAAACAATAGCACAGCATTTATTTCGATGACAAGATCAATAGACGAAATGTTTAGTTACTGCTTGAAACGACGAAAACACTCATTCGCCCTGACATGTTATTTAAAAATGAAGACACAAGCAGTAATAGTACGACTTTGAACCTCGACGGGCAATGAAATATTCAAAAAGATCGAAGAAGTTATTCTGGGAATAGACTTTATAAATAAATATAGATTCCATTTCAATATAAAGAACGATATTCTTAACATTGACGGTAAAAAAACTACTTTTTATTTGTCAGAAAAAACAGCTTTGCAAATCTTATTGGGTGAAGACGTAATCCTACCTGAAAGGCCTACAAGTGTGGTGATGGTACACATTGATGGAAATCTTTGGGAAAATACATTTGCACCATCGACATAGTTAAAGAAACGATTACTAGTTGACAGAACACTAGTACGACTAAGAAACACAATATCAGTAAGAATCTTGAATGTCAACGCAAATCCAGTAACGTTGAAAAAGAAGACCGTGGTAGGCCAACGTACGCCAGTATCTCAAACTGTGAGATGCGTGAGCATTAGTAAAACTACGTCACTGAAAAAATGCCCAAAACATCTATTAGATATTCCTACCTGAAATGCCAAAACTTCAGGCAAAACTAGCTGCGAAAACTGTCTTGGAAAATGTGCTTGGTTTACCTAGTCAATGTAATCGTGGTTGGAAAGTCATTTGAAGAACATTTAAACAATGAGTGGCAAAATAAAAACTAAAAATCCAAATAAAAATAAGTGTTGAGAGTCAATTATTATTATATTAGAACGAGTATGCGACAAATAGAATAGTAATTTAAAAACATTTAAAATTACCAACATTATATTTTTGGTGATTTTTTTAAAAAAGAATATAATACAAAAACCAACACAAAAATAATGCCAGTGCAGCATCGAGTCGCATTAACGTTTGTTATGCTATGCTTTAATTTCGTTGCTTGTTACGTCAGTTATAAAAATCGTGTGTAATTAAAATTTTGTTTTTGATTTAAAATTTTGTATATCACATTTTTATTTTTATTGTATTTATAAATTTGGTATGCTGTTTTGTACAACTTTTGTTTTGTGATATTTTAATACCTTTTCCATGCTCGTTTATTAAACTTTTGTATTTTTTGTCATATCGTTGTTTGTTTGAATCGTACATTTAACTTTGATTTTCTGTTTATTTCTTATTTTTGTTTTTTTTTTGTATTTTCTGTTGCTGTACGTAAAGAAATTAATTTTCTCTACTTTAATTTGTTCAATTTCAGTTTGTTTTTAATTTTTCTTGCAGATTTATTACGGTGCATTTATTTTTTTTAACTGTCAATATTATGTATAGGTTTAAATTTATTTGAGTTGTAAAAATTAATTTTTGTTATATTTTTTATTGTGGTATGTATTAAGCTGTTGGTGTTTTAAAAACGTATTTTCTTAAATTATAATTAGTGTTAAAGAGTAACTACAAAGTTATGCTTTAATTCAAATGTATAACTTTTGAAGTGTTTGATCTAAACTAACAGATGATTGAAGGATTGATGAGGTAGTTACATGATTCATTGATATTCTGTGAGATTTAGTCATTGCTAAAATAGACTTGGGCAAATTTCCAGTTACGATCCACTTGGTCTAATTTCTCCATTGGTCGTCAGAGGAAAATTAATAATGCAAAGAATGTGGTTATCTCGCATTGATTGGGACGAACCAGTTCCAATCGATATTCAAAAGGACTGGATAGATTTCTTATCTGAGTTTTCTAGTTTACCTGAATTGCACATAACGAGAAGCGTAATTCCATCTACATATTTGACAATCCAACTTCATGGATTTGCCGATGCTAGTTGTCTTGCATATGGTTCTTGTTTCTACGTGCGTTGTGTCTTATCAGACGGTCGCATAACTTCGACTTTGTTGACTTCAAAAACGCGAGTAGCTCCTCTACACCCCATAACAATTCCTCGACTAGAGCTTTGTGCAGCAACGATGCTTGCACAGCTTAGTCAAAGAATACTCAACATTATGAAAATTAAATTTAATGACGTTTTTTACTGGACCGATTCATCAATTGTCCTCAACTGGATTCATTCAGTTGCAAATAAATATAAAATTTTTGTAGCAAATCGAATTGCATTAATACAGGAATCTTCCAATGTTTCCAGCTGGCGTCATGTACGCAGTAAAAACAATCCCGCAGACTTACTATCTCGCGGTACTACCTGTTCCAATTTGAAAAAATGTTCTCTTTGGTTTTATGGTCCAAATTTTTTACGACAACCGCAAGACGAATGGCAGATTTCTAACGTTCCTATTAGTGTAGTCGATAATATTGAATTTAAAATTTCTAAAGCTAACCCAGAACTGGTTTTGTATTGTAAGGTTAGAAATACTTGGAGTAGTGATTTATTTAAAAGGTTTTCTTCTCTTAGTAAATTACAACGCGTATTCGCTTATGTGCTACGATTGATTTCAAATGCAAAATGCAAAAACCGTGCTAAAGAAAAGCTATCACTTTCTGAGCTTGATCATGCTTTGACGGTTTTAACTTATCTATGCCAGCAGCAAACATTTAGCTCTGAAATAAGTCTATTAAATATTAAAGAAAATTTAAAATCTAATAGCCTGCAATCTTTAAGTCCTTTTATTGACAACCAAGGATGCATTCGCGTCGGCGGTCGACTAATGGCTTCAGATTTTGACTATCAAAAGAAATTTCCTCTTTTGTTGCCAAAAAATCATCCATTTACTAATTTGGTAATGGAAAAATTTCATATAGATCTTTTACATTGTGGTCCTCAACAACTATTAGCTGCTGTGCGGGAGGTATTTTGGCCTATAGCTGATAGGATTGCTGCCAAAAATATTGCACACAAATGTATAAAATGTTTTAGAGCAAAACCACGTCTAGTTCAACCCATAATGGGAAACCTTCCCAAAAAGCGTTTAGCTCATCATGAGTTTCCGTTTTACAATATAAGGCTTGATTAAATAACAAATACTTAGTACCTAATATTAGTTTAAACTTTAATTAGTATCAATTTATATTTAGAGATTCTAGAATAGCACGTAATACAATAATACAATCTTATAATTAATTCTGGTAATAACAAGAAATAGTTAAAGTAACTACGAATGTTTTAACTGTCAAAAGCTTAATTTTTTTACTATTATGGAGACAATTAAGTTACAAACTTTGAATAATAATTTTTAATTGCAACAATTATTAACATTTAAATTACATACTATTAATAATAAACGACATTTAATAAACCTAAATAAAACATTTTTGAACTGCTGCTGTTACTATTGCACAATGAAACGAGTTTTAAAGTAGTTAAAGGAATAAATCGAACTTAATTAGAACATAGATACATTTGTTTAAATTTATTAGCTTTACGTAATGTTGAAAATAAAATTAAACGTTAAAGAAATAAGACCTAATAGGTGGTCACATATAGGTACGTTCCAGATATTTTTTTAAGCAACGTTTTTTATGTACCATTATTGAACGTGTTTATAAAGTTGTAGTGAAAGTTTTTATTGTACACAAATAACAAATTGTTAGAAAACTACATGTAGATTTCTGGTATTGTTGTGTTATTAAATTGACTTATTGATTTGTATTAAGTATATATCAGTTAGTTATAAACTTTTAATTTTTTTTCAAATCATAAATTTTACTTGTATTTACTACTACATATATAATTTTATACAAAAATGTATTATCTATACGTCACAATACACAATTAAAGGCATTTCATTATGTCGTGAACTGTGACCTTGAGTCGAAAACTGGAATTAATATAGTAAAAGTCTATCTGAATTCCAAAAACGTTAGTCTCACTTACGTTAATAAAATTTGATAATAATCGGATATTTATTTATTAGGTAAAAATTAATTTATTCATAATAATATCTAAAGACTGATTAACAATAAATACAACGATAAAAGCAAAAATAAGTTAGAAAAAATGTACCGGTGAATGTTTGTAAGACGGAAAATAACAATATTTTGACATATACAGACTACAGCGCCACAGTTCACGAGATCTTGAAAGACGTCTACATACTCTTACAAATGTATGTGTTCAATATTCACTTTAGAACATTAATCGGTGCTCTCTAAAAATTTGAATTTTGCCGTTGTTTCTAAACAGATTCTCAAACAGTTTATAGTTACTGTAAAGTCTTCTATAAGACATATTTTTTGCTACATTTTGGATCCCAATCTTATTCACACTACCAAAATTCTTGAACAATCTAAAGTTTCTAAATTCAAGACTCTAAAATTGAAGGAGTTAACCTAGAAAAGCCTTTGTACTAACCTCGATATCATCGTTCTCGCAGTAGACAAAGACATCGATATCATTGTTTTAAATCGAACTGATTGCGCTGAGAAAACCTATTCTGTCGAAAGAGACGTGCGTTATTTTAACTTACCTCATCAGATTCAAAAGCACCCTGTCTATACGGACTTCCTAAAATTTACAAACAAGGTATACTTCTTCGACCTATTGTCAATTTTATTCAATCTCTTATTTACAAGCTAGTCAAATCTTTGTCCAACATTCTTAGCAAGTTTAGAGGTAAAACATACTCAATTTTCAGCATTTGATTCAACATTTAGAAATTATAAAGCCTAAACCCTAGGATTTTTTGTGAGTTTTGATGTCTGATGTCATTTTACTTTTTACGAAGATTTGCTTATTATCATCATGTCAAAGATTTGAATTTGGTTCTTCTTATTGTTAATTGTTTATCATCTATTTATTTTCATATTGATAAGTTTTATAAACAGGTTTTGGGTATGTTATGGGTTTTTCTTTATCTCCAGTTGTAGCATTTATGTGAAATTTTTTTGAACGATTGCATTAGAATCTTCGATACTGGTTTAGGTATGTTGACAACTTGTTTATTGTTTGTCCCATGGTCATCTCAAATTGTCTAGGTTTTTGGATTATCTAAACAACCCAAATATCGAATTCACCATAGAAAATGAAAATAATTGTTCTCTTTCATTTCTCAACGTTTGTGACTCGTAACTCCAACTGACTTTTGGATTATTTTGTTTATCGCAAACTTAACCATACGAACAGATATCTTCATGCTTTGTTTCATTCTTATCTTGCACGTTCTTCATGTTTATCGCGATTTTTCTATTTTCCAACTAGAGAATCTAGATTTGGAACTACTGAATCAGAAAGAAAACGTTTTTTTCATGTTTTTTTTCAACGTTTTAAAATAGTCGAAATAAAAAATGTTTTTTCAAAAAAATATTTTTGTTGCGTTTTAAAAGTATTTCATTTAAACATTGATATTGAAATATTTAAAAAATGTTTTCTAAAACATTTTTTAGTAACATAAAAAACGTTTTTACTTTATTAGAAATTATTCTTTTGCTTGCTTTCATCATTAGACTTTTTCCTTTTATATATTGTAAAGACACAACTATATAAAATTTGTTACATATTATTAATAAATACATATTAAATCTTTTCGTTTTTCTAAAAACTTTCTTGCAAATTTGAATTAAGTACTTAATAACCGCGTTTGCGCAAAGTACCAGTATCTGCGTGAAAAGGTGACGATTTTGTATATTATAATAAATTGCATTATATTTTAAGCTTCAACGAATCAACTATTTCCATGGTATTACTCGTTATGCTGTGTAACGTATTGTTAGTATATCAGTTTATTCGTTTTCTAATTTGCCTGCTAGTGAAACTCAAATAGATACTTTCAGTATATGTCAGCATTTATTATGACGGTACGTATTTCGTTTCAAGAAATTTTGATGACGTTCCTTCTATGTACTTTCCATAGTTTGTGTTGTTTCAAGGTCATCAAATTAATATGATGTTGGCCAAATGGGAGATTTGAACGTGCACAATAACCAATAATAATAATCTCGGTATGTAATTTTTTCTGATATTGATGAAGCATTATTTTGTGTCTACAAAATTTCAAAATCTTGGATTGTTAATTGCTCTGGTTTTGGTTTTTACACATAGAGGTACATACATAATTAGTCAGAAGTTTTTTTATTTTATGGATAAGATCTTTTGGTGTGGAGGAACGGCAACAATAAAAACAACCTTTATTGTTCAGGCCTTAACAACAGATAAAGGTTGTTTATAATGTTGCCGTTCCTCTACTCCGAAGGTTCCTATCCATAAAATAGAAAAACCTTAGATTAATTAGAAATAATGTTTGTTTTACTTTTATGTTAATTTTTGTCATAGCCACATGAAATTGAAGTATTTTGAGTACACAAAGATTGTATTATTTATCTTTTGTAAGCATTTTAGGGCTGGTTCTATAATAATTGTATAAATGTCACTTAAGTTATACTTAGTTTGATTGTAAAATGCTGTCGTTATTGACTGTGTTATTGGTTACTATAAATAAAACTAACAGCCAAATATCTCAGTATTTTAAAATTAAAGCAAGTATAAGTAAACTTACATTTATACCATGATTGTAGAACTGCCCTTAGCATATTGCAATATTAAAAAAAGCGTTGATTATGGATTTTTTATACATTAATGTAACATTTGTAAATTATTATAAATATATATAAATAATATTTTCTAAACATTTATGAAATGTTTTTTCTGATATTGGCTTTGCAATGTAATTTTGGCTATTAAGACGTTTTTGCAATGTTTTTAAAAATGTAAATATATCTTCTGTAAAACGTTGAAAACAACATTTCAAAAATGTTTCCTTGTTGATTGGGTGTGTCATGTTACTACAACTTTGTTGAACAGTGATTATATGAAACAGGATGTCTAATTCATTTTATCTTCTACATCTACGCGTTTGAATACCTAAGAATATTTCTACTGCCAAATCTAATCCAAAATTAGCATTTTACCTCTCTCGGATTTTTCTTTCTCCCAAAAACAAAATTTTACACTTTCAACTCAAGGTGAATACCAATTTTTTTGTTTATGTGGTTTAGTTTACATCGGTGAAAATGATTCTTCTGTCATTATACTTTTCAGAACTTGATCGCTGTATAAGAAAAAGGCATATGCATAAGTCTGCTGTTGCCAAACGTAATTTTTTTTAGTTCAACATAGATTTTGATAACGCTTTAGTGATTGCAAAATCTCTAATCTTTTTTTAATAGGAACATCCAAGAGAGCATAGAAATTATAAAAAACTCTAATAACTTTAATCGTAACTACGGTTATAAACTATTCGCTATTTGGTTCTCGGTTATTACTCGTTTGTCAAAGGCGCGCTTCTTTTAGACCGTAACCCAGTAACCCAAGCACAGTTGCGGTTTACCAACCGTAACAATATTTTTTTGTATATAAAGACTAGACTTTTTTAAGTCACTTCTATAGAGTTTAGAACCTGCTGTTTGTTCATAAGTTAATTACCTAATTTTGTAGCGGTTGTTTGTTAAGTTGTCGTTTGCTTCTTCAAGTTTATTGTTTTCTTTCTTACTTCTTTAAATTTTGAGAATCTAGATTGGTTTACAAGTTTATTATCTAACTCTTTAAAGGTTTTTTTATTTTCCAGAACAAAAAAATGGAAAAAAAATAAAAATTATATTTTTAAAAATCTGAGATGCCATGGAATTATAAAACCAAATTTGATTATTATATTACGTTTTCTTTAAAATGTATTCAACGCAAGAAAAAATAGAAATGATAAAGTGGTTTTATGTTGGAAATAGTACCTTGTTGAGTGTAAAATAACCTAATCAGCAAATTAAAAATAGTACAACAATTGACAGAATAAGACACACGTTTGAACTACAGACACAGTATTAAATAATTGTAAGTATAATAATTACAATCAAAATTTACACCAAAATTAAGAAAATGACAACACCTGCATAATGAGTTAAACTTGCAAAATTGCAGATTATGGACTACTAACTATCTACGAAAATTGTACAAACTAGGGTTTAATATCTCCACTATAGGTGAGATTATTAGGTCATCACATTAAAGAACCATTTTTCTTACACGAAAACCGAACAGAACGCTTGTTGCAGTTGTTAGAAAAGAATATAGCTTTGGCGGTACCCGAACTTGCTGAAGACAGCCAAGAAATTTGGTTCGAGATTAATGGTTGTCCCGCATAGAAAAACCAAGATGTGCACGACTTTTTAAATAACAAATTTTCCAATAAGTCATTAATTCAAATATTGCAATTAACTGGTCTGTTTCATACCTCGATCTTTCGTCCAACATTTTTTTCTTTGAAGTAATTTAAATTCTAAAATGTATTCTGGAAAAACAGTTGAAATGTAGAAGAGCTAAAAAATTGTATTCATCTCAAGTGTGACAAAACATTACAATATCAATTAGGATCATCAATTTTGAGCCATGGTTTAACAGTAAATGGTGGTTTGTGTAAACATTTGCTACGATTTTTTGTTGTTGCTGTAATTCCGTGTTTTTTTTGTTAAAATAAATATTTAAAACCCTGTTTTCTATTAGTCGTTTTATAGTTTTATAATTACTCATAAAATAAATCAAATTGAATAACTCTTAAATGTAAGTGTTTGTTTGATTTTATAACTCCATGGCACTATCGATTTTTACTTTCTGATAAGGAAAGTATAGCCATCGCAATTTTTTTTCAAAAAGAATTATTTTGCATAATGTTACGTTTTAAGGTCTCCTGAATCAGAAAAATGTAATTTTGACAAAAAAAATTTGGGTGTCTGTGTGTGTCTTAACTTGAAATTAGGCATGAAGCTGGTTTTTTATAGTCTCTCGGTTCTGTCAAGTCTGATAAAAAAACTGGAAGTGGGTGTATCTCCCATTTTTAACAGTTTTTCTTATATAATTGTGTACGTATGTAAATTAATTAAATTATTTTTACAGTTTCTTATAGAGATAATTTTTCCTAACAATTTATTCAAATAAAAACTTTTTCTAACATTAACAGTTTATTAGATATTTGATTTATAATTTAAAATGAATTCCATATATAATATAGGTTCAAATCCTACCTGTAACAATTTTTTTTATAAAAAAATTCCATATCTTAAAGGAAAAACAAGATACGTTAGAAATAAAATTTTTTCTCTATATTCTTTAGACTTGTTTATACACGGAGTGCTGCATCTTTCTTACAATATCTTTGGATGTACCCACGATAACTCTCGAACCAAAAGTACTAGTAACTTGAAATTTTGTATGGAGCTGGCTTTTTATATTCTCTCAGTTCTATCAAAAGATGGATTTGATAAAAAAACCAGAAGTGAGTGTATGCGCTATTTTTAACATTTTTTTTAATATAATTGTGTACGTATGTAAATTATTCGAATTATTTTTAGTTTCTTATAGAATTAATTCTTCCTAACAATTTATTCAAATAAAAAATTTTTCTAATATTAACAGTTTATTAGAAATTTTATTTATAAATTAAAATGAATTTACAATTATAATCTAGGTTCGACTCCTGTCTGCGACAATTTTTTTAGAAAAAAATGTTTTACGAAAGGGTAAAGAAATATCATATCAAGTCGCACAAACATAGAGGTTAGTCGATATGACAACATAACCTCAATCTACCATATTTCGGCTATATCTTAATGAAATCGAGGAGAAAAGCTTAGTCCTTTTACTATTGTTTCTTTTAAGCAAATAAAATTATGAACCTAAGTTTTCTGAATTCTCTATATTCTTTTGACTTGGATGTTTTTCGTCAATTTCAAAGTAAAAAATATGTAGAAAACAGAAAATTATAAATAATAGTATAAATAAATCCAGTAATTTAAAAGAAATAAAATATTGGTTTACACTTTTGTGTAAAACTATTTTGTTACAAAAAATATTTTTTTAATTCTTCTAAAACAAGAAATGATATCAAACCCTTGAAATAAATTAGTAACTTTACTGTTACATAAAACAATGCAAGATTACAAAATTATGATCTTATCTATTTTTAACTCGTATGTATAAACTGCCCACTCAAACTACTTAAAACCGCTTTAAAATTTTGTTTTATTTAAAATACTACAACACATTATAAACAATAACATCAATTTTTTATTTTTTTTATAATTTTGTGTTTATCTAAGACTATCTACAAGACATACAGTTTATGGTATAGTGTAGTTAGGCAATAGTATGGCGTTATATCGTTTTGATGCTAATATAATACTAACATTTAATTTTTTTTAGCTAAATACAATAAAATACTGTAGATTATTAATATGTACAATCTCGTAGATTTGCCAAATATTTAAAACAAATTTGTTTATCTGATGCCACCTAGTCGTATGAATTGATGATTTATGTATAAATTGACATTCTATCAAATGTCGTACATTCAGGTTGTTTAAACCTTTTGACATTATATACATAAAGCTACTTTTTTATTTTCTTATAATTGTATACGGCACAAATACCACCAGTATTTAATACAATTTAAAATAACGTTATTTTAGTTTCTTACAGGTGATAATAACCGATCTTGACAATTTGTTTCGTTTCATTTTGTTAGTTGTCGTGTTTATTTTTAAGTAAATTTATTTTAAGTGTGTATAATTTATTGTATAACAAAATTAGTTTCAAAATACATTTTTTTGTAAAAATGAGGTAAAGATTTTAAAAATATTTAATAAAAATCTGGTTTTATACTATTGCTATAGTAAACAAACTTTAGACACGTGTATTAACTTCTAAAAAAACTGGTGTGGTCACCACACGACTTTTCTATAAGAAATGATGAAGGAATGTCTACATATTTTTTTAAGGTTATGTTGTCATAAAACTACTTTGAAGTGATATGTACACGTTTGTATTGACTTCCTAACATGCTGTAATTTTTTTTAAATTTTTCTCCTCAATTTTATTAAGATATAACTGAAATATGGCAAATTGAGCTTTTGTTGTCATATCGACTAACCCCTATATTTGTACGCCTCGATATTGGTTTCCGTTTTAGTAAACCAGTAGAAATTATTATTTTTAACGTATCTTGCTTTCCCTCTAAGATATGGAATTTTTTTCTAAAAAAAATCGTCGCAGGTAGAATTCGAACCTAGATTATACTTGTGAATTCATTTTAAATTACCTACTAATTTTAAAAACGATTAGTAATATCTAAATATTTAGTATTTATAGAAAAAAATAGAAATGCAGATTATAACGGTTCCAAATTATTTTAATGATATTTAAAAATCAACTCATTTATAAAAAAAATTAAATATAACTTTATTCTCGTAATTCAATATTTGGCACTTGTGTCGATTATGTAAACTGGATTGATCGTTTGTCTTATTGCAGGCTCTTAAAGTTTGTATTTTGTCCGTGTGTTCGTGTCCGTTTTTCGGAGTTCCAAAGTGAGTTCTAAAATAAAATTCCTCCTTGACATATTCTTACTAGCTACAACTTTATAAATGATCCAACTGTTGATTACAACAAGATCCAGTATATTATAAAAAACGTGGACGAGCCATCTACGTAAACCTTTTTTACAGGAGTATTTTTTTGCCATTTGGTTTACTACGCCCACTCCACAATTGGAGTTTATTGTTTTGGTGTGTCATACCAGGAACTCGGTTTTTTAGAGTTTCAATTTGCTGAGCTCAATAAAAAACGCCATAATTTTAATAAAGAGACATGTTTAGCTGGCAGAAATTGACTATATTTATTTTTAATAAAATACTTTTGCTGCTCGTGCTGCTGGATTCAACAAAGTTTCCAACAAAGCATTTTTACTTATCTTGGTTCCTTATACGATAAATATTCTTTTCTTTCCAGCAGAGTATATAATTGTGATGAGACAGGCATTACTACTGTTTCCAACAAACCTGTTAAAATGATATAGTTAAAAGGAATGAAACAAGTGGGAAGTTTTAGTTCTGATGAACGGGGACACCTGGTAACAGTCAAAATGTGCCTAAATGCAAGAGAACACTATGTTCTTCTACTTCTAGTTATACCACGGATGCGCCGCAATTCTGTGTATAAACAGAACTGGGCAAGTTACTTTGTAAAAGTAGTTGACTACTAACTAAAGTTACTACTTTTTAAAAGTAGTGTAAGTTACTAACTACTAACTAAACCTAAAAACAGAACTTAAAGTAATAAAAGCATTGTGGTATTTAATATTCATTTCCTTTTCATAAAAGTAACTTTTCAAAAAGAGCATCAGCCAATGCATTTTTTTTGAGCGAATTTATGAGTGAAAAACGAAAATAATCGCTCGACAGCAGCTGATGGTAAAGGTAAAATTGTACTATATCTAATGAACATTTTTTTAATAATAATCTCAAATAGATATATGAATTCTGTTATCTTCCAGGTGTTTTAACAATTCCAGTTCTATTATTCTGCTTTTGTGAGCATGTTCATTCTCAGTATCAGAAGAAATGCGTAACTTTTTAGACAAAGCAGGTTCATCAATATCAAAAAACTTTTGTCGAAGTAATACTTTGTTTACGTTTAGATCAGAGGCATTTAACATTTCAAAACAAATTAGGTTTGCTGCATTTATACAATGTTTTTGAATAATCTTTACATCCATGTTTACTTCTGCGTTACTGTTCATTACTTGAAGGACACGTTTTAACCTGCGAAACTGCAATGCAAGCTGAATAATTGTAGCCATTATATGTAATTGCAGCCGCTAATAAAGTAGTTTAATTGCTAGTAAAGTAGTTAAGCTATTAACAAAGTAGTTTAACTATTTTTGTAGTTAAAATAGAGTAGCTAACTACTTTTTAAATACGATTACACGAAAAAAGTAATTTATTCCAACTACAGTTACATTATTAAATTAAAGTAACTTTTTATCATCATATCGGCTCCAAACTTTAGATGTTGCCATTATGTTTCTTTATTCTCAGGAGTTAAAAAACTGGCAGCACAACAAGCCTAACAAAATTGTTGGACTATCTGATGGTAGGCACTTTTTTGCAAAGATTTATGTAAGGGCCGGAACTTTATCAAACGCTGAAAATAATTTTAAAACAACGGATATTTACCCCTATGACCCTCATGTATTTACATAGGTTGATTTTGCTCCAACATAACTTTCACAAACCAATTCCAACAACTTTAACTTGTGTTTCAAAAGTAGCTATAGTTAGACTAGAGTCACCCTTTCCGGTCATTGCACTAATTTTAATATTACCTAAAGAGATTTTGCCTTTGCTAAAAGTTGTGCTTAATCAGCTTGTTAGAGGTAATCGCAAGCGCAGTAAAACTGCCCTAATAACGTCATCACTATATATGAACAAACTCAAGAACTGTCTAACTCCACATCATGTTAAACCTCCATAACAAGTAAAGAGAAATTTGTTTTCTGATAAAATGGCAACAAAATCAAATAATGCATTGTCAAAAAATGTTAAAAAGAAAACCATCGTCATCAGAAAGCTATGACCTGATGGACTTTGCTAAGGATAGGTCAATTTAGATTTTACTTGTGAAAGTAATAATGAGCATTTTAAAGATTTAGAACCAAATTTACAATGGTCTAAAAAAAATCCCTCAATGATTTTGTTAGTGTTACGCTTAAGAAAGTAAAAAAAAACAATTAAGTTACCAAAGAGTTTGTAGGACAAGTTTTGCAAGTTTTAAAACAAGAAACAAATGAGTTAGAAGTAGCCTATGAAGCAAAATTCATGAAAAACTATCGCCAGCATACCGATATCTTTGTAGTTACAAAAATTAATGACATAAATGTCATATACAAGAATGATATAAATTTAATATAGTAAGACATGGCAAAATAATCTTTTCATATCCATATTTGGTCTAATTTTACTTTGTCCCATTCGCTATTTTACTTTACCCTAATAAGTAAGGTAAACCAAAATAGTCTGACATTATTAAACTATGCTCAATAGTTTTAAATTGTGATGGTTTATCATTCATTTTATGGAAACGTGCTCATCAAGTCGTTGATTTTTAGACCGCGCGTCATCTTTTCCTAGGTAAGAAAATCCATTTACTACATATTTTGAACTTGACGGCAGCAGCAGTTCGTCAATGTCACTGTTTTTATTTCAGGTGTGTAGCAACTTCTGCAATTAGATATGAACCTGTCCCACACTTCTGTTTCAAAAATAATTCAAGAACAAATAATTTTCTAATTTACTTTATTTCTTTATATACATTTTGCGTTTTGTGTTATACATTTAAGAAAAAATTTAACAACTGATTATTTCTGAAACCAATTTTCATTTGTTTAGATAGTCAGAACCGGTCTGTATGGAATTTTCTTGTTTTGGTGAAATTTTTAACCGAAAAATGCAAAAAATGCATAAATTTTACAAAAATGCACTTTGTTCGAAAAATAAGAAAAAATGCAGCAATGCAGAAAAATGTGGAATGCATTTTTTTCGATCTTTACTAATCACTGATCATATAATCAGTTGCTATTTTTGCTTTTGTGCAACCGGCGTTTTAAGTAAACACTTTAAGATTTTATCTGTTTGTTTAAAAATAATGTTTAGGTATTCATTGTTAGAGAATAAATGAAAGTTTCTATATTTAACAATATGCATTGACCCAAGATTTACTTAAAGCACTTTCCATTTGGCACAGTCTTCATCTTTAAAGATGTGCTTTATTACTTTCATACACGACGTTGTTCTTAATCCCTTTATCATTAAGTTTCTTTGAAAATACCAAATTAACGACTTACTTAAAAAACACTAATCGACCCAAATAATTTGATTAAACTATAAAACCAAATTCCCATGATTAATAATGAAAATTGAAAGTAACATGCATTTAATTTTTATTGCTTTTATTAGATTGATTATTAAAGTAAATATTATTACGATTTGAAATAAGGCATTCTACCGTAAAAACATTAAAAGTTAACTAAGCAACGATTGTTTCCAGCAATTATGCAGTTACAAACAAGAAACAGACAAGTTGATTACAAGATATGAAAATGCATTCAACGAAGTACATCGTTTAAATATGTATATTAAAATCATTATTTTTAATAAGTTAGCTATCGGGTAAATATTTATGAAATAAATTGTCTTTATGGTACTGTATTATTATTAAGTCTAATAGAAGCAAGAGTGCAAGATTTCTTTAAGACCTGATTTTAATATTATGGTAATATTATGCAATACCAATTTATAGTTTCATAATTGAATCTATAGCACATTCTCATGTAATTAATAGCGTTAGCAACAGGTTTTGAATTCCAACTATAAATATATAAAAATTTCGTTCTTGGTCACGACAACAGAAAGTAATAAAACATAGATTTTTATCTCAATTACATGTGTACCATGTACACGATACAACTTTCCTTAAATTAAATTTATTGTAAATTTTATCCAGTTTTATAAATAAAATAGTTTTATTGCTTACCTTAACGTCTTTAAAATTGACGACGGTATCTGTTGTAAACGTAGTATTTCCAGGAGTTGGTTTATTTTTAACACTGGGAAAAATGACCCCACCTTTGCGTTTTTCAGGACGTTTGTCTTGAGATTGAACAGGTATAGTCGATGCTAGCAAAGTACTAGTACTTTGAGCTATAGTAGACGATTGTGTAATTGTTGTTAGTGGTTGTAAAGTGGTATATGAAATCGGCAATGTAGTGTCTGTTGGTGGTGGGTAATCATCAATGCTGTACCGATTTGAATTAAATTCTACTAAACGATCAATGGTAGGATCCAACAATAACTCGGCGGGTACAGGTCGCTGCGCCAAAGTGGCTACATCATCTTCTTGCTTCTTTAATCTTTTCTCTACAATATCTAAATTAGCTATGATTTTATTTGTTTTTGTTCTTAAATCGTTATGAATCTCTCCAATAGCCCTTTCTTGTCTTTGAGTGTGCGTTAAAAGTTCATCCGACTTTGGCACTAAATCATCAACAGAACTTTTTGTTCCTACGACAACATCCCACACTTCATCCATTTTTTCAGACACGTTAATCATAGGTTTCATTTGTTTTACAAGCGCGTCTAATTTACTTCCCCGCAAAGTATTTGGTTGAGGCGTTGTCGTTGTAGTACGATTGCGAATAAGTTTTATCTCGGCGTAATCTTCCGGTTCTACAATTGCTTCGTGCACTTCCGACACCATTCTCAAAACTTTACCTAAATTATCTGTTACTGCATTAATGTGATATTGCAATTTTTTATCCACACTGGTCGTAGCAGCTCTGAGTTGATTTAATTCTTTATTGACGTGACTCATAACTTCAGAATTAAGCGCTTTTGTAATATCGACTACGTTCATACTAACAGGTTTTTTTTCACTGGCTTCGGCGTTTATATCTTCAAGAGGCACATAATTGTTATCTAACTGATTTTTAAGTGAATTTAATTTTGTGTCAATATCACTGACTTTTTCGTCTAACGTTGTTAGTTTTTTGTTTAAACTGCTTGTGTCCATTTCCGACATAACCGTGTGCGTTTCAATAGTGCGCGCGGTACTTGGATTAAATAACTTCAAATCTAAATATCTCAACTTAGATATTACTGATTCTGTTTTGTCGATATTGTTTGTCACTCGCGAGTCTAGTCCTTCTACTCGTCTCATTAAATGCTCCACAGCCTTGTCTAAATTTTCTATCCTTTGCAATTTTGATTCTAGCGTTGATATAATCGCTTCAAATATTGTGAAAAGGTACTGTTCCCTGAAACAAACATTGAAATTAAAATTTTGGTACCATTATTTTTAATTAACAATATATTTATCATTGTACCAAATTTTGCTAATTCTGCTTGTTTTAACAATACAATTATACGTAAAATGTAAAATGTATTTCTGTTAAAAAAAATTATTAAAAGAAACTGCAATCTAAAAAAGATATAAAATTAAGAATTTTTAAAAAATTCGCATGTGTGAAACCTGTTTTGTTTACATTCATTGTTTTTTACGTTTTTATTATTCTCGATTAACATATTTTAAAACAATTATTATCGTTGGAGAAGTAGTTCATTGCTCAAAGTGGAGCTTCTCCACAGTATTCTGTATTTTTTAATATTTCATATTAAGAAAATATACATGTTTCGCTAATAACAATTAGCATCGTCAGTATATATAACAAATAAAATAGTTAACAAATTATAAATTAATGTCAATTAATTAATTTATAAAAACATGTCGCCGCTAATAATTAATAAATACAGATTGCGTATGGAAAATGCTTACATTTTATTATCTCAATTATAAGTTCTAATTTATCGTTTTTTAAATAAGATTTGCATTTGCAAGGCAAAATACACAGGAAAGTTTACCATACTCACTGCACCTGTTGTCAATGACATTTGCAATTACATAAAACAAAAGTCTTAATAAATCGTTACTAAAATTATCTGCGACAACAGGTATAAACTCATCCTAAGTTCAATTTTTAGTTTATAAGCATACAATTTTTAGGATTGTCAGTAAGAACTTCCACAAAGCATTAAATCAAGATTACAATTTTTTTTAAAACTACGTGTTTTCAACTTCTTGCAACGTGTACAGTTTTGTGAATGGTTTAATAAAAATTTACAACGTTGATCTTTTAGGTCATCGACTTTGCAACGCAAAAGAATTGTTTTGCTTTTATACAGTAGTCTTACCTAAAGCTTTCTACTGATTTAGTTTTAAACATATCTTTAATTTCTTAAAGCACTGCAAACATTAAGTTTTGTAAAAACTGTCAAGTTTGTCTAAATAATACATAACGGCATCGTTATTACCAAAATGTTTTGTTAACTGTACTTTTGCAGTTACTTGCTTTACTTTTATAAAAATGTTTGTAATATTGCTTATATTTGAATAAACCAATGTTCATTAATATATTGTTTTACTACATTGTTTAAAAATATATTGATCTACATGTTTAAAAAATGATAGTTTTTCAGTGAGTGTAAATGTTGGAACGCAGCGTAACTCACGAGCGCATTAAATTTACACGAATATGTAAATTAACTTTTCTAACGATCATGCTGTTTTTTTGTGTACTTAAAAATAACGCTGATATGAAAGTCTTAAAGTATGTTATAAAGATATGTTGACCAATTGTTGAGATAGTAACAAAACATATGACATAATTAGTCAAAAAACGTTAATAAAAAATGAGTCAATCAAACGAGAACAATGAAGAAATTTTGCACTTGATATCAGAATTATAATATTCTAATTGCGTACTTTGTTGTAAAGGTTTGTTTTTCGTAAAAACTCTTGAAGCTTAATTAATTTAAGACACTTATTGTAAAGTTCGTCTTTTACTATGGATACGCTCGAATCTAATTGTTTTTGCAGATTTGTCTTCAGTTTCGACGATTATTGCTACGATACAGCAAAATAAATTTTTTGTCCAAATAAAAATAAAGTTTTAAGTAACTGATTTCCTGGTTTTTTGTATAAGTTTAGTCAGCATACTAAGAATACCTTCAGATAAAACAATTGTTTTAAGAAAAAAGTTAAAAACATCTAAGTGTATTAGCTATTTAAAATTACAGAGATTTTAAGTTTGCTGGCCAGTTTTTTAAATTAACATTGTTTAAAAACATAACTATAGAAAAGGGCACTGGCGTAAGTTGTAACCGACGTATACCATGTATTTGAGTTAGTTTTATTCATTTTACGTTTTTGAATTTAACTTAATTTTAAATTGCAGTTTATAAAGTACGTATTTAGTACGTATACACTTAAATCATTTAGGTCGATTTCATTGTCATACGCTTTAAGTACATTTTATAATTTATTAGTTCAGACAATTCTTATTTAGTTTTTGAGATACGATTAATTTGATACTTTTGAGCAACTATTTGTGTTAATACCATTAAGAGTTTTTTTAATTTATTATTATCTTTCCGTATGGTTGCAAGTATAATCTGGAAAACATCGTTAAGTTTATATGAAATTACATTCCGTTTCAATTTTTATCTCTGTTGTTTGCACTGTCATCTTATGAAATTTCTTTTGAAATATCTGTTGACATATCGGTTATAAAAGAAAAACATTTTCTAATTAATAAGGCAGTTGGATACAAATTCTCTCTCGGAATACAATAAGATGTGATATTGCCGCGGTTTCTCTAGATTCAAGGTAGCACGTGGCGGGCTTAAAATGTGTTGGTGAAATAGTTAAGTGCATAGTTTAATGCTTCAATTTCGTTTAGGTTAACGGATTCTACTCTTTATCAAACAACTATTTTCCGGTAAAGTTATGGAGAAAAAAAGTGTAATCCGTCATTCATCTTTGCTCTGTAGCGAATAGCTTTCAGCTTACCTAGCAACTCTTGAGATCATCTCCGTTTATACACTTAGAGACTGCGGTCAAACAGATACTACGTCTGCCGAGATAACAACCAAGTATTTAAAGTAATATTTATACAGTTTAATCTATTTATTGCAAAAAGCTTCGAACAAAATTCATAACTCTATGAGTAAACGTTATTTTACTTACTGTCTCTTCAACCTGGTGCTTTGAGTAAGTACACATTTTGCCTTTTACAATTAAAGAAATTTAGTCAAGTTCAAAACAACTATTTAATTGTCAGATAAATGTACTCTCGACTAAATTAAAATAGTAAGTTGCATCTCGTTTGTATGTTATTTTTCTGTATTAATATAACTGCAAGTTACATTGTTATTTTGATATCATTATGTGGTTTTACAATCACAAAAGTTTCTAAATTTTAATTTACTTGGAATTTAATTTTTTTTATTTTGTATGCGAAATTTTGTATGTTCATTGCACTTCAATTTTGTTTTTATTTTGTTTATAATTTTTGTTCATGTAATAAATGTTAAATTGTTAATGTAACGGAGCTTTTACTTCATTAACCTGTTCGCGTCAGTTTTATTTGTTTGATTTAGAATATAGTGGTTACACACTATAAAGGTAGGTTCCAATAGTGTGTACAACACTGAACGTGACTTACGACCGTCTCCATTGAGCACTAACAACTTTTTCATTTATGTTACATTATTAATTTTTTTTTATCAGTTTTTGCATGTAACAAAGCAAAAAAATAGTTTGCTTCAATTTGCGCAATTCTATTTTGTTCTTCTTTTTCTATATTCTAAGCGTTTCTCTTAGTTTTTAAAGAAAGTATAAACAAATGCAAACATACATTAAACTCGGCTGTAGTAAAACAATAAGTAGTTCTAAAATTTATATAAAGTCTGCTGATACAATTTCTTGTTATTGTGCTTTTTTATATTATTTCTAGGTTCTAATATATTAATTTTTTTCTTTACATACGTTTATTAATAACATGCTAATATTTAATGAGGTTGTTCTTAAATCTATCTTGAAAAAGAAATTTCATTTAAATATATGTATGTTCTAAAGATCTTTTGAATTTTTAGGAATTTGTTTTTTATAATTTGATATGACCTTAGATATTTTTATGAATTGTAGTATGCATCTTCTATGAATTAAAAGGCATTTTTTACAACCTACAACATAATATTTTGTTCTTGTTAGTGGCGTTTGATTCCTACTAAATTATTTTAGAGAAAAGTGATATGCCACTGCTTTTTCTTCATTGTTTTTTGAAAAAATCAGGTCTCTAAATGTTTTTGTTTTACGTATGGTTTTTGCATAAAAACATAAAAAAATTCATTTATTTGCATGTTGTTATGAAATTGAGTATTATCAAGGATTAAAAAAAATATCTGGTAAATAAAAAGCAGGTTAAGTTATGTAGACATAAACAGTTTTGACAGTAGTCTATCTAGTCTAGTTTTCCCGTATTTAATCTACGAAACTTTTCAAACATTCATGGAAAGTTGTGTAAAAAGCAAAGTATAGAAATAATTTAAATACCTCACATATTCTTATTTAAAAAATTCTCCATGACAATTTATTACATCTTTACCATATCTAACGGATACTACCTTGCGACTTTCCATTACGAACAAACTTTTGCCAATAGTTTTAAAAAAAAGTGTATAAAAATCCATTATTTACTACTAAAATTTTATTTACCGATGAGGCCATTTTTTTCAGAAACGCCATCTAAAACTTCCACAATAATCATTTTTGAGCTAAAGAAAACCTACATGCAATCATGGAATCTTGTCACCAGGAGAAACTTTCGGTTAACGTGTGGGCTGGAATATGCAGTAATTATTTTGTTGCATTCTATTTTTTTGATGCGAGGTTAAATGGGCATAATAACCGACAGTTTTTTGAAGAAGAATTGCCAGTTTTGATGGAAGATGTTTCTGTTTTAGTAAAAAAATGACTGCAATTTATACACAACGGACTGCTAACGTACACGCAAATGTTTAAATCAAAATTACAACAAACGTTGGAGTTGAGACTTTTAAAACATATGTTCACGTAAAACTTTTTTTTCAAAATGGACCCCAGAATAACCTCTTTAAATATTAGCATGTTATTTAAAAACACCCTGTATAGTTCGCTTAAATAGTTATTTATTTTACGAGTTCCTGTGTAAATTAGGTTGTTTTACGAATGCTCATTTTTAAACCGGATTGAAATAATTTAAAAAACAAAAATAATTATAAAAACACATAAACAGGGCAAGAAAAAATTTGAAGTAACAATAAAAAAATAATTTAGTCTTAAAGTAAGTAGCACTGACAAATTTAGAATATGTCATATTCAGCAATTATATACAAAAAACCAAATGAAAACAAGATACGAGAATTTAAAAAAAGTTTTGCCTCAAAACACTATTGATGACAAACTGCTAAATTTTAGATTAACTTAAATTTTTTTTGCACTTTTAGTGACCAGCAAATTGTTTTCCAATTTAGAAAAAAAATGAAATATAATAGAATATAGTCAAAATATGAATCTAATTTATTTTTAATTAATAAATCATGTAAAAAAGTTATGTAATTTTAAGGGCTATTATTAAATTAATTAATAAATGCTTAAGTAAAAAATTATATAAAGTTTACTGTACAGTTACAATGTAAAATTATAAGCTTTAAGTAGAAAAAATCAAATGTAAATTTAAAGAAATACAAAGAAAAAGTCTCCAACCAGACACTTTTATTGCTGCAAGTAATTTTAAGAAAAAATCTTTAATTATTGTTGTAATGACTTTACAAGTTTCTAAAAAGAAAATAAAAGCGTAGCAAAACTTGAAATGATTTAGCGATAATTGATAAAATCTACGCTTACGGTATTATTAAACTCAAAAGAATTTAAATTCCAATCACGTAGAAACATATTTAATTTTATTTAGAACCGTAGAACATAAAATTAGCATATAATCAATACACATGATACTTTCGTTATAATTATGATGTTCTTGAACAAGTTTTAATATGAGAATGTCAATTATTTGTTATTAAACTAGTTATTTTAAAATGGTTTTATATAACACAAAATATTTAATAAATAAATTAAATTTATTTTTTTAAGAAATATTTACAAAGTTTTATTAATTTAAAGCTTTCAACTAGAAAAAAAGTTTTACAATCTTTAAAGTATTGGTAAGTTGTTACTGTTTTCTTTTTATTAAAAATATATTTGAGCATCAACATGTTTATTTTAAATACAAACCAGACCTTTTTCTTACATTCTGATGTGTCATAAAATGTTTAGTATGTATGCTGAAAATAATTAGCGTATCAATTGTGATTGTTAAGAAAAAAAAATTTTCACTGAAAAATTTCAAAATCTTGTTTAGGACATAAAATTGAAAATCTAAAGTGGTTAAAGTTATGGAAATGGGATTTTAGGGTCTCAATCTCAAAAGATCGAGACACAATTGTATGTAATGAATAATAAAAAATTATCCACGGTTACGTACCTATTTGACGTTATTTCCAAATTTATGAAAAACTTAAAAAGTTTTTTTTTTCAATTAGAATGTCTATTTAATTATTAGCCCGTTCGATACATAAATAAATTTCCTCTAAATTGATATAGCATGTTCCTATACCTAACATCAATGATTACAGAATTATTTACATTTTTCTATTCAATGTTTCACCTGGAAAATTTCAAATTTCTAACTTTTACAATTCTTGATATACTTCTAACCGACGGTCACCGTAAGACACCCTGTATACAGTGGTTAATAGTATTGTTTGTTCAATAAATCTAGTAACAATGATCACTTTGATTTTCAATAATAACAATAAAATATGACACTATACGTATCTAATAGAATGCAAATACATTTAAAAGAAACAGAAAAATGGAATAATAATATTGTATCTAAGAAGCCTCAAAAGTGAAGCATAGCGTAATGAATTTTTAAAAGAAATAAAAAAAACTACTTTAAAAATTTCACAAATATAATGTTGGCAGTACACTTATATTGTGAGATCAAGATCATTCTTAAACCACGTGACCTTGTAATATAGGTAACGCAGTAAAAATCCACTAAAAAAGTAAACAAACAGGTCACGTGGCTTGCGAATAATCTCGATCACCCGTTAGCTACATTGTCAAGTTTAAAACTCCTAAAAAAACGTTTTTCTTTTAACTATGTACAGTGTGTGAATTCAAAAATTATAGATTGGGAATATATTTACTACAAAAATTTCAAAAACCCGTTTTGACAATACGGAGGAAAAACCAAATTGACATGGTTTATTTTTAGGATAGTTATCACATGTTGTATCTTCTAGAATATCCAGTTCAATTATTTTTAAGGATATTGGTTGTGATACTCTCGTACAATACGATAAGTTCCATTATGTCAACAAACACAATCAGGAGCAACACATAAAATTTTTTGTAATTTGGTTTAATCTGAAGTATCTTTTTTGGCTTTTTATTCATTGTTTACAGGTATTTACACTTCAGTATTTATTGTTACTTTGAAGGTTGTCATTGTTAAATTTTATACAAACTGGTTTTTCAAAAATTTTTTTTCAAAAATGGTATACTCAGTTGCTGAACGGGTTGAAATAATTTGTCTTTACGCAGGTAATAATTAATGTGCTTTACGAGCGGCTTTGAGTGCGATTTCTTGTGCTAAAATTTGTACCCATTGATTTTATAGCAAATATCAAGGTAAATCAGGCAAAAAATCTGGACAAAGAAGGGCAAGTTAAAATTTTGGGTTAAGTCCCCAATGTCTACAACAACATCGCTTCGTAAAGTTGAAGAATTAACGGGTTGTCACATGAATCGGTTTGGAAAGTCTTAAGATAACATACGTTTATTCCTTACAAAATGCACATTTTTTTTAAGAACTAGGGAACGATGATTCTTATGGACGAATTCAGTTTTGTGAAACTGATTAAAAAATTTGAACAATGTTCTAATATCTTAAAAAACATATATTTTTCTGGTTAATGCACATTCTTTTTAAACGAACAGGTCAACAAACAAAATTGTTCTTGTTTTTTCTAGAGATAAAATTGTTGGATCTTTGTTTCTGAATGAAAACTTTACAGATGATATTTTTGTGAATTTGCTTAAAAACACAATAGATCTGTTGATTCTTCAAACGTTGGGAGATCAAATAGATGGCAAGACGCGATTGGATGCAAATATAGTGGCTAGATGAAAATTATCCAGGAAAATAAATTGCTCGTAGAAGATGGCCTTTTCGATTGCCTGATTTGACACCGCTAGATTTTTATAGGACCACAAAAAATCAATAGTTTATAAGACAGACCCAGCAGATCTTAAAGACATAGAACAACAAATCATCGACGTTTGTCGTTCTATCATCGTAAGACATTTCAAAAAGTGGCATAAGCAATTGAATTTCGACTATTTTTCAAAAAAAAACACGATGAACATTTTGAACAGTTTTTGTAATTACATTTCCAAATAAGATTTCACAAACAGTCTATTTTTAAAGCGTTGACAGCATCTCTTGAAACTTCATTATTTGCTAATTATTTCAAAACTGTTAAGTATAATGTCGCTTTTGGTATTTTTGTATAGTATCGTTGATTGTAGTATTTACTGGAAGATGCCTAACTACCTGCGACTAGTGTCGCCACAGATTAGCACAATATCTTACAAAAATGTTATCATTTACTGGCTTATTTTACAAGCGAGGTTGCCATGATCCATTGGGTTTGATTTAAATTTATTTTAATTTATAATGTTACTGTTCACCTATTTAATGTAACTTAATTTTATATTTCTTTGTTTTTATTACCTTTTTAAATAAAATAAAACTTGATATAGATGTTTTTTCTTTTGCAGTACCAACGTTTTCAAATTTGTGCACCTCTATAACCGTTAGAAATTATATTTATTTCTATTTATAAACCAAAATTGCTGATGACGAGCTATTGTTATATTATTTCTATACCACTAACAAAATAGCCTTTTTAACAATTTTATAAAAAAATTAGGATTATTATTAAAGTAGTTACATTTCTTTTATGTTTCTAATTTTTATGTTTGATATGCTGATGAAGTAAATATGTAAATTGATGTAAAGCTTAACTATAACTACAAACCTTGATCATGTAACCAGACGTATAAGTACAAATTACTACGTCAAAACATTTGAATTGTTTATCAATTCCCGCTGTTGCCGCACGTGTTAAGATTAAAATTGGCGTATCTATGATCCGGCTCTAAAACGTCAATTTAGCAAAACTTTGCAACGGTACTAAACTTTCAGTGAAAAATTTAATAAACAACATCATCGAAGCTACAATTTTAACTAGAAAATTTAAGGATAACAAAGAAAAGAATGTACTGTTGCTACGCATTTTTATAGTTCCGACAGATAAGTCATTAGAGTTCAAACCGTTGCTGTTTTTGGCGTGACTTTCATTTGCAATGACCTGCAAGCGCAGTGACAATCACTACAAGTGTGTGGACTAAATTTGCAAAATTTATGCTCTTTACATAAACAACTGTATGTGGCTTATTCACGCGTCAGAAAACCGTCTGACTTATTTGTATATGGACTATACAGAAAAACCAAAAATATTGTATATTTAAAAGTATTGCATCAAACACATTAAAATCTAAACAGTTTTGTTTTGTATGGCATTGTAACGCATGTCTAGTACAGCTAGTTTTAACTTAATTCCAAAAACAGATTTTTTACCAGACACATACTTCTTTTTAAATTAAATTCATATTCAAAGTATAACTTTATATACAACGTTTAAGTTGTTATTACGTTATTGTTTATTTTTGCTGTATTACGTTTAGTGTTCTGTGTAATTTTGTAACTTTCTATCGTTTAGTGTTCTAATCAAATTTACAAGCTTGTGCGTCGATTGCTCCACAGGAACGACTCAGTGCTATAGATATAATGAAAATGTTATCAAAACTTTCTAATCAACCAATTAATGACTCTCCTACTAGTGCTGACGATGAAGATTTTCAACCAGTACGTAAAAAAAAGAAAAAACAACTCCCCTGTTTTTTTTGAAACCCAAATGAGTGTTGAAGAAGACAATATCAATCATGTCAGTTGTACTAAACGCTTCCACTTCCAACTCCACTCAAGCAATGCAATCAAATATAATAATGCCGGCAGATATGTCTGCTAAAAAAATTAGGGCGTGTACTAGTGTACACATGTAAGAAGTGAAACTTCTTTATGGCCTTATTTTTCGCAAAATGATCTACATGCAACTTTTCAGAAATTGGTTAAATAAAGTTAAATTAGATAAATTTTAAACAAAAGGATTTTATTATCATAGACATGAATACAAATTTTTGTAAATCAATTAACTAATTTTTGTAGATTCAATTTCATATTTCAGTTACCATAAGCCATTAATTACAAAAATATATAATAACGATGACAATGATAGTAATAATTCTATTACAATTAATGAAATGCTGTAATAATCTTAGTAGCAAAAAGTTAAAGTGAAATAATTGTATTATTTGTATTCATGTCTATGATAATAAAATCCTTTTGTTTAAAATTTATCTAATTTAACTTTATTTAACCAATTTCTGAAAAGTTGCATGTATATCAATTAATTGATGTTCATTAAATTAGCAGTCTTATTAATTAATAAATACTATTTTAATGAAATCATATACATTGACCGATAGTTGCAATAAGAAACTGAGGTTAACCTTAAATATTTTAAATTTAAAATTAGATAAATTTTAAACAAAAGGATTTTATTATAATAGACATGAATACAAATAATACAATTATTTCACACATTGACCGATAGTTACAATAAGAAACTGAGGTTAACCTTAAATATTTTAAATTTAAAATTAGATAAATTTTAAACAAAAGGATTTTATTATAATAGACATGAATACAAATAATACAATTATTTCACTTTTTGCTACTAAGATTATTACAGCATTTCATTAATTGAAATAGAATTATTACTATCATTGTCATCGTTCAATCAGAAACTGAGGTTAACCTTAAATATTTTAAATTTAAAATGTCATCGTTCAATCAGAAACTGAGGTTAACCTTAAATATTTTAAATTTAAATTAATAACATATTTCAGAATTTATACTCTATGTCAATTAATTCCACCCAAGTATTAGAAAAATAGATATAATTACTTACTTTTGTTAAAAATCCACTGGAATTAGAATTAAAATAAAGCCTTTGATTTTGTTGATCACTTTAGTATTGATATATTATTTATCACGTCGCTATTGCGTTTCCGTAACCGAAAAAAAAGATGGCGCGTAACGGAAAAAATGTGACGGTAAATTTTTTTCCAACGCCGATAAAGAAGTTTTACTTCAAAAAATTTCTGAAAACCAGAATACGACCATCTACAAATTTATTAGTAATAAAGATGACAATTAAGTTCTCCCTATAATTCTATAAGAAAAGTCGTTGTGTGCAGCATTTCTTGATTCTCACAAAATAAATTTTACTAATGCTGTTAATGTTAAAGAAGGTATTAAAATCACTCTTTTATCTGTTTTGGACTACCGTGCTATGACAAACTTTACCCCAACCAAGGTCTTTTTAATCCTACTTTTAAGAAAACAGCAGTCAATATTAAATCTAACTCATTGCTGTAGAGGTCGAAACCTTAATTTTTGGGCACCAATGTTTCCAGTGCCCAACTTAATGGAAATTTGCAATTAAAATAGACAGTTCTTTATTGCTGTGTAAAACTTAGTGATTTTTACTTATTCTACATATGTACTAAGCTTTGCAATCTACCTGCTAAATGCGCTAATTGTGGGAGATCTCACTTCGATAATTATACTCAAAGTTCTGCTGCCACTAACCCTGCCCGTGACCATATAGAATCAATGTCAATATTGCTCGAAACTTCCGTCGGTAATATTAGAGTTTGCTCATGTTATAAACCAACAAAATC
Organism: Aquatica leii; assembly: GCA_035610365.1. NCBI lineage: Eukaryota > Metazoa > Arthropoda > Insecta > Coleoptera > Lampyridae > Aquatica > Aquatica leii. Next base: position 73,340,796 of record CM069435.1, read on the forward strand.
TCCACTTACCGATGACGATCTTAATCGTTTATTTCCAAACTATCCATTGCAGCAAGAGATTTAATTTGTAAACATGTTGTTTGGAATAGCCGTGTATGCAATCCAAACGGCTGTATACTTCTCAATTATATAGAAAGCCATCATCAATTATCAGTTATTGTACCAACTTAACGCAACGTATTTTCTCCCATGTCACCTCCCGCCCAGATGTCTTGAACGCAGCAGTCCTTCAGAATATATCTTTTTTTATTCCTAAACTTACTTCAAATCACAACACCGTATAATGCAATTTTCAACGCTTTCAACTAACCCTGCGTTCTGTTTATGATTTTATGTTGATTGGATTGGGTTTAGTTAATTACTAACTAATTTTAGCTCAATTCCAATTATTCATTTGCAAAATTACTCTAATAAAAATATTACGGTTTTCATACAGCAATTATTAATTCCCATAACTTCGCTACCCGACTACTAATAAATATATAAATTCTCTACCTATTAAAAGCAAACAATTAATTCTTTCCAAATCCCTCGTTACACATGGATATATCAAAAAACTCTTAGCCCCCTATACAAAAGAGATCTAAACAAATTACAAACTGAAGTACGTCTAGCTCTACTAAATTACAAAAGTGAGTTCACAACATCCAAATTAGATTCTCTAAATCACGACTCTTGCTCATTTTAGCGCATGCAAAAAAAATTACACGTTTTCTCTAGACATGATCTACTAATTCATTCTGAAAACAGTCTAGTTTAATCTCCTGCTAAAAAAAGCAAAATCACACGCCGATAATTTTGAGTTCCAATGCTTTCCCAACTACCAAATAACCGACTTTGACCGTATGGGTAGAATTAACTCAAATATTGTCAGATTTTTATAGCAAAATTACTCAAATTTACTACTTTCTCCAGCCTCTCCGTTTGAAATCTCCCAAATTATACGATTAGTCAAAAATAGTAAAGCTTCCGGTCGTGACAAAATTTAAAATAAAATTATTAAAAACTATCCTAAGAAAGCAATTATGTTTCTCACTGCTATCGTCAATGACATATCAAGACTAGGCCAGTTTCAGTTGACTGAAAGATAGCTGAGATGTAAAAATACTTCCAAAACCTTTAAAAGATAATAAATTTCTACAAAATTAACATCCGATAAGCATTCTTCCTGCCATCTCCAAAATTGCCAAAAAATCATTATCTCTCGTTTGATCTCAGAAATTTCCCGTTGAAACATTCTTTTTGGCAAGCAATTTGGATTTCACTCTAAGCATTCTACAACTCAACACGTTTTCAGAGTCACCAAATTCTGTTACCATTCCATGTTCAACAGTCAAGCCACCGGAGCAGTTTTCTTAGACGTTTCAAAAGTATTTAATCGAGTTTGCCATAATGGTTTTGGATAAAATTAATCCCTAACTAATACGTAACATCCATTTCTTTCACGCATCGTCACTTACGCGTAAATTTACATAATGTCTTGTTTTCAGTTAGACCCTTAGCAGCAGGGGTTCTGGAAAGCTTAGTTCTTTTCTCAACTCTTTACAACATTTATACGTATGACACTCCTAAACTCCTAATATAAAACTAACACTGTATGCTGACGACACTATCATTTTAGTCCGCTCCTGGCAAACTAAACACATTACAAAACACTTACAATTAGCGTTAAACATTTTAAATACATGATATTCCGATTGGCTTGTGGACGGTAATATTTTCTAGAAAATTAAAACTTTATCCTTCCGGTCAACTTAGCATTTAAAATAATCAAATTCTCTAGTGCAACTCCGTCAAATATCTTGGATTGATACTAGACAAACGTTTAACCATTTTCGCCCACTCAAATCTGCCGCCAATAAAAGTCTTGGTTCACTCAAATCTTTGATTCCTGTTTTTTGTCGCAAAAGCAAATTAAATCCAAAAAACAAAATTCTATATGCTACACCTGTCTGGAGTCAAGCTGTAAATAAAACAAAATCCAAGTCGTTTAAAAAAAATGCCTGAGACTATTCTTTATTCTTGTTCGTCAGGAACAAAGAGCTTCACCGTGACGGTAAACTTTCTCTCGTTGAAGAACAACTCTTAACAAAATCAAAAGCACAATTTTCTAAAAATTCAAAGCATCTAAACCCACTTTTCAGGAAATCTACATACTACGACAAATCTAAAAGTATCTTATCTATGTCTTTAAGCACTCTCTTTAAATTTCACTATACGAAAATCTCTTACAATACCATAAATTGTTCTCCTACCGCTAAAAATTTTTGCATTCATATTGTTATCTTCAATATATATATATATATATATATATATAAAATCAGTTTTAAAAGCTTTCATCTCTATACCTACTTAAAATTTGTATCTACATAAATTTGAGGTATTAAACAGTTAATTGTTATTTTATGATAACATTTATGTTGTTATCTTAAAATATGTAGTTTTCATAAGTATAACAAAGGAAACTGCCGTAGACTCGTGTCTGAATAATTACAGCATAAGAATTAATTGTTTGATAATACCATTTATGCTCTGTATTATCAGGATCAACTATTTTTGTAGTATTACATTAAGTCAACCTTTAAAAATATTTGAAAAAAAATTTTGGTATATTGTTATCAGTAAATTTCTATTTATGTATCCATATTCAATTAGTCTGAGCAAAGATGTTTAATGGTTGCAATCTAATTAATGAGTTTTGTCACTTTTAGTTGTTAGTTTTGGTTGTTATTTTATTAATCGAATTGCTAACTTAGTACGATGTCTGAAAATTCGAGTAATCAATGTAAAAAAATGATTGAACATTTTTATCGTAACTTTTGTAAAATAATACATTAGTGAAAATTAATTAATTTTTATGGAATTAATGAATAATATTATTTCAATAGAAAAGATATAACGCAACTTACATAATCAAAAATATTTAAATTTAACACCAAAACACTTTTTACTTGAAATGTATCGTCAAAATTAAAGCGCTTTCAGTCACACCCCGTCAAATCACTTGTTTGCTTATTTCAAATGTAGTTTAAAATATAATAATAAATACATAATTTAATAATAAAGATAATTTTAAATCAACAAAGATGAAGTTTTATTATTATTATTATTAATAATTATATACATACTATATATATTATTGAAATTTTCTTTGAAAAAATAATAGAATTAATATGTCATTTTCTTTGCCTTGACAAGTAAAGGTTACCATAATTCCCATTTTAAAATATTTAAGAAAAAATATATAGTGTATTATTTAATATACAATTACGTTATAGCAATATAAATATCAAGGCAGCAGTCGTTGGTGTAGCAATGCTGATGAAATAATTAACAACATCTTCCGTACACACCATATCCATTACAAAACATTAAAAAAAAAGTAATTACCCATAATTATTACGTTTTGATTAAAAACAATTAAGTAATGTGCTTAATGGCTATATGGCCGTTTGCGTTAAAAAAACACACATGTTCTTCTAGCCTTTCCCCTTTCTCTGAGCATTACTTACTTTTTTTTCTAAAATTGTAGTCACAGCTAGTTGCTTACAAACTAGTGAACATTGCGTAAATATAACGCAACATAAGTATGTTAATTTTTGCAATGTCGATAGAAAATGCACATTCTTTACACGATCAATTAATAAATCTTTACCTGTCAAGCTTTCGACCGTGTTAGTTTGTAATATAAACTAAAATCACGCTGCGTTATAAACTAGAATTGTTTTTTAAGTTTAATTATAGAGTTGTTTTAATAACAGTTATTTATTTACCGTTTTTTTCGAAACACTAATACTTTTATTGTTTTGTTCCACATATTAAACAACTATATTACTAAAACACAATATTTAATTTAACGTCAAAGCGTATTAATAATTATTTCAATAGCAGAAGTAAAAGTTAATTTCGACGACATAAAAAAAAACTCGTTATGGTATAAAATTATTCTTAAAATAATTATAAACAAAAGTATAACGAAAATGCAATTATAAAAGTTACAAGTAATTTATTGTGCCTAAATTAAAATAAGGTTTTTTTCATGTAACTATATATGTTAACTATATAAATTAAATAGTAAGTAAAGTTTTTCTAATTATTTTTATTAGCACTTAATTAATTCACCGTAAACATACTAAAAAACTAAAGCAATGTTTATTAAAACAAAAAGTTAATAAAACTCAAAAATCTAAAAAAATTAGAAATAATAAAACTGATGCCATTATATTATTTAACATTACAACAATTTTTGTTGTTTTTATTCATAAATAATGCAAAATATTGATAACTGACTATCTTCGAAAAGTAGTTACTAATACTATTAAAATAAGAGGAGGAGAAACATATTAAAAACCAATGTTTTGCCTTATGTATATTAATGTTTCACTTGTGTATATAACAAAATAAATATTGTGATATTTGTTTGTAAACAATTACTGATGCCGCTATTCATACATACATACATACATAGTAAATAAAATAGTACTAGATTATAAATATAGAGTGAATTTATTAATTTATGTATCGTAATAAGGCAGTTTGTAAACGCAATATACATTTATTAATTATAAATTTATTATTGCAAAACAATTTCCTGTGCAAATGCAAAAATAGCGGCTTTAAAAACACATATTATTTTAAATATTTAAGTTTAAATAGTATATATTTTTTCTTTAAATTAAAATTCAAATACTATTTGCTAAAGTAAACATATTACAAATTGTGCCAAAACAATATAATATTTTAAATAAATTAAATTAAAATATACTAACATTTGGACAAAATAAATAAATAGTTATTTACGATTCAAGTTCGGGAAAAAGCTTTTCCTACATGAGCGCATTTAAAGCTCGAGCGAACGAAGTGAGGGAGTGCTTTAATAGCGCGAATGCTAGAATGATTTTCCCGCAAGAGGTTTGTACATAATTTTTTGTAACGAGCAAATATTTCCTTTGATAAGCAGACGCAATTATTTTATATTAATGTCAAATTTTGATACAGCCATCTTGATGAAAAGTGTAGAGTGCTATGAATTGACATTTTATGTCAAAAGTGTTTGTGCTGATCATATTTTGTATACTTTGTATAGCTTTTTTAAGTTTACTTCTTGTTTTTATTAATAAAAAACACTAGGAAAACGGTTTTTAACAATTACAAATCATAATTGCATTATAATATTATTGTTTAAATGTCTGTAAATGCCAGTGTTTTTTGTAATTTTTCCCGCACTCGTGCGGGAATAACAATTTCCTGATTGGCTGCACACGTATGTAAAACTTCACTTCCCAGGCGGCGAGTACAAAATAGTTATTTACAAACCAAGTTCGGGAAGAAGTTTTTCCTACATGAGCGCATTTAAAGCACGAGCGAACGAAGTGAGGGAGTGCTTTAATAGCGCGAATGCTAGAATGATTTTCCCGCAAGAGGTTTGTACATAATTTTTTGTAACGAGCAAATATTTCCTTTGATAAGCAGAAGCAATCATTTTATATTAATGTCAAATTTTGATATAGTCACCTTGATAAAAAGTGTAGAGTGCTATGAATTGACATTTGATGTCTAAAGTGTTTGTGCTGATCATATTTTGTATACTTTGTATAGCTTTTTTAAGTTTACTTCTTGTTTTTATTAATAAAAAACACTGGGAAAACGGTTTTTAACAATTACAAATTAAAATTGCATTATAATATTATTGTTTAAATGTCTGTAAATGCCAGTGTTTATTGTGATTTTTCCCGCACTCGTGCGGGAATAACAATTTCCTGATTGACTGCACACGTATGTAAAACTTCACTTCCCAGGCGGCGAGTACAAAAAATATTTTTACACATTGTGATTCTCTTCTTAAGAATTTAATCACAAACGTTTCACAAGAATTAGTTTTATCGAGTGTTTCGGAGTGTTTTAAAGTTTTTGTATGTAAAATTTCATATTTTTTTGGTTAATTAACAGTTTTGAAAATAAATGAATTAAAATGTACGCAATAAAAAATTTATTTTTTTTAAAACAGGCGTTTTAGGCAAATTTATAACAAAAACTTCTCAATAATTTAATAAAAAGTGTTGACTTAACAAGTGCTGCAAATACAAGCAAAAATCAGTAAAGTTAAAATAAATGTATCTTTGTAGAAAACACTTGTTCTATAATTTTTTTGCAAGAAAAAAGCGTAATAAAAAAATTTGTTTTTTTGCGTGCTCCAATTCTTCAAAAGAAAAATTTGTTTTATAATGTTCTTAGACTTTTTTTAAAGTTAAATAGATATATTAAATTTTAAAAAAAATTGCAAACGATGATTATTCTGATAAATTAATTGTCAAAAAGAGAATGCTTTAAGTTAAGTTAAGTAGTTATTAAAGTTTTTTTGAATTTGCATTTAATTAAAATCTGGAATTATTTAATTATAGTTTCACATTCTTGAAACAGTAATAGGTTTTATTTTTAGTTGGAATGAGTTTTGTATTTCACAACTAAACATAACTAAGGTTTTAACTAATGTTTTTAATTACTATCAACAAAAAATTAAAGAATTTAAAGAAAATATTTAAAAGTTTTGTTATTGTTAACTATTTTTTCTCTACGAGATATTTACAAACTATAGTTTTATCAATAATAATTTTTTTTTATCAATCAATAAGTACTGACAAAGCTCAGAGTGTATAATAGCATATACGTACCAACAATAACATACGCATCAGAGTGTTGGACAATGCAAGATAAAATAAAAAGCAAGATAACCGCCGTTGTAATGAATTATTTGGTAGAAGTAGCACAAAGAACTAAAAGAAACTGAGTGAAAAATATTGTAACACGAAAGGAATTAGGCACCAACCCAATAGTGCACTAAATAAAAAACCAACAGTTGAAATGGTTCGGACATATAGTACGCATAAGACTAGACAGATATTCAAGACCGGACGGAAGACGCAGTAGAGGAAGAGCACGTAAGATGAAGGAGAAAAGCATAGAGAAAAGAGTGACACAACCAAGTAAAGATTTAAAATCAGTAAAACAAATAACCGAGGTTCGAAAACTTTACTGGAAATGGATAGAGGACAAAAATTATTAATTAATTTATTATGGTGTAATGTATTGGTAAGTGTAATGTTTTTGTATAAATAGAGATTAAAAAAATAAGAAGCAACGAATGCAATGTAAAAGTTGGCCATAAAGTTTCTGAATATTATCTTATATTTTTATGACATTTTTGGTCAACCGACATTAAAATTTTTGGCGATGAGATAAATTGGTTGCGTGGTAAAACGTAATTATTCATTTCTTCTAACTTGTGCAGCAGAAGTGCGGCATAACTTCAAAATAATTGAACCACGTTTTTGCTTTTTGCACTTTACCAACTATTTTAAAGGTAAGCATGGTTGAATCTGAAACAATTAGTGCTAATGTAACCGTGGTCAGTGGAATAATTTGTTAGATAAACAGTTTGAAAACCGAAGATAAATGGGAATTTTTTTTAGAAAGAACGGTATTGTAACGCAATAAGAAACGACTCAAAAGTAGCAGTTCTGTTAACCCTAATTAATGAAAGTGAACATAAAATTCTAAAAAACTTGTGTGATTCAAAACTGTCTAAAACAAAATTTTACGCAGAACGAGTGTCGTTGTTAACAGGACATTACCAACAAAGGGTTTGTAGTTTTAGAAAAAAAAATTATTTTTAATAATTTAAGACAAGAAGAGTGAATAAGTCCGTGGTATGCAAAGGTTAAGCAAGCAGCAGCATCATGCAAGTATGGCAGATTCTTGGAAAAAAGACTAAAAGCCAAATTTGTCACCGGTTTAAAACAAGGTCAAAATTAGATCGGCTTTCTTAGGAAGCTTAAACAAAAGATTTAAAAGATTTATACCAACTGGCAATGTCTAAAAAACCTAGTTTAAAAGAATTACAAAGCTTAGTAGAAATAAATAAGTTGCCAAAAATATAAAGAAGAAACGAAAGAGGATTCAAGACTACTAGTGCTAGAAGAGAGCCACAAAAAATCAAACGCCTTAGAAAAAGGAAATTTGCAAGGAATACAAGTCAAGGTCCAGAAGTAACTATTTGTTTTGTATGTGGAAAATTTAATCACAATTTTGCTTTTCGTAAGTATAAAAATTTTGTTTGTAATCAATGTCAAAAGAGAGGGCATAGTAGTGGTGCTTGTAAACAAAGTAAGAAAGAAAATCATTATGTAGAAGAAATAGATGAAATGGTAGAAATGTTTAATTTAACATGTTTTAGGGTATATTCCGTTTATGTCAATTGTATGATAAATCGTTTACCATTCGAAATGGAATTGAACATTGGGACAAGTCTAAGTTGTATCGCATGTAGAGATAAATGGTTCAGTAAGACCAATATTCTACATTTCTCGTGTTCTACACAAAGCAGAACAAAGTTATCCAAAAAAAAGCTGAGTGTAGTTTGAGCAACTCAAAAGTTTTAATATTATTTAGGTGGCAGACATTTTAAAATAGATTCTGATTATAAAACATTACAGATATTTTTTTGTTAAAAATGAGAGTTTACTACCGATGGCTGCTAGTAGAGTTTAGTGATGGTCATTACTATTACACTCATTTTAATTACATTTTTAAATATATTAAAAGTTCTCAAAATGTAAAAGCATATGCATTATTGAGGTTAGTAAATGCTAGTTTTGAACGAAATTGCGAATGTTAGAAAGTTAGATCGGAAACTAGAAAAAATGTAATTTTAGAAAAATTTTATTATTTAATTAGATATGGGTTTGTAAGTACTGGTAGGAATAAAACTCTAAAACCATATTTTATAAGACGATGCGAGTTACATATAGATAAAAATGTATTAACGTAGGTATACAAAGTCGTCATTCGTTTTAAATTAAGAGAACGTTTATTACGTAAGCTTCATTCAAAACATGAAGGGATAGTAAGAATGAAGGCGATAGCCAGATCATACTTTTGGTGACCGTAATTAGATGCAAATGTAGAATTTTTTTTTCAAAATTGTGATGTCTGTGTAGAACACATCTTAGGGTACCTATTCCAGTTCACAATTTCGACTCGAAACAATTTCGATTGTGATTGGTTGAAATTTATGTTTGCGCTAACTAATGAGCGACTGGCGGACCCGATGTAACGCCATTACATTTTGACAGTCAAAATTGTGATTTCAACTAAAAAATCGAAATTATGAAATTTTTGCATTTTGACTATTTGAGGAAAGTTATGTTGACATAATGGTTAGAGTGTTCGCACAAATTCACTGCAAGTTTTTAAAACCTTTTTTTGGTAAGACGGTGTTAGTAATTATAGAAGCTTATTCTAAATGGCTAGAAACTTTTATTATTAATAAGGTTACAGCTGAAGAAACGGTTAAAAAATTGAGAGTGTTTTGCTTTATTTGGTTTACCAGAATTAGTTATAACTGATAAAGGTACTCAATTTACGTCAGCTGAGTTCACAAATGTTTTGTCTAAAAATGGTATACAGTTTATGACGTCTCCTGTATGCTATCCATCTAGCAACGCGCAAGCAGAAAACTTGGTAAAAACATACGTTCTTAAAATGTGTAAGACATAAGACCAATAGTGGTGTCACTTTCAATACATTAATGAATCTGTTCAGTTATAACAATACACAAAACGCCGCTACTGGTATACTCGATTAGATTTTTTGAAAGGAAATGTAAAAGGTGATAAAAGTATGGTTTTTCCTAATGAGAAAAGAACTGATAATTGAAGTGGTATACTGTAGAAAATATGTAACCCCCAATAAAAAAATGTTAGCGAAAGGAACGATTTATGAAGTAGTAAACCATGTAGTCTATTTAGTTAAACTTGTGAGTGAGGACATTATGTGGAAGCGACACGTAAACCAAATAATAAAATGCATTAACGCTAAAATGTTGACAGAAACAGAAAAAATCCATCAAGAGTTTCAAAACAATGTAGCTACATATACGCCGGTGTTACCTTGCAGTGCAGTTTCTGAAAAACAAGACTGTGCAGAGCGGCAAATAATAGCCTCCAAAGCGAAAATTTATCAACCTGTTTTAAATAAAAAACTAAGAAGTGAAGAGGTGCAGAAAATGCCTCTGTTTAAAGAAACTAGAGAAAATATAAAATTACGTTGTAGAAGTTTAGTGAAACCCCTTGAATTTGTAAGGTAGGAGTGATTGTTATGTATTAGTATGTGTAATGTTTATGTATTACCCTGTATAAAAAAAGGTTAAGAAAGTTAAAGGCAACGAATGTACCTAATGTAAAAGTTTTTGAATATTATCTTATATTTTTAATGGCATTTTTGGTCATCCGATATTACAGATGTTACGTAGGCAAAAATATTTAATATTGTTTTATTTTATTAAACAACCGTTTTCTTCAAATTAAGAACGTTTAAAGATGTGTATCGTTTGCTGTCAGCTATAATTGCAGATCATCATAAGCATTGTTAAATGTTACATTTAAAAACTTTTAAATGACTTTCTTTGCATTATAATAATTATATAATTTTTAAAAATAAAGCAGTTTTACAAGCAGCAGTGCTAAAATCATAACTCTAAACAATGTTAGCAAAAAAATACGTTGAAGAGATCTTTGATTAAGATCCACTGATACTCAAATGGTTTTACGTTAAAGAGTGTATTTATTTATATATTCACTAATTAATAAACTGTGTACAAAAATATCAAAATTATTATTTTTTAACTAACTTTTTGAAGTGAAACTTCTTTATCGGCGTTGGAAAAAAATGTACCGTCACATTTTTTTCGTTACGCGCCATCTTTTTTTTATAAAATTCTAAAATATTTTTAAATAAATACAAATTGTACAAGGTGTTCAAAGGTAGTAAAATAAATAAAAAGTTCACCCGCGGGTGGGCTCGAACCACCAACCTTTCGGTTAACAGCCGAACGCGCTAGTCGATTGCGCCACGGAGGCACATACTATAGGTCACAAAACGGATGGTTATAAGGTACACGATCAAAACGTTGCTATAAGATACGATCAATTGTTGTTTTGTAATTAATGGCTTATGGTAACTGAAATATGAAATTGAATCTACAAAAATTAGTTAATTGATTTACAAAAATTTGTATTCATGTTTATGATAATAAAATCCTTTTGTTTAAAATTTATTTAACTTTATTTAACCAATTTCTGAAAAGTTGCATGTAGATCATTTTGCGAAAAATAAGGCCATAAAGAAGTTTCACTTCTTACGTGTGTACACTAGTACACGCCCTCATATATTTTTTGAAATTTTACTTTGATGTTATGATTAAAGACAAAGAATTAAAGACAAAAAATAATTCAAATTTAAAATAAATTCTATCATATTTTTTATTATACATCTTGACTCTTGCTCACTCAATATATGTCGCTAAAAATATGTTCACTAGACAAAACTTAAAAAAACTCTATCTGCATTTATCATTTTAAGATTTTTAATGGAACGCCGTTAGTCGTTTTTATAAATACGTCAAAAACAACCCGCAAATTCCATTCCATGATGTGACAGATAAATTGATGATTTAGTAGTATGGTTAGACGGTATCATACGTATGTCCAGTTTGAAATATTTATCTACAACTTGACTTTTTTTAATTAACATGGGATATATTCTAGAGTGATTTCCAAAAAGAAAATGCTGCCACAAATAAATATTTTTTTAGTTTAATGATTTTTTTAGTACTTTAGAAAAATTAAGCAACAAAATAGTAACAAATTTAACAAAATGGCTATGATTTAATAATGAAACACACCACGAGTTTTTATAAAAAAATCCTTTGTTATTAAAATGATTGGTGACAAATGCAATCAGTTCAAAGTTCTATTGTAACTGCAACCGGCATAAAATATAACAAAAAAAGTTTACCTTAAAAAATTTTATTTACAGATCAATTTAACAATTACAAAAATGATTTTAAAAAAACATTAACCGTTCTTCAGTGCAGAAGATTAAAGTAAAGATTGTCTTTAATGACTGCTCTGGCACATCTTTTACAAAAACTGTAACCTGCGTTTGAATTGTTGGATCTACTTTATGACAAAGCTTCGTATCTACGATCGTTTAAAGTTGACGTTTGCATTTAGTCAAGATTTGAATGCTTTTAGTGAATTGATTTGACGTTTTTCATCATCATCTTTGTCATTTTAAGTTTTTAAGTAATTTTTGTTTTTAATTAATTTATGGTTTACGTTGTTAAAACATCAATTTGTTGGTTTTTGCGAATTTAGCATTTCGTTTGTGTTAATAAAGTTCAGATTACATTATAAGTTATGTTTTCGACTGACATTCAAATGGTCGTTGGTTGATTTTAAACCATTATGACTTTTGCTTACATTTTGTTATCTTTGTTTTATGTTGCATGTACCTCGTTCAAACTTGCGTGTTACTACGTTTTGTTAGAATTTTGCATGTCTGTATGTTGCATTTTGATCATATGGATTTCTTTTAAGAGCAATTAAGCAGTTAGATTCTAATTTAATCTCGGAAAATAATAACATTTGGTAGTGCCGCAGTTTCTCTAAATTTAGGGTAACAGTTTGCTGTATAACAATGTATTTGTGAAACATTTAAGTTGGAAGTTTAATGCTTCACTTTCGTTTTGTTAATGTATTTAATCATTCGGTAAACACAATCAAATATTTCCTTATGGTGATCGATGAAAAGTTTGTCTAGGGACTGCGGCTAACCAGGAAAACACGTTTTCCGTAAATCATGATTAGAACCAGGTATTGAAAGTAACAATTATACCGTTTCTTTTGCTATTCATTGCAAAAAGACTTAGGCTAATACTTAAGTTTGTGAATGATTGCCTATAACGGTTTAACGCACCTACGCTTCAGTTTGGCATAAGCGCGCATTTTAGTGATTCGTGATTGGAGACAACCAAATTTGGAGCAAAAAGTTGAAGTGACTATAGCTTCGATTAAACAATATAATTATAAAATTTAACCTTGTATGAATTTTGTATTTTTTTGTTGGTTATTATAACTATTTAAGTGTCTTAATTAATTTTGCGTATTAGTATTTAGTATTATTTTAAATTCAATTTACGTTTCAGTATAATTTATTTTATCTTTTTTAACTAATGTTTGTAATCGATGGTTTTATTATCAATTATATTTATTTACTATATTTCTTCTATGTAATAAATGTTAAATTGTTTAAATGTAACTGAGCTTTTAATCAATTTTTTTTTGTTTTTTTAGAAATTAGTAGGTTCTAATAGTGCGTACATAACAAGACGTGTTCTCTGGTTGGCAAGGTCCAGAAGCCTATTTAAACTATTAAATTGATTTTGAATTTGATTTTCACATTTGAGTTTATCCAAATACTCATGTATTTTTAAACAAATACCTTAGTGTGTTACCAATCCAAGGCAATTTTTTTTAACATTTTTAGCATGTAACAAAAAACTTGAGGTGATTTCATTACTACGCTAATAAAAAACAATTTTATAAATCCTTATGCTTGAGAAGCAAAGCTACTACAATTAAAACTATATTTGCTATATAATATAACAATGATTAAATGACATTAATTATAGTATATAACAAAACAAACATATTTTAAGACAAAGCATGTGATCTGCCTTTTACATAAAAATAATAAAAAGTGAAATATTTTGATTGTTTACTGTAATTTACTATAAAAATGTTATATAGGAATTGTTTTATTACAGTTAAAATACGGTATTAATATTATAATAAGTTTTTTCTTTTTAGTAGCTCTATAAAGAAAATTATAAATAGACAAGAATATGTTTCTAAATATACCATGTGCATAACAAAAAAAAAACGCAAAGTAATAAAACTTTCATATTATCAATTTCTAATCAATGCAATAATTGTTTTATATTACAAAAGAAAGTAAACACAATTTTTTCATTTAGATTTTTTAATTTTCTATATTAGTCAATTATAAAATTATCGTTATTTTAATATTACATATAACAAAGTTAAACAGTCCTTAACAAAGCATAACATTATACTATTTTACATTTAAAAAATCGTGCTTTAAAAATTAAAACAAAAAGAAACATTTCAAAATAAGCACTGAGTGTAAACAACGTCTTTTGTGTTTAAGTGTAACATAAAGTACTGTATTATTGAGAAATCTTTAAAATATTTTAAGACAACATAACATTACACGTAACAAGAATTATTATTCAAATATTGCAAAATAAAATCAAGAATTGTTTTATGTTTTTTTTAAAACAGACAAATTCAGTGACGCAATTAAATGTATGATAAATACTTGAGATTATTTGTCCAGATTAGTTGGCAAAATTTTCACTTTCACTTAAAATTACAAAATAAGAAAATTATATAAAAATATTTGGTCATTATAAAAGTTTTAATAAGAATTGCACAAATAATTGTTGATTATAATTTAGTGCATGGAAGTTGACGGTGCGTTATGGTATGAATAGATTAAGTTCTCTTCTGTGAAATTAATACGAGATACGATGTACAATTAGATAGCGAAAATTAGCATTAGAAATTTAATAGCTGGTATTTAATACGAAATGCAAGCTGTAATAAAATCGTACCTTGATTGATTTGCTATGCATTTCTAGGTAAATGTGTTGTGCTAAGATCTGTTTACCGTATGTATTAAGTTACAATTGTACTCAATTAATGCTTTTATATTTTTTTAACATCTATGTATGTATATTTAAGATATTTGTACGTAAATTAAAATTTTCGGTAAAACTTTTAGTGATGATTCGTACTTAAATATGAACTTACAAGTATTTTAAAATTCATATATTTTGTATATATTGTGACAACACACACAACACAAGTAAATGTTGAGAAACATCGTAGATTATTTTTTTGCTGTAGTTTTTTGCAATTACAGCCTTGGTTAGATAATTTAATTATTTTGCGGTTGACTTAGAAAAACAGTATTGTGCACTACAGAATTAACGACTAATAAAGTTTCTGCAAATAATAAAGTTGAGAAAATTTATATAAATTTCTATCTCTGTAAGTAAATTTTTGATAAACTTAATGTGCTAGTAAATATCTTAATTTTGACTAATTAAAACGTCTAAAAATAGTAAAGAAAAGTTTGTTTCTAATTTAATTATTAAATGAATAAATCCGTGAGGATCATGTTGCTAACCTTTAGATAAAATGCAAATATGTGTAGCCATCATAAAGTAGACTTACACTATTGTGATGCATCAAGCAACAGACAATACCATCTGACTATAAGACAAATACGTAATTTATATGTTAGAAAGAAACTAGAAATTTAAAAACAACCTCTCAATATACAAAAATGTATTCGTCAAAAGCTTTAGTTTACATATTTACAAACCCAAAACAAAGTTGTAAAAGTGGCAAAAATAAAACAAAAACGTTTGAATATCAACAACAACATATAATGACATTAAGAGAAAACCAAAATGAGGGAAATTATGGGCAAAACCCAATGTTGTGTTTTGACAAAATATTCTGTCTTACCTTAAAGCCGACATTTAGCAATTTTATTATAAAATATTGGCTTATAATCTAACCTACTCAAAACAATAGTAATTTACGTAACAAACGTCAAAAGTAAAGCATAGCATAACAAACGTTATGCTATGCTATGAAACTTGCGACGAGAGTAACGTACCTTATTTTTTTTGTTGCTTTTTGTAGAATTAGATTAAAAAAAAATTGAAATCACCAGAAATATACTGTTGATGCTACATTTATTACTACATCTGTTAAACTTAACAACATTAAATTTAACATCGTTTTTTTTTCAATTTTAACTGAATTTTAAGGTGTTTTAAATTATTTTTTCACCTATCAGATAGTTATTCTAATATAATAATTGACTTTGTTTTATGTGGATTTCTACATATTACGGTACCGGGTTTTGCATTTAATTTGGCAGATTTCTGCGATCAGGCTGATTATGGCAACCAACTCGAAATATTTTTTATTATTGCTATATTTTATTTAAAGTACGTTAATTTTGTTTAAAGATAACTGATACTAAAAATCTTGAAATCTAATTGTTTAGTTTGTAAAATTATTTTATTATAATATTATTGATGCGCCACTGCAATAAATCAACCAGAATCAATTTTATCAACCAGTCTCAGGCAACCATTACAATGAGGCGAATCTCGTGTTGACTATTTTTTGTTCTTCATTTATTTTGTTATATTATATCATATCGTTCTATGCAATTCAAAAATAAAAACTACAGTCCATAAACAACATTTGGTGCTTGAAGTCACATCGTTACAAGAAACAGTAAAGATTTTCCAAGAATTTATATTGTTTGACAAAATATGCAATTTTGTGCTTAGAATAGAAACAGCCAAACGCTTCTTTCGCCAGCAACTTCAAGGGTTGAGACCCATACACGATAGCGGGTTTGCCTTCTCTTCTCTTTGCATTTGTTTTGCTTGCTTATTTTGTTAAGCCAGTACATTTATGGCCGCGTGTTCTATATATAATTAAAAATTAAATTACGTTCTAAATTTGGTCTGATTGAATAATGTGTCATTCGCTAAATTCGATTGCACAGCAATGTTTTAATTGAGAATACTATTTTTTAGATTAATATTTTATTGATTAATTAGAATTCTTGTTTTAATAAGGAACGAAACTGTTAGCGTTATTTTCGCGTATCTATTTATTATGAAAGTTTTGATTAGAAATCGCGGTCTAGTTGAATCTAAACTTACAGACTTTATACCTTCTTAAGCAATTTTGAATTGATGGATACCGATAAACCATAAGAGGATTAGAAGTAGCTAATTCATTATTGTTTGAAGTATTGAAGAAGTAGCTAAGTCATTATTGTTTGATTTTGAACAAATTCAAATACAAGTTATCGAAGTGACTACTGGCGTTACTGCAGAATACAAACGTCAAGAAAAATTCTAAAACTCATACTTTTCAGCGCTCTCTCGAGCAAAAAACTTCATAAATAAATGGGGCTACAGTCTCAAAATTACATCTAGCGACAGCTCCTCTAGGAGTAGTATCTATCGTAGTAACGACTTTTGTAGTACTGGTCATCATATTCACCAAAAGCCATTATTTCTGGGGATTTAGATGAATGGCTAAAATTTTGCAAATTATTTACTAGTTTGATTCACAACCACAACAACAATCTTGATGATGTTCAAGCTTTTCATTACTTATCCAGTTTGACCGGAGATGCAGTGCAAGTTATTGAATATCTACAATTTTCAGCCGACAATTATCAAGTTGCTTGGCAAACTATTTGCGCTAGGTACGATCAACCCCGTTTGCTTATATACTATCATTTTAAGCTTATCTTAGGCATGGATTTATTCAGTAAAATTTTTAAGTTAAGGAAAATTTTTGTTTCCTTATTCAAGCACGTGACACTACTCAGACTGCTGTTCCGCAGATACACAGCTAGTTTTCGCCAGTGGGAAATTTTGAGAAATAGGTCAGGTTCTGATTTACCTTTGCTAGAGAAAATCAAATTATTTTTCACAAATACTGCCAACTTACTAGATTCAAACCTTCTTCTCAGATACCAAAATCGTACTCTAAATCGTTTGTTGAGTATATGTTTGCATGCGTACTTTGTAAAGGTTTTCACTCAGTATCCAAATGCGATGCATTTTTAAGCTTGATCCGCATAAAAGATGGAAATAATTGTTTGTTTGTTTTGATTCTAAAGAAAGCCTCCATTGTATACGAATGTTACTTGATTTAGGTTCTCAATTTAACTCAGTTTATTCGAGCCTATGCAATAAATTAAAAATGCGCATATCTGATGCAAACATTATCGTTTCAAGGTTAAGCACATTGGCTTCTCACATTTATTCACAGCGTGATGCACATCACTCTCACGTGAAATTAGATCTCTTGTGGCTCGTTCTTGACAAAACTATTGAAACAACTCCAAGCTTCTACGTTAACCGAAATAGTTTTATAATACCAGATGACATCGGATTATCTTATATTTTGTACAACTCTCCAAGTGACATTGATCTTTTGATAGGTTCTCCAATCTTCTCCCAATTGTTGTGTATTGGTCAAATACAATTAGGTCCTAATCTTTCTATTCCAAATACTTTTGATTTGGTTTTGCAAACATTATTATGCCAAATCGGCAGATATCAAGAATATGTATAGACAGGTTCTAATCAACCTTAGCCAAAGATTTCTTCAGCGTATTTTGTGGAGATTGGATCTCACAAAACATATTCTATCGTTTGGTCTAAACACTGTCACTTATAAAACGGTCTCTGCTTAGTTTCTTGAGATTTGTTGTCTTTATCAGCTTCGTATCAAATGTGAGACCTTTATGCCAAAAGTTTTACGAATCATTAAAAATGATTTTTATGTTGATGACCTCTTGACAAGCGGCAACAATTTAAATCAAGTTTGCAAAATACGTTTTACCCTCTTAACTACGCTTAGTTAAAGGTGATCTGTACTTCGTAAATAAACTTGCAAAGACTTAGGTGTTTTTACTGGCTTTTCAGATACGAAAATTTATCCTAATGTTCTTGAAATCGGCGATCATGCACAAACTAGTACTCTGAGTCTAATTTGGTTTTTCCAAAACGACAATTTTATGTTTTCTATTTCAATGCGTTTGATAAGCAAAGTGTCAAAGCGGTCAATGTTTTCCAAAATATCTCAGATTTTTTTATCCTCTAGAGATGCTTCTTCCTTGCGCAATTTTTGCAAAAATACTACAACAACTATGGACGGAAAAGTTGTTCTGGGACCACCTTATTTTCAACAATGTATTTTCAAAATTGCGTTTGTATGCTTGTCAATTTCCGGGATCTACAAATTCCTCGTCATGTTTTGTGCAAGAATCTCATAGATGTTCAAATGCATGGGTTTTGGGAGGCTTCCACAAACGCTTATGATGCGTGTTTGTATCTTCGATTTATTTACAAGAACAACCAGATCAAAGGTAATACCTCGTAAGCCTACTAGAATTCCTAGGATTGAGCTTTGCGGAGCCTTGTTACTTGTTAAACTTTTAGAGCATGTTTTGCAAATCATAGGATTAATTAGATTGTTCTTGCAATTTATAGTCAGACTCTACCATTATCTTACGGTGGTTAAAAACGCACTTGACTTTTTTCAAACCGTTAATTTGCTGACATCCATCAACTTATTTTGGATTCTGCTTTTTGACTTGACTTACTAAATCTAATCTAGTCGACATGTTGTCCAAAGGTATATTCCCTTAAAATTTAAAAAAGTGCACTCTTTAGTGAAAAGGCCCATCTTGGTAACTGGATGACAAATCTTCGTAACCTAGTTCTGTTTTCGTTAGTTCTAAACTCTCTGATTTGAAAGCGAAAGTTCAAACCTTAATTTCGCCATCGTCTAAATGCTTTTCTCAAAAGGAATTTTTCTAGTATAACTCGTTTAGAAAGAGTCGTCGCTTATAGTTTTTCTTTCTACAAAAATTGTGCAAAGTCAAAAAAGAACTGTCTTTGCGGTTCCATTACTGTTAATGAAATTCTATTAATCTTACTTTGCCTGGTTAAAATTTTCCAAACAAGTGTGTTTTCTGATACGCTTAATTTGCTTCGACCTTCTAAACGATTAAAGTTCTTTAGTATAAATAGGTTTTGCTCCATTTCTTGATGACATGGGCATCATTTGTGTCGGAGATAAGACTCCATTTTTATTCGCCAACAAACATCCGTTGCCTTTACCAGAAAAACACTTGTTGGTCATGCAGGCCTCTAATTATTATTGGCTTTGCTTTGAAACCAACTCTGGATTTTGTCAAGCAGGCAGCTTGTTAAAATAAATGCATACATGTTTAAAATACTTTCCGATTTCGTTCAAAACCAACAACCCCGATTATAGGCAATCTTCTTATTTTGCGCGTATAACTTTCTCTGCCATTTTACATTACTGGCATTGACTATAGAAGCCCAATAATGATTAAAGACCGCAAGGGTTGGGGTTGTAAATCTATGACAACATTTTTATGCTTGTTCAGTTGTTTTTTTTTTACTTAAGCAGTTCATCTAGTGACTGGTGACCAGTCTGACTACCATTTTTTTTTAAATGACATTTCACTGTTTTGTTGCCCGTAGAGGAACCAATTTCGTAGGGGCTAATTTAGTAATACAAGAATTAGCAGCAATTTTTCTAGAAACAACAAACTTTTATTGTAAAACCATTGCTGTCAATGGTAGCAAATTTTATTTTATTCCACCACATAGCTCTCATTTTAGAGGTTTATAGGAGGCCGGCATAAAATCCGTCAAAAACCACATCAAACTAGTATTACGAAAATCGATTTTGATTTATAGGCAGTTTTGTATTGTGCAGAACAGGAGCAATTTTAAACTTTCGTCCCTTATGTCTTCTGACCTCCGATCTTAATGATCTTCGAGCTCTTACGCCTGCACATTTTTTGAATGGTAGACCGTTGACGGCGCTCCCGAATCCAGATATCATTCTTCAGCATCGTTTTTCTTTGTTTCAAATGTTACAGAAATTACATCAACATATATGAAAAGGAAGCAGTCATCAGTATATTGTTGGCAATGGCATTCTAACAGTTTCGATCTTCAAAAGGACACATTGATCCTCCTTAAAGAAGACAATTTTTTCCTATGTGTTGATCCAGGCAACAATGGCGTAAACTGAGTTGCTACCATAAAAACTGTAAATGGTCTAGTGCGACCTTTATCTACTGAAGCTTGCTCATTCTTTGTAGAGACTAGCAAAACTGCGTAAAAGTGTTTTTCTAAGTAGCTGTTAGAATATCTTAGCTTTTTTTATGTTACTAATAGAATTTAAGGTTTAGAAGTCCCTTGAAATTCTTATCGCCTTTTTTGTAAGCTATATTTTCAAGGTTGAGTGCATGTTTAGTTTGCAAAGTTATTTTATTTATTTGTGCAGTTGGATAAAGAAAATACGAGAATTTTTGTCAATTACTCCTTTACGCTAAAGTTTTGTTAAAATGCTTATGTTTGGCAAGATTTTTTATACTTTTGGAAACTATTTTATAGTGCTAAAAATCTAATTTGAAAAAAAATAATCGAATGAAAATCAGACATTGCTGATTTTACAGATTTGTTTATTGAATAAGATTAATTTTAGGCAGACAGCTAATGAAACAATAGCTATATATGTACCAAAGGCGTTATTACGATGATTACGCCCGGAGAGCAACAGGGCCTCTGACTCAAGAGATGTATGTTGCTCCATGGGCGTAATCATCCAGTAACGCCAGTGGTGCATACAAAATTTTATTTTTCTCTTTATATAAAACTCAAAGTAAAAATAAACAGTTGTTTAAGTTTTTATTACAAGTATTTCTAGTAATTTAGAACAATAAATAGTTTGACGTCAAACTGATTTTATAATCACAATGAATCTGAAACAACTGTTCAAATATATTGAAATAAATGTACAACACGAACAAAATACTTGTTACCATCAAAATCTAAACACAAATGTCAAAATATACATCACTTTTGAAAGAGAGCATTATGAGTGTGCGTTCTAAATTCATAACGCCCTCTCATAACGCCCTGTTCTTATGTGTATGTTTACATATTTTGTATTCTAAGAATTATGAGTCAATTACAACTAAGTGAAATATAAAATATTAAACAGCGCGAATGTTTCCAGTTCCTCAATTTGTTACAGTCAAACTGTCCAAACGATGACGTTTTAACATACGTTCAACATTTTAATTTAAGTCTTCTTTATTCAGGCTTTAAAACTAAATTTAACAATACATATTTTGACCATAGCAATATTGCAATGGGTGATAAATCCATATAGTGAAATTAAATAAACGAATGTCGTATTACAAGAAAAACAGAATAAGCACTAATGAAGAACTTAAGGTTTGGTTTAGAAATAGATATCCAAAATTCTGGCTTCAAAAAAATACACTTGTTACTTATCTTGTATTATCAAACATTGCAAAAAAAAATTAATTGTTTTTTTATTCTCACAGAAATTCTAGCAGAAAAAGATTTTAATACAGTTGCCAGTCTTCTAACAAAAAAAAACCTTCCGACTAGACATCATTAACCGAAGAGATTTAGATTAAACCTATCTAAATTGATGCCAAATGTTGAAAATTCTTCATTAAAAAATAAGGTTTATTCTTTCTACTAAAAGCATTCTTTTTTGCTTAGTTTATATAACAAACACAAAATTTTAATTTAGTTCGTTTAAAATCAAATTAAATGTATAAAACTTAAAATTTGTTTTTCAAAGCTTTTTACACTATACTTTGTAACAGTTAGAAATTAAGATGTTTTAAAGTAATTAGCAATATACCAAGTAAATAGGAGGTCTACTTAAAACCGAAAAACATGGCAAATGGTCTAGATTCTAAATCACTAATTTGCAAAGTTGTTTATGGACAACAAAACAGTTTAGGAACCACTGGTTTACACCGCAAAGCTTTTTGCAAAATATGTATTTGTTTATTTAAATTCTACTAAAAATTGTTTGTTATTTAAATATTTATATTTATTTTGACGTTTCTGTTTGTTGTTAATTATTTTAATAAATTTATTTTATTCATTTTAGTACTCTAAATTTTTATTTTTTTTCTACTGTGTTAAATTTTTGTGTCGTTGGATTGATTTTTTTTAATTATTGCTATGTTTTTAAATTTGTTTATACGTGCTCGCCAAAAAGTCGGCACCAAATGGATCTTAAGACCAGACTTTAACTTTTGGTAAAACTTAAGTTCCAATTTTCTAGAATGTTTTTAAATTTTTACATACCAAGACTTGATTTCAAAATTTAATTTGATTTCGTTAAAAACGTTATAAACTTATAATTGGAAAAAAACAATAGAAATTGTTAATTATTCTTTTAGGTTTGTTATTATTTACAGAAATTATTTGTTTTTGGTGCAAGCTCCTTTATGGGAATATTTTTCAATGAAAATTAATATGTATTTACGTGGCTTCTAAAAATTCTAATTTATCCTTGCTGATGAATTACTTTTACAAAAACCCTGTAAATGTTTTTTTACAATTGTTTAAGTAAAGAGAGTTCTCTTTATTCAGTTTACATGTTTCAGTCAATTGAGTAAGCAGAATATGAGACGGTTGGGGATTGTTTTACTGTCAAGAAAAATAACGTAATTATTTTCATAATTGACAGTTGCTTCCTAGTCATTTTAAATTTATTCGATTACAAATTAACCAAAATGATTGATTAAAGAAGACAAAATCAAAATCGTTTTGATTGTCGGTGAGAATTATAAAACGCAAAAAGAAGCGGCAAAAATTGTTAACAAGCGACATCCCGACAGACACATTTGCCACTCAATCATTACTAGGATTTTAAAGCAATTTAAAAGTTTGGGTAGTGTTGATAAATGATATTGTCGAAAATCCACAAACTCTTCAAAAAAACGCTCAACTGAACCCAGTATCTAGCGCAACGACCAGAAGAATCTTGAAAACCAATAAATTCAGACCGTACAATCCAAAAATTATCTACACGTTGCAAGAACCGGGATTTAGCTCGGCTATATTTTAGTTTTTGGATTCAAGCAATAGCAATAGAAGAGGACAGATCATTTATTAAACAAGTGTTTTTCAGCAAAGAATCTACATTTTCATCAAATGGAACTGTTAGATGGGCTGACGAAAATCCCCATTTTGTCATAGAAGCACGCGATCAATATTAATTTAAAACAAATGTTTGGTGTGGAATCTTTAATAATGAAATCATTTTTCTTACAAAAAAATCTTAAGTTTGGGAGTTACCTGCGTTTTCTCTAGAATGACTTTATTAATGGATAAATAATATTCCATTAGATCTTCGTAAAAATATGTATTATCAGCAAGATGGTGCTCCAGCGCAAAGTATAATTAACGTATTTTTTTCTTCATAAATAGATCGGAAACTTTTTGGATTTTTCTTGGCCTCCGTGCTCTTAAGATACAACACCGTGCAATTTCTTCTTGTAGGGATACCTCAAAAATAAGGTCTACTAACGTAGACCTTTCAGGAATATTAACCATCTTGAAAATACAATTAGAGAATGTGCCGCTGAAGTATCGCCAATTATGTTGAGGTATGTGTCAAGAAAAATGTATGAATGAACCATACTGTGTATTGAAAAGGACGGAGGGTACGTTGAAATTTAATTTCTGTTTCGTATTGATTGTATTTCTTAAAATTATGCAATATTTATTAGTTACATAACAGAAGAAATTACTTATTCGTGTTATTTGTTGTATGTAAGTTAAAATAATATTATGTCTTGATTATTATTGATTATTTTTGACAGTTATTAAAATTATTGTTTAGTTAGACCAACGATTCAAGTTTCACAAAAGGTTATTTTTCAAGACAGTAAAACAATCCAGAGTCGTCTCATATTCTGCCTACTTAATTGACTGAAACATGTAAACTAAATAAAAAAAAATTTCCTCGTTTAGACAACTGTAAAAGTACACTTGCAGGATTTTTGTAAAAGTAATTAATCAGCAAGAGTAAATTAGAGTTTTTAGAAGTCTCGTAAGCAGATATTCATTATCATTGAAAAACATTACGTCCATATTTTGTACCAAAAACGTAAAGTTTATGCAACAATATTACTTTTCTATAATTAATAACAAAGCTAAAGGAACAATTAACAATTTCTATGGTTTTTTTTACAATTATAAATGTTTAAAGTTTTTAATAAAATCAAATTGAATTTTGAAATCAAGTCTTGGTTTGTGAAAGTTTTAAAACTTTGGTTTTAGCTGAAATTATAGAAAAAAAATGTTTTCTGTTCCGTAAGCTAAAACTGACAGATGATGAAAAATTTTTATTGAATTTAGACAATTTTGAAGAACGCCATTTTCTATCTAAGTGAAAATCACACGGTATATCTGATAGAGGCTAAATAGGTTTTCAGAGAAGCACAAATTATTGCCGTAAACAGTTTTTTTTAAATCAAAAATTAATAAAACCTACTTGGTGTCAACTTTTTGGCAAGCACTGTAATTTAGCATTTTTACTATAATCTATTTTTTCTTACTTATGTGCAATTGGTTTAATATTGTAGGTAATATAAGGCAAAAAAAAACGAAAACTTTTAATAAATCAGAAATTAATAATTTTAGGTACAAGAGAATCGTGTACTATTACACTAAATTTAAACAAATTTTACCAAAAACGTGATTAAAGAATATAGGACATTCTATAAAAAAATTATGCAAAAAAGTTGTTTCTTAGAGGTGTGTGTAACACCAAAACTGTTTTAATTAACGTATTTCAAGTATTTTATAAAAAGTCATAAAAATGTAAAAGTTACTGATATCTTAGACGCAAATAATTTTTTTAAAGACATAATAAGCATATAATCGTTAAAAAATTAAAAATCGCTTAATCAAAAATCGATTTTTTTAGTTAATACTCTAATAAACGTTAATGTAAAACCTACTTTTTAGCCTATAAGTTGCGATAAGACGTTCACCTAGTTAAATATGATAAAAATCTATAAACCTGTACAAAAAAAATTAATAAAACGAAAAACTTAAAAATTATTAATTTTGTTTACAATTTTAAACGTACTGAGATTAACAATCAGAAAACCGAATAAACAAAACGTTCTTCACAAGAAAACAAAATAAAATTATATTTCCTTATATTTCTCAGAAAAAATTTAAAAAAAAGTTTTGTTTGTTGTTTTCTAAATACGATTTGCTAAAGTCAAGGATAATATATATTTTTTTAATTGTAAATTAATTTAAACGTACAAAAAAAGTTTTAAAACAATAAACAAAATAGTAATATATACTTCCTAATTTGTTAAAAAAATTTAGAACCGACCACTAAACATGATTTAACAATTAAGAAGTAGTGACCGGCCTTGAATATAATAGAAAACAAGAGTATTGTTATCTTTTAAGAACATATCCGGTTAACCGACTTTATTACGTCATAAGTTTCTATTATACGTAACTAACAAAACGACACATTTATTGACATATACAAAAATTACTTAAGAATAAGAAAATTTAACAAGGCACAATGTTGACGTTTGTTATCTAACGGTAAAGATAAACACTTTTAGATTAAAAAAAAAAGTGTAAATAGCACAAGTACACACATAAGTAGGTTTTGTTAAATTTATGTAACAAAATTTTAAAAAAACGAAAATAAACAAAAATTTAAGCAATATGATACCAATGTCAATTTGTTTATGTAACAGCCATACAGTTCTAGTTTAGAAAATTAGTAGCTTGACCTATAGGTGCTGGTTTTTATTACCGGTTTACCTTCTAGATTCGCAAGTTTTCTTAACATTTATTGTTGTTATATTTTAATAATTTAGCGTTGATTAACCTCATTTGTTATTTTTTCAATTAAGGTACATTTGTTCGTTTTTTTTGGTAAAGTCTTGCAAGCTTTGTGTAATACATTTCACGCTGTAACAACTATAATATTTAAGAAAAAAAAGTCAACAGAAGTATAAAAATAGTTCACATTAATTATTCAAATTATTATAATCTAGCGTTCGCATGCAAAAGTAATGGTAAAGGACTATTATGTAAACAGAATTTATGTTACGTTTATGTAGAAGAAAAAATATCCAATCACTTCCACTTGATACGTTTTACTCCATTTTCTGTCAGGGATAACTACATAGACTAAATAAGTTATGATTATTAAAAAGTAAGAAGGAAAATTTCAAAGACCTTGACAAGGTTGTGTATACTGCACATTGCATACATTTACATATATAATTTTATCCACATTAAATGTGTATATATATAACGTTTGTGTGAAGATATCGTAACAAACTTAAAAATTTAAGCTATAAATACTAAAATTTGATTTTAGCGCGTGAAGTAAAAGTTGTAATTGTTATGAAAAATGGTCCAGTAAGTTATTATTCTCGAGGTCGAGCAAAACACGCCAAAGCTTTTTTTATAAATCCGGCATAAGTAAATTCTAACCTACTTCTTTAACTTTTACTTACCATAATTTTAATTATTTTAATTTAAATATTTGATTACTAATTAATTTTTGTGCAATTATATTTTTAGGTTAAATTTAATAAAGTTTCATCACAGAAACGTTTTTGTAAACGTAGTGAATGAACTCTTATCGATCAAATTATTTATTATAAACGGACTACTGGTTCTTTTCAATAATTTTTAATTACAAAAAGTTGTTATTGGCAGACACAAATTTTTATAATAAAAAGCACAGCAAGAACGTTAATAAGCTTGTTTAAACTATGTTAGAGTTAAACGAAATGTGTAATAAAAAATTAATTTTTGTTCCTTATTGAGTAAGAAAAGACGTGACGTATGTAGAAAAAAAAGGTTTTTTACGAATTGCATGCGTGGTTTGAAAAACTTTCAATTTAACTATTCTCTAAAATTCTGCTACGGTTCCTATTAACAAATCCTTTTTTTATAAAAGAAACGTTTTTATGTTGCTAAATTGAGAAAATCAACAAATGATATTTAAAAATTCTAAAAATAAGTTGGACAAATAAGTTAATTTAAATAATAACTTAGTTTCTACTTGTAATAAAAGCTACATCATTATAATATTACCAGGAATTATCTGTTTAGTTCCGACTATTCTTTTTTTCTAGTTAATTTAGTTTTATAATTTTCAGTTTTATTGTAACCTGATACAGAACTTAAACTACGTTTAAAAATTTGGAAGTTTATAAATAAATAAATACCTACACCACTTACTAGAGCTATAAAGGCAAAACGCGTTTTAAAATTGATTCTAATTCAAAATAATTTTGAATAAAACCGCGGGCTAAAACCACAACGTAATTGACATAAGGGATAAAGCAATGTCAGTCCAATTGTGCAAAACGCTGCTAGAGAGATTCACTGGACGGCTGTTTTGCCATTTAAGTGGTCATCAACAGTAGGAAATATAATCTAATATGTTTTCTCAAACTGCACCGACTAACTTTTTAGATTCATATACCAAAAGGATAACCATGAACAGAATTTGATGACAATGCCATCTCGTAGTGTACGTTACTACGTATTTAATATATCTGTAAATAACTATAAAATCGGAAAACGTAAAGTTGATTTTAAACGCGCGTAATTCAAAATAGTTTTGAATAAAACTACAACGAATCAGACGTTGGTGATAAAGTAATGCATTGATTGTTTTTTTTGTTTTTTATGACTTTACACAAAGAAATTTATCTAACGAAGAATCGCTACAGAGTTAACTAATTACCTTAGAAACCAAGCCAGATTCTAAACTTT
Organism: Aquatica leii; assembly: GCA_035610365.1. NCBI lineage: Eukaryota > Metazoa > Arthropoda > Insecta > Coleoptera > Lampyridae > Aquatica > Aquatica leii. Next base: position 73,369,000 of record CM069435.1, read on the forward strand.
ATAGAAATGGCTTAAGAAGAAGTAGTTTTCGTATATATAAAAGTATTGTCGTTTGACAATAGAAACCGTTTGATAAAAGAATAATAACCAGAAACAGAAAAGGAAAGTTTAGAACCGTAGTCACGATTGAAGTTATTGAGAGTCCCGCGCCGTACATTAAGGAAAAGTCGTGTGGTGCACGACGGCGCCGAAAAGTCTCAATACTTAAAAGTAAAAAAAAAGATAAAGCAACAAACAACATTGTCAAAACAAAATGTATAATAATAATAAACCAGTAAAGAATTGCTAACTATTACATTGTTTCTTATTTGTTTATTTTTACTCTTTGAGACGAGGGAACCGAATTACTTCTCAAAAATAATATATTTTCCAAATGAAAGTATGCATTAATGGATTCATTCGATCGTAATACGTAACAAGATAACATGAATTGTGTGAACTCAAACAAATCTGATTTTATTCATGTTTGAGCTTGAAATTTGACTGCAATAAGCCAACGAGCAAACTAGCGTTTTTTCCTGTCTGAGCTTGCAATATACGAAACTTAATATATTTAAGCGGTGCATCGGTCGCGATTTCATTTGTTGCCTGATGTCCGATCGATAATTAACTTAGCGAAGTGAAAAAGTGCATGGGGTAAAAGATATCTGCTTTTGAAACTTTAGTTTTTTGTAGTTTTACAGACTTTATAGTGATGTGTTTTGTGTTGTAAATTAAGGTGAGTTTATCTAAAATTTATTTTTTATTTTAGATTTATTAAAACATTAAAAACCAAAAACTTGTATCTCAAAAATTTGTTTATATTTGATTATGTAAACATCATTGTTAATTGAAGTAAATTCAAACAGAATATTTGATAAGTACTAATATTTTACTATTTATAAAAATTTATAAATTTTGAAATAACTTGAAATAAGTAGGTAATGTTGAGAAGATACTTTTGAGTTTGAGTTTTAGACGACGAAACATTTCAATTTTTCATGAATAATTTGTCAATTTGTTTACTTACGTAATAATTTCTTTACAGTATACAAGGTGTCAGAAAAAAAAAAGAAATTGTCTGGATACCAAAATTTGCTGAATGAAAGAAAAAGAGAGAAAGAGCTGGAAAAGCACGTCTAAATTACACATTTTTTTTCAAAACCCGAGTCTACTTTGCCAAATATTAATAACAACAATAATACAGCTGAATCCCAATATTCTGAAACTGTACTTGAAACAAGTATCAGCAACAAACAAGAAACTGATCTTCTAGAATACAATCCATCCACATCTTCAAATTCTGCTGATAATGAAAAATCAGCACCTTCAAAAATTACCAGAACGGAAAATATAAGTCAACTTTTGAAAGATGCTGCACTATGGCCAAGGAAATTACGTCCTAATAATATTCAAGAATTAGTAGCTCGTGGCCCTGCTCATTATCAAAACAAAAAGGATATTTATCCGAAAGATAGTTCGGAGTGGGCGTAAGTTTTCCAATAGTTACTTCTTCAGAATTTTACCGAACAAAGAAAAAATTTGCCGTTTTTGGTTGTTGTGTTGTGTATTCCAAAACAAAAAATTCTTTTTACTGCTTCTGTTTCAAAATTTTTATTTTCAGCGATTTGAAATCTGTTCGCCTTAGTGATGAATCTGGTTACAATGACTGGCAGCATTTAAGTGAACATTTAAACATTAATGAAAAGAGCAAGTTACATATCGAAAATGTTCTAAAATTGCTAGATCTTTCTAACCGTTTTAATAAAAATGAAATAATTAATACTGAAATTCAAAATGTAATAAAGAGAGTAACTGAATACTGGCAAGCTGTTATAGAAAAAAATTGATACGTGTTTCAGTTTTTAGGTCAGCAAAAATTTAGCTTTTTGTGGAAGTAGTAATAAGTTGTTTGTTTGGTAATTTTTTAAAATGCACAGAAATGATTTCCAAATTCTACCCAATTATGTAAGAACATTCAAAACGTCCTCAAATAAAAAATCACAAAAATACAAAATGAAGTAATCAACTTGATTGGTGAAAATATCAAATCCAAAATTTTATAACTAACTAAAAAGGCAAAATATTATTCCATATTATTAGACTGCACTCCTGATTCTAGTCACTAGGAACAAATTTTAGTTTGTATAAGATTTATTAATTTACACACGGAAATTAGTATAGAAGAACATTTTTTATTGTTTTGTCCTATAGATGATGTGTCGGGTGAAGGCTTGACAAAGTTCTTTTTATCGGAGTTAGAGAAAGAAGGCTTAATTTTCATCGATTTGTGAGGTCAGGGTTACGACAATGGGGTAAATATGCGTGGTAGGCATAATGGTCTACAAACAAAATTTAGATTTCAATCCGCGACCTTTCTTTGTTTCTTGTTGCAATCATACCCTAAATTTAGTCGTCAATGATGCCGCAAAATCAAATACTTTGAGCATAATTTTTTTTCTTTAGTTCAAGAACTGTTTGTATTTTTTTCAGCTTCTACTAAACGCTGGTCAATTCTGAAATCTAATTTATCTAATGTAACAAATTTAACTTTTAAACCTTTATCGGATACGCGAGAGTCTAGTAGAATAGATGCAATAACTCTTTTAACGAATCAACATGGGGAGGTTTATGATGCTTGGTTTAAAATAAACAAAGGAAACTTTGAAAATAACGTAAAAATTTGGCTGCATCAATGGCCAGTAAATTGCAAAATTTTGAGTTCATTTGCATTCTTATATTGTAATATTTTAAGTAAAGTTAACATTGTTAGTAAAATTTTTCAAAAACCGAACTTTGATGTTGCTCAGTGTTGTAATCGTTTAAATAATTTGAATAATTTTTTGAAAGCTTATCGCTTCACTAAGGTTTTAATGATCTATTGATTGATGCTAAAGAAATAGCATCCAGCTTAGACATAGAACCTAAATTCAAAAAACAAAGAGCTCTATGACCGCGAAAAATAAAAAAAAACATTTTGATTATGAATGTGACGATGAATCGATCCACGAAGAAACTGGCCCTTTAAATATTACATTATCCATTATTACTAATTCGCTTCTATACTTACAATACTTTTTAACACTATTATTTAGTTTTTTACTATTGCAATTCTTTGTCGTTTAACGTTTCTAATTTGATTTGATTCAGCTTTTTGTCAGTTACATTAGTTTGAATTACGACTGCACAAACATGAGGTTTCATTTTTTAGTCCCAATTGTCAGGTTTATTTTTAATGCAACCTCTTGAGAGAGTATCCGCAATTATAAAATCCTTATTTATAAATAACATCAAAAGCATATTTCTCTATGCGAAGTAAAAACATTCTGCTGAACTTTAATTGTTTATTATTTTGAAATGAATATACATAACGTTTCGATTGCTGTGGTTCGATTGTTGTGTATATTCATTTCAAAATAATAAACAATGAAAGTTCAGTAGAATGTTATTACTTCGCATCAAGCAACATTGTTTAATATATTCAAACAAACATATTTCTCTAGTTGTTTTAACATGCGTTGCAAACGTGCCGGACACTTATTTAAAGGTTTGTTAAAAATGTTCAGCAACGGTTTGTAGGCGGTCTCCACTGTGAAACGTTTACCGTACACAAAATCGTGAAATATATTAATTCCGAAACATATTGCCAAGAGCTCCTTCTCAATCTGTGCATAATTTATTTGGGTTTTTGTGAGTGTTCTTGATGCATAACGACACGGAAATTTGATTGTAGGATTACTGCCTCTAATCCAAATTGTGAACTATCAGCTGATATTATTGTAGGTTTGTTAATGTCGTAAAACTAGAACACAGGACTTTTGATTAACTTTTACTTGATTTCTTTTAACTTCTCTTCATGATTTACGTCCCATATAAATTCTGTATCATTTTTTAACAAATTCTTAAGAATTTTTGTATCTGTAGAAAAAATGTTCAATATGGTTGCTTAGATAATTTAACATCCCTAAGAGTCTCTGAAGATCCTTCTTACACGTTAGTGTTGAAAATCCTGTTGTTGCTTTAATTTTATTTTTATCCACTGCAACTCTGTTTTTATTTATTATTTGGCTCATATATTTTATTTCGCTTTGATTAAACTTACATTTCTTTACACTAAACTAGACACCATAACTTTTGGCTGCTCTTAATACATTCTTCAACGCTATATCATAATCTTCTTTCGTTTTCCCATACACTATAATGACATCAATATAATATAAACGCTCACATTTTCGTAATTAAAAATTTTCTTAAACTGTTCGTTGAATACTTCGGATGCTGATTTGAAACCATAAGGAAACCTTAGAAATTTATATTTACCAAATGGGGTTCCTCTCGTGTATAGATTGCTACCTACTTAACTGTGTTAGAGAAACTTAATAAGTGCTCCAAAAGTGCTAGGTGCGGGCCTGGTTATTGTGGTGTTTGATATGCACTCTGGAATGTTTCTATTAAAGAATAGTAGAGAATAAGCGACCACTTTTAATAACTGAACCACATAAACTTAACAGACTTTTATGCCATTTTGTTTATGGCAAACCGACCCATACAGACTTTTATGCTTTGTGTCATCATCTTGCAGCAAAACGTTCTGTTATTAAATCTTTGATTCAGCGCAATTTTGCTATTTACCAACTTAAGAATCTAAACTCCCAATTTTGTTATCTGTCTAGAAGCTTAGTAAACAATGATTATATAATTTTATATCACTGTTACTGTTTCACCAGACGAATGAAAAATATCTGTTTGAAAATAAGTGATTTTGATTAAAGGAAATAGGTTGCAATTTCTTTTTGTAATAATTTTTTAAAAAATGTGTGATTTCACTCTTAACTTTAAAATTAAACCATTAGCAACAATTGCGTTAACATTACTTTATTTTCGTTGTGGTTTTATTTAACAGTTTTATTAAAAACTGTTTTGAATTACGCCAGTGTAAAATCAATTTAGAATGTTTTCTACCCATATAACTATTTACAGTATTCGCCGTTATACCTTTTTACAATTACAATTATAAAAAAAATTATGAAAAAAAAATTGCAATATAGGATCTGATACGGTATCTATTCTGAATAATCCTTGCGTAGATTCTGCACAAGCTGAGCATTCGTCGTACGTCGCAGTGAAGATTGAAAACAAACTGATTGATTACGCCTGAAAATTTAACTGTTATAAACTGGTTTTCGATCGATACGATTGGTAAAGCGTGGAAAGACTAAATGAAACTGCTAAAAACGAACTCATGGGAGCTTTTGATATTTGTGAATAAAACTTTCTCCAAAAAGTAAAACATAATTTTATAACAATGGTATTACTCCGCTTAACGATTTTCTGTCATTTAAGCTATATTTATTAAAATATTTGTTAATTATAAATTTAGAGATGCAGTCTTTTTTGCCACTTTAAGACGTTTTAATTACTTGAAATTAAGATGGTCTATTAAATTTATCAAAAGTCTGCTCATACAAATAATAGATCTTTTCAAATATTATTAGTTGTGAGTTTTTTCGTACCCACAGTTGTTTTTCTAACTTAATCCCAAAATCCTCAAAACATTACAATATCTAACCAAGGTGTTAGTCGCAAACAACTACAGTAGAAAAAATAGTATATAATCTATTTCAAAGCTTACCTCTACCAAACAAAAACTAACAGCAAAATTTAAGTATATTGTCTATCTACCTGATGTTAAAGGTCCCAGATTCTTATCAAAACACATTATTACTCAGTTTTCGACTATTTCTCAATTGGATAAATTTTTAATTTTTTTGAAAGATGTTATTTCTTTCCAATCTGAAAGCGTTTAAAGCATTCCTTAATGGTCGTAAATAAATTAAAAAAACTGGTTGATGTGTAAGAATTTATATTAATACCAAAAACGTAAATGTCTTAAAAAATCTTCTGAATCAGCAGTAGCATATGCTAGAAAGAAGTCAGTTTAAAAACATTAAGGTTTTGGTTAATGCTTCTAAATACTCTGGACATGGCTGCAGTGAGCGATCAGATGAACTCAAAAATGATCTTTGATTACAAATACAAAGCCTGTTTTCTACTAGGAAAGACTGGGTGAAAGGCACGGACTGTGTGCTAGGGTTTTCCTAAAAATGGTTCACAGATGGATCCAAAATAGAAAACAGTGTTGTAGAGAGAAAAGTGGTGGGACCTAGGTTCAAAAGACACGTGTCCCTCAGTGCTAAAGCCATCATTTTACAAGCAGAAGTACACGCCATACAGATGGTGGTGGAACATCTGATTACCAAAAACCGATGCAAACAAAATATATGCATCATGTCGGACAGCCAAACGGCATTAAAAGTACTACAAAGAAACAGCGTAAGATCACGCATGCTTTACAAGTGCCATCAATCCCTAAACCAGCTGGCGGACAAAAATAAAGTTGAACGTGTTTGGGTGCCAGGGCATGGGGGAATAGGAGGCAATACGGAAGAAGATCAGCAAACAAAATTAAGTGCAGTAAAACCCTTTATAAAGCCATCTCCTATGTATGGCTTTAACCAAAGAGACTATCAGGAGGTTAGTAACAACTGGACCAACAAAGAAATCAACAGGACTTGGCACAAACTGCCGGGTCTAAAACATTGGTATACTAACAGGACACATCCACTGCAGATACCACTTGAGTAAGATGGGACTCTGGTGGGTGATGACACATGCAGGTACTGTGGTAAAGAGGTGGAGCCTATGAACCACATCATCATGAGGTGCCTAGCTTTGTCCCTAAAAAGACAAGAACATCTAGATTTCATCTTCATCTCGGAAGAAGAACTACTAAACCTTCCGGCTAGGGGCCTGATCGAATTCGTCAAAGACATAGATATCTTCTGAGTCTAACTAAAGGGAGGCACACAAGATGTAATCTAGTCGCAGTGCACGAGGTTTTCTCGCCCTACTTCTAATAATAATAATGATAATACTCTATTACTGACGAATGTTTATAGTAGTGTAAAAGTATTAGGTCAAAGTTTTAACTACGCAAGAAAAATGGCGGAGTCAAACAAAATAAATATTTTATTGAACCTTATTCGTAACGATGTCGTCACTTTGTCGGCTAAATTTGAAAGTAAAAACGCAGCGGATATCTTTCAATGCAGCATAGTTATCGTCTTTAAAGAGATGACATTCGATTTAGCGCTAAATGTGTGCACCTTAATGCTTTAAAATTAAACGTGCATAAATACAAGCGCCATATATGCGTCTGCAAATCCGTGCATTTCTACATGTTTTGCTTCACTACGGCCTACAAATATGCTCATATTCGCAAAATAGCACTTTCTGGACTAGTAATGCAAATAACTAATTCTACAGTTCTAAACAATTTCTATCATAAATGTTATTGTAGTTTGAGCTACATCTAATAAAAATGAAATGAACTTCTTTAATTCTCTTCGTTAAGGTTGACGATAAAAGATAAATTTGTTTCATTTTTCCATATAAAAACAAGTAATAGCGAAGGCTTCCAGAAGACTTCTATGGAGCTTAGAATCTGACTTGGTTCACAAGTGGATTGCTTAACTCTGTATTGGTTTTTTCTTAGACTGTTGTTAGCTTTTTCAAGTTTGTCGTTTTCTTTCTTATCTTTTTAGAGTTTAAAATCTGGCTTGCTTCACAAGTTGATTATCTAACCTTTAAGAAGTTCGTAATTAGATTTTGGTTGTTTGTTTAAGTTTTTCGATTTCTTTCACGCCCTGTAGTTACGTACTGTAGTTACGTAATGTGAGAAAAAAGCTCTAGGTGACAAAGCGTTCAAAGTCAATTATTATATTAGAACGAGTATGCGACGGGTGGAAAAGTCATTTAAAAACTCTAGAAATTCAGTTAGAATTAAAAAAAGATATTAAAGTTAATGTCAAATTTGACAGATTTAGTAATAAATATAGTACCAACATTATATTTCTGTTTTTTTTATTTTAAAAAATTTTTAATTAAAGAATATAATTTTACAAAAGACAACACAAAAAATTAGGTACATTACTCTCGTCGAAAAAATCATAGCATAACTCACTCACATGCAACGCTCGGCCGTGCGGCCTCGCGTTTCATTAGCGTTCGTTATGCTATGATGTACTTTTTGACGCTTGTTACGTAAATTACTATTGTGCTGCTAACATCGCAAACATTAATATTCGTACGTTAGTGTAGTTACGTCATGGGCGAAAAAAGCTCAAAAATGGCAAAATGAAAACTAGAAATTTACATAAAATTAACAGTTTAAAATCAACTATTATATTAGAACAAGTAAGTGACAGGTAGAAAAGTAATTTAAAAAATCTTGAAATTCAGTTAAAATCGAAAAAAACATGTAAAAGCTAATGTCAAATTTGACAGATTTTGTAATATACATAAGTATTAGTACCAACATTATAATTCTGATGATTTAAATTTAAAAAAAATGATATTTTACAAAAGGCAAGACAAAAAATAATGTACCTTACTCTTGTTGAAAATTTTATACCATAAGTTACGTACATTTAACGCTCCGCCGTTCTGCCTCGGGTCGCAATAACGATCGTTATGCTATGCTTTACTGCCGACGCTTGTTAAGTAATTATTATGGCATTGATACTGTACATTAAAGCTATTCTTAAACATAAAAAATACATATATTTAGCAATGTATCCGCGAGAATTGTTTGTAAAAGCTTCTTCGATTTAGTTAACAACGGCGTCAGCTGACAACATAGTTAAGTTTGCTTTATGCAACCGGACCTTATTATATTATATAATTTATCTATGGTACACTTAATACTTTTAAAATCCAGAACATACACTTTTTTGATGCATTTGGGTTATTTGTGCTTTAGTCTCAAACTACACTGAATTCACTAAAACTTTAACATGATTTCAATAAATGTACTAAAAAACGTTTTGATTTTGGCTGTAAAAAAACTGCTGCTATATTTAACAAATGTGCTTATTACTAAAAACAGTTTTTTTTCTTTATAAAAAAATATAAGGTTTTTAACTTTTTAGGTTAAGTAAAATACCAAAAACATTTTGTTTTATCGTATTAATTTCATATTAAAACTAAAAAAACTGATAAAATTGTGATAAAAATTTCTTTTTCTTGTAATTACATAACAAAAACTTTTTAATAAACTCGTTTAAAAAGATGATTGCTGTTGTAATAGGACACGCAAGTTAGATTAGCAATGATCATCAATATTAGTATGTAGAAGATGATTAATTACAATATTTATCAAAACTACTATTAATCATTAAAGCACATGCAATATTCAAAATTCGTATTTTAAAATGTTTATTTAACCGATCAAAATAAGTAATAATTTAAAGGTTTCTTGTTCGTCCTAATAAAAATTTCTTTTTAACAGCAGTACGGATTCCTAAATTTTAGAACATTACGCACCGGAAATTATTTTATGTGCGGTTACTTTTACTTTTACTTTTACGAGTTAACGCTTTTTTATTATGTTAGTTTAACACGTATGTTACATTAAGAAAAACTTATATTGCATTTAGAGATGGTGCAATGTCAATAAGTTCTAAGTAGTTTATGGTTACTTAAAATTCTAAGTTTCGTGACCGGTGAATTATCGCTTTAGCTGAGAAATAAATAAAATCAAGTTTTTTGTATAATTAATAGATGATCACAAAACTGTATACGCTTAAAGTTAAATTCTTTTCTAACACTCGACGGCGTTTTATGTTTATTTTATTCATAGTTTTTAAACATTTTTTAAGTCTTAAAGTAGCACAAAGAAAATATTTTAGATTATATGTACACAACTTGGTCCACTTTTCAAATACATAAAAATGCATAAGTATTTTACAGTGTAAGTACATCCTTAAACATTAAAATATTTGTATACTTTTTCTTTGACCAACGTTTGGAAAGCATAATCTTAATATATCATTCTCAATAGTAATTGCCAAAGTTTTCGAAAAAAAAAAGAAAATGTTACCGACATTATTACTAAAATGTTTTAAAATAACATTATTTTTTTTTAATTTACAGTGTGTCTTAATTAAAATGTATTTAATACGGCGTTTATGTGAAATGTGAAATTAAAAATAATTAAACACTGTATAAAAAACTTACAAAAAAATTTTGTTATCTGTTTTAATGGACGGTTTTATAATAATGTTGTAAGAATATAGTTACTTAAACTGACAGTTTTAAAATAGAAGTGACATTAAATAAAAATTACATAATACGTAATTTATTATTTTACGAAAATTATATTTTTCTAAAGAAAAAAACCAACAGAATGTTCTTTGCAGTACCACGTAGTACATTTTTTTAAACAAATTTATTTGCTTTATTTAATTTTTTTCTGTACGTTTTTAAACGTTTTGTATTTTATTTGTTTGTTACATCTTAAAAAATAAGACTAAAAATGTTTAATTATTCAACTTGGAAAATGCACGTGTTTTTTGATACCTAACTTAGTTTAAAACTTCTAATTTATGCAATTAGACGCTCATAAAAAAGAGTACGCTCTAATTAAAAGTCATTGTCCTTGCATATATTTAGAATAACTCGTATACTTCTAAATTTTATACTAAAAGTGTATGACCATTTTAATTAAAATGATCTATTTTGGAATTAATTTTAAAGACTTTGTTTATTTACCAATTAACACCAAAAACTATATACATTTATATAGATATTCAATACTTAATTTCTTACCTTGATCTGATATAAAATGTTATTAAAAAATCGTTTATACAATCACTACTGTTTTATTATAAAATTTTTAAGGTCATGCAGTGTGTAATATGTAATTATGTAGATAATTAGTGCAATAGTGCCATTTATTAAATATTTATATCATACTAAGTTTTCAGTAATGAATCAGTAAACCCAATTATAGTATTTTACCGGTAATGGCATTCAAATATGTTAAAATTTAGATACATGCAATACATGCTAATTAAAACTTATTAAACAGACATTTGTTATTTAAGCCTGAATGTGTTTATTTAAGTAATTAAAACTAATTGAATACAGTAGTAGTTTATTATTTGTAGTTTTGGTAACTCTCGATTAAATTTTGTCTGTATAGGTTCAGTATAATTGGACGTAATGTATTAGGTACGGATCAAAATATAAAAGCGCTTTGAAAGTACAGTAAGACCCCGCTCAACGCTGTTTCGTTTAGCGCTGTTTCGGTTTAGCGCGCTTTTATTTCAACCCGGTGATTCCCCGAGATTGATCGCAGCACTACGGGGATTCCCCGGAATGGTGCACAGCGCTAGTTTCCAAATATGTACATAACATATCCAAAACAGTGTACATACAATACACTAATATACTGCAAAAGGTAGATAAGTGATTATGACAACACAAGAAAGAGATAACGGTAACGACCTCCGTCGATTTGGCTAAAAATCTCTAATGATAAAATAAACAAGTTCAAATGTTGAGTTGGTATACATATATGTTTATCTCTTAGTTTATTTTTGCTCATTCAACATAAAATTGTTAAAAGCTATTAACTTTAATTAAATCAGCATTACATTGTACATATGTATGTCGATTAAAATGTTTGGTTTCATTTTTATTAAAAAAACATAATTATTAATTTAATACCTAACCAATTTTCTATACATCTTCCCCTAACCCCATTATTTATTTATGTTAAGCCTCTTTTAGCGCTATCCTACGCGTTAAACGGGGTCTTACTGTAATTGTGTTTTATTGTACCTATTGTTAAAGTAATATTTTAAATTAAAACATAGATGTGTCTATGTTAAAATGAAAGTTTGTAATAAAAGCGTGCAATTGATAGAAACAATTTCTGCAAAACGTTTAATTATTTAATTTTTTTGTGTTGCCTCATTTCGTTCTTTAAGACACGATAAGTAACAATTGACTTTGTTAGCTGCAGAAGCCTTTCATTATTGTGTATTACAGTTCTAAGTGGTTTGAGAGAAGATGCTTTATGATTGCTACTAAAATAGGAGTTTGAGTACTGTTGTCATACATGGTTTCAAGAAAACGAAACACAAAGAACAAAAGGTAGGTACATGACGCCATCCAAGAACGTCAAACCGCCAAGATCGCTGCCTTAGACTTTTGGTATTCAGGAACTGCTTTACTTCCACAAAGGCGATTAGTAATTAATGGTTTGCAGAACATGGAAGGCTTATTAGTATTCAAACCATTTATTATCGCGTAAAAAGTTTTGAGCTGCTCACCTTATGTTACCGCCTACACCCAAGCATCGACTGCATTGGTTTAATGAACGAAATCAGTAGGACTACGAATGGGATACGGTATTTATGATATAAAAAGCTACATGACCGCTTAAAGTTACATTCAAGACGTGCTAGAAACACAATTTTTCGCCTATCTTAAAACTCTTCAAAATTCATTGTTTTAACAAGACTGCACAATTACATTCAACCAGAGTTAGGTTAAACCGCTTTGAACATAAGCTACCAACATTTCTAGATTTTTTACCATTTGAGCATGTCTGAGACACTATGGGTAAGCGGTTCCAAAAGTTACTTCATCTCATATAGACCCTAAGGACACTTTATGACGCCGTACAGATAGCATGGGATTAGACTCTCCAGGAAAAATAGTAGTTTATTTAACGAGTTCCTTCGTTTCACTCGGGTTTAAAAATGTCCTCTTGGGAAAAAAAGCGTCCAATTTAAACAGGAACGAGTTAAATACAACATTTTATTGCTCGAACAGAGACTAGAAAGCCCACAAAGTCTCAAAATTTTTTAAAAATAATTTGACGTTTATGTTGACAAGTGTGCCAAAACTGTCAAAGACGGTTTACAATAGCGAAAAATTAAAATTTATGACAGTTAAGAACAATAAAATAATTATCTCATTAGGAGTATGCCCAGATGTGCCAATGAAAGCATAGCGCAGCATTAAAGCCCAACTCATTATTAATTTTTCTCAGGTTATACCTACTCGATTTTATTAAAATTTTGATTGTTCACGTATGTTAATGTAATAAACATGAATACAAAATATTATTGAAATATTTATATTTCTGGTTTTTCTGATTTCAATCTCAGTATACATGTACAGAGAAACAAAAAACTAAATAAAAACATAAATTACATACAAAAATTAGAATAAAAGTTTTAAACTTTTTTAACATATCGTTCACAAAATAACCCACCAAATTTTATTTTCATATTGGAACATTTATACCGTACTAAATTGTACTAGTTTGTTTGATACTTCGTGGACCTCTTTAAGCTTTTACAATAGTTTATATCTTAAAAGTAAATAACACTATAACAATGCTTAAAAAATAAAAAAATATATATAATATTCTTCATAAATTACGACATTACATCAACATGTAGCTGACAAAAATGACTTTAAATATGAAAGGAAAAATATGAAATATTATTTAAAAAACAAAGGTCTCTAAAACGGTATATACCAAAATATTTAAAAAAAATGGTTTTAAGGTATAGCTCTTAGCTAACAAATTTAAGTATGCGTGAAAATTCTTAATTTATATGGAAAAGCTCAAACAGTCGCGCGGATTTATTACAAAAAATTTGTTATGATAATTATTTTAATGGAATAGAGTTTGTATTAAACAAATGTTGCATTATTAATCTAAACAAAAAACAACTTCTTAATTTTAAATCGATGAAGCGTAACGCTTAATTTTAAATTTAATTGTCGCTTGAACTCGTACGTTACATTTTTAATAGTATGCTTATGGAAATTTTATGTTAAATCGGAATACCGTAAATCTCGAAAATACTTCATTAGTTTATTAAATTAAACGATAATTATTATTTTATTTTATTGCATGTATATAAATTTGCAAATTACATTTGTGTACATATTTTGAATATCGTTTGACTTATTTCTTTTGTTTGGTTTATTAAATATGTGCATTTAGAAAATAGATATGTTTACTTAATTATGTGTTATAGTTTATTACCAAAAATTGCATGCACAAGTTCTAGTAAAACTTGATAGTCATCTGTTACCCAAACATGCAAATTACCTTATACTTAGTTCAAAAGTTGGATAATATTTTAACAATATTATTGTTAGTAAGTATCGGTTATAGAAGCAGATATTGATTATGTTAGCAATATTTGGAAACGGAAAGATAATCACTGTATTTACTTTAAATATAATTTTTATAACTTAAAACTACACTTGTAAGCAAAAAATATAAAAAAAGCTCTATTTTACAAGTAACAGTTACATAACTAATGTAAATAAAATTGACTAATCAGCGCTTTAAGAAATTAAACCAGCAGTAGGCTGCGATCACTTAGCAGTGATGAAATCACCCCAAAGAAAGTGGCGGTAGCTCAGAACGTCGGAGAGTAAGTCGTAAGTGTATAAATGATAAGATTCAGATTGATCGTTGATGTGTTCATTATAAAATACTTAAAAAAGCGTCGAAACGGGAAAAATATAGACTACAAAATTTACATCTGACAACGCTTAATGTAGATAAATCGACTAACACAATTCTAACAATAAATATATTCATTTCAACAATAGCATAAGGAAATAAAAAACACAAGTATAATAAAAAATATCTAACAACTAAAGGTTTGCCAACAATATCACAGTACAACTAAAAACACAGGACTTTTAAATGAATCAACACTTTGTACACATAAAAAGCAAATGTATATGCCTTAAAATTACATTCAATAAATGAACGTTGGTGAACATAACAGAAAAACACTGTCAATTAGCATAAAATTATGATGATTGCAGAATATTGAAATAAAGCCCACCGTTAAAACTTTACACAAATACATGAAGGTGATGTACGTTAATAGTGATAACAAGCGGAATATGTCAGGTCGTGCGTGCATACCACTGATGTAGAATGTAAAAACCTCTGAGCATAGCGTTGACACACGTGTTTGTTTGTAACCTCTAGTGCGTAAATGACATTTATCACTTGGCAAAATCCATACAGCATGAGCACTATATCAAAATGTTTTTAACATAACCACCAAATTCTAACAAAATTGCTAAACCAATAAAAAAGTTTAAACAAGAGTTTATGAGGTAAAAGTTTGCATTTCTTAGTAGAAAACGTTTAACTAATGAATTCGAAAATTGGTTATATTAAAAAATCTTGATATGGTATCTTGCGCTATATTAATTTTGCTCAGTTGCAAACGTCATCTACGACTGTATGTTTTTTTCCGTTTCTGGTAACGCTAAAAAAACACGTTATAGTGAAATGTTTCATGATGCTTACATTTAAGAATCTTAGAACATTCGCAATGGTGTAAACCAGTTAAGATTTTGATGATTGTGTGTGAAAGAATCGCTGGTGTAAGAATGCATTTTTGTTTTACGGCGAGATTTTTTTTTTAATTCTAACAGCAATTTTAGTTAACCTCACGTATTACCTAAGAAAACTTTTAATAACCGTCTAATTACTTTTTTTTCTAACGGTCATGGATTTCATCATTAAGTCGTTCTTTATTAATTGTAATCATGTTAGCAACTAATCGGCAAAAAATTGAATCAAGTGCGATTTCATTACGTCATAATCATTGAAAGTATCGTTCAAAAAGTTTTACAAATATAAAAAAAAATAGTAATCTAATCATGCAAAACTATAATGAATGTAACATCAATTTGTAACTAAACTCTAATAATTTTTGGTCAGTGATCAAAGAGGTGTGCGGTCTAGAGTTATTCTGGTAAAAAAATTACATTTTTGCAATTAAAAAACTTTAGCGGTTTTTTGTTGATTGCTACATTTAATTTGTTCAGTTGTTGAGAGTACACAGCCAAATTGATCGTTTGGTTTTTTTAAAAGCAAAGTTTTCTTTTGATGGTTATTAGTTTGCAAAATGGTTTATCATGACCATGATTGCTTTTGATTGACGTTATTGTAAACAATTTATTTTTATTGTTTATTTATGTAAATATAAATATAAAGTTTTTTTTGCAATTCTTGTCCGTGACACATTTAATTTTTCTATTATTTTGCGTACAGATACACGACGATCCAATTTGTTTATGGTTTTAATTTGGTCAACATCAAGCACACTTGGTCAACGTCAAATTGGTCGTCTTTGATTGAAAAATAGTCAGAATCAAATTTTTTGTTTTTTTAATGGCTTTCTTAAAATCACGTAATTTTTTAGCAGTTTGCGCAGCCTTCTTTCCTATACAAAAAAAATTTAAAACACGCACAATTTATTTCGAAAGCTAAACAAGAATAACACCTAACATATGTAAAAAAATATAACACTAATAAAAGTCTAATAGTGCAAAACATGTATGTGTGAAACCGGCAAATGCTTAGTTGCCAACTCGATATAATTTTAGATATTTTCTAAATAAACTCATACAAAATTAGCAGATAACAAAACTTGAACCGATTTGCAAAAAAAAGTTAAGTGTCAGATATTAAAATTTAAAGTTCGTATTCTAAGCAATATGTTAAATTGTTATTTCAGAGATTAATTTTCTATTTTATTTTCGCATTATGTTCGCATTTTCTACATTTTAACATAATCTAATTTTTCACTAAATGTGAAAAATGTAGTGGCATTTGCACATTGACATTACATTAATGTTCTTTGCGTTGTTGTTTTATCCCGAAGTTACATTCAAAATTATTTTGAATTACGCGGGTGTAAAATCAATTTACAACGTTTAAGACGGCTATATCTTAATTACAGTAATAATTCATATTTATAATTTGTTTTTTACAATAATTTTTTTTTATTTGTATTGTCACGGTTTTTTTAAAAATTGTTAG
The DNA here is from genome assembly GCA_035610365.1 of Aquatica leii. Taxonomy (NCBI): domain Eukaryota; kingdom Metazoa; phylum Arthropoda; class Insecta; order Coleoptera; family Lampyridae; genus Aquatica; species Aquatica leii. The sequence goes on from CM069435.1 coordinate 73,385,711, forward strand.
AAAAAAGAATATAAAAAAGTAATAAAAAAAAAATGTTGACAACATATTAATGTTATCCTTTTTAGTTAACATTTAAAGAATATTTTTAATCTGACATTGCATAATAAAAATTCAGATATTAACGTACACACAACTAAACAGAAAACAGAACACTTTGGTTAGTTCGAATAAAACAGTGGTGTAAACTTGGCTTGTTAGCGAATGCGATCGGCAGTTGTTCGTTGCCGTTTGCGATGCTTTTCAAGAAATTCAAATTAGACAAATAACAAACATTGACAATACCGGAACGTCACATTGTTTATCCGCAAAAATAAATATATCCTTCGTTTTCAAAAATTTGGAACAGTTTACTGCATTTTATTTTTATACGAAATATTTTTATATGTAAATAAAAGTTCCATATTAAAACAGTGCATTATAAAATTTGTTAAAGCTATTTTATAAACACATTTTACATTACACCTATGTAACAACTTGTGAATGTAAGACTATTGCTATTACGTTTCTAAGTAATTGTTTTTTTAATATCTTCTTTGTTTGAATTGTCAAAGAACCATAGTAGCATACAAAGTTGAAACCATATAGTTCCGATCTGTTTCCGGTATTTCAAAATTGTCCAACATTGGTCATTTAAAAGTCATTTTGTTACAATATTGGCAGCCTATTATTATTTAATGTAGTAAAACCAAGTAAAATAGACGTCGAATTTATATAGGATAACCAATATTGAATGACCACGTAAAATTAAATTAGATATAATATTGACAACCGATCATTTTTAAATATTGTATAGCAACATAGAACCTACATTAAATTTATTTGGGTAGAGTAATATGGATTGTGTGTGTAAAACCAATCTTACTAAAATATTTGTAAACTGTTATTGTCTTATATTGTTAAAAAAAACTTGAATACTGTACTATATACTATACCGTTGACTGACTATACACAGTTAATAATTATTATTATTAGATCGAATCTTTAGTCAATATGCTTAATGTGTTCAATTTAGCTTATTTTGAATATTTGGTGTTTAAAAGGGTCGCATCAATTATACTTATGTACAATGTTAATTATATTACTTTAATTAATAATTTTTTTTTTGTTGATAAATACTGTTTAAAAGTGGTTCTTCATCATCATAATAGTTAAGCGATTTATTACTTGTTGAAGAATTTTTAATACTTTTGGAGCCATAACTTTTTTGTTATTTTAAAATCGTAAAACTTTGCGCATACTTAGAACTTCTCAATAGTACATTTTTGAATAAATCTATTTTTACAAAGGTTTACGAAAGTTTACCTGCTTATAACGGTAAGGATTTGTCTCTAAGTAAATAAAGATTAAATAATTGCATAAATGCAACGTGTAGAAACATCAAATGTAAGACAATTAAAGATATTGTACAATATTAAATGATAACCTATAAACAATCTGCTCAAATTAATTTTTTGTTACAACTGTCTGACAATCAAAGTTTGTTTCATGTTAATATCTATAGTAGTGGAGTTTTTGATGGCGGAGTTTACCTTAGTGCACAAGAAGTTTAAAAGGTTCTTCTGTAGACGTATGTAGCAATCTTCTGAGAGTAAGTTCGTCATTTTGTCGTTGTAAACTTGTATGTTCATAACGACTGTAGCGTTTAAGCGGTAACGGAAAGATAAGGTTCGTTAATCACACTAATCGCTATTGGTATAAATATCGTCATTTACACTTTTTCTTTCAGTGACATTTAACACTCTGAAGATACAAGTCAGTTTGTTTGGGTTTACGAACGACAATAAGGCAAAGGCCAAGTTCTACTTTTTCTTTTGGATGTCAAGAAGCGACTATGACCAAGTCTAAGTTTGGATGTTTTATTACGACGCGGTCTAAACCGAAAGTCGCTTATAATCTTAAACATAACAACCGCAAAAGCTTAAGATTTTATAAAAATAATGATAAATTTTTAGTTAGTTTTATGTATTATTGTTTTTGTGTAATAATTAATGATTTAATTTTAATTTAATTAGGTATAATTTTTGTTTCTTATTTTTATCTAATTCATTGCTGAAAATAATAATTTTAGTACATGTAAAAATTTTGTCAATATTTTTTGTAGACAATAAAGAATATATACGTAACTGAATTATTATAATATTTACTAACAACTAATCTATTTAATATAAAATAAAGATTGGTTATGAATCTAGAAGAATTGTTAGTGATCAATGTAGGACAAATACAGGTCACAAATAAAGAAGAGAAGTTGGTTCTCAATGTAAAACTAATACTAATACACGTAGAATAGATGTCAGTTACCAATACAAAACCAATAAAGGTTATCAATTTACAATAGTTGTGATTTTCAATTTAAAATAGATGTTGGTTTACAATATGTAACCTAGATAGGTCATCGGACACTAAGCTAGGACAAATATTGGTTGCCAATGAAGAATACAGATTGTTGCCAGTATATATATACTATATAGTATAAAAGTGTTACATTTTAATGTTGCACCAATATTAATAGTCTATCTCGATCCAATTTGGTTGTGCTACTAGGGAAAGGGAATTATAATAAATGTTTTAAATAATTGACATAAATGTTTTAAATAATTGACAACACACTTATAAAGACTTATTAACAGTAGATGATTTTGTGTCAAAAAAAGCACTATTACTAGTATGATAAACAAAAAAAATTTATTTCCCCTGTCATCCACATACTGTTTTACTATAATACGATTAATTAAAAACAATTAATTATTTTACCTTTATATTCATTTAATAATTTTAGTTTTTATGTCGTTGTTATATTTTCAAAATTTTAATTGGTTGGTCTATTATTTAATATATATGAATTGTTAATGTAAATTATTGCCAGCCTTAATTATTTTAAGAGTAATTCTAGTTTTTAGTTTAATTTAGTACAAAAAAATATAGTATTAAGTTAGTAAGTACCTCTAGAAAGCTATTTGTTGTTGATAATCTCTACACATATAAGTGTTGATTTGAAGGCTCAAATCATCGCGGCGTTAACGCGCAGTCTTAGTTAGCCATTGCTCAAATGTTTTTGATTTCATGGACTACTGCAGGAGCAATAGTCTTATATTCACAATGTTATTAATATGTTGTTACATAGGTGTAATATAAAATATGTTCAAAAAGTATTCTTAATAAAGTTTTAATATAATTTTTTTATTTATTTACGAAAATATTTTGTATGGAAATAAAATCAGTCAAAAATAAGAATGTATTGATTTTTTAAGTTTTACGGATAAACGTTTTGATTTTTTGGTATTGTCAATGTATTATTTGTCTAATTTAAATTTCTTGAATAGAATCGCAAACGGCCATAAATTGCCGATCGCATTTGCTAACAAGCCTATTTTACCTCGCTAACTATTTCAATCGAACTAACCAAGGTGTCCGTTTTTTGTTTAGTTGAGTGTACATATGCTTAAAATAAAAAATTAAACAGTATCACAAAAATGTGTTAAAAATAAAAAATTCAATTAATGTACTAAGAAACAAGTTAAAGATTTAAATCAGTGCTTAAATTGATGTCAAATGTTTTGTTGATAATCAATTAACTAAATGTCAATGAGCGTCAAAAAAATGTTTAAGCAAATAAATTTCTATTGTGAATAATTTCCACTTAGAGAGTAAAAAATTGTAATACAAAAGTAATTCGTAGAAAAAAATTCTAATATAAAATTATATTTTTTTTTACGTTTTCTCATAATACTGATATTAATATGTATACGTATTTTACCGTATATTAACAGTTGCGTTAAATGTTTAAAAATGAAAAAAGTATTGTAAACATTTTACAGCTAAAAATAGTATAACGAAATTCGAAAGTACTTTTATGGTATTAAATAAATTCTTTTTATATGCAAAATAAACAAAAAATTCATTATTAATTCAAAATTGAAAAAGTATTAGTATTGGCATTTCTGATAGTGTCCTACTTTACGGTATCAAATTATTCTTGACAAGTAGTTCATTTAATAACGAAAACCTTTATGTTTAATAATTACGTTAGGTAGTCTTTCAATTTACATATAATTATTTGAAGAAATGTGTAGGTGCCTCGAGTGATTTTACTTTTACCTGTTTTAGATTTAAGTGTTTGTATATTGACGTTGCTGATGATTTTTACTTATTGAAGTGGTTTAAAGAAATCGCCGAAATCATAATTTCATTTTATTGCGTACATATTTACAACGGCCTATTGTGTTAATACACTTAAGACTGTACTTAATTATATCTTGCTTGCATTGTATATGCGTGGTTTTACAAAATTATAATAATGTGTGTTATTATTTTTTTTACAGAAAATAATAACTTTCTAGATACTAGATTTTTTTTAACTTTGGCGCGAGTTTCACAATAATTGAAGAACAAAAATGATTGTAAAATAATTAAATTTAACTGATAGATTTTGTAAAACAGTTTTAAATCACTAGTGTTTCCAAAAAATAAACATTTAGAAATTCTAGAAATTACTATAAACTATTATTTTCAATGTTTTTAGCTAAATCTAATTTTTATTCTAAAACTATTAATATACTACATACGTAAGTTAAATAGTATTTGTTTACAAAAAATAAAAAAAAACATTGGTTTACGTGATGATTTAAAAAATACACTTTTGTTTCATTGGTAAAAGTTTAAATAAAAGAGGTTTGTGTCTAACTGGTTAACAAATTATTAATAGCCAAGGATGTTAATTTTATATAAGTTAAATACGTCTTAATTTTTGACAATTATTAATAAAATAAATTTGACAAACATGTCAAATAAGCTTAAAAACCTTTCACGAAACATTTGGCGGTAGTAAGTAAAATGTTAAGTCCAAGAAGTTCAAATTATGTAGTACAGTTTTGGTAATATATATACAAAAAACAATTAAGTAAATTTTAAAGCAAATGAAACAAAATTTTAAATACTACCCTTGAAGCTATCGGCTGAGTGTTGTCGTGACCTAGACCTACAACCTCTGGGTACATAAACGAAGGCGATGTCGTCGATATCATTATATTACGTTTTTACAGTTTCTACATACATATTTATAATTTGTAACATAATTATACTTTGCTCTTGTTTACAATAATTTAGTATTTAAATTTTGTCATAGGCTGCTCTGTTATTAACAAAATATTACGCAACCAAATAAAAATTACATAATTGAAACAAAAGATTTAAACATCAATTAAAACTAAAATAATTAAAATTTAAAAAAATTCATAAATAATTTGTATATGCAAAAAGTAAAAACAGATTAATGTTTAGTATACAAAATCAATAATTAAAGTTATTTAAATAAGCATTAATTACAAACAAAAAATTAAAATTTTAATTCTAAATAGCTATTATTACTGAACTAATTTTTGCAACAAAAAAATCTTGCATTACAATATTGATGATTTACAGGCTACAACGTTCATAAATAAACTGTAGAATTTGTTTATGGCAGTTTAGGTATAAAGTTTATAGCCACTAAAAGATACTATAGGTATATGGGATTAAATTAGTAATTAAACTTAATTTTACATTTCTATTACCTTTACTATTTAATGATAAAAAAACGCAAGAAATTATGTGCAATAAAACGTTTGTACAAAACGCAAATAGCTTAATGATGAAAACTATAAAAACTAAAAAAAATTAACATTAAAGCTTAAGTTTTGACCCTTAAAGTCTCAACTTAAAATTGCAATTCTTTTAGCAAAATGATTTATCTTGTGGTACTTGTGTAACATATAATTTGCAAGCACCTTTGTTGAAATTCTGGTAACAGAAGCTATCTAAGTTTTGTGTGGTCATATCACCTCTATATAAATTGATGCTTTGTCGTCAGGAGAAGAAGACTACATTATTTTTTTTAGATGATGATTTTTTGAGGATAGTACAGCATTTGGTTTTACTTTTGAAAATATTGCTAATGTAGTGTCATACCCACTGACGTGAATGACGGTATATACTAGCTTAACAATACAGGATGAAGTTCTTAGCAAATTATATTTGAAGGAGAAACTAGTAAACAGCACACTATCAGAACTGCTACGTCCACGCTTATGTAGATACACATCATTCTCGTTGAGGGCGTAACCTTTAAGAAGGACTAGCAAGTCGATACCTTATTCAATGCTAACGACTTAATTTTAGGCTATGGCCTAGGTCAGGGGTCTCCAAACTTTTTAGCCTAAGGGCCAGACTGATTCCTCAACAAAGCCCAAAGGGCCAAGATCCAGCCAGAAGAGTTACTAATTCTCAAATCTTTATTACCTTATTAATGGTATAAATATAAAATATAAATTAAAAACTACTGCTTATGAATTAAATATGTAAAATTTTTACGTGTATTATGTATATACTTACATATGTACTTGTACATACATAAATACTACAAAAAATACGTCATTCGTAACATTGGTGTTAAGATATTACTTTGTAAGTGTTGCTCTTACAAATGTAAACCGATGATTAGTATTATAATACGTATTTGTAGCATATCCTTCAAATTTACGATTGTTTATTTTAGGTATAGTTTTCATTTTCAACTACGTTGCATGTTTGTTTCCAAGAAGTTGCAGATAAATAATTCTCAGACTTGAGTTATTGTTTATTTTTGCGGTTTTTAGGAGCAGCTTCTTCTATCTGGCACCCCGGCGCCAATGTACCTTTGTCGGGCCCTTTGTATGTATGCCGTCGCACTAACAAATTGTGGCGTGGTGCGCCTCCTCACGTACGCAAATTGTCATGGACATGTCAGTCCGGTGGAAATAGCGGATTGATTGCGTGTATGTACTGTGGGTGTTGGTGCAAAACCTAAATATTATTTTTAATTAGAAGTTACGTGCTTTGTGTATGAATTGACAAATATAGAAAAGAAACGAAAAATAGATAGTGAGTGCAGAATATTTAAAGAGCAATGGGGTTGTCAATATTTTGTAATCGAGTCAAATAGCAAGGCAACCTGTTTAATTTGTAATGTAACTATAGCCGTCCTCAAAGAGTACAATATAAAACGCCATTATGAGACTATGCATTCTCAGAATTACTCAAAATTTACGAGAAGCTTAAGATCTGAAAAATTTTAATCAATGAAGCGCGGGTTGAAATCTCAACAATTCTTGTTTAAAAAAGTCAATAGTGAACAAAAAGCCGCAACTCGTGCTAGTTTCCGCGTAGCTCATTCCATTGCAAAACATGGGAAACCATTTACTGACGGTGAATTAATCAAGGATTACATAATTGCAGCGGTAGAAGAAATGTGTCCAGAAAAGGCTAATTTATTTAAAAACATAAGTTTGTCAGCAAACACTGTAGCTCGAAGAATTGATGAAGTTGCAGAAAATATATTAGCTCAATTAAATGACAAAAATCGTCTCCTAGAGTGGTTCTCTCTCGCCCTAGATGAGTTTAGACGGATGTTTCAGATACTGCTCAGGTATTAATTTTTATTCGAGGGGAAGATAAAAATTACGAAGTGTATGAAAAGCTTTTAGATGTTCATAGCATTCACGGCACGACCACTGGTGAAGATATTTTTAAAGGAGTTGAAAATGCTGTTCAGAAAAGCAATCTTAAATGGAAAAACTTGAAATCCATTACCACTGATGGTGGCAAAAATATGTATGGAATAAATAAAGGTGTGGTTGCTCTCGTATCAAAGGCCGTCCAAAAAGATGGTGGATCAAAACCATTAATAGTGCATTGTATCATCTATCAACAGTCCTTGTGCGCAAAATGCTTGGATATGTCAGAAGTTTTAAAGCCAATCATATCGGTTGTCAACTTTATCAGATCGCATGCGCTTAATCATCGAGTTTATTGCAGAGATCGGAGAAAATGACTTGCCATATTATACTGCAGTACGTTGGATTACTTGTGGAAAAGTTCTTATCCGATTTTTTGAGCTACGAGCAATAATAGAAATTTTTTTGGACGAAAAGAATCGTCCACTCGCGCAGTTGCAAAACGATGACTGGTTATGGAAGTTATCATTTTATACATATTTGACTAAACATATCAACGATCTTAATTTACGATTGCAAGAAGAAAATTTGTACACACATATTAAGTCATTCCGACAGAAAATCGCTTTGTTTCAATCCCAATTAAATAAAAAATGTTTCACGCATTTTAATACGTGTCAAACGTTCAGTCAGTAAACTGACATTCCTTTTCCCATTGATTTTGCAACTGAAGCTTTGGGGGCTTTAAAAATAAATTTTGAATCTCGTTTTTCTGATATTGACGCAATTGCAAATGACATCAAGATCTTCCAGAATCCATTTATCACCGATATAGAAACCCTTCCCCCAGAACTTCAAATGGAATTAATTGATTTGCAATGCAGCCATATTTTTAAAGAAAAATATCAAAACTCATAATTACTAGAATTTTATAAGAGTCTTCCACTCACACAGTTTAATCAGGTGCATAAATTTGCTCGTAGCTATTTTACCACTTTTGGAACGACGTACTTGTGCGAAAAAACATTTTCCAAAATGAAATAGACAAAAAATGTTTACAGATCAGTGTTAACTCACGAGCATCTTAAGTCGCTTCTAATAATTGGCACAAGTAAATTTAATCCACAACTGCAAACGATCGTCAGTGGAAAGTCACAGCTGCATAAATCTCATTAACTACTTATACGTTCCTATACTAATTTATTGTTTAATAATTTAGTTTTGTGGATTATTGTATGTAAATAAAACATCTGATTATTATTTTGTATAATTACTTTGTTTGATTTAATTTATCAAAATAAATTAAAGGGAGGGCCGGATATCAGCAACGTCAGGCCCGCTATCGCGGGCCGGATTGGTGCCGCTCGCGGGCCGGTATTGGCCCGCGGGCCGTAGTTTGGAGACCCCTGGCCTAGGTCAACATCTGCATTTTTAACAGTCTGTTTTACGTCAATGCCGTTGTTTGTTGTCCCCATTAGAAACGAATGCTGCGTCGTCTAATAAAATGTTGTCAGCATAAGACTGTGCAGTAGAACGACGCATATGTTTTGCATCTTTAGTGTGTTTTTAGTCTAAGTGCACTAGGTATTTGTCAGAATAATTAATTCTAAATGATTTGGCATTATTTGACATAAGGTATATGTTATGTAGAAAATGTGGTATATTAAAAATTTTCTAGTATAAGATTTATCCTCGACACGCCCACTTTTCGTGGTTGACTGTATAATTTCAAAAGCACGGTTTCATTTTTTCCGCTAACGTTTGTGCAATACAGAGCTGCGTTTAGTGGTGTCGCCCAACAAGGCTATTATCATTAAGTCATTTCGCGCAATTCCACGTGAATATGCGGTCAAAGTTTTAGTCTATCTGAGCAAAAGCTTATTTGGGGTAAGTGGTTATTTTTTTTGTATTGGGGGTTTAAATTGATTCTCTCATAATTGTCTATAGCGGAATTCCATACCCTTCACACATATCCTTTATCGGTGGAGATAACAAGCAAATGGAATATTTGGAAAAATTTCCATGACGTTACGTTGCTCTAATTAAACAATTCACACCGTCAAGGGGTTGGAAGCATTTACAATTTCGATTTACTTTGGAAGAAACTTTTATCACCAATTACTATAATGAGTAGAGAAAAAACGCTGCGCATTCACACAAAGTCTTATGCAGTGCGCGTTGAGTCTTCATCTTTTATATACTTTAGTGATTTTAAATTACGAATATAAAGTCATTCCTTCTTTGAATGTAAAAGTTAGACCGACTAGGTCACTTTGCTGTACGACGTGTTGCCCAGTCTAGGGCGTAACTTATATTTTGACTGACCCATGTACTAGTGTTTAGAAAAATTTATATAACTATACTTATGTATTTTCTTCGTCTTCTTTAACTACTGTCTGTGATAAAATAAATATATATTCTGTGTTTCTGTCGTGTTATTTGTTCTTTTTTAGCTGCGGGTAGATTTAAGCGATGTCTCTCTAATTTACTCTTTTATCGTTTTGGCGTTTTTTTAGATTTAGTTTACAATCCAACATCACAAAGTCTTCGATTCAATCTCCGGGAACAACTGAGTTAGCCGTCGCGACAAGGTCTGCTTGAATCGAGGTACGCGTTCAGCCGTAGGAAGAAAAACGTCTTAAAACAATTAATCATTACACATCACACTGTTTTGTAGTATAAAATCTATTACCCTTAGAAAAAAATTATATTAGTGATAACTAATTGTGGTCTTATATGCATTAGAAAAAAAATCTATAAAAAAAAATAAAAAAAAGCAAAATGTTTTTGCTTTCTCAAACTGGAGCTTTTATTAATAGCATTAGTTCCTATAATATATACAAACATATTTGATCTTTTGCAAAGAAACCAAGTTATACGGTGAATGAACTTTAATTAGAGATAGGCAACTCACAAGTAAGCTACTTAATCTATCAGCTTGTAATAATGAATCGGTAAAACTTATTAAATATTATTTTTGGCAGGACTCTTCTAACGAACCGCAAATTACTAGCATTATTATAGTTTAGTGCTTAATCCACATTCTTCATTAGTTATTGACGCTGACGTTAAACTGTAACATCTGTTTGTTGTCTCAATCCAAAACCATTAATCAGTAGTTAAGTTTTTATTAAAGAAAGCTAGTTTGTTTTGGTCAACATATCGTTCAGTTACTGTGTTCTCGCATGAAACAAATTCGATTCGAAAAAATAAAAGTTTTTTAAAATGGAATTGTGTGTTAACAGTAAAAAAAAATTATTAAAGAACTGTAATACACGAATGACAAAACAACAAACAAAATTGCAAAATACGATAAAGTGCTTAAAGAATTAAAGATTATGTATATTTTTGTTGTTCCAAAAAGGTGAAAAAAAATATATTGTTTAAAGTAGAGAGGATAATGTACAGACGTACTATTTTTATACAAAAAAATTATTAAAAAAACATTTTAGTTTTGATTTTGTTTGTTATGTTTATAAAATTAACTATAGATATTTGTTTTTTATATAAACTATAACATCTAGTATTTTAAGAGAAAAAATTAAAGAGTAAAGTGGCTAAAAAATGTTTTTGAAAAATATTTTTTAGTTTTAATTTTGACTATAATGGCTATAGTCAGCGACAAAATTCAACATTTTTCCCGAAATTCCAAACTGTAGTTTTCAAAACGCAAATAGTCTTAATTTTGTACAACTTTTTATTCTATAACTTTTTTGTGGACTGCACAATAACAGTTCTAGAACCCAATTATTCGATTAACCCATAAACAAGATTATTTGACATGTAGGAAACTATGTTGTTAGTTAGATAATAAATATTACAACCGCGAATTTCAAAAAATGTATTTGAATTGTACGCGGCATAATATTCCTAATTGTACTACGCAAGTGCAAAAGTTTGTTTATATAATTGCGGAAACCATCATTAGAAACCAGTGGACAACTGTTTCGTCTTATTTGGATTCATCAGCATTGGAATACTCTAACGCAGTTTCCACAATCATATAAAACAAATTACCATAGTTTTATCCCATTCCGGTGTTAAATTTATTAAGAAATCTGAGGCTAAACGCCATCTCGTAGGAACGGAGCTACGTATTTCAAAAAAAATTATTTGAATTATACGCGGCATAATATTCGTACTTACTACGTAAGTACAAAAATTTGTTTATATAATTTATATGCACTATTAATAATGGTGTGTTTCTTTTTATGTCTATGTTTTATTTAATTCTTTTACAATAAATATGTTTTTATTTCATTTTTTTAAGTAAATTGGCAAGCACTGGTATAGTCAGAAAAGGTGCCTTCTAAAAAATTTTAAAAACAGAAAAAGAAGCTCGATACGCTCTCTTAATGATTGCAAAATTCCTTTTTAAAAGTTTTTTTTAATAAATTATATTATAGAATGTCAAATAACATTATTTACGTGTTAATTAATTCACTACATTCTAGAACCATTATTGTGTACTTCACAAAAAACTTAAAATAAAAGTTGTGCTGCAATTTCGGAAAAAATATGGAATTTTGTCATTGACCACAGCAACTTTGATCTCTTGCTATCAAAATTGAAACTTAAATATCATCCAAAAAATGTTTTTGATCATTTTCCTTGCAATTTTTTTTTGAAACCGTAACATTTTTATCGTTTTGCAAATTATTAAAAAATTTATCAATATTTTTGTCTAATTCATTATTATTAGCAATTATTTTTAAACACTAGTATAGCAAAATAATGTATCAGAAATTTAATTAAACAAAGCGTAAAATTATTTTGCATTTTGTCAAAAAAACGATATTGTGGACAAATGAGTAAAAAGTAGAGTTTAAACATCAATCAAAAAATTCTACTAAAATCAGTTTATTGTTTGCAACGTTTCGTTAGCCAACTGCGTCAACTTCATTAATCCATTTTGTTCATTAAAAATAAAATTTTCACTTCTGTCTATAGTGCTTCAATTATAACCGGACATTTTTTGAATACAAAAAAATTGACAATTGAAATCAGTTTTAATAATTTTTGTATTTTATCACTGTCATAATTGTGTAACTATATATTATTTTTAATTCATGAATCCATTTAATAAAATATTAATTAACAAAACGTTGTCAACAAAAAAAATTTTAACCAATTTTGGAATTGGTGTTTACTTTCCACTTTAAAGAAAGTTGTTTAAAAGTAAAACTATTATTTGAATTTTTACAATTTTAGAGAAATTATTACTTTTACTAATAGGTATCAAAAAAAAAGTTATATTTACATTTATTTTAGATTTTGCTTGCTTATCTAGTGCCGAATGATAGTAAAAAAGTAATTACAACTGAGTTCAAAACGGAAAACATTGGTGCAAAAACACGTTTTTGAATAATAAACAGATGAAACGATATAAGAAAGATAAAGATTTATAGTACGTCTTAAAAAAATTGACTACACATTACAACAAAATATTTGAATACGAGCAAATAACTATTTTTATAATGATTTTGATAGTTTTTAAATTAGAATATTATGTTTGGGATCAAACTGTAACCTTAATTTTTTTTCGGCTTAGGTGTTTCAATTTCAATCTTATGTTTAAATCAAAACAAAGTTAAAATTAAAGAAAACCTAATAAAATTATAGCCAAACATATCTAGTATTACGCATGTATAATTATATACAAATGCAAAATACGCAAAAAAATTGTTTTTCTATGTTATCTAAAATTTTGAAATAATAAGTTATGTAAAAATAAATAAAGAAACAATATTTTATTCTTTTTCTACATAAATAATATGTGTTTATATGTTGTATATTAAAGATTAAAACATAATTATTTTAAGAACTTACCTTTACACTAACTAACAAGAATGGGCGTACTCACCTAAAAATAAAAAATAGAAATTATATATAATTTAAAACAAAAACTAATAATAAACATTATTTTGCATTAATTATGTTTTTTAAATAAATAATTAAAAATTCTGTCAAAATGCTTGTCACTTTTTTACGATTATCTCAAATAGTACCAATTTAAGATAGTGGAAAGATTCTTATACAAAATAACTATATAATTAATTTATTAACGAATTTACACTATTATCTCAAAAACAATTTTTACATCAATTATAAATAATATAGTGTCATTAAAGAAAACTGAATTTTTTAATTTGTTATTAAATCATTGTTAATCACATGCAAAATAAAAACAAACACATTAATTTATAGGGTATATGCTAAATTTTTAAATAAAATTAAAATTGATTGATACTTTAGTGTAAAATTATGTATTTGTAATGTTTATTTACATACATTACAAAACCAAATATATACTCTGTGACATAAAAATGCGACACCATTGGAATTTTTGAACCGAATTTAGCAGAAATGTTTAATTAGTCAAAAGTAGTAATTGATTATAATTTCAAAGAAATTCAATAAAAGATAAAGGCATTTATATTGATAATGTGTTGGACCACCCCAATTAGTTATACACTTCCGCGACCTTTTTGGCTTGTGTTCTACCAGGTGGTAGATGTTTTCCTGAAGTAGTGCATCTCAGGTAATTTGTAATTTATGCCGGAGAGCTTCTAGTGTATGTGGAAAATTGGCTAATTGCTTGAGTATTCTACCCATCATGTCCCACACATGTTCGATAAGCGAAAGGTCAGGAAATCTGAGTGGCCACTGCAAGATGTTGACGTTAATCACTCCAAAGCGCTCCGTAGAATGCTTTGCAAAGTAGGAACAAACATTATTCTGTTGAAAGATCGGGTCCTCCAGCTTCTGGAGGAATGGAAGGATAAGGGCTTTTACCACTTTATCAACATATTGTTAGGCATTGGTATTGTTTTAAATAAATACCAACTGCGACTTGCTTCTATAAACAATAGTATCCCGTACCATAACTCCCACATTGTGGTAAATAAAAAATTGCTCATTGCGACGTTCTCCACGTCTACGTCTGACCATCGTGGATTCTCAAGCAAAATTGGAATTTGTCACTGAAAACTACCCTTTGCAAGGTACACCACTTTAAACGTTGCTGTCGATGACAAACCGTCAGCGGAATCACAAAATGTAGTCGATAGGACTGCAAACCAAAAACTCTAGTTTGACGATAAACTGTACGAAGGGTTACAAGACGTCCTTCGTTTTAAAACCATTAATCGGTTATTAATTTTGTACTTAAGAAGCGGTCTGATACTGCAATCAATCAAAGATGGCGAACCTGGACTACATTTGTCTGTCTTGGCCGTCCACTTTCTCGTCTACGACATTCTTGACCTGCCCTAGACCAAGCTTGATAACACCGTATTACAGAGGATTGTATACGGTTAAGACGGTAAGCAATTTCTCATGAATGAAAAACCACCTTTAAGTAAGCCAATAACACAACCTCTGTCGAATTCACTCAGTTGTCGATAAGTTTTACGTTGCCGTTGCAACCAAAAACAATTCTAAAATCGACTTAATCTCTTAAATATCCCCGATAATTTCGATTGTAATAAATAAAACGTTAAATTTTCCATGGCTACTAGATTATTTTATATAAAATATTAATGAATTACTGCTTTTCACTAGATAAACATTTCTGCCATGTTTAGTTTTTTAACGCCTTCTTGATGTTGCATTTTTTATGTCACAGAGTGTATTATTATTTTTTATATTTGAAACATTTTTGTGAAAATTCAATATTTTTTATTGATCTGGTGTGTTCGTTCTTATTTAATTGTAAAAAAATCGCTACTAATAAGGGATTCAAAAAGCATACTGATTTTATTATATTTAAAAAATCTTTATCTAAAAAAAACATTTACAAAAGACAAAAACCTGTTAATGAGATTTTTTCAATTCAGGTATGTAAAATGATGTCGGGTATATGGCTTCTCTGCTTTGCCAGCTAAACTCTTTTTCTAAAATTGTTAATTACTGCTTTATAAATTTGCATATACTTTAACAATTTAACTGTCATAATTTGTTCTGCTTTGTCTTAAAAAATAAGAACCGATGCTACTACTTGGCTAAAATCTACACCAAATCGTCACTCGCTGCGAATTCATTTCTTTTTCATCAATCAAATGAGAACTTTTTGATCCCCAAATACAACAGTTTTGTTTATTGACAAATCCATTTAAATGGAAGTGTGTTTTGTAGCTGAAGAAAATTTTCTTCGCAAAGCCATCGTCCTTCTGTGGTCTTCCCAGAACCTAGCCAACAAAATTTTGCTTCTTCTATTAAACGTCTTTACCAGTTTCTGGGTTAATTGAATTTTGTAGGAATGGTAATAAAAGTTGTGCACAAGAATTCGTCTCAAAAAATAATATTTTATGTCCAACTGTTGGAAACAACGTCGAACCGATCTCTGCGGACCAACATTGACACTGTCACGAACCAACGTGAAACTTTTAATAGACCAACCAGAGCAAATACGCCCAAAAGTTTTAATGTTAACTGTTAATTCTGTTGCGTTAAAATGTGTTGATTCATCACCCGGAAACGCACAAAGCCGTTGGACAATTGCTGCAAATCTTTCTCCGTTTTCGCAATTAACACACGTTCTTTAGTTGAAAAGCAGTCTATAATCACTGGTGTATTATAAATGAATTCAAAATGTGAGCGATTTAAAAGCGGCGCATTTTTAAAGATACATACGTTTTATTATTATCTTGAAAAACTAAATTTTGTAATTTTGCTAAACACTTAGATATAAAATCGAAACAAAAACATACTTTCAACTACAACTATTTACAAGAAAACAAGATGTGGAAAACAATTTGACAAATAAATACACGGTGTTGGAAAAGTATGAAATAATCTATATATCTCGGTAAATTATTATTTTAACAAAAACTGTCTAAAAAGAAAAATTCTCTTTTCAATAACATAAAACTTTAATACTTTTACTAAAATAGTTTTTGAGAAAAAAAAACAATCTATAGTAGAGTGTTGTTAAGTTTATTATGCAATCTACAATGTTAACATAATAACTAATATAATAACTAAATAATTAAACTAATCTGAAATAAGTCTAACAAGTTATTTTAAGTTAATATTAATCTGGACACAAAAAAATTACAATAAATGTTCAGACTGAGCAACCTTCACAACCAGGCAGTGATAAATTATACGTTAAAGTTAATCTCTGTACAAATCCTATTTTTAAGCTCTCAGTATTTATCTGCCCATTTACATCAACGCTACTTTTAAGGTCGCCTCAAAGAAAGAAATCCAGCAGACTTAAATCTGGTAACCGAGCTGCCCATTCTTCTGCCTATCCAACGATTTGGAAAGGTAGACATTAGTCCCAAAACGTGGACCGGCGCAACCTTGCTGGAACCATAATCTGTCGTGGAGTGTATTTAAATCGTATTCATTTAGGTATAAAACAGCTAATGCAAGAAATGCCTTAAATTGTGGAAAATTTAAATAAACCTCAGCCGTTAAATTACCCTAAAAAAAGTCCGAAAATCTAGTTTATTATCATTCCTGTTAATGTGTAACTTTCTGTTGGTACTGGGCGTTTCCTTTAAGATACCAATTAAGATTTGTTGAAAACCAGTATCCTGTGTTTTGATTATTAACTGTGCCGTTTAAGCAAATCGTTGCCTCGTCAGTAAACAGAACATTTTTGTATAAATTTCCATTGCATTTAAGTTGGTAAGTTAGTTCTTCAAAAAATTGCAATTTGCGATAAAAGTCGACTGCAAATAATTTTTGAACTACACACGCTTTGAATAGGTGCTACTTTTTTAGAACGCTATGTACAGTAGATTTACTTATATTACAATTTTGCACACTTTGTCTAACGGAAACGTTAATTTTCTACAACAGTCAAAATCACATTTTCTATGCCCGTTTTTGGTAAATATTTAACAGTTTGCGTGTTTTAAAATTTGTGCAAAATTTTACTTGCAGTTGATTGGGTAATGTGAAATGTGGGTTACAAATTGTTAAATATATTGCAAACTTTTGTCTGGGTCCTCCTTCTTTTTCCATATCCCAGCATTATTAAAATTTCAGTAGGTTGCCTTTCAGATAAATGAGCCATTTCTGTTTACTCCAAAAGCGTATTTCCTTGACAAATAGATGTTAACCAATATAAATAAATACAGCTTGACAAATATAAAAAATTTGAGATTGAGCACTGGATGCGCACACCCTACAGTGAGAACGCATTCCGAGTACCAAAGACAGAAAATATGTGTGAACTTAAACGACATTTGCATGTTTATTAAACTTTGTATTAATTGAATTACTTTTTTTTCATGATTATTTTAAATCTTTGTGTTCGACTTTCGACTTAAAATCTATCTTAAAAACCATGTCTCGCCACTTTACTTACTTTATATTTAATTATGAATTGCATTAAAGCTGATAATGATGATGAAGAAAAAATAAAAATAATGGGCAGTGGAGGGTACATAGCCTACTGCGCATTGGTAGGCGGTTCTTTATCGCTTGTCTAAAATGTTTTCCTATATTTGTCAAGCTGTAACTTTTTCCTTTTATTGTTCCTACTACCTCGACAGTTCTAAGGCGTATTTAATTGTTTCAACAATTAAAAACAATCATACGTAATTAATGACTATTAAAATAAACCTAACTTGATTCTACCACCGTTTTTTCGCTATATCATCGAAAAGATATAATATTTACCAAATGAGTACAATATAAGAGTACCTTGTCATTTAAAAAAAGTTGTAGTAATATTTGCTGCTCTTTTGTTTTTTAAGAAACCACTAACAAAATTGTCTTTCTGTAATTAAAAAAAACTGAATACTAGACAACTTTTATTTCAAACATTTTTCGATAAAATAAATATTCATCAAAAATATTCTATATTTTTCAGAAACTACATATCAGCAACACCACTGAAATAAACTGAGTACTAACTTAAAGAAGCCGCTGAATGTTATTAACTAAAAATACATCAAATATGTATTTAAATAATAATATTAGTTTAAAAAAATAAGAACGAAACGCCAATCTTTAAGCAACTTTTCAAAGTTGTTATATAGAACTCGGTTTGTTTTTGAGTAATACTTAAGAAACTGTGCAATACCTTACAGTAGACCAATGTGCATTAATCATAATACATAGGTACATAATATTAAACCAAGTTTTAAAAATTACATAATTAAAATTTTCTAAATCAGATATTAAATTTAAAGCATATTCTGATACAGTTTAGAAAATTGTCAATATATAAAACGCAAAGTAAACTTAATCACGACAATAATTACTGTTTTTTAAAAAAAATGTTTTTTTGAGATTTTATAGTGTACATAAAGATTTTACAATTTTGTATAGTTTTTTGTTTGATTTCAATAATTTCAAAATCAGTTTTTTTTAATAGAAATGTGTAAAAGCATATTATACTTAAAAAAAATAGTTGTTCTAGTTTTGTAAAATCTGAAGTTAGGTTTGTTTGACTAAAAAAATTATTTTATTACAAAAATAAATCAACTATTGAATAAAAACATATTCCAGAAACAACCGTTTTTATTGTTTAAAAAAATAATTTCAATATAAATAAATGGTTTTTGACATATTAAATGCATTATAAATATTTGTTTTTTAAAACTTATCTGTGCTTTTATGTAAATATTTTTAGGTTTAATTAATATAAGACAAGTTTCTTTAGATAATTTTGTGTGTTTTTATAGGGTTTTTTAAGATAAAATTTTAGTACTTTTACCTCTGTAAACCATGTATTTTTCTTGTATTTACCGTTTTTATATTAATGTTTATTCATTCATAAAAAGCAAGTTGGACAAGTAAAAGTTGCCATGCCTTTAAATATTTCCACCTTCCTTTTCTACTTCAAAAATACACGTAAACTAATAGTTAATGTATTGTACCGCGTGGTATTATTCATAGACCAAAAATTTTAACCACAAAAAATTCTGATAATAATATACCAATTTTGAAATTTCATTATAATTAGCTTTGGCTTTTAAATTTAGAAAGTTCAGGCACTTGCAGATTTTTTTCTGCGAAAAGGCGTGTGCCACTCTTTAATAGTCTACTTTTATGTTATACATCCATACCGGTATCAATCGCAAGTTACATAACTACATAATAGAATAAATATGTCGACAGCAACTAGTTTAACACAACAACAGAGTTAACTGGTTATACAAGGAAGTTTGTATATAAGTTGTGCAAGAACTTGATTTTAAAGGAAATTAGGCGTATTTTAAAATTATAACGTACACAGGTGTCGTTGTTATTATTGATTATTGTATTTATTAATGTTTTTGTTTTAGTAAATATAACAGTTGTAATCAAATTGAAACAGGAAACTATATCTACGAGAAAGTTATACGATACCAATATATTAATTTATAAGTTATACCATTTGCTTCTATTAGATATTAAAGATAAGCATAGAAAGCCTTTAGTGAATCACACATTGTATGTTATTAATAATTAGTTGATTTAAACAAATGTAGCGTGTCGTAGAAAAGAATTTGCTACGGAAATCCGTAAACATTTTTTACTTGGAAATGAGTAATTCATTATCGCTTCAATTTAAAGAAATTGACTTTTAATCATTTAATAAATCAAAGTAAAATTGCCAAGTGGAAAGTGTATTAACCCTTGAGTTTGAGATGTGGGACAAAGTATACCTTGTAAGTAATAAGCTGTGGTTACACGTGGAATTTCTAAACCAAATACTTTCAACAGTAATAAATATTTTTAATCAATGTCAGATATGCATACACTGTTAATTTTATTTAAAAAAACTGTATGCAGAGGCATTCGAATACAAAAATATGCGCATAATACATTTATAATTTGTAATGTAAAGTTGCTATTAGATTATTTTTTTGTTAAATGTAGTTTTTAATAAAATTTAGATTTTGAAAACTAACGTTAAGGTGTATCATGTATAATTATTTATATTATTTAAATTTATTACTATTATAAAAACAGATTAATTATAAAATTATAATAATTTTTATAAAGTTAAATCATGAAGTAAATTTTTGTAATCTCATAATTTCTTCAGTTGTAATAAATTATTATGCTATAGTTATTCTTATATAAATAGAAATGATTTTACTTAAATTTATTATTGCGTTTCTCATTTTGAATATAAACCTCTTTAATTATCACTATTTATTTCGGTTTTTTCTAAGTGGTCAAAATATTGTATTACATTTTTTTTATACTTATATTGCAAAAATTTAAATATATATGAAATAAATAAATCGTCTGTCATTTAATAGTTTTTTTTTTGCCAAAAATTAATTAATTTAATTATGAACTGTCGTTGTTGTTACTTTTTATTAATTTGTGTCCTTAAGTTGGTAAAAGTTATGAATATTATTTTCATTATCTAAACAATTCTATCTAAAGTACACAAGACTTCGGTTGCACAAAAGTAAAATGTAACAAGCTGTCAGATTTTTTTTAAGTTGTACAAAGTAAATTAAAGCAAGTGCATCAAATTGCTAACAAACCCAGACAACAGTAAATTCTCCTTTCGTAATTTAAAATAAAATAGATAACTTCCAATTCCTTCTTAAGTTTTTAATTAAAAAAAATTTAATAAATGTTAAGAAATTATTGCACTACTAATTGTGATATATAATTTTTTTGATCAACTTAAACAAGAGTATAAATTTGTTTAAATAAATTTAAATTAAAAAGAGATATCAATTTTATTTAAATATGCTTACATAACAAACGTACTCTATCTGCGTTACAATACAAAAAATTATAATCTTTTTTGTCCAAGCCTAAGAAAATTTGTTGTATACACTTTACATCACGCATAACAAAACTAAATTGTTTATTAAATACACGATTTTGTCCATATTATAGTCTACTTATTGCGTTTCTGTATAAACCTATATAGATAAGTCTGACTCACCGCGATGCCTGTTATGACTTCTATTTTATGCACTTCTCTATATTTATATTTTAGTTAGGACGTAAACACAGCTAATAATTTATTCATTGTTATTTATTTTAACTTCCATTTTAATATAAATTTGTTACAATTTTTTAATTTGATATTAAAGCTTGCGCGGACTTCTTGAGGTTGTTTAGGAACCCCCACGTTAATTTTAATTTTCCACGGACATCCTAAATGATCCCGGATTGAAGGTCCGTGGGGAGCATTTTGGGATCCATAGGGTTACAATAACTACTTTACAGCTTTTTTCAGTGCACATCAACCAATTTACTTAAGAATTATAACTAACTAATAGAGCATTTTACAAATTATACATTACAAGAAGCAATCATTATCATAAATATTATAAAAAAAAATAAGTGAGAAAATACAAAACTATAATAAATATTAAGGTTGACAAGTGTATGATTATAACCTAAGCGACAGATATAAGTCATGCATGTTATAATCATCTTTTGAAGCGTTGTCAAGACACTACTTTTCTACTACTACAATTATTAAAAACTTCTTACCTGTTACTAAATCAAATCTAAAATTTAAGATGTTAATTTCAAATTAAAAACAATATTATTTTAAATATTGAAATGTATCTAAAATATATTTACTTCAATTAAATTCACATTTAGTTAAGCACAAACTTTAAATAATCAATCAAATTAATTTGTTTAATGAACGATTTCAATTATCTAGTACACAGTTTTGTAAATAAATTGTTATGAAACCATTCTTCTTTTTTTCTTCTTCTTCTTCCGTACTCAGTGTTCGCCATTACTATTCGGTATACTGCTGTTTGAAAGAGTTGGGTTGATGTTAAATTATACCAATCTCTTAGGTTCTTCAGTCAGGATATGCGTCTTTGGCCTAATATACGACGTCTTCCTAACCGTTTTTGTAGAACTAACTGTAATAAACAATATTTTGTGTTTCGCATTATATGCCCCAGGTATTGTAGCTTTTGTTTTTTGAATTGAATTCATAACTTTTTTACTATCAATTTTTTGAATCCAGGAGATGCGCCACATCCTTCTTATCGCCCACATCTCAAAGTTTTCAATTCTGCTGATGGCATCTCAGCAATCCAGTTCGTATTTTAATGTGTATATGTTGTAAGCACATTGTTTGTTGTATGTTCTTAAAGACTGTGCGTGCAGTTTCAATATGGCATTTTATTTCTTGAAGGCAATTGCTTTGGTCATTCAACACTTATCCTAGGTATCGGAAATGTGATACATTTTCTATGTTTGGATTATTAAGTTGTAAAGCCATTTAAAGTCTAAGGTGATTTCTAGATGTCATCATTGATTTTGTTTTCTTGTTGTTTATTGTGAGTCCGTATACTTCGTTAATGGCAGAGACTATGTTTAGTATATCTTGTAGTTCTTGTTGTGATGCCAACAGTGATACTGTGTTATCTGCATAATGGATAGATTCGATTCTCTCTCGATTTATTTTTATTCCATCATCATCATCAGAGTGTTCCAGAGCCTTTTCAAAAATTTCTTCCGAGTATATGTTCAACAGTAATGTCAATAGTACGCAACTATCTCTTACACCTCAGAGTATCTAATTTTTTTTTGTAATTTGTTAGAAAATATAAACATGTTCATTATTAATTAGTGTTTAGTAATGAAGTATTATTTATCTGCGCTTAAAAAATTGCTACTTTACAATTTACTATTATACGTAATAATGAAAACCTGTACAACTAATAGTAGAAAAAAATATTTATTGTGCGTAAATTAATTTTAACTAGAACTGTGACAATTTTCAACAACTGAAAAACAATAGAATCGTAGTTAAATATATTATTTAATGAGCTTATAATGTATGACAATCGCTCAATAGTTTATATCGTAAATTCAAACCGGACAACAATAGCCATTGCATGCAAGCGATGCAAGTCAAATATAATGACTACTTAAACTAACGAACAACACATTTAGAATGCTTTGATATAAATAGTATCTAATTTTTAATTTTTTGTGATCAAAATCAAGAAAACCATGCTTATACATACTGTTAATACTAAAACTTATTTTACATTTGTTTAAGTACTATATGTTTTTATTATTATACTGTTAATAATAAAACTTATTTTACATTTGTTTAAGTACTATATGTTTTTATGTAAATATTATTCTATATTTAAAGAAGTTACTAAACTAATCTAGAAATTTAAAATCTTTGTTGAACAAAAGCATTTGACAATTGACTATTTGAATTTTTTGTCAGAAATGTAACAACGTGTCAGATATGTAACTACTTGTCAGATTTTTGGAAACAACGATAGATTTGATTTGATTGATTTTTTTAAATAATTTAATAAACAATAGTATATTATATACCAATGTTAAAAATTGTATTTTATTATAAACAAGACTGTAAACAGCAATAGATAAAAGTTGCGAAAGCTATGATAATGTTCTCAACCGTGGATTTGTATAATTTTTTTTCTACTGCTAGCATTATTCAAACAACTTTAATTGTTAATAAGTAACATTTTGTTTTAAGAAACTAATTTTAAATTAAAAATTAGATTACATTGTTTTTTTTTGGGTTGTGACAGTTGTCAACAGTTTCATATTAATTAATTTTTCAATTTAAAACTAAAAAAAAAGAAAAGTTCTATTTTGCCAAATTTATACAAAAATTATATCTAAAATATATTTGGTATATTATTATGTGCGTTTAATTAAACAAACTTCAAACAACTTACATTTTTAAAATGAAAATAAATTAAATTTCTTGGTTTGGTACTTCGTTTTTTTAAACTGTTATAAAGTTATTAGAATAAGAAAAACAAGTATTATTAACTCCTAATAATAATATTAAATTAAATACTGTTGAAAACAAGAAATGCAAAAATTTTGTATAATTTATTAATAATAAAGAAAGTAACAATAAATTTTCAATTAATAATTATTCAGTGCTATGGCGTACTCACGATTTTTGTTTTACACGTATTTGTTGAAGGTTGTTATAAATTATATTAAATTATTTATATGAAGCATTTATTTATTCCCACGCACCACACGAACTTTGGTACGTTTATGTTAATTCGGTCACGGATTTAAGTGTGCTTGTAAAGCTTTAATTGCAGTATGACTTTTCCATGTGAGAATGTACATACGTAACAACTTTTAGTATGTAACAAAAATCATTAACGCGTGCATTACGATATTCATATTATAATGATCTTGTAGTAATTATAGTTACATAATTAAATTTTACTATTGCAATACATGAATTACAAATTGCTGATTCATGATTATTAGTTTTCAAGTCGTCAATAAACGATAATTTATAGTAACGTACACTAGCACTGTTGCGATACCGTTTTGTATTAAATTTAAATAAATAGGGTACCAAAAACATAAATTCAAAAAAACCAGAACGTAGCTTGTTAATAGATTGTCGAGTTTGAATAAATACATTTAATCAGATATTTATTACAAATAATCTGATTGTGTCAAAAATAAATCATTTTTAAAATCTATTCTATTTAAACACTTTAGTTATGTATCATTACAAAGTTGATAAATTGTCTGTATTAATACGTTAGTCGCGTACATCATTTGGCTATAATCAATTACCTGTCTACTAACATACTTTAAAAAGTTATATTATACTCTTATGTAAGTAATCAATAACGTAGAATTGGAGTGGTGTTTTTTTAAGCCAATTCTTATACAATACAATAATATACAAATACATTTTTCGATTAATTTAATTTTTTATTGACTATTACAATTTGATATTATGTAAAAAGTTTTAAAAAACCATTAAAATTGACTTTTACAATGTCTTAATTTTACATCACTGTATTATTTTTATAGAAAATCAATTAATTATAATGAAGTGTTATTGTTTTATTTTTCTTTAAAAATATTTAACAAAAATATTAAACAATGCAAAATGTGCCAATATTTTTTTTAAACAAAAAATTTTAATCAAACGTTACATGAGTGTTGCGTAAATTTTATTCTTGTCAATGACTATTTTATTAAATAAATATGAATTTAGTTTTTTTTGTGAATTACTGTTATCTGTCTTATTAACTAAAAAATGTGAATTTGCTATGTTAATGAGTTAAACAGCAAAGTTAATAAACATGGTTTTGTTAAATTTTTGTGTTGATTTGATTATGTAATAAATAATAAATAAAAAGTGCGTATAAGTTACATAAATATAATAGAGTAAGTAGAGAAATATTAATAAGCATTAAAAAAAATTATGATTTATAAAGAAGGTGTGAAGTAGATAGTACAGTGCAACTATACATTCATAGTGAAATTAAATATTGAGCAAGAAACAATAATAAGTGCTTCCACTTGAGTTGCTGTAACTATTTTGTGTTTTGAGTCATTTACATATTAAATGTTTTTTTTTAAATTATATATTACATTTTACCGCTGACTGTGTTTTTGCAAATCATCACAACTTGTTTTCAGTTTTTTGTAAGTATGGTTTTGGTTTTCAGTTACTATAAAATAACAAATAAAAATTTTTTTTTAGTGTTTTGTGGCTAGTATAGATTGACAGTGTTGAATAGAAAACCAAGAGGAGATAAAGAAGGTCATCTTACATTTGTAGGCGCTATGGGTAAATCAGTAAACAATAACGGCAGTTTTGCAATTCATAAACAACAACACTTTTTTAAATCATTTGCCAATCACAATGACAAAATGTATTAGACACGAATGCCCTAGAAATCAGAATAAAAATGTTAGTAAGTTGAGTTGGACAAAAAAAGATAAACGGGACTACTGTAATAAAGTTTAAAAATTGACAAAAAAAATTAAAGTGATTAAAACAGTAAAAGAAGAGGAATTAATGAAATAAGAAAATGTGCATTCCGAGCTACAGAAAAAGGCACAAATTGAAAGACAACAAGTGTACAAAATGATAGTAAAAATTGAGTAGTTTGATAAAAAATCTAAAAATATATAAAACAAATTTTTTATACGTTTAACCATTTTTAGGAAAATAAATGCAAAAATTATTAAAACCTGGTGTTTTTAGGAAAAAAATAACAATAAAAACAAATAAAATTACAATGTAAAATAGAGCAAGATTTAAAAAACTAGAAAAAATTTTTGAGAAGTTGTAAGATGGTTTAAATTTAATCCCAAAAATTAGAAACTGTGAGATTCCATTGGATACACTGAAGGCTCACTTTAAATTAGTTTTTAACCCGACATTAATTTTCTTACCCAAGCAATTTGGTTAACCTTATGTTAAAAATTCACAACTAAACACCAACTTCACTAAAATTAAAATAAAAACAATTGATGGGTGAAATACCCTATGATTTTTTAAGGACAAGCCAGATAAGTTGTTACTATATCTAATTAGTACCTGTACCATAGTGGTTGGTAATATTCCAAATTCACTTAAAACAAGTGTGGTTTCTCTACTGTATAGAAAAGAAGATTTTAGTACACCAGAACATAGAGGCATATCTTTATTAGACTCGTTATCAAAAACGTGGTAGAGATGTTGCAGAATACATTACACAATAAAAATATTTTTAAACAATTTCAAACACAGTTTTAAAATGCTACTGAATAGTTGACAATATTTTTTACTTAACTAATCTAGGTAGTCTAAAGTGCAGTAAATCTAGAAGAAAACTCTTTATTTGTTA
The DNA here is from genome assembly GCA_035610365.1 of Aquatica leii. Lineage (NCBI taxonomy): Eukaryota > Metazoa > Arthropoda > Insecta > Coleoptera > Lampyridae > Aquatica > Aquatica leii. The sequence goes on from CM069435.1 coordinate 73,412,736, forward strand.
ACTTTACATCTGCGTTTGATACCGTAGATAGAATATACTGTTGTGTTTGAGAATATCAAGCAGATTTTTTACTTGTATCAAAAGTTTGTATAAAAAAACTTTTGCTTGTGTTCGTTATAATAAAACTATGTCAGAAATCTTTAACAGTGTAAAGGGACTAAAGCAGAGTTGTGTTATTAGTCTGTATCTCTTTGTTTTATTTATAAATGACTTGAAGTAGTTAACGTATGCCGATGATATTGTGTTGGTATTAAACTTGAATCAAGGATTGAAAAACACAATTAATGGACTAGACAAATGCTGTAAGCTATGTAAAAAAAAAGAATGAAAAAAAATAATTAAAAGCAGGTACAGCGGAGATAAGGTTGATGTGGATATAAGTATTAGGAAGTAGTGTTAGTACCTACAATAAGTTTTCAACATCTTTATCACAAAAAATTCTAAGCAACAAGAACAGCCTTGCAAATTAAGAATCCTTTTAAAAAATAAAACAAAAACATGATTTAAAATTTGATCATTTTTAACTCGGTTGTGAAATCAATTTTGTTATATGCAGCACAGGTATGATAAAAGTAAAAACCTAGATATATTGCAAATATGTTTTATAAAAACAATATTTGGATACTATATGACGTGTCAAGCCATTTGATTCTAAGCGACTTTTGGCTTACACCGCGTCGTAGTTAAACACCCAGACTTTTTAGGCTTGATTTGGGTTCACGAACGACAATACGGCAAAAGCCAAGTTCTACTTCTTGTTTTGGCTTTCAAGAAAAAACTAGATCCAAGTCTAAAAAATTTGGTTGATCACCTACGACGCGGTTTAAACCGAAAGTAAATTATAATCAGAACGAAAATAACCGTAAAAGCTTAAGATTTTATCTTATTTGTCAATGCTTTGCGGTTTAAAACAGGTCAACACTATAAAAGTATCAGATACGATTAAATGCTCTCAAGCTGCATTTGAACTATTTATGTAAAGTGATAAATAAAATAACAAAAATTATTAGGAATAAACATTATAGACAGTTTTATGCTATCATTATGTTGGATAGACATCTGGTGGTTGTTTTGTTTGTTTTAATTTAATTTATTTTGTTTTTGTGAATGTAACTTATTTCTTTTATGTCTATTACCTTAATCGTAGTGGCTAGATTACGACGGACGGCCAAGCTGTTTTGAGTTTGCAATTTGTTTTGCAAGTATAATTACTTTGTACATCTCTTTTTCTTTTTATGAGCCTTGTTGTGTTTAGAATCGGGCTTAAGCCTGTTTTTTATTCTGCTAGCTCTCTCTATTTTGAGCATTTTCTATCCATTTTAGTCCTGTGATTTTTTTGAGGTCGTCGTACTATCTTGTAATTGGCCTCCTTCCTCGTCTTCTTTCTCATGGTATTTATTTAATGATTGAAGCTGGTTACTGTGTGTATTATATCGGTGACTTTTGTTCTTTGCTGATCCACTTATTTCTCTTTCCGTCTTTTAGTAATATGTTTACCATACATTTTTTTAATTGCCCTTTGTGCTGCTTGTAATTTTGTATGATTTTTTAAAGTTCTTGCTCTTTGTTTTGATTATCTATTTCGCGTGCAGTTTGCAATTCTTAAACTCGTGTTTAAGTAAAAATTTTGTCTATATAAACTTTTCGTTGCAATTTTCAAAAGTGCAAGCATAAGGTTCAAATTCAAGTTACATTTTTTTACACGTGAATGTACTCGGCAAAATGTAAAAATGATAAACGTGAGACTATTTTTTCTGCACACTTTCCGTACCATGTTTTCAGAACAAATGCTTAGTTGTGTCAGATTTATTACGATACGCTATTCCACAGCGATAATATAAGTAATGTAATTTGTGTTTCCAAACATGGTTGGACAGTCTCGATTGGTTATGGTACAATTTTAAACACACATCGCAAGCGTGATCAGTCTAAATGCGGATGGCAAATGATCACAAACGCACATGCAACACCGAAAGTTGACACAAATGACAAATAAATTTACTATAACTATAAAACTTAGACTTGCACATGATGCACAAAAGAATAATATTGGTTTGCATCTTTTGATTGTGCAAATAAAGTTCTTTGTGAATCGTGGTTGCGTATCGGTATTGAAATAATTCGAAAACATGCGAAAAAGTCATGCCTTTGTTGAGCCCCAAAGACTCCAAATTTAAATAAACATTTTGAAGCTTAGACAAGCTTCCTTTTATTTGCCTAACAAAACTTTTCGAGATTAATTCTTCAGCGGTTATGCTATTAACAATTGCAGAGAAGTGATGCTCGGCAATTGCGTGCAAACCTAACTGCTTACGGTTCACCAGCTTAATGCCGGTTTCTTGATTTTTATCAATTGTGTCGATTACCGTCCTAGAAAACTTGAAATTTTGACAATTTTCCTCAGTCTTATCGCTGTAATAGTCGCTTTTCTTCTTTTCGATAACTCGCATTTCGTCTTCTTGAGTATTTTCCGGTTCCTTACAATTAGTTTCTTGAGTTCCTGCAGTCAATTTTAGTCACAGTCGACCGTCGTACTACCTTTTCGTGCTCAACAAAAGTTTTGCTGTTCTCAACATGTTTGGAGTTTTTATTATTTTTTTAATTAATTAACTGTTTATAGTTACCGTTAGTGTTAGAGTTCATGTCCGCTTTTTATTTATTTTAATAGATTCCTGAATTTTTTGTTGATAATGATTAGACACATTAAGCAGAACCTTAATGTTTCCATACAAAATTTTGCTACTGATGATGTGTTTTACTACTACCGGTTTAAAAGATTCTTTAAAGCGACTACATATTTGATGTTTTTAGTACGAATTACTACACTTCCATCTGTCCAATATATGTACGACAGCAATAATGAAGAATACTATGAACGCCGTCGAATTGAAAAAGCGCAACGTCTTCTGCCGGATTTAAAAATTGACTCAATTAAGCAAGAGTAGAAAACCAAGTGATATATAGAGGTAGAACCGTTGACCAGCTTTTACATGGTAAATTAACATATTCATATTTTGCCCGAGTGATAATGTTGTTCTTTAATTATTTATTATTTAATTAAACATTTTTAGATAGGATTCGTAGTACATGGCAATACTTTATAATAAGGTAAATATGCGATAGACAACGCTTGAGATGTACTCTCGATTTGGTAGAAGTAAATTTTGAAATAGGTTGTGTAATACTTGTACTACTGTAGTTGTTTGCAGCTAAAGTCTTAAATAGATGATTTAATGTTTTTTGAAGTTTTTGGGATTGACTTAAAGAAGCATTAAAAAATTTACTACCGATAGCTTTTGAGAAAAGTGAAAGATAATCTGTATGAGCAGGATTTCGATTAACTGAGAGAAACCGGTAAAAATTTAATTTCTACTATAACAATCCTGATGATTTAACTTTTTTTTAAATTGTCGTGAGAATGACATTGTTTCTAAGTGTTTAAAAACGTCATCATATAAAATGCAAATCGGCTTCAAAAATATTATTTTGAGATAATCTTTCGTTAATAAACAAACGTATTCATTCTCTAATCTTTATTCATCTAGAACTTTCTAGGATACTTTTTCCGTTTGATTAGAATCTTAAAAAATTCAACAAGAAGGTGCAATAGTTAAATTTATTAAAATGTTAAAGATGTCAACTGCAACGTGTGACAAAACTTGTGAAAAATTGACCACATTGAAATTATACAAACTGAATAACTGTGATACAAAAGTAATCAGTAAACATCGAAATTCTACTATGAATATTACTATTATTACTTAAATGTGTTAAAATAATTCACAAAACATAAATAAAGTTACAGCGTTTATTTTAAATTAGCACAAATGCAATTGTAATTTTTTTCTTTAAACGATATCTTTAAATTGTTATTTTGCTGATTTTGAATAACGCATTAAAATTTGTTTTTTATTCAAATGATGTTTAATTACAAAGAAAAATATTTTCCTAAAACAAATTGTTTATTTAGTAGAAACGTTTTAAATTCGTCATAAAAGATTTGATATTGTTATGAATGAGTATATTATAGAATAACGTTACTTAAAACAACAACAAACAGACATCCAAAAAATTAAATAACGGTTTAAATTTTTGACGATAATATAAACAAACTTTAATTTTGTGCTAACTTATGTTATGCATTCAGTAGACGTATATCATATACTTATCGCATTTTCATTTTACAAGTTTCTTGTTATTGTCTTTGCACATTTTATTTTTGTTGTAAACATTTTACATAGAATTTTTTGAATATAAATAAAATAAAAAAAAATAGAAAAAAGTGCTTACATGCATTTATCAGTTTAATACCACAGCGAAAGCCTGCTGCATACAGTATAACTTTTATAGTATACTTGAATAAGTACACATTTTTTTAATAAATTAAACATCAAACTAATTTTTCTCTAGTTTGACATAAAAATCAACGATTCTTACACAAAAATCTCTGTAAGAATAAGCAAATTCTTACACAAATTTTAGTAACGTTAGTTTTTTCAAAGTTGTTATCTCTGCATTGTAAGTTGACGTTGTATAAAAAGAAATCAATATTTTTGTAACTTAACAACTGAAATTCAGATGTTAATGCCAAGATAAAATAGAGACGTTCTATTAATCCAAAGTTATTTACTTGTAAAAGTATAAAATTTCATATGAGGTTTTAGGTTAACATACATAAATTTTAATATGTCAAAATGTAAGTGTTGCCAATTCAATAAAATACTAAAGTTTTCCAATGTTGTTTGAATATTAAAATTATACGAAAAATACTAAAATTGAATCAAAATCGAAAAAATAGTATAAAATACACGTCGTAGAATACGTTTCAATCATTCCGCCATTTCGAAAACTCGCCGCCACTGAAACCCGGTGTCGTGATTAAAGCGCGTTGATTCTGTAACTTGTGTTTTAATATACTATTCTTGTTTTGTTTTGAATAATTAATACCTGAAACACCAGCACATTTATTTATATGTATATCTAAATATGAGTAAAATTACATTATTATTTATTAAAAAAAAAACCTGTTAAAGTTCCAAGTACAATGCACGCTGCTTAATAGAATCACGTTTGGACTTGAAATTTTTGATAACAATAACCGAATGATAACAATATCTGAATTGAAACGAAAAACCAAATAAATGTTTATAAGTTAGAAACAGCAGTAGTAAATACATACAGCGTGTATCTGATTAACAGGTTGTTAATTTAGAAAGTAAAATTATAACATCAATACAAGCAAAAAAAATGTTCATAAAACGTTTAAAATATTTGAAAATTTTGAGTCAAATAAATCGACAATTACGGACTTGTAGCATTAAATCGTTTGTTGACACTGTTAATAAAAAGAAATAAAAAACAACGTAATGGTGTTTAACCCGCTGTTCCATAAACTACATATTCCTTTGCTGACAGTAAAAATAATAATTAATACGATATAACGTTACCACAGAAGACGTAGTTAAATAAAGTTGATATTCTAAGAACCCATTAATAACATTGTAAAAATAAAGTTAAATATGCAAAACAACTGTTTATAGAGTACAATAATAATTTTTTTTACTCTAAACAATCGTATTGTAAAAATTCAGGTAAAATAGATGATTTATATATAGAATCAAATCTTAGAAGAAAAATTGATAAAATAAACCATAGATACAAAGGTTTTTTGCTGCACCTTTAAAAATAAACATTATTTTTTAAATACAACTCTTAAACTACTACCAACTTGACGCAACTAATTTTATTCAAGATTTTTTTTTAAATTGGTGTTTATTAAAGTATTCATAAAATACAATTGATTTAGATTTCACATTAATATAGTTGTTGACGCAAGAATAATGCAAAAAACTGAAAAAAATTAAGCAAAATCAATCTCAGACTTTAGAAAAGCTATTAACCAAGTTTAATTAATATAATACAAACACATTTAAAATATGAAGTTATTTTAAAAATGTAATGTTTTGAGAATATACATACGTAAAAAAGTAAATTTTTTTTTAAAACTTAAAACATTGTTATATTTTTGAAGTTTGAGTTTATGCTTGTAGTACCAAAATATTAAAAATAACGTATTTAGTCAAAACATCTAATTAACTGATGCCATTAATTACATAGATTATTAAAAAAATTATATCTTACATAAAATGAATGCCAGAACTGACAGCTAACATTTTCAACAAACGTGTACTGTATGTACATACAACCCATAAAAACAAATTTGCTTGAGGGAAAGTTTACGCTACAAAAAAATTGCAAACGCTGTTAAATAAAGCTTATGCTGAATTAATTATCAACGGTAACATAAAACTGCATTTCTTTGTCATTAATAAATCAATCCGTTTTTTAGTCATAACATTAATATTTGATACGTTTTCTTTCCCTTTAAACTATTAAAATAAACTTTCTCAGTATTTTGTCGACTCCCTGTGGATTAAAAATTTAAAATTCACTATTAATTCCTTTCTTGTAATCTAACTAGAAAGTAGGGTTTTCCTTTTTATATAGTATTAAACTATATGTTTCCGGTGTTTTATTGCAATTATTAATAATTTCTCTACATACAATATTGATTAGACGTAATTCAAATTATTAATTCGAGCATTTAAACAAATTAGTGATTGAAATTTATTTAAATAAAGACTGAAAGTTATATTTGTATAAACGTTTTGGTTTAAATCACGTTTTATCTATTAATCTATTTAAGAAATACTCTTATTTGACGTTGCTTTGAATAGTTAATTACATGGTGTAAAATTAGATTGTAATTAAATTTATAAAAGAGTGCCGATCTATTATGACATCAGTAATTGCAAGCATTTAGACTTAAAGTGAAAGGTCCGATATTTCTTTTTAAAAAATCCTGGCAAAATTTATACTTATATAGCGTTATGTAATTTCACAACTGTCTGACACTGCACCCGTAAACTTAAATAGATAATGATACACGTTTAAACTAAAATATCATCAATATTAAACTTTGTTTTGAATAACAAATTAAAGTGGTATTGCAAATTTATAATATAACTTTTAATACGTAATTTGACAGTGTTAACTGACAATTACTGTGAAATATTAATTTAACAAGATTTTGTTTGTTATGGATTGTTAAACGTTGCATTAAAAGTATTCGTGATTTGATGTATGTAATTATAAAATTTATATAATTATTACGCGTTATTTTGCAAACTGTTCAATTAGCAGTAAATGTTTAAAAGCAATGACATTTAATCAAAGTTTGTTTTTATGTTGTAACGTCTTACTTTTCATATTGTCTCGGTTCTATCAAAATATAGGTCTGATAAAAAACAGAAATTCGGTGTATCTGTCACTTTTAACAGTTTTTCTTATATAATTTTGTAAGTATGTAAATTATTCGAATTATTTTTACAGTTTCTTATAAAGATAATTCTTCCTAGCAATTTATTAAAATAAAAAAATTAACAGTTTATTAGATATTTTATTTATAATTTAAAATTAATTCACAAATATAATCTAGGTTCGAATCCTGCCTGCGACGATTATTTTTAGAAAAAAATTCCACATCTTGAAGGGAACGCAAGATACGTTAAAACTAATCATTTTTTCTAATTTACTAAAGGAAATGCAATATCGAGGCTCACAAATATAGAGGTTAGTCAATATGACAACATAAGTTTAATTTGCTTTGTTTCGGTTAAATATTTAATAAAATTTCAATAAAATTATAGCATGCTAGGAAGTCAATACAAAAGTGTACATATCACTTCACAGTGGTTTTATGACAACATAATAAAAATTTGTAAACATTTCTTCATCATTCCTTATAAGAAAGTCGTGTGGTGACCACACCAGTTTTTTTGTATACAAATACTTTTTGTTATGATTTAGCTTATTAGTTTTATATACATTACTCTTCTATGTAATTTTTAGTTCAAGGTATTCATAGGTCAATATTATATAATGAGGTCAATTGGTCTTAGATTGTCGCAACTGTTATTTAAACATTAGTTTGTTTTGTTGTTATTGTTGGCACATACTTACATATTGTCGACTTGGTATTATATTACAAGTTTATTTACATGTCAGTACCAACAACTAAATTATTTAAATTGCCTGACATAGTCAAAACGCCAAAAAGTGCGTCGAAAACGGTCAAAACGCCAAAAGAAGTTTGCCGCTTGACGCTAAGCGGGGAGCAACAATCACTTAAGAGCAAAATAAGAACTTTTTGTTTGTAATCCATACAACATTTTTTTTCTATAAACTATGTCAAATCGTGGAAAAAGTAATGAAACGTATTGTAGAATACTCGATAGAATATGAAACAAATTATTTGTTATTTATAATACTAAAGTTAAAACTACAGTTTTGACAATGTTTGATAGAAACTTCTGATCCAACAGTTAATTCTGAGTTTTTGTTTAAAGTTTCAATATTTTGATTATTGCAATTTGCATATTTAGATAATTGTAAGTTGCAAGGTACTGGTTGCTGTTTGAATTTTTTTATTAATGCTATTATCCATATAGGCTTCTGCGACCGACGAACTTTTTCGACCTTCATAGCGCTTTAGTTGTTTGATATCGCCTCCTCCGCTATTGGGATTTTTGCATTGATGTTCAGACATATGCTTTGATTATATTTCAAAAATAATCTCATGGCCTTTAATCCAAAATAATTTCTGTAGAACGCTAAATCAATGTATTTCGCTTGACTGTTATTTGCCACCATATATGACCTAATTATTCCTGTGTAGCTATATTGATTACTGGAAAGGATTTTATATCTTCAACATTGTTTACATTTATTTATCCAGTTCATTACGCCTACAGGCACCAGCATTAAGATAACTTATGATATAAACTAACTTTTACAATATAGCCACAAAAATGATTTAAAAGCAAACTTTACCTTTCTAATTAAATAAATTTTCTTGGTAAAGATTCTTTATCCTCCTCTGTGTGATTACTAATTAATTAATTCAATATTCTTCGTTTAGGAGGGGCATATAAAACCACTTTAATTTATTTTTGTGGCAACGTTTCGTGCTGAAGGTTAGCACTTCATCAGACCACAGAATAAAATCAAGTGGATCAATCCACTGCAAAAGATTTTTTTGGTCTGTATCCTACACTTTGACTACAACTTCAGTTTTGTCAAATCATTTAAGTTCATGTCATTGACAGAAAGAGTGACTTTCAGCGTTAATTATGTTGACTATAATAAAAATAATTTTGGCGTTTATTCTGAAAAATACGCAAGAATGAAGTTTTTTAAATATTTGGAAATATATTTAAGGAAGCACTTTTTTGCAACATTTCTAATTTCAGGTAGAGGATTCTGGATATCGTTATCACTGCTTTCCGTTATAGTTTTACTCTTAGATAATTTAAAAAAAACTCAATCAGAACTGTGCACAATTAAATATTAAAATCAAACTGACGTTTTAAATTTAACACCAATTGTTATTAGTAATTGGGTTTTTGAAAAAAAAATTTTTTTGTGATAAATGGAAAGATCATATATAAGTTTTATAACAAAAATATTTTTTTTTCGCAATAATTCAAAGTGATTTCAAAATAAAAATTAATTTTTGAATCCTGTACCGAAGACACGCCGACAGCTCCCGAACAAACCCAAGCGCATGTGACGTCATAATGTTAGTTTTTACTCATTGCGCTTGATACAGAAATAATAAGTACAGTGTTTTGATATATTTAATTCTGTTGTCATTGTTAAATATTCAAATAAACTTTACTCCAAACTCGCTGTTCTGGACATACCCGTCCTTTTACAATAGAAATATTATTTTTACGACTTAGTTGAATATAACCTATAGCTTGGTCAATTTATGAAATAAATAATTATATTTAATATAATGGAGAATAAATACATAAAATTAAATATTTTCATTTATTATATTATTTTTTAACAGTCTTACCTTGATGCCTTGGCACCTCGAACTTCCGCAGAATTACACCGAACGTAATTTTTGAAAAAATTGGTTATCCTAAATATATCGTCAGGAATATTATCAGACTTTGCCTTTATCACACATAGCTAATCGGAATCAACTAACAACTCGTTTTTTAGCAATAAATTTTCAATATTATTGTCTACTCACGTGTAATAACCGTAAACGCTGTACTGCTATTAAATAGCTATAACATTATGACGTCACAACGATGGCGACCAATCATAGCGCGTTTATAGTCACGTGATTTTTTTTAAAATTTTATCAATTTTTAATCGTTTATAATTAATTAAAAAAAAATTTTTTTAAGCTATTTGCATTAAATATCAATATTATTAATAATAAAGTTTTAAAATACATAAGAAAAATCAATAAATTTTTTTTTTCAAAATCCCAATTTGTATAACAAACGTCGAAACTAAAACATAGCATAAGGTTTTTTTTGAAATTACCAGAAATATAATGTTGGTAATACATTTTTTACTAAATGCGTCAATTTTCAAAATAATTTTTATTCAATTTTAACTGAATTTCATTACTTTTGTACTTGTCGCATACTCGTTCGAATATAATTGACTTGGAACATTTAGTTTTATCTGGATTTATACTCTTCATTTTTTTGACCATTACGTAACTACACCATTGAACGAATATTGACGTTTGTGATGTTGGCAGCACAAAAAAACATTTAACGCGCGTAAAATAAACTTTTCTACAAAGGTTAACTTTTAATTGCAAGTTGCAAACAAAAAAAATTTCGATTATTTAAAGTTTGTAGAAAAAATAATATAACACAATCGTTATTTAGACTTAATGTTTCTTGGTATTACTTTAATATAAATAACAACAAAGTATTAACACAAAAACAAATTTAATTCTATCTATTTTAGTTACCTTGTATAAATTATAGCATACAAGCACCATGCATAAAAGTAGTCTAACTTTTTCATAGTGGACTGTAGCAAATCAGATTAACGTTCTCGCGCAGCTTGAGATCAAACAATAATGGGTTCACTCTAGTATAATTATCTACATTTCAAACCTAGTTTTAGACTTAAAAAGTACATAGGATAAGCCCGCAGTACATTAATTTTAAATCATCTATTTATCAACCATTGTCTTTTATTTGGTCAAATTACATATTTGTAACCTACAAAATACAATAAATTTGCAAGATTTTGATTAAATCAATTGTTGTTCCTATGCTATTCAAATTAGTTTTTCATTTCTGATCATTGTGTTTTGTTAAGTTTTAACTTCATATATGCGATTGCTTAAAAAAATACAAATCATTATGACTATTAAGTAACTATGTACTACCTCTTCATGAAACATATTTTATGTCATCTTAAAACTTTAGCTCACTGAACTATTCTTGCTATATAAACTGACTGACTGAACTGAGCTGTTTTTAAAAGTTTGATATTTTATTTTATCGGTATTACAGATATCACTTATTATCCGCGTGGTAGTTAAGAAGACATACGTTACAAAAATTTTAAACTTTACGTTGCTTACCGATGAGTCATAAGACACTTCTTGTGATTAAGACTTTAAATTTGCACTTGGTAAGTTTCAAAAAATTGTAAATTCAAAAATTAATATGATTCTTGTAATAAACTATTTAGGAAATGGTAATTAATTTTAACAAAAACTGCAAAGATTGATAAATTAGCCAAATAAATACAATTAGTCTAACATAAAAACCAAATAACAATGACAAAAAACACCAAAAAAATTATTAAAACGATCGAGGATTTAAATTAATACGTAGAAACAAAATATTGTTTAACCCAAATCAACTATAAAGTTTACTGACAACATAAGTAAAAAAATGATTTTTTGATTTCTAAATGAAGTAAAATAGCAGCAATTTTTTTGTTAATTTGCAGTTATTTTATAAAAATTGTATTTATATAGCACTTTTAGTATGATATCTTAAAAAGTCAAACAAGTTCGATGTTACATATACTTAAGTGTTGTAGGTGTTTGACATTTTTAATTTTATAAAAAATTTATAAAAAAAATTAAAAATAGCAGAAAAAACAAAATAGGAGCACGTTAAAAATAAAACTAAAAGGAAAAAATTAAAACAAACACCAATATTAAAAATAATTATAGAAAAAACCTGTACGGACATGTCATAAGAATGAGTAACGACCGACTGACAAACAGAATAATGAAAGGAAGAAAACTAAAAAACAGAAGAAGAAAATGACTATACCAGACAGAAGAACATGGAAGAAAAAAGGGAAAACAGAGGAAGAGATGAAAATTTTAGTAAGAGATAGAAAAGTATGAAAGGAATGGGTTAAAGAAGACCGTGACCCACAATCCGACGCTTGGGAAAACAAAAAAATGAAAAAACTAAAAAAAATTCTAAAACCGATTACCAACAAAGTCAGCTACGTACAGCTCTGTTTAAAGCAATCAAATTGTTTGAAAAGATTGTAACTAAAACTAACAAACTTATTTCATTATGTTTTGTTGTAAAGAAGTGTGCCGTAATGTTGGTAAAAAACGTTTAATATTTATTTAATGCATTAATCAAGAACTGCAATTGCAAACTTGACTCCAGTTAAAAATGTAAACATTGTCAAAAATATACATATAAAAAACATAATTTTTTTAAATTTCACTTCTATTGTTCTTAGTTGAATTTTATCTTGTTTACTGTTTTTTTAATTGTGTATAATATATTGTTTTATTTAATTTGTAATTATTTTTTTGCGTTATTAATTTTTTTGTGATTATCATCGTTTTTAGTATTTTAACTATTTTATTGCACTACGTAATTATAAACTGATTGTCTTGTACTAGTTCCATTTTTACCAATATTTTAAACTAAGAGTTTTTCCAAATCTTTTCTCACTATTTTCTAAAACTGTTTGCATAATATTTTTTTTCATAAATCACATCTATGTTTGTTTGGTTGTTATTTTCTGTAACTAAACTTAATTATAACATATATAATTGTTAAAAAAATATACCTGCAATAGATTTTTTTTATGCAATATACTTTTTGTTCTAACAATTTTTCTTTAAAAGCTACTTTTTTATAAGTTTTGCAATTACATTATTTTCCATCCGATAAAATCCATCCGGTTTTTTAAAAATACTTAACTATGGACTTCGTCCTTCTTACAGCAAAAAAAATTGCTTTAACTATTATTTTTATTATAACAGTTTAAGCATTGTTATAAAATAATTGTGAAGTTTTACAATATACAAACGTGTAAGAAAAATATATAATCATTTACTATATTTCTCACACGTGATTTTGCAAACTTCCATTAAATATCGTTAAACAGGATATGTTCAAATAAAAATGACATTACACTTCAACATTATTTATTCTTATGTTGTAAGATCTCACTAAAAACTGACAATAAAATATTAACTTTATCTTTAATTAATGATAATTCATAATCGTCATTTATTAAATACATTTTTACATAAAGGTAGTGAGAGAATAATTATTGAAATAGTGTGTTAAGTTAATTTTGGCTTCAAGTATTAACCATCGTTACGTAATTACAATTACAACAAGTGTGTTTTATGTTGTCACTTTTGTACTGTAATTATTTATACTATATACTACACGATACCCATTCCTAATTTTGTAAGAAAAAATGTTTTTTTAAATGCACTATAATAACTTATACAGTAAATTATTTGTAATGAATTTATCAAAAAAAAACATATAATTTATTATAAAAAATAATATTAAACGTATCTTTTTCATTAAACTTAATAATCAGAATTTATACATCCAAGTCCTATTTACTTTCAGTTTGAGTAAAAAAAATATTGTTACACTCTTGATTTAATGTACAAACAAATCTAATAAAAAATGTGTCAGTAGTTAAAAATCGTTTAAACATTTTATACAGAACATAGTTTACTAATACAATTGAGTTTTTTATATTTAATTATTAAAATCTGTTTGTTTCTATTAAAAAAAATCGAAAATAACTTAAATATCTTTAAATTTTTTTGTTAAAACATTACTATAAGTTATATTTTGTTATACAGGGCACCATCTTGGAAAATGCAAAATAGGGGTTTCAATGCTAAACCTTTAATGTTGAATTGTTTGCTTTCCTAATTATTTTGGAAAAAAGTGTAACTTAATATGGAAAAAAATGTTACATCAAATTTGTGTATTTTACATTAAACAATGCACTTACTTGACAAGCACTAATTCTATTTAGTTAAATGTTAACTAAAATAATAAATAATCTAGAAAGTATCAAAAATATATTCAGAAACTAAAAATAAAATATGACTAAAAAGTTTATTTAATTAAACATAAAGATAAAACGTACTCAATCATAATTTTTTTGTCATAAATTATGAGACCGTGAAAAAAATTTATTTTTAAATTTATTTTATTTGCATAACAATCATTACTTTAAAATTTAATAACTAATAAAAATTCTTAGTAGTTATTGACCTAATAAAATCGTGCTAATTGCAATACTACAAACTCGTGCAATGATAAATTAGAATTTGAATATTTCTATTGTTGTTTCTTATTATTAAAACAATAATAAATTTTGTAACAGTTGCGTAATTTGACCGTCACGATTTCTAATAAATATTTGGTCAAGGAATATTGTATTTATTGTTTCTTAAGACCGCCTTGTGTTAGTATTAAGTTCAAGATCTAAACTATTATTAGATTCTTAATACTTTTGTTTTGTCATATTTATTTAATACATTATTAGTTTGACATTATTTTTTTACGAAACATATTATAGTAAATTAACATACGTTTTATTTTATAAGCTTAATCGGTTTTTACAACATATTGTTAAGGTTATTGATTTTGATTTTAAACAATGTAAAAACAAACTATTTAAATACATTATTTTTTTAGCAACAAATTACATTAAAAATAGTTAAGTTACATTAATATTTTTTTAGATATTTTGTTCTAAATATAAATTCTTATTATTAAATAAATATTATTAACATTTTTCTTTTAGATCTTTATTATCATTTTTTTCAGTATTACCGTATAATAAACTGAACATAACTAATTTACTAATAATTAAAAAAACGTCACGGTTTAAATTCAGAAAAAAAATCAATTAAAACTTAGTTACAGAATGAAAAGTATAGTCAAATATAATGGTGATGACAATTTTAATTCTTTTATGTGACTCAAACTAAAAGTAATGTACACGTCAAAATATTTTGTATAGTAAAAAAATAATAAAGCTTCAATAAAAACCTGAAGTACTATTTTAGAAAAACGGCAAAAACGGAAAAGACCACAAACAAAGGATGAATGAAAAAAAGCAGCAATAAAACTGCAAACATCTCGGTTATTATAAAAGATACGCGATCAATTAAATTGGAGAAAAAGTTAACATTATGCTAATTAACTACTTTTTATTGAAAATTTGAATTTTTGTTTTTAGTTGTTACTCGTAAACCGATAAACAAAATTTTTAAGTATGACATTGTTAACGAACCTACTTTTTTACGGAAAATATGAATCTGTAATTGCATTTTTTTAAATGTATTAGAAAGTCGACCTACAACACACAAAATTTTTTTCTTATAGTCGCTTTTTGAATTTGTGCATTTTCAAATAAGATTTGCTTTTTTGCGTTCAAAAATTTATAATACGATATGATTTAATATTCACCTTAAACAAAATTTAAAAACAAAAACAATTTTTACAGAAACTACCTTATATATAATCAAAATTTTCATTTTAATTTGACAATTCAATTAAACCTTCTTCTTTAGCGCGTAAGTAATTGAGTTGTCTTAGATATCTCTATCAAGATAACGCTATCTTTAAATGATGAGAAACATAGTTTCTTACAAATTTATTATACTTTGGCAAAACATAACCAATACTTTACAAACTAGAATTAAAATGAAAGATATTTTTGAGCAGTACATTGAACTAAATAGTTTAAATTTGCCATAATTGAATTTACATTATAGTAATTTAAAAAATTGTTTGAAACCTATTTGACCTGGTTTCGTAATTTTACAAATGCATTTTTCTTTTTTTTTTTGAATAATTGAAAAATTTTGCATTTGGCCAATAAAGCAATAATAATTGAGGTTTTTTATTTTAATACGTTCAATCGGAAACTACGGATTTTTATTTTGGTGCTTAACAATAAAAGTAAAATAATATTATCTAAATGTGTAAACGTTTAAAATACTACTATATATATAAGTTTAACTTTATTCGTTGCCATTTGGCTTACAAATTTGATCGTGTTGTATATACATATATAATACATGTTCTTATCCCTTCTCCCCTCTTAACTTTTTCCTTCTGCTCCATACTTCCTCCATCCATTCCGCTCCTTTTCCGTTTTCATCTAAGATTTCCTCTATTTTCATCACCTCTTCTCTTAGTTCCCTGCATTTCTTTCTCATGTGGTTAAGGTCTTCCGTTTCTTCTCCACATAGCCTGCACAACTTTTCTGGTTCTTCTTTCCAATATTTGTTCCCTAACTCCTCGTTGCCACATCTGAACCTTGCTACCATTTTTTTTTTTTTTGTTGCTTTTAATCTCTCTATCTTTTAAATATTCCGGCACCCCTTCACCCTTGATATCTTTATAATTCCTATTATATCTGCTCTCTTTTATTTTTGTCGATCTTTCTTGTTTTTCGATGTCTCTATCTCTCCTTATTATTTCTTCCCTTGTTCCTACTCCCTCTTCTCTTAATCTCTCCACTTCTTCACTCGCGTACCCGTTTCTTTTGTAATACTCTTCTCTGCCCTCCTGCCTGTACTTCACTTTCCCTCCCTTTATCTCTGTCCAACATTCTTGCAGTATTTTGCAATGTGTTCTTTCCCTCATTTCTTCCTCGTATTTTATTGCTCTTTTTCCTGTCTCTACCCTTATTTTTTCTATCTGTACCTCCTCTCTCACAATATACCCCGGTGTATTCCTGTCCAATCTTAACACCCATCTCCAGTATTTTTCCTGTAGCCCCTCTACCTCCCTCCACTCCTTCCAGCCCCATATTTCCGCTCCATACATTACCACCTCCTTTATTAATTTTTCGAACAACAATTTTCTTTTTTTTATATCCATCTTGAATACTCTTTCCCCCACACCCCAGACTTGTTCTATTAGCCTGTTTCCTTTCTTCACCCTTTCCTTTATGTGTTCTCCCTCTTTATTAGCCTGTTTCACCGTGTAGCCCAGGTATGTAAATTCCTTCACTTGTTGCACTTTCTCATCACTCCATCTCCACTCCTCTCTTTTTCTTTTCCCCCCTCCGTTTCTAAATATCATTATCTTTGTTTTCTCCGTGTTTACTTCCATTTCTTTTTTTTCATATATTTTTCTAGCGTTTTCATCATCTCTTTCATTTCCTTTTCCTCCTTAGCCACCAGCACTATGTCATCCGCATACGCCAACGACCATACCTTAGCTTTCCCCACCACTATCCCTCCTGTCTGTTGTCCTTTCATTGTCTTTTCCAGATCCCCCGTATATACTGAGAACAGGCTTGGGCTCAGTGGACATCCCTGCCTCAACCCTCTCTTTGTTATAAATTTCTCACTCTCTTCCCCATTCACTTTAACCCTGCTTCTCGTTTCTTCGTATATTTCCTCTATTCTTTGTATTAATCTTTCATTGATTTTTTTTCTTTTTATATATTCCCACAGCTTTTCCCTATTCACTTTGTCAAAAACAGCTTTTAGATCTACGAGTAGTGCCACCATTTTCCCTCTTTTTTTTCTAGTTCTTTATTTGCTAAGTGTTTCAGTATATATGTATATGTTGTCTATCGCCCTTCTTCCTTTTCTGAATCCCGCTTGTCCGTCTGGTACCAAACTTCTTTCCTCTATTTCCTTCTGTAGTCTTTCTTGCAGTATTGTCGCGTACAATTTGTATGCCGTGCTCAATAATGTTACCCCTCTATAATTCTCGACTTTATTTTTTTCGCCTTTTTTATGTATTGGGCATATTATTCCCTCTCTCCATCTCTCTGGAAATCCTTCCCCTTTCCATATTTTGTTTAGTATTTCCGTCATCCTTTTTGCTACACTTTCTCCCCCGTATCTCCACTCTTCTCCTTGTATCCCATCTTCTCCTGTCGCCTTTCCTTTTTTTATATTCTTTATCGCCTCTATTACTTCTTCTTCACTTATTGTTTCCCTATCTCCTTCTTCTTGTCTTACTACCGCGTCTTTTCTTTTTTCTTTTTTCAGTTTTGTTCTTCCCTCCCAACAGGTTCCGAAAATATATCTCCCATTCTTTAATTTTTATTCCCTTTGTCGTCCTGTTTTTTTTTCCTCTGCTTCTTTAAGTACTTCCATACATCTTCTTCCGTTTTTATTCCTTTGAACTGCTCCTCTTGTTTCTTTTTGTCTTCTTCATTCTTTCTGTGGCATTTTTTTTGTATATTTTTACTGCTTCTTTCTATTCTTCTTTTCCTTTCTTTCCTTTTTTACACTGTCTTAATGCTCTTCTTGCATTTTTCTTTGCTTCCTTGCATTCCTTATCCAACCATTTCTTCCATCCAGTTTTCTCCCCTTCTATTTTCTAAATCTGACTCTCTCTGTTGCTTTCTCCATCATCTCTCTCATTTCCTCTACACTTTCTTGTAATTCCTTCCATATCCATACCGTTTTCCCTATTCTCTCTTTATATCTTTTTATACTCTCTTCTGTCCACTTTTTTTAAGTTATGTACTTCTCCTCTTCCTCTCTCTCTTCTTTTTCCCTTCCTTCCATTGTCAATTCCACTGGTTGATGGTCTGACTCTACCCTTTCTCCCACCTTAAATGTCTTTACCTTTTCTGCGGCCTCTTCATTTGTCATTACACAATCACTTATTGATTCTCCCCTTCCTCCTATGTACGTAAATTCCCCCTTTCCATCTTCTTCTCTGTTCGCGTTCATTATTTCCTACCCTTTTTCGTTGCACAATTCCAGCAGTTCTTCTCCCTCTTTATTTATCACCTTGTCTTTTGTTTGTCTTTTTCCCGTCCCTTTTCTTTCTTGTATTCCCCGCTCTTCCCCTATTCTTGCGTTGAAGTCCCCTCCTACTATTATCAATCCCTCTTCCCTCTCTTCTATCATCTCTTCTATGTTTTTCCTTGTCTCTTTCATTCTACTGCTATAAACCGTCACTACTTTTATTTTTGTTTTTCCCAACTGTATGTTCCTTTCTACAACTCCTCTTCTCTGTTGTACTTTCTCTTTCTTTTCCTGGCTCAACCATTTTTTTCTTATTATTCTTACATACCACCCACTTAAATTCCTCCGGCAACTCTTTTTCCCACCACTCCCATTCTTTTTCTTCCATCCATGTTTCCTGTAATCCCACTACATCCTGTTCCTTGATGTACTTCCAGAGATTATGTTCCTTGTTTTTTATTCCCACTACGTTCCAAAACAATACTCTCAGCTCACTCACCTCCCCCTGTGCTTCTTCCTTACTTTCTTTTTTTCTTCCTTCTTTTTCTTTTCCATTTCCATCTCTCATTATTCCTTTTCTTTGCCATTTCGTCAACTTTCTTTCCTTTACCACACCCCCCTTTGCCCTTTAGTTTTTTGCCTTTTGGTTCCCTAATTTCTCTCCCCTTTCTCTGCTCAGTCCACTATCCTTGTCGTTCCATATGTATCTGTCTCCGTCTATCTCCATTTTTCTGTACCCTACCCATACTCTTTTTCCTTCCGTTTTTTTCCACCGCTATGTTCATTATTTCTCTTTGCACTCTTCTTTCCTCTCATGTCAAATCGTGACTTATATATATTCTTGTATTCTTTAATTTCTTCTTCTCCGCCATTACCTTCTGTTTTTCCTCCTATCCTCCGATTTCCGCCACCACCATCTCATTTTTCTTCTCTTTGTTTATTACTGTCACTTTTTTTACCTCTACTTTTACATTTAATTTTTGTTCTAGCATCTCTGCTAAATCTTTTTGTGGTTTTTCACTTCTCCACCCCTTTATCACAATATTATTCTTTCTTTTCCATCTTTCCTCGTCTTCCGCTTTTTTCTCCAGTTTTTCTATTGTCTCCACCAGTTTCTTTTTTCTTTCTCCCACTTCTTTTCTTTTTCCCCCTTTTTTTTCATTTCTTTGATTTCTTGTCTTATTCCTTGCATATTTTCTTCCATCTGTTTCATCATTTTTCTCCTTAATTCTTTTAACTCCTCCATTTCTTGCCTTCCTCCTTCTGTTCTTGAGGTTTTTCCTTCGCTTTCTTCCGATATCTTTATAATGTCTCGTGATCTTATTGTTTTCTTTCCTCTTTCAAATATTTGTTGCCTTTCTTTTTTTTTCTTCCTCTCTCTCTTTTATTCATCCCTTTCCCCTTTTTTATTACTTATTTATTTATTATTATTTTTTTTTTAATTTAGTTATTTATTTAATTTTTTTTAATTTTTTTTTTATTAATTTTTTAATTTATTGTTATTATTATTTTTTTTTCTTAATTCCTCCTTACCATCTTTTCTTATAATAATATAATATATAAATAAAAATATATACGTCACTGTTATCAAGTGCGCGCTTGACCTTTAAACTAGTCCACGATACCCGCTCGAATTTCCACACGTTATCTGAGCTCGCCTTTACCTTCTTCACCATAAATTTAATGTAATTATTCACTACTTACATTAAAACTGCACTTCTAATTACTTCCTTATCTGAATCTACTTCACAACTCTCAACACGCATAAGTTTATTCACCAGTTTAATGTTTACAGCCTAATCACTTTAATGTATCCAAAACTCCATAATAATAATAACCAAAACACGTTCTCACTCAACCACCTTCAAACACGATGTTAAAATACTTTATAAAAAAAGTTTTTTAAAAAACCAGGTTTTTCCCGTAGATTAAAAAGTACAAAATAATTTTTCTTCAACTTAACACGTGGGCGCATTTAAACGTATTTTCTTAAATTATATAAGTTCTTATAAATGCGCTCACGTTTTAAGTTGAAGAAAAGTAATTTTTTATTTTTTAGTCCACGAGAAAAACGTGTTTTTTTATAAAACTTTTTTCTGAAGTATTTATTTTCTACTTTTTAGTTTTATGAAAATTTGTTTTAATAAAGTTTTAAACAAACAGTTTAAAAAAAATGTTTAAGTTATGAGTTTTATATTTTTTGATGCTTGAATATTGTAATGTCATCGATAATGTCAAAAAAAGCAAGCTAAGAGTTACGAGCAATTTCATTTTATTGTTTGATTTTTGACAATACTGTAATGCGGTATTTTTATTGCTTTTCAAAAGATTTTATTTCAACCTTTAATGACGGCTTTACAAATTTATTTTAAAAAAAATTGCACAGTACTTTTTGCATTCCTCAAAAATTACGTAAGACAAATATACACTTAGAACACGTCGTGCAAGTTCTACCGCTTCATGATTTCATGATTACTAAGTTGAAACCATTGCGGGCTACAAACGCTCGAGCCCTTTCGCACGTTAAAACTGCATATAAAATCTCGTAGTAGAAGTCTTCAATAATTGTAGCTCGAACATAAAGAAATAACTATTTAATATGCGTTGCTTTGAATGACGACCATACTAAATTAACCTTTTAGAGTAATTAAAAGTAGATGATACTTATACCCTATGAATAGGTTTAAACATTTTAATTCATAATCATTTGAGTTTTTTGTTGTAATAAATGTCTTAGAGAGGCTCGCGCCTTAGAGTTCTAATGAACCAGCCGCCACTGATAGTTAACATTTTACTTTGAGTTGTAGCAAAGTTCAACCTTTTCTACGCGTTTAATATTTAAAATTTATTTATTCAATTTTAATGTAGTAAGTTCTTTTTTAAGATAAGATTCGGTTTTATACATAACTATATTATAGAATACGCCTGACAATCGTCACAAGTCAAAACATGTTACGTGATTATTAAACATTAAAAATAAAAACAAATTTTTATGGGAAGGTTGTGAAAAGATAAAGTAAAAAATTAAATATTATAATACTAAGAATAATAATAACCTTTAAATTATGCTATTTTTTTATTACAGCTAATTTTTTTCGATTTTTTCAAGCTTGTAACAACTTAATCATTTAGATACGCATCAAAGAATAAAATCTAATTAAACTATTAAACAAACATATGGTTGTTGTTTTGAATACACTCTTTGTTTAATACGTTTTTTTTTATATAAAGCAAAATGAAAATGAAGACATATCATATTTTATGCATTGTTAACATGAAGAAAAAGATTCTGTTTGACATTGTTTGAATTCAAAATGGCGGTTATGAAAAAGAACAAATTTGTCTGTTGTAGCTCGACTACATAGTATGCCAATAACAAGTCACTATTTTTTGTAAAAAAAAAAGTATCTTATTCATATTTGAGTTAAAAATTTTTTATCTAATTAGTTTTCGAGTAAAAAATAAAAATAAAATTCTAGAGTTTTCATTTTTAGAGCGTTAATTCAAAAACTAAAAATGGAAGATTATTTTTTTAACAGCCATAAAAATGCACAATTTTGCCTTAATTTAATTGATTTTGTATCTCTTATTATAACTGAAATTTCCATATTTGAGCTCGAAAAACGGATACCCTGTGTATATAAAAAATAATTTTATTAATATAAAATAAATTAATGTTTAAAACAAACTAAATTTACTCTAACAAGTTGTTTTTTTTGTTGACATTTTTTATTCTATTCTTTATTTTGAAATTACAAGGAACGGAAGTGAATATCTCGTTTATAATATTTAAGCGAGAAGATTCAAACTATATTAACCTGAAACTATTAAAAGTAGGTATTGTATATACATATTAACAAACTATGCGACTTGCGTTTTGTTTTTGGTTTTTAATAAGTAATAAAATACGCAAGCAAAATAAAGTTGTTTGCAAACGCAATTAGTGTAGGTTATGTCAACTATTTTTTCTAAGGATATCTCATAAACTACTATTTAAAAAAATTGTCTACATATATAAAGTTTTTTTTTCCACTACTAGTTGTATAGGATTTCATTATTACGTATAATAGTAGGTTGTGAAGCAGCACTTTTTTAAGCGCAGGTAAATAACATTTTAGTTTTAACCACTGGTTAATAATAAATTTTCTGATGATTCTACAATACTTTTAGAAACAAGTTTACAAAACTGTTTGCCATAAGAAAAATATTTTATTAAATGCTATTTTAAGAAATTAAATCCTTTATTAAACAAATTAACTTGATTTTAAAAATCTAAGTTATTTAAAGTTTGCGCTTAACTAAACGTGAATTTTAACTGAATTAAAAGATATTTTAGATATAACCAATGTTTAAAGTAATAATGGTTTAAACAAGTTTACTAAGTTTACCAAAAAAAAAACTAACGTTATCTATTTATTTCTGTGTTCAATCACAATTACGAATGTCAAAATTAATTTAATTAAAGTAAGTAATGACAATTGCCACAATCACTTTCTCGACTTTTAATTTAAAATTAGCATCTTAAATTTTTAATTTGATTTGATAACAAGTAAAAAAGTTTTAATAATTTTAGTAGTGGAAAAAATAGTAGAGAAGATGATTATAACCTGCGCGATTTATATCCATAATTTGTCGCTTAGGTTATAATCATACATTTCTCAATCTTGGTATATAACATACTGTTTTAGTAGTTGTATATGCAAAATATCTACAAGATAATAACCATTATTATATGTAGTTGTAATGTTGTTAACCAATTACATAACAATATTTTGCTTATCCTGCAAAAAAATGATTTTGACTTCACTTTTGATTTATTAGTTAGTTATCCAGTATGTAAGGGATGTAAAAATACACATCCTTGATTTTTTTGTGTGAACGTAGATTATTAATAATTGTTAACATATTATTGGAATCAGGAAAGAAGAGTCTTACGTCATCCATTTAAGAATTTATTAACGAAGATTAAACTATTTCTACTGTAATTTATGTATACGATCCAGACAAATACAGGAACACGTTTGATTGTGCTTATAAGTAAAGATTTGCGTTACACATAATTGTGTGCGATAGAAAGAGAGGTTAGTATAGAAGTAATTTTTGTATACCACGCAATGAATTTGACTAACTTTGGAAACTACTTTACCGGCTTAAATTTATAACTTCTCTAACTTTTTTACAAGATTATTATCCTAGATTGTTATTCTTTATTTCTGTTGTATTTTTGTCAGTTGTTTTCAGAACTTTTGTGTGTTTTAATAATTATTAAGATGTATGTTAGTGGTAAAACTTTACGTTCTCAGTCTCAGCAATTTGTGTTGAGTTTATTGAACTACTTTGCAAGGGAGAACGTAAGCGATGTATCTTTAATATCATTGTCTTTTTTGCAAGGGGCAAGGCTTAGGTCTTAAATAATGATTTTAAATAAAAGAAATAAATGGTTAATTTATTTCCTACAGCGTGTAACTAATATGTTGGGGATTTCTGTTTCTACTGTTAAACAAATCAAAGCAAGAAGTACACTTAATCCGCTACTATCGAGTACTGGTGAAAAAAGACCACGAAATAAAACAAAAACTGAAAATATACCTGATACTCCAAACATGATTATAAGAAATATATTCGGTTATTCAAACTCTCGTATTACAGAAAAAAGTGTCACAAGTACAACTTGAAATGCTGAAGTTTGAGAAAATTATATTCTCTTGAGTGGTGGCAGTTTGAATCGTACACTACATGGAATGGGCGAAAAGTTTAATATAGAATCTAATCGTAGAGGTTTGGTTGAAAAAACCAGCACAGCACAACGTCGCCTGAAGTTTCTAAAGGCCTACATAAATAATTGCAAATAACCATCATAACTAGAAGTTGTTTTTATGAACGAAACTTGGATTTATTCAAAAAGAAATCGTAGAAAATCATGGCAAGATAATAACGTACAAAGTGTAAGAAATACTGAGGGATATGATGGTAAAAGATTTATCGTCATAGGTACAGGTTCGAAAAATGGATTTAGAAATAATGCTTCATTAATATTTGCTTCTAAATCGCAAAAAGAGATTATCATGGTGAAATTAAAGCCGAACTATTTAAGAAATTTTTTAAAAAAGCGATCGTTAATTATTATGGACAATGCTCCATATCATTATATATTAATTGAAAAATTTCCAACGTCAGCCTAGAAAAAGAATGATATTGCTGCTTGGTTTACAAATAATAATATAAAATATGATTCAACATTATTTAAAGCAGA
This sequence comes from Aquatica leii, assembly GCA_035610365.1. Taxonomy (NCBI): domain Eukaryota; kingdom Metazoa; phylum Arthropoda; class Insecta; order Coleoptera; family Lampyridae; genus Aquatica; species Aquatica leii. Next base: position 73,437,863 of record CM069435.1, read on the forward strand.
ATTGCCTTGAAAAACATCCATAAAGAGAAGCGATATGAAGTAGACGAACTAATTCGAAGAAATGGTCATGAGATCTTGAGGTTACCCCCATATCATTGTGAATTTAACGCAATAGAATTAATATGAGCACATGCTAAATGCTACTATAATAAACACATATCAAGAGATACATATAAAGATCAAAACGTGTTGGCAATGCGGGCACGAGCTTTAAGAAACTGGTCCGATGAACTTTGAGCAAACTGTATTCGTCATACAGAAATTATTATTACAAATTGGTATGAACGTGAATAAGCTTTGGAAATTACAGTCAAAGAACTGATTATATTAGTTAATTGTGATTTCGATTCAGGTACTGACAGTGAAAGTGATTAATTTGTGTCAAATAAGTTTTGGGAAAAAAATTGTTTGATCGTTAGAACTGCATCGACATGGTTGAAGTTTTGCAATTGTGTGTTTTGTATATAATTATAACTCATAACCATAATAATTTTGTTGAAATTGAAACGAAATTTTGTTAGTCCAAGGTTCAATATTATCAAACGTTTCCAAAAGTACTTTGATATGTAGACTGTGACATTATAATTTTATTGCACTGTATAAATTTCATTGTTATTATTGCAACACTCGATTTGATTGTTTTTCATATTAAACCATACACATGATTGTTATGACGTAGAGCTCGTCTTTAGTGATTACGAGAGTATGTTTTTTGCAAAAATGTCATTCAAAGTATAGTATTGATAAAAACAGTATGTTATTTTAATACAAAATTTATGAATACGTTTTAAGGTAAACAAAAATTATATTTGCTACTTAAATTTAGCTAATTTATCCCCTAGTGATTATCTGCTCATCACAACAAATTTTACGTTACAACATATTTAAAGATTTAACTTTACTTGCATGGTAATAGCAACAAGGCATAATAAGAGAAATAAAACCTTAAAAAGCAAAGAACTAGCCTGCTGCGATTGCATAAAATATACTATACATACGAAACAGCAAATTCATTGCAACATATACCGAGTTGTGACTTGGAAAACGCATCATAGAGATTTCATTGTGATATCTTTAATGTTGAGTTATGTGCTTTCCTAATTATTTTAGAGAAAAATGTAAACTAATTTTTGTAAGAAAGAAATGCTATTGTTTACAGTTTTCTATTTCTCAGAGCTAAAAAAATAAAAATTACATTTTTAAAAAATCTGGGAAGCCATAATTATAAAATCAAACGTAGAATCAGAGTTTACAGTAAAACGAGGAAAATGACACAACCTTTAATGTTTTGGCGGCAGCAGCTAAAAATGTCAATATAAGTTTAAAGCAAAATAAAAGGAAAGCGCTTTTGTAGTTGTTGAGCTTATAACTATGGCGGTGGTCGAAGTTGCTGAAAACAACGAAGAAATTTGGTTCCAGATGAATAGTTGTCCTGCACATAACAGGCGAGATGTACGTGCATTTTTAAATGACAGTTATTTGTTTAAACTTTTTCTCTAAAATAATTAAGAATACAAATAAAGATTTAGCATTAAAATCCTGACGTAGTTTTCTAAATCACGACTCTGTATATTATGCATGATTGTTTAAATAACGCACATAACACAAACAATTGCAAAATTTGGCTAACTAATGTGGTTATAATTTTTTAATACATCAATTTTTTGTTATCAGTACTAAAGCTAAAAAAACGTCGAAAAACTACAATTTGGTAATAATAAACTGCATTGTTTTATCGGGGAGCTGTCGATAAACATCGTCAAATATGAAAGATATATAAAAGTAAACAAATAAAAATTCTCGTATTGAATTTACAACATTACAAAATAAATTAATTAAATAATGTATAAAGCATAGTACTACTACAAAAAAATTATATTTTAAGAACATATGTATTTAATGTCTGATGTTTCTTAGATATATTGTGATTTACATATTGTTTTGGTAAAAACAAATTTAAAAAATAAATAAGATGTTTAAGAATATTTCCTAACCGTTTTTAAAACTATTGTGTAGGTTTAAAATTGTTAATAATAATTTATTATTAAAGTTAACATTTGTCAATAGATAGATGATATTTTAAAGATCGAAACACTTGACATAATTACATAAAGACTTGTTTCAGTGTACTAAACATTATTGTTTAATACAGTTATATAACAAATAAGTTATTTTTATTAAAAGTTAAAAAGCGCTTACGAAATTATAGTGTGTAAGATTTTGCTAAGAGCGGCAACCTAATTTTACAAAAATAAAAAACGCCATAACGAAAGGAAACCAAATTTCGTTTTCAATTTCGATTGATCACGTAGTAATATACTTTCATTATTGACACAGTCTTGTTTTATTTTAGCTATTAAGGAAATATTAAAATCTAAACGGTAACTGTAAGCATACATTCTTTAATCAAGAAATTACTTTCTATCGCGACAGTGTCACAGTCTGCTGAGTTTGGAATTTTCTTTAGCGTTTCGGTTTCTTAGCTCTTTCTCTTATGATTTTTTGTTGTGTTAATATAAATAAATATAAATTAATGCTTTGTTTGAAGAAAATACTACTTTTAAGTGTTTATTTACTACGTTGCGACTTTTATGGTAGCATCCGTTGTAAGCGACTTTCATTTTTACCGGCATTTACCATTGAAGTTTAAATGTCTTATGTTTTAACATCCTGTCAATAAAATGCTGTAATCTATTAATTATCTAAAAACATTTAATTTTTTTTATTGTTATTGTGCATTAAAATTTATTAAAGTATTTTAAAAACAGAAAAATCAAATTTAACAAAAATATAGAATAGTATGAACAGGCGTAGTTTTAAATTCAAAAATAAAACAAATAACATATTGTTATGTGCAAAAAAGTTTAATCAAATAATTCTAAATTTTATCAGCAGTTTTTGAACTTGGTTTTTGATATATTTTTTATTTCGGAGAAAGGGTCGGGATCGTATTAACATTGACCTTAAAACTAAATAAATTTAATTATTTATGTAAAGATTTAAAAGATATAGGTACTACCATAAACTTAACAGCAGTGTTTTTTTGAAATAACTTATTAATCTATCAATGTTTAGTTCAGAAGTTTGCTTAATATTGCTATGTTTAGTACATTATGTTATTATATGACCCTAATAGCACAAAATATATGTACGATATTCTAATGATCTTGGTACAATATTTAAAGTCGGTTAAATATTGTTTGGTATAATAGATATATTCTTGATATTGTTAAAGAGCATAATACTAATAGTCTAAAAATATATACGTACAATATCATTGATATATTTTAAGACCTTAAAACTTTTTTGAAGGTTTACATGACACCAGGTAAATATTTTAATTTTAGATGCTTATTGCAAGATGCAGAAATTGTATTCTAAATATTGTAAAACTAGATAAAACAATGTTATAGAAATATGTACCAACAATATCCTTCGTGTATTCTAAAGTCACAAATGTTTTTCAAAGTTTGACTGACACAAAATATATATTGTAATTATATATAGAGCTAATATTTATGTTTAATCAGCATTTCACTTTTTTGTGCTTATTTTTAACTGTGATTTTAATTTTACGTATTTATAGATGTTAAACGTTTTTCTTAAAGTTTTTTTATTTTTGCTAAAAACCGTAACACAATGTTCTTACGATTTAACTATGCTTATTTTAAAAAATATTTTTATGTGCGTATATTTTAATAAAAAGTAACCCAAAACGATAGTACGTAATCTGTTAAAAATTGTATAAGAAACGCAATTTAATTATTAAAAAATTACGCAATAAGAATATTAAATCGAGACATCTGCGTTGAAATTGAATTGAAAAACCAATTGCGCTATAACTAAAACTATAGTAATTTTACAATAATAAACTACATTTTCTGTAAAGAAATTTTAGATAAAGTATTGTAATTTTGCTGTAAAATTACTAGTAATGCTAGTAAGTATTTATAATGTTAAAGGTCATCTTTTCCAAATATTTTTGTGCCTTTCTAAACGGGTTTACACAAAGTGCCTTTTAGTAAATATTGTAAAATTCTTTGCAACATTGAAAAAGTATATTATTTACCTCCTTTTTGGTAGTGAGGTCAGAAACTGTTATATAGGCTTTGAACAAGAATAAGGAAAATTTTCTTTATTATGCATTGCATATGCATTTGGATTTCGTGTTTACAGTTTGCAAAGTTAAAATTTTTATATCGAGTTATAGTGCAACGTAATTGTATAATCAGGTAAGTGCCGATTAATTTTCTTATTTTTCTTTTTATTTTCTAAATAATTTACTTTAACGCAGCGAGTACACCCTAAATTCGATGTTTGCTTAGTTAGCTGTTCAACGTTTATAGAAAATAATTTAAAGAAATTTCAACGGTCGTCACTAATAATAAACATCAATTAAAGAAATGCTTTTATTTAGGTAGGTATGGTCAATAATTAATAAACAACACGTTTTAAAAAATATATAAGTAAATATATGCAAATAACAGTTTATAAAATTTATTTGAATATTATCCTTATTTTTTGAATAGCAATCCCAAGAAAATGCTTTTATGCACTTTTAAAACTAATCATGTTTGAAATTTGTTTGTAATTTTATTAATTCATACTAGTCGGTAAAAAAGAAACATTTCAATATATAGCAGAGGTTTTATTGAAATGATTAAATAAATAAAAATAATAATGCTCTTGAAATTTCTGTAAGCTATGAAAAAAAAATGTTTTCATAAAGTTTCTTTATTGAAAAATTCAAACTAAAACCGTTTGACGGTATATTTTATACCAATTAAAATAATTTTAATACATTTTAATGCATTTCATAATTATTATTATAAAATGTAGATTTTTTAATACAACTTGGTAGAGTAAATCTTAATTGCGTGTTTTTTTTTCATATGCGATTACAAGACAACATCCTAATGTAACGGATGTTACATACGTAAATCCGTTGCGTTATATTTGGCAAAATTTAGAACATTTATGTATCACCTATGTAATTTGTAATGCTAGTAATAAGTAATTTTATTTTTTTGTGTACTTTTAAAGATGTTTAAAATGTATATAGATTTTAAATTTATATTTTATTCATCATTTATAATTTTATTTTGTTAATGTCATAAATAAACGTTCTTTTACAGAACATCTGGTGTTTTAATACTGTTTTATAAAAACGGTACAATGCGTAGCAAAATAAAAACTCAGATTAAATATCATTTGCAAACATACACATATGTAGTAGATATATATTTTACAAATATATCACAAATAATAGTAAGATACATCTAGAACAGATTAAAAAGTAATATTTCCCATATATTAAAAACAAATATTGAGACGACATTTCTACTAATGTCTTTAGTCATTTAGTGTCTTTGGTCTTTGATCTGTCAGTAACATGAAAAGTTTCAGTGTTGTTTAAATTTACTAGTTCTACGTGCATATTAAACGGCAAGATAAACCACAGTGCAAAATTAAATTTGTTATTTTAAATAATGTAGTCAAATGTAGTATTCAAAGTTTTTAGAATTTCATACGCACTGATGTTGAATCCCACCTACTGTGACAAATTATTTTTATTAAGTTTAAAGTTTGTTGGCATTTTTCGCAAAATTATTTTATGTAAGCAACTCACATTGCTTTTTACTCAGATAGTAGACCAAGATATCTGTATTCTTTAATAAATTTAAAAAAAAACGATATTGATAAAGAGATTTGACTTTTGTCGTTTTCTGGTAAAATTCACACAATGTGTTTTTTCGTCATCATACATTGTTTTTAGACCATTCTGCTTCCACATATATTGCTCGTTTTTTTAAATTTTATTTATGTTTTGGTCGTTATAAATTACTATATTGTCAGCAAACAACTATTTTTAAGGCAAGTTTGTCGATGAAGTCATTGATTGCTACTAAAAACAAAATTGTACTCAAAATGGAACCTTAAGGAACCATCTTTTTGTATTCATTCAAAAAAGTACTGCCTAATGTAACTTATTGAGTTATAATATAGGGAGGCCGCGATTTGTATTCTAAAACGACACCACTACCGTCATATTGATGATACATTAGTGTCATTCTAATGTCAACTGTCAGTAGTTGACTTTTTTCAAAGTTTTATAGTGATTTTTTGTGTTTCTTGATATGTTTTTTTAGTTTGTAATTAAAAACATTTAAAACATAATGGTTTTGTGTGTTTTACGTAGTAAATGGTAGAAAAGGTGTAAATAAGAAGGTATTATTGGAAATTACATTTCACAGGCATGTACACAATATAAGCAGAACAGTATTAAAGAAATTTATAAATTGACACCCCGATTAATTTTTTCTTAATTTGGTTATTAAAAATTTATTTTAATAAAATTTAAATGTTAGATTACCGTTTTCATTTGAAATGTTGCACATGATTAAGAAATTTCATAATTTTTTTTTACTAAATTAGCTATAGTCTAAAAAAAATTTCTTACTTTAGACTAATAAAGTTAATAATTGCCTAATTGCGTAAAACCATGAATCTTTAGTTTAATAATTTTTTTAAGAAATTACAGTATTTGAACTTTAGAATTATGATTATACGTCTGAAATTATATCAGTTACATTTTTTTTCTAAGCATAAATTCAAGTAATTTGATAACCTATATTAATTTTGTTTATTGACATACAAATTGTTGATTTGAAAAAAATATACAATTAATGTTAAAACTTTTTTTTGTAAGTAATCCGGGCCTGGCAAAACTTCCATCTTGATAGTAGACTAAGCCACGCCCAGTAGTTTCCCTTTGCACATAGAATATAGATGCTTTATGTTATCTCCTTTTATAATAACTCAATGATGTAACTATAAATGTTCTAGATTCTAGAAAGTTTTGGATATAAAGATAGATAAAATAGATAACTTTGCAGATTTTATTTTAGTGATTCTTTACTATTTTGTATTTTTATTGTTTATTGAGAACGTCAATAGTTGATCCAAACCAATGAAATTTTATTTTGTTTTCTAAAATCTAGATTAAACGGTTATTTATTATCTTTTCTATAACTTTACAAAAGATGCTAATAAGTAAAATTGGTTAAAAACGTTTGATGTCTGCTCTAGTTTAGTTTTAATAGCTTTTTTCCATTGTCTAAGAAAAACGGCATTTATCCATACATGTTTAAAAAAACATGCACAGCTAAGTAATTTATCATAGAGATATCCGCATCATAAACAAACTTTATGACATCTAAAAATTCTCCGTCATGACCGGTTCTAAGCCTGGATAAGAAAGGAGGAAGGTTCATAGATATGATATGATTAGATACCTGCCTATAGTAAAACCAACTAAGTTTAAAGAACCAAAGATTAAACTATCCTACGCCACGGAAAGGACATATATTAGACAAATGAACATCAGTAATAACGCCCAGGAACATATAATTAACAGACAATTATGAATAAAGATAAAACAAAAATTGCCTCAAAACTAGGACGGACTTTAAAAATAACGACCCATGCGAGACAACAGATACAAAACTAGAAAATATAATTACTAAGAATAGCCTGTTAGAACATTATATCTAAGTTCAACAGAGACCAAGAAACAATGCCGGAAGCACAAAAACACAAAATTGTTATATGCGCACTAGCAGAAATAAAAAAAGAAAGGTCAAGATACAGCAAAGTATTCCATATACATATTAATATACAGTGGGTAAAAGAAGGAATAAGCTAAAAACAGTAGCAAAATTATTATTACAAGAAACTTGAATGGAAGAATCGGTACAGAAGTAATAACAGGCATTAAACAAAAATACAACGAGGAAGAAATTAATTCACGTAGAGCAATTCTAATAAATTTTTATGCGCATAACCAACTACGCATTGACAACACGTACTTTCCACATACATAAAATGCAGCATAAATACACCTGCAGCTTTAAGGGACAGCAATCTGTATAGATTACATAATATCAAATATTACCAGAAAATATGCTAGATGTAAGGGGCATCATCTCACTTAATGTGGGATCAAACCATAGAATAGTGTTGTGCAAACTTAGAATAAACAGACCAACTATAAAAAGACTTCCACCTAAATACATAACAAAATTTAATACTGTAGTCCTAGAACACGAAAGTGTTAGAGATCTGTACACACGACTAATGGCAACAAAAATAAATAACAACGAAATTATCGCATCAGATACAGTAGAACAAAGTTGGGAGAAAGTTAAAAATAACATTTTGGGAACAGCAAAGTACTGGGTACAAGAAAACTAAATGTTTATAGCAACTATATAAAAAAATTCCATGTTTTTGCGACAAGATAAAATAACTAGCCGAAGAAAAGCGAAAAGTTTATCAGCAACAAAAGAGTAAGAAACAATGTAAATACAAAAATAATAAGAATAAAGAAAGATTATTGGACAACTTTTACAAAAGGAATGGAAAGTAAAAAGCAACGTAAACGAATATCAACGAATCGATGCAATTGAAACCAAGCATTGGCAAGAACATTTTAAACAGATGAATGCAAATTTAAAAAACACAGAAAATGGAGATCTCATAACACTCTGCTGACATAGACAAAGCAAAAGTATCACATTTTATAAAAAAAACTTAAAAATTAAAAAACCATAAATGAAGATGGAATAATAAATAAATGAATTTATCAAATACGGAAAACCTGCACCGACTCTGCAAATAACACTATTATTTAAAAAAACTGGTGTGGTCACCACACGACTTTTCTATAACAAATGATGAAGGAATGTCTACATATTTTTTTAAGGTTATGTTGTTATAAAACCAGTGATATGTACATGTTGGTATTGACTTTCTAGCATGCTATAATTTTTTTGAATTTTTTTTTCGATTTCATTAAGATATAACCAAAATATGACAAATTGAGCTTATGTTGTCATATTGACTAACCTTTATATTTGTGCGCTACGATATTGCTTTCCCCTTTAGTAAATCAAAATTTTTAACGTGTCTTGCTTTCCCTTCAAGATATGGAATTTTTTTCTAAAAAAAATTGTCGCAGGTAGGTTTTTTTTGGTTTATTTATTAGACCCATCTTTTAATAGAACTGATAGAATATGAAAAGCCTCCATACCAAATTTCAAGTTACTAGGACTTTTGGTTTGAGAGTTATCGTGGGTACATCTAAAGATAATGTAAGGAAGATCGTCGCAGGCAAGATTCGATTCTAGATTATATATAGAATTTACTTTAATTTATAAATCAAATATCTAATAAACTGTTGCTGTTAGAAAAAAAAAATTAAATAAATTGTTAGGAAGAATTTTTTCCATAAGAAACTGTATAAATAATTCGAATTATTTACATACGTACAAAATTATATAAAAAAAACTGTTACAAACAAACTTCCCGTTTTTTTTATTAGACCCTTCTTTTGATAGAACCAAGAGAATAATAAAGCCAACTCCATGCCAAATTTCAAGTTACTAGGACTTTTGATTCCAGAGTTATTATGGGTACATCGTTACACAAACAGACACACAGTAACACAGACACACACAGACACCCAAATTTTTTTGTGAAAAATAAATTTTTCTGATTCAGGAGTCCTTGAAACGTAAAACTATGTAGAAAATTTTTTTTAATTGCAATCTTACAGAAAAGCATAAAATCATTACAAATAAAAAAACTCCGATGGACTGTAAAACTAGTTACAGTACCTATTCACAAGGAAACAGAAAAAAAATCTAGCAAATTATTAAGGAATAATATTGCTAAAATCAATGATAAAATTATTTACCAGCATTCTAAAAGACAAAATAAATGAGCGCATAAACATAAGTGAAGAACAACAAGGGTTCCGAAAAAAACAGGCCAACCACAGACGCTATATTCATAGTTAGACAAATAATAGAAAAAATTATAGAATTTTAAAAACACGCTCACCTTTGATAAAAATCGGGTGTGGAATAAGTCAAGGCGACAGTTTGAGTGCTGCTATTCTGTTTAGTGATGGACCAGATTATAAAAAAAACTAAGACCGTCAATTGGGAATACAGAATGAGAGCAGAGATGATCCAAATTATAGGTTATGCTGACGATATTGTTTTAGTAATGGAAAGTGAGAATAAACTGCAAGGACTTCTATATAAATTCAAACAAGGTGCAGAAAAATATAACATGATTGTAAATTTAACCAATACGGTGCAAACTAGAAATAAACACTACAATAATAGAACAATTCATGACATTCTCTTACTTAAGAACCACAATAATACGTTGGGAAGATCTGAACAGAAAGACACAACAACAAACCAATAAAGCAGCAGCTATATCTAGTGCATTAAGAAACGTAGCCTGGAAGAATAAAGCATGGCCACAAAGAGTAAACTAAAAATATATAATACTTGTGTTAGGCTTATATTAGCATACAATATAGAAACAAGAGCAGATATGCGCAAAACCAAACAAATTTTGAAGAAAAATAAAATGTAGATCCTAAGATGTATAACTGGACGAACACTAATGCACCGAATGCATAATCAACAAATAAGAGAAGAATGCGGCGTTCAAGATATTGTAAGATGGGGAAAAACAAGAAAGCGAAAATGGAACGAACACATCCAAAAAATGCAAGAACCTAGGATTGCCATAATACGTAAAAACAATACACCCCATGGAATACGCCTTAGAGGCAGATCACGTAAAAGAAGGAAAGACTCGTAAACCTCCACATCACAAGAAGAAGAAGAATACGAAGAGGAAAAAGAATTTTTATTCACGGTATATGTCGTTTATTAAAATCTCGAATAATTTCATTTTACAATTATTATTAAATTAGTGTAAAACTAAACTACATTAAAACAATTTTGTTTATAATAATTGTAATTTTCCTATATAAATATTACCGCTTTTATTAAATTAAATTATTTTTGTTCACAAGCCATAAAATTTTATTTTTAACCGATTTCTCTGCGGAAACACGAAGTGAATAAGTAATTTTTGTTAACCTATTATCACAGAAAATACAATTAATTATAAATACGTTTATTTAAGAACGATTGAAACAAACAAAACTAAATAAAATCATATATGTATAAAATGTAAGTAATATTTTAGTGTTTGTGTTTACAGGTATTGTTATCCATCAATTATTATCTCAATTTGATCAGATCAACTTTTTTCTTATTTTAGCTTTTTTAGGTTATACCTAACACAATACAGAAGAAAATATTGTATTTAAATTTAAAAAATATTAAAATATAATAAGTGAGTGTAATTTATATATATTAACTCAGGTTGTGGAAGTCTCTTGTAAAAATCTATACAAACAAGATTTTGAATTTGTTTTAATATTTAGAAATTTTTTAATTAATGTATCGGACAACAAATACAAAAGACACCATGCTCAAAACCAATTATAAACTGAATTATGTGTCAACACACAAACGTAGTTAAGTCAAAGTATAACACATTTAGGAAAAAATATAACTTTTTTATAAATAATACTAATTTTGAAATAAACTTTACTATTTTAAATAAATCCATAAAATAACCACTAAACAAAATAAACAGTAAATCTGTTTTTACATAAAATATCAAGTTTTAACCAAAGTTACAGGCAATAGTAGAATAATAATTGTAATGTATTTTTTACGGAATTACTCGTTTGTACGCGACCGCTTAAACGCAGAGACTTTTGAACGCGACACGTTTGAACGTAGAAACGCTTGAATGCAGAGAAGTTTGAACGCAGAAACGTTTAAACACGAGGCGGATCTTTATGTTTTTTGTGCAAAGTAAGAAAAACAGGCATTGAGTTTCTGAGCATTTTTATTTATTCTCATAGTTTTTAAAAATGTATAACAAAAATTTGTTTTTATACAATTATTAGATGCGTGTGAGTAAAAATGTAAAACTATTATGTTTAATTAGACCACACTACCGAGAAAAGTAAGTTTTTAAAGAAACTTTTTGCGTTTAATTGTCTTGCGTTCAAAAGTCTTGCGTGTCGAAGTCCCTGTGTTCAAACGTCATTGCGTTTAAAGGTACTGTGTTCAAACCGTGGTGTACAATCGTTCCAGACCGATACAAATACATACATAATATGGAATAAATTATGCAATTAAAAAAGTTATTATCAGTAAACAAAATATTAGAAAGTAATGTAAAAATAATAAAATTTTGTAAATTTTAAACTACCTACACCTAATGCAGTTGCAAATTCAGGAAGCATTATACCCCGTGTTGTTTTTGATTTATAAGGATTATTTGTGTCTTTTACTTTTAGAATTACATTGCTCTATACTAATGCAAAAAACAATACATCATTAAATGCAAACAACTACATTTATTATAAAATAGCAATGACTTTTACAACATACAACATACGTTATCCAACAGAATTCATTTGGTTCCAAATGAGAAAAAATATTTATAAACTAAATAAAACAACCAAAATTGTTTATTTGTGTAAAATATTTTTTTAAAGAAGTATAAATAAATTGTTAAAGGGATTCATTGTTATTGGTTTCTTTAATTATTAAAATTATTATTATGTCAACCAATACAAATTAATTAAATTTTTTGTATATATTTAAATTAACATGTTTCGAAGCTTATTAACAAAGTAAGCTCATATTTACAATAACAATTTATATTTTTCAAATAAATTTATTTAAATAAGTGCTTCAATACAATATGTCACTATCATTATAGTTAATATATCGTTTTTTAACTCAAATCTTAATAAAAAGTATTATAATAATTTAATCAGACTACAAAATTTTATGTAAATAATATTACTAATTTTAAACTTATTTTAACATTTGTTAATATAAATAAATACATTAAAAAACAGTTTAATTAACAAACAATATGCATAATAATTAACTTATTAATTTATGAGACAACATATACAAAATTTGGCAGCTATTAAAAATCAATATAAGCGCGATTGTAAATACCAACATTAATAAATGTAAAATCTTAAAAACGACGTTTTTATCTTTATGCTATCATATTTTATGCGTGTGAATATTAACCAAAGTTTAAGCGTTTAAAAGTAAATCTATTGATATTAAATGGCAAAATATTTAAACTAATACTTTTCTGTGGTAAGTTTTAATTTCATTCACGCTTGCGTTATTGATAAAAGGTATTATTTGTAATTTACCTTCCGGCTGCAATTTAAAGCTTCCGCATCCTACGTACGAATTAAAAAGAAAATTTCTTCGACCGATTTTAAAGAAATTTAATTTTGTTCAGACATATTTAACTCAGTTTTAATTGAGATACATTTAACAAACTAATTGCTATTAAAAAAATAAATAGAGAAAGTTTAATTTTTTTTAATGTGTTTAAACGACAGCATATCGCCTAAGAGACTAACTCATAATAAATTATTCAATTTAGTGTTTACATTGTAAATTATACGTTATGCACTACAGTTTACAATACAACAAAAACATTTTTAATAGTTTTTAGATTTCTTAATGTTCAATAAATTGTAGACAAACTTGCTTTTTTAAAGTTTATGCAGGCGTTGCGTGTAATTTTGGTTGTTTTACTTATTTGTATAAATATTTATTATTTAATTCAAAAATTTAGATTCATTTGACAGTTATTTGTATACCTAAAGGATTTTTTTTAAATAAAAGAATGTGTTTAGTAGATTGAATTAATAGTGTTAGTAAACTATAAAAATATATTTTACTAAGATACTGAATTATTCTAGATCCTAATTTTAAAAAAAATGTAACAATTAAAATTTAAAAAATGATTTTATACAAGAATTCGAATAGACAAACTACATACATAATCAGGAGACGATTACTGTAAAAAAGCAATCGATAAAGTTCATTGCAAATTTACATATGTGATACATAACTTGCTGTTTGTTAATATCTTTACAACAAAAAATCATAAATTGCGATCAAGTTTTTATGTAAACCATTTGGTTTTGGAATAAAAACATTTATTGGAACAACGTTAAAAGTTTAAAAGTTTATCTTAATTTAATGTGATTTTATGTAACTGAATTACTAATATAATTAGAACATACTTTTTGGGCTGCCAACATTGCAAATGTCAATATGCGTTCGTTAGTCTAGTTAGGTAATGGCCAAAAAAAGCTCTTGAGTTGCAAAATAGAAACTAGAAATTAACATAAAATTAAAATGTTGAAATTTAGTTATAATAAAAAAAAACGACGTTAAAGTCAATGTCAAATTTGTTCAGATTTAGTAATAAAGATAGTACCAACATATATTTCTAATTGTTTTTTTCTTCTATTTTTTCAAAAAAATATACATATAATTTTACAAAAGGCAACAAAAAAAATTATGTACGTTACTCTCGTCAAAAGTTTTGTAGCATAACTCACTTACATACAACGCTCGACCGTGTGGTCTTGCGTCGCATTACCTTTCATTACGCTATGTGTACTTTCGACGTTTGTTACCAAAATTACTGTTTATTTTATATAATTATAATCAAATTTTATCTGATATATTTTATTTTGTATGAGCAAAGTCGACTGTAACAGCTGTATTCATACTTGATCGCTGGCGGTTCGCAAAATTTTATATTTTGCACTTACAAAAAATAAAAACGTTTTATTACAAATTACAAAAAGAAAAGTTTTTTAAAGCTAAAGTTTTATACGAAACGTATTTTGCAACAAAATTTGACTTTTTTAATTGACGTTTTTTTTTAAATTTTGACATGATTTGTAATTATAATTGTTTTTTTATGAATAATTTTTTTGTTTAATATTTTTTGTACAGGTAATCCTTAATTTTCGTTTTAAAATTTCCAGATTAATAATCAAACAAATATAAAAATAAAAATCTGATTTTTTACATACATACATACAGTAGCATAATAAGTAATAGTTCCAGTTTCTTTATTTATCTACTTGTTAGCGGAGAACGTGAATTACCAAATATAAAACGTTTCTGTTTGTATTATATATCATATAAATTACATTTTATTTTACTTTTACAAATCACAAAAGTTTGCAATTGCAATCTATTCTGTGTAACGTCGGCAAATTTTCGGAGACAGTTCACTGACGGATCGCCAGTTTTTTACTACAGTTTGTGTTAATGATTATGCATTGAGATTTTCTTCTGGCGAGCAAAAAGAAATGAAATAAAACGATAGTTGAACGGTTATTGCTTTTGCAGTTCTTCGAGAAAATCAACTTTTACGAACGAAGACAATTTATCACGATGAATTCGACGATCACGTGTGTATTTGAATAGATTACAGCACCAAAAAACAAATAAACAAATATAATAAATCTTGTTTTTCAAACTTCATTAGATCAATATGAACATATTAACACAATCACTCAACTAGGTTTATGTTTGTCGTAATGTAACAACTACAAAACTAACATAAATTTTCTAATTTTGCAGTATAGTCATTACAAAAACCTGAAAAATGTATTTATTTTTTAGAATAACGACACAAACCATAAAACAAATACAAAAAAAAAATATTTGTTAAGAAAAAATAAGAAAACGAAAAAAAAGAACAAGCAAATAAAAAAATGTTAATAATGGAAACAGAACAAAGTATCCAAATTGTGTTCTAAATTTGTATGAATATGAGCGGAGATTCAGGTTTTGACGGATAAAAAACGCACAAAAAGTAGTAGAAGTAGTATATGAACTCAACATTAACAATTAATATATTGCTACTGCGCGTAAAAAAAATAAAAAACCATACTATTTATTGGGATAATCCAACTTAAAAAGATCACAATGAATTGGACGTTAATCTGAGAGTTTACAGATTGTCTCATGGGTTATTTTATAGTATTAAAATTAATGAAAACGTTTAGCTCTTAATTGTTCAAATAAAGATTTTCTTATTTATAATTTAATGTAAGAATATAGACTCCTATAAAACTAAATTGCATCTTCATCAGATGACGCATCTGAGAATACGTCAACTTCATCATCTAATTCTACCAGATAAAAATATATGGGAGCAGCTCTATAAAATGTTGTTTTTTTTTCAGTAATTAGAAACGGTCTAGCATAAGATTGTTTTAGGGTTAAAATAATATTACTACCTAATTCTCTCTTTTAAAACCTTATTTCGTTTACGCCCTGATAAAGCCTTTGACAAATATACAAAACGTTGGCAACTTTGGTTTCAACATTAATAAGATATAAACCCGAAAAACATTTTTATTTTAGTATGAACAGTAAGGTTGAACGTCCACAAGTGTTTTTCGTAAAACGATGGATCACTCTGCAGTTCTGCTGATGGAAGGCAGTGTTGGAGGTCAAAACTTGCTTTTATTAAAAACAAACTTTTGTTAAAACTTTGTCTGTTTTTTTAATTGTAAGTATATTTTTCTTGTTAGGTTTGTACAAAGCAGCTAGATTATCAAGAGCCAATAAATTTTTTTGATGTTTTTTTCCTTGTAAACCAGATATATTAGTTCGTTTTTTTGACATTATAATCTCAATAAATTTATTACTTATATAAAACATTTCAATAAAACATCTGTTGTATGTAAAAGTGGGAGCCAAATTTTTTCGAAAATAGTAGTACTAGTATTCTTTGGACGCTGATTGCAGGCATCAATAGCACAAACAAGGCTATTTTTTAATGTTTTGTAGCTGTACACTCTGTTCACCCGAGAGCTCTATCGATCAATATTATGGGCAACTGTAAGTAGCATAAATTTTAAAGTTTGGCAGTATACTAATATGGATAAAGGACATTCAACTAAAATATTTAAAAAAAATCGGCACCGGTTATACCGAAAGTAGATGCCCACTTGTTTATTTTTAGACTGAATACCCGGCATATTATTCCATATTTGGGTTTAGCGTACAATTTTAGACATATTTTGTGTGTATTACCCTATGCATAAGTATTGCCTTTTAAAAAACAAAGAGTGCTATACGACCGCCAAACATATAAGAGTCAATAAGATATAGGGCACGCGTCCAAATCCAAATTAAAACTACCTGGTATAAAATAAAATTTAAATGTTTGCTACGACCTCCATTAAGTGACGCACATCATCCCTCGATAGCCCCAATTTTCTATTAAATAATGGCTTTAATTAATACGTAAAAGTATAAGCATCTTGTATTAATTCGAAATAAAACTGAGTTGCAAAACACACCGTTACATAACTTACATCTTTTTTATACATTTTGTTTACGTAGTTACTCTTTTTCCTGTATGAAAGAATTCGTTTCTAACCTTCCTTTCTTAAATACACGGTAAAATTGAAAAGACTCTTTTTCTGATTGCATTTTTCAGTTCCTCGTATAATGCAACGCGCAAAACATTTCTAAAATTCATTTTTTCATACAAAAAAAGCTCTCAAGCCTATACATCACAATCGTTATGTTTATAACGGTTACCAAAACGCCGCCGTTATATCATAATCTGTTACAAGTTTTGATGGTTTTACGAACCTGCACGGCCAACTCTCAATCGTCGGAGAGAGGGGGGGTTCCTAGATACATAAATTGAATAGATATATAAGGGCGCCAGAGCTTCCCCCAAAGTCACGTCTGCCTGCTCACAACAGAATGGGAAGAAACTTGCAACTAGTTGTTAAGTTCGTAATTCCTCTACTCAGCTGTTCGAGTAGTCAGAAGCAATTAGTTAATACGATAGCCATAGGAAACAGGTATATTGTCATAAAAGAATATTTAACCAACATAACAATTTTAATGTAGAATCACTGAAGTTTATCACAGAATATTATAGCTATTAAATACAAAGAAAAAGCCAGTAGTATAGGCAACACACCGTACATAAGTAAACTACCATAAGAATCTATAGCGAAGAATAGTTTGTAGTAAATAACGTTTACATAAATTAGTATAATAGTATTACTGACAATCCAATACAGACATAAGACTGTACTACGCTAATGTTAACTTATCCTAACACAGCGTATAAATTTAATATAGCATCAACGTTTATCAATCGGTATTACACAGCATGCACAACTTGGCATAAATAAAATTTATTACGTAACTCGTAAACAACGATAGTGATAATTATAGAATTAATAACAAAAGTCTCGTGAGTGACCCGTTTGACCACGTAAATAAAACAAATAAGATCACTTACCAATCAATACAGGTGTTTCCTTTGGTGTGAAGAAACGTACGTTCCCCCGACACACAACCTGCAAACAATTTGAATCGCAAACCGTGTCAAGCTAATGTCTCACGAAAGCACATCTATAACAATTATTAATTAAGATACAAACCAACATAAAGAATATAAACCGGTTGTTATATGCTGTGGTACCCCTTTTTCGTTGAGTTAATTAGTTATAACCACGTCTTATCGAGAAAAGTTAGTATCGTCCCATATAAATATGTGTCGAGGTTCATCCCTCCGGAAAGTGGTATCGAATACAGAATAGCGCTGGAACACAAATAGGTGGTGAACACGAACACGGCGTATCAGCCACGTGTAATTTAAGTATGCGCATTTGTTTAATATTAATAGGAAAAAAAATAGTAGCATTGGTAAATTTTAATTCCATTTGTAGCATGCAGCGCCGCCTAATAACAAAACGTAGTAACATCTTAAAGGTAGAAAAGGGCACAACGCCGCTTTTAACAGATTGAGTAAAAAAAAGAAAAGCCAATTGGCAGATACCGGTACCGAGAGCTTTTGTGAACTTGCCTAATCAGAAAAAAACGTTTTAGGATATAAAATCAAAATTGCGTACAAAGAAAGAGAAAAGTTTTAAACAAAGGTTTTAAAAACCTTGACGCGGTGCAGAAACGAAAAAAGTTGCAGACGGGACTTTTTCTTTTGAAAGGTCAGAAATTAGTTAAATTTATTTGGATATGCGTTTGTAAGTTTTTTATTTGATTATTGTACGAGAGATACGATGAATTGAGATACTGTCTAACGCGAGAGAATTGAGAATAACTATTTAAATTTATTTCTATCGTTTAACGAGGTTTTTTGTGTTTTTTTGTTGTAAACGGGGAGAGCAAATTTAATTTTTGTTTCTTTGTCTTTGGCAATTGACGGGTACGCTTATAAGATTAGTTTTACTTTTTTTGAGCCAAAAGATCACGCTAAGAACACCTAGAGAATGTAATAAAAATTCATGTCGATTATTTCACGTCGCGAAATGTTTTTATTGCAAGTTCAGTCTGCTGTAAGTCTTCTTTAGATATGACAGGGAATCGCAAACGCGACAAGCTATTGAAAAAAAACAGTTTTTAAACTGCGGATGCACATTACCAAAGGTGAAATCTTCACTTCGAAAATGTGGCAACGTAGCTCGAATCGTGTCATAATCTTAGAAGCTGTTGAATTGTGAACCGTTATAAAACTCTGGTAAAGTCCAGTAATCATTTTGTTTTGTTTTTTTTTTAAACGTGTGTCAACTACTTGGAGTGTGGTGAAACAATTGCCAAGGATCACGGGATATAAATTGTTTATTTAATCCTACCGTATTCAATCAAAGTCTGGCAAAATTTCTGAAAGTTCCACTTTGGCTTTAAAATTGATTGTATCCAGAGAAAATTTAAAATTTTACATTTATACGAATGCTTTTAACCGTATCTAAGCCAGCAAAAAATGGCAGTCAGTGGACGTAAGGCTCAATTTGTTTGACTTTTTCTCGCAAAACATGCTTGTGAGCGCAATACGACTATTTGAGCTTTGCGAAGGTGATTTTTTGCCTTGAAAATATATTGTGTCAAATAAAGTTCGATGTTTTGAGATTTTGTTGCTTACGTTGTGTTTTTTATCGTACATCGCTTGGAAAAAAGAACCTAAGCGTTACTAACGCAACCCAAATATTTCCGAATACCTGTTGCATAACAAAACTTATATTTGAGAAAATAAATAAGTACGGCCATTCACGACATTAAATCTTTACAACCAAAACATCGCGTCTCAATGTTGGTGCCAACAATTTTGTTAACGATTTGAAAAGATTAGCCCAAAATACTCATTTTTGTGCTTCTCTAAAAAAATGTTCAATAAAAAATATACCTGCCAGTTTGCAATCAATTCGTACTAAACTATTACATATTACTAAAATTATAAATGGGAAGCAACAGCTAGAAGTGTTTGGATTTAGAGTTTTTAATATTAATTATGAGGTCGGTCCATTTACATGCTATGATGTTTAAGATAACGCAATTGGGTTTCTCCTTAGATATGTCACTGGAAACTACGTTTTATCAGCACGCAACAATTCTTGATAATAAACGATCTCGCTCATCATTTGTTATTACAAAAATTCTCCATTTGTCATTGGTGTTCCTGATTCATCATCTTCCAACGATGAAGAGGTTATGAGAAGTAATTCTCAGCCATTTCATAGACAAATGTTTAATACAAACCATTGGTAAATTATCATACAACTCTCTTCTAGAATACTAGTTATTTCTGTTTTTTAATCTTTTTGTTATTTATGTATGCATCCTTATTTTTAAAAATCGCAATAAACCTTGTTCATTATATTACGTATGTAATATTCTGTTTGTTTTCAACACCTTCCGATAGTTGCAAGATTTGCCATATCTGTGAATTTTTTTCTTTTTTTTTCATTTTTTTGTCTCTATCGTAAACTGCTAATCATCATTTACGGCTTTTTCGCCTAGTTTTAATTTTTTCCTGATCTGCCGTTGTATTATTAGATTTATTTTTAAGGAATGTAATTTTGGTCGTCAGTGCTATCATTTGAATTAAAAATGTTTTGCAATTCTTCACGTTAAACATTTTCTGATTAAATTAAGCTTTACTACTGTTATCTATAAAAAAATATAGATTTTGATAGACATAAATTAAGGTAACCCGATTTTATCGAATAAATTTTTTTTGTTTGTTAATAAATTATTATTCTGTATATGATTAGAACATAAAATTTTAAAAATTTTACCTCAAAGCATAAGAAATATAAATCATGACATATAACATACAACTTGAATTGTGAGTTAAGTCTATTGAGCATATACTATAGAAACACTATCACAAACTTTTTTGAGATATACGTTCTTTTACACAGAAACATTCATGTTTGGATACATTGTTTAACACTAAAAACCAGAAAAAGTCAGTTTTTTTGATAATTATTGTTATGAAGACGTTACAATTTTTTATTTTGGTTAATTCCAGCATTACCAATTTCTTACAACTTGAGGTTGAGTCACATGTTGCAGTAGAATTCTCCAGAATAAAAAATTGTAGCACGCAAGTACCCGGTAGAAACGTGAATTTTACAATATGAAGAAGTTATTTATATACTAAAAATGTGAATAATGAACGCAATAGGATTAAACGATAATTTGCAATTATCAAATAAAGCGTATAATAAGTACAAACAAATATTAAAAAACAAAAAAATCATTTTGGTAAATTATTGTTATAAAGACGTTACAATTTTCTATTTTGGATAATTCCCGTATTATCAATTTCTTACAAGTTAAACTTTTGTCACACGTTGCAGTAGAATTATTCAGAATAGAAAATTATAATACAAAAGTAACTGGTGAAAACATAAGTTTTAGAATATGAAGAAGTAATTTAGATACTAGAAAATAATGAATGCAATAAGATTAAACGATAATCTGCAATTATCAAATAGAGCGTAAAATAAGTATAAACAAATAACAAAAAACAAAAAAATAATTATAGTGAGCAATTATTACATACACATAAAAGTTTATGCGCAGATCAAATAAAATTAAAACGTAAGATCTTAAACGCCGTTTCATAAATAATGACAAGGTGTTGTTTCTGATAGCGAAAGTAACCACACGTAATCACGAGCAGCGCGCATCGGCAAGAAATACTTTGTATTACCTAAATGATGTAATTGAATGTATTTTAACTATAATTTATAATATTATTATTTGCTGAATTACGTAATTCAAATTAATTGTGTGACGTAAGGTTACAAATAAACTGCTGAAGAAAATGGTTTTTTATCCTGTTATCCAATCAAAACCATTGCTTCAGTTGTATTTAAAGTTCCGATATGATTATAAATTTACATACGACTAAAATTAAAACTAGATTACAATTTAAATCACTTTGAGAACATTTAAATAGTGCAACAAAAAAGATTTCCGCAAAGGAAACAATAAATTCTCAATATTAAAGACGGTAATAGTTAATTTACCTTGTACAGGAAATCTAGATATGCATGAAGAACTTGTACTTCAAGAATAAAAAAGTCGTTAACATTATCATTACGACAAAAATAACTACAGTGTAACATATCGGTGCATCCTTTACGTGATGCTGTAATTAATTCAGCGGTTTTAAATAACTAGAATTGTAAATAATGCTAGATTATAATTATAACATTTTTGTTTTTATAAATGTTTTAATAAATTGCTGTTGCTTCTATGTTTAATGTTGTAGAAAGCAATGTTAAACTTGTATTTGTTGATTAATTTGATAGTTTTAAAATTTATGAATACACTTTTTATTCCTAAATAATGCAGAATTTATTTATCGTACATTTCTGACATATTTACATAAAAAATGAGTTTACATTTTTTGTTGCTTAACTATTTTTTAATAGAACATTAAAATATAATTTATGACAACATTTTTATTTGCTCAAGATACTTGAAATAAGTTATAATTGTTATTATAATTATAATTTCTTTAAGTAAATTATTATGCTTCTAAATTTAATCTCAATTGCAATATTTTTTAAATAAGGAGAACTCAACTCGTTCTTAATCTGATCTTTATCTTGATGTTAGATCCATTCTAATTTCTTACTTATTAATAAACATTTTTAATTTTAATTGAAAAAACAGCAATATATAAAAAACTATTTAATTTTATATCTTATTTAAAAAAATACTGTTAACAAATAGAAAATGTAATTAATTATTTTATCATAGATAGGAACAACTCAGTTTTAGATAAGTAAACAAACAAAATAAGTCAACACTTACTTTAAGTAAAGAAAAACTTAGAAAGTAACAAATATTAAAAATATTTTTAATAAATATTCAGTAGTACCGTTTTAAACTTTTATTTTTTAATTAAAGCGTAAAAATGCAGAAATGAAATGTTAGAACATACTTGAAATTCACGGCTAGAATTTTTATTCAAATTAGAGATTACGTTACGTTTACAATGAATGAACGTAATGCTGATGACTAATGGGATCATTGTTAAACTAACAAACATCGTGATAGTATCATTAAATTAAAGGAAATCACGATTCGCGTGTAATCCTTGCGTTATATTGCATCACTGAACTTGAAAATTTCTATTATTTTTTTTAAGAAGTTGATTGATTTGTTGACTGAAATTAAAAGTTTTAATACAAACATAGCATGTAATTACTTTATGAAGCTATAAAATTTAAAGAATATTTAAGCCGCAATTAAACGAGAGATTTTAATGCACGATAAAACAAGATTTATATGTGACCATAACAATACAGACATATAATAATTAAGAAACATAAATAATAAAATTTTATTTAATTTTTAATAACATCAACAGTTTCATTTTGTATACAAAATCAAAATTATCGAATGATACTCAGCTTAAACATTTATTGTAAGTATTTTATACTTGTGTTGCGTATTTAAGTATTTTTCGTATTTACATTTTTATCTCTTTTAAATTAGCAGACAATTAATCTTTGCTATCGCAATTTATCAATAACTAACAAAAGTATAATTTGCTAGTCGGATGCTTACGAGATATAACTGCCGTAGTTCTCATTAATAATTGTAAAAACACTTAAGATTTATGACAGTGCTGAAGAGACTTAATAGGACGAAATAGCTGTCCATCGTTTCTTTATTGTTGTTTTTCAAAACTCTACTGACTACTTAATATATTTTCAGTTATTCTTAAACGGTGGTTTAATCAATACACATCAGTCGTAATGTGAACTAACAAATGCCAACTAATATTACCTACAGTATATTTTTTTCTCTAATATTTACTACGATGTCACAAAGTAAAAACACCATTTGTTATTTACATATGCAACTCGAATGTTTACAAAAGAAACTTGCAGTAGTTTTTAGTAATAATTATAAAATCACATAAGAGTTATACCGGTACTGAAGAATCCTAAAATTACAATATAGCCTTTTTCGTTATAATTCGTAATAATTTGTAAAGCTTCTGTAAATTCAAACTAGCTAAAAGATACTTTATGTTTTGATTTTTTTGTCGACTCTTTCGTTAAGGTTAAGAGCTAATCTTTTGTAAGTAGCTCTGTTGTGCCTACAATTAAAGCTAGTTTTTGAAGACTAACCATTAATTTTTATCTCAATTCTTATTATGATATACCTATCGGCTAGCCATTGATGTGTTCTAGATTTTTCAGAGCTGTTTGCACTTTACTTGCGCACTGTGCTCTGCTTTTATACACAGCAGTTGAAGAGCCTCTGCATTGGCGTGAAGGTAAAATCTACCTTTAAGCGTTTCAGCAAACCTTTTAATTTCTTCTTTCCCGGTTGGAATACAAAGGTCTCTATGAAGATCGGAATTCCGAACATACCAAGGAGTATTCGCTAACACTTTCTTTTGACATGTTTCAATACACTTGATGTTGAAATTACCTCCGTTCTACCCCAAAGCTGGATACCGTACGGCCATGCTGGTTTCAGGATCTGATTATAAATGAGTAATTTATTAGAGATTAAAAGTTTGAAGTTTTTTCCACTCAGCCAATAATACTGTCTGTATTTCAGTCCTAATATCGCTCTTTTCTTCTTAACTTGCTTAACATACCAATGTTCTCATAAAGTACAAGAGTGCCATTTATATCTAGAGACGGCAAGTTGTTTAATGGTTTATTTGTAAAGTTAATATGAATAGATTTCAACTTGCTTAGCCATTTGTTAGTCTACTCAAGTATTGCATTGCTGACTGTTTGTAGTTTCATAATAGATAATTCTTGGTTTTTCTTTATTGTTAGTATTGCGATGTCATTTGCCAACGTAGTTACTGGGGTTCACTCTAGGTCGGGTATATCGTTAGTATATAACAAATAAAGAATATGACCCAGTACAGTACCTTCAGGTACTCCCGTTCTTTTCTCTTTTAAATCTAAACATTCTTCTTCTTTTTTAATTTTGAAGAGTTTATCTGTGGTGTGTGAAGTTAGTATCTCTACGAATTACTTTGACAGCATCTTGTTCAATTTATGTATCAAATCTTTATGCCATTTTTGTTGAAGGTTTGAACGACGTCTAGGAAGACTGCAGAGTAGACTTGTTGTTCTAAAGCACGTTTAATGATGTCACTTATTCTATCCAATAAAATAATAAACAAAGGTAAAAATATGTTAAGATGTGCATAATACTACTGCTTTTAGAAGCTTTTAGTACGTGGAAACAATGATGCCTCTAACAAAAAATTATGTATTCTTATTATAAAAATATTTAACTATTAACAGCAAAAGTAAAAATGTTTGTTTTGACTTATTTATAGCTTCAAGGATTTCAATCTATAAACGCCACTAAAAATTACTAAAAATTAATTATATTAGTGTATTTACAAAAATTAATGTATATACAGGGTGACATTGAAAACGCAGCATAAAGATTTTAATGATAAAACGTCCAAGGAACCTGCCGACAGGATAGTTTGTCTTGCTTAAAAAAGAAAATGTGATTTAACATATGATATACTTCTTTCAAGTTATTATCAATTAAAAGTATGCAAAGTTTTGCTTCTTAGAAGCGCAAGTTTTAATCTGTTAACTCAGTAAGTTTCGAGTTACAAGATAAATAACATATTTTATGAGTTTCCTTGAAGTTTACAGTAGTGTGCTAAATTCTGAATAATAATAAACACAAAAATTACAGAAAAGAATAGAGTCTTCACAAAAGCAACAAATTTTGATAATCGAAATAATAACTGAAACCTTTTAGTTAATTTTAATAGTGTCTTTATTACGCAATGAGTAGATATCTATATAAGAACTTCCTTTATTGAATCTGCTTCGCAAACTTTGGTGGATAGTAGTAAAAATAAAAACCAGAAACTTAAGAAAAATGCACAAACAAGGCAAGATCATGTTTACAATACTGGTCCAGATAACGCTGCTTTTGATTTGATTTATGAGATTTCATCAAAATTAACCCGTGGTGACAAGAAAAGTGAGAGAGAAATGAAGTACTTAATGAAATTACACTAAATTAACGGATTTTAAAAAAGTTGTTGTTCATGACACTGTTTGGACATTTAAGAAAGAAACTAAAGTAAAAAAATATACATATGTCAAGTGCAAACCATAACTAAATATTCTAAACATGTCAGAGTTAGATATGTCTATTTTTTGCAACAGAAAATATACAAATGATCCCATAAGCAATACATGAAAACATAGTTGGAAAAACAACAGAAGAGATGACAAGACAGAATCTGACAAAGTGATTGGCCTGTTTCATGGAATGAGTTCAAACAATTTTTTTTTCTTTGCTACACCGGCATTTGTTCGTAGGTTTGGTATCGGTTACCACAAGTTTGAATCAATTCTGCATAATTTGTCTGATTCTCCGGATAATAATAATGCAAGAACTAATTGATATGCGGCACACTAAATGGAATAATTTATTTGTAGCTGGGTACAAACTATGTGTGAATAAATAAATGTTTGCCTAGTACGGTCGCGACAATCATGAAACAAACGTCAATAATTATAAAAATAATACAAAAACACAAGAGAGTTGGTTGCAAATCTAAAACCATAAGCGACGTCCAAAGCAACATTATGTTACGTATAGAGATTAACCAGGTTTCTTAAACAAGTCTATATTTTGTTGGTATAGTAAAAACTGCGCGTTTAAATATTTTAAAGCATGCAATAATAAAATATCGCATGCAGCTTTTATAAAGAACTTAAATTATCAGATGGTAGCAAATAATTGGTCGACTAAAGCAACTGTAATAAACATTAAGCCACTTGGACGTTATCATAATGACTAAAAAAATATATAAACAAAGATAATCCAGATCATAAAATTGTCGCTTTAAGCACTACAACTGACAAAGAACGAAAATGTGTAATATGTAGACAAATTTGGCACAAGCAATAAAAAGCCAATTACTTCTGCAGCGTTTGTGGAATATCTGGGGTCCTCTATGCATCAACTACAATCTGTGACTGGTATCTCTATCACATTTTAAATAGAATCCCACATGATTAAAATTAAAACATTGTTTTATTTTTTTTTGTATTGCGTCAATTAAAGTTTATACTTTTTTTAAAACCCTCATCATAGAATCTAAATATATCAAACTCTTAATTTAGAAAGCTAAAAACGATTCTCTACGTTTACTAAGATTATTAATGTACTAGTGGTTCTGCTAGAACAAATGAAATTAAAATTTAAAGCTTTCTAGCAGAACCAAGTTTCTTGCACTGTCCTGCTAGAAGCTTCTTCCGACAGGACAGACGTCCGGACGTTTTATAATTAATGCCAAATCTTTAATATTGAATTATTTGTTTTCCTAATTATTTAAAAAAAAGGTAAAACAATAATTTATAAAGAAAAAATACTGCATTCATTCATACTAAGATTTACAATTTTCTATTTCCCAAAACCAAAAAAAAATAAAAGAAATAAATATTTATTAAAAAAATGCCATGGGATTATAAAACCATAAAACGACTAATAGAAGACAAGATTTTATTTATTTTAACAAAAGAAGTCACAAAATTAAAGCAAAAATAGAAAATCAAATGTTGAAAAAAACCACTGCAACCTGTTGTAAAATTTCCGTCTAACATTTACTAATTAATATTGTGATATTTGTTCTACTTAGTTTGAATACCATTTTTTAGCTCTTCGGCATTTTGAAATATTCATTTACAATAAATCTTAGATTTTAAATGTCCCTAATAAAAAATCGTTGGGGGAAGGTTTGAGGAATCTAGTACCTGTTAATTGTACAATTTGAACTAACGATCTTATTGGAAAAACGGTCGTTTAAAAGCTTGCGCACATCTCGGCTGTTGTGTGCCGGACAACCATCCATCTAGAACCAAATTTTTTGGTTGTCTTCAACAACTGAAAGAACCACTGTCTTGTTAGGTTTTCGTGTAAGAAAAAAACACTAAACAAGAAACTTCCTCGACGAGCGCTACTTCCGACATAAAATCACTTTTTTGCGTGGAATATATTTTAAGAAGAACATAATTTAGTAATCAATAATAAACGTAAAACAGAAATGAAATTGTATGTAAATTAATGCTTATGTTTGTTTTTACAATTTCATAGCATTCAAGATTTGTTAATAAAATATTTCTCCTGCTGCGTTTTCTGTCACTACCCTGTATAAACAACATGTTCAGTAAATATCTATAAGCAATAGTGTTCCAAACAATGATCTACTACATAATTAACGCAGTAGGCTTAGAAGTGCTTTCAGAAACATCAGAAACAAAAATACCTCATTAAAAACAAAATAATAAAATTTATATATTCATAACATGACTACCAATTTAAAAAATTTAAAATTTTCTGTTACAAAACTGGAAATCTATGAAATGTATTACAGTACTATAGTAATTTATAAACACATACCGTGAAGCATAATTTTCGTTACTACTTTCACGATATTTATCTGCGTGTTGCAATTTTTCACGTAATTGCTGTTAAATAAACACATTCATTTAAACGGTCATAATTAGGAATCTATTAGTACATGCAAAATTTTTAAATAGAACGACATTTCATCTATTTCCGTAGAACGTTCCAAACTGCATTTAATTGCGGTGTATAGGAAATAATTTCATTGCATTATTAATAATTCACGTTGTTATTTGGGATACATTTTTTTATTGAAAACAAAAACTTGAATGAAACGTAGGCACGCGTGTTTAATTATAACATTTTCTAAAATCTAATGGCATCCGTTTATTAATGAACAAATTTAAATAAAGTAGGCGTAGATATAATATGCGACTTTAAGGTTATATTTTGACGGCCGTAATTTATAACAGCGCACTGATGTCAACTAATATTTTGTATTTATTAAAAGTAAAGTTCAAATAATGAATACATTAAATTAGTTATGTAAGAGAAATGCATATATTGAATTTTTACATGTTTGTATAACATTATACACTAGTTTAAATGTAACAATAAAAACAAAAATCAAAATTTAAAGCATTATTACAATCATGTTTTTAAAGCATAACGTAAAATAATTAAATAAAATTATAGTGTATTGTATTACAGTGCAGTATAATGTTGTAGTATTAGTATTACATACTATTAGTTGTGCAGTGAATATCTTATATATTATAACTGTTCTTTCGTGTTACAATATTTTTGCAACCGTGAAACTGTATTACTTTAATTTTTTTAGATATATATATATTACAAATTACTAAAAAGAACAATGTGATAATCCACATTATATACAAAAATGTAGTATAGGATTTTATAACAAATTTTAAGTGCCACAAATATGACTAAATTTAAAAAAAAAAGTTTACCACTAATGATTTTCAAATAAAAAAGAGATTATTGTTGCGCAACGCGAAGTCCTTCAAGATGTGATGTTACCGGCAAATACTTAACATACCAAAGGTTAACAGAGTAAAAAATAGTTTTATTATGTATACCAACACATAAACAAATAAGAATGACGTTGTGTACGTAAATATATAAGGTTTGACTAAGCCAAATATTGGTATCTAATATGTTCTAAAACTATTTAAAAAAAACTGGTGTGGTCACCACATGACTTACCTATATGAAACTTCTACATATTTTCTATTTTCAAACTAAAAAAAAACATTCAACTTAAAAGAATATAGAGAATTCAGAAAACTGAGGTTTATAATTTTATTTGCTTAAGGGCTGGGTTAGGGTTTTCACTTTCGAAAAATCAAATTTCTTTTTTTTGTCTTATCTTATTGTTTAACATTTTAAGAATATATCTTTAAAATTTTAAGCCGATCTAAGCAATATTCTTGAAGTTATTGTCTTATTAATTTCCTGGCCTTTAACGCTATGGGCGATCGAGATAGCAGTGCAGCTGTCAAACAGGTATACAGTTTATTCATTGCTTTGACGTTTAACCGTGCGCTTGTCATTTTATAATTTTCAAGAAATTTTCTGTACAAAAATGCCGAGAGTAAGCAAGTTTCGAAAGAAGACCGACAAAGTGGAAGGACTTATTTGTGTAGATCAAAAAGTTTAATCCGAATAAAATAATTAAAGATGAGGCTACCACAAAAAGTGCTTCATCGAAGAAAATCAAGCTAAATACCAGTGCAAGTGTACCAGAAGACGTTGAAAAACATTACAGAATCATCGATTTTTTGCTTGTTTTTTCAACCATCGCAAGTTTAGTGAAATGTGCTCAGTGTGGTGGTTTAGTTCAGTTCAAAAGCTGCAAAAAAAAGGCATTGGCTTCCAAATCCAAGTCAAATGTGCAAATTGTGATCCACGCTTTATACCGTCGAGTGAAAAAACTGGTCATCGCTATGAAATCAACACTCGTTTTGCCTTTGTAATGCGTACATTAGGTTTGGGTTTAGCAGGCTACAATAAATTTTGCGGGTTCATGGACATTGCAAGTAGTTTTTTATCTAAACCATCTTATTGGGATCTCATGAAATTAATTTGCTGCAGCATCCAAACGACTGCTGAAAAATTTCTTGTTTCCGCCGCAGACGAAGAAAAACAGCAAACACGTGCAAATTCAGAGTCAGACACTTTGACCGTTTCTGGTGACGGCACGTGGCAGAAGCAAGGCTTCAGCTCTTCTTTTGGCGTCGCTTCCTTGATTGGATATTGGTCTGGAAAAGTTATCGATATTTTCATAAGTAGTTCGCACTGTCAGGCTTGCAAATTATGGAGAAAGCAATTAAATACTAATGAATTTGAAGAGTGGTACCAAGAACATGTTGAAAATGATGAATGCCAAGCCAATCACACCGGACCATCAGGTAACATGGAAGTTAATGCTGTTATCGAATTGTTCCGCCGATCAGAAAAAAAAAAAAATTACGGAGCAAAGATCAGCAACTATATCGGAGACGGTGACTGAGTAATCAACTTACGGCAATTTAGTGAAAGCTAAACCTTACGGTGAAAATTTCACTATAAATAAAAAAGAATGTGTAGGTCACGTGCAAAAAAGAATGGGTAAACGTTTACGTGATCTAGTGAATAAAACTGTAGAAAATAAAGTTGTAAAAACCGGAAAGAATGCTGGTAAAACAAGGCAAAGTAAGTTACTCGGCGGCAAAGGAAAACTCACTGGAAACGTCATTGATAATTTGAGTCGATACTACGGAGCAGCAATCAGGCATAATTGTGATTCGCTGGAAGGAATGAAAAATGCAATCTGGGCAACGTTCTACCACCAGCAGTCAACAGACGATAATCCTCAACACCATAAGTGCATGAGCGGTGAGAACTCGTGGTGTCCATATCAAAAAGCTTTGGCCACAACAGGAGTGGAAAATTTTAAACATGGCTACACTCCAGTTCCACAAGATGTCATACAAGCGATCAAACCGATTTATGAAGATTTGAGTAAAGACGAACTTCTAGAAAGGTGTCTTGGAGGCTTTACTCAAAATGCCAACGAAAGTTTGAACCAGCTGATTTGGAGAATTGCACCGAAAAAATTATCTGGCAGCAGACAAATTGTTGAATTTGCATCTTATGTAGCTGCATGCACTTTCAATGAAGGTGCTGGTGCTTTTCTAACTTTTCTGTCTGATATGAACGTCAGTGTCGGCCCAAGCGCTCATGATTATGCGACATTCGCGGACAGCAATCGCATTGACAGGGCCGAGATTCAGGCTGAGCAGCAGAGCAAAAAAGCCAGAATAAAAAAAATTAGGGCGTGTACTAGTGTACACATGTAAGAAGTGAAACTTCTGTATGACCTTATTTTTCGCAAAATGATCTACATGCAACTTTTCAGAAATTGGTTAAATAAAGTTAAATTAGATAAAGTTTAAACAAAAGGATTTTATTATCATAGACATGAATACAAAAAAAAGGATTTTATTATCATAGACATGAATACAAATAACCGATTGCGCCACGAAGGCTGATATTTGATGATTTTGTAGAATTTGTGGAGTATTACAACAAAAATTGATCGTATCTTATAGCAACGTTTTGACCGTGTACCTTATAACCATCCGTTTTGTGACCTATAGTGTGTGCCTCCGTGGCGCAATCGACTAGCGCGTTCGGCTGTTAACCGAAAGGTTGGTGGTTCGAGCCCACCCGGGGGCGAACTTTTTATTTATTTTACTACCTTTGAACACCTTGTACAATTTGTATTTATTTAAAAATATTTTAGAATTTTATAATAAAAAATTAGTTAATTGATTTACAAAAAAAAGATGGCGCGTAACGAAATAATGTTACGCGTAACCGAAAAAAATCTGACGGTAGTAAAAATGTGACGCGTAAAATATGACGGTAAATTTTTTTCCAACGCCGATAAAAAAGTTTCACTTCAAAAAGACTTGAGAGAAAAGAGGCTGAAGACATCGACAATGCCGCAGGAAGTCTGCTATATGGAGCTGGAATCGATGATTCTGTGTAAGTTGGAAAAACAAATTTTTTTCTTCGCTTTTTTAGTTCATAAACTTTAGACGCGTTTTTCTCAAAACTACTTTTTCAAAGTCCGTGTTCACTGCCATTTAAAAACTACTTGACCGATTCATTTCAAACTTTGTACACATTTTCTATATATAAAATACTTCCCCCCAACGTTTAGTAAAATTTTTTTTTTACTTTAAGGGTGTTTCCCACCCACAAAATGACGGAATTTTTTGTGGACAATAAGAGTTCACACTTTAGATAGCCGCCAAAAATTTTTAAATGAAAAAAAAAAAGATCAGAGAACGTTGGGGGAAGATTTGATTATTATTTGACTAAATTTTCATGGTTTTTCATTTTCAGATAATTTTCGGCCGAGTTATAGTGAACACGGCAAATTGTTTTTTTTTCCAAGACGTTCTGGGGGAAGCTCTGTTACCGACTTATGCTTCAATATTTCTGCATGATAAAATTACACAACATTGTCAAAAGTATGCTCAATAATGTACAAAAAGTTCGAATCAAATTGCGCAATCCATATTTGAGAAAAAAAAATCGAAAAAAAAGTGTTTTTTTTTACGTTGAAACCTTAACCCCTCCCTTAAAAGAAATGATAGTAAAAGTACTAACTATAACACATTAGATATTTTTTATTAAAAAAAATTTTGTAGTACTCACTTTGAAGTGATATGTACACGTTTCTATTGACTTCCTAGCATGCTATAATTTTTTTTTATTTTTCTCTTCGATTTCATTAAGATATAACCGAAATATAGTAAATTTATGTTGTCATATAGGCTAACTCCTATATTTGTGCGCCCTGATATGGTTTTTTTTATCACGCAAACAAAATTTTTCGCAAACAAATTGCGAGTGTTATACTTTCCTTATAGGAAACTAAAAATTGTAGAGCTATAATAATTACATTAAGGTTTCTACGTGTTTAAAATTACTAAAAATTCTCTATTATAATTATGCAACAACAATAAATTATATAAAAAAATTATGTTTTGATCAAAAAGATTATGTAATAAATACACATTAACAATTTTCGAACCCATGTAAACACATTAATTATTTTAGTGCGCTTAAACACACTTTAATAGGTAATGATAAAAACAAAAATTTTATTACAGTTGTCAATTATTTAATGGGCAATTAATATACAGACTGTAACATTGACAAATGTTTACAATTATTAGTAGTAGTGATTAAAACTTCATTGCTGTAATATAAAAAAAGTTATTGTCAGTTAGGTATTGTTAACATTAAATTGAAAAAAGAATTCTGACAATAAATATATTAAAATCTATTTATTAATTACCCGAATCTTAACTAAGTGAACATCTGTTATTACGTTACTTGTGTTAAATAAGCAAATACAAAAAACTAAAAATAATAAACGACGAAACTACTACGCTACTGACCTAACTGACAACTTACTTGGTACAACACTGTTATTCCAAAATCACCAAAACATCTGCGCGCCAAATTTGAAAGCTCGTCAGTATTTCTCAAATGCTTTTTTAAAAAGTATGTAACATTAAATACTTTAACCTAATTAATGCTATCTTCTTCGTTTAGGAGGGGCAATATAAAACCACTTTAATTTATTTTTATGGCAACGTTTCGTGCTGAAGGTTAGCACTAACCTTCAGCACGAAACGTTGCCATAAAAATAAATTAAAGTGGTTTTATATTGCCCCTCCTAAACGAAGAAGATAGCATTAATTAGGATATCACAGAGAGGAGGATAAAGAATCTGTACCAATTAAATACTTTGTTGATACGTTTTGGCTAAGCATAGCAAACTGAATTTAAAAAAATCTCAAACGATGCACAAATGAAATCGCATTAACTAAATTGTATGTATCAAAGACAACATTTATAGAATTCGAGCTTAAATTTTATTAATAAACTAAACAAGCAGTAATTATATAAAATATTTAGGAAATTTTCAATAATAGAATAAATTATTATAACAAAACTTTATTCTAAATTTAATTTAGTATAAATATACAAGCTAGCTACGTTTTCTATTACTACGTAATTTTTTTTTCATGGCCTACGATAATAACGTAGTAAAACTCTATTTATCATGTTAAAAATTTGTATATTATTTAATGCATTACTTACAACGCCGGACTGCCTAATAGTGACTATCCACAAACTGTGTGGCTTAAAGGAGCATTTGCGTAGCACTGTGAGTCGTAGTCAATTGAATAATTTTATAAACAATTGAATCACCACTATAACAATTTTCATCATATTTGAATTAAAGGCAATAATTTAGAACACAAAAATAATAGTTACTTATGTAACGATAATTATAACAAAAGAAGGGAATGCAGTTCGTATTCCGCAACTCACCAACGGAATCGTCATTATTCGAGCCCTCTTTGAGAGTTTTTCTGGGTAACTAAACACGACTTAGAGACGCCGTCGGGAGATCTGAAAAGATTTTTTTTCTGCATAAGCGTTTGAGATTCATGGAAGCCGGAGAGATATGGTTCAGAACGCGAAGAGCACTGCTATTGCTGCAGTCTCTGGATCGTCTCCTCGGACCTTCAAAATCCTGGAGAAAGCTACGAGGAGCGACTGTGCCGGTTCGTACCCATATCCGCAGCTGGTCTCCAAGGTGAATAGCCTTCAGTCGATAAAATAATGTAGGTAAGGGTAGTCGACAAGTTCGATTCATAAACTATTATAAATAGGCGGTATTTTTGAAACAACATGTGCATTACAATGTTTTAAGAAATACATAATTAGCAAGCTGTGTTTTTGCTATTTCTTGACGACGCAACAAATTATTTGTTTTTGTCAAACACAAAACGCTGTTAAATTGTTGTTAAAAACTTACAACTTTAAAACTGATTTATTATGTTGCTTTACTTTCAGATGTGAAGGATATGACAAGACATGTCAAAGAATCGTTTTTGTATAAAAAATCACGTTTGGTATATGAGAATACGTTTATTTGTTATTCAATAAGTATTTTGGTAATTTGTGAAAACGCCGATATTAGTAAGTACATAGAGCGAGTTTTATTTTTAAAACGTAAATCACAAATATACAGAACTAAAAAATCTTAATTTTTTTCTAAAAGAGATGTTTTTAATAAACTTTTTACACAAAAACGAGAATCAAAACAAATCAAGTATTAACGTGCCCAGTCTCCACAGGTGTACGACAGAGCAACAGGTTAAACTCAACACTGTTTGGTTTAACCCTTTCAAGCTTTGTGGTATCATAATGACACCACCTTTCTAAAAATTACTTCAAATGCAGCGCTGCGGTTTCAAGCCGGTACCACCTATTGAATAGCTGTGCAGTGGTGTCCTCTCTCCGAGAAAAAATACACTGTAGCCATTATCCATCCCAAACGACCACAGATCCCTGTAATTCATCAAGTTCCCGCCGGATTTTGTTAGTTGTTGCTGTCATAAAGTTGTTGAGTGTTTCTTTTGTGAATTTTGAAGAAAATGGACGGTAAGTCATATATATCCATACAATATCGTTTTGATTTGTGACATTTTATGTCACGTACCTGTTATCTGCCTTCTGCGAGTAGTTTTTTGTATACTAATTGGTGGTTTCAAACGATACCACCAAGCAGCATCTACTTGATGTCCGTTACCAAATGAAGTAAGAAATATTGTATATATTTTATGTTAGGGAGAAACTGGAGTTATCAAGACCTGGAGAAGATGGATTATCGGGAATACGAGAATTTAATAATTGAGGAAATTCCATCCGACCCAGAATCGGAAGTAGGTGGTTATGAAAGCAGTGAAGAGGATGGTGAACCTGATAATGCGCAACATTTTCTGAATCAAAGTGTTGACATTCAAGCTCAGCGAATGACAATTTCGTTTACGATAGCAATGAGGATTTCAGTGACGAAGACCTCATTCCACTTTCTGAAATACAAGCTGAACTGAATAGGAACAAGTTTGTTTGGAGACACCAAGTAGTCAACTATATCACACCTGCTGATTTCAGTGAAGTGTGGGCCCCAGG
The DNA here is from genome assembly GCA_035610365.1 of Aquatica leii. NCBI lineage: Eukaryota > Metazoa > Arthropoda > Insecta > Coleoptera > Lampyridae > Aquatica > Aquatica leii. The sequence goes on from CM069435.1 coordinate 73,474,396, forward strand.
AAACCTTCCTGAAAGTGTCGAACTCCCTATAGATGTGTTTCTATGTTTATTTCCAGACATTTTATTTGAGCACATCGCGTACCAAACAAATCTGTATGCGACTCAGTGCAGTGCTAGAACAGGAAAGTCTTTCATTCCTACCAAAGGCGACGAAATTAAAACTTTTTTTGGAATCAATATCATGATGGGCATAAAGCAATTGCCAAGTTATCGAGACTTCTGGTCAACTAGGGTAGAACTCAGAGATAACTATATTTCCAGTTTGATGCAACGAACTCGCTTTGATTGGCTGTTGGGAAATTTGCACATGAATAACAATATCCTCCAGCCTAAACGTGAGGACGTGAATTTTGATAAGTTGTATAAGGTTAGACCCTATTTGACCAAACTCTCCGAGACCTTTTCCACATTTTATGCGCCATCAAAACGCGTTTCCATAGATGAATCTATGATTCGTTTTAAAGGTCGGTCCTCTTTACGACAATACATGCCAAACAAGCCAATAAAGAGGGGTTATAAAGTCTGGGCCCGAGCTTCCGCTAGTGGTTATATTGATGAATTCCAGATCTATACCGGCAAAGTGGGAAACATCTCTGAAAAGCAACTAGGACCTAGAGTTGTGACGGACTTGACAAGATCACTTATTGGAAATAACCATCATGTGTATTTCGATAACTACTTCACGTCCCTACTACTTCTACGTGAACTGAAAAAAGACCATATAAACGCATGTGGGACAATAAGAAAAAATAGAAGGGGAATACCAGATGACCTGAAAGCTGATAAAACCATGGTACGGGGTGACTCTGATTAGCGAATCACAGATGATGGAATCTGTTTTGTAAAATGTATGGATAAGAAAACTGTGCTGTTGGCAAGCAATTGGCATAGACCTGACCTGGCTGATACGGTGGATAGAAAAAAGAAGGATGGGGAGAAAGAGACTATTCAGTGCCCTCTCATTCTAAAAGATTATAATACCAATATGGGGTTTGTTGATAAGGCAGACCAACTTAAAACGACTTACGAAATCAACAGGAAAAGTCACAAGTGGTGGCACAGGATTGTCTGGCATTTTCTAGATGTAGCAATAGTTAACTCTTTTATAATTTTCACCGAAAGGTCTGGAGAGAGAACTATGGATCTAAAAACCTTCAGGATTGCAATCGTAAATGGGCTCGTAGGAGCCGGCCCTGATCAAGTCAAAAAGGGTAGACCGAGTGGAGAAAATTTAGTAAGCAAATTTAAAAAAAATATTCCTCTGGAAAGAAGATGGGACAAGGCGGCCCACATGCCTGTCCATGGAACTTCAAGAAGATGTGGATTGTGCAGTACCAAGTTCGACCAGCATCGAACCAGATGGTCCTGTACTATCTGCCAAGTAGGGCTCTGCCTTACCGACAAAAAGAACTGTTTTCTAAGATTTCATGACAAAAAATAATTTTTTTTCTAGTTTCCTCTATAATGCATTATGAGAAAAATTAGTTATTTTTGTTTTGTAGTCATAAATTAATAAATATGTAGATACGAGTGTACTTTTCGAAACTACTTTACTGCTTGGTGGTATTATGGTGGATACCACTTCATATAATTTTTTCCAATATACAAAAAAAATAATTGCATTATTTTTTATGCTCCTTGAATTATATTAACCTTATTTCATTAGCGTAATCATTAAAAAAATTTAAATCAAAAGGTCTGCCTTGAAAGGGTTAATGAATGAAATAACCAAAAAATAAAGACAACTGGAAAATTTTAAAAATTTAAGAATGATGAAACAAAAATAATTTATTTCGCGAGCGATGCTGTTTTAATATCCGAAACAGAAGATGATCTACAAAGAATACGGTTGAAACTTTTAATAAGAAAATTTTGACAAACAAAACAAAATCCTGCACTGTGTTTAGAAAGCCACTCGGTTGTAAATTAGTTGTAGATAATCACCCAATAAAACAAATAATAGAGTTTAATTATCTTGGTGCAAACATCTCTAGCTGTCCAAGCTGATATTATGACGTCAAACACCAAGCGACAGCAATGTCAGGAGCCTTCAGTGATATTTTCTGAAAAAACAAACAAATGTCTGTGCATACACAAAGAAAAATGACGTATCACAATTTTGCACAAGATTGTGCATAACTGTATTGTTGATGATATTACTACAATTGTTTATATTTATACCATAGGCTTGCACGCTTTTATTTAATACGTTTGGATAAATAGGTTATGGAGTTTTATTTGACAAATTGTTTGAAAAATATTATGAACTTTAGTATGTTTTGTATTCGACAACAATGTGCTAGTATTTTGCACAATTTTGTTTTAGTTTCTCGTACAGCTTTGATAATATATATTACAATAAGATTATGCAATTCTTTTAAACTCGAAATAAAGAAAAAAATTGAACGAACTGTAGAATAGCAGTAATTTTTTATGGTGAACGTTCCCTCTAAAAAATCAGGCGACAACGCGTTGTATGTAAAGACGCTGATGTTGACACTTACAGAGCGCCGAAGTAAACAAAGTCCCCGGAAAATATGTGAACTAACTTTAAAAATTTGAAGCGGTAAATGTTTCAACCAATCATAATTAGCAAGTACCGTCCGCTTGAAAAATTTTCTACAATCAAAATTCCTTGATTGCGTTGGGTTTGTTTACATCGTTACCTCCTGTTTTCTGAAAAATTCGTAGTTATTCAGTTAGTTGTTGTCAAGACTTTTTGAAACGCTGTTATTTGAACAAGGTAAGTGTATTTATAACATTTGTTAAATGTAGCCTTTGTAGCAGCTTAACCTCAATTATTACTTTAAATTCTGTATTTAATTCCACGAACAACAGCTATTTTCTGATAGAAATTTTTACATTACTTACTTTCTGTATTGTTTCAGCTGTTATTTATCAACATGAAATCTAAATCGAAGAAAACCATTCATTTCGAAGCAAGAAACATTATTAAAAATGTTGTGAAGTTTTTCGATAAATTCTCCCTTTAGAGAAGGCAACCAAACTGTAGCTGTAGCAACGGGCAAATCAATTACATTTATAAAAAAAAATCTGGAGTAAATCGATAACAAGCAGTATTGGAATTTTAAGATATCCCTCGAAAAAAAAATAAGTATTCCACAATACTTCGAAAATAATGGAGTAATGACACCAAATGAAATGCGTAGTGTTAGTGAAACAATTTAATTATACGAAAACATATATAAACGAACTCTTTAAAAAACATGGGAATACAGTGTTACGTTTATCATCTTACCACTATGACTTAAATCCGATTGAGTTGGCATCGAGTTTAGCAAAACACAAGATCACTATGAATAATATTACATAGAGTGGTCTGGAGATAAATGTCTCAGTGAGAAATGCATTTTCTGAAATAACTGCATCGGACTGGGATGAACATCGTCAGCATGTGAATCACTTGGAACAAGAATGTGACTGGATGTAACTGTCGAAAACATGACGTTTACAATGATCACTAGATCATCTGGCGATAAAAGTTGTAATGGAGCTATACGTGCAAGTTGTTTGGAATTTGTTACAATATTTATGAGATTGTGACATCGAGTACTGGTCTTCAGTAGAATTGTTCATGTAAGTATTATGTTTTTTACATGTGTTACTTGTAATATGGTTTTGTGCATGCCCTTTATTGTAATTAAATAAAAGTAGAAGTAGTAATATTGTAACATTATTTAAAGCATTGTCATTTATTCCAAAAGTACGAATCTGCATTTTCAAGCGTTTCTACTAAATGCGGTTACTAAAAACCAAGACGATCACAGACTTCTCGAGACATTATCATGCGTTTGAGGTCAACATTGAATTGGATAAACAGTCTTGTTTTAAAGTTAGTGATTCACATACGTATATGCCGTATTTTCTGACTAGTTTGAACACAATATTGTGCAAAATAACCAATGAGAATATGTATCTAGATAATCTAACGCTATAAGACATTTAATATACCATTGGGTAAAAATACTTCAAGCATAGTTTTAAAAAAAGTATGACAACATTATGTAAAACTTTACTATCCATTTTAGACCATTTTTAAACAAATTGTGATATGATGCGATCAATTTAAAATGTAAAAATTGTTTATATCTAATGAAAAAAAAAACTGTACAATTTAATCTAGACAAATGAATGCAATAAAACTGCACAAATTGGTCTTGTCACTTTTTCAGGTCCAATTTGTGTAATTTTTATTAACAATTGTAGATAAAATATACAAAGATTTCTCCCTGTGTAGCAAAACGCGTATTTATAAAACATTATAAGATGTTATTATGTGGGTACGAAATAAGAGAAGAAGATGCAGATATCACGTACAGAGAATGAAGGACAACCGAGTTGAAAAAGTACCAATGATGCAAAGACCACAAACATCGAGACCACGTGGCAGACCGCCTAAAAGATGGAAAGAGTATTGTACATTCAAATCTCAAGACAATAAATAATAATAATAATAATAATAAGAAGCAACGTTAAAAAGCGAAAACGACAAGATAAAAGACGTTTTTGACAAAAACAAACAATGAAAATTTCCTGCTTGTAAAAATACAGTTATGATAATCAAATTAGCAGGAGTTTGTAGAAAAAAAAACTGACTTACATGACTGCAAGAATGTGAGAAAGTTTGGGTTTTCAAAACTTTTAAAACTACAAAACAAAGATAATGTCAGAATTTTTTGTAAAACAAACTTTTTTTTGCTTATAAAAACAATCAACTTGAAACAACTCGTTGAAATTAGTAGTATTAGTAAAACGCTGTTTTATTTTTAGCCGATTTTGGTGCTGATTTATGTGCAATGAGACGGCATGGCAGCTAAAAAAAACAACATAATTGACAGAAAAATTAATATATTAATAACAATTTTTGGGAGTAACAAACAGAACCAAGTACAAATTTTTTAACATTAAAAACATGGGCCACGAGCTAAACATTTAATTGCATTTGAATTTATAATAAATAATTATGAAAAATAAACTACAACAGCTAATTCTAATAAAAGATGCAAACTTTTAATACACATTTTACACAATATATTATCGCTGCACACTTTGCATTGTTGTTGCTTATTTTAACTAAACTTACTTGTTACTTTTTTGCATTACTTTTGTTTGGTATGCTTTTGGCAGTTATTACCCAGGTGGTTAGTTAAGCAAAGTAATTTATTTCAAAACCATAAACATACTGACACGTTCCCAAACCATTGAGAACATTTGATCACATCAAATAGAATATTCTAGTTTTAGATAAAGTGAAAATATAAAAAATACCCAAGCAACACATTGGTATAAAAAAACGTCTAAATGTCCGTTTATTAGACATTAAAACGTTTTTAAACGCGTTATTAACGTTTATTAGACGAACATTTAGACGTTTTTTGTACCAATGTGTTGTTTGGGTATCTGCAAAGTAAGTGTAATGCGTGTCGTACAAATAAATAAATGTATATTATTAATTATGTTATTCACGGACAGTGTTTATAAATCTACAATAATATTTAAAGTATAGTATATGTTTGTTTTTAATAAATTCTTAGTTTGCTATTTTGTTTAGCTTCGTGTATTCTGTTTTTAGTTTAATAACAATAAGTTACATTTATAATAATCGTATAAATAATTAAAATTAATTAAGATTTAAAATTATTAACATGCTTCAAAATGTTAAAAAAACACTTAAACTAAAAAAATCATTAACTTTTGTAGCTTTTAAAATTAAGTAGTAAAAGCCATGTTTAATACTACTATGTAATTATTATGTCATTTTTTATCAATAACCTAATAATTATAACTATCTAATAACAAAACTACTTTTTAATAAATTACATAATAATCCAAAAGTTTTTATCAAATAAAGTAAAACAAAAACCAAAAAAAATTTTCTAACGACCCAGTTTCAAAATAAACAAAACGTAAATGTTCACAGCATACATTGCTTTTTTTATAAACATATATGTCACGGTATTTCCTGTTCTCAATTATTTTTGTGTACAAAGTACGTTTTCTACTAATTATACAAACTATTAAACGTTTTTCTTAGTTAATTAACAAATTTTTTAAAGCTAGAACGTAACGGTTTTTATATAACTATGCGTGGGTGTTTATAATTATATACAAAATGATTAAATAGATAACAATTATATCACTTTGCAAGTTTACTATTTTTTGCAATTCAAGTTGTAATGATAGAAAGTGTAGAAAAAATTCCAATTTATTTTCTAAAAAAATTTTTCTGATAAACTCACTTTTTATTATTGATCATCATACGCAAGACAGTAAGTAGAAATTTAAAAAATCTTATCCGACAGAAAGCGATTTCCGGTTAGTTGTGAAATGTTTAATAAGCATTGACCGCTAAAGTATTATATGCCAAAATCAGTCAACGAGGAATGACGTTTAGATGCATAACTTTTTCTTTTTTTAAACCTATATAGTGCACGATAAAATAAATTAAAAACATTAAACCATTAGTTTAGTTTTTTTTTTTAATAAATTTTCGTGCGAAACCAAGTACAGCAGTGTTATATTGTACACTAAACATTTTAATCGTTTATGAGAATTTAAATCTTTTAAGCCGATTAACATATTGATACAAACAACTTTCTTCAGTTGTATTTTTATAGTTTTTTTATAGAAAAGTTAAAACATAAATCATAACTTTTAATTGTAACAAATATTTTAAAAAATTAGTTATAAAATCAATGATTGTACAAATCAAACTTTTGTTGAAACCCACGGCTTACTAATAGATTTAATAACGCAAACAATATTTATTAGACTAAACTTGAGTTATTATTATGCAAATTCTATCTAGTAACTTTTTGTTTTGTAAAAAAGAAATTTATATTATTGGGTTTTTTAGTTAGAATTTTATAATTTATTTAAGAATTTAAAAAAATTGATAAAATTGCGGTTGGCAAAACTCTAATATCAATTTAAAAATATCAAAATTGTAACCTAGAAGTTATAACATCTTTGACGCTAAACTGTAGCTGTAGCAACGTAAATTATAACAAAAAAAATTAATTTTATTAAATTAATTTTTAAAGTCTACGACCGATTAATAGCATATTCAAAAACCAGTTATTTTTCAAAAATATTGACGCAACTAATAATAAATAAACAATTTTACAAAAAAATGTATTTAAATATTTGACATTTAAAAATAATAAAGGAATTGATGACCTCAAAAAAAAAAGCAAACGATGTACCTATCCATAACACATAAAATAAAGTTTAAAAAATCGAATTATGTTGGAAATTGCAATCGGATTATTCCGAATACAATTAATCATGCTTACTATATTAATTATATATACCTACATACAAAAATGAGTTTGTAAAAACGCAACATTTCTACAAAATTTGCGCAATTAATTTATTATAAATATCACAGCCTACTTCCAAGCAATTTCTATTAAAAATGATATAGTAATTGGTGTACGCATGCATTACCAATTCAAATTATTTAAATTGGAATAATTAGGAGATTGTATTTTATTACGACCAAAGTCATTCAATTGTGCAATAAGATAAATCATATGTAATTTTTTATAGTTATTGATAAACTTCTTTGTTACTAACAGGTGCACCTGATATAAAAAATCAAGGATAAGTGTATGTAGAGGTATAAATATAAAAGTCGTATGTCGACTTTTTATTTTACAGACTTGGACTTGATTTGGTTTAAAGGTCATAGACCTTGCGTGACATATCAAATGTTTAATTGTTTACTTTGAAATGAATTACAAAGTGCGAAATGGTGCCGAGATGCTGTCTTAGATAAACTAGGATAATCTATTAATTATTTTTACTACATTGTAAATTACTTGTGTATTAAGCAATTGTCAGATACAAAGAAAATTGCAAAATCGATTGATTGTTTGCTACAATAAAATTATTTCACGATTGTAATTTAGTAAGTTGTTATCAATTGTTTCTGTTCTAATTTGTATAGATTTTTGTAATACAGTCATCAAAAACAGAATTTTTAAATCAGTATATAATTATATTACTAAACAAGGTAAAGCAATTGGTTTTATTTCTGAAGTAAGTTTGTAACAAATAAAGTAATATTTTAATAATCAATAAATCATTATTATTAAACAAAAGACAGTTAAAATTAGCAATTAAAATAAATTTAAAAAAAACATTTATAAAACAAAACAGAAGCAAACGGTCTTATTAAAAACATGACACATTTTTATTATTTTATTACTTGCTTCATTTTACAATTAAGAAGCACAATTTGGACATGTCCTTAAAGTTATAGTCACAATTTAAAAAAATCCTGCTTAAGGATAGCACGCAAAACATTAGACAATAGTACTTATACAAACAAAGATAAGTTAATATTTACGAATTGGGAGCAGTATTTCTATTGCTTTAGACTTACACATTACAGAATACAGTTGCAAAAATAAGATTCGTTAGTGACGATTGTGTAATTTGACTATAATGAAGTGTGGTAGTGCTGATGCCGATAGTAATAAAACTGAAAACATTAACAATAGTTATAGTAATCATCGGGGGGTCGTCTAAAATATTTTAAGTATCAAATTATATTGGCAGTGTAAAGTTTAGAAAATATTCAAATTGTGTTAAAATGCAATTAAACACATAAAATTAACAGATCGTTTTTGAATAAATGCTGTAATTTATTTGTTCATATATTATAACTATTTTATAATTGTTATAGAATGCTGAAAATCGACAAGAGATACCAAATGCTTACAAAATTCTACTAAAATATTTGTTTTTTAGTTTTTTTTCTAAAACAAATAATCTATGAATAAAAATGTCATGTTATAAGTTGAAGAGGATTTTTAGAAAATCTCAAAATCTGTTAAAAATACTTTTTGAAAGACACAACTCATCAATTTATATTTTGCAATTGCATTTATTAGACATCAATTTTTAAGCGTCACATAAAAAGACAATGGAAACGTTTTTTTTGTCTAAAAAAATTATTTATTAAATACGTTTTAAAGTGTTACAATGCAGCAAGTATGGCTACATTAGTCACTGAATTAAATTTTGTAATGTTATATCAAAAAATTGACTTTAACTGTGACGAGTTGTGCTTTCGATTTAAAATACAAAATGTGCTGAGAGCGGTAAAAATTAAGATTAATGCAAATAAAAACTATGTGAAAAATGAAAACAATAAGCATTGAAAAGACACGGACACTATAGATCCAGTTTTTAAGTTACGGATGATATTAAGACAACAAAAATTTAGAAATTATTGTGATACAGTAAATTTCAGGTTTTTTTTTATTTTACTGTGGCGCAACGGTGAATTTATAAACTAATTATCAGAGAATTAGATAAAGAATAAAATATAATAAAAAATGCATACTAAATTCTCCGACAATTTAAGAATATGCTAATTATGTTGTGTAGTGACCACTACATAACTCTATATCTAATGGTAGTGGCAGTTTCTGTTGGATAAAGTAAACCTTATAAAAGTTTAAATTGTAAAGAAATTAAAATTTCTGCAGAATAAATTATTTTGGAAACCTAATTAAATCTACTGCGTGATTCGTATTTTAAAACTTAGACATAAAATTAAAAATTGTGGTTTTACCACTTAATGTAAATAAATGAAACTTAATATTTAAAAAAAAAACATTGATAAACTTTAAAACACTGTCAAAGTTAGAAAATAAAACCACAAACGACGATAAATTTCAGATTTTATCAATATATAAGCGTGATAAAGTAAAATTAAACAATGAGAGACATAAATACAAAAATAACAGCTGTACGTTTGCCGAGGACTATTATTGTGTAGAGCTAGACATGATAACGTGTTAGCACAGCATTTGGTAAAAATGTATTAAAAAACAAACGGTTTAAAACATTTTTAGTGGTGAAAAAATGCTTTAAAGTATACCAAGTTTAAACAAACTTTTAGTTTTTGATGACAAAGCATTTGGCAACGTTTTTGAAAAATAAAATGAAATTCTAATATCTAGAACAATTCGACACCATTTGTAATATATAGAAAAATTATGGAAACTGAGTAACTTGCAATGAAGTTTACAGAAAATAAAAGAAAATTTCTTTTATTAGTTATAAATAATAATAAATGCTTATTAATATTTGCAACAAACAATAAAAACAGTATCATAAATTTTATTAGTAATTTCTATTAGACATAAGTTACTACTATAGCACTTAACATAGCAATTACTTTTATAAAGTTTTCAAAACTTTCATAACTTTTTTAATTATTTAAGGAAATAAATAACATCAACATAGTAAAGTATACTAAAATAAAAGTTTTTTTAGTCAAATATTATATCGATCAACTGTACAATTTATAAATAAATGTCATTGTTTGCTGATTCATTGCTTTAAGATTAATTTGAGTTTGGTTAATTTTTTTGTAAAGTTTCTGTAGAAGGTATTAATTTTAAGCATTTGAATAAATCACAATATCTTACAACCAACAAAATTTTTAAAAACAATTTAATAAATGCATTATTTAAATAAAAAATAATGCACAATAAAATTGTAAAAAATGTAATCAATATGGCATACTTATGTACATATAAATTCATATAAATATTAACATGTTTACAGACACGATGATTACCTCTGTATAACAATAATAAAATTTAGTATTAGTTTATTATTGTTGACAAAAAGATATAAACAAATAGGAGCAAAACCACATTAACTACGTACTACTAATCAAGCAATGTCCAGACTATCCAAACCGCAACAAAGTTCAGAAATATTAACTTGTTAAATAAAAAGATTATTTGGAAAAATTCTAGTTTGGGTATGATTTTGTCGATTAACAATTAACAATTGATAAACTAAACAAAAATCTACAAAAAGTGTCTACATTATAGACAACATATAGCATAGTAAGATGTCTGAGTATATACAAAGAGTATTTCCAAATTTGTGAAGCCGTAAGGATTATTCAAGCAAAAGTCTCATATCTATCAAACGAAGAAATCTAAAATATTAGAATTACTCGAGATTAACCGGTTTATTTATAGTGCTGATGACGTACATAATCTTGCTCTAGAAGCACACTCAAGACGCGAAAGAACAGGACACGACTTGCTTCTCAGTACAAATAATTAGCTGTGTAAACAGGGTTTAATCCTGTCTATTACAGAAATTCAGGTAAATCTTACTATTCTCTGTACGGCGAAAAGATAAAGTTAAGTCCCTCCCATCAAATACGCTCTAAATTTGAATAATTTTTTTTATTGGTTAAAATTTTCAAGTCCGTATTGGTATTACAACAAACACCAGTATTTAATGACATACTTCAGTTTGGCCTGAGTTTAACGTTCGACATTTTGGTTAATTTATTTGCAGTTTTAAGTTTTTGTTATTTCCATTCATTTGACGAAATAGTATTTTTCAATACTTTGGAAGACATTTGTGTATATTCGCATGGAGGATGACTTCTTCATCTGAATCATCCTAAATGTCTTTTTTATACAGAATGTTATTTAAACTCCCATAAAATAGGTTATAATTTTAGTTTCTCAAATTTGTTAATATGAAAAAATTTAACGCTTGTTTATACGCGTTTTAAATGTTTAGTCGTTCCCTCCAAGTGTTATTTGAAAAATTTTTAAAATAAATCGTGTAACTAAATTAATAAATAAATTTGTAAACGTATTTATTTGTTATAAGTTAAAATTTTTTATTTTGTACATTTATTGAAAATTATTTGTTTTCCTATGTACTTTAATCTTTAATGTCTATATTATACATTACATAATTTTTGAATTTTCGCGCTTTTACTAATTTGAGCGGTGTAAACTTGTCTCTTCATACATTGGTTTAAATTATCATACAAAATTGAAGAAGCGGCTTAACTTTATCTTTTCGCCGTACAGGGAATAGGCATCATTTCAAACTCTAAAAATTTGTTTTCTTTTTTTTTTTCGTCTTTTTTCTAATAAATAACAAAATATGTTGTTCAATTTAAGGATAAAATAAGTAACGGTAAGCTTTTACACTTAATTAACAGCATTTTACAGAAACCTAAACTGTACAATTATTAAAAAAAATTTTTTTAAATCAGTTCACCTAGTCAATAAACCAATTCTAATTCGTTCTTCTAAAAAGTGACTATCACATTACGTGCTATATTTTTTAAATATTTTCTGTTGGCATATAGCTACTTTATGTACATATACTTAAAAAAACGAGACACTACTTGCTTATAAGTGCAAATAGTTAGCTGTGTAAACAAGGTTTAATCCTATCTATTACAAAAATTCAGATAAATCTTACTCAGCTTTATTTCAAACTGTGATAAAAATGTTTTCTTTGTTGTATGTTGCAATTATGTTAAAAAGCAATTTTTTCAGTTACGCTTTTAACAAAATTTGAAAGTTGACTATAAATTTCCAACTGAATAAGGATACTTGCATAACCAATAAAATAATCAAATAATTACTCTAATTTTTCCAAAAATTGATAATTTTTTGTTGTGTTCTTCTTCAGGCATGGACGTTTCTAAATGTTGGAGACTAGTTGACTTCAATCGTTTTTCATAAATTTTCAATTGCTGCAATAATTGTTCTCAGTTTTTTTGCGATTAAATTTACTGCTTGTTGATTTTCAATATTTTTAACGGCTATAAATAAAAAAGAAGAAACAGAAATACCAAATTTTCTTTATCGAATTGAAAACCTTGATACAAAAAAGCGAATTTGACGTAATTAATAAATGCCAAAGTTTAAGGTAACCGTAAAAGGTAAATAATTTTAGTAAACAAACTTTTAAAAAAATGCCATTGAGTACAATTTTTATAAGTATTAGACCAAAATCAAATTTACAAAAATTTGAAATCAAACATCAAGGAAAATAAAAAAAGAAATAGTTTTGAAAGAAAAAAATTAAAAAGTAAAGAAAAGGCAAAGAAAGTTATTTTAGGAAACCTTAAAACATAGAGTAGAGCAAAATGTAGAACAAAGAAAAAACAGAATTTTGTTTTATCAATTTTGGAGCAAAAATTGAAAAAAAGTGATAGCACTAATTAAATAAAAAACTCAAATTAATAGTAACAATTACAAACACAAAAAAATGAAAATAAATAAGATGTGTTATATCAATTTTAAGTTTTTGGTAATAAACTTAAACAAATTTGACGTCCCAATTAGCAAGAAAAGGTTTTAAAATAGTTGAAATAAAAAATATTTTACAAAAAAATATTTTTGCTACATTTTAAAAATCTTTTATTTTAACATTCATATTAAAATATTTTAATAATGTTTTCTAAAACATTTTTTGGTAACATAAAAAACGTTTTTACTTCATAAAAATTTATACTTTTGCTTGATTTTATCTGTACCTTTTTTCTTTTATATGTATGGTATGTTGTATCAAAAATAAAATTATTCAAATTTTTGTTATGTATTATTAATGAATACATGTATTAAGATTTTTCATCTCTCTAAAAACTTTTTTACGTTTTAATTAAGAGCCTGAGACAAACATTACTAGTACCAGGTGATAGCAATAGTGATACGATACATACTTTTGCGTGTTGGCGTTATATTTTAAGTCAATAATTATAACTATACACAAAATCCATAATTTTAATTGATCTGTAGTGTATTGTTTCATCGTTTTTCTAATTTGGATTCATAATGAAACACAATTCGATAGCTAATATTTTTTTTGGAATTGTTGACATTCATTCACATGTTAGATTGAATAACTTTGAGTTTTTTAAGTATATCCATTATATCTGAGCAAGTTTCTTCCGCATTTATCATGCCTGGTAAGTCTCATTGCAAAAAAGTTTTGCTACAGTGCAATATTATTTGTTACAGTGAGATGGCACTTGAATTTTCAAGGATGCTTTAATATAGCCTTTTGTGACATGATTTTTATTCTTTGTGATGTTCTATATTTATTAAATCGCTACTCTTTATTAGTCAAATAGAAGACATTAAAACAAAAAAAATTGTATCTTTTGGATTTGAAAATTTTAAATGCTCTACAATAAGTTCTGGTATCTTAAAAATAATATTAATTCTTATTGAAAAAGATGTACAACAACTATTTTAATAAGAAACAAAAAAGTATTGGTATGTAGTTTTTCTTACTTGTAAGCTAGTATTATTTATCTATAATTACAACTAATCTTGATGCATTTATCTTTGTTTCAGACATATTTACAATAATATCTTTATATTCTGTGTCAGTCATTATCACGTTTGTTAATTAATAAGCCTCATTATCTTTACAACAATAATATTAGAAGTAAAACTGTGTAGACATTATCATCTTTATTTTTAATAAAACCATTTATATTTTCTGTTTCTAGGATTTAGTTTGTTTCAAAATATAATAAAACAATTTCTGGATATGGTTACAGCATTATTTTGTGTGAAACAAATTTCAAAATCTTGGATTATTAGTTGATTTGGTTTTCGTTTTTACACAAAGAGGTATGTGCATTATATTGCTTATATTAATATGTTGCTTTTTGTTATAGAGCACGAAATGCGTTTGCAGCTACAATAAATTTTATTTATTGTAAGTACACAAAGATTGTATTGTCTATCTCATCTAAGCATTTTAGGGCTGATTCTATAATCATGGTATAAATGTCAGATGAGTTATACTTAGTTTCATTGTAAAATGTTGTCATATTATTGGTTAGCTAACTAAATATGTCAGTATTTTAAAATTAAAGTAAGTATAATTAAACTTACGTTTATACTATGATTGTAGAATCTTCTTTTAAAGCGTTGATCATACATTTTTTATACATTAATGTAACATTTGTAGAATATTACAAATAAATATCAATAATATTATACATTCTTAGAATGTTTGTCTAATATTGATTATGCAACGTAATTCTGACTATTATGACGTTTTTGCAATGTTTTTAAAAATGCAAATACATCTTTGGAAAACGTTGAAAAAAATATTTCAAAAATGTTTTCTTGTTGATTGAGGTATTAAATAAAATTAATTGTTTAAACTTAAGGCAAGAAGCAATAAAATTAAAGAAAGAAGTAAAGAATAAAAAAGTGAGAAAACTGACTTAATAAATATAACTAAACGTGAAAATTTAACGTCACAATTAAGGACTTTGGATAACAAAGAGTCACTAAAATCAACACGTGTAAATTGTATCTCAAAAAATCGGAATCGAAAACTTTTGAAGCATTGCTGTTTTAACACAATTGTACTGCAAACTTGTACCTACCATAAACAAAATAATTTTTCACAGTAAAAATTTGCTTAGATTGTGTAAGGTCTATGTTGTTGGTTAAGGTTAAACTACGTTTACACGACTCTATGTTAGTATCCCGTTTTTTCTTTTTTCGAGTATACATAAGTGTATTAAAATATAATGAGCAGGATCTAAAGTAGATATGTCACGATAAAATTCATTATTTTTTCTATTTCTATTTGGGCTATTCCTTGCTAAAACAAATACAGATAGAGTGTTTGCAATTTCTGAATTCCATTAGATAAGTTTAATTCAAAAATACAGCAACCTTTGTCCTATTGAAGTTTTTAAAAAACGTTTCTTCTTAACATATCATAAAAAACTATGTTTATCAAGTCCGACTAATATAAACACAATTTTACTAACTGGCAAAAAAAGTTTTCTTTTTTTTTTCTTAAAATCAGAAAACCTTGAGCTATACACTAAACACTGCTTTAGACGTTCTAGTGCAACTCATTTGGCTAACCAAGAAAGTGACTTGATTACAATCAAACAGCATATTAAATAGAAAAGCTTAGCTGTAGCAGAAACTTAAATTAAAACCTCTTTTAGTAACTGAAATGTTCACAGCAGCAAGTACGTCAACTTCTAGTAATGCTGTGACAACCAATGTACGATGTATGAAACTTTACGGATATAAATCATACCCACAATGACAACATACTTACGATACATGTACAAGGGTCGTAGGCAACACTAACTTTAAGCATAATGTTGTTTCACAAAGCATGACTCGCACAATTATTAATGCCAAAAACTCATGCACAGTCAACATTAAACTCTTTATTAATTATACAGTTAACTGCAGTTACCAGGAATAATGTTTATTTGTTATTTTTACTTGCGTGTTACTACTCACTACTTAGTACTTAATAAAACATAACTCAAACCTATTTATTGTTTCTGACTCTAACCTAAATAACAAAAGTACTGACGTTTACCATAACGTTGACGGATATAATATGTTCAACTCATAAGCATTAAATAATGACATTTTTATATTACGCAATTAAATAAAATTAATTTATTACACCTCAACTCTGTCTAACAAATTTCTACACAATAACAAAGCTTTTAAATTAAATGGTTCTAATTTTATTTAAATTTACATAATACTATCAACTAGTTTCGAAATGTTAGTTCATATATCAGTAAAAACACAAAGTAATCAAACAATAACAAAAAAAGGTATTTGCGAGGAATGTTCAACATCCAGTTTTAAAATTTAGCTTGTAAAAAATACTTTTTCAAGAATTTGTCGAAAACCATAAAACTTAAGACATAAATTAGCAGTTGACAACAAAAAACCAGACAATAAGTTTAATTTGAAAAACGATTAAAATACAGTTATAAAGTTAAAGCACATGCAAACGAAGCAAGTTTAAAGATGTGCATACATTGTAGTACGTTGTTCTACTTTCATTCTACTCCATATAACTTTCGTTTCTATTTTGTTTCATTTTGTTGTTTTCAGGAATCTACACACAATTTTTGCAATTCTAAATGCTGTAACTAAACAGATCAAACATTGCTTTGGTTTTCTTGTTAAAATTGTTCTACGTTCATTTAATGTAACAAGTGAACATTTTTCATTTAGTTATTTTTTGAAATAACATTACTATTATTAGTAGTAATAGTTATCTAATCTAATCTGTTTCAAATATTTGTAAAACCACGAATCGCCAACCTTAACAGCAACTTAGTTAAACCGCTGTTTGTAATATTTACTGGAAGATGTCCAACTACGTGCTAATTAGTGTGAAGCATGACTTTTTTTACTGCACCCGCCTTTCAATAAATTGTCTCAACCGAGTAGTGTCGCCACAGACGGTCAGCACAATATCTTACAAATCATTTACTGGCTCATTTAACAAGCTAGGTTGCCATGATAAATCGGGTCTTTAAATGTATTCCAATTTCTAATCTAATCGTGTTACTGTTCATTTATTTTTTGCTAGTGACAAATGTAACTTGATTTTATATTTCTTTGTATTTATAACCTTTTTAAATAACACAAAACTTGATGCTGATGTTTTTTTCTTTACAGTACGAACGTTTTTAGATTTGTGCATCTCTATGACCGTTAGAAATAATATTTCATTACAAACCGAAATTGATAATGACGAGCTTTTGTTATATTATTTCCATACCACTAACAAAATAGCCTTTTTAATAATTTTTGAAAAAAAATAAAGAATGTTATTGAAATAGTTACATTTTTTAATTAGATTTCTAATCTTTATGTTTAATATGCTGACGAAGTAAATATGTAAATTGATGATAAATTAATTTTAAGCCTATTTTAGCTACAGAATATTTGAAATGTAGATCAATTTCCACCGTTTTCTTCTTATTTTAATTTGTTGAAAATAAACGAATTTATATTAAAGGTTATATTTGTTACGTAAGACAATTTCCACTATCATTATTATAAATCCGTCAAGTTAAATGTGAATTATCACTATTTAAACTATCACACATTAAAGTTGTGGTTGGTGATGGTTTTAGATGTCAACAAATCTCATACATTACCGATTTATGAAAATAACGTTTTTTAATTACTTTTCTGTTACAATAATTTTATTGCTGTTGTGCTTTTATAATTTATTTTTATTAAAATATTAAGATATATATATTTATTTATTTACATTGCATTATTACATACATCATCTACATGAAGTTATCATTACATCATAAATTGGTTTGTGGCTGCGCTACATGTTCTACTACTTATGAGTGGTGTCTCCATTCACTACACCTCTCTGTTTACTATTGATGTTACAAACTCTACAAGATTACACAATCATCAGTCTTGCGTTTTAAAGTTACAGTTTCCGTATCACTATTACTAATATTTCTATTGCTATTTACATTTAACTCATCATTATCAAGGTCTGACTTGACTACAGGCTTATTTAATGATTTTATTATCTAAATTGAATTTCTTCTGAGCAATTTACCTTTATTGCCCCTAATCAAATCACATTTTTGTATAATTTTAGCAGGTTTCCACACTTTATTTTTGTAAGTTACTACATTATCTCGTCCTTTAACTCCCTGGGACAGTTTAGTGTTTTTATCATAATTTTGTTTATATATTTTTTGTTTATATTTAATTTGAGCATGAGCGTTTTCTAAAATTTTAGGTTTTAGTAAATTTCAATGAGTTGGTAATTTTGTTCTGCATCTGCGACTAAATAATATTTGTGCCCGAGAAACTTGTAATTCTTATACTGGTAAATTTCTGTACTCCAATAACCTAATGACAAATCTTTTCCACTTCGTGCACAATTTCGTAAAATTGATTTAACCGTTTGAACTGCCTTTTCCGCAAAACCATCATTATGCGGGTAATATGGTGAGCTATTAATAATTTTAAAGTTCCATTAATTCGCAAATTGTGTGCATTTAAATAAATTTAAAGGCATATTATCTGCAATTAAGGTATTCGGTATAACATGAATGGAGAATATATTTTTTAGTTTTTTAATTATTTCATCAGAATTCTTATATTTCAAAGGTACAATTTCTAGCCATTTAGAAAAATAATCTTGTACTACTAAGTAATCAGATCCAGCAAATGTAGAAATATCACAACTAACTTTGTTAAATAGTAGGTTCGGTATATCATGATGAATGTTTCTTTACAATTTAAATTTCGAAATGTCTTACAAATTAGGCATTTTGCAATCATATTTATAATTTCATGCATTAACCCCGGCCAATAAACAATTTGACAAGCTCGTTTGGTTTTTAGCATGCCAAAATGAGCTTCATGTAATAAACCCAGAATATATTCTTTTAGTACTGATGGTACTATAACCCTATAATTTAGAAAATGTAAGTTGTTCTCAACAGCTAGTTTGCTTTGAAATTTGAAATACACCCTTACTTCTTCATCTGTGTCTTTAATGCTTTTTGGCCAACTATTCATACATAATGTTTAACTTTTATGAGTATTTTATCTTGATTAGTGAAGATCTCAATCTTTTTTCTCATTTCATCAGTTATGTTCAGAAATTTGCTTATTGAATGTACATTTTTAGATATCCACTCATCTTCATTTTCATTTTGATCTTTTTCATATGATCTTGATAGTAGGTCTGCTACATATAAATATTTATCAGGTAAATAGACTAATTGTAATTTATACTTAAGCAACTTTATTCTCATTCTTCGTAGTTTATTTGATGCAATTTTACCAATAGGTTTTTCTATTACGCTTACCAAAGGTTTGGGATCAGTAATTATTTTAATGTTATGTTCATATATGCAATTATAAAATTTTTTCATCGCATATACGTTTACTAAAAGCTTTTTCTCTATTTGCGCATAATTCATCTCAGCTTGATTTAAACTTCTTGAAGCAAAAGCTACAGGTTTATTGTTTTGGAGCAAACAAGAGCCTAGACCCCTTTGTGAGGCATCTGTTTGTACAGTTATCGTGAATTTACTAATCTAGTTTTTATTACATTTAGAGCTTGTGAATGCTGTTGCATCCATAAAAAATCTACATCATTTTACAATAATTCTCGCAATGATTTTTTTCAGCCACATTTGGTATAAATTGACGAAAGAAATTTATCATGCTCAATATTTTTTGTAAATCCGTTTTACATTTTAGATCTTCTAATTACGTTATCGCTGTTATACGACTTTTATCAATTTTAATACTTTTCTTAGAAAGCACATGCCCTAAGTACTTAACGGACTCGGTACAAAATTGTATTTTTTTTTATTAAGCTTAACACCAAGGTTTCTGGCTCTTAATTACCGATTTTAAAATTGTATCATGCTTATCAAGTGAATCTACTGCGATCAATAGATCATCAAAGTAAATTTAAACTCCAAGCATATCTCTAAAGGTTTTGTTGTTAATTAATTGAAAATATTCAGGAGCCAAATTTAAACCAAAAGGTAATCGTTTAAATTTTCAACATCCAAATGGAGGTGCAAATGTGCACAATTCATTTGACTCAGTATCTAACACTATTTGCCAAAACCCTTCCTTAAAATCTAATACAGTGAAATACTGTTTACTATTTAATTTTTTACAAATCTCGTCTAAAGTAGGTGTTAAAACATTTTTTGAACAATTCACAGGAGTATTTAAACTTTTCGGATCAAGACATGCTCACAATGAACCATCAGATTTCTCAATAATTACAAAGTTACTGACCCACCCCGTCGTTGGTTGTTCAACCTTTGATATTATTTGTCTTTCCTCCATACCATGCAAGGTTTTTAGAAGTTTATCTTTTATAGCAATTGGAACCCTACGTGGAAGATAAGCAATAGGTTCAACGTTTTGTTTTAAAGATAGTACATTTGTCTTTAAACACTTACTAAACATTTAAATATATCCAAATTAGTTTGTACAAATGTCTCTTTACTTTTAAATCTATTTAACTCATTTACCTCATTAATTAAATTTAATTTTACAAGTCGAGAGTTTTAAAATTGGCACAATATTTTCTTTCACAATTACAAATTTGTCTTTCAGTACAGTGCCCTTAAATTTACAGTTAAAATTTACTACCCCTAACGGTTTTATTTTTGATCCACCGCCTCTAAAATATAGGTGTCTTATAAAGTTTTATATTACTTAAATATTTTTTAAGATACTTTCAGGCAACACTTTTACTTGGGCACTTGTACCTATTTTAAAAGCTATTTTCATATTTTCTATTGTTATATTTTTGGTCCAAGTAACACTGGCTAAACTAATACTCATCTTTTCCTCACTGTTTTCATTATTTTCCGCAACTTCAATTTCTTTAACGTTTCTTTTTGTACCTTTTGTATGCTTAGTTTTAATTGGAATTTTAACCTGACAATTGACAGCCCAATGATTTTTTTCCTACATTTAGCACACTTTTGACCAAATAATGGACATTCACGAACTCCATGTATTTTCTGACATCTGTAACACTTAAATTTTTTCTCACTCGACGACTCACCTGGCGGTTTTTTCACCAGCAACAATTGTGTCCTGTAAATTTTTTACTTGTGCTTTAGATATTTTTACCGCTTTGCATGTATCGACTGCTTTTTGCAATTTCAAGTCTTCAAACCTTAACCGCCTTTCTCGTAACGATAAATCTGTTACACCTAAAACAATTCTACCACGTACCATTTCATCATTTACAGTTCCAAATTCACAGGTTTGCGAAAGTTTCTTAAAATCCGTTAAAAAAATTTCGAATGGTTAACTTTCTGACACCTTTTGTTAAACATGAACCTTTCGTGGACCACATTTTTCTTTGGGTTACCGTAATTCTCATATAACATCATCAATACTTTTAACCTCATATTCAGTTAAACTAAATGTATTAAGCAATCTTAATGCTTTTTCACCAGCTAAATTTAGAAATATGGCTACTTGCGTTTCAGAGTCTTTTGTTTCCTTGCCAGTGACCTTCATGTATGTTTTACAACTTCGTTTAAACCTTTCCCAGTTGTCACTAATATTTCCACTTGTGACATTTAAATTTTTAGGTGATTTAAACCCTTGCATGTTAAATAAAATTTAACCTTCTTTGTTAAACTTGACACGTGCACTTTGAATATTTCCAAAACTTTTCACGGGATCCTCAACAGAACTTTTAAAATTTATTTATTTCTATATCTTAAACTGCGCCATTATGTGCTTCTATAATTTCTTTTTATTAAAATATTAAGATGTATATATTTATTTATTAACATTAAATTTCACAAACATCATCTACATGAAGTTATCATTACATCATATATTGGTTCGTGGCTCTGCTACATGTTCTACTACTTATGAGTGGTGTCTCCATTCATTACAATTGCTTGCATGAGATTATTTATATTAAATAAATTAGTACATAAGCAAAGTTGTTAGCTCGCTTTCATGCAGTTTTTGTTTTTGAAAAAATTAATTCCCAATAAAAGATTGATAAGGTTCTTATAAACACTGCTGCATGACAACACCGCTAGTACGTAAAATTAAGGTTTTGCAGTAATCTACAACAATTAGCAATTGAAAACTAGAAATCGTACGGCAATGCAATAAAGTATTTTAAAAGTCAAGTTTATATAAATAATTAGTAACGGTAGAACAGTTTTATGAGTTTCTAAATGGATTAATAAGTTTAAACGTTGTATAAAATCTAAGACAATTAAACCAATATAAAACTAACAGATAGTGTTAGATAATATCTATAAGGATAATAAAAAAAATATTTCATTGTTAGTTACTGTTTTTTTTTTAATAAACTGTAGAATACCGTATAATCAATCCAACATGTATAACTTATAAAAAAACAACATATGTATAAAAATAGCAAAATTATAATAAAGTTAAATAAACAAATCATAAAAAAGTACAATTAAGATATTATCGTTATAATATACAAGATATTAATCTCCGACAATGTGAAAGTATCTATATTTGCATAGTTTAACTATTGTTCGAAATAGATACATTCAATTAAACGCTACCATTTCTAAATCAAATGTCATTAACTTTAATCGCTAAATAAGTTACCAAATCGCATTGCTTTTATTCACTTTCCAAACCATTTATTATCTGCTTGAAAACAATTTATAGATCAAAAACGATAGTGCAATAACGTACGATCCTGTTGTCAATGTGACGATTCTATCACGCGCGCTTCATCTATCACGATGCAAAATATGTATAACCATATATTAAATAAATTTACGAGACGTGAAGAAGTGCTTAACTTAATTCTAAAATAATTAATACCTTTACTCTCGTACTTATGAAATTACTACCTCGAAGCATAAATTAATTGATTTACATTTTTAATAGTTCATAAATAATTTATATTGAACAATATTTTTAATAGTGGTTAAATTTTTTCTAGTTTTGTGATTTTCAACGGCGTTTTTTAATGTCAACATTAACATATATTCCTTGACTTTGCATTCATTATCTTATAGGGGACTTTAATTATTAATTTCGAAAACTTTTAAAACTGTGCTTTTTACAGATGTTTATAAGACTAATACTTAGTAGCTTTAGCCTGATTTCGATATTGTAATTAATAACAATATTTTCTTTAAATTACCCTATAAATTAAATCAAAAATATATTAATGCACATGATACAACTCTATACATATGCAACCCTTAAACACAATTTACTGTTATCTAAATATTAAAAACATGTAAAATTATAGCTTTTTAGCTACTGTATGTGCTATAGTTTTTACCAGTTATCAAAAACATCAAATCATCTTTGTGTTAAGAGTAATGCAATTAAACTGTAAGATAATGAATTACAAAGTTAGGATAAAATGTCAGTATTATGCAAATATTCTTTACTGCCAAACTCATCGATCTTAATCACTAGATGTTAACCCTATAATAATTATAGTAAAACACGATGCAGTTTTTAAAAGTAAAAGTTCACAAAACATTGTTTTGTATGTTTACGTATAGTACCTCAATTAATACATATACTAGGAATATTGTAAAAAACAATCTAATTTAATTCATTTATGTATTATAAATTTGTCTAAATGTGATTAAATAATTATATAGTATAAAGGTTAACAAAATTCTATTTCAAATTATAAAGTATAATTATTTATAGCTATAATTTAAAGCATGTTTACAAAAGGAAATCATTGGTATACCTACATATAATATTAATACGCACTTATGTGTGAATTATTTGCAAAAAACAGCTATTTGGTAAAATAAAAAATAGGTTCTTACAAATATTAAAAAACACAAAAAAGTACCTTTTGCAAATATACCATTAATAAGTAATACATTGACTAATAAAAATATGTGCTATTAAAAATTAAAAATATACAGAAAAAGACAGTGGTAGTACCTTTAGACAGTGGCGGTTTTTGCGTTAGGTCATTTGGTCAATGACCCTCCCAAAAAGATACTAAAAATGATGTTACTTTATATTGAAAATATTATAAACGTTAATAATCACAGCAAAATTCAAGTTTCCACGGGTTGCATTCGTAATACAATTTTCTATTCTGTCTGCTTTTATACACCGGTCTCGGATTAATAAAACTGGTATTCCGGCAAAGGAAAACTAGAATTTCATTTAACTAAAAAAGAATTTAAATTATTTTAACGGATTTCCTAATTTTTTGCTAATTGTAATTAGAAACATTAGCCAAAATCTTAGTGTTTTCAAACATAATGTTATGACTCGTTTTTAGCACGTGTTCCGCAACTGCTGACTTAGAAGATTCTTTAAGACGACTACAGCTTTAATGCTCTTTAGTACAAATTCTCACGCTTCTACCCGTTTCTCCTATGTAAGCACGTCGTCAAATTGAAAAGAAATAACGTCCTTTACCGGATATAAGAGTTGACCCAATTTAGGATGAGTAGAAAACCGAGTAACAATGTTGTGTTTAGGCAACATTTTTTCTATACGGCACGTGGTACTTTTGTCATAGAGTAGATAAGCGATAGACACCGGTTTAGACATAGATTTCGGTGTTACTCTTGGCTTTGCAGACGCAAACTTTGTAATATATTGTTTAATAGTTTTTATATTGTAATTGTCTGCGACTAACATCTTGGTTAGATAATTTAACTCTTCTTGAAGATTTTGAAGTTGACTTAAGAAAACAAGTCTGTACACTAAATAATTTACTACTGATAATTTCTGAGAAGCGTGATGGTGAGACAATTAATTCAAATATCTATTTTATAGGGTAGGTTTTCAATAAACTGAATGTCATAACGAACCATCTTCATTTCAATTAAATAAAACGCCTAAAAATGCTAAAGAAAAGTTTCTTTCTAATTGCATAGTAAAACGACAATTTTTAGGGATTTAGTTTAAATGACATGGAAACTCGTTGATTATAGAAGGATAAAAATAATGTTTTTTGGCAACATAGTCTTTCTATCTATTTAGTGATCGACATGACACAAACATTAAAGTGTTGGCGGTGAAACACCTGTACACAGGATTAGTTCTAACATAATTTACAAATATTTTTAGAAACAAAACAATTAATAAATTAGAAGTAAATAATTAAGCAAATCAAAGGTTTTATAGTAAATAAATATAACAATATCAACAAAATAGCGCATATTCACAACATACGCGATGCAAGAACGCCCAATGACGAATATCTTAAGGTTAGTGACACCAAAACTATAATTTAACAAAATATTAAAATAAAATACGTAATCAAATAAACTAAAAGAATAATAACCGACATATATAATAATATGTAATTTAACATTTCATTGTAAATATACTTATATCTGTCATGTTCCGTAGTGAAAATAAAAACGACTAAAAATTTGTATATATAAAAACCTAAAACACTAGTAAAACCGAAATAGATATAGAAAGAATTGAAATAATGTTTGCATCTATAAACAGTAACACGAGACAAACGAACGAAAAACTAAACAATTTAATACAAGAATTAAATCAACTAAAAGAAGAAAACACAAAGTTTACAAAAAAAGTGACAGAGCAAGACGACAGAATGGAAATGTTAGAAAGAGAAATAAGAAAAAAATTCTCATAAATAAATAAGTATCAAAGAAGATATAAACAAGTGTGAGAAAGTAACTAGGGAAAAAGCTTGTACAGTGATAGACAAGATAGGGAAGGTAAAAATCGACAAATTAAAAAAGATTAGGAAAACCTACTTAACAAAAAACAAGCCCATATTAATTAAATTAATAAAGGCAAGAGATTCTAAACAAAGCAAAGAATTTAAAAGAATCAGATATTTAGATAGATGAAGACTACACAAAAAGATGCAAGAAGAAAAAAGATTATAATACCACTACTAAAAAAAATGGAGGAAACTAAAAATCTACTATAAGGCAGGCACACCACATCAAAGAAACTAAGAAACAAAGACGTAGGGTTATAGTACAAATTACAAAAGAACAGTACTAAAAAAGTCTCTAAAAGGCCAAAACTTTGAAAAACAAATTAGGAAAATAACACGTACGGTCTAAAAAAAACTAAATATAGAAGATATAAAAACTGGATAGACTAATGAGACAACGAGCAAGGTAATAAATAGAGTAAAAATAAGGGAACGATGGAAGATAAGAACTTGAAACATAAGAAGTTTAACAAGAAAGTGTACGAATTAGACAAGGAATTTAACAAAGCAAAACTATAAATTTTAAGAATAAAAAGAAAGGTAAAGGAGAAATAATTTTACCAAACGGAAATTTAC
The DNA here is from genome assembly GCA_035610365.1 of Aquatica leii. Lineage (NCBI taxonomy): Eukaryota > Metazoa > Arthropoda > Insecta > Coleoptera > Lampyridae > Aquatica > Aquatica leii. Next base: position 73,500,844 of record CM069435.1, read on the forward strand.
TAATCTACGCGAGAGTCAAACACAACCAGAGAGCAGAAGAGAGAGTAACTAAAAAGGAAACTAATAAATACATGAAAAAATAGACACTTATTACTGAAAGAATACTTAAGATACCAATACAGTTACAAAATACCAACAAAACCACGTTGATGATCGTATATGGACTAGAAGAACATAGACATGTACAAATAATAGATCAGTTCTGAAAGAAACAATTGAAAATATAAATAGAAAAATAATTATATTAGGTTATATAAACGGAAGGATAGAAAAAAGAACAAAGCATCAGGAAAGACAATCAAGTAACATAGAAAAAAAATTATAAATAATAACAGAAAAATATTAATAGACTTTTGCATAATCAACAACCTAATACTAACATAACTCTTTTATGAAGCACAAAGACATCCATAAATATAGTAAAAAAAGTATAGTGAGCAGAAAAGAGAAAAGCATCATTGACTACGTGATAATAAATAAACAATATGGAATATATAGAAAAGACAGAAGAGTAAAAAGAGCTGCAAAATATATACTGGTCAATATATGTTAATATAAAAAACAAAGATACTAGTGAAAACTAAGAAAAACAAAAAGAACACAAAAATAAACTCACAAACAAAGATAAAAATAAGAACATACAAATAGCAAGAATATGAAACAGCAAATAAATACTGAAGAAATAGAAAGAGAAGTATAAAAAATACTATGCATAAAACTTAACGAAACAATAATGAACACAGCTAAAATAACATGTGGAAAGACAAACGATAACAAAAATAAAAAGAAAACGCATTAATAGAATGCAGAATTAAACAAAGAAGTAATGTTCAACGAATAATTATTTTCTGGTTTTAAACAGAGTTCTATATTTACACTTTTCACAAAATTTATAAAACTTAGAAAACTTACAAACTTTGAAAAATTTACAATTTATTTAAAAGTGTAAATATGGAACGCGGTTCAAAACCCGAAAATAATTATTTGTTAAAAAATCATGGCCGCGAAAGCCTCAAAAATAAAAGTAATATTCAAGAAAATAAAATATGAAAAATATCTAGGAAACAAAAACAATGCAAACTATAAGAAATACAAAACACAAAAGTTACGAGTTCTGGAATCACTGAATAGCGCTAAACAAAAAGCATAAGAAGAATTCGGCGGAAAGATAGAAAAAGATAGTGCATGTAACCGAAGCATTTCTTTAAAATATTGAAAACGTTAAAGAAAGGAAAAAAAGATAAATGCCAATACATCAACTCGAAAGAAAGAAAAACGTTAACTGAGAATACAGATATAATGCGGCGATAGAAAAAATATTTTAATGAATTACTAAATGAAGAAATAATAGACACACTAATAAATAATGTAGAAGAAAATAGTAAACAAAAAAGAAGACAATGAACAAGAAAAAAAGAACTATTTAGCGTAGAAGAAGTAAGAGAAGCTATAAATAAACTCAAGAGAGACAAAGCGCCAGAACACGATGGTATAAGTGTAGAACTGTTAGGAATTTAGAATTGAGGTACTGACAATACTGATCAATAAAATTAAAGAAGAAAGCAAGACTTCGAAAGAATGGGCGATCATTATATTATTACTCGTATATAAGTCGGGGAATAAAAAGAAATGTAAAAATTAAAGAGAGATAACGCTACTGATAACAAGAGACTGCTAGACGACAAATTAAAAGCTAAAACAAAAACTCAAATAGAAGAATCACAAAGTGAATTCAGAAAAGGTAGAAGAATACAGAACCACATATTTACAATAAAGCAATTGATAAAAAATACCACGGAAAAATATATACAGTGTCTATCTTTCGATAGTATACCCAAAAGAATCTTCTGAGATAACCTTAAGAGAAGACGTGTTGGGAAAATATTAAGAAAGAACATTAGTTTATACAAAAACACGTGAAACCAGATTACAACAAACAACTTGGAGTCAGAACAATTTGCGACAAAAGAGGGAGTGAGACAAGGTGGCGTCTTAAGCCCAACATTATTCAACATCCTGCTAGATGACGTAATAAAACTACTAGTGAGCTACAGATATAGAAGCAGTTTATATAACAGACGACTTGATGATTTGTGCTAAAAACCCGGAAAATCTACAAGACAACACGTAGCTACGGAACAGTGCACTACAAAAACGCAACTTTAAAATAAACATAGACAAGAACGAAGTAATGATATTAAGAAAGAACAATACACCTTAATAATAAAGAGATATTAAACAAACAGACAACCTCAAATATTTGGGCGTTACAATACATAAGGATGGTACAAAAAGTATTGTATTTATTTAAAAAAAAAGTTAAAATAGGACAAAACTAACAGTATACACCATAATTTATAAACTAATATTGACAGTCGATTGCAAAAGCTAGACTTTTACGACAGAAACACGACAGCAAAATACAAGCATGCAAAATGAAATAACTAAGAAAAGTTTTGAAAGTAACAAAAAAGGACAGAGTAAGAAATGAAGCAACACTAAAAGTAGATTCAGTAAAGAACTTGAGACAAAGACAACAGCTGAGATGGTTCAAACATTTAAACAGAATGGGTAACAACAGACAAGCCAAAATAGTCTGGCCAACTAAATCAGGCATAAAAAGAGCAAAAAAAGACCAAAAAAAAGTGGGACAAGGAAACAGCAGAAAATTTTGAAAAAAATAATAAAAACTGGCGAGTGGCCAAAACACGGACAAAAAAAAGTTTGTGCGCATAGAATAATTCCACAACAAGGAAAAGGAAAAACGAACGCGAGTGAAGCGTAGTGTATGAATGTGGGTTAAACATATAGAAATTAAAAATGGTAAGAGTAGTAGAAAGATACTATTAATTATGAAACTAAAAATAAGCCATAAACTTAAATCTTAAAAGTATCTATGACAAGTTATAAGATTGAAGATGTAATATTTTTTAGTTATTTAGAGAAACGTCTCAATCAACAGCAACCAAATTTTCCTCAATTCAAAACCATTGCCTAAGAGCTAAGTTCTTATTAAAACTAAGCAGGTTTGTTTTTGCTAAGATTCGGGTCAGTACTTTGTTTTGGTATAAAACAAATTCGATTCGTACAAAACAGTTTAGATTTTTTTAAATCAAAACGAATCTCTATTAGTTTTAACATTGTATTGAATTATTAAATAGTCCTTGTTACTTGGTAATGGTTCTGGACATATACTTATCTGGTTGCTTATAGGACGCTTAAAATAAACTGAAATAGGTAACATAAAATTATTTCTCTATTTCGACATAAGAATTGGCAATTCTTGCACTAAAATCCGTGTAAGAATTAACTAATTTTTACATGAATTTTAGTAATGTTAGTTTTTTCAAAGTTGGGATTTCTGCATCGTAAGTTGACGTTACATGAAAAAGAAATCAAAATTATTGTAACTTAACATTTTATATTCAAATGTTTATGCCAAGATAAAATTAAGACGTTTTATTAATTCAAACTTATTTACTTATAAAGATATAAAGAGATAATTTTGTATGAGATTTTAGGTTAACACATAAATTTTAATATATCAAAGTGTATGTATTGCCAATCCAATAAAATACAAAAGTTTCCAAATGTTGTTTTAAAATTAAAATTATACGGAAAGTATTAAAATTGAATTGAAATAGAGAAAATAGTATAAAACACACGTTATAGAATACGTTTTAATCCCTCTACCGTTTCATAAACTCGCCGCTGCGCGGCTTGTGTATGAAACTCGGTCTCGTGATTGAAGCGTGTTCATTCTGTAACTTGTGTTTTAATATACTATTCTAAACTAAACCAATTTTGTGTTATCTGGTTTTATTATGTTTTTAGGTATGATTTCTTATCACAGTACTCAATCAAAATGGAGTTAAATTATTCCAAGTAACAACGTTATTGTATTACAATTCTTTATTGTGAATATAACTGGTGTCGTCGATGCTTCATAAGTCGAGTTTTTGTCACACGTGGCAGTAGACAGTGGTCATTACTTACAAATATGATTTTACATGTCTTGAGAGCCACATATACTGACTTCCAGAAAAATTGCAACACCTAGAAGTTGTTAAACGATTTTATTGAAATTTTTAGAAAGCGTCTATTTTTATGAAACAAAGTAAAATTTAAAAAGAAAAGAACAAAAGTTTAAACAGTTTTTTCAATAATGAGATGCTCCGCCACGATTTGTAATGCACTCATTTAGACGTCTCGGCATGCTATCAATCAAGTAATCTATAGCTGCTTGTGGTATACCGTTCTAAGCTTCTTAAATCCGTAGCTGAAGATTGTGTAAGTTATCTGAAGGGTGTGGTAAATTACCCAGTCGCCTACCAATCATATCCCATACATGTTCAACGGGCGACAAATCAAGCGACCAAGCAGGTCATGGGAGGACGGCAATGTTAGCTTCTTTCAAAAACCATGTTGTAGCCCTTGCCGTATGAGAGCGCGCATTATCCTGCTGGAAAATGGGATTTTGCAGCCTTAAAGATATGGAGGCCCAACTGGTTCCCAAGTAGCAAAAATCAGTTACAAAACGGTTGTAAAACTGTCTTGCAACTATGGTTTCAGTACGGTATTTAGTTACAGAATAGTTGCTGAGCCTTTCCTGATACGTTGTCAATACCGGGTTTGGTCAGTTGCAAGGCAACTGCGGTAATATTATAACCGTTTTACAACGTGCCTGAAACAGTTGCAATTACTACTTTGTAACTGTTTTACAGCGTTGCTATAACGGTTTTTTACAAATCATGTTTACCTATTCTGAATCGTTTCTGTAATGGTTTATCATCACGGTTTTGTAATTGATTTGTAGCATTGTAGTTACCGTTTATAGCAACTGCTATGTAACTGTTTTGAAAATATGCTTATTACCATTATTTGAAATTACTTTATAACCGCTTTTGTTAAGCAACTTGTCCAAGATTTTAGTTACTAACTGCATTATAAAGATTAAAACAAAAGTAGAGATAAAAATATATTAATAAAAAGATACAGATATATAAATAGTTATAATAAATGTACATTATTTAATTTTTTATAGTTTCTTATAGAACTAAATTCAAACAAAAAGATATAATAAAGAATTTTTACATCTGTTGCAAGTAGGTACAAGTAAACAGGTTTTTACGGCAAATTTTCAAGAAAAGCGGATTATGTCTATTATTTATAAATTTTGTAAATAGTAAATGCATAAATTTTGTTAAGAGAAAAATGTCTTTGTGTTAAAAGACCATGGCGGATTAAGATATTCCTCACGTGTTATAGTTTAATGCGTCTACATAATTCTTAGTTAAATATTTGTATTAGGCTATAAATGCACATGTGCAATTATAATCGGTTCAATGATCATAATCTCGACTGGTTTTTTAAAGATTATAGGTGTTCGCAATGGCGATCTAATTTACACGTTCTGATCACTGTGTGTAATATTGTAATGTTCTTGCAATCAAATGCTATTTTATCCTAGAAGAAAATAAAATCAATTAAAAATTTGCTTACTTATAATTGGCAACTAATTCTTCAACGTTGATTAAATTAGAAACAGTAGTTTAAATGCACGATTAAAATTATAGTAATATAATATACCAATAATTGTACTTACGTAGTTTTGAATTAGAAACACTTTCGGTACTGTTTATTGGATAATGATAATCGACTAAGTGTCTTATAAAAATCTCGTAAAATGCACTTCTTCTGTTGCTGTTTGAACGTATAGATTAACACTGTAGTGTAGTTTTAGAAATTCACACTTGTAACCATAGTTTCAAGACGGTTACACTCGAAACCGAAATGAAGGTTTTAATGTCACTAAATTGACACTGTAGTTACATAAGGGTTTAAGAAAAACTTACTTATAACCATAGTTGTAAAATGGTTATTTCTGTAATAGATTTGAAACCTCAGTAAATTACGAAAGTTGCTGCTACGTTGCTGCAACGGTTTATTTACCATGGTGCTAATGTTACTAATTTGCAACTGGTTACAACGTAACCACGGTTACAAAATGTTGCTTGGGTTGTAGCACATTAGCAATGTAACCAGCTACGTTTAGGTTGCCGTCAATAAACACCAAGGGTGATCTGCTACTATAACATATTGCACCCTATACCATAACTCTTTGAGTGAGAGCAGTGTTGCGTTCCACAAAAAATGTTGGTTTTTTACATTCTCCGCGCATCCGTCTAATCCTCCTACGACCATCGTGGGCCCACAAACAAAATCGGGACTTGTCACTAAACACAATTCGATGCCATTCTTGTGTCCAATTAACCCTTTCGTTGGTCCACTCTAGTCTGCGTAGACGGTGAAGTGGTGTAAGGGGAAGACATAAAAATGGATGATACGAACGCAACCCATAAGATCTTATCCGGCGATAAACAGATGACATTGACATTCTGAGTCTTATACCTCTGATATAATAGTTTGCAATTGATCGAGTTGTTGAAAATCTGTCTCTAGTGGCCAAAACTTTTAAGCGACGTTCTTCGCGATCTGTAGTCCTCCGAGAACGTCCAGATCCACAGCGACGATGTTGAACCCCTTCCTCGGACCATTTCGACCAACATCTCGATACCGAGGAAATTCTCTTAGCGAAAGTCCCGCCTCTCTCATACCAATAATACGGCCACGTTTAAAATCACTTAATTGGATAAAATGTTGATGTTGGCGTACTCTCGGCATTGTTATCAAGTTCAGAATGAAATTGTAAACAAACATCAACAATTTGCAAACTTGAAAATTACTAAATGATCTACTACTTCAAATTTATTGTAACTACTGGCTAGATTTTATTCAAATTTTAATCATCACTTTGTTTCATAAAAATAGACGTTTCTTAAAAATTTCAATAAAATTGTTCAACAAGTTCTAGGTGTTGCAATTTTTCTGGAAATCAGTATATTTTGATTCTCGAATACATATTATTTGTAAAAATGCAAGAAATAAAGATAGAATTAGAAGCATATACAACAAAACTAATTTTGTTTAAATGTTAGTAAATATTCTAGAATAGTTTTCTTCTTTTCTTTGCTTTCTATATATAATTTTTTTTAATCTTTTTTAATGTAAGTTATTTTTAAAGATACGTTTGCGACCCACCCCAGTACCTAAACTTTGCAAAAAACTTATCTTTTCTACTTTTTATATTCTACGCAATACAACAACTTGCGTTAGCTATTACTAAAAAAAATTAAATATGTAATATCAGCACTATCAAAACAATGCTGCCAAATAAGATACTCGGTATGTAAAACGTACTACATAGGTTTAGCTCGTTTAACAATTATATAAATTTGACATTTGTGTTAAAGTAACTTAGACTAAGACTTACATACTCGTTATCTATCCAATTATAATTTACGAATTGCCAAGTTCATTATTTAACATCATATTAGACCTAATACCTGCTCTCACTCAATTAAGTCGCAATCTTCAAATCTGACAAGCAGAAATGATAGATTAACAATTACGTGATTTGCTAAGAAAATTTGCTCAACACAAAAATAATTAGTTATTTGAAAACGAACTATGGTAATACCTAAATAAGTATTTGATATTTCCCGACCTACAAAGTCTAATTGAAGTTGATTGAACAATTCCAGTTGTAAAAGTAAAAGTTCAAGTTGCAAAATGTTCATTATTATCAGTTGACATGTTATTTAAAAATAAAATAATTTGCTTGAACTAGATTTAATTCATAATTATAAAGTTTAATAAACGGTTGCGTTGGTATCTTTTATTACTGTAATTATAATATACTATAACCAAATTGAAATTAGCGTATAATATTTGCAAAACGATGTTTAAAATTTAATTAGAGTAAAGTTTAAAGAACTTTATTTTTATACACCGACATATTTCTAACAATATTTATTGCGGCACTTCTCAAATATGCAGTCAACCTGGTCTGATCTTTCAACACCAGCATTAACATCTAATCTAGTTTATTGCTGCCATATCTAAGTAATGAAAGAGTTACTACAATTTTTTTGAAATTTAATTGCGCAGTTAAGTATTTCGTAATATTAATAATTAACACAATAAAAAATAACTCAATTTATAATTTGTGTTAGTTATGGTCAATATTTCCTAAAATTTTTTACTTAATTCGTTGTTTTGGAAATTTGAGATCTTGCAAATTTGCAGTAGATATTAAAACACTAACTAACTACTTCTAATTTCAAATTTAATACATTTTTTGCACAATTAGCAAAAATGAAATAATTATTTAATTAAGTTTGATGATTGTCTTATAGAAAACATTAAAACATAAATTATAAACGCAAGTCATAAGTTTCTAATTTGTATTAAAATTAATGTCAATGGTACTTTTACTATTTACTACTACTATCTAAGTTAAAAATTAATATACTTTTTTCAAATTTTGTTGAAAAATAACTTTCAATTTTATTAAAATTTAATTTTATATATACATACAAATAACAGAATAAGTGAAAGCAATAATATTAATATAAAAACTTGATTTAATTAACTGTAAACATCAACATTTTAAAGTTATTGAATCACATGATCTAACAAAACTTATACAGTATCAGTTTTTTTTTACTTTAACGTTTTATTCAACATTTACTTTGTCGTAATATTTCATTTAATTATAAAATTATTAGATCTAATTAAATTTACTATGTATAAAATAACGTAATGTAAGTTGATACACCATTTTTTTAATATATTTTAGCAAATGAAGTATTGTTAATTATTTTATAATTTTAAAGTAAACATACAATATATAAAAAAATAAACAAACGGTTAACATAAAACTTATTAAATAAAAGTTCATTGTAAAAGCAAAATCACGATTATTATAAACTGCTTGAACTATTTTGTATATTTAGGCAAATTTAATGTATCTCACTATAAAATATTTAAAGCACTTGATCAAAACTTGTTTTAAACCAGATTTAAAAGAAATTAGATCTAGAACCATGATTTTAGCATTACAAGTAAATACAGTAACAGTAACAATAGATCTTAACACTCATCATAAGCAAAAGAAAAGATGAAAAACAACGGGCAACATAAAAATAAGTATGTAAATTCCGAAGTAGAAATTCACACGTTATGTAGAAACTTTGTCATAATTTAAAAAGTTCATTTAAAAACAATTAGAGATATCTAGCAAAAGCGGTTAATGTAATTATTGAATTAACAATTGTTAAAAAACAAGTGATAAAACAGTACCATGTTATACTAGAAATCTAATTAAACATTAAAAAATTTATTTGTTTTTATTGTTATTCTTGAAGCTGACGAAGGAAACGCCGCAGTTCATCAAGAATCGATCAGATTGTAGTAGTAAAATTATACAATATTTTTTCACGTGGTTTGTATAAAATCATTTTAAGAGATCTTGTTTCTGGAATAGAAAAATCACTTTTCTAACTTATTAACTAAATTTTGCAAATTTATTAACACTTTTCGCATGAAGGACAAAATAATTCAGTGCGTACCAAATGTATAGAACCAGGCTTGTTATTTCAAAACTTTTTAAGCTAATTGGATAAAATTTAATATGCATACTGTTTACAAAGTCTTCTATTATTTCCACAGTTTTGTTAAGAGCAGAAGCTGCACAGCCAAGCTGTTTCATTTTTTTTAAATAAAAAGTGGGGTCAAATCGCATATTGTTATTTTCAAGTAGAATTCAGAAACATGCCGCTTCTCATAGTTATCTCTAAAGATAATTTTGCTATTATAAATTAAAAATTAAGATTAACTGGATTATTAAGTGAAAAACTGAAAATTTAGTGAGCGCTAAAAGTAATGGTTGGTTTGCCTGGCGTGTTAAATTATGAAGCATCTTACAGAAAAAGAACGTATAGAACTCTTAATGATGATAGGATACGATAATAGAAGACGCAGTTATGCAAAAGTACGCGATTTGTGTAATGCGTCGTATCCTGACCACAACCCAATCGCCAAATCTACGGTTACTAAAGTTTTACGAAAATCGTTTAAAATCTGACTGTCCAAAAACAGCAACAAACGATGAAAGTTCTGTAAATACTATGTACATAAGCAAAACTACAGATATTGAGCAGACAATAATTTTTATTAGATGAACAAAGCTCACATGCAGTTTTCAAAAAAAGGTTGCCGTTTGAGCATGCACGTAACAATAAATTTAACTAAAATGTATCATGTTTTCATTTTGCGCCTAAATAATTTTAGTTTATCTACTGGCCCATATTAACTTTTTTAACATACTAAAATGTTTTTTACCGGTATTGCTGAAGAGAACATTATAGGCCTCTTTTTTATTGAAGAGAAACAGACCTCAGCTAAATATTTGGAATTCCTGCAAGAAACTATCATCCTTAATCTAACAAGATTATACACCAATATAAACGATTCTAACGTAATCAGCAACACGCTATGGTTTTAACACAATGGAGCCTCTTCGCATTATAGCCACGAAGTTCATGCTTATTTAAACAACGTTTTTCCGGAAAGGAGGATTGGACGTTGAGGACACATTGAATGGCAACCGCCCCTGACTTAACCCTACTAGATTTTTCTAATGAGGTTACTTAAACAATCGTATTCACCTTGATAAGCCAAATACTATACTCAATTTTGATGATTATGTTCAAAAGTTGCATACTCTTTGTTTGCAAGTTACTGACACTTCGGCTAGTTTTGACGTCTAAAGATCTAATAATGTACTTATAGCTGATTTAATTAACATCATTAAAACTTTATTTATCAAAAGTTATTTTGAGAAAAATTGTTCTGGATTTCTATTCATATTCATACCAGTCATTCAGTAAACCGCTTTGAGTTAGATATTGTCTGGACCTGTAAACATTTCTTTCTTTAAAAATAATCAATGCAATTTCAATAAATATATTGACATTCAACAACAGTTATCTCAATTTTGGGAACTTGAATAGTGTCATTTGCAAAAATGTAAGGAGCATTTTCTCAGAACCTTTCAAACAATTTGTGGTTTCCATTTTGTTAAAAAATTCTACTGATAAACTAGGCAATTCTAAGACAAGAGCTCTAAAACGATTTTATCTTTTAGAAAGAAAACTTTAAGCTAACCCTTTGCAAAAAATTATGTATACTTAGTTTATGTCAAAATATAAGAGTAAAGAATACATGTCAAAAATCAAAGAGTTTTTTTCAATTATCGTATCTTACATGAACGTAGTAGTACTACTACCAGATTTACAATAATTTACAATTATGCGGTTTTAATTATTTAAATCTACTTAATCTTGATTCTTATACGTTTTTGACAATTTCCTATTGTAACTTTAGCCGACATAGCAAAATTTTATCGGTTCTAGTAAAACTTGAGGAACGATCTTTACTACAAATTAATTTCAAACTTGACTCTTTAGAATCTATTGCAGTTTATCAATTAAGCACAGTCACATCAAATAAATCCTAAGTTCTTCAGCGATTTTGAGAACATAAATATTGACGTAAATGAGAATTTTAAAACTCTTGTATTGGTTAGAACTCAAGAGACAATTCTCTATTTTTTAAAAATTCATGTTCTCTTCCTATAACCAAACGATCAATTTTATTAGCTATACGCCAAATATTCGTTCAATTAGGTATCTTGTCTGCTTGTACAATCCCAGCCATAATAATGACGTGAAAATTCCTAGACGATCAATACCAATTGATGCTCTTTCTATAAAAATCCAATTCTTCTAAACAGGCATACGGTGTCTGTATTTATTTGAAGAATCTTTTTAACAATGGATCAATCGATGTTGATTTATTATGTTTTAAGTTTTTAGCACTCATAAAAACAATTTCTATGCCACGTTTAGAATTAATGGCACCTGTCGTGCTTATTAAATTAACACAAAAAGTAGTTTCATCTTTAAGAATCAATATCATTCGAATTTTTCTTTGATCCGATTCAACCATAGTACTAACATATATCCAAATTATGTAATTTCTTAAAATTGTTTGTATCAAATAGGATTTCTCAGATACAAACGTTAAGTGACCGAAACCTTTGGCATCATACACCTACCACAAAAAACTCTGCTGATTTACTTTCAAGAGATGTATTTGCTATCTTCAACAATTTGGTGGCATAGTCCTAATTTTTTAACCGAAGACCAGAGCACTTGACCAAAATAAACATATCAGGTTTTTGATGCATTCCCCGAGCTACATCAAAATGCAACGGCTTGTAATTCTGTAACAACTATTAACAATTGTATTTTATTTAAAAAACTTTTTAAGTTTACTGCGATTAAAGAGAGTTACAGCATATTGTTTTCGATTCTTACAAAATTGTAAGGCTCCAAAGAATAAAAGAACACGCGGGTGAACTTGACAAGGCTCTTACTCTTATTGTGAACAAGAGATTTATGATCTTAAAGTTCACAATTCTCTAAAGGGCCAGTCAAAGATTTAACCTCTAAGTTTTTTTTTTGATTAACAAGGTCGTCTTAATGTAAGTAGTAAACGCTTGCGTTTCTGTTATGATTTGTTTACTTTCTGAAAAAATAAATACTTTATTTTTGTTTGAGACAACAGCAGTTCACATTCAAGTTGTTGCAATTCTTAGCACAGAAGCATTTTTGGCTACATTACGTAGCTTTCTTGCGCAAAGGGAAAAACTCAATACAATCTATTCCGATAATGGCACCAACTTTGTTGGCACAAATAACGAAATAAAAAATGATTTTAAATACTCGAGTCAAACTGTACCATAATACAAGAAATACTTGCAATTAAGGTATTGGTAATTTATTTCGCCTAACTCACCTCACTTTGGGAGTTTTTGGGAAGCTGGTGTGAAACGGGATAATTTCATTTAAATTGCATTATGAGTAATGTGACTTTTACGTTTGAAGAATTATATACATTCTGTACCCAGATCAAATAAATATTAAACTCACGTCCTATATACATCCTTTAACGAACGATCCCAATGATCTGCAACTTTTAACGTTTTCTTATTTGTGATTAAATGAAAACTTACTGCGTTTCCAGAAGTCAACTTAAGCGACGTACCTGTGCGACAATTATCAAACTACCAGCATATCGAGCAGTTAATGCAACGCTACTGAAAAAGTTTTTAAATATATTGTGGGCATCTGAACAATTACGACTGAAAGTTGGCACGCTAGTTCTAATTGAGAATAAACACCGTTTTCTATTTCAACGGGCCTTAGGTCACATAATTAAAATTCGGGCGCAGAAAAAGTCGTAACCGTTCGAACATCCAAGAGGTCAACTGGTAGTTGGTAGTTTGTATTAAAAAACACCGAAAAATTAGTTTCTTTAAGAATCCTTTAAGTCAGCAGTAGCAAAACGCATGCTAAAAACAGTTCATCATTTCTTTAAAAACTCTAAGGTTTTGACTAATTTTTACTTTCCTGTATAAAAAGTATTCCGATCGCAGAATTTTACGTTTAAACGTCTCCTGAATCAGAAAAATGTATTTTTGACAAAAAAAAATTGATTGTCTGTGCGTGTACGTCGGTGTCTGTGTGTGTGTGTGTGTTTGTCTGTGTGCGTGTAACAATGTACCCACGATAACTATCAAACCAAAAATCCTAGTAACGCTCCCTACAAGCGTAGAAGCGGAATCGTGTCAAACGTCATAGAGGATATCCACTGTTGCTGAGAGTTATATTGATGACTAAATTAAAATAAATCAAAATATTTAAACAAACTTTGGGTTGTGAAGCTTCAATGCCATCTACTTCTACTAGTACTTGTATAATGCAAAGTATTGTAGCCAAGAATATTAATGATTTATCTGAAAACAACATTTTAAACAAAATTTTAGATAACTCTACGACTGGAATAAACATAGGAACATTAGTTGTTGCACAGTTAATATTTACAATAATACTAATAATTAATAGTTTTGTTTAAATACATAATTGTTTCATCATTTTTAATTTTTTTAACTGCATGCACAACTTATTTTGTGCACGGCGTTATGTCAACATTTATTATCTCTGTAGAAAACAAAAATTTTTGAAGTGAAAACTTTTAAAAAAAACTATAATTCGGAAGTATTAAAACAAAAAGTATAAATAAAATATAACTAAGAATTTAAGTTTAAGAAATTACACAACTAAAAACAAAAATTGATAATAGAACTGGAATGATTATAGAAACTAAATTTAAGAATAAAATTTTAATAAAAATGCCTAAATTAACATTGTGCTAAATCACCCAAAAACAGAAAGATCATACAAGTTAAAGTATAAAAAAATAACTCGAGTAAAATAATAACAAACGTTTCTAGTATAATTAGTTAAAATACAAAAAATAAAAAACTAGTAACAGAAAAAATAGAGAAGGAATTTTAATTGTAGAAAAACAAATAATGAAAACAAAACAAAAAACAATATGGTAATTTCAAAGTGGCAAATTTGTAGCAATACTAAATGTAAAAAGTAATAGAATCAAAACTATAGATAAATAGAATAAAGAACAAATAAGCACAAAACTGCAGAAATTAATTAAATAATATTAGAGAAAAAATCATGTAGATATAATATACAGAAAAAGTTTTTTTTATCTAAAACAAATTTCCAAAAAAACTACTATAAATACAACCAAAAAAAAGTTTTTAAAGTAAAATAAGCAATTGTTATCTAAAAGAAACAGTAAAAAATGCTATAAATTGCAAGGAAGCCAGCATGCGTAGATAAAAGAAAATAATTGTAAATGTTAGGAAATAAGTAAAAAACGTGCAGATACTTTAAAATCAATTTTTTTAATATTTTAATTTAAAAAAATAATGAATAAGATAAGAAGAATAAGAACCAAAAAGGATACAATAAGTTAAAAAAATACACAAACATAAAAACACAATAACTTATAATAAAAGTGTTGTTAATGTACAAAAAGTAGAAGAAATGAAAACAATATGGCTAAAGTTAAAAAGAAGTAATAGGCTGTAAAAACATAAAAGTAAGTAAAAGACAAATAATTAAAATGTAATGTAGTAATACAAGAGAAAAATCATAATAAGTACCACATCAAAAACTAAACAACATACGATTTGGTCAAAAGTATTGAGCACCCTAAAAATTTTACACATGTGCGATAACCATAACAGTAAATAAACTTTTTTTTTCCACTACTAGTTGTATACGCTTGCATTATTACGTATAATAGAAGGCCGTGAAGTTGTACTTTTTTAAGCGCAGGTAAATAATATTTCATTATTAACTAGTAGTTAATAATGAACATATTTACATTTTCTGATAATACTACAACAATTTCAAAGAAAAAAAGTTTACCAAACTGCGTACCAAGAGCAAGAGATTTTATTTAATGCTAATTTAAGTTTTCAAATCGCTCAATTAATAAATTAATTTGATTTAAAAAGTAAGTTATTTAAAGTTCGCGCTTAATTAAATGTGAATATTATTGAATTAAATATGTTTTAGATATAATCAATGCTTAAAATAATAATGTTTTTAAACAATTTAAGCAACTTTAGCAATAAAAACTTACGTTATCTGTTTATTTTTGTGTTTTAAATCACAAATATCACAATTAAGAATTACGTCAAAATTAATTTTATTAAACTAATGACAACTGTCAGAATTACTGACTTGATTTTTAATTTAAAATTAACATCTTAAATTTTAAATTTGGTTTAGTAACAGGTAGAAAGGTTTTAATAATTCTAGTAGTGGAAAAAATTGTATATATAACACGGTTGAGAAGTTCATTATAACCTGCGCGATTTATATCCCTCGACGCTTCGCGTCTCGCGATATAATCTATCGCTTAGGTTATAATGATGCACTTCTCAACCTTGATATATAATATACTATTATTGCATCTAAAAAAAAACAATGTCTCATGCCAAACCAACCAATGAAACACCTTGTGTAACAATATTTCAGTTGATTACTTCCGCTCGTTGTAAACACATCCCGATGCGCATTTGGTGTTTCAATTTATGATATTTAAACGATATTGTTTCAATATGCTTAAAAAAAACAAACTTAGTTGTGTGTGGATACAACTTGTACATGAGTAAGAGAAATCGCGAGTAGAAATTTCGAAAATTGTGAAATATTTGCGCTAATCTGTACAATATGGTATGGACCGATTTGTCATAGGGGTAGAAGAAAAAGAAAACTTTATCGGACCTCGCGACTGAGTTGTCAAAAAAGTTTAATAAGACATTGTCTGCTCAGACCACTCGTAGAGGGGTTTAAAAAGCTTGTCTAAAAAGCTGTAAATCCAGAACAAAGCCTTGGCTACCCGCAATTAGAGGAATCAAACTTTGAGGTAAGTTAGTCAGTTTGATGTTCCATCAACTTTTAATAATTTCATTACAAAATAAAATTTATTAACGAAAAAAATAATGAGCGGATTTCCTACAATATTTATTCACATTTCAGATTTTTGGTACACCAGTTTGTCGCCGGGTAGGCGAGAAATTTAAATCAAATTGTGTGGTACCGACCGTAAAACACGGCGGAGACAGCATTAGGATATAGAGGTGCATGGGCTCTTTTGGGGTGTGGCAAATGTTAGTCTGTGAAGTCCGTATGAATGTGATAAAATACATAAATGTTCTAGAACTTGTATGACCGCCACTTTTTGGCAATACAAACATGAACAGAGTTAAGTTCAAGAAGATAATGCAATCTGCCTCCAAAATAATATTGAGTTTTTGGACTGCACTGCCCAGTTATCGGACTTGAATCAAACATTTATTGGAGTTTATCAAAGCGCAAAGTCAGCTGTCAAACAATTAAATCAAAACAAAAGTTAGGCGATCGCTTGCGCCTAGACTGAAACAATGTAAGTCCGGAAAACTGTAAAATGCTTCTAGACTTATTACCAAAAAGAATTTCTGTTGTAATTTAGAAAAAGGGTGGGTTTAACAAATATTGATTTTTTGTGAATAATAAACATTATAAACCTATACAAGTTGTCTCAATTTATTTTAATTTGATATTCTTTAAAAAACTCAAAGTTAACCTGGGTGCTCAATACTTATGGCCAAGGCGTATTAGAAACTCATTATTATACGTAGATTAACGTATGCCAAAATTACTATGAGAAACGATATAAATCCTCCAAAAAACTTGATAGATTTGGTGTGTTTCTATACTATGATAGAATCCTTTGATGTGGAGGATAGGCACTACTCAGAAATAAAACTCAGTACATAATTCTGGCTACGTTTCGTTGGCTATTGTGCCAACTTCATCAGGCCAATCATCACAAGAATGTTTAATTTCTGCCAAATATACATGGCATTAAAAACGATGGACAAAGGAGGAAAGTACGAAGAACATATAACCTTAATGACACAAACATAACCCACACATAAGGTGAATACTTATATGTATGTTCTTTGTACTTTCCTCCTTTGTCCATAGTTTTTAATTCCATGTATATTTGGCAGAAATTAAACATTCTTGTGATGATTGGCCTGATGAAGTTGGCACAATAGCCAACGAAACGTAGCCAGAATTACGTACTGAGTTTTATTTCTGAGTGGTGCCTATCCTCCACATCGAAGGATTCTATCATAGTATAGAAACACGTCAAATGTATGCCAAAATGTTTGCCAATATTATCGGAAGTGTTTAACAACGATCAATAATTTGCGATAGTTTATTTCAAATCTTAAAACTTTAAAAAAAAAGTAAAAAAGAAACAATAATGAATTGTACAATTTAAAAGAAAAAATTCTATACACTTCTGCAGAAATTTATAATTACGGAAATTGATTTAGAAATTAATTTTACCTAAATTTGTACTTAAAACTGGCCTATAAAAATCCATTTTATATTTATATTTTTCTAGAACAATTGTCGTAAAAGAAATACTTTTAAAGTTTTTAAAAATATCTACGATAAAATTTATAAATACGTTTATACCTAGTACTACTGTCTATGCATAGAATGAGTAATAAATGGTAGATAAATAAATACATAACCTTAAATTTGACCTAAAATATATATTACTTTTAAAATTACTTAATATAAAAATTATGCCAAAAAATTAAAATACTTAAAAATGTATCCAAAAACGAAATAAAGTTTAATATCATAGATTAACTTATAAAGAACAAGTTTTTTATGTTCGTATCGATTTCTTAACTTTGTAGAACAAGTTTACATGATGTTTTTTATAATGATTTAAATAATGATAAAGTCAAGGACATAAGCGACTTAATTTAATAAAACAACAGTAGTTAAACCAAAACCATACCCTTAATTTACAGTGATAGCTTTTACAGTGTATAACTCAGGATTTTAACTACATTGGACGTCTACACTTGTATAACCTCACATACAATTTTTTATATTCAAAATATATACAACTTGTATAATTTTTCAAGTAACGTAAGTCAGTAATTATAAAACTCAAATAAAAAAATAAAAAATCGTACTGAGGGTGCAAAAAGACACTGAAGGACACATCTAAACTTTAGCTTTCTGATATCAAATAGACCGATCTTTTCGTACAATGGCGCTTTCTTAAAAAAAATTAATTCATGTTTAACAAAACTTATAGTTAGGTTAGCCATAGACATACTTGCCAATATTATTAACACTGTTGTCAAGATGCATGTCTTTCGTTGGACTTTTTGTAGTACAATTACACAGTAGATGCGTTGTGTAACTTCTGTTGTAGAACGCCACAGAAATCATAAATGTAACAATAATTTTGTTTTTTTTTTGTATATGCTACGTGAAGTCTCTATGAAAATATTTTTTTGTAATTAGAAATCAATTTCCCGATTAATCGTTCAGTACGTGTCGCATGGCTATTGCCTAGGTTATCGTTTCTTTTAAATTAATTTAGTAATCTAAGTACTACTAGTTCCGAATTAACCATTAGGTAGAGTAGGCAACTGCCTAGGGGCTCCACATTGACTAGGGGTCCTTCGCGCGCACAAAAGGAATTGAAAATGTTTCATAAAGTGAAAATTCAATTTTTATCTTTAATGAGAATAGGTATTGTATTATTGTTTTTTTTTTCAACGCAAGCTATCAGTTGATGAAATACTTTTACTTAAAGAACAGATTTATCTAGTATCCAGTAGCGTGTACTGTTAAGTGTTTTGGTATGATGTTTGTCCCCTGTATAGGATTTATTCTCGGAACTCCCACTTTTCGTTTTACCGGCAAGAATAAATGTCAATTAAAAAAACGATTGCTTTTCCGACCTGTGTGGTTCGCTTTATACAATTTTCTGGGGTTAGCATTTTTTTATGTTTTTCTGATTTACTTTAATTGTATCGTAGTGTTTTTAACGGTTTCTAAATAATCACATGTCGTTCCATTAAAATGAAGATATCAAGACCCGCTAGTAAAAAAAATTGTATGATGACGTATACAATTATAAACGTATTGGGAATTCACTTACCGAAATAATGAAATTAATTTGAAGGAAACTTGTCGCATTCGTTTGTTTTTCAGTAATCATATAAATCAAATGGGTTTTACTTGTAATAACACCGTATGTACGTATTTGTTACATTTCAGCTAATTTTAGGTAATTCCGGGAAAGTACTGCTTGTACACTTTAAAGCATTTATGAAGGCGCATGACTCAGCAAGTTTTTAATTTCAATGTTGACTCAGGAACTGGCCAACTATACCATTAAGGAGTATCTATTGTTTATCTTTGTAGAAATAATACTCTACACTTATGTTATGTTTTTAAATATTCAAAAATACATGTACAAAATAAGGTACAGACGCTTGCGCGAATATAAGAGATAATGATTTATACAAATGGCGAGATATACGTTTTTCGGTAAAAGTTATTGGCAATAAATATTAAGTTATAAACTACGAAATACGTTTTATGAAACTTAATTACATTTACAACTACATACACAACAAATTGGCGACGAGGATTTTAAAAGAAGCCACTACAAAATACGTACGTACAAATTACATTACATTATATTGGGTTTATCTACATTACAAGCATGCCAAAAATAACGCAAACCGATAAAGATGCGGAAATAGCAAGTTTACCAATTGCTTATCAAATACAATCAACATTTACAGTTGAAATTTTTGATACATCAAAAACGCGATGGTCCAGATGGGTTAAACGATTAGAAGGTGCGTTTCAAGTTTTTAAAATTCCTAACAAAATGAAGCTGCCGTATTTATTACATTATATGGGCGCAGAAGCGTACGATACACTTTGCGATAAATACGCACCGGGATTTCCAGAAAGTGGAACATATCAAGAAATTGTTCAAACAATGGATAGTTTTTACAATCCTGCACCTCTCGAGATTGCGGAAATTTTTCGATTTCAAAACAGAAAACAAGAAGATGGGGAATCAATTCAAGAATTTTTATTAGCATTACAAAAGATGTCCATAAACTGCAAATTCGGCGATTACCTTAAAAGCGCTTTACGAAATCAATTTGTGTTTGGGCTTAAATCAAGAAGAATTCAAACAAGATTACTGGATACACGCAATTTAGATTTGGATAGAGCTGTAGAAATTGCAACTAGCATAGAAGCTTCCGAAAATGACAGTAATCAATTTAATTTTAATTCAAAAACTAACATTCATAAATTGCACGCTTCTAACATTAAAAATAAAGAACTACTAACAACTAACCCTAGTAATAAGCAAAATTTTAAACATAAACGACCTTTTAAAAATCTTTTGAAAACAGAATCAAATTCAAACGCTAATTCAAGTTCATTTAAAGGTAAAATTACAAGTTGCTATCGCTGTGGTGATACAAATCACTTAGCAAATAATTGTAAAAAAACAAATTTATTCTGCAATAACTGCAAAATACCCGGTCACTTACAAAAAACTTGTTTAAAAAGTAACAAAATAAATGTAGTTGACGAAATCTTAAATATTGATTCTAAATGTTCAAGTGAAAAATTTATGATTACACTATTAATTAATAAGATACAAATACCCTTTGAAATTGATTCTGGAGCAGCAGTTACATTAATAAACGAAGAAATTTATCATAAATATTTTTCAAATATAGTATTACACGAAACAGATATAAAATTAGCAACATACTGTAAAAATAAACTAAATGTTTTAGGTGTAATTTCAGTGGAAGTACAACATCAGGATACTAAATTATCCCTAGATTTATATGTAGTTGAAGGCAAAGGAACTTCTTTGGTGGGAAGACAGTGGATACGTGCTTTAAAACTAAATTTACATGAAGTTAACTATGTGAACGATAATACCAAATTATCAAAATTACTTGACAAATACCAAGATCTATTTGATCCTTCAATTGGAAAAATATCAGGTATACAAGCTTCGATATTTCTTAAACAAAATACGAAACCAGTTTTTATGAAACCGCGAACTGTTCCGTTTTCATTACGTGATAAAGTAGAAGCCGAAATTGACTCTTTAGTTTCTCAAGGTATTTTACAAAAGTAAATTTTTCAGAATGGGCTACACCCATTGTTCCCGTTGTTAAATCTAATGGGGAGGTTCGAATTTGTGGGGATTTTAAAACTACTTTAAACCCATACATACAATAGACGAGCATCCGTTACCTACAACAGATGATTTACTCTCTCAAATGTCGGGTGGCACAAAATTTTCAAAATTGATATCAAAAAGCATATTTACATCTAGAAGTTAAAGACGAAATGAAACATTTGCTTACACTAAATACGCATAAAGGTTTATTCCGTTCAAATAGGTTAATGTTTGGAATTGCTAGTGCACCGGCCATATGGCAGCGTTTAATGGAACAATTATTACAAGGCATTCCGGGAGTGTCCGTGTTTTTAGACGACATTAAAGTTACGGGGCCCTCTACAGAGGTACATTTACAAAGACTAGATAATGTTTTAAGTAAATTGAAAGAACATAATTTAAAATTAATTTACAAAAAAGCGAATTTTTAAAAGACGAAATAGAGTATTGCGGATTTAAAATTAATAAAGATGGTATTTCAAAAGTCAAACATAAAATAGATGCTATTACAAAAGCACCTATTCCACAAAATAGAACTCAGGTTAGATCGTTTATTGGGCTTATGAATTATTATCGAAGGTTTATTGAAAACGCAAGTTCAATTTTAAAACCCTTAAACAATTTATTAAGTAACCAATATCAGTTCAAGTGGACAAAAGAATGTCAAAAGTCTTTTGATACAGCAAAAAGAATAATAACTTCTAAACATGTTCTTTGTCATTTTGATCCAAATTTGAAACTAATTTTAGCTACTGATGCGTCACCTTATGGGGTTGGTGCGGTTCTCTCACATATTTTTCCGGATGGTACAGAACGACCGATACAATTTGCGTCTCAAACTTTATCTGTCACACAACAAAAATATTCCCAAATCGATAAGGAAGCTTACAGTTTAATTTTTGGGGTAAAAAAATTTTACAATTACTTGTGCGCAAAACGTTTTACTTTAATTACAGATCATAAACCACTGTTACAATTTTTTTCGCCAAATAAAAGTTTACCTACACTTAGCGCTACAAGAATGCAACATTACGCAATGTACTTACAAGGTTTTAATTACGATATAGCTTACAAAAATACAAACTCGCACTACAATGCAGACGCTTTATCGCGATTACCGATTAAATCTGAACAATTAATTAAATATGATGTATCAGATTCATTTGAATTAAATTTAATAGAAACTTTACCTACTAATGTAAAAGATTTAGCTTTTCACACAAAAAACGACGCAATATTAAAAGATTTACTTCTAGGTTTACAAACGGGACAAACAGTAAATAAAAAATTCAGATTCAATATTAATCAAAACGAATTTTCGTTACAATCCGGTATAATAATGAGAGGTCAAAGAGTATTAGTTCCTACAAAGTTAAGAAAAACAATATTAGAAGAACTACATACGGGACATTTTGGTATTGTTAAAATGAAAGGTTTAGCTCGAAGCTACTGCTGGTGGCCAAACATTGATAACGACATAGAAAACATTTCTCAAAATTGTTACGAATGCAATAAGTTACGAAATAATGCAATTCCGGTTGATAAGCACGTTTGGGAAACACCAAAATCATGTTTCGAAAGAGTACATGTAGATTACGCTGGTCCATTTAACGGCGGTTACTATTTCATTTTAGTTGACGCGTTTAGTAAATGGCCTGAAATAATTTTTACCAAGTCCATGACAACTGCAATTACAATTCAAAATTGCAGGAGAATTTTTAGTACTTATGGTATACCCAAAGTGTTAGTTAGCGATAACGGCACACAATTTAAGTCTTACGAATTTCAAAAATTTTTACGTAACAACGGCATTATACACAAATATTCAGCTCCCTACCATCCAGCAACTAATGGTCAGTGTGAAAGATACGTACAAATTTTAAAAAAATCATTAAAAGCAATGTATTGCGACGGAAATAGTAGAGAACATGAATTATGTAAATTACTTTTACAATATAGAAAAATGCCACATTCTAGTACAAATGTAAGCCCTTCAAAACTAATGTTTGGGAGAGAG
Source organism: Aquatica leii (assembly GCA_035610365.1). Classification (NCBI taxonomy): domain Eukaryota; kingdom Metazoa; phylum Arthropoda; class Insecta; order Coleoptera; family Lampyridae; genus Aquatica; species Aquatica leii. The sequence goes on from CM069435.1 coordinate 73,524,308, forward strand.
ATTAGGTCGCGAATTGATTTAATTAAACCGGAAACATATGAAAATCGAAACGCGATCGTGTCAAATGTTAAAGAAATTAGATTAGGTAGTAGAGTTGCAGCACGAGACTATTTTCATGAAAAATGGAAATTTGGAATAGTTATTAAAAAATTAGGTTTACTGCACTACAACATTAAATTAGATCACGGACCAATTTGGAGACGACACATTAATCAGTTAAGAGTTATAGGAGTCAATACACCTAAAGAGAGACTATTTCCTACAAATCAGTATGAAAACGTAACAGAAAAACATATTGATAATAATACGCACGTAACCATTTCGAGTACCACTAGCGAAAACATACAGTCAAATAGTTCAGAAAATAAAAATAACATGCCTGAATGTACGCTTACTGAAAATGTACCTATGTTGCGAAAATCGACAAGAATTCGCAATCCTGTTGTAAGAATGAATTTATAACTTTTATTACAATTTTATATTACAATCAATGTATTTCTTTTGTTACGAATTGTTACATTACCATTTAGTTATCAGTTATTATATTTGTGTTCTTTGTTAATTTAATTTGCTTACTTGTTAGAAATTAAGTTACGGTAAGGAAGGAAATGTTATGTTTTTAAATATTCAAAAATACATGTACAAAATAAGGTACAGACGCTTGCGCGAATATAAGAGATAATGATTTATACAAATGGCGAGATATACGTTTTTCGGTAAAAGTTATTGGCAATAAATATTAAGTTATAAACTACGAAATACGTTTTATTAAACTTAATTACATTTACAACTACATACACAACAACTTAACATATATTTTAGCCAAGAAAGTATATTTTAATTAAATCGAAAACGTTTAAACAGTTTTTGACTATTTCTATTTAAATTCGCAATTTTTGAAAAAATTAAACCTGTATAAAACCCTTTTTTTATTTGCTTCTAACTGCATACTTTAAATCAATGTGAATTTCTTATTTACATTAAAATATTTGACTTCGTCGATATTTTGAAAAATTATGGATTTTAGTCGCTATCTCATAGTTATTTAAAAAGTTTTATACATTATTGGATTTAATCAAAACTACTTTTTAATTCTGTTTCATAGAATTTGAACTATCCCCATTACAAAACTAAAAATATCCTCGAAATCATTTCTACAGATACAACAAAAATTTTTAAACAAATCTTACGAAATAAGTTTTATAATTTTTTTCTGTTTTAATTTCGTTATTTTATTACTCCGCCATTTTAGAATTAATATTTTTTTTACAGTTAGGTGTTTTGAATTTTATTACAATCGGCCTAGTGTATGAGATATCGTCTAAAATTCATAATTTTTCAAAATATCGTCAAGTCAAATATTTTAACATAAAAAGAAATTGACATTGAATTAAAGTATGCACTTAGAAGCAAATAAAAAGGGGTTTTATAAGGGTTTACGTTTTTCAAAAATTGCGAATTTAAAAATAAATAGTCAACTGTTTAAATGTTTTCGATTTAAGAAAATTAATTGTAGAGCATTGTTATCGCTTACCTGACCTTTGTACAAAGATAAAAAATAGATACTCCTTAATGTTATAGTTGACCAGTTTCTGAGTCAACATTACAAATAAAAACTTGCGCCTTCATAAATGCTTTAAAGTGTACATGCTTCCAAGAAAAGCTGAATTGAAAGTAGTATATTTTCTATATTTTTTACTTTAATTCTTCGTTCTACGTTGTCAGTGCAACTGGCACCTACGACCGGACGTACGTAGCAGGTTGTTGTCACAATTAACTATAAAACTTTTTTTGTGTGTAACATATTAGACGATGCGTTCTAATTCTCTGAATATTCGAGATTTGTATATTTGTGTTATAATTTACAAATTAAAATTCATTTCTCTTCGGAATGTAAAAGTTAGGCCAACAAGGTCACTTTTTTCTACGACGTGTTGCCCAACTGAAAACTTATTTCATATTTTGTTTGTGATACCGACCTACGTGCTAGCGTTTTATCGCACGTATATAAATATATTTATGTATCTTCTCCTATCGTTGAAATTATGTCTGTGATAAAATAAATATACTTATTGTTATAACTTCTCTCTTATAAATTTGTTCTATAACAGCTTTGAGTATATTTAAACGTTGTCTTCCACCTTAATTTTTCATCGTTTGGGCGCTTTTTCAAACTTATTTTATAATTTAGCACCACAAAGCTAACGATTCAATCAGCAAATTAACTGAGTCGTCACGAAGAAACCCTCGTAACAACTAGAACTAATAATATGAAAGCGTCACGTAGCGTATTTTTAGATAAACAAAATTTTTAAAATTCTTGATCTTGTACTGTGCTCTGTGTTTCAACGCTCGTGAATTTGGATATAAAAATGCTAGATATTATTGTAAAGTAAAGCAATAATTTGGAACGTAGCCGGTAGGCATCGGCGGTCGGCTGAGTGACTACTAGAGTTCATTCACATTCGAGGAATTTTCGATTTGTTGGATGCATTACGTAGTGTAGTTATATGATAAACAAAAGTTTCGAAACACTTGTTGCAAATTTGTGAGTAATCGTGAATTTAGTTTAAAAATTTTATTGTGCTATGTGTTCCAAAACTATTAATTGGGATAAGAGTGCTAGATTTTAGTGTTGAAAACACCTATAGGATGCTTGATTTAAAGGTTGAAACGATGAAACAAATCTAGAACTTGCGGTGATGCCCAATTTTACTTCATTTTTTGTATTTTTCGGATGCAGTGTTTATTATTATTAAACAAGGTATTCCTTATGATTCGTTTTATGTTTTAAAAATTTAATAAATTTTAATTTCACTCTGCAGTGATGAAAATTAATTATAGTAATTGCAGAATTAGATCCGCGCGAGCTTTCGCCTTGTACACTGCAAAAACGGTGCAATATAGATAAAAATTGAATTTATTGAGCACAAAATTTACTACAAAAAACTCCGTGGGAGTGTATAATTATATCTAATAATTTTAATGTAATGTGAGACATTTTCGTGCAACTTTGCACACTTGTATCTTTTAAACTATCGAAGGTAACTGTACCCTACCGCCGACTTTTTTATAGTAAATTTTGTCTTTTATAGAAATGTTTATGTGTAACTTTCTTCTATTTGCATCGTTTTAGGGTAATAGTTTATTGGTTATTTTAAGTTATTAAGCAAATCATTTCAATACAAAAATTGTGGCGGTTTCAATGCTGGTGTAATATTACGACACCGACAAAGCTACCTTTAACCGTAAAAAAAGCCGCGGTGGTTACCAAAAGCAACTCTACCGAAACACACATGTTCTACTAAACCGATAATTCATGTTCAAATTTTTAAATGCGTAATCGAAATAATTGAATAAACCTGATTTATACAATTTTATAATAGAAACTATTAGTAATTACTAGTTTAAATCATAAACAATTTCACTGTAAAGTTATCAACATAGGACAAAAGTATGTAAAATAACATTTGAATAAATTTTGAATGTTGAAATTGTATAAACAGTCAAGCAATTGTAAACATTATTAGCGTTACAAATGTGTTAAGACCGGAGAAAGGATTCATGTTAAAGTAAAGTTCGTCTCTTTAATGCTTTTTTATAGTCAGTAGTGTTTAATAATAATACAAGAAAAAATTGTAGAATCGGTAAAAAAAAGTGAATTTAATAAAAAAGGCATGTCGATTATTTCGCGCCACGAAATTTTTTTATTGCGAGTCCAAGCTGCTGTAAGCTTTCTTTAGATATGACAAGAAATCGCGAAAGCGACAAACTGTTGAATTCAATTTTTAAACTGTGGATGCACATTTCCAAAGAAAAAATCTCCATTTTGCAACTTTTACATCTGAAAGGATGTAGCAACGAAGCTCGAATCCTGTCATAATCTTAGAAGCTGTAGAACTGTGAACCGCCATAACACTCGGGTAAAATCCAGTATTCACTTAGTTTTGTTGTTTTTTTTTTAAATGCGTATCTAGTTAGAGTGTGGTGAAGCCATTGTCGGGAATCCCGCGATATAAATTGTTGAATGATTTTTTAAATCTAAGCGTATTTAATCAAAGTCTGGCTAAATTTCTGAAACTTCCACTTTTGCTCTAAAATTGATTGTTTAGAGAAAATTTTACATTTATGTGAATGTTTTCAAACGTATCTAAGGCAGCAGAAAATGACATTCAGTGGACTTGAATCTCAATTTTTCGACCTTTCCTCGCATAACATGCTTGTGAGCGCAATATTATTATTTTAGCTTTGCGAAGGTGACTTTTTTCCTTGAAAATATTTTGTGTCAAATAAAGTTTGATGTTTTGAGATTTTGTTGCTTGCTTTGCGTTTCTTACCGTACATCACTTGGAAAAGAGAACCTAAGGGTTACCAACACAGCCTAAATACCCATTTTTGTGCTTCTCTAGAAAAATTTTCTATAAAAGATGTACCCTCCAGTTTGAAATCATTTCGCACTAAACTATTACATACTATAAATGAGCAACAACAGCCGAGAGTGTTTGGATTTAGAGTTTTTAATACGAATTCAATGCCGAGCACAATTTCCGTTGCTCTTGGAGAGATAAAGAGCAAACAAATTGAAATACAAAAATTAAAAAAACTAGTGACGCCAGCCTATTTACATGCTATGATGTTTGTTCGAGTAGATGGATTTAAGATAGCGCGATCGGGTTTCTCTTTAGATATGTCATTGGAAGCTATGTTTTATCAGCGCGCAGCAATTCTTGATAATGAACGGTCTTGCTCATAATTCGTTATGACAAAAAAATTCTCTATAAGTCATTCGTGTTGCTAATTCATCATCTTCCAGCGATAAAGAGGTTATGGGAAACAATTCTCAGGCATTTTATGAACAAATGTTAAATACAAACAATTGGTGAATTATTATACGACTCTACTCTCGTTTAATATGTACCTAGAATACTAGTTATTCGTGTATTTTTATTTTTTATTATTTATGTATGCATTCTTATTTTTGAAAATTAGAATAAACCTTGTTCATCATATTACGTAGGTAATATTGTGTTTGTTTTTAACACCTTCCGATATTTGCAACATTTGCGATATCTGTAAATTTTTTTTTATAAAGACTGCCATTGTCTTGATAAAATCAGCAGGACGGACGACGAACGAGTGTAATACTAAAACGGTAGTTAACACTGTTATCAAGCAAGTTTAATAATTGATTGCGAGATTTCATTTTAAAGAAGTTATTTATTTCATCTCATATTAATTCGACGAATGTATTCACATGATTTACCTTTTCTTTAACGACCGTAAATTAAAAACATCTAAATGGTTCAGAAAAACGTAAACAGTGGCTGAAACAACCAAACAAGCGTGATGAACTATTTAAAAAAACACAAACATTTATCAACTGGGATTAAGTCGCTAATCAACTAAAAATCAACCTTTTCCAAGTACTTCAGTTACCAATCAAACTAATTAATTATTTGTATTGAAGAAAACAGGGAAATAACGAGTCCACTAAATCTGCGACTTTTCGTGCTTATAATTAGCATTTTATTAGGCCGCTAACGTGCTAATTGTAAGCACAAAATGTTGCAGATTAACTAGACACGTTATTTCCTTGTTTTATCCTATATAAAGGAATCATTAATTCCATCGGTAACTAAAGTATTATTACCAGGTGGCAAACTTTTCTATCTTCTCCAAGTAGTCTGCGTCATCTCCTAGCCAAACTATGACGGCGGACTCAGTAAAAATTCTTTGAGTGTTTTGAATAGATTAACCAAGATCAAAGAACAGTTACTTTAGCGGGTGCAGAAGAAAGTGAGACGGATGTCCAATTACTATACCAAACGTAGTCCAACTAGGAGTAGAATACCAGAATGACATTGGTTTATGGTAAAATATTACCAAGAAAATACAAGATTATTAGTGCACTAGAGATCTTAGCGAATGTCAACATTTTAAGTGTAATTTTTCCGCTTTAAGCCGATAATACGATAGGAAAAAAAATTTCTCAATCTATGTATTTCGGAAACATATAAGTGGTAGTCAAATTAAAAGAGAATGGTTTATGTATTTTCTATTTACTAAAAAAGTATACTGCTTTTTAGGTGCTTTTTTTTGTAGATATCAAAGCCAATCGCAATTTGAAACGGTTTTTTTTTATAAGCGTCGCAAAGAATTTAGTCCTATGAGAATAATGCAACGCGCCGAAAATGTATACAGACACTGATTAGTAGGTGACGTATTCACAACCGAATTGACACTTCTTTGAAAATTACATTCAACAAAAAAAAAGAGAATATTGGATAAAAGTTTTACGGAGAGTAGTATAAGTGATTAAATTTTTATCATCCCGTGGATTAGCTATTTGTGGTGATGATGAATTTTTTGGTTATCAACATATTGGCAACTATTTGGAAATTATAGAATTACTCCCATAATCCGTTCCTTAGTTCGAATTTAGCCAAATATGGTAATGTTGGGAAAAAAAGACAATCATATTTGTCTTCAACGAATTGTAAAGAACTTTTTGTAATATTGAAAAGTAAGGTTTTAAAATTCATTATTAATAAAATTATTAAAACCAAATATTTTTGAATAAGCGTTGATTGGACACCAGACATATCTTATACTGTTCAGTTGACTGAATTGCTGAGATGCGTTACGTCAAATGAATAAGCAGCAAAACGTTTTTTTTACATCTATTTGTAAAATAAATCACAAAGGGGAACAACGAACCGCTACAATTTTGAATTTTTTAAATTAGTACAACGTTGATATAAAAAATGCAAGAGGTCAGTCGATAATGCGTCAAATATGTTTGGTTGTTACAATGGTCTACAGGCGCGTATTAAGAAAATAAATTATCTCGCACACTACGTTCCATGTACAGCGCACTCATTAAATTTGGTTGGAGTACGTGCCGCAGAAAGCTGCGTTTGAGCGATCTCATTCTTCGGATTTGTACAGGCACTATACAACTTTTTTTCGGCGTGAACTCATTGTTGGGCAATTATACAAAAATATCTCGAAAAAGGTTTAGTTTAAAAAAAAAGTATCGGACACAAGAGCCAGAGCTAATACGACTAAGACTTTGTCAGAAACTTACAAAAGTTTCCAGAAAACTTTGTAGTCTATTGCTGACAATGAGACTCGGACATCGCAAAAGATTCACGAGACTCGACGTGTATTAAAGAACTCCGTAAAGAATGCCGTAAAAGCAATATTTTGGGCGGTCATACAGGATCAAATTAATAACGTCAGCATATCCGTACAAAAAAACAGGTATTGAACTTCAAACGGTAGTCGTTCTTTTACAATCTTTTTTAGATTTTTTGCTATCACACCAAAACTTATTTGACGATTACAAGATGAAGGCCAATGAGACAACCAATACCAAATACAGTGATGAGAATCAGCGTGTGCAAAGAAGAACAAGACATAACAATGACGAATCTGCAGAAAAGTTGTGATTAAAAAATGATAAGTTACAGATTGAAACTTATTTGTCTGTACTAGATATGCTGTATGCAGAATTGTTACGGCGACTAGAAGCTTATCAGAAAATTAATTATCTGTTTGGATTTCTAACAAATTTCATGACAAAAGCCAACAATAAAATAAAAAAGTTATGTACAAAAATTTGTCATTATTATTCCGAGAACATTGAGCCCGAGTTTGTAAACGAGATAGTGCAGTTCAAGTAGTTCATCTTACAATTAGAAGATGCGAGAATTGCGGGGAAAAAAAATTGTACCTTCCGAAGAATTAAAATGATTTTTGATAATATGGTACAATCAACTTTCCTGAATGTGATGATAACATTGCAAAAATAGAAGTCTGATGATATCAAACGCAACGGGTTTAAACTAATATAAAACTATCTTTGTTCCTTAATGTATCAGAACAGTTTAAATTAATTCTCAATAATGGTTATTGAAAATGATGTATTGAAAAAGGTCAACTTTCAAGACTTTTTATATACAAAAAAGTTTGAAAAGTTAATATTTAAACTTAATGTACTCGACTATTTTCTTTCATTTATTGTTTTTCCTTTCATTTAACAACGATAAAGTTAAAATTAAAACACCCGCGTCTCTTTTTACTCACATCCCTTTATCAACTTGCAAAAAACTGATCTTCAAACGGCTGAAAAGCTATGTTTAAAAAATAGTTGATATACTATTAATATATAAATACAAAATAGCATTGAGCAACCTCTTTTTAATATTTTTTCTTAAACAAGGAGACATGATTAATCCAGCCCTGATGTTTTAATAACTTGAAAAACTAAGATATATACTATTTTATTAAACAAATAATAACTTAAAATCATTAGTTTATAAACATTGCAGAGACGAACAATTATTCCTGTTATTATTGCATGCTATAATGCTGTTATATAATTACATAGACATTGTAACTTTATTTGCCACTTAAAAAAATATTACTATTTATAATTCATGCAGTTTAAATATTTTTTTAGGCTTTTATCATAAAAATATGAAGACTCAAATAATTAAATATTGCATAAATCTCGAAAAAATTAATAACAAAAACAATAGTAAAGTTACGTTACACTCATACTAATATTAGCATCAAACCCTAAAAGTTAAATAAATCAAAATTGCTTTTGGTTTAGAACGTTATACCGGGCATCCGGTAATTTGTAATGGTGTAATGAATTCAATGAGCTACCTTTTGTTTTTTTTAAGAATTAAAATCCTTGACGAAGATGCATATCGGTTAGATAATTCTTTCACACTGTTACAAAGATTTTGGAGGTCGCTAAAGATTTGATTATATACTGAAGAAAGATTCTAGATTCAGCTACTCATTTATGTATACAATTTCTGACATCAAGATTATTTCAAATACGCATTGTTCCAACTCGTACAATTAATAATTGCTTAACTGTCAGGTTTTTTTTCGAAATAGGGACCCGCAATAATTTTAACCTAAAATTATATATTATATTTCTATGTCATTATGCAAAAAAATCTTACCATATTAGTCAATCCCAGAAAACTTACGAATTGTTAATTCTTTTAATTATGTTTCCAATTTGTTCTTATGTAATTGCAATTAATTAAAGTCAAGAACGTATTCTGAATGTAGAAGATTTTATCGTTAATTTTTGAATAGAATTTACCATATTCCGAGTTGCAATTACAATTTTTGCTGTACAATTTAACCTAACATACATAAACAATGTGTTGGGAGTAGTATATAATTAAATTTTAGTTTTGTAATTATTTATCGCTATACTTTTTTTTAAACATACGTTTTTTAAATAAATATTGCAAAAATAGCCGCAAAAATTTGTTAAAATGCGTTAAACAAGAGATTTTCTGATTGGTGTTTGGTAAATCAAGTAAATAAAATTTACACCAAGAGTATGATAGTACTAATACATTTTGACCAAAAAATCGTTATTTAAAAATAAATTTGTATGGAACCAATATAAAAAATGTAAACAAAAGTTTAAACTATCAAACCATAATTGATTTATAAATATAAATTACAGTTCTTCATTAATTAATTAGAAAACCTGATAGTTTGTATTTAAACTCGCATTACAATTGCAGGCTGTAATTGAGAAAATAGAAACTTAAAAATAAAAAACGTAAAATTTAGTGTTCATAATAAATGGTAATTTTTAGCATATTAATTATAGGTTCCATTAAAAAAGATAAAAAAAACGTTAGTTCTTTATATACAAATAAAAGCTATTATAACAAGTACAACTTTCTAAAAGAATTAAACTTTCGTTAGCAAATATGAATTTATCTTTATTATGCACATTAGCTGTTTCACTGTCAATGTCACATCTAAGTTTGCTAAATACTTCAAACTGTTTTAGTCACGGTTGAATTCAAACGTGATTGTAACGCTGTACTACTTTACATTTTTTAAGTGTAATTAAACTTATCTCTATGCATTTTGTCTAAAATATGTGGGTTAACGTTTCGTTTCATTTAGTTTCTATTTATGGATACACCAAGGTATTGTTAGTTTAAATTAAACAAATTAACAGTTAATTAGATTCATGTAAAGAAAAAGATTTAATGAAAAGCATATTTTTTTATAATGTTTTTTGTATTAAGCAAAACAAATACAAACATCCTGGTCACAATATATTAAAATACATATGATGTAAATCGTAAAAGAACTACTTGTAATTCTAAAAAATTGTTTATTAATACTAACAAGAAAACTGTATTTTTATATTCATAGACATATACTAAATCAGTGTCATAAATATATTTTTATAACATTTATAAAACTTGATTTCGTTTTTTTGTTGTTATTTAGAATAATGTGCATTGCTTAATTAAATATTGTTTAAAAAATAGGACAATAAAACAAAATTGGATTGAATACTTCAGTGAAAATTATCAACAATTAAAACTCTCACTTTTTTTATCTTTTCCTACATTAGCAAATACGCAAATTTTTTTAAATGTTTATAAGTACCGGAAACAAAAATAAGTTTACCGAATTATTTTGTTTCTACAATTATATAGTATATTAAATCATATTTTTTTATTTTTGTTTTAGGCACTCCAATCGTATCTATGTTTTAATAAGTACCGTAGTATCTGTATAAAATCAATTTAAAACAAATGTTTAACCAAAACGTTGACAAAAAAGTAATGCTATTCGCAGAAAACTAAAATATTTTAACAAGCAATCCTTTACCTGTTATATATCGTCTACTGTCTACTTCTAAACAAAGCCTGTCCTTACGTTTTTTATTTTTTTTTTTCCAATTAAATCTATTGGTTGGTTTTAGAATTCAATGATTAGTAGACATCTCTTTGTTTGTTTACCAGTGTTTCTTTTTAAACTTAATTTAAAATAAAAGCAATTTTAATTATATGTTTAATCTTAACATTTTTTCAAGTGTACATAAAAATTAGTTGTTAATTAATTATCTATTTTTTTAATATTTATCTGAAGAAGTAATAAACAGTACAAAGTAAACTAATCAGCTAACAAATTCTACAGAATATAATAAACGTAATGATAACTAAAAGTCATCAATTAAAACAAAAAATATATACTAAACATTATTATTTTTGCTGTTACTGTTTTTTATAATATGTAGTATCGGTTACCTATTCATAGTTTAACTAATTTATAATTACTGTTTTATATAAATATACGCTAAAGAAATTCAATGTCCTTTAAGCTCTTTATCGCAACTCTCAAAGACACTATTAAAAAATTGAAATGGGAACAAAAAAGCATTAACATCAACGAAGCTCAGTTAAACCACTTAACATATGCCTCCGATATTCCAGTGATAGCCAAAAACAAAAAAGATCTCTAAACAATGCTGTAAAAACTGAACACAAAACCAACAGAAGCTGGACTAAACATGAGGATAAAAAACCAAAATAATGACCAAGACCGAAAACAGAATATACATTATAACACTAGAGCAAGTATCAGAATACACGTACCTAAACAACTGATGAAACCAAACAAACAAAATCCAACGACAAAGATCACTAGAAGAATAAAAATTTGGCAAACTACGCTTTATACTCAGAAACAAAAACTTTACCTAACATCTATAAACGAAGGTATGTAACGACGCAGAAGAATATAGACAAAATAGCAAAAACTTAACGAGCAATAGAGACAAATGCTGCACATTTCACTAAAGGATTAAAAACTAACACATATAACAGATCAATAGCATAATTAACAGATTTAGGAAAACAAATAACGTTTAGATACGGACAACAAATAGGACTCGTAAATGTGCAAAAAAGAGCGAGAAAGACCACAGCAAGATGAGGAGCGACTTCAAAAAATAACGGGTTTATCATAGAGAAAACAAGCAGTAAACAGAAAAAAATAGAAAGGACTGCACGAAACCTATACCCTTAGATGAGTAGAAAAACACTGAGATGCAAAAGATTTCAAATATATTCATCTTCCTTGTTTTATAGGTAGTAAGTAACTGTAAAAAATATTTATAGAGTAAACATTTATGCTACAAAACACTAAGATATTATACTACGTAAAATAGTAGTATTTAATACAATGTTGTAAAATAATACAATTAAAGTTTCAACAAGTTGCATTTGTAATACAATTTTTCATTCCGGATAAGTTCCGTGTTCTTGTCATCACACAAACTGAGCTTTCGTCACACGTCGCAGTAGACATCTTCAGAGCCCGGAACAAACTGATTTTAGATCAACCTCAGATTAATAAAACTGGTTTCCAAATTTCCGGTAAAACTAAAATCTAGGTTAATATTAAAAGAATTTTTAATTGTTTCAATGAATTTCCTAATTTTTCAATCATTGTAATTAAAAACAATCGCCAAAATTTTTGTGTTTTCAAACAAACCGTTTCTTCTATGTATGCATAACTACAAGAGCAAGGAATGCTATAAACACCGTCACATTAAAAAGGAACAACGTCCTTCATCAAATTTAAAAGTTGACTCAATTTAAGAAGAATAGAAAACCGAGTAACAATGTTATGTTTAGTCAATATTTTTTCTATACGGTCGGAGGTACCTTTGACATAGGGTAGATAAGCGATACACTGGTTGAGACATAGATTCCGCTGTTATTTTTAGTTTCGCAGACATATACTTTGTAATAGACCGCTTACTACTTTTTCTATAGTAATTGTTTTTGACTAACACGTTTGTTAGATGATTTAACTCTTTTTTGAGATGTTGGGGTTGACTTAAGGAAACAGCTTTGTAGACTAAACAATTTACTACTTATTTCTGAGGAGGATGATGATGAGATAATATATTTAAACATTTATCTGTATGGGTGAGTTTTTGATAAACTGAATGTGATAACGAACCATGTGCATTTCGATAAATTAATACGCCCAAAAATGATCTAATTTCATAGTAAAACCAATATTTTGATGAATTGAGTTTAAATGACAGAAAATCGTTAAGCATAGGAATAAGTTGCTAAATGACAAAGGTGTCATCAACTTATCTGTACCAGTACTTTTTTTAGATAAAATGTGGGTAAGGCTTTTTTTCTCAAAATCATCCATAAATATATTAGCAACAACCGGTAAACGGAGAACTCATGGCGGCTCCTAATGTTTGTGAGTAAAACTTTTCTCGAAAAGTAAAATATGTAGACGTCAAACATTTTTCGATAATAGTTACTACGTCGCTTTAAATATTGTTTTCGCTGAATAAAGATCTAGTAATTTTAATTAAATCAGGTACTGGCACGTTAGTAAACAAAGACTCGACATCAAAACCAACCAGAATGTCAGTCGGTTGCAAACGAAAAATTAGCAGCTTCTGAACAAAATCCCCCGAATTGAGTATATATCACACCAATTTTATCAATCGAAGTTCGGTCTATTATAGCGAGATTTTAACGCACAATCAATCAGTTTGTTTCGTGTTTTAAAGATGTTCAGTACAAAGTGTGACAAAATATCAACTTGTGTGATAAAGGCGATTCGGAAATTATCCAAAATAGAAAATTTTATTACGAATGCTATAAAACGTTAAAACTTTTTTTTTGAAGATAACTGCTAATCAAAATTTATTAAGATCAGATATTACAATTTTTTAATAAATAGTATATAGAGGGAGAACACATAAAGGAAAGGGTGAAGAAAGGAAACAGGTTAATAGGACAAGTCTGGGGTGTGGGGGAAAGAGTATTCGAGATGGATATAAAAAAAAGAAAGTTGTTGTTTGAAAAATTAATAAAGGGGGTGGTAATGTATGGAGGGGAAATATGGGGCTGGAAGGAGTTGAGGGAGGTAGAGGGGCTACAGGAAGAATACTGGAGATGGGTTTTAGAACTGAACAAGGATACACCGGGGTATATTGTGAGAGAGGAGGTACAGATAGAAAAAATAAGGGTAGAGGCAGAAAAAAGAGCAATAAAATACGAGGAAGAACTGAGGGAAAGAACAGATTGCAAAATACTGCAAGAATGTTGGAAAGAGATAAAGGGAGGGAAAGTGAAGTACGGGCAGGAGGGCAGAGAAGAGTATTACAAAAGAAACGGGTACGCGAGAGAAGAAGTAGAGAGATTAAGAGAAGAGGGAGTAGGGATAAGAAAAGAAATAATAAGGAGACATAGAGACATCGAAAAACAAGAAAGATGGACAAAGATAAAAGAGGGCAGATATAATAGGAATTATAAAAATATCAAGGGTTAAGGAGTGCCGGAATATTTAAAAGATAGAGAGAATAAAAGCAACAAAAAGAAAAAAATGGTAGCAAGGTTCAGATGTGGCAACGAGGAGTTAGGGAACAAATATTGGAAAGAAGAACCAAAAAAATAGTGCAGGCTATGTGGAGAAGAAACGGAAGACCTTAACCACATGAGACAGAAATGCAGGGAAATAAGAGAAGAGGTGATGAAAATAGAAGAAATCTTAGATGAAAACGGAAAAGGAGCGGAATGGATGGAAGAAGTATGGAGCAGGAGGAAAAAGTTAATGGGAGAGAAGTGATAAGAAAATGTATTTCAAAAAAAAAAAAAGTAAATAGAATGTAAATGTAAATGTAAATATAGAATGGAATGTAGGTTGTATGTAATATAGCACGAACGAATTTGTAAGCCAAAGGCAACAAATAAAGTTAAACTTATAATGAATAGTATACTTTTATTAATGATGATTTCTTAAGTAACGTGTACAAGCTGACCATTTTCAGAGGCTCACTATTAGTATATCGAAAACGGTAACTAATAGAAGGTCAGTTAAGTGTACAAAGTGATTTCATATCGTCCGTACTATCTTCTAATTTGTTTGTGTTTAATTTATCACAAAATAGTTTTAGTAACTGTTTTGCAGTATGTTAAAATAATGTAATTTCAAAATTATATTCTTTCCTAGATTTTGAGAGAATCGCACAAGCTTTATTTTTCGTGGCGTGCCCTATATCTAGGAAATGACTGAAATCAAATTATTTGCTTCAAGCAGCATTCATTATGTACGTTTAATAAATTATAATCAAATAATAGCTTTTACTAATGAAGACAAACGTGACTTATTAGAAGTTTATTTATTGAGTAGAACAAATGCAGATCGTGCATTACAAAGATACGGAGAACTTTATCTAGATCGTCAAGTGCCGCTTCGCACAGATGTAAAAATAGTGCGTAATTTGCGAGAAAATGTAGTTTTTGAAAATGAAGAAAGTGTTGCAAATGTGTTAAGTTTTGTACATTTCAAAAATGCCAATGAAATAGATGTGTCTGTAGAAAAAAATAAGACAAATACCGGCTTGCTAGAAAAACTTGACAGTGCCGTCTATAAAACTTTGTTTGCTTAATCATCTTCGAGAAAAAAGTTTCCAAGTAAACTGTGGCAATAATGTTTGATTTTCAAGAAAATTTTACGACAAACCAATACCTTTTGTTTTTGCAAACCATTTTGCAGAACTATTTGGATAATGTTCTTGTAAAGATTTTTCAAAATTTTACATATTTGCAACATGACGGTGCTCTCTCTTATAGATTTCGACAATGCGTGCAGTTGTTGAATGTTTAGAAACTAAGTTAGTAGATTAGAAATATTGGCCTTCCAATATGGCTATCTAAGTCACCCAATCTTACATCTTGTGCGTGTGCTTTATTGACTGCAAATAACCCATTATCTTATATAAGCGATATAACAATTGACATCCTGTATAAAATTTTTGGTATCTTTGCAATGCACTACCTGCATTTGTTCCACTCAATAAATACCTTTCTAATAAGTTAAACTTTCCATTTGTTTCATTTCCAAGACAACTTAATTGGAGTTTCATTTATTTTTTAGTTATAAGTACGACAGTTTAATTTAAAATCATGTTTTTTATGGATGGTAGAGCATCTGGAATACAATATACAATTAAAAAATCGACAATTTCAAAACCGTAAAAATTCAATTTGGCAGCAATAAAAAAAAGGAAGTTTATGGAATTATCTCAAAAACCAAGAAACAAAATAATTTTAAAGATACATCATTTTAAACTACCTAACATACTGCAGAAATATGCTTACACAAGTCAGCATATTTCTATTATATGTTATTAAAATACATTACATAAAAAGCGTTATGTACAAGGTCTTTGATTTTTTTGATTTTATTTATTTTATATATATTTTTTTAAAGAAGTGTATGATAGTTTTTTTATTGGTTCCGGTAAACGGTTAAACATTTTTGTGAACAAATTTTAGGGTTATTCAACGTTATATTAATTCGGCGGTACGGAATCCATACTATATTCTTGGCTTTTGTGTCGTAGTTGTAAATTTCAAATTGTTGCGTGTAACTATTTAAGTTATTTTTTGCGTAACAAACGAAAACCAAAATAAAAATACCAGGCACGTCTTTGTAGTTCTAATAAGCAGTTATGGGATGCACAATATAGCTCTATGCTAAAATTGAATAAGATAATAGGCTGTGGCATAAACCAAAGTATGTCTTTAGTGTCTGAAACGATACCTCATTGTACAGTCGTCAAACCATTAACAAATTAGCACTGAATTTTGCGGCAATGAAATCGATGTGTAGTTTGCGGTTTTAGCTGTATTTACTCTTAAATTGTTAGTTTGAAACCAATTTTTGGTATAGTCATCTGCTTTTTTAATTAATGTGTCCAGATTATTATGTTTGGTTAACATGGTAGTATCGTCGACGTATAATAGAATAATACACGCTTCTGGTATATATGTAGGTAAATCGTTAATAAAAATTCAGAACAGAAGCGGTCCTAAAATTCTACCTTGTGGTACACCCTTACTTATATTAAGCATTTCCCTATTTTTATTGTTTATGCAAACAGATTGTTTTCTGTTTGACAGATATGATTTAATTAACGATAAACTGAATACATCGAACCTATATATCAGTTTTATTTTATGTCAAAGAATTTTTTTAATATTTTGCTATGCGCGCATATATAATTTTTTCAAATACGTTTGAAAATACTAGAAGCATTTGTTTAAGGAATGTATTACATCTTAAATTTCAATATGTAAAGTATATTCAAATTTAAATTTTTCAAGATTATTATATTAATGTATTATGATGATTCTGCGAGTTATTTGTTATTTGCACAGTCTGCCCGACAAAATATGCATTGAAATCATTTGCAGACATATCGAGTTTTGTGTTTGGCTTTGAATTTTTATATATTATCCACATTGATTTTGCAAGGTTACGCGCAGAATTAATTGCAGTATTATTGGCCGAAATGCGAGCATCTCGATTGCGTTTTTGTAGTAGGAACGAGTAGCCCTTTTGAGTTTTTGGAGATGATTTGTTCCATATTTTTCTGCAACTCGCAGACTAAGTGATAGTAGCTGTGTATGTTTTTTAAATTTTGATTAAACTATTTTATGCAATAGGTATTTTGTCGAGTTTTATTCAGATTCTCTAGAAAAGCTTCGTTAAAAACACTGTAGAAGTAATTGAAAAAACAGTTAAATTTCTAGTTAGAGTCGTCGTAGAGGTTGATTATAGCAGACCAGTTTGTTTTGTTTAATAAAGTGAAAAAGTAATTACGTCCTACTCTTGTTATTGGTTTATAAATGCTATACATATAGGTAGAACATCTGCATTTCTAGACACCCAACTAATTGTAATTAATTGTGATGATATGATAAATGAGAATCACACACAACGTTGGTTTTAAGTTACCAAAGTCTGACATGACAAGACAAATAATAATCTTGATACTGCCAAATTAAACAAAGACGACGTAGAAGTGCAACGGTTAACAACTTTTATAAATTTGCTAAAACAGGAGACAGAGTATCATAAAATAAGAGAAACGTATGTGTCATCAGTTTTGATTTATGTCAGGCAATGCTTACACCCAACTTTACGACTAAGCCCGCATTTCATTGCCGAAAAAGTTGACTCTATAATTTGGGAGTACACGATTGTAGGAGTGAACAGGGACACATGTAACTATAGACAGAAAATCGGATCAATAGCAGATAAAATTGCTTTTGTACTCTTCAAACTTCTGAAGCATAAAAAAGAAGTAAATTTATTCTCCAGAAAGTTTAGATAAGGTCATTAAAAAAGCTAATAGCAAGAATCCTTTTGAAGTCACAGTTGTAGAGCAAAAAGATTTTTTTATTTTTGGACCTATTCTGGCTAACATACAAAAGAGTGTTTATATTACCAACAAAGAAAATTTAGATTTTTCATGTGTATATACTTTTTATTTTAAAGCTGAGAATACAATTTTTTTTTGAAAAATATATTGCAGACGGTAAATACAAAGAAGTGAACATTTCAAAAAAGAGTAAATACATTTTTATGTGATCTAAAAAGAAAGCAATCTCTTTTTCCGTATATACTTTCAATATCTGTCTTTCTTTAACGGGATAGCCTCCATAGAAAATGAAGAGGAAGATTTTGAAGTTGGAAATTATTTGAAATTGTTATTATTTTCTTATTAAAAATTTTATTTGTTTGTTGTAAGCAATGATATGATGACCCACATTATTTTTGAAAACAAATATTTTTTGAAGCCAATTTGTATTTTTTTGTGTTGTTTCCATACGTGTTTTGTTAGAAAAGTACTTAAAAAGCTTATTAAAAATACACACATGTAAAGTTAATAATAGTATATTTTATATATTTTTTCAAAGTTTTGAAGTTCAATAACTAAGTTCTGTTTACTTGTGGCATATCACGTTATTACTATAAGCTCTTCAATTAACGAATGATGAGTCAAAGTTATATCGTCTACGATTTGCCTAATCTTACCTCACTAGATTTTTACTTTTATAGATATCTGAAAAACGCAGTGTATAAAAAATGATTGCGCGCAATTGAAGAGTTACTACATATAGTAATTAACGCTGTTTAAAATTTCCAAGTTGATAAGCTCCGTAACGTTTTTCAAAGTTTGAAAAAAAATTAACTCGTGTATTGAAGCAACATGTTAAACATCGACTATAAAGCCTGTTTAAATAATCAAATGCTTTATTTTTTTAAGTAATAAATATGTTTGTTTAATTATTAACTTACATGCTTACAATATTACAAATTATAACTATTATTTAGTTACTTTTATTTTATGGTATATTGGTCGTTGCAATATTGGTTCCTTAACATATAAGTCACGTAAAAAATGGTTACCTCTAAAAACCTCGTACAAATCGTCCAAGAATATAATATTAGTAAAATCATAATACATTTATCAATAACTAAATTACACATGATTTAATAATGTTTTTCTGTTTTAAAGGTTTGTAGATTTTATTTAATAAATATGCTTATTTAATAGTGCGTAATTCTTTATTTATTTACATAGATTACCAGTAAAATAAATCAAATAAAATATTAATTAAATTTTTATACAACTGTTTACTACTAATTAAATTAACACAACTAATTAGTTTAAAAATTATCAAAAGAGTTAATTAAACTTGCTGCGATTTATTAAACACAATTAAATGTTTCTAAAAAAACTAATCAAAAACGAGATTATACATAATAAAAATATTATTTATATGTTTTTCTGCGCTGACTTGTCGGTCTATTTAAACTTAATAATAATATTTAAAATAATAATATAATTTAAAAATTATTAAGTATTTCGTATGCAATTTTCAAATTTTATTATTTATAAAAAATATAATTATTTTTGTGTTGTTGTTTTAAGTAAATACTTCAAAACAACTTTGTTTTACACTTAAACTTTAAAAACTGGATAAAGTGTTAGATAAAATTTTTGCTCAAATTAGAACTAAACATATTTTTGACCTTAAAACAAAAAAATTTAAAAAAAATATTTTTGCAGTTTAATTTAAGGCTTTAAGCAATTTATATACAACAGTTGTTATAAAAGATCAATATAGCAAGTTATTGTAATTCAAACATTCTTTTAAAAAAATGAAGTAACAAAAACAATTACGATAATTAAAATTTCATTTTTTTCAAATAATTTGTGTAATTTATAAAATTGTTTATTTTTATTGCTTCACAAATATAACATTTGTATGGAACTAACAATAACTAAAGATGTAACAATACATATGTCATTTAGTTTTATTTATTACTTTTTTAAACTATAATATTTTTTTTAGTTCAGCTTATTTTATTTGGTTCTCAGTGGTTTACTTACGTCCCATTTACTCTTTTGTAACTGTCTTTTGTGCAAATGTTTTTAACTAATGCAATTTTTTTATTTAAAACGAATTTTAGTAAATGTTTGTAAGAGTAACGTTATATTATGCGCTACATGCATAAAATTGCGTTTTATACTGAAAGCGCCACGGCAAACAATCATTTTTTAAATTCTTATGAAATTTTCCACACTTCTGTTAATTATTTCCTCTTTGTACGCACAAAAACTATTTGGTAATTAACAGCTTGTGCCATAATTTAAAAACAATGTATTCAAACTCATAAGACATTCGCTAACTAATTTTCCCATATTCTCATAAGTGTGCGAAAAACTTAATTTATCACAAAATTTTCTAATCTACTCATAAAATGCCGGAAATTCCTCAATACTGAGATTTAATGGGTAACCGTAAACATTAACAATCGTTTTAAACGTTTAAAGTGAAGGGCGTCATTGTTACGAAGAAAACGCTGCAAATAGAAGTATCCGAGTACCACATATAATAAACCTGCTTTAAGAAAATGAAAGTTAAACTAAGTTGCCTGTGCAAGCATAAAATTTTGAATACAAAAATTGGTTCATTCTAAACATGCACGTGCTAAAAAATCATAACTTTTTTTAAACGTTACACACCTATCTATTATCAAGTTTCTTGAACTAGTTTAGATTCTGTTCAATTTTTTTAAGTACAACGAAATTTTATTTGAACAATTACTGTAAGTGAAATTGTAAAACTGAAACATCTGTTTTGTTTTGTGGTTTACGATTTCTTGTCCTAAGGTCTTTAATTATAATATGCTGCCGATAAGTGATTAAGTAGCGTTATTTTAAACATAAATGGTTAATTTATTTCGTCACTTTTTTTACATTTGTAATTTAAGCTCAGAATTAATTATTTTCGTGGCACGCTTTAATGTATGTAGATCTAAATAAATCTTTTCACCGGTTAATAAAATAGAAAATTTTGCTAAAGGTTATTTGTTGGTAAAATGAAAACACGCAATAACACTAATTGGAATTATCCAAATGTGTTCCTATGTATTAATTTGTAAAATAATTCGTAAATTTGTATATTACAAAATTGTGTCGTTGTAATACTATATAAATCAATAAAAATTTGTTGTTTGTTTGTACTCACCGACTTTTAAGGCTGGATCCACGTCCAGGTGGTGGTCCGATAGTGGACGTGGTTGTCGTGATTTTTACATTTCCGTTTCTTAACTGTGAGGCGGTTTTATTTTGTGCAGCAGCGGCTGCAGCAAGTTGGCCGGCGCTAGTCCTAGGTAATCGAGGGGAAACTCCATTAACACCCTGATTACCAAAATTAACAACCACCGCCACGAGTAGGTACCACGCGGCACCCCTCATGGTTACAAATTTCACTCACTAAGAAACAACAAAAAAAAATTTTTTATATTTTTTGGTACTCCCGTCGAGTTAATAGTTTGCGTATTTATTCTTACTGATTTCGCACCTGTCACTCACTACGCTGAATGGAACTGTTGTGTGCTACTGACCGAACTCCACAAGCAGACATTTGGTCTGGAGAACTTTCACTCTTGAGCTACAACTAAAGCGGTAGAACTGTTACAGGTGCCCGCGGTTGTCACTCGTACCTGCGGATATCAGCTGGTAGTTCAATGTGCTATAATCAAGATGAGTGATTAACTAATTCATTCAAGATCTACTCGCGTGCACGATGCATCATAGGTCATCGTTACCTATGCTAATGATTAATGCGAAACATCCATCTAATCCTGCACGACCTCTACTTCACGTTCAACTTAAACTATCATTATGTAACCGTGATCTAATTCTTGTTTTATTATTAAATTAATTGCATTTACAATTAAAATGTCTTTTTAAATACAATTTATAATTTTTTTTTAATTTTTACTGTCTAATCCAATTAAACGAAAAAGCGTCGATTAAAAATATATACGAAATATAGACAGTAAATCTTGTTTAAAAATTACGTAGTATTTTAATTATTTTCAACATTAAACTATGTATTTATAATTTATTAAAAAAATTAAAAGTGTCACATTTACAAATCTTTATAAAATTTTTATATAAATAGTAAATTAACGTGGATGAAAAATACAAATTTTCTTTAATAAATATTTTGTGTATGGCTCTATATTAATACGTTTTTTTAAAATTTTTTTATAAATATACAACTGGTTCTATTCAAGTATTTTTTTAATATATTATTCTACGATTTTAATAGCAACTTATTGACTTGTTTTTCTAATCTTCCAATTTAAGTTTTCTTTTAAGTATTTTATTTTCCGTCTAATATTTTTTATTTTTGTTTCAGTTTATTTCTTTTATATATACAATTTTTTTACATTTCTATTGTACTTTTGGCGTCTATTTAACTTCTTAATAATTCATAAAAACGTTTTTTGAATCATTATATGATTTACTTTAATTAGCACTAGTTTTATTTATTTTTATTTGGTTATTTTCTTAGTGTTTTCAAAAGTTTATAAAAGACGTTCTGATTTTCTTTACTGTTTCTCAAGTTTTTTTCTATAGTTTATTTTTTGCTTGCTGTATTATATTTATTATTAATATTTGTTATTTGTTATGTTTCTATTTTTTTTGCTCCACGCTATTTTGTCTATAAAGGATAAAGTTGCACAATTTGATAACAATTAAGTATCGGAAAGATCATTTTATGTTATATTTTGGAATTAAAAATATTTGAAAAAAATTCCAAGTTTTAAATTTCATTTTTATTTGTTTACTCAAAAATTAATTTAGTAAAAAGTTTTTAACTACAACATTATTAAAGTTTATTTTGAAAAAGGTATAAATCTGTCGTCACATTTGTCATAGACTAGATAGTCAAATTACAACACACAATTTCTACTCAGTAATTTGCTAACACTAAAAATAAATACCAAATAATGTTATCACATAGACATAGTTCTATTAAGTTGTTATTCTAAGAACGGCACATTCTTTTCAAGTACGTATCAGCATACGGTTGACTTATTTTTGGCAACTTATCATATTAATAGTTAAAAACATTTTTTGGCTTACGTTTCTTTATTAAAACTAAGATATCTTAGTGAGTAGGTTGCCGTGTGTCGAATGGTAATTTTAGATGGCACACAATCGCTGCACCAACAATAACTGGTAATCAGACTTCAGACAATTTACAGAGAAAAGGACGCTTAATGTCACTTGAGCTTGCAAATACACAAAAAATGTACTTTTTTATTGAATTCATGTTCTTCGATTAAAAACTTCATGCAAAATATTGTTCGCGTATAGAAACAAACTGGTACGTAAATTCACTGATAACGTAAAAGCAGACGGCTAGCTCAATATTCCGAAGAGAGAGTCGCAGATGATCCTCGGTGTGCTAATTAAGATAAATAAAAGAGTACCAAGTAAAAGAAAAAGAAAACTTAGATATAGATTAATACCACAAATAATTCACTCGTAATTCAACCAATGAACTTTATGAACCCAAATGCGTCACTAATAACACAACATGTCTGGCTATTAGTGTAAGTAACCAATGTCCCGAATCGTACGTGATATCAACGCGAGGCACTTAATAGACTCGACATGCACAATTTTCAAAAAACCCAAACAGATGTCAGTGACCGAAACCGCTATGATGATTATAAAATCAAAACTTATCACAAAAATAGAAGTGAATTTTTACCACACAAAAACTATCACAAACACCACATATTAATAACGTGACCCAAACAGCAATGTAAGCTATTATCAAGATTGCAGCAAAGTTATCGTAACAACTATAAAACTTTGCAACAACATTGTTATGACAAGACTGGAACCTTACAGCAAGTTTGCTGCAAGTTGACTAAAAAAGCAATAAAAAACTTGGGGCAACTTTTTATAGACATACTTCCATAAATATTGTCGTGCCTTGTCAAATCACAGTTTAAAACAGACCAAGCATTAAAACAGCAATATTATTACATCTTGTCACGGTAAAGTTAAAATTTCTAGAAATACTATCAACTTTGATTGTCATAACGATGATTCAAACTTGCAGAAATATCACTGTACTTTGAAGAAAAGTACAAAAAACTTATTTTGCTAATTAGTATTCTAATTAAATAAAAACTTGTTTCTAAAAACTAGTTACAACTTTATTAGGTATTGTTTGTTGCTCTTTGTTTTACGTCTGTGTTATTGTCCTGTTGATTTCTCAGTTTGGCTTGAAACGTAAAACATATTAAAGAATAACTCTAACATTTGGCGCAATTTTGATATCGATTTCTTCAACAAAAACCTTGCTTATTCATAAAATATTATTATTACACAATGCACAGCATCCGTTGATGGTCTCAATTGCGGTTACTATTGTTTTCAAAAATATTTAAACTTTTTAATCGAATTATTTATACAAACAAACAAGTGCACTAAAACGCAATACCTACCTAAAAAGTACACGATGACTAATCACAAAAATAAATCATAACGTGGTAATAAAAACAAAATGTACAAACACGACTTAAAAATTGCGGCACATGCGCCGGTAATCGGCATTTGTGCGTTTACGTCGGCGTACTGCAAATTTGCAAAAGAAAGTTTGCTGCAAGCACGCAACTGTCGATTTCTCAATCGTATCATCAAAGCTGCTAATATTATTAATAACGGTGTACACTTGCAGCAAGATTCGTAAACTTGACACGGAAAAACCAAGCTAAAAATAAACTTGTCGTAAAGTTACATGCAAATACATAGCAAATATTACAAAATAAAGGTCTCACTGGACGCAAACGTTAGGTTTCCTGTACATTTCTTCTTACATCTAGCGTAAATGCTCTTTTTATTTATTAATATTCATATGTAAAAAAATGACATTTAACAATATGAATATGAACGTATATCTAAAGATATTTAATATAATTCTCCCCCAGCAACATAAAAACCTGAAAAGTAGACACTAGCTAAAATCAAGAACAAAAATTTAAGTATACGCCAAGGACAGAACCCTAAAATCCAAAACTAGTCAAAAAGACAATAACCCCCAACTTAAAAAAAAACGTAAGGTCCCCCCCCCTTAGTCAGTGCTAGTCGTGTTGGAATGTCACATTAGAACCTAAAAGCCGAAAAACGAATTAGAATGTTTCAAAAGCAGAAGAACCCAAAAAAATAAGAACAACCTAACCGTGACTGACAACATCAAAATTGTCGACTAAGCTGAAGTACAAAAAACAACGTTGCAGTCTATTCTAATTTCCAAACTAAACACTACAACACAAAAACCTACCAAACTCGATAGTGCAAAAGAAGTAACTGAAAAAGAAAAAAAAACATAGTTGCAGTAAACACTCTAAAGAAATAAGTTACTAAAAAGAAAAGAAAGAAAGCGTTTAAGTGACTAACCAAAATTTAGAAAAAGAAAAAAGCAAAACAAACAATTGCCCTAAAAACAAACCTTAAAAAACAAAAAAAATGAAAAATAAAAAATAAAAAGTAAGAAATACAACGAAGAAAAAAAAGACAAAATGTTTCAATGTCCAACTAACCAGTCAGAAAACAAACTTTAAAAAAAATTGAAAAAAAAGAATGGCTAGCACATGGAAAAGCACTAGACCTCAGAAGAAAGAAATAAAAAGTAGGAAAAATAGTGATAGAGAAAAACGGAAAAAGATAAAACTTAATATAAAAACTTCGTTTTTCTCCCCGTAGAAGAACAAAAAGAAAGACTACATCATGGTGTTTATCCAACAAGGCTGTTGAATAAATATATAAAAAAATAAAGAGAAGAAAAAACATATCACAGTTAGCCATAAAACGTATACGTACTAATTGCTCTCCTAAATCGAATAGTTTACTGCAAGACTTAAATGCCGACAAGCAAAACAGGAAACCTAAAATAAAACTAAACTAAACCAAAGTGGGAGTCCTACCAGTAACTTATCAATGTCCAACTAAGCGGATGTACTTCACTAAGTATTTTTGTTAATTAATCTGTTACGCTAAGTTGATTTTGTACGCTTGAACGATTCATCGAACATGTCTTTAGTATATAAGCTTCAGTAGTTTCTAAGTTTGTTAGTATTAACCTGATGACAATTGCAGATACCACAGCAATCGAAATATTGTGTATATTCGTTTCAAAATAATAAACAATCAAAGTTCAACAGAATGTTATTACTTCGCAAAAAGGTAGTCTGTCCCAAATTAAGATAGTTAAGAAAAAACCAAAAAAAATTACTAGAAACTTAAGCAAAAAGAGAAGCTTCGTACAGCAGAATGAAAAAAAAACATTGAGTAGCATCCCAGCTATAGCCAACATAGTCAAAAAACCAAATTACAAAATCTAAAGATGAGAGCTACAAGAACAACTAAAAGTCATAATTTGATTGCTAAAAATGAACTAACGTTTACGACGTTTGCGACGCCAATGAAAGAACAGACAATGATTAAAAAAAGGAGATAACAAAGCTCAACAAAAAATATTGAAACGAGTAGCAGTTGACAAGAGAGAACTAGCTTCCGCATCTTTGGAACGATTACGATTACGATTACGAACTTTAGAAAGATCTGCAAAAGTCTTTTGAACTAGACTAGCATGAGTAAACGATGGAAAACCAGCAGTAACACGATCGGACCTTTGATCAAAGCCAAGCGTTCTCTGCGACCGACAAAGCAGACAGTAGCAAACGTACTCCGTCATTTTAGGTTTTATATGAAGTCAATAAAAATTACAACAAAAAAGAAGTAACGTTTAGGAACGTCTTGGCAACGCTACAATGACCAGAAGTTGAATAGACGTGATCGTAAATAATTGGCTTACGTTGGTCGTTCGGAACTACTAGCTTTCACAGCTGTTTATCGTCAGAAAAAAATTGTACTTGTTTGCAAAGAAAACCGTGCACCACTAACCAACGAAAAAACCGACGAGGAGACGCAAAACTTGACCTGTTTATACCATTGATCTTTAGCAGGGTTGGTAATCCTCAAAAACAAAGACAAACCAGTCAACAAACCAGAAAGAAGAAAAACCAAACGTAAAAACTTATCACCTTGAGAACTACAACGAACACGAGTATTAGAGTTAGAAGTAGATACAGAAAAACAAAGTTAAGGAAGATTGAGAAAACTGCAACAAGATTGGACAACGACTGACGATGATGATGTTTACTTGCGTTAACCAAAAATGTCACAAAAAAATAGCTTGAGAAAGCGTAAGTAGTTTATATTCGTCTATGAAAATTTTAGATTGAGCGAGCTGTCTTCCATACGTCACTAATTCTGCAAACGTAGAAATCGGTAATAACGCCAGTTCTGACGGATTAAAAAAAGGATTAAGATTACAACGCACGATATTAAGTTGTATTTGATCAGAGACCGGTTCTAACAGTTGTAAGAAGAGGTACCGCATAGTGGTAACGTACATCCCGATGGATTCGTTAGCTCCCATCGTAAGCCTACGAATTATCTTTATTAAGCGATCATTATAATCTACGGAAAGAAATTTCAATTTCAACAGCGCAGCAACATTCATCCAACATCGCAAAAAATTCTGGTTTGTCTTAAAAGCAAGAAGAGCTTTGCTAGACAGAACCTCAAAAGCTGAGAGTTCCAACTCGTCAAGCTCATTACTGAATCCAAATCCGAAGAAGTAAGAAGTGGTATGTTTGAATGTATTAAACAATGTTGCTTGATGCGAAGTAATAACATTCTGTTGAACTTTCATTGTTTATTATTTTTGTAGTTGTAGTTCTTCGTCTAAAGAATACATATCTAACACAATACAACCTAAAACAGCAAACTAATTAAAATAGCAAGCAAAAATACGCTAGCACGTGTCTAACTAGAATTCCAATCAAAATCAATTCGATAACTAAAACAAAGTCATGCCAACGTACTACTAATTGGCAGCAAAAGATAAGCAAACATACTACAAAGCCAGGTTCTGCTACAAGACAAAAGAAGCAAAGTAAAAGTTTCGAGTAAGCCAGATCCACTAATCTATAAAGATAGAAAACAATATAATTGCACAGACGAAATCCAGCTCTACCAGTTGGGCGTCTAATTTTGTTGACGTGAATTCACCCGTCGCAGATGATCCTCGGTGTGCTAATTCAGATAAATAAAAAAAACATCAAAACAAGAAAATATTTATTGCAGATCTCGTTTATATCTGTCGAACAATAAAGGTAAACAAATTTCGAAACACAAGTATATTTATTTTAACAAAGAGAGAGAGAGAAAGAAGTTAAAATAAAATAGTGTAGAATTACACAGATACGAGTAATTGAATGTTCGTTAATAAATAGGTACCACAAAGAAAAATAATGTCGCAGGCTTTTTACATTAGGCAATACTTTGTACATCTAATTGTATTACAATCCGAAAGTATAACCTAATAGCTAAGCGAATAATAAACATATGAATCGATGCAAATCCAGTGATTTACGCAATCAGAAACAGAACACATTTGTGATAAATTTAATCCATACTCACACAAATAAACTTGCATGCATTAACCGTAATAACACATACGTATATCTAAGTCGTACGTATTTACGTTCGACAATTACATAAATAATAAAGGAATTGTACTCACGATTGTCTAGTCATGCTAATAGCTATTGGCATTTCTAAATCGTCTCCTAAAATTGCTAAAATTAAAAAAAAATTAGATATATATTAATATCACAAATAAATCGTTCGTAATTCAATAAATGAACTGTATGAACATGAATGCGTCAAGCTTCCAAATGGCTGTCACTCATAACATCGCATGTATGTCTTCAAGTTAATCGCCTCTTACCCAAATACTTCGACTTTACCACAAATCACGCCTGACAATTGATGTAACCAACGTTCCCAATCGTACGTGATTTTCAATTATCGAGTCAATACACAGTTTCTAAAAACGGTAGACCGGTGACCAAAATTGCTATAATACATACTGAAAAATTCAAACAAGTCACTAAAATAAAAGTCAATTTTTAACAAAGGGAAATCCTCATAAGCACCACATATGAAGGTAAATCAATGCACCTGCACCCATTAAAAACGTGGATAAAGGCTAATATTCAAAAATAAAAATATTACTGAAAGCAAACGTTAGGTTTTATGTGCATATTTTCTTACATCAGCGGAAATGATTTTTTAAATAATTAATATTCACATGTCATGAAAAAACAAAAAAATTACAGTGAACACTCTGAATGTAGCAAGGGTGCGTTCCGGAACGAAATTTATAAAGTACGCAACCTATATAAAAGGATTTTAACATAACAAAACCTAAGAAACAAATTGATAACATAAACCAAAATTATGATTACTATAAACAATGTTTTTTTCATGTAGAAGCATACGTCCATATGTTCTTTAATAAAGTGATAACATTACCTGATTTAACATATTATCCGTGATTATAATAGACGGCGTGCACTATATTAGCTTATAAGTTTGAACTATGAACTTAAAAAAGTATACTGCATATGTGCACTAAAAACAGTCAAAATATGCACTAAACACGTGGTTTTATTCATTTTAAAATAAATAGTTCCTTCCTTCCTACTATATATCTTTTGTTGTAATAACTACATATACAAAAAAACACAAAGATAAGAATAATTAAAAAACATTATTTACAATAATAGGATACTTATTAATTATAATAACTTATTAATAAATTTATTATTTAATTTAATATTTAAAAAAAATTAAAAATTTAATCAATGCAATAGGAAAGTAAATATGCACATATTAAAATTTTTGAATTTGCAAAAATTAATTATTTAGTCTAAGGGCTATCGATGCCTGTTTTACAAGGCTCTGAAAATGAAAGACAACAAAGAAAACGATTATTAACAAGTAGGCAATCCTAGCAGCAAAACCAGATTGGATCAATATAAACTATCAATAATGGTGCAACATTAAAATGTAACAATCTGTATTCTACATTAGCAACCAATATTTGTCCTAGCTTGGTGACCGATGTGTTTTCTACGTTGGTGACCTATCTAGGTTACATATTGTAAACCAACATCTATTTTAAATTGAAAATTGACAACTATTGTACATTGATAACCTATATTGGTTCTGCATTGGTAACCGACATCTATTCTACATTGGTGACGTGTATTAATTTTACATTGAGAACCAACTTCTATTTTTTATTGGCAACCTGTATTTGTCGTACATTGATCACCAACATTTGCTGTAGATTCAAAACCAATCTTTATTTTATATTAAATAGATTAGTTGTTAGTAATAAATATTATAATAATTTAGTAACGTATATATTCTTTATTGTCCACAAAAAATATTGACGAATTTTTTACACGTATTAAAATTATTGTCTTCAGCAGTGAATTAGATAAAAATAAGAAACAAATATTAGAACGAATTAAATTAAAAATAAATCATTAATTATCATACAAAAACAATCATATATAAAACTAACTAAAAAGTTATAATTATTTTTTTAGAGCGCAGCGGTTGCACTTATTGGAATCGGCGTTCAACTGCAACTTTAACAAAAATGAATACTAAATATATTAATTTTAAAGTATATTTACTTACCCAAAATAACTTGGTAAATTATTATTGTACTACAAAATGATAATTTATTATTTCTTCTGAAACTTCAGTATAAAGCTATCGCTTGGAGTTTTTTCGTATCGCTATAAAAAGAAAACAGAAAACCAAATATGTTTCTAAAATCAGTAATTGCAACTTACCAATGTTTTATTATTTTTTTTTTGGTTTTTCTAAATCTTCAACATCTTTAGTTTTCATCGGCAGTTTATTGCATATAATAGCTTGAAACTGATAATTTGCTCGTTAGTAGAAGCACTATTTAAAATTTCTGTAATAATTTAATTATTAAATTTGATATATTAATCAGGTATTGGGATTTCTTTATTTTAAAACAACGAATTTAATGGATTAGCATTATTGTAATGTT
The DNA here is from genome assembly GCA_035610365.1 of Aquatica leii. Lineage (NCBI taxonomy): Eukaryota > Metazoa > Arthropoda > Insecta > Coleoptera > Lampyridae > Aquatica > Aquatica leii. The sequence continues at coordinate 73,555,327 of CM069435.1, forward strand.
ATTTATAGGATTAAATTACTATTTTAAACCCAAAAATGTTGTTATCAAAACCTGAGTAAACCCAAATTAAAAACTGCAAACATGGCAAATTATACAATTAAAAATGAGATTTAATGTTATAATAAAAAAATCTACTTACTTTAAATCCAAGTACCTGCTGCAAACAACTTAGTGGCATAAAGAGAAGTGAGTATTAGAGGAAGTGTACGAAAATACGATGCAAATATTTACAAGGGGTACCTAATAAAACTGCAAACGAAACTTGTCGACGTTAAGCAAACAATTTATAAATAGTTACTTAGAAGTAGTAAAATACAATTTTAAAAGCTTTTCTTGTATATTTCTACTCTATTTCTTCTATTTTGTTTAGATATTGAGTATTTCTTCTGAAATTGTGCATTGACTTCTCGTGGAGTTACTGATTATTATATTAATTAGTTTAATCAGAAGGTACCTACAAGGAAAGCTCACCAGCTATTTTTTATAAATTTTTTTTAATAACATATATATCTATATATATATACATATATATATATATATATATATATATATTTCTAATTGTTTTATTGAGAAGTAAAGTCTTAATTATTTTTTTTTTATTTTATTTTTTCAAGCTTTCGCAACAAATTTGTTGCTTCATCAGGAAATTTGTTGCGAAAGCTTGAAAAAATAAAATAAAAAAAAAATAATTAAGACTTTACTTCCCAATAAAACAATTAGAAATTAATTATTTAGAAGTCGAATAAATATTTAACATTATTACAAGAATGGGATTTTTTCGTGACATGGAAAGAAATTTTGGACGTTTAATTGTACAGTACTTAAAGGATTATATTAACATTAACGTAAAATTAGCTTCTCTACATAATAGAAGATCTTTCCTTCTTCGCTGCAGAAAGAATAATATTATACCAAACCATATCACACATGGCATAAAGAATGTTGAAAACCTTACTACGACAGCTCATGGTAAACTTAAATATAGAATATTAAATTTTAATAACCATCTTAGAATTAAGATTCTTAATTTAGAAATACAAGTCACACATAATAGTATTAAACATTTTGAAAACGTTAAATGACATTAAAATTCATATAACTAATACACTTCCTTATAATATTTCAAAACAATTCTATAAACTACAATCAATTAGATATGAACGTTATTTTTATAAAATTAAAAATAGCAATATAAATAAATTTTGCACTTTATTTGCTAAACAAAATGAACTTCCAGAAACACAAGAAAATTGGATAAAAAATTTATCTAACGTTCAAATTCCTAATGATGTTAAATTGTTTCTTTCTCTTGGACCTAAATTCTCTATTGAACCTTCTATAAAAGATATTAATATGAGAAAGTTTTTAGCAGATGTGGATCTTATAGCAACTTCTTCTTGTTCTAATAGTAATTCTAAAAACATATTCCTTTCTAAATTTATTAATATATTAACAAACTACGTTCTTTCAAAAAAATCTTGTAATTCTATTTTTCATTACTATTGGTATAAAACTAAAATTTTTTTAAAAAATAATCCTGGTTTATTAGTGATGCTATCTGATAAGTTAAATATCACAACTATAATGATGAAATCTCAATATGAACAACTTGCAATTGAACATTTGCAAGAAACCACTTACTATAAAAAACTTATTCGTGATCCAACATCGACTATTAAACAAAAGTCAAATTCTATAATAACCGAACTAGAAAAAAAACATATGATTTCTAAAGAACAAGGTGCAAAATATAGAATATACAATTGCACATCTGGTAAATTTTATGGTTTACCTAAAGTTCATAAACCTACATTACAACTTAGACCTATTATTTCATTAATTAATAGTCCCAATAGTGGAATTGCTAAAATGTTAACTGAAATTCTAACTGCTTCTTATAACTATAATAATAATTATTATATCAAAGATTCTTTTGAATTTAGTAGTTTTATTAACGATTTTCAAATTCCTATTAATTATATTTTAATTAGCTTAGATGTTAAATCCTTATTTAGTAATGTCTCTTTAAATCTCACTAAAGATAGTATTACAAGAAATTGGTCTCAAATAGAATTAAATTGTAATATTTCCAAAAACAAATTTCTTTGGTTAATTGAATATTTATTTAACTCAACAACTTTTGTATACCAAAATGTTCATTACAAACAAATTCTTGGTATGCCTATGGGCAGTTCAGTATCTCCTATTCTTTCTCAATACGTTATGGATGATCTTTTAGATTTTTGTTTAAAACAACTAAATTTTTATGTTCCTTTTATTAAAAAATATGTTGATGACATAATTCTTGCTATTCCTCAAAATCAATCTAATGTAATTTTAAATGTCTTTAATAATTATAATAATTTTTTACAATTTACTATTGAAGAAGAAGAAGACAGACATATATCTTTTCTTGATTTATTACTTCATAAGCAAGAATATGGTATAATAAGAACTTCATGGTTTTACTAGACCTGCTTTTTCAGGTCGTTATCTTAACTTTAAATCATACCATGACTATAAGTATAAAATTAATTTAATATTTAATTTAAAATTAGGAATTATAAAATTATCTCATAAAAAATATGTAAATGATGATATTCGTATACTAAGAGAAATTTTATTAAAAAACGGATATTCTAATAAATTATTAAATAAATCATCATCTAATGCTTTTAGATATTCACAAGAAATTGTTCCTACAGAAATTAAATATTTTTCAATTCCTTATGTTAAAGATTTATCTTTTAAGTTAAAAAAAATTATAAATTCATGTAACCCTAACGTTAAAATTGCTTATAAAAACATCTTAATTGGACGTTCTGTTTTTTCAAAATTAAAAGATATTATTTCACAAAACTTAAAATCAAATGTAGTTTATAAAATTTCTTGTTTTGATTGTAATTCATGTTATATTGGGCAGACCGGAAGATTATTAGTTGATAGAATTACTTCACATAAAAGTGACATTAAATTAAACAAACCTAGTTGTATGTTATCAATTCATTGTAATCAAAATTTGCATTCTCCGGACTATAACTCTATCAAAATTTTAGATGAAGAAAAAAACCAACAAAAAGAAATTTTTTAGAAATGTTACATATTATTAGGTGTGAAACTTCAATGAACAAAAGAACTGACATTGAAGGTATGAGTATTATTTATTCTTATCTTTTACAGATAATTAAATAATTTATTTTTCTATATTTAAGTTTATTAAATTCATTTTTTCATTCATGTATTAATATTTTTGCAGTTAATTTTTTTAAATTATCAATTTACTTGTTAATTTGTCAATTTGACATATTTCAATTTAATAACGCTGTCGAAGTTTGTGTGAACTTTTATAATTGTAAAATTAATATTTTTTGAATAATGTTCTGTGCAATTAATTATAAATTTTTAGTTTTCCTGATGAAGCAACAAATTTGTTGCGAAAGCTTGAAAAAATAAAATAAAAAAAAAAAATAATTAAGACTTTACTTCCCAATAAAACAATTAGAAATTAATTATTTAGAAGTCGAATAAATATTTAACATTATATATATATATATATATATATATTGTATTTTAGGTTTTCACGAGTATAATTATTATTAATAAGAAATGATTTTCGGAACAAAAACACAACACGAGAAGCAATCCGAAAATCATTTCTTATTAATATATATATATATATATATATATATATATATATATATATATATTGTTTTTAGTATTTTCACGAGTACAATTATTATTCATTTTAAATAAATTTTTCGGATTAAACCTCGTGTATTTTTATTATTATTAAAATTACTTTATGTGCTACGTTTCGGTAAGATCACACTTACCATTTTCAAGCACAAATTAAAATGAATTCAAACTATAACATTAAACTACAAACTAATACGTCAATGTCTACTTTGACTTCTTGTCACCGGTCGATGTCGTACTTGATTTATATAACAATTTCTAACAATGGTAGGTTCCGGTACGTTTGTTTCCTTTATTATACATGGAAGCACTGTTTTCCACACTTTAGGCAATCTACTGCTATCGTCTCTTTTGTTTAAACTATTTGGTCGTATTTCGATTTCTATTGCCTCTCTAGCTACTCTAGACCATAAGTGTTCGACACTTGCAAGAACTTTGGTGTTATTGAAATTGATTATATGTCCTGTTTCTATGACATGCTGCGCTAATGAAGATGAAGAAAGTCCTTGTCTAACAGCATTTTTATGTTCTTCTACTCTTGCTGCTATTCGTCTGTTCGTTTGTCCTACATAAGATCTTTTGCAGGTATCACACGGAATTTCATATACCCCTTGAGACTCGAGAGGGAGGCATTCTTTAGCAGACCTTAAGAAACAGCTGATTTTCTTATGAGTACTAAATACTGTTTTAATATCGTGGCGTAACAGTATTTTACTAATTCTATCTGTAACGTTCTTAATATATGGTAAGTATGCTTTCCTTGTAGGAGTTTCATTTTGCGTTTGTAAATTAGTTTCGGTTAATGGTTTTTTAATAGCTTTCATTATTAGTTTATCCGAATATCCATTATTCCTAAGAACATTTTTTAAATAATTAAGTTCCGTTGAAAGATGTTGTTTATCCGTTAAACGTTTAGATCTTGTAACTAACGTATTAATTACTGAAGCTAGTTGGACTGGATGATGGTGTGATTTTGCATTAAGATATCGGTTTGTGTGAGTAGCTTTTCTATATACCGTATAACTAATTTTATTATTTTCCTTTTTATAAGAACGTCTAAAAAAGGTAACTGTCGATTTTGTTCAATTTCCATTGTAAAACGTATTGAATCATTTTGAATATTTAAATGTTCTAAAAATCTATTAAGTTCTTTTTTAAAAAAGAAGTGTAAAGTAAAAGAACATATGGCTGAGTGCAAACACCGCAGAGTTACTAAATCAGCAGTAGCAGAACACATGAGGAACCAAGGACACACGCTAAACTTTGACCATACTAAAGTGTTGGCTAGAACTCCTTTCTACTTTCCCAGACTAATTCGCGAAGCTGTGGAAATAGAAAAACATCCATGTAATATGAATCCAGAAGACGGTTTAAGACTCAACAAATCTTGGCTACCAGTATTATATCCTCTAAAACAAAGATCAACCTTCTTGGAAAGGACACAAACACTTACTCCAAGTAATAACGATGTCGGTCAAGCGGCAACGGAAAGATTGGTATAAATATCCTCATTTACACTTTTTCTTTCAGTGACATTTACCACTCTGAAGATGCAAGCTGCAATGTCTTGCGAAACGTCAGTTTGTTTGGGTTCATGAAAGACAATACTTCAAAGGCCAAGTTCTACTTCTTGTTTTGGCTGTTAAGAAAAGACTAGGACCAAGCCTAAGTTTGGGTGTTTAACTACGACGCGGTCTAAGCAGAAAGTAGCTTATAATCATAAACATAACAACCGCGAAAGCTTAAGATTTTATATCGTACAATTTTTGTTTAAGTACAAAAATACTTCTAAAATTGGCGATCAAATGTAATCAACGAAAGCAAAATGCTCAAGAAATTTGAAAAAGCTGAGGTTGCGTACTTAATAATTAATAATAATGTGTTTGACTATTTGTTTTCTTTTTTTATTTTCTCTAGGCTCTACCGGCTATGAATCGATAGATCCGTTTCACTGCAGCCACAACTCCGATGAAGATCCGACCTTTCATCCAGAAAAGCTGCGCTTAAAACCAACTTTAGTGAATAATCTGCTGTTCAAAAATGTTTCTTTAAAAGCAAACAATATTGCAGATAAAATAGCCCTTTCTAAGTGGATAGACCAACCAATTAAGCATTATTACTAAAGAACGGAAAAAATGCATTTTGCAGTTTTTCTTGTTTTTTGGAGAAAGTGCATTTTTGTAAAATTACTACTCCAAACTAAAAACACATTCCTCATACCTAAAAAGAGAATTAAGGTAGTTCTCTCACGTGGCTCATTTAGTTATAGCTTTGTTCTCACGATTTGTAAAAATTTCCAATATTTTTTCTCTTATTGTAGCTAATGTTAAAATAATTCTAGTGTCGTTTTTATTTTTATTTTTTTTTAATTAAAGCTTGATTAATTAAACATAACTAACATTATCTGTGTCGTGCAGCAGTTATTTTTTATTTTCTTTTTTAATGCTATATTTTAAAAAATGAAAAAATTATAACAAGGAAAAATTCATAATAAGGTTTGTTTTTAACTATAAATATTGGAAAATGCATTTAAAGAAAATACATTTAAAAAATTATTTTTTACTACCTACAAATTTACAAACGACAGAGTGGTAAATCCCTACGGCATTGCTGTTTACATTTAAAATCACTCTATCAGCATTTTATTTTAGTCGTCCACTACAAGCTTCATAAGTAGATGCCTTTTTAGACTTATAACTCCTTGTTCCGCCAAATGTACAAGAATTTATAGACTTGTTACTTGAATTAAGAAGTGAAATGATGCCGCAAAAAACAAATACTTGTTTATTTGCAACTCTGATGCAGCTAGTAAAAATCAAAGTGCCCAATTTGCCAAATACATGGACCACACAGTAAAAACTGACTATGAATTTTACGAAATAAGTCAAAAGCGTACTAAACGGTTAAGGTTGCAACATTGTTAACGTTATTTGACAAAGGGGGCCAAAGTGAATACAAAAACAAGGCAATAACTTCATTAATATTAATTCTGATGAAGAGGGCATTTTACCGAACTCACCACTGTACCCGTACAAAAAAACGAACCTTCGACTACAAACGACTGTGCAAGAGAAAAAAATTGCAGTTTATCAAGTTCTAAAAATGTTGCAATAATAGAAAAGAAGCCGAATAGTTAGGACAGAAAAACAGAAAAAATTGGTACCGTCACACTTTAAACAGCATATTAAAAAGAAATAAGCTCTAAAAATGCTTGTGTGTGTGAGCTTATAAACCAACAGAAAGTGAAGACTTTTGTTTATAATATGTACACAACAGCAGAATTATATTGACACTTAATTTTTATCTGCTTTTTAGTTTTTAACGCTTCATACAAAAAAAAATCCTTTCGTAAAATTAAATGATTTATCCTCTTGTAATTTGATCTGGAGATATACTGTATATATGTATAATGACTTGTTTTATATTACTGCATATATATATTATACTTACCTTACTAATTTGTAATATAAGCAAATTAAACAAAAATTGACTGGGAGAAAATACGAAGTATGTAGGTACGACTAAATTCAGAAAAGTAATTATATCCATAAACGTCATGTACATACATCTTTGTATCGTTTTTGCCTCTAGCGGTGCTGCCAATATGATGAGGCAAATACGTACTAGTAGCATACGGAGGTGGTTTGGAACTAAATACATCATTAATATAAAACAGCAGCGCCTCTAGTGAATAAGTAGTAGAACTGTATTGTATTTTTGTATGGATATTTAGATCGTTTTCACCTCCGGCAAAAAAATCGTCAAACGATAGAGAGTGTGTCAAGAAAGATAATACAGATGAAAAATAAGAAAAACGCTTTCGGCTCCGAAAACGGAGGCAAACACGTAAAAACGGAGGCGAAATCGATCTATTCATATAGCATTCGGAGGTGTATGAGTACTAAATGCATATATATATATATATATATATATATATATATATATATATATATATATATATATATATTTGTAGAGACGCTACTACGAAGATACTTTCATTTGTATCGCGTATAACTATGAAGCTACGCTTCAGACTACGAGGATATCCTCATAGTGTGCTGCTATTTCCTAATGAGTACGAGCTTACGATTACAGCCACATCTAGCGGCGGTTGTGTAACACCATATATGTGTGGCAGATGTCGCTGCATATAAATTTTTAATAATAATTAATGTAATATGAACGGAGATTGTAGCAACCTCAAAGATTTTCAGTTCTACACGGGAAAGTTTACTAGCAATATAATTTACGGCGCGCTAGTAGGTACATATGTATATACAAAAATCAATAAGGAAATTTGGAATAAAATATTTTTTTAGTCTTTTCGAAACTCACAAAAATACAAGATATTGTATATTGTATTGCTAATAAGGTAACTGCATACCTACACACACCACAAAAAATTATGCACCTAGCAAAACAGTAATTTTAATTATCAATAGTAAAATATTTTGCCCTTATTACTTGAATTTTATAAGAAACTTTTTCTTAATTCGTTTTTCTAATAACTCGCTGTTTTGAGAAACTTTTATTTACATTAAATTACATACATGAATAATTTAAAAAACGTTTTAAGGTTACATCAATTTTGATTCTATTAATATTATTCTTTATTTCATAGTAAGGAATTTCTTAAGTAGTTATTTATCAGAAAGGAGAAAAGTCGTTCTACATTTTTCTGACTGAATGACAAACATTTGTAGTTGAAAAACACAAGTCAAGTATTTACTTCACTTTATACCCACATATCACTTAATGCAGTTTTACAAAAAAAATACCCTGCTACATGAAAATCACTTTTGCTCAAAAAAAAATGCAAATATGACCTTATTGATTTGCACGCTAGTCGTTGTCTTTTATATTCTTCGTAATTTATGGTTGTTTTACTTCCTATATTTTTCTTATTTGCTATTCTTAATTTGCGCTTCTTTTTTAATTCTTGACTCATCGTTTTGCTTTTTTTTGTTTTTCTTGGTAAGGCGATATAAATAGCAATATCTTTTAGTTTATTTATAATATGTCGTCATGTAAATAAATAAAAACGTTAATCGTAAGTTGAGGGCCACAACTTAAAATTATGAAAAAAAAGTACAATTAATCGAGTGCACGCCATCAAGCCGCGTGGTTTTGATGACGCTAAAGAAACCTTGCTCGGAGGATTCCTTGTAAAGCGATAACGATTGCAAATGCTTAAATCATGCTGTGTCCACGTGTTTTATATTCGAATTTACTTATGCATTTTATAATCATAATATTCATCATTTTTTATTAAAATTTAAAATGAACATAGTCAAATCTCGATAACTCGAATCTCAAGATGCACCAAAACAAACTTATCGAAAATTCGAATTTTTCATGCCAATAAATATGTAAGACGTAGACAAGAACCGCAAATTTTGTAACAATTTAAAAAGTGCATTTTTTGTAGTGTGAGATTATTTTATTATATATGTAAAAGTTATCTTCTCTAGTTGTAACGAAGTTGATTCAGAGAACAATTTGACGGCCGTATGCATACCATTATAGTACCTACGTGCTGATTGTATAAACAATTTGATTATTCATAATTTTATTACCTCTGCTCTTTTAAAGGAAAAAGTAAAAAAATTAAATTAAACATATTTTTGTGTACTTACAATCATATGAACGTATTTATTGTATATAAAGACAAATTAATAATCAATAATTTTTTGTAATTCGCAATACAAATACTTTTCATGTAAAATAAGAAATCATGTTTAAGTTTATATATTTTTAAATAAAATTGTTGGAATATTAAAAAGCAGGATGTCTTAAAATGATCAAAAATATTTTTATTTCGACATTGCCAATTCATCGCATAGTGTTAGCTGTTTATCTTAAGTTTATTACTGCTTATCTTGTGTCATAAACATAATCTGACTAGAAAGAAATGATAGCAAATTACCAAGTGTTAAACAGAGATATGCAAACTAAATGAAAATAAATTTACAGAAGTACTTAGTTATGATTTCTTTTGACGAAAATAATTTAGGATGAAGGTGAAACCGCCTATAAAATTGCATATTGCCGTACCGTACTTTTTGAAATCACTTGCAGATAAGCTCATATATACACTGTATTTCAATATTTGAATCCAATTTTGAGAAACTAATCACTCGAAAAGTAATTCTCGTTTTGATTAAATTTTTGCGTCAAAAGTTTTTATATTAAATCTTGTTTCACCAAAAATTGGGACCTTTAACAAGGGGAGCTCAGGTGATATTACTTTTGCTCGTTGTCTTTTATATTCTATGTAATTTACGTTTCTTTTATTTCTTATATAATTTTTTCATTTCTACTACAGTAAAACCTGTGTAAATTGACCACCTTTGGGACCATCACACAATGGTCACTTTAAGCAGGTGGTCATTTTACAAGGAATAATGTTTTAGACACTAAAATTTAGAAATCAACACTTTCTTACTTTGTATTATTATCAATCTGAAGAAATGTATAGAACAAGTAGAATAAAACAAAATAATTATATAGATACGTATGTATTATCCAACAAAAACACATCAATATTTAAGAATAATTAAGTACATATAAACAATTAGTGTTTAAAAAATCCAACAAGGTAGTTTGCTTAAGGTTATTTTGTTTAGCACAAATTCGTTCGTTAACTTTATTTTTAACAGTATATAAGTGCGTCAATATTTCAGGACAGTTCTGAACAGCGAAGTTGGTTAACTGATTTAACATACTGGAGGCAGTTTCAAAGGTTATTTCATTTTCAGTGGTAACTACAGCGGATGGACTGTTATCAGTATCGCCATCACTATTACTAAGTTCATGGTCTTGCAACTTATTTTTTGATTGGTCTTCCAAAACCATTTTAAAAACCTCTTCAGCATTGAATTCTTGAAATACAGAAGAATTTTTATCGCATTCTAAAAAAGTATGCATATCAAAGTTGTTAAATTGTGGTAGAAACGGTTCTTCAGATGAAGTAACTTCAGCAGGCTCGCTTTCTAATTCTTCAAATGCAAAACCTGCTTTTTTGAAACATTTCACAATTGTTTCTTCTTTCACTTGTTGCCACGCTTCTGCCACCCACATTACCGCATCCAGAACGTTAACTTTGACTGCAATTTCCGTAACGGATTTTAAATCTCCTGACTCACATTTAGCGATCACTTCAGAAAGCAATAATTTTCTGTAAAACGCTTTAAAATTTTTAATTATTCCCTGGTCTAATGGTTGAAGCAAAGCAGTTGTATTTGGTGGTAAAAACTTCAGAGTTACGTTACTTAAATTTGAAAGTTGTGGATGTGCTGGACAATTATCCACAATCATCAGTATGTTTCTCTTTTGTTTCCTCATATTAATATTGACTTGTTGTAACCAGTCGCAAAATAATTCAGATGTCATACACGATTTCTTGTTAGATCGCCATGATACGGGAAGCTTGTCAATTTTTATATTCTTAAAACATCTTGGCTTCATCGTTTTGCCAATTACTAATGGTTTTAATTTTTCACCTGTCATACTTGAGGACAACATAACGGTTAAACGTTCTTTGACATTTTCCCACTCTTGCAGGGATCTCCTTTTATTGTCAAACTGCGATCTGGCATGGCTTTGTAAAATAATCCACACTCGTCAGCATTGAAAATGTCTTTTGGTTTAAATTTTTTAGTAAATTCTATAAATCGTGTGCGAAATTCTGTAACTATCGTAGGGTCGATTTCGTTTGAGTCTCCACTTAAACTTTTTTGAGAAATGTTGTTTCGTTTTTTAAATGAATCTAGCCATCCCGACGACGCTTTAAAATTTACCAATTGCTCTTCTTAAGCAAATTTTAAAGCAACCTCTTGTAACATCGGACCAGAAATTCGTGCGTTTACACTACGCATTTTTAAAAACCAACTTAACGTTAATCGGTTTATGACTTCAAATTCTGTTAATCGTCGTTTTCTAAAGGATTCTAAAGCATCTTGCTCATATCGTTGTTGGTATTCTGCCTTTCTTTTCTTAATGTTATTTACAGTTGTTTTGCTAATACCAAAATGTTCTGCAGTTTTCCTTTCACTGTGGTTTTGTAAAAACTCTAACACTTTTGTTTTTCTTGTAAGTTCAATTCTCTGTACACTTTTTACTCGCCATTTAAACTGCACTAATAATATCGCCAAAAATGACATAAAACTTTTGCAAAATTAGGATATTTAGTAATCAGTAATGAATTACTCAGAAATAAGAACAAAAGAGAGATTTTAATTTATACCAAACAGTGGTCATAAAGCTAAAGATATTGAGAACGCTGTTTGAAATGCCTTTTAAAGAAATGATCTTGACATAAAGAACTGTCGTGGTCAATCTTATGACAATGCTAGCAATATGTCAGGTGCATATGCAGGACTTTAGACATGAATTAAAACAATTAATTCTTAGATTACGTTCCGTGCGCTGCATATTTCTTAAATTTACTAAAAACTTGTGTAGCTGAATCGGGATCTGGCGCAGGTAATCTGTTTGGTACCTTGCAAAACTATATAATTTTTCACTATATCTACACATCGTTGGGAGATAGTGATGTAACGTACAAGTCTAAAGGTTATGGGTTTTACTCAAATTGTTGGCCTGCTTAAAATGATGCATTTTATGCTTTAGAAAAAGAGTGGGCTTTATTCCATAAAATACAGGAAAAAACCGAACACATGATCTAAAGCTGCTGGACTGCAAAAAACATTTAGAAACAGCAATTTTGGTCATTGTTTGAAAAGTAATTTTAGATCGTTTCAATGCTGCTAGTAAGAAACTTTAGAAATCCCCAGTTGATTGATAATGAATGATGAAATGAAAGAGAATCTTTTTCTGGACAGAAAAATTTCAGTACCGCATTTTGGAATTATTAAATCTCAAAAGAATATATTTTTATTATTCATATATAAGATATTTCATTTCTAATCATGGCAAACAAGGCGCCATATCAGACACGGTCTAGGGCGCAGTCGATCCTAAATTTGCCTATTTCCGTTGTAAAGCGATAACGATTGCAAAGACTTAGATAATGTTATGTATCTCGACATAGTGGCGTAGCTCCATATTTAGCGCTCTGGACAAAGTAAAATTTATGGCGCTCCTTCGTTTATCGGAAAAGTTCTAGCAAAGTTTGTTTTCTAATCTAAACGTTCTTCAATTTAAAACCAGCGTTGGCAGATATCTCACAACAAATTATCGTCGAGACGTTACGAAATTATCGTACACTATATAAGGATTTTTCCCGTTGTTTAGCTTTCTAATTTACAAAAAGCATAAAGAGGTTATAGTACACAAAGCTAAAATTTTGGAACCGCAAATAATGATTTTAAATTGAAATGAAAAAAAATAATATCACATTAAAAACATAAAATGTTTTTCTAAAAAATAATAAACATAAGAGGAACATGCAAGTCATAAATCAACAGTTGATCAAGTTTTCAATGTTCAATTTTCATTATTTCAAAAAAATTATACTTAGAATTCGACATAACTAAACTTTTTTTATAAAATGATAAAAAAAAACAAATTAATTCAATCAAACTATTTCGGGTGTTGGTCACCGTACGCACACGAACCCAGCAAAATGTAGATAAGTGATTATGACTACACAAGAAAGAGATAACAGTCAGAGTTGCGTTCGTATACATTAATTAGTTTATTTTCATCAATTCAATATAAAATTGTTAAAAGCAAAGTACTAATTTTAGTTAAATCAGCATTACATTTTACATGCAGTATTGTCCATATAGATAGCAACTTTTGAAAATTCCAGGTATTTTAATGAACAAAACAAATTATAAAAAGTTACTAGTAGTTATTTCTTTTATTCTATTATAAAATATTGACAATAAGTTTAATGATAACTTTTTTAAACCTGTTATAAACATTTTAACTTAGACGTAACACCCTATGATTTCAAAGCATGGTTCGGACCATTGTGATGTTGAAAAATGTATTTAATAGAAATATATTCTTCGACATATGGTTCCATGATGTTTTTAAAAGTATCTTTTACTTGTATTATTGAGACCTTCAATACTATTAAATGGTCCCATTATCATATGCCGAAAAAGTTTCCATCATGTTTTACTGTTGATACAATGTACTTTGGATCAAATCTTTCCCCAGCAGCTCTTCGTACATGCTGTATATCATCACTATTAAATAAATTAAATTTAGATTCATCAGTGAATACCACTCTTTCCCATTGTTCCACTGTCCAGTTGATGTGTGTCCGAGTAAATGCTAATCGGACCCTCACATTACTTTTTTATCAATTCTGCAGTAACTAATCTTCTTCGTTCTGTTTTCGAAGAAATAATTTTTCTGCCTTCTAGAGCAATTTTCTCCAAAATTTTCTCGGAAAAAACTTTTTACACTTGTTAAGAATGAAATTTCACACTTCACTCTATTTCGACCCATTTTAAGTAAAAGTAAAAAGTACTATACTAAATTATTGTGATATCTTATACTTTATGATATAAATGCGAGTTTGAACAAGTTACAAGCTGTAGTTGCTATCTTTATTACCAAGCCAAATTCTGTTTGAAACAATTAACAAAATGGTTTAATACTTTTTATTTGGTTTGTATTGTTTATTATATCAAACCTAATTAACTTAAATTGATATAAAAATAAATTCCAAAAATATCTTACACATTTAAAAAAAATCTAAAAAATAAAAAGTTAATTTTATGGCCAATACTGTTATGTTGATTAAAACTAATTGAAAGTAAAATTTTCGTACGTCTGGTGACTGTTTAAAACCTTAGTTTATATGACCAATGCAGTTATTTGTACTGATACAATAAGTATAATAAGTACTGATAGTAATGCTTTTAAACATTCTTGGCAATTGTCGCTAACGTGTCGTGCAAAATTTTATTATTTTTATTCTATACAGTGTGTAATCGAAAAACTTTAATGGAACGTTCTTCTAGTCGTTTTGATTCAGAAAAATACTATATATAATATACCTCTATTTCGATTGCTAATAAAGCTTACAAATAAAATCATTTTTTCTTCCATAAAAAGCTTGGTTTCAAACAAAATTTTCTGTTTGCCTTCCTCACTAAGGACAGATTTATGAGGATATTTTCGATTATGGGCGACACCAATGGCTTGCAATTCGGTCACGTCCCAATTACTTCAAAGAAAAAAGTATGCCACTATAAGGTAAAAAAAATTATATACAAATGCTTTTGCAATTTCTTTTCTTTTCTAATTTTGTGCTCCTGTGATTCGTGAGGTTGAGGCAGTTTCCTCCAACTGCTCCACGGTAGCTACGATACTGTGTCCACGTGCTTTATATTCTGTGATAATATAACTAGCGTTATGATAATCATAGATGATAGCCTGAGTTAGAATCGATGAAAATTGACCGAGTGCGAAACACGAGATCAATTTCTAATAGGTTTTAAGGAGTGGTAAAACCGATTATTAATCATAACAGGTGTTATATTTGGAGAAAATATAATGAACGTTTACAGTCAAAAATTTTAAACGAGTTGTCAGTTTGACAGTAAATATTAAAGTTGCAAGAGAATCAATACAATGTTTTTGTGATTTCGACACGTCTATTGAAACTTTTTGTCACTTTGTCAGTAAATTATTTTATTCAACAATAACTGTTGTTGTGATATAAATATCACCGATTTGATAGCCTATTCTACGATTTTGTTTTTGTATTTTATCCAATAAAATTAAACAAAAAGGTACCATGTGACATGTGAATTATATTTTCAACACTGATTCTCAAATATGTATATACATATACCAAAATTGCCAATCCTAAAAGGTTCACCTCTAAACATACGTCAAAATACGTCTAAAAACCCCTAAATTGTTTGTTAAAATTCTTCAAAAACTACATTTATCTAAATCTAAAACATTTTTTATTTATAAACTAATTAATATTTTGAAAGTACCCACTTGTAATTGAAAACGTTGTGAATCAAATATAATCTTTAGAAGCAGAATAAAACATAATACAAAAAGTTTCTTTCTCTCTATTTAATTAAAAATTCACAATGTAATTTGAATCCAGCTAGCATTTAACTTTTTTATAAAACTTAGTTTTTCTTTTGCTAAAATGTAGGTGTTTTAAAATTTAAAAATCAGTCCTGCAGGTACATTCGTAAAGCAAAAGTAATGTAAAAAGAACCAAATATGCTAAATTCTGTCCTAGAAATGGTTTTATTTTTAATCGGCTCTAATTTTTAGCCTAACAACGAAAGCTAGATCTAAAACCTCGAATAGAGCGTCACGAGTAACACTTTTGATTCTTTTTATTCTGTGAGTTAGACTTTTTGATTAATCTAGAATACTGTCAAACTGCCTTCCAACTTATAAATAAGTTGATGGTGTATTTCTATATTAAATAGATCCTTTGATTTGAAGGATAGGCACTAAATAAAACAAATCGATTATTTTTTCTACGTTTTGTCAGCTATTGCGCCAACTACATCAGGCCTATCTGTAGTAAATGGTGTTGTGTTTGGGCAGAAATTTAACGTTTACGGTTGAGGAAAGTTAAATTCAATTGAGTATTCTATTCAACACAATCGTAATATTAGTGAACGAATATTTCTAGTACTTCCTGTTTTTCATTCTTTGCTGTAATTGTAATTTATTATTCTAGTTAGTAAGTTTTTAATTATACTGACAAGTTAACCATGTTTATCACTCTGATACTTTTTAAATTATAAGTACCATTTAATATAGATTGGCCTGATGAAGTTAGGCGCAATAGTTGACGAAACGTAGCCAGAACAATAGATTTGTTTTATTTCTGACTGGTGCCTACCCTCCACATCGAATCTATTTAATATAGAAATAAACCGTCAAATGATAAGTTTTTGGAGGAGTTTATATCCTTACCTCATAGTAATTTATAAATAATGTAATGCAACACAATACCCTTTTTTGTATTACAATTAAGTTTTACAGAAAACTAGACAAACTTAATTATAAATTTGACTCTTTTTAATTTTAAATAAATATAGTCAAACTCGGATCTCAAGATGTAGCTAAAGCAATTCGACTTATTGAAAATTGGACTTTTTCATGCCAATAAAAATGTAAGAATTATATAAGAACTGTAAATTTTGTATTGATGTGAAAAATGTATTTTTTGTACTGCGCAATTATTTTATTACATAAGTTAAAGTATTTTTAAGCAGCTGTATGGAAATTAATTCGAAGATTAATTTGCTGACCGTATGCGTACATCATAGTACCTACGTGCTGATTGTATTTGTATAAACAATTTCATTATTCATAATTTGTTAAGTCTGCTCTTTTAAAGTAAAAATTAAACGAGTAAAATTAAAAATATACATATATTATGATTTTGTGTTTTTAAGTAGAAAACAAAAAATTATAGATTTTTATTATTATTTGCTTAAAAAAACATTAACTCGAACAACTAATTAACAAGAAAACACAACCGATTTAGCTAGGTATAAAGGTAGTAAACGTTGTAATTGGATTTTTGCTAAGAAAACACAAGTTTATACACAATATTAGGTATGGTTCGAAATTTGTCGAAATTTTCCAGAATACTACTAGCCTTTCTTAGAATTTCTTTAACATTTGTGTTGACTGTTTATTTAGTTACTGCTTATCTTGAATCATAAACGTATTTACACGCTAGACTGAAAAGAGACACTCAAACTAAAATGCATTGAATATTCTCTTAAAGAAAGCTTAAAAAACGCATCAATAGAAATCGAGTAATTTACTTATGTATATAAGCATTCTTATTGTTAAATCTCAAATCAGTAATAGATTTTTGTGCTAAAGTAACAGCATTACTAATCATATGAGACATTCAACCTGTAGTTATCTTTATGCAAAAGATGCAAAAGTGTTGTTTATATACGTCCTGTTTCTCAATCATTTGTAAACGTAAACATTTTGAAGTTACGTTGATATAAAACAAAACACTTTTTGTTTCCCACGTTAGTCAGTTGCTAAAACTGCCAAGACACTTAATTTTTTAATTATAAAGTATTTATAACTTTATCAATCAAAAATGAAAAATACTTTATATTCTATGAAATGTCAATTTGAAATATAAATCATAAAATTTAAATTTTTAATAAACTGAAGATTAAAATAATAGCAAACTGAAAACTAAAGAAGTTAACTGTCTTTTACATATAAAGATAGTCTTAATTAATTTAAAGAAAATAAGGTAATTGATTATAAAACAAATTACACAATTTACAACATTGGCCTTATGCAGTATGTTTGTGAAAAATACAACAGATCACAAGCTAAAGTTAAAGAATATTGTAGGTTTCCCAAACACATCCACAATTTTACATGTTTATTGAATCTGTTAAAAATGTGAAGAGAATGTTGCTTTTTTTTACTTTTATTAAAAATTTGTACACGCACTGATATTGCTCCTTGTTGAAGATTCTTTAAACAAACAACCAAATTAAAAAATTTACCATCCTCTGTCTAAACAAAAGAATCGACACTATATGATGTGCCTAGAGCAAAAACAATTAATATATACATGTATTAATAAAGACGCTGATGTTAACACTAAATGCAAACAAGCTATAATCTTCTTAAATGTCAATAAAAAATTGTAAACTAGAATCTGGGTTTTACGTTTGAATCAAGTTTTTTTAGAGATTTTAAATGAGATGCAGTTGGCAGATCAAGACAATAATTTTCTGTTCGTACGATTTATAAATCTGCAAAGAAATGTCAAATTGATACAGCACTAGCTGTTAAACTAAAAAGTTTTGTGAAAAAGAAACAAGTTTAATTATCTCTACGGGTTTAGTTTAAATAACGATAGTTTTGACTCGAAATTATTCTGGCACATTAAGATTTGGAAATTATGTACTTATGGTTGACACTTTGGTCACTGTTCCAGGGGTGGCAAGTACATGGTTGCATTAAAGTCAATGCACCCATAGTAGTTACCTAAATGAGTAGACTCAAATTTATATAACATTATATCAGAAGAATCAATTAGTTTAAGTCATCCCTGTGTGTTCACTAGAGACGGATTGAGAAGATTCGCTTGCTTGCGTCAAGTAAATAGAGGTAGATACGTCAGACACATTGTCCATTCATATAAGAACTAATTCGCTCGACGGCCCTTTCTAGTAGAAAAAGAAAGTACGTTCGTTTATGTAACGAAAATTCAAATGGATTGTGTATGACACGCAAAACTACTTCTGAAATTAAAAGTCTACGTTAGCTTACTTCACAGATTAAAAAAAAGGATTCGATTAATTGTGCAAAAATGGTTCCGACAACTGGTCTAAAGTTCACAATTGCATATAAATTCAGTGCAGTTACTAGCGGTAGTGGTACAAATGTTTTTGCAAGTTTGAATACAAAAAAAAAACTAAAGAAACACAAGAAACACGTAAAGCTCTACCGTGCATAATTTCTTTACTTGGCAATTTGTGACCATGAAGAAGAAGATTCCAAGGTTTTTAAACCTTCAAGCAAATGGTAATCCAGCACTCAAAAAATAGACGAAAAACAAAAAGGTTTTTAAATGACTTTCAAAGGAAGTAGCCAATGAAGTTTGGACATGACATTTTTTGTTCTAAATGAAATTTTTGAAGAAATGCAGCACCAATCCTTTTTTTTCAATAATAAATGAAACCACAGATTGTAGTAATTCTAAGCAGATTTCATTCAGCATTCTAATAACTGCAGTGGCTCCAGAGTGGAAAGAATATTTTCTCAGTTTCTATAATACATCTTCGACCGCCGCAGTACTCTTTAGAAACTTGTACAAAATTGCTTAATATCAGAGAGTTGATTACATAAAAGAGAAAATCTCCTGAATGTTTGGTTTGCTTTGAAAAATTCCAAAAAGACAGAGTAGTGAATGAATTTGATACCCCAGTTCACCCAAAAGGATTAACACCGTTTTGCCCAACAAGGTGGTGTGTTTGCATAAAGTCTTTCAAATTCTTCAAGGATAACTATAAAGTGTTGCTTCCATTTATTTCAACTGATAAAAAATGAACATCATACATTTAACGTGCGATATTGACAACAAACTATTACCTTTATTGATAATTATGGATAAATACAGAAATAACTGTTTTGGCACTTACTGACAAATCCAAAACCTGCCGACTCTACACTCTTCTCTGAAAAAACAGTATACATTCATTTAAATGTCTGTAGTACATATGTACATGTTAACAGTTACTTCAGAACCAGTAAGGTAAAAGTTAATCTAGGCATATCTGGAAGGTGTAGAATGTATCCGTTTCAAAAAGAACTAAATTATTGATTTTGTCTGATTTGTTAATTTCTTTAGAAAAATAATTGAGATAAAATAATTAATAGAAAAAATTAATACAATAGATCAAATTAAACGCGCGATAACATAAACAGTATGTAGAACTCGATAACGTAAGTATAAATTATGGATTTCTTTCAGTTTTGTTTGAACTTTAGTTAACATATTACCCCTGTTTATGCATCTACTCCTAATAAAATAACTATTTAATGACAAAGTAAAAGTCATAGTTATAAAATTACAGAATATCGAAGTGAACAGTCTGACAAAGAGACTAATTAGAAAAACTGAGAAAAGCAAAAACCTAAAAAATGCAAAAACAAACATCGATGAAAGCAGATGAACAGCAATACTATATATTTTTGAAATTATTTCACTTCAGCGCTTTGTTCCGATATAACAATATATATCTAATCACAAGGTAGATATGTAATTTAATTATTTCCAAATTGTAAATATCCTTCAGAGAAACAAGTGCGCAGCAAAGATGTGTCGATTTTTGTAGTGATAAAATGAAAGGCAATGTTCCTATAAGCGTAATCAGGAAACAATTACGATTAGTTGCTATTATCAGTGCATTATTAAATGTTAATTTACTAAAGATATAGTGTGCCATACGTCCATTCTTATAACGGACTGTACGTTATTTAAACTATATTCATATGTCCGGTCCGTTTTTTTAATGCGTCTGTTTTTAATAGTTCTATGTTATTTTCTTGAAAGATTTCAACTGCAATGTCAACTCTATTGTGCACATTTCCGAATCATCTCGAAGTAGCCGAATTCATGTTGCGCTTGTAATTCTGCGTATGTGCATCTTCCCAATTCCTGATGTCAAAACTCAAAACGCAGTTCACTTTGATTTGTGGTAAGGTTGTAAGGTATCCCATTGGTTTATTATCATTTAAGTTCATTTGACAACGTGTAGTGAATTAGCCTATTAGAAAATTTTGAACAAAAATAGTTATAAAAGAAGGGTGCTGAGAAGAGTCCGTACAGTGTACTATTTGTAATTCAGAATTTTCGATTGCACAAGGTAGTCGCCGTGACATTGCGCAACATGTAAATACTCAGAAACATAAAAAAGCTAAGTGTGCATCGACAATCAGTCAAGCTGTTACTACATTTTTTAAAATGACCGAACCAAGCAGCAACGATTTGAATTGCGCACCCAAAGAGACCACATTTGCTTATCACACAGCGCAACATAATTTTAGTTTTAATTTGTCTACTTGCACTTCAAAGTTAATCTCTTCTTTCTATGACCCAAAGTTTTCTAGTGCAAAAACAAAGACTGAAGCAATCATAACTAATGTAATTGCTCCCCATGTATTTACTGAAGTTTCTCAAAATTTACAATCTGTAAATTTTATTACTGTCACTATAGAGGCTTCAAATAGATTTAATCAAAAATTAGTTCCTATTATTGTTAGGTACTTTTTGATAACCAAGTCCATGTGAAGTTATTAGAATTTCAACCTGGCGAAACATCGGATCTTTTAACAGAATACGTTTTCAGAACCTTTGAAAAATACAATCTTACTAAAAAAGTTATTTGTTTTTGTGCAGATAACACAACAATTTTGGGGGTGTAAAACGCAAAGGAAAAATGAATGTTTACAATAAATTAACAAGTAAAGTTGGCCATGAAAATGTGTACAACATGTGGTTGATAAGATGCCAATACTTGATATTGATAGTATTGTAGTCAAAATATATAAGCATTTTTCTATATATACAGTAATGACAAATACTTTGAAAGAATTCTGTCAGTTTCCAGAAATCGAATTCAAAAACGTATTAAGCCATTTTGGTATAAGATTTTTTAGAAGAGAACAAAACGGTGCATCTTACTGTGTGCCACTTTGTCATTTTTGACTGTGGTTTATCTAAATACAAACCCGCAAAGTCAAAGTTTCTTCTTTCGCTTCCCGAGATTACACTGAACGACGGTTAAAGTGTAATCGTGCTCACAATTTTAATAGGAATTGTACAAAAACACTCAAATGCGTTGCTAAATGCTTAGACAGTCCGCAGGTATAAATAAGATTTTGATGTCGTAATCCGTTTTAGGCTTATCAACCTTGCATTCAATATACAAATAAATTGTCAAAAGTGCGAGATGCGTAAAAAACGACCTAGTAGAGATAAGAAAACACAGTTAACACTAATCGGTTTCTCTTGTCTCCGGAACTACAGTATTCAAATTTGGTAAAGATTTGTCAAAAATTGTAGATTTTAGTCACTTTACGTAAAGAATTTTGAATTTTATAATCTAGTATACGTAGTATCTTACGAGAAGCTAAATAAGTTTATTATTACAATTTCGAAAAAATCGAAATTACCAGGAACGATAGAGAACAAAACGGTGCATCTTACTGTGTGCCACTTTGTCATTTTTGACTGTGGTTTATCTAAATACAAACCCGCAAAGTCAAAGTTTCTTCTTTCGCTTGCCGAGATTACACTGAACGACGGTTAAAGTGTAATCGTGCTCACAATTTTAATAGGAATTGTACAAAAACACTTAAATGCGTTGCTAAATGGTTAGACGGTCCGCAGGTATAAATAAGATTTTGATGTCGTAATCCGTTTTAGGCTTATCAACCTTGCATTCAATATACAAATAAATTGTTAAAAGTGCGAGATGCGTAAAAAACGACCTAGTAAAGATAAGAAAACACAGTTAACACTAATCGGTTTCTCTTGTCTCCGGAACTACAATATTCAAATTTGGTAAAGATTTGTCAAAAATTGTAGATTTTAGTCACTTTACGTAAAGAATTTTGAATTTTATAATCTAGTATACGTAGTATCTTACGAGAAGCTAAATAAGTTTATAATTACAATTTGGAAAAAATCGAAATTACCAGGAACGATAGAGAACAAAACGGTGTATCTTACTGTGTGCCACTTTGTCATTTTTGACTGTGGTTTATCTAAATACAAACCCGCAAAGTCAAAGTTTCTTCTTTCGCTTGCCGAGATTACACTGAACGACGGTTAAAGTGTAATCGTGCTCACAATTTTCATAGGAATTGTACAAAAACACTTAAATGCGTTGCTAAATGGTTAGACAGTCCGCAGGTATAAATAAGATTTTGATGTCGTAATCCGTTTTAGGCTTATCAACCTTGCATTCAATATACAAATAAATTGTTAAAAGTGCGAGATGCGTAAAAAACGACCTAGTAGAGATAAGAAAACACAGTTAACACTAATCGGTTTCTCTTGTCTCCGGAACTACAATATTCAAATTTGGTAAAGATTTGTCAAAAATTGTAGATTTTAGTCACTTTACGTAAAGAATTTTTGAATTTTATAATCTAGTATACGTAGTATCTTACGAGAAGCTAAATAAGTTTATTATTACAATTTGGAAAAAATCGAAATTACCAGGAACGATAGAGAACAAAACGGTGCATCTTACTGTGTGCCACTTTGTCATTTTTGACTGTGGTTTATCTACAGTGGTGTTAAAAAGTCATGCATCACCCAAATCTATAGTGACTTTTAGCATATTGTTCAAATTTTTTGCATTCTTTCGCTAATTACCTTCAACTATTTTATTGGAATTAGCATATTATTATTGTTAATCCTAATTATTTCATTACAATACGTTATTAATGGTCCATTAAGCTAATCTTACAGAATTTCAATAATAGACTGTAAATGTAAAGTTTCTAATTACTGTCGTTAAAAGTTAATTTGCATGAAAAATTTTAATTATTCTTTGAGTATATAAAGACTGCAATTACTTAAAGATATTTATTTGCTTTTGGAATTTTGTCAAAAACTTCAAAATGCGTTCTAAGCCGAAACAAACAAAATTGGCTGACGAAAAACGGTTTGAAATTATTTTTCGCTATAAACAAGGCGCTTCTAGTCGTGAAATCGCTTCCGCAGTGACATGTAATCAATCTACAGTAATTCGGATTATTAAAAAGTACACCGAATCTGGAAAAATTGAAGACAAACCGCGTAGTGGACGACCAAAAAAAACTTCGATTCGAGATGATGCTGTGTTAAGAAGAACAAGCCTGGCAGACAGAAGTCTCAATTCCACTGAATTAACCAAAATATGGAGCGAAGCTACTGGTGTAAGCGTATGCACGTCCACAGTAAGAGGAAGACTGCTTAGTTTTGGCCTTAGGGGATGTAAAGCTCGGAAGAAACCACTGCTTTCCGAGAAGCAAAGAATCCATCGTTTGAAATGGGCCAAGGAACATCAAAACTGGACAACAGATCAATGGCAGAAGGTACTATTTAGTGACGAATCTAACCTTTAACATTAACAACCATTCTGGAAATACATACGTCAGAAGGTTTCTTGGGGAAGAATTTTCACCAAAATGTGTCCTTCCAACCATTAAACATCCGACCTCTGTCATGATATGGGGTTGCATCTCCGCCCGTAGAGTTGGTCGACTACATGTCGTCTCGAGAATGATGAACAGCACCAAGTACATCGATGTATTGCACAATAAGATGCTACGTAGTGGAAAAGATTTGTTTGGCGAAGAAGCGTTCATATTCCAAGACGATAACGCACCTTGTCATCGATCAAAACAGGTTAAATTGTGGTTGGAGACCAATAAAATTGAGAGATTGGACTGGCCAGCCCAATCCCCAGACCTGAATCAAATCGAAAACTTGTGGCAAAGAATATCAAACATAATATCAAAAAGAAAACCGACAACGAAAGTGAAATTGATCGAATCTTTAATTCACGCCTGGTATCACTGTATTTCGAGAGAAGAACTGGAAAAACTGATTAATTCTATGCCCAAAAGGTGTCAACTAGTCATCAAAAGCAAAGGGTGGCCGATTAAATATTAAGATTAGTTTGTATTAGAATATTTTGATAATGTTGTCCTAATTTATCATTTTGCCCAATTTTTGTAATTTTGAATAAAACTTTGTCTAACTGCATTCTTTCATTATTGTTTCATTTTATTATTCTGATTAAGTTTTCAGGTAATCTAGAGTTGATATAAAGATTATGGTTGAAATATATTTCAGTGAAGTGCGTTAAAATTCATTTTTCATTAATTTTATCAGGTGATGCATGACTTTTTAACACCACTGTAAATACAAACCCGTAAAGTCAAAGTTTCTTCTTTCGCTTGCCGAGATTACACTGAACGACGGTTAAAGTGTAATCGTGCTCACAATTTTAATAGGAATTGTACAAAAACACTCAAATGCGTTGCTAAATGGTTAGACAGTCCGCAGGTATAAATAAGATTTTGATGTCGTAATCCGTTTTAGGCTTATCAACCTTGCATTCAATATACAAATAAATTGTCAAAAGTGCGAGATGCGTAAAAACCGACCTAGTAGAGATAAGAAAACACAGTTAACACTAATCGGTTTCTCTTGTCTCCGGAACTACAATATTCAAATTTGGTAAAGATTGGTAAAAAATTGTAGATTTTAGTCACTTAACCTAAAGAAAATTCAATTCAATCAATACGGTAAGGTGTCGAAACCAACAAAATTCAAAGACGGGAGGTAATATTTTATACGAAACTGAACTGGTTATACTTTTAGAGGGCTTATGATGACCATTTCGGTCAAATCATGTTGGCAATAATTAATAAATAAAATGAAAATAGGAAAAGCATAAATAAAATTATCTATAATTATTCATTTTAAACTAAATTATAGAAAATATTTTTAGGTATTTAAATAAGAAATTCGTTGCAGAAAACCTAAATTTAATCGGTTAAGAAATACTCTCAAAAAATAGTTGCAAAGATTTACATATTGTGAAATAAAGTTTAAAGCATCTGTTTTTTAATTGCATATCTATAAAAAAAAATCAAATAACATTCATTTAACCAAATCTACAGTTACATGCTTTTATCTTTAAACGATGTCTTTGTCTACTTCTTAATCCACGTATTATCATTCCCAGAATACTAGTGATAAATGATAGTAGTAGTAATAACAATAACGTACAAAAAAGTTTGTTATTGCAGTGGCAACGCATTAGTTATCTTTGGCACCGCTGGTTGTCATATTAGTGAACCAGTTTGCATACAAAGAATTTTTTATTAACCTTGAAGAAATAATAATAATTTATAAGTGTTCAAAAAAAGAGTAGAATTGTTTAAGGGCTTCTACTACCTGTTAAGTTATACTGAGAAGTGTTAATAAACATTTGACACAAAACATCTGTTTCTAACAAAATTTTTAATTTTGTGTACAATAGCTCAACTGTTTGCCCATTTAAAGTAAAAGGAAAAGTAAAATATTATCATGGATAAAAAAGTGATTCTTAGTTACCGTTATAAAGATAAAACTGTAATGAGTAATTATTAAATATGTTAATTTATAGATACGTAAAGTATTTATGATTGAAAAAATTATGGTATATTTGCAAACTTTTGCTTCTATTAACAAAACATTTGTTTAGAAATTGAGAGGTTAGTTTATTCATACACTGTTGTCTAACCGCAACTATGATCTTATATAAGTATTTGTTTCATCGCTACTAAGAGGTTATTTCGAGTAAGGTATATAACCGGTACTAAGAGGCTATATCAAATTTACCGACAGTAGGTATCTAAACTATCGGGATGAGCGGCCATATTGTAAGCGCTTAGTAACGGCGGTACAAATATATATATATATGTTTGTCAAATGGGAACTTTGGAGACTTGTATATACATGTATATACAAGTATATACAAGTATATTTGTGATATATGAAATGTGAAGTATGGGGACAAAATGATATTTGTCATTAAGTGGTTACTTTAAGTACACAAGTACACATTGAAATATTAAACCAGTAAGTACCAAAGTGTCTTGTAATAATCTTATGAAGACAAATGAGAAGGGGAGATACATAAAAAACATTAAATATAATAATTAAATAAATATCGTCTTTTATTAACATAGTGAAAAATTAATATACAAATTCTAAAATTAATAGCATTTTTAAAGTAGTTTCTTTTCCTGGTTAGAAGTGAAGTCTTGCAGGGTTATGCATACTCAACCTATAACCAGAAAAATGAAACGGTAATATAAAACTAAGTAAATCACTTTATATAAAGAGATGACTCATAAAAAAAAATAAAAAAAATTAAATAATAAATATTAAGAGAGATTCAAAATTAATATAATCAGAATATAACTAATATCAAATAAAAATAATTAAAATAATTGCATTTAAACAGTTCTCTAATGCGTGAATTATAAAGTAAATTGTTATTGCTTGCTTAATAATAGTTTTTTTAAATATTTATTTAAATTTATTAACCTTCAAAAGTTTAAATATCTGAGGTACTGTATTATAAAGGGAAATTGCGTTATAAACAAAGTTTCTTGAAAACATGGCAGTTTTATGTTTAGGTAAAATAAAATTAAAATTGAATCTAGTTTTCTTAGAATGAACATTGTTTTTTTCAATTTTTTTTTAAAGAATGGATAGTACGCTGTTGCAGAAACCATCTAAAAACACTTAAAGTTAAAGTCTTCAAGACTGCAAGTTTAAACTTTTATCTTCTTTAATTTTATGTAAAATTTTTAGAAATTTTTAATTTTAAATATGAGTCGATAACAACAATTTAAATGTGCAATTTTCATTTAAAAAAAACTATCAACAGATAAGATTGCATGCAAATTAATTAAAGATGAAAATTAAGCCACATTATAAGTAAGCTGAGTTTATGGTTATCCTAAAAATGAAAATTTATATACAATACAACAAATGTCTGAAGGAAAAATATAAAACGCTTAAAGAAGTTCTGTACGAGTGCATATATTTTAACAAATCCTGTTCAAAAATAAAGAAAAAAAATATAAACAGTTTTACCAACCAGTTGGCAGAAATAAATTGAATACTTCCTAAATCAACTTAAAAAGTATAATTAAAATCTCAAGTTCTGTATTATAATTATGCAGTAATATATAAAATTAAACATTAACAATAAAAAATATTTTTTTAATGTAAGATATAATTCTAAGATATAATTAATAAATAATGTTTGATAATATACAGAATGCCAGTCTAGTAATCAAACGATAGATTTATTATTGTTTTTTAGAAGTTTAGAATTTCACGTCCTAAATGTTGTTAAAAGTTTCAGGTTAACAGAACAAAAATAATAATTAGAAACAATACATTTTAATACTGATCACAACACAATAACAATGAACTACAATTACTGATTGTCGGACCGTTTGTTTCTAGTAATTTCGTTATAAATATAGGCCTTTAAAGAAGTGGCTACTCGATTTTTGAAAATGTCATATTTCTCTAACAGCTGTTCGCATTCTGGCAATGTAGGTAATGTAAGATTTTGTAAATGATGTCCAAATGATTTTTTCATTATTGTAATCTCCTCTTTTGTCCATCTTAGTTTTTCTAAAATTATCTTTTAATATTTTCAGTATAACTTATTCTTTTTTTACAGTGCTTTCTTTTTAATTTTCCGGCAACCCAAGCCTTTATTTGACATGGGCATCTACCTCTTAAAACCCTACTGGACTTTATCACGTCTTCCCATTCATGTAGCGATGGTAATGTTTCATCTATAAAATGCTTACTGAAAACGTCTCTTACTAATTCCTTTTCTGAACTTTGCCACGACCTCCTCTGTACACGTAGTAGTAAAACGCGCGGTTAATTTTTTTAATAAATTTTAATAAACGCCAAGTATTTATGTTATTTATTATTGATAACGTATTTGGTTTTGATTAAAAATGTGATTAATATAAATTTGTAAATGGGATCCGTATTTTATAGCTAACTTTGCATAGGCTCTTTATACTATCTTCAGGTAAGACTGCGACCTTTGCTACTCTCGATTCTTCTTTATGAACTGTATCCAGATGTGCAAATGTAAGCACTAACTTTTTGGAGTAAATACAAAAATGCCTTTTAGATGCTTTGGTTTTGATTTTGTCGTCCAATGTTGTATTTGATGATAATCCTACAACAATTATAACATTACTTTGAGGAATACTAAACTTAATCTGTTTTAGTGGTGGTTAGAAGCGGTAAAAAATCTTTTTGAGAAATGTAGTTTGAAATTACAGTTATAATAAGAATTCAATAACCACCAACTTTTTGGTATAAAAATTTAGAAAAACACTTTAAAGAGTATTTACCCATTTCTTGTGCATCTGAAGATTTTCCATCAGTTTCAAGAGTTCTATTGTTACTAGAATGTAAACTAAGTGATTCCGTTAGAATCTGTCTCATCAATTTGAATTTCGGAACTGCTTTCACTGGAACTGCTTTCATTAGACTACTTAAAATTGTCAAAATTTAGATATGTTCTTAATTGGATTACTTGTAGTATAGTGGAGTCCGTTTGCAATTTGGAACGCCTTAGGCAAGGTTTTTAAATTTGTTTATTGTCTGGAAGCATTTAATAGGATTACCGATGCTTTTATAAACTCTAGAGATAGTTAAATACTATCTCAGGACCGCACTTAAAAACTCCATACTTATTAATCAATATATAGAAACAAAAATCAAATTGACAATAAAAAATATAGATAGGTAACTAAAAAAATTTTACAAATAACATCTACGTATAACTTAAATTCAGTACTCAAAATCTGAAAGAATATTTCTAAATACGTCCCATCAATGACTAATTGGTTAAGGTCAACTCCAGTTGACCACAGCCTTAGGCGATCCAAATTGAAAACGGACCCTACTATACATATTTGCCTAAAATTGATGTAATTTTGTATCTTTACCTTATTTCTAATTATGTGTACCTACTTAGATAATTGATTTTAAACGTTGTAATATTTCTTTTTAATAGATGAGAATCATGAACTAAAATCGGAAAATAATTCCTCACAATAACAAACTAAAAATGCCATACAATTTTTAAAAAATAGAAAAACGTTTACTTACATTTTTCTAATTTTCCAAGTTTTACATCAGCTATACCGTCTTTTCTATTTTTCACATTTGATATAGTACACACATAATATACAGAATCATCTAGGTATTGCACAAGAACAAACATTTTCCGATTAGTATTTTTTATCAAGTAATAGAAAACCGGTTAAAAAAATACAAACAAAAATAGAATATAATACATAAACTATACCGCACTAACCGAATAATGATTTGTTGCAGTAACTTACCCTCTTTTATACAAAGAGAGAAGAAAGTAAGAGTGCTGTTGATATTTATTAATTCTATTAGATACAAATATATTAACTTACTAAAATATACCACTATATTTTTATTTGTTAGAAAAACTTCGTATTTTTGTACTGCCCTAATCGAAAAAAATTTGAAAGTATTGATAAATATTTAATATGATTACAATCAAAAAATAATTAACTTTTTTTTGTAAGGTATAAGACAAATAACTTATATTTTGCTCGAAATCTTCTAAAAATGTCACTTATCGGTTACCAAAAATTTAAATCACTTTAACACAAATATGATAAAAAAGCTAGCTGCAACGAATATCGAGTGAAAAAATAACCACCGGTTTTACCCATGCAAAGTAAGGCATCATTCAGCCACGAAAATACATATTCCCTTTTGTGTGCTTAAAATAAACATTCAAATATTAAAAATTGAATTATACTGGCACATAATTATTAAATAACAAAAACGTTTAGTATTTGTTCACGTTTATGTTAAAAACAATTATTTAAACAAAATCATAATAAAACAGATTACTTCATTAATGCCCTATTTTCAAGATGACGTTTTATATTGAGTTTACTGCGTTAGTTCTTCAAAAAAATATTTCGAGCGAAATTTCGTCGTACACGTGAAGATGTAGTATACGAACAGTACTTTTGTAGGTTTCTTAATAATATCAAAAGATTTTACTAAATTTTAAAAAATATGATTAAAGTGACTCACTCGGTTTACATAGCAATACTAAATATAAGTTCTAAATGAAATAGATTATCTTAACCTTGCCGGTTTTAAACACAAATAATAACCTTATCAACAAAAATCTCGAATAATATTTAATATAAACTATCTTATTAAAAAAATTATAATTAGTTTTTGATATAACTGTATTCTACAATAATCCTAAAATATTATATAATAAAAGCACCTGAGAACAATTAGGCATAATTTGCATAATATACATTTAGGGAAAAAAATGTGTTTAACTACTTTTTATTTATGTTTTTTATTTGTATGAGCGAAAATGTCGTAGAAAAAGTATAGTACACAACTAGAGTTGTAAGCTGATTACATGCTTGTAAAATTGTCGCTTTTTTACTCGCATATAATAAGATTCTTACAACTCTCGTTATGCAATATAATATTTTTATTTAAATATTATGTTAACTACTTTTTTCATGTACGTATTTAAATATAAATCTTAAATACAGCTTAAACTTTCAATTTAGGGTTCTTTGTCGGTGTATGATCTTATAGATCTAAGAGTGTAAATTCTTATTGCGGGCTATTAATTAGGTTCACTGCATTGTTGTTAAACTTTTCATGGGAAGAAAGCAAGAACGTATTGCTAAGTTGTCATAAACAGTATATATTAACAATGTATATTGCAATGGAATAATTCCATTTCCCGTTATTATTTCTTAAGAGGATTATCTTTACTCTACACCTCAACAAAGTGTATAGTTTTCAAGAACACAAGATGTAAAACGCCAATCTTAAAGAGAGTTTACATCACTAGATGTTTCTGTTAAATTCACGACACTAATTAAAAGTTAAATAGCATACTTGAAACATTTTTTCCGTGGATTACGACAGTGTAATGAAAAAAAAAAAACAAACACAACTGAACATCGGTTATTTTTGGATATTTTAAAAGAACATAAAATTCTGAACTAGAAATTCTTATGCACTACTGTTTAAAATTTAAAAATAAACGAATGAAAAGCGTTTAAAGTTGTGTTATTTAACATTACTGTAGTCAAGTTAGCCATGTTTATTTTCTGTAATTTTTAATAATAAAGTAATTTAAAAAAAAAGAAAATATTTCAAAACATTTTTGGCAAAAATAAAATTGTATTTTTTAATTTACTCGCAAGATTTCGAATATTATAAAAATGAATTTCATTTTATAGGTACACGTTCTAGAAACGTTTTTATTCACTGAAAGGGCGCCATATACTATTTCAAAACAAATTGACACTGGTTGATTTCTATATTCTAGACAGATAAAAAATAATATTATAATCATGTTATTATTTTTACAAAAACAAACGTAGTACAACTGATGAATGCGGATCCGTTATCTAAAAATGAAAGTGTTTACAGAATATAATGCTTTGTAATACAGATGGCAAGAAAAAGAATAACGGCACTTTGCGAAGCAACAACCCCTGTATTGTGGAACACGTGGTATCCAAAAAGGTTCTTTGGCCCTTTAATTTGCAATAAAACTTCGTAACCATTGTCTAATTTTTGTTTGTAAATAATTTCTAAGAATTGTGTTATTTGCAGTTTTCATCTTTTACTTTAGTTTTAGACATTTATATACAATGGTTTTAGTCACTTAATGTAGTGTTGTTTCTAATAATGGACGTGTTTAAAATATTATAATTTTTATCGTAATAATTACAGCTTACTTATGTATTTGCAAAAATATAAATTTTTTCAGCAATCATTTTAAGATTACTTTGTAGTATAAGAAATTTGTATGACTATATATAACATGTCACACCGTTTGCATTTATAAGGTAACCAAATAGCGAACAGATTGAGTAAGTTGCCGCTTTTCGGTCAGTATAATTTTTATGGAATCCATAAATCATAAAGTAAACAGCTTCTAAACACCTAAAATTGGACGCATGTCTTTTCCTAAAAATTATAAAAATACCATCTAATACTATTTTTGATAAAATACTTCCCTATTTGTTTTTACCTTGTCAAGAAAACAAGAAATTTAAATTTAATTTTTTATTGTAATGCTACCGTCTCTTATTACAATACGAAATAATACCGAATACTATTAACTAGATTTTATTTTGAAATTTTTTTTTCGGTAATTGATATAATAATGTTTTGAAATACAGACGATAACAAGTAGATTCACAGTAAAAGACAACGGGTTCATTGTTAAAGTGTTCCTTCCTATTCCTGCATTTTTTGTCTGTTTTTCATCTTACGGCAGCACCATCTATTAGCGTAAAGCCAAAAATTTATATGAACAGTTTATCGTTTTACCGTAGCCACGGAGCCACTCTACTGGTCCTAATTTTTTTTTTCTTGTCTTGAGGTACTTTTCACTTCACGGAACCCCAGCCTTAACTGAATTTACATGATTGTTGTGCATGTTTTGATTTATTTAAATACTATGATCTGATGCATTATCCATTGCCACAATCCAATTTTTGAGTAAATTAGGTATTAATTATATCTCTAACGTTGTATAACATTGTTATAAATAATGTTATTGTAAACTGTTCAAATTGCAATAACGAAATTTGTTATTCGGAATGTATTATTTGAATTTTACATAATGCTACTGGCTAAAAACTTCCTATATTTTAAGAATATTATTCATAGTTTTAATTAGCTTGGCAGACTTATATGTAAGCTTACGGAAATTTTTTAACCCATAATATATGACGAGGACTTAAAGTACACGGCCCCCATTCTAACTTTCAAACGGTTACAGATAATGCCGTGAAATTTTTTACACGAAAACAAACTTATAAAAGACAAAAGCAATCAGATTATGGCAACTTTGATTTAACAAAGGCTCTTCAAAATGGCGTGTCACTTGATTTACCTTTCCATTAGTAAAAAAACTTTTCAAACAACACTCAGCTCTAATTTTAATAACTGTGACTGCCATTTTCTGTTAAAAAAAATAGATAACTGACTCATGGCATTATGTGCATGCAATGGTTCGGAATCAGAGTAAAAGTGGCGGACTTTATGTCCTTACTTTACATTGCAACAAACATTTGGTATTGAGTTGACATTTAAGATCCTTACTGGCGTCGTGTTTTTCAGTCGTACTCAAGTTCTGCCAACGAGTTGTCCCTTTTTAACTAAATGGCCTTCCATTGGTTCAATCGCGCGAATGTAGCCTTTCCAGAGACTTCCATCCAGACGTGCCATCACCACACTTTCAGTCCTTGCAGGCAGAGTCACGTTCTCACTCAATAAGTCTCGCACAGCTGCTTTTACTGAAGAATGAAAAGTAATTTTTTTATTGTCGATCTTCAGGACATCGTTCTTCATATCCAAATGGAGCCCATACTTCTTTATAACATTTATTCCCAGGATAACTTTTTCCGTGGTGTCGGTTATCATTACTTAATGGTCGAGTACTCCATTTCCCAAATCAATGGTCACTTGTACTTGTCCGTTAGTAGGTATTTCTTCGTCTGTCGATGTTCGAAGTCGTACTGTTACTGGTGATGCCTTCTCGTTTTCCAACAACATGTCAGGACGAACCATGGTTTTTGTCGCTTCCGTGTCAACCTGTAAATGAACACTTTTTTTATTGACCCTGCCATCGAGATAAATGCTATGCAATTGTTCCATAGGCAATGCTATTTGAATGGTAATCTCCGGAACATGACTAGATAAGATTAACTTTTGTCTCTTTTGATCAATTCATTCCAAATTTTCGAGCGCTACTCGTGTCTTATTCTAGAGTTTAGTGCAATGTCGTGGTGCATGGTCTATTTCGCCGTAGTTCAAATCTACCTCTGTGATGCTTTCTAGTGCGTGCGCGGGTAGTTCTGCAGCACAGCGGAGTTTATGACCGTCTCGTTGCGATGTTTCTTTCGCTGCTTCAAACTGCAAGGTATGCACTAAAACATCATCAGTGAGTCCGCTGCGTGTCGCTGCCTCAGAATCCATTATTAAATCTTCGTTTGTGACGCTTCTTTCACCATGGCAAATCATTTGGTTCATTCTTTCTTCAAGCAGTTTAATTCTATCTCGTACAGCTTTTGTCATTCATAGATTCGCATATTTCTTCTTTTAAATTTAACATATCTGCTTGGGTTTCTTCTTAAACAATTTTAATTTAATTTTCTATAATAATTTGTATTTGCTCCTCAATAGTGTTTATTTGATTATCAATGCACTTCTAGAGTTTTTTTCCATTTTTTCAGAATGTTCGGATAGTTTTTCTTCCATTTTCTGAGAATTTTCTCCCTTTTTTTATTTATTGATTCGAGAATTTTAAATATTTTTGCATCCATTTTAATTTGATGACAAGTTACCGGCATAAATTATAACACGAATAAAAAGTTTAAATACACTACTTTAATGAACTTGAACACCTAAAACTACACGATATAAACAAACGCGCAAATTGCGAACTAAAAAGTTTTATTTATTTAAACGATTTCACCGGGTTTCAATACCGCACACCTGTATCACCAATATAACAAACTTAAAACGAATTTATTTTTATACACAAAATTTTTACACGTTTAAAACTACACGAAAAAAAATACTTACATGAATTTATGTATTACAATCACTTGAAAAATAATGTCTGCGGATAACTTCTGTTTATCTTAAAATTGACACTTGTTTACATTAAAGGCACGAAAGTTATATTTATCTCGAACACACGCGTTAATCACTTATTTATTTAAACATCTTCTTAACACTGCCGACTTCGAATAACCAGTTTTGTAAATAGGTAATTTTTAAATTATATAGACAGAGATAATTTTTTTTTCTTTCAAAAATGATCTAGTATTAGATAATAGATAAACTATTCAAACTTTATATAGATAACAGATAATAGATTAAATAATCTAGGTAATAACAACGATAGATGGAGTTCATTTGAAGAACTACTATAGAATGCAGGAAATTACTGAAAAAAAATATACATATTGTAACTGGAATTTTACGGGACACTCAATATTTTATAAATATTATTTAAATAATTTAAATAAAAAAATTATTTATATACAGAAACATATAACTTATATATTTTTTGATTGTATCTAGATACATATAAATAGATCAAAATTATGAATCTATACTGCGAATAACTACACCGTTTTTATATATTTCCGTTATCTATCCCGATAATTGTCTACAGCTTTCCCAAACGTTCTGGAAGTGGATAAAAACTTCGTGAGCGCACTCAAAGCTGAACGTTACAATAATTTAGTTTTGTGAAATTTTTGCCAAAATACAATAGTTAACTAGAACTTGACACAAGTCAATTTGAAGTTTGAAAACACGAATTAATTCGTCAGTAAAGATGCTGAGGCATAATAACGTTATCAATGAAACGAAAGTATTCGTCTAGACATAACATTGTAAAAATCACAATCCTAACTTTTTGAACGCGTTGTTGCTAGATCGTATTAGTTGAACTTGCTTTATTGTAGGTGGCAGCATTTTACAGCATATTATTTAAATTTACCAAGAAACTTTTACGCAAAAACTAAGAAAATTTTCAATTTTTTTGTCTTCACTAAATGTGTTTATTTTATATCAAAGAGTGCCGCAACCTATGTAAAATGTATGTATAAGATTCCTGTAAAAAGTTAAAAAAAAATTAATTTTTGTTTTCAAACTTATGAAGTTTGCGGCATTCTGTTGATAGTTTCTAACAATACATAAAAACAAAAATTCAAAAATTTTTTATAATAAGGTCGTAAATTGATTCCGCAGTTTAGTAAATATGGCGGCTGCTACTAAATCCTCTTAACGCTAGTGATATAAATGCTCGAAAACTATAATTCATTTAATTCTAATGAAATTTATGAACGATGCATGTATGAACAGCTAAAGTCACATCATTTCAATTTAATTCATTACTTATATTTAATGTTTACCTATATAATAATATTACAAAATAAATGACAATTAAAGTATAGAATAATGCTAATTGCCCTAAATTAATTATATTAACGTTGAGTTTTTTTAAATTAAAAAATACGTTCGTATGTAATAGTCACACTCGCTATTTCATTAACACATGAATCAATTTACTCAAAGGTATTATCGTATCTAACAAACCGAATCCACCGGACAGACCGAATTCATAAAACAAGACAGATTCGGTCCGGCCCCTGTCATCAAGTGGATTCAGTTTGCTTGAACGAATCCGAATGGAACGACACAACTATCATAATTCTTTGAAACTTTATAATAGTAAATTAATAAATTCCCAAAACTTTATACTATTTTATTTTTGGACATTAGTAATAATTAGTAATAAATTATTTAAGCTAGTCATGCAAAGTAATATTCTATTACATTTTAAAGTCTCCAAAGGAATCACATTGCGTGCAAAATATTGTCCCCAAACCGTTCGTTTAATATCAAAATAGCGTCCCCAAACTACTCACATCCTATGATTTTACGTTTGGAACTTTGAGGACTCATTGCTGTCATAAAGTGGCAAGTTTGAGGACTGGAAGTTTGGGCCAGTCCCCGAACTTCCAAAAAGTCCCCGAACTTCCGCTTTTATAACTCCTAGAGACCTCAAACTGACCACTATACATATATATATATATATATATATATATATATTTATAACTAGAATTAAAACAAGAAAGTAATTAATCGATTAATTAACTTTTCAGGTACAGCTTTAAAAAATTTTTAAAAAAACGTGGTTCAGAATAAGACATACATATATAAGTGTTAGAAAGAAATAGGTATAGGTTTGTCTTACAAATGTTTGCTGCAGGTACACGTACCGACTGCACCTAGTCATGTTTCTAAAAACACTATAGCGGGTTTACTATTCACATAAGTTTAATTAGTAAAAGGATTAAAATCACATTTTTCGTGAACGTAAAAATACAAAAATAAAACGAAAAAAATCAAATGTTTTAAGTATTTAATCAACAAAATATAACTATGTAAACATTTATTTTTATTTGATTGGATTTTTGGATTTATAATTATATACCGTGTTAAACTTTTGATTGTAAAATTTTGTTTACTATGTCATATGTATATACTTTGAGTTTGAGACAGATCATTTTACATCTACCGAAATAATAAGTTGTGACAAAAATTAATTTGAACAGAATGTTTACAGATTACTATTTAATATTCTACAATATCTTTAATTGCCTTACATTCGATGTTTCTACACGTTGCATTTATGCAATTATTTAATCTAACTAAATAACTTTTGTAAACCTTTGTAAAAATAGATTTATTCAAAAATGGACCATTGACAAGTTCTAAGTATGCACAAACGTTTGCGTTTTTAAATTAACAAAAAAGTTATGGCTCCAAAAGTTAAATTAAAATGGTTTAACAAGTAATAAATGGCTTAACTATTATGATGATGATGAATCACTTTTAAACAGTATTTATCAAAAAAAATTATTTTAAGCAATATAATTAACAATGTACAAGTATAATTGATGCGACCCTTTTAAACACCAAATATTCAAAATAAGCTAAATTCAACACATTAAGAATATTGACTAAAGATTCGATCTAATAATCGTAATTAATAACTGTGTATAATATATAGTATAGTATTCAAGTTTTTTTTAACAATATAAGACAATAATAGTTTGCAAATATTTTATTAAAATTGGTTTTACACACACACTCCATATTACTCTACCTAAATAAATTTAATGTAGGTCTAAATTAAAAGCTAAATCTATAAACAATGTGATAAAACTAGCAAAAATGCTAATTTCGTGCATCAAAAATAGTAGGTTTATAAACTATCTATAAAAATCCATTTATTACGTTCTTATTGTAAATGTTTTATAATTCATTTATTAAAAATAAATCTATTAACTTTTTATTTAAACAAGATTTCGGTATTTTACAAACCCTGTCATATAACAATGTGCGTAAAAATCAAGCTATCTTTGATGTACAAAATATTATATACAACTATACTTCATTAAAACATAAGTTTTAATGAAGGCTCTTCGAAATACTTAAAACAGAAAACAAAAATAAACATATATTATAAATTAAAAATACGTTTGGTAAGCATTAAAAAAGTATTAAAAAAGTTCACGTTAACTTAACAAATAAAATTAGTTAGTCCACATGTAGGAAACTATGAAGTTGTTAGTTAGATAGCAAATATTAAAACCGCGAATTTAAAAAATTTGTTTATATAATTGCAGAAACCATCTTAGAGACCAGTGGACAGCTGTTTCGTCTTATTTGGACTCCTCAGCTCTTGCGTAGTACAGTTAGAAATATTATGCCGCGCATAATTCAAATACATTTTTTGAAATTCGCAGTTGTAATTATTTACTATCTAACTAACAACTTCATAGTTTTCTACATGTGGATTAACTCGTACGTAGCTCCGTTTTTACGAGATGGCGTTTAGCCTCAGATTTATTAATCAATTTAACACCCGAATGGGATAAAACTATGGCAATTTGTTTTATATAGTTGTGGAAACTGCATTAGAATATTCCAGTGCTGAGGAGTCCAAATAGGACGAAACAGCTGTCTACTGGTCTCTAAGATGGTTTCTGCAAATATATAAACAAATTTTTGCTCTTGCGTAGTACAGTTAGAAATATTATGCCGCGTATAATTCAAACACATTTTTTGAAATTCGCGGTTGTAATATTTGCTATCTAACTAACAACTTCATAGTTTCCTACATGTGGATTAACTCGTACGTAGCTCCGTTCCTACAAAATGGCGTTTAGCCTCAGATTTATTAATCAATTTAACACCCGAATGGGATAAAACTATGGCAATTTGTTTTATATAGTTGTGGAAACTGCATTAGAGTATTCCAGTGCTGAGGAGTCCAAATGGGACGAAACAGCTGTCCACTGGTCTCTAAGATGGTTTCTGCAATTATATAAACAAATTTTTGCTCTTGCGTAGTACAGTTAGAAATATTATACCGCGTATAATTCAAATACATTTTTTGAAATTCGCGGTTGTAATATTTGCTATCTAACTAACAACTTCATAGTTTCCTACATGTGGATTAACTCGTACGTAGCTCCGTTCCTACGAAATGGGGTTTAGCCTCAGATTTATTAAAATTAGTTAGGTATTAAAGTCATTTCTCTTAAAAAGAATTAACAACGCCGTTATAAACGTTAAAAAAATGTTTTAAGACAGTTTTCTTCAGCACTAAATTATTTTGTTAATGATAAGGACAAGTAACGATTTACGCGGAAGCGTTAAACCTGTTTGTGTTATATGCTGTTTACTACAAAAACGTTTTTCTTATGAAATCTAACAATATCGTTGAGGCAATAATTTTTAACTGCTAAAAATCTATAATTGCATACTCAACATTAGTAATCCGTCTTTTTATTATTTTAATTTAAAAAGTTTCATTTTTAGGTTAGATTATAAAATTTACTGATAATACACAAACATTAAATGAGAATTCTAAACCGTTTTGAGTTGAACAATTAAAAAATTGTTACTAACAAAGTGGTTTGCAAACATGTAGGTTAATATTAGATAATACCATTCTTTAGAAAGTATAAAATGTCATGTGCTTTAGAATTAAAGACACTGCAAATGTAATGAACTGTTACTACTGGTAAGCTTGACCATTTCAGTTGTCAAAACTACAGAAATATTAGATGTGCCATCAATTATGCAAAATTGATTGTACAGTTTTAGGTTTAAATACGATTATAATGACGGAAACCGTCATATACAAATGTACAATACTAAAATATTTTTGAAAGTGTCGTTGGCAATTAAATAGAAAATCATTGCTATGGTAATCGAAAATGTCACGTATAGAAACAATTTATCTGATTTTGAAAAAAGATTGTGTTTAAGTAGTGCATACACATGCCATATCGTAAGATATGCAAGATAAATGGAAACGAATTGCATGCAACTGGTTGAAAGATTGCATAATAATTGCACAGGAATAAATTTAATTTCTAGATAGGTACCACTACGATTATATTTGAACGAATAAATTTATTAAATTGCCTTTAGCAACTAACACACACGCTACAGTTTTCACTTATAAACGACAAATACGTGAAATCAGGTTGTGTATATCTATGTCTGATAATAATAGAGTAGATGTCCTTCCAAGTTCCATTCCAATTCTTAACTGTATCAATGTGGGATCATTAGGAATTTAAGCCACTTTTTTATAAATACGTTTATCTAGCAAATGTGTTTAATAAGTCTACTTTTTTTTACTATAAATTGCATTTTCTTTTTTATAATGACATTAAAAGTCTGCATCTAATTGCAACTATACGTTTTCAATACGATTGATTTGTTAGTGCAGCATAACGCTAATTAATGGTCAGTTTTGTATAGGAAAAAGGAAAAATTCTTGGTCAATGTTTAAGAGTATGTTAACCCAATTCCCAATCAATTAATATGCAATTTGCAATATACCTTTGTTTAATTATTTAAAATGATTAAAACCTACTGTTTCTTTTTGAGACATTTGCATTAAATTTTCATAGCTCTATTATTTGATTTTGTGTGGAATTTTAAAATGCAATTTTAAGTTAAAAAAATTTATTTTGATGTAGGTAATTAAAAAAAAAGAACTGACGCTGTCAGTTAATTTACAAAATTTTCATTGCATTGCGACCTACATACTTAATGTGCAACTACTTATTTAAACTGAGAAATAGTTTAATTAAAATATTATTTAGATTTTAAATATTCAATATAGTGCCATGACATATTTTAATTGCAGTTTACATTCTTTTCTATTTGTGGTACAGCTTGCAACATATCAAATTTTTCAAACTAAGCTTGTTTTAAATTTGGTTACCGGCAATCAAGTTTTTTATTGAATTTGAAGTTATTTATGTAAGATTAGATTTTTAATAACTTGTTTAATGGTCCACAACTAATCAATATGTTCAAACTAATAAAAACTTTTTGAATTATATCAATGAAATACAATTTCAATTAACATTGTTATAATTTATCGAATGTGTTTTTATATACATATATATTTAATGAAAATTTTTATTTAACACTTTCTTTTTTTTTATAATAATCGCATACCATCAATACCTTCTGTATTCTTTTTTATAAGTTATTAATGTAACAACGTTTTTTAATGTTTTATAATGTAGATATTTTGAAATTAAAATATTTGGTGTTAACAACAAAATTAAACATCATAAAATTGATAAATATAAACATAATTATTTACACGCATTGGTTCAAAAGATTATTAGAGCCTGCTTATAGTATCAATCACACATCAATCAATAAGCACTGCAACCTCTTCAAAACATGTACAGCACAACAATGTAAAAAAACGCGTAAATCACACAACTACAAAATTTAAATTTTTATGGTGGAACATATATAGAAAGTCTTCATTTTTGCTTTACTTTTATATTTAGATACAAAACATTTTGAAACCAACGTCCAACAGTAGTCAGCAAGCATCTTGCTATTCAATTTGCCCTGGTAGCGTTTTTCAATAAGGAAAATCTTTGATGCTCATCACTGACGTCGCTATGGTTCTAGGGAAAAAAGTTTAGATATGAATACCAAGTGTATTTTAACGCTCATATTACACTATAATGCATGGTACCTCTAAGAACTTCATTGATATTTATTTCGTAATTTTTAGATTCTTTATTTCTTACAAAATTATAAGTCGCGTTCCTAAGTGCATTCCAAGCATGCCGTTCTAAATCGTTTAATATTACGTCATATTCACGTTCTTGCTGAAACAATTTTATATGAGGTCCTATACAATACCCGATTTCTAGATTTTACGTCACTTATATTAAAAAAAAATTGTTACATGTTTGCCAAATACTACACTGTGCTAAACCCGCCATATATGTAACTACGTTTTAAGTTAGTGGTAGTATGAGAAGTCCTTTCTTTGCGTTTGTATTTATAACAGTACCAAATATAAATTCCTTAAAAATTTATGATTACCATTTTTTGCTCAAAAGGTCTGTTACATGCCAAAGTTAACACAAAGTCACTGCCTGAAATGAGGTAACATAAACGGGGTTGTGCCACTAGCTCAATGGAGATGGGGTGGGTTATATTTAAAAGTTTCGTGATTGAATTGGATTAACTTGACGAAAACACAAAATTGAAAAGTAATAATGTCGAAATCAAAGGGCGCCAGGAAGGAGTAAAGCCTAATGGACTTCTGGCCCTTGCCAACCACAAGTCCGCTTCTGTAGAATACACCCTAAACGGACTTACCTTGATAGAGTGTATTTCACTAAAATCTGTAATAAGCTAATAAAGTTACACACGCGGAGGCCGACGGAATTAAAAGCTCTTTACATTTAACAATTTAGCATTTATTTGAACAAAATAAAACAAAATGAATAAAATAATAAAATAATTGAATTGAAATTATCAAAATTAATTACACAAAACAGTAACAAATAAAAAAAAATACGTGAATGTACGTTTGATCAAAACAAATTTAATGGGATAAATAAACAAACAAAATAATAAAATACAAAATATAGAATTTAAAGAAATAAAACAGCACAAAATTAATCAATCTTAAAACATCTAAAATCACGGCCGTGTGCGCGTCCAAATAAATGAAATAAACTTATAAAACTTATATATAAATATAAAATTTAAATCGATAGTTCGGTTCCGTACAATAAATTTTAAACTTGGGATTATAACAGTACCGTAAAATACGGTCATTAATCAGTTACATTAACGTTAACTTCGAGACACTTGTAATTCTTTTTCTTAAAATTCAAAGCTTTTAACACTTAAATCACGTAAATAATATCTTCACGATTAAATAAATGGTGCAATATAAATACCTTGAATTCGTCGTAACTGCAGGAACGTACTTGTGGTTAGTCCGAAGTGGCCAGATGAAAGGTACCCCAGATAATTTCTATGCCGGCGGAAGAATTTCCTTTTTAACACTTAACAAAATCCGCACAAATGCGAAGACTGGACGTAGTACAACCCAACGATTGCATATCCAACGTGAAACGTAAGTTTTAATTTTGGAAACCATGAAATCTGCTTAACCCGTAAATTACGAACTTTGGAAAAAAATCAAACTTTTCCACCACTACACTTAATTTTCACGGTTCCAATTAACTTCCGCGGTAAG
Organism: Aquatica leii; assembly: GCA_035610365.1. Lineage (NCBI taxonomy): Eukaryota > Metazoa > Arthropoda > Insecta > Coleoptera > Lampyridae > Aquatica > Aquatica leii. Next base: position 73,599,285 of record CM069435.1, read on the forward strand.
GTATAACGATAGGGTAAAAAGTACCCTCACCACACAATTACCACACGGTAACCGGTATTTTTAATTGCGACCAACGATCGATTGATGATTGACCCCCAAAAACCAAACTTTACCATTTTTAAAAACTTCGTATCCCTACCTACTTTCTTCAACTTGCGCGGTAACATCTACGTAAAAGATAGGACATTAAACAAACGCACTTAACAAAGACGACAACTATAATTAGCCGCGTGCATTCCATCATGTAGACTTTGACAAAAACCTTTCCCATCAAAATGCTAAGCTTGCACATTTGCAGGTGTCTTAAGATAGCGCTTAATCAAATAGAACTCAGCCTAAACAAGAAAAATGGATCAACTTACATTCCAAAAAGGAAGTCGTAAATTATATAGAATTGTTATTTTACTGATATAAGTAAAGTACTAAATCAAAATCAAAACCACGGAACTTTATGCATTCAAAAGAAAATAACAGTAATGAATGTAAAACAACTTGAAATACCAATAATCTTAAATCACACGCAATACAAATAACGAGCAAAACGTTTTTGATGCTAACAGCGTATCAAACAACGAAAACCAAAAAAAAACAAAAAAAAAACGAAAACTCAGACAGCAGAATCGATTTACGGAGTTTAACATAAAAAGATAATCGCTGAATTCCAAACGCAAGTCACACCTCCCCTACTTAAAGAGGGATTTCTTAAATCACTCTATAAGCAACAAAAAAAAACAAACAAAAACCCATAACCCAACCCTCACATGGTCACAAAAACGACGAGAAAAAAAAATGAGACCCAACCGTTGTGGTTTGACCAAGTGACCCCAACCCACCACAACGGAACCACACTGTAGCAGTGGACGCTAAAACTGATCCGTGAAGCCAACCAGGGCAATTAACGAGGCACGACTGAACAAGGTAGTACCCCTGGGCGGGAGGAGAGCGACTACACGGGTGCCGTACCGGCGGTGCCCACAAAAGAGTACTACCCCGTGCCACGGGCCATCGACGTAAAATCATCAAAAAAAAATCCAATAAACGGAAAACGTTTAAAGAGCGTGGAAACGCGTCAGGCACCAGGGGGTGGGTTTTGCAAGGGACACATGCCCAATGCTACCCCCAGGTCCTAAAAGAAAATCGTCAAAGTAAAACCGCCAAAGCCCACCACGGTCGAGCGACCGAGGTACGCGAGAGGTCCTGACTAGGCTTGGGTATTCGGCCAATAAACCCCAACTTAAGGTTACCTAGACAGTCCCTAACACGATTTGTCCGAGTACATAGCGAAAGAGTCGTCAACAAGAGGCATAAAGGGCGCGGGGCTTCCACGCAGAAGGGAGTCGCTGGACATAAGGAAGAACGAAAGAAGAATGGAAAAGAAAGGACAGACAGCGGAAGAAGAGAAGAGTCGTCATATCCGGTAAATATATATATAAAAAAAAAAAAACGTCAAAATCGGTAAAAATGCATCAACGGAAGACCTTGGGAAATGTCTGGCTCGACACGATGTATCCGACATTGACAAGGGAAAGAGGCACGCCATGCTTCACGGGATCGGCATGTTGTGAGATCCTACAACCCACAACGTCGAACCCAAAGCACCTTACCAATCGACAAGTCCAAAGTCGACTGCTGCAATGGTCAACATAACGATAATGTAACTACTAACTAGAGATAGTGTTTACTAAAAACTATCCACAAAAAAAACGATGATGTAATCCCAAAACTTGAAAGGTATGACTTTTTCGTAGTTTACTAACTAACTATAAAAAAAGTCCGACCTTTCGGTCAGAAACTCCCCACAGAAGAAAAACAAAAGAAACTAAAACCTAAAGGAAGGGTAGTTGGTTTGGGTTCGGCACAGATCACCCGATGCGGTACAGACGAAGAGTGCGCGCTGCGCTTCACGCGATCCGCGCATTGCGTTTTTCCCCCAACGAAAGTCCACACCGAGCAATGGCACCTAGCCACAAACACTACAGAAATAAAAGATAAGGACAGACAAGATAGCAGAAGAAGGAAAAATGGAAATAAAAGAACCGTTGTTTAGTCGCCCCACCCCCCCCCCAGTCGGGTTTAATTTTAAGTCCTTGGCGTTCCATATGCCTTTAGATGCTCCCGTATCATCAGACAACTCATAGGTCTGATACGAAACTTTCCGTTTTACATAAAACGGACCGATAAACTTAGGTGCCAGTTTGGCCGAGAAATATCATGATGCATCAGAAAGAACATAATTCTTTCGCCACACTGTGTCTCACACCTCAAAAGGTGCTGGACGACGACGTAAATCGTAATAATGTTTAGCGCGAACATAAGCGGCATTCAAGCGATTCTTAATGTCGACGTAAACTTCTCTAAAAGCTGGGCCTCTTTCGGCCAAAAAGGTACGATCCGCAAAAGCTAGATCGTCGATAGTGTCGGAATCGGTAGTTTTTCCATGACGTGATCCGTCGAGACAGATTTCACGTCCAAAATTAGCAAAAAACGGCGTTAAGCCGGTGACTTCATGTACAGCGGTACGAATAGCACATGCTACTTTAGCAAGATACTTATCCCAATGTCGATGGTTGTCTTCAATATATGACGATAGCATTGTCTTCATGACTCGGTTGACTCTTTCAGTTGGATTCGCTTGTGGATGATAATTAGCGTTAAAAATAATTTTGGACTTATATGACGAAACCATTTTCTTAAACTCTGCACTACGAAACTGTGTGCCGTTATCACACAAAAGATACTGAGGAACTCCAAACATTAAAAAGACATCTTCTTCAAGACGTTTAGTAACTGCTGCGGCAGTAGCGGAACGTGACGGGAAAAATAACACAAATTTAGAAAAATAATCGGCAACTACAAGGATATATGAATAACCACTCTTAGATCGCGGTAGCGGTCCAACAAGATCGGTAGAAATCAACTGCCAAGGTTTGTCCACAACAGGATGACGGGTCATAAGGCCAGCAGGACGTTTCTGTTCTGGCTTATGCGTGATACAAACTTTACAACCATTGATGTAACGAATAACGTCAGCCTTCATTTTAGGCCAGTAATAAAGCGGAACAATTCGTTCGAGAGTCTTAAAAATACCAAGGTGTCCAGCGGTAGGCTCATCGTGAAACTTTGACAATATTTCGAGTCGTTTAGACTTAGGCACAACTTCTCTCCAATTGTCATTCTCAGAACGAAGATCGGGATAGTCTACGGTAACATGCTTAAATAGCTTTCCGTTACTAATTTTCCACTGTGGAAAAGCGTTAGGTTTTGAACGTACACGTTCCATAAGTTTCGTTAACCATTTGTCCGAAGACTTAGGTTCGGTAGTGTCACAATCGGTAGTAACGTTGTCGATAGCTGGTACTGAACGAGATAATGCGTCAGGTACGACATGATCCTTTCCTTTACGATGAATGATTGTAAAATCAAATTGCTGCAGTCTAACAGCCCATCGTGCTAGACGACCGGTAGGTTCCTTTAAATTATGTAACCAGACTAATGATGCGTGATCGGTAACTACAGTGAAAGTTGTTCCTTCAAGATAGGGGCGTAATTTTTCAATAGACCAAAGGACAGCCAAACACTCCTTTTCGGTAGTAGAATACTTGCGTTCACATTTTGTGAGCGACCTACTATTATAACAAATAACACGTTCTTCACCGTCGATAAACTGGGTAAGAACTGAACCGAGACCAAAATCAGAAGCGTCAGTTTGAACTGTAAACGGAACATTAAAATCAGGGCAAGACAAAATAGGTGCGGAAACTAAACAATTCTTAATAATCTGAAAGGCTTCATCACAATCACTAGTCCAATTGAAGCTGGAATTCTTCTTTAACAGAGACGTCAATGGAGCGATAATTGTCGAAAAATTCGGTACGAATCGGCGATACCACGAGGCCATGCCTATAATTCTTCTAACTTCAGCGACACCAGTGGGAACTGGAATACGCAAAATTGCATCAACCTTTTCCGGGTCAACCGACAACCCAGTAGAATTTACGATAAAACCAAGATACTTAAGTTCAGGTTTACAAAAATGACATTTGTCTTTACTTAACATCAAATTAGCCTCTCTAAGGCGACGAAGAACTTCAGTTAACACTTCCATGTGTTTCTCGAAGGAAGGAGCGCAAATAATGACGTCATCTAAATAAACAAAAACGTAAGGCTCTAATTCGGGACCTAAAACTCGATCAATCAACCTCTGCCAAGAAGCTGGTGCGTTAGCTAAACCAAACGGTAAGCGCGTGAATTGGAATAACCCACGGTTCGGAACTGTAAAGCGGTATACTGCTTAGACTCTTCGCTTAAAGGAATCTGCCAATAAGCGGACTTAATGTCGAGAGATGAAATAAACTTAGCGTCACGAAGACGATCCAAAATAGACGAAACGTAAGGTAAAGGATAAGCGTCCTTTTCGGTAACTTTGTTGACTTTTCTAAAGTCCACGCAAAAACGATACGAGTTGTCCTTCTTCTTCACCAATAAGATCGGGCTCGACCAAGCGCTGTTGGATTTTTCTACAACGCCTAACTTTAACATTTTCTCTAACTCCAGATCGATTTGTTTCTGGATAAACGGCGAAACTCGGTAATATCGTTGCTTAATTGGTTCGGAAGTAGTTTTGATCTGATGTTCGATCAAGTTGGTGCATCCAAAACTTTCATTCGAAGAAGAAAAGTGATTACTAACTAAATTGTCTAACTGATTGAGCTGTTCTGAGGAAAGATCGAGACGAGACTTAATAACGGAATCTTTATCTTCCAATTGTGAAATGGTGTCCATATTTTCGAAACGCCATTCACCTTTTCTAAGATCGGGAACGATACCTGCTTGTTTCCAAAAATCAACACCTAAAATTAAATTATGCGGAACGTCAGGAACAACTAAAACTTCTAAAACAACAATTTTTCCTTTAAGTTCGATTGGGACGAGAAGTGAACCTAAACTTTGTACTGATTTACCATTAGCTACAACACAATTAATTTTATCTGACTTATTTAACTTCAAACCTAACTGACTAAAAATTTCCCAACCCTTAGATCCAAAAATAGTGCGAGAAGCGCCACTATCTAATAAACTTAAAATTTTGTGACCAAAAACTTTAACGTAGACAAAAGGTCTTTCGTTAGACTCAGCAGACTCGAAAACATAATCTAACACGACTTTATTTTTAACGAAACTCTTTTTCTTCGAAGAATGTAAACTATTAAAATAGACAGCCGATTTAACTTTGACCTCTGACGTCACTAAACGGCTTCTTAGTACGTCCTTTACTCGTTTCCCGAACACTTAGAACAAGTGCGGACCGTAACGTTAGATTTTCCACAACGATAACAAAAGAAACCTTTCTTAGGTTCTTTGCAAGAAGCAGCTCGATGGTTAGGCTTCCTACAATTCCAACATAATTGCGGACTACTTCGATTAGAAGAAGCAGGCGCATTAACGATAGCTAACCTTCGTGAAGAAGGTGCAATACTAGAAGACGATAATCGTAAATTTTGTCTAACAGGTGGTGTAGATTTTTCACCACTACTAACGTTATTCGAAGAACGAGAAACTACAATGTCCTTAACTTGAGATGTCTCATAAGCGAGATCAGGCTCCATGTCCTGCTTTCTACGAGATGGAGGCGTGTAAGCTTCAATAGCTTTCATGCGGTCCTCGATAATACGACCAAATTTAATTAACTCCTCAATTGAAGTAACTGACGACAAACCAAGCTGAGTTTGATAAACGGGAGAAATATTTCTTAACAAAATCGTTAACTGTTTTTCTTCAGAAAAAGGCTCATCGAGACGTGAAAACATGTTGCGAATAATTGCAACGTAAATACCCATAGGCTCATCATTAGCTTGAGTGCGACGCTTAATTTCTTCAATAAGTCGTTCGTCATAATCGGTAGGCTGGAATTGTTCACGTAAAAACTTAACTAAGTCTTCCCAAGAATATACTGAATTACGAATAGATCTAACAAAAATCAATGCATGACCTGTAAAAAGATCAGTACACTCCAAAAATAACTGATGGCTTAAAACGTTACGCGATAATTGAAGTTCGGCAACTCGTTCTAAAAATGCGGTATCAACTACAGAAGGTTGAACGACAGGTTCGATGACTTCATCGGCGGAAGTAGACGGATTAGAAACAACAATTTGCTTATTAAAAAGTTCGTACTGCGAAATTAAAACAACTAAATCTTTTACTTGAGAATCGTCACCTTGAACAGGAATTGAATTGCCAATACGGTTTAACAAATATTTAATTTTGGTTTCAATTGTAGAAGAAATTTTTGTAGTTGGAGTAATTTTCAATGAATCTATTAATTTTCTAAGCTCATCGATACCTTCTCGAATCGCTAATTTATCTGCATTAAAATCGAAAGGATACACAGGACGAGATATTTTGCCGGTAGCTTCTTCAATAAGAAAATTCTTGAGTAAACCTCGTAATACGACAACACCTAAAGATGCATCACCACCTCTAATCAAAATTTCATAACGTAATTCGTTATGCGATAAACGATCAACAATCAATTTGTAACCCATTTTAAAATGAAATTACAGAACGGTAAAACTTTCCAAAAATCACGAAACTTAACAGGCAAACTAAAATTCGAAAAATGCCACACGATGGAGACGCCAAATATTTATGTTACATGCCAAAGTTAACACAAAGTCACTGCCTGAAATGAGGTAACATAAACGGAGTTGTGCCACTAGCTCAATGGAGATGGGGTGGGTTATATTTAAAAGTTTCGTGATTGAATTGGATTAACTTGACGAAAACACAAAATCGAAAAGTAATAATGTCGAAATCAAAGGGCGCCAGAAAGGAGTAAAGCCTAATGGACTTCTGGCCCTTGCCAACCACAAGTCCGCTTCTGTAGAATACACCCTAAACGGACTTACCTTGATAGAGTGTATTTCACTAAAATCTGTAATAAGCTAATAAAGTTACACACGCGGAGGCCGACGGAATTAAAAGCTCTTTACATTTAACAATTTAGCATTTATTTGAACAAAATAAAACAAAATGAATAAAATAATAAAATAATTGAATTGAAATTATCAAAATTAATTACACAAAACAGTAACAAATAAAAAAAAATACGTGAATGTACGTTTGATCAAAACAAATTTAAAGTTAATGGGATAAATAAACAAACAAAATAATAAAATACAAAATACAGAATTTAAAGAAATAAAACAGCACAAAATTAATCAATCTTAAAACATCTAAAATCACGGCCGTGTGCGCGTCGAAATAAATGAAATAAACTTATAAAACTGATATATAAATATAAAATTTGAATCGATAGTTCGGTTCCGTACAATAAATTTTAAACTTGGGATTATAACAGTACCGTAAAATACGGTCATTAATCAGTTACATTAACGTTAACTTCGAGACACTTGTAATTCTTTTTTCTTAAAATTCAAAGCTTTTAACACCTAAATCACGTAAATAATATCTTCACGATTAAATAAATGGTGCAATATAAATACCTTGAATTCGTCGTAACTGCAGGAACGTACTTGTGGTTAGTCCGAAGTGGCCAGATGAAAGGTACCCCAGATAATTTCTATGCCGGCGGAAGAATTTCCTTTTTAACACTTAACAAAATCCGCACAAATGCGAAGACTGGACGTAGTACAACCCAACGATTGCATATCCAACGTGAAACGTGAGTTTTAATTTTGGAAACCATGAAATCTGCTTAACCCGTAAATTACGAACTTTGGAAAAAAATCAAACTTTTCCACCACTACACTTAATTTTCACGGTTCCAATTAACTTCCGCAGTAAGGCATAACGATAGGGTAAAAAGTACCCTCACCACACAATTACCACACGGTAACCGGTATTTTTAATTGCGACCAACGATCGATTGATGATTGACCCCCAAAAACCAAACTTTACCATTTTTAAAAACTTCGTATCCCTACCTACTTTCTTCAACTTGCGCGGTAACATCTACGTAAAAGATAGGACATTAAACAAACGCACTTAACAAAGACGACAACTATAATTAGCCGCGTGCATTCCATCACGTAGACTTTGACAAAAACCTTTCTCATCAAAATGCTAAGCTTGCACATTTGCAGGTGTCTTAAGATAGCGCTTAATCAAATAGAACTCAGCCTAAACAAGAAAAATGGATCAACTTACATTCCAAAAAGGAAGTCGTAAATTATATAGAATTGTTATTTTACTGATATAAGTAAAGTACTAAATCAAAATCAAAACCACGGAACTTTATGCATTCAAAAGAAAATAACAGTAATGAATGTAAAACAACTTGAAATACCAATAATCTTAAATCACACGCAATACAAATAACGAGCAAAACGTTTTTGATGCTAACACCGTATCAAACGACGAAAACCAAAAAAAAAACAAAAAAAAACGAAAACTCAGACAGCAGAATCGATTTACGGGGTCTAACATAAAAAGATAATCGCTGAATTCCAAACGCAGGTCACAGGTCTTACCACGAACTTATAAATAACAACAGGGATTTTCATGTTTTGTTAAACAATGGTTTCCAGAAAACATTAAATACAAAAGCCGCTTGTAGAAAAGAACTATTGTAAGAATTTATACTGGGATTATGTACAATAACAGGCTTAACAGAACACTATTTACAAAACCGGAAGGATTTCAGAATAAATCATATTTTATAGGTCAATTCAGTACCTAAGTAAAGCAAACAAATATAGTTAATTTTAATTCTGTCCGGTGGGATTCCTTTAATGACTGAAACACTGTGATAGTCTATTGCTGTTGTGCTGTGAGTAAGTTTTAAAAAATGCCACCTAGTAATCAAAATTTGAAAATTATGACAAGTGAAGTAAATTGGACCATAATTTAACAACCGACGGTGAAACCTATTTTGTCAAATTTGTTCAAAATCAGTAAGTTTGTATTATCTTAATTTAAATGCTTTTAGTTACTAGTATATGTATTATTTTGATCGGTGCTACTAAAAAATACCATGTAAAACAATGCTTGGGTAGTGGTGTACATTTAAAAAAATATTAAAAAAACTATGACACAACAATTGTTAAAGAACGTTATAGAAGATCAACAGAATAAACCTGACCCATCAAAAACAACTTTTACTCTAAATTTGTGCGAAGCATTGGTGTCGGCTCAAATTTCTCTTAAAAAACTTGATAATATCAATTTTTGCAATTTTCTCGAAAAATACACCGACGAAGTTGTTCCAGATGAATCAACTTTGAGAAAAAATTATTTAGACATATGTTACCAATCGGTAAGCAGTTTAATTAAAGTATTAATAATAGAGAGTTATTGCAAAGTAAAATAAAAGTTACTTTATTAAAAGAAACTTTAAATAAAGTATCCTATAATAAAGTTTTGCATTTATTTTAACTGAGTGCTATTGCAACGTGCCTTGATTTCGTACTTTATTTTATTCTTGACTTTACTCTGGCAGTTTGTAATATAGGTTATAGAGGTTTTGTTAATTGTTTGTTAATTCTTTTTAACGAATCGACCAGAATCTTGTTATTTATACAGTTTCAAATTGAATTATTTGTTTTTTACCAAATCACAAAAAACGGATGTTAGGACTTACCTTTAAATATCTAAAATTACACATAATTATAGAAACACTACTTTCTAGAAATACAATTATTTCTCTTCTTAAAAATACAAAATCTCTCAGAACTCCGATCGGTTTGACATGACATATGTCAAAATAAGGGTGCTTTTATTAAAGTATCTCTGCCTGTATTTAATTTAAATAGAGGAGGCCTGTATTTTAATAAAGTAAAAAAATTTAAGCGATAATATCTGCGCATGCGCGTATGTCAAATAAAGGAAAACTTTATTAAAGGATCAGCAAAAATGACATTGCAATAACTCTCTAGTTTTAAAAATGCTGCTTTACCTTTTATAGAAAATACAGACAATAAGGAATGACATTGGGAACCATTACATTTGGACTTCGGTTGATGAAACAACCGATTGCAGAGGTCGATATATAGCAAATTTTCTAGTTGGTAAATTGTCTGAACTAGAATCAGGAAGAGCTCATTTGCTAGCATCCAAAAAAATTCCACAGGCCAATCACAAAACAGTTGCAAATTTTTTTGATGATTGTTTACGTAAGTTTTTTTTAATGATTGATTAATATAATCCAATCTATTAATTACAATTATATAATTTTATGTTTGTAGGACTTCTGTATCCCAATGGCGTAAAAAAAGAAAAAGTTCTCTTATTCGTAACCGATGCAGCACCTTATATGATCAAATCCGCTCAGGCATTAGAAATATTTTATCCGAATTTAAAACATTTAACTTGTCTAGCACATGGAATACATAGAGTGTGTGAATTCATTAGAGACGAGTTTGCAATAGTAGTCAAGTTAATTTCTGCCGCCAAAAAAATAAACATCTCTAACATATTACATGCTCTTTTTGATTATTGGATCTTGTTTTAAGTTTTTGTGAAAGCACCATTACGGGTAAGGGCCTATAAAGAAAAACTTCCAAATGTTAAACTTCCACGGAAACTTATCATAACAAGATGGTGAACTTGGTTATTTGCTTGCATTTTTTATGCCACACATTTTGAAAAAATTAAAGAGGTACAGTTCATACTATAATCTGACATTGTCTTATACTATAATTGAATTCGCTTACTTCAGGTGGTTGAATTATTTGACGAGACGACTTCTGCAGCAATTGCTAAATCTCAAAAAACTTTTAATGACGAAGCTGTTAAGAGAGGACTAGTTTTTATAAAAACACAGCTTTTCGGCATTCCTGGCAAATTAAAAAACTTAGAAAAAAGCAAAACCGCAATGACCGATTCTTTTGCTACATTCGAAAGAATAAGAGCAATTATAAGAACATGTCCAGAGATTAAAGGAAGAAAAATTAATGAAAAATTGGATTTCGTCACATCAAAAAACCTTTTCGTTGACCTCTTTAAACAACTGACTGAAATTCAAAAAGGGGAGGTCATGAAGCATCAACAGAAAATATCTTTAAGAATAACAGAAACATCGGAATTAAAATTTTCTTCACTAACATCTTGTGATGTCGAAAGAACTTTTTCCGTCTATAAAAATATTTTAAATGATAAAAGGCAATAGCTTCTTGGTCAAAATATTGAAAAATATTTGATTTGTGCTTGGGAAAATAATAGCACTTAATAAACATTGTAAAACAAAAAAATAAACTATCAATTTTAATAGTTATTTTTTTATTGCTTTTTCGGCAAGTTTAATATGCCTTTTATGCCACATTTTTTGGTATTTTTTCTTGCCTTACTATCCGCTCTTTAGATATGACAAAGTATTGCCGTGCGCAACCTTGTCTAAAATGTAAAAAGTTTCATCATTCTTTGGTACACAAGAATGCTTCAACTTGTAATAATAATTCCGAGATTGTGCTTTCATCTCAATCTTATAGTCAACATGTTTTGGTGTCAACCGTTTTAGTTTCTGTCCAAGATTTAAATGAAAAGCGACATACGGTTAGAGTTTTCTAGACTCCGGGTCGCATTAAATTTTATTTTTAGCAAGCTATCTAAGATTTTCCAAGTAAAGATGCATAGAGCAAACATATCTATTGTTGGCATAAATACAATTACGTCAAACTTCAACAAAAGATGTGATATCATACATTTTCAGCATTCAGATTGCAGCAGTAATCTTAGCTGTTACATCTTACCTAAAATAATAAACAGTGTTCGCCTTATTTGGCGACAAAATGTCTCAAATAACTGGTGCTTGAAAATTCTTTAACTTTTTCAGTAGCTGCTCCTATTGTTAATAAATATTTATATGTTGACAATCTTATTGATAGATTCTGAAGATGAAGCTATACGTATTTGTCAAGACGTAATACAAATTTTACAATCAGATAAATTTCCACTTTAAAAATTGCACTCAAACAGCTAAAATATTTTAAATAGTCTTAAGCTCGATGAAAAACACAACAGTGTCAATAATCTTAGTGATACTACATCTATAAAAACGCTTGATGTTTACTGAAATAGTTTAGCTGATATGCCAAGTTGCGTTACAAAAAGAGTAATACTTTTACAAATTACTGGGATGTTGATCTTCTTAGATTAATACAATAATCCTATTATCAAAAATAATGTTACAAGTTTGGTCTTTAAATTTAGGCTAAGATGATTCTGTCTCAAAAATGTATTCGTATTAAAAAAGGCTTACTCTTATTAAGCACCAAGTCAAAAACTATGGTTCACGTTCATCTTCTCTGTGCAAAAACTAAGAGCGCACGTTTTATCAATACCTCGACTTGAATTATGTGGTGCTCTGTTATTGGCAAGGTTAATAAATCGACTGAATCGATTGGTTGCTTTTTTTATTGGACAATTTATCAAATTGTCTTAGCTTGGTTACAAACAGAACCTACATTTTTGCAAACTTTTTTAATATTTAACTGTTATAAGCAATATTAGATCAAAATCTAATCTTTCGGACATTACTTCTCGTAAAGTTTCATCTGCTGTCTTACTCATTTCTAATTTACGGTGGTACGAATCTCTTTAGTTAACAGAATCAATTTGTGATCAGCCAAATAATTGTGTTTCAAACTGTACTCAAGAGATTTAAAAAAATATAAAGTATTTTCTTCAATTGAGAGTAACCTTTTATTATAGAATCTTTTTCAAATCTTATACGACTTAAACAAGTTCTTACTTATTGGCTTGAATTTGCGTTAAATTGCAAAAATTATCGAAATTTAGGACCTTTTTCTGTAGCTGAGTTAGATATTAGCTTAAAAATGTAGCTCAGCATGACGATTTTCACAAAAAATTAAAATTTTAATATCAAATTTAAATTTAAAACTAAAACAATTTATTTGCTTTATCTCCATATCTTGATTGCAATTTACTTAGAGTAAGTGGAATATTGTGCAACGCTAATGTCCCTTACAATACTAAGCATCCACTTCCAATAAATAGCAAACCTATCTTTAAAAATAAATATTGCATTTTACTTCATACTGGACCTCTTCTTTTATCTCATATTTGTCAAAGGTTTTAGTCAACTTCTGGCATTCATACAAAGTTGTTAGAGAGTATCTTCAATGTTTTTGTTATAATCCTTAGAGTTTAGTTCCAATAATAGCAGATTTACCTGCAAAACATGTTCAAGTATCATTTCCATTTAACATCACAGGTGTTGATTACGCCGTTCTTTTATTTTAAAGGATAGAAAAGGCCAAAGAGCAAAAACCTTAAAGGCTTAATGTTTGTTTAGTTAGTAAAGCAATAAATATTGAACTTGCTATTGATTTAACTAAAGCCTTTTTATCGTGCTTTAGACGCTTTACAGCTAGACGAGGAAAGCCAACTCATATGTATGCTGACAACGGTACTAACTTTGTGGGTGCACATAGACAAATAAATTTTTATTTGTTAATTTTAAGGATGATATTGTAAACAGTTGCGCGAGTCAAATCAATTTTTTGGCTTTTTATACCACCAAATTTCTCACATTTAGAGGTCTTTGGAATTCTGGTGTAAATATTGTAAAAAAGTATTTGTTGAAAGCAATAAACAAAGCAAAATTAACACATGATGGAGTTTTCTACAGTACTAGTTAAAATAGAAGTTATATTAAATTCAAAACCATTATATACTTTGTCATCCGATTCAAATGATTTCTTACTTCTCACGCCCTTTCATTTTTTAATCGAACGATTACTAGTAAGCTTGCTAGAATCGGAATGCTCAAGCATTACCAATAAATAAACACTGTTACAGCGAATATAACAAAGTTTTTAGTGTCGATGGTCATTCAATTACCTTACTCCACTACAACAACGAAACATGTGGAAAACTAATACTACTTCAACGACAGTAGATTCCTAAGTGCTTATCAAAGATAACAACTTGCATCTTCTACAATGGCATCTAGGAAAGGTTACAGAACGTCACCCTGGCAGTGATGGTGTGTCAAGAATAGTCAGCAGAAAAATTTTTAAAAGGGTTATTAAACGTGCCGTTACGTGCGGGATAAAACCACAACGTAAAGACATTGGGGGTAAAGCAATTTTAATGCAATACGAAAAGGGTAGCTATTAGCAACGTGTAGCATAGTGTAAGTTACTGTGTATAAAAGATAACTGTAAATAACTATAACGGCGGTAAACGTTGAAAGTTGATTTTACACCTGTAAAGTTCAAAATAGTTTTAAGCAATATAGTTATAGGGTTTGTCAAATCAATTGTGTGAATTACATTTATTAGCATGTATTTCTTAGTGCTGATGAGTCCCTAAAGGGCGAAATTTGCAGGTGTAAAATCAACTTTCAACGTTTACCGCCGTTATAGCTATTTACAATTATCTTTTATACATATACTTACCGTATGAAATGGCTTTGCAATCAAAGGTTGTTAAGGAATAAAGCTATTCAAGGATATTTACGTAATCTATCAACCTCAACTATCTAAATTATGTAACGTTAAAAAAAAGAAATTAGTAGTTCAATTCGCGAGTATGAAAATTTCTCGTTAGTATGAAATTTGTCAGAACCTCTCTGCTCTTGCGCCGAAACTGTCAAATTTTAGACAGCATTTTCGCACTTCATTTTGCGTTAGATCATTTTGCGAGTTTGGTACTTTTACGCCCGGGTTAACCTTCCCCGTTAGATTGTGTCACGCTGCTAGTTTAATATGCGATTATTTTTGGAAGGCTGAAACGGGCGGATTTTGGTAGCCACCAAATCTTCTGCGTTATCATCAATGATAACTAACAGGTGGCCTTGTTCAAAATATTCCATGACGTCGCAGTATTGATACGTCCTTATCATATCCACCGTCAAGGGTTGAAAACCGCCAGGACAATCCTTTCTTTTGCAAAGAATTAAGACAAACATGGAAAATTTAATTGGTTAAGTCGAAGGAAAAGGCTGCGCACTTGCGTTAGTAATAATTGGATGCTAAATAAACCTTCTTATTTGTGTTAAAAGTATATGCTCGTTCCGATTTGGGTTTGTTACAAGCTTTATGTCTTACGAACCTTGCACGGCCAACTCACACAGTCGGAGGTAGGGGAGGTTCACAGGAAGTATTCTTAAGGGCGCCAGATCTGATCCAAGATAACACTTCTGCCTTGATCACGACAGACGATCCAAACTTGTAACTCAATTTGAGGTTCGTAATCCTTATTACTCTGATGTTCGAGTAGTCAAAATTAGTTAATAGATAACGATAATCACAGGAGAAACAAAAATAACAAGAGAGATTAACAATTATAATCATTTTAATGTATTGACGTTAGATACTAATAAGAATATATCGATGCTCGAATGGTTTCCACGTAAAATTAACAAATATCACAGTTTTGCTTTAGTAGCGCAGTAAATTGACAACTATACGCTAAATGCGCAATCCTTAAATACTAGAATGACTAACAATTTTTATTAACAAGCAGAGAAAACTTTGATTTCGTAATACATAAGATTTACTAGATTATATCGAAGTTCTCATACATGAATGCCCGCAGTATCGGCAACACACACTACACATTGAAATTATGTCAAAATGGACAGCACCGAAAGTCTCAGAATAAATATGTTTTTCCCTGACAGCATGCGATACAGTTACGTAAATGATTAAGATTACCTTATTGGTATATAAGCGATAACGTAATTACGGTCGTTAACATTAAGTACAATTCTGTGAGTAACTTTCGTGATCACGATATAAAAGTTAAACAAATAACTCACCCCAAAATCCAGTTTCCACTTTCGCGGAGAAAACGTTTTTCCGCCAGCGGCCTGTAATAAATAGTGAAAAGCAAATCGGATCACACACTAACTCACACAAAACAAGAAGCTAAAAAAATAGTATTAATAAATCAATAAATGTTACATAAAAACCCGTTGTATCGTGTACTGTAGGTAACAATTTAGCACAGGTGGCTGATAACACAATCGACTAGTATACATGCAGTAACATCTCCCACGGTAAGGCTTGTCGAGACCTCGTTTTCGTGGCGGAGAAAACGCCTTCCAAAAGCGTACGTGTTCGGTAACGGTATTTCTTAATAATAATTAATCTTCATCATTTTTTTATTAAAACGTACATGTGCTCGAAGCGGGTGGAAAACGGCTATTAAATTAAGGAGGAATTACAAAGCAATTATCTTACCCTGTGACGACTCAAATATATTACGAACGTAATGTAATTACAATTTGATCCCCATTATTACGGATGTTACATGAAAAATTACTTTTAAAACGTCCAGACCATTTTAGGCAATTGACAGCTTCACGATTTTGTCGTCAAATGACAGCCACGAGAAAAGATCGGTAGAGGACGTCCAAACCGGAATCTAATTTCAATTAAATATACAGGGTATTCCGTAATGAAAATTTCGTACGTAACAGGTTTAATATTACTTTTTAGGTACATCAAGTGCGGAGATTAGCTAATGTCCGACTGAGGTAAAAAATAACTGTGAGTATTACTACTTTCAATTTTTTTCGATTTGTATTTTGGGGACTAGGTCGTTTATGACCGTACGAGCATGTTAAATTAACACAATTAATTGTATTTTTGAGCTTCGCGAATTTATCATTTGTGCACATCGAATCTCAAAGGCTTGAATTGTTCGGTTTGTCTACAATTTAAATATATGTACTTATAAATTCAGACGCTATGTTTATGTAAATATGTAGTCCGACAAGGGCAGTTTGTTATACGGTGTGTTGCTCGCAACTTCTAATTCAATCGGCCTACGTATAAATTTTGTCAAGAATTTACATTTATATGCTTTCTTCAACTTCTGTGATATAATAAATATATATATATTCGGCGTTATTACTTTTGTAGTGTTATTTATTCTTCTCTTACTACGGGGAGAGTTAGACGGTATCCCCCGAATTTAATTTTTCATCGTCTTTGCGCTTTTTTTTTAGATTCACGTTATAATCACACATAACAAAGCCTGCGATCCCTTTCCGAAGAAGCTGTGCTAGCCGTTGCTTTGTTTGGTTATGAGAAGACCGGTGTGACATTTTATTTTTGACAGATCAACTCCAGAAACCTGACTTTCTCGTAACAACTATTAATCAAAAACAGCTAATTATTGATGTAGGAATGGCAAAGAAAAACTAACTGTTTTTACTAAACACCTTTACGAGAAATTTTTTCCACATCATTAATGCAGAAAAAAAATTAACATTTTAAATAGATTGGTTGCTGTTTCTATTGTTTCTATTCTATGAAGCTCCTAGGTCCTACTGTTTTGACTTACAGTTGTATGTGCCTAAGAATGAAATCTATAATTTTAAAATTTATAAAACATACAAAGTTAAATTAAACTCGAAAATACAATTCGGGTCTTTTTTATTCAATGAAGTTGGTCAACTTATGGGTACAAAACAGCTACAAACGGTTTACCATTCACCAGCAAAGACAATGATTTGATGTCACATAAAACAACAATGTACTGAAATTTTGACATCATTTTTACTTGGAATTTGTGCTGCTTAGCTCAACGATCTTGAGTCTTTTGCAACTGAATTTGTTCATGATAAACATATTCGTTTTCCTGAAAAATTTTTTATACAAAAAAAATTAAATTAAGCTCTGGCCCTATTATTTTCGCTAAACAATTACAAAAATATTTTTACAATTATACGTTCATTTTTAAAACATGGTTACAACTACACGAGCGTTTGTTCGACGTTACGCTACAAAAGTACCTCTTGATCAACACTACAAAAACCCATACATGTCGTCCAACGTGAACCAAAAACATTTATTATTAACATTCGAGTTCAAAAAAACCATTTTTTTAAAGTAAGATATAACGCCAAAATTTAAAAAAAATGCAAGTACTAGTACTAAAAGACTTTTTCTTGAAACAAATATTATAGCTTCTCTAATTGCATTTAAAATTTAGGTTTATTGTGTCTCATAAATATTATACGTATTTCTACTTTTACAAAAAATTGAGAATCAGACTTGGTTAGTATTTAGATTATAAACGAATTCTGGCTTAGATCACGTCGTTATAAAATAACTAAACTTTTTGGACTTAGTCGTAGTTTTTCTTTGTGAGCCAAAACAAACTGACGTTTTGCAAGACATTGCAGCTTGTATCTTTATAGTGATAATTATAACTAGTCACAAAGAGATACTAAAACTAAGTCTAAAACGTTTGGGTGTGCAAGAACTTAAAATTTTTGTTTGGCATTACTTCTACCTGTATATATTTAACATTCAATTGTAAGTATTGAGCAAAAAGATATTTTTTTTCCTAAACATTCTACATAAAGAAATGTTTTTTAATTTTCATAACAATAGTATGTTTAATTCTAACAGATTATTTAAGATGGTTTTTACTCAGTTTAATTTGATCAGGTGTTTTCTTTCTTGATATTCAGCTAATAACATCATTTTTAACCATCCGGTGTAATAGTAGTTTACGTTACAAGAGTCGAAAGTAAGAAATAGCATAACGAACGTTATGTGCATGTGAGTGGGTTATGCTATGATTCTTTCGACGAGAGTAATGTACATTATTTTTTGTGTTGCCTTTTATAAAATTACATTTTTTTTGGAAAAAATAAAAAAATCAACAGAAATATAATGTTGGTACTACATTTATTACTAGATCTGTCAAATTTGACATTAACTTTAACATCGTTTTTCTTCAATTTTAACTGAATTTCAATATTTTTAAAATGATTTTTCCACCTGTCGTATACTCGTTCTAATATATTAATTGACTTTGAACACTTACTTTTATGTGGATTCTTAGTTTTCATTTTGCCACCTTAGTGCTTTTTTAGTTCATTACGTAACTACACTAACAAACGAATATTGACATTATTTGCGATGTTGGTAGCACAAAAAATAAGTTTTTTTCTTCATAAGTTGACTGTCTTATATGCTAGACCAGAGGTTTGTTTCAGTTTTATTAAAATAACATAATATTCTTCTTTGTTAATAAGTTTGCTTTCTTGTTTCTTTTATCTACTTTTGTATATTGTAGAGTAATCCTATCTTTACATAGCTTCTAACTATTCCAGAACGAGTTACTACTAAATTAAAAGTTGTTGATGCTGTTTAGTATTAACAAACGTTTGAATTCTTTAATTTTACTAAGACTTTTATCTAAAATGAGGTTGATAAACAGCTCATATGTATCTTAAATTTTGTTTTATCCATTGCTTACAATTTCCGTTTTAGTAGTCTATTTTTCTTGTTGTTATACCATGTATAGATTGTAAAGTTATAAAGTTGAGCCGGTTAGTATATTTTTTATTTGCTCAAAAAACTGTTAAATTTTAATTTGTACGCTGCTGCTAAAGTTTGTAATTTTACCATTTCATGTATACGTGAACAGGCTTACAGAGTTTTTATTACTGTTGTAGATGTCATCAACAGTACTTTTGCGATTTCTAGACACACAACTCTCTGTAACTTGCATTGCTTTATTATAGATTCTATTTTTTTAGAAATTAGAAATATATATTAGACTATAAGGGTTATTACTCTAGAATTAGATATTAGATATATACATAGTTTATTTATCATTTTAATTTTTCCTTTTTTAAAGTGTAATTTAACAAAAGTGGTTTATCCCAACATAACATTAGTAATTCTACAACAATGACGTATTCCGAAATTGCTGAAAATATGCACTTTTATCAGAATATACATGTATGCACTTTATATGCATTTTGCATATTTTTGCGAGTGCTAGTGATAATATTTATTATGGAAATTAGCTAAAAATAGTAATAAAAAACTTTAATTTATAAAATGTGTAATTATGTAATTACCAACAAAATTTACAATTTACAATATTTATTTTAAAAATACATAACAAACAGTACCAAAAATACTAGTTTTTTTAAAAATTATTTAATAACATCTATACATAAGTAAATAAATGTAATTATTTTTTTAGTAATGCAAAACAGATTTTATTAAAACGTTTCTAAACATTTGTTTTTTAATTTACAAACTGTTTAAAATAAAAAAAATGTAAAAATGCATAACACTTTTTTTGATGCATAAATTTATACATTCTATTTTTTAACTTAATTATATATTTTCACTTGGCAGTCGTTCAAAATTGCGCTGCTTAAAAATGTTCTAGTTTTTATACCCATTCGCTAACCAATTCAATCAAAAATCTTAAAAAGTTAAAGGTAGTTTATGGTGGAACGTAATTATATTTTTACCGTTTACCATTAGCAACATTTTATCGAAATGCATCTAACAATTACTACTTTTTGGCACAAGTAAGGTTTATGTACTTTCAATTCCGGCATTTATGCAATACGTTTCTGGTGAAATACTTTTTATCGAAACTGAAAGTATTTGCAATTAACGGTAAAGTAAATATCAACATTTATTTAGTTAACAATACTATTAATGTTAAATTTATTTCTAATCTTAAAAATGAGCGTGTTGACAGTTATTGTTAACGTGACTGTTAAAAAAAATTAAAGGTATTTTTTTGTGAAAAAAATAGAGCTTACTTTTATGCATACATACATCGTCAACCTTATTGCAATTATTATATGATTCTTTTTTTGACTAGTAAATAGTGCCTGTTAACTTATTGTTAGTAATAGTGAAAGTTATACTAAATTTTAATTTATCATATTTAAAGTTTACCATTTACTGTATTAGTACTTCAGATATCTAATATAAAATATACATATAATTATATATATAATATATATATAATTTTTTTTATGTACTTCTCCATTGCTTAAGTAAAACTTTGACAGCTTTTTTTTAGATACAAAATTTTTACAATGAGACATAATAAAATAATTTTTGGGTAAATATATATTTATTAAAAAACTTACAAGCTTTCGAACATAGTCTACGTTTTTCTTCAGGTGACAATTAATAAAATGACAATTATAAAACTAAAGTAACTAGAAAAAACAAATGTTCGAAAAACTTAATAGATGTTATAAGTTCTCTTAGCTACAGCATTTGCTCGAACGTCTAAAGAAAAACCACTATGAAAAACTCTAGACGTAGTGTGTTTGGTGGATAAAATAAAGATCAGAAAATAACAGGTAACCAGGTGTCAGATAACTCATCACGATTGTCCCTGTTAAAGTTGTTGGGTAATTTAATTTTTTCAATCGCTTCTCTGATCTTTCTTGAACGCCAGTTTTTGGCTTTAGCAATCGTGATAATTTTTTCGAAGTTTATGTCATGTAAGGTTGAAGTAAACAAAGATGTCTTTTGTGTTATTTTAGTCTAGTTTCAATAGTTCTACCAGTTTCTCCAATATATACCTTGCCACAAGCGCATGGAACTTGATACACTCCCCAGGAGTTATGTAGAATTTTATCTGTTACAAAATTCAACAAACTTTTAATTTTTGTGGTAGTATTAAAAGCAACTTTAATGTCATGTTTTGTCAGTATTTTTCCAATTTTGTCACTTATATTGGCAACAAAAGGTAAAACAAGAAAATTGTTGCTTATAGTTGAATCATTTGATACAGTAGGTTTAGTTTTTAGTCAAAGATACTTTTTGATTTGTTTTTGTTAAATACCATTTCTCATAAAAACTTTCTCAATGTAATCTAATTTTTCTGGTAATTTATCTTGATGGCAAATTGACATCGCACGGTTGTACAATGTGCAAATTGTTCCAAATTTCTGAGATGGGTCATAATGAGAGTTTGCGTTTATACAGGGTGATTCAAAAATGGCGCATAAGTTTTTCAGCACGTTGTAGAGGACGATTATTTGAACTATAGAAAAATCAGAAAAAAAAAATTAGCTGCTACATTTTTGTAGTTACCAACGAAGAAGTAAACCTAATATTTCAAGATAATGAGATGATATGAGCATTTTTTTTTATTACCCACTAAGAAAAAATTCTTAAAATATTATAAGAAATGATGAGAAGTTAGAAAATCCGCATGAATTTAAAGTTGAGGTCTTAACTTAACTTCTTCATTTCTCGGCAAATTAGCGGCTAATATTTTTTTTTACTATTTTTTTTACACTTCAATTATTATTCTCTATAACGTACTGAAGAGCTTATGCGCCATTTTTGAATCACTTTGTATATTGATCCGTATGTGTGGATTTTCGATAAACTGAATGTTTAAAGTACCATCTGTTTTTTTTTCTATCTTTACATCAAGAAAAGGTAAGGTACCATGAATTTCTTTTTCAATACTAAATCTAATGTTTGGGTGTTGATTATTTAGATATTGAAGAAAAATTTGTAGTTCATCACTATGGGACCAGATTACCAAAACATCATCAACATATCTAAGCTATAGTTTTGGTTTTTTAGATGCAAATTTTAAAGTTTCTTCTTCAAAATGCTCCATAAAGTAATTTGCAATAGATGGAAAAATTGGTGATCCCATTGCTACACCATCTATTTGTTTATAATATTCACCATTAAACAAAAAAAAATGAAGTTGTTAAACAATGTTCAAATAACTTGATTGTATTGTTATCAATCTGTCGTTTTAAAAGATGTAAAGTATCAACTATTGGTACTTTAGTGAACAATGAGACAACGTCAAAACTAACTGTTAAGTCATTTTAAGATAATTTCTGTTTACTAATTTTTTTTATAAATGAAATATTTAATCAAATATAATTTTGCAATATTGAATTTAAATACTTAGCTAATTCATGAGTTGTCAATCCAATACAGCTAACAATTGGTCGAAGAGGTGAATTTAGCTTGTGTATCTTAGGCAATCCATAGAACCTTTTTGTTGTTTGTAAGCTCAACAGATTTGAATAAATTATATTAGTATGATTTATTTTCAAACTTTTAATGTCAATTTTAGGTATTTTGATTTGTTGCTATTCAATGTGTATTTTCTTGTTAGTCATTGTTTTTTAATGCTTTGGCGTCAACTTGGTAGTTTGATACATATTTGATATATAGACAAAGTATTGAGTGCAACATATATACCATATACTATATGTCTTATAATTGTTTTATAATGCCAAATTGAACAAGAAGAGTATATTAAATTAAACACAATAAACAAGTTAAATTAAGCGTATACTGATAATAAAGTCCCCGATAAAAATAACAAAAATTACCTGCAAAACATTAGGTACTAACGTGTTATAAATAAACTGTATAATAATCAACAGTAAGTAATATATAACATTAAAAATTATTTTAGAAAAAAAAAGAAAAAAATAGATAATATATTATAATTATTCGCTGTGTAATTCTTGTTCTTAATTCACGTTTTGAGTAACTGGTGTACAGATACAGAGAGAAATACTATTTTAAATTTAATCATTACGATTTCATACTTAAAGCATTTGGTTTTTTCCAAAATCGATCCACATTCAAATAAAAGTAAACTTACATGTACCAAAACTAAGTTTTATAATATTAGATAAAAGACTAAATTATAAATTGGATTGAAAATTGGAGTAAAAAGTATATTGAATATTAGATTAAAAACTGGATTAAAAACTGGACTAAAAACTGGATTAAAAACTGGAAAAACTAAAAATGCAGTAAAAATTGTATTGAAGATTTGCTTAAAAATGGAATAAAATAAGAAAACTAGATTGAAAACTAGATTAAAAACTCGTGATAACTACATGATTTTCCTATAAGAAATGATAATGGAAACCAATTTGAAGTGATATGTATACGTTTGTATTGACTTTCTAGCATACTATAATTTTTCTCCTCGATTTCATTAAGGTATAACCGAAATATGGCAAATTGAGCTTATGTTGTCATATCAACTAACCCTTCTTGCGCCTCGATATTGCTTTCCCCTTTAGTAAATCAGTAAAAATTATTATTTTAACGTATCTTGCTTTTCCTTTAAGATATGGAATTTTTTTCTAAAAAAACCGTCGCAAACCTATATTATATTTATAAATTCATTGTAAATTATAAATAAAATATTTAATAAACCTATCTTTTGACAAAGAGAATATAAAAAGTCAGCTCTACATCAAATTTCAATTGACTAGGACTTTTGGTTCGAGAGTTATCGTGGGTACATCCAACAAAAATCTAAGGAAATGCAGGACTCCGTGTATAAACAAGTCAAAAGCATATAGGAAAAAATGTTATTTTTAACGTATCTTGCTTTTCCTTCAAGATAGGAAATTTTTTTCTAAAAAGATTGTCACAGGCAGAATTCGAATTTAGATTATATATAAAATTCACTTTAAATTATAAATCAAATATCTAAAAAACTATTAATGTTAAAAAATTTTTTTACTCGAATAAATTGTTAAAAACAAACTGTAAAAATAATTTGATTAATTTACATACGTACAAAATTATATAAGAAAAACTGTTAAAAATGGCGAATTATATAACTGAATTATAAACAAAGTTAAACATTGGATTAAAAATTGGAGTAAAAATTAGATTAAAGATTGCATTAAAGATTTAATAAGAAAACTGGAATAAAAACATGATAGAAATCTGAATAGAAAACTGGATTAAACGGTGGATAAGAAAACAAGATAGAAAACTCGAATAAAAATTGTATTTAAAATTGAATAGAAAACTGAAAATAAAATTGAATTGGACATTGGATTGAAAATTAAACTCAAAATTAGAATTAAAAATGGATTGAAAATTAGACTGAAAGTTGGAATATTAAATGAATAAGAAAACCTGAATTAAAAACATGATTGAATTCCGGATTTAAAACTGGTTTATAAGATGGATAAGAAAACCAGATAGAAAAGTGGATTAAAAATTGTATTTAAATAACTTGCATGTTGTCAAAATATAATCTAATTTTCATGTTTCAGATACGAAGTATCTAAGTTATGGGAACAAAATTTACAATAAAGTGTGACAATAGAACATATTTGATATTTTGGTTATAATAAACTTTACATTTTATACAGGGGTTTCAAAAACTAAAAATGACTTGATTAATTTACCAGAAAATGCATGGTTTAATTACCTATGGAATAGTATCAAAATATTCTATAAATAAGTCTTCTCGTTTTTACACAATATGCGAAATACTAGTTTCTTGTATGTACAATTGAATGTTTTCTAATAAAAATTAAAAGAATCTAGTTGCCTGTTCAGTTGCCTGTTTTATTAAAAAATATCAGATAGTAACCAAATATAAGAATAATAATGAAAAATATTTTTACAAATGTTTAGAAACCTGAAACGTAGTTTATAACCCAACAGGATATATCAGAAATAATGATAATAACGTATCGACGATACCATAAAATAAAAGCAGAATATTTATAAGAGATGTTCAAAATGTTGATCGTCCATTTCTAGACACTTACATATCAATTTTTGAAAACCACTGCTAACTCTAGAAAACATTTACTAGGTTACAGTTCCAAAAGTGTCTCTTATGAGTCTTTTCATATCTTGTGGTGTTCCCAGTAGCCATTGTAAAAACAAAAAAAGGCCATTCAAAAAATCATATGACAATATCTATCACTTTTTGTTTAGTGTTATATCATCTACAAGAAAGTTAAAATCACATAAGTAACAAGCAAGAAACAAGCTTGTCTAGCTTCTCTCTAGGTAAATAGTATTTGTACCCAATTATGCCGATCTAAGAGGAGTTATATGATTTTTATTATGTACGTATTTAAAAAAAATTTGAAATAACAATTTTTCTCACACACTCAGAATATAGCGCATCAGCCATATAATACTTATTATTATTATTATTA
Source organism: Aquatica leii (assembly GCA_035610365.1). Classification (NCBI taxonomy): domain Eukaryota; kingdom Metazoa; phylum Arthropoda; class Insecta; order Coleoptera; family Lampyridae; genus Aquatica; species Aquatica leii. Next base: position 73,624,981 of record CM069435.1, read on the forward strand.
TTTATTGTTAATTGTTAGCCATTTGGCCTTACAATGGGTTACGTTACCCTTACATCATTTTCTTTACATAATAATATAATTCGTACAGAAATTTATAAACTAAAAAAAACTTTCTCCCCTAAAATCTTCCCATCACCATCTTACTATTCAAAATTATTATACCTAACCATCCCTTCTTATTTTTCTTTCTTTTACTGCTTTCATCCAATCCAATACCTCCCCCTCCTCCCCAAGCAAAGCCTTCCTCCCCTCAATTCTTCCCTTAGCTCGCCACACTCCTCACTCAAGTGCTCTATGTCCTCCCGTCCCTCCCCACATAATCTACAACTCCTCATTACATCCTTCTTCCAATACTTATTTAAATTCTCCTCATTGCCACATCTAAACCTGGCTATAAGTCGTTTCTCTCCTAAGCTTCTTCTCCCCATCAAATACTTAGGAACCCCCCTGGACACTATATTCCCATACCTTACGTTATACTTTCTTTCCTTTATCTTTCCTTCCCTCTCTTGCACCTGCGAGTCTTTATCTCTTCTTACTATCTCCTCCGTATTTAACCTCCCTTCTTCTCTCCTTCTTTCCACCTCTTCTCTTGCGAAACCTCCTCGTTGGTAGTACAGTTTCCTTTCTTCCTGCCCATATATGTTTTTGCTATCTTTTACCGTCCTCCAGCAACATTGCAAAATTTTACAATCTTTCCTTACCTTCATTTTCTCTTCATAACCCATCGCCCTTTTCCCTGCTTTTATTCTAATCTTCTCTAACTTCCCCTCCTCCTCTATTATGTACCCTGGCGTCTCCCTGTCTAAACCTAGTATCCATTTCCAATATTTTATTTGTACCCTTTCCAATAGGTTCCACTCTTTCCAACCCCATACCTCCACCCCGTACATCATTACACTTTTAATCAATCTTTTAAACAGCCATCTTCTCTTCTCGATCTCCTTCCCAAATACTCTTTCCCCTAAACTCCATACCTGCCCTAATACCCTGTTACCCTTCTTTGCTAACTCCCTTATATGCACCTTAGCCTATATCCCAAACATGTCACTTCATTCACTGCCTCTATCTTCTGTTCTCCCCAACTTAACTCTTCCTTTTTCTTCCCTCCTCTCCCTTTTTGAAAAACTACCATCTTAGACTTTCTCACATTTAAACCCAAATCTTTCCTTTCCAGATACCTCTTTATCGTATTTATCATACCTTTTATCTCCAACTCATTTTTTGCCACCATATCGTCTGCATACGCCAACACCCACACTTTAATACCTCCCTCCATGACAACCCCACCACACTGACCTCCCTTCAACACTTCTTCTATGTCCCCTATATACAGTGCAAATAAAATAGAGCTAAGAGGACACCCCTGTCTTAGCCCCTTCCTCGTCCAAAACACTTCACTAACACTATCCCCTATTTTTACCCTATTCTTAGTCTTTTTATATATCCCTTCCAGTTTCCTCACTAGTTGTTCCTCTATTCCCTTTTTCCTTAACACCCTCCATAGCTTTTCCCTATTCACATTATCAAACGCAGCTTCTATGCCCATAAAGAACGCGTATACCTTACCCCTATTTCTTCTTCAGCTCTCCATTCAGTAACTGTTTCAATATATAAACATTGTCTATTGCTCTTCTTCCCACTCTAAATCCCATCTGCCAATCTGGTAATAGTCTTTTTTCTTCCACTTCCTTTTCCAACCTCCTTTGTATAATCATGGCGTACAATTTATAACTTACATTAGTGACACTAATCCCTCTATAATTCTTTACCTCCTTCCTATCCCCTCCCTTATACACCGGCAGAATTAAACTTTTTTTTCAACTCCCTGGCAATTCCTCCCTTTTCCATATTGTAATAAAAAATTTTCTTACATTTCCTTTCACTCTCTCTCCTACATATTTCCATTGTTCTCCTTGCGTACCGTCCGTTCCTGCAGTCTTTCTTAATTTTAGTCTATTTATTGCTTCCTCCATTTCCTCTTCCGTTATCTCCCACCCCTCCTGTATTGTATTTACCCCTTGCAATATCACCTGCCCTGGTCCTTTTATTCTTCCCTCCAAACGCTCCATACAGTAACTCAACCACACCTTTATATCCGTTAAACCTCCTCTCTTCTTACCTCTTCTTCTCTCCTTGTTTAGAAATTCCCACACTTCTCCTTCTTTCTTTATTTCTTTTACTTGTTTCTCCATTTCCTCTTTATACGACACCTTTCTCTCAGAACATACATTTTTTAAATTCACTTTCTTCTCCTTATACTCTTGCACATCTATTATACCTTTCTTCCATCTTCTTCTAGCATTTCTCATCTCTGTTTTTGCCTCTCTACATTCTCTATTCCACTACTCTTTTCGTTTCTCTTTTTTTCTTGTCTTCTCTCAAATCTTTTCTTTTCTACTGCCTTCTCCATTTCTGCAGTCAACTCCTTTAGTCCTTCTTCCCCCCCTACATCTCTCCAAATCACTTGCTCCAACTTCATCTTATATCTTTCTATGCTTCCCTTAGTCCACACCTTTTTTACTCCCCATCCCCTCTGTTTCTCCTTAATTCCTTGCTCCTTTCCTTTTAAAATGATTTCCAGTGGTTGATGATCCGGTTCCTCTTCATCCCCCACTTTAAAACTTTTTATGTCCTCCCACATCTCTCCACTCACTATCAGGTAATCGATCACCGATTCCCCTCTCCCTCCCATATAAGTGTAGTCACCTCTGTCCCCCTCTTCTATATTTCCATTAAGAATTGACCACCCTTTTTCCTCACATATCTCCACTAACATTTTCCCATTCCTATTAACTGTCTTATCCATACTAACTCTTTTCTTTACTTGCCCTCCAATAAGGACCCCTCCCTTTTCCCCTGTTCTCGCGTTAAAATCACCCCCTATAATAATCTTTTTCTTTTCCTCCCCCTGTACCATTTTCTCAATCTGTTCACTTATCATCCTCATATCCCGCCCATAAACTGTTAACACTATATATTTTTCCTTTCCTTCACTGACCACATAATTTTTTACAATCTCTTTCCCTTGCTTCTCGTCTCCCTCCTTTTCTTCAACCGACCAGTTCCTTTTTATGCCCGTTAGTATCTCTCCCATTGCTTTACCTTTACTTTCTCTTCTAGTTGCAAATTCCACCTTCCAATTATAACCCTCTGGTATTTTTTTCTTCCATACTTCCCAGTCTTTTTCCTCCAACCATGTTTCCGACATTTCCATTATATCAAAACCCTCTACGTATCTCCAGAAATCCTTTCCCTTATTTTTTATGCCTGCCACATTCCAAAACAATAATTTCATTTGATTCTGCTTTTCCATCTCTTTTTACTTAAAACTTGCTAATCCAACATCATTTGATCCATCCTTTCCTCCCCCAACTCTTAGTTTTTTGCCCCCTACTTCACTAGAGTTCCTCTCTCCTCATCCCAAAATCTTTCTTCCCCGTCCACCCACACTTTCAAGAATCATATTTTAATACTTTTCCCCTCTCCCTCCATCTTATTCGCTTCATATTTTATCTTCTTTTGTATATCTATTTCCCTTCTCGTCTGTCATCGTCTAAATAAATGCTTGTACCTCTTAACCTTCTTTTTTGCTTCCATACATCTAACTTATCCTCAAATGTACCCATCCTTACTAACATTACACGCTCTGCTAACTTTCTAGTTTCTACCACTGTTTTCTCAATATTTAAATTCTTCTTCATCCATTTTTCTACTTGCTTCTTTTGCTCCTTCTTTCCATCTTTCACTTCCATACCTCTTATGATTATGTTTGTTCTCCTTTTGCCTTTTTCCGTTTTTTCCCAGCTTCTCTCAATCTTCTCCAATCTGTGTATTGTGAACCTTGCTTCTTGGATACATGGAATTTTCAATTGGACTACTATATCCACAAAAATTGAGAATCTTTGACAAGAATCAAGTTATTGGAGACAAGTGTTACAACGATTAATTGATGTTACATTAATGTTGGCCATTCAAAAGTCCTACGGTGCAAAATGAACTGATAACTTTAGTAGCAACGCAATTTGAAAGTGAAATTTTTTCCAATTATTTTGGAACGAGGCAAGACATCACCAAAATAGGCCAGTTAAGTTCAGTGTTACAGTTTACAAATATTATATATATAGAAATCATAAAAGTTTTTACTAGATTTTCTACTTTGAAGAATCATAATGCATCGGAGTTACCAACATTTATAAATAAATTTGTTTATAAATAAAATCTTACACTTTCGAAATGTCGTGGACAAGGTACAACGGTACTGGCGTAATAAATGGTGCATATCATGGGTTGCAATCTAAAATATTAGAAATTGAAAAAATACGCACTATATTCATTGCGCGTGATAGTTTGAACCTGGTGATAAAAGATGCCGTAAAAAGTTTCTTCACGGTATTCAAATTTTTTTAAAATGTTAACTAAGTATATGTATTCTTTTCAAATAGTATAAAAAGGTGAGACATGTTGAACAATTCACCTGTTAAAGGTACTTTATTGAAAAAGTTGAACCCTACGCGGTAGTCTTCAAGATTCAATGCTTGATAGCTTTAAAGTTTGATTATAAAAAAGTTTTGCAAGCGTTGACAAATATAATATTGAAACTTTCGAAAAATTATTCTCAAGTTCGAATAAATTCACGAAGTTGGTACCCATTTTCCAGAACGTTCACCGAAAGATATAGAACATTCGCAAAGAATTGCCAAAATGTATAAATGCGGTACAAACGAATCATAAGTCAGTGATTTCAGTAATTCGAAGTCGTCATCAGTATTAAGAAGATTATTCAAGTTTAAATAAATAAGTGACTAACGCGTGTAGAGATAAATATACGGAGTATAACTTTTGTACGTGACTTTAATGTAAACAATAAGTGTTAAACTGAAGTTATCCGTAGACTTTGTCTATCGTGTAAGTAATAGTGCTATATAAATTAGTGTAAGTGTTTTTATTAAACATCCTTAGATTTAATCAGTTCGGTTAGTTATATACCTGTACATATTTTTAATATAAATAAATTAGTTTTAATAATCGTAAATGGTGTAAAGTGTGCGGTATCAAATCGAATAAACAAACAATTTTATAGTTCGCGATTTTACTGTAAATATCATTAAGTAATTTAATATGGCTCCCGTAATAAAAATGTAGTTCGCGATTCGCGTGTTTAGCTGTTTCATTTCGTTAAAAGTAGTGTATTAAACTTTTTATTTCTGTTATATATAACTTATGCCGGTAACTCGTTATTAAACTAAAATGAATTCAAAAATATTTGAAATTCTGGAATCGATGAATACAAATATGAAAGAAAATAATAGAAAAATGGGCAAACATTCTCATAAAATTGAAGGAAAACTATCCGAAGATTCTCAGAAAATAGGAGAAAATTCTAGAAAAATGGAAAAAAAATATTTGAAAATATCCAGAAAATAGAAGAAAAATTGATGAAAAATTCTAGAAGTTTAAAAGAAGAAATACGAACGAGCATTTAAAATCACATTAAAATTGTTCAAGAGGAAACCTAAGCAGATATGTTAAATTTAAAAGAAGAAATCTATAAATGAGAAAATAGAAGCAATAGAAGACAAATTAGAAGACAGAATGAAACTGCTTAAACAAAGAATGAACCAAATGAATTACCATGGTGAAGGAAGTGTCATGACTGAAGATTTAATAATGAACCGCCTGGAAGAAACCACTCACAAGTTTAAAGTGGTACCTCCAAATTTTGATGGTAAAGTTCTATGGCAACCTACTACAAGCAGTTTGAAGCCGCAGCTACAGCCAATGGTTGAAACAACAAGCAGAAACCGACGTCTTTAATAGTGTCCTTACGTGCAGAACCTCTTGGAATATTGCAAACTGTTCTTGACCACCTACTAGAAAATTACGAACTTTTTATGTCGCGTTTAAAATAGAGATATGGAGATGCTCATCTACAACAAGTGTATCAAGCTCAAATTAAAAGTCGGGTTCAAAAGACTGCCGAAAGTCTTCAAGAGTTTGAAGCTAACATCGCCAGATTAACACGGCTTGCGTATCCTACAGCACCAGATACCTTCTTAGAACAGTTACCTGTTCAAATCTTTGTAGACGGCCTTCGAGACAGTGAAACGTAGCAGACTCTCCCATTAGTTCGACCGAAGACATTGGATAACGCTTGGATGCATGCTTTAAAGTTTGAAACGGCAAAACAAGCATAGCAACAGGACGGTCATAAACTTTGCTGTGCTGCAGAAGTATCCGCGCAAACACTGGAACGTATCCAAAAGATAGCGCGACGAATACTTAGGGAAAGAGGAGTGACGACTTTAAACTGCGGTGAAATAGGTCATGTACGACGGTATCCTACTAAACCTAAGAAGAAAACAAAAGAGCGTTCCAAAATTTGGAATGAGTTGACCAAAAGAGACAAAAGTTAATATTATCTAGTCAGGTTCCGGAGATTACAATTTAAATGGCATCGCCGATGAAGCAATTGCATAGCATTTATTTCGATGGCAAGATCAATAGAAGAAGTGTTAAGTTACTGGTTGACACGGGAGCGACAAAGACCATCATTCGTCCTGACATGTTATTGGAAAACAAGAAGACATCACCAGTAACAGTACGATTTTGAACGGCGACGAGCGAAATAATACCTACTCACGGACAAGTACAAGTAACCATTGGTTTTGGGAATGGAGTACTCGACCATCAAGTATTGGTAGCCGACATCACAGAAGAAGTTATCCTAAGAATGGACGTGATAAAAAAGTATGGGTTCCTTTTGGATATGAAGAACGATGTCCTAAAGATCGATAATGAAGAAATTCTTTTTTATTCGTCAGAGAAGGCAGCCGTGCGAGTCTTATTGAGTGAAGACGTGACTCTGCCTGCAAGGACTAAAAGTGTGGTGTTGGCACGTTTGGATGGAAATTTCCGGTAAGGCTACATTTACGCTATTTAACCAATCGAGGGCGACTTAGTTGAAAAAGGACTACTCATTAGCAGAACTTTAGTTCGAGTGAAAAACACGATGCCAGTTAGGATCTTAAATATCCACTCCGATCTAGTAACGTTGTAAAAGAAGACCGTGGTAGGCCAATGAACGCCAGTATCTCAAATTCTGAGATGCGTAAAATCTAACGAAGATACGTCGCTGAAGAAGTGTCCGCAACATCTATTGGACATTCTTACTTCCAAATGCCAAAACCTCAGCCAAGACCAGCTGGCTAAAGTTAAAGTGTTGATCCAAGAGTATCAAGATGTGTTTGCGCTGGAAAGTGGTTCTTAAAGAAACGACTAACGGGGTGAAACATAAAATTAATACCGGAGACGCTCGGCCAATACGACAACATCTGCGCAGACTTCCTTTGGCAAAAAGAGAAGAAGTCAAACAAATAATTACGGATATGAAGAGAGAAGGCGTGATTGAACCTTCAAGTACCCCTTGGGCATGCCCGGTAGTACTCGTAAAGAAGAAAGATGGATCAACAAGGTTTTGCGTAGACTACAGACAACTAAACGAAGTGACCAAAAAGAACAGCTACCCTTTACCGAGAATTGACAATACGTTAGACACTCTGTCAGGATCTTAGTGGTTTTTCACATTAAATTTAAAAAGTGGTTACTGGCAGGTAGAATTGGAATCCAAGGATCGTAAAAAAACAGCTTTTACGATTGTGTGATAGTACTATATAAATTAGTGTAAGTGATTTTATTAAATATCCTTAGATTTAATTAGTTCGGTTAGTTATAAACGTGTACATATTTTTAGTATAAATAAATTAGTTTTAATAATCGTTACAATATTAAGAGATAAGTCTACTGAGAGATCTGAAATACAAGGATTAAAGAAAATTCTCGAAAAATTTGATTTTGTCTTATTAATTGTCATTTTCTCTTATGTATTACAAACTGTAAACATCGTTTCAAGCTATTTGCAGTCTAAACAATGTGACATGATGAAAGCAGAGACATATTTAGAGAATGCACATCTTGAGTTTGTGAGTTTCAGTGAAAACTTTGAACAATTTAAAAATGATGTAACCCAATCATGGGGCATCCAAAGTACTTTTACCGCTTTTACTAAGAACCGACACTTAAATCGTAAAAAGACGCTTTGAAGCTAGTGACAATAAACTTTCCGACAGTGCAAGTAGATTAAGTGAACAATATGACAAAGATTTAACACATGAATTTGTTAATGAATTGTTAAGCTTCCGATGAACTTTTAATTTGGGAACATAATACAGCAACATCTAGCTTCAAAAATTTATATACGGCATTCTTATTTTCAACCATTCCAGTAACCGCATCAGCAAAAAGGTCATTTTCTAAGCACTAATTAATTTTAATTACTTGCGTAGTTTTATGTCTCAAGTAAGGTTAAGCAACGTATCACTCTTAAGCATAAAAAAATCATAAATCTCGAGATTTAAATTTAGAACATCTTATTAACGTATTTAGGAAAGTCCAGGCAAGAAAAAAAATTTTTAATTGTAGCCGTAATACTTTTTTTTAATTGCATTAAGTGTTAATTTTGTTAACCTTAATTTAAAACGATTGTACTTAGCTTACGTAGGTACTTCTATGAACATCTTTATTATTAAAATAAATTGCTTGAACTTTTTAAAAGTGCCGAAATTCTTTGGCTGCTCGGCGCATTGTAACCTAGCTACACCAAGGCCGGTCGTATATTATAGACAATTCTTTTGATGTATCCCTATGAAAAAATGTGATGTAATTAGTTTTGGGGTTTTGATGGGTGGGGGCCTATGTGAAATCAATTTTTTCCAATCCACTTGTTTTATTTATTATTACTGTTATAGTCTGTAAGATTATAAATCATTATTTTTATAATTGTTAATTGTCTGATATTTCTAAACACAACAGGCAACTACATTTATCAGAACTTTTATTGAAAAAAAATCAAATGATACAAAAAACTATTATTTGGTGTATTGTGTAAAAACGGAAAGACTTTATTGAATATTGTTTAAAGATAAACGTTGAGCTATAATATTTATATCAAACAAATGAATCAATAAAATCACCAACCACAAATAACTAAAGAAACTTTGAGAAACTACTTCACACGTTTCAAACCAAATATTTGTTAATTAAAATAGCATCAATTAAAAAGGTATTAGTACTAAAACAACAGACGGCGCCACTTTACATTAGTAAACAGCTTAATATCTTTTCTCTTTTTAATCTTTCTGCAAAATAGCAAAAGTAATTTAAACTGCCTTTTTTCCAAATGTCAACTAAGTATTGTAACTTGTATAAATTATATATGTTAAAATCATTAAAATTAGAAAATTATTTATAAATTTAACATGTTTTTATTGTTGTTATTTGTTTTATATCTGTTAAAATTATTTAAGTTTATTCATCCAAATAATCTAAATCTATAGACAAAATTAGATATTATAAAAAAAACGTACCATTTGTTAAACTTTTTAAAATTTGTTTTAATGCAGTTTAAACAATTGTATAAATTAAAACGCAATAATTAATTTTTCTTAGTCGCTACTTAAATCAAATATTACAACATCTACTACAAGTACTATAAATATTGACATAACATTAAAATATTAGCAGTTTTATATCCGTATATGATAGAAAATATGCGTGCATTAAAATTTATTAAGTACGGATGCAATTGTAATGCTTTTAATTAATAATTAAAATTGATATAGTGAATGGCTCGGAAGTTCTTTTAATTCTTTAGAATTTAATGTATATGTATACGTAATTAAAAGCACGCGGAAGAATTATTACTGATTTATAAATAAATATTTCTTTCAACTACAAGAATAAATATTCTAAGTCATAAATTAGGTCAGTGACTTTTTTTTTATTTCCTTACTAGAAGTACCAATCGCTAAAAAATAATTACATCCTTTTTAACTTGAGATTTTGATGCTTTTATGAATTTGCAACTAGAATAATTTGACGAATCACTTATTTGGTACTTTCTAATCATATCAACACCTTATTGTTTATAGGTCGTATCCCCAACAATTTCAAAAATTTAGTTTTTTTTAAGTTTAATAAGTTGTAGATCAGTCACTTAATTTATGTAGTGTTTATTTAGCCCATCCCATAATTAACCGATTATAGCTTGTGTTTGTGCTAGCCTCTTCTGTGCTTTTGTAAAGTGTTGCTGCTACAAAATTTGACAAAAGGTATAATTAAGTAATCTGATTATTATGGTAAAAACTTTTATCACTGTTTAAACATTTCAAAAACTAGTTTTTTCATAATAAATTATGTATGCAGTATTTGATAACTTTTCTTAATGAACAGAAAAAAATTTAGAAAGCAGTAAAGCCAAAGAAATAAAAACAATAGTTGAAAATTTTTTAAAATATGTACATATGCAAAAAAATCAAAATGTACTTTTTGATTCATTATGTGTTCATGTTTTTTGTAGTTTGTTCGTGTTTTAGTCTAAATATAGTTTTCCACAAACGACAAATTCGTAAAGTTAAACATACAATGTAAGTAACAAATAAGCTTTTTTTATTGGTCAAAGTTTAATAAACTCATCTAGAACAGTGGTTCTCGAAGTGTGTTAAAATAATTTAATTTTATTACAATAGTTGTGTATTTGTGTGTGTATTTAAAACGAAAAACATAATTGAATTTTAGTTGCCCAGTTAACCCAGTATTGTCGACGGTCATGTATTACACAATTTAGTTGACGTTATAGAGTTAGCAATCGCTAATAAAATTACAATATAAAAATTACCGCCGCATTTTACCCATATTATGAAACTTTTAAACGTAGGGGTTTTTTGAAGTATAAAAAGCACATGGGAAAGGAGCTTTGAATAACAACAAACCAATCTACCTAAAACCTACTAAATGAAAAATTCGTTCAGTTGCTGGTTTCGTAACTTCAGAAATGTCCCTATATTGTAAATACATTTTTAAAAAATGGTATATATAATGAAGAAAACGGCTCAAACAGAAAACAAATTCCACAAACAATTTTACAAAAACTGACATAAAAAAATGCTAGCATCAAAAAACATAAATAAAAAAAACACTCAAGAACAACTGAAAACGGACGTGGAAATCATTGAAAAGAAGCAAAATTAGCAATCAATGACAAAAGACTATTAACCTCAAATATCAAAATCGCAATTAAATAAAAATTCAAAGAGAACAATCAACTGTTGATGCCTCACCAAAGCAGAAATGAAACCTTTCTTGCGAGCAGAAAAAATAACATTAACTAAATACGCAGAAAACAAAAAGTAAAAAAAAGCAAAGTGTACAAATGTGATGAAACTTGCTTTAAAGTTGCCGGATATTATTAGTAAATATGAGTTTGAAAGTAAAAAAACATTAAACAATAAAAAACACTTAGTTACCGAAACTGGGGCAGTTGGGCTTCTCATTATTTTAAAGTGCAACGATCGGATTTATTATTGTCCTTTAAAGGACATAAAGTTAAAATGAGTCAGTCATATAAAAAACAGTAGATCATTTGCTTTTTGCTGGTCTGAAAAACTATGAGTCGAAAGTCTTGAAAACTTTTGCAAAACCTCAAGTGCTCCACAAGAAAAGGTCATACTCTGTTCCAAAAGTTGGTATATCTCATATTTCACTTTAAAATATGAACAAACTTCTGTATTATTTTTGACATAGTTTTGTTACATTTTTTGTAGTATTTGCTAGATTTAACGGTCTTGTAGTTTTAAGTATAGCGGATGACTCAGTAATCCAAAAGATTTATAATTACCTCAAAATTTTGGGTAACTAACCAAAACACAAAAATTTAAAAAAAACAGCAAACAGTAATTATGTTACCAATTTTCGTGCAATTAAGTAAACTGTAAGATCAGTTGTTTCTAGTGCTAGAATTAATTAAGTAAAGAGTCATGAGAGTCAAGAGTTTGTTTATTAATTTAGTGTACCGCAAGACAAGAAGGTTTGAAAACAATTGCTATAGAACAATACAAAAAAAACCGCAACAAAAAATAATTCGTAGATTTTTTAACAAAACTCTATGTAACACTAAACGAAATTACAACATCAATTCTATTTTTTTATTTAATTTTGCTAAAAGGTTTTAGATTTAAAACTGAAAAACTACTCTTGAAAATACGCCTTTGAATATATAGATAAATAAGTGGCAGTTTTTTAAATACCTGAGTTTTGGTTTTTTAATGTGAACCGTTGTATCTATAATTTTTTTGTATTTATTTAATTAGATCAGTTTTAAAATTATTACTTTACCAAGTTCTTTTAATAGACTTTAGTCAGTTTTATCATGTTTTCTTTAGATCAGTGGTTCCCAAAGTGATCCCTACGGAACCTTAAGAACCCCCGGGATTATTTAAAAAGTCTGTGAAAAATTAAAATTAATTTGAGAGTCTTTGAACAACGTCAGGAGGTCCGCGCAAAAATTTAATATAAATTAAAAAAATTGTGACACATTTTATTAATATGGAAGTTAAAATAAATAACAACAAATAAATTATTAGCAATTTTACGTTTTAAGGAAAATATAAATATAGACAGGTGCATAAAATACAAGTAGTAACAGGTATCGCGGTGAGTCAGACCTATCTATACAGGTTTATACACTAACGCAATAAAGCGTATCGTATTGCACCAACTAGTCTATAATATAAACTATAAAATAGTCGTGTATCTAATCAACAATTTAAATCTGTTTCATGCCTGTTGTGAAGTGCATACAACAAATTTTTTATGTCTTGGACAAAATGAAGTATATTTTTTTGTATTGTTACGCAGGTAGCGTACATTTGTTACGTAAATATATTTGAATAAAATTGATCAAATATTAGTACGGTAATCCTTTAAAATCTAAAAAATGTTTTTTTAATTAAGAAGAGATTGTAAGCTTTTCTAACACAGATGTGTTTCTAAAGAATATACAATTAATAATTATTTAAAAAAAGTTAAACATATTGAGTTTTATAATTTAATATAATGTACCCTAAAAGTTATAGTTTAATGTTTTATATTTTTGTTTATTTTGTTTACTTCCGCAAATAACTAAATTGTCAAATGTTTGGAATTACTGTATATTACTGTACTATTATATTCTGTTGTTAATTAATGTTTGAATTATTTATTTTTCTTGAAAAATTAATTGGTACACGATGAGTACCTACTCAATATGTGACATTTACATGAAATTTTATTCTTACATCTCAAATAATTAATTCAAAAGAGCGTTACATTGCAGCATTCCATTAAAAAAATTATAGTTAACGGTAGTTTGTTGCAAGTAAAATTTTTGTATATATATTTTCTTATATCTTTTTGGGTTACCTGAAGAAAAAATGCAGACAATAACGTGTTGAATATATGAAATATGACTTTATTCCGTCACCAGTGTCTTCTATGTAATAAAACAGTTTTGAACGATTCAATGAAACCTTCTAAGCTTAAGGTACATAGTGACAAAAAGATAAAGATTTAACAGTTTTTTAAACAACCAAAGAAAAATATTTGAAAACACCTACATTAAAAGAACATGTAGGAACAACATCTAAGAGAGATGCCGATAGACTGCATGCTTCTTATAATATTTTTTTAATGATTGCAAAGTCCGGAAAACCGCCCGCCATTGGTGAAGAACTTATTCTACCAGCTGTAAATAAGGTAATACGCACCGTGTTGTACAAATCATCTTTTGATATTATAAAAAAATTCCACTGAGTAGTAATAATGTACGAAGAAGGATCGACAAAATAGCTCAGTGCGTAGAAAACTTTTTATATACCTACTTAAATGCGTCTGAATTTTTTATACAGCTTGACGAGTTAACATTACTAAAAAAAAGAGAAAGTTATGCTTATGCAAGATTTGAAAAAAGGAAAAATTTTTCCAAGCATTGTTATTTTCTAAATGTTTGGAAAAGGAAAAGGGAAAAGGGATTATTTATTGAATTAAAAAAAAATTTTGCTGTAAAAGCTAAACCTTTCCCTAACATCATCTCTATTGCTACTCACAGTGCTCCGGCAATGGTAAGACAACACCGGCGCTTTCTAACACACTTAAAACAAGCTATACCGAATGTATTATTGGTTCATTCATTAACACCATTTGGTCGGAAAAAACTGCAACAAGCTTATAGGTCTTACGAACCTTGCACGGCCAACTCACACAGTCGGAGATAGGGAAGGTTCAAGGGAATAATAATTAAGGGCGCCAGATCTTTTATAATTAACACTTCTGCCTCAATCAAGACAGACAGTCCAAGCTTGTAACGAAGTTTTAGGTTCGTAAAGTTGGAGGGAACGCAGAAAGAAACCAAATTGTTAACAACAATTGCACTTTAATTACTCTAGAAGGATAAACAGATTAAAATTTGAATCAATAACAATTACAAGATAAGTGGATAGCATCACAGTGATTAAATTTAGTCCAAGTACAAATATAAGCAGGTACTAAAATATCAGAAGTATCGGCAACTTACACTACACGTAAAACAAAAGTGTAACCATCAGAACATATAAAAAATCTTCGTAAGTAAATTACATTAATAATGATAATAATTGACAGTTGACGTAATCAGCATGTCAGTCACTTAAACTAATTGAGTAATAATAATAAGACGCAAATAAATTCGAATGTTTCGACACGATTAGTAAATATGATAATTCATGAGTAGCACCGTAGCGACAGCGAATAATTAAAATCAAAAATTGACTTACCAAGATTCAGGTGTACCTTCAGAAAACGTTTTCCTACTGACTTCTTGTAATCAAACTTCCTGAAAATAATCGTGTCTACCTGGCGACTCACAAACTACAACAGGTAAAAGAAACATTTAAAAGAAAGTAATAGAACCGAAACTTATCGTATGCTGTTACAATGTCTTTTCGTCTACGATGGTATTAATTTATTGCCTCCGAAGAGAAATTCAATCGTGTCCGGTACTTATGCTCTTCCGAACAAGAAGAAGAAATAATTAACGGTATTAATTGCTTTCGCATAGAAATTCTGCCCTTGTATCGCAACGTTCTTAGGTCTACAGCTTTCGATTATAATTTTCCCTTGTAGATTTTAAACTCAGACAAGAACACTCATATTTAGAAGGTAGCACATGGCGCCTGCGTGGATTAAATTAGTTAAATACGAATACTTTTATTACCCATCGTGTCACAACACGTGGATGTTTAAAAAAAACGATTTTTAATTCACGCAGACATATGTTATACCGTGAACGATGTTAAAGTCAAAAAATGACAGTCCATCGTCTTCTCCATACGAAAAGACCAACGAGCCCGATAAATGGCGTCGAGAAATAGAAAAGTAGTTTTAATTAAACCAATATACAGGGTAGTGCATTATTTAAATTTATGCACGTAACAAAACCTTAGTGAAAGTTTGCATGAATCACTACATTATGTCATTAGTGCAGTTAATAAAATTTAAGCATCAAGCTCAACTTTTTTTTAGAAAATCATGATGACTATAATCGTTATACTATTTAATACAGAAGTACGTTAGTTATCTAAAAGTGCATGTTTGGATCGCTTCTATTCGCTCTTTAATTCAATGTTGGAATTCCTGGAGAGTAAAAACAATGATTTGCAACGCAATTTAATTATCTTAAAAAAATGCCATCGTTTATGACTGATTTATTTGTCAGATTTAACGAAACAAATTTCAAATTATAAAGTGACACATTAAACAAAAAAACAAAATTTGAGAGAAGGAAAATATTCTGTTTCCTAATTTTTCAAAATTGCAAAATGGATACGAAGATTTTTTTTTGCTTATTGTCAACACAGCGCTTCATTTAGACAGTAACCAACAATTTAAAAAAATAGAATATTCTCGATTGAGTGTTAAACCTTTTTGCAAATTTAGAGCATAAATACAGATGAATACATACTAATACAAGGGCAGTTTATTAAATTATCTACAAATGAAGAGCTGAAACTAATGTTTAAACTAGTATACGACAACTTCTGGTTGCAAAAACAGATCCCAATTTTATATCCGACATAATAGGTACAGGTGCTGTTGATTGCTTTTCAGTCTTCCTATTTGATTCAGTGACATTATGAGCCTCATCACAATAAAAAGAAACCGACTAGAAATTTGTACTCGTGGGAATTTGCGGTTGCTACTCACAAACATTCGGCCGGACATAAATACACTCATAACATCCCATCAGGTTCATCTAAATCATTAAAAAAGTATTTTTCTATTTTAAAACAAAGGTAATAATTTCAACAATACTTCTTTAACAAAATGTTTTATTTTTATTTTATTTTTACGTCACCATTTACCATTCAAGACATCAAAGTTAAATTTGTAATTTTTTTATTATACATTTATGTTTTTTTTTCACTCAGGTGTCTATAGACATCTTCTGACTATAAAAAAGTGTCCGTTGGCCAAATGTTTTGAGAACCACTGTTCTAGAATATCTATGTGATACTCTCGTAGAATACAATGAGTTCCGTTATCTCAATAACGACATTCAGGAGGAGCAGATAAAAGTTTTTTTTAATTTTGTTTTATTCATGGTATGGGTTTGAGCTTTTTACTAATTGTTTACAAGTATTGACACGTCAGTATTTATTCTTCCTTTAAAGTGTGTCATTGTGATATTTTATACAAACTGGTTTTCAGATGCTGAACAGGTTGAAATAATTTATCTTTTGTGCAAATCAAAATTGATGTGCTTTACGGGCGGCTACTGCGTTTATTGGTTTTGTAACAAATACGGAGGTGAAGCAACCAAGAATTCTGAATTAAAAGGTGCAAATTAAAATTTGTAAAACTATGATTCAAAAACTTAAACAACACCTTAACATTTTAAAAAACGTCTGTTTTTCTGATGAATGCACTTTTTTTTTAAACGGGTAGGTCAACAAACAGAATTGTCGTTATTGGAATGGTGAACATCCGCGTATTGTACAAAAGGGTTACACCTAATATCCTCAGGAACTAAATGTTTGGGCTGGTATTCTAAAAGATAAAATTGTTAAATCTTTGTTTCTGAATCGAAACCTTGAAGGTAATATTTTTGTGAATTTGTTTGAAAACACAATGAAGTCGTTGATTGTTCAAATTTTGAAAAATGAAGTAAATGGCGAGTCGCGATTAGATGCAAATCTATTCATTTTCAACGTGATGGTGCTTCACCACATTACGCCGTCCAAACCAGACAGTGGCTAGATGATCATTATCCAGGAAAATGGATACCGTTAAATTTCTTTTCATGGGACCATATCAATTGAATCGTTTATAAGTCAAACCCAGCAGATCTTACAGCAACGAATTATCAACGTTTGCCGTTCCATCACTCGTGAGACATTCTAAGAAGAGAGTTTTGACAATTTTTGTGTTTAGAAAAAAAGTGAACATTTTAAACTTTTCTAAATAAGATTTCACAAACAGCGTGCCATTGATTATGTCAATTTGGTTCTGCTTTCGTATTGTCAAAACGGGTTTTTGTACTTTTTGATATTATTTTTTGTTGTAAATATATTCCCAAACTAAAGTTGTCAAAATTGACACACTGTATGTCTATGTTTAATAATTTCACTTTTACTATGACGTAGAATTAAATTCAAGACATTTTTATTTTGGTTTAATTTTTGTTTCGAGTTTCCTGATATTTGCGCCTTAAGCTAAAAATTAGGTTAAAACAAAAAAATATGATTACTTCCTGGTAATCTGAAAAAGAATATAAATGAAGATTTTACACCCCAACCTTTCTTGATTGTGTTTTCTAAAATTGAACTCCGTTTAAGTTGTTCCAACTATTTTTTAGTAAAATAAAATATTTAGACATTAAACTTGAATTATGATCAGAAAAAAAATCGGTTAAATGTTGAGGTTATTAAAATTCTTTAGCTGTTCATAAACAATTGTTTTTCTAAAGAATTATTTTCAGAGACTATACATTTTGCGAATTTCAAAAATAAACGAATTGAAATATAAATCACTTTTACAGGTGAGAAAAATGTATTGTAATTAGTTAAAAAAATAACAGTTTACTAAATATTTAAAAATGACACATTTTGGTTTCCTTGTTTTTATGTTTTGGCAAGTTATTATACAAGTTTTTGTGCTTGAAGTTTTTTGAAGTAATTACTTGTGCGTTTAATTTTACATATATTATGTATATTAAAAGAATCTAGAATAAACATTGACAGCTGTATTGCTGTATATTGTTTAGTATTTCTAAAAATAAGTTAACACTAAAAAAATAGATTGGCGCAGTTGTTACGGCTACTATTTGTGATACAATAAAGAATTTATCTGGCAAAACTTTCAAGGTTGACGTTAATTATAAGCTTGTTTTTATAGGTTAACTCAAAAATAAAATTATTAAACTATCAAAAAAAAAAGTACTTTTCAAACGATTACTTAGGATAAATACAAATTCTAAATTTAAAATTGTTGGACTTTTGTTTAACATAACATAATAAGATAACTATGTAATGTTAGAACCATTTCTGATGCAATT
The DNA here is from genome assembly GCA_035610365.1 of Aquatica leii. NCBI lineage: Eukaryota > Metazoa > Arthropoda > Insecta > Coleoptera > Lampyridae > Aquatica > Aquatica leii. Next base: position 73,643,444 of record CM069435.1, read on the forward strand.
AATAAAAACTATTGCGTTAAAATAATTTTGCTATTAAATTTATTGTTTATATCGATATAATTAAAATCTTAAAAAAACCTATACTTGTATAAAATGTAAAAAAAAGAAAAACTTGAATCGTAAAAAAGTTTAATAGTATTCATAAACAGAAGCTGAGTAAGTACCTACTCAAAACATTACATTTTACTACATAGTTTACATCAAAATTTTTACATTGATTACAGTATATAAAAAATGCTTTCGAGTTAAATTAAATATTTTTCTTTGCAAAACTTTATTTGCTTTGAATATTTACATCATTGTCACAACTCTGGTTACAAAGATCATGTCATTAAGCACGTATTATTAATAAAATCATTTGACAAATAAACAACTCGTAAGTTTTTTATATTATTTATAAAAATTCTATTACCTCGCTATGTAGATAACAACAATATATTGAAACTTTCGTTTAAATACTGTAACCTTTTTGATTTAATTAAACAATTTTTTTTTAATATTTAGATTCTCAGAAAAGCAGATGATTTTTTACATTACTTTAAAGTTGTTAGAGTACTTTATAACGCTATACTAATAACGTAATAATCAGCGTATAATTACGACAAACAGACCAGTCGATTAATGTTATTTATATAATATATTATTATTGTTACGTTGCATAGAAAATAATTAAGTTAATTAATTCAAATTATAAAACAATATACGAGCTTTTCTTACATAGTATTGTAACGAATTTTATTATTAAAACCACTAATTTATTTAAACTACTAAAAATGTTTTTACTTATACTAGAAATATGTACACTTTTAATTTAACCGAATTAATTAATCTAAGGATATTTAATAAAACACTTACAGTAATTGATGTATAACGCTATCACTTCACACACTTGTTTACACTAAAGTCACGTACTAAGCTTTATTTATAACACGCGTTAACGACTTATTTATTTAGACTTAAATAATCTTCTTAACACTGCAGGCTTCGCATTACAGAAAATAACCGTCATACGATTTGTTTCTTCGGTATGTATACATTGTGACAAAACGTTCCCGTATGTTCTGCATCCTTCGGTGAACGTTCTAGAAAACCTCGCAAAGGCTCTCGAAGTTGCAAATAACTTCGCGAACGTTTCAGTATTAAAGAGCTACTATAATTATTATATCTTACGTTAACTGAAACACAAGATGCAAATGCAATAAAAATTATACAACATAATTTTATACTCATATTAGTTTTTTGTTTGCTTGCATCTTCCAAATGTTTGCAGTGAGTTTTTGAGATGTAAATCAAAATCTAAATAAAACGCAAGCGAATTAAAAGTAGTAGATAATTTGGAATGTTTTCATTAGAAAAGATATTTATTTTTAATTTAATTATTTAAATTTTTACTTAATATATTGAAACGTTCTCAAATTCAATTCTCGAATCTTCTAGAACGTATACCGAAAGATATGGAAGACTCGAGAAAGATTTCCAAAATGTGTATAAATACGCAACAAACAAATCGTAGGTCAGTTATTTTCGTAATGCGAAGAACGTCGTGTTAAGAAGATTATTCAAGTCTAAACAAATAAGTCGTTAACGCGTGTGAGATAAACCTACGTTGAATAATCTGGTACGAACAAGTGCTAAACAAGTGTGTGACTTTATCTTATCTTCGTGTCAGTGATAGCGCTATTGTATATAAATTATACTGTAAGTGTTTTATTAAATATTATTAGATTTAATTAGTTCGGTTAATTTAAAAGTGTACATATTTTTAGTATAAGTAAAAATATTTTTAGTAGTTTAAATAAATTAGTTTTAATAATAAAATTCGTTACAATATGTTTTATCATATTGCTCACAAACTTTAAATTTAACTATTTTTAAAAGAATGAAATACTTAATATCTACTTAAAACCGATATACATAAATTCCAGTTTTAAAGAGTTATGTGGTTATTATGATTTATACGTCTTGTATTTTAATTGGCAATTTATAGTTATATCAGTGTTCCATACACAGTAAAACCTTTCGTTATGTACACCTTCCTAAAGTGGACACCTCTGAAATAAGGACGGTTTGTAACTGTCCCATCTCACTTCCATGACAATTAATATAAAAAAAACCTCTCTTATATGTCCACTCTCTAATGTGGACGTGGACAAGATTTTTGGGTCACTACCAACTTATCAAACTCTGCATTATGGACGGTAAAATTTTAAAAAGTTTTATTTTGCTTATATTGCTTGCATATAAATTTTGAACGCATAAAACGATTTCGCTAATGCAAAGTCTACGATATTCTTTAAACGGCTTACTTAAAAATTTCTATTGTAAGTTGGTTTAATGACAATGAATGTTAATAAAACAGAGTAATCAGCTTAATAAAGAAAAACGCTAACTAATCTTGTCTTTTGTCAAAGGTAATTAAGGAACTGTGTTCAACAATAATGTAGGATTTATTGGAACATTTAATGCAAAACTAAACTATGCTGATAACAAAATATGTAAAACAAACCATGAAAACGTGATCCAAACATAAATAAAAACGTACTTCAATTGACAAAATGGAAAAATAATCTTCAGATATTTATGTCTGCACTATTTATTTGTTAGCTGGGCAATAACGTTTGCAAGGACCAATGAGGTATGCAAAGACAGTTGTTATCTTCCCGTCATAATAAACGGTGTTAAAAAAAAAATACCTACCTTAAATTGCAAAGCTTAATAGTCACTTTCGTCACTTTTTATAGTTTCTTCGATTACGTCGCGTTAGCAAAATGACTCGAAAGGAATTGTGTCTTAAGGAGAAACTTGCAGTAATAGAATTTAGTAGAACTAAAACAATGTGGTGTTCGAGAAGTTGCAGTATATATTCAAATATCAAAAAGTTCAGTTGCGAACATTCTTAACAAACAAGATGAGTTAACCTTCGGATTACCAAACAATTTTTGAGGCGCCGATTACCAAGTAGGGTCAGATTTGACCCCAAGTTTTTTTTCTTATTTTGTAAAGAAAAACCGATTAATTTGTAATGGTAACCGTTATTAATATTTTAAATTAACAACATTGGATTTCATATAAACTAATAAAAATATAAAAATAAAATGTAAACATCAATTAGTGAGGGCAACAATTATTACATATTATTGTAGTTTTTTTCTGGCAATGTTGTTTACATACAAAGAGTTTGCACTTTTCATATGTTTCCGAACACTTTTTGTTATTTGCTCTTGGACATATCTTACAACGACCTCAAATATGACCCCAACGACAATATTTTTTTTTACGTCGCAAAACAAATAACAATTGAAATTTTTTTTATATATTATTAAACATTGTTGAAAGAAACTCAGCTAAAAAAATATTGGGACAGTTGTAAAAAAAACTTAAGAAAAGACAACAAAAACAACACGTCTGGGGCCAAAAAAGACCCCAATGGTAATCGGAAGGTTATGAAAGGTGTTTCGTGCAAATGGAAATGACAATGCGATTCGGATATCTGCAAAGACAAGTGAAGTGAATCTAGACGACATCGTTTTTAAGTGGTTTTGTTAAACCCGTGCAAACAAGCTACCTGTGTCTGGGCCAATGCTACAGAAAAAAGCAAAAGAAGTGGCGAAAGAATTGGGTCTGGTAAGATTTCAAGGTTCTAATTAAGGGCTAGAAAAATTTCGCAATCGTCATGCAATCTCTTGGAAAAGGGTTTGTGGTGAATCCTCAGATGTTCCTCAAGACTCAGTTACTAGTTGGTTAAATAAACTTCCAGAAATTGTGAGTGGATATTCAGAAGAAGACATTTGTAACCTGTATGAAACTGGTTTGTTTTATCGTGCTTTACCTGACAAAACATTATGTTTGAAAAGTGACAATTGTAAAGATGGAAAAATTTCGAAAGAACGTTTAACTGTATTATGTTGTGTAAATATGGCTGGTAATCGTGAAAAAGTATTGGTCATAGGAAAGTATGTCAAACCTCGTTGCTTCAAAGGGTTGCAACTGGAAAAAATTAATATAACTTGGAAAGCAAATAAGAAAGCATGGATGACTAGAGAAGTAATGACCGAATGGTTGCTTCAACTTGATACGAAAATAAAAAGGAAAACTAGAAAACTCCTTTATTTCTAGACAATGCTGCTTCACATCCGCAAATTTAATTGCAAAATATAAAACTTGTGCATCATACAAAATTTTAAAATGAGATACCGTAATTTGATGTTAAAACATCTAGTGGCATCAACAAAGACGTGTAATAATAGTACAAAATTTGCCAAATGTATAGACGTATTGCAAACCATTACCTAGATAGCAAACGCGTGGAACGATATTCCAAATAGCACTATACAGAATTGTTTTAAAAAAGCAGGTTTTTATGGACTCATAACAATAAATGCTTGTGAAGATGATCCGGAAGATGATTTAGGTTTAGCAACTTTAGCTAATTTATTAAGAACTTCAAAAAATACTGTAGCCACAATAAATGAGTGTGTCGCAATTGATTTAAATTGACGTACCGAGAAGACATCGAATAATATACAAGATCTTATAAAGTATGCAGTTGAGATAAATAATTCTTCTGAAGAGGAGGATAGAAAAGAAACTTTGGAGCTGCCAAAAATCAGTAGTTTTCAGGAGGCTTTCATACTGATTCAAGATTTAAAAAGATTTTTTGTCAGTAAAAATAACGAGAAACTAACGAGTTGTACATCTTCCCTACAAATTGAAACTGAAAATTATATTGCGTCTAATATATGCAAGGCAACACAAACTAAAATAAAAGATTTTTTTAAATAAAGTTTGATTTGTCATTTAAAACGAACATATGTGTAATCTATATTTAATAGTTAAATAAATTTAAGCTTTATGTATTTTTTATTCTATCGATGTTTATTACTGTTACAGTGTCTATTTTAAATTAATTTTATACCTTTATGTTTCTTGTAGAACGAAAATCATGTATGCATTCATTTATAAATATACTCATACATTAAAAACAAAACACCTCTCTACTAGAGACACCTCCCTAAAGAGGACAGTTCATGTCGGTCCCACATGTGTCCACAATACAGAGGTTTTAATGTACAATATAAAAATAATTAAGTTTATAACTAAAGTTCATCTACATTTCAATTAGTTTAAGTTGACTTTAAAAAAAGTCATTCTGACGAAACCACAGATATGTTTTCATTTCTTGTGTTGACGTTAAAACCAAGTGCAAGGATCATACTTGGTCCAAACAGAAACAAAAATATTATGTCGCGGTCAAAATTCAGACCTCGAACTGTACAGAAGCAAAATATTGTGTTACCCTCGGAGCGTGCAGTAGTTACTCCCAAAAACAAATGACGTAATTAATTAATTGATGCCAATTACAAACCAGCGGTAATCAGAACTGTACAAAATACTAAAATAAAATATTTGAAATACAAAATACAAATTACTATGTCAACATTTTTTAAAATACAAAATACAAACTACCCTTATCACATCGTATTTGAATAACCAAAATATTCGATATAGGTACATACTTTTCTCACTGCAAATATAAGATCTAGATTGCTACCATGATTAGTAATGCAAATTTTAAAAAAAACGTATTTAAAAAAACAAATTATCTTGAGCGTTTATAAAATAACCAATAAGAAAACTGTAGTATTGCGGCACTAAACTTTGACGGAATGATCGCAATCCGGCTGCTTCTTCTAACAATTCGCCGATTCGTAGTATAGCATTTTCTGTTACAATTGAACCATGGTATAATTGCTCATAGAGCTCGACTGTTTCTTCTGTATATTTTTTGAACTTTTGTACATTAATTTTGTAGTTACTAGATAGGGTTTCAAGAAAAATTGTTAAAACGATATATTAAATTTTGGTCAGTCTGTTAGAGAAGGTTCAGTAAAAATCTTCTGCTTGTGTTTCCATTTTCAGTATTGCCACATCTAAGTTTGAGTATGTCAATAATTAATCCTAATTTTGTTTCGTTGAATGCTTAATTTCGTTTGTTTAATTATACACATATGATCGTTTTGTAAATATTGATAACAATAATTTTCTTTAAATTGCAATTCATATCATAAATAAGGTTTAAAGCACAATAATTAGAATGCGTACTTCATCTCTTTATTTTAAAAGCCGTGCAAATGCGAGGTCAATTTAAACAAAAACACAAACATAAAGGTCCGAATTTATTAATTCAGAATACAGAAAAAAATATACTAATATAAGAACGTCTTCCGGGATGGAGCATCTCATAATTATAACCGAATTTACCAACGTTTTGTCCACTTTCTTAAGTGGCGTGAGAAAAATCGAAGAACTCGAACAAGCAACCGAAATTTAACTAAGAACTTCTCAAAAGTTAGGTAATGAACTTGTGAACTAAGCCAGATTCTAAACTCTGAAAAGGTAAGAAAGAAAACGATAAACATGAAAAACCAAACGAAAATCTAACAGAGAACCTTTACAGAGTTAAGTAATCAACTTGTGAACCAATCCAGATTCTAAATTCCATAGAAGTGACTTGAAAAGAAATAGTCTCCGTATATAAAGAAGAAATATCGTTACGGCTGGTTAAGCTCGACTAGATTGGGTTACGGTTAACCGGGAACCAAAGAGGGGATAGCTCAAAACCATGATCACGATTAAAATTATTGGAGTGTTTGATGAATTATATGCTCTCTCGGAATTTCCTGTTAAAAAAGAACAAAGATTTGGCAATCACTAAAACGTTATCAAAATCTATCTTGTGACCTGTACTAAAATGATGTTCAACAACCGCAGACTTAGAAATATGCCTTTTCCTTATACAACAATCATGTTCTGAAATGCGAGTTATGACGGAACGACCGGTTTCCTAAAGTACACTAAAGCACATGAACAAGGAATTTGGTATACACCTTGAGATGAAAGTGTAGAAAATTTGTCCTTGGGAGAAGGAAAAATCTGAGAGATTTTGCCTATCAAGTTGAATATGAGTTTGATACCATTCTTACAAAGAAGTTTCCCTATTTGATCTGTAACCTTGTGAATGTAGGGTAAAAAAGCCAATTTTGAATTGGATTCGGTAGTAGAAATGTCCTTAGGTAATCGAGTACGTGGATGTAGACGACGATTAGTAACTATATGAATATCCCGCTTCATATAACCATTGTTCACTAATGTTTTAGTAAGATACGGAGTTCCGAGTCGAGATTCTTAGGTTGGCAAATAGAAAAAAACCATAAACCTAAGATTCAATAACAAAACGTTTTTGTGCAGGAGGATAATAAGATGAAGCATGAAGGTATCTGTCCGTATGGGTGGGTTTAGAATAAACAGAAGTCCGTCGGGCTTACAAGTCACAAGAACGTCAAGAAATGGAAGAGAACCATTACTTTCGATTTTCATAGTAAGTTTGACATCTAAGTGTTGATTGTTAAGATGATCAATAAACTTAGACAATTCGAGATGACCATAAGACCAAACAATAAACGTGTCGTCAACATACCTAAACCAAACTTTAGGTTTTAATATTGATGATTCCATAGCAACCGTTTCTAAGGATTCCATAAAAATGTCAGCTACAACAGGTAATAGAGAAGAACCCATAGCAGCACCAGAAACCTGTTCGTAAAACTTGTTATCAAATTAGAAGTAAGTGGAGGAAAAACACTTATCAATAAGAGGAACCAAACTCAAGTCCTTGCTATGTTAAGACTTTGTGCTTGGTTCATCATTATCCGTAACTGCTAAATTTTAATTACATCTCAAAATGAATCTATTTATATTCGAAAATAGAATGTTTCAAGCGACAGTTATTTGACTCTGATACACTTCACACTAGCACTGAACCGGTTCCAGGACACCCTCAGTTTGCAATCACTTTAGCTCAGTATTTACCGGTTCTTCTAGAGCAATAGGTACCCGTTTCAGTCTAAAAACCTTTGGTGTTGCGTTTGAATGCATGTGTACTTTTACACTAGGTCCGAGTATTGAATTCAAAATTCGATTAAAAACTTATTTATATTTGGTTAGTAGATACTCAACATTTACATCTTGTCTTGTGTTTGCCATTTCATTTGTGGACGTTTGACACACTTTTGCACCCGGTGGCATGTCTAAATTAATTTACCAACATAGACCAAAAAGTGGTACGTTGTTTTTTCCACGACATACACTGTTACCAATTTATGTTTGTTGAAGGTTCACACATTTACCTTTGCCGTACCAAGAGTTTTGATTTCAACGTCTTGATAAGCGATTAAGTTTTGTGCGGTTTGTAATATTGGAACACTTATTTCTTGCCAAAGCTTTTTACCGATTACAGAAAATGCCGCACTTGGATTGTAAAGCATGTCTATTGTTCTGTTATTAAGTGTTACAGTAAGTAAAATTTTTTTAGCTGTTGACACATGACGAATATTTAAAGTATTAGTTGACGAACTATCAGAATTCGAATGTACAACTTGTACACACCTAGTGTTATGTTTGGCATTGTTTTTATTGCAACTTAGTTGTCCATGCCGCCTTTCTTTTTACACAAAAAATTCAATAACCATAAAATGTAAACCGCTCAATTAAAAAAATGTGCTGTAAACATTGCTGATTTGTTTCTATAAACTTTACATTATGTTGTATTTTTGTTCTTATTCACACAGGTATTTTGAAACATCGTTTATTATTAAGAAACCAAAATGTAATTCTTGTAAAACAATACACAATATATGACTTTTTTGTTACTACATAACATACTCATGTCTACCTATATTTTTTGTAACTAACCAACCTCTCAGTGCCGCCAACCTAACATCTTTTATATACAGGATATAACAGTTCTCCCCCACTTAATTTAAACTCACGGCACTCTGATCCACATTACACTTCACTTCGTAGTCTTGTAAATATGCAGGTGGACGCCGGTTACGTTGGGGGCGAGGAAGTAACGTTTGCGGTGGATGATCCTCCACTTCTTTGCTCTTCGACCAATGGCTCTGGCATTTGAACTTCATCTGGCACCGGATCATGAGCTGTCAACTCCAACCTCTCTGGAATAAGCGAAATATTGAACGTCACCGTCTGTTTATCTGGTCTGTTTACGTCTTCTTCTTGGTAGTTCTTTGCATTTCGACCACGCAGAGGCACTTCCGTTGACACTACTTGATTGATGTGTCGTTTAATGTTCCTCGCAGAATCAAGACTGATAAGGTAATGTCGTGATCCTATACGCTTTATGATGGTACCGAATTTCCATGTCAGTGTTATTCTTACGTATTCGGGTTTGGACTCTCTCCCTTTTTTTAAGGATCGTACAGGATTTTTGGGAGAATCTTTTGACTGATTTGAAAGGATAGGGAAAACAACATCTAATTTTATTTGCATTTTCCTTTGTAAGTATATGTAGTTTTGCTGGTGACATGCCACATGCAAGTGGTGTAGCACAATAGCGAAAAACGATTTCTCTTACTTTTTCTTGGAGTGTTCCCACTTCGTTAGAAACTGATTTTAATCGCTTCTTAAAAGTTTGAACATTTTGTTTGGCGAACCCATTTGTAGCTGGGTGTCCCGGAGCTATCCATCTTTGCGGTATTCCCCGTTCCTCGCAGAATTGTTTGAACTCTACACTGGTGAAAATTGTAGCGTTGTCTAAGACAATCAATTTGGGAAAACCATAGAACGAAAATATGTCGTTCAAGACATTAATCGTAGAGTCCGTTGTTGGTGCATCTTTAAGTATACGGATTTCTAACCATTTTGCATCCATGCATACCAAGAAGTGATAATTTTCAATTGGTCCTGCATAATCTATATGTATCCGTTCCCAATTGGTAGCAGGTTCATCCCATGGATGTACTTCCACCTTAGTAGAGTTATTCCTCAATACTGCGCATTTTTCACAGCTTCGAACGAGCTTTTCAATTTCAAGGTCTATCCCTTTCCAATACACGTATCGTCGAGCCAATTGCTTGATTTTTGTAATCCCAATATGCGTAGCGTGTAATTCGGATAGTATCGAAGATCTTAATGTTTTGGTATTACTACTCTATTGGTCCTGAAGAGAATACCATTAGAAATAGTGTAAGAAGAATCTTCTGAGTTAGATTGAAGTTCGTGTATCCTTTCTTGCAATTCTGGACCACTTGCAGTTTCTTCTTTTATTATTCTGGACGTTATTCTGGTATTTGAAATTTGAAAAATACAATCTGCGTAAATTTGATTAACTTCTTCATTGATTAGAATGTCATCGGACTTAGAATTTTGTATAACAGGATTTCTTCAAAGATAATCCACATTTTCATTATCCTTCCCCTTTTCACATTTAAATGTGTAATTGAATCCCGATAAAAAGGAAGCGTATCTGAGAAGTCGTGCAGACGTCATCTGTGGTAATTCCCGATATTGCGCAAAAATTCTTGAAAGAGGTTCATTATCGGTTACCAAGAAAAAATGTCTTTCGTACAGGTAATCGTAAAAACGAGCAACAGCAAATATAATTCCTAGGGCTTCGCGATCCAATTGACTGTAATTCATTTCTGATTTGGTAAGTGAGCGTCAGACATATGCGATAGGTTACTCTTCATCATTTATCATATGACTAAGCACTGCTGCAACCTCTGCAGGACTAACATCCGTTGTAAGCACCATTGGTAACGTTGGATTGTACGGTACTAGTACTAGATCACTACACATAGCATTTTTCAATTTCAGAAATGAAGCTTTACACAGAGAAGACCATTTGAATTTTTGTTCCTTTTCTAGTAATTTACGAAGAGGATATGGCAACGTTGAATAGTTTGGCAAAAATCTAGAATAGTATGTGAGCATTCCCAGGAATCGGCGTAGTTCATCCACATTCTATGGGCGTGGCAGTTCGGCTACTGCTTTCATTTTGTTCGAAGATTTCATAATTTTATTTTCTGAAACTATGTAACCCAAGTATTCGATTTTGGTTAAAAAGACAGAACATTTATTACGGTTAAGATGTAAATCATATTCAGACAATCTTTTAAGACAAACGTAAAGATTATGACGACATTCTTCGATAGTTGATCCATGTACAATGATGAAAGATCCAGCCTGCAGAAATACCTGAAATTTCGTAAACTACTTAGTACATCTTCAATTCGCTGTATTGGAAAATTTGCAGATACTAATCTCTCATTTACTCCACATTTGTAATCTAAACATAATATCACTCCTCCATCTGCTTTTGGTATTACCACCAATCGAGATCCCCAACCACTTGTTGTTACTGGAGTAATTATACGGGCTTTTTCTAGCACGTCCAATTCCTTGTCGACGCGATCTCTCAATGCGTATGGCAAATTTCGTTCTCTGGTGAAAATCGGTTTCCGAGGCTCATGTTTACTTCGGCGCTCTGTAGTTAAATGTAAATCACAATCTATATAAGAACTATATAACTCAATGAATATTTTAATTAACTACATAATCTTATTTCTGAGCATAAAATGACAAAAGTAAAGTGTATCAAATAATTTATCTGCTTAAGATTATTAGAAAAAATTTAGTTTATAAAATGCAGTTTGCAGTAATATTATTTAAAAAAACACTTATTAAAAATGATGCATAAGTAGTAGTGGTTTTATATATAAATATAGCGCTTCTTGTAAAATTATTTTTTTATATAAATACATCCGGTATTTTGTTTCAAATATTAATCTTTGTTACAGTAATTTTTATTGATAACATAGTTTTATAATGACCCAAATCCTATATTTCAAAACAAGGATACATTTTTTTAATCAAAATTAAATATATAAAATGATTCAAATTAGAATGCAACATCCTTTAAAATACCTATTTCTCATTAACTTATTTAAATTTTGTAATTATAAATTTATTATAAAAAACTGTTTTTAACAAAAATAAAAATAAAAATAAAAACCACAAAATGAATGTAGAATTCTTAACAAAAGTTAAATAACGCAAAAATAGTAAGAGAACTAAAAGAATAAAAAGCACAGATAATAAAACGTAGTATTTGTTAAATTAGCAACTTAACGAAAAAAACTTACATTGCATTTTAATTGTTTATTTCACGTTCTTAAATAAAATGGTTTGATGGGCAGAAATGTTTAACTTTTCTTAACAATCTTTATATGATTACAAAGTTGTAACGTGCATGACAAATTTTGCATACTGACGCAATACTAACGATTTGGTAGAACAAGAAAAGATGCCATAAGATTAAAAAAAATACTAGTAGTGCTTTACATTTTAAATTCTTTTTATTAACTTTTAAAAAAATGTCTAGATAGTTTATTTTTTTTTATTTAGTTTGTATAATATAGCAAAAAATAAATAAATTGCAAAAAAAACTACCAAAACAAAAATACTGACACAAAAAAATACGCTTAAAAAGCTAGAAAATAGAATGATATAAAAACGAATGACCATTAGGAGCGTAAAAAACCGTAAAACTATTTAACCAAAATTATACATTCTCATAACGACCAATGTTTTTTTTGTTCTTTTTTTTGTTAATTAAAAACCTTTAAAAAGTAGTGTAATCTGTTGAGTTATACCATTAAGTAACAAAATCGTTATTTACATAAAAGTCAGGAAAATCTCACATTACTGAATAGGAACTAAATTGAAACACGAGGCACTTTGTGCCAAGTATTTTAAAGTTCCGAGTCAAGTAAGAGATTTTATTGACGTGTTTTGTATTCAATTTTTCCGGAAATCGTAAACAAAGACGAAACTTACAAATTTTAGAAACTATTTTTAGAAATTCCATTTTCCATTTTTTAGCGCGTTAATAAGCAGAAAATGCTGTTTTCAAGACAGTTTCCAAAAAAAAAATTTTGTCTACGTTTTTGATAAAAACTTGAAAGTCGCTATAAATTCAACATTTTGACTACTAAAAGTTCAATTTTGCAAACACTAATTTCAAGACCAAATTATATTTATTAATTACTTTTAAATCAAAAAAACAGTAAATTTTTGAAATAAATTTCGATGTAATGACAAATGTGTAATTTGACTCAAAGCCTTCAAAAATAGAGCAATTTATAAGAAAACTTTAAAATATTAAAAGTTTGATAAAAAAACGACCATAATTTTCCAATTAATTAGTATAAATAAAAGTTGAACTATTAAATTGATGTCCTTCCGATTGAAGAAAACAAACGAAAAAGTGATCAAACTTGGTGTTGCTTAACTAACACGCATATTTTTAAGTGATCAATTTGCAAATTTAAACCTAATTTAAATGTTTAATTCAATCTAATTAAAGACAAAAAACTATCTTTTTTTGTATCCGGTCTAAATCGTATACCGAAGCGAAATAGTTATTAATTCTGCATCTTTTTATGCAATGCTATCTATAATTAAGTAACTTGCAGTAAAAAATGTTTTAAAAAAGTCTTAATATTTCTGATATGGTTTTCTTAAGAGTATGTATTTTAAAACAATGTAATAGTTATTTATGTATTTATAGCGCGTATAGAGACTTTACGGCGTTTCTCAAATAAATTGAATTTTTGACACAAATTTAGTGTCAGCAGCAGCAAGTAGCTTAGTTCCTGAAAAATCTAAAGAAGTGTATAAAAAAACATATAATAAATATCTTAAATGCTGCGATACACGAAAAGATTCTATCAAAAACTGTTATTGTGAAAGAGTCCTCTGACTTATTTTTAGTATTTATCAAATTTAATACTTAAGGCCATTATCAAAGCCAAACACAACATAAATTTAAGAAGTTACTCAACTTATTCAGATTTTTTAAAAGAAAATCGGATAGAATCAAGCCAAAAAAGTCAAAAATTTTGACCATTGAAGAGATAGAAGCCTTTATATACCAAGTTCCAGATAAAATATATTTAATGAACAAGGTAGATATATTTATTGTAATTTAGAAATGTTCAACAATTTTTAAAAACAGGTAGTATTTGGGGCATGTCATAAACAAGTGCTTGTTCAGTAAGAAGTTGATGACATTCAGGATTTGCAACCCTTATTACTGATCACTATTTGAGATACTAAACTCAAAAAAAATCGAATGTTTAGCGTAGTTAACAACCTTAGATTACCAAGTTTTGTAAAAATTAGTATGCTATATGCAAATATGCTGCTCTATATCCGATAATCACTGGTCTGCATGAAAATCGGCCCTGATACCATTCTTGACGATTCTTATGTAAAATGGCCTCCTGAATCCAAAAATGAGCTCCGTTTTTACCCATCACCTACCTATTTTAGGTAGACCCTATTTTTATTTTATTTTTTGCATTTTTTTTTAATTTTAACTTATAGCCGTTAAACATCCCAAAGCAGGTAATAAAATTTATACCAAAGCATACGGCAAAAAAGTTTTGCTATAAAATGTATATAGAAACAACAATAAAATACAAATATATAAGAACAGTAAAAAAATATCAATAAACAGTTAGGAAGATTCACTGCACGACGCTGGCGATCTCAATACCACATGCAGGTTTGAACAGGAATTTTCGACAGGCTTGAACTTCCATTACTCTTCTCATTATAGTATATTACATTGTTTGCTTAACTGCTTCGATCAGTACATCTATAGCTGTTGCAGAGTTAACTTGTCGACGTTTTAAACGTGCTAGATTTTGTGTTCATTTTTCTTCATTTGTGTAAAACAGTAAAACTACTTTTAGTCCGGATTTTTTCAAGTGACTAAGTGTGATTTGTGGTTAATGTCGGGCGTTGAATTACTGTTTAATTATGCCACGCGAGTGTAAAAATCATCCCGATAGCTTCTGCTATGTCTGCGGGGAATTAACTTTAAAAGCGCAACGAAAACCCCTTTCTCCGCTTGTTAAAACAGCTTATAAATTGTGCTTTGATTGTCAAGTTGGCGACCAGGACAAGACTTGGGCTCCATCAGTTTGCTGTACGACTTGTTACAGTAGTTTGACCAAATGGTTCAAAGGTACCCGTAAATCAATGCCATTTGCTGTGTTTGGCGTGAACCTCGCTGTCATCTTACAGATTGTTACTTTTGTATGACTTCCACCGTCGGGTTTTCGAGCAAAAGTAAGCATACAATTCAGTATCCCAATATTCCGTCAGCTCTAAGACCTGTTCCTCATAACAATACTTTGCCAATCCCAGAGCCCCCAAACACTTATACTCTAGAGCCGGAAATTGATTTAAAAGACTCTGAGCCACAACCTGGGGCTTCAAACGATACGTTCAATGATGATGAAAAGTATTCCGCAGATTTAATTTCTCGGCAACCTTACCTCCTCACTCAATCGGAATTAAATGATCTTGTCAGGGATTTGCAGTTACACAAGACTAAATCTCAGCTCCTAGGATCGCGACTTTAACAGTTGAATCTCTTAAAAAAGGGAGTAAAAATATCTTCTTACAGGACCAGACAAGCAACCCTGCAATGTCTTTTCTCAGAAGATAAAGGTTTAGTGTTCTGCCTTAATGCCAATTTATTGATGACAGAGCTACAGATGCCATGTGACCCAGACAAATGGAGACTGTTTATAGACTCATTAAAAACAAGCTTAAAAGTTGTCCTGTTAGCAAATGGGAATGACTTCCCATCTGTTCTAGTTGCATACTCTGTTGATATGAAGGAAACGTACGAAAACATCTTCAGAATCCTTGATAAAATTAGTTATCATGATTATAAGTGGAAACTTTGCGCTGACTTAAAAGTTGTTGCTCTACTCACGGGCCTGCAATCATAATTCACAAAATATTGATGCTTCCTTTGTGAATGGAATAACCTAGTCCGAGATAAACATAACATCGTACGGGACTGGCTTCTGCGAGAAAATCTTATTCCTGGTCAGAAAAATGTCGCCCACAATCCTTTGGTTCCGAAGGAAAATATTTACTTACCACCTTTACACATCAAACTTGGATTGATCAAGCAGTTTGTGAAAGCAGTGGACAAGAGAGGTGGCGCATTTCAATTTTTGAAAACTAAATTTCCTCGTCTTAGCGAAGCTAAAATCAAAGAAGGCGTTTTTGTTGGTCCCCAGATTAGACAACTCTTTCAAGATTCGACGTTTATTGAACACCTAAATCGAAAAGAAAAGCGACATAGGATGTAACATGTCTCTTAA
This sequence comes from Aquatica leii, assembly GCA_035610365.1. Taxonomy (NCBI): domain Eukaryota; kingdom Metazoa; phylum Arthropoda; class Insecta; order Coleoptera; family Lampyridae; genus Aquatica; species Aquatica leii. Next base: position 73,659,493 of record CM069435.1, read on the forward strand.
AGTTCACTTCCTTCACTCGCATCTGGACTTTTCCCTGAAAATTTAGGAGCAGTCTCGGATGAACACGGGGAACGGTTCCATCAAGACATCGCTAAGCTGGAGAAGAAATTTTCAGGGAAGTGGAATGCAAGCATGTTGGCGGAGTACTGCTGGTTTTTGAAACAAGAGAGCTGTACCTCAGGGTATAAAAGGAAAGCAAGCAGCAAGTAACGATGAATATCTTTTTATTTATTACTGTTTATAGCTAAAATAGTTCTTTTTCCCATTTAAAATAAATTCATGTCCATATATTTATTATTATAATAATTGTTATTATCGTTCGATAAATAAATTATAATTAATTTATCGAAAAGTGGTAAAATTAGAGATTTGGGGCTCCCTCGAAAATGGTGGGTGATGGAAGAAAACGGAAGACATATTTAGATTCAGGGCGTCATTTTACATAAGAATCACCCGGAATAATGTCAGGGCTCGATAAAAAATATTTTTTTGCAGACCAGTGTAATTACAGATACTTGCCGTTTTTCTTGGTTTACCGGAATGGAAAATACATCAGACAAGTTGTCGGGAAACATTTTTTTAGTAAAATTGTTCTATTTGTATTGTTAACATAAATTACCCACAACGAATTTTCAATAAAAAGATTTCTAATAAAAACTTTTTAATTTGCAAGTAAATTGACGTTTATGACACATAAATTTGTGTATAATTGTTAACCTATAATACTGTAACGTATTTTTTTATTAAAACTAATTTATTTAAACGACTAAAAATATGTTTTACTTATACTAAAAATATGTACACTTGTAAATTAACCGAACTAATGAAATCTAATAATATTTAATAAAAACACTTACACTAATTTTTATATTAGTCACTCGAAACATAATGTCCGCGGATTACTTTTATTTATCTAAAACTAATACTCATTTACCTTAAAGGCACGTACGCTTGAACGCCGTTATATTTATGTACACACAAGTGCTAACGACTTATTTATTTCAACTTGAAACAGTCTTCTTAACACTGCTGTATTCGCATTACGGAAATAACTGACCTACGATTTGTTTCGTCGGTATATATACACATTTGGAAATCCTTCTCGAGTGTTCCCTATCTTTCGGTATATCTTCTAGAAGATGGATAATAATTTCCAGAAGGCTCTTGAATTTGCAGATAACTTCGAGAACGTTTCACTGTTCCCGTCTTAAGACTGTTCTGCACCAGTACAGAAAACTGGATGCGATATCGGTAGAAAAGATCGTGGCAATGGCGGCAGCTCTCTTCATTTCGGCAACTTCATTGAGCACAAAAGTAGAAGTCAATAGACTGTTCCTGACCTAATATTCTACTTGGTTGGTAACTACAGACCAACACTTGAACGCCTGTTCCTCGGAAGAGGACCTCTAACAGATTTCAAACTGTACTCCAATTCCGTTGATCTAAGCCACAACCAAGCTTGAGTACTTCCAATTTCTTAATATTCTGGAACTCCATTTCTCACTTAAGATTCTATAATGCTCGTCACATATTTTTTTTAAATTTATTTTAAGTTTTAGAACATGTAGGTTTAATTTTATTTGAAGGTGGATCAATTTTAGAAAAAAAAGCAGATGCTTTAAATATGAAATTGTGATGATTAAATTCAGCATAATATTTTTCTCCGTGCGATGACTTTTTGTTGTCGGTCTTACACTTGTGAACGGACTGCACCTATAGCCAGATCACTTGTATCGGTATCCAAACCAACTTTTCATCTTTTCTTGGATTAAAATCGGCGAAGTGACTACGACCAGTTTTAGTTGATAGAAAGCATTTTCGCAGTCTTCTTTCTATTTAAATTCTGCTTTTTCTTCGGTCCGTTTTGTCAAAAGTTTTAGCAATATTAACAAATCTGGGTACAAATCGTCTATATTAGGTGCACAACCCACGAGAAATTCCGACGTGATGTTTGTCGATTGGTCTTGGCCATGCTTGCGCCGCTCGTGTTTTGTCTGGGTCAGCTTTTACTTCATCTCCAGATACGTCGTGGACAAGGAATTGCACATCCTTCTTAAATACGTAGCACTGCTGTAGACTCAGTTTTAGATTTGCCCCACGTAGTCGTTAAAACACGTCTTTCAAGTTGCTCAAGTTTTCTTCAAACGACATTCTAACCACGATCACATCGTCTAAGTAAACCAAGCACGTTTTCAAGACAATCTGCGCAAGATCGTTTTGATTAAACGCTCAAACGTTGCAGAAGCGTTACACAGGCCGAAAAGCATCACAGTAAACTGCCACAAACCAGTTCCAATTGTAAAAGCTGTTTATTCACGATTCTTGGATTCCAATTTTACCTGCCAGTAACCACTCTTTAAATCCAACGTGGGATCCGCACAGAGTGTCTAACGTATCATCGATTCTTGATAAAGATAGCTATCCTTTACGTTTGTGGCCACGTTGTTAAGTCGATCTCCAACGCAAATACATCTTGATACTGCTGGATCAACACTTTAACTTTAACCAGCTGATCTTGGGTAAGGTTTTTCCATTTGTAGGTAAGAATGTCCACTATATATTGTAGGAATTTCTTCGGCGACGTATCTTTACTAGAATTCACGCATCTCACAATTTACTGGATCTGAGTTAACATTCAAGATCGTTATTGGCATAGTACTGCCAACGAGTAGTCCTTTTTCAACTAAGTCGCCCTCCATTGGTTAAATAGCGCGGAGATTTCCATCCAGGCGTGCCAACATCATACTTTCAGTCCTTGCAGGCAGAGTCACGACTTCACTCAATAAGATTCGCATGGCTGCCTTTTCTGACAAATGATAAGGAATTTCTTCACTGTCGATCTTCAGAACATCATTCTTCATATCCAAATAGTAACCATACTGCTTTATAACGTCCATTCTCAGAATAACTTCTTCCGTGATGTCGTATACAATTACTTGACGGTCGCGTACCCGATTCCCAAACCAATGGTTACTTTGACTTGTTCGTGAGTAGGTATTTCTTTCCCGGCACCGTTCGAAGTCGTAGCGTTGCCGGTGTTGTTTTCTCGTTTTCCAATAACAGAACAAATAATAGTCTTCGTCACTCCCGTGTCAACCAGTAACTGAATACTTTTTCCATTTATCTTGCCATCGAGATAAATACTGTGTAATTGCTTTATAGGCAATGCCATTTGAATAGTAATCTCCGGGGAATGACTCGTTGATGCCACTTTTGCTCCATTCGGTCGACCTGTTCTAGTTTTCCAGACGCTCTTTAGGTTTTCTTGTGAGCTTAATACAGCGTCGTCGTACGTAACCTACTTTCCCGCAGATGCAGCACGTTACTGCTCTTCCTCAATCTACTTGTTCTCAATATACACGTTGCACTATTTCTTCAACGCTTTTTTGTGTCTGCGAGGTATTTCTGCAGCACAGCAGAACTTGTGGCTGCCTCGGTGCGACGTTTGTTTTGCTGTTTCAAACTACAAAGCATGGGTTATAGCGTCATCGTCTAACCTGAGAGTTTGCTGCGTTTCGCTGTCTCTGAGGTCGTCTACAAAGGTTTGAATAGCCAACTGCTCCAAGAACGTATCTGGTGGTGTAGGATACGCAAGCCGTGTCAATTTAGCGATATCAGCCTCAAACTCTTAAAGACTTTCGACGGCTTTCTAAACCCAACTTTTAATTTGAGCTTAGTACAGTTGTTAAAGATGAGCATTTCCATATCTCATTTCTAAAAGTGAAATTAAAAGTTCGTAATTTCCTTGTAAGTAGTCAGAAACAGTCAGCAAGATTCTAAACGCTTCTAGTGCTGATCCTGACTCACTCGGGTATGATCGGTGAAAGATCGTAAAATTTCGTTGAGATCGTTTCGTTTCGAGTATGCTCGGATGTAGGTCAGTCGGATAAGATCGTAGTGATGGTGAAGATGCTATTGTGTGTATATAAAAGTAACATTTTTGTAAAGATTTAATGTTAGTATTTTTATAATTGAATTGAAGAAAAATTAAGATTAAGATGGAATCAAACTTAAACGAAACTTTTTATTTGGTTCCTTATGTGAGTGCAAAAGGTCTATAGCAGTATAAAATTAAATGTTTTACTAAAATTGATGATAAATTTGGGGGCAAGTGATTGTAGGACGCTATGATTTTAAAGTACCTCTGCCACAAAGATTTACCAACAAGTTTTCGATTGATGACATAAACCAAATTAGTAGTGTGATTAGTTCGGGAAAAAACATCTATCTTGTGAGCCGACGAGCGGTTGGTGGAACAAACATTGAATGTATCTAAAAATAAAATATAATTAAAAATGTATGATATATGTAAACATTTAAAATATGTATAGTTAAAATGAGCAATAAATGCTTGAAATAATAATAATTTTTTTTTTACTATTACAGACTTGGCCATACCTTAGTAAATATATTAGACAGTCGGTGATCGGAAGGGAAAATTATAAAATTTGAATTTGAATTAAATGTTATATTATAGTTTGATTAATTGTTATGCAATACTGTTTTTATTTATCCAGCTGTTGTATGTTTCATCATTTTTTTTCACCTTTTTTTTATAAAATTCTTTCAATCAAGTATGTATTCGGATGTCTAACTTTTTGCAATTCCATTTCATAAAAACCTAAAATATCATCTCCTTTTGTGTCTTTTAGCAAATAGGTAGTAGCGTTAGTTAGCTTAAGTTTTCTAATTATAGAATTTTTATTGAACCAATTAAGAGTATAGCCCTTTTCAAATGTATTCCTGTGTATGCTAATTCTTACATGGTCTGCTAACGAAAATTTGTTATTTTTGTTTGCTATTTTTATATGTGAGTATGCAGATTATAAAATGGGTTCTTCGTTGTTTTTGTTAACCATCGATGGTTTCATATTAATTATACGATGAAAGTGGTATTGTATTGATTTGTAATATCATCCAATATGTTCATCCATTTGTAATTACTTTGTAAACTTAATCGTTTCCACATTATGTTTTTCAAAGTTCGATTAAGACGTTCTACAATTGATGCATTTTTTGTACTAAACGTACTAAAGTAATTAATATGCTTTTTTATCAAGTTTTTGAATGTACTATTGTAAAATTCTAATCCTTCGCCTGTTCGTATGTTTTTTGGTAAATGTTTTAAACGTGATTATATTTCTTCAATTGCACCAGTAATATGTTTTGCATTTTTTAATTTTGAAAAAAATGCCGATACATATTTCCACGTAAAGCCACTATTAAAGATGTTGTTTTCTGCTTGTTGCTGCAACAATTAGCTACAACTGCGGCTTTAAACTGTTTGTGGTAGGTTGACCACGAAACTTTACCATCACAATTTGGAGGAAGAATCTTAAACGTGATTTCTTCTCGATGGTCCATTGTGACATTTCCCTCACCGTAACAATTCATTTGATTCATTCTTTCTTCAATCAGTTGTATTCTGTCTCCTAATTTTTGCTCTAGTTTGTTTTCTATGATTCTTGAATTTTCTTCTGACTTCTGTTCTATTTTGTCTTCTACGGATTCTCTTAAATTTAAAATACCGCTTTGCATTTCTTCTTCAACAGTTTTAATCTGGTTTTTTACAGTAATCTGGATTTGTTCTTCTATAGCTTTTATTCGGATTCCAATACTAGTATGCACTTCTTCCATTTTATGAAAATTTTTCGCCAATTTTTTCTTTTATTTTTCTAGAATTTTTTTCCATTTTTTTAGTACAGTGGTGCCTCGCATAAAGAACGCCTCGCACAGCGAACGCTGCACACAACGAACTTCCTGTTCGTTCATTTCATGATTCATACAACGAACTTCGCTTTACACAACGAAGTCGCCCGAGCTTCCACGATCGCAGCCCGCGCAGGCACTGCAGGCAGTCGTTAGTCACTGCGCTTAACTTACGCACGTATCGAGGCAATAGTTCTTCATTACGAATTAAATCACGCATGTATCACGGCAGTCGTCCTTGTAAGTTAAACTCAATATTTTTTTTATATCATGGCTTCTAAAAAAAGCAGGAAGGTGATTTCTGTTGAAATGAAATAGGAAATAATTAGAAGGAGTGAATGTGGGGTAAAACAGTGTGACCTCGTCAAAGAGTTTGGCCTCAGCAAGACCACCATTTTCACCATTTTGACAAATAAGGATGCAATCAAATCAGCCAAAGTAGCCAAAGGAGTATCAAAACTATTTCATGAAAAACATAGGTCTTCAATCCACGAAGAAATGGAGAGGCTATTAGCGATTTGGATTAAGGACAGGCAGGTGAAAGATGACGTAACAACCCAAGATATTATCTGTCACAAAACCAAGATAATTTATGACGATCTAAAAAAAACGTCCCTGGAAGTAGCAGCAATCAAGATAATGAAGAAGAATTCAAAGCCAGCAGGAAGTGGTTTTTTAGATTTAAGAAAAGGCGTGGAATCCACAGCGTTACTATGCATGGTAAGGCTGGCAGTGCTGACAAGAAAGAAGCAGAAAAGTTCTCTATTAACTTTCAAAAATGTATTAAGGATGAAGGATACTGCCCACAACAAGTGTTCAATGCCGATAAAACGGGTCTTTTCTAGAAAAGAATGCCGAGCAGAACCTTCATTACAAAAGAGGAGAAAAAATTGCCAGGACACAAAGCCATGAAGGACAGACTTACCCTTATGTTTTCGTCTAATGCCAGCGGAGACCTCAAGATCAAACCTCTATTGGTTTATCACTCTGAAAATAGAAGAATTTTCAAGAACAATAACGTTATTAAGTCCAAACTGCCCGTCCATTGGAAGTCCAATCAAAAAGCCTGGGTGACCCAAGTTATCTTCAACGAATGGATTCTGGAAACCTTTGCTCTTGCCGTGAAGAAATTCTTGCTGGAAAAAGAACTGCCGCTCAAAGCCCTTCTGATACTTGACAATGCCCCTTCTCGCCCAAAAGACCTAGAGGAAATATTGCAGGAAAATTATCCTTTTATCAAGGTGCAGTATTTGCCACCAAACACTACATCGATTCTTCAGCCAATGGATCAGCAAGTTATTGCGAACTTTAAAAAACCTTACACTAGAGCCCTCTTTAATAAGATGTTTGAAGAATGCGAGTTTGGTGGAGACAATATGACTGTCCGAAAGTTTTGGAAGGAGAAATTTGATGTCCTTATGGCAATACGACTTATACAGAAGGCCTGGGAAGAAGTGTCACAAAAGACCCTCATTTCTGCTTGGAAGATGCTTGTGCCTTCGTGGACCCAGAAAGAAGCAGTAGTTGATGACATAAAAGTGGTGAAGGACATCATCACAGTGGCCCAAAGGTTGGAATTAGAGGTAGAGGAAGAGGATGTAAAGCAGCTTATTGAGGAACACGAAGAAGAGCTGACAAATGAAGAGCTCCAAGCACTTCTGGTCCAGCAACAGGACAATGCTCAAAGGAAAGCGTCATCTGATAACGAGGAGCAACAATCAAACAATCAACCAATCTCAACTGCTGACATCAAGAACATCCTGGTCAAATGGAAAGCAGTTCAGGAGTTTACCAATGCCGACTATCTGGATTCGGCTGAAGCAAACAGGATCAACAATCTTTACTCCGATACTCTTGTCCGTTATTTCCGGCAGATGTTGGAGAAAAGAGAAAAACAAACGACTTTGAACAGGTTTTTCATGAAACCATCGGCCAAAAAGCAGAAAATTGATGAAGATGTGCAAGCTTCGGTAGACTCTACTTAGTCTGTCTTAAAATTTAAAAAAATGGTTTTTTTTAAATCATGTTTTTAGATGTACTTATCTAAATCAAAATAATAACAAAAAATTTATCTTTTTTATGTCATCTTAGCATATTTTATGCTACAGAACGAATTATTTTTTGTAACATGTATTGTTATGGGAAAACGCGTTTCACATAACGAACTTGCTCCTCGAACGAATTAAGTTCGTTGTGTGACGCACCACTGTATATCCTTCCATATTGTCATTCCTCGATTCTTGACCATTTTTATTGACTCGAGAAATTCAAATAACTTTGAATCCATTTTAACTGCTTTCAAACGCGTAACCGGCGTAAATTTAAACACTAATAAAAAGTTTAACAACATTAAATATTAATAACTCTTGATTCTTTATTATTAAATACACTTATTTAACGAACTAAAACAACACATAATTACAATCTACAGACAAACACACGCGAAGAACAGTTGTTTCTTTACACGATATCAACGTTTTGTTAACGGTTTGGACACCGCACAGCTGTATCACAAGTGTTGCAAATTTTAAAACTAATTTATTTATAACCAAATATTTACACGATTAGTGCTATACGTAATTAATTAAATCTAACGATATTTAAGAAAAACGGTTATACTAATTTATATATTACTATCATTTGAAAAATTGTCCGTGGATAACTTCTGTTCATTTAAACCGGTATTTGTTTACATCAAAAGCACGTAAGCTTATACGCCTTAACATTTATTTTTCATTGGCACGGGCACTTTATCTATTCATCTTAACACAAACATTAATCACTAATTTATTTAAACCAACAGTTTTCTTAACTTCCGACTTCGAAAAACTTCCTTTGAATCGTTTTTATATATTTCTGTTAACTGTGTCTAGAATGTTCAACATCCTTTGGTCATTGTCTCGAATTTGACAATAACTTCAAGAACGTTTCAGTATTATTAATTATCGTTAACTTGATATCTTGGAAGATTTAAGCAAGTTTTCTTTTGAAACCATTTTTGCTTTTACCGTTTTTCATATTAAAGAAAAAGCAAACTGCTACAAGCTTCTAGTAATGTACGAATCCTGTACGGCCAACTCGCTGTAGGATTGAAACAATGCCTATCAGAGAGAGGGAAGGTTTAAGTGATTTTATTTTAATGGGCGCCAGATCTCTTTTTGCAAATATATCTCTTGCTAGATAAGTACAGGAGGCCCGAAACTTGTATAAATTTTTTAAGGTTCGTAAAGCTGGAGGAAATGAAGAAAGAAACCGAATCGTTAACTTTAGTTCAAACAATATACAGAGTAGTGCATTTTTAAATTTATGCACGTAACAAAACATATACGCGAGTCAAAGTTACTGTAAATAAATTAGCGAATGGTTTTAGTAACTTTTATGTTTAAAATAAACTCAGTACAAAGAGTATACGTCAAAAACGTCCATAGTTATAGGTGCGATCAATATTTCAAAAACGATACAGCCAGTAATAATTATGTTTATTACATAAAAACATAATATGTTTGCAAGCACCTCCCAAAATATCGCACCGATTTTGTCGCGCATAGAAAACACTACTATCACGGAATAAAATTACAATGTACGCCATATGCAAATTACGCTTTATCCGTTTGAATTCGTTTTTTGATTTATAGTGTAAGCAAAGCACTTTACACCAAAATCTCTTAAGTCAAATAATTTACTGTCCTTATATAATGAATCACTCGGTACTTTTCCCAAAAATGATTTTCAAAAAGTATTTTTGCAGTATTTAACTCTAACTTAGATAAGTTTCTTAATCAATAACATTTTGTTTGTATTACTCAGTTTTTCTAGGCTACAAATTTTAATTACATTACATAAAAAAAACAAGATAATAGTATTTTTTTATAAAAATATTTACAAAATTTCCAAGAAAACTGTACAAATAGTCTGTTAAAAATATTTGTTCGTAAATTATAGACGTGGATTACTTATAGTATATCATAGATTAGTTTCATATTATCATTCGACAGCTGCAATCAAAAATGAAACTTGCAATTATACTATTAATTGTACCTTTTTGTTGTAGTTACCAAACTCCTGCTTTTGAGTCAACGGGTATGTTTTTTAAACCACGTTTGTAAATTATCATTTTTTATTTAATATTTCAGAAACGCCTTTACCTACTGACAATAATTTTCCAGAATCAATAAAACTATTAATGCATTATTTTTTATGTCTTTTAGAAAATATAGATATTTTTAGCATAAAAGATATGACTGGTATGATAAAAAAACTACAACAGATATTGGCAAGTTTTTGTCCAAACCTCCACGCAGCTGAAGCAAACAAAAATAATCTTCGTGATTGGTTAAATTGCGCAATTGAAAAATTTCAACAGGTTGCCGAAGAAGATGCCAACAAAGTTGTTCAACAGTTTCATCCAGTTTTGCAAAAGTATCAAGATATTGGAAATTGTTTTGTGGAAGCAGTCCAAACATATTGTAACAACATTTGTTCGGACAAGTTTTTAGGATTCCCAGTTAAATGCAAGCCATCAACGTATAATAGTGTTCAAATCTTTAAATTTTTGTTAAATGACTTGTCATTCGTAATTTGTAAAATCTCTGAACCATTTTTAGAATAATATTGTTTTAGTCTATTTGTATTAATTGCATATTTATTTTAATATAATTCCAGTTTTATTTTGAATCGCGGTAGTAGGTACCTATGTAAAATTCAAAAATTGTTTAATTATTAAATTGTAAATACTATAATACTTAAAGACAACGGTAATTTAGATTTCGATTGAGTAGTGATAAAAACTAGAAATACGCCTTTTTCTTACACAACGGTCAGTTTTGAAATGCGTTTGATGATCGACCAATCAGTTTTACCAATGTAGACCAAACCTCGTAAACAGAACATTTTTTTATACACCTTAAGATGAAGATAAAAATTTTGTCATTAGGAGAAAAAAGATTTTGACTGAGCTTTGGTGATTACAATATCTTCATCTTTTTTGATAGAAAAAACTGAGAGAATATAGAAGTCATCAAACATCCCAACATTACTCGTAACCACGGTTTCCTCTTTGTTTTCCGATTGTTACTAATCAACAATACATTTATATGCAAAAACTACTTCTTAAGCCACTTCTATAGAGTTTGGAATCTAACTTGGTTCATAAGTTAATTATTGCATATCTCCAAAACCATTTCTTTGCAAGACTTTATTAAGACTTTTTTGTTTATATTGGTCTATCGTACTCCATCCTAAATATTTTACAGTTTTCTTAACACCCTGTACTCGTCTTTAATTTTTTAAGGTTTCCGATATAAACATTGTAGCAACTTATATATCTCACGCGCAAATAGTAATCTCGTCGGGTAAACGTCAACAAACTAGTCTCCATATATGTAGTTTATAAATTTACTATTTAACTCAATAGTCTGATAGATTGACGAACCAGAACGCTTCTCCGCGATATTAAGAATGCACCCATACAGGAAGATTCGTGAAAATAATTTGAGGCAACTAGGGAATGCCTAGTCGGCACGTCAAACAAAATAAAACTTTTGAAGGAAAATAAGGAGGGAGAGGAGAAGGAAGTGGACCCACCATACCACCCGACTTGCTTAGTACAAGTTCGCTACAAAAAGAATTTGTTAAGTAAGGAAATGTTGCGAGAAATAGGATAGTCTTACAAGACCAGCAAGAAGGGCTAAATATTTGTGCGTGCTATGAGAGCACGTGGTTCCGCAAGGCGCCTGTCTTGCGGCTTATCCTCGCTTCTAGGTTAATACCAAGTCGATAAGAAAAAGGATCTGCAGATAGATGAAGAAAAACAAAGAAAGACAAAGTATTAATCAAACAGCGACGGTTAAAACAAAAAACCAAAGGTGATATTTACTTAAAAATGTAATAAACTAAAGTGACTGTAAATAAACATTCAATGTTATATAACGAAACTGAACTCCTATTTTGTCATCGCTACTTGCAAAATAATAAATCTTAATTACCATTTATAAATTAGGAAAACCAAAGAAACTATTTCTAATAAAGGCTGTGGTCTCTCTTTGCAAAAAGTCTATATACATTTATATCAAACACCACTCTAAGGATGCCCTAAGGCGATTCGGGATAGAGATTTATCGTGGCTAACAAGTCACCCCGAACGTCATCGAATTCGCGACAAGCGAAAATCCGATGTGCTCGGGTGTCAGAAACACCAGACGACAAACAGATGTCGTCATCCAAAACGCTAATGCGTTTTAAATGGCAACGAAATCTATCGTGTGAAGAACAGATTTGGACAGCCTCTTGTAACCGGCGTTGAAACTTAGCAGTGAATCTTTTATGTAAGACCCCGTAATTAGATTCATCTGGCTGAATTTTCTGTTTTCTGTTTTTTTTTACGATTGATTAGTTCGACGTTAGCATCGAAAGCGTTTTACTCGTTATTTTATTACGTTTGATTTAAGTTTATTTGTATTTAATAGTTATTTCACAATTATTACTGGTATTTTTTTTTGAATGCATAAAGTTCCGTGGTTTTGATTTTGATTTAGTGTTTGTACTTCTGGTTATCTCATTAGAAAAACAACTCTATCTAAATTACGACTTCCTTTTTGGAATGTAATTTGATCAATTTTTCTTGGTATCTATATTTTTGTTTATGTTGAGTTCTTTTACGAGCGCGATTGGGACCACCTGATAATTTAACGGAGTAAGCGTTTTCTGTGAGAAGATTTTCTTTCTTTCAAGTGCGTACATGACATGACGCACGTGGCCATTATATTTTTCATCTTTGTTAATTTACCTTGTTTAGTGTTGCATCTTTTACAAAGATTTTACGGCGCAAGTTCGTTGAATTAAGTGGGATTACGAGGTGTTAAAAGGAGTGAAGGTTTGATTTTGAGGGAGGATTGTTTTCGGTGGCAATTAAGAAGTATCGGGTACCGTGATGTAGTTGAGTGGTCGGGGTACTTTTACCCTATCGTGATGTAATACCGCGGAAGTTAGATGGAACCGTGAAAATTAAGTGTAGTGGTGGAAAAGTTTGATTTTCCAAATTTCGTAATTTACGGTTTAAATAGTCTTCGTGGTTTCCAAAAATAAAACTCACGTTTCAAGTTGGATATGCAATCGAGGGGTTGTGCTAAATCCAGTCTTCGCATTTGTGCGGATTTTATTTAAGTGTTAAAAAGAAAATTCTACCGCCGTCATTGCAATTGTTTGGGGTAACTTTCAACGTTATTCTTCCTGTAGACAACTGTCCACTTAGAACCAACCACCGGTTCTTTCCTGAAGTTACGACAAATTCAAGGTATTTATTTTGCACCATATATTTAATCGTGAAGTTATTATTTCCGTGATTGAGTGTTAAAAGCTTTGAATTTCAAATAAAAATTTTAAGTGTCTCGAATTGATTTAACGTTAATGTAACTAATTATTGTCCGTATTTATCGGAACTGTGACAGAATCCCGAGTTAAAAATTTGTTAAACGGGACCGAATAATTTCTCGATTCACGTTTTATATTATTTTTAAGTTAATTACATAAGTGTATTTGATTTTATAATTAATTAATTAATTTCGACGCGCACACGGCCGTGATTTTTGTTTTGTTTTGGTAATTAAGGTTTACCAATATTTATTTTGTATTGTGTATTTATTCAAACATTCATTTTACGTTCTTTGTTTTTGTTTTGTGTGGTTAATTTTGTTAATTTCAATACCTTTATTTTTTTTTTATTTTAATTTATTCATTTTTTTTTGTGTGTTCAAATAAATGTTAAATTGTTAAATGTAAAGAGCTTTTAATTCCGTCGGCCTCCGCGTGTGTAACTTTATTAATTTATTACAGATTTTAGTGTGATACACTCTAACAAGGTAAGTCCGTTTAGAGTGTATCCTTCAGGAGCGGACTTGTGGTTGGCAAGGGCCAAAAGTCCATTAAGCTTTACTCCTTCCTGGCGCCCTTTGATTTTGACATTATTGCTTTTCGATTTTGTGTTTTCGTCAAGTTGATCCAATTTAATCACGAAACTTTTAAATATAACCCACCCCGTCTCCACTGAGCAGCGGCACAACATCGTTTATGTTACCTCATTTCAGGCAGTGACTTTGTTTTAACTTTGGCATGTAACACTCTCGTTCGGGGACGTCAGACGTCAGATGAAGATACCCGAAATAAGAGAATAGGCATTACGCCTTTTCTGGGAAGTGTCCCACAGCCGCTGCCATTCGCCCAAGCAAAACGTGCTGGTCAAAAAATTGGACGCGCCAGCCTTGTCAAGAACTTTGGTGTACTAAATTTCCTGCAAAAGGAGATGTAGGCCATAATGCTTGGATATGACACTGAGAGTATCTACGGGCACATTGCAATAAGCCCCAAAGATAGTTCTAAAGAATTATTGGAGCGAAGCCAGTTTCCTGACTACGTGAGAATATAGAATTCTGTGGTATCAAATGTCTAGGTGAGCATGGGTATAACTGCACTGTTAACGATATTCGCAACAGATTTTTTGTGTAAGTTCCGTTTTAAAAGTGAGTATTTGTAGAAAAAGTACAAGACGCTCTTACACTTGTCAACCAAGAATGCGCAATGTTTTACAAAACTCAATCTGTCGTCAAGCAAAAGTCTGAGATACATAATTCGAAAACCCTACTTACGGGAATGTTGTTGAGGCGCAGTAAAGGATCTCGTTTTAAAGTGGAGCCAAAAACCATTTACTTGTTCGCTGAAACCGTCGGTTTGCTGCTGCCAGCCCAGCTTGTCACTATGTTTAGGCAGGTGTTAGATTTTGCCTCTAAGACTCGTCTAGAAATTGCGAGTACTCTGACATTGATGTCGTCCGCGTATGCAAAAATGTCGCAGTCTGCTGGTAGTTCTGTGCTAAGCAAATCGTTTACAACCAGATTCCACAAGGTCGGCCCGAAAACGGAGCCTTGTGGACACCCCTTCGTCAGTCGTTCGGCATAAGCAGAACGGGATACGTTCGACGAATAAGTTATCGATCTGTTCGATAAATAACTACAAATGACGCGCGTGGCGCTAGCATATATTCTTTTAACGACGAGAGGGCCACTATACGTTCCAGATATGTCAATAAAATTGCAAGTCTGTATTTGGAGACGTTCGGTCGTACATTGGTCATTAATCTACGTGCGGCGTTAGTTGTCGTTTTGCTTGGAACGAAGCCATATTGACTGAGATGGAAAAATATTTGTGAAGGAACGTCGTCATGAATCTTTAGAAACACACGGTCAAAAAGTTTGCCAAGTTCTGATAACAAAGTTATCGGACGGTACAAGTTGGGATTTACGAGATCCTTCTTCCCAGGTTTGAGAATGGTGATAAGTTTACAAGATTTCTGGGGAAGGATAGAGAGCTTGAGATTATTTAACTTAAAAACCTTCCTATTTCCAAAAAGCTTCTCACTTAGGTCCCGGGTATATAATTAGAACCGGCCGCCCTACTGAAATGAGTATCGGTACAGAACAATATCAGTACCAAGATGTGGTGGGTAGATAACACTAAACCCGGTCCAAAAAAAACCCAATCCCAGATAGCAGGTAAGCTTACGCTAGTTTACATTTAGCTAGTTTTTTTCCGTGACAAGTTTACGAATCTTGCTGCAAGTGTACAGCATTATTGGTAAAATTGGCAACTTTGACGACACGCGTAAGAAACTAGCAGTAACGTGCTGTAAGTTTGCAGCAACTTTCTTTTACAAATGCACAAATACCGATTACCGACCCATGTTTCGTGACATCACGTTTGTTAGTCGAAAGGCAAGCAAAGTAATAAAAATGGAGTATCAGATGAACTTTCTTTATCTGACCATAGGAATACTCTATTCAATATTGAATCAGACGAGAAATTCGTATTGGAATACACAAACCCAAGAAAAACCGATTGAAAGTTATTCAACGAGACTCTAGTCCGCCAAATCAGGATTGCTCTACGGTTGCAAGATTAACACACAAACTTGAACTAATTACAGACAATTTTGTTAGTTCAATAAAATTTGTATTTGAAGCAAACTGCCCAAGAAGAGTCTCTAACAGAATAACTTGATGGAACAGGAAGATTGACAAAGTAACAGGACGCACTAGAAGGCTATTTAACAGCCAAAAAAACAGAAACTGGGACGAATACAAAACCAACCTCGCGACATACAGCAATGCCTTTAAAAAGGCTAAGAGATACTCTTGGAGAAGGTACTGTAGCAACGTAGAAAAAAAGCCTACATGCTCACGTCTTCAAAAAGCTCTAAGCAAGGACCGTACTAGAAACATTGGTTTTATGCTGACCGAATGCAAAAAGTTTACAGACTCAGTTGAAGTTGAAGGTAGAGTAACTACTGCAAAACACTTCTCAGGTTATCGTTAACCAACGTTTCTCATCAAGACCCAGAAATACAAAACAAACCGACAACCAAAAGAAACTGGAAATTAACGGGAAAACCCTTTCAGTCTCTAACAGCTAAATTTATCCCATCACGCTGCAATAGAGAATTGCTCCTACGCAATATGTAAAATTCTCAGAGCCAGCTTACCACATACATACATACGAGACAACTCTAGTGCAAAACTAGGTCAACTGAATGCTCAGGAATCGGACGGTTACAGCTACTTTCTACGGTAGCACTGTAGAAACCAAGTTGGCTAACAAGTGTCCACAAGGCGGGACACTGTCACCCCTTCTATGGTATCCCGTCATGGACGGCCTACTACAAGAACTAGAAGAGGGAAGGGTATTCGCTTTAAGATACGCCGACGATTTTACCATTATTACAAAGGGGAAATTTGCGGAAACTGTATCCAAGATACTGCAGAATGCACTAAACAGCGTCAAAAATGGTATAAAAAAAGGAACTATCAGTAAACCTAACCAGGACGGCAATCATGCCGTTTACCAAACGATAGAAAACTGATGTGATAAAACTACCTACAATGTATGTATGTATGTGTATGCTCTCGATGACAAAGGAAGTAAAATATTTGGAACTCATTCTTGATGCCTGACTGACTTTCAACGGTCATCTAGAATTCAAACCCACAATTACTAAATGATTATATAATGTCATGACAAGACCAACCTGAAAAGCACAGCTTTCAAGCTAGACAAAGTACAAAGAATGGTATGTATCAGCAGACAACAAGAGCGATGAAAGCTACGTCCACAGCAGCCATGGAAACATTACTCTACTACCATCATTACACCTTGTCGTAATGATGAAAGCAAGACTAGCAACATACAGGTTGCAGATTAATGAACATACGTCAATTACGAAGACATACAAACCGGGTATATACAACGTGCTGGGTGAAAAAACAATCTTCACAATGAGATCCGATTTCAAAAGATTATCACATCTAAAGAAAATTTAAAGTGATAACGCCAAAAATCGCAACGGTATTGGTGCGGGAATATATGAAGGCGGGCACCATGAGAAGTAAATTTAGCTATCCTTGGGTAAATATGTGTCCGCTTTTCAAGCTGAAATTGCTGCTATCGACTAGTGTGTCAGGAACATTATCGAGTCGAGAGGTAGATTGGAAGATTTGATGATTTGGCTGACCTCACACGGTTACAGGTCAAATAAGGAAACTTCTTCGTAAGAAAGGTATTGAACTCATATTCAACTCGACAGGCAAAATTTCTCAGATTCTACCTTCTCCCAAAGACAAATTTTCTACACTTTCATCTCAAGGTGTATACCAAATTCCTTGTTCACGTGGTTTAGTCTACATTGGTGAAACCAGTCGTTCCGTCATTACTCGCATTTCAGAACATGATCGTTGTATAAGAAAAAGGTATACTTCTAAGTCTGCGGTCGCTGAACATCATTTTACTACAGGTCACAAGATAGATTTTGATAATGTTTCGTTGATTGCCAAATCTCCATTCTTTTTGAACAGGAAATTCCGAGAGAGCATAGAAACCATCAAACACCTCAATAACTTCAATCGCGATCATGGTTTCCAGCTATCCCCTCTTTGGTTCCCGGTCATTAATCATTTATCGAAAACACGCCTCTTAGCAACCGTAACCCAATCAGAGTCGAGCTTAACCATCCGGAGACTATTTCTTCTTAAGTCACTTCTACGGAGTTTAGAATCTGGCTTGGTTCACAAGTTGATTACCTAACTCTGTACTGATTCTTTGTTAGGTTTTCGTTTGCTTTTTCAAGTTATCGTTTTCTTTCTTACCTTTTCAGAGTTTGGTTTATGACTTGTTTCACAAGTTGATAACCTAACTTTTGAGAAGTTCTTAGTTAGATTTCGGTTGCTTGTTTGAGTTTTGCGATGTATCTCACACCATGATAAAGCTTCTTACGAAACTGGGCGAAATGTTGGCAACTTCGATTACAACAACAATGACACGGTCCAAACCCGGAAGACATTCTTATCATAGTATAGATTCCGGCCGTGGAAGCCTTCGCTATTACATTAAAAATCAGTTATTCCTGTATCTTAGATCAAACAATTCGCCCAAACACTACATTTGCCTAATATTTATCTAATCAATTTGCTTCATTTTTTTTCTTACTTTAAAATACAAACACACTTACTGGCTGTAAAGAATTATACAATATAAGCTAGTTTTCATATTTTTTATTCACCTGAAAGAGATCCATTATTTGAAAACATGCATACAACTACATACAAAACCTAAACATACAAAAAATATAGAGAATAATACAAAGCAATTTAATCTTTAGTTTGAGTTACAATAGAAGTTTCCGCTTGATCCCGATCTTTTATTGCACTCTCTAAATCAGAAACAGCCGTGGACACTTGAAAAAGCCTTCCAAAGATGTCGGCTAAATCAGATTCTTGATTGGTAATTATGTAGCAATCTGTAAAGTAAAGTTGGAATACTAAAAATCCCTGTATTTTTGTTTGTACGTACCAAGGCGTTCTTGAACAACTTTCTTACAATACACGTTTAAAATCAGACTTATATCGTCGTAGTTTTCAGAATCGAAATCTTGGTATAACTGATCACGATGCTGTTTGATAAAATAGATAGCATTAGACCATTTTTCATTGTTAACTAACTCTTGCAAACTGATTTCTAAATCTTCTAAAGTTGTAGGGGTAGATGATATCGCTATAGAAGAAACTGGTGTAGGAGTGCCTCCATCCGCTTCTGTATCTTCAATTGCTCGAGTAAGAGCGTTTCTTATTAAAATTATTTCCGGAGTAATATCCTTAAACTAAATCTTTTTAAGTACCTGTCTGTTTTAACTATTACCCAAGTACCTGCATGTTTTTAAGAGTATTCACTAAAGACATTATCATTTTATTAGCAGCTTCAATTAATAGAAGTAATTGAAAGTGTAGCTTATACAACGCTCTGCCAAGGTCTAGCAAATACTCATCGTTGCGTTCATCTGACTGTTGCCCGCTAAGCATTTCAAGCTTTAGAGTTGTTTTAATCGCGTCAGAATACTGAAATAGAAATGTAAATTTTTTGTCGAAACGCATCTAAAGTTTTTACCATTGTGACTTGATCTTTTTTATCGCAAAACGTTTCCAAATGCTCCTGAACTTCAAGCATTCCAAAACGTAAAGCTTCCGTTAATTTTGTGCAATTTACTGTAGACGCGTTGAACCAAATAAAATGAGGTGGTAGTATACGATTCATGATTATATCGATCATAGAATACAACCTAGAACTTATTAATTTAATCGTTGGCAATCCACTTGAAGCAGACTGTGATAGATATGAGCATGATTCTCTTGTGATCCCCACCGCGGAATTACTGATGTTCTACAAATACAGTGTTAGACAAATGCTGAATAAAGAAGACAACTCCTTTACTTTTATTAATTTTTGCAATTGATGGAACAACTGCACTGTGTTAGCGGGAGCTTGAGTTATAGTATTTTGAACGTAAGATGTCCATAACTCGACTGCATCGTTTCGTGCGTTAGGGCGAATATTCAAAAGACTTGATAAATTAGGTGACGCGTTGCAAGGAGTCACGTCACCTAAATCCCCGGCACTCGATCCACTATGATTTGAAAAACGTTTTACAGTAATCGAAATAGAAGATTAAACATACCTTGTATCTGATCTGGTGCTGGAATCACGTCTAGGGCGATGCTCACTGAGACTTAATGAAGAAGGTGGAAACACAGCGCTTACGCCCGCAGAACTTGTTTCAAACTCGGGTGCTACTGCGATTTCGTCTAACGGAGATTCGGATCCAACTTCATCGTCAGATGATTCTTCAGTTGCAACTCTCTATAAAAAAACATAATATTCGTAGTAATAAAACGGAACATGATGTACGCGGAACTTCCCTCCGTTCTTTGTTTGTACCGTTTTTATTTTTAAATGTTAAATATACGTTACAAAAGATCTATAAAAAACAGAAATGGGGTAAATGTAATCAATGAGAAAAACGTAAGGGTAGATGTTAAATTTTACAAAATAATCAAAACTACTTTATGTGACCATTTTACCTTTCCGTAAAGGCGGCATTAAACGGCGTATGAAATGAGATCGAACTAGCACAACAAACTTGACGCCGCGTGTTCAGTTCCTGTTGATGTGTGGTAAATTTTACATACTTTAAAGCATACGCCGCAGAATAGAGCGCCTCGAAGTACCGCGCCAAACGGCGCGTGCCACGAGCAAGTCGTTCGTTTGAAATTAATGAAGTTATTGTTAACTTCGAGACAATGACCGAAGGATGTAGAACACTCTAGAGATAGATAACAGAAATATATAAAAGCTACTCAACAGAAGTTAAGGTCAGTTTTTCGAAGTCGGAAGCTACAAAGACTTTGTCGGTTTAAGTTAAAAGTGTTTAACGCATCTGCTAACGTAAATAAGTGTACCTGCTTTTAATATAAACAAATACCGATACAGATAATAACTTCTTTTTATCTGAATCGGTATCGCAGACATTATTATTCGAGTGATAGTAATAAGTGATATATAAATTAATGTAAGTGTTTTTCTTAACGAAACCAGTTGAAGACCTTGATATTGTGTAAATAAACAACTGCTTAGTTCGCAATTCGCGTGTGATTGTTTGTAAAGTGTAATTATAGTCGTTCCAGTTCGTTAAACTAGAGAAAATTCTCAGAAACATATTACGAGGAAATCAGAAGACATCACCAGTAACATTACGACTTCGAATCGCGACGGGCAAAGAAATACCTACTCACTGACAAGTACAAGTGACCATTGATTTAGGAAATGGAGTACTCGATCATCAAGAACAGCTAGCCGACATCACAGAAAAAGTTATCGTGGGAATATACATTATAAAAAAGTACGAGTTCCATTTGGATATAAAGAACGATGTCCTTAAGATCGACAGTGAAGAAATTCCTTTTCATTCGTCAGAGAAGACAGCCGTGCGAGTCTTATTGAGTGAAGACATGACTGCCTGCAAAGACTAAAAGTGTGGTGATGGCACGTCTAAATGGAAAACTCCGAACTATTAAACTAATGGAAGGCGACTTAGTTGAAAAAGGACTACTCGTTGACAGAACTTGAGTACGACTGAAAAACACGATGCCAGTTAAGATCTTGAATGTCAACTCAAATCCAGTAGCGTTGAAAATGAAGATCGTGGTAGGCCAATGCACGCCAGTATATCAAATTGTGAGATGCGTGAATTCTACTGAAGATACGTTGTCGAAGAAGTGTCCACAACATCTATTGGACAATTTTACCTCCAAATGCCAAAACCTCAGCCAAAACCAGTTGGCTAAAGTTAAAGTATTGATCCAGCAGTATTAAGATGTGTTTGCACTGGAGAGTGGTTCCAAACGAAGAACTAGCGTTGTAAAGCATAAAATTAATACCGGAGACGCTCGGCCGATACGACAACATCTACGCCGACTTTGGCAAAAAGAAGCGGAAGAAATAATTACAGATATAGAGAGAGTAGTACTTGTAAAAAAAAGATGAATCAACGAGGTTTTCGTGCACTAACTAAAAAGAACAGCTAACCATTACCGGAAATTGATGATACGTTACAGCTTTTACGATTGCAATTGGTTTGTGGCAGTTTACTGTAATGTCCTTCGGCTTGTGTAACACTCCTGCAACGTTCGAGCGTGAAGATGTGCTTGGTTAACCTAGAAAGTCGTTTGAAGAACACCTAAACAACTAGAAAGAAGTGTTCCAACGACTACGTTGGGCAAACCTAAAACTGAGCCCAATAAAATGCCACGTTTTTAAGAAGGAACCTTGGCCACGTTTAGAGATCGAGTAGAGGCTGACCCAGACAAAGTCCGAGCAGTGCAAGCATGGTCAAGACGGATCAACAAGCATCAAGTTTGCAATTTTCTTGAGTTGTGGCACCTATTATAGACGATTTGTACCTGGATTTGCCAACATTGCCAAATATTTGACAAAATTGACCGAAGAAAGAGTAGAATTTAAATGGAATAAAGACTCCCAAACGATTTCTATCAACTAAAACAGGCCTTAGTCACTTCGCCGATCTTAAGTTATCTATAAGAAGAATAAAAATTTGTTTTGAATACCGATGCAAATAATCTGGCCATAAATGCGATCCTTTCGCAGGTGCAAGACGAACAAGAAAAACTCATCGCGTATTTTAGCAAGGTTTCGTCCAGACCAAAAGATATTTACTGTGTGACTAGGAGAAAGCTGTTAGTAGTTGTCAATTCCATAGAGCACTTCTACAAATATTTGTATGGACGAAAATTTTGACTAAGGACGGACCGGAGAAACTTTAAGAGTATGACTACGAGTCAGAACACCGTTCCAGAAGCAGCCATCGGAACGCTCATGCCTTCTCCACAAGACCACGTCCGGCAGACTGGGGCCATCACAAATACCGGTTCAGATAAACGGAAATTATCAGCGGACATTATTATTCGAGTGATAGTAATAAGTGATATATAAATTAATGGAAGTGTCTTTCTTAAATACCGCTGCATTTCATTAGAGTTAATTATTTATATTTAGTTTTAAATCAAATTCGTTCGTAACATTATTTATTTAGTAGCATCGCATTGCAGCAATCGTCAACATGTCGTGGTCAAAATTTTCAGAATTTTTTCACTTTATGAACAAGAACCATTTGCCATTTAGAATCCGAAATCCGAAAAATTCACATTAGACGGACGATGCGAAATTTGTCCGTCCAATTGCAGTCGCGCATCGACGCGTCTAACCACACTTTTTGCACTTTTTGGCAAAAAAAATTATTTTTGCAGAATTTTACGTTTTAAGGTCTCCCGAATCAGGAAAATGTATTTTTGACAAAAAAATTGAGTGTGTGCGTGTGTAGGTACATGCGTGCGTGTGTAGGTACATGCGTGTGTGTGTGTGTGTGCGTGAGCGTGTGCGCGTGCGTGTGTGTTCATATTCTCTCGGTTCTATCAAAAGATGGGTCTGATTAAAGAACCTGAAATGGGTGTATCCGTCATTTTTAACATTTTTCTTATATAATTTTGAACGTATGTAAATTATTCGAATTATTTTTACAGTTTCTTATAGAGATAATTCGTCCTAGCAATTTTATTAAATAAAAAAATTTCTAACATTAACAGTTTATTAGATATTTTATTTATAATTCAAAATAAATTCACAAATATAATCTAGGTTCGAATCCTGCCTGGGACGATTTTTTTTAGGAAAAAAATACATATCTTGAAGGAAAAGCAAGATACGTTAAAAATAACAAATGGTGTTTCCACCTCGTGGCAATTTCCACGTACTAAATATTAAAGAAAGAAGTATACTGCAGGTAAAAGTACATATACCAACTAATTTTACCTGCAGTATACTTCTTTCGTTAAAAATAACATTTTTTACTGATTTACTAAAGGAGTAAGCAATATCGAGGCGCACAAATATAGGAGTTAGTCGAAATGACAACATGACCTTAATTTGTCATATTTCGGTTATATCTTAATGACATTAAAGAAAAAAATTTAAAAAAATTGTAGCATGCTATGAAATCAATACAACCGTGTACATAAAAATTCAACGTGGTTTTATGACAGCATAACCTTAAAAAAAATAAAAAAGCCCATATCTTAAACTTAAAAGAAACGCAAGATATGTTAAAAATAACAATTGTTTCGGATTTACTAAAGGGGTAAGCAATATCAAAGGTCAGAAATATAGGGGTTAGTCAATATGACAACATAACCTCAACTTTCCATATTTCGGTTATATCTTATGCAAATCGGCGTGAAAATTTTCAAAAAAATTATAGCATACTATGGAATCAATACAGGCGTGCACCTATGAGTTCAAAGTAGTTTTATGACAACATAACCTTAAAAAATTATGTAGAAATCATAGTAGAAATTCCTTAGATATAGGAAAGTCGTGCGGTGACCACACCAGTTTTTTTAATAAAAAAAGTCATAAAAAGAGTTAACAGAAACCACAGGGTGGCTCGCTAAGAACGGTCATCGACCATATCTCAGATTCAATAACAAAAAGAGTCACAATACTTGAAAATTGTTTACAGATTTGTAGGTCGACCGCTAGAGAGCGTAAAGAACATAAAAAATGTATTGTTTTTTTTTACAAAATTTAATTAATAAAGATTCATCAAAATTGTGAAAATTGAAAGTCTCGGAAAATTCTTCACATTTTTAATTAGAGGAATTTTGATCGATTGCTACTGAATTATTATATTTAAATGTTGGAAAAACCGTGATAATAAAATATCATAGTGATAACAATCAATTAATCATAAGAAACGTGAACTCACCCGTCTTACAGTTAAAATAGGCGTTTTTTCACTAATGCTTTCATCGTGCTGCTTCATACTAGGCGGCTCCTCTTCCCCTTCACTCAAAGGCCTCCTTCGAACACCCCAGTTGAAATTATCTGTACTCTCGCCCTAAATTAAAAGTATAAGTTTGGTTGAAATTTAAATCAAATAATCAAACCTCAATGCTTTCGCTTTCATATTCCAAAAAGTCAAAATCTTTGAAAACACCGAAATCGGTAGCAGTGTCATCTCTACGCGAACCGCCGCTAAAATCATTGTTGGCGACAGATACTTCTTCTGTGCTCGAAGCCATGCTTGATTGCCTCTCCATTAAATCAGAACTTTGACTAAATATAACCTAAACAAAAAACACTAAAACTCGCTCAATTAAAAAAAATACACCCATACCGATGGGCTCTTCGGTAATCCTACTCGTTGACCACAAGCAGTTAAAAGGTTAACCAAACATTCTCTTACGCGTCCCTAAAAAATTCATAAATATGCTTTTTAATACGCATGCGATAAACTCACTTGAGACATCCATGGGCGTTTCCAGCCTGATAAAGGCGCGGTATCGGCAGGGCTTAATGAACAAGACCTTCTAGGAGAAGCAACTGGTTTTGCGATTACGTTACTATCTTCATTTTTAACCAAAAGACGACGTCCAATCACCGGCGTTTGCGATAAATCAAACGTAAATTCCATAGTGCGTCCAGGTAGTTCCTTCTTTGTAAAAACTTCAGTATCGGTAAACGAAGGGTGTGGAACTGATGTTAAAGAACCTTCCCAATAACTATGTTGCACCGAAGCCGGTGGTGCTACTAAAGAACTTGATCTTGTTACTACCAGCTTCAAAATTTTGAGAGCTTCTTTCCAATGAACTCCTTCAATGTACTTAGCTATAACCCTTAAGAGATCAGCGTTAATCGGTTGCGCAGCAGCAGATGCTAAATCTACGTAATGCAAAATACAATGCACGATATTTAAAATGGGTAATTGTAAAGTAGACGGTCCTTTTTCTAATACTTCAATAAGAAACGCCAACATATTCAAACTTAAATGCGAATATGTGTCATACAGATATTTCACAACGCACTTGGTCCATTGAAAACTTTCCTTACTGAATGTTCTTCGACTGTATAGATTCATCACGGTTCCCAAATTTTCCAATTTCTTACTTTTTTCCACGCTGACCTATTTTAAAAATATAAAATAACCCAGACATTTTATCGTACGTTATATTTACTTGAGCAATGTTGTCGGCGCTTCTTATGCACAATTCATTTGCATCTTCATAGTTTAACAACATATATGGCAGAAGTGCAATAACATTCATTGGGAACGCAATACTTTGTGACGGATCCACCACCACCAAATCCAAAAGCGGTGTAAATTGTGATAATAAAGCCACAACAGGTTCGTATATATTCGGATGAGTACAACCCTGTAACGAAATCCTGATTAAGTTTTTAGCATAGTTTATATAACAACCTTCAACAGTAAAGCGTGAACCCCTGGAAACGAATTCCATCGCAGTTGTGTTTGCAGTTTTTCAACTTTATCTCTTGCATCGGGTCTATCTAAAGGCAAACGATGTAAAATTCTCGCTAATAACCTCAAAGCCAACAAAAACTCATGTTCGTAATCAGATTCTAACAAAGAAACTGACAACCAAAACAATTGCGCTAAAATCGTAAGTTTATCGTCTTGAGAAGCTGAATCACTCAGCAACTTTAAACTTTGCGCTGATCTCGATCTTGATAAATTAGACCCAAATTTATTTTTATCCATTTCGCAATTTACTCTATTCCTTAAATCTTTATTATCGCCACCTGGAGAACCGGAAGATTTTCGTAAGACGTACGATACCGAATAACTGGTGCTTCTTATATGACCCATTTGATTTAAACAAGAAAATTGCGGAACCGCGTCAGTACCCATAATATTGCCATAAGGATATCGTTTTCCAATTAACTCTTTATTATTTAAATTGGGTGTAGATTTAAAGAAATCTTTCATTAAATCTAAAGGCCTAAAATCAGATTCTAAAGAATCTACAGCTGATTCAAGTGTCAATAACAGTTCCGTAACATATCCTTGCATATCTTCGCCTTGTTCGGCAACAGTTTCAACTAAACGACTTAAGATATCAGAGAGCATTCGTGATGATATTGGCACTCTAAGTGATCGATATATTTGTAAAGAACGTCCAGCGTAATGTCTTGAAGAACAACTAAGCCCTAATTGCAGTGCCGTTTGTGCCCATCTCTCATTTACGTGAGCGTTGGGAAGAGATTCGCGAAACACTCGAAGAATATGTTGCAAAAATGTATCCATTTGTTCGGCACTTCGTACCATCCAAACTTTAGCTGTGATATCTTCGTAATTCCATAAAGATTGATTTTGACGCGTAGCTAAAAAATCTATTAAAGATTTTATTACATCAGCAACAGTAAGATTTGGTGACGCTTCAGTCGTATTCCAAGTAGTAGATTCTTCAGGGGTAACAATAACAGGCGGAACGGTAGAATCCTTTTTATCACCTTTGAAATGTTTGACTAAAATAAAGTTCTGAATAGGTAAATTGTTACCTGCGCTTGAATTAACGGGCGTTTCCTTATTAGCAGCAGTTTCTGAGGTTTGTGTAGCTTGCGTCGAGTTATGTAAATAAGAATCAAAAATAGGATTCATTTCTAAAAGTAAATTTGCATTGCATTTGCAACAAAAGTGAATTACTTACCAGTAAAGGTATTTTGTGGTACGGATAATGCAGGCGTTGGAAGACCCAAACCCAGTAAATTAGTTTTACTGTTTAAGATGATATGTGCTACAGTTAGATGATCGTTATGTTGTGCCAAAACAATCAATAAGTTTAATAATAGTTGTTTACAATGTTGATATACCATAGGTCTGGTATTATCTAAACCCAAAAATAAAATGTGTAACATCAAAGGAACATGTATAGTCCAGTCTAATTCTAGACCGTCAACAACAACATCACAGAGCAACATCACAGCTACGTTACACCTACAAAAAGTTGTTTATAAATTAAAAAACACAAATCGTGATAGTACCTATGAAATCCAGATATAGGTTGCGAACTATCAGGTAAATACTCAGTCAGGGGTGCAAAATATCCACCGTACTCCGGCATTGGTAGTGGATGAGGTTGCGGAATTGGAATGTCAAATTTATCACCAACATTAAAAGGACGTGAAAACAAGTCTTCACAAGGTTGCAACTACAAAGAATAGTAGTAACTTACACAACTTGTACAAATACCACTTACGTCAGTGTCCGTTGTAGGTGTTGATAAATCTTCAGATAAATTAACACCACCCAGTACTCTTACTTTGTCTAACCTAGGAGACGTAAATTCTGGCATTCCCTTTATAGTAGAATCAGTTTTTGGCGATGCCGATTTCATCGGATCTTCTCCACTATGTCTTTTTGTATGAATTGTACCTTTTTCAACACCAACATCGCTTCTACTGTTATAATCCGATGTTCCTACACCTCCCGTGCCGTCTGAATGACTTGAAGCCTTCCTCATTACTGTTAAACGGTAAAACGGTGGAGTTTCTGTTCTTTCAATTAGACAGTTAAGAGTTTCTACCGTTTGAAGTTCAAACATCATTTCATCGAGTAATCGTCCAGGTTGTACCCGTGCCAAATACAAAACGACTCGTTTTGCCTAATAAACATACGTCAAACTCTGTAACCGTAATGACTGCACAAACTTACATAAGAGAGAAGTTCGCATGGAGCCATGCCAGAAACAATAATTAAGTAGCGAATTATAACTTTCATATTATTTGGCCATGACGTGCAAAGAGTAGCCCACACTGCTTCCATTTCTTTAGGATGATTGTCTCCAAACTAAATATAAGGTATGTATATAGCACAGTAATTTATCATAACAAATAAATACCTTAGCAGTAATGTAAAAAATATTGTTCAACACCATTTCAGTGGCTTCAGCTGAACCCCATCCTTCCCTTCGTCCACCAGCACGACTCATGTCATTTGCGTAATACTATATAATGTACTCATTAAATTATTTACTTATAAATCAATGTAATCATATACCTGGTAATAAAATAAAGGATTCGCTGGCGGAACATTAGGATCTACTAGTTCCATATTATGTAACCAAGGTAATAAATATTGTAGCAACAACTGACGAAGCTCTGGTCTTGCTGTTTGAAATCGATAAGTTATTTCTGAAACCAATTAGACGCATGGGAACCTCAAATACAACAAACAATCTATGTCAAATATACACCAAATATTGTTCGTAATTAGAGATTTAATCGTTAGAAACAACATCGCCATGTGAAATAACTTATGGTTTTTCACCGTGTCTAATAAATCCTGGATAGATCACGTACGATTTCTTTAAACCTTAACATTACTTAATAGAGACAATAAATAATATTTGTCATTAGTACTTAAATGCGTCGCTTTGATAAACACTGCTATCTAAAATATAACAAATTGATTCTTACAAATAAAAACCAATAAAGGTTTAATATATTTTGGTAGCAAAATTTCATTGATGTCGATGAAAAAAGGAGTACTGTATTATGTAACTGTAATATTAAATAATTGAAATCCCCCATTTGTAACCTTCAAAAAATGTAGAAACTAAGCGACAAGTAATAAGAACATCATTTTTTTGGTTGTTCAAAGTTTACCAACTACAGACTAACGAAAAATTTTGACGTGATTATTTAGTCGTAGGACGAAAAGAAAAATAATTAACAATTACAAAAAATGTAGTTAAACACTAACAATAGCAACCTGAGGATATTGTTATACATAAGTTCCGATTGTACTTTGTTGCTGTTACTTATTGATTACCGCAGGTAGGTAAATATAGATTTACAATACTTGAATAGCGGTAAATTATAAAATTAAAAATATGTAAAACCTTCTTCTAGGTTCTCAAAAAATGATATAAATTTAAATAACCCCAACTAGATTACTTGTTAATTCGTTTGTAAAGAGAAGTTACACGTTAGTATCGGATTCCTTCTTTTCTTATATCTTATCCACTCAACCTTTGAATTTCTATAAATTAACTATATATATATGTATATACAATTATACATAAAGTAGCTTGACGATCACAGATACAGCGAGATATAGCTGCATACTTTTTAATCCGTTTTTAGATTGCGCAACGTTAGTGAGTTACATAAAAATGTAACTAAACTTTTTTCTTCATTTGGTCCTATTATTTTACAGTTTAGTTACATTTTTGTAAAGATATTCATTATCCTGTCTTATCAGCACTGAATAAGCAGTTTTCATGTAAAACAGCGTTTCATTAGTTTACTGTACAGTATGGTTTTATCCCAGGTACTATACTTTGCGTTTCGATTTGAGAAATTATATGTTGGTACTATTTCCTGTTTGAAATCACCTGAAACCCCCGCGGCCGCGTCCACAGGTGACTGATAGAAGAACGTCTTCCTTCGGAAAGGTAGAAAGCTTCCCGCAAACTACCTTCAAGGTGCTACAAATTTGCAGTAGAGGAAGTGGCATTCCCGAGTTGCCTCAGGTCGTCATCATGTGACTCCACTTTCAAGGTAGACAACTAGCCCCACTTTCAAGGTAGGTAACCAAGCGTTGGGAAGTGGATTAAGGACTGGAGAATTTTTTGCTACTCATAGTAAAAGTAACTCCACGAGAGGGAAAAAACGGAAAGCGGAAGACTCATTCAATCAAGAAATTTATAAACAAAAGAAAATCCCGTGGCAGCGGAGTTTATGGAAGGTATTCAAGAAGTGATCTGTATACCTACCCCTAAATAGAGAAACAGAGAAACAATACCACCACAACAAATATCAGGAGATAAGAATGAGAAACATTTTTCTCAAGACTCAAATTGGGAAATTTGAAAAAGCCTCGGTTAAAGACTTACTAAATAAGGTAAGATAAGAAAAGATGCAACGTCTAAGGATTGAAACGGAATCTCAGACTGACATAAGAGAGGTGGAGGCGAAACGGGTGAATAAAATGGTCCTAATCGTGCAATGAACTAAGAACGGTATACAGAAGATCGATCGAAGACGAAATTAAAAACTATGATGACTACAAAAAGATGCCGATGAAGAGTGGAAACGGAACGTATAAACGGACGCAAATAATAGAGTCACCCTCTTAACGTGACACTAGAGCAGACACAGTTTTGGTTACGGAGAAAGAAATCGCAAACAATACAGGAGTATACAAAACTCTAACAAAGCAATATAGCAAGCTAAAAAACGAAGAAGATATTCTAGAAACTCTAGAGAAGAAGCCCATCACTAAAAAAAACGGCGTTGTTACTAACAAAATAAAAATAATAAATCGAGGAACAAGATACATACAAAAAAATGCAACTTCTAAAAGAAGAAGTAAATATAGGAGATATGATTATCTACGTTACACAAATTAAAAAGTTCTAGATTCGAATAAAATAAGGAAAATGGCCGAATGTGTTTACAATAATGTATACGTTAGAGTAAAGGATATAGATATAACAACCATAAAAAATTATAAACCCCCCATACGGTAAATCCGAATAAAAGAGGCACCTACGCTGTAAAAGTGCAACAAAAAGATAAGAGGTACAACGAGTTTAGTCGCAAACGCAAAATGTAAACTAAAAGGTATAAAACAGATACAAAGCTTCAAGTGTACAAGGGAAGGTAAGCTATTAATTACCTTGCCCAAAGATAACTTAGTACTAAAAAGAGTAAAGGACGAGTTACAGGAGAATGACGGCGAAATAAACATCAAAGCGATAAGTGATAGCAACAGAAAAAAAACTTAATCATTAGAAGCATGAACGCCACCACAACCAGAAAGAAAGTGCAAGAAGCATTCGTGGTATTGGAAGACGACAGTATAAAAGTGAAGAAATTCAGGTAGTACAGAAACCAAACAAAAGCGACAACTGACACAGTCAGGTTAGACACGGCAAACAGACAACTAAGCAAAAAAAATTGCTGAATAAATATCGGCAAGTCTAAGTATCCGGTAAAAAAATTTCTTTCACGATGCTATAGGTGTTCGGGGTTTAGCCTTAACGCCAAAAACTACAAAGGGATCAAGATGTCAGTGTTGTGACACAAATGCGGCATGGAGAAACACAATTAAAAGGAGCACGACAGAGGCAAATACTGCCCTATCTGTAAGAAGGACGGACACAACGCGGACACAGAATTTAATATCTCAGATATCTGAAGAGGGAAAGCGTCGTAGCGATAAATTGTGACACTTTCTGTGATACACTCAGAATTTTATTTATATTGAAACGATCGAGAAATTACTTGCAAATGCAAGAGCTTTCTAGAAGGCCGTTATCTATTTTCTAGAAGTTATAGCGAAAAGTGAGGAACGATCGAGAAGGATTCGCCGATGTCTATAAATGCCGAACATGGAAATCGTAGGTCAGTTATTGCTGGAATGTGAATGCATGCAGTATTAAGAAGATTATCAAGTTGAAGATAAATAAGTGATTAGCACGTGCGAGAGTTTTAAATAAATAACAGTGTACACCAAATCGAGTGAACGTGACTTACAGTGTGAAATCCGAGGACGTTATCTTATCTCGTGTTAGTTATCGTGTTATACAACGGTTATACATAAATTCGTGTAAGTGTTTTCATTAAATATTATTAGATTTAATTAAGTTCGGTTAATTTAAAAGTGTACATATTTCTATAATAAGTAAACGTAGTTTTAGTCGTTATAAATAAATTAGTTTTTAATAAATAAATTCGCAACAATATATTTATACTTATTTACACTTTTATATATTTAAATTTATTTGTCGCAGTATCTTGTCGTTATATTTGTATACCAAATATCAGTGCTGTCGTCAAAAAGGCCTATTTAGTCATCCATATACATTTATACACTTCAAATTATTTATACACTTTTATTCACTTAAACAAATATGATGAATGCGTACCATAAAACGAAACTTCTACATGGGAACGTTAACGGAAGCAGCTATAGGCATGGTGCATACTATTGCGTTGGAACAAAACTGCGACATCATTATGGTAATGGAGCCTAACAAAGACAACAAAAATGAGAAATAAGACATTCGATGAGCGACAGCAAGAAAGACGTGGCCGTAAAGGTGATAAATAGAAAGATATGAGTCCCGGACTGTAAAACTAAGGATGGATATGTCAAGGTAAGTATAAACGACTACGACATAAACTGCGCATATTTTTGGCCAAACATAGAAACACAAAATTTTGTAGCAGATTTTGACTTATGGGCGGGAGATATATGAGTTTAAAAAAAAGAAGTTCTAATGGTAGGAGACCTAAACGTCAACGCCAAGCGGTGGCAAGCAAGGAAAAAGGATAAAAGAAGGAAGATTGTGATAGAAGTCATAGACATGGTAATCAGAAATCATGGCAGCAAGCCAATGTTTGAAAAGGGGAACAAGATATCACATATCGACACCAGGGTCGCGACAAAAAACTAAGCGGTAAAAGTAACACATTATAGAGGAGGGGACGCATCCGCAAGTAATTATAATCCCATTAAAAAAAGAAGAGAAGAAAGATAGACAACCAGCAAAAGACAAAGTGAAGATAAGACTAAAAAAATTAATGCACTTATACAAACACTACGATTACTGGATGACAAAAGTATTAACTTCGAAGTACAATTATATAGAGCCCTTAAGATGGGGAAAGAACAACCTTCTTCATATTAAAGGAAAAGAAAAAAATACCGCTCTGTTAAAGCAAACAACTGGAAAAAATTAGAAAGAAATGTATAAGATAAAAAAGCAGCAGAGCCAGACGCGGACTACCGGAAAATCTATAAAAATTTCTGATTGTCTACAAAAATCTGCGAAAAGAAAATAAAAAAATAAAAATGGAGCTAACGATGACCAAAAAAGCAAAATAGAAAAATCTATGTAGATGTAGGACTTGCATACAAAATTTTCGAAAAAGAAACTAAGACAGAAAAAAGATAGGAATCGCCGAAGAGAAGACTGTAGAGACAATAAAGAAACTTTTTGTAGTAGGTAGAAACAGCGTTAAGAGCATAACTACAAGAAAAGAGCTAGTAACACCTTTTACAAAAGAAGAAATCAAGATCGCTGGAAGAATGATAAGAATTAATAATGTCAGTGGTCCAGATGGGATAAGACCAGAGACGGTCAAATTCGCCACAATACACTGTTATGAACTCACTACTCGAGTATTCCCGGAGAATTGAAATGTAGCGAAGGTGAAACTAATTCCAAAAGGCAGAAAGGGCATTTAGGTCAATCTGCCTAATAAATGTGCTAGCAAAGCTTTACGAATCAAGAATAGATTAAATGGTGAATTACAGAAAGGCAAGATACGAAATCAGCAATACGGTTTTACAAAAGAAAGATCCACGGTTCACACGATAAGCAAAATACTAAAGCGGATAAGATATACTACTGCCAGTTGGGCCGTGTTGGTAACGTTGGATGTGAAAAATACGTTCAACACGGCTCCATGGGCAAGGATAATCGAGGCAGGTAAAAAGAATAGGGTAGCTAAGTATTTAGTGAACATAATAGAAAGGTATCTTTACAATACGATCATTATGTATGGTCCGAAGGACAAAACCAACGTAAGAGCGAGCGTCCCGCAAGGCTCAATGCAAGGACCCACATTGTGGAACCTTTTCTATGACGATTGTTCTAAGCATAAAAAACGAACCAGGAATTACCACCATAAGATTCACAGACGATCTATATAGGGATTTATCTAGATAAATACAGAAAGTTCGGGGCGCACGATGAGAACATTGTAAATGAGTAGAACATAAGACGGTAAGATTATGCAGGCTATTACCTAAAATAAAAGACCAACACCAACTACCCGAGAATGATAATTAGAACAAGATGTTTTTAAATAAGAATTACCGCAATGGCACAGTTTGTTTTGCTATTAATTGCAAAAAATAAATACACCGAATACTTAAGTTTGAGAATTATCGCATATACCGATTGTACGTATTAACGATTCCGTTTGTGCTTTACAATAATGCACATTTTGGTGATTTACAATTCGATACATTTAACCGAATTTAAAGCAAAAACTAAAGTGACGAATTAATACACTCTCGCCTAAATTAAAATTTAATAAGTCGAATATCGTTTGTATTTTTTTTATTATAACTACTTTAGTTGATTTATTTAAATATGCGAACAAAAAAGCCTTTAAACTTAATTTTACTTTAAAGTTTATTGCATTGTTAGTTCACGTTTGTTTAATAAATGGTAAATTGTTAAAATGTAACTGAGCTTTTAATCAATTATCCTGTTCGGGAGTCATTTGTTTGTTGTTTAGTTTTCAGAATTTAGTGACTTTGCACATTGGACGGTAAGTCCTAGTAGCGTGTACATTGCATGGCGTGTTCTCTAGCTGGCAAGGTCCGGAGATCTGGTAAGCCGTTAACCTTCCTATTCTCTGTATGGCGAAAAGATAGAGTTAAGTCCCTCCCATCAAATACGCGCTAAATTTGAATAAATTTTTTTTATTGGTTAAAATTTTCAAGTCAGTATTACAACAAACAAATGACATACTTCAGTTTGACCTGAGTTTAACGTTAGAAATTTTGGTTAATTTATTCGCAGTTTTAAGTTTTTGTTATTTCCATTCATTTGACGAAATAGTATTTTTCAATACTTTGGAAGACGTATGTGTATATTTGTGGAGGATGACTTCTTCATCTGAATCATCCTATTTTTTTATACAGAATGTTATTTAAACTCCCATAAAATATGTCATAATTTTAGTTCGTCAAATTTGTTAATAAGTAAAAATTTAATGAAGCCTTTGTTTATTCGCGTTTGAAATGTTTAGTAGTTCCCTCAAAGTGTTATTTCATAAATTTTAAAAATAAATCGTGTTACTAAATTAATAAATAAAGTTGTAAACGTATTTATTTGTTATAAGTAGAAATTTATAATTTTGTACATTAATTGAAAATTATACGTTTTCCTATGTACTTTAATTTTTAATGTCTATATTATACATTACATAATTTTTAAACTTTGGCGCTTTTATTCATTTGAGCCGTGTAAACTTGTCTCTTCATACATTGGTTTAAATTATCATACAAAATTGGAGGAGGAGCTTAACTCTATCTTTTCGCCGTACAGGGAATAGTACCCTTTTAATTTTGATTTACATTTAAAACCTACTTAATATTTGTTGCTATGGAAATATATAAAAATAACTGCAACATTGAGTTAAAGTACATTTAAATTATAAAAGTGCTGACAGCAAAATCTTAGTAGGAACATTACTAAAACGCGTCGTTTTATATAGCTAATACTAATTAAAAATCGGAGAACAGAATGCAAAGCTAAAGAACTGTGATTAAAAAATAAATGAAAAAAAGCAAATTTAAGATAAAATAACAAACGATTTTTCCAATTTGTCGTTACACAAATAATTGGACGAAAAAATATAATTGTTTTCAACTTTTCCATTATTTAAAAATGTCATTAATTAATAAATAAAATAAATAAATAATCAGTTCATAAGTTACGATCGATTTTAAGTAAAAAAAATTTACAAAAAGTTTTATCTCTTGAGGCTGTTACCACCATTTAGTAAAGTGCTATGTTATGTTAGTACGTATAACATCTTCTGTTGTTCAATTAAAGCAACCACACACCATATCAATATTTGTATACAATAATTTAATTTGCAAAACGTGAACAAAAATTTAAAACCACTAACATTAATATTTATAGAATATTATTATATGTGTAATTATAGTATCTAACTAATCACAATTTTTTCAAGTCTTTTGAACAGGAACAGAAATCACTTAATTATTGTCTGTAGCATTTCTGTAGTGAACAATATGCAACCGCACACTTATATTGCTAGTTATATTCTCTCCTAATATAATAGTAATAAGTTAATCAAATATATTTTTTTTTTGCTTCTTTTAAAATCTATTTTGTGTTTGTTTATGTATTTTATGAGTCTGGACGCACGTGTGTTAATGACCCGTGTCACTTCCTATTCTTCAATTTTTATTTATGCATCTGGGCAAGCACAATAGTTAGGATTAAGTTTCATAATTGTATTAGAAATACGTATTTGAAACTACAAAATCTTAAGAATCTTGTTTTTGTTTTATTTATCATTAACCACGAATATAACTAAACAGTGGCGTAGCCAAGAAAGAGCCAAAATACCAATGTTTTGTCTATATATAATTGCCCTGATTTAGCACATTCTAAACGCCAATGTTGTACCTGATTAAAAACTTCATTACAAATCACTCTGCAGTTTAAAAGTTTCCATATTATTACAACAATACTATATTTTAAAGTACAATTGTATTTGCTCCTGACGAGATACAGCCCTATATTGTCGCATTGTATTTGTGCACAATTTTATTAAGACTGCGTTTTAAGATAGTGGGTTGACTAAAATATAGCATTTTTATGCAGTCACCGTTTTATAGCTTTTTCAAAATTGAAAACGAATATTTATGTTTTTATTAATAAAAACTGTACAAAACATGTTAGGCCATCGCGTAGGCTAATTTATTTCTTAAAATAAGATAGGTCTTAAATGTTATTGATACTCAATGTTAGTCAAGAAGTGACAGTGTTATAATGTGGTTTTATAATATTTATAAAACGATCATGATATTATAATAGCTCAGTACGATGAAGTAATACATCAAATAATAGTACATACTTTTAATTTTTAAAAATGTTTATTTTTCGAAAAACCTATAAAACGGAATTAACTCTATATACCTAATGAAAAACGTAGCTAAATTACAGGAAATGATAATTTTTTTAGTTGATTTATCCAATAGGTGGTCGACCTTTATTACATGCGCGTATTACGTATTGCGCTATTACTACTTATTATCTTTATTATCATATGTTTTACGAAATACAATATGCTTGCAAACGTGCAACAACAAAACAAAGATAATTAATTCATACACGATTTAAAAGAAACACTATCACGCTAACGCAACGGTTTGAAAAAAAAGACCTATTCGTCTTTTCGTTTTTATATAGTTATCTTCTTCGCCGTGTAATAATAATAATAAAAAGAACAAGTAAACTGTGCGTTTTTTTCGAGTGAGGAAATTTTTGAATTGCTTACAATAAAATCAGTACATCCCTGAAAATAATACTAACCTATACTCTGCATTTTTTAAATTGAAATAGGAGCAAAATTTCTAATATTCAGCTGGGCAGTGAGGAAGCAAAATTTCTAAATCTTACTTCTTTAGTATTTACAGTGGCGGTATTAGGTTATTATGACAATGACCCTCCAAAATCAATAAGAAATGTATTTTATTTTACTTTTAAATTACAGAAAATTCGCGTTTAAATCAAGTTGTCAGCATTTGAATTTCAATTTTAATTGTAAGCACAACAGATGCGAAAAGTTACGAATTTACCCGAGGCTGTTGTGTTTTATAGACCGTACAGTTGAGCTGAATAAACAAAGTCCCTGGAGAGGCGTGGCTGGTGTCACTCTAATCTTAAAGGTACACTCAAATTAAAAAGTATTTTGGTGGGAAATTCAAATTATTCATAGGTTACCTGTGTAAATAAACATTAGAGCTTGTTGAAGTTTGAGGTTATTTCAGATAAACACTTTATGACTTAATGATTATTAAAATAAATTGTAATTACACATTTACTTTTCTAAAAGATGAGGTATGGCATTACAAAATATTACATATTTCTAAAAGTAATTCTAAAAATTACTTATTTACATCGAAAAATACAATCATAAAAAAAATAAAGCAGATCAATCACTGTCACTTTCGTCTTCTCCACTACAACTTTCATCGTCGGATAATCCTGTGTTCACCATAAACGACAGGTTTTCCACCGTTACATCCAGCAATCCATCACGTTGCCACATTTCTTGCTCCAAGTGATTTACATGTCGACAATGTTTGTCCCAGTCCGATGCAGTTACATCAGAAAATGCCTTTCTCACTAAGGCTTCTATCTCTAAACCACTCTGTGTAACATTATTCATAGCGATCTTATGTTTTACTAAACTCCATATCAACTCGATTGGATTTAGGTCGCAGTGGTACGGTGGCAGACGTAACACTGTATGCCCGTGTTTTTTAAGAAGTTCGTCTACGTAATATGTCTTCGTATAACTAAATTGCTTCACTAACATTATTAGTTCTGCTTTACGCATTTCATTTGTCGTTGTTACTCCATTATTTTCGAGCCATTGTCGAATGCTTTCCTTACGTTCTGCTTGTGTTGGAGGTTTATTAATTTGTACACTGTGATAAGGTGCATTATCCATGACAACAATACCATTAGGAGGCAAGTTTGGAATTAATTGTTTTCCATCCACTGCATAAAGTTGGTATGGTTCATGTCGTCGTGATAATCACCGGACTTAGTTTTAAATTTAAAGATTAAAGGCCATTATTAACAAATCCGTATGATCCACCTGCATGCACAATAATGTACCTTTGACCTGCTCTGTCCGTATGATAAACACCAGCCTCTTCTTCGGATTGCCAGCACTTACTAACACCGTATGATGGATGAATGTAGGTCTCATCTAAATACGTTATTGGTTTTGTGTTCGCTTAAAGCATCATTTTCTCGCAACTTGCGTAAATAACGAGAACGCCAAGCAATAATATCATCACGTTCCATCAATAATTTTCTTTTATTGTGGCATTTCTTATATTTAAAACCAATTTGTAACAAATACTTTCTTAGTGTATCTGCTCCCCCCTTGTAATTAATCTTTTCTTTCATTTTTTCAACTAAAATTTTCATGTTTGGAACTTTCTTATCAACCGTGTAAACTTCATGGACAGTTCTTTTTAAAATGCTTAAGTCGCAATTATCCAACGTTATTTTATTTGCACCACCACTTCTTTTTTTATTCGAGGGAGATCTTAAAATACCATCACTGGTCGTCGTTGCTTCACTCCGGATTTTTTTAATAAAGGTGGTTGATTTGCCTGTTGCAGCAGCAGCTAGTTCTGTTGCCTTCTCTAGAGGGAAAGTCCATACGCCCGCAGCTTCCTGTTTATCGAAAAACTCCACAACATTTTTAATAATGTTTCTGGCTTCGGAATGAATGGTTTTCTTCGACTTAGATTCCATGTTGGTAAATAACAGCTGAAACAATACAGAAAGTAAGTAATGTAAAACTCTCCATAGAAATTAGTTATTGTTTGTAGAATAAATACTGAAATTAAATACAGATCTTTAAATAATGAATACCAAGTAATAACTGATGTTGAGGTTATGCTACAAAAATTTGGGTTATACTTAAAACAAAAATTATAAATACACATACCTTGTTCACAAATAATGGCGTTTAAAAGAGTCTTTATAAAGACTAGTTGAATAACGACGAATTTTTAAGTAAAACAGCAGGTAAAGATGTAAACAAACACGAGGCAATCAAGGAATTTTGATTGTAATTTAATTTTTCAAGCGGACGGTACTTTCTAATTGTGATTGGTTGAAACATTTACCGCTTTCAATTTTTAAAGTTAGTTGACATATTTTCCGCGGACTTTGTTTGCTTCGGCGCTCTGTATGTATTATATAACGTAGCCGAATCGTAGTAGTCGAAAGTGAAACAAGCATAATACAATTTTATGCGAATTAGAAAAAGACAACTAAATGCTTTCTGCGGTTGTCACCCGGGTCCCATTTCACGTACTTACCCAATCAGGAAGGAAACTTTTTTTCGTGTTTTAAAAACATTACAACGTTTTAAAATAGTCGAAATAAAAAATGTTTTTCCAAAAAAATATTTTTGTTGCGTTTTAAAAATATTTCATTTAAACATTGATTTTGAAATATTTTAAAAATGTTTTCTAAAACATTTTTAGTAACATAAAAAACGTTTTTACTTTATTAGAAATTATATTTTTGCTTGCTTTCACCTATATACTTTTTTCTTTTAAATATTGTAACAAAAACACAATTATATAAAATTTTGTTACATACTATTAATAAATACATATTAAACCTTTTCGTTTTTCTAAAAACTTTCTTGCAATATTTGAATTAAGTACTTAAAAACCGCGTTTGCGCAAAGTGCCAGTATCTGCGTGAAAATATGGCGATTTTGTATGTTATAATTGCATTTATGATTGCATTATATTTTAAACTTGAACGAATCAACAATTTCCATGGTATTAATCTTTATGCTGTGTAATGTATTGTTAGTGTATCAGTTTAATCGTTTTTTAATTCGTGTTCTAGTGAAACTCAAATACATAGATACTTTAAGTATATGTACGCATTTGTTATGATGGAACGTTTTTCTTTGTTTTTTTGTTGCAAGAAATTTTGCTGAAGTATAATGTTACAGCACTAAAACGTTCATTCTATGTACTTCATGATTTCCATTCTTTGTGTTGTTTTAAGGTTATCAAATTGATATGATGTTGGCCAAATGGGAGATTTGAACGTGCACAATAACCAATTAATCTTGGTATGTAAGTTTTTCTGATATTGATGCAGCATTATTTTGTGTGTACAAAGTTTCAAAATCTTGGATTGTTAGTTGTTCTGGTTTTCCTTTTTACACAAAGAGGTACATGCATAGTGTTATTTTATGGATAGGATTGTTCGGTGTGGAGGAACGGCAACAATAAAAACAACCTTAATTGTTCAGGCCTTAACAACAGATAAAGGTTGTTTTTATTGTTGCCGTGCTTCTACTCCGAAGGATCCTATCCATAAAATTATTATAATTATTTCAATTAATATAAAGTAATAACATGAATACTGTTTGTTTTACTTTTATGTTATTAATGTTTTAATTTTTGTTATAGGCACCAAATGCGTTTGCAGCCACATGAAATTGAAGTATTTTGAGTACAGGAAAATTGTATTATTTATCTTTTGTAAGCATTTTAGGGCTGGTTCTATAATAATGGTATAAATGTCAGTTAAGTTATACCTAGTTTGATTGTAAAATGCTGTCGTTATTGGCTGTGTTATTGGTTAGTATAACTTAAACTAACAGCCAAATATGTCAGTATTTTATTTAAAATTAAAGCAAGTATAACTAAACTTACATTTATACCATGATTGTAGAACTGCCCTTAAGCATATTGCAATAAAAAAAAGCGTTGATTATACATTTTTTATACATTAATGTAACATTTGTAAAATATCATAAATATTTATAAATAATATTATAAATATTATTTTTTGAACATTTTTAGAACGTTTTTCTAATATTGACTTTGCAACGTAATTCTGGCCATTGTAAATAAAAAATTATTCCGAAATACGAACATATAATAAAAAGTAAAAATAATAATTTAACCACGGTAGCAATCGTAAGCACAGACCTCTGGGTATGGGTTGAATGCAAGTAAATACAAAGATGTGAACTCCGTTAATTTATTAACTATAACTTAATATACTATTTACATTAGAGAACAAAGAACAATATTTGAATTAAACATATTAGAAATAAAACAGGATTTAAAATAAAATATTAGGGCGCCAACCACCTTTAAATTGGTGATGAATAAAAAGCGTAAAATCTTACATCTAATTATTAATTGATATTAAATGCAAAAATAGTAAACGGTTAATTTGTTATAAGTGAAAAGTTTTAATAAATGAATTTAGTTGCTTGATTATAAAATGTAGTAACTTAATTCCAGTTGACTTACCATGTTTAATATAACGTTATCGGATATCTTCTATTTTTAGCACATCTTGGTTGAAGTGATAAAATTCTTTAACAGCAGGAATAAAACCAATGTGTATAATAAACTTCAATAACGGAAAATCCAGTGATTAAACGACAAAACCAAAATGAAAGATCCAGTTAGAAACAAAATACCAGAAAATAAAAAAGATCCAGAATAAAAAATCCAATAAACGAAAGATCCAGAATAAAAATAAAAGACCCTAAATATAAATAATTAGAATGGTTTTTTAAATGACATTCTGTACTCACGCTGCGTTTAGCAACGGCCTTCAAAATAAATTCCTTTGTCTAACGATTGCGCAACATTTCGAAATCACAATAATTAGATGGAATGAATAAAAATTAAATTGTATGCGTTTTTACGCCATAATCAAGAAAATGTGTCTTCCCCGCATCACTACGACACGCACGCCAATCGTGGCCCCAGCGGAAGTGTCAGTTTAAGCTACAACTCAGGTAGAGTTGAACAACGCGACGTTGCCAAACTGAATAATTTACGTGCAATATTAGTTGCAGAAAATAAACGAATGTAAAATTGAATTTTAATGTAATGAACTCTAATGGGACGTTACACCATTAAGACGTTTTTGCAATGTTTTTAAAAATGTAAATATATCTTTTGTAAAACGTTAAAAAAACATATCAAAAATGTTTCCTTGTTGATTGGATAGTGCAATGCTTACGTCATTTATTATTATCTCCACAACACATGTTTGTAAAACAAAGATGCTGCAATGCACATTGTTTATCACATATGACAAACTTTACCGATTGAAAACATTTAAAAGAAAAATTGAAAAACCACTTTATCTGCGGATCACATGAAAAATTCGATCGATCATTTTGCTAATTCTAAAGATAGATGAATAGATCTTAAATATAAATCAATTTAATGCAAATCATTTTTTTTTACTTTTTGTGATAGTTACGTTTTTTTAATATTTTAAAAATGACCCTCAGGTATGATTGACCACCAGCCGCTACTGAGTATTTATTTTAGTGTCTTCCACACTCCAGTGCTAATGTTAAAATAATTTTTTCTCAAATAAATTTAAAAAAAACTCAAGTTAGGAACTGCCTTAAAATCAACAACCTAGAATCATTTCTTCTAACAAAAGTTTGGTGGTTCAAAAAGTGGTAATTGTTACAATGTTAAAATTACCCCAGGTTTATTTAAAAAAATTAAAATTCAAATGTACAATTTGGACGATCAAGAAGGTGTAAAGATAAAAAATAATTGTAATAAATTGTAAATATTGTAGTAAAAGTTAGTTTTTTTTTTAAATTTATTTAGTTTTAGCAACAGTCAAAAAAATTATTTCAGCTGGATTGCAGTCGGAATTTGACTATAAATAACCAAAAAAAACATCAAATTTCAATTTTATGTGTTCCAATTTCCAATGTCACGATTTTTTTGTGGCAACTTAAAAAATGTTTATAATCGATTTTTCATTACACGATTTTTCCAATTGATTCATACATTTAAAGAAATCTACCGAGAATAGTGAACGCCGTATAAATGTAGCATAATATTAAAGAACATAAATTAATTGTAAAAGAATTCGTAGGTACACATATAAATATTCTTTTTTGTACTTCGTCCGTCCGTTTTGACGTATTTTGCAGTTGGCACTAATAATCTTTAATTAATTAAACGTCATCGGTCAATATGTCAGATTTATTAACATATACCATAATCTAAGCTATCTTTTAGAATAACAATAACAAAACTTTTTTAAACAAATATAACAAATTTGCTTACACCTTACAACAATAGTTTTATTTTTCATATAAGTTAAATTGTAATAATACTATGTAATTGTCAAATTCATTTCAAAAACAATTGAATTTCGTCATTATAGGTTTCAGTTTTACCAACATATGTTATTAAATTTCATCAAAAATCAATACTTAAATAACTACTTTTAATAAATTTCTATCATAAACGTCAGCACACTTTTTTTTCTATTTCGCGACAGTTATAGCCTTATATCCATACTGTAAACGACATGGAAAGAGACCCTCTTTCCGTACTGCTTTAGCGATTAAATAAATCTAAGTTTGCAACATTGTAAAAGTCAGTGTTGCCGTTTTAATACTTTTGTAGTATTTCAAAAGTGAACAGGTCTAGTACCCTTTTCTTTTTGTGATAAAACGGTGTTTTTTAATTGTTTTTTCAGTTTTTGGAAGCAATCTGACAAATACTTGAGAAAAAAATTCTTTCTCAATTTTTTAGTTAATTAGAGTTATAGAAAGGTGATCACACCGTTTGTCATTTCGACATCACAATGTGAACTTTTTAGGAAATTAAGATTTGATGTGCCAAAATAAATAAATCAACATAATCTAATTTTAAAAAAGCCACCGTCTAATGTCTAATA
This sequence comes from Aquatica leii, assembly GCA_035610365.1. Lineage (NCBI taxonomy): Eukaryota > Metazoa > Arthropoda > Insecta > Coleoptera > Lampyridae > Aquatica > Aquatica leii. The sequence continues at coordinate 73,704,033 of CM069435.1, forward strand.
AAGCAAAATAAAAGACAATATAAATGACTACTTAATTCAATCTTCTTCGTTTAGGAGGGGCATATAAAACCACTTTAATTTATTTTTGTAGCAACGTTTCGTGCTGAAGGTTAGCACTTCATCAGGCCAACTGTAATTTATTAAACTCGTAAGTCAACACATAGTAACAACAGAATGAAATTAACAGATAATTTTTAACACATAAAACTTATGTGTTAAAAATTATCTGGGTGGTGTACAGGATAAATTACTGAACTCATTTTCTTCTTCCGTCTTTGTATTTGAACACTTGAAGAACACAAAACCTTCGTGCACTAGTAAATACATGAACGTTGCGTACATTCAAAAGAAAAAGTGATTTTGATTTTTGTCAAATGCAAGCGCAAATGCCTACTTTCTATATCGATTGTAAAAAAACAAATTTCTTACGAAAAGTTATGAAAATCGCGTATTTTATCTCTACGGTTGTATCAATTTATCATTCTCCCGTTATCTATCATTTTTTAAGGTACTATTTTTAAGAAGTAACTTAAGTAATGGATATCGTGGCGTACAAACGCTTCAAACTTTTTGAACATGGCGGTTTTAGTACTTTTTTTTTAAATCTAGTACATTCTGTTAGTGAAACTTATTAGTACCTGTAAAATTTAGTGAAGCGGCAACGGTAAAATATAACCTAACCAAATATTTCAACTTTATTTATTGATTGATGAAAGTTGTTTAATTTACATTACAGATAATTTTGATATTTATTAAGGCTAATTTATAAATTTGAGCAAAATGAACAAACTTTTAATAAACCCTTATGCATGGTGAATTAATTGTATCTACAGTGATTATACATTTTAATTGTAACAGTGCAATTGTCCCTCTACAAATAGGTTAGTTCTTATATTCTTTTTCATATTGCGATTTTGTTGGTATGAAATTATCTAAAGCTTTATTTCATAATTCTTTTACTTCGGGTGGAGTACAACTCATACTTTCATTTTCTATTTTCACAATCTTTTTTATTGAATTCAGAAGCTAACACTGAAATTTCAAATTTCAATTGTCAAATGCCAGAATTGCCGACACAATTTAAAAAAAAATGACTAAAACAGTTTTTCAATTTTTATTTATTGAAAATTTTAGAGTAAATGCATGCGAAATAGAAAAAATAGCATGAAAAACACGTCACAACTTCTTTTTGCTGCGCTCGATCATTTGGAGACCTCCCTTCAGTCGGTCTGCAAACCAGCTTTGTGCGGCAAAAAGTCTCATTGTGACATTTGTTTTTTGATATACTATTTTTGCTTTTATAAACCGTCTTGACAGTTTTTGCGCACTTGTCAACATAAACGTCAAACTGTTTTTGTGAGATTTTGAGAATTTGGGGGCTTCGCAGTCCCTGTTCAAGCAATAAAATATTGTATTTAATTCGTTCTTGTGTAAGCTGGGCTTTTTTTCTTCGTGTTCTTTTAAAACCCCCGTTTCACTCGGGTTTAAAAATGCCCACTCGTGAAAAAAAATGTCAAATTTACACAGGAACTCGTTTAACAAATAATTTTTCTCTAGATTGGTTTTTGATGCTTCGATTATAATCGAATCGCAAAATCGATCTTTTTCAAGAAAAACTATAATATTATTAGTTATCAGTAAAATTTAGTTTTTTTTATTTGAAGTTTGAAGAATACTAGAGAGTAAATGTAGTAATTCTGTTTATTAGTTGAAATTCGTAATAAAGAATTTTTGAATGACATAATGAGAAATAATTTGGAATGAACCTCCACTATATACTTTGTAATTTTATTTATTTTATTTTCATACATAATTATTTCATTCATGTTCATTCAAATTACAGCTATTGCCGTTGAAATTCAAATTAGCAATTTGACCGCTATCTTTAAATTTGCTTGCATTGGCACATTCAAAGATAAAAATAAAACATTGAATGAAATTGAACTAACTTTTAGTGTAGAGTTCAGTGTAGTCACTATATGTCTTATTAGTTGTATTGACTCATTTTAATATTTAATATATTTAAAAAAATGGATCTTAAAACGAAATTTAATGTATGCATTAATTTTTCAATTCCTTTATTATTTCTTAGAAGCAACTACTGAGAACACTCTAATAACAACTTCTACCCATCTCTAATTTTCTTTACGAGTCATATAAACAGTTTTCTACTTTATAACCAAACTGACATCTGTTTTAAATATTTTATATTATTACTTCTTTTAACGCTCACGACGTATTTGGAATGTCAGATTAAACTATCATATTGTTCTCTCTGACATAAATACGAAAATGTTATATATTGTAGTTTTTTTCTTTTAAACCCGATCAGGGTTTATGCATGATATCCCAAATGTTTCTATACAATTAATTAAAAAACTGTTGTATACATCAAATTTATTATTTATTCTTTGAATTGCTAAATATTGCTCTGCTAAAAACGAAACTGAATGAGAATTTCGATTATTATTCTCAATTGCTTAGTTTTCTGATTTAATTAAAATTATATTAAACACGATAACCGTTTCCTTATTAAGTATGGATTAATTTATTTAAAGCTAAGGAGTTTTACTTTAACTGATTTTAATTAAACCAGACTGTGTTTCATCTTCTTTATTATTTAATTTTTGTTATAATAAGATTCTTATAACGATTTTTCATTACCATCTATCAAAAAACTTTAAATTGTATTAGTACCTACCTGAGAAAAACATAAAACAATGAGATTTAAGCACAATCATTCTTGTAACAACATGACAATAAGTAGAATTTAAGCCGATAGTGCAAAAAATAAAGCAACAAATTCAAAATACTCGGAAAAAAAAATAAACGAAGATTTTGCTAAATACGTTACCCCTTGCTTTCTCGCACTCAAGACTTTATTTCCGCTTACGTGTAACAGTTTCCCCTTAAGTGTAACCAGGACTTTTTAATAGATATGTTGGTAAAGAAGTTTTATTAACCGGCGTAGGATCCATTCTTTACTTAAGATTTTTTTCCTTTAAGACTTGTTTTATATTTGCCCTTACGTTTAGTTTTAAGTGTAACCAAAAATTTCAAACAGATGCGTCGTTAAAAAAGTTTCAGTTCTAAATAAAATCAAATACTACCAACATAATCAACTTTTAGCACGTTTCGGCACAAGAATGTTAATATAATTCATTATTCTTTGAAAACACATACATTTTATATGTTTTATTAATTCAGTGGCGGCTAGTGGTCAATGCTGCAAGAAAGTCATGTCAATATTAAAACTTTGAAAACGTATTCTTACTTAACAAAAGATTTCTTTAGAATAAGCAAAATGAAATGTTACATACATATATGCAATTGTAAATTAATAATAAATAACTTTTGCTAATTTTTGGAGGGTCATTGACCAAATGACCTAATGGAAAAGCCGTCACTGCATTTATCTAGTAATTTTTCAAAAAAATCTAAATCCAAAGCACATCCGACACTAACAATAAAATGAGTAACAACATTCTACTATAGTAGTTATTGCATATACAAAGATGAAGTCATAATTATTTTGAAAAAAAATGGTGAACATTATTCATTATAAATTTAATTAACCAAATTGAATTACTTATACGAGGTGTATAAAAAGATTGAAAAAGTAATTATTTTTGAGACCGATCGATCAGTTTAATAGTTCTTTAACAAATGTTGATAATGAAAGCGATTAATAGTTGAAACGTTTTAACGCGCGAGCAAACGCAACGAACAAGAGCGTTAATACTGTCGAGATTATTAATCGCCAATTACCAAATGAGTTGGTTTTAAATTTTTCCATCGATCGTATGTTATTAATTTTTGGATTTTCTTATAATTTTACAATTTTATCTTGCTACGTGCATACATTTCAAAATGTATTACCCTGTATATTCATTAGATAGTTAGATTTTTACTTTTGACGCCTTCTAACGAGTTTCGTTTTTACTTCACTTCCTGTCAAAACATTAAACCAGCCATTGCTTGAACTAGAGGTTGCAATGTCTAAATTAATTTTCTAACAACATCGGCGTGTGATAAAGCTATGATATAAAACAACAACGAATTTCTATTAGTTTATTTATCACAGGGTACTATTAATTATTATAATTAATTTGTATATTCTAGATTAATTTGTTAGCACGATCCGACACGTGTTAGTCCACATGTATTCGGTGTATTCTCCACCGATAAAGGGTTAATATCGCCCATATACCTTAATGGAAATATTATAATTTGGAAGACATAATTTCAATCTAAAAGGAAAAGGAAGAAATTTTTTTCCGATGTACTGTTCCTTACGAATCAATATATTGCGATATCACCTTTAATTTAATGTGTCAACAGCATTCGATGACCGGTTCTTATTTGTAATTCCTTTTAGCATTAATTAAGAGTGTTGTAGATTTTTGCTTTCGTGAGTCATTGTGCTGACTCGATTTGTTCTGTTCATTAATATTCTAGATCGACTTAACGAGGAAAACGTTTTCTTCGGACCTCGATTGTAGGTAAGTCTTATTTAATTACAGTTGTGTCGTCATTCAGGTCTCTCACGAAAATGTTTCTATTTATTCTAAATTACGTAATTGTTTCAATACCATGTAAGTATTTTCATTAATTATTTAATGTGTCGCATGCTGTTAAACATTGAATACTTGCAATTATCAATTTATTCTTTTACTCTTTTAGGTACACCCTATGTATAATTTAAGCCCATGTATTTTGTGTTGCCGTTACTTTCGGTGTTTATATAACCATCGATGAAAAATTTCTTGTGCTCGTTGTTAATGATCGATGATATTTAAATTAAAATTGTTATACATATCTATATTTGTTTTTTTTTGTCTGTTGTGGGTTACGACCCTGATTTTGTTGCAAGCTTGGACCTTTTGTCTTGATCGAAACAGAAGTTTTTTTCTTAGTAAGATCTGGCGCCCATTAAATTGTATTTATTTAAACCCCCCTCTTATCTCCGACTAGTGCGAGTTTGACGAGTAGGGTTCGTAACACCTATAAGCTTGTAACAATCTACTTAACAACTGTTTTATTTACAAACATTAGCGTGATTGTTTATGCGCAGCAACAGAACTTCGATGTAAATAAGAAATCTAAATAATTTATAAAGTAAATAACGTAGGTATTTATACATTTAAAAACAGTTCGTAAATAACAAATATTGTTATTAAGAATAAAACTATAAACTGACCAAAACATAAAAAATCTACGTTAAAAACAATGGTAATATAAAAAGTATGTCGCGATGATGTTCTATTAGAAGTATCTCTAGAACTAATTGAAATAAAGTTTTCAAACATAGCATATTTAGGTCTTAGAATACCTTTTTAACTAAAATGTTTTCAATAATGACTGACTTCCGTTTATACCGCAAGTAGGTATCAACTTTCTGAACTTTGGGAAGACCGAGGTGATTTGAAATCTAAAGGGTAAGTCGACGTTTAGTTTCTGGAGGTAGATGAGAAGATTTGATGCTTTGCCTACCTCAGGTTCAATCCTTGAAGTGGGATTACGAGTTAGAATAGCGTACATTTCTTCAGACAAAATAGAATGGATTTTAGCAGCATAATAAAATTGGTATAAAACAAAACAACAATAATATCGGGGACTTTTTAAGACTAACTTTTCCAACTTAGAAATATTAGATTTAGAAACTTTAGATGATTCAACGATTTTGCCAGTGTAAATACGAATGGGATCTAATATGTGACAAGGAAGATATCTTATAGAAGACTCGACAGCAAATAAAATATCTTCTTTAGAAATACGTTTGGGAGCAACAGCAAAATTCAAACCCTTAGATAGCACCGATTCCTGTTGAGGGTCAAACTGAATATATTAACAACCGTCTTCAAGAAGTTAGTAGTCCACTACTAACTTTACAGACTTTATGATTCTTGGATTCCAATAATTGAAACTTTTTGAGTGGTATTAGACTGCTGGTAAGTAATGTTGTCAAAGTGATTCCAATCATCCAGAGAGTGTTGGCCAACTCAAGATAAAGATAAAAGAGTTGTTTCGAACTCTCGCCTGGTTTGCTTAATCTGTTCGCGTATCAACGCTAGACTAGCCCGATGTAGAATGTTTTTAGAAGAACGTGTCTGAATGTGGAATATAATTTTGAGGAATGCAGAAATGATATTGTGGTCACGAGACAGCGACTAAGAAAAGTTAAAGTGCACAAAAGTTTGATGAGTTCGTAACAAAGTTTAGAAAATACGGAGGTTTTAGAAGAAATATTCTGCCCATAGAGATTGTTAATGTAAATGCGAAAGTTTTCACTGGTGGAGTCTTCTAAGAACGTTTTCCAGGTTTGGACCGTGTCATTGTTGTAACAAAAGTTGCCAACGTTTCACCCACTTTCGTAAGGGGCTTCATCAGGGCGTGAGAAAAATCAAATCAAATTAAATACAAAGTTAAGGTAATCAATTTGTGAACCAAGCCAAATTGTAAACTTTATAGAAGTGACTTAAGAAAAAGTACAGATGGTTAAGCTCGACACTAATTGGGTTACGGTCGAAAAGGGGCGTTTTCGATAAAGGAGTAATAACCGCGAACCAAAGAGGATAGCTCAAAACCATCATCACGATTAAAGTTATTGGGGTGTTTGATGATTTCTATGCTCTCGCGAATTTTCCTATTGAAGAAGAAAACAGATTTTGCAAGAGTTTTACCGAAACGTTATCAAAATCTATTTTTCTGACCAGTAGCAAAAAGGTGTTCAGCAACCGCAGACTTAAAAATATGCCTTTTCTTTATACAACGATGATGCTCTGAAAAGCGTGTAGTGACAGAACGACCGGTTTCATCAATGTAGACTAAAGCACCTGAACAAGAAATTTAGTATACACCTTGAAATGAAAGTGTAGGAAATTTGTCCTTGGGAGAAGAAATAATTTAAGAGATTTGCCTATCAAGTTGAATATGGGTTTAATACCATTCTTATCAAGAAACTTCCCTATTTGACCTGTTACCTTGTGAACGTCCAATTTTGGATTGGATTCAGAAATAGAAATGTCCATAGATAATCGAGCACGTGAATGTAGACGACGTTTGCTTTTTCAAATTTTTCGTTCTCTTTCTCACCCTTTTAGAATTTAGAATCTGGCTTGGTTCACAAGTTAACTTTTAAGAGGATCTTTGTTAGATTTCCTTTGCTTGTTTGTGTTTTTCGAGTTCTCTAACGCGCTAATGAAGCCCCTTACGAAATTGAGCAAAACGTTGGCAACTTCGGTTACAACAATGACACGGTCTAAATCCTGAAGTTGTTCTAATCTTAGTACACACTCCGGCGGCGGAAGCCTTCGCTATTTCAATCCATTCATTGCATTAAAGTATAACCTAAACGTCATTTACATATCTTTTGTAATAAATACTATGTTAGATCTTATTAGAAATTTATAAAGAAAAATATTCTATTAAAATTATCTATCCTCTCCTAGACCTCGAATTAATCCAAAACTTATTTTTTTCTTTTTTATATAGGCTTTACTTTATTAACATTTTAATATAAACATTTATTTTTTTAAAAAATAATCATAATCTTTATTAGTTAATACAAAATTTATATATTGGACAAATCTGGTATTTATAAATAAAAACGTGGTGAATTACAAGAATTAGATTTTCTACGAATTTTTTGCGTCAAAACATCGTTTGCTACTCATATATTGAAATCTGCCCATTCATTCAATTTTACAAAATATTACAAAATTGTTCACTTAAACGCAACTGTTTTGAAATGAAAGAAACCAAAAAAATAATTTTCATCCTAATTCTTGTCTTAACAAAGTTATTACTTTTAACAATAACTTCCGCTTTCTTAATTTGTTTTCATTAGTTTTTATTATTATTTGGTTAAACATTTGTTGTTAATTCAAGTTGCGTTTGTTTGTAATAAATGTTTTAATTTTTCTTTCTTTTTCCACTTTCTCTTAGTTTCCTAAATTTATATTTATATGTTTATGAATTATTTAAAGTTTAGCAATTTAGTAATAATGTAAGTTACTTTGAAGCAGTGTTCGATTTAAAAAAAATATGAAAATGTTATTATAGACGCCTGATGATAAATAATATTGTATTTTATCTTTTTTATATGCTTTAATTTTCATTTTGCTCAAAATAAGAAAAAACTTATTTTGCAAAGGATGCGTTGGAAACAACAACTACATTTTTGTTGTTTGAGAATTAGATCTCATTCTTCGATGCATACCTAAAGGTTTAATTTTATTTCTAAGGCAGTATTTGCAAAATTAGATTTTTTTAAAGATTAAGGCATATCGAATGATATATTTTTAAAAACAAAAAAAAGAATAAGATCTAAAAGTTCACAAATTCAAAATGACAACCACAAGAAAAAATTGTGTGTAATAAATTAAGTAAATTAAAACAATAACCCAGATCATATTCATTGGTAACGAATGAAATGTTTTTTTTTTAAATTATGATAGGTCTTAGAAATTTACAAAGAAAAATGTTGTATTATATTAAAACTAGAAATCTTTCATCTCCTAGGCCTATCTCAAATGAATCCAAAACATATTTTTTTCTTTCTTCATTTCCATTTCAAAATGTATAAACATTTTTATATAAACATTTATTTTCGTAAAAATTAATCTTAAATCTGTTTTAGTAAACACAAAATTGATATATTGAATAAATCTGATATTTATAAATATAAATGTGAGTATTATAACACGAATTAGATTTTCTAAGAATTTTTTTGTGTAAAAACATCGTTTCCTACTCATATATTAAAATCTACACATTCCTTTAATCCTACAAAATATTACGAAATCGTTCACATTTGTAGTAAATGTTTAAAACGTAAATTTATATTATAATTTTCATACTAATTTTTGTCTTAACAAAGTTGTTAGTTTTAGTAATAAGTTCTTCCTCCTAAATTAGTTTTCGTTAGTTTTTATTATTACTTTGTTAAACGATTATTGTAAATTTAAGTTATAATTTTTCTAATAAAGATTTTAATTCTTTATTCTTTTATTCGCTTTCTCTTAATTTTCTAAATTTATATCTAAATATTTAAGAAAAGAAAGGAAAGTATAGCGATCGCAATTTTTTTTCAAAATTTTAAGTTTCAAGGTCTCCTGAATCAGAAAAATGTATTTTTGACAACAAAATTTTGGATGCCTGTGTCTGTGTAATGATGTACCCACGTTAACTCTCAAAGCAAAAGTCCTAGTAACTTGAAATTTTGTATAGAGCTGGCTTTTCATATTTTCTCGGTTCTATCAATAGATGGGTGTGATAAAAAAATCGGAAGTGGATGTATCTGCCAGTTTTTCTGATATAATTTTGTACGTATGTAAATTATTTGAATTAATTTTACAGTTTCTTATAGATAATTCTTCCTAACAATTTAATCAAATAAAATAATTTTTTTTAACGTTAACAGTTTATTAGATATTTGATTTATAATTTAAAGTGAATTCCATATATAATCTAGGTTCGAACCCTGCTTGCGACAATTTTTTTAGAAAATGTACGTTAAAAATAACAATTATTCTCTATATTCTTTTGACTTGTTTACACACGGAGGCAGCATCTTTCTTACATTATTTTTAGATGTACCCACTATAACTCTCGAACCAAAACTCCTAGTAACTTGAAATTTGATATGGAGCTGGTTTTCCATATTCTCTCAATTCTATCAAGATGGGTCTGATAAAGAAATCGGAAGTGGGTGTATCCGGCATTTTATTTAAATAGTTTTTCTTATATAATTTTGTACGTATGTAAATTATTCGAATTATTTTTACAGTTTCTTATAGAGATAATTTTTGCAAACAATCTAACATTAACAGTTTATTAGATATTTTATTTATAATTTAAAATGAATTCACAAATATAATCTTAGTTCGAATCCTGCCTACGACAATTTTTTTTAGAAAAAAAGTAAAAAACATCCAAAGTAGCAGGTGCGTTAAAATCCAGCATATGAAAAAAGACGTGTATGTCGAAAAATAAAAATATGTACATAATGCGTAAGGCCGATAATATGACATACACCGCAGAAACACGAGCCCAAACATCTGAAACGAGAAGAATGGCGCGCATCAATGTAGCTCAAATTAAATACCAAGCAATAAAAAAATGCATAAAAAAATATTAAAAAGTCACTTGTATATTTTGGTTTATACAAGGCGTCAAACAAACGTGTTCCGAAAACTCGGATGTAGATTCAGTAACAAACAATAAACAAAAAACCTAAAATTTTCATAAAAGCCAACTTTTACAGATGTTATGTTAATTAAATATTTGATGTTTTATGAACAATCGGATTGCTGGGGTGATTCTGATGCTTCATATTCCCGACCGCCGATTTCAGTTTTCAAATAATTAGTGCCTTGCTAAATAATCTGCCCGTAAAATATTAATTTTGGCAACTCCAAGCTATCAAAGCTGGAATACATTTTTGAATAATACGCAGATATGGATTTGACTTTCCGAAAAACTCACTGTAATGCTGCTAAAGCAGTGAGGTTTTACGTTTAATCGGTATCCGAATCAGCGTTTACCGTGCTCAACAACTTTTGTGAAGACAGGAAAAAGAATTGTTGTTTTAAATCTCGTATTTCGGATTGGATTCGTCATGTACATCGAAATCCCGATATTGATAAAAAAGTATTAAACGTTGTTGAGAATCCGGATATAAACTTGTAACGATTTTTAGCAGTTACTGAAACAACAAATTTTACGTGTATTGCGAGAATTCAAGATTTATTTTTTAGATATTGCTAATTTGTAAGACTCAGATAATCACAGTAAACGCATCCAATCCAAATCTAAAAAATCAATCTCAGTCAGACTACAATCTTTTTTAAAGTTCTTCTGTGCATTTACTTTTGTGAGACCTGAGAACGTTTATTCTAATTAAAATTATTGCAAATTTTCTTTAGCTATGTTTTCTGATTTTGAGTTATTGCGTGTTAAAATCATCAATAATTTTAATTGCGAATTTTTGTATTTTTAGATTAAATTGTACTTGTAATATGATATTTTCTTGTAACGATAACGTACTGTTGTATCTTGCTAAATTGGCAGTTTAGTTGATTGCGCTTATTCAATATTATTATTGCTAAAACTGCTCCGTTTATTCTAAAACTTTGCTTCGCATTATTAATACAGGTTTCTCCATTCATTTAAATTTTGATACAAGTCAGTGTGATTACGTTGCGAACTAAGCTTTTTATAATTTAAATTCACCATCGGAGACGATATTCCCAATTACGTACACAAAATCAGCAGCTACTTATACCCTATAACCGACATAAATTTGAAAAATTTAGCATTGATTAGCATCCTCAAAGAAGTTTGAAACACCGGAGGCGCACCACGCAGACTACAGAATTAAAGAAATATGAAACTAGTTAGACAGTTTAGTATATTGCAAATATTTTATATTGCAATTCAATTCACAACAGTGTGTGATTTAAAAACTTTTTTTAATGTACTTTACTGTCGGTTTATTTATTTATTACTGTCATTTATTTGTGTTAAATTTTTAATAAATATTTGTATATTGTATTGTAACAAAGCTTTCATTTACACCTGCTAAATTTTTGTATAACAATTTGTTACGTGCTCTAAATTTAAATTGCGCTACCCTGTATATTTTAGGTGGCTTTATTATTAGTTTTTCACTACTCGACGCCATCTAACGCGTAGGTCACTTCCGTTCAAGTCGTCATCTTTCACTGTCATTTCTTTCCACGTTATGGTACATAAAATATACCTACTTAAATTTAAAGAATATTTTAATAATACATCCTCGTGTTGTGGCGTTATTTATTTCGAAAACAGCTCTAGTTAGACAATTTATTCAAATTTCCATGTCGGTTTCTTAGCACCACGTGTTACCTCCAAATGTGAGTCACGATCATCTACCTATAAGCGTTAAGCGCCTCTTTGGTGGGTCAGGAACATTCGGATTGATTATAGAAAGTTTCTGAAGTGAAGCATCAAACCTATAATTAACTCCTATACAAGGTGCATATGCAATTGATACCTTTACTACGAGGCATGAACGTTTAGCACCACCTTCAAGAAAGTTACGTCCACAGCATACGATAAACTCCACCTTTTTTACTTGTCATAAATGTTGTCTTTTACTTTTTTGTATATTTCGTGTCACTAGTTAAGACAGATTTTTTTTAGTTAGCTTAACTACAGGTGAGTCATTAGGAAAACGTTCTCTTAAAGTTAACACCGAATTTGGGTAAGTCAAATTTTTATTATCATTCGATGTCACTACGGTGATTCTCGCGAATCTTGTATCCTTATAACTTCAATAATTTTCACAAAAATTTGTTTGCTATTACTAGTAGTCTAACTTAAATTTTCATCGCATGCTGATATGTAAACAGTTAATTATCAGCTATAATACCCCTAGAGCATTGATAATACCGAGATAATTTTGTCATAGAGATTGTTGAAAGCGTGTTTCTTGGTAATATCACGAGGCCGAAGGCTCAAAGAAACACGCTTGAAACATTTTCTACGACAAAAATTTTGAGCATGAGCGATAACACCACACCAGTGGTGTTATCGCTGTAATCCGTTGATGATTGGTTGAATTTTAAAAAATGCAATAAAATCAAATTTTTTGATTGGTTAATTGATACAGTAAAAAATTATCAGCTATAATACCCCTAGAGCATTGATAATACCGAGATAATTTTGTCATAGAGATTGTTGAAAGCGTGTTTCTTGGTATTACCTTAAAGAAACACGCTTGAAACATTCTCTACGACAAAATTTTGAGTATTTATTAATGCTCGAGAGGTATTCGGTGAGATAATTTTTTACTACTTTCCAAGTTTTTTAATCAATTAATACAGATTAATTGTGTTTTATGGTGTATTTTCTAAAGGAATTTAGTTAATTTTGTAGTTACAAATATCATCAAATCCGTGTATCATCATTATGAATTGATTTACTATCTGACATTTAATTTGACATTTTAATATATCATGTCTGCTTTGCCTGATAACACCACGCCCGTGGTGTTATCGCTGTAATCCGTTGATGATTGGTTGAATTTTAAAAAATGCAATAAAATCAAATTTTTTGATTGGTTAATTGATACAGTAAAAAATTATCAGCTATAATACCCCTAGAGCATTGATAATACCGAGATAATTTTGTCATAGAGATTGTTGAAAGCGTGTTTCTTGGTATTACCTTAAAGAAACACGCTTGAAACATTCTCTACGACAAAATTTTGAGTATTTATTAATGCTCGAGAGGTATTCGGTGAGATAATTTTTTACTACTTTCCAAGTTTTTTAATCAATTAATACAGATTAATTGTGTTTTATGGTGTATTTTCTAAAGGAATTTAGTTAATTTTGTAGTTACAAATATCATCAAATCCGTGTATCATCATTATGAATTGATTTACTATCTGACATTTAATTTGACATTTTAATATATCATGTCTGCTTTGCCTGATAACACCACGCCCGTGGTGTTATCGCTGTAATCCGTTGATGATTGGTTGAATTTTAAAAAATGCAATAAAATAAAATTTTTCTATTGGTTAATTGATACAGTAAAAAAATATCATTGTAAATTTAATTAATCCACAAAGAATTTATATGCCCTTGCCATTCAAATTTACTATACGTATGTATTGTGACTTGCCGAAGTTTCCAGCGTTCTTATAAACAAAAATCAAACGAAACTGCTTCTTGTGTGACTACAAAATTTGAGACTTATTTGTTGTTGATTTTAATTGTGACAGTGCGCCAGTGACATTTACTACACCAAAGATGCAAGCTGCAATGTCTTGCAAAACGTCAGTTTGTTTGGGTTCACGAACGACAATACGGCAAAGGCCAATTTCTAGTTCTTATTTTGGCTCTCAAGGAGAGACCAAGCCTAAAAAGACTGTTTGTTTAACTGCGACGCGGTCTAAGCCGAAAGTCGCTTATAATCATAACCAAAATAACCGCGAAAGCTTAAGATTTTATATCAAATTTGATGTTAACAATTTAGTTTATTTCTTCGTTCCTCCAATGTTACAGAACTTTTAATGCAAGTTTCGAACCTTCTGTACTGATCGAACAGCAGTTGTGTCTGCAAAACGAGGTCTGACGCCCATTAAAAAAAATCTTATCACTTGGACCTGCCCTCTCTCCGATAAGAATCGTTTCAATTATATTGCGAGCTGGCCGTGCAAGGTTCGTAAACTTCTAAAAGCTTGTAGCAAACTATTACAAAGTTTAGTGTCAGTGCACCTTTAAAAGTAATTTTTTTGGGGTGAATTCATTTGGTCAACCAGAACCAAAAAATAATTTTACGTTTTGATCCATGTCTGACATTTTTTTTTCAATTTTATCTTTTCCATTTTAACACGTCTTTGGGTTTTTCCCGCAAATTAACTCATAAAACACATTTCTTGTATTATTCACGCCCATATTCCACCGAGCGAACCAAGTAATCATGATTACGTTACATTTTTGCTGGTAAATTCATCGTCAACATCTTTAATATGAAATACCTATCATTAATCAAATAAAACCATCACCATTCATCATCATCCCAAACCTTCACATGCAATCTTGAATATAGGCCCTCCCCAATTCCATCGCTCTCGATTTTGTGCGATACTAATCCATGCTAATCCTGCTTTTCTTTTTTAATCGTTTGTGGTCATCCGCTTTCTCTTTTGTGCTTGTCTACCCTTCAGTATATTATTTTACAGCTCCATCGGGTTACATCACTTCTGGCTACATGCCCAGCGTATCTCCATTTCGGAAATGTTATTCTTTCTCATACATCTGTTACATTCCTCTTTGAGCAACTCTCCGTATTTTTATATTGCCTTTTGTGGTTGTCCAGTTCTCTGCCCCATATGTAATGACTGCCAGCACGCACTAGCCAAACACTTTAGTTTTAAGATGTTGAGTAATTTATTGTCTTTGAGTATGAAACTGAATCTTCCAAATGCAAGCCAGTCTAATCTTATTCTTCTTTCTGAGACTTGCTCTTCCCAGTTCTATTCTCTTTCCTAAATATGTACATTGTTCCACTGTTTCTATTTCGTGCACTCCCACTGTCGCTCGCGTTGGTTGTCCTGTGTGCATAATTTTAGTTTTTGTTAGGTTCATATTTAATTATACCTTAATTCCTTGTATGTCATTAAGCATATGTTGAAGCCTCCTTTGTTTTGGGTTAATATTACGATATCGTCAGCATATCGTAGATTAGTCAATCGTTTCCCATTTACATTTATTCCCTTATCTTCCCAATTTAATTTCTTAAATATGTCTTTGAACGCCAACGCCCCCCTTTTCAGTGGGGTCAATTTTGTTTTATCGTGCAAGATATATGTAGCTGTGGCTTCTCTGTTGTATTGTTTTATCAAGTCTATTTGGTCTATTCTGCTATTTGCCAATGCCTTATAGACAGTCCATTGCTCTATGCTATCAAAGGGTTTCTCATAGTCTACGAATGCTATATATAAGAAAAATCCATATTTGTTGGATTTTTCATTTACTATTTTCATTGTGAGCAGGTGATCATTATACCGTAATTTTGTCTAAATCCTGTTTGTTCCTGATGTTGATAATCATATGTTCGTTAAAATTTTCGTGAATAGCTTATATAGATGTGATTATAAGCTAATCGGTCGGTAGTTTTCTAGTTTCGGGTTTTCTCTCTTTTTGAATGGTAATATAACATTAACATTTTTCCGTTCCTTTGGTATCTCAATGTGTTTCAGGCAGTTATTGAGCAAATCTGTAATTTTTATGATTAAGTTTTCTCCTCCTGTGCCTTTGTTAGATTTCATTTCTTTTATTGCCTTCTTTACTTCTTCCATGCTTGCTTGGCTGTTTCTCTGGTCCTAAATTTTTAATTTTGTTTTCGATTTAGCTATTCCTTTCGTATGGTGTTTTGAACTATTCCTTCCTTATTGTGTAGTGCATAAGTGCGCTTCTTTCCCATTTTTTGTTTTAAACATTTCATTTTTTTATTGTTCTCTATAACATCATCTATTAGTTTTCTTGGGTTTCCATTCTACTTTTCCTTGTTTATACGTGAATATTTTTCTGTTGCTCTTTTGTCTTCTTTTACCAGTCTTTCATTAATTCCTTAGTTTCCTCAATAATTGATTCCTTTTTATCTTTCATTTTCTACGTTCTTGTTTAATTCCTCCACAGTTTCGATAGTACTTTGTCCATATTTGCCAATCTAATTGTGTAATATACCCCTGTTTAAGTGCTTCTTGAACCGTTCTGGCAAGATGTGGCATTGCGTTGTTGTCCATAAAGATGAAATTATCACCTATACTAACATTAGAATGTCTTCCGGGTTTGGACCGTGTCATATTTGCAACCGAAGCTGCCAACGTTTCGCCCACTTTCGTAAGAGGTTTCATCAGGGCGTGAGATAAATCGCAAAACTCAAACAAGCAATCGAAATCTAACTAAGAACTTCTCAAAAGTTAGGTTATCCACTTGTAAAACAAACCATAACCTAAACTATGAAAAGGTAAGAAAGACAACGATAACCTGAAAAAGCAAACGAAAATCTAACAAAGAACCACTACCGAGTTAGGTAATCAACTTGTGAACCAAGTCAGATTCTAAACTCCGTAGAAGCGACTTAAGAAGAAATAGTCTCCGTATTTAAAAGAAAAGGATCGTCACGGATGATTAAGCTCGGCCCTGATTGGGTTACGGTTGTTAGGGGGCGTGTTTTTGATAAATGACTAATAACCGGGAACCAAAGAGGGGATAGTTCGAAACCATGATCGCGATTGAAATTATTGGGGTGTTTGATGATTTCTATGCTTTCTCGGAATTTCCTGTTGAAAAAGAATGGAGATTTGGCAATCAACGAAACATTATCAAAATCTATCTTGTGACCTGTAGTGAAATGATGTTCAGCGACCGCAGACCATTGAACATTATTTCTCCTTACAACATTACTGTCCCCCCCCCATTGTAGGAAGCAACCTCCATACCCTTACCATTGTCACCACTCGCCAGTTCAATTCTGGTCTCATCTGTGAATAAGACCCATTGCAAAAACAAATCACTACGGTCCCGTGCCCACTAAAATTCCACGTAAATTTGCACGATAGACTCCTCTTCATACTGTAGAAGTTGGTATAACAAGGCGAAACGTAAATTTGAAGTGACTCCTAAGGGCTGGAGATATAGCATTTCGGTGTTACGGCTATATTGAACCGTGGTCTTCTTACAACTGTCCCTAATTTTTTATACCTATGCAACGAAAGATCTAGAAATGTCAAAGATCTCGAATATCTGATGATTAGAAATGTCTAGCATCATGAAAACAAATTGTAACACAAAAAAATCAAACTCGCTTTGGTAAGTATGCAATTAAACTGATCAATATTTTAAAAAAATATGTAACAATATTCTATCTATCTGTCAACTTATATGATCTTGTTTGTTACCACATAACTGCCTAGCAACAAAAACAAAAGAAACATAATCAATTAAGTTATCAAAGTACTTGTAAGTTAAAAATAGTGGCATAAATTATAAAATATGCAAAATCGCTAGAAAGTCATAAAAATTACTGCTAAATCTAGAAGTTAATAGTAACTTCAATATCCAATAACGCTTTGATGTGAAAATGTTTGTGTAGTTTGCTTTTTAAAATAAAACTTTATTTAACAAAACCATGTTAATGCAAACCAAAAATCAAACTATAATGTTTTACGGAACATAACTGCATAAATGTAATATGTCGGCTAACATATTATTTATTTTGAACGGTTTAAATATAATACAGTTAATATACCAGGGGCGTTAGTTGAAATTTGCCGGTTTTTTCAATAAAGAAAACACCTAATCCTCAAGGGAATCTCAAAAAAATTTTATTCAAAGTATTGACCATTGGATTCTACACATTTTGCCCATCTCTCAGGCAAATCATGGATACCATTCCAAAAAAACTTTTTCTCTTTTGAGGCAAACCATTTGACCAGCCATTTTTCGACTTCTTTAAAATTGGCGAAGCGCTGCTCTGCGAGTGAGTGTCCCATCGATGCGAAAAGGTGATAGTCGGACGGGGCGAGGTCTGGAGAGTACGGCGGGTGCGATAATATTTCCCAATTTAATGCTTTTAGAGTGTTCTTTACCACTTTAGCGATATGAGACGGTGCGTTGTCATGTTGTAGGATAACTTTGCCATGTCTTCGGGCCCATTCCGGCCGTTTTTCAATCAACGCATAATTCAAATTGATAATTTGTTGTCGGGAGCGATCCGTATTCACCGTCTCACCAGGTTTTAATAAATTAAAGTACACCACACCACACTGGTCCCACCAAACACAGAGCATTGTCTTACGGCCAAAGCGATTTGGCTTTGAAGTCGATGGGCCGGCCTCACCAGGTGAAAGCCATGATTTTTTTCGCTTCGGGTTTTCAAAATAAATCCATTTTTCGTCCCCCGTGACAATTCGATGCAGAAAAGATTTCCTTTCAAACCTTTGAAGCAACATTTCACAAACAGTTTTTCGATTTTCCATTTGTCTATCGTTCAGTTGGTGTGGTACCCATTTTCCATACTTTTCGATCTTTCCCATGGCTTTTAAACGTTGGCAAATTGCTCCTCGGGTCACATGTAGTGTTTGTGCCAATTGTTGTTGCGATTGGGTTGGGTCTTCATCCAATAACGCCTGCAATTCCTCGTCTTCGAACTTTTTTGCTGCACCAGGATGTTCATTGTCTGTCAATTCAAAATCTCCACTTTTAAATTGACGAAACCATGTCTCACATGTTATAATCACTGGAGCATGTTCACCATAAGTTTCTACCAGCAACCGATGAGCTTCAACTGCTTTTTTCTTTTGATGAATTAAGAAAAGCAACGAATGCCGCAAATGCGATTTACTTGGAACGAAACTCGACATATTCACTAGGTAAACAACTATGACACCATTATTTTGGCAGATTGTAACTTGTGTATTTTTTAAGGTTAATGTCAATAGAAAAATATGACATAGATGCCAAATCATAGAAATGTACACATATCTCTAGCGGCATTTATGAGTAAAACCGGCAAATTTCAACTAACACCCCTGGTACGTAAAGCTATTATACAGACGAATCATCGACAATTTCAAAAGTAATCCAGAGTACTTTAAAAATGTAGTTTCAGAATATCGATTTAAACTTAATTTGATTTTATACGTTAAAGTAAAAAGCTTTCAAAAAAAACTTACCTTTCTGAAGTTAGGACAAACTACGTAATACATTTTACAGAAACATATAGAAAACTTTTTTTCTAAAGAATTGCGTATGAACCCACAACCTACGTTTCATATTTAAGATTCAACAACATTCGTTTACAGCTAGATCATCTCGTTTAAATAAGAATAAGTAAAAATAAAATACCTGAGAACATTGGCATTGTAAGTTCAGGATGAAGATGAGCAAGCTGTTCAGAGAGGTGTGTTTGAGATCGACAGTAAGTTGTTGCCAATAACGTATCCAAAGTGCTTCTTCCTTTATCGCCTTCAGCTGAAACAAACAAAATTTTAACATACATAAAATACCTTTCGTTCAAATTTTTTCTTAATAAATGCTTTTCAGAATCAAAATCGATTTTAAACCATTCTACTACATTACTCTTCTACTGCAATACATTTTTTAAATCATGTAGTAAAGAATTCACGATTTGTTCTTGATTTTTAGAGAATTGATAAACATATGAAAGAACAACCTAATAATTTTAGGTTATTATACAACAAATAAAACACAGACAAGTATTGATGACAGATTTTAATAATGAATGTCGACAAATTCAAAATTAAACAATTAAATTCAAACTTTGACGTGTCAAAAATAGCTAGACAAAACTTGATTCTTTGACAAATTCAATTATTCGATTTTCTATTACTTCTATTTTTATTATAACTACAGAACAGTTCAAAAGTTATGATTAGGCTTCGGATAGCTATGTACAAACAATCTTAAAAATATGCATTTAAGGGTGCATTTAAAATAAAAAATAGACGTTATTATTTATTTCGTATATAATACCGTTGTATATAAATATTATAATACACCAATCCAATGTAAATTTTTTACTCTCAATTTTGGATGCAAAAAGACTGTAACACATCTATTGGTTGCATCCAAAATTAAATATACGCTAATTTCATGATGCAAACAGCAGATGTCGCTGGGAAAACATGCTTTAAAAATCAATCTGTTAAATCTGCTTAAGGTATATTGTTAATTAATCTAACGATATGTGAAAATATTTTCAATAAGACGTCGTGAAGCAAACAAACCGTGTTTACAAATGTTTTTCATTGTGATATGCACTAAGTTTTTCATTTTTTAAGTATGTATTTATGTTTCTGTATGTGTGCAAAGTTAGAAGTTATAAAAGAATTTTATAAAATAAGAACATCTGTTGTTAAAAATATACTTTGAAAATTAAAATAACAGTCAAAAAGACGTCAGGAAAGTTTATAGCTCAAAAGAGGCTTCTGGACCTTGCCAACTAGAGAACACGTCCGGTGATGTACACACTATTGGAACCTACCTTTATAGTGTATAAACACTAAATTCCAAAAAAACAAATACCATTGACTCGCAAACAGGTTAATTGAATAAAAGCTGCGTTACATTAACAATTTAACATTTATTACATTAAAAAAAAACTAAAACAAATAAAATAAAAAAATGCAACAAAGAAACAAAATTTTACACACAACATATATAAATAAAAATTTATAATAGAACAAAAATTAATTAAATAAAAAGACAATTAATTGTACTGAAACGTAATTTTGAATTTTAATTAAAGAAAACAAAGAAGTTAAATTCACAGTAACATTAAAATTCAAGTACAATTAAGTTCAAAGGCTTTTGTATCCGTCAAACATACATTGTTAAGAATGCTTTGGAAGAAGCGTAATCATATAGTTGCAATTTAGGTTACTAACAAATAAGTCATTACTTAGATAAATCACGTTTTTACGTTCATTACATTAATTGGTTATAATCCAACGCCTATATAACAATGTAACTCGTAGTTATAGGTATAAATACAAGAAAATAAATAAACGAGATAAAACTTACTGTTTTAATTTAGTCGAGAGTTCATTTATTCGACAGTTGAATTAAATACTCATATTATTTTAAACTTTGCTAAATGTCTTTGATTGTAAAATGCACCAAGTTTAAGCGGGAGTATGTAAAACGTTAACTAATCGTTATAAATGTTATTCGAACCCTTTGAAAAAACCGCGGCACTACCACATCTTATTGTTTTCCAAGAGAGGGAGAACTTGTATTCAACTGCCTTATTAATTATAAATGAATTTTTTTTACAAAAGATACACGTACTGTCAACAAATAATCAAAAAAAAACCATATCTTATGATGAAAGTGTAACCAACAAATTAAAACCACACGTAATTTCAAGTAAGTATGTACAAAGTTTTCTCATCGTACTTGCTACCGTAAGCAAAGTAAAAGTGAATAAACAAAACTCTAGATGATGTTAACACAAACGAATATAATATATGTCAGAGACGCCTCGAAAATAAAAAGGGGGCTTCGCTGGGCGTTTGTACTGGGTTAGACTGCATCGATAATTTATTACAAGTGAATAACGCACGACACTGACCGTTTACGCAATTTATTTACTATAGCAAAAGTTACGATTACAAATTTCAAACAAAGTCATTAACACAAACAAACAAAACCGATTTCATTAATATAAAAAATTAAATTTATAAACGTTTAATGATCGACACTGGAACAAACGATCCGACACCAGCTCTTTTATCTTATCAAGTTGTCACCACTAAATCTCATTTCAATCTGCCCTCTTCCAAGTTACATTTTCTAGCTAGTGTCGTTTCATTCATATGAAACCGTAATTTCACACGCGTTCCTATGCCCATAAAAGGCAATCTTACAAAATATCAAATTCTTATTGGTTGATTCTAAGTTATTAAGTTACAAAGACTAAACATTTGAAACATAATTTATGGGAACACAAACAAATAAGTGCACGTGTACACAATCCATGGCCGCAAGCAGGGTTTATATTCGGTGCCTCCGACACGGCCATTCTGACATTTTGCACGTCCTCGGGCAATTGTAAAAAGGAAGTTGCTGCAACGTAAATAACAATGCCATTTCAATTGATACCGCTCGTCCATTCTGACGAAATAGAAAACATCAAGAAGTAGATCAAGTAACAATTTTAAGTTACATCAAACAAAAAAAATCTAATTTGGCAACAGGGCGGCATTATTGCCTCATCAGGTTGTACAAACCAGGATCAACACAAAAAGCGGCACAACTCCTTATCTGGTAATACAAACCAGGATGAACAAAAAGCGACACAACTGCTTCATCTGGTTATACAAACCAGGATCAACACAAAGCGGCACAACTGCCTCATTTGGTTATACAAACCAGGATCAACACAAAGCGGCACAACTGCCTCATCTGGTTATACAAACCAGGATCAACACAAAGCGGCACGACTGCCTCATCTGGTTATACAAACCAGGATCAACACAAAGCGGCACAACTGCCTCACCTGGTTATACAAACCAGGATCAACACAAAGCGGCACAACTGCCTCATCTGGTTATACAAACCAGGATCAACACAAAGCGGCACAACTGCCTCATCTGGTTATACAAACCAGGATCAACACAAAGCGGCTGCCTCATCTGGTTATACAAACCAGGATCAACACAAAGCGGCACAACTGCCTCATCTGGTTATACAAACCAGGATCAACACAAAGCGGCTGCCTCATCTGGTTATACAAACCAGGATCAACACAAAGCGGCACAACTGCCTCATCTGGTTATACAAACCAGGATCAACACAAAGCGGCTGCCTCATCTGGTTATACAAACCAGGATCAACACAAAGCGGCACAACTGCCTCATCTGGTTATACAAACCAGGATCAACACAAAGCGGCTGCCTCATCTGGTTATACAAACCAGGATCAACACAAAGCGGCACTACTGCCTCATCTGGTTATACAAACCAGGATCAACACAAAGCGGCACAACTGCCTCATCTGGCTGTACAAACCAGGATCAACACAAAGCGGCACAATTGCCTCATCTGGTTATACAAACCAGGAT
The DNA here is from genome assembly GCA_035610365.1 of Aquatica leii. Taxonomy (NCBI): domain Eukaryota; kingdom Metazoa; phylum Arthropoda; class Insecta; order Coleoptera; family Lampyridae; genus Aquatica; species Aquatica leii. The sequence continues at coordinate 73,727,181 of CM069435.1, forward strand.
CAACACAAAGCGGCACAACTGCCTCATCTGGTTATACAAACCAGGATCAACACAAGGCGGCACAACTGCCTCATCTGGTTATACAAACCAGGATCAACACAAAGCGGCACAACTGCCTCATCTGGTTGTACAAACCAGGATCAACACAAAGCGGCAATTAACTGAACCAAGCTATTATCATCACGTTGTTGAGAAACTTTCAACCAGTCGAAATATAAGTCGTTAACCTGAATCATATAAGTTGAGTCATTTTTAGATTTGGGTGATGATAAAGTAGACACTTCTTTACTTGATGTAGCTGGATTTCGTAAAAAGAAATCAGCATGCTTCCTTCGCAATAAAGAATGTCGAAGTTAAAGGCCTGCAAAAATGACCACCAACGATGGGCTCGTGGTGTAAAGTCCTGTTTTATACGAGATGATTTAAGATAGTTCAATCTTGAATGACTGTAAAATAACGGCCTGAAAGATTTTGACGAAAAATACCTTGCAGCTTTGACTGCTAGAGTTTCAAGCTCATAAGAATTGTGTCGAGATTCTAAACCAGTAGTACGTTTACTAAAATACGCAACAGAATGAATTTTAGCTTCTCTTTTTTTTGAAAAAGTACAGCACCATAACCAACTGAGCTAGCATCTGTATGCAGTTCTATCGGTAAGTCCAGATTAAAAATAGTTGAAACGGGTCGGACGTTAGACAGGGAATTACTTTATTATTTGCCTCATCGCAGTACAGACGTTGTTTGAAGATTAACGCAATTTTTTTTTTAACTCTTACAGAAGCAACATAATCGACTTTTTAATTTAAATTTTACTTTTGTTTACGGTAATCCAAAAACTTGCTTTAACAAAAGTTTTCACGACAATTTAAATGCGTTTTAAAAATTTAGTCATACAAAAGATGAAAAAGAAATAAATCATCCTTAATGTAAATAATTTCAATGTTTACACCGGTTTACACACAAAATAGTATGCATTGTGTAAGCAATAATTTGATTTCTAATTAAAGGTGCGGGATATTTTCGTGCTACACACTTATTGTGTTAGAATTAAACTTCCTGTGATTAACACAAAAACAGTATGAACAACCTTTCTTTTTAATTCAAAATTTGCATCTTCATTCAGGTAAATTTAAATGTTTAATCAATAAAATCAGTTCAATTAATTTTCAAATTAAAATTTTGTTTTATCAAACTTTTACTAATTATAATGTTTGTCTGTATAAAAATCATTTGGCAATGTAATAGTGACATTTTTTTTTATCTAAGGTAGTTATGTCGTTCAAACATTTGCCACTTCATAAACGGCAATATTTTTGTTTATAAGAATGACAATCCAAATTAAATAAACAGGAAAGATCTCACCAGATTTTAACTACAGCATTCGGAAGCATGGCCTGGGTTGCCACAGGGTCACGAACCCTATCGAGTTTCTAAGCGGCGATACACTGCGGTGTCTTCATTGAAGTTCAAGACGTCCAGCTCCTTCATTTTTAAAAGACGGTGACAATACTCGACGCTTCGATCTAGTTTGATGACCAGAAAGAAATAGCGCCGGTCGCCTAGCGAGTCTTCTTTGTAATATGGTACACGTGCCCTTAACGTAGCGGATTACAATTACGCCAAATAATAAATCACTTTTTAAAATTAATTGGGTGTTTATGGCAACATTAAAATTTCCATTTACGGTTTCAGAAAACAGTTGAATTAAAACAATTTGTTTCGGTCACGTAAGTATTCCATCCAAATCAAAAATAGTGCATCAACTTTCTGCATTTTTAAAATACGTTGGCAATTTTACATTTGTAAAATTTATCGAACTTGGTGACTTATAAGATAACTAACAATAACTGTTGTAGCAATTTTACTCTTTCTAGAGTTGCACTACAATTTTCACTTTCACTTGCACTTTTTCGCAACGGATCATTATTATCAATTTGCAGTCCTCATCCCACTTCTGATGTCAGAGACGCCTCGAAAATAAAAAGGGGGCTTCGCTGGGCGTTTGTACTGGGTTAGACTGCATCGATAATTTATTACAAGTGAATAACGCACGACACTGACCGTTTACGCAATTTATTTACTATAGCAAAAGTTACGATTACAAATTTCAAACAAAGTCATTAACACAAACAAACAAAACCGATTTCATTAATATAAAAAATTAAATTTATAAACGTTTAATGATCGACACTGGAACAAACGATCCGACACCAGCTCTTTTATCTTATCAAGTTGTCACCACTAAATCTCATTTCAATCTGCCCTCTTCCAAGTTACATTTTCTAGCTAGTGTCGTTTCATTCATATGAAACCGTAATTTCACACGCGTTCCTATGCCCATAAAAGGCAATCTTACAAAATATCAAATTCTTATTGGTTGATTCTAAGTTATTAAGTTACAAAGACTAAACATTTGAAACATAATTTATGGGAACACAAACAAATAAGTGCACGTGTACACAATCCATGGCCGCAGGCAGGGTTTATATTCGGTGCCTCCGACATATAGAATTTCTGATATCTCACAAACTAAAAAAGAATGGCTGAAACTATAAATCATAAAGTAATCTGAATTTATTGATACAAAAAAAAAATGCAAAATTGACATTAACACAGCACACGGATATTTAAGCAACGTAAAAGCATACATTAATTGAAAATTAAATTACTTAAAACCTCGTAATAACAAAGATGATTTGAAATACGTCAATTAAATAGCAACTAAATATCTGTCATTAAAAAAATATTTTTAAATATAACTTTGAGTTATATTTTATCAATGCGTGTATTAACCTTAACAGATAGATATAGTATGTCGTTCTACGAGTTTTCTACAGAAAGTATTTAAATATAGCTTACCGTTAAAACAACGTTCGTAAGAAACGCATCGATCAACCATTTTTCCGTCGACTTTAGTTGTAAAATAAGTCACCACGAAAAAACGGGACAATATACAAAGTGTTTCATTAATAATTAAAAATATTTTAACTCTAGAATCCTAAGCTCAAAATATTAAGATTTAATATGAATCATTTAGATAAAATGTGGCTCCTTACTGAGAACAGTGTAGATACTGTACACTTTACTAAATTATGTTAAATAAACGTTTCTACCAGAAGCGTACAACGGGGACAAGTAAGTGGTTAAACGTTCCTAAATTCTACGCTACTTACAGAAATGCCATTTTGACACAATTTTATGATTTTCCAATACATTTTAACTTTTTATAACAAATGTTTATTGTGACACCTGTTTACCTCAATAACTTTATCAATTCTTTCACTAAACAATCTTCTAGTTTAAAAAAATATGTTTCTCTATTTTGACATGAAAATTAGCGATTCTTACACTAAAATCCGTGTAAGAATAAGCAAATTCTTACACGAATTTTAGTAATGTTAGTTTTTTCAAAGTTGGTATTTCTGCATCCTAAGTTGACGTTACATGAAAAAAAAATCAAAATTATTGAACCTTAACAATTGAAATTCAAATTTTGATGACAAGATAAAATAAAAATGTCCTATTAATTCAAAGTTATTTACTTATAAAGGCATAAAGAGATAATTTTGTACGAGATTTTAGGTTAATACATAAATTTCAATATTTCAAAGTGTAAGTGTTGCCAATTTAATAAAATATAAAAGTTTCCCAATGTTGTTTTAAAATTATAATTAAACGAATAATATTAAATATTGTATCAAAATAGAGAAAATAGTATAAAGCACACGTCATAAAATACGTTTCAATCACTCGACCGCTTCATAAACTCGCCGCTGCGCGGCTCATGTATAAAACCGGGTCTCGTGATTGAAGCGCATTCATTCTGTAACTTGTGTTTTAATATACTATTAACTGTTTGGCAATAAAATTAGCAGAATTTACTATTTTCTGCTATAGTTCTTGACTATTACTTATTTTTTGTGAGTATACCAGTGATTTTATATGCCCCCAGAATTAGAAATCTAAGAGATTAAATTTGGAAGATCTAAAAAGCATTGCAAATTCACTGCCTCTGACAATACAACCATAAGAAAATTTTTGATCAAGATAGTCCCTACTATTTAAGAATAATGAAACGGTGCATAAACCATATATCTCTCCATCGGTTAAATAGCAATTCTTCTAGATCGTGTTATGTTAAAAGTGTTTTGTGTGTGTGTGATTTAATTTAATTATTCCGTAATTGTCATTAGCGGGTTTATAAACATCCACACGTGTTTCATCGATGTGAACATATTAAAACTAGTTCAATAATGAAGAAATGATGACGTCATGTCAGTTGCGTTGAAGATATCAAAACCTTCGAAGATTGGATAAAATTCTAACCGTATTGAAGGACCCATTTAAAGCAATTATACAATTAATTTGAAAGAAACTCGACGCATTGGATGTTTTTATTGATCGTACGAGCAAGAAAAATGTACTTGCAATAATAACGTATCTACGCCATTGTTTATTTCAGCGAATTTTAGAAATTTCCGAAAAGATGCCACTAGCTAGTTGCATTCTTCAAAGAAATACTAAACTGTAAGTATTATAATTCCTACTTTAATTTTTTGTATTTATGTTGTCAGTCAATTGGACGTAGATAGTAGGTCGTATCACAATTAACTGTAAATTTTGTGTGTGTCACATGACGGTGCGCTCTGGTTCTCTAAATCATCGAGATTTGCATATTTGTGTTATAGTTTAGAAATCTAAAATTCTTTCTTTTCGGAATGTAAAAGCTAGACCAAAAAGTTTAATTTATTGTTCGACATGTTGCCCAACCGAAAGGGGCTTATTTCAATCATTATTGTTTGCGATATTGATCTACGTTTTAGCGTTTGACCGCACCTATGTAAATTTATCTGCTCCTCTACGAACTTTTATGTTTGTGATAAAATAAATATACTCTTTGTTACACTTCCTGTTTTGTCATTTGTTCGAGTACAGCTTTGGGTAGATTTAAACGGTGTCTCCCATCCTAATCTTTGATCGTTTTGGCGCCTTTTTAAATTGATTTATAATTTAGCATCACAAAACTTACGACCCAATCTCCGAATCAAACTTAGTTAGTCGTTGCCTTTTTAAGTTACGAGATAATTGTCGTAACAATAGTCGAAAAGTGTAGTTTGCAGAAACTCACTTGTCTGTCGTACGTCTCTGGTAGTATTCAGAAACTTTGATTTAACAAATTTTTTTAGGATATACAGTATCTACACTTTCGACCAAGTATGAAAAGGATACGTCAAATAGTTTTAAAGTATTGGGTGCAAACAATTTTTAAATTTTTAAATAAAACTTCTTGTAATTCAATAAAGAGTCGCATTTTATTTAAGTAAATTAGGTTACATCTTATTGTTTTGAGTTCTGGATTCTACAGTTAAAATAATTCCAGTTATTAATGAAACACTCTTTTAATCTATGTTCACCCTAAAAATCCATTCTAAATATTACTAAAAGAATTTTTGAAATCGGATGAGTAGTTTCGGAGATTACCTCGTACATACCAATTTACAAACTTTACTTCTTTATAACATTAGTATAGAAGTATAAATAACATATACTTCCATATTTGAATCAGATTTTGGTCACAATTTCATAAATTTTAATTACTCCTTATAACATCGATAGTGAAAGTCCCGTCGAAATCGGTCCAGTCGTTTCAGAGAATGAACAAAAATTTTAAAAATTGTTTTTATATGAATTTATTAAAAAGCAGTTAATTTGCAATTACAAGCAGATACTTCAATTTTATTTATTTGTATGAATCACAAATATAATCCTGCCAAAGACTATAATTGCGACTATTTTAAGTCTGTACTCTCAGATGAACAATAATAGCCGCATAAAAATCAAAACACAAAAAAAAAATTAAACAAAGAAAAGAAAATAAAATTATAATTCAGTTACTTTCAGGAGAAGCCGGGAACAAGCAACTTAAAGGCAAGCGACTAACTCAGCTGTACCGGCAAACGGATCACAAGTCTCGGTGTTCTAATCCTTCACTAAATTAAAAAGACGCCAAAATAAGTAAATGTCTCCCAATACAAACCTACAAAAAACAAATCAGCGGGAAAATAATAAAATTTATGGCACCATTCATAGTTGTTCCTCTAGTTAAACTATACAATAAGTCTCTAGTTGCTGGGAGTTTTCCTTCAGCATTAAAAAAAACCGTAATAAAGCCATTACATAAAAGAGGTCCTGCCAACGGCGTGAGTAACTACCGGCCAATTGCAATAACATCTATTTTCTAAAGTATTTGAAAAACAAATTAAAAATTCACAGATATCGCAAATCTTGCAATTATCGGGAGGTGTTGAAAACAAACACAACCTACGTAATATAACGAACAAGGTTTATTACAATTTTCAAAAATAAGTATGCATAGATAAATAACAAAAAAATGAAAAACACGAATAACTAGTATTCAAGGTACACATTAAACGAGAATATGGTCGTATGATAATTCACCAATTGTTTGTATTTAACATTTGTCTATGAAATGCCTGAGAATTGTTTCCCATAACCTCTTCATCGCTAGAAGATGATGAATCAGTAACACCAATGACTTATACAGAATTTTTTGTCATAAAAAATTATGAGCAAGACCGTTCATTATCAAGAATTGCTGCGCGTTGATAAAACATAGCTTCCAGTGACATATCTAAAGAGAAACCCGATCGCGTTATCTTAAAGCCATGCACTTGAACAAACATCATGGCATGTAAATAGGCCGGCGTAACAATTTTTTTCTATTTTTGTAGTTAAATTTGTTTGCCCTTTATCTCTCCAAGAAGATCGGAAATTGTGCTCGGCATTGAATTAGTATTAAAAAACTCTAAATCCAAACAGTATGTAATAGTTTAGTGCCAAATGATTGCAAACTATAGAAAATTTTTTTAGAGAAGCACAAAAATGAGTATTTGGGCTGTGTTGGTAACGCTTAGCTTTTCTTTTCCAAGTGATATACGGTAACAAACACAAAACAAGCAACAAAATCTGAAAACATCAAATTTTATTTGACACAAAATATTTTCAAGAGAAAAAGTTACCTTCGCAAAGCTCAAATAATAATATAGCGCTCACAAGCATGTTATGCGAAGAAAGGTCGAAAAATTGTGATTCACGTCCACTGACTAATTTTCTGCTGGCTTAGATACGTTTCAAAGCATTCGGATAAATGTAAAATTTTCTCTAGACACAATCAATTTTAGAGCCAAAGTGGAACTTTCAGAAATTTAGCCAGACTTTGAATACGCTTGGATTAAATAAATCATTCAATGATTAAATAAACAATTATATCGCGTGATTCCTGACAATTGCTTCACTACACTTGAACTAGTTGATGCGCATTTTTTAAAAAACAACAAAACTAAATGATTACTGGATTTTACCCGAGTTTTATGGCGGTTCACAGTTCTACAGCTTCTAAGATTATGACACGATTCGAGCTACGTTGCCACATCCTTTCAGATGTAAAAGTTGCAAAGTAGAGATTTCATCTTTGGAAATGTGCATCCATAGTTTAAAAATTGCATTTTTTCAACAGTTTGTCGCGTTCGCGATTCCTTGTCAAATCTAAAGAAAACTTACAGCAGATTGGACTCAAAATAATCGACATGCCTTTTTATTAAATCCTCTTTTTTTACCGATTCTACAATTTTTTCTCCTATTAATATTAAACAAATGCGGTACTGACTATAAAAAAGCATTAAATAGATGAACTTTATTTTAACATGAATCCTTTCTCTAGTCTTAACAGATTTATAACGCTAATAATCTTTACAAGGGTTTGATGTTGATACAATTTCGACATTCAAAATTTACTCAAATTTTATTTTACCTACTTTCGTCCTATATTGATAACTTTACAGTGAAAGCGTTTATGATTTAGTAATTACTCATAGTTTTTATTATACAACTTTATAAATCAGGTTTATTAAATTATTTCGTTTACGCATTATAAAATTTGTACATAAATTATCGTTTAAGTTTTTCTTGTAATAATAATTTAAAGTGCGTTTTTTTCTAATATTTTTTTTGTGACCCTCTCCTTTTTTCCGTGTACTCTTTAATCGTATTTTTTTTGCTATAGCTGTTTATATTTTTAAACACCATAATCACCAAAGAATACTGCATCTCCTAATTCATCAATATACAACTAGAAGCAACATACGACAAATATTATATAATAGCATAGCTAAACTAACAATTGGGCAAATTAGCTTTTTATATTATTTACCAAAAAGTATACAACTATTTACACACTAATATTAGTTTAAATTGCTTTTTTGTTTTTTAATAAAATTGCAGTCAAGGGGACAAGTGTCATGTAATCTCATTTATTGTATTTTATTGCATTACACAGCATCCACTTCTTGTTGTTTTGTTCTCGTTCCGGCAACTTATCATACAACTAATTACGTTCAATTGCTAACAAATGTTATAAGTGAATGAGTTTAAGTTAAATATAAATATTACTTGAATAAACTACCTAGTCTACTATGCAATCGCAAAATAAATCGACAATGATAATAATGAATCGCAAAAAAAATAAAATATGAGAGCAAAACTTACCAAACTGACAATTCTTCGTCAATAGTAGTGACTTCTATTACTCCTTTTCATCTGATTTAATACGAAAATATGCGTGGTATATAATCTTATGTACGACGGTTAATATTATTTTGCCTTTAGGTAGTACTGCGTTCAAATCATCAAAAAGACTTGACAGATGTCACGTCAACGTACTCAACGACAATACATGAACTTACAGATGATAAATACATAAAGTTTGCGACTAAAAGTAAATTTAAGTCAATATGATCTAACGTTATAATTACATAAAATAAGTTACAGGCTGAAGGCACTCGGTTAGTAAATACAATTAAAAGAAAATTATACGTTACTAAGAAGTACTACTACAAGGCTGACATAATTAAAGTAATAAACGCGAATGAACCGCGAGAAACTATACGCTATACTAAGTAAAGTGCCTAAAGTAATTTAACGAAATAATACGATACTAATATAGATGTGAGTTCCTTCTGATTACATAAAACGAAGTGGACTCAACAGGTTACATATTTCAAAAACAGCTGAGTACAAAAGCAGCATGACAATCCCCCGAAACTCGCTGGAACGTCATATAATTAACCCAATCGCCAAATCCCACCAATATGTAGAACACGTTTTTCCGTAGCACATTTGATGTCATACAATAACATTCAGGTACACGAATGTTCCCAGAAGTAAAGCGCGAGTAAAATAGCCGTTAGTTACTGTATCGCATTTATCCCCATCGATAAAGTAAAATGAAAATCAGTAGCGTCGTTAAACACTGCAACCGTTAATTTTAATTTAGAATAAATGTTTTTGAAAAAAGCAAAATAACGACATGTAACAGTTTAGATAACTCAAGATTGGATAATAATCTTCGAATATTAATAATTGAGAATATGTTAATTACTTCTATTAAATTTATTTTTATATTATAGACCACGATTTTTATTATTACGTATGATAATAGATTGTAAAGTAGCACTTTTTCATCTTATATAAATAATATTTCATTAGTAACTACTGGTTACTTTTAAGCAGTAGTCCCAGCGAGTTTAAAGAAATTGTGGTAATTGTCCATTCCTACTTGAGTAATTCGTCCCTGAGATTCTGATTTAGAACATGTTCTAAACGGTGCAGTTTTTTGAAGAGTCAGAATTCCAAGAATAAATTGCACAAGTTAGAATAGAAAACTTAATAGAATTTATTTTTCAAAAGAATAAAACAAATAAATCAGAAAATCCAAGGTAATGTTTTCACCAGCAATGTAAAAATAAAAATAAAGTACTTTTATGTGCTAAAACAAAAAAGTATTTACTGATCAAACAAACGAACATTTTAAACAATTCGTACAATAGCAGTTACGTTCGTTACATAAAGAATAAATAATCTGTATAAGTAAATAATTCATAAAAACAATTCTACAAACATAAATTACACCGCAACGCTATGTATATACATTATATAGTTTTAAATATATTAAAACGTACACAGAATTGAGTGTGTTAGTACCATAAAACGTTTACACAAGTACATATATTAAACAAACTAATTAAATGTATTTTTCATTTATAAAGAATAAAAACACAAAAAAACCTTATTCAATAATAAAACAAAATACGCACTTATGCTTTGTGCATTTTATAAAACAAGATAAAACTTCAATTTTCGAAAATCATAAAGTTAGAAAAGAATTGAATAGCAAAACTTTGTGCTGTTTTCAGCATTACACAACTTTTGAAAAAAGTTCTTTGTAAAACGTAATAGTTTATTTAAAAAAAAATAAAAAAAAATACGGAAAACCGTTTCAAAAGAATAACGACCTTGTCGATGATAATAGCAAAGAATCGCCTCATTATGTACACAAAACATTCTACTAAACATCTGAAGAAGATTAAGTCAAAATTTAAAATATCGTTTTTTTTTTGTTTCAAGTGTATGTAAATAAAATTACACTTTTACCTTTACAACGTACGTAACATAAAAAGAATTTACGGCGCCCTCAAAAGAATAGAGAGTCCTACTAATATAATTTGTAACGTTTTCTTTTAAAAAAAAACGTTCACCATTGTATGTTAAACAAATCAAATTTTGTTGATTCTTTTCCGTACACAAATAAGTCGTTAAGTAAAAAAAAATATAATACAGCAATCATATTAATAAAGTATACCTTTCCTAAAACGTTTACACGTATAAATTGTACGCAAATCACAAAAAACAAACGTTAACATCGATAATACCTATCGATGCTTTGTAAACATCAAATATAATGTACTAATTAAAAATAAATAAAAATTATTGCATTGCCTTCATTGAAAACGTCGATAATCGTTCCCTAGTGTAGTTACGTAGTTGCAAAACAGAAAATCGAAATCTACGTAAAAACATGGTTTAAAATTCAATTATTTTTTGAATACAAGTGTAAGTCTGGTAGAAAATTTGTTTAAAAGTTCTGACAATTAGTTAAAATTAGAAGAAAAATGCTTATACTTATATGTAAAACATTCGAATTTCGAACTTGACAGATTCAGTTGTATTATGTATTATTAACATTATATTCGTGATAATTTCATGTTCTTTTTTAAATTTTCTCAAAAATTTTACAAAGAACGGAATAAAAAATAATCTTTGTTACTGTTATTGAAAGTCTCATAGCTAAACTCTCATTCATACTAATTAACGTTCGTTACGCTATGCTTCACTTTCAAAGCTTGTTACATAAATTACTATTATTTGTAAACGTTGTTTTAAAATAATGCGTTTTTTTGCTTTCTAAATACAGAATAAAAAACTATACAATCGTAATAACTGAATTAGTCGAAGAATAGTTTAACCAATGGAAAAAAATGAAAAAAAAATTGCATCTATTGCTGTAAAAATATTCATTCAATTAAACACAGAGATTTAAAAAAAATATGGTGGATTTGTTAGTTGTCAATTCTATGTTTGCAATCCTAAAAATGTAATAATTGTTAAATTTAGTGGTTCGTAGTTAAATGTTCTAATCTGATTCAATTGTAAGAGATGTGCTTGAAAGTGACTTAAATGTCCTGGTGATAATAAGTTTGTTTACAGGCTTTACAGAGGTTACTGATAGAGACATGTTTTACTCTATTCCTATTGCGTTCCATTTAAAGTTTTTTTTTCAAAATTATAATTTACATTTTCATCAGGACATTGCAGCTTTTACAAATTCTATTAGTCTTTTGAATTCTTGGAAAGTTATTGCTGGCTTTCTATTAATTTAGGCAAATGATGACATAGCTTATCAAGTATAAAAAAATTGTTATCAAAATAAATGATTTTTAGTCGGAATGTATCTAAATAACATTTAAAATTATTTTACCTTTGAATTAAGGTTTTGAATGTGGGCAGAGCTTGATGTTTTTACTTATTACGAATTTTATTAACTTTGTTAATAAGCAAGCACGGTATGCCAATTTGATCACACTTGGTTCTCGCAATTTCTACTACTACTATCAGTCGACAAGACATGGTGTCTTTGTTTAATAAGTTATTGTATATCTAAGCGTAGTTATACTATTCTTCCTGGTTCTACACAAGCTTTTTTTAAATAGTTACGTTAGGCTTTGTTGTTCTGGTTCGTATTTACCGTTACTAAAAAAGCGATAGTTACAACATTTTCGCTTTAGCAAATTTTGATGAATAAATGAAATGAAATTTTTTTTTAAGTTCCGAAGCCGGATATCCAGTTGTTCAATTTATGAAACCTACCAAATTTAGAGTTTTTTAACTACAGAAACTATTTAACAATACAAAATAAGACCAAAGTTATCTGTTTTTACAACGTTTTGTTGAAAACGATCTTCAACAATTTCATGTGGATTTTTGTCACACCATACATGGTTATTATGGAAATTCCGTATTGCATTTCTTGAAAAAATCGCTGCATCGGTGAACCGAATCAACATCAGGATTTGAGGGTTTGAACTATTTTGTGCAAAAGCCATTGACATAATGCAATGCGAGGAGGAAAATCAGCAGGAAGAAGTGGTTGAACGCGATGTATATAGAATGGATGCAACAAATTCCTTCAGAATGTGCCAAATAGTCCCATTACTTACATCCGAAGCGTCAGCAAATTTTCGAGTAGAAGTACCCCGATCTTCTTCAATCATATCTAGCTCTTCCAGCTCTACCGTTCTTGCTGTCCTTGGTCTTCCTGATCCTCCACTTCGTCTTAATGTGTCTGTTTCATAAAGACGCCGATGAATACATTCGAAAGTTTTTCTATCAGGAGCAATGCGATCAAGAAATCTTTCAGTATACAACCGCCTAGCTTCTAATGCATTTCCATCAACAAGTCCATAAATGTAGTTCATTATAAGGAACTTCAACAAATTCGACACATAAAAAATTATTCATTAGTCATTTTCTGTCAGTGAATAAAACAGGACTGTCTAAAAATATTTCTGTACGCATGATAAATGGATATGCGTTAAAAAGTTTTTTTTTAACTAAAAAACGGTACGTCGTACGATAAAAAGTTAAGAGACCTTTTTTTCTTCACAATTGAACAAAGAATAAAAGCATATTTTTATTTTTAGAGAAATCAACGACGTCCTATTTTTTGTCAAATTTGTCATGTTGTTCTTAGGTTTTAGGCTTGAATAATTTTGAAAAACTTTGATTTTAAGGCATTCCTCCTATGTGTTAATTTATCAAAAAGATAAAAATTAATTTTGATATAGTAGTTTAGGTAGAGTGCAATGGCAGACTTAAGATATTTAAAAACAGTTTAGTTTTTGAGATACTAACTAAACTATAGTATCTAATTAGACAAAAAATTTGAAATGGAACACTATATATTTTACATACGTTAATTAAGCATAATTTTGTTATTAAAACCAGAATCTTTTGTTTTGTTAAAAAGTAACACTAAAGCAAAAACCGCAACACTATCTCTAATAATAACCTCCAATACATCCTGTCCAAGATAAGAATGCACAGCATGGGGATCTTCAAAACGGTAGAAGATACAGGGTGGCTTAAATTAGAAAAAAGTTGCGTTATTTAGAGTATGTTCACATACTGGCCACAAAAGTTCATTATTGTTTATCGTTTTCAAAATTTAAAAAAAAATGTGATTTTTTGGATTTTTGTTTCTTTTCATTTTTTTATTTATTTTAAATGATATTAAAAAACTACCGGCACCTTCTCATTGCCACTTTTTAAGCTCTACAAAATGGCGTGTTCAAATTTCTAATCCGACGTTTCGTATCCGAGAAACCATCATCAACTTTATTTTTTTATATGGCCACAAACAAAGAGACACCCTGTATTCGGTAGCATTATTCATTACAAATTCAACGATGTATCACACATTATGGTTTTGAATCCAAAAAAGGGGAAAACGTGAGTTATAAAGTTTTTTATTTTTTAAATTAGTAGGCGCTGGTACAATAACAGAAACACAATGTCAAACAATTATAATAATTGCTCAAATAAGTTGCCATTATTTTCTAGACACAAGTATGCTCTGTCTACAGAAGAATTCAAAACATGGTCTATCATTTCTGGTGTGACTGTATTAACTGCTGCTAAAACTAATGCCGATAACTGTTCTTCATTTTTAAAAGTGGCGTCATACACTTGGTTTTTTAAATAACCCCACAGGAAAAAATCCAATGGGGTTAAGTCAAGTGATCGAGCTGACCAGGCTACTTCACTGTGAGTTCCAATGCATTTTCCAGGAAACCTCTGGGACAAATATTCCCGCACATTTCTTGAATTATACGCTGGGGCACCATCTTGCTGAAACCAGCAGTTGTTAACTATAAGTAATGGTAATTCATCCAAGGTATTCTCCAAATCAGTCTGCAGTAGGTCGAGATATCGTTCGGAATTTAAATTGTTGTGATAAATGAAAGGTCCTATTATTCTGCCACCCAAAGTGCCTACCCACAGATTAAATCCAAATCGATGTTGATGTCTTGCTTCTTTTATTAAATGAAGATTGTCTGTTGCCCAATAATGTTTGTTACGCCGGTTGAAAATGCCATTCTTGGTTATCATGCTTTCATCAGACCATATTACTTTAAAAGGAAAATTTTGATCTTCTTCACATTTTCTGGTATACCATTCACAAAAACTTGCTCGCCTTCTCTCGTCACCAGGTCTAAGACCCTGGCAAATTTTAAATTTAAAGGGATGAAATTTATTCTTTTGTAAAATGAACTGGGCTGTAGATCTAGCTACTCCAGTTCGACGTTCAATTAGTCTTGTCGATATTTCAGGATTTTCAACACGCCTATTCTTCGTTGGATTGTTTTTTACAAGATACAACAAGTTTTTAAATGAACCAAATTCTTTTAAATTAGATACCAAACGTGTAAAAATGGATTTTTGAGGTTGTCTTCGTTCAGGATAATTATCAGAGTACATCTGTTCAGCAGCTACACAATTTTTGCGGCACAAGATGTAACACGTCAACATATCAAATTTTTCTTCGTTTGTGAAACTTTCTCTTTCCATGGTAAATAAATTAAAAGCACGAAGCAACAAACTAACGAATAAGTAACTTTAATAATAAAACACTTTAAATTCCCGTAAAAACAACTTACACAACACCAAATTGCGTTTTCAACAATAATGTGACAGATAAAACATAAATATTGCGATTATTCCAATGCCTACTTATTTAAAAAATTAAAAACCTTATAACTCACGTTTTTCCCTTTTTTGGCTTTAAAACCATAATGTGTGATACATCGTTGAATTTGTAATGAATAATGCTACCAAATACATGGTGTCTCTTTGTTTGTGGCCATATAAAAAAATAAAGTTGATGATGGTTTCTCGGATACGAAACGTTGGATTAAAAATTTGAACACGCCATTTTGTAGAGCTTAAAAACTAGCAATGAGAAAGTGTCAGTAGTTTTTTAATATCATTTAAAATAAATAAAAAAATGTAAAGAAACGAAAATCCAAAAAATCACATTTTTTTGAGAATTTTGAAAACGATAAACAATAATGAACTTTTGCGGCCAGCATGTGAACATACTTTAAATAGCGCAACTTTTTTCTAATTTAAGCCACCCTGTATCTTCTACCGTTTTCAAGATCCCCATGCTGTGCATTCTTATCTTGGACAGGGTGTATATCTGAAAAGTGTCGAAAATGGATAACCCGGTTCGCTTTAGTATTCCTAGAGATATTTTTTTGCACTGAAGTAAGCTATGGTTTAGAAGTTATAATCTTGTAAGTTTAATTTATTAATTATAGTTTGTTGTTATTATAAGTGCTGATGATAATGATACGACTAATGAGAAGAAACGATTCAATATTCTCATAACTTTGTACGGCGCTTCAGGAATGAGTAGTTTTGTACTAACAAACATGTTTTTCTTGGCGCTATTGCAGATAAAGATACAGGTGGTTCAACGCTTTAGATATAAGAAATTGTTGATCGATATTGAGCAGAATTATTGGTTAGGTGTAGTTTTTTGTTAAGTGTGCAGAAACTTGATTTTGTTTTATTACTTTCTAGCCTGGGAATTCGAAATAAAAATCAGTCGCAATTTTCAAAGTTTTTCATTTGCAAAACTTTATGCAATAACGATATCGTCCTACGATTACTTGTCTAAAACATGTTTTTAATAATTTGGTAATTGCTACTGCACAAATGTGACAATGCATGATGATCGTTAATATCCAACATCGATTTTTTGGTTACGATTATCAATTTGGTTATTGATTCTGTAACATGTCTAACGTGTATGGTTTAGTCTATGCATATCAAAATTATTGTGGTTATTATATGGACATGTTTGATGACATCAGCATATTGAGTTACAAGGTAAATATAATAAACTTTTAAAATAATTATAAAGAATTAATCGAAAAATGATAGATCGATTCATCAACTGTCAATATACCAAAACTTACGCTGTTCAATTATTTTAATGAAAGAATCGCTTTGTGTATAATTCATTGATTGAACTATTCTTCGACTAATTTAGTGATTTCAATTGTATAACTTTTTATTCTGTATTTAAAAAACAAGGAAACGCATTATTTTGAAATAATAGTAATTTATGTAACAAGCGTCGAAAGTAAAGCACAACATAATAAACGTTAATAAGAGTGAATGAGAGTGTGTTGTCAAAAATAAGGCTTCTGGTACCTACAATTGGTACAAGTCATTTAAGCATTTATTTGTGAATGACATCAGTAAAAAGAATAAATTCAAAGAACAATTTTACATTAAGAAATGAAACAATCTAAGCAAAAAAATAAAAGTTTTTTTAAACCAGTTGAAAAGTTTAAGTGTAATAAAGAATATGTACAATATCATACCCAATACAAAAACTAAACGGGCAAGAACAAGAAGATAAGAAAAAAATGCAAGGAATGAGAATGTATAGTACTACGCAATTAAAAATTGCGCTAGATGTTATTTGAATAGAAAAGTCACGCCGCCAAAACGCACCACAGAGTTCGAGTCGTATAATTGACAGAACAGCACAGAAAATAATGAAATAAAAATAAAACCTTTAAAATGTGCAACTAAAATATACAGCATTTTTATGAATTGTTTCCACTGAAACACAATAACAGAGCTAAAATCATTATCCCAAACAAAATTCTAAGTTTATATGGACTAGAGAACAAGCTGCGATGTTGCATTTTACTACATTAAATATGAATGGACATACAGACGCTTTAACTTAAATATGTTAGTATTAACAAATAAAGGAAATAAACTAAACAAGCTTCATAGTAATACTATAAGAGGAAGTAATCCCCAAACATCAAACATAATTGATAAGTATGAGAAAACTCCTATGTAACTACTAATAAAATATCAACCATAAAAAAAGACTTATCAGAACAGTTTGTCTTTAGTAAAAAACACAAAATATGCTTTGTTCAGTTGCCCAAAAGGTTAATAAAGTCATTGCGTAGCGTTACCTAAGATGCTAGTCACAGTAGTCATAACGCCCACTAATAGTTTTTGGTAACAAAAGTTATTTTGGTCACAACGCTCACTCTAACATCTGATAATAACGACCACCCTGGAAACAACGCCCACTACTACCTCTTGTCACAACGACCCCTTTGGTTACAACGTTCACTTTGGTGACAACAGTTAGCTTTACTTTCGGTCAAAATGTCCACCTTTAATCTGGTCATAACGTTCACTCTTACTTTTGGTCATATAGCTTTAGAATAAACATGTTTGAAAAAGAATAATTAAATTTATTCAATACAAATAATCATAATCTGTTTTCTATTCTAAACAAGTGGCCAAAGTATACCAAAACCTGTATACAGGGTGTATGTGAATAATGGATTGTTATTTTAGAAAGTAAAATTAAAGCAGAAATGCAAGCAAAAAATGTCAAAATAAAAGTTTCATTAAAACATTTAAAAAAATCAAAATTTTTTAGCAAAATAAATTACGGAACTGTAGTCTTCTAAGGTTGTTGACACAACGAATAAGAATAAACTGTTTAAGAAGTACAAATTTCTTCTCAGCGATTTGCTGACACCAAAAATTAAAATAAATAGAAAATAATGATAACGCGTAGTTAAATTACTGTAGTTAAATGAACTTGCTATTTTGCACATTATTTTCAAGTACACTAGATAATACCTCCTGCACTGGATAAAACACAAACGTTTAAACGTTGACGAAAATTCTTCGTTACTCGCGTAAATAATTGCATTTGTTGCCGCAAAAAATCGATTTTGCAACTTTTATCTATTATTTACGGAGGTTTTGTATACTTCACCTTTCACATAGCACTAGAAAAAAGTTTATCAGGTTAATATCTGGCCTACGGGCTGACCGGCGTCTAGTGCCGTTTGTACCAACTCTTGTAAAATAAACGGTCCAATTAAACTATTTCTTAAAATACTTGCCCAAACATTACTTCATAGAATACCGCAACTGAAAGTTACTCCGTTGAATTTCATGAGAGTTTTCTTCATTCAAAAAATGCATGTTGCAAAAATTCATCACTCCATTCCCTATAAAACAACATTTGGCACTAAGTCAGAGTGAAAAACTTCTTGATGCTGCAACTACTAAGAAAAGTCCGGTACAAAGAATAATTCCTTAAAACACGATGTAGATTACTATGGAACACGTTAGCTGCGTGACTTATTTCTCTAGTGCTACTTCGTGTCCGATCTTCTATAATTAGCAATATCTGCCCATACATTGAAGAAAAACAAATAATAAACTTTTGATTCTACTAAATAGATTCTTCATCCTTTACTAATACATGAAGTAGTCTTTCTCAACCACGGCATTCGTATGTAGAAAGAAGACCTCAAGTTTCTCTAAGTCTTTGCACACACACGCCAAAATAAAGTTTATTAAAGGCAATTGTCTAGGATGTCGCTCAATCCACAATCTACGTGTGAAAATTAAATATTATGAAGTACTAGTACGTTTACACAAATCACTTAACATCAACTAAAAAATCTGTTAAAAATCGAGACAAAAATAAATAAGATTGTCGAATTCAGTTCTAAGAAAGCTGAATTTTGCATTTAATAATCTGAAGTTTTGTTTCGGTCACAACCGAAGATAAATGTGATCGTGTACTCAAAGTACATTTTGTTAAGCTGGTTCAGTAATAATGCTAAGTAACAAACATGAGTAACTGCTTTAATTAATGAATTACCAATTCATTTTGTAGATGATGGAAGTTTAAAGAAAACAGTCATCAACAGAATACATCAATAAGTTTCACGGATTTTATAACATTTACCCACCATATACCGCATAGTTACAATCAACAGTCAATTTCAATTTGTTTAGATAGTCAGGACCAGCCTGAAAACTTTAATTGTAAATATCTTTAACTTTAGACCAAATCTTTAAAAAAAAATTCATCTAACGCCACAAGAAAACTACTCCTTGAGATTGTAGTCATATTTCAGATTTACCCTGTATAACCATTAGAAATATAAAACAAATTGTCGTACCCTGTCTTGCAATTAAAAAATCCGGTATAATTTCTATTTTTATAGGCAAATGTGCTCAATTTGGTCTTATTTTGAATTGTTGGTCACTAAAAGAATTATGAGCAATATTGTCAAACATTATCGTCAACCAGCATCGACGAAAAATGCATTAGACCTGCGCCTTTAGTGTCAGTATACAAATTTATTTAAATAATTTCTGTAGTTAAAAAACGTACGAAGCCTTAGTACAACATTGACAGCGTTAGGTTTAATAAACTGAGAAACCACATCATTAGGCTTCGGAAGTTTAAGTGGGGTTTCAAAAAAAAAAAACATTTATTCATCCAAATTTGCTACTGCGAAGGATTAGAGTTAAATCAAATTATTGACTATCGCTTTTGTAATAACGGTAACTACAAACCAGAGGTAAAAACGACTCAACAAACCTTGGCGTAGCTATTTAAAAAAAGTCCGCATGAAACGAAGAACAGTATAAGTGAAATACACAAAAATAGCAACAAAGCATCTTTTAAGCAGCTGAAAAATTATTAGAAAAAAATTATAATTTGAAAATCCAATTTTACTTATGTTCCTTGTCCCAGTTACGATTTCTACAACTACCACAATACAACTCAGAGCCTTAGAGTTACAATACGTTCTTAAACATAGTTTTTCTTGTCAACTAATATTTGTAGAAATTAGCACTGTGATCAAATTTGCATACAGAGCACAAGTGCTTGATTATCATCAATAAATTCATGGTAAGTAGAAAAATCAAGCCCTGGTCACATTCAAAATCTTCATGAAAAGGTAAAATTTAAAATGTTATTTAGGTACATTCCGTCTATAAATCTTTTATTTTGATAACGATTCTTTAATGCTTGAAAAGCAATGTCATAAAATCCCTAAACTAATGGAAAGCTAGCAATAACTTTCCAAAAATCCAGAAGACTGATAGAATTTGTAAAAACTGAAATGTTCCCATAGTTTTTTTTTTAAATCTTTAGATTTAATTGAATGAAAATCTTTACAGCATCGCATGTAATTTTTTTTTGCTTTCAATTTCATTAAAATCGTTTGTTTTACTACTTCTGATCTGTTTTTTTTTCTGTTTTAATATATATATAAGTTTTTTTGGATCACGCGTAAACCAAAGGAATAATAATAATATAAGAACACCAACGCTAATACATTAATTTCTCTGGCGCAACTTAATTGTTTCGTTAATTAACAAAACATTTAAAAAAAATTATTGACCCAAGTTACAGTTAGAAAAACTAAATCATGATAATTGTAATAGAAAATTCAAGAAAAGTACAGACTAAAACAGCAACAAAAACTACCTTTCTGTATATCAAGAAGAAAAATGAAAATTCATAGTAACGTGAAACTGACATTTACCGTCATTCATCAAATTGCATCATAAAAAATGTCATTAGACTACCAGTTAAATCTAATAATTACATTTCAGTCCAGATACAAAATTTAAGAACTTGGCAAAAAACTGCGCGCAGACAAAAAAGTCGACCGATCTCATTTAAAAATTCAGCAAACCACTATTACATTTAATCAAATGAGGTTCAAAACACAATAATTGTGTCTTTAAGTCTGCAATTGGCAAGTTAGCAAAAATTAATCTTACAAAAAAAAATTAATAAAATAATGACCTACAAGATTAACTACTACAATTCATAAAAGAAATTTCTCCTGGTCCTGGTTTACGCCAGCAACAGTTTAAATTAGGATTTATCCGCTCAATTAAAACTGTAACTTCTGTGTACATTAAAACTATGAATATCATCTATTAAAGTTTCAAAACGAAACAATGCTTACTCATCAGTAAAAAATTCAATAGATTTGTAAAAATAAATTAAATCGTGTATACAACGCGCGCTGTTAAATTTGCGTTGGCGATACAGGTGATTGCAAGACGCGTTGCGGTGCTACTATTATAGGACGCAGTTCGAAAACAACCCCCGACGAGAACACGAGACGTTGGGTATTACGTTGTCAATGCTCGACGTGGTGTAAAACTTAATTTTACTAATTAATATAATGTGTTTCAATGGTTGTAACATTTAATTTAACAAAATGAGCGCAAATGACTCTGTAAATAACACAAACATAACTTCTGTACAAGGACTAAGTGGTTTAGAATTATTTCAATTGTATTACACGCCAATTTTAGTGTACTTGGGTATAATAGGAAATGTATTATCCGTGGTTGTCTTTTTTAAAACAAAGCTTAAAAAGTTATCATCCTCGTATTACTTAGCGTCTTTAGCGATAAGTGACACAGTCTTTTTATTGTCGTTGTTTATAGTGTGGTTAAGCATGGTTGACGTTGATTTATTCAATCAACACGGAATTTGCCAAATTATGATTTACTTATCGGGCGCGTGCAGCTTTTTAAGTGTCTGGTTGGTGTTAGCGTTTACAGTGGAACGTTTCATAGCTGTGCGTTATCCTTTATTAAGACAATCGGTATGTACAGTGTCAAGAGCAAAGACAATTATACTAGTACTAGTGACATTAGCGATGCTTATGTTTTCACCTTTGTTACTCTTTGCAAGGGTGCAAATTGTACCACAAAGACCAGTAGAATTGTGCACAATTGACGCAGATTTTCAAAACTCCGCAACAGTATTTAATATAATCGACACAATTTTAACATTTATCATTCCCGTTCTGGTAATAACGGTATTAAACAGTTATATTAGTCGCACTATTTGGAAGTTGGGAAGTGTTAGAAGAAAACTTACTTATAGAGGTGCGCTTCCTACTGAGCTTAACCAAACCAAAAAAGAGCATCTCAGAAACTACCGATCAAAATCGTGTCATTTGTCACAGAATAAAATGACTAAAATGCTCTTAATAGTGTCAACCGTGTGTTTATGTTTGAACCTTCCGAGTTACTTAATGCGAGTACTTACGTATCTAATTGAGGTAAGTTTGTATGTTAAAATTATTGAAAACGAAAAAAAACACGGCCCGCTTTAAAGATTTACATTTATTTATATATTCATGTAGGTACTAAACCACTAATTGCCAAACATAACCCAATACTGTACGCAAAGAAAAATAAATTAAGAAAACCACATAAAATTTACTAAAAATAAACTTAACTCTGAAGATAGAAATAACGATTTTATTAGGTTAGATGTTACCAAACTATTGAATTAATATATAAACAATTCTTTCAAATATGAGTCATCCTAAAATACATACAAAAATCATCAGTACATAATCATAAAATTATATACACACAAAATTATACTTTTTTTGCGTCATCGCAAAGTAAATAGGAGCAAAAGACCTCATTCACACTAATAAAGTAGATAATTCCGAATCGGAAATAAACATTTTACGATTCTTTCAAACACAAAATTTCCTTTTCGATTAAACTTGAAAACCAATTAATATATGACAAGAAAAACGTTTACAAACGTTTCAAGTTATAACGTTGAAAACTTTACGTCTAGTTGAAATATGCGCAATAAAACCTGTTAAAAAAATACTTTTGAGATTAAGAGACATTTCGAAGGACAAATGCAAATAACGGATAATTTTAATTATATATTTATCGAGTAACTACTACAACATTTCTAATAATTCTTTTGCTAACATTTTTCTCGACAAATTAATCATTTTCCTTTTTTCGTACAGGTACGCGTTACTCTTGAAAGATCACTACATGTATATAATTTTCATATCAAATGCTGAGTTTGTACAATTTTACATTTGTATAGAATTTTTCCTGTGCTCAAATTTAATATAACCGTTTATATAAGCACTATGAGTGCAAAATACCAAGCTTAATGTCGCCGAGACAATATTTACTCCAACTAATCCGTATTCCGGAATTTTTCTTTGACAACAACGCGGCCTAAATAAAAATTTATTTAACGTTGTTTCTTATTAGTGCGTATATATATTTCATTACGTAGGCACATTATTGCTACGTTTGTTTTATTGAATAAAGCTTAATGTTAAAATACATCCTACGCGAATAAACAGTATTATTTGTAGGATGTATTAAATACTACTTTTGATAAAAATGAAGATTAAAACAAATTAAAAGATTTATAATTTACAGCCCACTTATTCACAATTGCACATACAGAAAAATCGTTAAGATACATATTTTAATATTTCCTTTTTAACTTATCTTGTTTGTCATTTTTAAATTATTTACTAAACTCAAATGTAACAAAATTAATAATTTGAGTTTTTTTACACTATTAAAAAGAGGGAGAATGGTATAGAAGCAAGATCGTAAATTCAAATTGAT
Organism: Aquatica leii; assembly: GCA_035610365.1. Taxonomy (NCBI): domain Eukaryota; kingdom Metazoa; phylum Arthropoda; class Insecta; order Coleoptera; family Lampyridae; genus Aquatica; species Aquatica leii. The sequence goes on from CM069435.1 coordinate 73,750,962, forward strand.
ACTGGGTCAGTTCGAAATTAAATTAAGATACGATCAAACGTTACTATTCAGATATAATTTGGATTATTTCATAAGAAATTATAATTGAACCGCTTTATGTAGTTAAGTCACATTTTGAAAAAATCGGGGTTCTTTGGGAAACCTGTATTTTACATTAAACTACACCGTTTCCGTTTCATGCAGAAGTTTGCACTATGGTTTTGGGCTGAGATTTTATAGGATTTATGCAGAAAGGTCTTAGTCGCAACTTATACCCTTTCTCCATCAGTCTAATAAATCTAAACATCAGTACTAACAGCTGATTTAGTAGCAGTTAATTCTTGTACATCTGAATGTCGACACATGTGCTTTAGTAAATTAAAATAAGCGATGATCTCGAAAAAAAAGGCAAAGCTTAAAAAATACGAAAGAAACATTATAAAAAATGCTGGAACTGCAGGTCAGCAGTATACTAATTACACCTAAAATGATAAGACAACCTTGCCGGTAAGTGTTGAGGTTACTAAAATTATATTATTAGAAAATCGGAAACATAATAGCTATGGTTTTTAGTTGTAAGAAAACAAATTTCGACAAAGTAACGGAACCCGAACGACTTTCTATGTTTAGACATTTTTCCAGATTAAAATCAGAAGATGAACAAGATATGTTCATATTCAGCGCAGCTCAAGAAAAGAAACCCCTAAAGAAAAATCATTCTCACATAAATATTCTTGAAAATAAGAGGTATTAAATGTGAAATCTGATTAGACGTATTTCCGTCAATTCATGTTGTTACACAGGAAATACTTTCAAGAATCATTTATTATTATCTGTCCGTATAGACATGAGTAGGCGAACTGTCAGTGCAAATGCATTGTCTGAGGCTGCAAGAATATTTATAAAAGCACATATCAAATCGTTCTCTAAAAAAGTCATTATTCCGGTCGTGACTTCTATTACGAGTATAGACAGCAATTTGCACATTAAAACATATATCAACTCTTTAAAATCTGATATCCAACGTGTGAAAATATCTACTAGGCAACGTAATTTTATGTAGAAAACTAAGCTTTCGTTCTGAAAACCACAGGTTGAGATCTGTTCGGTTTGCAAAACGTACAGAATCAAAATCCAAGATAGTTAGCTGAACAACACTGTTAAGCAAGTAGCTGTTGCAAAGTCAATAGTTCATAGAAGAGGAATAGGAAAGAAATGCTACTCTGGACTGTCAGATGAAGAGATTAAAAAACCAAGGACCTTATGTTCTTTCTCTTTGTTTAGATTTTATGCAGAACATCCAAGTTTCAGTTACGCCAGTAGAAGAAGTTTTTTTTTTTGTTATAATGAGTTGACAACCAACGTATTTTGTATTCATAATATCAAACAAAATGAGACGACCATGTACCTATATCATGAAGAAGTAGCAAAAAAAATGACTGATGAAGTGTGCTCCTTTTTACTAGACTATATCAATACAAATGCTACAAAAGTTACAAAAGAAATTCATCTTTATAGTAATACTAATTTTTTTTTAAATCAAATATCCCTAAGGTTATTTATTTTTTATCACGTTTTTCTTAGCTTGCTTTCTTGTTTATTTGTTTGCTTGATTGTTTGTCCGCAAAATTTCAAATTTTGTAATCGATTTTTCGACCACTTCTACTGCACTAATCAAGCATTGGACATGTCCATTATCGATGACAACACAATATTCAAGCATCAAAAAATATAAAAGTCTTGCCAGAACTTGAAGATTTCTGATCTACGATAGTTGTGTAAGCTATGTAAGCCGAGCAAGTTTTTAAACTGTATGTTTAAAACTATTAAAATAAATTATCATAAAACTAAAAAATATAAAATAAATACTATACAAAAAAAGTTTTTTAAAAAACGTTTTTCCCGTGGCCTAAAAAGTAGAAAATAACTTTCTTCAACTTAAAACGTATGCGCATTTATAAGAACTTATATAATTTAAACAAATACATTTTAATGCGCCCACGTTTTAAGTTGCAGAAAGTTATTTTCTACTTTTTAGTCCACGGGAAAAACGTGGTTTTTTGAAAAACTTTTTTTATAAAGTATTTTTTACAATATGGTCACAGGTTGATCAATAAGTAATTTTGCTCAGACTAAAATTACTACTACAACTTATAACTAGGAATCTACTCATTAGCAGTTCGAAGACTCTAATTACTTAATTACACTTATTAGATGTGTACAATATCAGCACTTTACTCTGCTTTTTAACTAACACTTAAACCAAGTCAAAGGGTTTCGTCCCCCTGAGCCGTCTAACCAACAACGTATTGTCGACGAGTTAGATAGCCTCTACGTTGACATGATGAAGAAACCGCTGTTCATGACTTCTGGCGTATTTTATAGTAGTCTCGCTAACTGTATCCATTTTCAGATGGAAGTCATAGTTTCTGAAGTACCAAGGAGCATTAACAATACTTCTCAGTACTTTCTTCTGAAAACGCTGAATGATGTCAGTATTGGTCTTTCTGGCACAACCCTACAGCTGTATGCCAAATGTCCATATGGGTTTAAGGATCTGTTTATACAATAGCATTTTGTTAAAGATTGACCGGGTGGAATGCCTACCCAAGAGCCCAGACATTCTGCTGTACTTGAGCCCAAGTTCTTCACGTTTTATTGTTTTTGTTGATCATGATTATTTGTAAAATTGACATGAACCAATTTAGTTTCATTCAATTTAATCCGCCAGTTTAGTCCAGTCGTTTATCTTATTAACAGATATTTGCACATTTCTTGTTGCTTCTTCGTGGTTTTTGCCTACAGCTAAGACAGTCGTGTCGCCTGCAAAGGTAGCTATTGTGACGTGTCTTAAATCAGGAATATCACTAGTGTAAAGGAAATAAAGCAAAGGTCTCAATACACAGCCCAAAAATTTATTGCCATCGCCTGAAAGAGCAGAAAATATTCTGTTAAGAAAGTTTTTTCAGTTTTTAAATACCTCCCCAAATAACAATTTTAAAACTAAAAATCAAAAACACTAATTTTATTTTCTTCCGCCACATTTCAGAATATTTATAGAGGTAGATTTTGTTTTTTGAATTTATTTAGGCATAACTTGAAGATCATTTTTGTCTATTTAACCAACTCTCTATCTCTGATAATAAACGAGATCCCTGTACTTAACACAAAATTTGATACAGCCTGTATATAACTGGAGTGGATTTTTCTAAAGCGAAACTGATGTGCTAGGATTAGGTTTCTCTCGTCTATAATTGGCCTGTAAGATAAAACTTCATTGTGTGGTTTTCTAAGTTTAGGGATCATCATTATCTCAGCTATCTTCCATATCTCAATCTATATGAAACATTGATAATGTAAGTAAGTTTGACTATAACTTTGCTTGGAAGTTAATGCTTTTAATTTCAGCTGCAACTTCTTTTGTAGTTGTGAGTCGGATTTCACTTTCTTCTTGGTTAAAGTTTTCCCAATCTAATGTGCCTTCACCATCATTTGTTTTAAATGTGCTTGCAAAGTATTCAGCAAATCTAGTAGTTTTCTGGTAGTTACTTTATGCTCAACTCCTATTTGCATTTCTTATTAGTGGGTTCTGCAGGATTGGTCTTTTTAACCCTTTCGTAGCTCTCAAAGCGAATAATCAGTTTTAATGTCATTTGTTAGTTCACTTTAGCATTTACTGATTGTTTTATTTTTAAATCTTCAAATTTCTCTTTTAACTTGCTGGCTAGCATTATTCCATCTAGTCTTATCTATTAGAGCTCGAGATTGATGCCAGATTCTTTTGAGGCTTCTCTTTACAATGACAAACTCTTTTTCGATGCAGCTTTTTGTATGTCGTTGACAAAGATTTCAGCTTCAATATCAAGTTGTTCTTCATTTCATAAAGGTATTAACAAACTAATACTTTTTTCAAGTTGAAGTTTAAAGCTACACCAATCAGTTAATTTATTAATTATTTTCCCTTCGTTCGCTTTGGCTGCTCTAGCTTGTTGGTTAATTCTTTGAGGTTGTGTAGGCAAAACAGTGTTTTTACTACTTTTGTCCTTCATTTCTTGTATTTCTTTTGCTATAGTACATCGTCTGTAATTTCCTGGATACCGCTCTATACAATGAATACACTTAGGCTGAGCAGTTTTAGGTTTATCACAGTCCACTGTTAAATGTTTACCAATACATCTAACGCAACGCGGTTCTTTGTTACAAAATTTTTGCGTATGGTCATATGCTTGGTACTTTTTACATTGCGGTCTATGTTTCCTTAGTAGCAGGATTTCTACTCGTACACCTAGTATATCGGTAATTCCGTATATCTTTCGTCATGTCTAATAAAAAGTATGAACATATTTAACGGTTGTTTAGTCTTATACTTTAGTTTGGGGGTGGCTTCAAGAAGTTTATACCCACGTTTTCTCAATTTCCTGGACAATGTGTTCTGGTTTTATGGAGTGGTAATACTTATTGAATCTAAAGCAAAAATCACGCCTTAATAAGAATGCTTCTCGCTCTAACTAATAGTAGAAGATATTTTAAAATCTTGAATTTTTTTCCCATTAGAGAGCATTCATTTCTACCCTGTAACAGGAACTTTTTTATGATAAAAAGGGCACTTAAAAAACGTGACATAATTTATGACGTCCATACTTTGACAGAGATCATTGCAAATAATATTTTAAATTTTAAATCACGATGGCCGAGTCATCGTTATCAGAAATGCTTTCTCGACATACTTTTCATCAATTTTTCTAAATAATCAATAAAAAATATATAATTTAAAGAACATGTAAAAGATGACACTTAATGATTAGGTTCAGAAGAATAAAACAGCCAAACCACAGCATTTTTCTCTTTATAAAACTTCATTTTCGGTATTTCAATTCTATTTTTTATCTATCTATTAACAGCCAAGACTGAGATTCATATACCCGAGTTCTAAATGCTCATTATATTTTATCCTACTTATTTTTATTTGCTTGTTGTTCCTTACAAAGCAAATTTCGCCATCTACTTAGTATTTCTTGTTCTTTCCGAGTCTTGTCATTCCATTTTCTGGCTATTCTTATGGTTAGCCTAGTTTAGATTTTCTTTTCTACAATTCTCAACGTTTTCTCCAAGTTACCTCCATGGCGTTTTTTATCTAAAGTAATTACGTAAGAACAGATGTCATTTTATTACTTAAGATATTTTCTTCATCACTCTGTTTTCATTTTTATTTTTTTTCGAATCTTTGCGTTTCTTCGATTTTTCAGACCTCTTCTGTTGTTCACATGAAGTTATAATTAAATCATTCTATAAGCAAAAGTTACTTTTTGACGATTGTAGTTTTTGATACATTTTCGACACCACTATAAAAGCGTCTATTTCATCCACTTTTCATATTATCCTTACGTCTTCGCTTCAAAAATTATTAAATACACAATTAGATTTTTCATTATTCTAAGCTTATATTTGTTAAAATATTGAATTATTCACAACAAATAAAATTATCATAAACAAAAACCTAATTGTACAAAATATCAAAGGAAACGATTTCTCTCGTTCGTTAACAAATAATTCGTAATGTACGTGAATAACAAGAAACGAAAATAATAACAAGAATTTAATAAAATAACAATCTCTTCGGGTCAAATTCTAAAAGTCAATAAAATATTCTACAACGTTAATAAATTAAAGCATTCACAAAATTTAAAGAAAATGTAACTTAAATTACTTTTCTGAAATTTATATTGAAGTTATAATAATTTGCGTGTTCTTTAAATTTATTTTGCGTTTCATGGCGAATTTAAGTCAAAATTTTTAGCATAAACAATATTTTTTCTAATGTAACTGTTGCGTTTATATTATCTGTTACATTCGATGACAAAATAAACTGCAAATAAACACATGTTATTGATTTTTAATACAACATTGTAAAATGATAAAACTACAATTCAAATGTTTGTATACCGTAACTAGAACTTTGTTAACGTAAGCTCAATTAATACCATCAATTTACTAAAAAAATAAGTTATCGTTCTTAAAATTAACTTCCATAATTTGTTAGGTTTTATTAGATTCATTCATGTCATGCTATGAACAAACATAACCAACCTGAAAAATTAATGATAAATTGTAAACATGTATTCTTTCTAAATTTACATAATTTATTGGACAACGTACTAATGTTTACCAGAATAAAAATCACGATGTATTTAGAAAACACTTGAAAGTTAAAGAACTTCGACTAGGAGATTTGTTAAAAAACGTTTTTAGATCGATACCATTCATCCAATACATCCGCGTTTTGTTGACAATTTGTACAAATCTTATATAATATATGATTTACGATATTATTTATTTTGGCATTCCACGTTTTAAAAAAAGAATTCCCAAAATAAATAAATTATAAAGTTATTACTGATACAGTAAGTATGTTGTGAATCTGAGAACAGTAAGAAAAAAGACAACACGTAACTACTGTATTTTAGTTTTATTTGAGAAATGTTTTTTTATCAATCGCTTCTGTAGTATTTTGACTAATCTACTTCAATCAAAGATTATAACAAATAGGTCAGATAATTCACACATATGTACGTATGTTGTCCATATAATAATTTTGGTTTTGCAATGTCTATCGACAACCCTTAATCTATATACATATATAAAAATGTTATGTTGGTTTCTGTACGCTTCAAAAACTCAAAAAGTTCTGCACCGATTGAGTTGAAATTTTAACATGATATAAAATCCGCATCAAGGATTGTTTTTATCTATTTTTTGCATCAGTCACATATCTGCGACCGCGAGAAAACAGTTTTTTTAACGATCAGCTGTGTACCAATGACCGCGCCATCTGCCATAAGCGAGGAAAACACTCGTTGACATGACAACCGCAATAGTAATGACGCAGTCACATGAGAAACAATTTCGTTCCCAATTACATTGTTTATTTACAAAAAAATTTGCATCTGATTATGATTATTATACAATCTGAATTAAATATTCACTTAAATCAAGAATTTTTGGTGTGATAGTGTTGTGATCGAATGGGCCTTTCACCAAATCATAAGTAGAGGTTATATTTTATATCAAAGATGGACAGTAAAAATATTATTAACTGACAGGCAAAATAAAAGGACTTATTATAATTCAAGTGGATTTCTAACAGAAGTGAGTGGTTATATCTTTTTTATTACATCTAACACGTGGACGTAATTATATTATTTATTTTGGATTAACCTCATTTTTAATGTATATAAATATAATTACATTAAAACTAGCAATTATTAATTAATACGAATGTCAACCATTCAATCACAATGTGCCACTGCGAAGCGTGGCAGGGTACAGCTAGTAAATTATATATAGATATATCCAGATTGTACAGTGAGCTTGCAAAGTATGAAATGAATTCATTATTTCCTAAATAATAAAGTTTGAAGAAATTTCCTAGCACACGTCGATTTATGTTTGTTTAAACGTCACTTTTTTCCGTCGTTTCCATTTTTGACTCGTGTTTTAATTCCGAGTTATGACTTCATCGACATATTTTTAAATGGTAACTCATATTTTTTTCAAAGGATTTCGATAATTTTAAGTACGAAAAAGTGTGACCTGAAAAGAAAAGTTACAGAGAGATTCGGATTCAAAGTTTTAAAAATTTAAGCAAAAGTTATACGATAATTATCAAGACAGCACTGAAAAAACAACGCTTTTGTGTTGTCAGGAGAAAAATACCTTACATTTTTAATAGACAAATTAGTCCCTTCCTTTGTAGTATTTTACCCAAATAAAGAAAATCGAGATCTGCCCAATAACACGATATTTGCTAACCAAGAGATAGGTCGTTAGAGATTTATCGAATGACCTCCAAGATATCCTGATTTCACTCGTCCCGACTACTTCTTATGGGAGTATTTAAAAAGTTAAATCTATCTAGATAAACCAAATACTATCAACAAACTAGAGGACAGAATTCGTAACGAAACGCGGGAATTCCAGGCGATACGCTTAGTAAGGTCCTCTAAAAGTTTCAGTAGCGGATCCGATATTGTCAAGAAATGCTTGAAAGTCACTTTGATTTTTTGTTGTACAAGTCTGCTTTTATTATTCCGTATTGGTTCTGTTTCTTGTAAGTTAGTCGTTGATTATTGATATTGATTTTAATATATATATATATTGCTAGTCGTTAATTGTTGAGATTAATTTCAATAAATTTTGTTGATTGTTCGAAATTAAATAATTAAATTCAACTACAACCCTTTCAACTACACTAGGATTCATCAACGGTCCGAACAAAGAAACATTTTTACTACAGCCTTTCAAACTATACTACGGTCCAACAACGGTCTGAACAAACAAGAAAACTTAACAAATTACGAAGTGGAAGACAACCAAAGAATACAACGAGGTGGGGAAACTACAGCCAAAAATACAAATTACAAGGTGAAAAAAACAGTCTTTTAACAGCCTTATAACCTGTTGAAAAATTTTATGAAGTAGAAGCAAGGTGGGCAAACTACAGCCGAAAAATACAAATTACGAAGTGAAAGAAACATTATTTCAACAGACCTACAACCTGTTAAATATTTATTGAGACAAATTACGAAGTGGAAGACAGCTGTATCCGCCATTTTTAACAGTTTTTCTTATATAATTTTTACGTATGTAAATTATTTGAATTATATTTACAGTTTCTTATAGACAATTTATTCAAATAAAAAAAATTTCTAACATAAACAGTTTATTAGATATTTGATTTATAATTTAAAATGAATTCCATATATAATATAGGTTCGAATCCTGCCTGCGACGATTTCTTGTAGAGAACAATTCCATATCTTGAAGAGAAAGCGATACTTTAAAAATAACAAGGGAAAAGCAATAACGAGGCGCACAAACATAGGGGTTAGCCGATATGACAACATAACCTCAATTTAACATATTTCGGTTATATCTTAATGAAATCGAGAAGAAAAATTTCAAAAAAAAATAGCTTGCAAAAATACAAACTTGCACGTATCACTTCAAAATGGTTTTATGACAACATAACCTTACATATTTTTTAAAAATTCCTTATAGGAAACTAGTTTGGTGACCACAACATTTTTTTTAATTTACATTTTAGACGTTTATATTGACTTGAGCTATTGTAACTTTCAATTTCGTTGTGACTATCCACGTGTTTATGAAGCGATGTTTTAAAACTTTTTTAATTTTCAATTAATTTAATTGATGAATAAAATTTTTGTAAAATATGAGTGGTATAAAATAATTTTATATAGAATATAAAACAACATGAATATAAAAAAGTTAAGGTAAAAAAATGGTAAAGTCCCAGGAACATTTTACTTCTTCACCAATAAATAAAAATTAACAAAATTAAACAACAAAAAAGTTTTACTTTTTCCGTGAGCTTATGTAGGTGGCTCACTCGTTCAATTTTTTTCGCCACTTTTTGCTACCTCCCACCTTCTCCAAACTTAACCTACATTATCATTTTTGAGTATTGATTTTTAATATACTTTATTTTATAGGTTAATTATTACTTATTGTATGGATATAAAGCTTTGGTGTTGAATTTAAATATAGTTTTCGATGGCTTCTTCTATTGTATCCAGACAATGTTTGATCAAAAGTTAAACACATTTAATTTTAATTTTCAGTTCTTCAGTATTGTTTATACATAAGTAAAATGTGATTACGCATTTTTATGTTTTTAACTATATGTATCTACATTTCTATCCCTAATCCTAAAGAAGTTTCATTTCTTTGTGTCCGCATTTACAGCATTCCATTCGGTAGTAACTTAGCATTCAACGTGATTTGATAATGTATCTGTCAGAACAACGTAACCTTAACTACACTACTCGACCAGAATTTTTACATAAAATAACTGATACTCTTTCTGTAAAATTTAATGTACAACCTACGGTTACAGAAACAATTTTAGAGAAGGTATCAAAGAAGAGATAAAAAATTTATTATGATCAATAGAATTTATAGTTTAGCGCCAAAATCACAAAAAATACTTTTTTATAAATTATTTGTTAAAAAGTTCGACTTTGACAACCTATAATATCAACAGACAGTTAAATAAAAAATTTGTTGGCTGTTTTATACAGTTTAATTTAACACTTTAGGTATAATCTTGTCTACGTCAGATTCATACTTTTCATTAAAAAGGCATTCATTTTAATCTTAATAATTGTAAATCCCATTTACAAAAAAAAACTTGAAAATTGATACAACCTATTAAGAAATGTTACTAAACTAGACTAATATACTAAATGTCTTCAGAATTACTCTAAAGCTCGTATTCTGCTATTTATTAAACGTTTAAATATATTAAAATGACTGACTGCATTATCATTTCAATCATTTTTTTACATTTTTCTGAAAACAACTGTGTAATAACAGTACTTAAAATATTAAATTGTACGTTAACGCCTGTAATTAAGAAACGTCAAGAACATCGCTGCTTACTTAACTTCTTATAGTGTTATTAAATAAACGAACTAATGAACAAATATTACCGTTTCATTTTTGTAACTTTTACATAAACGACGTCAACGTAATTAAAAAATTAAGTGCCAATCTCAAGTTTCTTTTCTGACACTTTTTATTACATTTTTGCAATTAAAAACAATTTTTAAATGTATATCAAATAATATAACTTTTTGCGTTGCGTATCCCTAAGCATTACATGTTTTTAATCCTTTATAAATGATTTTTTTTAAATAACAACGAGTACTTAAAATATTGATTGAAAATTTCAATACCTATAATAAGTTCTGTCATTCCCATATGGTAATATTGAGTAATTATGAAATATTCAAAACGTTTTCATACTGGCACTGACAGGTTTAACTTACTATGCTACAGTACTAATGCCACGCAGACGCTTTAAGAAATATTACGTAATAAGAAAATATGTGGAAATTAAAATTACATATACTCCAGTCTACAATGTACATTATGCTAATGGCGTATTTGGTATGAGAACAACAAGAACAAAATGTAACACGATTTATAAATTATAAAGACAATGATGTTGTTCTGTTCTAAGCAGTTAATTAGCTATATAATGCTTTTCCAGCTAAAAATACTTCCCGATTTCGGATCTACTGAAATACAAACATCCCAAAAGTATCGACAGGTTCTAACAGGTCTAACCTTTTTTTTTAAATGCGGTTACAAAACAAAAATAGAATAAAAAAATATTTAAAAAGTCAACAAAGCATATATAAATCATACATTTAAATAAATCAACATTTATTTTTTTTCTTCAGGTTCTACGTACACAAACTAATGTAATAAACATAACTATTAAGAAACAATTAAATTATATTTTATTTTTTCCTCTGTTCTACTTGCTAGCACATTCACTAATGAGAATCCGTTGTTTACCATTTGTCCGTAATAATATAAAATAACTTAGTTTTACTATGTAATGTACAGTAAAACAGTTCTCTAATAGTCACATAGTGATCGCTATACTTTCTACTAGCCCGAGAGCTAAAGGTTTGTAAACAAATTTTCCCACCTTAGTAAATGTACTGACATGGGTTTACCGCCTCCTAGTGGGGGTGTTAATTTAGGGGATGGCTGTTGAATGAGCCGTTTTTTTGTAAATAACATGCCGCGTTATTCCAGGCTGACATTTTGAATATTTTTAATTATAAATAGTACTACTGTATATTCAGAATTTTTACAGAGGGTGTCGATGATGAGGCAGACGCCGTCAAAAATGTTACCAAAACAAACGGCGATATACCAACTTGCATTTTGCACCATCTGATCGAAAATAAAAATCTCTACAGCTTATCTTTATCAAAGACATTGGCAGATGGCGGTCTTAAGTCAGCAGACCGCGATTTTCTTAAAAACCTTAAAATTGTTTTTTAAACTAATATACTCTTTGGTAGCATTTAACGTCATCTACGTATTTATACAGTATTAATTAAAAAAACTTGTGTCGCCAATTCGTGCATTCGGGTACATAACTTTCTTGCACTTATACATCATCTAAATCAGGCGCGCAAGAACCGTAGAAACCCAAAAAATTATGTAAAACGTCAAATTTTTATACTCCCTCAATGATTAATTATTAAAGGAAATATGTTCAAGATGGGTTTAAAAGACAAAGATTCAATCAACTAAATTTAAATGAGATATTGGCAAAGAGAATGAACAATAAAAAATTAGATTAAAAACAGTAAAATGTATGTGTGTCCGGTATTATCCGCTCTTAGCGGGTAATTAATTGCGACAGGTGGTCACAGTTTGCTTTTTTCATACTTTACATACAGAAGTCGCATATGAACTGCTTCCTCGTGGAGCCGATGCAAAGTTTATGAGCCCAACAACCGCATAAGTTACACTTTAGTCACATTTCATTGTTTTTCCCAAACTCCCCACATACCAAGCAAACATCTTCATTAACTTCATCATGAATATCATCATCAGTAGACAAGTTTCGTTTTTTGTCGTATTTTCTCTCATATCTCGGCTGTTGTTTTTCTTCTAATAATAATAATGTTTTCTTGAATTCGTTCTATTTTTTGTATTTACGTTTAAGGGACCAGGCAAAAGGAATCGTTGATGCTCCTTCCTCCTTGCCTTCATCTTTTCCACCATGGTCGTCTTCTTCATTTTGTATCTCTTTTTCATATACTATATTTTTAGGAGTTTTTTCTAGTTAGTTCTGGATACGATTTTTTAGAGTTGTTTCGTTTTTCTCCTTGATCTGGTTAGCAGTTTCTTTTCATTTGAATTATTGACTGCATCTTCATTGTGAGGATAAAGTCCAGTTGTATTAAACCCTTTAATAACGTTTTCTGGATTAGCCACTGTCATAAATGCATTGTCAAATATTTGTGCAAGTTGATATGCTATTATACATTCACCTGGATGATGTTTAAAGTATTTGTCACATTCTGCGTAATATGCTACTTTTAATAGGTAAAAAAACATCTAGTGGATAAATCTTACCGGTTCCATGTGTAGGAAGAGTAAGTACAACAATGCCATTCAACTTACAAAAATGGTATGCCTCTAATGTGCCGTGGGTTGCATGGTTGTATATAACTAGCAAAACCGGATCTTCTATATTGCAACTTGATAAAACTCTATAAATAAGTCCTCCTTAATCCATTCATTTTCTGAACATAGGTACATAGCTGACGGATGACCATTTCGTTTCAGTTCATAAGTCATCATTTTTTGTTTATAAATAATCATCGGTAGTAAATAACTTCCAACGGCACTAAATGAACAGACATCTGTGGTGATAGGCCCTTCTCACCACTAGTGACAAATCCAACTCCTCTTTACCCTTTTTCAACTATAATTCTTCCAGGGCATTGTACCGTGGTAGCGCCCGTTTCATCCATGTTATATATTCTTTCTAGAGGAAATTTGTATTTTTCCATTATGGTAGTGAGATTGAACCAAAGTAGAGACATTTTTTCAAGATTAAAGGATTATTTCTTTTCATAAATCCCCGAACCCGATCACTGCCAGCTTCTTTTTTATTAACTAAAAATGGAGTTGAAATATTCATCATTTTAGCCTAATCATAGGCACTTTTTTAACTTCACGTAAAGTGTAAAGTTTTGCCAATATTTTAACGTGATTCGTTATTTTTTTTCTACTTCTGAAAAACGTCCCAAAGAAGGAGGAAGCAGACGACGGCCATGAAATCTATCAAATAATGTATTTCTTGGAATAGAAACCCTTTTAGCCATACTTCTTATCGAAACACCTTCTCGAATTTCATTTAAAGCTTTTTCCAAATTGTATGAGTAAAATTCGTTACTACTGCAATGTAAACCTTAAAAAAATCATTTTATTTTGAACCGATCTTGGTTGTTATAATGCATGCTTGTAACACCATACCAATGCAGCCTTTTTAGTTAGTTTTGCCCAGTATAATCGGTATTTACAACAAAAAGAATTCCCAAAATCTGTTATTTGCGATAAATGAGTTTATTAATCAATTTCACGTAGATAATTGATGCAAAAGTAAATAAGTTGGCTTGTTCTTGGCATTGCCAATATTTGAACAAGTAGGACAAATATGTTTCTACTATAAATACTTTTATAATTGAAACAAAGAATCTAATTCAAAATTTGCATTTATCATCTTCTTAGATGCACTCTCGTACCCGACATTACTTTAAAAATGTTATCAATGTTGCTGTTTTATAAGATCATTCTATTATAATTTCCTTTCTTTAGCAACCATCTTAGTCAAAACTAAACAATTACACAGAGTGCAGCGCATTACATCCAATGGTCTAAAAATACATCACGAACATGTAGACTTGATTTTTGTTTTAGGGGAATTAGTTTAAAAAACACACGGTTAAAAACTTCAGAATAACATCTAACGGTGCGTAAAAACCAAAGTTTTTATTGAAACTTAATTTCAGTAAGTGCGATTAATCTCTTCTTCTACAACTTTTTCCTCCACGAGTTCGACGCCTTCAGAGTTTACTCAATCTCCCTGTTCAAATCTTCTTTCCCCCATTGCACTACTGACGGTTTCCACTCCATGACTGGTCTTTCTATCCTTTTTCCTTATGATTTCCAGTAGAAGTAATCCAGTATCCTCTCAATATGCCCATACCATCTTAGTGTTCTATTTTCCAGACTCCTTGGAATAGACAATGGAATTCTGATTTTTTACAATTTGTTAACTTGTAGACATTTCCTTGAAAAATTAAGTTCAACCGTTTTTATTTTGTTTTTAATTAATAATAAGCTAAAAACTGTATTTATCGAAACGAATCAGTTACGTAATTAAAGACATGTTTTTTAAATTGCTTTGCGATACTAGTTTTCCTTACTTTTTAATACAAAAAAACCTTTACCTACAAAATCAGAAACAGTTCCCCAGTTTCCACTTATCCTCTCTCCCCCTACTCTACAGAAACTTTAAGAATTTTAGATATAGTTAACTAACTCAAAACGGCAAAATGTAATTCACTCTTTGCAAGTTTTTAGTTTTTATTTTATAGACAGGTGGAGAGATGCATATATTCGTAAAAGCAATATGTATTTCTAGAACTTCTGTTAACTAACCTTATTATGTTTACAGCAACGTTTTTTGATCTATATATGGTATAGATCAAAAAACGTTGATTAAAAGAGTGTTGTAAATCGAACTGCTTTAGCATGTCCTATAACTGATTAAAGACAGTTGCATACAAGCTTAATGCGTAACACGTTCGCAGCGGATTACACGTTAAGAACACAAAGCGAAAATTTAGATGCTGTAATTACACAAATGATTCATTCATTAGCGTACTTTTAAAATGTAGTCCAAATAATTAGAAGCTGCGCTCAATTCTTATTCTCTTTCAAAGTATAAATACATCAAATATTTACATTTCTTATTCATTAATTATACTGTTTCATTAAAATTTAAAATTTCGTTTAAAATATTAGAAAATAATTTCGCATTTGCTATACCAGATAATTACAATTTATTTCAGATCACATTTATAACCAAAAAATTAAATCTACATGCACAGATTAATTTTTAAAAACATATAGATTTACGTCATTTAAAATAAAAACCTTACACCTTAACAAATAAAAACTAATCATCGGTGTTCTTATAAAACATTATTTTTTAATAAAAAAATTAAATAACTAATTTTGTTTATAGTAAAATTTAAATATTTGTAGCAACACGTAAGTAGGTTACTATAAATATCTCATCTTTTGTTTTTCATTTTCAGCGCGTTTTCCGATACAAACAATTAAAAAGTATACGCGTGCATTTTAATTACGTGTTTATAAAGGATAACCTTAGAAAATAGCCGACATAATATACATACATAAATTATAGGTCTCTGTATTTTTATATACAATGAATTGGAGTTAATACGCAACTATATTACGTATAATTAAAAAAAGAAGAAATTATAGTTTTTATTTATACATAAAGATATCTTGTATCAAAACTATTCATTATCCTTCTACATGTTGCTCCTATGTTCTAGATGTCCTTAGGCTTTTTTACACACTAATAACACAAATTTAACTTTTGTAGCGTTTAATAATTTTTTTACTGTGCGTAAAAACTTTCCAAGAATGTATTCAAATGCAAAACGACCGACATTTTTAACTAAATTACATAGTAATGATTTTTAATCTATTTCATAGATAAAACTAAACACACATAAACTGTCATAATTTAACAATTCTAAACTTATTCCTTAAACGCGCAATTCTAATATAAACTACAAAAAAGCTCTATTCTACTCTACACAGAGAAATTCCGCAATCACAAAACAATTTGTTTTTCTGTTTGTCTATCCATCTACATAATTTAAAATTTCTGTTTTCTTTTAGCAAACATTAATTAATTAAAAGGTAATGTACCTTAAATTATAAACAAATATTTGTAATAAAACAAACACCGCTTGTCACAATTAACAAAAAATAATTAAAGAAAAACAAACATTTCTTTTGTTTAATATTATTAGGCGAGCACATAACCGTGTCTTAATTTGTTTGTTCAAGTTAGGAAAAAATCCGCTATTAGTCACAATTCACATGTTCAATTTCTTAGTAGTAATGTGAATTCTCAATCTTAATTGAAATTATAATAGAAAAACTTAATACTTCGAATCTTGAAGAGCTATACATTGCAACGTAATGCTTATTTATAACAAATAAACAAAATTAACTAAAAGTAGTTCTTACAATTTTCGTGTTTAATGTCATTTTTTATTCAGATATGTCGATACGTAAAAAAACTTAAAAATGTATTGTTCGGTAAGGTGCCGAATTCAATTGCATAAACATCATTTGATTTATGCTAAAATAGTGGCATTTATTTAATTTGTAATGTTTAAATTGACGATATAGTCCTCAAATTCAATATACAAATTGCAAAAAATATTATAAAAACATTTCTCGTAAATTTCTAAATTTGCCATAATTTGATTGAATTTCTAAGAACTTTTTTAAAAACTCAAAATCCTAAATCATAAGAATAATACAATCGCAGTTAAATTTTTCAAAAAAGTACACTTGTAATTAGGAAAAAGTATCACGTTTCCACAGAGTGTAATTACTATGGTCTTACTTTTCAACACATTCAATTTTAATTTGTTTGATTGTACCCAATTTTTATTATATTATTTATTTTTATTTTATATAGATTCACTAAACCTTCCCCTTTATATTTTAAT
Source organism: Aquatica leii (assembly GCA_035610365.1). Lineage (NCBI taxonomy): Eukaryota > Metazoa > Arthropoda > Insecta > Coleoptera > Lampyridae > Aquatica > Aquatica leii. The sequence goes on from CM069435.1 coordinate 73,768,127, forward strand.
TTTTATATTTTAATTAACGCTACATGTTTCGACAGAGTCATCTTCAGGCGTATTCTATAAAATCAAAAAATATAAAATCGAATCTTAATTAAATATAAACTTACATTGGAATAGAAAAATCAAACTTCAAATATTATATAAACTTTTAAAAAATAATAATAATAGAAATCTGAAAAATGAATTAAAAAATGAATTAAAAAAATCAAAAAGTTATAAAAATAAATAAACTTACCAACATATATAATCAAATTAAATTAAAATTGGTTAAATATTTGAAGTTTGACAAATTTCAAAAATTTGAACAACACAACATTATCTTAATAATAGAAAATCCTAGGATACAACAAAATAATATAATAATGGAAATAATCAAACAAAAACTAATTTAGAAAAAGTAAATTATTATTAAAGTTAACAACTTCGTTAAGGGATGATTCACGATTAGAATTGTAATTTTTAATAATTTCTTTTATTTCTAAAAAATTAGGTCTCTTAAACCTTTATTGCAAATGTGTAGAATTTCAAAATCTTTTTTAGAATTGAATGAATGCTGAGAATTTAGTATATGATTAGCAAATGATGATTTAAATGAAATGTTATTATTTTTAATACAAGATAGATGTTCAGCAATTCTAATAGAAAACTTTCGACCTGTTTGACCTATATAAAATGCGTTGCAATCACCACATTTTAATTTATAAACACCGGATTTGTCTAAAATATTAATTTTATCTTTAGTATTAACAAATAAAGATTTAATATTATTATTTGACGAAAAAGAAATGTTAATGCCAAAATGTTTTAAAAGATTTTGAAATTGAAATGAAGATGGGCCTATATAAGGAAGAGAAAAATATATTTTAGATTTATTAGAGACAGGAGTAAGAGATGAACAATTTTTAATTTTAATAGAAGACAAAATTTTCTTTTGTAAATTTTTAATAATATGTAATGGATAACCATTAATATTAGCTAGATAATAAATAATATTTATTTCTTTATTAAAACTATCACAATCAAGAGGAAAAGTATATAATCGGTTAAAGAAAAATCTAAAAGCTGCTAATTTGTGTGAGAGTGGATGAAATGAAGAAAAAGGAATAACGTGATCAGTTGTTGTAGGTTTACGATAAATACCAATTTTAAGTTTGTTATTAACACGTTTAATAGATAAATCAAGAAAATTTAAATTTTTAAACAACAACTGATCACGTTATTCCTTTTTCTTCATTTCATCCACTCTCACACAAATTAGCAGCTTTTAGATTTTTCTTTAACCGATTATATACTTTTCCTCTTGATTGTGATAGTTTTAATAAAGAAATAAATATTATTTATTATCTAGCTAATATTAATGGTTATCCATTACATATTATTAAAAATTTACAAAAGAAAATTTTGTCTTCTATTAAAATTAAAAATTGTTCATCTCTTACTCCTGTCTCTAATAAATCTAAAATATATTTTTCTCTTCCTTATATAGGCCCATCTTCATTTCAATTTCAAAATCTTTTAAAACATTTTGGCATTAACATTTCTTTTTCGTCAAATAATAATATTAAATCTTTATTTGTTAATACTAAAGATAAAATTAATATTTTAGACAAATCCGGTGTTTATAAATTAAAATGTGGTGATTGCAACGCATTTTATATAGGTCAAACAGGTCGAAAGTTTTCTATTAGAATTGCTGAACATCTATCTTGTATTAAAAATAATAACATTTCATTTAAATCATTTGCTAATCATATACTAAATTCTCAGCATTCATTCAATTCTAAAAAAGATTTTGAAATTCTACACATTTGCAATAAAGGTTTAAGACTTAATTTTTTAGAAATAAAAGAAATTATTAAAAATTACAATTCTAATCGTGAATCATCCCTTAACAAAGTTGTTAACTTTAATAATAATTTACTTTTTCTAAATTAGTTTTTGTTTGATTAATTCCATTATTATATTATTTTGTTGTATCCTAGGATTTTCTATTATTAAGATAATGTTGTGTTGTTCAAATTTTTGAAATTTGTCAAACTTCAAATATTTAACCAATTTTAATTTAATTTGATTATATATGTTGGTAAGTTTATTTATTTTTATAACTTTTTGATTTTTTAATTCATTTTTTAATTCATTTTTCAGATTTCTATTATTATTATTTTTTAAAAGTTTATATAATATTTGAAGTTTGATTTTTCTATTCCAATGTAAGTTTATATTTAATTAAGATTCGATTTTATATTTTTTGATTTTATAGAATACGCCTGAAGATGACTCTGTCGAAACATGTAGCGTTAATTAAAATATAAAAATTAAAAATTAAAATATAAAGGGGAAGGTTTAGTGAATCTATATAAAATAAAAATAAATAATATAATATAATTGACCCCTTTTTGAGCAATTATAGAATAAATGGAAAAAATAAACTTTTACATTTTTATTAGTAATTGATACAAACAAATTAATATTACAGCACTTAATATTACATTCTAAATCATTTATATAAATTGAAAAGAAGAATGGTCCTGAGAATGATCCTTGAGGTACACCTAAATTATTCTGAATTGGTACAAATTCATAATTTTGGTACGTACTGGTCTGAGTGCAAGATTCCAAGTAAGTTTAGAACCTTTTAAGTTCGGTGCTTGTTATTCCATATTGATAAAGTTTATTTGTAAATCTTCTTGTGTCGATAGTTTCAAATGATCTTTTATAGTCTAAGTACACTGCTACAACACTATAGTTATATGTCGACTGTTATCCGTTATTGTATCTTCACACCATTTTCCAAAATGTTTTATAAAAATAACATCATTTGAACTTGGTGTGTGATACAGCACTGTATAGTATCCTATTTGAAATTATTTTGGTACATATTAACCAATAGTTGTCTAATGCGAAATTAGAGATTATTATATATCACTCGAATAATAATGTCCGCGGATAACTTCTGTTTATCTAAACAGGTATTTGGTTATATTAAAAGCACGTACACTTATTTATTTTAAAACACGCGTTAAACCATTTATTTCCTTCCGACTTCAAAAAACTGACTTCAGCTGCTATTAAATACTTTTTATATATTTTTGTTATTGGTGTCGCGAATTTTTTACATCCTTCGGTTATTGTCTCAAAATTGATAATAAATTCGAGAACGTTTCAATAATATTAGTAAATAGAAATCATTAAATATGACAACTTTTGTATGCATTTCTTTTACCGCATTTAATTAATAATAATGCCAATTTTTCCCAAAACGTCGAATTACCCGGTATACTATGATACAGTTAATAGAACACTCAACATTTAAAAAAGTATTCGTCGGAGTGTTGAAAATGACTCCTATTAAACGTGTAGAAATGTTTTAGCGCAAAATTACAGCTTGTTAACAGGTTATTTACCATTTATAATGTCTAAAATAAATAAAATTACTTTTTTGCACTAGAAAGTAAGAGACATTCAATTAAATACCGCAACATATACATACATCTTTAATTTTGTTTACCATACTAAAAAAATCGTCTCAAAGATACGACCTACTTTAATTTCGATTAACGCCAATGTAAAATTAATTCAAACAGAATATTGAGAATGCGCGTATAGTAAAAGTAAAAAATTGGTATAAATAATTCTGCATTGTTTATTTTGTAACAAAAAGTAAACTTCAATCGTAAAATAGAATATTCGATAAACCCCACGTTCTTGGTGTTTCAACGATTGGTATATTTATTCTCTATAAATATTCAAAGACCGAGTAATACCCGAAAAGAAAGTTATATTGTAAATAAATCGTAAATTCATAAAAGCTACATTTAAATGTAATGAAATTACAAAGTTAATTAGAACGCGTTAAAATGTCTTGACCATTTCAAAAATAACGTGAAAAATGTAAATAAAATTTTGTTTGAACTTAAGCCATTAGAAAGAATCTGCATCTGACAGCAAAAGTAACTTACGATCATTGGAGCATACATTCGGTAATCTAAAACTAAGTTAACATAAAAGATGTAAAAAACATTAAAATTTAGCATTCAAGCAAATGCCGAAGTAATTAATTTTTAAAAATTAAATTCGGGTGCCGTAAAAAAATCGTAATCTTTGCTGAAACGTAAATCAATAATTTACTCAACAAGAGATAATTTTATTTCATTGAGGCATTAATTAAACGTTAAATTTGTCTGTCGAATGCACGCATTCTACCGTATTACTAGACATTAAAAGTAAACCAAAAGTCAAACCACTACCAATTCAATGTTGAAATTTCCATCAATAAAATAATAAAAGCTGCCAATTGAAACCTCAAACTGAAAAGACATTTTTCCAATCAATTAACTGTTTATGAACATTTTAGTAAATACTGTGAATTATTTTTTTTATAATGTGCCGATTAATTATTTGATGAATCTATGTTTTGATATTCAAAAATAAATCGTGTAATATATTATTATTTCGTGTTCATATTTCTAAGGTATAGTAGATGTCGCTGAAATTGTAAAACGTACAATTTATAAAAGTCTAGACGACGGCGACATTAATTAATTTAAATTGTTATTATTTGCTTTTTCTGTAAAACTCAATTTTGAGCTATCTCATTGTTGCAATTTGTTCTGAATTAAACTGTTTAAAAACCAAAAAAATTACACCTGCTATTTCAAAAACACTGTCGGCAACTTCCTCAGAATCCATCACTTTATATTCTAATATTTTAAGTACTAGGACTACACTTTGCAGACAACCATAACAATAAATTAACATTAAGAATAAATTAGATATAAGTTAAACAAAAAAACAAGGCCAATGATACAAACAATTAAAAGATACATAAATACAGGTACATATTATAAAATTCGGTAAATACAGAAAAGACAAAAGTGGGAATAATAGTATCAAAGAAAATAAACAAAAGGGTAACAAAATGGAATCCAGTGACCTCAAGAGCATTAGCAATGAAAATAAGTTTAGAAACAAAAATTGGTATAATACAAACATATGCTCCAGTACAAGGTGCAAAAGAAAAGATAATGAAAAGATACTACGACGAGTTACAGGAAACTCTAGACAAGTATAAAGAAACAAACGAAACCATACTATTAATAGAAGACTATAATACTAGAGTATAAAAGGAGAAAGAAAAAGGAATAGGAAACATAGAAACTTACGGTGCAAAGGAAAGAAATACAAATGAGGAAAGACTGCTGTTCAGCATCAGAAACAATTTAAAAATAGAAAACACATTTTATGAGCACGAGATACAATACATAATATATACGAAACAAATGCGTAACCGAATAGAGAACGCAGCAACAATCAAAGAAGCAGAACTGAATACAGAACACAAGTAATAGGAAAAATTAATACAGCACACCCTAATATAAAAGAAAGAAAAAACATACCATTTTAAAAATAGGTAAACTACGAAATAACAAAATACAAGAAAGATAAAAAACAAATTAAAGAAAAATGAAATCAATACAAAGAACAGAAACAAGAAATGGACGTAAATGAGACATGGAAAATGCCTAAACCAGCAATATTACAAATAAAAAAAATATATGGAGAAAAAACTATACAACCATGTACTAAATGAGAAAATGAAGCAAAAAATTATCAGTAAGAAAAAAACGTAGAAGAAATATTTAAAAACTAACAGAGAAGAATATAACAAAAGAAGAAACAAAACAAAAGAAGAAGTAAAAAAAACAAAAACAAAAAGTTGGCAAAAATTTGAAGAAGAGATTCAAGAACCACACATTAGAAATAACCAATAGTTTTGGAACATAATGAAATCCCTCAAATCAAAAAGAAGCAAAAACATTAAATTCGTAAAAACAGAATGAGAAAAATAGCTAATAACACAAAAAAAAACTTAAAAATATAGAGGACGCCTTATTCAAAAAAAAAATCAAGAAAAGATGCAAGCAGAAAACCAAGAGAAAGAACAAGAAAGACGACTGCAAGAAATATTTGCCAAACAGGTAAACGAAGCAATAAAGGAACTAAGAATAGGAAAAGCAAATGGGCCAGACCAAATAACTCGAAATGATAAAATGGGGAAGCGGGAAGATAAAAGACATCTGTAACAAAGCATGGTTAATCGGCAAAATACCAAAAGACTGAGAAAAACATTTAGATACCAATACACAAAAACAGAACAGAACAATATGCCTAACATCAGAGCCTTTAAAGGTTTACAGCAAAATACTAAAAAAAAAGATTACGTAAAGAAATAAGAAATGGAGGATGTACAAGGAGGGTTCCGAACAGTAAAGCAAACAATAGATTAATTCAGATTAATGTGAAAAAAAAAACTTATAGAAGATACAGTAAATACCAGAAAAGAATTGTTTTTAACATTCGTGTCTCAAACAACTAGGAACAACAACAAAACTAAATATAGTATAAAAAACGTAAAAGGAATAGTTCAAACAGAGGGAAAAAGATCAAAACCATTTAAAATGCACTCGGGATTATAGCAGGAAAATTCACTAAGCTCCCTATTATTGATTATTTACATGGATAAGATATTCAAAACCATTAAAAGAACTGAAGTGAAATATAACGGACGGGAATATAATAAATGAAAGCAAAATACAAGGTTATGCATATCAAAACCAAAAAAAGAAACAATAAAAGAGCTTTTTACCGTAAAGTTAAAAAGCTAGGAGAAGTAACGACATATGAATCTTTAGAATAGATAATAAGCAACAACGGTAAGATATGTTCGAAAATAGCAAACAGAATGAAACAGAATCAGGAAAGCCACATACATTAACTACTCTATAAATAGAACAATACTTGCAAAAAAAGGAATACAAAAAAGTACAAATATATGATACAGTAGCAGTACCAACAACCAATAAAAGCCTCATCCATACTACCAAAACACAAACGAAAAATAACAACTATAAAAAATGAAATCACAAAAATGGAAAGTTAGAAACAGATTCAAAACAAAATAAAAAAAAACATATAGCATGGTATGGTCACGTAAGTAGACTGGATGTAAGCTGGAAAACAAGACAATACCTACATGATCTATAGAAAAGAAAACCCCAGGAAAACCAAGACATTAAATAACATACTAAAAGGAATACTAAAGAAACATGGCACAACACATGAACACATACAAAATGTAGTAGTAGACAGGAAATAATGGAAAATGGGATAGAAACGCAATACCCAACACCGTAAAGGTATAAAAGATAGAGAAAGAAGAAGAATAAATTAATTAATTATAAGAACAATTGCAATACAAATGTAACAAACGTGGACTTGATAAATTTTTCAAAATAAAGGCTGAATTAATAAAATATTACGGACATAACTGGGCAAACCTTACATTACTTTATATTGGTTACAACAGTCTTATAAATAGTACTTAAATTTTGAGCATAATGTTAAAATTAACATTATTACTATGTTTTGTTATGAAAATCATTTCCGCTATTAAATTTTTTTTTATATTTAGTTCAACATCTACAATTAAAAGCTTATTAAAATCAAAATTGTGTCCTTTTTGAAGATGGTGTAGCGCTAACGCTAATTCAGTTTTTTTCTTTTGACAATCGATTAACTATTTTTTGTTTTGTTTGCCCTACATACCATTTATTACAGTTTAAGCAGTCAATATTATAAACAACTCTATGTGGATCAAGCATGTTAGTTTTATCTTTGATTTTTGTTTGCAGCGTGTTGTAGATGTTATATCTGTTGTAAGTAGTTAATCGCATGTTAGGTGTTTTAATATTAGAATGATTTTATTAGTTATTCCTGGTACGTTGATGATATAAGCGTAAATTATTTGAATTAAAGATGTTTGCTGGTAGTGGAATAGTGTTAACTACGTTGTTGTAAGGTGAATTATGTTGTTAGAGTAGTTGTTTTTTTCGGAGTATCTTTTTTAGAGTGTTAAATATAAATCTTTTGATGATAAAGATTTTTCGATAAGTAATTAATAGTCCTATTAGACGCCATTGGTTTGGTGTACCACTCTGTGAATAAACCGTTTGTGTTGGGATCGTTGATTAGTTTAACATCTAAAAAAGGCAAACTACCATATTTTTCTAATTCAAAGATAAATTTCAGATGGGTGCTATTAAAAACGTTTAGAATGTGGTCAATTCCACTATCAGGAATACATGTTATGTCATCAACATAGCATAATCAGAATGTTGATTGGTAATTACGGTGTTTTAAAACAAAAGTAAGTAAACCACTCATGACCAAGTTTGCTGAGATAGGTGATGCAGGATTGCCCATAACTGTGCCAAATTTTTGATTATAGATCTTATTGTCATGTAAAGTACTTTCGACGCTTGTTACGTAAATTACTATAATTTATGTTTTTTTAAATTAGTTTTACAATCACAATTAATGTGCAAAATAGCCACGATAGGTTGAAAAAATAGACAATTTGTTACCATCTAAATCTAAATGAAACTATAAAAAAATCATCTTTAAGTGAATAATAAGAGCGTAATGAATCCATAACACTTTCTCATTATTCCCCGGTTGTTATGTATATGTGTACGTATCTCGTATGCTAGACACGATGAGTAAATTATAATGAACTGAAAAATAAATAACTTTAAATTCTACGTTTTATTAAAAAACTGCTTGTGTCCTCAATTTTTGCACATAACTTGAATACAGTTTAACTTTTTCTGAAAAAAGTCTAAAATAATAGCTTACTTTTTCATTCCTCATATAATTATTACTCAACTTCTACTTATTAAGTTTAAATGAATTATAATAATCAACAACAATTGCGTGCATACAAAAGAGTATAAATGTATTTGTCTAAACATAACTGAACTAATTTTAATTAAAATTGGAGTGTTAAAAGAGATAAATACGTTAATAAAAGTTGAAATAGTTAAATAACGCCGCTTAAGAATAAAATCGTTATTTCTTTAGAAAGAGTATTCTGATAATCTGTTGAACAAATTAACCCAATTAATAATTGCAATTTGTTTCAGCTAAGATTAATTGAAGACATTGACATTCCTTTATTTCTAACCATACAACACTACTGTCTACAAGTATTCAACACGAATTTTGGTATAAACTTCGTACTATATTGTATCAGCGGACAAAACTTCCGAAAAGCTGTCCAATCAATGTTTTGCAAAAGAAGACTTGGCCGTACGGGAACCACCGCATTTACAGGTGATTATACAAAAAAATACACTATATCTTAAATTTTAAGTAATCTCTTAATTTGTACCGCCAAATAAAGGACTAATTCAACTAAATTAACAAAATTCAAAATATATGTTAACACACTGTGTGTCGTGGATGGAAAGTTTAATGCATTTAAATTAACAGCTTCGTACCATTAACGTGCAGTATGATAAATTAAATTTACTTTGAAACTTCATTCATAATGAAACACCAACAACGGTAACTTTAAGATACACATACTTCGAATTTTAATTTAAAACAGTTATTATCTCGGTCGCGTCTTTAATATAAATGGGTATCAAATTACGTTATCTAAAAATTAATTATATTTGGAGTATTATCTAAATGTTGATTTTCGAGAACATTCGCAATAGAAATACATGAACCGTTAATTTCAAATACTAAACTAATATTCCTTAGTTTCAGAAAGTAGAACCCAGTCGAGTGGATCTTCCAGCACTAAAAGAAGAAGAACTCCGTTGATAGACGCACAAGAGTTAATGACAATTCATGTATATAATTAAAACTATTTATATTTAATGTTGTATTTATGTTAACAACCTACAGTTAGAACCAAAAGCATTTTTCGTATTTACAGTATGTCCACGAATTACACTTTTTATTGCAAAATTGTATTTGTGTTCAAAAGTCCTTAGCCACAATTGGAATCTTGATATAACGTACAGAATCAATAAAAATTAAGAATAGAAAACGTAAAATTGCGTCAAAAGTAAATTGACAATTATTAAAAATAAAATTATAAATAGCAAAAAATATTATATTATTAATATTTTGTTAAACTTGTGCGTTATATCGACATTTTGTTTAAAGAGCTTTAAAAATAATGCAAACTTTTTATGAAGAATGTACTGTAAAAAAATAAAAAAGGTTAAGAGTTAGATACATCCGTGACATATTGTAAAGAAAATGACAAAATTATTTTTTTCTATGTAATGAATATTACAGTAAGTAATAATCTAATTCAAATTGGTTATATAGATATAATAAACAATGTAAATGATTGTGTATTTCTCAAACATTCCATCAGTATTTTTTCAGTGTTAATTAAAATGTTGATATAACTTCAATAATTGTTTTTTTATCATGTAATTACATTAAATAGAAAAGTGTGTCAGACTTTCGAAATACTAGAGAATTATAAAATTCTAAGAGAAAAATTGAATACAAAATATTAGTTTATTTCTCTCCGTATTGTTACGACATGATATCAGTATAAACAAAAATCACAAGGTTTATGTAGTGTTATTCATTAGAATAATGTATATTATATAGTAAATCTTTGAGAAGTATTCTAGCTCAAGCAAAGCATCGAAAGCGCGTGAGCTATAATAATATTCTCAACCATAGCTTATACACAATTTCTTCGGTTACTAGATAGATTTTGAAAATAAACCTAAAACATCAACAGACTACAAAATGAAACTACTTTAATCCTACAAGTTTATCAAGTAAGTAGTTGTGTCCTTGACAAAGTCAACAATGATTCGCAAATATTGGCACATCATTTTAATCTTTGACGGCTAGTACATATCTTGCATTCTCGTTTTACAACATAATTAAATATTTTACAGTAATTATCGGTTTTTAAAAGACTTAATAGCTTAAATGCGTAAATACGTTATTAGGTATCCAAAATTATACTGTTATTCGTAATCATTGTCATATTAAAAATTACTTCTTCTTATGATTTAGTTGAGAATTAACGATGAAATGACTCAGATAAGAAATGAATAAAGAAATAATAATTTTTTTTACAAATCCGTTTACAAGAAAAAAACATTTATTTTGTCTAGGGTTTTAAATTTAAGTAAAGGAATTAACAATTACAATAAATGTAATAATTATTGACAAAATTGCACTTGCAAGTCTTCAATTAATTAGCAGATATTGTGATTCGTGACATCTTCTAAAGTGTCAAAAGAGGATAGTGGCAGTTATTGTTTTTTGTGGTTAAAAGGATTATATACGAAAATGTTTTACTATAACGTAAACAAATTGATATCAAATTTTGAAAAAGTTTACCTACTCGATGAGAAACTTGGATAGAAGCTGCAATTTATTACGCAGAAAATTATCAAAAAAGTTGTCGATAAATTGGACCCTGAAGAAGCACAGAACATTAAAAAAGCTCAAATCATTGTAACAAAAAAAGAAATTACAAAGGACTTAATATTTATCCAAATAAATTTGTTATGTGCAATAATTAAATTTCAAGAAAAAAGACTTCCTTTAGAACAAAACATGTCAATAACGGCAGAAGTAGTATTTCATTTGTTTAAGTGAACTGAAAAAAAAAAATGAATCAATAAATTAAACAAAGTGCAGCAGCACAAGTTATCAGCAACTGAAAAACATAAGTAAAGTGTTAAATTAAACATTTTTAACCAAATGGTTTCATATGTACGTCTCACGCTATGTAGAATGAGTTTTTTGACAATACAAAAACATGTAATTATCAAATGTAATTAAGATTTGTGTTTTTTTTAATATCTATTAAAATAAATAAAACTGCATTTTTTGATGCATATTTTTGTCATATTTCAAGAGTTTTTAGTGCACTATCTGGTCTATAAAAGGTAAGATTAATAATATCGTTCAAATAAACAAACAGATACGGTTCAAGCTGTAAATATGTACAGGTGTATTATTTTACTCAAAAATCACAGGGGTAAAATAATTATAAAACTCATAAAATCTCAAAATTTTTCAGTAATCTATTAAAAAGCAAATTTAATATCTAAAGAAAATAAAACATTCCAAAATGATCAAGAATAGAAAAATATAAATAAGAACAAATATGCCTCTCTTAACACAAAAACTACCGACAAAGACCTTACTTACACCTTTCAACAATACCTTCAAACAACATGTTGTCAAACTTGTTGTTAATACACTTTTTCGCATGTGATTAAACCAAAAAGCACCAGCTGAAAACAGACTTAGATTTGTTGCTATAGTTATTACAGAGTTATCAAAGTTTATTATGCTGTCTCTGATTTAATAAATGTACCGAGTATGAAGTTAAAACAATTTTTGGAAAATGAAAATATAATTTTAATTACTTGATGTTAAAACTACGTATACGTATTCCTTTTCTTCACAAACAAGAAAAATGATTTTTGCATTCATAATAGAAACATATTAAATACTTTGAAGACTGCGCCGCAAGACAATTCAAAAACATTGTCATTAAAAGGAAATTAAACTTGGAGAATTGTGGGCGTAAAAATAGAGAATAAAATGTAGATGTCAAAATCTGATATATTAACTTGAATGCAAAAAGATATGAGAAAAAGGATAAATTTAACTATACCTCTAGGTAATCGCAACGCATGACCGGAATTAATGTCACCTCAACTAGTAATTTCATATTAGTAAAGCTCTTAAAGCCTAACTTAAACATATAAAAAATATAATATTGCAGTTAGTACAACAAACTATTTAAAGACAAAATCAACTTTTTCTTCCTCAAATATTATTACTTATAGAATTGCTAACTAAAATGTGCCCCACGATGGGCGCCAAAAATTGGAAAATCGTGCAAACTTTTAACAACGTAATCAAATATCCAACAAAAAAAACAAAACCTCTAATAGTTTAAGTCCGTTTTAGCAAAATCACATAAAAAACTAAAACACTGAAATCGATGTGATACTACTATCCACGTCAAAGCCATTGTCCAATTTCCAATTCAAATACAAATGTTAAATAACATTCACTGTATATATCGTTTATTTAAACCAATTTAAAGTACTAATTTTAAGTGACTACTACGATCCAAGTAATTTCATATAAAGTTATATATTTACTTAATTACATATATTAAATGAGTATAATTATACCAGTAGAGATTTTTCAATAAGCAAGGTTTTTAAAAACAAATTAAAAATTTTGATACTATATTTCTATATAATTGTAGTAGACGTCAGTACAGTTTTGTTGCGACAAACTTCCGTATTAGTTAAATAAATAATTCATTATTTTATTTTATTGTAATATTTCACGTTACAAGCTAGCAGAGCTTGATTTAAACTAAGATGCTTTCGAAAAAAGTAATTAACCCAAATGTCGACGCTCTAATTTAATTAAACATTGTAATCAAAATAACCGAGAAAAGGTCTTCGTTCGCAGTTCAAACAAAGTTTTAGTTGCTTCCTATAAATTAATCTTAGGTATCCCAATATGTAAACATAATGATTTTCAAACTGTTATAATCTTTAGCCAAGTAGTAAAAAACCTGAACCTACTTAACTAACAAACAACAGCTGGTCAATAAACTTATGAATCAATATATATAACAGTGTATACATTGGCAAAACACTAATATTGAAACTGTTGAAATCGATGTGTGATATTTCCATCTCAAGAGTACTTTTACTAAACAAACAAATCAATAAAAACAAGATTAAAAAAACAAAAAATCTTGTTAAAGTAAGAATAAAACGTATTACAAACGCGTTTTATTTAAAACACAGAAAAATGCAATAGAAAAATGTGAAATATAAGAAAAAATTAGGAAAACTTATAACACAATATTACATCTAAAACAAAGACCAAAAAAATGAAAAAAAATATTAAAAAACCACTAAATTTTAATTTAAAAAAACAAAAACAAAAAATAAAAACTCCTTTAATTGTTGTGGAAATCAAAATAGTAAGAAAATGGATGCAAAATAAAATATGTGCAAGAAATAAGGTAAAAAGGAGATAAACAAAAAATACACACTACTGTATTACACAAAAAATAGAAAAATAAGAACGTCACAAGATTCGTCAAAGGTAAAGAACTATTAAACAGTTTAAACAAATAAATTAAGATAGTTTCCTATTAGAGAATTAGAACAAAATGTGACATTACTTGTCAAGTGTTTATTGAACGTATGTCCATCGTTGTTTAAGAATTTTAATTATTGACCCCTTTTATGTATTTATGCTTGTTTTATTTATTAAGTAACTACAATTCGTAAAGTTACCCATGTCCTTAGTCGCTGGATTGTTCCGCTTCTTGGCCTGATGAAGTGCTCGCTGGCAGCACAAAACGTTGCTACAAAAATAGATTAAAGTGGTTTTGAATCATCCTCATAAGCGAAGAAAACTAAAGAATTTAATCATTATAAAGATACAGTGCGAGTCTGTAACTTGGAATAAATTCAGAAACATCTTTCTTTTTTCGAAAAAACGTTTGAACACATCGATTCGGATTTTCAGTGAGGTCTTTTATTTAAAAAAAAAATTCTACATTATGTCCTAAACTAGAGATATGACGTCATCAATAATTTTTTATGACTATTTTAAAACGCAAATCAAGTTACTAAATACTTTTTTAATTAATGCTAAAAGTCTTGTGCATTCACAATTTGACAATACCCTAACCGCATTTCAAACTTGTTTTAAATATTTCAAATTAATAATAAGAAGGTAGTAAATCCACGTTTGTTTAAACAGTAACAGCATTACGCTTAAACCGTACTAAGCAACGCAAAGACTTTTATTTTGTCATTCTGCCAAAATGAAATCCATAAAAAAAATCATCCAACATAATGCCTTACTTAACTGAAAAGCGCAAAAATAAAATCTTAATGATTATTAGATATGGGGATATAGCAGGAACACAGCATAAAGACATATAACCTGATTTATCACCCATATCGCAAAGTACTATAAGCAAGTTAATAAAAAGTTTTTCTAGAAAACGAACATGAAATTGTTCATCATAAAACTGCACTTAATCAAGAGGTCAAAATTAATGCATCATTATCTGTTAAGGAAAATCCTAATACCCCAACTAAGCAGATAGCCCGCGACCTTGAAATTAGTCAGCCTCCAGTAGTAATACTCATAGCATAAAAATTCAATCCCTATCAACTAAGACTGAATGAAGATGATGCATATAGAATACTCCAGCTTTGTGAAGAATTTATAGAATTACTAAAGACTAATGATCTACAGACAGAAAACATTTTGTTTTCTAATAAGACTAGGTTTATGTTAAATGGAGCGGTACACCAACAAAATTCTCGTTATCAGGCAGACGAAAATCCATGCTGGATGAAGTAATGCCGCACACAACACTCAAAGAAAGTCAATGTTTTGCTGTCAACAAATTATAGGACCAATATTATTTAAAAAAAATCTAAATAGAGTGAGATCCTTACAGTTTGGCTACTGTTTCCTGATAGAGACGGATGTCCAGAACAGATTTTACTCCCTTCAATTTTTTTCTATGCGGATATTTGAAAAACAAAGTTTTCAAAAGCAAATCCACAAATTGAAGAGTTGAAAGTACGAACAAGACATGAGTGTAGACTAATTTCTCCATAAATAATTATAAATGTTGAAAACAACTTTGAAATGTGATTACAGTATTGCCAAATAGTGAATGGATAACATTTTGAAATGTTCCTGAAAATATTTGAAAACGACAAGTAACAAAAAATTAAACTTTAGTAATTATGCGTAACTTAATTTGTCCTTTAAAAATAGTTTTCAAACAACTAGGGTGTATAATTTTTTCTTTTATGAAAAACTGAAATTGCTAATCGACGTATCCAAACAATTTTTCAAAAAAAAGGTATTTGCTTTATTGAATTTATTCCAAGTTGCTGACTCGCACTGTATAATCAACTAGAATGACTGGTATGGTATCGCTGCACAAATTTAAAAGAAAATACATAAATAGTAAATTGAAAAATATAGTTTCCATAAAACAAAATAAAAAAATTAATATATTCAATAAAAACAAATTTACTTCTTTAAAAAAGTTCGTTAGAGATGTAATTGTAAAAAACAAATGAAACAATTTAATTACCCTAAAACAAAAAGTAAGACATAAGAACGAAAAAAAACACAGTTCACTAAAACCAATCAACAAAAAAAGTAGAACAGTAAACAATAGTATCGTGATAAAAAAAAAACTAAATAAAAAAGGTAAAAAATTACAAAAATATAGAATATAAGCAACTAAAGTAAACAAACAAAAAACAACTTTTCTAAACAAAAAAATTAATAAGACAGAATAATTCATATTACTCTAAAATTAAATCAACAAAATGGTGTAAAATAGCCGAGTTGTCAGAACTTTACAATTGAAGTTTTCAGGTCGGTCCTGACTATCTAATCAAACCAAAATTGTTTGTTGATTGTAACTATGCGGTAAATGATGGTTGTAAATGCTGTAAAATCCGCGAAACGTATTGATTTATTCTGTTAATTATTGTTTTCTTTAATTTTCCATCGTCTACAAAATCAATTGTTGATAAAATAATTAAAGCAGATAGTAATGTTTGTTTCTTAGTATTATCACCTAGCTTAACAAAATGTACTTTGCGTACACGATCACATTTATCTTTGGAACCAAAACAAGACTTCAGATTATTGAAAGCAAAATTCAGATTCCTTAGAACTGTGTTCGACAATCTGTTTAATTTCATTCTAGATTTTTTAACGGATTTTTTTCGTTGATGCTACGTGATTCGTGTAAACGTACTCGTACTTCTTTATACTTAATTATAAAACTTTATTTTGGCGGGTGTGCAAGGACTTACAGAAACTGGAAGTGTTCTTCCTGTCTACAAAGACCGTGATCAAGAAAGACTATCCCATGTATTAGCAACGAAAGAAGAATAAATAGTTTCAATAACATCAAAACTTTAATATTTGCAGATATTATACATTGTAAAAGATCGGACACGAAGTAGCACGACAAAAATAGGCCGCGCAGCTAATTTTGAACCGCGACTTGAGTTTTGTGATTGGTTGTAGCAACAAAAAGCTTTTGACCCTGACTTTAGTGTCAAAATATTATTTTCAGATAAGTGTTGTTTTACACAAAATGAAGTGCTGAATTTTTACAACACTCATGTTTGGAATAAAGAAAACCCTTATGAAATTCAACAAAATCACCTTCAGTAGCGATTTTCTATTACTTACAGGCGACTTAGACTTTTACAAGAAACTTTTGCGCAAGAATTTGATGATTTACCTATTGAAGTTTGCAGAACAATGCGGTTTATGTACGATAGAGCTCCTCCGCATGTAAGTCACCGCGTTTGTGACTTCTAAAATATAATTTTTACAGGTAGTTGAATTAGAAGTAGGAAATACACTCTAATGTTGTGGGAACTACCTTAGAGTGTATCTCCTACTGCTGATGAGCCCCAAAAGGGCGAAACGGCCGTCCAGTAGTTCACTCTGGTGGCGTTTACCATTGCTTACCCTGAATGTTCTTTTACGTTGTGGTTTTATCCAGACGAATTATTCAAAGCTGATTTTGAATTTCGCAGGTGTTAAACTAATTCAACGTGTTTATCGTCGTTTATAGCTATTTACAGTTAACTTTAGACACATAGTAAAATTATACTATGAGATGGCTCTGCCATCAAACACTTTTGAATTAAGTTTAGTTTTAGTTTTTGATCGGTGGCGTTTGTAAAGGATCCTAATAACCCATTTTAATATTTAGATTTAGTTAATTATTATTTTAGAGGTCATTAACCTCTTTTTGTAGTTTGAATTTTATATGTTTAGTTGTTTAGTTTTTTTTATATTCGAATTTAATTTTTATTTGTGTTGGATGTACTCATTGATGTTTTGAGAATTACATTTTAGTCTATTTTTGATGCTGCATCTATCTTTCCTTGTTTAAGTTATTTTTTTAGGTTTTGTGACTTTTGACCTTATCAAAAGAGTCGCTGGCGCCCTATTTATTGTTCGGTATCGTTCATTTACTGTACATAGACAGGTAAGCAACAAAAACATAAAGTTTTCCGCAAAAGGTTCTTACGACCCTTATAGCTCTTAGCTTATATTTGACCCTAGCCGAAGCATTTATAGGGTAACCCTTTACACAGACAGAATGAACAATTATTTATGCAAGTAACGAACAATTTTCGGTGACGTTTAGGCGTTTGTGGTTTATCCAATAGAGGAGATATTATCTCGTGTACTTCAAAAGAATGTGCAGAATAGCAACTTCATTTAACACAGTAATTTAACTACGCGTTATGCGATAATATTATTTTGTATTTATTGTTATTTTTGGTGTCAGCAAATCACTGATAAGAAATTTGCACTTCTTAGAACAATTTATTTTTATTCGTGGTGTCAACCTTAGAACACTGCAGATCCGTAATTTACGATTTATTTTGGTAAAAATGTTGCGTTTTTTTAAAATGTTTTAATGGAATGTTTATTTTGACATTTCAGCTGCTAAAATAACAAACCGTTAATTGGATACACCCTGTATAACAAACTCTTCCGTGTCTTTTAGTGCACCTCCTCAATCGGTAGAAATTAAAAATTACTTACCGAATACTAAAAAGTTGTGTTTGAAGATTAATAATATTAAATTATTTCTTCCTTTTCAGAATTGTTTAAAATACCTAATGTAACTAGTCAATAAACGGGTGGTAATATAAAAATACTATAGATACATTGTTTTACTTTACATACTTCAATCACAGTTATAAGAATCCTAACAACGTATATAATGTGTAATAGCAAAGAAACAAATCAATAACTTTTTTATACGTATTATACAGAAAATCATTGTTGTTCACTGCTTACAAAGCTTCGCAATTAAATGTGTTTCTAAAATACTATGATAGATGTTAAGTTGACGTGTATTAAATTCAATTCTTTCAGAAATTGATATAGTAGTTTTAAATTTTGTATTACGCATTCTATTTGTTAGAATTTACTTGATACTAGTGTTACAAGAAGTAGCAAATCCAATATCGAAGACTTACATGACAGGTGCCAATTTTACAATAAAAACGTCGTTCAAGATTAAACCGTGCTGTAGACAAAATTCATTTAGAAAACTCCGGTAAAATTCTAATAAAAAATTCATTAAAAAATGAAACTTCGAAAAACATTATTGATACGACTTTTAAATTAATTATGTGAATATTATATTATATATAGAAAAAAATTCTAATTCGGCAAAACAATTTACTCGGGTAATTTGGGTACGAGCACAAACCATGCATTTGTACATTAATCAAATGCTTGTCTTCAACAAGGTTGCTTTTTTAGTGTTTTTATATTGAAACATCAACTTTGAGCTAACCTAAAAAATTATGTAAAAATCCAGGTAAAAATTTAGTACAAACCGTTTATTAAATAAATTTAAATTTGCTGCTTTTTCACGTACGTACACACACCAACTCACGCGATTTTTGGTGATACAAAAAAGTTATAAATCAAAAGAATAAAAAACTTAAGACCAACTAATGCAAGACAAACAATTAGAAACAATTGAGAAAAGAGAGAAAATAGAAAATTCAACTACGAATAATAAATTGTAATATATAACGTATATTTATGCTATACTGGGTATATAAATGAATTAATAAAAATAGCGAATATAGATTAGAGGACAGCGTTGCCAAAATTCAGAAACCTCAGATATTTAAGCCAACTGCTGTGGTCGAGACCTAATCTAATGCTGTTGAAGTGAGATTATAGATATCATCTAATGTCCCGTTATAAGCTGTTAATAAACATTGTGTGATAATGTAGGCCCTGGTCTGTTTTGGAGCTCCACAACTGCAGCCTGGGTTTTCCAAATATCCTCATCGATGTAATAAAAATTTACATTTCCTTTTCCAGTACGTATCCTATTTAACATTGTCCCCAGGTTTTTTTTATTGAGAAACCTTCAATTTTGATTGTTGGAGCATCGACAAGTTGCTTATTTTCGACGTTTCCTTCTCTCCAAATCTTGTTCCATTGTTGTTTCATTTAGAATTTTTGTTCGTAGAGTTTTTCAGCGTAATCCATTATGGACGCCTAGACTTTAATCATAAATTTATATTAAATTTTGAAAGAATGTTTCGTTAATAGGTATTGCTTTAATTTGTAAAACTTTTTCATATTCTTTCTTCAAAAAATCTTCACGTCGTAATGTTGGTGGTGTAATATTGCACAATACTAGTAGCCACTTAGTCTGCGTTGAACGCAGTACTCCAGAAATGATTCTCATTGCTTGATTAAGTAGTACATTAATTAGGTTCATGTGTTTACTATTGATCCATATTGGAGCACAATATTCTGCTCTTGAATAAACTCAAGCATCTGCACCTCATGTTGTTCCGGCAAGTTTTTGAATTAAATTTAATCTTGTTTAAGTTTTTGCAGCTAACTTCTTTAAATTCGGTTTGTATAACAAAGTGCGACCAAGAATAACGCCTAAGTATCTTGGTGTACAATTATGATAAATATGATGTCCGTTAAAAAATACATTTAATTTATAATGAGCTTCTTTTATGTTTAGATGAAACGTTGAAAATTTCGTTTCTCTTGGGTTTATACTTAATCCCCATTTTTTAAAAAAATTGTTCAGAATCAGTAAATCATTTGTAATGGTTTTTGCTCCAATTTGTAAACTTAGATGTTGGAAGATCATTGCAATGTCGTCCGCATAAATAATTGTTCTACATTTAGTTTGCGAGTTGTCACTTGTATAGAAGAATAGCAGAGATAATACCGACCCTTGTGGCAGACCGTGGTACCTAAAATATTAGTATGTTTAAAAGTTCTCGGTAATCTATGAGTCAAAAATATGTCATTATAAAAGATTAATAACCAAAGTTTAATTTTTAACCCAGAATATTTAATAAATTATATCGCAAGTCGCAAAGAAAAAAGAGTCTATGATCATGTTTTCGTGCCCTATTGTCCTCGCGCCTTCATGTCCTTGCGCCCAGCTGTCCTCGAGTCCAATTGTCCTGGCGCCCTAACGGTCGCACACCCGTACAAATATACGTCCACGAAAATTAAAAAAAAAAATTAAGAAAGAAAAATCAGGCCGGTTGTTGAAATGATTTCAAAGGAAAGCTGCCAAGAAGCTAGTACGCTAAAACCATTTTTAACAGTCACTCGTTAATAAGAACTGGAAAAATCTTACTAAACCAGAATTATGTATTAATAAATTAGCTATGATTCTCAATAATACTTAAATAAAGAATAATAAGAAACTGTAAAGCTGATAATTACATACGTTGAAATACAGCTTTATTTCCACTTTCTACAGTTGCAAAAGCAAACAAAGAACTATGTCCTACAACTAAATTACTCAATCTGTCAAACAACCAACAACTCATTCTCTGCAACTGATAAAAATGTTGAAACATATCATTTACAAATAACTTCAGATTTTATTGATAATTAAAGAATGTCTT
The DNA here is from genome assembly GCA_035610365.1 of Aquatica leii. NCBI lineage: Eukaryota > Metazoa > Arthropoda > Insecta > Coleoptera > Lampyridae > Aquatica > Aquatica leii. The sequence goes on from CM069435.1 coordinate 73,789,513, forward strand.
TAACATTAAAGGATATGTTTTTAATAGTAAGAAAGACTCATCTTGTCCATTAAGAATTACATTAAGAGAATTCTTACAACATCTTAAAAATTGTGACAACAAATGTGTGTTATTTAAACACAATGGCAGCTCTGATGTTTTTTGTCTTTTCATAGAAGTTAATCTAAAAGAAAAAAAAAGTCGTCGACAGATTTTCTATTTCGAAAGAAATGTGAAAGTAGTTGCAATTTTAATATTTTAACACAAAAAGTGAGAAACTCCTTGACGCTATTTATGCTTATGCTTCAAATATATCGTCTATAAAGACTTTGCTTTATTGGCAAAACGTATTCAAAAAAAAAGAAGAATGCATTTTCTGGTCTTTAAAAGGGCTGCTATTTGTAAGATCACAAAACCGGGACAAATAGATTTCAAAACCCAATTTTTTAAACTGCAAACCAGTACAATTTTTTTAATTATTACAATGTAAAGTCAATTATGCTAAATTTAAATTATTTAGTACATACATATATTCCAACTTACAAATAATTTTAAAGTAAGAAATTTAATCCATAAAAAACAAATATTAAATTCTAAACCAGAAACGTTTCTAGAAATCTAGATAAAACTACAAAACCTAATTTTTTACACGGCATTTTTCTAGTGCAGTTTATAGTAAGAATAAGTGGGTATGTGGATGTGATACGATAAATGCCTTGTTTTGTTTCCCATGTTTATTGTTTTATTTTGATGGAACCAATAAAACTAACGAAGTAAGGATGTAGGTACAAACTTAAAACATTTAAATAAGAAAATTAAAAAGACAAAGTTTTTGCACGCCATATACATTGCTCAACGGAATTTATTTATTAACTCCAAAACATTGTAGTAGGTACCTACATAATATTTTAATAATATCTGAAAACGTTCACCTTATCTGCAAGCATTTTGAAAAATGTAGCCCATCCTAAGCCCAACCTCACAAACCGTCACTGATATAAATAATATATATAGTGCTGCACTTTGCACGAAACTATTAAGATATATTTCATTGTATAGTAAAAATCGAACCAACTAATGAAGATGAAGACTAGAATTTCAACTAGTCATAGTAGCAAAAAAGTATTCAAAAAACTACAATTACAAAAATCTAATCTATATAAAGTTTCGCTTTCTGTTATTTTACCTTTATTTATATACAATCAGTCACAAATTATTATATTAATAACAAAAGTAGTATGGGACAAACAAAATAATTTCGCCACGTCGAAAGTTCAGTTTACAAAACACTTAAGTAATTGGGATAGTCATGTCTGTTCAGTAACAGCAGGGTTTAAGAAGAACTTTCTCTTAAGATTGATAAGCCTTTAATGGCCTTCAAGATCTCCTAATATTACATCACTTTTTTTTAAATACTATTAAAACGGTTGTGTATAACATCGAAAGTCGAAACAGTGAAGAACATACATCCTTCAGGCTATACACATTGCTCTCCGGGCGTAACCATCGTAATAACGCCCTTGGTGCATAAATAACTAATCGAATATTAATAAAAGTTTTAGAATTTTTTGTTAACTAACATTTAATTGGTGTAGTTAAGTTTAAAAAAATGTCATTTATTACTAGCTGCATACAAATGTTGACAAATTAAAAATATATAAATTTTAGCACAACTGTAATTGTCCTACAAATGTTTTTAAACCTTTTTTTGCACTAGGTTAATCGGTACTATGACTACTTGAAATACCTTTTAACCATAATTGTCTAGTGTTTCATTTTGTGAAGTTTCTAGCATACAAAAAAATTTATCTTATTTTTGATTTATACAATATATTACGTGTATACATATATATATTGATTACTTTTAAAATAAAAAAGTAATGTAGGTGTCTTAATGCAATGTAAAACACGCTTAACAAAACGGGATAATTTTAACAATGCTTTACTGATCGACACTGACATTTATAAGAAATATACTTTCTGTTTCAATTCAATTCAATACAATAATAATTGAGAACGACCAAGAAAACAAAAAATCTTAATAAAAGCAAAAACATAAATCTACAACATTAATTAAAAGTAATCAAGTTCATAAAATATAAAATATGTGTTAGTATATACAAACAAATAAAAAACTTTCGTTTAATTAATCTATTATTTCTGTGCATTTTATAAACACCCACAAAAAATTCCAAGCTTTTTAATATAAAAGCAGATTCATCAGAATATAGATAATTATCTCTAGAATTAATAGTCGACCAGACAAAATATGTATTTTAAAAAACAAAAACTTCAGACAGCCTTAACGACCTCCATCTAGTTAGAAAAATACTCATATAAAACTTCAGTTTCTTTATTTAAAAAAGTTTAGTTCTCATGTCATTTGTTTGTTAACAGAATCACTCGCGCAATATAACGTAAGCCAGAATAAACTAAAAAAGCAGAGTTAACTGAACGCGGTCAACTGAACACAGAGACAACTAAGCGCAAAAACAATTATTACATGTATTGTTAAATCCAAATAAAAACGGTATAATATCGATCGCTAAGCATACAGTACACGTAAAGTCAATTATTAAGAAATTTCTTATGTTGAAACAAGACAAAAAATGTAATTAAAATATTCCTTATAAAAAAAATGTAAAAACTTAAAAAAATAATAATTTAGATACAGAGATTTAAATTACTTTTTTGTGCTGCCAACATCGCAAACGTCAATATTCGTTCGTTAGTGTAGTTACGTAATAAGCGAAAAAAGCTCTAGGGTGGCAAAATGAAAACTAGGAATCCACATTAAATTAAGCGTTTAAAGTCAATTATTATATTAGAACGAGTATGCGACAGGTAGAAAAATCATTAAAAAAATCTTGAAATTCGCTTAAAATTGAAAAAAAAACCGATGTTAAAGTTAATGTCAAATTTGGCAGATTTAGTAATAAATGTAGTACCAACATTATATTTCTGTTGATTTTTTAAATTTTTTTTTAAAAAGAATGTAATTTTACAAAAGGCAACACAAAAAATAATGTACGTTACTCTCGTCGAAAGAATCATAACATAACTCACTCACATGCAACGCTCGGCCGTGCGGAGGGCGTCGCATTAACGTTCGTTATGCTATTGCTTACTTTCGACTCTTGTTACGTAAACTACTATTAGCATTTTTTTAGAATTGTTTTGAAATTGTAAATTTTTCATTTTATGTAAATCGTTATTTTTTGTTTGTTAGATTAGATTAATCTAATATTTTTGCATATTTTGTGTTTAAATGTTATTGTTTACAACAGCGACTACTATTGCTACAGAATCCTAATCATCAGAACCTAAAAGTACCAAACAAACGGGTACCCAAAAAGAACTAGGACTTAACAAGAAAATTAATTAACCCTAAAAACCTAGAATGAAAAATATACGATTAACCCTTTCAGTCTCCAGTAGTTGATAGAATTTATCCCATCATGCTGCGAAAGGCATTTGCTGCTATGCGAAATAAAATAATAAAATTCTCAAGCCAGTTTAGCACTTTCGCATATATCAAACAGCTGGCGAATTGTCGGCGCATGCCTAGGAGAAAATCCTACAGACTGATTAGCTTGACTTCCTTCAATTTCAAACCACTTGAAAAAGTGGTCGACAAGTGCATGCGGGATAGCGCAGTAAAAGCTTCGGCCCTGCACCAAAACCAGTATGCATACAAATCCTGAAAATCCTGCAAGCTAGCAATTTACCAAGCAGATGCGAAAATGCAATCCAATACAATAAAATTGGAGTGGTGTTTTTCTAGATATCGAAGGAGCATTTGATAATATTACTTTCACGCCAATTTCAAGAGCAATAGAGAAAAAAGCTGGATCAACTAAATGCTCAGGAATCGGATGGTAACAATTACCTTATGCGGTAGCACTGTAGGAGCAAAGGTGTCTGATGGATGCCCACAAGGCCAGGTGCTAACACCCGTTCTGTGGTGCCTCGTCTTGGATAGCTTATTTCAAGAACAATCTCACCATTATTACTTACGTGTAATTTGGAGCAATTGTATCCAACATAATGCACCGTCGAAAAATGGTGTAAAAAATAGGTTATTAGTAAACCCAACCAAGACGGCAATCGTTCCGTTTACCAAACGATGAAAGAAAACGAGAAACGGATGACATAAAACTACTTACAATGAGAAAACCAACCACAAAACTACAGCTTCAAAACTAGGCAAAGTACAGAGACTGACATGTCTGCTAATAATAGAAGCAATGAGAAGTACGCCAACAGTAGCTATGAAAGCATGTTACGTAAATTTCTCAAACTAAATACGTAACAAACCCAGGTTCAAACTTTAAAAGAAACCATTCGTTCGAAACTAAAAATGTAATTTCAAAATGAAACGTACACAGACGTAGTAGAACCCAAAACACAAAATTAATAATAATTAAATTTAAAAGTAAGATTACGGTTACTAATGTTTACCCAAATTAATTAAACAAAAAATTAATCCCGATCAGAATCGATTCATCAGGGTTACAAAAGAACGATAATTGCAATTTAAAATTATAGTAACATAATATAACATTAGGCCGTAAGCGTAAATAAAATAAAACCTGTACTTAAACGTCATCACCTCGAAGACAGGAATCGTATGCGTTTGTCGATAACTCTTGACGACTCCGCTCTGATAAATCGCTATCGAGGGCAACAGAAAACCGAACGTAAAACACCTACAAGAATTTTCGAATTATAAAAAATATTCACAAAGATACGCTACCAAAACTTACCGAGAAATTTCGGTGTTTAAACTAAAATAAAATGTTATTTAAAAACAACCCTTAGGAAAATATAGTGACTAACAGCCTGACCTGCGGAAACAAAACCAGGATCAATATAAAATAAGAAGAGAAAAATAACTCTTACCGAGTGGTGGATAAGTTAAATCCTGGATAAAAAATCCGAATAAATCGTAAGTATACTAAATTCGAAAAATCCCAATAGTTATACTTTAATTACATCTCTGGAGCAAAAATCTCGAAAACCCGAATTTTGCAACCTTAAGCAAAAATTAGCTCCAGAAAATATCCAGGCAACTTTCTCAAATGACCGTTCACGATCGTCTCCTCGAAGTGCCCACACTGTCCGACTGACTTATCGCCAAAAGCGGCGCGAAACACGGGAAATACCTCAGGGTCATGAATTCAATAAATAATAATTTTTGAACCAAAATTAATAAAATGTAATGCAAAATTTGCATGTAACAACACCCCCTTCCTAAAAGAAAATTTCTCAAATTTTAGAAAAATGATATTCTTAAAAAGAAAACTACTAAAGTATAGAAAAAAACAATAAAACAAATGGAAAGCAAAAACCAGAAAACCAACAAATTTTACTTAATCTTCTGCAATATCCTCAGGAGGATGGCTTTTTAAATCCTTCACATGCCAACAACCTTTATCATTACCATACTCATCTAATAATCGATAAGTATTATTCCCCATGACCTCCTTAATAGTATAAGGCCCTATAAATCGTTTGGCTAATTTAGCGGCAAAATTTTTACTAGCGTCAGATAATACAAAATTTCTTTTCCAGACTTTTTGGCCAACTCTAAATTTAACGTTTCTTCTGCGCAAGTCGTAATAAAATTTACTACGCGAGTATGCTTTTTCTAAACGCTGCCTAACAAAATGAAAAATATGTTTTAATTTTACAAGTTTCCCACCTAAAACATTCCGCTCTTCGAACTCAATACCCGTTTTTGGTACACATAAACCGTGCAAATTTCCCGATAAAACCATTTCCCTACCGAAATTCAAATAGTACGGTGAGTATCCCGTTACCTCGTGTTTACTAGTCCGAATCGCGCAAGCAATAGCTGAGAGATTCTTACACCAAGTTTTATGATCGCTTTTAACATAAGAAGCTAACATTGTTTTAATTACTCGATTGATCCTTTCGCAAGGATTAGCTTGTGGCGAATAGAATGGAGTAAAGATGGGATTAACTGAGTATTTGTTTAAAAGGTTTTTAAATTGAGTGCTACGAAACTGAACTCCGTTGTCTACAATCATATATTTGGGAACGCCGTATGTTAAGAAAACATCTTCTTCTACGTGCTTGCATACCATATTAGCCGTTGAGCTACGCAAAGGACACAAAACTGGAAATTTAGAAAATGTATCGGCAATAACTAGTATATACTTGTATCCCTGTGATGAACGTACAAGTGGTCCTATCAAATCACAACAAATTAATTCCCATGGTTTATCAACTTTAGGGTGACTGCCCATAAGTCCTTGAGGTGCTTTTTGTAAAGGCTTATGCTCTATGCATACCGTACAGTTTTTAACGTAACGTCGTACATCGTACCTCATCTTCGGCCAAAAATATTTTTGAATGAGCCTATTAAAAGTTTTATACACGCCTGTGTGTCCTGCACTTGGATCATCATGCATGCGTTTTAATAACTCCAAACGTTTATCTTTGGGAACAACCAACTTCCATTCATCTTCGTCCGATACTCTAAGTTCACTAAATCTAACATACTTATACAGAAGGTCATCTTTTGCTCTCCACAGCGGATATCTAAGTGGATCTGCTGTAACTTTATTGATCATCTCCTTATACCATTTATCGGTGGTACTGTTAGAAACAGTAACTTCGTCCAGTACCGGCACACTACGAGACAAACAATCCGGAACTAAATGTTCTGAGCCTTTCCTATGAATAATCTCAAACTCGAACGCTTGTAACCGTATAGCCCAGCGTGCTAATCTCCCTGCCGGATCCTTGAGGTTTTGTAGCCACACCAAAGAATGATGATCTGTAATGACAAAAAATTTTACTCCTTCTATGTACGGTCTGAATTTCTCAACCGCGTAGATTACTGCCAGGCATTCTCGCTCCGTAGCTGAGTAGTTTCGTTCCAATCTAGTCAGAGAACGACTTAAATATGCTATCACGTGCTCACCACCATCAACTTTTTGAGAGAGAACTGCGCCAATACCAAATCCGGATGCGTCAGTTTGAACATAAAAAGGAAGCTCAAAATTTGGACACGAGAGCACAGGAGCGTTAGTCAAAAAAGTCTTTATTTTTATCCACGCTTTCTCGCAGTCGTCACTCCAACAAAATTTAATTCCCTTCCGAAGTAAAGCTGTAATAGGCGCTATTGTTGTAGCATAATTGGGGATAAAACGTCTATACCAGCCAGCTAGACCAATTATAGAGCGAACTTCCTTGGTATTAGTGGGAGTGGGAATATTTAAAATAGCCTGCACCTTGCTGCTGTCCACGTTTAATCCGTATTCATTTACAACGTACCCTAAATAACGCAACTCAGAACGGCAATACTAGCATTTTTCTTTATTTAATGTCAAACCGGCGGCTATCAATCGTTCGAAAACATTATCCAAAACTTCTAAGTGTTTCTCAAACGTGTTAGTTGATATAATAATGTCATCCAAATAACAAAATACATATGGTTGTAGATCTGCAGACAAAACACGATCGATTAAACGCTGCCAAGTAGCGCTAGCATGATGTAACCCCATAGGAAGCACTTTAAACTGCCACAAACCTCTACCAGGGACAGTAAATGCTGTTACTTCGCGACTTTCTTTTGACAACGGTATCTGAAAGTAAGCGCTCTTAATATCCAAAGATGAAAGGTATTTTGCGTCGCGTAAACTATCTAAAATATCAGCCATAAAAGGAACCGCGTAACTATCCTTTTTTGTTACCTTATTAACCTTACGAAAATCGACAACTACCCTTCTAGTACCGTCTTTCTTGGGAACTAAAATAAGATTAGATGACCACGGACTATTTGATTTTTCAATGATGTCATTAGCGATTAAATAATCCAATTCCCTGTCTACATCCTTAAGTACATAAGGAGACATGCGATAAGGCATTTGCTTGATAGGTGAACCGGTGGTAGTAATAGTGTGTTCTACAAGATGGGTTCGTCCTATACCGTCTTTCATACGTGAATATTTAGACTTTATTAAAGAATTTAAACGCGACGTTTGCTCGTAAGTTAAATTTCTATAGGGTAAAATTGACGAAACATGAACTGGTTCACTTTTCGCAAACTGCCAAACGTTATCTCTAAGATTGGGAATGATGCCCATTATTTTCCAAAAATCGAGTCCTAATATTAAACTATGTGGTAGCGAAGGGACTACTAAGACTTTAACATATTCAGTTTTATTAATCAGTTTTATAGGCAATGAAATTGTACCAATGCTTTCACATTTTTGTCCATTAGCAACTGTACAACTAGGCGCAACGGCCTTTTCCAAAGTAAAACAATTTAATTTACGAATCAACTCATAACCCTTACTGCCTAAGATAGTTCGAGATGCGCCGGAGTCTAACAAAGCGACAATTTTTAACCCAACTACCGACACGTCTAAATATGGCCTCTCATCGTCCCTTACATATGCAAATATAAAATCAAGCAAGTATTTGTTTTTGTCTTCAAGCTCGGTGCTTTTAAAAACGGTATCATCCGGAATTATAGTATCGGGTGACGTTGACCGGAACTTCAATGTCGCCTTGGACCGTTTCCCGAATTGCAACATTGTTTAGTAAGAATCCCTGGTTTTCCGCAACGGTAGCAATGTATCGTACGCGGAGCCTTGCAACCACGAGCAGAATGCCCAGGAAGATTACAATTCCAACAACGAAAATCAGGTACGGTGCTTGCACTCGACTCGACTAGAATTTCTGCAGAATCTTTCCTGTTCTCTACCGCTTGAACTAACGTAATGTTTTCGAGTTTGCGAGACATATTTACATCGCCGCGTCCACGTCGCTCTGACGAGGTTTCAACATACGCGAGATCCGGCTCAAGATGCAATTGTGTTCGTAAACCGCGCGCTTCCGACACATGTCTTTTTCTTACTTCTATTTCCTCAATCTTTCTTCCGTATTTAAGTAACTCTTGCTCAGAATTAATTTCTACAAGCGCCAATCTATCCTGAATGGATGGATGAATATTTCTAACAATAATTTTTAATTTCTCTTCTTCCGAAAGAGGCATTAATAACCGACCGAATAGATTTCTCATAATCGCCAGAAAAACCCCTATTGATTCTTCCTTTCCCTGAACGCGTGTTTTAATCTCCGCTATTAACTTTTCGTCATAATCCGGGGGTTGAAACTGCATACGGAGTTCTGCTTTTAACTCCGGCCAACCTCTTATAGTTGTACGTACGCCTCTAAACCAATTCAACGCTCTGCCAGTAAACAAATCTAAAGCGGATAAAAATAATTCCTCTTCCGACACGCCACGCGCTATTTGTAACTCGTCTACTCTTTCCAAGAAAGCTCCAATCGACAACCCTTTCGGTTCGCCCGAAAACTTTAAACCCCATTTATACACAGGTACCGGTTTAAGCAAAACACCCGCACGATTACTATGTGTATTTTCCGAAACAACCTCGACTAACCGCGAAGGAGTACTAGCGTGCGCGTTACCAATGTCTTCTTCATCAGAACCGCTATCGGATTGCAAAAATGAAACGGTATCGTTATGCGACTTACGTAATTTCAAAGTTTCGTTAAGTGTCTCGAAAATTTTTAGAATTTTAGTAATAGTGCTAGCCCTTTGAACCTTTTCTTGTTCATTACTCATTATTAACCGATCGGCCCTAGCCATAAGATGCGACAAACGACTATTTAAAATCAAAAATTCTTTCCTATCAGATCGCGCCGTGAACTCGGAAATCTTTTCTGATAACACGGAAATTTTATCATTGCATGCTTGTATTTCGTCGGAAAATGTTTTATTACATTCGGGATATTTACTTCCGTGACCGATTCTTTCTAAGTTTAAAATTTTCCTAAGTTCTTTACGCATACAGTTTATATCGCAACTAGTAGGAAAACCACGATATTCTAATTCATAAATTAACTCATCTAATTCTAAATGTGACGCAACAATTTTATACTTGGCGGCCATGATGAACAACAATATCAAGAAAATAATTGTAAAACAAAATTACACAAAACTAAAATAATCTGAGGATACTGCAGCACCACGCGACTAAAAATTTCTATGCTTTCAAAATCTTTTATATCCCGGACGAGCCCCCAAAATATTGTTACGTAAATTTCTCAAACTAAATACGTAACAAACCCAGGTTCAAACTTTAAAAGAAACCATTCGTTCGAAACTAAAAATGTAATTTCAAAATGAAACGTACACAGACGTAGTAGAACCCAAAACACAAAATTAATAATAATTAAATTTAAAAGTAAGATTACGGTTACTAATGTTTACCCAAATTAATTAAACAAAAAATTAATCCCGATCAGAATCGATTCATCAGGGTTACAAAAGAACGATAATTGCAATTTAAAATTATAGTAACATAATATAACATTAGGCCGTAAGCGTAAATAAAATAAAACCTGTACTTAAACGTCATCACCTCGAAGACAGGAATCGTATGCGTTTGTCGATAACCCTTGACGACTCCGCTCTGATAAATCGCTATCGAGGGCAACAGAAAACCGAACGTAAAACACCTACAAGAATTTTCGAATTATAAAAAATATTCACAAAGATACGCTACCAAAACTTACCGAGAAATTTCGGTGTTTAAACTAAAATAAAATGTTATTTAAAAACAACCCTTAGGAAAATATAGTGACTAACAGCCTGACCTGCGGAAACAAAACCAGGATCAATATAAAATAAGAAGAGAAAAATAACTCTTACCGAGTGGTGGATAAGTTAAATCCTGGATAAAAAATCCGAATAAATCGTAAGTATACTAAATTCGAAAAATCCCAATAGTTATACTTTAATTACATCTCTGGAGCAAAAATCTCGAAAACCCGAATTTTGCAACCTTAAGCAAAAATTAGCCCCAGAAAATATCCAGGCAACTTTCTCAAATGACCGTTCACGATCGTCTCCTCGAAGTGCCCACACTGTCCGACTGACTTATCGCCAAAAGCGGCGCGAAACACGGGAAATACCTCAGGGTCATGAATTCAATAAATAATAATTTTTGAACCAAAATTAATAAAATGTAATGCAAAATTTGCATGTAACAAGCATTGCTTTCACTTCCACCGTTACACCTCGTTGTAACGATGGAAGCAACACAAGCAACACATAGGCTGCATATTAATAAACACACGTCATTTAACGGGACATACAAACCGAGTATATACAACGCGCTGCGTGAAAAAACAATCTTAACTATGAAATACGACTTTCAAAAGATTATCACACAAAATTTCAAAAAAGAATACCGTCACGAAACCGGTGCACAAGAAACATTTACCCAGAAGCGGTTAAAAGAACTATTTGGTACACAGATGATGAACATTAGTAGGAAAATAAATTGGTAGCAACGTCACTGTTTTTGGTATATCTGAATAGCAGTTTTAAAGACATTGTCAACTATGTATCATAAGTAAGGGAGGGGGGTTGCAATCTACATTTTTGAAGTTGGGTTGGCCGGGAGTGAAAGGGTATGTGGGGTTGTGTCACTGACCATGTCAATTTAGTTCCTCTTACGTAAAGTTTTTGTAATTTTTGATATTATTCTTTGTTGTAAATATATTCCCAATCCAAAGTTTTCAAACTGACACACTGTATATCGGACCTAAAGCAGCGGAACATAACAAACTATAAAAAAACTCTTAAGAATGAGGCACACAAAACTGTTCCTTGCAGAGCCATAATCAAACACTCAAAATGCATAAACCATCAGTCGACAAAAGTTAAAGAGACTCACAGGAATAATAACAGCACTGTGGCCTCAACAAACACATGAATAAAATGGGACTGCAAAATAACCCTTTATGCGACGTACGCTTGGAGGACGACGAGACTCCACAGCATTTGTTCTTTAAATGCAAAACATACCAAACGCAACGCATAATGAATCTCAACAAACCAAGGCTAACCGATGATTAGTTGAAAAAGGCCTCTTGGAATAAGCTTCTGAACTTCATAGACGAAACAGAATTGCTAAAAAAGTAAAAAATGGAAACTGCAGCGCAAGAACACTAAGCAAACCACCTTTTGCATCAAGTTAAAAAAAATGTAATTGCTACAGAAACGGTGTACATCGATAATAAAATTATTATGATTGAGCGCTATGTCGCATCAATTAACTCTATATCCTTTCACCTTATCAAAGATTATCGAGACGATATTTTTGTTCTAATTTTTTTTTTCAATTTAATTCAAAATAGTTGCAATATGAAAATACTTGTACATAAAATTATATTACTTCACAATTTGTTGTTAAGACAAAAAGAAACTGTGTAACGTTTTAGAAAATGTTGTAACACTGCTGTCGTTTCGAATAAAATAAAATGCATTATCCGTTTGCTCAAGACGTGTTCATGTTGAGGAAAAAGGTACGCATTTCCGTTTTAGCAAGGTATTGACGGTATCCCGTGTGCGAAGAAGAAAGGTCGTGCAAATTTAGATTAATTAATGTTGAGTTTATGAATATTAATGAAAGCTTTGAATTAATCTAACGTCATCTAGACGAATATCAGGCATGTACTTTTCGTATTTATGTTTTAATAATTGGAATTAGAAAACATAAAATTACTGTATTAAATTTATGGTAAACACACACGGCGATTAATCAAATTTCGTTATCGTTATGATGTTAATTGCTTTATTGTACTGCATTTTGTCGTCATATGTAATGTTGTTACTTGGTTTTCGTTGTGACAATTTTCGTTGTAAAGAACAATCTCCGAAATTGTAAGAAAACTTATCGCATTCGTCGTAATAGGAAAATTCCGTATCATTGAGGAAATTATCGTTTTGGTCGTATAAAAATAGCTAAGCAATAGTAGTAAGAAATTCCTCTATTGTGGTTTTAATTAGATGCTTAAAACCGTATTCACCTTAGGAGTATGTTTAAGAAACATCTTAGGTCTTAGGTTTAATATAAAATTAGAATACCAAATAGTTAGTAGCCACGGTGATTTTGGAAGCCAGCAAAATTTAGGGATTCTGATAAACCTTAAACTATTGATAAGCGTGATATACCTGCTTGGATCATCCATTATGATAACAGCTTAATCTAATAAACCAATAATACCACTAATCAGAAGGGTAAGTCAACTACCTAATTCCATTGTCAACGTAATCGTAACAGCGGAGAAGATTCGAATTACATTGTTGTCATACGATACAATATATTTGTTTACTTTTGATCTTTGCTGTAATTAATTTTATACTTAAAATTGTAAACCTGATAATTGGCAATTGAAATGTTAACTAATTTAGCGCGTAGAATGACATAGTGAAGAGGATAAACAACTAGACCTGGTCGTGTATATATTATAAGAACGTAATTTAATTATTATATACAGGGTGTGTTAGCTTAGTTATTTGTGCACAATTAATAATCCTGAACTCACCGCGTTTTATTAATCCGTACAGTAAAACTAATTGTGAATTACATATAATCCAAATTTTATTTTATTGCCACTTAATAGTAATCTATTATAAAACGTAAATATAATTTTATTTATTAAATAACTCTAATTTAACTGGTTAAGAGTGCGTTGTCCTGACAACCATATGAATATTTGTGCAATAAATTTCATATCTTTTGGAGATTTGGTGTTCTTCTAAAACGGTATTGCGCAGATTTCATTCCCGCATATTTAGCATGATTATGTCGCTCGTTCCAGTTTATTAGTAAATAAGCAAAATTTATAGATAAGCAGGTGGCGCCCTCTAAGGTATTTTATATTCTAGATTAATTCGAACCTCCCCTTCTTCGACTTCGAGTTAATCCGATAAAGAAACCGAAAATGGGTGTATCCGCCATTTTTAACAGTTTTTTTTATATAATTTTGTACGTATGTAAATTATTCGAATTATTTTTATAGTTTCTTATAGAGATAATTCTTCCTTATAATTTATTCAATTAAAAAAAATTGTAACATTAATAGTTTATTCGATATTTGGTTTATAATTTAAAGTGAATTCCATATATAATCTAAGTTCGAATCCTGCATGCAACGATTTTTTTTTTGAAAAAAATTCCATACCTTGAAGGGAAAGCAAGATACGTTAAAAATAACAATTATTCTGTATTATTATTTTGACTTGTATGCTTTGCTTCAATTTGAAAATAAAAAATTTGTAGAAATTCCTTATAGGAAAGTCATGTGGTGACCACACCAGTTTTTTTTGTATTGACAACTTGGGCGGCCATTATAAACGTGCTAACCTTAACTTCTACATTTTTAAATTTGAACATAGAACAAGATACGGTGTTGCTGTGTTACCTAAATAACTGCCTATTGAGTTTTTTCACGCGCGTGTTGTACCAATAAATAAACGGACAGTGTTTATTTAGATTTATAGTTACAGTTTTATATAATAATCTAGTAAGTTATTCTTTCATCAAATTTTCATAATTCATTGTGTTGTGTTTTAGTAAAATCAGTTACACATAAATTAAACTTTAAATCGAGTGTCGATCAAGCTAATAGTCCCTTCTTTTTAGGAGGAAACAATTCGTTCAGTTTACTTGCGACGTTTCGTGTTGATTAACCAACACTTCATCAGGCCGCTACGCTGAGTCAGAAAGGAAAATCATTAAATAATAAATAAGCAATGTCAATTAGTTCTAAACCACATAATATAACGACAAACACGAGAAATATTCATATTTTGTCGATTAAATTGTAAGTTCACAACAATATTGACGACATTATTAGTCACTGTATAAAAAAAAAACTCTAACTTTGTATAAATCAACAATAGTTCATTAAACCAAAATAAAACATTGAAACCTAACAGTTGTACACCATCTTAACTAAATAGAAATTAATAAATCACATTTTGCCACACCTTCAGCGTAAAACAAAAAGAAATTATAAAATGATTCCAAGTCAGTGAAACGTGGTGTATAGCAATTTATTGAATAGACGTGACATGTTGAAAATGTAATGTAAATTTGTCACCACATTTTCTACTTGTAATGGAATATGTTACAAGTTTGTATAAATACTTCATTTTCACCTAGCAATTTAATTTGCTATCGCCCTAGACGTAAAGAATTTTCAAACGTATACAAATAGTCTCGTTTGTCGCCTATTGTGAGAAAAACCCTGAATAACGACTAATTAACTTCAATAACAAAAATTTTAGTAACCGTTTATTATATAAAAACACATACCCAAATCGCCTTCAGCTAATGGACCGACACTCCCAAAAAATCGTTTATCCAAAAGTTGCAGCAACTGCAGTGCTGTGTCCCTTACCACTGGTCGAGGACATCCGGTGTTCATTAACGTCACATTAATGACGGCTGTATAATGATCGCAAGGATATTCCCTAAGAATAAACCAAAAATCAATAATTAATATCGCTTTAGCGTTAAATGCAAGAAAATTGAATAAAGTAACCGAATTGTTGTAAGTTAATGAGAGGTTTTTACCTAGCACTAAATATCGTAGCTAATCCTAAAAAGCATCCATCTGCAACTGCTTGGGTTCCTGTGTAGCAACGATCCACTGCCCAATCTAGAAGATGACCAATATCTGGATTGCATTCTAAAAGAAGAACGACCGTTTCTCTTGCCAAATTGTAAACCTGAAAAAATAATTTTATTAAAACGATTACGTTAATAGTTTAAAATATTTGAAAAAATATAATATTCTTATAAAATATATGCAAAACATTATGTAAAAGCATAAATATTTCCTAACTTTGTACAAAATATATAATCTTAACATGGTTTTACTTTCTTTCAGATATTTGAATTTAATTTTGTGCTTGCCTTGTTCCATTAAAGTTGACTGGTATGCTATTTAAATTATATTTTAATAAACACAATACAAATTAAGTAAAGAAAAAACGTGTCGCTGTATTTAATAAGTATTTATAATTTCTACGTCTAAACCTTCAAAAGTCGCATCATATTAAAAAATAACAATGTAGAAAATTGGAAATAAAGTCCAATATTTTCTAACCGAATAGACAAAGGAACATAAGAAAATTAGACTCAATTATTTTTTTTTCGTGTAAAAAGATTGTATCAAATATTATTCAACCGATGTTTTATTTTTAAACGAAATTGATTATATATATTGCAAACAATATTTAAACATATATATATTTCTAATTATTTTAGGATTCACTAAAAATGCCTTCGACCATCAAACACTTAAAAATGCCTATGTAATAATTTTTTGCTAATTAATTGGCTATTTAATTTAATTTCTATTGTTTATTTTAATTATTAACCAGTAATTAAATTGTTTAAGTAATTTATTAAACACTTAGTTAACCAATTTTTGTTAAACTTTTTAGATGAGCCAGTCTAAACAATGTCTTACCAAACCAATTCTTGTTTTTGCATACCGCAAAGTCTGGCCAATATATCCCAAACCACATTCATAGCGTGAAAAAAATACACAACGTTTTCCTAATTAGAAAAAACGTGTTTTTTTAACTATTATTACTAGGTATAAGAATAACTAAATGAAAAGAGAGTCGACGCAAGAACGGATTTATGTAAAATTCCGTTTCTTGCGCATTTAACACTCCTTTTACAATGCGGTTCACAATGATTATCACACGTGTGGCTATCAATACATGTTATTTCGATAAGTATGTTACCTCGCTAACAAAAATGTTAGTACTACATTAGCTGCGCGAAAATGAATTGACGTTCCGTAATTTACAAGTGGAGAAACACTACTGCGATCATTGTCGAAATTATTTCTTCACGGTATAATAAACGATTAACAAGTTTCATAGAATAACTATTTTGAACAAGTATTTTGACTATGTATTTTAGACATAAGCCTGTGCTAAAAAATAAATTTTTAAACATATGGCCTATGCGGTTTTCTCCACCAATAAAAACTAATATTATTAGTTAAAAAAAAAAGATTTGTTAACATGATAACTATTAAATAATTTAAGTATGTAGTTATTTTCATCAAAATAAACACATACTAAAAGATCATCAACATACACATAAATAACTGTAGTGTTAAATTTGCATTTGCTAAAAGCGGTATATCTACCAAATAATTCATAACAACTAATATAAGCGCAATAGGACTACCTATTGATACTTTTTAAATAAAATTGTAACTAGTAGACAACAACACTTTTAGTTACTACAAATTTTGCAGCGTCGTAACTAAAGATTAAAGAAAAACAAACTGTATGCGTTAAAAATGATTAATCAACAAATGCTACCAGCTCACCATCAACAGCAGTAGCATGCAACTCGCCAAAATTGTTGTAACAAACTTTTTCAGCTGCGGAACCGGTCACCGTAACTCAAGAACCCAAAGACCGTGGCGCACACGAAAGAAACGTGTTAACGTAGATCAGTGCATACCCAAAAGCACTCTATTGAACCGGAAAACCTCGGATCAAAATGCGCCAATCCATTATTATTTTAGCGTAAACAAGTTAATAATAAATAAAAAAATAGCTGCTAAAAAAACAAACCCAATAATAGGCCGACATTAATCTCTTATACTTTCCAAAAGGAGTACGCATAGTAAGTACTCGCACGGCACCGTCTAATCCTTCACTTGTACAATCAGGGTTTAAACTTTAGTCAACTAAACTTTAATCTAAAAATGCTGACATATTATTGGTTGTTAGTTTTGTGCTAGCTAGCAGTATAAAAGAATGTTAAAATAAATCCAAGTCTCATTAAAGCAAAATTTAAGCTCTGATTGTACAAGTGACCCTTAGTCGCCGACCTTCAGATTTAGCTTGCTCCACTTTGCTGCAGAATGTGCCGATCATTAGTAGACTACCGTTGCCAGAGTTGTTGGTTTATTTCTTTTAATAATTGCCACCTAATCAAACGTTTTAAATTTGCATCAAAAATCGGAAAATTCAGAAATATAATAGCTTCAACTAAAAAATGTCCTGATTTAAGAATGTCAGTCTTTCGAATCACTTGAGGCTCAACAAAATGGCCGAAAATATAAGATGACTTCAATCTTTGTCAGTCTAGTAGTAGGCTTCTGATAGTTAAACGTTTGCTAATCCGTGAGTCAAAGAAAATCACTCTTAACAGATTTTACTCCCACCTCCCATAATCCAACAAAATTAAAACTTAGAAGTGGATAAAATGCCAAACAATCTCACGATTTGTCCGATGATTTTCAAATAAGATTTTTTTAACGTTCTAAAAAAAATATCTGCCTTACGGATCAGTAGAAAGAGCGTATACAAGTTCTAGATGAATGGATTTGTTTGCCACAAAAATAGGTCTTACTAATGATTGCCTTACAAACTTTCAAAATTTAATTAACAAAGAATCCATAAAATCTATCCCTACGTAAACCTAAACACGTTACTCGAGAATCAGGCCAGCTTCCTATAATAAGAATTCGAGATTTATAGTCAAATCTGAAACAAACTAAACAGTTGCTCACCCATTTTCTAATTAATAAATGTCCAGAAACTATCCAAAAATTATTATTTAGCAATGCTCGAAACCACAACAAATCAGAATTTAATAATCGACCGCCCACTCTCAAAATCTCAATCTGTTGAAAAATAGCGCTAGTGCCTGCAAAGACCGAGACCTAAGTATTCTTTAGGGAAACTAACTCGTTGGATAGCAAGAACGGAATACAAGAAAACTTCGCGCAGTTCAAATATTAGTAAGTGATTAGACCGTTTAATAAAATAGTGTGTGAAAAAAATCTTAATGTTTAAGTCACTTTAGCGAAACACAACAAAATCAAATAACGCTCTATAAGCAAACACAAATACTCAAAAAACGGAGTCGTTTCAGTACTACACAAAATCAATGTTTGTTTTGTCTCCGGAACATCCGAGCGTGCACAACACTACATGACCAACGCTCAGATAAATAGAAATCGCAAGTAAGTCCATGCCACTACAAGTTGATATTGCTAAGTTGATTAGTAAACGATCCTCGTCAATCATTTTTTTGTTGAAATATGTCTTCAATAAGACTTGGAAAACAATTGATTTATTTTCGCAATGTGATGTGCGGCAAAAATCTTTAAACTATGAGATTCCATGCCCAAGCAAGACAAAATATGCTACAATCAGTCCAAAATTAAACTGAATGAGTAAGATAGCGTTTAAAATAACAAAGTAATCAATTGAAGGTTCGAATAAGTAAAACTGCTCCGCGCTACTCCAAAAATTATACCGACTCTAAGAGAAATGACCTTTAATCAAGATTTTAACAAATCGACTCTAGTGTACCCAGTGCTTTTGCAAGAAATAAGATAAATCGCTAAGCCATAACAAGGTTCAGAAATGTCTGAAATCACTAAAATCTTACAATTGATAGTCTCAGGTACTAAAACAAATCTTGGTATTTTAATGTTGCCCAACTTGTTAAATTCAGAAGCAAAAGCCGCCCAAGCCGTTCAAAATAAAGTCAAAAATAGCAACGTTCTTTGCAAGTCTTGCAATGATATGAAAACACAAAATCATTGTTCTTGTGTTCTGACGAATTACAATTAAAACACAGTTATACTTTTTAAGCAATAAAAACATTTGTTGGAAGACATTTGTAAACATCAGTCGAACCAACAAGAGAATGCCCCTTGTGTTCTGAGTAAATTTAGACTTTTTCTAAACTGGCACGTAAAACCGAGTTATACTGGAGGATTTTGAATTTTGATTCAATAAAGGAAATCAACGAATCGTCAGTAGGGAAAGTACCGTTCTTGGAATCTTTTTCAAAACTATATCGGGTATTATTGACCAAAATTTTCAGACCAAAAAATTAAACTGAGTCAAATCAGGTATATCTAACTTTTGTAAAGCTAAAACGTTTTCTCTAAATACTAATAATTAGCCATAAAGTTAAATAAAAAATTCCGTCTTTAACTGCGTAAAATCTAAAATCCGTTGCAAATAGTTGACTACTAGAATTCTAGAATCATCAAACTGCTTAATTAAAACGCTTCAAGCTTGAACATAATTAATGGAATCAAAAGAAATCGAAGAAATAGACCCAGTTGCTACGCCTGTTAAAGAAGCCTTTAAATGATTAAATTTATCGATACATCTCTTAAAGACGCGTTATTAAGAATTAGATATTTCATTAGAAAGTGAAACCCAAAACGCGTTAGTTTCATCGATAACACAATCAAAATCTTTATAGATATTGTTTGTTTAATACGGGTACAATTTTTTTAGATATTTTTTTACAAATATAAACCATTTGTCTGTAAAGGTAAATAATTTTCTTACTTATTAGGATTTGAAGTTTTTTTTTATATGTAATACGTAATCGGCATTTTAATAAATTGAATTAATTTTTATTATTTTTATATCTTGTGACGTAAGTGTGCCATATAAGCCTCTTACTAGTCCGACATTTATTAGTTCCAAAAATTCCGTAACGCCACTTCTGCATGTTCACTAACGCAACCTGCATGAGTGTCAGAGCCAAGCTTCAAAGATGCTTTATTCGTTTTAATAGATGCTAAAAGTGGTCTGGCGAACAATTGATATAAAAAAGAAAACTTCAGAAAAACTGCTTCTTGCATTGTATAATCAGCAATGTTCATAATAAATGGAAACATCGTGGAAATAAAGACATAGAAACTGGAGCCCCGAATAAAAATTTAATCATAAAGAATTTAAAGAACAAAATGATTTGTTTGTTAACTTAAGTTTGGATTTTGAAATACTAACGCGTTTTTTAAGACTCGCAACGTTGTGCTCAAATCACCAAAATAAATTTAGATTTAATAAAAAAACTATTGTGATACTATTCGCGCATAATATGAACAGATATTTTGTTTTATTTATATATCTTTGGTACAATATGCCCCCAACATTACACAAGTATCCGATTGACTAAAAAAACATACCAAACAGTACAGATGTTTCAGTAAATGCTCAAAATCCATCCCGTAGAGGTATCCTATTTCGATTCAAGAAAACATCAAGGTAAACAGGCAGCCCCAATTGCCTAGATGGAAATAGACCAACAAAATAGTGTTACAAATAAAACACGGAATAACCAAAAAATACAACCAATATATTTACACTATCCAGCAAAATTAAAATACCAAGAAATAATCAAGGACCTTAACGAAGAAACAACAGGAGAATTTGAAACAACACTAAAAAGTGATAAAATTAAAATCAATCTAAACACGATCGATTACTATAGAAAAATGACTAAATTGTACACAGACAACAATCTTAACTACTACAATTTTAGTGAGAAAAACAACCTCAGTCATCATTAGATCCCTCCCGATATCGATTACAGAAAATGAAGTACTAGAAGAACTAAAAGACTTAATAAACTACCCGGTCATAAAAGCAGTACGCCTTTACAATAGATACAATAAATAAATACCCTTATGTGTGGTGGATTTAGATAACACAGATAACGCATAACAGATCCTGAAGTTATATAAAATACAGCAGAGCGTAATTGAGGTTAAACCTAGACAAAAATCGACCGACATCCCTCAATGTAAAAAATGGCAACGGTACGGACACACGCACAACTATTGTAGAATGGTACCCAGATGTGTGAAATGTACAAGCAGCCACCACTGTACTCGATGTCCAAAAAAAGCGAATATACCACCACAGTGTAAACTGCGAAAAGTATCACCCCGCCAACTTTAAAGGATGCCGATATATAAAACTAAATCGCCACATAAACACCTCCAAACAAAACCTGGCCATACCCACAAACCAAACCGAAACCAATACTAGTCAGAATAATTATCAACAAACTCGGTATAAAGATTATGATAGATCTTTTCCTAGACTCTCAATTAATTTAAGCAGACTGAACCATACAAATAAGCAAGAATTAATAATAGCACACCTAAACAAAATCATACCTTACAACATTAATTTCTCAATTATCCACTCATGGACATAATTAAGAAACACATAATCAGTAATTTAACTGCCTTTAACTAGAATTCTGGCAATATTAAAAGACAGCGGACATTATTCGTGAAATTCCTCGTTAGACACAACGTGGATGTTGCATGTAAATCCGAAACACGTCTACATAACTTAGAAACATTTAAAGTACCAGGATATAAAATATATAGATCAGATCGAGATACTCCAACTACAGTAAAAGGCGTAGCAATTATCAGGCGTAAATTAGATCATCCTCTAATAATTTTAGAACTTGAAAACCTAGAAATAGTTATATTAAACTGAGTCTAGAAAACAATGCCCAAAACCATCAAAAATTAGTCATAGGTGACCAACCACAGACTGGTGATGCACAGCTATAAACCTAAATGGTGTAAAATAAAATAATTTTAATACAAACCACAGAAAATAAATAGCAACTCCCACAGATTACACTTATTATCCTCCAAGACCGCATCGTAAACCAGATATATTAGACATAGTCCTGTTCAAAAACTTTAACAAACCAATTTATTAAACTGTATACCCAAATTAATTGAAGGTAAAAAAGTTGGCTGGGATATTTTCCATATTGAATCAAACAAAAACATGAAAAACCCATTTCCCATACAAACAACAAACCATATAGATAAAGTCGTACAACAATATACAGAAATAGTAAGAAACAGCATACAATCAGCAGTAATACCAAATAATAACAAACAACGACGATATCCCCAAACACCAGTAGAAATTCTAAACGTAATTAAACTTAAAAACGGAACAAGACGTGAACGTCAAAGATGTGACAGGCCATCAAAAGACTAATACGGCAACCAAACATAATTTATCCACTTACAGACAACAACATCCCATATGTCATCAACGATGAAAAAGCCAACCTATTAGCTTTGAATTTTGAACAAGTCTTTACACCAAATGACTCAAATATAACCCAAGAACATCAACAAGAAGTAAACAAAAGTATTGATAACTATAAAAGACAGGAGTAAAAAGATTTCTTACCTGCATCACCATCAGAACTTAAATTAATTATTACAAAATTTCCAATTAAAAAGTCACTGGGATCGGACTCAATATTGAAACAACTTACAACAAAGACATTAGCGTTCCTGACAACAATATTTAAAGCTTGCCTTTGACTTGAGTATTCTCTAAAGGAACGGAAACAAGCCATCATTTTACCATTTCATAAAAAAGGCAAGGATAAACATAAACCAACCAATAAACCTTCTTACAATGCTGTCAAAGCTTTTGGAGAAAAAAAATCATATACGACTAAATGTAATCCTGGAAGAGAAAAATATCAGAAGCAATAGAACAGGGCTTTGAGAACAAGAAATATACAGTTGTTTGCTTCATCGACCTTCAAAACGCATTTGACAGGGGTGCGACATAAAGGACTTCGATATAAAATGATAAAACTAAAACTCCCCACGCTATCTTATTGACATCATTACCGCATTCATTACATATATAGTATTTACAGTTCATGTACAAGCAAACCTATCTACTAGAAGAACTATTAACGCTGAAGTAACATAAGGGAGTATATTAGAACCAATTCTTTTCAATATTTGCGCACATGATCTACAAACCACAAATAGTGCCACCTTGGCAATGTTTGCTGATGACACAGCAGTAATTACGCAAAATCAAAATCTCCAAACAGCAGTTAACCAACTACAAAGCGCCTTACACTCAATCAGCACATGGTATAACAAATTGAAAATTAAAATCAATCCAACGAAAAGCCAGGTGAACGTCTTTACTTTGAAAAGAATTCCAGACCTACCAAACGTACCAATCAATCAACGTATAACAGAATGAAGCGCAAGAGATAAGGTAGTTAAATACCTAGGACTTTATTTGGACACCCGAAATAGATGGCGAATTTATGTGAATTAGAAGATAAGCGAATGATATGCGAGACTCTCGCTACTACATCCGTTCTCACCTGTGCACCATGTTAATCTACAAAAGTATTCTATGACCAAACAAAATCACTAGAATTGCAGTGAACGTCCCGTGGTTCGTTAGAAATCAACAAATACACAGTGAACTAAACTTTATAACTGCTTTGTATACAAGATTCTTTGCCAAAATACCGGAGTGTCCAAGTGGAGTGTTATATAACCTACTCCAAAAGAACCAGACTCAAAACAAAACTCTCACAAGACTTATTACTCTAATTAAACTAGTTTCAATTAAATGTGATTAATGTTAGCTCTCACATCTCAGATACAGTGATAGCGGTACAGACGAGTCAAATAATGAACTCGCTATGTATTGATTAATGATGCTATTTAACAGAAGCATGCAAAGCAGATGCATGCTGAGCTGATTAAATCCTAATAAAAAAAAGCAAGTCTATTGGGTTAATGATTAAGGTGGCGCGTATTCTAAAACTTAAAAATAATATGCAAAAACAGAATATTATCTTCTCAATTTAACAAGATTTGAGTACAATAGTTAACCTAAACCGAATTCAAAATTAACAAAAAATATTAAACGGTTTCATGTATATATAATATTAAAAAATATAACAAAACTTTCATATAAATAAGCCGTTTGATATAATAAAAAAACCGGTAAAAAGCTTGTTGTAATAAAAGAGTTGCTACACGTAGTAATAAACCAAACTGTAAATGCCGGTGATTACAAGAAACTATTAATATTTGATTTTCATGGTTTCCACATGCATGCTTTTCCTCTATACAAAGTTAGAACTTTTGAATAAATGTTCAGCAACCGCTTAATTTACAAAACTTCTACAAAGGAATATAAAACTAAATTGTCTTTTTGACGTGTCAATAACGTACGAACCTATAAAGTCTAAAATTAATCAAACAATACTTTTTTATGCTAAATATATGCCACCTTTTCGTTTATTCAGTTTTCAGGCCAGTTATTTCGTCAGATGTAATTAAATTAATAAGAATTTTATATTATTAGGTTATCATTTGTTTAGGAGGGATGAACAATTTTACTTCATAATTAAGTTGAGTTTAGTCTTAATAATTACTTTAGTCATTGACATACACAATGGTATTTTACATAAATAAATAATTTAACATTTAGTAATGTCTAACAGTTAACATTAAAGCAACACTAACGGTTACTTGTGTTATCAAAAAATTTTCTGAAAGTCAAGGTAATCAGCATGATGAAGGTTTACATGAAACTCGTAATTTTTATTATGTCAATAATAATAATTAATTTTTATTCATTCTTGATATTACATTTTTATAGATATTACTTAGTTATTACTGTTATTCATCGTTATTAAAGTGTGATATTGTTATGTAATTTAATGTGTATAATTTCCGAAATTATTTTTTTTAATATTTTGTCTGTATATCTAAAATCGTAAGATTGTTGAAATCGAAAGTATATGCTGTGTTTATATAATGTAAACGTAAAGCTGTATCTTCTTTATTTTTCTTACAGTCATACTTATGGTTTTTAATCCGATTTTTTAAATTTTATTTGGTTTGGCCGATGTAACATACTTTGCATTCATTGCAGTCGATTTTACACACAACGTCGTGTTTTTATGTATCTCCATTTACCTGTACAGTCGAAAAATTCCATTAAGACAAACCTAGTAGTAATTCCTATTGCAAAGTATACAATGCTATCTATTTTAATCCAAAAAATACTTAGTAGTAAGTTGGAACATGGAATTATTTTAAAAAATATTTATTTAGTATTTTTTATCTGTGTGTATTTTTGGATGAAATTGTTATACATTTTTTTACTAGCAAGATGTAATAATAATAATAACTACCCAATTGTTTTAAAAATGATTTATTTTTTATTTTTTAACCTTCAATCGATTAAGGTATTTTACAGACACAAGCTGTCGAGGTGAGTCCGTCGGACCCACTACTACTTTCCTTGATAATAATGTTAGTGTTATCAAAATAAGTTGCGCAGTTTTATGCGTTTACTTAATAGTACTTACATTTGAAATCAGCAATGAAATTACTTTCTGTTTACTGGTGGCACTACGATACTAAAGTTTTAGTTTTCGTAAACGCAAATATCGAGGAATGTTTTGGTCGTTTTTGATTTAGCAGGAATGTTTTGTTTTTACGAATAGTTCCTACCATGATCAGCTCATTTCACAACAAACGTTGTGCTAATTCCAAACCGCAAGCCACATTTCTATGGGAGTTTTGATAAGGTTCAGTAAGTGTTTCTACTACGTTGGCTGCTAAACCCACTGCTCTCGTGTTTCCTAGCTTTCCTAAATAAGGAATTCCTTTTAGTAGATAATAAGTAGAAGAGCCACACACCCACTAAACCTTCTTCCCATATTTATCCGGTTTCGCAGGCATGTATTGGCAAAACGAACAGCGACCTCTAAATGGTACTAGTTGCTCATCTACAGTGATGTTTGGTCCTGGTGTATTTTCTTCAATTGGAATTTCCCAAATGTCTCTAACTGGAGCGAGTTTATCGCGCCTTCTTCTCTCTTTCCTTGTGCCGTTAGTGTCAAATCTAATAAATCGTAGAAGTGATTTAAATCTTCCTAGACCCATCGTTGCACGAAGAACCGGTGATCCATATATAGGACTCCACAAAACATTACAAGATGTAGAATTCTGCTTGAGGTGACCAGCTATCATAAGTAATCCTAGGAAAACCCATATTTCCACTTCGTCGCAAGACTCCCACATCAACTTAGGATTCGAATTTGTCACACGACTAGCTTCAATGTTAGTAAACTTCACAATGTCTAGTATAACACGCTTCTCCAAGAATAAGTCAAACAAATCCCTGGTATCCACCAGCAGTTTTCCTGGCGGCAAACGTACTTTATGTAGTGCAATTTTTATCATGTTATGGAATTGAGCTCGCCTTGTGAGTTCAAGTAAAGATATCCACTCTGTTCCATTTTTAGCTATCCAAACATCGGGAATACAACACTCGTCATCAATTGTATTGCCAACAAAATCAATCGTGTCACTCACATAAGACGTCACTGATTCAGAAGTCACACTCCACTCATCGCTGTCAGATTCCGCTACAAAATTTTCAATTTCACTGAGATGTTTAGCAGCGTAACGTAATTCAGCTTCTGTAAGAGGACCATGCCAACTGTTGGCCATGATTTTAATAAAAATACCGGTATATAAAAGAAAATACAAATATTCAGGACACTACGATTCAAAACAAAAAGGTGTATAAACGATTCAAGCTCATCCACTGACTTCGTTATAATGACAAAAATAATTATAGTCTTCCTAAATTGAAAAGCAGTGGCTAAATTTACTTATTTCTAGGTAATACACAATACGAATGCCATTAAAGTTAATCCGATTGTGCTATTTCGCTACTGGGTCTATCGGACCCATTTGGAACGATTAAGGAACAAAAAGCAGTTCAGTGTACTATTTACTAATGACGCGATTAAACAAAATCCAATTCACATGTAATTAGAACCCAATTAGTATACGAGTAGAGTCATTAAATATGAGAGGATAAAAACTATTAATTAATTTTTATAATAAAATTATTAAACATATATTTTAGTGTCTATTTTTGATGTTTTTTAATCCTTAAATGCCTGCCTATTTTAAACATTTTTAATGACTGAACATCCGGTCTATAGTCATAAGTAAACGCAGTTGCAATCATAGTCCTGGAATTACGATAACGACAAGAGAAACGATCCGATAATGTCTAGAACTAAAGTTAATTTGAACCAATCAATTTTATCAGAGACAACCAGTTTACAGAAATTACTGGTATAGCAGCGTTTGCGTATCCGTACACTAATCTCGAATATTTCACCCATGCATACTCGCAATATTACTTTTATAGTTGCATTGACAAAAAAGTGACGACAGATTTTTAGGTTAGATATTTAAGTAAACTCTATGTCCAAACCAGATATTCCAACAACAAATATTTCAGTTCGAAACATCAAATACAGCCGGTTGGGTTTGAATACAAACAATATTACCTAAAAAATGTTATTTGGTGATGTCGGTACTTAAGAAAGTTGCAAAAAAATGTTTACACCACTAACTATTCCATCCAAATAACCAAGGTATCCCGTTTTTTGTTAAGTTAAGTGTACTAAAACAAATAAAATTAAAACTTTCAATAAATTTTGTTTATAAATGCTTATACCTTTTTAACGTTTACGGAAAAACATAAATTCAAACACAGTAGAACTTCTGCTAGCTTATTAAACCGATCTTTCTAACAATATTACCATCATTACAATAACAATTTTTTTAACTAGTAATAAAACCTGTAAAGAACCTAAGAAAATTTAGATCTATTGAATAACGTATGTAAATCAAAAGTTTTGCTTATATTAATAAAAATATTTTAACTATTCTTTGTGACATTGAAATTGCAACACCAAGAAGGGGTGAGGATTTTGTGTCCAATGCTCTCTGAACTTATTAAAAGAAATAAAATACTATCGTCACTATCTGACAACGTTTCGCTTGATTTGTCAGACAAATCTTCTGACATATCGACCACTTTTTTCTAAATTTAGAAAGCAATTTCTTGACATTCTAAATAGGGATTCAATGAGACTAGTGACAAATTTAACAAATCTTGATTTGTTGTTTCTCTTGAAGTCTTTCTTGTATGACTTCTCCTATACAGCTTGAAGTCTTTATTGCAACATTTGTGCGCTGCTTCAGAGAACTGTCCCATTAAGACCTGAGCAACAATATCTGATTCATAAATTAAAACCTTATGCATCGAAGCAGGCATGTAGTACCACGGATATAACTTTACATATAATTCAGCTGTTTTAAATACATAATTTTTAAAAGCTTCTTTATCCAAAATAAAATTGAAAAAAATGGTTTCGAATATGACGGAACATCTTTTAATCAGCCCTTCATCAATCCCCGTAATTTTGGATGATATTTAGAAGTTCTTAAAAATCGCCGAGAAGTATTGCCATCGTTTGAAGAGCAACTACCTTCAGGTTTTATGTGATCAACTAATAAACCTTATTGATTTTTGAAATTTTCCTGTACTATTTGTTTTCCGATTTTCAAAGCGTTTCTCTCTTCGGTCTGTCTAACTTGCTACTTTTTAAATTCCATGCGATAGAAAATACAAATAGAGCATTCCAAAAACCTTATCTATGCATGCAATGGCGAAAATCCAAGACGATATGGAGTCTAATCCACGTTTCTTGCGCTTACTGCCTTCAAGTCGTTCATTTTCGTGGGAGTTGCATTACAAATACAGCATTTCTGAGCCAATGTTGTTTCAGTAACTGCATTACAAATTTTGCGATCCAACGTTAATACTATTTGCTGGCTTACAAAAAACGTTTTCCCTGCAACCCAAACTCCAGTTTTTAGTAAATTCGCAATTTGTTCTTGAATATCGCCAATTTCCTGCATTGAAAGCTCTACACTTTCTTTTTTAAACTGCAACCGAGTTGGTCTACAATATCTTACTGAAGAGGTCGGGGATTTTGTCACAAAATTAATCTATTTTTTATGTAGATATGGAATACAAATGAAGCTGCACAGAAAAAACTTATAAATATATCAGTATCACGTAAATTGCCTGTAGACTTTTGTTTATATTCACTGTGTCCAGTGCTCCGTCATACACCCATTTTGATATGAGAACGAGTTCTTCTGAAATTATGTCGCAAATATTTCTTTTTGCGACAATACAAACATTCTTATTGTTAGGTCTAAAAGAGCATGCAATTGTGTTTCCATCAGAATTTCGGTTATTGTAATGGCTTCCTCTGGAGGATAGCAGCTTGTATTTTATAGTAACTTGGATAGATATGTATGCTTGTTTTAACTTGAAGTCCAATTTTTATTAATTGACCTTTAGTTAATTTAGTGTCTAATAAATAAAGCAAGTGCTTCATAAGATGAATATGGTTTTATTTTTTTCTCTTCCGCTCTTGTCCACACCTCTCTGATTCTTGAGAGCCTACTTGGTCCCAATTGCCTCGCAAACTAATTTAACAGCATATGCTAGTTCCACTGTACTGTAATGCTAGCAAAATTCAATTTTGCGACTTTTTGAGCGGTCGCCCATTCAGTAGATGAAGTAGCAAATCGCCCTCTACTGGTTTATGATAACTTTTGATCTACAACTTGGTCAGTTTTAGCTTCAGATGGCAATTCAAGCAGATCTTCATCCAGTCAATCTGAATTCTTAATTAGAAATCTTTCCATTCTATCGCACTATTGTCGCCTTTTTCTACTTCGCTGCAAAATCGACGAATATTTTTTTATATTTTCAATATCTTGGCCATCCTCAAAAACATTTTTGTAGTTGTCCATTAAAAACACTTACATTTTAACTTTGTTTAATAAGTTTACACAATTTAACAAAGTTTTTTTTAAAGATAGACACCTGGATCTTGTTGGGCAATTGTTGTAGGTCAACTTAAAACTTACTTACTTACTTACTTACTTACTTCTAGTTTAAACTGCTTATGTAAAAGTGTAAATTTCAAACTTTGTCCACAAATGTTGTGTCCCACTGTACGTTCCCCACGTCTTCGTCTGACTCTCATAAGGCCGTCATGCATCACCAAACAGAATCGGGATTAATCACTAAAGACTGCTCTACGCTATTATAGGCTGAAGTAATAAGTAATTCTTCTTATGAGTTTTTCCAGAAACGTAGAAAGTATTGGAAACCATCAGTAATTAATTGAGAATTCTGATGTGTCATTCAACCCAACACGAACATAACCTCCAAAGTAAGAAATAAGCACCACACCTATTAGTAACCTCTGTCAAACTCCTCATGAGCATCGTTTAATTATCCATTTAATTTTTAAGAGAAATCGACCATGGATATATTTCAATTCTTAGTAGGCTAATGAAATTAAAACCAATTTATAAACTTGACGTTGCGGTTAAAATGTTTACGTCAACGTTTATTCATCTTTTCAGTTTGTTTTACAAGAGATAAAATTGCACAATACCTGTTCTTGTGGCGGTTAGAAGAAAAAGAAAAATTACTTAAAGGGTTAATGTTTACAGCTTACTGCGCAATGCCAGCAGTCAATTGTAATCATGTAATTAATGCAACAATGCAACGACATCGAACTGCACACGAACGGAACGTAGACGGCAAACAACATCGGCCACTGTCAATATAAACGTGTTTAGGGCCAACCTTATATATTAAAAATAAGCGTCAACTGCAACTGCCAACGTAAACTTCAACGTCAACTTTATAAATCGGTCTTTACTAACCCAATTCAAAGCTATCAACTGAAAATTGAGGTGTAAATACGAAATATACACAGAGCAACGTAAAAAAAGAATTTTTGACATAACATAGTGATGAAAATATCGATTCCTCTCGCGCACATTTCTGAAAAATATAAGTTTGTAAAGATAACCAGAAATCGGAAAATAAAACAAAATCATACGTTGCAAAAGTTGTATTATTTTTTTATTTCGTTAAAAACAGAAACTGCTTTTGCACCTTTTATACCAAATGGCTACGTTTTTCTTGGGACAATTTGCGAACTATTTCGTAAATTTGTATCACTAAAATGATAAATAGTTTTTTTGTTATTGGTAGTGGTAAATAAATAAGAAATATTTAAAAAAGCTTTTTATCAGTTTTGGTATTTGTTTTCGAAATATTCTGGGACAAGTCGCGTAGGTTTGGTTAGAACGAGTAGAACGGTATTCAACTAACTTCAAGAACGCTTTGAAGAACTCCTGGAAAATATCGCGATAAAATCACGTTATCAAAATATTTAAATAGCTCATCGTGTATTGTATATCACCATCACAAAATAATATTATTATACTACTAATTTTGTTAAACATTCCTTATACCTTATAGCAAATTATGCAATGTATGAAACTTGATAACGACAATGACACTTTATTCAAACTTTATGAACACAAGCTGTTAAAAGAGCTCCGCGCGATACCATACCATTTCAATTCCCCTTTTTAATCGGAATATAAATATAATGCAACTATTAAAAACCATTTTTTTAAAAAGACGTTTAACTGTATTCAAAATTGCAAATACATTTTTAATATTAAGCTAAGCTAATAGAAAACAATTTGTTAAGGTATTTGTAAATAAAGCAAAGAACAGTATATATAAAATGCAAAAATCCATATATTACTCTACAGTATATAACAGCCTTTAAAGTATTCAAATAAATCAAACACTGAGTCTCAGTCTTACATTTAATTAATAGTTTACGTAAGACTGCAATTCAAAATAAGCGTCTAAAACAAAAGACGATATCCCATTTATCACTAAACTAAAATTGAATATTTCGTTTGTCTCAGTGAGAAGTTTTCATTATTGTTCTATAAAACATAAAATTTAATTAACTGTAACAATTCCCATTATGTGCAATTTTCAGAGTCCTAAAAAATAAACATCAAAGCAGAAACAATGTAGAACACTTTTATGAAAGAAACGTAGAAAGTAGACACAATAAAATTACTTATTTTTATTTTACTCAATAAACGAACGCCACGTAGTTTCGTACATTATAGTTTTACAGTAAAAACTAATTAAAAAACTGATTTAAAATTTCAGTATTGCAAATTTATAAACAATAAATAGAATAAATAACAAAAACCATTAATTTTTCTGCTACAAACAAATAGAAAAGCTTTCAGGTAAATAATATAAATTGTTTTTTTAAAAAAACAAACTTCAATTGATCTCAATTTTCGTTGAATTTCCAATGAAATATTTTTGACTTTTTTTACAGTTCTCTATACACAACATGAATATGTAATTTACATTCATTAGTCAACAAAATATGTTTTTGAAATGTAAAAACAATATTAACTACATCCGACTAATGATTTTTACTCGTAAATCAAAAATTCTTTATGACACCTTAACGAATTTATGTAAATTTAAAGTCTGTCACTAAGAATTAATATTTAAAGTATACGTACATAAACATTATTACAACAAAATTATCACGCGTGATACCATACTACTAGTAACAAGTTGCGATGCAATAAACTTTTACTAGCTGAAGTCATAGTAATTATGCACTTACAAGAAAATTTTATAAAAATTGTATTTAAAAAACATTATTACAGTTTTAATAACAAATATTCACAAACATAAGCAAAGTAGCATCAAATTTCGAACTCTACGTTATGATTACATGTTTTGCTTGTTAATTATAATCAAAATAATAATTATGCATAGTGTAGAAATTTTACGCCAATCCGATATAACCCATATTCTGTAACTTTTCTATTATTTATTATGCTCGCTACGTATTAACATAACAATTATAATATCAAAAACTGTATTCTGCAACTCGTTTTCTATTCCATTAATATATGACGTACAGAGCGCCGAAGCAAATAATATTACCCCCGGAAAAATATGTGTACTAAATTTAAAAATTTGTGTTTATGTTTATAAGTTATATTTGACTTTTATTCATCTTGATTAAATAGTTTTCGTAAAATGGTAAGTACAGAACACTTATTCTATTCTATTTTGTTTAAATTAATTTAAATTTGTACAGTTCCTACGTTTATTTTTTTAATACATCAACGTAAATCATAATTCAATTTGAATAATAATGAATACTTTGCAAAATATTAAGTAATTCTAACACTTTGCTTTTTCAGTTCAAGTCGAAGCCTGAAGCAACATTACACTTGCCATAGCCTTCTTCGAGCAATAATAAGCTGCTAATGTGTGGTTGTTTCCTTTAGGCAAAGCTGCCAAATTGGTTGCCTATGTAACCGGATAATCAACAGAGTTGTTTAAATTTTTTAAAAAAAAATGTAAGAGAAAGTTGCTTACTGCGGTGAACCAGATAGTCTAAGAAAATTCTCATGTCAAATTGAGTTTAAATATAAATATGTCACATAAAAAACAATTGTTAATTGCGATGTTAACTTTTTTTAAAATAATTTTTGGATTTTCAAATCCATAATATTTTAAAGGTAGTCAAAACGAATCGCAGTCGAGTAGTTAAACTGTAATAGTTAATTTTTTTACGATAACATTTATGTTGTTATTTATTATAATAGAATGCATATTTATCTTATGATTACTGTTATCTTAAAACATATAATTTTCATAAGCGTAACGGATGAAACTGTCATAGATTTTTGTCTCGATAATTACAGCATAACAATTAATTGTTTTTGTAATAACATTTATCTTCTCTTATTTATTATAGTGCAATGGTCTTATAATTATTATCTAAATCGTAAATTTGTAGTTTTTTGAAGTGCGAAGGAAATTGCTCAAGTTTTGTAGTACTGTATTTAGAATGCAGTTTTTTTGTCATGTTACAATATTGAAACGTTCAGCTTCGAGAGCATTCACGAAGCTACTATCAACAACTAAAACGTTTAGAAAATATATAGAAAATTCTCGAAGGATGGCCAAAATATATATAAGCAATACTAATGATTCATAGGTCAGTTATTTTCAGTCATTCAAAGTTGGCAGTGTTAAGAAGATTATTCAAGTTTAAATAAATAAGTGATTAACGCGTGTCGAGATAAATACAACAAATTAAAAACGTGCGTGACTTTAATGAAAACAAGTGTCAGTGTTTAGATAAATAGAAGTTATCCGCGGACATTATCTTTCGAGTGATAGTACTATATAAATTAGTGAAAGGGTTTTTATTAAATATCCTTAGATTTAATTAGTTTGGTTAGCTATAAACGTGTAAATATTTTTAGTATAATTAAATTAGTTTTAATAATCGTTACAATACAATAAATATAAAATAGAAAGTTTCATTTATTAAATCATATGTATCTTTTAAGTCTGTCGTTAAAAATATTTTTGTCTCCATACTCATCAGGCAGTCTGAGCAACGATCCTTAATGCTCGCAATCTAATTTAACAATTTTGTCACAGTTGTAAGTTTCGGTTGTTATTTTAGCAATCGGATTGCTAACTTAGTGCGATGCAAATTCCGGTAATCAGTGTAAAAAAATAATTGAAAATGTTTATCGTAACTCGTATAAAATAATACATAAGTGAAGATAATTTTGTTTCCAAAATAAATAAATAATTGACAAGCTAACCATTGTTACCTTGCAATTGATACCAGTTTCGCGGTATTTATTATTTAAAATTTTCATTTTTAGTTATTTCAGCAAAATGACAAAAGTACATTAATAAAATCAATTTTTATAGTTAAACAAATTGCGCATTAAAACCGTTGAAACAGTTGTTGGTGATACAGCTACAACTTGACCTATGTATCGTTGGTGCGTTTCTAATGTTCCAGAATCGTGTTTATACCTTGCATTTTAAGTAATTCTTTTTGTGTTTATGATGGATCTTCAGTTCCTAAAGAATTAGAAGAGATGGCAAAATTGTTTCAAATATTTTCTAATTACTTCTTTTTATTAACGAAATTTGTATCATGTATCAACAAATTTGAAGTTTTTCAGGTCATATTGTTGCTGAATTCAAAATAAAGCTAACATCTTTTCACAATTTTTTAATTTTCTAAGGTCTTCTGATTGCAACTTCTCTATAATCAAAATTTTGGGAACGCTTATAAAACTAGACGCAAATCAACTTGTGTGTCGCTGGTTTTAGATTCATTCAATTTTAACCTTGTTTGGTTTTAGTCTTTCGATTTTTTTTTACAGTTTACCATGTTTAATAGTTTTCAAAAAGCACACAACGCAAAAAATAACTTTTAAATTTTTTGATAGTTGCACATGTGGAAACGTCAATACGGTTTATAATTAAATTGTTAAAAAGAAGTATTGAGATGTATTTTTGACAAATTTAGAATCCAATTTCGGTTCAATAAAAATAACAACTTTGTGATATACAACAATGCATTCTTTCATACTTCTATGTTATGTAGTAGGTCTTGTGCGTTCTTTGCGTAGATAACTACATCGTCCGCGAATACACTTTCCGATATTTGTATTACTTCCATATTTCGTATTCTACATTTTTTGTTTCTTACTTTATCCTTTATTTCCTTCAAAACATCATCCACTAATAAATGCAGGGCTAGGAACCCCACCTTGTCTTTCCTTAGTTGTAGACTCTTCCGATTGCAAATTAACCGATCCACATAGTTTCTTGTATTGTACAGGCATTTTATACATCTTATTAGTTTACTATTTACTCCCTCTTTTTTAGGCTACCCCACATTGCATTCCTTAGGATACTATCAAATGCCTTTTCTAGATCAATGAAGAGGTAAATTTTTCTATTAGTTGCTTTATTATAAATATGTAGTCTTGTATTCCTCTCCCTTTTCTAAATCCACATTGAGGCTCTTCTAATTGGTTTTTTGTTTCATTCTTCAAACTTACTTCTAAGATACTTTCATATGTATCTGCTATTATCAATAGCAATGTAATTCCCCTATAATTTGTACAGTTCCTTCTATCTCCTTTTTACTTTCCTATAATGAAAGTAGTGATCGCAATTTTTTTCAAAAAATTTTTTGCATAATTTTACGTTTCAAGGTCTCCTGAATCAGAAAAATGTATTTTTGACCAAAAACAATTTTGGGTGTCTGTGTGTGTGTGTGTAACGAATTTTGTACGTATGTATATTATTCGAAATATTTTTACAGTTTCTTATAGAGATACTTCTTCCTAACAATTTATTCAAATAAAAAATGTTTCTAACAGTTTATTAGATATTTGATTTTTAATTAAAACGAATTCCATATATAATCTAGGTTCGAATCCTGTTTGCGACAATTGTTTTAGAAAAAAAATCCATATCTTCAAGGGAAAGCAAGATACGTTAAAAATAATTTATACCGATTTACTAAAGGGGAAAGCAATATCAAGGCGCACAAATATAAGAGTTAGTCGATATGACAACATAAGCTCAATTTGCCATATTTTCTTAATGAAATCGAAGAGAAGAATATCAAAAAAATTATTGCATGCTAGGAAATCATCACGTATCACTTCAAAGTGGTTTTATAAAAACATAACCTTTAAAAATATATGTAGACATTCCTTCATCATTCCTAATAGAAAAGTCGTGGGAATCTTCTTCCTTCTATGCTTTATTGAACAGTGATGTTAGAACTGCAATACCGTTGTCTTCTACATACTTAACCATCTCCGCCCTTATACCGTCGTGTCCAACTGATTTGCCTGTTTTTAACTTCCTCAAAGCGTCTATTACTTCTTCTACAACAATTTTCTTATGTTCTTCTTAAATGTTTTCTATACTATTTTCTTCTGTTACTTCTGGATTTGCCACTTCCTGTGTCTAATATATCCTCAACATTTCTTTAAAATATTCTTTCCATCTCTTATAATCTTGTCTTTGCTTTCTAAAATGTTTCCATCTTTTCACATTATATATTTACGTGTATGTGCTTTTCCCTTACGCAGCAACCTTAGTATCCCATAGTATGGTTTTTAGTTTCCCAATCTGTCCTGTTCCATCTTCTCACTAAATTCTTCACACGATTTTATTTTTTCTTGTTTTACCATTTTCTTGACTTTACTTCTCTGTTCTTTATGACTGTAATATTTTTCATCAGTTCTGTTTCTTAAATATTCCATAACTTTTTTTAAATTTATATCTCCGTTCTTCCAGTATTAAATTATTTATATTATTGTGAATTTTAGTAATCTCTTCTTCAATTCTTGTATTATATCTTCTTGCTGTTATTTGCTTATTTATTTTTTACCTTTATTCTTCTTAGTAAAGTCGTTTTAATATACTGCCTGTATTTTTAGTTTGGATACCACTAAATAGTGAGCAGAAAATATTACTGCTCCCCTTTTCACTGTTATATACTTAATTTCTTTTCTAAATGTTCTATTTATTATTATATAGTCTATAATCGATTTTTCCTTTCTACTTATGACTTCCTTTGTTGATTTATGTATTTCCTTATAGCAAAGCAGGTGTTGCTCTCAAAATTATTTTAAATTTTTGTACTTTGAAATAATTGTAGACCTACTGTGTTCAGATATCCCGTCAATCACAGAGCGCATTTATTTTAAATCGTCACTTCAAACTAAGTTTCAACTTTCTTCTTAGCTATACTACTATTCAGTTACATGATATTGTAACTTGTTTTCTTTTCTTAACTTTTTTTTCAAATCAGTATTAGCATAATTGAATGAAATTCGATGTTGAATGAGTATGTGAACGCATTTATTTTTTGTTGTCTTGTTCTCACGATCGAAAAAAAACTTAGTCATAAATGTCTATGTAGGTTCAGGAGTATGTTTTTTGTGACTATAATCAAATATTGTTGTATGTATTGTATTTTAATTAAATGTAATTTATGTGTGTGATAAATCCAAAAATTGATCTAAAAACAACATAAACGTTATATGCTGAACGTTTTATTTAGAACGGTCTGTGATCGGTCTCGGAATTAGAACCCATGATTATAATACTTTTAGTAGCCGTTTTTATTAATGTTGCACTATTGCACCTTCAACTTTAGGCACAAGCTCGCAACCCAAACAGTTGATACCTTGAACCGGCTTGTCCACTCTACCGACTCTTGGATTTTGTTTGATGTTATGCGAGAGTGTAACGTAGTGATTTAGGTCTCCTCAACGTTTTTCAATCAATAAAGCTTCCTTAATGCATTTGTAAAATGAATTCATTATTTATGAGCTTCTATAATCTATGTTTGCATTTATTGTTTATATGTATGTTCTTTTATTGTTGGTTAAACTGATTGTCTGATTAGATACTTATGATCCTGTTCATTAACCCGTTAGATCAAGCATGTGTCAAACAGGACGGTAAGGACCACCGAAATATTGATTGTAGCATCGATGCCGTCTCTGACACTAAGTTCAGATAGAAAAAATGAAAGCAAACACAACATAACTAACAACACGAGTAAAATACGATGTCAGAGCCATCTTATAGTACAAGGGTGGCCAAACTCCTTGATAGTCCGAGCAATTTTTTAAAATTTGAAATTTTCGAGAGCTGCAATCAAATACGTATTTAAAAAGACATTTTAAAACACATACGGAACGATCATAAACTTTTAAAATATAACACAAAAATGAAAAAGGAATTCGGGTACATATATCGAGAGCCACAAATAATCCTTCAAAGAGCCGCATGTGGCTCGCGAGCCGCAGGTTGGCCCCCCTGTTTAGTATAAATTTACTATGCATGAATAAGTGTCTAAACGTTGTACCTTTGTTTATTCGTTGTGGTTTTGACCCGTGATTTATTCAAAACTTATTTGAATTGCGCTGGTATTAAATCAGCTTTCAACGTTTCCGTCTCTATAACTATTTACATACTAGTTTACATATAACTAACAACAAAGCATAAATAAATTATTCAGGTCAAGTTAATTTGTACATGTTAAGAAATGTCATTTATCTATCGAACAGTCAAGAAATGCGTATTCCTTTAAGCGTTCACACATAAAACAAATCAGTTTTCTTTAATTGTTCAAATACAATAAATGCGGTTATCACTATTTTTGGTAGATTTGGCAACGCTGCTTATTTTCGCAGTTATTTTAGCACAGTTTACCTAACATATATAAACACTCACTACATCGTACAAATTAGAACTTTTTTTTAATTTGCTAGCTTTTCTAGTTTATTTAGCATCAATAAAATAAATTGTCATGTTATTGAAAAAAGCTTGTCATCTACTCTCACAATACAAGGAAAAACTTAATTATTTCAACATGCCTTCCATATCATAAAAATTTAAACAAATTGATCAGATTTCTTACTTCCGCCTCTTTAGCAAAATGTATATCCAAACATAAAATATTTTCATACAGTTACCTCTAAAATATAAAGTTAAATACTTCACATTTATGTTCAGTGCTACTGGCGCATACAAAATTCCTAATTCACACACACTCTTCCTTATTGTCTATATAAGAAATAATTTTCTGACAATCTACTGTTAGTTTTTTCTAGTACTTAATGTGACACCATTTCAATAAAATTTCTCATCAGTAATTGTTCCAGATAAAAAATGTATTAAAAAAGAAAATTTTTTATATTAAAGTATAATATTTACTCTTACAGAAAATTTTAAAGCGGCGAAAAATTAGTTAAGCCATGAATTGAACGGATATCCCAAAATATATGTACATATATTGTATAAGGAATATGAATACACAAAATTAGAGAACCAGTGGAGAGAATAAATTGAGATATGTATTCATACGAGTAGATCCATAAAAGCCAATACATGTAGGTATATTTCTAAAAAATAAAATTTGTTTCTGTATTCTAAAGAATCAAATCTGACGAGACCTGTAAGTTTAATATTAATCAGTTTTTTACGACAAAGTTTAATGCTTTTTCAATAAAAAAACCTGAAATGTATAGATATATATATATACTATATATCCTGACTTCACTAATCATATGGTACATTATCATGGTTAATTATAACTACACAAAAACTTTTTTTTAATTTAACCACGCGTTCTTTCAAAGTGGAGCAATAACACCAAAATGAGATGAAAATTCCAAAAACAAAAGTAAATAAAATTCCAACGTCTCGTCTCATTCGAATGCGTTGAAATGGTCAGTACTACATAGAATTGATATCAAAGTATAATACGGTATTTTAATAAACTGTACAAGAAGGTTTTAATCGAAAGTACAACTTTATTTGATTACCTTAGTCAAAACCTCCAACATATCTCAAGTAACATAATTAAAATTGTTACAGAAATGCATCGAGTATATATCAACAATTTGCAACTTCAAATCTACAAAGATACATTCCGCCCGTAATATACATTATAAAACATTAAAATTTGACATTTTTTTGTTCTGTCTATTATTCCTTAAAATTTACTATCAAAGATAGTTCATGTAAAAATAGTATATTACTTACCTAAGGAGAAAAGTATGACTTCCCAACCCGCGTAGTATTGTGTCCCGAGCCGAAGGCGAGGGTCACAATACTACGCGTGTTGGGATGTCATACTTTCCTCCCGTGGTAAGTATACAATTTTTTATCACAGCAGAATCAAAAGTTCCTTAAAAATAAAATTTATTGTTCTTAAATAAACAATTCATAAATTCATAAATATTAATTTTTCGCTATTGTAAACCGTCTTTGAAAGTGTTGGCACACTTGTCAACATAAACGTCAAAAATTAATTAACTTTGAATAGTTTTATAAATACATGACATTGTAACGTTATAATTATTGTTTATTTTTTTTTTTTCTAAAAATTAAGAGTATTCTTCTCATTTACTGCAATTATGATTGAAATAATCAGAATAAGTTAACATGCGCATAAAAATTAAAGCATGCGTACTAATTTATTAAAACAATTAACCGGAGAGCGCAAGTGGTGCTTTTGCCCCTGACAATAGGGTCCGAAAGTAAACTTTCGATCCCGCTGTGATAAAAATATATTTATATAAAAGCTATATCACAAACAAACAAGGTTGTTATGATAGCGATTAATAATCGAGGCATTTTAACGTCATGAGCGAGTGTAATGAGCGTTAATGTTGTTATCGATTAACAAACGAGTCAGTTTTTATGTTAAAAGTAGATTAGTAAAAACGCTCAAAGTTATATAGAAACTTAAGTATGCAAACTAACCCGTTGTATTATCTAGTAGTCGCGCAATATCGTTAATTCAGTGGTGACTAACGATTTCATTGGTTGCTATTCAAAATCGTTCGTTAATAGAAATTCATTGATTGGTTCAAAATAGTAAAGCCTTCTTCGGAAAAAATAAAAAGTGTAGATAAACAAAAATTGCGGTCAGTAAATACCTATTCTAGCGATAGTGATATATAAGTTATTGTAAGTTATTTTTCTTATATACCGTTGTATTTATATTTATCGTGTAAATAAATTTAGTTTTAAAATTCG
Source organism: Aquatica leii (assembly GCA_035610365.1). Taxonomy (NCBI): domain Eukaryota; kingdom Metazoa; phylum Arthropoda; class Insecta; order Coleoptera; family Lampyridae; genus Aquatica; species Aquatica leii. The sequence goes on from CM069435.1 coordinate 73,831,205, forward strand.
TTACAATAGTATACTAGACTTTTGATTTCTTCTATTGTCAGCGCTCCATTTGGCAATAAAATCGGAGATACTGGTATGCTTACAGACTAAAAAATAATTAGTATAATAATACATTGCAAAAAAAGAAATACGAAATACAAAAGCACAACAGTACTATCATCAAATATAAAGGTAAACTATCATTCAAAAACTAAAGGTAAACACAAACTTATGCAACTTGCTTTTTAAAATAAAGTGATTTCAATTTAGGTCTAAGCACCAGAGATGATGAGAAAGATATAAGATCATTATACAAAAGTAAAAGTAAACTAAAAAATCGCAAGAGAACGACACTAAAATAAAACGTAAATCCATGAACTACTTGTTATTAAATTAAAAAAAATAATTTACAATTTTAAAAAACGACATGGAAAAGAAAAACTGATGGCTTAGAGTTTCCAAAGACTTCAACAGAAGTTTTATATAAATCTTTGTTACCAAAGAACATCTCTCAAAGTTTGACAAATATACTTTTGATTTTATAATTTCAGCTAATTCTTTTGGTTCTGCTATTGTTACAACTAATATAAACTACTCTGTTGAAAGATTCTCAGACATTTAAAAAATATATAAACGTTTATAAAAATGTTCTGTTCCTCACCTTTAAGTTAGTATAACTGTCATCAGTTCTATTTTCTCAACTGTAGCAATTGTGGCGTCTTTGCTGTAGATAGCCTATCTACATCTATAATTCTAGGTAATACCTAGAACATACTACTTAATTCCAACAATTAGGAAATTGTATGTCAAAACTTCATATTTGTCTCTGCTGATTTGTCATGCAGTTCAAGAAACTAATCAATGTAAATAAATACTGACATCTGTGAGTTAATTTGCACATTTTATTATTACAAGTTTAGTAATTTTGGTATTTGACTGATTTAACCTGTCGAACATGCAAGAAATCATTGCAAAGTTTCTAAACAACTGATTAAAAATCCTTATAATCATAACTACTTTGTAACAATACACAACCAAAAGTCCGATAAATTACTGTTTCCGTCTCTTTTGCATCAAAACAAATTGTAATATTTAATTACAATTTTTGCGTTTTCAAAGTATAGTTTACATAACCTAAAACACATTGAATTTAAAAACCATTTTTTTAAATTTTATATGAACCTTTGAAACTATTGCAACAGCAGCTATACGTTCCTAGATGATTTTGTTTTCAAATTTTGTATTGCGGTGCAAAAAATGTTTATATAAGTTTCCTAAATGATGACATATTGACATGTAGAGAAATGACTTTGACCTGTGCGAAAATGAGATTGGTCACTTTTTGATGCACAACGTTGCCTAACCGCCAATAAACATACAATGTGCATAACAATTGTAATCATTCTATCGTTACTACTTAAGACAGTAGATTTTTTAATGATTTTAATTTTGAACAAAGCCACGCAAGTTCGTTCTAAATATATAAGTTTTTTTTAAATTTATATAAATTTTAAATCTAGATTTTGAATAAATTAAATTCTTCGCCACAATATTTATTAATTTTTTTGCAAACGAAAACACGATAACGGTAAACTTAAAAAAATTAAGAAATATTTCTAAAAAGATTTCGACTTTTAGTTTACGTTTACTCATTTCTAACCTACAATACAAGGTAGAATTCGTAAAATAGCAACTATTACGGCAGTTTCTGTTCAAACGAATCTTTAATGCAGAGATCGGCAGACTTTACTGTGCTAAGGATCATACATTTAATACCAGAATCGCCAAACTTTAAAAACCCGCAAAAGTAATAAGCACATAATCATCAAAAAAAATTGTTCAATCGGTATCCTTGGAGCGCATTCAAAACTCCGCAGAATAAATAGTAATTTACGTAACAAGTGTCGAAAGTAAAGCATGTGAGTGCGTTACGCAGTGAAACTTTTGACAAAAGTAACATACATTATTTATCGTGTTGCCTTTTATAAAACACTATTGTTTAAAAAGTTTTTTTTTAACTTAAAATCACCAGAAATATAATTTTCATTACTGAATCTGTCAAATTTGACATTAATTTTAACTAAACTTCAAGAATTTTTAAATGAGTTTTCCACCTGTCGCTATGACAAACCCTCGTATCTACGTTCGTTATAAATTTACGTTGTTAGTTAACAATTTTTTTTTAGTTTTTGATTGAATCCTGAGACATTTGCTGTTTAATCGACGTATCTCAAATCATCTTTTTCGTTTCAAATTTGTAAGTCAATTTTTGTGTTCAATTAAATTATGGTTTTACGTTGTTAAAATATCTGTTTGCTGTGTTTGCGCCGATTTAGCATTTTCTTTGTGTTAATAAAATTCAATCTCAGAAAACAATAAGATGTAGCAGTGCCGTGGTTCCTCAAAATTCAAGGTAGCAGATTGCTGTATTACAATGTGTTTGTAAAATAATTTAGCTAAAAATTTAATGCTTCATTTTCGTTTTGGTTAACGGATTTAATCGTTCGTCAAATACATTCTTATACAGTAATTCCAAACCAGAAAACACGTCTTCCAAAATTATTATTTACGAACCGACGTTTGCTGCTTTGTGTGAATACACATTTTGTGATTACAATCAAAGACATTTAGCCAAATTTAAAGCAAATATTAAAGTGACGAATAAATGTACTACTGACTAAATTAAAATAATATTGCATCTCGTATGTATTTTTTTTGTCTTTATATAACTATGCAAATTATATTGTTGATTTGATTTAATTAGTTTTACGAACCCAAAAACCTTTGAATTTAATTTTACGTAAAATTTAACTTCATTGCTTTTTTTATTTTTATTAATTTTAAATTCAATCTTACGTTTCAGTAAAAAATTTTTTTTTGTAATTATTAATTTTTATTGTAATCGTTTAGTTTATTATGAATTTATTTTCTGTGTAAAATTTTGTTTATTTATTAACATTTTGTTTTGTTTTATTTATTTGATTTCTTCTCTATAATAAATTTTAAATTGTTAAAAAGTAACACCTGATGTGATCTCTGGTTGGCCAGGTCCAGAAGCCCTTGTTAGCTATAAACCTTCCTGGCGACCTCTTAATTTTGACTTTTACTTTAACATTTTTGAGTTTTCCAAATTATTCACAGATTTCAGAATTTAACTTACGGCATCCTCGCTGATCACCGGCAATTACCTCTTTTATGCTTCTTTTATTCAGGCTTTTGCATGTAACATTATTCTAATATAATTATTGACTTTAAACACTTTTATGTAGATTTCTACTTTTCAGTTTCCTGCTCTAGAGCTTTTTTTGTCCATTACGCAACTACACCAATAAACGAATCTTGACGTTGACAATGTTAAGAGCACAAAAAAATCGTTTTTAATTTTAAGTTTAACTGTGAATCGTCATGGGCAAGATTAACTGATTCATCTTAAAAGAGTACTACAAAGTATTTTGTTACGTTTTCTTTGTTTCTTGAGTTTTAGATTACATGGTAAGTTAATAATCGAACAAAGCACACATTTATTGCTTGAAGAGGCGCAAGTATCCACGAGAAGAGCAGCATGTGGCTCCGAAGCCTAGCAGTGCCGACCCTGACGACTAATATTTTTAAATTGAGATTAGCTTCAATTTAAACTTATGTTTTAAATGTTAATTATCGGTGAAAATACCAGGTATAGCTTGTGACACTATTTTTTATTCCCAAAGTATTTGAAATTGGATGGTCGGAAAAGATGGAATGTTTTAGATTGAGATAACGTAAGAATATAAAAAGGATCCGAAGAAAGTTATTCTAGTCAGAAGTCGAAAGTGTCGGTATAAATAAATAAAGTGTTAAGTGTGTTGAGATAAATAATAATGCGGACAGTGTTTATAAAAATCGAGTGATAGTCATTTACATTTTATTCGTGTTAATTGAATTAAAAATGAATTACGTTTCTAAGAATTAGTTAGATTATGACCTTATAAAAGATTGGGAAGTTACTCATTTACTACCGTTACTGTGCCAGCGGTCGGAAGATGACAGTTAAATTTTTGTAAACCCCAAAACTAACAATTTTTAAAAAATATATAAACAAATATATGTATTAAAATAAACTAAATACTAGTTTAAAAGTTCAAAAAAAAAATTGTAAAAAAATGTTTTTAAAAAAAAGAACCGGCTTCAAAAAATCCACTAAAAAGTAAAAAAGAGTTTAATTTAATTTAGTTACAATTACACAACGAAATTTTTATTAACATAAAATTACTTTTTGAAGTCGATGCTATGTATAAAATTGGCGTAGAATTATGCGTAATTCTTAACATTAAGTTTGGAACTTGTAATATATTTAAGTCGCATGTGTTTGGCATCCGCTTCAAAAAGTAATTTCATGTAAATAAAAATATTGTTTTTGTTAAAAATTATTTATTTAACTTTTTTTATTAATGTTACCAATAGTGGTTATAGTCACTGAAAACCTTGAAAATACACATAGTTCAACAGAATTTCATATCGATGTAAATTTGAAAGTTTGATTATTTTCTTATACATAGATCCTAATCAGAATTTGACCAAATTGAAATGGAACAACTCCTGAGGTACCCTCCTCTAATAAAAGAAATCATCAAAATCGGTTAGCGTGGTAAGCAATGATCGCTAAACATACATAAAAAAATATTGAATGAATTGAAAACTGTCACCTTATTTTAAGTCGGTTGATAAAATAGTATACATAGCTCGGTTGACATAATCAATTCTTTGCTTAAACATTTTTTTTTCAGTTATAAAACTTAAGTTAATCGTTAGTCTATGTTCGGTTATTTTAAAGACATAATATTTAATATAAATTATCAATGTGACTTTTGAATAATGAATCACTTGCCAGTTACTAAAAAATATACAAGCAAACTAATTATGTTACTACATATAACTAATATCCTTTAAAATTGTCAAGCGCCATCTTAAATTTTATACATCAATATCGTTATCCATAAATCACTTTACATGCCCTTTTTAGCAATAGTGAAACGTTAATACACCAAATACGTTATGTCTCTGTAACATTAATTATTTTTTTAATTATTCAGAAAAAATTAAAAATCTCAATAAAAAACATTTTGTCATATAACAAATTAATAAATAAATTAATGACACTGTAATCAATTTATCTTGCTTTTGTTTTCTAATAACAACGGCATCTTAACGCTAGAACATGTAATTCAGCAAATACTCAATTGAAATTGTTCAAATTCTAAATGCAAATATTTATTTAGTATGTACATTCCCTTATGATGCAAAATTTAATAATAAAAGTTAAAATATTTTATGTATTTAATATACTCGCAATTTGATACATAGGAATGATCAAGTAAAAAAAATTCATATTCACATTACATAAATACACGTGTTTAATATTAAATTAGATATTAAGTATTGCAAAACGTACGTATATTATGTACAAATCCTTGTTTATATTTCAAATCAGTATACATAAAATTGAATAGCATTATCAAAACTAGTGGTGGGGTAATTCGATTATTACATTCAAATGAAAAATAATCGAAAACAATACGTACTTCAATTAAATTATAAAAACCGACAATATTCAGTATCTAGTATCCAGTTGTATATCCAAATACTATTAAGAAGTTAAAATTTTTATAAGATTTTCAATTAAATGACCAGGAGTGTATAACGAGACTAATATGAATATGCCATTTAGTAGCATGTACGCCAAATCCCCTCTCTTCAATACACTGCTAAATCATTCAAGTGATCATTCAAAAAATCTTTCGGTTTTTGAAATCACTCAACTACTAAGTATTCGGTTATGGCCAACACTAATCAAAACATATCCACCCAAATCAAGAAAACTCAAACATTCAGCGTTGTCAACATGTCTCAAATTCACTATTACAATTTTCCATTCTGGATAATTGCCGTGTAGTCGATTTCTCACAGCCTAACCTTTCGTTGCAACGGTTATCTGCAAAGTCTAGAATAAACTGATTGATTGCAACTTGAAATCCGGCTTTATAGACAAGGATTGAGACTTAGGTTCCGCTGTTACTCTTGAAAGAATTAAACTATCTATTAGATCGTGAAATACTTTTTAAAGAACTCGGAGTTGACTTAGATAAACAGCTTAGTGCGCCACAGAATCCTCTATTGATCATTTCTGATAACGGTAATGGTGAGCAAATGGTATTAAATATCTTAAGTAAGTTTTCGATAAAGTGGGTGTGCTAATGAATCAATTCTATAGTAAAATAAATATTTTAATAAATAGAGTTTAAATGACATAGAAAATCGTTAAGCTCCAAAAGACCATGCTGCCAAATAACAACATCACCGACAACATATCTAGACCAACATTTATGTAGAAAAACAAAAACCGATAGCAGTGGATTAGCTTACTAATAAAAAATATAGTTAGAAAATAGAATGAACTGTGTAATTCCTGAAGATATGGTTAATGGTCTATGCGAAACTACAAGCTTTCAATTAATGAAAAATTAGCTAATATTGACAAAAAATGAAATAATGATGTGTATAAGAGTTAAAATGACTAATGTAATTTCAAATAAAATTAAGAAAAATTCTAGTTTGGTATATAAAATATATTAAATACTACTAATCAATAAGTGTAATTAATAGTTTAATAGATCGAGCAATTAAACTGTCGCATAGTCAATTTAGACCTCAAAAAATTGTCAAATTCAAAAATGTGTTAAAAGAAAATTGTGACCATGAGTGGTTCATAAACAAATTTATTTAAAAAAAAGTGCTACAATAGTAGGAAGAAAAAGGTCAATAAAACAATACAAATGTTTACTATTTGTAAAAGATTTAATTTCTAAGTTACGATTTTAAGAAAAGAAAATTTTTAAAGTTTGTTTTAATAATACCGCTACATTAAATGCATTATTTTCAAATTTAAAATATAAAATCACAAAAATAAAACCGTCAGATGTTATTATTAATCAAATTCATTGTAAAGAATGTCAGAAATGGTGTACTGGACAAACAAAGCAATTTTTCATAAACAAGTATGCTGTTTTGATTTTAAAAATGTTCAAATTTTAGATTAAAAAAAAATATTTTAGTCAAATATTTCTTGAAATGATGTATATATAAAAATTAAAAAATTTATTATAAAAAAGACATTAATATCTAAATAAAATGTATATGAATTTACTTGATAAAAGGTTAATATGAAAGAGCAGCTAACAAGTTTGTATAACTTGCTTAGCTGAACAACTTTTTTTTACATTTGTTATTTTATGTTAGATTATGAAAATAAAGTCATTTATTATTAATAAAAAGAATATTTAGAAATTGTGATACTAGGTTGTATAAAATAGTGATATTGATATTCGTTTTTTTTAATAGAATCTGTAGTCTAAATGCTCGTAATAACAATCTGCATTTGAAACGGAAAATTACAACACTGTCAGGTGGTCGTGAACAAAATTATTTCGGAAAAACCATGAAGTCTATTTTGAAAGCATCTAGTAGTGTTAAGCTTCATTACAACTGTCAAAAGACTGTTTGCAGTCAGAGAAATTTAGAATATTTAGGCAACAACCGACAAGATAGTTTTTCAACCATCCAGACGCTGCAGACAAGTTGATCCAAATTTCAAAATTAGAATTCAGTGTTTAGTATGTGACAAAAGCGAAACTCGCCAGAAAAGAGCTTTAGGCCAGATATCTACTGGAACTAGAAGCAATACAAAAAAATGATTAGCAGCAGCATTAAAAAGAGGCGACAATACAATGCAAGAGCGATTGGAATATTACATAGATTCATATGCTGCTAAAACCAAGTAGGTACCATGCTGCTTGTTATGCTTAATATGCTAGTAAAAACATTCAAGCAACTAAGATAAAATATACACCAGCCGCCCAAGATTATGCTATATGCAAAATTTGGATTCAACAACGTATGAAGATTATAAAGCCGATAGGAGCAATCTGAAGCAAAAATTGGAAAATATTTATGGAAACCGTCCCGGATTTTTAAGTGGTCCTGAACGGCCAACCATAGTATTTTGAACATAGTTTGGTTACGATATGATTTTACTCAAGTAAACAGCATTGATAAAAAATGTACGTTTATGACTTTCTTTATCAATTTTTGTTTACCAAATCATACGGAGCAAAATTTAATAAACATGTTATACCGCCGTGACTATGGCTTGTTATATGAAGAGGTGCAAAAATTTCTCACAACGTTATGCCTTGAGGAAATTAACCACTCCCTCATAGATTGATCCCAGTTCCTGACAAAAAAAAATAATGTCGTTCATGCCAGTCTTGACAATTTTGACCAAAATAAAGAAACTCTTGATGAAAAAAGAACGACGCATGCAATGACAATTGTGTTATTTCAACATTCTATTGTTTCTGAAAGTGCACTGATAAAACGACTATCAGAAAGGTCTCGTATAGCTTCTTTCAATCAAAAAATATCTTGATATGTAATGAAATTCTTAACTGACACGCTATGGAAAATAATACGTTACGTCAAAATGAATAACACTTTTCTGAAATGAACTGAGTACAATAATTTAATCAGTGTATGCGATAATCCAGTGTCAAACTCGTCTTGCTATCCTTTCATTAATGCACCACTTACATCCTCTACACAGCACGACTTCAATTAAAAAGTATAGCGCAAAAAGAATTACGACAAAAACATCTGATCTTCGATTTGGCAATTTACAGCAAGCCACAGGAAATAATATAGAATAAACCTTCAAAACTGGAAAATTGCATAACCAAGCAATTAGGCGGAATGCATTTAACAATAGCATTCATTTTCAGTATAAGACAAATATTCCGCGTAGTGGTTTTTTAGATATTTTGGTCAGTTCTGGAGTGTATTCTAAAACGTCATGTTGTAAATGTTGCAATAAAAGCATTTATACAAAACTCTGCGTGGAGTAACACTTGTTTCATGTAATGTAATGGCGGACGCAAGTGACTCGCTACCCGTTCTGGCTACTAAACCATGTATTAGGTGTAAGAAAACACCTTCCAATGAGATAAAATGTGTTAATTGTAACTCAGTGAATCATTTAAGTTGTCTGAAACTAATAAAAAATGTAGAATTTATGGACGATCAACAAATTAAGTGTTGTGAAAATAATGACATTGTGAGTGAGGTTATTGACGATAATGAAGTGGCTTCAGTTAATGAGGTAGGTTACTTGAGAGAAATCATTAGTTCTAAAGACTGCGTAATAAATGAATTGAGAGATAAAATTATCCTATTACAAGATAAAATTAAATTATTGGAAGTTATTAACCTAAATGGTATAAAATTGCAATTGGACAAACCAGCGACATCTAAGAAAAGTAAGTCGATGCATAAGCAGATTACTAATCCTATAAATGTAAATTCAAATACTTCCAAAAACAAGACCGCACAAACGTCGCCCGCTATCGCACCACAGCAGGTTGTTTTAACATGTGATAAGAATTTAAATGTAATATTAAATGATATAAATCCGTGTGAGGTATCTAATACAGATGTAAAAAAAGGGGTACAATTTTCAGAAACCCAGTCTGCTTGTCAAAAAATAATTTCCTTGACATTGGACAAAGATCAAAATAAGAGTAATGAATGGAAAACTGTATCCTACAGTAAACGTGCACATAAGAAAAATCCGCCTATTATAGGTACCCAGGATCAAGTGGGTTTAAGGTCTGCACCTAAGTGTGCTTCTTTTCATCTCTACAGACTAGCTCCAGACACTACGGAGAAGGAGGTACTTGACCACCTGACTCAAAGTATGCCGGTCGTATCCTACGAGAAGTTAAGTTCCAGAGCACCAGATATATATTCCTCTTTTAAAATTTGTATCAATGATACATACGCTGATAAGATTATTGTTCCTATTCTATGGCCTACAGGAGCTCGCATTAACAAGTTTTTTCACGCGAGACAAAGAAGTCAACAACCGAAATGATGATACCCGCATCGATATAAATTTTTCGGTTACTGATAAACAATCATTACCGATTAATTTGTTAAACTCATTGGTTACACAAGATAACGTATGTAGTGTGTGTCACATCAATATTCGAAGTATACGTAATAAAGTGCTGGACCTTTATGTTTTCTTACACACTTTGAACTTCCCGGATATTGTTTGTGTTACCGAAACTCACTGTTCCGAGAGCGAAATTTCCAGTATTAATTTAAATTCATACAAATTAGTTTCGAGCTACTGTCGTACTGGTAAAAAAGGAGGTGGTGTTGCAATATTTGTGCGATCTGATATTCAACACTGCAACATTCGTATAGATATGGACTGTAAAGAATTGGACTTTGAATTTGCATTAGCCGAGGTTACGATAAATAATATGCCTATAAATATTGTTTGTTTTTATAGATCACCGTTGGGTGATAATAGTGTTTATATTTACAATTTATCACATTTAATGGAGAAACTGTTGAGAAACTGTAAACGAAAATTACTTTTGTGTGGTGACTTTAATTATAATTTTGGTAGAACGAATACGGACATTTATGCCCGCGAAACAATAAATATCTTGACCTCGTTTGGTCTGCAACGGTGCATTTATGGTTTTACGAGAGCGCAAGGTAATAGTGCATCTACGATTGATAACGTTTTTACTAACTTAAGTGTTTTGAACGCCACATCTCTTCAGTTTCCTGGTTCAGACCATCATATGCAAATTGTTTGTTTAGAGTGTTTTTCTGATCCTAATAGGTTATAAATGCGCAAGGTCAACTTAATAACGAAACGTAACTTTACAGACCCTATCTGTGTTGCTACTTTTAAGTCGCTTCTGTGCAGCGAAACCTGGTCTAATATTTATGCTAGTAATAACAGTGATGAAAAGTTTACGAATTTCATAAATAAGTTTACTGACTTAGTTGATACAGCGTTCCAGTGCTTTGCTATCGAACTAATTGGAGCAAGAGATCTAATAATAACAGGACTAAAAACTGGGTAACTAGTGAAATAATTGAGAAAGGACAAGATTTAAGGGAATTATATCAACACTGTAAATTACATAATGATGTGGATTTATATAACACGTACAACGTACTGGCAAAAAAGCATCGAGAACACATTAAACAAGTTAAAAAGAACTTCAATGACAACAGGTACAAGACCTCTATTAATAAGTCAAAAGTAGTTTGGAACATTATTAAAGATGAGATTAATATGAAGAGCAAACCTAAATATCCGATGAGATTTTACGACGCCGATGATAATAGCTACTTCATATCAAATGTAGCAAATGCCTTTAACGAGTATTTCATTGGATCCTGGTCAAGTACCAAGCAATCAGCAGATAACAGTAGTCAGGTTAAAAAAAAGATACATTGAATCCGACACATTTCAATACAATACAATGCTGCAAGCATTCCTGAGGTGTACAACATCATAAAATTGTGTGCGACTAAAAATTCGGCAGGTGACGATGGTATTCTCTGTTCCTTAATTAAACATGCGATGAATTTAATTGCTCCTGTTCTGACAGAACTAATTAACGATTCTCTTCGTGAGGGGATCTTCCCTACCAAATTGAAAACAGCTATCGTGGTTCCTATACATAAGAAGCAAGATAACTGTAAGATTGAAAATTATAGAGCAGTGTCCTTGTTATCAGTTTTCTCAAAAATATACGAGAAAGTTTTCTATGCCAGAATTCTCGCTCATCTCGATAAAAACAATATCTTGAATGCCTGTCAGTTTGGTTTCCGTCGTGGATTATCCACTCAGCATGCAATGATTTCGTTTGTTAATCAAATTTTAGAAAAACTTGATAAAAAAATGAAAGTATTAGAAATCTTTTTTGACCTAAGTCGTGCATTTGATACTATTCAACATGATTTGTTATTGTCTACGGTACGGAAATACGGCGTAAGAGGAATTGCAGATGACTAGTTCTGTTCATATCTTATCAACAGGAAGCAAAGGGTTGTTCTGAAGCAATCGGCAGGTGAGGAACATTATTCTAAGGAGGAAAACGTTACACTGGGTGTACCTCAGAAGCACGCTGGGTCCATTATTATTTGTCATATTTGCTTGAACGACACAATTGACAAACTTAATAATTGTCACATCACACTTTATGCGGATGATACATCTGCTGTGATCTCGAAAGAAAACATACCCTCCCTCAGTGCGACAGCCAGTAAATGCTTGAGTAACATGGCAGAGTTCTGCGAGATAAAGAAACTACATCTTAACACATCTAAAACTACTGCGATACTTTTCTCGTGCAATGAACAGCCATACAGTGTACTAGTAAGAGCAAAAGAACGTAGTATTTATCAATCGCAAACCGTCAATTTTCTTGGGATATATATAGACAGTAATTTAAACTAGAAAAGTCATGCAATCCACATTGTGAAAAAGTTAGCATATAGTTGCTTTGTTATCTGGAGACTAAGAGGTGTTGTAAGCCATCGGACATTGTTATGTTATTACTTCGCATACATCGAATCGTTACTTAATTACGGTATAGTTGTGTGGGGTGCTACTAAATGCACAGGTGACGTACTAAGAGCACAAAAAAGAATTATACGAGCTATTTGTTTTAAAAACTTTAACTATTCTTGTAGACATCTGTTCAAGAAACTAAATGTTCTCACGGTCGTGTCAATCGTTATATTAAATAGTGTGATGTACATTCATGTGAATCGTGAGAAGTACACTAAACCTACCAGTAGCCACAATTTAAGATATAATAATTTAGTACTGCCGCAACATAGATTAGCGATAGTACATCTCAGTTCGTATGTGTTACCAGTGAAATTGTACAACCACCTTCCAAGTAAAGTCTATAACTAGTACAACATTGTTTAAAAAAAAGGTCAGAAGCCTGCTGTTGGAGACGACTCTGTATAATATTGAAGAGTATTTTAATTATAACTATGTATAACCAAATAGTTTCTATTGTCAGTATTTTTCTTTTATCTTACTGTGTATATAAGTATTGTTGTATTTGTTATTTGCCCCTTGACGTTTCCCATACTTGTACAAAGTCTTACGGAATAAAATTATTATTATTATTATTATTATTCAGATGATCTCAGCCGTTTGTTGCTTAACTGTAAATATGGGCCATTCAAACAAGATTAGAAAATCTATTCAGTGAATCTATGTTGACAAAATTAAATCACATTGAAACGTTCTTAAATGATCACCGCGCAGAAATTGAAAACATTTTCAGTACTGTCTCCGAGGTAATTCAACAATTTAACCAAACAATGTCAAAGTTTATCGTTTATGGCAGTGGATATTCACCAACTTTCAAGTATTGGTTTTCATTTTTAAACGCTGTCAATATTTTCTTGAAGTTGCGCCGAGGTGAAAGAAGCGAAGACTTTTAGTTACATTCGGAAGCAGTACCTAAAACCATACCATATTTAGAAGCTGGAGGACGTTAAAACTATGCAAAGTTTGTTCGAGTATATTTGCTGGAAATGAAAAACTTAGAATTTACTGATTTTGCAACCTTTCAAAATTTGTTGAAAATACCTTGCAGAGGTGGCTGATTACATAGCATTTAATTAGGGAATATAATAAGTTTCAACAAATGCTAACTAATTCTTCACAATATCATTCAAGGTACGGACATCCAAAAACACTTCGTAAAGTATAATAGCCAAGGCTTCCACGGCCGGAATCTATACTAACATTAGAATGTCTTCCGGGTTTGGACCGTGTCATATTTGCAACCGAAGCTGCCAACGTTTCGCCCACTTTTTTTGGGCGAAACGTTGGTAGCTTCGGTTGCAAATATGACACGGTCCAAACCCGGAAGACATTCTAACTTCGTAAAGTAGTTGACGTCATTAAGATGATGACAGAAATTAAAGCCTTTTATTAACAAACAGTTACGTTTAAATAGTAACATAAGCTTTTGGAAACCTGTACCTCGTTACAATTTAAAAACTTTTGCCAGTGATACTTTATGTTTAAAAATAAACAATTCTCAAGCCTATAAAAATTCAGAGTTCGTGTTTCGAAGGATTGCTATTGCTGCTCAGGTCAATAATCTCAGTTTTGACTACATCATTTCTTACGAATTAACAAGTGTTCCATTAGCAATTTGTAATGAAGACTGTGAAGAAAACGTCAAAGTCAGAACTGACTAAGAAGCTTGACGTATTTTCAGATATTTTCTTAGAACCGCCAGCTGCAATTAATCCTTATTTTATAGATGCAATGCTTTTATTTCAAATCTAAATAAACTTAATAGCATTTAATGAACATGGAAACGTTATTTTTAAAAGAATCTTACAAAATTTTGAAGCATTCTGAAACTGTCAACTAATTTCTATCGTACTTGATAGATATGATTTTCTGACTTCCATTAAAAATTATGAACGTCAAAGAAAAAGAAGAGGAAGGAAGGAAAAAAATACATATTGCGGCTGAATTAGAAAAATTAGAGAATTGCGTAATTGTACGTATACTTAGCTCTCTTTTAGTAATTTTTGATATACCTAATTACATTGTTTATTCTAGACTACTATGTCAGGAATGTCAGGATGGTGTAAAAATGATAACTTCCAATGCTATCATAAGGAAGCCGACAACCGCCTTATATTCCATATTTTGTAACATTGCAAAAACACTTAAAAATTCTTGTTAAATCAGATGATACAGGCATCCTGATTGTTATCTTGCATTATTTTGAAAGAAAAACATACATTTTATCGAACCGTATAAAGGATAAAGCTCATCGGACAGCAACACAAACAAACATCGATTTGTACCAGAGCATGAAATATTCCAAAAGCTTAATAAGATCGTGCTAGATTCATTACCAGCCTTTCATGCACCAACAGGGTGTGATACCACTAGCTCATTTTTCAAAATTGGAAAAATGAGTAACCCTCAATTCCAGAAAATCTAAGAAAAGTACTGAAAATAGAATGTACAGATTGTTTATCTAATCTAATGTGTGTGCAAACATGAAAGAATGTGCTGCACACCTAACTCCAGCGACGAAGATTAAATAATAGTTTTCTAAACAATCCAATTAAAGCTTTTTTCTTAGTAGTTTCCCGTTTGCCAGATAACACCGAGTGCTAATAGCTTTGAAGCATTGTTTATACCTACTTAAAACGCATGTGCTAAAAAACTAAATTTTATTCAAAATGTGTCGTAACTTTCAAACTGTGAAATCGTAAAAACGAATGCTCTAATATTAATCGTTATTACGGTGTTTGCAGAGTGCGGGAGAAAAAGCGCGAACCCTGCTTTCGAATGATGCTCTCCCTAATAACATGTTTAATTGTGACTTTATTATTGCAAATAATTAATACATAATCGAGAGAAAATGTGACCTATAAAATTCTGCAGTTTTTGGTATAAAAATAAGAGAACACAACTCGTATTGTAATAATCGTATCACAGCGTATGAAATCAGAGAAAGTGTTAAATTGAACAGTTACGCTCTTCATTGTAAATTTCTTATTATGAATATTTGTTGCGGGCAACAATTGAACTAGCCAAATTGAAATAAATTATCTGAGCTTTCAAATGATGTAATTTAGAAAATTGTCCTATGAAGAAGTAAAGTTTTAACAGTATGGATAGTTCTCAAACAATACGTCAATTTTCATGAATTTTCCGCAATAATTTTTTCGTATCGTAATTTTCTATTTCAAATGCAAATTTTTATTATAAACATTTCCATATATGGTTTATTAATTTATACCAAAATATTGGGTTAATGTCGATGTTCTTGCCGCTGTCGCCGAACTAATAATAGTGACCATTTTGTTTGTTCTTTTAATAGTATTGTTAATAAAAATGTAAATTTATCAATTGCGTTTATTAGTCTTAATTATATTAGACAGGATTAAATATAAAGAAATTTTTAATTTAAAGGTTAATAATAACATTATTTTAAATGCTTTTAATCAAAACTATTAAAATTTTAAATTCGTATTAAAATATTGTTTAATTGTAGACTTTCTGAAACGTACATACAAAGAAATTAAACTAAATAGAGAAAAAATAATTATTGTTTTAATGAATAACCATAAAACCCGAGAAAAATATTCAGTTTAAATTTTTAGAACTTAGGGAATCTAAAACTGTCAAAACGATTATTTCTTTATAGGCAATAAATATTAAAATAAAATTATCGGACTTTAGACAATGTGCTACAAGATAGACTAAATAAAACTAACAAACACAATTAAAAAATGAGGAAGTAATTAGAAAAAAAATTATAAATTGTTATATGTGCAAATACGTCATAAATTATCATAAGTTTGTGTAATTAGCAAAACTACAAGTGCCAAGCACACAAGACGACTACTATAAAAACATTTTAGATTACATAGTGTTTGTTCATTTCTTTCAAGTTACGCACCTAGTAAATATCTTATCAAAACAATTATATTAAAATTTATTACGCACTTTATAAAAATACAGAAATTGAAAACAACTTTCGACATACGCGGTGTATGAGCAAAAGTAAGAAAAATGTTAGAACATTTAAATACCAATAACGTAGTACAAAGCTTCAATTCTTTCAATGCGGTCACATAAAAATTTAATTATGATCATTGACAGAAAACAAATTAACCAGTTCTGGTGGATAGTATATCACGATGAACTATGAGAAAAACCTTAAAAAACTATTTTAAGGAAACTGTCGAGAGAACGATTATCGTTGAATGGCTAGGTCAAATCTGAACAGCGAAAACTTGCCATCGATGAAAATCCAAAATTTATTACTGTACATAGTTTAAAACCAACCAATTTATGACTACAGATAATTATCACAAACTTTACTGCACTCAATTGTTCAAAGTCAAATTCAATTTGTAACTGCGAAAAAAATTCTCAGCCAAATTGTAATAAGAATACATCAAAGTTTCGAAATGAGTTGCATACATTAATGAGCATTTCCTAAAACATGATATTCTCAGAAAACCATGCAAGATTAATTTATCAAACAACTGTTCAAATCAATAATAATGTTAATTTGAGTTTGAACTTAAATAACGTTACCCGGTATTCACGGAATTAACTTCATTAATATGTTTTATTAAATGCAAATTGTTTTGTTAGTATTAACGTTTGACTATATTCAAGGAAAAAAGTTTAATTTAAAAAATAAGCAACAACGCCTATTGTAGTTAGTATTTTTGTATGCCAACAAATTATTTGAAATTGAAGCGAAACGTTTATTCGATAACTTTTCTCGGTTTACAGTAACCGTAGGTACTTCAAAATTAGATTTAAAAATTGAAGCAACTTTTTAAATTCTTACCTTTTTCATTTTTATTTTATTGTCGAAGTTATATTCAAAGACTTGCCAGCATCCCAAGAGATACCGTAATAATTTTATTTAAAATAAAGTAGTTCATAAGTAGCGTTTATTAATAATCATATGCAGACTAGTTCAATAATAGTTTTTTTTTCAAAAAAATTAAATTTTTGTAAAACATAAGTAGTTCATACTTCTCAATAAAAATGATAAAATATACAAATTAGAACATAGCTAACAGAGGTATACGAGCAATTTCTTATTATTGTGAAACTTTTAATTTCAAAATCATACGGACGTGTTGAGAGAAATAAGATCTGATGAAATGTGAATGATGATCTACTTGATTGCATTTTGTACAAAGGTTTAGATTTTACTGCGACTGCTTCAAAGGTCATATTTAGCATTTCAGATCAGATTTGAGTGTGCTAAAATACAATGTTCAGCAAAAACTTGTTAAAAACAATTTTAAATGTCACAAAAAAAGAAGCTTCAGTTTTCATCTCACAGATTACATTAATTCACCGCGTATATAAAAATAATACAAATATAAATAAAAACAAACGTATTACAGAATGTTTTCGTCAAAACATCAACCTCAACCTTAAACGATGGCAAAGCACAAACAAATCGGTGTATTTTCCTAAACGGTATGAAATACTTCTTCGTACATGACTCCTATAATATTTAAATTTTTCCGTACCATGTTCGTTAATATCTTCGCTGTTGATGCCGTCTAGGTAGGTCACATTTTATACAGCCTGCAAGTAATCGTTTGCTGTTGTTATGTTAAAAACATTTTAGTATAGTTTTCGTGTTGTAGGAATTTCGCCCAGTGATTTGCGTACTGGAAATCACTGATGATCATATTTCCGCTTCGAATATACTCGTTGTTAAGACTTGTGTTAGTCAATGTATCTACCTCAAGCGTTGTCGAGTATAAACGGACATTTGTATTGCATATATCCCGTTTTGGCGCTCTTTTAATTATATCGAAATCGGCACATCAAAGATCAAACTGTTCCGATACGAAGTTGTGATTTTTAATCATCACTATCAAAAAATTTTAAACTGTGCATTACAAAAAAAAACATTACATTACATCATCCCAGTTTTTTCAGAGAACAGAAACAGAGAGCACTAAATCTCAGACACAAAAAGTACTAAATTAAATCAGAAGCTACCGACATGGCAATAAAGTCTTTATATTGTTTTATAATGGCACTAAATACAATAAGCGATTAGAACGTTTAAAAAATATACTGTATTTGTTGCACGTGTTGGCGTCACACTCCCTAACTCTGGCCAATTCCATACATACATGTCTTACTATATCGGGACGGGCATTATCCTGCTGGAAGGTTTTCCAACTGCTGAAGAAATGGAAGAATATAGAAGTCTACCACCTCGTTAATATATCGCCGGAGGTTCATATTGCCTAAAATGAATACCAAGCAGGACTTACTCCAATAGACTATAGCACCCGATACGATAATCCCTATAACCGCTCAACAAAACGGACGTTCCCCACGTCTGACTCTCATACGGTCATGATGGATACCCAAGCAGTATCGAAATTCATAACTGAAATTTACTCTATGCCGTTCCAGATTTCAATAGAGTCGCAACCTACAACACTCTAAACGTCGATGTCGGTATTGAGCCTTCAGATCCAAAACTTCTGATTCGACGGTAAAGTGTTCGAAGTGTTACAGGGCGACCTTCATTACATAACCATTGATCAGTGATTTATCTGGTAATGGAATATGAGTTTCCTCCCTAGTCAATGCTTGATAACAGCGCATTATTGTGAATTGGCTCAGGTTAAGACGATTTGCAATTTCCCTGTACAAAAAAACCACGTAAGCCAACAATTCAACCTCTGTTGAATTCCTTTTTTTAGCGGTAACTTTCACACTGTCGCACTCGAAGCTTAATCATACTTTCAAAACATATTAAACAAAAAAATTAACCAAGACTCGCACGAAATACACACGATATTAAAGTAGTAAAAAAAACATCAGATATGCCATTACTTGATCCATCATTTTCTATCTCTAACTAGCTAAACCTTGCTGCCAAATTTGGTCATAAAATTCGCATCCCTTCTTGGTGTTGCAATTTCAATGTCACAGAGTATACAATACAAAGGGTACAATCGATAAAACATCGGCACATTTTTATTACTAATACGAAAAATCCTAATCCTTAGTGCCGTATGACACTATACTTATTTCAGTACTGAATGCAGTATTGAAAACTTTTGCATTGAAAAACGCACTGAGAATATTTGAATTTCTCATCAATTAAAATTTTCCACAGTTGCAAATACACATGAAAAATCCTAACAGTATAATTGCGTTTTTCAATCCAAAAATTTTTAAAACCACTCAACTGGTTTTTGAAAATAACAGATTTAAAAAATTCTTAAACTATCTTCTATAACATTTGTCTGAAACATTTTTTTTATCTGTTCAAAGTTTTTATTCAAATTGAATTATAAGATGAATTTTAAAAAACTGCAACAACCATTTATAAGAAAGTAGGCTTGCTGCCATTAAATAATGAAACAAATGCCGAATAATAAACCTGAGGCACGTGCTTTGTAGCTTGTACGTTCAAATCTAAATACTTTTTAAACTTGTCGTTTAGAAATATTTTCAAAAAAATATTTATTTACTGCTTCATTTTGAAAAGTTTTTGTCACATTTATCACTTGTGTGCGTATTTTGCATGTGTATAAAAATGCATAATTATGAAAACGCTGAACTTGACATGCTTTTGATTTTTGGAAAAGCAAGACGTAATGCACTATAAGCCTATAGGAATTATCGGAGAAGATCCAAATCGTCAGAACCAAGTTGTCGCATTTTTAGAAGAATATGTAGACGTTTGTCAGAAACTAGTAGTTTTCACCCAACAATTGGTGAGTTTCCAATAGATTTGAAGAAGATATTATAGCAAATAAATTAGATGTAAATTTCGTGATAGTTTGGCAAGTTCTGAAAGAAAAAGGTCTCCAAAATTGTTTTGTCGTTGGTTTTTTGAACGTTGCAATCTTCAGAGGTGTTTTGAAAAGTTTTTTGTATTTCTTAAATAACGTTCTGCCAGAGCTTCTTGATGACTTACCGCTAAACATCCGACGAAGACTTTGGTGTCAACATGATGGAGCACCGGCTCACACAACCCGAAAACTCATAGCACTACTAAATAAAGAATATCCGAATAAATGGATAGAGAGGAAGTACTGTTGCGTGGCTAACTTGGAGCCCCGACCTAACTCCCTTAGATTTCTTTTTCTGGAGTGAGATGATATATAAGACACCAGTAAACACCGGCTAAAACAGTAGCTGCAGCAGAAGATATAAAACACCAGCAAGCAGCTCTCGCAATTGTCTCTTAATATTAAAACACGCTCCTCCCTTGTTATTTCATTGTTCATTGTTTTATTTTTCTTTGTCTGTTTGTTTCTTGTATAATAACAGCAAGCCTACTTTGTTTTAAAGGATTGTTGCAGTTTGTTAAAATTCATCTTGTAATTCAATTTAAATAAATACTTTTTTGAACAGATCAGAAAAAATGTTTCAGTCAAATGTTACAGTAGATAGTAAATACAATTGTTTTAGAGAACTGAAAGCAAATGACGATTTTTCAAAAAACAAAAAACTCCAATAACTATGAGCTGGGGTTCCAAACCAAAATTGTTTCAATGAGTTCTAACTGCCATTTTCAGGTGTTACAACTTAGTATTAACACCCTGTATATACACATTATCAACACTCAAAACCTTAACCCAAAAAAACATTGCAAATGTCAGTATTCGTTCATAGTGTAGTTACGTAATGAGCGAATAAAGCTCTAAAGTGGCAAAATAAAAAGTAAAAACCCACATGAAACTAAGTGTTCAAAATCAATTATTATATTAGAACGAGTATACAACAGATAGGAAGAAGTGATTTAGGAAATAAAGTTAAAATTGAAAAAAAACGATGTTAAAGTTAAAGTCAAATTTAACGGATTTAGTAATGAAAATACTACCAACATTATATTTTTGGTGATTTCAAATGTTTTTAATTTTTTCAAAGAAGAATGTTGTTTCAAAAGAGAAAGAATTGTAAAAGGCAACACAAAAAATAATGTACGTAACTCTCGCCAAAAGTTTCATAGCATAACTCACTCATACGCAACAATCGTTCGTTATGCTATGCTTTACTCTCGACGCTTGTTATGTAAATTACTGTTTCATACGCCACATTTCAGGCTGCTTCCATGAAAATGTCTTTGAATTATGTCCATAAATGTTTCACCACAATCTTACTTATCGTTCAATTCACAACTTGTACCTTTAGATATTGATTTGTTATCTCTATTTCGTATTTTATATATTCTTATTATTTCATGTTGCAACTTCATTTTATCTTCGTACACGCGTTTAATAGACATTTTTAATTTTTTTACCAATATGTAATATATTATACATATACAGGGTGATTCAGTTTTTACTAGAATTACTTTAAGAATCGATAGAACAAACCAAAATAATGAGGGTTTTCTACAACAAAATATAATTGAGAAACGCGCGAGTTCCAAAAAAAATAGCGCCTAAGTTTGAAATAAAAATTGATTTTTTTATAAATATTTCTGAAACTGTAATAGTCACAATGCCAATTTTTTCTATGGTTTTATGGTTGATTGAAAGCAAGGTTTAAAGATGTATAGTGTAAGAGCAATGTTTTTCACAACGCATTGATAGTGTTTTAGAAGGCGTTTACCCTAAAACCGACCAGAATTTATAACATTTTCCCATATTTTTCTTGTTTATAAGATATTTAACAAAATTCCACATTACTCTACAACGATGAGCAAACGTTAGAGCATAGACCATAGAGTAAACTGACTTATGTCAAAATCAATTTCACTGTTCGCCGCGTTGTTTAAAAGAATCTTTGTTGTAAATGAAGATGCTTAACATTTCTTCAAATGTAGAATACGCCGACATGCATAATATTTATAGTATCGGACACGGTTTCCAAATAGAAGAATAGCAAACTCCTACAGTTTCATAGAAGTAGATTGTTTTTTTTCTTCCATGACAGTTTAGCTTTCTAGTAGAAAAACATCAAAAAGCATAAATACAAAAAAATTCTAGTAAAACCTGAATCACCCTGTATTTTTATAATGTATGTATTTGATATGATAATATTGTATACCTTAACATAATCTACCCCGTATTTTCATTACAAAATTTGTTTTAGATTTAGATAGATACATAAAAATTATTTCACTCTAACTACCGTTAATGTTGCTTACGCGGCACAAACAATCAAAAGTAAAATTTGCACACATATAGAACAGTTGGTTTACAATAACATATCAAAAAATAAACTATTTTTGCATAAAAACCATTCAAAAGCACTATCGTCATCAGATACTTTCTGATAAACTAAGTTATAGCAAAAAATAGATACAACTCGTGTTCGCTTCAAATCTAGTAAAATGTTGTGATAAGAGTACAGCCAAGTTTCAGTTGATCTTCAACTTCAAGCCATCTTTGAAGCTATCTTCTTCAATCGTCCCTCAATTACAACAAAAATTACTGAGATGTTACAAACGAGCCTTGATTCAATATTTGATTCGTTTACTTAAAATCAAAAAAACATTTTAAATTATAGTCAACACCTTTCTATACTATAACTCATTAGTATAAGCGATTCCAACTAAGCAATGCGCCAACTCGCAATGATAGCTTATGATGGCAATAATGAAACTTGCAATGATAGCTTAATGCGGGCACTCAATTTGTTGCTGTTTCATTTTTCTACTGTGTGAAAAAAACGCACATAATTAATAATTATGGAACTGAGAAGTTTGTTAAACGGCATGCAGCCCGGATGGTAAAATTAAAACTACACTTGACACACTTTTATTATTAAGTGTTTAATCCAACTATGCTGGCTGTAAATTGAGTTGTAAGTAGTTATCGTGTTGTTTTACAGCACGAAACGAAACCACCAAATGTATTAAACCACAATAAAACGACTAATAAATACAATTTCTGATCTATATACACACTAATTTGGAAACAAATAATATTAGTAAATATTATATGTAGTGCTGAAAATACTTATTAAACTTTAAAAAAAGATTATAAGCTTTGGTTTTCAGAAAAAGCTTGTAAGAACACAAAAACAAGAAGTACTAACAGTACAGTAATAAAAGTGATTATAACTTATCATTGCAACAATAGCTCGTCGGTTGCCGCTAGAGACCGTGCAATCTTAAATTAAATCGCCTATAGAAACAGAATATCTGCTCATACAATTATCTGAACTGTTATATATGTATATATATATGTACAAAGGAATCAGATATTCACAAATTATGTGGTTTCAACAACACAGTAAAATAAAGCCAAAATATTACTGTTTTCATTTTTTTTTTTTAAATAGTAACCAATCAATCGGTATTTGCGGATATCAAATATGTAAAAAGCAAAACCAATCGTAACGCAGATAAATAATAAAACTGATAAATCGTACAAAAATAAAAACTTCTTTAAATATAACGGTTTTAAAATCCCCCACTTTACTGATAGACCTCGTACACATAGAGTTTTATTGTTTTATTTTGTATTTTTCTATAGTTGATAGATATACCATACCCAAAATGATTCTGTCTGCATACAACGTATCCACATTTTACAGTACAGTAATTTTAATCATTACTTTTCCTTTCCTTTCGTTTAATTTAATTTCATTTAGTAACAGACTTAAACCCTTTATGCTATGTCAAATCCTTAATTTGTTTTTTCTTCTATTAAAATGTAAATTTTCCAACCGGATATGGCTGAATCTATGTTCATTGTCTTCCACTACTACCTCTCCTACTTCTATTTCCCGTTCGTGTATAATTTCCGCAACATCTGCCTTTATGCATTTTACGTTCTATTTTGTTCGACTTTAGATTTAATTACTCCTTTCAAAAGAATTGATTAAACATTGAATTGCAATGTTTTCTAAATATCACCACTATTTTCCATTTTTTCTAAAATGCCTTTTTATTACTTTACTTGTGCAAAATAAAAATAAAATATTTATCAGTTCCTTCAAAACGAAAGTAAATATGAGTGCATCGGTTGACTTTCTCTTAATTGTTTCGTTCTAAACTTTAAGTCTATGCCACTTACATTATTACTCGTCGCACGTGATTTAAACCATAAAGACGCGTGAAACAACCACTATCAAGGATTACTCCAATTCACCCCAACACTTAACACGCACTTTTGTAAACGTCATCAATCTATATTATAAGCAGTTAGTATACGAGTATGGCAATTAATATTATAATTCGAGTTAAAAGCAAATACCACAATAAAATTAGCAAATTATAACAATGTTCAACATTTCCAAAATAGACTACTTCACTGTGAAGTAGTATTATTCAATTAATACTCTACAGTCAAGGCATTAATGAAATTCGTAAGCAGTTTTTATCAGTATAAAAATCAAAGTCTATTATGCGTATAAAAGATTTATAATTATATTGTAATTCAAATATGATTATTGAATTACATTTTTAACAAAAGTTTATTATACATTTATACAAACATTTCAACTTTACATCTTTTAAATCTTTAGATGTCATAGATTATAAACTCTGTTATTTTATTTTTTAATAAATTTAATGTTTGTTGTTTCACCAACAGCGACTCGGCTCACAAGATCGATGTGTTTTCCAGAACCAATCATGTTATTAATTTGCCTTGTGTCTTCAATCGAAAACTTGTTAATAAACCTTTGTGGTAGAGGTACTTGAAAATTTTGGCATTCGACAATCACTTGATCCCCAAATTTATGATCGATTTTACTAAAACACTTAATTTTATACTGTTCATTTACTAATAGATATCTTGCACTCAGATAAAGAACCAAATGAGAAGTTTCGTTCAAGTTTGCAAAAAATGATTCCATCTTAATTTCTTTCTTAAATTTATTAAAACAAATAAGAGTTATTAAAATATTAATATTAAATCTACACAAATATTACCTTTATATACACACAACAGCATCCCCACCATCACTACGAACTTCTCCGACTTACCTACATCCGAGCACACCCAAAACGAAACGACTCCTATGACGATTTACGATTTCTCCAACCACGAATACGATCTATCCCAAATACGAAAACAACCTGAGCATACCCGAAACGAAACGATAGCAACGAAACTTTACGATCTCCTACCGATCTTACCCGAGTGATCCAAAACCGGTCCTACTATACTACTTATGTAAGTAATTAATTAAATTGTTAAAAAATTATATCTAGTAACGTTTAATAACAAATTAACATAGTCAAAACTAAGAATTGTTAATTAACCAATATCTAATATGTATATGCTTATTATTGAGTCACGGTTTTAGTTTGTTTCGTACACTATACAGATAAAATAGACAATGAACCAACCAAAAAATGAACAGAAAAAAGTAGTTTAGGCAAGATTGAACAGATCAAAGTGTTGTGAAGTTAAACTATAAGGTATATCGAAAAAACACTGCATTCTAGCCCTAGTAACATAACTACATAACAACTAACAAAATTCAAACTAGAAGACAATATGTAATGCCCAAAAACCACCTACAATAATCTAAACTAAATAAACATATTAAGATATTATAAGATGTACAATTTTAATATCGGTGTTAAAAATTTAAGTATAGATAATTAAGAAGAGTTTGATGGCAGAGCCATCTCATAGTGTAATTTTACTATGTATCTAAAGTTTACTGTAAATAGCTATAAACGGCGTTAAACACGTTAAAATTGGTTTAACACCCGCGAAATTCAAAATCAGCTTCGAATAATTCGTCGGGATAAAACCGCAACGTAAAAGGAAATTGGGGGTATAGCAATATCAATGCAATTGTGCAAACGCCACCAGAGTGAACTACGGGACGGCCGTTTCGCCCTTTTGGGGCTCATCAGCAGTAGGAGATACACTCTAATGTAGTTCCCACAATTGCATTGACGCCTCTATAGCTTTATATTCAAGTGTAACGAAGGTAACAATTAAGAAGTGTTTGATGGCAGAGCCATCTCATAGTGTAATTTTACTATGTACTTATCTAAAGTTTACTGTAAATAGCTATAAACGGCGGTAAACACGTTGAAATTAGGACATTGAGGGTAAAGCCTTTTACGTTGTGGTTTTATTCCGACGAATTATTCAAAGCTGATTTTGATTTTCGCGGGTGTTAAACTAATTTCAACGTGTTTACCGACGTTTATAGCTATTTACAGTAAAGTATAGATAATCTATGTGCATCTGTTGAGTATGGACGAATGCATTTTCTCAGAAAACTACTCAAAAAACAAATAAACATTACAATTACAGCTTCAACAGTTTCAGATTTGTTTTCTCTCCCTTGCGTATGAATCTTTTTCAGAATAAACGTTTTTTTATTTTAAATTGAACATATTTGTAAGATATTAAATTGCAGTGTAGATGATTAAGCAAAACATCTCATAAAGGATTCTCTACACACTGACCCTCGTTGGGTCACTGAAAACAGTTGCCATTGTGTAGCGAGTCTGATGAACGTTGCGTGGCCGAGCATGGCTAACAACGACGGATGTTGGTTTTGTGCATGATTCAAAGAAGTATTGTTAACGACGATGCAATGTTATAAACGTTGGCTGATTACGACAGAGTTCTGCATGAGAGTGAGTATGCCACTTTCGACAAGAGTTACATGACAAATTTGATGTTGGTACAACATTTATTACTAGCAAATGTGTCAATTTAAAACCTTAGGTTAGTTTATATTACTCAAGGATGTTTGTCCCTACTACTAATTTACTAGATAGCTAATTTAAATATTAGATATAAATATAAAAAAAATAAAGTCAAAATCAACTATTTTAAACTAGGTAAATTATACAAAGAAAAAAATTCGAAAACCGCAAAGTGATAAATCAAAATCTAGATAAAACTATGTTTTCAAAGTCAATTATAATGTAAGTAAGTGTGGTAGAAAATACATTTAAAAGTATCTGAAATTTTGTTAAAATTGAACTAAACACTTGTTACGGTAAGAATTATGGGTAACTAAATTTAAATGGAGCGATGGCCGCAGTAGCTCGGTTCTTGTAGGCAAAATGGGGTGGGTTAGAAATTGTGAGGGGAATATTTAAATCAAAGATGTCGTGGTAGATAAAATTTGTCAAATAGTGATTAGAATTTGTTAGAAATGGGCGCCACACAATTTGTTTAGTTACGGTCCTGTTCAGTAAATTGTAAAAGTTTAACAGGGCTCTAGTAGTAACGAAGGGTTGCTGAAAGAAAAAAAACGGGGAAGGTTAAGCAATAAATAGCAATCAGTAAATTTGATGTAAATATAATGAATTTAGAATAAATAGCAATTTACAAAATAATCAATAAAATATTCAATTTTGAATTATGCAAACAAAATATGCGTGAAGTTGAGTAAAACAATCGATAATGGATTTCAAATATTTCAAAAATACAGGATCTAAATTACCTTGTGTTAAAACAAAAGTAGTAAAACTAATTTAATTACGTTAGATTCGCAAAACCAACAAAAAAAAATTTAATTTGGGGCAGCGATCGTTATTCGACAAGACAGTAATTTCAAATTTGAAATACAATAAAAAATCTTACCTTATTACTTCGCTGATGGAACTCCGTGCACGGTATTTCCAGTCAAAGTTTCCTTAAATAAAATATTCAAAACAAACAATTGGCCGTCGGCAAATAACAGCCGAGAATTAGAGTTAGGTTCAAGTTTACTATCTCGTAGATCAGGAGATGCGCGACCAAGTTTATGTAGGTTAATAGATCAGTTACGATTACGTTATAAGTCAACAAATTTCAAGGTAAATCAGATAACAACTTCTTATAGAAACAAAGAGAAATTAAATTAAGTAAATTAAACCAAAGTTTAAATAACAAAAGTGAATTTTAAATAGCAAAAAAATTGTAAAATTTTAAAGTATAAGGAAAAGTTCTTGAATTTCTAAAGTTGATTAAGCAAGAAGGATTTTGATTAAAAGTTCAATGTAGAAAATCAAGTCTTTGAGATTTGCACAAATATGAATTAATTCACAATAAAACGAAGGTTAACGGTTGGTTTGTTTTTTTTTCACTTAGCGTCAGTTGGTGCAATCGAAGTTGACTTCTCAGCCTAGCGTTAGTAGAGTTTACAGATGAACGGAGTATTTTGGTAGTTGAAGAAACTTTCACACGTGGAGTAAACAATCCGTTGGAGAAAACGTTCATATGAATTAGAACAATTTCGTCGGAAGAAAAACCCGCTATAAAGAGGAAGGGAGAGAAGCGAAGTTTGATTAACTAAATAAAGCAAACACTAAGTACTTTACCTGGGTATAATAATCCAGCGTTAAGAAAACTAAGTACACTTTTAAAATTTAAAGTAACTTATAGCCGTAAATATACGATTTTTAGTAATTTTAGGAAAGAAACAGGTTCCGTAGATATACTAAAAGTTAGAAAGGTTTCAACGTAATATCCGGTAAAATCACCGTGTTTAAGTAAACGTTAGTACTTCCAAGGTACAGTAAATTTTTGAAGTGATCTCAACAAGAGTTTGTCAGGAACTGATTAAAGAAGGAAACGAAGTACCTAAGGTTATAATGACCTCAGAAGATAACACAATAAATTCGTCAGCAAACTCGTGAGAACGCTCGAGTAAATGATATTTTAAACAAAAATATTTATAAGGACTTGTAGAAAAGCAGCATTTAATCACGTATTAAGCGAAAATAATACGCTCTTAATTACTCATAAATTACAAATTATCGACTTTAAAATGTAACATAATAAAGCGTGAGATTAGTAACAACAGCAAATTCCCACACGTCTAACTTAAATAAATGAAACAGTACCGGATTTAGGAAAATTTGCTCAGGGCGTAACAAACTTTTTAAAAATTGTATGATTTCAAATTTATTATACAGGGTTGGCCATTACTCCGGCATCGGTTTCTAGTGCCTTTGTATAAATGTCAGCATAACTGTACTCATTTCTATTGACAAACTGCATGTTGCAAAAATATTTTTGTTTATAGAGGGTGTTTAGCGTTCGCTGGGTAGCATAAAGTTACCCTTTTTTAAATAGCCACCCATCAATTTTAATCAAGCAGGTTTATTCTAGTAGCATTTGCTTCTATTAAACAACAAACATAAAAAAAATTAAAAAATCAACAAAAATTTAAAAAAATATTAATTTAACAAATGTTCAAAATGTTTCCATTTTGTTGTAAGCACTTCAAGTCTTTGCCGTAAAGATTCGCGCACATTCTGTTTTTCATTGCCTCTTGTGTAGTAGGATCTTTTTGAAATACGTAATCTTTTACGAACCCCCATAAAAAGAAATCCATGGCAGTAAGATCCGGAGATCTTGCCAGCCATGGCACAGGGCTTTCTCGGTCGATCCATCGATCACGATATTGTTCGTTTAAATAATTACGCACATTTCTAGCAAAACGACAAGGCGCACAATCATGGTGATGCCACATGGTCCTTCTTGTGTTTTCCGGAATATTTACTAGTAACTGTGACAAAGAATTATTTACAAACTCCAAATATCTGTAGGTATTTAGATGGCCATCAAAGAAGTAAAGACCTATGATAAAATCATCCACAATTCCTTCCCATGCATAGACCGTCCATTTATGTTGATGATTCAAAAGTAGCACTAATTGTACTAAGTTATTCACTAATCTGTTACATTTGTTTTTTTAACTACAACCTCCAATGCCATAAATTGTAGTTTACCGATCCTGTTTGTTCGAATAGGACCAATAATTTTTGTAATGCACTTGAAGCACGGCGATCAGGATATCATTGGCTTTGAAGCCAAAAGACCATTTTTTTCACATTCACCCAAAATAAACAAATTTTAAACAAAAGTTAATGAAGTAGAAAGTAGTAATAGGTAATAATATGACAACTAAACCCAATAAGTAACTTCTACTGGATATTTGTTTTATGTTTAATAGAAGCAAAGCCTACTAGAATAAACCTGCTTGATTAAAATAATGCTTTTTGTGATTTAATTGAAAATTTATAAATATCTTCAAAACTGTAGCTGGTAGGAGAAAAAAGTACTAGTGCAAAACGATAGAGAATTAAAAACTACATTAGAAACAGTTGAAAAAAATCGAGGGCGCCATTTAAAAAAAATGAGTTTAAGCAATTTAATTTGAAAATTAGCGCTTATACAAAATTGGTATGGGAAATTAAAAAATCTTTTAGGCTATTTAAGTACTTCTGACTTTCATCTACGAATTTACAAAAACAAAATCCAAAATTTCAAAAAACACTAGTTTTGTGACCATTTCTTTCTGATGCTGCATTTTAAAGAAATTGGTAACGTCACAATCAATTAAAAAAAGTATTTTTCATCTAAATTAAGCCTTAAGCATAAAAAATTGAGGAGTTGTTATTAAAAAAGTGTAACTTTATGATGTCTAGCAAAAACTAAACACCATATATAATTAAAACATGCAGCTTTCGAATACAAATGGGTACAGTACTAAACATTTATAAAGAAGGCTCTAGAAACCGAGGCCGGAGTAATGGTATATTTTAAAATTGGAAGTATTTATTAATGCGTATGCTACTTATAGTAATATCGAAACTGTTAACCCCTATGCTATTTGCTGCGTAAGCAAAATATTATTATGTGATTAGTTAGCGAACAATGCAACGACATATACTAATGGTTACCATCTTGTTGCTAAAATACCATCATATGTCGCTAACACAATCACATTCAAACTGACCAATATAGACATTTTGCCTACCTTAGAAATTACCGATTTCGGTTCTATTTTTTTATATGCAACTGTTATTCGAGTTAGCCATCCAGTATATTAACAGTATGGATAAGCATTCTTGTTTTTTCACAGTTTGCACTAATTTGTACGAAATGAATAGAAACAAATTCTAATTACAACTGAGATCTGTCAAATTTACTCACTCGTAAATATTTTATCTCACTTGTGAATAATGTTTAATTTTTGTTACAAAAAGTTATTTGTCAAAACTTAATTGAAATATAAGTGACTTTCGGTTTAGACCGCGTCGTAGCTAAACACCCAGACTCTTGAGACTCAAGATGAGACTAGGACCAAGCCGAAGTCTGGGTGTTTAATTACGACGTGGTTTAAGCCGAAAGTCGCTTATATTTATAAATATAACAACCGCGAAAGCTTAAGATTTTATATTAATTGAAATATTTAAGTTATTACCAACCTTTCCTGTAGTAGGCCCGGTTGTTAACAACCACGTCACCACGGTTAGCTACAATGTCAGTAAGTAGGTTAAGAAACTGTAATACAAATAGAGAATACCTAGGCGCCACTCCTCGTACTAATATAGATCCTCGGCTTGGAAACACTGAGGGCAGATCTGAACCCACTACAAAGCAAACAGAATAAAGAAAAAAAAGCGAGAAAAAACAATGTAACAAGTGAATATATATTTCTCGAACGATAACATGTACTAACACCAATTATAAAAAAATCAAGTTTAATAGTAAATAAGATCATTAACAAACTGTCATTTTCTAATTTACGTTAAATAGGATAAATAAAAATTTACAAATTTTAATAACAAACAACGTTTAAAGAAAGAAAATATTGAAAAACTTACGCCACCGAAGTTCCTTAATATCGAATAGTAAACATTCTCTACCCATTATGTATTTATAGTGGAGCAAGAGCGTAGTGGGTAATCTTACGTTCGACGTTATGTGCCTAAATCTGGCTTTGATTACAATCTAATTGATCAAAAAAACTTGACGAGTGTTAGGTCAGCGTACACAGGACAGCTGTATTACATAATATTAACGATGCTTTAAAATCTACGACTAAAATAAACGTTTTAGTATGATCTACGATTCAACTCTTGAATGTTACAAATTAGCAAACTTATTAATACGGTGAAATAAAATTAACACAGGCTGAAGGCTGAAAGAAAGTTATGAAATACAAGTAAGACAATTGTTTTGCAATACGATACTTGTAGAAAAGTTTGATTAAGACTCAAGGCAATTCTGGAGGTTACTGGATCATTATCTCAATGGAAAACAAAGAGCAGAATTTCCTTGGATTACTAATTATAGAGAAAGAGCCGTCTCAAACCCTAACAGATTCACTAAAAAAAATTTAATAGTATTGAAGCAACATGGATGACGCCATTTTAACAAAAGTTTCCTGCAACCGCTGACATAATCTACTAAACCGCTTATTTCTATAAGAAAATTTCCCAATCCTTATACAACATTATTGCTAAAACGTAAAGAGAATAACCGACGGTAAAATTAAACATAAAGAAGAATTAGTTAGATAGTAAAAAAAGTTAAATTTACGCAACAGAACCAGGGTATCTGGAAGAGTTGCGTAGACGCGTTATTGAAGAATGCCGCCAAATTACGCCACAGGTCCTCTAAAATGTTAGAAAACGTTTCGAGCAGAATTTGTATCATTGCATGGAAGTTGGTGGCGCCAATTTGAGCATTTGTTGAACTAATCTTCTAAATTTTGATGATTTAATTTTCTTCTACACTTTTAAATTATTTATAAACCTAAAAACCATCATATAGAGAATCAAGAGACCTTTAAAATGAGGATCACTCGACCACCTTACCGTAATTTTTGTTTTTATTGGGGGTTGTTTACGGCTAAGGGGTTGACCTGACAAAGTCAAATTTGACATCAAAATGTGGCATTCAAAAAATCAAAAGTGGCGTGTTTTAGAACTTTTCCCATCTTAGTTAATCTAGAGGGTGATTTTCGTGGAGACGAAATAAATTGAATAAAACTTTTGGGCATGCTGTCGTATAGAGAATTGAAAGACGCTTCAAATGAGAGGTCGCTCAATCCCCTTTCCCTATTGAAATTGTTGAGTTACGAATTGCTGGGGCTAGAGGCTTGATGTGTCAATGTCAAGTTTGACATCAAAGCTGTCCCCCATAAATCAAGAATCGACCTGTCCGAGTGTTTTTTTTAAGAAACTAGTCTGTGCCCCAAAACAAAAGTGTTTCCTTTTCAATAGCCTACCCCGTATAAAACCGCTCTCGAAAAAATAGGGTCGAGGAGAGGAGTAAACAACGTGAGAACAAGAGAACGTAACAAATTGGTTGTCTATTTTTCGATACATAGAACTTAGTAAATTAGAGACAAAACCGATCAAGCATTAACAAATACAAACAATCGCAAATAATTACATGAATTTAAGTTCTCGATAACGTTATCGTTTAAATTATTATAAGTAACGTAAGACTTCCTTAGTATAGCATGTAATAATAATTTCTACTTTAGCAACATACTCCTTACACTTTCGAGGAGTGCAAGATTGCATTCGCTAATTTAAAATAACCATCACCAGCCTTGAATACGAACAATTACTAAGGTTACTCGATCGGTTCAAGTCATGAACGTAAACAGTATTACTCAAATTCGATATAAACTGAAGGCTGAATAATGTTACTCGACTGAAAGTAAAATATTAATAAAGATCGTAAACGCTAAAAATTAGCCAAAAGCATATTACAATTAATAACGCTAAAAGTTCAAATAAAATAAAAGAAGCAGAAAGCTTCATATAAAGTAATGTAGATAAATAACACAGTTGCAAAATTAATACAATGAACAAAGGTGAATGCGCAAAGTAAGCAAATAACATTATCAGAAAAAAACAAAGATATGCAGTTGTAGACAGCTAACTGAAGCCAGAAGTCCGTTGAATGTAACCCCTGAGGTCATCAACCTAAATTTCATTGGGTTTAATTGATCCAAAAAGTTTTAAGTATCATTACAATAGAATAATGATTGCACTTGCCGTAATTGTAGTTAAAGGGAAAGCTCGAAGCTTCCGTCAACGATCTAAATCCTTAAGTAAAAAATCTTCATTCAAAACCCATTCAATCGCTAAAACTGCAATAGTAAAACGACGACGTGAAATTAAGGGGGGAAACTCATCTAGAAGCTGAAAAATTCGAGTAACTTTGGGAGTGGATTGCGGCTAGGCAAATGAATGAAACTAAGTCATTGTTTTTGCAGCTTATTGGGCATGTATTTAAGAGTAAAACCATGTAAAAATTTTTTGGAAAATGTTTTATTTTACATGTTTTATTTACATGCGCAAATATCGGTTTTCGTATGTAGCGGTTTGCGCCGGCCTCTGTAGAATTTCAGGATCGTGACTAAAACAGAATAGAGCCTTAAAGTTCACATGACAACGAATTTCAGAGACCTCATTATATGTTGAAAAAAATTTTTTTCGCGTTTTTTTCAACCTATTTAAAAAAATACTACTTCTGGTTACATTAAACAAAAATAATTAGGTTACCGAAGTAGAGAATTCAATTCTCTATTCAGTCCACGAAATCGCAATGAATTCCAACCAAATCTCTGGTCTCCAAGTGTTCCGGCGATTTCAAAAACACAATTTTTCAGGAGAAACATTTAAAGTTTCAACTTCATGTAACTGTATGTTACACTTACTCAAATCGGTTGCAAATTTAGTCAGCTATTCCCGGGCCATAGACGATCTCTTATCAGTAGTCGATATAGCTTCCTATTATAGTTAACGCTGGGTGTCGAAAAAGGTGAATTTCGGTCAGCGCGCCACAGGCGTATTTCAGCCGTCTGACATTGACTCACTAAAATGAATATATCTTTGCAAAAAAGTTCCAAAAAATTTTTTTCTAGATGAGTTTCCCCCTTAAATAAAAGGAAAGTACTGACGACTGAACGGTCAAAGTTCCTACCAAATTAACCTACTCGCAGCGGATGTCAAAAGCGAAATAGTCCTCGGCGAATATTGAAAACAAAATGACTTCCTGTGCGGTACTAAAAATGTTTGTCAAAGTACGAAATGTAAAAATTTATTACTAAAAACACGTAACAATTTGTGAAATCAATTAATTCCGATTTTCGATTCAAGGTCATAGTTCGTGACATAATGAATAATATCTAATTAAAAGTGTTAAAATTTGTAAAAAGTACAGTCGATAAAAACAATCAAAATCATTTTTTTTTTAAATACAGTTATTGAAAAGGTTCGTTATATGAGTAAATGTGAAAAAATATCAAGGCAACTTTGACTTTGAATGAATTAATATTAATAATGACACCGTAAAAGTAATAAACAAAAAATAATAAACTTTGTAGGATTACTAAAATTCAATACACTAACATAATTTGCAGCATTCCCACACAGAGCTGTAAGCACTCAGGTACAAAGTTGTTTAGAAAATGACTCAATAACAAACACCAATTTAATTCAACTGACATTTAATTACCTAATATAGTTGTAAACGAAAACGATGTTAAAGAACACACAATGAAAATAAAAAATTAAAATTTTATGTTACACTGTATAGATTTAATTTAGCCTATTATGAATACCGTATTAAAAAAACGTGCATTGCATTCTATTTCACTAGTGCTCCAGAAACGAATAAAATGGACACGTTCGAAAATAGAAAAACTTCACGGCATGAAAAGGATTGTTTGTACATAAAAAACGTATAAAGCCTTTTATTGAATAGAATTGATGTATAACCAACAGGAAGTGATATACTACATACTACCAAAAAATCGATGTTCCTAACCTTTGATCTCAAATAACTTTCGACATAGCACGATATCAATTGGAACTTTTCACGCTTTCTTTAAAACGTTAAAAATACAAAATTTTAGTTCACTATTTCTTTTCAACACATTAATTCCAAAGCTACCAAGCGAATCATTGAAAAGACGATTTACGACTTAACAATCGTGCATTGCATTTTGTTTAATACAAGCAATTACCTATATAGAAATATACTTACACCGTTTCTCGTACGTTTGAAAACTCGCTTGAGCAATTCAACTCTACGTAAAAGACAAAATATATTTAGAAAACAAATCGCAAAATCAATAAAGATATATACTTCTAGAAACAAAACAAATAGAAATTTTCATTAGTCCTCTTTAAAAAAACTGTTATATCTTTTGTCATTTTTGGGTAAATAAATTAAGAGATTGATAAAGTATTTAAAACGAAAAGAAAAAACAATAATTGGTTATACTCGCATCGTATTCGTCTTTCTAAAATATAAATAATTTCGTTTCTAAATAAATTCCCTAATGTAAATAATTTAATTCTTTATCTGTAGTACAAATTCTAAAAATGTGTTTTCGAATGAAAAACAAATACCAGCTCTTAATTAAGAAAAAAATCTCTTGGTATTACCTTTGGTATTGCATAAATATTTTGCTTTAGCTCGTTTTCAATCCCACGTCAATATTAAAAAAAAAACTAAGTATTTAAAGTTAGTACTTTTTAAATTAACAAACTCATTCATAAAGATTTGTATTAATATAAAAGCTCTTTTACACAATCTAAAATTATAATATTTTTGTCATTTTCTTGAAAAGTGTTTCGGATAATATAAAACTCAGTTTATTAAAATGTTTTATATAGGTTTGAAAAGAACCAACGTTGATACACTATTTAAAAAAACTGGTGTGGTCACCACACGACTTTCCTAAGGAATGATGAAGTAATGTCTACATATTTTTTTAAGGTTATGTTGTCATAAAACCATTTTGAAGTGATATGTACACGTTTGTATTGATTTCCTAGCATGCTAATATTTTTTTGAAATTTTTCTCCTCGATTTCATTAAGATCATATCGACTAACGCTTATATTTGTGCGTCTCGATATTACTTACCCCTTTAGTAAATCAGAAAAAAAAAATCATCGCAAGCAGGATTCAAAAGTATATTATATTTATGAATTCATTTTAAATTACAAATTAAATATCTTATAAACTGTTATCTTTTGGAAAAGCAGAGAGAATATAAAAAAGCCAGCTTCATACCAAATTTCAAGTTACTAGGACTTTTGTTTCGAGAGTTATCGTCGGTACATCCAAAGATAATTTAAATAAGATACAGCACTTCGTATATCGAGTGTCTCGAAAATTCTGAACAGATTAACATGGAAAATTTCAGAACATATGACAATGTGTACCAGAGAACGTTTTGCGTAATAATTTTTAAAATTTAATAACAAATATCAAGAATATTTGCTAAAATGTATCGCGTTTGAACTTTTCATAGGGCGTTTAAGGTGAGCACATTATTAAATTGAAGATTAACCATTACATTAAGTTGACACATTGTTTACAGCAGATGTTTTTAGTTTAGTCGTGAAATAATCTCTAATATCGCCGTTAAGTGTAATTGCACTTAAGCTACATCTAGAGTTTTTATGGTGATTTTCCTTTATACCAGCGTTTCTCGGAGTGATTTTAGGGGCTCCGCGCCGCGAGCAAATACATGAAATTAAGTCTTACGTAAGCTTAAAAAAAGTAATATTTAATTTTTAAAATGTTTGTCGTAGACTAAACCATTAAAGGTATATCTACTTGAATCTCAACAGAATGATTTTTTCGTTTAAAACACGTACTGCATGCTTTGTTTTGTATAGTGTGTTATCAAGGTATACATATAAACAATGAATAGTTACTAGCAAGATGTTTTTGTTACGTACTTCTTATTTATATACATATTTTAAGTTTTATAAGCAGGTATAGGTAGATGTTAATTTGCTTCCGATACCAGTAAACAATACTAAGTGCTCTTAAATGCTACATTAAAAATTACAGCAATTAAAATTTCAAATTTCAAGAAAAAGTTTGTTAGAGCTTTTTCTGAGAAGTGTAGACTTCATTTAATTAAAATTTTGAGAGCTATTTTAACATTTTATCGTTAACCAAAAATAAGGGGTAGTTATGGAAGTAGTATTCGTAAGATTGTACTCGAGAACAGATGTATAACCTTGGCCTGTATTAAAGAATTAACCCTTATGTTTTCATTTTATTTAAAATAATGAAATTGCCTTCAATCTTATTAATTATTTAAATCTCGGAATCCGACAAGTTATTACATGCTTTTCTTCCTAAAAAATTGAATTTACTAAATATTTTTTGATTCTACTGAAATTTATCAAAGTAATCTACCAATGGAGCGTTAATTTAAGACGGGAATCTTTAAAAAACCACGTACGTTAACATCAAGTTCACAAAGTACAGAATCAAAGCCTGGGCCTTCTAGTTCAGATATAAATATTTTTCAATATTGTTATTAGATTTTTAGAGTGTTCAGAAGCAGACACCTTAATTGTGCTACAAAGAAGTAATAAGCGTTCTTTCGTACGTCAATCATCTTTAAATAAATCTCATGAGACACAAAAAAAGAAGAAGTATGACGAACGTTTGGATTTATGAATGCCGATAATTGTCCTCAGTGTGTTTTGTGTAACAAAATTTTGCTAAACAGTTCTATGTTTCCTGCAAAAATGCTTTGTCATATTCAATCTTTGCATCCGAAATAAAAAAATAAGACGGCATAATTTTTTCCCGAAACGAGAGGGGCTTTTAAAAACAAAAAACTTTATACCTCAAGCATCACAGACTGTTAACAAAAATGTTACCGAAACATCTTACATTTTTTCGTGGCTAGAGAGGCTCAAACAATAGCAGAAAAGCTGATAAAACCGTGTGCAATTGACATGGTAAAACGTATGTTGGACGAAAAGTCGGCTAAACAACTGTCCATGGTACCATTTTCGAATGATATAGTATCTCGCCACATAAAAAAAACTCTCAGATAACATAAAATCTGAGCTATCTTCTCGTCTCAAGTTTTTTGAGTTTTCTCTACAAATGGACGAATCCACTGATGTAGCAGGACTAGCAGTATTGTTAGTATTTGCACAGTATCAATAAGAGCATGTTATAGAAGAGGATCTACTTATTTGTAAACTCTTAGAAGGTAATATCACAGATGCTGGAATTTTTAATGTTATTATTATTAACAACTATTTTTGCGAAAATCAATTACCATGGGATTATTGCATCGATGTTTGCACTGATGGAGCAAAATCGATTGCAGGAAAAACTGCAGGAGCTGTTGCAAGAATCAAAGAAATTGCTAAAAATTGTAGAAGTCACTGTATAATTCACCGCTAAGCTATAAAAAAATTACCCTTTCCTCTTAAAACTGTTCTTGGCAAGTCAGTGAAAATTATAAACTTTATAAAGTCTCGGCTTTTAAATATGCGGTTATTTAAGATATTGTGTAATGATATGGGTAGCCTGCCTAAATCTTTACTACTACTTCAGAAATACGATGGTTATCTCAAGGTAAAATTTTACTTAGATTGTTTAAATTGCGAGATGAAGTGCGTTCTTTTTTCTTAGAGCATCGCTTTAATTTGGAAACTCGAGTAAGTGATAAAATGTGGTTATTTAAACTTACCTATTTAACGGAAATATTTTCTAAATTAAATTAAATTAATTTGTCTCTACATGAAAAAAATATCACTGTGTTTAAAGCGAATGACAAAATTATTGGTTATAAAAGAAATTAAATAGAATTTTGGTTTAGTAGCGTAAAAAGTGGTAACTTTGTCTGTTTTCCAACATTAAAAGAATTTAGTAAAGAGTTGGAAACATTTGAGCTACCTATAAAATTATGAAGTGAGATTATTGAGCATCTTACACACCTATGTAGTTCTGTAACACAGTACTTTGCAATTGAATGCAGTAATACTTTGCAAAACTGTTTTTAGGTAAAAGATCATTTTGCTGTTTGAGAAAAACCCCATGGTTTTTCATCACAGGAGTATGAAGAATATCTATCATATGGTTTCAGACTCTATATTAAAAACGGCATTTTAGAACCGACCACTGTCAGAATTTTGGTCTAGCCTTAAACACAAGTACCCAGAACTGTCAAGAAATGCTATTTTTGTTCTTCTTCCATTTGTCAGCACATACTTTTGTCAAACTGGGTTTTCTTTGTACGTCGCCACTAAATTGAAGTATCGAAATCGTTTGGATATGAGACTTTCTTCTATAAAACCAAACATTAAAGAAATTTGCGCTAAGAAGTCTCAATATCACACATCATACTAATATACCAACACTTTTGTAACAATTAACAATAAAAATCGTTTTTGAAAATTGTTTTTATTAATTTTAGATAAAATTTACCTATTTTCCTAAAATTAAAAGTTTCGCTAACAGTTATTTAGTTAATTAATTAGTTGAATAAATATACTGGGGCTCTGCCAAACTAACTTCAATTTGTAAGGGCTCCACGTTTAAAAAAGTTTGAGAAACGCTGCTTTAGACCTCCGAGCAAATGCTGTGGCTAAATAATCTTGCGCTAATTATCTAGTTACCTTATAGTTATTGTTCTTAGTTACCTTAGTTTTACTATTGTCAAATTAATGTAATTTACATTGTCTGACGAAGAACTTTGCTAAGGTTCGAAAGCTTGCATTTAAAATGTATTAAATAATAAATACACCATTTACCCTAAAAAAAACTTTAATATGTTTAATGGTGAAATCTTTAGGTCTTTCATCATGAATCCATTATAACTTTAATAAAAACAATTAACACATTTAATTAAATAACGCTCTTTACTGATAAAAATTAATCGTCGTTAATTTAAAATAATAATATAATTTATAAAAACATAAACCGCATTGGAGTTGAACCTTCGTACGATATTGGAAATATTTAAAAAACACTTTGGGGTCGTATAAATCGAAATTTTCAAATTCCTTATGTTCATCTGTATGCTTCAAATTTTCCGGGACATACGGTGTAAACAAGTCAAAAAAATTAAGAGAAAAAATTATTTTTTAACGTATCTTGCTTTCCCTTTAAGACATGGAATTTTTTCCTAAAAAAAATCGTCGTAGACAGGATTCAAACCTAGGATTATACATATATAGAATTCACTTTAATTTATAAATCAAATTTTATTTGAATAAATTGTTAGGAAAAATTAACTCTATAAGAAACTGTAAAAATAATTCTAATAATTTACACACTTACAAAATTATATAAGAAAAACTGTTAATAATGGCGTATACACCCACTTCCGCTTTTTTTATTAGACCCATATTTTGATAGAACCGAGAAAATATGAAAACCCACCTTCATACCAAATTTCAAGTTACTAGAACTTTTGGTTCGAGAGTTATCGTAGGTACATCGTTACACACAGACACATACACACAGACTTCTGAATTAGGAGGCATTAAAACGTAAAATTATGGAATAAAAATGTTGTGAAAAAAATTGCAATCACTATACTTTCCTTATAGGAAAGTAAAAGTAGTATACTAAAAATTTGGAGAAAAACCAGAAAACCTCTTACCACAAAAGATTTTTTAAATTTAGTAAATTAGTTATCTTATAAGATGACTAGATTAAATTATTAACTGTTGACCCAATCAGACTTGGTTTTCAAATTATAGATATGGTGACGGTTGACGTGAGTAGTTTGTTCACGTGAATAAAGAGCAGAGTTATTACCGAAACTAACCGCCTTACCTGAAAATTGTTTCGCCACAAGGAACTGAACAAGCTCTACCTATCACAACTGACCGGAGTGATAGCGAGTTCGTGTTTTTATTTTATTTTTTGTATCGAAAATATTAAAATGATACTACAATGAACAAATTTTCAAAACAAATGAATATTAAAAAGAAACGAACCTTTTTCACTTAGAATTTTTGAGAAAAAAATACAACTATAATAAACACAAAACCAGAATTTAAAAATGCCAAGTAATACCGTAGTCTGCCATTAACACCTTTACAGAAATCATCAGCGCAACTCAATACTGAGATAGAAACTAAAATGTAGGGCTTCCAGCGACATTTGAAAAATAAATATTTTCTAAACATATGTATGTTTGTCTAAAAGTTTTTAGAAAACATGTTTTTTACAAAAATGGTTTCTTATGCTTATTGTAATATAATAAGGAATATCTTTTTTACCGATAGGTATACATTTTTCATAAAATAACAAAAAGTAAAGCCTTAATTAAAAATACAATTTTCTTTGTACGATAAAATGTTAACTGGTATTGTTTTTGTTAAC
Source organism: Aquatica leii (assembly GCA_035610365.1). Taxonomy (NCBI): domain Eukaryota; kingdom Metazoa; phylum Arthropoda; class Insecta; order Coleoptera; family Lampyridae; genus Aquatica; species Aquatica leii. The sequence continues at coordinate 73,873,462 of CM069435.1, forward strand.
TAAATTTATTTTCAAGGTTTCCCGCAGAATATGCCCGAGACTCAATCAAAGTATTCCGCATTATGTGTATCATTTTTTTCAAAACTGTATTGATTTTCAGGATAAACGTGCTCGTTTAAAGAAAGTATACATTCAAAACAAACTTGACGTTTCGTTAATATTAACTTGTTAATATTTATAAAAATGCAAAATTAAATAAAGAAGAATAAAATCTATTTTCTTTTTACAAAAAATGTTCGTTAATTGTAGATAAAATTAATATAAAAAAAGGTGTCCAACGTACTCGAGATGGAAGGGTATATGGTCACGTCAAGATTGGTGGCGATACCACCGATACTTCTACGTTGATTGCTACCGAAGCTCTTGTGATTTCCTTTAGACGGTTCTTGGAAATTGCTAATTGCTTTTTTTGGTTTAGCCGCAACAATCAAAGCCAACTTAATTAAAGAGGCTTTAATAAGACTACATAATGTAGACGTAGAAGTAGTTTCACTTACTTTGGATCATCCTCCCGGACATTTACCCGCCGTAAAGTTACTAGGAGCAGACATGAGTATGAAAAATGATGCAAAATTATATTTTTCGCATGCAATTGAAAGTCAACCGGAATGCTTACGTAATATTAGATGCTTCTCATGACATCAAAAATATTAGGTCAACATTAGCAGAATACAAAGTGCTTATTGATGCTGACGGGAATAAAATCCAATGAAAGTACATAGCTAGTTTAGCTTCTTTACAAGAAAGATGGGTTGAAATTGGGTAATAAACTGCGTTCAAGCCACATCAAATATAAAAAAATGATAATGAAAATTTACTTTGCTGCTCAAACGTTAAGTTAGACCGTGGCAGACGCAATCGAATTTTATTAAAAAGATTTACGGTTACCTTAATTGAAAGGATTCAAAGCAATTGTAAAATTTATAAGAAGTGTAGATTTTCATTTTGATTTTTTAAACATTAGAAATCGTTGAGGTGTAGGTTTTAAAAGTCCTGTGAGAAAAAGTATCGAAAGTACTTGGCGTCAACGCGTATTAAATGAAATAGATTATTTAACCAAATTACAACTGCATATTAAATAACACTCCAATTTATTTATCTTCAAGAAAAACCGGTATTATTGAATTTTACACAGTCTTTCTACAATAAAATTATTTGATTGTTTTGTCAAATGAGACAATGCTCCGATGAAGTATTTACCTACTTATAAGTTAAGCCAAGAGCATCTCGAATTATTTTTCGCAGTGGTTGGTGTCCAAATCCAACCATGGCACAGTTTATTTATGCTTACAAGCGGTTATTAGTTCGGCACGATATTGAGGCAGCTACAGGTAATGTAAGAATGATGGATCAAACAAATTCTTAATATAACTCCTCAAAGAAAAATTGGCTTACTCGATCGTTATGATCCTAATGTTTATGATTCATTAGATAATATCTGTATTTAGGAAAAATATTATTTAGATACCTCATCAAATTGTATAGTTAGAGAATTACAAGAATTAGATTTTTTTGGGCAATGCCCACTGGTTTATCGGATTTTAGCGGGTTTTCTAGTTAAAAAATTATCAAATCGAAAACGATAAAATGTACTGTGTTTAGAAGGGTGTAGACAACCAGTTACTTCAATTAGCTCAATCCAATTCTTATTCTCATAAAGGATTGGCTTTAATTGAACAAAAAACTCGCGGTGGTTTGATATTACCTTCGGATAATGTAATAAGTATCTGTACTCTGTAATTATAAATAATTTAATTCACGCCTATCCCATATACATATTTCATTTAATAATTATTTTTGGCTACATGCTTCGACTATTATGGTTATCGGCCGGCCTCTAGAATCATTAACTTAATAGTTAAGTCTAAACCTAAAAATATACTTACAATTAATAAATAAATAAATCAATTTAAAATATACAAGTTAATTCAAAGCGACAATATAAATTAAACAAATTTTAAACAGGATAGGTATATTATATATTATTTTGTCTTCTATTAAAATTAAAAATTGTTCATCTCTTACACCTGTCTCTAATAAATCTAAAATATTTTTTTCTGTTCCTTATATAGGCCCATCTTCATTTCAATTTCAAAATCTTTTAAAACATTTTGGCATTAACATTTCTTTTTCGTCAAATAATAATATTAAATCTTTATTTGTTAATACTAAAGATAAAATTAATATTTTAGACAAATCCGGTGTTTATAAATTAAAACGTGGTGATTGCAACGCATTTTATATAGGTCAAACAGGTCGAAAGTTTTCTATTAGAATTGCTGAACATCTATCTTGTATTAAAAATAATAACATTTCATTTAAATCATCATTTGCTAATCATGTACTAAATTCTCAGCATTCATTCAATTCTAAAAAAGATTTTGAAATTTTACACATTTGCAATAAAGGTTTAAGACTTAATTTTTTAGAAATAAAAGAAATTATTAAAAATTACAATTCTAATCGTGAATCATCCCTTAACGAAGTTGTTAACTTTAATAATAATTTACTTTTTCTAAATTAGTTTTTGTTTGATTATTTCCATTATTATATTATTTTGTTGTATCCTAGGATTTTCTATTATTAAGATAATTTTGTGTTGTTCAAATTTTTGAAATTTGTCAAACTTCAAATATTTAACCATTTTTAATTTAATTTGATTAATATATGTTGGTAAGTTTATTCATTTTTATAACTTTTTGATTTTTTGATTTCTATTATTATTATTTTCAGATTTCTATTATTATTATTTTTTTTAATTTTTTAAAAGTTTATATAATATTTGAAGTTTGATTTTTCAATTCTAGTGTAAGTTTATATTTAATTAAGATTCGATTTTATATTTTTTGATTTTATAGTATACGCCTGAAGATGACTCTGTCAAAACATGTAGCGTTTATTAAAATATAAAAATTAAAATTAAATATATTAATGGGAAGGTTTTGAGAATATATATAAAAATAAAAATAAATAATATAATATAATTGTTGTAAATCGTGTTAGTAGTGGAATAATAAACTGTTTACTTAATAAAGAATAGTATTTTTTCCACTACTAGTTGTATACGTTTGCATTATTAGGTATAATAGAAGGCCGTGAAGTTGTACTTTTTTAAGCGCAGGTAAATAATATTTCATTATTAACTAGTAGTTAATAATGAACATATTTACATTTTCTGATAATACTACAACAGTTTCAAAGAAAAAAAGTTTACTAAACTGCGTACCAAGAGCAAGAGATTTTATTTAATGCTAATTTAAGTTTTCAAATCGCTCAATTAATAAATTAATTTGATTTTAAAAAGTAAGTTATTTGAAGTTCGCGCTTAATTAAATGTGAATATTATTGAATTAAATATGTTTTAGATATAATCAATGCTTAAAATAATAATGTTTTTAAACAATTTAAACAACTTTAGCAATAAACACTTACGTTATCTGTTTATTTTTGTGTTTTAAATCACAATTAAGAATTACGTCAAAATTAATTCTATTAAACTAATGACAACTGTCAGAATTACTGACTTGATTTTTAATTTAAAATTAATATCTTAAATTTTAAATTTGATTTAGTAACAGGTAGAAAGGTTTTAATAACTCTAGTAGTGGAAAAAATTGTATATATAACACGGTTGAGAAGTTCATTATAACCTGCGCGATTTATATCCCTCGACGCTTCGCGTCTCGCGATATAATCTATCGCTTAGGTTATAATGATGCACTTCTCAACCTTGATATATAATATACTATTATTTGGTTTTCAACTTCACCATTTCTACATGACGCTTTCTTATTTTATTTATTATTATTTTTTTTTCGGCAACCAAGGATACTACAGTTTAACATAACTACTATTTAAGTGAGCTACTTTTACATTGTTAATTCAACACCCTACCTCAATGAAAAAGTTTTATATACATGTTGATATGTTATTTGAATGTTAAATCTAATGCACTATTTAGTTTATGAAATAATGTTTTACTTAACCCTTTTGTACATAGGTCTGCTACCTGATCAATTGTCTACATCTTGTGATTAATTCTTTATTATCTGACGATTCTCTTGATATCTGCAATCCAGGTTCTATTGGCGTCCTTATGGGTTTACAGTTTTGCATGTTATATTTTTCTAATATATCTTTTAAGTAACTTGTCTGGTCTAATTCTATTTCATCCGTAGTTTGTTTTATGTCTATACCTAAATACTTTGTTGCTTTTCCCATATCTTTCATTTCAAAATTTCCACTTAAAGATCTCTTTAAATTGTTTACTTTAAATTCGTCTTCTCCTACTATTATTAAATCATCAACGTATAGTAAGACAAACAATTTACAATTTCCTTTCATATAATAAAGACAATAATCAGCCTTACTTCTTGAAAAGCCTTCTTTCACCATAAAATCGTTAAACTTTTCATTCCACTTCTTTGGAGATTTCTTAAGTCCGTATAACGATTTATTTAGTTTTAACACCTTACCGTCTTCATTTTGATTATTTAGTTTCTTTAAGTACACTTCTTCATCTATTTCACCGTTTAAAAAAGCACTTTTTACATCCATCTGTGTCAAGGGTAATTTATATTTATTTGCAATAGCTAACAAGATTCTTAGTGTAGATAATTTTGCTACAGGAGCATAAGTTTCCGAGTGGTCAAAATAATGTTCCTGTTGAAATCCCCTAACAACTAATCTGGCTTTAAACTGTGGTTCGTCGTTATCTCCTCTTTTAATACGAAATACCCACTTTGTGTCAATTGCCTTTTCCCCTTCTGGTAAATCTAACTCTGTCCAAGTGTTGTTTTTCCTTAGAGCTTCTAACTCAATTCCTATAGCCTTTTTCCACTTCTCCGAATGTTCACTTTCCATTGCCTCCTCAAACGTCAATGGATTTTCATTTACTGCTACTAAACTGGTTTCATAATCGACAAGCCATTTTGGTTTCTTTATTTCTCGACAACTTTTTCTTACTTTTCCTTCATCTTCATTTGCATTTTTTCTATATTCTTCATCTGAAATTTGTGGTTGTTCTCCGTTTAAGTCTTCATCTTCGTTTCTTCTTCGTACAGTTTCTTGTTCTTTATCTGCCTTGGCCATCTTTCTATTTTCGTTTAACTCTTGACTGTTTTCCTCATTATTTTCTCGTTCGTTTAGTAAACTCTGTTCCTCTTCAAGCATTTTATATTTATTTTCTATCTTTTTATCTATTCTTTCTTCTTGACTGTGACTATTTGCTTTGGCAATAAACACTACATCTCTATAAGTATTAACATTTCGTGTACCTGGAAACCATACTCTATATCCTTTACAATTTACACCATATCCTACAAATATTCCTTGCTGACTTTTAGAGTCCCATTTTAATCTTCTTTCTTTAGGAACATGTACGTATACTTCACTACCAAAAATATTCAACTCGTTTACATCAAAACTATTCCTGTATAATAATTCAAATGGAGTTTTATCTTTCTCTTTGCTTGAACCTGTTCTATTTATTGTAAATACAGCTGTTTGAACTGCTTCTGCCCATAATTCCTTTTCCAATTTCGAAGCTTGTAACATTGTCCTTGCAGCTTCAACTATCGTTCTCATTTCCCTCTCTGCTTTGCCATTTTGCTCAGGTGTATAACAAACCGTTGTTTGATGAATGATTCCATTTTTGTTTAGTAAATCTTCCATTACATTATTTATAAACTCCGTACCGTTGTCTGACCTAATTATTTTTATGTTATAACCCGTTTCGTTCTTAAAATACGGTAAAAAATTTGCGATTGTGTCTTTTGTTTCAGACTTACATTTAAGAAAATATACAAATCTAAAGCTACTGTAATCATCTTTAAATAGTAAAAAGTACCTTGAGCCTCCAACCGATTTTTGTTCCATAGGACCACATAAGTCAACGTAGATTAATTGTCCTGGGTGATTAGTCTTACTTTTGCTTTGGGTAAATAGTTTTCTGTGTTGTTTCCCTTTTAAACATGGTATGCACTGCTCCGTATCCCCTTCATATTGAATGTTGTTTTTACTTAAGATTTCCTTGACATGTTGATAATTTTGATGTGCAAGTCTTTCATGCCATACACACAAACCCATTAATGCTACATCATCAACAAATTTAAAGTCCATACGATACCATTTTTCACATCTAATAGCTAACCCCGTTACAACGTTGTCTTTAACAAATTTACACCCAATTTTTGTAGATACCATTACAAGACCTTTGTCAACAGCACTTATTACAGAAAATAAGTTAACTTTTAGTTCAGGGACATGTAAAACATTGTACAACGATGTAGGTATTAATTCAGTTCCATTGTTTGCCAATACTGTAACCTTTCCTATACCATATACCTTTAAATGGTCACCATTTCCTACTGTTACATATTTCTCTACAAATAAATCCTTATACTCTACAAACAAATGTTTATCTTTACACATGTGCTCACTTGCACCTGTATCCATAACCCACACATTTTTATCATTGAAGTTAGTAACAACAAAAGCGTTTGACGTACCTGAATTATTGCTATTTCTTTCTTTTGATAATCTAAATCTACAATCTTTAATCAAATGACCCGGCTTCTGACAATAATGGCATCTTTTTATTCTGCAGTCCTTTTGAAAATGTCCTTCTCTACCACAATTATAACACTTAGCATTGACAGTTTTGTTCACCCTAACACTCCCATTGTGGTAATTCTTGTTCGTACCTCCTTGATATTTTGAAACCAAAGCACTAGACATATTTGCCTCCTGAGTATTTCTTTTTCTCTCTTCTTCAACTAAAAGTCTTGAAGTTAATTCTTTTAAATTTTGGTCACCCGATGGTACAGACTCCCATGCCGAAATAAAATGTTTATATTTTTCAGGAAGTGACATCAATACCTTTGTCACAATCATGTTTTCAGACAGTTCCTCATTCATGCTTTTTAATTGGTTTCTTATCTCTTCAATCTTCGCAATAAAAACAGACATTGGCTCTTCAAACACTAAGTTAAAAAATTTCTGTTGGATTAAGTGAACGCTTACTTTTGATTTTGGTTCAAATACTGTCAGTAGTTTTTCCCACATTTCTGCACTTGTCCTACAAGACAACAAATGTGTTAGAAGCTTTTCTTCTACTCTTGTTACAATTAGCTCTTGTGCTTTTGCATCTAACGCATCCCAAGAGCGAACACTTTCATCGGACGTCTCAGGTTTCACTGCTGTTCCTATTACTATATCTATTAACTTTCTTGACTTCAACGTAACAATTGTTTGAAACTTCCACACTGACCAATTGCTTTCGTTTAACTTTATAAACTGCGATTCCATTTTTTTAATGTGTTCAAACTTTTCTATCCTATTCTTTAACCAATCACACTTTCACTGCTTTTACTTTTTTTTTACACTGGCCGTTGACTGGGCCCATAACCTGTTGTAAATCGTGTTAGTAGTGAAATAATAAACTGTTTACTTAATAAAGAATAGTATTTTATTTGGTTTTCAACTTCACCATTTCTACATGACGCTTTCTTATTTTTATTTATTATTAATTTTTTTTTTCAGTAACCAAGGATACTACAGTTTAACATAACTACTATTTAAGTGAGCTACTTTTACATTGTTAATTCAACAATAATTAACCCATTTTGAGCAACTAAATAATAAATGGAAAAAATAAACTTTCAGGATAGGTATATAAAAAAATACTATAATAATATTAACAACATAATTAAATTAATAGTTTTTTTTCTTTGTGTTCTTTTTTTTTCTTTTCATCCTTTAGCACACAAAATGTCATCTTTTAGATTTTTTTAACCGTCTATACAAATTACCTCTTGATAAATTTAATTTTAATAAAGAACTTAATATTATTTATAATTTAGCTAATAATAATAATTATCCTCTAAATATGGTCTAAAAACTTCAAAATAAAATTTGTAATTCTATTAGTAAAACCTTTCAACTCTTACTCCACTTTCTGATAATATTAAAAAGACATATTTTTCTCTTCCTTACATTGGTCCCTCTTCTTTTCAATTTCAAAATTTATTCAAAGTATAATTTTAACATTTCCTTTTCATCTAAATTTAATTTAAAATCTTTACTTGTGAATAGTAAAGATAAAGTTGATATATAAATCTAGTGTTTGCCAATTAAATTGTGGTAGTTTTCTTTTTATATTGAATAAACCGGTCGTAAATTTCGAATAAGAATAGCTAAACATTTTTCTTACATTAAAAACAATAACGTTGGTGTTAATTTATCTAATAAATCTTGTTTTGCTAATCATATATTAAAATATAACTACTCTTATGATTATAAAAGTAACTATAAAATTCTTTATATTTGCAATAAAAGTCTTAAATTCATTTTTTAGAGATAAAAGAAATTGTTAAATATTATAATTTAGAATTTAAAATTTAAATGAAGTTGTTAATTTTGATAATTATTCTCTTTTTCTTAACTAGCATTTTTTGTTTTATTTTAAATTATTATTTTATGATGTTAATATTATTATAGTAATTTAAACTTCAGACACTTTTCCATCACCAAATTAAAATTTAAGACTGTTTCCTTGAAAATTCAAAGAAAAATTTCATTTGTAATGGCCTTACGATTAACAAACGTTCATCTACTGTCTTTTGCGCTATTGTGACTATATGGACTACCACTACTAATCAATAATAAATAATAAATTTTCAGTGATGGTTTCTGTCAACAACTTCTTTCAGACACCTGTAATTCTTTAGATTTACCTATCACATTATTCATTTCTTAAATTCTAAAGGTAATTGTTTATTTTTTTTCAAAAATTGTTTTGAACGCGTTGTTCTTTATACAAAATAAGTCTGTTTCATTAGCATTAATAATTTCTGGTAAAAAATAGTATTTCTGGTTAATTAAGTTTCTTAGTTCTTTTGGAAACCAGTAAAAGTTGACGTTGCTAGTAACTTGAGGTTAAGCTACTAACATCCTTTCTGAAAAATTTCAAACCTGTTGCAAAACTTGGGCTATTAGTATAGTTTGATTCGCTAACATGTTAATATATTTTTTCAATCTATTGTCGTATAAATAAAAAAAATAAAAGAACTTTTTTTCTAAAATATATTTGAATCCACTCGTTTAATATTGTTTCTAACCTTTTAATGCAAAACAGAAGAAATTTTACCTGAAAGCTTTTATTTAAAAAAAAAATCATTGTTTCAGTATTTGTACACTTAGGCGACAATGGCAAGATCCAGCTCAAACTGAGGATAAGTGGCGATAGCAAATATTTTTTTCTTTTAATGAACAGTGTACGTGCATATATTAAATCGACATAAAACGGTTATTTGCGAATCACAAATACTCAAAACTGCAAATGGCGAATGATGTTTAGTTAGAAATTACTGTATTTGTTTATTAGTGAAGATTAAAATTCACAACTTATTTTTTAAAGAAAGAACAGCAAGTTGTTAAAACTAATAATTATTTCCTTTCCAACTTTTGGATTTAAGACTTCGTTTTCGAGATATTTAAGATTTCCAGATTATCTATTTTTGCTGATAGCTTCTACATTCTTTTAAATTTTTTTTCGCACAAAAGTTTTTCGGAACTTTTTACATTATTTTACAACTTTTGCATTAACTATTTTTTCTTTCTTAATTGTTTTCAAAATGGCGACCATTTAGAAACTTTCATCTTGATTTTCCGAAAAAATTCACGATGGATTTTCAAAGCAATCATTAATTGAGATTCTCATAAAAAAAATTAAAAAACCATATTTAAATTTTTTTTTAGTTTAAATGTTATAAAGATTTAAAAATCGTTCGCGACAAATAACTTGTCTGCGTAAATATTTGTCTTATACAAGCCTTGGTCAAGAACAAAACAAATGATTACAAATAATTTTTTTTGTTTAGTTTGTGATAGTTTCTCTATAATAATGAACAGTTTTAGTGAAAGAATACGTTGATATGAATTTAGTATTTGGAGAAGCTGAAAAAAAATAGTAGAAGAGGGCAAAGAAATTTACAGGAAAAGATTTCTTGATCTCAGTATGTTTTTATCAGTGCATAATCGTTTACTTGAAACTGGTAGTATTGAATCACGTCATGAAAGCGACAACAGTGCTCGGCCTACAAGAAAACCAGCCTTTGAGAAAGAATTTTTAGATCATGTAGAGGATAATCCATATATTAGCACTAGATCATTAGAAAAAACCATGAATTGCGGTCATTTGACCGTTTGGAGCGTTATGAACCCGTACCATCTCCGAAAAGTGCAAAAATTATCACCTGATAAATATCCACTAAGAGTGAACTACTGCCGTTGGTTACTAAAGCGACTTGGTCTCTAGCCGGATTTCCACAAAACGATACTTTTCTCCGACGAAGCAACGTTCACAAAAGAAGGGATTTCTGATAGCCGAAATTCTCACGTTTGAGTCGAAGAAAATTCTCACGCAATGCAGATTTGTAGGTACCAAAGTCGATTTTCCATAGATGTATGGACTGGAGTAATAAGTGAATATATATTATAAGTAAAACTATAGACTATTCTTAGTAAATAATCTGGTTAAATTGCTCTTACTTCCCTTAGATGTAAGAACGTGGTTTTAGCATAAAGGAGTCCCCCTGTCATTTTAGCAGACAAGTTAGAACATACTTTAATGAAACGTTTCCAAATAAATAGATTGACAGAGAAGACTCAGTAAATTAGCCACTCTAGATCGGTGGTTCCCAAATTCCTTTTCCCACGTACCCCTTTTCATAGTCAAAATTTACCCACGGACTCCTTACTGAAAAAACTACAAAAATGCATAATAGAAACATTATCATTTTAACTTTAATGTCTTGAATGGTAAATGGTGACGTAAAAATAGAACATAAATAAAACATTTTGTTCCAGAACTAGTCATTGAAATTATAACTTTTGTTTTAAAATACAAAAAAAATTTAATGACTTGAATTAACCTGATGGGATGTTATGAGTGTATTTATGTCCGGTTCAATGTTGCTGAGTAGCAACCGCAAATCCCCAAAAGTACTAACTTCTAGTCAGTTTATACTTTTGTGATGAGGCTCATAACGGCGCTGAATTCACGTTCTACCAAATAAGAAGACGTAAAAACAATTAACAGTTTCTGTACAATAACCCATAATGCTGGATATAAAATTGGGATATGTTTTTGTAACCAGAAGTTCCGTGTTTAAGCATTGGTTTTAGTTCCTCATTTGTGGATAATTCAATACGTTACTTCTATATTAGTATGCACTCATCTGTATTTGTGCTTTGAGTATGACTACTTGCAAAAGGGTTCAACGCCCAGTCGGAAATATCCAAGTGAAGAATGTCTTTAAGTCTTTGGTTAAAATTCGAATAAAGCACCGTTAAGCGATGACAATAAACAAACAAATCTTCATCTCTATTTTGCAATTTTGAAAGATTTGGAAACTAAAAACATTCTCCTCCTCCCAAGTTTTGTTTGTATAGCAAAAATTTTGCATCAAACGCAGATATTACAATTTTACCTTTGATTAAATTTAATGTATCACCTTGTAGTTTCAAATTAGTCTCGTTAAATCTGACAAATAAATCAGTCATATCAACGATGCCATTTTTTTAAAGAATTAAATTGTGCCGCAAATCATTGTCTTTACTCTCCAAGAATTCCAACACTGAATCAAAGGCGAGCAGAACGATCCAAGCATGCACTTTTAGATAAATGTATTTTTGTATTAAGTAGTAACTGATCTAATGACATAATGTAGTAATTCATGCAAACATTGGAACGAGCACGTTTTCGATTAAATATTTCTGATTTTAATTAACATTTACGCATGGCATATACACGACACTAACCATCTTGGGTGCGGCCCTTGCCGCAAAAAGACGTTTTCGTCTTGCATAAAATTGCAGAAAATGTCAACATGTCAAAATTTGAACTGTTGATTCCGCTTTTCTGTTGTGCGATCGTCGTTATAAGAAAAACTCATAATTAACTAAGGGTAAGCTTCTTTTGTTTGTTCTTACGCAAGATATGTAAGCTTAGTAGTTGCGTTTTAGTTTTTTGTTTATAAGTTTTTTTAAGATTACGTTTTCTGATTTGTACGATGCTTACTAATGTATGTATGTGTGATTTCGTTTATGAATACAAAAATTTAATTTTGATACGTACGAACAACTACATTTTTTCGATTTTGATTTTTTGAATGCGATAATACGATTACGATTTACTATGAGCGTTAAATGTTAGTCACAACATCGTTTTTCCGAAGAATTTCCGTATAGTTTACGATTTTTATGGTTTGAAATCAATAATTGTTCATGCGTTACGTTCGAAGTAATTTGATTTGGATTCTGGCAAATCGAAAATTATCATATTTTACGTTTGTTTTACGGTATTCTGGTTATTAGATATGCACAAATATTAGATCAATAAGGATAATTACCGAAAATCTAAAAGTTGTAGATATGCATTTCAAAAATTACGTAATTTTGCATCATCGCATGAATGAGACGTTTATCTTTTCGGGTTTTGATGTTTACTCCTAATTTATTTATAAAAAAATATTGTGGCAACCAAAATTAAAAATTACGTTTTCAAACTAAAATAAGAAATTTTATAGTTACGATAGAATACCTATGACCTTAATATAATTTGTAAATTTGTTTCGTTCCTCTATATTTTATATTTTTTGTGTTCTCGTATATAAATAAATTTAATCGAGCTAGCTGGTGCATGTTTGTTTGAAGTAAGATTTAAGTATGCCAAAAAACCGTGTTGTCGTCCTACCATTGCCGGAGCACCGTCAGTAGCAACGGAGATGATATTAGTCTAGAGTATAGCTTTACATAAAAAAATCTTTGTAATTCCGTTAATAACGTTTCACCGTTTGCATCAGTTTCCAAGCATTTAGCAAATAACAATTCACGGAAACATTTTTCTTCTTTTACAAATCTCACATAAGCTAAAAGTAAAACTTCGTTTCCTGGTAATATTAAATCATCAAGCTGTATAGAGAATTCAGATGTTTTGAAGTAGTCACATAAAGAGTTTTCTACAAGTGAGCCATTTTATCGATCCTTTTTCGTACAGCGTTATTACTCAGTGGCTTTTCGGACTTCGCAATCATTAAAGAAATATTATAAGCACGCAGTCCATCGTCATCTTTCTTAGATTTTATCCCTATGAATTCTTGCAATGTCGGTGTTACAAATTCTTTTCGTACGTACACAAAAACGTTAAATCCTTATCTTTTTTGTCACTATGCATTTTTATTAAATATACTTAAGCTTAGAAGGTTTCATTGAACCGTTCGACATCCTTTTATTACATAGAAGACAAGAGCACTATTTCCTAGTGACGGAACCATATTTCATATATTCAATACTGTATTGTCTACATTTTTCTTCGGTGCACGCATACTGTTATCTGAAATAAGGCCCAAAAAGAAGACAAAGGTATCTACGTAGAACGGTTGTTTGTAACAATCAATTTTTAAATTTTCATAACTTTTAAATTTTAATTAATGAATACTTCGATCCATCGTTCAGTTTTCCGGAAAATCAAAATGAAAGTTTTTAAATGGTCGACATTTTGAAAATAATTAAGAATGAAAAATAAGTTAATACAAAAGTTGTAAAGTAATGTAAAAACTTCCTAAAAAAATTTAAAAGAAGGCAGGAGCTATCAGTAAAAATAGATAATATGAAAATCTTAAATATCTCAAAGACGAAGCCCTAAATTTCAAAAGTTGGAAAGGAAATAATTATTAGTTTTAACAATATCTACAACTTGCTGTTCTTTGTCTAGTCTTAGTAGGTACACCCTGTATTTAAAAAACGAAATATTTTGAAAGCTGATTTATTCACCAGTGTATTAAAAAGCTTGTTTTTGCGTATACGTACATTCGCTTTTCATAAATTTAGTAATATGGTATTTAACTTAATTTCAAAATTCAAAAACAAATTAAAACGTGAAATAATGACGAAAACCAATTAAAAAAGATTAAAATAAAATAAAACTACCTGGTGTATTTCATTGACTGTAAACTTTTTGACTTAATATACTTAGAAATGGCATCATTATATAGCAAGAACTTTGTTAATTAGTACGTCTATCCTGTGATCTTCAATTATTTAAATCATTTCAAACTCTTATTTTTGAGGTTAAATTAAAATTAATTTTAGAGACTTGCGTCAAAATTAAATTCATTACATTATATATAATTGACTTCATTTCTCAGGCTATGATGCATACATACGCTAAAACCGTTACAAAATTTAATACATTAACATATATAATATTTATGTAAATATTATATTATTTTTGCATAATTAAAGATTCATTTCATTTAAAGGGCGGCTCGACGAACCTTTGTCTCCGCTTATTATACTGTTGAATATAATTCGCGCTGTCCTAATTTTTCCGATCACGTTATCGCTTCCTATTTCTTTTTACCCACCATGGAAGCATACATTTAAATAAAACGTAAGCCAGTCATAAACCGACTACAGTTTGTGTTAAATTTAAAACTCTTCTTTTTAGTCGACGATTAAAACGACCAATAAGTTAAAAAAAAGTACCAACCTTTTCTTCTGAACTTTCCAGCATTACGTCCAGCCAATGATAAAACGGTCCGTCTTCTGCCAATCCTTGAGGATCGAAACAAGGTCCGCAACATAGAAGCGCACTCATTGCTTGTAAAGCCGCAAGCTGCAAATCCGTAGATTTCTTACACGCTTGTTCCACATCGACGCTTCCTTGACGAACAAGAGTTCCATAACGTCCAGACCACGTTGAAAATAAATTGAAAAGATTTCTTCGCAGATCTCTTTTAAGTAGAGTTTGACATGTTTCCACTGCGCAATAAAAATTAAAATACGGTAAAAAAACGTTTTGTTTTAAACTTACAAGAAAAGCTTTTAATCATTTTTCTAATAAAATTACAGAAATGAACTGTAATTTCTTTGACAGCGCTGGAATTCTTATCGGGCTCGCTTTCTAAGTATAGTCGGGCTCCATCCATATATTCAACAAAAGTTGGATGAAGACATTGCGTGTCTCTATCTAACACACAAGGACTGTCGCCAAATGTACCATATTCGGCAATTAATTCCAAAACACGAATCAATTGTAAACGGAGTGCGTCTCGACGCCGTCTTCGTCTAACGTTTTCTTGTTTACGATCAACCGCTTCTCTTATGTATAACAGTAATTCTTCCATCAAGTCCCTACAAGATTGATAATTAAAAATCAATCAAGCGCTTACTTCAACACATACTTGAGTGCGTCTGTGTTAACTTTTCCTAAAGCCAATACAGCAGTATCTCTCACGTCATTGACTTCGCATCGTAAAAGTGGCACAACTAACTTATATAGCGCAATCGGTGATATGTTCACTCCTGGTGCTTTGTTGTCGCTGCGTTCTGCACTTAAACTATCTGGAGAAGAACTACAAAGAAACAATTAATAAAACATAATTTTAAAACATTTCATGATAATTGTGCTTTTGCTCTACTGTACTAACGTCTAAATTATTTAAAAACAATATATTCAAATGATAAATTATATAATTCATGCAGTAAATAAACCATGCCATTAAAATTGCAAACACATGCTAAACATTTCATTCCCGGGTTACGTAACAAGAACCAAAAATACTACATTTTGTTTGTATAACCCTACGGCTGTCTAATAATTTTAAATACGACAAAAACACAAAATACAGAATCCATTAGAGAAAAATAGGTTTATTTTTAAACATTACCTAATTAATATGCGTACAACAAACAACACCAAATAAACAAAAGTATTATCTTCTATTTTCTAACTTGTTCTATTTTAGAAATATAGTATTTTACCAAAGCATTGCAATAATGCTTTAAGGAAAATTTCAACAACAGAAAATGCACTAAGTATTAAGGGGTTATACGCAGTTAGAATTTTTAAAAAATCGATTTTTTGCATATTTTGCATTTTGTATGTACATATATTTAAGTATATTCTCTGAAAATTTGAAGCCAATCGGATAAATATTTTCGGAGATATACCTAAATTTGTAAGACCACGTCAGTGTTAAAAAGCAGGTCGAGTAAGAAACGAAATAGCAACTGCACTCACTGCATGCGTTACTTCAGTTTCTTTTTTTATTCTGTTTTTTTTTTATAGAAGGCGAGTCACATTCAGTTATTATAACCTAAAATGAAAGTATTACGTCAGTCTAAAGAGTTGTAAAGTCGCGCGTTCAGTTCAAACTTGTTTTTTGTGATTTTTTGTTTTATATTGAAGTAAATTTTATTTAAAAGTAATAAAAATGCCCCGCAAATGTTCAAGATTACGTAGAAGTACCGAAAAAATTCAAATTTCTAAATGTAAAAAGAGAACACAGGCTTTTAATCCAAAGACTGCTAAGGCGGATAAGAGTAGTTTTAGCGCATCCCCTAAAAAATTCCAAATGCAGAAAGAGATTTTAGTTTCACGTGATCCTTCAATTGAATATAGAATTTTAAATTTTATTACTGTATTTGCTGCGATAAGTGATTATGTGAAATGTAACTTTTGTGACAGAAAAATAAAATTTGAATCTGCTTCTTCCCGTGGACTTGGTTTTAAAATCGTTGTAGTGTGTGATAAGTGTGAACATCGTGTTATAAACTCCAGTTCTTTTGTGAACCATTCTTACGAGATAAACAGACGATTCATATTTGTGATGAGAATTCTGGGACTAGGATTAAAAGGCGCAGCTAAATTTTGTGGCTTGATGGACATGCCTGCTTTTTTAACGCAAAACACTTATGATTTAATTATTGACAACATTCACTCTTGTGTGAAAGTAACAGCTGAAAAACTGTTAAAAAAGCCTGTACCGAGGAAAAAGAAGCGACTGCTGAAAACCAAGGCGATGAAAATAAGGAAGAATTAACAGTTTCCGGTGACGGAACCTGGAAAAAGCGAGGGTTCAATTCTTTGTATGGAGTGACATCATTGATTGGATATTGCACTGGAAAAATCATTGATATATTTGTAAAAAGTTCATACTGTAAACAGTGTGAAGTTTGGAAATCTAAAAAAAGTACTGAAGAGTACAATGAGTGGTATAATGAACACAAAGATGCTTGTTCTGCAAATCACCAGGGCTCTTCAGGTAAAATGGAAGTCGATGCGGTTATTGAAATGTTTAAGCGTTCAATAGAAAAATTCAAAGTTCGTTATAGAAACTATATAGGTGATGGCGATTCAAAAACATATTCTGGGATTTTGAAATCTGCTACTTACGGTAAAGTTGAAGTTGTCAAAAAAGAATGTATCGGGCATGTTCAGAAGAGAATGGGTTCACGACTCCGCGAGGTAGTAAAAAAAATACAGAAACAGTTGAAAAAGGCGGGAAAAAATTGCAAAAAAAGTACTTTCAGGGAAAGGTAAACTCACGGCTAAGCTAATAGATAAGCTGACAGTTTACTATAGTTTGGCAATAAGGAGAAATTGTGATTCTGTGGATAACATGTATAATGCAATTTGGGGAACATGTTATCACTATTGTTCGACTGATGAGAAGCCTCAACACAAAATGTGCCCAGGTAAAGAAGGTTCATGGTGTAGTTGGCAGCAAGCGCTAACAACAGGCACATTATCTTCTTACACCCATGATTATCCAACTTTACCAGCTGATGTTGCTTAAGCTATATACCCAATTTATAAAGACCTTAGCAACGTAAAATTATTGGAAAGATGTGTTGGTGGATTTACACAAAACAATAATGAGAGTTACAACCAGTTAATATGGAAAATCACTCCAAAAATTGTTCCATGTGGCTCTAAAGTTGTTGAAATAGCGGCTTATATTGCGGCTGGAATGTTTAATGAAGGTACAAACTCATTATTGTACTTTATGAGTGCACTAGGACTCTCATTAGGCACCGACGCGAGAGCGTATGGGAGCACGCGAGAAGGAAGAATGGCTCGACGACAACACCAGCTGGTTAGCTACCAATACTGCAGAAGGTCCCTCTTATGGCCCTGGAATAAACGATACCATGTAAGTTGAAGAAAAAAAATTTAACTATGTGTAAACTACATCTGAAACTTTAAACGCGTTTTTCTCAAAACGGTATTTTCAAAGTCGGTGATCTCGATTTCTCAGAAATGGCTTAACCGATCGGTCTCAAATGTTTACACAATTTTTTTAGATATATTCCTCAGGTATTGAACGAAGGAATAAGATTTATAAAAAATATTACTATTTTTTTAACAATTTGGAGCGAAAATTTTAGTCAAAAACGAAAAATTTTTTTCAAATAGACGTTAATTTTGACAAAAATTAAAATTTCTCTTATTCCTTCGTTCCATACCTGCATTAATCTATTCTTAAAAAGAACCCACCATAATTTTTGATTTCAGATAATCCAAACCGCCGAAATGGAGATCACCGCCAAACGCCTTTTTTTAGAGGACGTTCGGTATATAATCTACAAGAGCGGTGCACATTAATATTTTTACATGATGGACGCGCTATTGTATTCTTTAAAGTAGGCTCTATTTGAATTATCATCACTTGCAATTGATAAATGAAAACGGTTTCTATAAAAAATTCATAAACTGGCGTCTTTTTTGAGCCTCGCAACTGCGTATAACCCCTTAAGAACAGTAAGGGCTTTGTACCGGCCGAATACAATGTTGTCTGAGACCGATAGAGCCCTTAATGTTCGTGGTGCTTATGCTATTTTTTACACGATAAAAACATTTTTCCTTAATCTTATTACATTATCTCAATAAACGTCTAATGACTATTTACTTTTTAACTTTTGTTCGAACTAGTTAGCTTTCCAAGCATTGTCACGTTACTTGTCATGTACTTATCGTTCTAGAACGGTAAATAAATCACTTACCGACGCTTTGCACCTAACAACTAGTAAATCAAGTTCGCTAAGAGAGAATCGCTATTCCTTACCACTTGATCGGGGCATAATTGCCAGCGTGGAATGTGCGTGACTCCTATTTTATGTAAGTTGCTTTGCATTTGGGTTCATTTTAATAACAAAACATCGAGAAAATTATAACAAGATTCACACTATGACAAAACATGAAGCCTATAGTCAAACGCGGTGTTTGTTCAGATATAAACACAATAACCGGTCAAATAAAACCAAAACAACTCACCTACATGCAAGACAAGGCATATCTACATCTTGGCGAACAGTCAAACACATCATAGGCTGTTAGGAGGTTTCACCTAGAATAGCATTATAAAACTACTAGCAGGAAACTGTATTTTAAAGCAATTCTAGATATCACTTAATCAAGACATCAAAGATAACAAAAACTTCAAACTTTAGCACAACGTAGCCATATAGTAGATAAAAGTATAGAACAAAAATGGAAAACTTTAAATTAACAAACCAAGAATGAATTGAAAAATTTTAGGTACAAATTGTACAATAAATTAACGAAAACTACCATCTACGTTTACGTTGGTCATCAACCCAACAAATATTCAAATACCATATAACGTACAGAAAATAATTTTGCAAGTTATTTTTGTAGAAAAAAAGTTCAAAAGGTTTAAAAATAGTAACAAAATACTATACCAGCCTCTTCTACGACTTCTGTAGCAACTTCGTAGATAACCGTCAACAACTGAAGCAAAAAGACTTCCATAAACACCTTATCACCAACCGGTAGTATTTATTAAAACCAATTAACATCATAAACTGAATGTGACATAATACTACAGTTAAAACAATAAAACAGCAGTCTCTTACAAATTCGTCAGTCGGTAGCAGCCATTGGCGACAAACAAAAAACATATTTTCAAATCGCAAGCAATTGTGCCAAAAACAACAAATAAAACGCCACAAGTAACGTACGACTTACTAACAACCAAGAGACGAAGAAAAACGCCACAATAACCCATTTACCACAGTTAAAACACCAAGACAACCGCTTAGACAAACAATTGCCTTTTGATAGTGCTCAAAAAAAAGGAAAAAAATTCTTATTTGGATCCAACATGCGAAAGGAGTTAGCTCAAAGTTACAAAAGTTAACTTAGTCGATAGGATACCATACATAAAATCTATCACTATTAATAATCTCAAAGGTTCATATATGAATTCGACAACAAGAGATTTTAAAACCTCCACCATTAGTTGTAGAAACTGAAACCTTTCAAAAATGGCTTCTCTGTATTAAACTATCAGCGATTTCTTGTTCTTTCTAGAAACGACGAGGCGGTGGTGACCACAGCAGTATCACTAAAGTGATATTCAATAAAACAAATGGTTTTAAATTTTGACAAATAAACAGAGCTAACTAAAATCTTTGCAAATGCTACATGTTATTAACGCGTCGTGGATATAGCGGGTCTTTAAAGAAACAGTCGAAATTTGGTGAGGACTAAAGACCTAAGGAACGCCCGAATCTGACAGTTAACCGTCAGAGCCTGAAACAAATTGTTTGTTTCGGGCTCTGAAAATGTCCACTGTGACGTGTGACGAAAGCTTAGCTTGTGTAAGAACGATAACATGGGAATTATCCAGAATGGAAAATTGCATTAATAATGCCACCCGTGGAAACCTGAATTTTACTAGTGTTATTTTTGTTTTTCTCATAATTTTTCAATTTTTCGTGACTAAAATAAATGTTGCTTGTAATTTGATGTGATTTCGGCTATATTTTGCGGAATTTAATTGTAATAACCAAACTAGTATTGTATTTTTGACTTATCAGTCGGTTGCTTTTCCATATTTTTTATAAAAAATAAAGTTTGGCTCTTTTTTGTGTCTTCACTATCTTGCTTTGTTGATTTTTTTCTATTGGTCCATGCCTTTCACTCTAACAAGATTTGTCGTTTTAATAGTTTTTGAACATGGGTGAAAGAAGTGTTCGGAGGTTATGTACAATTTACGCGACCGTCGCTCTGACGTGTTTTACGATGAAGAAAGTTCATATAAAAAATTCACGAAGAAATACCGGATCAGCAATATTGCGACGAGGACCTCGATTTCGGCCAACCAAAAAAAACACGAGTTAACAAAAAGTAACGAATGTGAGGACGAACCAAGAGCGGCAAATCGTCGACAATCTATTGTCAAAAGGAAAAATAATTTCCGATGGTCGCTGAATGCATCTGAGAACAGGCGACGCAATTCGTTTCGAGTTTACTTATTATTTTCTCAAGAAATGCTCAAAGATATTGTTCCTGCTACATTTTCTAAAAACACCGATGTAGTTGAGCTTTAATCAGATTGTTATATTTTGCCGGTCTAGAAAAGAACGCATTTAAAAGATCTGTAAAATCCTGAGTTCGGATGTAATTTTTACCGAGCTGTTATGCCGGAACGTCGATTCTAGTACCTTTTGTAAAACCATCAGTTCAACGACAAGAATATACAAAATGCAAGAATGATAGAACACGCTATAGCCTCCATAAAAGACCTGTGAGATGTATTCATCGCATTTTTAAGAAGCATTATTCGCCATCTACTAAGTGTACTATCGACGAATAACTTCTTGGATTTCGGGACCGTTTTAATGCAAGAGATTGCTGATAAGCCGGATAAATACGGAATAAAAATTCTCATCTACAACGACCCGCAAGCATCGTACATGCTAAACGCTGAACCTTATGTAGGAAGGGTAGAAACAGCCAAAGGAGACATAGTGTTGAGTTATTACATCAAGAAACTGACTGCGCCGATATTCTCAACGCAACGTCACCTGTGACAATTGGTTTATGTATGTAAAGATTGTTCAGGAGATAAAGAACAATTACTCCTTGACAATGATTAGCACGTCGCAAAAAAACAAACCCAAAATACCAGTCACTTTTACGCACTCAGCTGTTGCCGGCACGGTGCATTACTCTTACGCCGATGGAATAACGTTACTTTCCTATTGCCCGAAAAAAACAAGATAGTTTTACTATTATCTAGCTTTTACAAAGCCGACCGAATGGACCAAAGAATCGGCAAGCCAGAAATCGTAGCTTTTTATAACGTCACAAAAAGTGGAACGGACACGTTTGAGAAGCATTGTAACAATTATACAACAAGTCGAATCATTAAGCGATGGTCTATGCGTTTCTTTTTCGAAATGCTGGATCAGGCAGGAGTGAACAGCGCTATTCTATATAATTTAAAAGAAGCTAATCCCGCCTTAAATCGTCGCGCTTTTGTAAAAGAATTAGTGCACAGTCTGTTAAAGTCCCATTTGGAAGCTCTTCTGCAAAAGCCTGCATTACACCGGAATATCAGAACACTTATTACACGTTCGCATGATTTCCTAGCGTGCTATAGTTTTTTTTTTTAATTTTTCTCCTACATTTCATTAAGATCATATCGACTAACCCTTATATTTGTCGCAAGCAAGATTCGAAAGTATACTGTATTTGTGAATTCATTTTAAATTACAAATTAAATATCTAATAAACTGTTAATGTTAGAAATTTTTTTATTTGAATAAATTATTAGAAAAAATTTTCTCTATCAGAAACTGTAAAAATAATTCAAATAATTTACATACGTACAAAATTATATAAGAAAAACTATTAAAAATGACGGATACACCCACTTTCGGTTTCTTTATCAGACCCATATTTTGATGGAACCGAGAAAATATGAAAAGCCAGCTTCATACCAAATTTCTTGTTACTAGGACTTTTGGTTCGCGAGTTATCGGGGAAACATCGTTACACCCAATTTTTTCTGTCAAAAATACATTTTTCTGATTCAGGAGAACTTGAAACGTAAAATTATGCAATAAAACTGTTTTGAAAAAAAATTGCGATCGCTATACTTTCCCTATAGAAAAGTAATAAAAATTAAAAACGGATCAAAGTTGTTAGGAACAACATCCGATCACCTAAAGAAACGTTTTCCAAAAAATCTTCAGCTTGATGTGAAGTGAAAAAATATAATACAACAAAAATTTTAATTAGTTCATCATTTAATTAATACTACTGATCATTAATAAATATATTGCAAAAACGAAAACACATTAGGTCAACGAGAAAAGGCGTTTCGTAAAAAATATTCAGGATAACAAATTTGAAAATTAAAAACCCAGAAAATAAGTACTATCGAATTTCATTTTGATACGTAACATTTACTAATTTCTTTTCAGAATTGTACTCGTTAATAATTCACTTGCATTACGAAAAGTACAAGTAGTAGTAATAGAAATCGCAACAGATTCATCTTATCCGCTTATTAAAATGCTATCAATATTTTCAACAATTAATTTTTTTTAATAGCATAGGGTGTTATTATCTGTACTTACAAAAACCCACACATGATATTGATGATGGGTATACGCTAAGTATAATATAAGTATAATAACCCAAAAAAGCAAAAAATCATTTCACTTCGGTGCAACTCGCATTTTGAATTTCATTAAACAAATCTAAAAAATTACCTTTGAAAGATCAGCTGCTAAGTTGCGTTACATAGATATACTAAAAGCTGCATCGAAAAGACATTGAAAGAGCTAAGAAATATGAATTTCAATTCAGATTTCAATGTGTTTTATTCCCAAAATCAATATAAACGTCAATCAAGAATAAAAAATGTTTCGATCAACTACAACTTTCAACAAAAAATGTAATTGAAAATTGACGTGTATTACTTGAAAACTGACTTAGTTATTCAGTTGTTACAACTGCTACAAGCCATTTAGCAAACTTAACGATTACACAACAAACCTCGCCTACATACATAACTTTTCTGATTTAATAATTGAGCTTTCACTTGAAACTTGTTTCTTACTACAACCAACTCAATACTACAACCCAAACAAATTTTATACAAATCTTAAATTAAAAATTCCTAGAAAGCACTTAAAATAAATATGTTTAGGAAGAATATAGTTTTTTTTAGTGTAAAAAAAATTATTTTCATTATTTTTATAGACTGCATTATTTTATTTCTGTAAACGCGTCACTAACGTCCAAAAATCTTTGACAAGCATACTGTTTGCATTGATCGTTCACTGTTTTAGGTAGAAAATATAAAATTTATTTTAACTGTATTAATTAAGCCCACGACACACATTATTCCTAATAATATTTTTGTGTCAAAAAAACATATCTATCTAATCAACTTCAAGAATATTACCAGAAATTTATTATATAGCCAGACATAATAAAAAATAATAGTATTGACTCATCAAAGTAAGATAAAGATTGGACTACTACGATTTTTAGTCAAAGTTCAAACTTAGAAGAGGTTCTTATCTAAAAAAGTTTTTTGTCTCCAAAGCCACTAAAGAGAATCCAGTAATTTGTATTTTGCGATTTCATTTGCACATAATGTGCAAGTGGTCTCATCCTTCCTCATATCTTAAGCCAGATTTCATAAACTAAGTTAAAAATCTGACTGAATTTGTATTAATATTACAAGCTAATTCAATACATATAACCTATCCGCAGTTTAATTGCAAGATAACACTTAAAGAACCGAATTTGTCCTTTGAAATATGAGGAAATTTTGTAGTTATACAAAAAAATTATATAGAATGAGTTTATCCAACGTCATTTTAGATAAGTTGTAGCGTTGTATTCACTTAAAAATCAGAAACATCAGAATTGTACAACGTCTGTAATCTTTTAAAGGTTATGACGTATTATAAGTAACATTAAGTTACAATCGATAAATATCGTAAAGAACATTTATAGCTCAACTGACAATAATCCTACTGTTGTAGCAAACTTAATTGGAAATCTTTCAATACGTTTAAACAATAGCTAAAGAAAAGAGAAAAGAAAACCTTTAACTTAATTGAAAAGAAGGAACACCTTCACCTTTAAATAATTATAACTCTTACAAAGTTAAACATCGAAACCTACAAAAATTCGTTTAAAAATGTATATCAAATTTCTACAGACGTACCTATACATAAAAAGTACGCACAGCAAGATTTTTAGTTTATATAAACTTGGCCTGAGGAAATCAATAACAGAAAAACCATACACAAAAACACAAAATTATAGAAAAATCTCAACCTAAATCCAAATGCTAAACGTAATTGTTAACTCAAACAGACGCAGTGCAGAAAGTTCTTATTTAACCATAAAAGTAAACACGTTTTGTTTGTATAGAATCTTAAGCTTTACTTTGATTACGATTATAACCGACTTTCGGCTTAGACCGCGTCGTTGTTGTACACCCAGACTTTTTAGGCTTGGGCCTCGTCTCTACTTGAGAGCCAAAACAAGAAGTAGAACTTGGCCTTTGCCGTATTGTCGTTCGTAAAATCAAACAAACTGACGTTTCGTAAGACATTGCAGCTTGCATCTTCGGTGTGGAAAATGTCACTTAATATTACATATGTATGTTTTTCTATTTCCATAGCTTCGCGGATTAGTCTGAGAAAGTAGAAAGAAGTTCTAGCCAACACTTTAGTTTAGTCAAAGTTTAGCGTGTCTTTGGTTCCACACGTGTTCTGCGACTGTTGATTTTGTAACTGTGCAGCGTTTGCAGTCAGCCAAATTTTCTTTCACTCTAAACATGTTTAAACATAATATCAAAACTGTCTTTACGACTAAGACCCTGAGCAATTGGTTTACATCTGCTAAAGACAAACAAAGAGTTTTAAAACAAGCAGGAGTTTACAAAATTCCTTGTTTCTGTAGATCAAGTTATATAGGACAGACGGGACGCTCTATTAAAGTTAGAATTAAAGAACATATGGTTAACTGCAAACAGCGCAGAGTGAAAAAATCAACAGTGGCAGAACACGTGTGGAACCAAAAACACACGCTAAACTTATACCAAACTAAAATGCTAGCTAGAACTTCTTTCTGCTTTCCCAGACTAATCCGCGAAACTGTGAAAACAGAAAAACGTTCATATAATATGAACCGGGAAGACGGTTTAAAACTCAGGAAATCTTGGCTGCCATAACTTCTCAATATATTTCAAACGATACCAAAACAAAAAATTCCATGATGAACATGAAAAAAATATTTTCATAAGTAAAAAATAAAGTATTGTCACAAGACCAAAAATAGTTTTTTGTCCTACACCATAAAATTGTCATTTTAAAAACCATTTAGCATCAGATCATTTTTAAACGAAAGTTTTTATTTTCACGCACTAAGCGTTCATAATATACGTTTACTAAAAAAAATTTTTTTTACTTTACTACGCATATGAGTGCTACACCAAAACATTAATATATTAAGTTTGTTTTTAATTTGCTAATTACAGTGTTAATCGTTTAGTAAGTAACTCAATGGACTATTGACATAATTACTTCTTAACCGAAGTTACTTAATAAGCGTATTGTTAAAAACCAAGAAATAGGTTAAGATTTTAATTTTATATTACATATACATATGTAGAACTGTTTATACATACTACATATTTATTTTTAAAAAACCTAAAATGTTTGATTGCGCAACTAAGGAATTTTTAGTCCATTTTTTCTTAACTCTATATAATGTAATAAAACATTATTCCCTGATGAATGTACTAGGTATACATATTTAATCTTTAACTTTTAACAATAAAAACTTTCTTTTGTACTCGAATGTTTATAGTAAGGTCCGTTTGCAATTTAGATCGCCTCAAGCTGTGGCTTACTAGAACCCTCGTTGAGTTCGCCTTAGTCAATTAGTCATTCATGGGACGTATTTAGAAATATTCTTTCAGATTTTGAGTACTGAATTTAAGTTATACGTAGATGTTTTTTGTTAAACTTTTTTAGTTACCTATCTTTATCTTTTATTTATATTTTTTACTACCATTATATGTATATTGCCAATTCGATTTTTGTTTCTACTATATATTGATTAATCGTTTTTTATTTAAATTAGTAAGTATGAAGTTTTTGAGTGCGGTGCTGAAATAGTATTTCACTACCTCTAGAGTTTATAAAAGCATCGGTAATCCTATTAAAAGCTACCAGATAATAAGCAAATTTAAAAACCTTGCCTAAGGCGATAGTATACCTACAAAATGTATACACATTCCTTGAAAAATTTGATCTGAAAAGTATTTTTTACCGTTAAAAATTATTTAGTAACCGAGCTCAACTTACTTATTAACCGATTTTTGATTACAAAGGCTTTATGGACTTCTGACCGGTTTGCTAAAATTTTTACTTTGTAATACTTCAAGAGAAAAAACACCCAATTTAGACAGGAACGAGTTGAACACAACAATTTATTGCTCGAACAGAGACTACGAGTCCCCCAAAGTCTCAAAATATCTCAAAAAAAAGTTTGACGTTTATCTTCGCAAGTGCGCCAAAACTGTCAAAACCGATTTACAATAGCGAAAAATTAAAATTTATGACAGTTAAGAACAATAAACGTTTTTACTTAGTAGTAATGCATGTAACTTCCTTTTTTGATACCAAAGCTACCAGCTGCTCTAAAAAATTAATTTTTGAAAATTTGCCTACTTTTACTGAAGTTATTTCCGACTAAAAACAGGTCTACCAACGAATATGTGCAAACAGAGTAAAAATCATAAACATTGTTTTGATGCATATTTCATGTGGAGCAATGAAAAAGATGTTAAGCATTTGCTGTTTCATGAAAGTTTTAATTTAAAAGAAAACAGCAAATACAAAAAAGCGTCAAATTCTGAAGCGTATTGTAGATATTGTAAAGTTAATTGGCAAAAGAGGTTTAAGCTATAGATGCTATATTCATGAAGCTGTTTATACCGTGGACAATGAAATGTTAGGCCATGGCAATTTTTTTAGAAATTCTAATTCTTTTAGCAAAATATGATGTTCTTTTTAAACATTTAGACAATGTTATTTAAAAAAGTAAACAAAAGCACCAAAAAATAGAAACAGCTCAAAAATGGTTAGGTACCTTGTTATCTAAGCATACAGTGAATTTAGTAATTGTAGCAATTTCCAATTAATTAAAGATAAAATAACCAAAAAAGTAAAAGAAGCACAAATATATGCGGTTTTACTGGACGTAACACAGGATATATCCGTAAAAGATCAATGTAGTGTGTGGTGATATTTGAAAGGAAATGTTATATGTGAGAAATTAATTGCTGTTGTTACTTGTAAGAATTCGTCAAGTAGGGGCATGTTAGATTTATTCAAGAATATATTAGTTAAAAATAACTTCTCATTGGAAAACTGTATCGCTAATGCTACAGATGGAGCAGCAAACATACAAGGCAGGTACAAAGGGTTTTCGACTTTATTACAAGCAGCTACACTAGAACACGTACGTATTTGGTGTTAGTCATGTATTAAACTTAGTTCTATCAGACTCAACTAATTCTCCGATTTATGCTGCATCATTATTTGCTAAGTCAAACCGCTACGTTTTTTCGAGAATCATATAAACGCATAGATGTTTGGAACAAAGTTACAAGAAATCAAAATAAAAAAAACTTTAAATAATTGACAAAACAAGATGGTGGGCAAAGGAAACAGTGCTTGAAAAGATATTTGGAGTATTTGATTGTCCTGAAAAAGCATTATGTATATTGATGTTTTAAATAAAATAAGTAATTTCGAAAACCTTGATGTTGGTGTTAGAAGCAAAGCAGAATCTTTAATACAAGGATTAACTAAGTATAAACAATAATAACTGCACACATACAAATGAGAATAATCAAAATTGAACCACTTTCAAGATATCTTAAGTCAAGTGGCATTGATTTAATAAAATCGCAAGAAATGGTATCTACTGCTTATGACTCACTTGTGAATATTCAACGTGACATGATAACTGTTAAAAAGACAACTGATAATTTTATTAAGTGGGCAGAAAATCTCTTAGTTTTTGTTGATAGTAGAAATGAGTGTGATAACTTTAATTACATAATTATGACTGACTTTGCCATTATTAGAGCGCAAAGAATGGATGGTGAATTATCTAGTGATGAATCAATACAAAATGCTCAAAGAAAATTTGAGGTTGAGACTCATATTAGATACAATAATATTTAGTTTAGATAAAAGATTTTGCTCGAATAAAAGTTTGTACTTGAATATGGCAATGTTTTCACCAAGAAATTTTGAAGAAATTAAAAAGAACATGAAAACGAGTTATTTAGAAGGTTTTGATTAATTTCAGAAAAAAATCTTCTAAATGGATTAACTAATTTTGCTATGAATTGGCCTAAATTAAAACGCAACATTTCTGAAGCTTTTGAAGATACAAAAATATACCCAGTGCCAGTTGATCACGACGGTGATCAGAACGTCGATGATGACTTTTTTGCACTTCGTCATTTAAAAAAAAACTATTGAACACGTGTTTTTTTGCTATAAATGAGTGTTGATGATAGGAATTTAGTTGACCTGATGCGTGAATTTAATGTACTCTGTAATAAACGCCAGGTTGACTTTAAAAATAAACGTAGGTATCCGCGTAAATGCGTGGAATACGATAGAAACGGAAGGTAAAGATAAATGTATATACAATGTGTAAACGGTTAACGGTTATCCAATTATAGTATTTTAGGCAATGCTTGTGAACAGCGCCAGCGGTTTAATATGTTGTGTGCAAGATATGATGTCGAACTAAAAACAATTGAAACTATTCTATAGGGCAGTGGCAGCATTAAAGATTAGGAGCTGTAAAAACGAATAAAGTTTTTAGACAGTCACATTGTGACACGAAAGTATGCATTATCAATGCTAGCAATGATTACGGTACTAAAATGTAGGTATGTTATAGGACAAAAGGAAATGTGGTCATCGCAGCTGTACATGAAAATATAAAAATAAAAAATAGTTTCGAAAAAAACGAACACGAAAGCTTAAATAAAAAGGTAAGAATTTTTTTTTAGAAGATTTACTTCACACGAATGAACAATTATTTACAATCAACACACAAATAATTACGTTGTTGGTTTATTTATATTAATTACAACATTAGAGCTATCATACGTATTAAATGTAAAGTTTATCCCATATTTATTGTCTTTGGAAGAAATGAATTCTTGCTTTGACGTACTGGCAATATTTTCAGGATTATGAGACGCTGAAGGTATAGCTTCCTGTTGAATGGTGTCTTGCAGAAGACAATAATTGGGCAACTTTTTCTTGACCTTCTGAAGAATTCTCCACGTAACCTTCTGTCGCTGAACTAGACTTCCAACCTCCTAATCTTTTTAATTGTAGGACATCTCCTCCTCGATTTGCCAATAAAGTCGCAGAAGTCCACCTGAAGCAATGACCAGTAAAGCTATCGGCATTATTCAGTGCCAAACACGTTGCTATTTTCTTGGAAAACTGAGCAATAGTATTATGACCAAAAGACTGTTTTGTAATTTTTCCAAATCTCAGCTGCTGAAAGAATTTCTCGGCTTCAACATGTTTTCGGAGATTTATATATTTTTATGCATCTGTTATAAGAAATGATCGAGGATGATAAGTTTTTGTGTTACGAATTACTATATTAATTTTATTATTTATCGATTCTACGTCGCTTACTTTCATTTGGTATAATTTGTCTGTGCGACAAGCACCTGAAATCTCGATTATTAAAGCAGTCTACAAAATTAAATCATATTATAATGAAAAGTACAGAACAAAGTAAAAAGTAAATTTCTTACTTTGTGAGATAGAAACTCTTGTTGGGCATCTTTCAAAAATGTGTCAATTTGAACTTGACTAAAAACTCTGGATTTCTTCGGTTTGTAGCCAATATTTTGTTTAAGATATGCTATTAAACTTGACTATTTGATATATCAATACAGTTTTTAATACTTAAGGTTGCACGAAGCATTGATTATGTAGCCCACAGAGTTGAAGCCTTTTTTGTTTCAGCCAATTGACTGTAATATGCAATGAGCACGCTTTCAGAACCAATGTTTTTAACCCCTTTAGCAAGGCAAAAGTTTTGATAATTTTTGTAGCACTTTTCATATCGACCTCTACTTTTTGTCGGTAGTAAGTCATTTGCTGTCTTCTTTGCATCGTCCCTCAGTTCTGCAGGAGTGCTTTCAAATTCACTATCAGACATTGAGACACGAATGATAACTATGAAAATGAAATTATGAAACGTTTGACACAAAACGCGTTTGTTTTCCCCGCCAGTTAGATTGAAAACAATTTCACAGTTATTGAATTTTAGCTCGAATATTTTGTGTTAATTTGAATGATAATGCACTGATTGTAAATAAAATAGTATACATACCTCAGCAGAAAGCTACATTCCACTGTCGGGCATATGGCCGACCTCGAGCTTCGCTATCGGCCGGTCAACCTAGCGGTCCACTGTAATGAAGCTTTTCCCCAATCGGTATGTAATCTACTATTATTACGTGCTACACATTACGTGTCAGTATCTGTTATGATTTATTTACTTAGCAACCAAATAGTAGGTAATATGCAATTTACTATTAAGAGAGTAAAAAAATAATATAAGGGCTAAAAAATATACAATGCTATATGCAATGAAACATGATAAAAAAGTGTAGAACGTTCCAGCATCGGTTCAAATAAAAACCAACTATAAGCGTTGGAAACACCCTATAAATGTCGAAATGTTTAATTTCAGTATGAACGATTTTGTTTTGCATACAAGTATATTTTACTTTCATAATACATAGAAAAGGTCAAGTACGTTTGTTGAAATTAAAAAAAAAGCTATAAATACTAAAAACTTAACATTTTGTCCCTTAATTATGTAAGTTATTAGAAAACATTTATTAAAACTAAAATCGTAAAACTATTGTAAAACGAACTACTTTAGAAAAACCGTTAAAAATCGCTGTGATAAAATAAATTAAATTTATTTCATCCAACGTTAAAAGCCACTTCTACGAAATCTTATATTAGAGATTCTATGCCGATAAATAATTCACGTCTTCTAAAAATCGTTGACGTTTTAGCTGCTTTGTGGAAGTTAAAAGATTCAAAGGATCATACACA
Source organism: Aquatica leii (assembly GCA_035610365.1). Classification (NCBI taxonomy): domain Eukaryota; kingdom Metazoa; phylum Arthropoda; class Insecta; order Coleoptera; family Lampyridae; genus Aquatica; species Aquatica leii. Next base: position 73,905,286 of record CM069435.1, read on the forward strand.
AAAACTAATGCAAAAGACTATAAGAAACCAAACCAGAATATTAAGTTGTCAAAATTTAATTAGTGATTACCGCCGAAGTATAGGAATCGATATCTATAAAGGCTAAATCCACAAACAAGATACATCTTTTCGTTTAATCAGCAGCAATTACCTTATTGTCAATAATTTTAGTTAAACACCATCAAAGGTTAACTTCATAACAAGATTATAGATTTTGTAATCGTTTTATATACAAATAACTAAGCTAAGATAATACACGTGCCAGTTTTTTCTCCAGCTCCAGAACAAATATTTAATACTATTGTTTATTATTAAAATCGAGAATTCAAAAATAAACCAGAAAATTGAATAATGCTCGAAAAAGTAAAATTAAAATTACAAAAAACAAAAGTTTTTTTATTAACACGAATAAAACAATAACTCATAATTAAAGTTCGGAACTACCTATTTAAAATTCCATATTAATGTTTGAAACGCTCGACGAGATTTTTCTGTATGCGAGGTATAGAATTTATTTATTCGTGCAATAAAAGAAATGCATATTTCATCATATTTCGCAATTATTTTTATGTTTAGATAAAAATTGCAACTTAGAAAAATACCTCAAATTTATTCGGTATTTAAGTTAAAAGTGTCATATTAGTTTAATATTTAAAACTATTTTAAGAACTCACTTAACATCTATTAGTAATTTTGGCATTTAAATATGATAAATATTTTTCAGTGTTCCAATCGATTATTTTCAAAAGGAATTCTTTTTAGAATTTTGCTCATTTAAGCATAAAATTAAAGCATGGTTAACTTTTAAAGTACATTCTTCTTGTACAGGGTATTACTTTTCGACAAATCTCAGGATTAACAAGCATTTCTAAAATCACTTCCTACTGATAATGATCTGACAACTACTAGTCTGATTTGCATTGGATACACCCAAGAACTAACAAATTAATCCACAAAACAATTGCCAAATCATTTTATTTGTTAAAGTATTCTCTGTAAATTTATGCTTTCATGTGTGTTACGATTGAACAGTGGCAGAAATTAGTATGCTAAAGTAGCCTAGCGCTTTAAAACGTTACACGACTGATAGTTGTTACAAGGATTTACTCGTAACTGTATTAGTACCGACTAACTCAGATGCTTGCAGAGATTTGGTCGTAAGTTTAGTGGTGCCGAATTATAAAACAAGTATAAAATAACGCCAAAACGGAGAAAAAAAAATCAATGAATTCCGTTTAAATATTCCCGGAGCAGTAAGAGAATAAAAGACAACACGTAACTAGTAGAGCAAACTATGTTTATGCTATCGCAGACAAAGTTAAAGATCGAAGTATATTTTTATATAAGTACTAAAATGTAGGTCGATGTCACATACACAATATAAAGTAAGTCCCCCTTTGTGGTTGGGCAACAAGTCGTACAATAAAAGAAATTCGTTTACATAAACATTCACCTCCCGACAAGTATAACACAACTTGTACTTATAAATTTCAATTCGCAAACGTAACCCTCAATAAAATCGAGAACAACATTGCACCGTCTACTCTGATTTTATAAACACACCACAAATTGGTAGTTAATTGTAATAACCGAGCATGTACGTATATTCAAAGATAAAACCGACCCACAAAGTAACACAAAATTAAATTTAAAAAAAATAAGAAGTAAAATACTCAGTTACTTCTCCTCAAAAGTCTGCGGCTAGCTAGTACATATCTTCGGGATAATTGCTGAAAGTTAATTTACTTAAACAGAATTAAACGCACGTAGAGTGTTATCACAAGTACAATCCCTACATCAATCAATTTAATCTGAAACTAAGTGAATACGCCAAGCTTCACCCCAAATGAAGTCTGCAGTTTCAGTAAGTGTTCTACTGGTCCCAAATCTATTCACTCTAAAGTGTCGTAATTTCATCATAGAAATTTTTCGAACGTGTAATCTTATCTTCACACGACAAGTGCGAGGGTATGAGGACCCGCTACAAGCAATTACTGAAGAAATAAATTAAATTGCAAGAATCGGGAACAACCGCTTACGCCAAAAGAAGACTTTCAATTAAATTACAAACTATTCTATTTAAAATCGCATGAATATGTTTGAAATAAAAATGGCCATGAAAGTCGTTTCTTGAAGTACTTAACCTTCGTTTTATACCTGCATTACAAAAAGAATGCCTTATACGTTTGACAACTCATTTGACATAGCACCTCTCCGGGATGACACAAAGTCCAGAAAACAAATCTTATACATGTAACAAATTTCATACTAAGACATTTTTAACATAACGTGGTGATGTGATTTTTTGTACTGTTTGTAACAAATAAGATTCTGAATTCAGAAAGTTTTTACTAGAACAGCATGTACTACGTTCTTGACGAATTCAAACTTTCAAGGCATTTACACTCAAACGACCTGTAACAAAAATCTGTGTTAATTATTAGTAGCCAAATATTCCAAGTACAAATTAAACATCACGGTGTTTAAAGATTCTGGAATAATACGCTAGTAAACAAATTTCGACCGAATGCATCACACGTAAAAGATATACATAAGAAACCTCTGTAAAGAAAGCGATGGATATATTTGATAAATCGTTGAGAAAACAAAAGATAATGTAGAAAGATATGTCCCATTATGATAGTGAGTAAATAAACAGAGACTGAATATGCCTCATCTGAACATAACTTGCTACATCAAACTAAAACTAGCAGGTATTAAAAAGTCACAGGAAGATTTTCGATCAGACACAAAAACTAAAAAACAACATCAAATCAAGATTGTCTGAAAAAATAAGCAACGAAATCCTAAGAATGATGACATCAAAGATCGACTAGAATAAAAAGCATATTAAACAAAACATCAAAAAACTTTCTTAGAGAGAAAAAAAGTAACATAAACAAAAATAGATGACAGAAAAGATTCTTGAATTTTATGAACGCTTGAAGATATGAATGAAAAAAAATTGAGAAAATTGTTTGAAAGGGTTATTTGGAGATGAGAATAGAGATGGTACTGACGACTTGGGTCGCAAATTTGAAATATGAAAACTTCACTCCAATAACAAAAGAAAAAATCAGAAAAGCAGTTAACACGTCCAAAACAATAAAACGGTCAATTCTGATGAGTTGCCTACTGAAATCTTAAAATTTATTGACGATGAAAACTTGATTGTTCCGGAACGAATTTTCGGCCATAGAAATTTTCCCAAATGAATAGTTAAAAACCACTTTTATAAATTTACCCAAATACATAACTCCAAGTTCTGCAGCAACTGCAAGTTGGTAGGTGCCGCATTGAAAATATTGCTAAAAATAATTTACAGCATATTATAAAAAAAATTGTAAAAAGAGTATGTAACGTACTCAATTCGAATTTAAAGACAGTATTGGTACTCAAGAAACTTTGTTTGAAATAGAAGTCTTGATTCAAAATCTTCGCAATGTCCAGAAGGTTGTTTTTCTTTGTTTTGATGTTGTTTGAAAAAACGTTCGACAAAGTCAATGATTATATGGAATTCTTAATAAAATTGATATTGGTAGAAAAATCGCAATGTATTAAGAATGTAAACTGAAAACTCATATTAAAGCAAGGATAGTAAGACTGATGACATCAAAATCATCGGTCGACAAATCTGTATCTTATTCCTACTTTTATTTATCATCCATGTTAAAACCATTTTTCAGAAACCCTCTAGCCAATATATCAACAATATTCAATACGCAAATGACATAACGATGATATCAAACGGTATAAAAGATCTTCAATGTCTCGTAGATAGAGTAGTTCAATATAGTCAACGGTACAATGTCAACATAAACACCTTTAAAATAAAATTAATTAGATTTAGCAAAAAAAAACTACCATGCAGCATCAATTACCATTAAGAATGCAATATTTGAGATAGTTTCCAGTTTCAAATATCTTAGATACTGGTTTCAAGATCAATTAAATTTTGACCAAAAAATCAAATACAGAATCAAAATTGCACGAAACCATTTCTATAAATTTAAACACTTAAACTAATTTTGGTTAAATGTTATGTGAGATTGATTTTACTATAAGGGAGTGAATCACAAACACTAATACCAACACACAAGAACAGATAAGAAAGTGTTACATGTAAGTATACCGCCAAAAAATACAAATAGCATAAATAGATAGAGTTAGAGAGCTGAAAAATTGATCAAAAAGAAACAGAAACATTAACGTGTAATTACAGAATGCTGCTTATTTTTAGCATATGATGAGAAAAGAAAAATATAAACTGCTGCGGCTAATAGTTGAAGGCAAGATAGAAAAAAGAAGAGACAGAGGCAGAAAATAACAAACTGTAGTAAATGTGCCATATCAGAAACTGGACAAATAATGCAAATCTGGCCAAATTTGTCACCGATGTACTTCATATACTTTAGTCGGAAAAAATAAACAAGAAAAAATGTTAATAATGTATTCAGACGTATTTCTTCGCATGCACGTTTTTTAAGTACCTATGTTACACTTTACATGTCCGAAACCAACTCGTACCGAAAGTTGACCAAACATAATTCTTAAAGCACTATAACTCGTAACAGTCATGTAATTTACCGCAGCCTGACGTAACTAGACGAGAAAGATAATTGAACGTTGCTTTATTTTATACAAGATTTCCATTATCAAAAAAATTAAATCTTCTTTCGATAAGAATACCTTTGCCTCAGAAGTAATGGCTGCAAAAAAATTTATAGCAACATTCAACCAAGTCAGTAAGTGCATTTCGCCAGAATACCGGAAGTTATCAAAAACTTGGAAAGTAGTAATACTCGAATGACTAAAAATTTGCGATTCATGGAAAACTTTTGCAATAAAAACTTGAACAAACAACTAGAGCTTTAGCAGCATCAACTGCAGAAAAAGTAAAGTTATCCTTACGAATTGTTTAATCAAATTCCTAGAGTTTTGAAGTTCGTTCAACAAGATTTTTTTTAATCATCTCAAATTGTAATTATGACGCTAGACTAAAAAATGAAGCATAGCATAACGCACTAGTGCGCTTAAAATACCTCGAAACGAAACACAAAACTTGCGATCAGCACATTAGAATTCAGAGTCGCAAGGAAGAATTATTTAATTTCGTCAGATGCTCAGATAATTTAGACAACCACAATAAGTTCATATTTCTTTTACTGCGTACAACAAACTGTTACTTCTTGAAAACGTTTTTAAAACACTTTGTTTTTAATTTATTCTAATTTTTGTTTAAGTTTTACAAAAAGCTTAGGGCTATCTCGTTTACGTTTTTTTAAAAATCCGTCAACTTAAAAATCTGAAAATTAAGTGATATTTGCAACTGATAAACAATAATTATAAGCGACTTTCGGCTTAGACCACCAGTGACATTTACTACTCTGAAGATGTAAGCTGCAATGTCTGGCAAAACGTCAATTTGTTTGGGTTCACGAACGACAAAACGGCAAAGTCTGGGTGTTTAACTACGATGTGTGAGACGTATAGTCAAATACGTGCAAAATAGAGGTCTGTGATGCGATGCACAGATTTAACTTATGTATGAATATAAAAGTCTAACCGAATATAAAAGCTCAACCAAAAACCGTGATTTATTTAGTAATCGCACGGCGAAGTTTTACAAACATTCAATAACAATTTTTTTTATTCAGCTAGAAACCAAAACTCAAGGTTGTCATGTGACGAGAGTGAACGACAATTGAATGTAAATAAGTTTCAGATAGGGTTACATTTTATAAAAACTGCCGCTTTAATTGACGCTTTTGTGGTGTGAGTTCGTAATAAAAATTTATTTGTAATAGGTGTCTACCGTCGTACAGCCAAGAAAATAATTGAAACGGTTTTCCAAAGAATCTTTTTAACAAGATGTTTTCGTTTTATAAAATTCATTTTTAACTTCAGACAAAACCGCGTTCGTTAATTTGACACTTGGATTCAAAAGCAGTAAACAATGTTTAACACATGTAGGAAAGACCAGTGGACAGCTGTCCTATTTGGAATCTTCAACACTGGAATACTCTAATGCAGTTTCCACAACTATATAAAACAAATTGCCATAGTTTTATCACATTCGGTTGTTAAATTCATTAATAAATCTAAGGATAAATGCCACCTCGTAGGAACGGTGCTATGTACGAGTTAATTCACATGTAAGAAACTATGAAGTTGTTAGTTAGATAGTAAATATTACAATCGCGAATTTCAAAAAATGTATTTGAACTATACGCGGCATAATATTTCTAACTGTACTACGCAAGTGCAAACATTTGTTTAGCAGAAATTACAGATCAGTGGACATTCATTCATTGGACTCTTCAGCACTGGAATACTCTAATGCAGTTTCCACAACTATATAAACCAAATTGCTATAGTTATATCCCATTGTATTCTTATTTTTTTTTTAATTATAAAACAATTACTTTAAAAACAAAAAAATCAAATCAAATTAAAATTTTAGGTTAGTTAATATTACTATATGTAGCATACGCAATAGCAAATACTACCAACCCAGCAGACTTTTAAATATATTTTTCACAAGAATTTTAGAATTAGAATTGGGCAAGAAAAATTATACCAAGTTAAACAATCATCACAAAAACAATCATAATAATTAGAGAATTAATTTGTACTAAAACATCCAAAACGGAAAAATGCAATTATTCAAATATACATATTGGTAAATTTATTAAGAAAAACGTTAAATATGATAGAAGTTGTAGAGGAGCAAATACTAACTATAATCAATTTTTGATAATAGTAAGAATATAAGCATTTTCTAGAAAACAATCAAAACAGAAAATGTATTTTGAAAGTGCTCCCAGATAAAATATGGATACAACAAAAGTGTCGATAAATTACTTTTACATAAAAATTTCAGGCAATCTTTTTTTTTCGATTCTATGCATAAAATTTCTATTTGATATGTCAAAAATTATGGAATAGAGCTGAATATCGTTTAAATTAATAACAAAATAGAAAAAAAACCTTTCAAGATCATACAAAATTAGAATCACTTACTAGCACTGTTTAATTACAATATTCTCAATTGCGCGAATCAACCAATAAACAGTAACATAAAGTAAATTATATACGGACAGAACATCTCAAAATTATTTAATCAGAATGCACTCTAATTAAAATTACTTTTTAAAATCCGCAGATAATTTCAAAAGAACATTTATGACAACCTTTGAAATTATTTAAGTACTGAAAAGTATACCATACTATACCAATAATTTGCTTCTAATTTTAACCAACTCATTTTAGTTTTAAGATTTACTTATAAAACACAATTTACAGTATTAGGTAAAAACTGAATTAAATTAAGTTCTGTACCTACAACTTTTATAGATAACATTTATTTATATCCTAGCGTTTTAACGATTTCTCAGAGATCTTAATTAAATAATGAATGGTAATTTATAAATTATAGTTAACATTAAAAAGTAGTAACTCCTAAATTCGTAGTATTATAGAAATAATAATAATTTGTATTCGATAATAAATTACCGTCATTATCCGATCAAATCTGATGCTACAGGCTTGTAACGTAATCCTCTGAATGTAATTAAATTTAATCAAAGACATTTTTTGTTGCTATTAAAAAGTTGTAATTTAACTAATTTTAATTACAATTCAGCTCAATAACAAAGAATATTTTACATTACATTTATAGTCCAATTCCACCCGTTCTCAAATTCGTAAGAAAACTAAACTAAGAACATATACTATATGACATGTATAAACTTATTTAACAAAACGTATTTCTTGTTAAAATGTTATTAAAAAATGTTCACTTGTATATTTATAATAAAAATCAGGTTTGTCTTTTATAATAATAGAATATGTTTACTGGAAACATAACCAATCATTACAAAAATCAAATAACCTTATAATTTACGTCAGTGTAGTCTTTACAATTTGACACTTTGGCAGAAGTTATTTTTCATAGAAAATAGATTCCAATAGTCAAAATAATATACTTATTTGAATAGTTTCATTTTTTATCACGAAGGTATTTGCCGAAGCAAAGTCGTGAGTGGTGAAAAATAAACTTCAGTGCTAAGTTCAACATTAAATATTTTTTCAAATCGTCAAAACATAAATATGAAAATGATATCAGTACGCCAGCAATATACCGGCTCAAAATAATACAAAAAAAATAAAAAAGAAACAAGGAAATTGCCAACGTATTATTTCAGTACAAATTATTGGTTTTTGTTCCTTGCATATCTAAAAAATGTAAAAACGTAGCCACAAATTAATTTAATGAGCAATTTTCATGCCAATGTCAAAAGCTTTTAAAGATTTTCGCCATAGTAACCGCTAACTTTAATAATTATATTAGAAAAAGAAATTTACGTGCTAACAGAAATCTTTCAATCGAGTAAAATAAATTCACTTCGATTGTTAAATGAAAAATTAAATTTGCGTATAAAGCCTTCATGTCTTGGAGAAACTTCAAAAGCGGTAATTAATTTTCAAAATACCTCTTGTTAGGTTCGTTTGAAAAAGTACAAATCGTCTTTAGAATGCTTGATAAAAAACTGTAGCATTCAAATTAAAAAATACTTTAAACTACACACACTTCAAAATGCAAATACAAATTACAGATGTAATTCTTGTATCTAAAACAAAGAATAAAACATTCCATGTCAATTATAGTTTTTCAAATAGGTTTTTTTCAAAGTATTATTTTCATCCTCATTTCCCAAACCTCAACTGTCACTTTCCACATCGAAAAATTAATTTATGCAGTATATACATAATTTTAATGACTCTGAGCGTTTCTATTATAACGCCAATTATAAACAAACTAGTTAAATGGTGTAACGCCTCGACAATCTCACAAACATTTTTATCCACAAAACATATTCCACGAACGACAAACAAAAAATATATATATGTATAAAAAAAGAAGGTTATACAAATAAATTAAATGTTTATAGCAGTCAAAGTAAGTCTGTTGACTTAACTTCTTTAGGTTTTGAAATTGTCATCCAAGGACAAGAACCATTTTCCGAAAATAATCTGCTAAATGTTATAAAAATCAAAAACAAGCAAAAAACCGAAACAAATTTTAATAATAGAGAAAAGTCAATCAATATTAAAAATTGAACCAAATTCCTTTAAAACAAACAATGAAAACATGTAAAACAAGCATAAAAATATCAGCACAAACAAAAAACATTAAATTGAAAATGTATAAACGAGAAAAAATCTATATACACCAACACATTCTAAAACAAGAACAAAAAAAAAGCAACATAGTCAAAACTAACCCAGAACACAAAAACCGGTCAAAAAATAACAAATATCAAAAATAGATACGAAAGATATAATCAAATAAGCAATTAGGAGTAATACATGAACGTAAAGAAAATTAAGCCAGTAACAATTCTTAAAAATAATTCATAAGCATTTGCACAAAATACAATATTGATATTGATGTAAAAACAAAAAAATGCATGATTACTGTCAGTCATACACCAAGCATCTTATGTAAGTTATGTCTACCAAGTAGAAAATACGTTTGCATAAATTATAATTTTACAAAAAAAAAAACGCTTGCTGCTGCTTGCAACTTTTTTGTCATATATACCCAAGCTCGCATCTATTACTATCCATTGTACTAACATTAGCAGCTTCGGTTGCAACTATGACACGGTCCAAACTCGGAAGACATTCTAATGTTAGTATAGATTCCGGCCGTGGAAGCCTTCGCTATTACTATCCATTGTTTTGAAAAGATTATATAGACCGACATTGACATACAAATGTAAAACAATAGACTATAGTGTACGCTTCAAGCAACCAAAGTGAAATATCTAATATAAGTCAATGATCTATAAAAATAATAAAATTGTAAACCAATACATCAGAAAAGAACTAGAAACAATAGTCAATTAAGTTGATGAATTAGAAAACTCAAAAACAAGCAGCAAGTACAAAACTAAACACAAAAATATTTTACTCGTGTAAGAATTTAGATTTCCCAAAGATAAACTAGTACGTGTTCAGTTTTAAACATAACTAAAATGACGAAGTGATCGTTTTATAGCACTTCCCAATTTTTTTATTGTGTATTAATAACCTTCGTATTTCAGCGTATCATTAATTCTTATGCCAGTGGTGCCTCGTGAGGCCGGACTTAGGGTAGGCAACACTTTGAACGTTTTCAGATATCATTATGACACTATGTAGGTAACTACCAATATGTTATGAAGTTTTATTTTATTTTTATTATTTAACGAATCACATACACATATCCACTTATTTTTCAACCGATTTAAAAAAAAAGACGTGGTTCTAAATTCGTCGGAATATATTTTTTTTAATATATAACACTGGCGGAATTCGATTATTTATTTTTTTTATTAGAAAGTGGGTAACTTAGTAGTGGTCCGATTTCAATTTGGTCAAATTCTCATGGATTTCATGAGAAAATGATCAAACCCTTAGATTGATTCAAGTTGTTAACGATCAAATTAATAATCCCATCTTACAGGAGAAAAATCTATTTTTCTCTTAGAATAAGATATCACAGGGAGTCCACTAAATTTTTCCAAAAACAAAGTTATTGAGTGACCAAAGAGTCCACAAAAAAGACTAAAAGTGACTTTAAAAAAATAGTTTAAATGTAATAAGTGACTTTTAAGTGACCATACAAAATTAAATCACTATTAAACATAAACCTGAAAAACAAAAATAAATTCTATATAAACGTGAACGCTAACGCTAAATAATATAAATTTTCGAATACAAAAAACAAATATATAACATATAGAAGTTAAAAAACAATTCTCACTAAAAGAACAAAGTAATTTATTCAAGTCTTGGCTTCTTTGGGAAAAAAGAAGATATCAAAAATGTCTTTTTCTTGTTAATTACTTCTATTTCCTTTGATTTATTCTTTTTTCTGTTCTCATTACTTGATACGCGTCAAACAACTCCTTGGCCACGCGTACCCCTTCGATGTCTCCCTTACTTAAGGACTGTTGAAGTCGAGAAGAAGCCTGTTCAAATAATGTATCGGCAGCTTTTTCTTTAGTTTCTTTCTCTTGGGTTTTTTCTTTGACCAGGTAGTTGACATAACTTTTGTGGACACCTTTGGCCTTAACCAGCAAATCCGTTGTCATGGGTATCAAGTATGGTTTATTTTGGTTTTGGTTCAGGTAATTAATGACGTTTAAACGAGCATTTAAAGTTTTAAGACATATTTGAGTCTTATCTTCGGTCAAAATTCTCTGTGATCTGGAAAAACTCCGCTCAACTTCACCGTTTCCGTGTGATAACGAGAAAATAGCTTTAACTAATTTGGTCAAAGACGGGTATTTCAAAATATTATTTTGATATTGTCTTTTAAACACGTGGTTCCAAAAATCGGTATTATGGTCAATCTTTTGGCAGTAGGTAAATTGTGAAGCTGAATCATGCTCTGTGTCCACCTTTAAAAATCGCCACTCATCCGCCAGTTTATCTGGTTTAATATATACTGGAAGCTTATCAGCTAGGTACGTAATTTTGCTTGCTTTCGCATTTTTAAATTTATCTTTACAAAAATACTGACACTTTATTAAAAAGGTACCCATAGTTAATGAGGACTTAGTCGCAAGATGTTTACAAGCAGCTTTAAAATGCGACATAGCTCCTTTCCGAAAGGCAAGTCTCTCCTTTTCGGTAAAACTCTCGCCATTTATAATCCTCTTTGCTTCAGATCCTATATCAACATCTTTGAATGGCAACTCATTTTCATGCAAAAAAATTTCTATGTCAAGTACAGATTTCATAGTAGATGTATCGTTCCAAACCCTTAACAAAATTTTTCCCAACAGTTCTTGCACAGATACATATAATTTATGTATGAAAGTTAGGAAAGGTTTAAAAGAGGCAGCACTAGACAGCACAAAATGCAGCTTAGGTTTGAACAACTTATCTTTTAAACTGTTACAAAGTTGTTTATACTTAGGCGAGGTCAACAAATACTTTCTATGGAGCGGCAGAAATTAAAAAAAATATTCATGGATGGCCTCCAGTTGATCAATTATTCTTTCTGTTGCTTTACCTAAAGATATTCAACGGGTACTGATGTGTATTATAAACTTGTGTTGAGGAAGGCCCTTTTTTGTTGTATTTCTCTAAAATCTTCGTCTCTTTGAGGCCAGCCACAGAAAAAATAATAAATGTTAATTATGAAATCTGATATGTCTTCTCCAAGAATTGTGAGGCCTTTTTTGAAAGCGTTGTGCACAATGTGTAAATCACATGACCCAATATCTAGCAAAGCATTTCCTCTAAGCATTTTTACTTCCTCGTTGAGAAGTCGAAAAACCTTTTTATTAGTATTGGGTCCGTCCGATCCCAGCATTAACAAATTATTCTTTATTAATCCCGCGTTATCAATCGCCCTATTGATATACATTAAGAGAACTTCTGCAGTTGCCGTTCCCAAAAAAAAAGTTTCTAAATGAGCCGATACAACTTTCTGTTGTGAATCTGACTAATACCTAAGTTACATTTATTACATTAGATAAAAAATATTAAATATTTTAAACATCAATAGAAAAAAATATCGTATTCAAAGTTTACTAACGCTACAGATGTAGATATAGAGATAGATTTTCTTCTACAACGTTAATTCCAATTTTTTGTGTACGGTCTGTGCAATTTGGCGTAAAATTTCAAGAAACAAGTTTGTCAACAAAGCGCTAGAAACTGGTGGAATAAAAATTTCAAATGCAAAAAGCCTTGACGGTAGAACGTTTATGTTCGGCAAGTTGACAGTGACTGTAAGGCAAGCTTGACAAAAAACAATTTTTTTTTCTAAACCAAAAACCACGGTTTTATTTTAAATTTCAATTAAACTAAATCCCTTTTCTTCAACTCATTTATTCATGTAAAACTTGTATCGGTTAAAGTATTATTTGCTGACGAGGTTGATAAAAAGTTACAGTTTTGTAAAGAACGACTAGCAGAAAGAAAATGTTTGGGCAGAAACTCGGATTTGGAGAACGTATTTTTTTAACATTCAATGTTTATCTCAATTGCTTATAATTTCAATTAGTTTCGGTCTTAGTTCGGTCCAAACAACGATGATTTAAATGTACCCACAATCAAATACATATATATAAATATAAAAAAGAACGCTTGTTAGGTAATAGATAGAAAATAGTAGTTTGATCACTTAGGTATTATTATTAAAGAGAAAGAAATCTTTAACGAATGAATAGTGTAATTAAGAAGTACACTGTTGTTAAAAAAAAATAAATTATTATTTGTTAAGCATTTATTTTTCAAAAAAATATTTAAAATCTGTATTGTGGTCGAAAAATAAATACCAAACAATTTTTATTTAAAACGTTTTTTACTGAGTTATAATGTAAATTCCATATCGTTTAGTCTCACTGTATTAAATAATAATAATAGCAATGCTAATGCACGCTGGAAGAAAACAAATCCCACATAAGAATGAATTAATGTAAAAATTGATATATCAAGAAGATAAAAGAGCAACGAATGGTGAAATGATAAGACACTAGCAATTGTTTTAGTTTTCTATTTGTGAGCATTTGTAATTAGAATAAAGAAAGTATTAGTACAAGAACGCTTCCTCTGCATCTGCTGAGTCTTGATTGTATGGGTTTATTGAATTTATTAATTGTACAAGTTTCTTTTATTTCCATAATGTAAATTTGTCACTTTCGACACCTGACAAAGAACATGGTGCCTGATCGAAAGCTGGTATTGAAATAGTGTGTAAAGTTTATAATTACACTATTGTTTTCCCTATAACCTAAAAGAAAATAGAAGTGGTCCCTATAGTAAAACTTAGGGCATGTATAAATCGAAGTTTATAGATTTGATAGGTCAGATTAAGACGACAATGCAAACAAATATATTACCAACTGCTGCTTAAATCTTATTAATAATCAAACACAAACACAATTAAACACAGTTGGTAACGTAAACATTACTTAAAAAATGGTAATTAACATGTTCAAGTTTAAGCACGACATAAATCTAAATAACATAAAAAACCACTAACTTGTTAATAAATACATGTTTTAAAAAGATAGCACTTATCAAAGCAATATACTGCATAAAGTAATGGAAAAATTAATTAATAAAGTTACATTATCACTAACAAATGAATGAGAATACTCTAACCATCAAATTTATTATTAATTAAACTGTAGACAGACTGTAGAAAAACGTGAAAGCTTTATATTTCAAGAATTCATTTTAGTAAATGTATAATTTGCACTCAAATAAAGCTGATAATTCTAAATTATACTAAACTTGATTTTTTGTTACGTTTATGACCAATAAAGTAAGTGTGTTTGTAAGATAAGTTAACCGATATGTTACCAAAGATTATAGGTCTCTAATAAAATGTCGAATAAAGAAGTAATATCAGAACCAAAACATTTTCACTTTCTGTCAATATTCCTGCCTCGACCATTTTTTTGTTGTATTCTTGGCGGTAAAATATTTTCCGTCAATATTTAGAGCGTTTTCAGTTCTTTAAAAAGTTCATTAACACTATAAAGCGTAAAATTATCAAAAAATGTCTATAGAAGTATTAAGTAAGAAATATACAGTAAAAAAATATTTAAGATTTCAAAACTACTTGTACTTGTGAAAATTGATTTCCATAAATAAAAATACAAATTAATTTTGATGCCACTTTAAAAAACTAATAATACTAAGTATAAGAAAAGACTTCTTTGTGGTGTTTTGAGAAAAAAACATAATTCAGGCATCTTTATGGATTAACGTAAATCATATTCCTTTGAGATTATATCAGAGAAATCCTAATTATTAAATTATTTTACTGTAATACCAATTTATTTCTCACATCCCTGCAAAGCGGTACTTATGAGATTATTTAACTCTTTGTTCAAATATTAGTTGGTTTACATTGATATATATTCGTTCAAAATTAATAGACGAGATATTATGTAAGTTTTAATATGATTATTGATTCCCTTTAAATTTCTTTTCGCTGATTTATCTCATTTAAATCAACATTAAAATATTTACAGCTTTGTTTTAGCTTTTTTCAATTAATCCTCTTCAGTTTGGGTTTGGATTGAAAAAGTTTCATATCTTCCTGTCCAGAATACTATCAAACTGCCCCACAAATAACGCTTTCTTTTTTTTTAAACTAAAATTTAGTAATAACGTAACCTAACGCACCGTCATCGTCAGTTATGTTATAAAGTACACTGTCAAATCCAATTATATGACAAGAATCTAATAATGCATTGATTATCTTATTACTAAAATACGAAATTAATGATAGCCACTTCCAACTTATTTTTGTTTTATTCAACATTTTTTTTATTAATCTTAAGTTATTAAAAAAATAAATAAGCAAATTCCAATAACACGTACGTGTTGCTTCTGCAGAATATTATGAAGATTTCACTTGCATCATATTTGATGCGTGCTTTTCGTTTTCGTCGTTAACCTTCACGAAAACGCACTCTTCTAACAATTCCAGCTCCTGCTTAGGTCATCACATACTAGCTGTTCCCATAATGTATGTTCAAGACATTATTTCAAGTAGAATCAGTGCAGGTCTTTAGGGGTGGTCTTGGCCAAAAATTCTGAACCAACTTTTGTCAATATTAAGCATTTCAAAATCGTATTAGCAATTAACGGAAGTGCCCTGAAAAACTGTTCGGGCCAAGAAGACTTCTGGGGTGGTACGATTGCAGAATACGCACTTATTGATGCTTAGAAGAGCATATAAAATGGTCACCTAAGTGCAAATTCGCTCAAACGTTTAAAAAGTACATAAAACACGTGTAAGGCTTTCGTGTGCCCGTTTAGAACCAGATCTCTTTTTGGTGTGAGGACTAACATTTTTGCATTCAATAGTAAGATAAAGAATATAATAAAATAAATAAATAAAACTTTCGTCCACGCGATGTTCACTTTTGTTGCGTACGGTTCCGTTTTCAGATTTTCTAGCCGGCTGCATATGATTTACATTGAGAAAATTCGAAATCTTATCGACTAGAATTAAATTTCCGACAAATTTAATGATATAATTGGGAAATAATCGCTAATCCTTATATTCATTAACTGAATTTTACAGATTTATGCATTCAATAAGATCTCCACAACGAAATTACTGTGTTACGCTTGCGGAAAGATTTCCCAGGGCATGTACCACATTTTCTTTGAATTCCCAACATTAATTCCGATGAATCCCTTAGCGTTTTACGTATGATTATACACAACTTAACTTTTCATTTTTGCCGTCACTGATCGTCGCTTCCTCAATTTTTGGATATCATCACTAATCATTACGCATCGCTTCACCGTCGTTGGAGTGTGTTCATCACTTTCCCTTCTGCGCCCCAAAATAAAAATTTCTACTACTTCGTACGTTAAATTAACTACATTAATTTCAATATCTTTGATTACTTGTACTACTAAATAATTCTTTTTGTTGTTTTCTAACTTCACTTTTAAATCACAATTGATAGTATTTGTGCTCTATTTTACCTTGACCATTTGTTTTGCTTTTAAATTAAAACTAAATACTCCTATTGCTAATTAATTTAATTCAGCATTTAATTACTGTCCCTAATTAGTAATTGTTTATCATATTCGGACTGGTTACTGCTACAGTTTGCTTCGGTTTGCTTTCTTTTGTTTAAATAGCTCGCCAGTTGGAATTCTTGAGCAATCAGCTAGTCATTAATTAAAGGTGAGATATTTTATTTTCCGTTTACTGGGTTATTTGTACAGTTATTAATCATATTCTGATATTTTTGTATTTTACTATTTAACGTCAACTACTTAAATAATTTTGCTCAGTTGGTTTGACAAGGTAGGATTAAATATGTCTTCTGTTCACAAGCGTTAAACGTTATTTCACAATATATGAACTTATAACCGCATTTGTTATCCATTATATTCGTTATTGTACCAATTTAATGCTACATTTTAACCAAATCAAATCGACCTTAGTGTATTTATTTCTAAATTCTACCAGTTCCTTTACTACCAAACCATTGTTCACCACAAGGCTGAAGATACCTCCGAGATTCTGATCTCAGTTCCAAACCACATTATTATTTTCCGTGGTGTCCTCTCTGTATCTAACTATTCTTAAAGATATTGTTGATACTGAGCGTAAAAAATACTTAAAAACCCTTTTTTAGTTAAAAACACATGACGTATCGAACAATAACTTTTTTATTTATATATTTTTTTGTTATATATATTATATCATGTTACTATGTTTACACATTACATATATACTATATAGGTAACTATACAGCGTAAGTTAATTTAAGCTGTGTTGCATATGTACTAACACCCCTTCTCAACATAGCGAAAAATCACACTTTACTAAACCTACTGCTTTAACATGTTTGTTTAACTTAAATTTTCCAAGTGGTTTTGTTAACATGTCTGCGATCATTTCATTGGTGGGACAATATACCACCAGTACATTTTTTAAATTGATGTGTTCATGCACAAACTTATATTTAATGTCAATATGTTTAACACGTTGGTGGCATTTTTTATCGTTGAGTAGCTTTATACATCCCTGATTGTCTTGAAACATTTTGATGGGATCTTCTGTACCCTGGTCAAAGTCACTCAACAAGCGTTTAATCCATATAAGTAATGCTTCGGCAAATACAACAAATTCAGCCCCGGTCGATGATAAAGAAACTGATATCTGTTTTCGACTTGACCATGCAATTAATGCGCCATTAAAAATAAAGCAATAACCTGTGTTAGACTTCCGATCAATTCGGCCACCAGTCGCATCAGCATCTACATAGCATTTAAGGCTTCTGTCATCTTCTTCACTTCTCAGTCTTAGCTTCAGAGACTTCGTAGCTTTTAGGTATCTGAATACTCGCTTGACTTCGTTCCAATCACATAGCTTTACATACATTACATATATACTATATAGGTAACTATACAACGTAAGTTAATTTAAGCTGTGTTGCATAAGTACTAACAACTATTATCTCTTTTATCTTATCCACATCAACCTCGATCCATTTTTGCATACGAGTACTGAGCTACTGTGAACATCGCTGCAAGAGATAGTTACGACCCAATTTTTACCGTAGTACACGAACATTAAAGCATTTATTAACCGCACTACATAATTGCTGGGTGACTGCGTAACCCCGGATAAAGAAAGAGTGCTCTAAGGTTAGGCTAGGCCCCTGTTCTTAGAACCAAAACACAAAGCAAAACACAAAGAAATGGAAAAAGAAAAATGTATTACGATTCGCAATCTGAAACATATTATATAATTAATAATAAAGAACAGGACACTTTAAACGAGCTAAAACAACATTGATATATGTGACTACAAAAACAAAAAAAGAAAGAAAACAATATTACCTAGTGATGATAGACAGTAGAGTGGAAAAACAAGTACAATCAAAAGAAGAAATAGCCTTAGCAAATAGAGCCAGATACTCAGCTAACATAGAAGACTGCCATTGTATATCATCGCGTATCTGAAATCGATACACTATATACGGGAAATCAAAAAATTAAAATTAATCCAATATCCATATATGCACCAGAATAGAATTAACGAAAACACGAACAAGAACACTTCTACAATCGCCTCACGTTGAGCGCCAAAATATCTGCCACGTAAAATTTGGAAATTGGTGACAAACTTACTTTTTTCCCAAAACTAGCTCTGGGCGGAGTTCCCAACAGAAACAGCAGATGTTGAGTAGTAAGGGCGCCAAGCCTAATGGGGGCGCAATAACTCTGAGAAGGCTAACCCAAAAACCCCGATATTCCCAAACCCACACACACACCCACGCACGCACGCACGCACACACGAAGACGGCATTACTCATCGTAATCAATAAAATGTTTAATCACTACAAAATACTTGATGGATGGAGAATAAGCACCACAATCCTTATGTTCAAGAAGGGATAGTTACAGTCATAAATCTCCTGAACACAAGTTTGGAATTATAAAAATAATGACAAATAAAATAAATAACACAATATCATTATCAGATGAACAACCATACAATATAATCAAAGTAATTAAAAATATATACAGCACAAGTAAAATACAAGTCAAAATAAATAGAGAACTCAGCGACTCGATTCCAATACAAGATTGAATAAGACAATAAGACTCCTGAAAAGGATATAAAATAAGTGATCACAATATGACAATCCTGTGCTATGCTGATGGTGCTATGTTGGTAGAAGAAAACGAAGATGATTTTCACAAACTACTAGATCGATTTAATTGTACAATTAAGTCATTCAACATAGATTATATCTGCTTCAAAAACAAAATGTATGACATCTAAAATACCCATCAGATACAAAATAGTTGCTGACCAACAAATAATACAACACGAAATCAATATAATAAAAAGAATATTAGAAACAGTCGAAATAAAGATGATTCGAAAAATTACTGGAAAAACATTATCGAACAGCAAAAGAAGTGAAAACATAAGAAGAACGTATAAAGTGAAAATCATTAATGAATTACCAGGAAATATTTAAAAAAATTAAAAAATACCTAAACTTAAGTTGGAATTAAAAAACTACATAAAAAATATATTGTAGTATCTTAGTTAATTTTGTTTATACAATTAAAATTATTTTCTGTGGAATAGATCATTTTTAAGTTGTAGGAACTGTGTAAAATGACTCGCACAAAAATTGTATGTTCCTATTCAATAAATAAATAAATTGGTATTACATAGAAAACACCAATAAAACACTTTAAGCGAATGGATACACAACGAATCGTCAAAGCGGCAAGAAACAAGTCACCGCAAATAAGAAGTCATAATCTCAACGCAATCGTAAGAGAGGCATCGGTGAAGAAGAAAAGACATGCAAGATACAGATGATAAAGACGGAAAAAGAAGAATTACTTTAAAAAACACAGTCTATTACAGAAATAAAGATAACAGTGCTCTTGCTATAATTACTTTTAAATATATATTGTATTCAATGTAATGAGTAATTCGCAGTAGTGTTGCAATACATTGACACCATAACAATTAATTATTAATTATTAGATTATTTTTAGTTGTTCGGCCACATTCGTAATATTGTCGAATGTGTGTGTTTATTGTTTAGTTACAGATTTGTTTCATACTTACCCTACTTTTTACGTGTTGCATATACATTTTTTTTACCGTGTATTTCAATTAGCCCCTACGTAAATTCGTTGCAACATCCATTAACTGCAAATGTATAGCGGTTTGTATAATTGATCATGTTATTACTATAAACTAAATTATACAAACATGCATTTCAACTTCGCCATTCAGAACGTTTAATTTAATTCTTAAACAATTTAGAATTAAATTCAATTACAGCACCACAATCGCCAGCCAGTGTTGCAAAAAAATACATCGTTAAAATTGGTTTTAATTTAGAATTTCTAAACTCTTTATTTCAAGTACGAATTGCCTCCTAAATGGCGTTCGCGTTGTAACCGAATGTATAATTATTAATAGCCCATTGTACATCTAATAACTTTTCGATCCAATCAACACCATCTAACGTATTTGTACCTTTTACCAATCATGATTTTGTTACAGAATTAACTCTTTTCATTTGACAGTTACCGGCGTTCTAGCAAAAACATTTAGCTTATAATTTTTAACTGTTTACAAGTTTTTCTAGTAACTATTTATTCGCGTTGTTTCCCGTTGTCCCTAATTGACATGAAACACTGCAAATATATTTTCTTTTTCTAAATAATGCAAATATGTTACCTATGATTTTCTTTTTATTAGCCTAACAACAAAAATGTCAGGTTACAACAAAATATTAACAAAACAATAGTAGAAATTTACAAAAACTAATTAAAAAAAAGAATACCATTAATAAAGTTAACAACTTTATTAAAGCATGAACCACGATTTAAATTGTAGTTTTTGGTTATTTCTTCCATTTCTAAAAACCTAAGTTTTAAACTTTTTCTACAAATATGCAAAATTTCGTAATCTTTAGTTGAATTAAATGAATGATTAACCTTCAATATGTGGTTAGTTAATAATGATTTAAAAAAATGTTATTATTTTTATGCGATTATGAAATTTGCGACATCTTTGTCCTATATAGAATGCGTAACGTCACATTTTAATTTATAAATAATCGATTTATAGATTTATAGAAAATGTTTATATTAATGTTTAATGCATTCTTTCCTAAATTGAGAATAATTTAACTGTATTTAGATAGCAATTTATTGAAATTATACCGCAAAACCAATATATTTTTAATTTTTTGCCGTTTAATGTACATACATACGAGTGTGCGCAACTGAATGAAATTATTTCTAAATTATTATAATTTTTTGAATTTTTAAGGTAGTTGCGTGTCGTTAACACGGATGCACTCCAAAGATGCAAACATACCGAAGGTGGTTTACAGCGATCTCGAGTTGAACAACCATACCGAAGATGTATCAATGAGCGCGAACCCTGACTCGACGTCACATTTATGTAAGACAAACCTATACCTTCTTATGAAACCGTACCTATTAACTGTCCTCGCCGCTTATTTCAAAACAAAATAGATTGTTTTTCATAGCGGCGCCGAGGTAACTTACAAGCTCATTGGTCAACTTCAGACTTACTCATTAAAGAAAACAAATATTGGAACAAGACAACGTGCGAATGCCATTGTAGTTTTTTGTATATAAACCATAAACATTTGATAAACATATCATAAATTCGCATTCATTAATATTATACAAGCAGTGTAACTTCAAACCGCCGCACAGTGCATCGAGCTTAACCCAAAAATTTAAAAAATAATTTCAACTAGTTAGAAACTAAAGCAGGCGTTGATAAGACAATTGAGTGCGCTGTTACGACAACCAATTCTAACAATGTCTTCCGCTTCGCAGTGTTGTAAATTATCTATATAAATTTATATAGATAAATTAATCTAGATTCATATTTTTTATCTATTTATATGTATCTAGATACAATCAAAAATATATAAGTTATATGTATCTGTATATATATAATTTTTTATTTAAATTGTTTAAATAAAATTTATAAAAAATCCAGTGTCTCGTAAAATTCAAGTTACAATATGTATGTTTTTCTTCAGTAATTTCCCACATTCTATAGTAATTCTTCAAATGAACTCTATCTATCGTTATTACTACCTAGATTATTTCATCTATTATCTATTATCTATTATCTATATAAAGTTTGAATATTTTATCTATTATCTAATACTAGATAATTTTTGAAACAAAAAAAATTTATCTGTATCTATATAATTTAAAAATTATCTATTTACAACACTGCCGCTTCGATTGACTGGTCACGAGCTGTCAATTTCGCAATTTGAAGTTGCGTCTATAATCATTATATAATTTCCAACTATTGTTACTTGGGGAAGTTGATCAGAAGTGAAAAAGAGTGAGTGTTCATCAACAACAATTCAAGGAGAACATAGATCAAGGTATGTACTTTGAAATATTTGGTATTGTATGCCTCTGGCTCATTTGTATTTTTTTTTCTACATGTTCTATAGATTGCTATTCCAAAATCATGCAAATTTTTCAGTTACCAAACTTCACGGATGGTTAAAAAAACATTTCATTTTGTAGTTGTAGCTTTTTATTACTGCCTAATGAATAAACATTAATTATTATTATAATTAAGTAGAGTTCATTTGCTTCTGATCGCGATTCATCTTATTATGATATTTTTTGCAGAGCGAGTCAAATCGATAAAAAATGTTGATCTATTGGATGTATGGTGTCAGAGCAAAACGTCAAACAAAACTTTAGCCGTGTTGGAGAAAATGTATTCCCTCCTAGCGCTGGATGAATGTCCTGACGATTTTCGTAAAGAACTGATGACAACTAGCCGGCTAAAATAAATTCTGTGGCTAATGGGTTAACCCTAAGGTCAAACGTCACGAGGCTTGGCTACAGCAACAAGTACAATATTCATCCACTGAAATAAGCAAACCCGGACCGAAACGTCCACGTAGAAGACCCATGAAGCCCTTCAATGAAGCTTCACTCAGGACGAAAAAAAGGCGGTTAGCAGAACTCGCAGCTAGCAGGACATTTGATGAGCTGCAATTCGCCGCCGAAATGACTCGTGACACAACAGAGATCAAAGCTGAAACTCCTTCTCAACCTCTAGCTCTGTATTTAGATCTAGATTTGTAGGAAAATAAATACAAAGTGTTAAGGACTGTAGTAACTGCTATTCGCCCAAACTGCTTTCCAAGTCTCTATAAATTGTAACAAGTCAAAAATTCCTTTGTGCCATTATCTGTTTTAGTTACTAAAACCTCAGCTGAAGTGAGTCTGCAGGAACTTCTTCACCTGACTGCTCAGAGCATAATTAATCTTTGCAATTTAGAAAATGACAGTAATCTACTCAAACTGATGTGTAAATAGGGCTTCGACGGTAGCTCTGGTCACAGCCAATACAAACAAAAATTTACAGATGTTTCCAGAACTGATGAGTATCTGTTCTTGGTAACATTAGTACGTTTGAAGTTAGTTAACCTAGACACTAGAGAAAACGCGTGTGTCAATGCAAGGCCATCATCGACACTTTACTGCAGGCCTATAAAATTTATGTTTCAAAAAGAAAATGCAGAACTAGTGCGCGAGGAGGAGAGGTTGATGACAGAGAAAACCAGTCAATTGCAAAACAGTCATTTCACAATGGAGAGAGACCAAGAATGTCATGTCAGCTACGAGCTCCTTTTTACAATGATGAATGGCAGTGTGAGCAACGTTTTATCTGATACAAATGCCGCTTCTAAATGTATGATTTGTGGTGCTACTCCAAAGGGTATGAACACAAAGATAGTGTTGCTAGGGTACCTCATGCAGAAAACTATCGCTTTGGTTTGTCCGCCCTACATTGTTGAATTAGGTTTTTCGAATGCCTTTTGCATATAGCCTATAGGTTACCCATCAATTCCTGGCAAGTAAAAGTAATAAAAATAAGAAAATCATAAACATGAATAAGAAAAGAATTCAAACTGACTTCAAATCGAAAATGGGTCTCTTAGTGGACAAGTCCTAGCCAGGATATGGTTCGACTAATGATGGTAACACTGCAAGAAGATTCTTCTCAAACCCTGTTCTTAGCTCAGATATTACTGGATTCGAGAAGAAACTTATTACTAAGTTTTCCATTATTCTAAGAGTGTTGTCAAGCGGTTTTACTATAGATGTGGAAAAATTTAAAATGTTGTTAGACGAAACGAGGGAGTTATATATCAGTCTATATGGTTGGTACTACATGCCCAGTAGTGTCCATAAGGTGCTTGTTCACGGGTGTGAAATAATTAGTGCATTTTCTTTGCCAATTGGACAATTGTCCGAAGATGCACTTGAAGCCAGACACAAGGAGGTAAGAAAAAACCGATTATCTCATACCCGAACAAGGACCTGATGACCATATTAATATTGATTTCTAAACCTCTCATATCAACCCAAAGAAGAATCACTACTAAAAAAAGAATGAAAATCGATGGAACGGTTGAGAAGTATATAAAAGTGCTAGAGCAGCTTGATTATTTGTATGTTCATTTTGATACCTAATAAAATTAATTTCTTCATTGTAACTTTTGCATTCATTTTTTAGGGTTTCACTAATTGAAATTCTCACGTACTGCACCATTTACATGTTTAAAAAATATTGCGATGACATTCAGGAACGTTTATTAAAAATAAGAAAAGAGTTCCTATAAACCTATGTCTCATAATAAAATAAAAAGTTATGGAAAAATATAGAACACACAATTATGTTGGGTTCCACAAATTATTTATGTGGATATATAACGTACGTTTCGCTAAATCACTGTGGCTTCATCAAGTACAAGTATTAGAAATGAACTTGTACTTGAAGGAGCGCTACAGTGATTTATAGAAACGTACGTCGAAATTCGAAATGAGTAATTTGTGGAATCCAACATAATTGTGTATTCTTCATCCATTTAGTTATGGATACCCATCAAGTATTAGCCACATCTACCTTAAAGTTAGGGATATTCAAAAGAGTGATGAGAGGTGGCGCCCTCTACAAATGGGAGTCATACAAACAATAAGTTTGAATTTCGCGTCTTAAAAACCCTCAGATACCAATTTTAATAATTAATAATCGTCCATTTTATAAAAAATTGAAATTAGTTTCAAGTTATTTGATAAGTTGACAAAATGCAAATCAATTTTTTCATTTGGACCCAATTACTTGAATCTCTCATGGCGATTTTCAATTGCTCTTTTAATCGGGCGGCTTATTAATGAATTGCCATTTAAATTTTATCATCGCTCTCAATTAATGCCTTACAAAATAATTTTTAAATAAGGATAAATTGTGGTGCTTTAGTTTTTATTAACTGCATAGTCTGCGTTATTTATATAAAGTTATTCGAGCATTATAATTTTCCTATAGAAATCCAAATCAGACGAAAAACATGATGGTAATGACGATGTTATCCCTCAAACTGCAAAAACCTGACATTTCAGTCATTGAGGCACATCATAGTTTAATATTCAGATCTTGGTTTTCGAAACGAGAGTGGACGAACCTGGACGTTTCGAATCTGAACCTTTAAACGCTACTGAGAAATCGAATTTGCAGAAGTCACTTTGCATGAGAATGGTGGTCGAAACAGTGGTAGTGCAACTGTGATAGTGACACCCCGCGCTCAGTTCTATCAAAGTCTACAAAACAATCTTAGAAAAAGAACTTTTAGCGTGAGATCTTCACATGCAGGTCATAGTGTTGTTGATTCACAAGTAGATAAAAGTGTCCATGAACTGCTTCTGAAACAAATCAAAATGCTGTTTCCGATTTACAGTATTCTTTATGGAGAAAATGAACTAGTTGCTCTTTGTGGGCGTTTTCAGCTGAATAACGAAGCTGTTGTGAGAAGATTCCGTAATTACAAGTAAAGCAAAGGGAAAGTGATCGGTCCTAAGCTTGCTGATGTGTATCAAGTGCGTTCTAATTACAAGTGCTGAATGCGAAAGAGCTTTCAGCGCAATGAACTTGATAATTACTTAAGATTTTCAGTGGGAATGGAAAACGTGTCTAACCTAATGTTCATCTTGTTAAATGGACCACCACTGAGTCTGTTTGAACCCTCACGTTATGTTCGTTCTTGGCTTACAAAAGGCAACCATGCTGCTACTAATACTAACAGTGTCGTACGTAAAAAAGAAAACTACGAATCTCATAAACTAGTAATGTGAAAATTGTTCGATTAACATTAACTGAAATGATACTACGCTTGAATTTAATTATCGTATTCATATTAGACTTTCTTTGTAAACATTTCTCACATTACTAAAGAAAATTTTAGTTCTCCTGCCCGACATCGTAGAATTCTTTAATTCTAGTTCAAATACATAAACAGGTTAAAAACTACTGCAAAATTGAAATACATGTTTTAAGCTTTATACTTTTGTATTAAAACTAAAATTCAGTCATACCTAACGTTCTTATTTTTATTAGAAATTCTGTTACGTACGTACTTATTAGTTTTCCAAAAGTCGTATGTTAATTAAATTTTACTACGTCACAGGTACGCCGACAACACTAGTTACTTATTTCGCGGGAAACCAAAATTCCAGTGGGGGAGCTGGTTCATCGAATACCTGAATCAATCCGCATTTTACTTCCTACTTGAGTGCTGGCTGCACCTGATCTATAATTAGTCGTAATCTTTGAACCGTCGGTACTTTCAGTTTTACTTAACTGCACGTCGTTTAATATTACGCTTTTAGCGAAACGAATTTTGAAATGCTTTAGAGCCAATTTTCCACATCAAGATTGCGGGCAGATACAAAATGGCAATTCGACGCCATCTTTTTTTTGGCTATTGCTATCCACATTACAAATTAACAAAGGTGGAAGGATACACCGCTTCGCAATTAACTGATTCCTATCGCGCCAAAAGGCAGTTCAAGCGGATGATACGATGGAAGCATGGGGCCTTATCCGAATTCAAACCTCAATAATTTGAGAAATATTTTTATCAATATAACTGCATTTCTTCTAAAGCTTCAGCGTAATTTAATGTATATCAAATTCTCTGTTTGTATTAAGTATGTATTTAATTATGCAATTGAATTATGTTCAGCTCAGCTGTTTTTCTGTTGTATAACTAAGATCACTAATTAATCTTTACTTCCAGTCGAGTACATTATATCGCATTCAGCCTCATTCGTTATTGCACAATTGACGTTGACTGTATTCCATTTGAGCTGTAAAAATCTCAGATTCTTGATAAAGAGAAGGAGTGATAAACTGGGTTGGTAAAAGTGTAGATTTTAAACCCAGTTTAAATCGAATTGACAAAATCACTAATGTTCATAATAATGTCATAATACTAAGAAGCATGTTTTTCAAGTGTTGTATACATTGCATAGTAGGCCATATAGTAGGCGGCGCTAATTAAATGTCACTAAAATTTAAAAATTTTTAAAATCTATCTTTAGCAAAACCTAAATTCAAAGTGTCAGTGCGATACGTGTAGTGGTGCAGATACAGCGAATTTTCAACGTTCTTCGAACAACGGAATTAATCCGAGAAAATTTTCGTGCAATAATAACTCGCCGAGTTGGTTTGTTTTCGGAAATAAAACACCACATCAGTCGACAATTTCTCGGTGGTATCGAAAATTCAAACGTAGACGGATGAGTCTTATTGACAATCCAAAGCCAGGTGCACCAAAAACAACCGTCACCCAAGAAAACGTCGATGCTCGAGATTGAGGCATCATTAGAGATTTCAAATACTTCAATTCAAAAATGATGCATGAAGAATTAACGGTAAAAAAAATTAGTCTCCCGTTGGATACCGCATCTATTGATCGAAGAACATAAACATGCTAGGGGTCAGTTGGTTTAAAAAAAACTCTAGATCGCTTCAACGTACAAAACTAAAAACGTATACAGCATCGTCAGTGGTAATGAATCGTGGATTCACTCACGGACTGCGTGGTCACAAGTTTCAGTTGCCAGAAGAAGCAGTTGATGCCTTCAAAAAAGTCATTTTCACTGTACTAACAAACGAGTGGAATAATTTCTTCCAGAATTGGTTTGAACGTATGTAAAAGTGCACTGATTTTCGTGGAAAATACTTCAAAAAACAATAACGCCTTAAAAGCTTATCTACTGTTTTATATCAGCTCTATATACAACATTTAAAAGACAACCCTCGTACAACCGGTTTTATATTAACTATAGTACACGATCCTCTAAGTATATAACTGTTTTGAAGCGTTTTCTGTTCATGTAAATTTTATCACTGTCATTTTTATTTTATTTGATTTAACGTTTTTGTAAATAAATGTTATATTGTTTCCTTAAATTCATATTCAGCATTTAAGTCAAAATAAATCAAATGAATTAATTCCTTATACTACATATATATTTTGTTTCCAACAAATAAAATAATTGACAATTTATCAAATACGTTAAAGTTAGATGAATGACAAGAAATGATATCCTTAAAGTAAAGTCTAAATGAAATGAGCACAATCACATCTGAGGTCAGACCTAAATCGATAAAGTAATTCAAGTAATTAACAAACTATAGGTATACTCAAAAGCCATTAAAATGCAACATGATTAGAAACAGACTGTGGGCCTACAAGTAAATTGATTTAAAATATACTCATTAAATTTCTACTATATATTAAAACCTTACACTGTTATGTATACCTACATTAAAATAAGTTCAATTTGTAAAGAAATATAATGTTATGAGTTCCCAGAAAATTAATTCACGAAAAACCTAAACTGAACGTAAACATTAATTTAGAATTTTATTAACTCTAAAGTGTCCCAGCTTTATGATTAAGTACGTGTTTCGGGTCGTTTGATTAATAAAATTAAAACACTTTAGCTTCATTTTTGATTACGTACATATATATTATATACCTAGAAAGACATAAAGCCTTAATAAGCAAACCAATAGCAAACTAATTAAAAAACATTATAGTAATAAATAAATAATATAAAAAAAAAACTTCTAAAGTAAATAGTAATAAAAGTCATATAATAAACTTGAAGCTTTTTTTCTGCAAGTTCATTGTTTCAATATTACAGTCTGCATCAAAACACACAACCTTATCAGTTTTAATCTATTTAATTCTACAAATCACATTTTAAGTACTATTTTAGCAAGTGTCTTAATATATACATAGTACTCGATCCAAACACTAAAATCAGTTTCCAATTACAAAATTACTAATTTGTTTAATTTAATTTTTTGCCCAATACACGCAGAAAAACCACAATATAGATTTTTATCTCCTTTAAGCACTCAATTTTAAATAGCTATTTTTACATTAGCTGCAAATCACTACAATGTAAGTATACTTTATTATATCGTTACATAATCAATACTTTAAACAAGTTAAAAAGGAATACATAAAAGTTCAAAAACTTCATAAAATCATCTTATGTATCATAAGAACACCTACCTAAATATAAAATATACTTTTTTATTAGACGATAGCTATTTTTTTAATGGAAACGTAATAATTGAAGTTATTTAAATACGTAGTAATAAAAGCGGTAGACACTACAGCGCGGATACGCTAAATGTTTTAATTTCGTTTCTTACGATATTAAACAACTACCATTGAGTACTTTAGAAAACCGCCTTTACAAATTAAAAGAAAACATCAAAGATTACTAAAACCGACACTTCAGTGCATCGAAACCACCAGTACCAAAATTTACACATGAATTCGTGCTACTAATCTTGTTTAGGCGTATTTGCAAAATTACTTTAGTCGTATATTATGTAAAAAAAACCTTTTGTTTGGATAACTTTTAAAGATTAAATTAAGATCAGAGATTAAAGTGATATTAGCAGGATATTACCAATCTTACCGTACAACATGTATATACGTAATATGCAAAAGACTTTGAAATTAAAAAAAAAACAGATTTAATAGTCGCAGATACATTTTAAACAAACTTAAAACAAAAACTTTTCAACAGTAAAAATTATTAAATAACGCAATACAGTAGTCGATGACGATAACTTATAAACTCTGTCTGAAAAATTGAAGAAATGTAAAGTTTACAAATAGCTATTTGATGCTAGAAACAAAAATTGGCATAAAAAAGTAAAATATGTACAACCTAGTTAAATTTTATTTTCGAACAAAAAAAACTGTTGTAAAAAGATTTTGTCGCGATGTAGCTTTTGAGATTGCGTAAAAAGTTCTAACGTTTATGTATCCTCAATAAATCTATAACACAAGAGTTTACTGATGTCACTGTTTGAAACAAATGCCAAGATCGATGATCTGCTAGAAACTTAAATTATACTTCAGTTACCCAACAGATGGAAATAAGTCTCCTACCACAAATGCTTTTGTAATTGATTAATTCAAAGTACAAGGAAAACATTAAAAGTTGGATGCACTTCCCGAAATTATTGTGTACTAATAACCTTCTTATTTCAGAATTTCGTTAACTTTTATCAGGATTTTTTTATGTGTATACAATTTATTATTTAAAAATCGTAGTTTTTTTTAAAGGTTATCTGCTTTTGTTGATATCAAAATAAGAAATAATTTCTTTTAAAATACCTACCAACTGACAAAAGTTATATAATACATTATTATAGATCTTTCGCCTATAAACAAACGTAAATCGAAACATTTATCAGTATCTGATAAAAAAAACTATTCATAAATGTATATAAAACTTGCAAACAAATCCAACTAAGTGGTTCGAAAACAGATCGTAGTAAATTTACATCTACAGCAGCAGGCAACCTAACCCTTTACAGTAAAACCTGCTAATACGGACAATTCGTTAGTAATAACTCAATAACTCGAAACCATTCCCCATAGAAAAATGTTTATTAATTGACGGTTGTTAAATTAGATAAAATTAAGACGTAAAGCTACATGTTTCGGCAAACAATGCCATCATCAGGCTACTAAAATGTAAGCAGATATACTAAGCGTAACAACATAAAGATATACTTATGTTAAGATTAATTTAGTTAAACGTGAGTGAAATTGACAATAAATTTAAAACAATATCATGAATTACATGTGTGAAATTTGAAAGAGGAAACCAAGCTAAAATATAAAAGTCAGATGAATTAAACAGGGTCCTAGGAATAATTACGGGAAAACATCTCAGTAAAAAAACCTTAATCTAATTAAATTTTTTTTTGTGAAATAACATGCCGGAACCAGCCAAGGTGTGGAGCAGCAAATAATTAATTAATAAATAATTTTGACGGTTAAAGACCCATCACTACAACAGGAAAGTTTTGAAAAATGGGAACCAATAAAGCCACCGTACTTACCATTAAATAGATAAAATTAAATTCAAGAATTAATTAATTAAAACATTGGAAAAGTGAAAGTCAAAAGGTCCATGCTGAAAGGTAAAAGTTATGAGCGACCTCTAAAAAGTTCAAAGAATACTTACAGGAAAAAAACATCACCGCGACAAAGCTTAATAATAATTAATAATAAATAAAGCAGCATCTGAAATAGGGACCAAAGTGCTACTATTTTTTCTGTTAAAGTTATGAAGAAATTGGTTGTAAAGTTTATATATCAAATGAGTGGGGTAGCCGTTAAGTTCAGCTAATTTCAAAATAACAGACAATTCAAAATTGAAGTTGGAGGTACTCAAACGTAACGAAAAAAGTCTATTGAAAAAGAAGCTAATTTGTGGGAAAGGGGGTGGAAGGAGCTGTAAGGGATAACATGGTCAGTGGTGGTCGGTTTTCTATAAATGGCAATCTCGAGGGAGTGGTCCAATCTCTGAATAGTAAGATCTAAAAAATTGAGAGCCTTATCAGTTTCAATTTCCAACGTAAACGTGATGCAAGGGTGTAAATTATTGAGGATATTAAAGCAATCTGTAAGGTCCTGATGGGAGCCTTTAAATATAACAAATATGTCGTCTACATAACGTTTATAGTAAACAAACTTATCAGTGATATGTGAATTATTGAAAAGATTGTATTCAAGTGATGTGAGGAACAACTCGGCGAGGAGAGGAGAAAGGTTACTGCCCATAGGTAGGCCAGTAAGTTGGCGGTAAGTAATGTCATTGAACTTAAAGACATTTTGACTGTAACAAATCTCCAAACACTTGCTAAGGAAGAAACATAAGTTGTCGGACAAGTTAGAGGAAAGTAAATGACCATTTAAGATATCAAGACTAAGTTCAAAAGCTAAATCTTTAGAGTTCGAGATGGAACGTGGGAATTGAAATTTCAGGAGGTTTCTCAAAGTGTGGTTAAGCC
Source organism: Aquatica leii (assembly GCA_035610365.1). Lineage (NCBI taxonomy): Eukaryota > Metazoa > Arthropoda > Insecta > Coleoptera > Lampyridae > Aquatica > Aquatica leii. Next base: position 73,937,591 of record CM069435.1, read on the forward strand.
ATTCTGACAATTTAGATACCGGGGTGTTGGTGAAAGAGACAATGGGCCTCATAGGGACGTTATTTTTATGAATCTGAAGAAGGGCGTAAAGGCGAGGGAATAAGGGATTCATTAAAATTAAACTATAGTAGTTATAATCGAATTGACTCGTGAGCAAATCTCTGTTGGAAGTGATGAAATCTTTAACGTTTTTGGTGAATTGATTGAAATTAATATTAACAATTTTAAACTCTATGGGATTCAAAATTTCAATAACTTTGTTGATATAATCAGATTTGTCTAAGACAACCACAGCATTGCCTTTATCTGCCTTTGTGCAAATGAGATCTTTTTTCCGAAATACAGAAACTGTCGGATGCAAGTTTCCGCTTTGTAAATCTTTCTAATCTTTGTGGTCACTACACGACTTTCCTATAAAGAATGATGAAGGAATATCTATATATTTTTTTAAGGTTATGTTGTCATAAAACCATTTTGAAATGATATGTACACGTTTGCATTGATTTTCTAGCATATTTGTGCGCCTCGATATTACTTACCCCTTTAGTAAATCAGTGAAAAAAATCATCGCAAGCAGGATTCGAAACTATATTATATTTGTGAATTCATTCTAAATTACAAATTAAATATCTGATAAACTGTTATTGTTAGAAATTTTTTTATTTGAATAAATTGTTAGCAAGAATTATCTCTATAAGGAACTGTAAAGACAATTCGAATAATTTACATACGTACAAAATTATATAAGAAAAATTGTTAAACATGGCGGATACACCCACTTCCGGTTTCTTTATCAAACCAGACAAAGCAGAGAGAATATAAAAAGCCAGCTCTACACCAAATTTCAAGTTACTAGGACTTTTGGTTCGAGAGTTATCGTGGGTACATCCAAAGATAATTTAAATAAAATGAAACAGCACGGAAAACCTTATTCTTGAATTGAATTGTCTAATGGACGTCAAAATCCTTCTAGTAAAAGCAAACGATTAATGTATAATAGATTTGCTAAAATGGTTTGCTTATTTGTGAATGAAACTGTCATAAAAAATTAATTCTGGAGTATTCGAAAACTAGTTTGAATCGGTAACTGAGAAGAAGGTGCTGTAATAGTGTTATATAATGCTTCATATAATAACAGAAAACTAGAAAAAATCCAACTTCCTCAACTAAAAAAGCTGATATAGAAGATGGGTTTACCAGTAAATCGGTTTTAATTTGAGGAAAACATGGTTAAAGTAAAACTTTTAGCACATGTCAAGAAAAACATTCCCGCAACCAAGTATGTGGTAGATTAAATAGCAAAAGCCAGTAAACGAGTTGCGCTACGATTGTCACCATATCACTATGAGTTAAATCTCATTAAAACAATATGAGCACAAATGAAAAAGGCTAAATTGGAATAAACATATACAGCATGTTATTAAAGTAGAACAAGTAATGTGGCAGAGAGACGTCACATTCGAGGTTATATTGAACCTGTTATTATTAAATTGAACAATGAATCTTCTACATCAGACTCGGATTCCGCATACATTTTTACTTCTTTCGATTTTTTTGGTTGCGTTATGTAAATACTTAATAATCATTTAAAATATATCAAATGTAATGTATTTTACCCGAAATAATTTTTTTAAATAATTCTTACATAAGATAGAAATGTGCTACGGATCGTTATTGTGCATAAACAAAACATTTTCTCTTAAACTAAGTCCAGATGGCGTTACATTTCCTTACAAAATTTTCTTTAATCTATTCATTATATCGTCTATTTTTTTTAGTTTTCTGACTCCGTTTAAGCTAAAACCGCCCTAAATAACAACAAACCGCCACCGTGCTTGACAATTGACATTAAACAATCGGAATGTATTTTTTAAATGGCACAAAAGTTAAATATTAAAAACCAACCAAGAGAGTAAGTTATATAAAATGTATTTAGAACGGGTAGTTTTACAACACCAATTTAACCAAATATGACTTCTTAAACATATGATAGGTAACTGTTTATAAAGCTTTCCCGTTGGTATCTGAAATGCCAATTGTAGAAAATTTTGTAATACAATGAAATATTTCATATCCCTTCTACTATTCTAATTTAAAAACTCTTGACAATTTACAAAAAAAAGGACTTGTAAATAGCAGCTACCATTTTTATCATAACAGAATTGGTGTAAAAAATGTTAGGCGTCTAAACTGCAGTGAGCAGAAATGTATAGGTATTGTTCAAATTAAATGACAACCAAAAAATATTTCAAAAATAATTGTGCGCCGACACTGATTCTTTTCGAAGCGTGTTGTTTACGACCTTTACGGGTGGGGAAAAGCGCGAACCAGAAAGAAACGTGGTGGTATTAAAGTGTTATTCCGTTACATGTAAGTATTTCTTCTATCTGCTGAATTGTCCTCGTTTTTATTACGCTTTTTAGCGGATGTGCTGAGAAGGACTTGGTCAGTGTATTATTCAGATTAAGCAATTTTGTTGACTGCGTGACATCCTCAGGTATAAAAGCAATTCTAAGATGATGTCGTCACGTTACTTTACTTACGTCTAACTTTTTTGCGAGTGAAATACACCTTATATAAAGCTAGACGTGAAGTTACTCCGTATAACGCCGGTGATTTGGTGATTGTCGATGTACACTAATAAAGTTACTTAACCAAGCTCTTTACATCCAAGCTCCCTCCTAGACGCGACGGGTCGTATTTGATTACCAAGCGAAACTCGCCTACTTCCTACCAGATGGCTCATATTTCCGAACCGGATGTGTCCCTTGGCAATTATCATGTATCGGCTCTCACGCCATATTCGAAAAACAACTGAAACTCCCATCTGTCCTATCTTTCGACGAGGAAGGTCGAAAAAGTCTACTGTGGTACGCGCTGATCTTGCCCCAAATATTAATCATTATATGTTGCAAACGGTGAGAAAATAAAACCTGCTAAACAAAGTGAATTGAGCGATGGCGTTGCTGTTATTCGCTCTAATCTTCCAACTTTACGTCGAAGCGGGGGTCCCCAAGAACGTCATGAAAGACGATCAATTTTCTTGGTTTTCTACCGGAACGGTTACCGAAAACTAAAGAGGAAGAGTGTGACATTTTAATGTAATTAATTAGTAGGCGTGTTCGTCTGATAGAACATCCCGGAAAAACAAATTTACAAGTAAACGATATTGTATAAATAACGTGTACGAATGATTCTTAAGTTACTTAGTTTTCTCAAGATAATCTTGTATTTATTATGCAACGTTAATTTCAATAACATTGTCATTAAGTAGTAATAAATGTTTAGTTTATAATTTTATTCAAGCCATCTAAAATTATACTAAATAATAACGGTACAAAATGGTATAAACCACCGTCACTATACTACTTTTTCTATCAGTGACAATTAGCGCCCTGAAGATGAAAGCTGAAATCTGTTGCAAAACGCCATTTTGTTTCGGTTCACAATCGACAAAAGTCAACTTCAACTCCTTCTTTTAGCTCCCACTAAGTCTAGATGTTCCACTACGAGGTAGTCTAAGCTAAAAGTCTCATAAGTTAAAGAAAGAAAACCACGATAACTTAAGAACAAATATCAGTAATCCTTATAATTCAGAATAACAAATAATTAACTACAAATTAAATGATTCATATACCAAGTGTCTCACGATGACCGTAAGTTAGAAGTATATCAAGAACTGTTAAGGCTAGAAATTTGAAATTTTGCACATACGACTTGCCGTGTTTAATCTATTAAATAAAAATATTTTCCAAATGGAAGCACTTCCGGAAATACCGTTTTAAATACAAACCAGAAATTTTTTTTCACATTCTGATGTGTCATAAAATGTTTAGTATGTATGCTTAAAATAATCAGCGCCGGCGTATCAATTTTGATTGTTGAGGGAAAACATTTTTTTCACTAAAAAATGTCAAAATCTTGTTTAGGAAATAAAATTGAAAATCCAAAGTGATAAAAGTTACGGAAATGGGATGTTAGGTTCTCAATGTCAATAGACTGAGAAACAATTGTCTCCCAAGCAACACATTAGTATAAAAAACGTTTAAATGTCCGGTTGATAAACGTTTATTAGACATTAAAACTTTTTTAAACGTGTAATTAACGTTAATCAGACGGACATTAAAACGTTGTTTGTATCAATGTGTTGCTTGGGCTCTAATAGATAATAAAAAATTGCCCGCGGTTACATATCTATTTGACGTTATTTCCAGACTTAAGAAAAACTTTAAAAAGTCTCTTTTTTTAAATAGAACGCTTATTTAATTATCAGTCCATTCGATGCAGAAATAAATTAACTTTAAATTGATATACCATATTCCTATACCTAAAATCAATGATTACAGAGTTAATTACATTTTTCCATTCCAATTTATAGTTCCATAAATACTTTAAATTTTAATTCAATTGTTTCTTATGTTTTTATTTTTATTTGACAGTTGTCGGTTAGCTATCAGTTTGAAAGTTACATTTACGTTTGTTATTGGTGTTATCTGTTTAAATTTTTATTTTTGCGCTTGATATTTGTTTTTAATTGGGCAATATGGAATACACAAATGCTGATATTCTAAATTTGTTTTACACTCATGACGAGTTTGCTCGTATTACTCTTCGGACCTGCAGAAACTTTAACAAAAGATATCCGCATTTGCCTGCAATGACAGAACAAAAACTCAGGAAGATTGAAAAGAATTTTCTAAATTTTGAAAAAGTAAATGCGCCTCGAAATTTGTCAAAGCGAATTGTCTCCAATGATGCTGCAGAAACCAATGTATTGGGATACTTTAATGTTTTCCCTGAAAGTTCTGTTCATTCGGCGAAAAGGGATCTTGGATACTCCGAAAGTTCGATAGATAGAATTTTAAATAATCATAAAATTTCAAATCCGATTTTAAATTTTCGACTGGTCAAGAATTACATCCACAAGATCAAATTCAACGGGTGCAGTATTGCAAAATGATGCTTGTGAAGATTTAAGAAGATCCAAATTTTCTTCAGAAAATTCTTGGGTCAGATGAATCAAAATTTTCTAAAGAGGGTATTATTAATCAAAAATTCATTTGCAATCAGACCAAACAATTATCAGCAAAAGTTTAACTTCAACGTGTTTGCAATGTTAATATACCACCGCGTGTATTATTTTATTTATGACAAGAATTTAAACGGTTAGAGATATTTAAGCATTTTAAGAAACCAGGTACAAAATCTTTTGCAAACGTTACCACAAGCCGAGGGAGAAACATGCTGGTATCAATTAGATGGTGCTCCAGCTTATTGTACCGCTGCAGTCGGTCATCAATTGGAACAAATGTTCGAAGACCGATGGATTAGACGTCTGGGTCCTTGATTGTGGCCAGCAAGATCGCCAGATCTAACGCCATTAGATTTTTATTTGTGGGGCACTATTTAATCAAAAGTGTACGACACTCCTGTTAATACCAGAGAAGAACTACGGGGTCGCGTTATTGCAGCATTTAATAACTTAGATCCTTTCGAGATCAGTAGAGCAACGATTCAAGGTGTTGAAACATGTCTTATGAAATGTATGGAAGTGAATGGTACCCATTTTAAAAGTTTAATGTAACTAATGGGTTTAAATTAGTCAAGAGGCGACATCAAATACAAATTCGTGTAGCGACCTAGTGATTCCATGACCCGGTCAACGTAGAACATATAGCATAGGTTTAACTTAATATTAATTTGTTGTTATACCCTACACACGCTACATATTTTAATTATAATTTAGTTATCGTTTGTTTGAAAATTTTCAAAGTCATCCATGTTTTTAAAAGTACCTATGTAATTATAAATTTAAATAGAAAAATGTAAACAACTCTGTAATCATTAATTTTAGGTATAGGAATATGCTATATCAATTTAAAGGAAATTTATTTATGCATCAAACGGATTGATAATTAAATAAGCATTCTATTTGAAAAAAAAACTTTTTAAAGTTTTTCTTAAATCTGGAAAAACGTCAAATAGATACATAACCGCGAGCAATTTTTTATTATCCATTACAGACAATTGTGTATCGATCTTTTGACGTTGAGAACTTAAATCTCATTTCCGTAACTTTTACCACTTTCGATTTTCAATTTTATTTCCTAAACAGTTTGAAATTTTCAGTGAAAAAAAATTTTTTTTTCAACAATCACAATTGATACGCCGATTATTTTCAGCATACATACTAAACATTTTATGACACATCAGAATGTGAAAAAAAATTGTTTGGTTTGTATTTAAAATAAAGATGTTGATGATCTCTTCCGGTATTTCCGGAAGTGCTGCCATATGGAAAATATATTTATTTAATAGATTAAACACGGCATGTCGCATGTGCAAAATTTCAAATTTCTAGCTTTTACAGTTCGTGATATACTTCTAACCGACGGTCACCGTGAGACACCCTGTATGGTATTATCATTTTCCATAGGTTATAAAATCGTTCTAATTTCCTAGAAGATTCAGACCAAATTGAAACCCAAGCATATGTATGATACAAATAATTATAATTAACCAAACAATTAGCATCCCAGTTATAGCTTACTAATTAATTTTTTTAAATTTATTTATTATTCTGATTTTATACCAAAAGAACAGTAGACTATCATTTGAAAAAGTGTTTGAAAATAATTTCGTAATGTCAATTTTCTAAACAAGATTGGTTTTTTTTTAAATCACAATTCTCAATTTCACATAGTATAACTTCGTCGGTCCAAATTAAAAAGTATATCAAGATTACAATTTTTTTGTATAATAACGACTTAGACAGCAATTCCCGACTAAAACAAATTACGTTTTAGTTTTACTGAAAAACGATAGTTTCGTTAGAAGCAAAAGCATAGTCCTTATTGGAGCGAAACTCAAACAATTATAGCTATATAATTTAAACCAGTTTCCAAATTGATCAATTCGTCGTTGATCTGACTATTGTCTAATAACACATTGTAATTAAAAATATACATTTCCTTTTAATTTATACTTAAATTAAAAGAGTACAAGAAAATTAAGTTAAAGTATTCTGTATAAACTATAACTAGTATTTCAATTAAAAAAGATAAGTTTCTTTCAATATTATACATAAATTGAAAGAATCGTACAAAACATTTTCCAAAATAAGTTTTCCTCGTTTTAGAAATAGTACAAACATTTGCTAAATTAAAATTCTATCATTAATTATAAACTTTACGATGAATAAAACTTTTAATTAAAAATTTCGTTTATTCATTAACAAACTTTAAAAAGTTTCTCAACAAACAAAATTAATTAAATAGTTTACTGCTAATTGACTATGTGAAAAAAATGTAAAAAGTCTACTACATTAAAATGTTTTTAGGTTTTTTAATTTTAATATCTGATTGATAGATTTAGATTTTATTTACAATAATAATCATCAATATTTCAACTATAAATTTACATTGACGTCGGTAGGTAAAATTAATGTTACAACAAAGAATATAAAGTAAAAGCTTTTCTAAAAATTCCTAAATTTATTTTATTTCCGATATCTTTTATTTTTGATATAAAAGATTGTAATATTATGAAACTAATATGTAAGATTGGTTTCAATTTATTGTAGACATAATCTGACAATGACAAGCAAACCTAAAAAAGTATTTTTCTAAATATTATTAGTTTGAATTCGTAAACGATCGTTTTAACTTGATGTATATTCGCAAAGAATTAACTTAAATAATCTCTTCCAGCTTAGTTTTTTAATAAACGTTTGAAACTAAGAATTAATTAAACTTAAAACCGCTATTATAACATAACTTTTAAAATACAAATCAAATTATTGTCTGAAGCTGAAGTTGTCCGCTACATTTTTTACAATAATTGAATTTGTATAAATAAATAAAATATTTATCAATTTATTGTTTTGTTCATAAATTAATAACGAGGTCGCTCTTTTATTCCGGCTGCAATTTCCTATGCTAATTTAGCTGCAGATAACAAAACAATTAACTAATAAATGTATACATTTGATTTTTTTTAATAATTCAAAGTAGTTCCCAGCCAAATTCAGTTACAAAATTCAAAAATCAACCAGCTATAAACGATTACATGGTCATATCCATACCTGTGTAACCTTTTTTAATTGAATTTCATCCAGAATTGGTCCTATGACATTTGCTTTCAAATATATCAAATGATGTGTAAACTATACATTTTTGTGACAATGTTATTAGTTAGGTGTTAAGACACGAGCATTATTTTAATCAAGCAAGTTTATTTTAGTAGGCTTTGCTTCTATTAAACAAAAAACATAAGAAGGGAGACCATTAAAAAACCAACAAAAATTAAAAAAATATTAATTTAACAAGTGTTCAAAATTTCGCCCATTTTGTTGTAGGTACGTCTCAAGTTTTTGCCGTAAAGATTCACGCACATTTTGTAACATCTCGTGTGTGACGGTTCTTATTATGTTTTTTATTGCCTCATCTTCTTAAAATACGTAATTTTTTACGATTGGATCAACTTAGATGAACGGTCAATGAATGACGAGGAATTCTGGATGATTTAATCATAAGTCCTTACTTCTTTGACGGCCATTTCAATGCTGACAAATATTTGAAGTTTTTGAATAATTCTTTGCCACAGGTACTAGAAAATGTTAATTCTAAAGAAATTTCTCTAAAATGGGAACGCCGCAATTAATTAAAAAAATGTAAAAAGTATTTTTCATCTAAATTAAGCCTTCATCGAACAGCATAAAAAATTTATGAGTTGCTATTTAAAAAAAGTGTAACTTTATGCTGCCCACGAAATCTAAACACCCTGTATAAACACAAACATGTAGCTTTTCAATAGAAATGAGTACAATATTAAACATTTTATGCTGACACTTATAGAAAGTCACTAGAAACCGAGGCCGGAGTAATGGCGAATCCTGTATGTGATGAATGCTGAATACAAAAGAAACGAATCCCTTAAGTAGTGCTCCGCAACTTCTTTTTTATAGCATACCGGTAAAATTATAGAAAATATGCAGAACCTCAGCTTAGATTTGTTGACAAGCAAACAAAACCTACAACAAATCAGGCAACACCAAAAATAATAGTTCAAGATTTTGTTACTATTTTATGAAAATTTATTACCACTAATCTAAGTTTATTACCAGTACCAATACGAAGTAATCGCGATCTCGGCTAGCTTAAATCCAAGTTGGACCAGCAATAGCTCATAGTGTAACTTTACTTAGATAAGTGATAACGAAATACTTCTCACATCAAAATTAATTACTTTTTGGTTACTATTTAATTATCACTACCCCAAACTCATTACCTTTACCAATGCTGAGTAATCGCTTTGTGAGTCAGCTTGACTAATAGTATTCTTTTTGGAGGGTTATTTACCAAAAGACCTAATAGAGAAGCCGCCACTGGTTACACATAATTCATATGAAGTAAGAACCCAATGTTCGTGATTCGTTTTTGTATTTTGAAGAACTTACAAAAATCAAACTTTTGTCTTTGACTGTTGAACAGGAAAAAGTAAAATACTTATTGGCCAAATAAGATAGTTGAAAAGTGAAACCAGTTCTGCTGCACTGAGTTTCCTTTTTTTATTATGCCGTTTAATGTTTTTAAGAGAAGTCAAACATTTTTCCGATATATATGTATATTTTTATCTGATAAATAGTCTAAATTTCCGTCTATAGAATTTTATTATTGATGATTTCAATTTATATTGTTTTTAATTATAATTTTTTTGAAGAATTTTACGTTTCAAGGTCTCCTGAATCAGAAAAACGAATTTTTGACAAAAAAGAACTCAAAAAACAAAGTAAGGTTCCAAATTAAATATTGAAACCAAAAAGTTCTTTGCTTTATTGAGTTCTAACTGCCATTTGCGGGTGTAACGTTGTACCCACGATAACTCTCGAACCAAAAGTCCTAGTAACTTGAAATTTGATATGGAACTGGCTATTCACATTCTCTCGGTTCTATCAATGGAGATGGCTCTGATAAAGAAACCGGAAGTGGGTGTATCAGCCCTTTTTAACAGTTTTTCTTATATTATTTGGGTAGGTATTTAAAAACTGAAAAAACTTTCTTGAAAGAACTTTTTTTGCTCTTTCAGATGATGGCAATACTTCCTAACAATTTATTCAAATAAAACATTTTTCTATCATTAACAGTTTATTAGATATTTAATTTACAATTTAAAGTGAATTTCATTATATAATCTAGGTTCGAATCCTGCCTGCGACGATTTAAAAAAAATTATTTTTTTTTGCATAAGTTTACGTTTCAAGGTCTTCTAAGTCTAACCGCCAAATTTTCAAATCATTTAAGTCACCACACTTTGTATTATCAGAAAATTACTGTTTTGTGTAATTGCAGAAATCTTAAAGGAAAACATTGTTACAGTCATCATTTGTTCTTTACAACTTTAGTGTCCAGCTTTTTTAAAGTTCCTTTATAATTAACGCGTTGAAACACTATGATCCATGGTACAATAAACTTATTAGTCGCTAGTACAATTCTCTACTTTGAAAATTTTCCTGAAACATCGCCATGTGTTGAAAGAGATGCAAACTTCTTAGAATATTCCGTCTTAGCGGTATCTGAATGTTATTCATTAAGGTGTAATCAACATCCTATTTAATTGGACAGCATTGCATATAAAAATTTCTCTAAACTAAATAGTTCTAATAAATGTAAAGTACCGTTAAATAAATTTTCATTTAGTTCTTATATTTTCAAAGTTTCGTATTCGGTTTTCTGATTAATCGTTATAAATCGAATCAGATAAAGATACCGGAAGTAGGTGTATCCGCCATTTACATTTACTAATCGTTTTTAATACAAACATATCACAAGTTCAAGGTAGTACCTCTAATTGACCAAAAAACTTCTTGGTCAACCTACCACAAACAACTTAAATTAAATTCAAGTTCGTAACAGTAGTAAGCAGGATTAGGACAGCCAACAAGCAAAGTAGATACCCGAAAGCTCAAGTTGCGCAACACCACACTGTGCATGTTGATGTTATATTTTTGTATTCTATAATCTATCGTCGTTAGTGCAGTATAAATACTGGAGAACTAAAGATTACATTTGAAAACTCGTTTTCCTTTTAAAAAATGTGTTTTTTATGTTTAATACAGGTTCTGACTTATTAAAAAACCTATCTTCATATGAACTTTTATATATTTATTCAATTATTTGTTTTTATCTCATTTGAGAAAATAATGATTACAGTAGTAAGTAGTAGTAGAAAGTCGGTGCAAACTTCTTTGGTTTGATGCGTTTGTTATCCAAAGATCCTGTTTTCAAAATATAGTCCCAAACATGAGACGAAACTACTGCAAAGATCTCTAGCCGATCAGCAGTTACATTATGTGCATTACATAAACCGTAAAACAAGTGACGCTGAAAAGTAATATACAAGGTATGAAATTGAGATACTTAAAATAATCAATAAAGTTGCTGCGTGCGTTCGAAAAAAAACCGAATCTAGCAACAAGAGTGACGAGATGAGTTCTATTGTAAGAAGAGTTTGACTATAGCATCCAGCACAGACCTGGAACAATACATAAACATGTAGACGCCTTAAACCGTGCTCCAGTCATGGTCATACAGAAAAAGAGTTTAGCATAAGATTCTTCGTGAGCAAACGTTGGATAGTAAGATTTAGACCAGAGGTTCCCAACCTTTTTTGTGTCAAAGACCGCTTTCCATGTTCTTCGGTTTTGGGTAGACCCCCTACTTACCTGATATTGATTTTTTGTAAATTTCTAACTGTAGTGAAGTTTAGTGTTAAAAACTTAAAGTAAAAACACATGTTAAGTTTTATACATCTATTAATTGAATTTAAATTAAAACTACTCAAAATAAAATTTTGCATCTGTTATATAAAATATACCTAACATAAAATAAACATAAAATAAACTAAGGAATAAGTAAATGTTTTTAGTGAGAAGGATGAACCTGATGTTTTAATAATAAATTATCAACATTTGGCGTCAATTTTGTAAGGTTTAATGTTAAATCTCCTCGGCTAATGATGTCCAGTCTGTTTCTTTTTTTCATTAGGAGATTGGTAACAGCGCTGAACCACACTAGGTGTGACGATGGAAAGGAAATTAAAAATTTCTTGGCTATATTCCATAACACGGGATAAGTAACGGGGATGTTGTTTTGCAGTCAGAATTGCTCATATCCGTTTTTAAACTGAATCTTAAGTTCTTCGTTTGTACTTAGTTCAGTCAGTTCCTCTTGTATTATGACATTCGTTTCTTCTATGTCACCATATGGGTTAATTATCCACGGTGGTATTAACATAGTCGAAACATTCTCAAACCTAGTTTCAAAATCTGAATAGAGGACATTTAAATGTTGAACGTAGGTTGAAACGTCGTTTTCCTGGCAGTTTGTCTGTGACAAATCAGGGAACAAGAAAAATTCGCCCCGTCTAATATTTTGCTTCATTAGTTTAACTCTGACAAGAAACGCTGATAAGATAGACTTTGTTTTAATCACATTTAGACTGTCGCCTTGTAAATGCAAATTAACCATATTAAATTTTGTAAACAAATCTGTTAAATAAGCGAATAAGCGTCTGTTTTCCACTTCATTAAATTGTTTTTTAAAATTTTATCTTTAGTATCCAGAAATTCTAAAATAGTCTCAAAAAGTGCAAAAAATTTTGTCAAACAACATAATTGATGAAACTGTTCGTCATTTTCTTCACACAACTGCGCAAATAACCGCGTATTCAACGCGTTGCTTCGGATTCGGTTTACTGCATCAATGACTAATTGAAGAGATTCATGCAATCTAAACACTCAAATTTTTAGCAACTAAATGTTGTCGATGGATGACGCAATGTATTGCTAACACCTCTGACACATTTTGTTTTAAATAGCTTATAAATCCACGATAACGTCCAACCATGGTAGGTGCTCCATATATTTTTTATATTATATTTGATAAAGGGATTGCTTTTCCAATGAAGGAATCCTTCAAAACATGATATATTGATTCAACTTTATTGTCGGTTGTCGAAGTTCTTGTGAAGAGCAGTTCTTCGTAGATTTCTTGATTCATAATAAAACGAACTTATGCCAATAATAATGCTGCATTACCAGGTAAAGTTGACTCGTCCAGTTCTATAGATAAATGGGTCGTTTGCAAATAATTACACAAGAAGCTTTCAATATCAGAACTCATTTCATCAATACGTCTTTCAACAGTATTGGTGGTTGCTTAAGGGAATTCTTTTAATGATATATGCAGGTTTGTGTAAAACAGTTTTTAAAACCTCTTCAACGGCTGGCAAAATTAACTTCTCTCCGATAGTATGCGGTTTTCCGGATTTTGCTGTAAGTAGCAAGATATTGTAAGACGCCCGCAAATCATCATCGTTTCTTTGTGACGTCGAAGTGCACATTCGGTCAGGCGTGGGTCTCTTCTGAAGTTTATCTTTGAGTGTTTGAAAGTATTTCAAATCTTTATCTGTTTTATCAGGGTGACATCTTCTCAGATGATCCTGCAGCTTAGATGATTTCATAGCGCCAATGCCCAAAACTTTGTTGCATAAAAGGCACATTGTTTGTCCCGCAATGATGGAATGAAGCCAAGTTTCAAATAATCAACACTGTACTATCGACATTTCTTTTTAGATTTGGACATGGCATCAGTCATCTGTGGGCAAAATTAATCTATTTAGATAAGACATAAAGTCCAGCAGCTGTGTATTAAAAAATCAGAGTCAAATTTAAATCGTATTGTTTTAGATTTTATGACAGGCATAGGCGTACAGCCATTATAAATGAATGTGAGAAAGGGAATGTTATGAATGTTACTTAAAGTTTTGATATGATGGAACTTAACATGACAAAAATGTTAAAATAAAATATTATACAACGAATAATAATAACACATTGTTATGCGATTTATCTCTACGTACATTCGACTGACATGTGTAAAAATTCACTGGTTCCACTTTAACAATAATACAAAATTTTAATATAGATAATCCGAACTTCCGTAATCCGAACATTCCAGTAATCCGAATTGGCCCACAGTGTAACGACCAATGGACAAAAGTACAATTTTTTACTTTTATTGTGAAGTTATTTGGTAAGATATATGTATTTATAAAAGAAAAATAAATGCCTAGCAAGGTCGTAAATAAGTAAATATTGACACACACACATATTTATTTATATGACCGGCCAAAATATATAGCTTAATTCCAAAATAATTTTTTTTTATGTTTCCTATATGTAAACATTTAAATTCTATGGAAAAAAACAAACAAATGAGAGTGTGTATTGGAACTTCTTCAAAAAACACGCAGCTGTACAGTTGTGGATGTCTTGTTTTTTTTAATTTATCTTTCAAAGTGGTAACATATTGTATGTTAATAATAAAATCCATACGTAATATGTATGTACAGTTGTCTTTTTTTAGATTTTTCCGAAAACATTCCATAATATATAATAAATCTCCTTGCAGCAATTAGTTTGGATTACGGAGATTGCACTGTAATTTTAATAACGATTGCTAAAACTTTGAAAAAGAAACTATTGAGGAGAACTCGTGTAATTTTACATCATTTGAATATTAAACTACTAATAACTGAAGTCATGACTGGCGTAATTTATCTATCTTTGCTAACTACGAGTACAAAACTAAAATTTAATAAAAAATAATGTACTTACTTTTATCCGGGACTCTCAAACAAAATAACACTGATTCACTATAATTTGTGTGATAAATACCAGTTTATACTTTTGAAATATTTTCTTAGCACTTTCCTTTTCAAGATTCAGAAAACGAATAAACGTATTTGTCTCACATTCGTATTTATAGAGTGACGAATTGAACAAGTCAGTGCAAGTTCGCGAAGCTCTGAGACAGGCGTATGCTTGTAACAAGATGATACTGGTATATCATTATGTGCAAGTTCAAAATGTATTGCGACCACAAAGCAAATGCCTACATCCTACAACTTACACAATTTTATAAACATATATAATAAATTTTTTACTTCATAGGTACTTTTATAAATAATGTACATGTCTTTATATTATAAGATAGTATAACGTAAGTAAATAGGTACTATCAGTGTATGTTGATATCCACTATTTTTTTCACTGACGTAGACCCCTTGCAGGTTAATATAGACCACTGGAGGTCGATAAAGACCACTTTAGGAATCACTGATTTAGACGATAAAAGAATTACTTAAACATCAAGACCATGAAAATTACTTTCTTCGACATCAGATATTTTATAAATTATACCACGGAAGAAGAGTTATAGTATTTTTTCGAACGTTGCGAAATGAACTAATCAGGCAGGTACATGAAAAAGAACACCGCGGATCCAAAGGAACAAAACAGTGGCATACTTTATACGCAACCAGAATATTATCTATGTGTGTCTTGCATACTTCCGAATAAGAAACCCGAGAACAAGAAAAGATTTTTAAATCCTATACCACAAAAAAACCAACCTTTACAGATTTGGACCATGTAGGCACACTGGCCTCTGCAAGCAAGTATTACCAACACCTTAGCAGTAACTGACGCATTAACTAAGTTTGCATGGCTCTATCCAGTGAAGAGTACAACAACCAAAGAAGCTAAAATGTCAGAAGAAGTCGATTAGAAGCCCACGTCAGATAATTACTGATCGGGACACTGCATTCACATCCACGGAGTTTCAAAGATATTTACAGAAACAGATGGCACATTCGACTATTACGACGAGTTTACTTCGCGCAAATGAGCAGGTTGAGAGATTAAATCGTACAATTTATACCAAACTTGCAAATTATAAACTCACCAAATGGTGTCGGCAATGAATTCTACATATCCTAGATTCATAGAAGCATTGGAAGGACGCCGCACGAGTAATTATTTGGTGTAAAAATTAAGGATAGTAAAGAAGTTAGAATTAATGACCTGGTGGAAGAAGCAATAATCAGGAATTTCGAAAAGGATCGAAAAACGTTGGAAAGAAAAGTCAAAGAATAGATACTACAAATTCAAGAAAAAAAATGAGCTTCAACAAGAAGAGAAAAGAAGCACCTGGCTGCGCTATAAGCAATCTTTTCGCAACAAAGTTGAAGTCACAGTACTTGGGCTTATAAAATCACCAAAAGTGAAACTAAGTGAAACCAAAAAACACCTATGATGTCATAAAACAAAGCACGCATGATAACGCGTCCGTGGCCGATAGTCACCAGGATAGCCGACTGTAAGAAACGGTGCACGCGTTTGTGAATGACCGTTGCAAATGCAGAAGTGCACCTACGGTCGTAATAACTTTACAAAACATCGTTTGCAAAGACGCAAATTATCTATACAATTTCAATTCTCCTCCTCCTCCTCCTTTTGTGTAGTTTATTCACGTTTCATGTATCAAATTTTAAGTTATGCAAATAAAATCTTGTATGATACATTTCTTAAGCTCTGATTTTTTTGCGTAAAAAGTCATTTTGTTTTGGAATTGCCCAAGTCATATTCTAAATTATTTTAATAACACATGTTTATTATATAAAAAGATGTACATACAATTATGGCATTTTAGAAGTATGAAAGATACAGCGACCCTAGAGTTAAAGTATTGAAATTATAATCTTTCCACTTCTGTGATTTTAACATATATTTACCGTAAAAATTTTAATAATGTAATAAAATATGTAAAAATAGGACTAAATTTACATTGTTTTATCAAGTTTAATAATATTCCAAAAACTTCATTTGATCGTATTTGATATATTCTCAGTGTTTGCTTTGTTACTAACTAGTTAACTAAATTGTTTAATATTAAATTCAAATAATTAAAATGTTTATACTATTAAATTCGAAAATCATTCTAAAGTTATACCTTCTCAGTATATAGATAACTTTTCGTGATTTTAAGCGGTTTCGGTGTTGCGGTATTGACGTTTCGTCATATAAAAGTAAAGTAAACCAAATATTCATAAAAATCCTAAAAACGTATGTAAGTGTGTGTCGTTATTGGAATCCCTACGCTAATGGAATTTATTCATTTTATTTCGTAACGCCTATACGCAATTAATGAATTACGTCAAATAATTGCAGTGTCATATTAGCACGTTCTTTATTCGTTCACATTACAAAACTTAGTTTCAAAATGTCAGAAACTAAATAATACGGAACCAATACGGCGAACTTGTTAAAAATACGCACATCAATACTAATATTTCTTACAAAAACCTACGTCATGAACTTCAAGGTAGTTGTAGATGTTAATGGCTTAAAAGTTTGAGCAAAAGTATATAATATTACAAGAAAATTCTACGTAAAACATGAATAATGACCTTTACTACAAAAAATCATCAATTCTACTAATTAAAGTGAAGACAAAAGATAATGTGGCTACTTAATTCTAATAATTGTTTCTAAACATGCAGATAGGTCCTATCAGTCCTATAATAGTATATTAAAACACAAGTTACAGAATGAACGCACTTCAATCACGAGACCGCGTTTCATACACGAGCCGCGCAGCGGTGAGTTTATGAAGCGGTCGAGTGATTGAAACGTATTCTATGACGTGTGCTTTATACGATTTTCTCTATTTCGATACAATATTTAATATTTTTCGTATAATTTTAATTTTTAAAACAACATTGGGAAATTTATATTTTACTGAATTGGCAGCACTTACACTTTGACATATTGAAATTTATGTGTTAACCTAAAATCTCATACAAAATTTTCTCTTTATACCTTTATAAGTAAATAACTTTGAATTAATAGGACGTTTTTATTTTATCTTGGCATCAAAATTTGAATTTCAATTGTTAACTTCCAATAATTTTGATTTCTTTTTCATGTAACGTCAACTTACGATGCAGAGATACTAACTTTGAAAAAACTAACAGTACTAAAATTCGTGTAAGAATTGGCTTATTCTTACACGGATTTTAGTGTAAGAATCGCTAATTCTGGTGTTGAAATAGAGAAATACCTTTCTCTAATCGGAATCACGTGCTAAACAAACACCCTATAATCGCAGATTACTACGAAACACGTAAATTTACAATTTAAAATACCCGATACATTACTCAAAAGTGACGAAACAAATTACCACCCTTTAAATTAAAAAATGTTTATTTGTTCATTCCTGAAAACTTAAGCGTTATAAAAATTTATGGTGTTTAACGTACATGAAATATTTGTGCTCTGTGTTTTAATTGTGAGTCATAAATAATGTAAATAATGTGATGATTAATATATGCAGTCCAGATGATATTTGATAACTGCAATAGGGTGCTTTGGCAAGCTAGTACTAATTATTAAATATAAATAGTTTGTCACCTGGTACGTTTCGGCTGTTTCCGAATCGCCGAAAGAGGTAAAGTAAATCTTCCAGTAGATACCAACCCCTGTGCTTGTACCAAATTTTCAAGACTCGTACTAAGGTCACTTGTTTCTACTATATTCTCCAGCAAACTTTCAAAAAGATATAAATAAACACATTTAAATTACCATAAAATCTAACGATCCACAAACATGGACGCATATCAACACAGAAATCAATACGCTACCCCAAGCATCAAAAGCAGAAGCGAAAATTTACCACGTTCATCATATAGACACACTTACCTTAAACTTAAATCTGGACTTGCGCATCTAATTATCGGATTAGGAACTGAAGGAACCACACGAAATGCGAAAGTAACGTAATTCTTCCACAGGTGTATATAAACGTCACGTTCATTCACTGGTTTTCTAACAGTCGTTGAGCTGCGTAATAAGGAAGCTCTGTTGTCGTTAACCGGACTACAAATATGCAAAATGATTAAAAATAAAACCAAAATTAACAAACTTACGTTGGATCAATAACTGGAAATAAAGTGTTGACTCTTGTAAATATAATAGGCCAAGAATGGTTAATAACCGTTGGACACAAAGTCAAAACTCGGTCGCGTTCCAAAAACCCAAACAAGCAAGTGCTCCACGGATCAAAAGAATTCAGATTAAAACTAGATCCATTTTTCAAGTTACCATCTTCGTGAAGACCAGCAGTCCATATACAAGCACTCCGATCAGCCAACCACTGCAGATCTATAGAAGACATTGCTTGAGCTGCCGATTTCTCAGCAGCAGGAAGATGGGGTAGACATTTCTCAAGCACTTGAGAACAGCACCTGTCGATTACATCTATAATCGGTGCATCTTCGGAACAGTTTAAAGTTTTTAATAATATCTTAGTGTCTTTCAAAATGTGAACTGACAGCCTTCTAGCTGACAAACGTACGTTCGAAAGCATAACGAGAGCGTATGCTTCCACTAGATGAAGTACTGATGATAACGGTTCCGACTTTTGGGAATCCGGTTTCTTAGAATTTCCCAAATCGCGAAAAGTTGGTTTAGTGTGTTCAGAAGTATTAGAGTCTTTACCTATAATAACAAATTAAAAATTGATATGACAAACAAATCAATTACCTAAACGCATAGTACATGACGTAATAACGCTGCTACCAGTCAAAGTATTTTTCCAAGCAGTCAAAAGTTGCAAAAGCATTCGTAATCCGTTGTCAACAAGTTGCGGAAACGTATCCAAAACATCTCGCGTCAAAAACTGTGTGAAACCCCACACCACATCTTGTCTCCAATCGGGAAAATCGATTACTAAAGTTTGGAGACTTTGATACGCTAATCCTCGCAATTCTTCATCCATATGTACAGTTAAACGCGCAAGAAGGTCGACTAACTCCGCTCCTGTCATCCCATCTGGAATAAGTCGTGGAACGGCGGCGACACAAGTACGAAATAAATCAATTCGCGGTTTACGTTCCCCCGTTATCATTTCGTCCGGCTCTTTATTTACATTCTGAGTGCTAGTCATCATTAATGGACGCCCATATTGTGCATCAAGCGCTCTAAGTATATCTACAAATACTCTCCGAACATGCGGAAAGTACGCACTCATTCCTATACTTCTAGCCGTATCCTCCGTTAGCATTTTATTAAGAAACGTTTTGCGAACCCTCAAAGTATTCCCACTGGGTAAAACACCCATGGATCTAGGCATAGGAGGTTCGCCTTCTTTTTGCTGTAGACTATCCGCAACTACTAGAAAGGCCCTTAAACCTATACTCATACGCTCTGGTGTTAATATTATTTTAATCGGACGTCCAACTGAGAGTAAATCAAAAACTATTTCTCTCATAGCAAAATCTAATCGTTCTTGTGCAATGAATTGTATAATTTTAACGAATATATTTAACGGAGTATCTCTAGGTACTACCGCTTTAGAACCTTTAGGAAATAATGAGTTGACGATGCTTTGTAGTCGAGATTGAGTCGCCGAGTTGCTTTCACACTTGATCCGTATCATATAGACCCACAAAAGTCGATACAGCGATTCTTAAAAAAAATCATAAATTAATGATATTAATTTGATTATGTATTAATTATTATTCATTATTTTATTAGTATAAATAAGAAAAATGAAGTAAAAATAAAAATATACTAATGTCTTTATTTGATACCGATGAGGTATGTAAATTTGCAGATCAAAAATGTCTCTATTTGTATTATAAATTATATTTAATTTAGGTTCCATTTTATTTTTACAAATAACAAAAATTCGCAATTGACAAATGCCAGGGAATTGCCGAAGATAATATGGACTACCTCTAACCGTTCGCCAGCGACTTGTCAGCTTTTCACTGAAGTTTGTGGTAGAACGCATGCGCATCGTTACTGGCGAACGATTATGCATTGAAATTTCCTTCTGGCGAGCTAAAAAACGCCAGCGAGTCGCCGGCGAACGACTATAAATACGGCTGTTAAACACACCCATCTCTTCCATGCGTATTCATTTGGTCGCTATAGGTAGCCGTTGTGTGACAGTGGCAGTTGTGATTTCATACATGATATTTTGTACTGGTTTTTAGTTAATTATATTTTAACACAATTCATTAAAACTAAAGTGATAATGAGTGAAAGAAGCAAATCCCCATTTGATGACAGTGAAGCCGATCCAATATATTCTCCTCAAATATCTAGTGACGAGGAGTCTGAAAATGATAGCGAGAAGAGTGATGAAAATTATAACCAGCATGAAATAGCAGAGTGTGCAACCATGGGAGATTGGGAGATTTCGCAATTATACTCGATGCATTTGAGGTACGCCTAAATTACAAAAAAATATTTGCTAAGTATGCTAACATGTAACCTTTTTTAGGACAAGCGGCACACCGATTTGGTAGGCGTTAGTCCTCTATTTGATGGCAAACATCCAGCGGTCGAACCTGAAAATACAAGATTGGCAAGAGCTTGTTTTAAAACTTTCATGTCGTATAAAATTATGCAACGTCTGTATAGATGGACTAATAAGCGTGCTGCTATGTACTTGGAGAATCGAGAGTCCAGTCGTGTATATAATATAAATTCGAAATAAATTGACATTGAAGAAATGTATGTCTTTATAGCACTGTGTTTGTTTATGAGTTTAATCCACTATCCTAAGATGCATGACTATTGGAACAGAAAATTATTCCTATTTGCAGGATCAAAAGTGTTCACTTCCAACATTATGAGTCGCAACAGATTTTTCTCAATCTTGAAGTTTCTTTGGTTAGCAGCCCTAGAGCCTATATAATAAATCGACCTCTTACTCGTGTGAATGTCTATAGCCGAAATACGGGAAGTATGCATGAATGTCTTTTTTATACAGAGGTCGCTTGCACTTTCGCCAATACATAAAACCCAAAAACCCAAACGCGCGCGGTTTGGTATAAAGCTGTTCTGTCTACGCCAAGCAGTCCGGAGCTCAGAGGATATACATACAATTTTAGTTTATATATTAGAAAAGATATATATCACCTAAATCAGATTCCTAATTCTCAACATTTGATTCTATTCGAGAATATTGTGGTATATTTATTTCAAAATATTTTGGACAAAGGACGTGAGATCATTTTAGACAATTGGTATCTATTAGCAAAATTTCTACTACAGCAGAATACCTATGTCACAGGGACAATCGGGACAAACAAAGACGTCCCGAATGAACCAACGCAAATAGATCTGGAACCTGCTTCGTTAGAAAAAATAATGTGAAGTACAAAGATAAGAGAGATGTCTATGTCTTGACGACAAAACTAATAGCAGGAATTGTTGAAACATTGTAACCGTCGTTTAAAGTTGTTCGATTACTTTCATGAAAGACATGAATTGACGCTGTTTATTTCATGTATTTTGAATGTGTTTTATTGATTTTAGATTGATTTTAAGAAATTATTTTGCGTTTTCTTTTTAAATTCAATTTTGTAATTAAAAGTTGTGTATAAAATTTTGTATTGTTTTATTTCAAATTTTATTAAGCTGTTGAATCATCAGTCTTTGTGTTTATTTAGCATTTTTCTTTGTTCCTGTGGTAATTTATGTTTCCCTTCCGAGATATAATTCTAATTAAAGATATTTTAGTAGCTTGTTTATTTTAAGTTTATTTAAAAGTTCTTTGTTTTAAGTGCATTCTCGGTACAGTCGTACTTGGTTTCTTTGTGTTAGATCGATTAGACTACGTGTGAATTAAGTCATTATTTTAATTTATTAGACAGCCTTATGATCCAACTTTCACCCTGTTTTTAATAAGATTAATCTATTTCATTTTGTACGGCACACGGCCGTGCTTTAGTTAATTAGGATTTTCAATTTTTTTTTATTTTTGATATTTTTTTTTATTGTTTCAGTTCTTTCATGTTTACTTAAATTTTTTTGTGTTAATTTAAATAGTTTTTTTTGTTTGTTCCATTTTCTTGTTTTGGGTAATTTTTTGTTCAAATAAATATTAGATAGTTAAATTGTAAACAAGCTTTTAATTTCGTCGGCCTCCGCGTTATGTAAAATTTAAGTTCCTTTCAGATTTTAGTGAGATACACACTATTAAGGTAAGTCCATTTAGAGTGTATCCTTCAGGAGCGGGCTTGTTGGCAAGGGTCATAAGTCCATTAAGCTTTACTCCTTCCTGGCGCCCTTTGATTTGACTTTTTGATTTTGTTTTCATTCAAGTTTTCCAAGCAATCACGGAATTTTGGAATATAGCCCACCCCGTCTTCACTGAGCACCGACAAAACTTCGTTTATGTTACTTTATTTCAGGCAAGTGTCATTGTTTCATCTTTTCACGTAACAACTGTAACCTGCGTTTGGGATTTTAGCAGTGGATCTTTTATGCCAGACCCCGTAAGTAGATCCAACTGGCTGAATTTGCGGTTTTCTTTTTTTTCTCTTCGATTGATTAGTTCGATGTTAGCATCGAAAACGTTTTGCTCGTTATTTTATTACGTGTGATTTAAGTTTATTGGTATTTCAAGTTGTTTTACAATTATTACTGGTATTTTTTTTGAATACATTAAGTTCCGTGGTTTTGATTTTGATTTAGTGTTTTACTTGTTTATCTCAGTAAAATAACAATGCTATATAATTTACGACTTCCTTTTGGAATGTAATTTGATCATTTTTCTTGGTATCTCTACTTTGTTTATGTTGGGTTCTTTTATGAGCGCGATTGCGAACCACAGGATAATTCAGCGAAGTGAGCGTTTTTGGTGAGAAATGTTTCTGTCGTAGGTCTACGTGACAGAATTCACGTGGCCAATTATAGTTTTCATCTTTGTTAATTTAGTTCGTTTAGTGTTCTATCTTTTACAAAGATTTTACGGCGCAAGTTCAATTAATTAGGTGGGAATACGAAGTGTTAAAAGAGGTAAACTTGTGTTTTTGGGGATGATTATTGGTTTTCGGAGGCAATTAAGAAGTACCGGGTACCGTGATGTAGTTGAGTGGTTAGGTACTTTTACCCTATCGTTATGTATTACCGCGGAAGTTAGTTGGAACCGTGAAAATTAAGTGTAGTGGTGGAAAAGTTTGATTTTCCAAATTTCGTAATTTACGGTTTAAATAGACTTCATGGTTTCCAAAAATAAGAACTCACGTTCGAGGGATTTAATTTCGATGTGTTGTGTGGAAAAATCATATTTTCGCCGTTGTGCGGCTTTAAATTAAATTGTGAAATAAATCTTCCGCCGGTATTCTATTGTTTGGGGGTCCCACCGAGCTTGTATTCGACTACTGATCACCTGGACCGACCGGAGTTCAATCTAATTACGTAGCTTCTGGAAACGCTGTGCCGACAGTTCATCTAAGTAAAGGTATTTATCGACTTTGTTATTATCGTGAAGTGAACCGCGATCGATATGATTTAAAAGCTTTGATTTGAGCCGATTGAATTACGGCTAACGTTAAATATTTCAAGAAACACTTAAAGGTGTTTGCGTGAAGTTCGATTTAATTAATTTTGGTTTTGTGTGTATGTAAAAGTAAATCTTATTCATGCATAAAAGATAATGTAACGAAATGTAACGATATGTAAACTATAATTTGTTTAAACGTTTAGTTCGAAGCAAAGTTTCGGACGTATATTTTATAACTTGTGTATTTTTATTTTATTTGAATTTGTTTACTACTTATGCGGTCAAGGCCTTGAAGTTTATTTTTATTATGTTTTCTTTGAAAAAGACGAGTTAACGCTTTTATTAGTATTATTTTCTTTTTTATATATTTTAATTTTTGTATTCAGTTTGTTAATTTTTTTTGTCTTGCTTATTATTATTTCATTAATTATATTCTTTTAATCAAATTTGTTTGATATTCATTATTCATTTGTTTTATATATATATTCAGTCAATAAATGTTAAATTGTTAAACTGTAAAGAGCTTTTATTCATTCAGCTGCCGCGTACGTAATTTTTGTTTTAAGTGTATTTCAGAATAGTTACAACTCAAGGTAAGTTCCGGGGTTGTAACCAACCAGATGAGCTTTCGGGTTATCAGGGGTCCGGAAGCTACGATCATCGTGACCTTGATTAGCGCCCTAACCGATTTTTGAGTCTTTTACCGTTTTAGTTCGATTTTATGTCAATCTCGTTTCCAAGTTATCACGGAATTTTTAAATATAACCCACCCCGTCTCCACTGAGCAACCGGCACAACATCGTTTATGTTACCTCATTTCAGGCAGTGACTTTGTTTTAACTTTGGCATGTAACACAACATATCGCTATAAATCAAAGGGTTTATGAGATATGTTTCAATAACTACAGCATATTGCTCACTATAATGACAACATAAGCGCTGTGGATGCCATTGATCAAGACATTGAGTCCTACAATTGTTCAGATAAGAATTACTCTTGGTTCAAAAAACTGGGTATCCATGTGATTCAAAGAATGGTTTTTAATGCAAAAGTCTTATACACGCAGTTCAATCGTATGGATAAGCGCAGTATAAAGAATTCTTTGAGAAGAACTAGTGGAGTGTTACAGTTCTAAGTATATGCAACAAAAAACCAATCAAATTGAAAAAATCAAAGAAGAAGATAAGCGAAGAAAACGCATTTCGTGTGTGGTATGCTACAAAAAAAATAAAAAAAGAGATATACCACAAACTACTGTGCAACATGCGAAAATAAGCCTGAACTCTGTTCCAAGGAGCATTTTGAAGTAGTACATCATATTAATAATTGAACTATTTCATGTTTTAAGTATTTTTATTTCACGTTTGTAGATTTACAATTACATAAGCAGTTTCATATTTTTTCTAATTCCAAGAATATTCTTTGTCATTCCTTAACAGTTTTCCTGCAGAATTATTTCTTAATTTGAACCAAAGTTTATTTTTTGCCTAAAGTTTGTATATTAGTGAAGAATTGTAAAACGCGATTGAGTCTGAAAGGACTAAACAGCACTGCAAACCTTTCTAGATTATCTATCAAAATCCTTCTAGTAAAAGCAAACAATTAATTGTGCTACATATAGGATCAGATGCAAGATTTGTTACAAATTGTTTGTTAGAAGTTATAGTTGAACATGTTATTAAAGTTGGTAATGAATCTTCTACATCAAACTCCGATTCCGCATACATTTTTATTTCGTTGTTCGATACTTTGTTGTGTTATGCAAATACCTTTATAATCCCATATAAAATATCAAATGTAATGTATTTATCACTTGCTATTGCTTATTATAATTATAATATTGATTTTTTTAAATATTTAATACATGATCCTTTATATAGAAGTCTTTCAGGATTTCGTGAACTGTGGCGCTATAATCAGTTTATGTCAAAATGTTGTCCTACAAACGTTCGACGCAACCTGCTTTCTAACATATAATTGCTTGTTTCGTTGTATTTGTAATTAAGACTTTGTTAATACTTATTTTTATTTAATATATAAATAGGTATGTGATTACTTTTAAATTAATAAAAATTGTTTGTCTTTTAAATGAACTAACGTTTTTGAAATTCCCTTAATTCAAGGCTACAGTTCACGCTATAATAAAACGCTTCTACCTAACTGATAAAGAACAATCAGACTGCTGTATAAGCAACCAACAATACACGTATCCATTGTACATCCTTATTATTCAATGTCCATCTATTTGGCAATTGAAGTATAGCAAATAAATTTAATTGTAAGCAAAAAGTGTAACCGCTTAAAAATCATTTTGACTAATTTTAATGAGCATATAAAAAACTTAACAAAACCACTCATCATGTAAGCATAGAAAAAAAGTTTTATCAGAAAAAGATAATTGAAAAAAAAATTTTTTTTTAAATTAATAAGGTTTAGGAAATGATTATAATGAAGTTTTAAAAGCAGTCTTAAAGAAAGTATGATTTTAATATTTTTACACAAATAATGGCGTTTCACAAAAAAACCGACTCATCCAATAACTGATTCGATTTACATACATAATTAAATAAAAATTCTTTTAATTACTATCCTTTTCAAACAATCAACTCTGATTTCACAACATTAAAATTTATTCTTGCAGATCAATTTAAAAGAAAATTTATTTCAAATTCATAATAAAACGCACATTTTTATGATTAACGATTTTTCAATGTTTAAAATTCCGTCGTTTAAAAACAAGAAAACGCAAAGAAAAAAATACTCTTTAGCATTCCATTAAAGATTAAAATATTTTATGTGCGTATAGAATTTGTTTTAATATTTAATTTATTTTAGATGTAACAAAAATGGTTCTTTTGAACTTATAGAAGAAATAATATGCATGCTCTTTAAGTACGTAGGCATTAGGAATTAAAAGAACAAGCAACTACTAAACAGTATGTGCTAAATATACCGAAAGTCCTGGTATTTGCTTTTATTCAATACTTGTCAAAATTAGAAATTAAATAAACGTGATGTAACTGATAATCAAATTTGTTTGTTTCGTTCTGCGGGGTATGTATTTAACAATATTAAAAAAACTCTTGTTCGATGTTTGTTTTATTCAAAACGAAAGTGAAATACGAGTCAACACATTGGTAAAAAATTCAAGCAATTACAAAGTTACAACAATAATAAAAAGAGATAATACGTCAACTTGGAAATATTACACCAAGACAGAAAAGAAAAATATAAAATAAACCGTCACAGAAATATACAAAGTAAACAAAAATTGAAAAAAAAAAATTTTTACTTAAACACACGTTAAATTAATATTCTGTTGAACTTTGTGCTTTTTTGTGCATATTTAACTAAGAAAAATGTTCTTTTTACATAAAAAAAATGATACAGTTGTACTATTCATTTACTATTTTGTTTGTTCATCGTAAGAATCCGCTTTAAAATTAGAGCGATTTCGTTGCCACCATTGTACATACATACCAAAGATGCATAGATAGGTAGCGGTTCAGGTCGCGATCGCGGTTAACATCCATGTTTTATTGTAAAGTTGAACATGTATAGGATGTAGAAAATTCTGGACACAGATAACCGAAAAATATAAAAAGCATTCGAAGTCGGAATTTAAGAAGACTGTCGGTTTAAATAAATAAGTGATTAACGTGTTTGCTAAGATAAATAGTAATACTATATACATACAGCCTTGGCCAAAATTATGAGTTCACCTAACATTTTGTGAATATAACCCTACGCAATGATTAAATGCGTTTAAAAAGTTCTTAATAGTACTGAGTCATATTTACGCATATCATTTACATAAGCTTGCTAATAATTCGCTTGTTTATAAAGTAGGTAGGGATCACAAAATGAATTTTTGTTTCTTACTTCTTACCGAGCATTTTATGTATACTGATGTAAGTAACCATAGTAGTGCGGTTATAAAATTACATTTTATATAGTCGATTTATGTGTTGTGGTAGTGTGTCATCATGCCAAAAAATAGTGAATTAAGCATTGTCAAGAGAGCACAAATAATAGCTTTATATTCGCAAGGCTTAAGCCAAAGAAAAATAGCACGGCAAGTGCAATGTTCGCAATATGGCGTTCAAAGTACTATTCGACGTTATCAAGACACTGGTTCTTTTGAATCAAGAAAGGGTAGAGGCAGAAAATCAATGACTACTGCAAAAGAAGATCGGATTTTAGAACGTTTGTCTTTAAAAAATCGCAAAAAAACATCTCAAGAGCTCTCCAGAAAATTGTTAAAGCAATATTCTATAAAAATATCACCAAGAACGGTAAGGAGGCGCTTGAATAAATTTAATCTAACAGGTAGACGAGCTCGTCATAAGCCGTTACTGACGAATCGCCAAAAGAAATTAAGATTAGATTGGGCAAAGGCACATGAACATTGGACAATGGAAGACTGGACCAACGTGATCTGGTCAGACGAAACTAATGTAGAGGTACGTTAATTAAGTGCATATTATGTACTCTAAAATAGTTTTCGATATAAGGATTGTATTTATCGAACTTTTACAAAGATCCAAAAAATAAACAAAAAAACAAATTCTTTTTTCAGATTTTCGGTCAATCTGGAGGACAATTCGTTCGTCGCCGAAGAAATGAAGCTTACCACCCCGACTGCATCGTACCAACTGTAAAGTTTGGAGGTGGCAGCATTATGATTTGGGGATGTATGTCGGCGAGAGGCGTCGGGAAGATTTTTTTGTGCGAAGGGAGGATGAATAGCATCACCTATATTTCTATGTTGACAGAAGTTTTGGAACCGTCGATTTTGAAATTATTTCACGAAGAAGAGCCTCCATACATTTTTCAGCAAGATAATGCGCCCTGCCACACATCAAAGGCATCAAAACATTTTTTTACTGAAAATGCTATAAATTTGTTAGATTGGCCCCCACAATCCCCCGATCTATCACCTATCGAAAATGTAGGGCATATTTTAAAAGTCAATATTAGTAAGAAACATTGTACATCTAAAGAAATGTTACGAAATGTTATTAAAGAAGAATGGGAGAATATATCTCCAGATTTATGTAACAAGTTAGTTAACAGCATGCAACAAAGAATTAAAAAAGTAATAGCAGTTAAGGGTGAAGTAACTAAATATTAAATTATTTTATGTATTTGGCTACAATAAATTAAATTTTGCATAAATATTTCTTGCTATTCCTTTAAACCCCTTAAAACCCTTAAAAATTTAGGTGAACTCATAATTTTGGCCAAGACTGTATTAAATTATTTTTAGGATAAATGGTGTATTATTTATTTAGAAATAATTTAATATGTTTTATGGTGAAACTTTATGTCTAAAATATATACATATATAAATTAGTGCGTTTTTCTAAAATATCGTTAATTTAATTAGTTACGTGAAGTTCTAATCGTGTAAATATTTAGTTTATAAGTTAATTTTTAAATTCGTTAGATTGGTGTCAGTTTGGAGTTCGCGGTTTTAAGGTGCAAATACAAGTAAATTAGTATTGCTCCCGTTTTAAAAACGTTGTGTGATAAGTACGTGTCCGCGTAATAATAATAATAACAATAATGTTTATTTATGTTTGCAAAAAAGAAATATGTTTACACAAGTCAGTATACAAATTTATTATAAATATTAAAATATATTAAAGTCTAAAAACCCTTTATACGAATAGAAGGCGTTATGTAAAAGACAATCTTTGATTCGTTTTTTGAAAGAAGTGTATGGTAGGATTTTTATTGATTCCGGTAAACGGATAAAAAATGTTTGTGAATAAATTTCAGAGCTATTCAGCGTTTTATTAATTCGGCGGTACGGAAAATAAAAATACTAGGCATTGTGAGAATTTCATTAGCTATAAATGATTTTCAACAGTCATGTCTATAATTTAAGTTCTAATGATTCTTATAGCACGTCTTTGTAGTTTAAATAAGCGGCTGTGAGATGGACAATGTCCCCATGCTAAAATTAAATAAGATAGTAGGTTGTGACATAGACCAAAGTATGCGTTCTTTAGTGTCTGAAACGATACCTCATTGTACAGTCGTTGAAGAACGAACAAATTAGCACAAAATTTTGCGGCAATGAAATCGGTGTGTTATTAAAATTTAATTTAGAATCTACGTCGACTCCTAAGAATTTTACAAAGTCGGTGTTCAATCTTTGGCATAGTCAAAATAGTAATCCGCTTTTTCAATTAATGTATCGAGATTATTATGTTTAGTTAACATGGTAGTATCGTCGACGTATAGTAAAAGGGTACACTCTTCTGGTATGTATGTAGGTAAATCGTTAATAAAAATTAAGAACAGAAGCGGCCCTAGAATACTACCTTGTGGTACACCCTTGCTTAGATTAAGCATTTCGCTATTTTTATTGTTTATACGAACATATTGTTTTCTGTTTGACAGATATGATTTAATCAGTATATCAGCTTTAGTTTATTTACAATAATTTCGTGGGAGATACAATCGAAAGCACGAAACAAATCTATAAATGTTGCTTTGCAGTATTGACCATTTTCAAAGCAGTCTAATGTGTTGGTGACAAACGGTAGTATTGCGTCGGATGTACATCGTCCCGATCGGAAACCAAATTGAAGTTTATGAAGAAGATTGTTAATTTCTAAATATTTTACTATGCGCGCATACATCACTTTTTCAAATACTTTTGAAAATGCTGGAAGTATCGATATCGGTCGATAATTGTTTACATCATTTACATCGTCTTTTTTATAAATACGTGTAACTGTCGCAATTTTCAGTAATTCCGGAAAGACACCATCTGAAAAAGCGCTGTTAACAAATTTTACGAGTGGTTCAAAGTATAAGGTTATGTTGCTTTTTATGAGATTTACAGTAATACCATACACATCTTTACTTTTGCTGTAATGAATGTAGTACATCTCTAATTTCAATATGTGAAGTATATTCAAATTTAAATTTATTAAGATTAGACGTTTTCAATTTACAGATATCGATGGGATCTAATTTATTATGATTATTATGTGTTTTATTTATGATTATAAGCGACTTTCGGCTTAGACCGCGTCGTAGTTTAACACCCAGACATGTCACTCACATTTACCACTCTGAAGATGCAACCTGCAATGTCTTGCGAAACGTCAGTTTGTTTGGGTTCACGAACGACCGTACGACAAATGGCAAGTTCTACTTCTTGTTTTGGCTCTCAAGAAAAGACTAGAACCAAGCCTAAGTCTGGGTGTTTAACTACGACGCGTTCTAAGCCAAAACTCGCTTATAATCATAAACATAACAACCGCGAAAGCTTAAGATTTTATATGTTTTTTATTTGTTATTTGGACAGTCTGCCCGACAAAATATGTTTATAGAGTGTAATTGTAGTTATCCAAGTTCGTTAAACCAGTGTTGTTAAACTTTGTATTCGTGTTATAAGTTATGCCGGCAACTCGTTATTACGCTAAAATGAATGCAAAAATATTTGAATTTCTCGAATCAATAAAAATTGACCAAGAATCGATAAATAAAAATATGAAAGAAAAACTGTTGGAACATTCTCAGATAATGGAGAACAATTATAAAAGTCTGAAAGAAGAAACACGAACGAGCATTGAAAATCAAATCGACTATTGAGGAACAAATACAAGTTAGTGTAGGAATTAAAATTGTTCAAGAGAAAGGAATTATTGCGTGACTAGGAGAAAGCTGTTAGCAGTCGTTAAGTAAATAGAACATTTCTACAAATATTTGTATGTACGAAAATGTTTACTAAGGACGGACCACGCCGATTTAAAATGGCTATTGCAGTTTCGTAATCCCGAAGGATAAGTAGCAAGATGGATCGAGAGACTGCAAGAATATGACTATAACACAAAACATCGTGCCGGAAGCAGTCATCGGAACGCTGATGCCTTGTCCAGAAGACCATGTCCGGCAAACTGCAGCCATTGTTCGCGACTTGAAGAAAAGGTCCATGGCCTCCGGAGAACTGTCATGGTTGATGACGAGTGGGAACCTGAGCGGTTGCGATGCAAACAAGAAAACGATCTCGAAATAAGACTACTCCTGAACTGGAACGAAAACGGCCGACGACCAACCTGGGGAGAAGTGGGTGCTTTGGGAAGAAACATCAAAGCGTACTGAGCGCAGTGGAATTCCTTGAGAGTAGAAGACGGTTTTCTTAAGCGATCCCTAGAGAATGTACAGAGCACGAAAAACAGACTGCAGTTAGTAGTACCAAATAGCCGGGTGTCACAAGTGTTAAAGCACCTGAACAATGGTAAATCAGGAGGACACTTTGGCGTAAAGAAGACATTGGGGAAAG
Source organism: Aquatica leii (assembly GCA_035610365.1). Taxonomy (NCBI): domain Eukaryota; kingdom Metazoa; phylum Arthropoda; class Insecta; order Coleoptera; family Lampyridae; genus Aquatica; species Aquatica leii. The sequence continues at coordinate 73,970,100 of CM069435.1, forward strand.
TTCGAGAAACATTCTACTGGGTGAACTACAAAGAGAAGGTCATGAAATGGTGCCGTAAGTGCACTGCCTGCGTATCAAGAAATGGTCCAGCAAAAAAGCTGGTGGGTTTCAACCTAGCAACATGTTGTGGTTGTATAATCCCCACAGAAGACGTGGTTTGTCATAGAAGCGGCTGAGGCAATAAGAGGACCCTTATGAAGTCGTGCAGCGTATTAATGACGTCATATATCGCATCCAAAAATCACCCAGAGGCAAGTCAAAAGTAGTCCACATCAATCGCCTAGTAATAACTAACAGAAACAGAAATCAAATCGAAGGAATAGACTTCAATAAGTTTACGAGCATATACGAAGGTTCTGGAAAGGATAAGTTTGAAGTTATAACCGAAGAACAACAAGACCTGTTCCAAACACGAAAATATTACGCCAGAGCACATTGTGTGAACGAGGATCTGACAACATGACATGGACGGCTAGATGAATTACGAAGACAGAAACCGGCAGTTGAAAAAGTTTTAAAACTACGTGGTGACCGACGCTTCGTTTGCTATCTGGTCACTAAAAAGTACCCACGTACAAAGCCGTTATACTAAAATCTGTGGCGAGAATTATGAAATCTCAAGAGAAAAATAGAGTTCCACAATATTGAGAAATTGGCAGTACCCAAGCTTGGTTCTGGCCTAGATCAACTGAATTAAAAGACAGTTCGAAACATGTCAGAGGTCGTCTTCCGAGGAACAGGCTTTCAAGTGTTGGTTTGCAGTTACCAACCAAGTAGAATATCGGGTCAGGAAAAGTCTATTGACTGCTACTTTTATGCTCAAGGAAGTTGCCGAAATAGAGAGAGAGCTGCCGCTATCGCCACGATCTTTTCTACCGGTGTCGCATCCAGTTTCCTTTTTTGGAACAGAACAGTCTTAGGAAAGAGCAGTGAAACGTTCGAGAAATTATTCTCAAGTTTGAGAGTCTTAACGAAGTTGTAATCCATTTTCCAGAACGTTCACAGATAGCAGAAATATATAAAAAGTACTCAAAAGGAACTGAAGTCAGTTTTACGAAGTCGGTTTAAATAAATCACTGATTAACGTGTGTGTTAAGATAAATAAATAAAGTGCTTGTGCCAGTGAAAAATAAATATAACGGTGTATACGCTTACGTGCATTCAATGTAAACAAATACCGGTTTAGATAAACAAAAGTTATCCGCAGACATTATTTTTCGAGTGATAATATATAAATTAGTATAAATGTTTTTCTTAAATATCGTTAGATTTAATGAGTTACATGTAGTTCTAATCGTTTAAATGTTTAGTTTTAAATAAATAAATTTTTAAATTCGTTACAATATCATAAAAGAGTTCTATACAAATACGTATTAACAGTTTACTTAGTCACGCGATTCTGATAGATAACAATTGACATTAATTGTTATCTGTGTTGAGTCTGTCTGTCTATTCCGATAGATAAATAACAAAAAGTTCGTGTTTGTTAAATTTCTATGATTATGTAGAAACCGGAACGACATCCGCACACTGCTTTGTTCCAATATTATTATTTTTCTACATAAATGCCACGTGGTCTGAAGTGAAGCTTGCAAGTAGCGACAGCTACCTAAACCGTGTTGATCGATGCATCTTTGATATGTTCGTACATTTCGACATAAACATCGTTGTAACAGTGCTGGGCAGTAACGAATTACTTGTATTTCAAATATAGTATTTAAAATACAATTGTATTTTGTAATTTGTATTTACATACAATCTAAAATAGTATTTTGTAATTTGTATTTCAAATACATTGTTTGATGTATTTTGAGTATTTCAATTACATCAATTACTCGAGGCTAAAGTAAATTAGTAAACCGTTAATTTTATACATTTATGTAGCCACTATTCCATACAAGTCTGAAGTCTGCAGCAAACAATTATGCTTGTGAAGTTGCTTAACCGTTTCTTAATTTAAAATCATTTCTTACAGTAAGAAAAATGTTTATAAGATTTGATTCAAGACAAGTTTATGTTCTTCGGCAGCAGTGGAACGTCTATTTTCATTTGCAAATATTATACATTCACCAACTAGACGTAGTTTATCAGACGAACAATTTGAAAGATATTAATTATTTTAAAGAAAAATAAACCTTTTTATTAAAATTAAGACTTAGTTCAATTTGTCAAGTGAATACATTTTTTACATGTTACTTTTGTGTTACAAAGTATTTTGTATTTTGAATTGTAATTAAAATACTATTTTATATTTTGTATTCTGTAGCTTGTATCTAGTATTTTAAATACACAATATTCATATTTGTATTTTGTATTCCAATTACCTAATAAGGTGTATTTTGCCTACCCCTGATTGTAAACCGCGTAGCAAGCAGAGAGAATCGTTGGTATACACAATCTCACAAGAAAATAAAGGTTTGTTTTAGATTCATCCATGTAGCGACCGCGACCTAAACCGGTTGATTTTAACAATAACTCAGATCTTTCGAGTTTTTTTATGCCAATTACTTTCAATTACTGCCAATTATCCAACGTGTAGTGTTTCGCTAAAACAACTATTTTCAGAAAACTTTCGGTATGGCTTAAAAAGCGTGGCATAGTTGGCTGCAACTTCACTATACACAGCAAAACAAGTTTTGCGTCTGCAGAACATTTTGCTTTTTTGGACATAGAAAAAATAATTTGCTAAAAATAATCCTTATTTTCTGACAGTTTTAACTTAAACATTAGATCTAATAACACGTCTGTTTTACGTTGTAATGTTGTCTAGAGCCAACAAAAAAAAACAAACGTTTGGATCAACCCAATATATTAAAAACAACAGGAAAAACTTAATCAAAACTGAAAAAAGTGTAAATTAAAATAATATAGTTAAACATATGGTGTCAAATCTGGACTGTGTTTTGGATTCTAATGCATTTTTTGCGAGGATATTTGTAGTTAATTAGGCAATACGAGAACGCTAGTTATCGTGCAGCCCAATGACACTCCTCATTAAACGGTTTCTTTATTTTGAACAAAATGCAGGCTTTTTTAAAGCAAAACTTCTTTAGGCGCTGTAGGGCAAATTGTCCTGGATCACACCAAAAGTAAAACGCTTCCCCTTCTCTGACTGCAACCGGCAGTTGCCAGAAGAAATTAAGAGAATCTCTCTGTTAAATTTTCAAACGCACTCTACACGCTAGCGCAGTGGGTACTGTGTGTATACGTAGAATTTTCAAGTTAAAATTGAACACTGACAAAGGTCAGTCTAAAACAGATCCAACACTACTACCAAAGCTACCACTAAATTTGCAGTCTAAATGTTGTGTTATACCTAAGTTATCATAAACCCACAATTTTTTTCTTAGAGTATAAATTAATGGAATCTAATGAATTAAGGAAATATTTTCTTCAATCAAATACCACATAAGAATTTAAGATATTTTTTTCTGTCAGACGTTAATCTAATCTAAATCTAATCGTTAAGGCATCTTCCGCCTTCAGCCTGTACTATGCTGTACGTTTTAAAAGTTTACGTTTAGAAGTACTTGATTCATTTAATTATATAATAGTAACACACTTCGATATCTACGTGGCTTAACAAAGTCAACACAGTTTATTTAAGCCATTTATGTTTTTCAATATAATCTCCTGCTCGCTGAAAACATTTATACTAACGATATTTCAAATTAGCAATGCAGTTATTGTAGACCGATGAATCTAAACCTCGAAATATGCACGCTTAGTTATCAAAATTTTGTAATAAATACTTTACTTACTGGTCAAAAAAATTTAATGTATAATTTATTAATACTGACTTGCATACTGCACGATCCTTAAAACTTATTTTATACATGGTCAAAACTATAATTAGTCCAGTCAAATTAGACCAAAAAATAAGAGTGAAGGTGCATAAATTCCCATCAAGCTAAAAGTGAGTAAAATTGTTTAAAGCATAATTAAAAACAACACTTCAAAACTCCCCATCGTTCCGGTACGAGGAAAAAATTTGACTCGAGGTCAAAGGTCAAAAAAATGGGTTTTTTGCGATTTTCTGCAAAACGGTAAGTTTTATCGCAAAATTACTTCAGACACAAAATTTAGATCATAAAATTATCTATAAAAAAGATATTAATAATGTTTTTTTCTGAAAGCCACCATTTCTGAGATATAATGATTCAAAAAGTCAGCGTCATTGTATGCATAACCACGCCACGTATATACATCACTGTAGCTGTAATATTAGAAAATATATTTTTATATTATTGCAAAAAAGTTGGACTGTTTTGTTCTTTAGCATTGCACGAATTGCACGAATTGTCAAGGCCGGTCGAGTTCTAATGTTGAATCACCAACAGCAGAGGATTCGTTTGATACTGACGAATAGACATGCGATACATCGCTATTGACGCAATTTACTTACATTCAGGATGAAGACGAAGGAGATAAGGAAGAAGAAGAAGAAGAAGTAGAAGATCAACAAGAAGAAGTAATTGAAGGTTTTGAATCGCACGAATAAATTTTTTTAATGCTTTTCAATTTCAATCGCTTTTATCAATTCCAACCCTTGCGAATATCTCTTATAGTTTCCAATTAAACAAATAGTTTCTGCAATAGTTTCCAATTAAACAAAATCACAACAGACCTGTGGAATAGGCCTACGGGGGAACAGTATACAATTTTTTTATTTGATATGTTAAGAATAATAATTAATTTACTTGGTATATCATTAATGTTTCAAAACCACGTTAAAATAAAACGCGCTAAGTACACTACCTCAGAGGTGGCGTGGAAACGTGTACATATTATAACGCTTACAACTGTTAGAATCGTTATATGTCAGAAACGGTGGTTTTTAGGAAAAAAATTATAAATACATTTTTTATAGATAATTTTATGATCAACATTTTTTGTCTAAGATAATTTTGCGATAAAATTTACCGTTTTGCAGAAAATCGCGAAAAACCCATTTTTTTGACCTCGAGTTAAATTTTTTCCTCGTACCGGAACGATGGGGAGTTTTGAAGTGTTGTTTTTAATTATGTTTTAAACAATTTTACTCACTTTCAGCTTGATGGGAATTTATGCACCTTCGAATGTCTAAATTGACCAGACTAAATAGTTAATGTAACGTACGTCAATAAAAAATATCTACTACTAAAACGCAATTATTTATTTCTAGTGTCGTAGGTGAATAACAAACGCTATAAAAAAGAAGTTCGCTTTAAAGCTCAAAATTATATAATACAATTTAAAAAATTGGTTGAAGTTGCATCAAACGTATGTCTAAATTTACACGGTATCACCGCATCTAGAACAAACAGATTTCTAGCTGTCTATATGTGCACACATTTTAATAAAATATAAGCCACACACTCATAATTAAAATCGGGTTTCAAAATATCTCTATTTGTTAGGAAATAGTTTCTTTTTTCTTTTTATATAAAACCTTGCATTTAAACTTCCAAAAAGTACTAGTAAACTACGAATGTCTCCAGAAAAAGCTACTTTCCAACAACATATTGAACAGAATGAACACAGTTCAATAGAGCAATTGTAGACATTTTAAACTTTTACTTACCAAGAGCGACACGACACATCTTAGGATCTCTGTTTTTAAGATGTGATAAACACATCGCCAAAAAATAATGCCAGTTTTGAAGAAAGAACGTTTTCTGACTGACACATAACAAACAAGTGACGAGTGGAAAGAGAGCCAATCTGTGCTTCGACTTTGTACTAGCATCTAAAGTCTGCGAATACAACATTTCCACGAAATTCTTCAAACAAGGAACATTTACTTCGTTTTTAACAATCTAAAATAAAATACCAAATTAGTTTCACTACGCGTCTCTAGAAGTATTACGTACTGCAGCGACCGGTACTAAAATTTCCACAAATAACCCAGCTAGTGCATGCTTGATATCTTTATCTTTAACTTCCAAAAAGTATTGAGCACATTCTTGCATAAATTGAAAAGAAGCTTCGAATTCTTCAATAGGCACCATTTTAACTCGAAAAAACTTCATGCCCATAAGCAAACTAATAATGCTTTGAGTCGTGTGAGTAGATGGCTCTTTAGAACGCAGTTCTTTCAATTCCGCCATGAAACGTTTCCGTACTGACATGAAACGTGACTGTGCAAGAGCGCCGATGACCTCTGCGTATAAATCTGCTATTATATGAATATTTCCAGAATTTGGACCCATTTGAGTGCTTTCACGATATTTGAAATGTTTGAATGCCAAATTTTCTATGTAAAGCACTAAGTCTTCGTGGCCAGGGTGAAAAGATAATTGCCTTAGTACTTCTATCAAAACTAAGCAAAATATAAACTCAACTGCCAAATCTCGTCTTTCTTGTTGTATGTCAGCGTCACTGCGTTCAACCGTTTCAGGTGCACTTCCCGAAACGATGTACATAATACTGAAAATAAAAATTAAATTTGAAGTAAATGTTACGTTAATATATCAATAAAAATACAATAAAATGAAATTTTATTATTTTTTTACATTATTGGTAGAAGTTTATAGATAAAAGAAACAAGAAACTGCATAGAGAAAATCAAGTAAGTACCCTTGTCGAATGACTTCCAATTAGTAATCAATAACGAATATAAATGAACAAAACCTATCAAAGGATCAGTGACTCATTTAAATAATTTTGAATGTGTTTAAGTACAAGTTATAAAATAAGCCAATTAATAATGAATACATTAAACATATTCGAGCAGAAGCTTAAAAACAGCAGTAGAACACCTATCAATATCTCAGCATGCATACTGTAGAATTAACAGAATGAATCCTACGTTTTTCGGACATCTAGGGACGTCTATCGTCGATCATATCATATGCTCAGAAATTCAAATTCAATATTTCGATCAAAATTGCTATATAGGGACTACTATAACCTCTGACCACCTTCTTATTTTTATTAAAACTTCACTTAGTATTCCACATTTACCTTCGTCAACTTTCATTGAAATCAAAGATTTTAAAAACGCCAAACGGAAACAATTTGCCGACCACATTGCACTTCACGTCGCTGACGACCCCGATCTACGTTATTTCTGAAGCATCTGAAAAATTTATACCCAAGAAAACCATAAACATATCACGCACACCGACAAACATCCTAAAAAGAAAAAAAACAAATATTTTGCCGTTATATAAAAATTAGAGATCCCGCATTACAAACAGAATTTAACCGACTAAATGCTCAAATTAGACGCGAAGTAACTCGAATCACCGAAGAAAACTGTACCAAATCCATGTCCAATCTCGATTACCGTCACGGTAAGCGTTTTTGGCACAAATTCAATTGCTAACTAAACATAAAACACCACTTTCATCCCATTTAATAAACCCTCAAGGCACTATTTCGTCCCCGCCGTTGAACAAAGCTAATTTATTCTCGCGACATCTGCAATCCGTCTTTCAAACTCGAACACACCCAAACATCGACAACACATTTAAAACCAAAACTGAACATCTCGTACACCAATTAACAACTACACCACAACCTGAAGAAGGTTCCTCATTTCTCGAACCTATTACACCCGAGCTTATTACAAACATTTTTAAAACAGGCAAAAACACCGCTACAGACGAAGACGGGATTAACATACAACAACTTCCACACAAAGTTTTAGCACTACTATCCAACATATTCAATAAATGTTTAACGTTATGCTACTTTCCCACGCCGTGGAAATCAACCGCTACTATTATGATTCTCAAATCTGGCAAAGACCACAATATTCCTAACTCATACCGCGCGATTTCTTTATTGTCATGTACGGATTTAGGTCCAACAGGTGCACACAAGACCCTCTTCTAAAACTCCAAACTGACGCCTCAAAAGCGCTAAATTTAAGAAAATGTTCACTAGCCGTTTTTCTTGACGTACAACAAGCTTTCGACAAATTAACGGTGCAAGTCGAAAAAACCTCTTTAACAACCTTTTACACCATTCGCTGGAGTTCCTCAAGGCTTAGTTATAGCTCCTCTTTTATATCTTCTCTTTGCGTCAGACGTTTCCCAATCAACCCATAAATACGTCGCTGGCTCGCTGTTAGCCGACCACACGGCCTGTTGGGCTGCAAGCCGCAGCAGCGAGGAAGCGTCTAATCTAATTCAATCTTACTTGACTAAATTCGCGAAATAGGCCAATAAATGTATAATTACCCCTAACCCAAACAAGACTCAAGCAATTCTTTTTAGACATCCAAATTTCTACCAAAAACATAAAGAATCACACCATAACGTCACTCTCTCCCTATGGAACACACCCATACAGCTTCAAGACGAAATAGTATACCTTGGCGCCAAATTCACTAAGACTTTAAACTGGAACTCGGACTTGCAAAGCTCTTTAAACAAAATTAGAAACCGCACAAACCTACTAAGCGCCCTTCGCGTTCGAATAAAAGGATGCCACCTTAAAACGTTACAACACATGTACAAAACATTTATACGCCTGATAACACAGTCCAACAAAATAAAATTTTTGTCTTGGTGCCGGAAAAGTAAGAACTGATTTTGAATATTTGTGATGTGCTGATTCCAAAAATACCTGGCTTTTTTTCGTAGCAGCTCCAGTTTTTGAGATATGGGCTAATTGGTATTAGTTCTGATAAAACGCAAAAATATTGAAATAGTGATATCTTTAGAGGCCAAAAGTGAAATTTCCTAGCTAAATAATTAAAATCTAATGAGCTAGCTTGAGTTACTTGGTATTATTAATTACTGTAAAACCCGACATTCCTATACCCCTATCAAAAACTAATTAATTCATCGTATTACCTCGCAAATATCTCTGCTTTACGAGGTACAATTTATATAAAGAAATTAGAATCTAATTAGCCAGTTTGAGTTATTTGGTATTTATTCATTTGTGTAAAACCCAACATTCTTATGATTACTTCTATAAAAACCTAATTAACACACAGCTATATTAACTCGTATCTTTGCTTTACGAAGTACATTTACCTATTTAGTTTACGCAGCTGAAGTTGTGGTATCATTTGGTGTTGTTCAGTGATAAAACATACATTTAATTAAAACCATGGCATGCAGAATCAAACGTAGGTGTGTGAATCATCCAGACGTTTTTTGCTATGTATGTGGCGAGTACACTATTAAAGAAAGTAGAAAGCCTATTTCTGATTGTGTGAGAAGAAGTTATCTGGCCTGTTTTGGCGTTCACTTGGGTGACCAGGATAAATCTTGGGCTCCACATTTCGTATGTAAAACATGTATTGAACATCTGCGTCAGTGGACAGTTGGAAAGGGAAAGTGTCTAAAGTTTGGAGTACCAATGGTTTGGAGAGAACCAAGAAACCATCACGATGACTGCTATTTTTGTCTCGTGAATATCAAAGGAATCAATCGGAACAATAGACAGAAATGGCCATATCCTGTATAGTGAAGAAATACCCATTCCATCATTCAGCAGTCTGCCTTCGCTCCCGGAAGATGATGCAGAACTACCCACGTTTGATGAAATTCAGTCTATGGAATGAGAAAACGACAGTGATTTTGAAGCAGATTTATCAAGTCCGCAACGTTTCAATCAACAAGAACTGGACGATCTCATTAGAGACCTGAATCTTTCAAAGGAATCTTCTGAATTACTCGCTTCCAGATTAAATGAGAAGAATCTACTGCAGCCAAATACCAATATTACATTTTGTCGTAAAAGAGATAATGATCTGCTGCCCTTTTACTCTGAGGAAAATAACCTGGTATTCTGTAACGATATAAGAAGACTCTTACAAAAAATGGGTTTGTCGGAATACACACCAGACAAATGGCGCCTTTTTATAGACAATTCCTGACGAAGTTTGAAATGTGTGCTTTTACACAATGGTAATAAATATGGCTCAATACCCATTGGTCATTCTACCAGCATGAAGAAGAAATACGAGGCAATATCACTAGTCCTAAAAAAAATTAAGTATGAAGAACATCAGTGGGTGATTTGTGTCGACCTAAAAATGGTGAACTTCCTCCTTGGACAGCAAAGTGCATATACAAAATATCGTTTTTTATGTCTTTGGGACAGCAGAGCTAAGGATCAGCACTGGGTTCACAGAAATTGGCCTTTAAGAAATGTTATGACTCAAGGAAAACAAAATGTAATCAACGAACCTTTGGTTGCGAGAGACAAAATCGTATTTCCACCCTTGCATATCAAGTTGGGGCTTATGAAGCAATTTGTGAAGGCTTTGTTTTGGCTACTTGATTCGTAAATTTCCTGGGATTAGCACGGAAAAACTGAAAGCCGGAATATTCGATGTCCCTCAGATAAGGCAGCTTATTAAAGATCCACAATTTACCGCATCAATGAATGAAATTGAATCTAACGCTTGGTGTTCATTTGTTCAAGTTGTACAAAATTTTCTGGGAAATTATAAGGCAAAAAATTATATAGAATTAGTGGAAAATATACTTTCAAACTTTAATATACTCGACTGCAACATGAGCATAAAAGTTCACTACCTCTACAGCGATTTAGATCGGTTTCCAGAAAACCTAGGTGATTTGAGTGAAGAACAGGGAGAAAGATTCCATCAGGAGATTAAAACTATGGAAGATCGATATTAAGGAAGATGGGGTACCCACATGATGGCCGACTACTGCTGGAGCCTTCAGCAAGACTGTCCTAATAACTACCATGCTAGAAAGTCATATAAAAGAAAGTTTTTAAATGATATGTAAATATAATTTATAAACTTATTTGTTTATTTTGTGAAATAAATACATTACTTTGGATTTTATGTGTTTTTTTACTAGCACTTAAAGCAGATAGTATTAGTAATAACGTAAAAAGTATAAAAGTTAAAAAACTAGACTATTTCTTTCTAAAAAAAAGGTCAAAATACAATATCTCAAAAACTAGATCTGATAGACCAAATCTGAAGACAGTTTTAGATTCTGCACCCAAAACTTCCTGAAAAACAGTTACAAAAACCCTGGCACCAAAATGTGTGTTGAGCTGTGTAATCGATTACCGCGCCCCTATCTACTCTACTCTAACCCTAACCCAGCTTAAAAAAATAGGATCTTGCGAGCGAGAAATCCTACGTAAAATTCAGACATTACCTTACAGATTCCCCAATAATCTCACTATTCAGCACGCTAATCTAACGCCAATTACAGGAAGGCTTCGAATTTTACAAACCAATTTCACACGCCGCAGAGTTTTTGGCGAAACCCAAGCAACGAAGGACATCCTGCTAACACCACTTAACAACAACCAGCCCAACGAAAAACTACTAACTACCGCTTAACCTACAACGCATGTACCCACAACACCAATGAGACCAACATCACCTACCCAATGAACACACACATCCATCCACCAGCGAACCAATCCTCTACCACTCTTCAACTAAACCCATCAACGCACGCAACGCAAAACAAATATTAGCTAGGAACACTAACCAGACATATCTTAAGGTTTTTTATGATTTTCCTTAAGAACGAATGCTCTTCAAGCATTCGGGTAAATACAATGTCTATAAAAAGCGGCCGTTTCTCTTTTTTCTTTTTTTTTCTACTACGTAACTACTTAATAACTTTCACACTAACAAAAACCAAAGGTTGAAGAGGACACAAAACTCGTAAGCTGCCTAAATCTTAAATAAATGTCTTGTTCTATATAAATGTAAACTGTGCTAACAAATAAAAAAATATGAACTGAATTGAATTGATGTCAAAAACAACGAAGTAATAATAATGCACTAAATTGTTAGCTCTTATACACGCTGTAATCAACGACAATCCACTTAGAACCAAATACATTCACAAACTAAGTTCACAAAAAAGCCAAGGTTATCAGATTTACTATTAACTCTAATCATAAACAAACTGCTGCAGACTGTCTAAAAAAAGAGTGAAAGTAGAGGCATAGATGGTGATGATTTACTTATTGTAATTCATAGTTTTGGTCTACCTATAATGGACACTTTAAAGGTGGTTTCTCAATGGTGAGTGAACACGCGCGGACAAATCAGTAGTTTTTATCATCAAAACCAGAAAATATCAAACTTGAATATACCAACAATGAGAAAAGCGAGAAAAAAGAATACTGACACTACAAGGTGAATTAGACGTGCATAGCTCTCTGTACATATTTTATAAAAAAAAATGGAGGCTTCTAGACAAATTATGTTTTAGAAGTACAATGCCTTAGCACCTTAAATACATCATGATTCAGGACAATCGCTGATACGATACCCAGCAATAATAAAAAGAAGTAACCAAACCAACACATAAAAATAAAGGAGAAAATAATCAATCTCCATGAGAAGAAACTCCAATAAGTACATAAAACGTAAGATCTGTTAAAATGATTAGAAAACTACAAAACACCAAAATAGAAATAGAGAAAGATAACTACCTCAAGAAGAAGCTAAGTGAAAAAAACACAAAACAGAGATGTTTCGGACAAAAAGTAAAACTCGAAATTTTCAAAATAACCCTACTGACCAACTCTAAAATTGAAGATAGAGCGATAAAGTTTAAATAAGTTACCGTATTGACTTGCTTAATATCAACGTCAAGAGATTCATTTAATGTATTGCATCGTCTTTAGTCATATTTGAACTGTCCTAATTGACATTTTCCCCTCCTTTTCCGTAACACAAACAACTACTCTAAAAAGCTGCTTACAAGTTTCGTGTCTCATCCATAGTACATTTTGCCATTCGTCAATGTATATGAGTAAAAATATGCCTTTTAATGCAAGAAAATAAGTAATAATAACAATTGAGTTGTAGTATTCTAGTTTAAAAATATAATTAATTGGCAAAGTGTGACTAAAGAGCGCTCAAAAACTTGGAATAAATCCTAAAAACGCACCCGATAGCTCGCACGGCATTCAGTCTTAAGTGCTCTAATTGAACACAAGCAATTGTTAAGTGTTAAATCGTAAAAATATAGCCTTGTCTTGTGTAAAATAAAGTGGTGGTGAAAAATGTCGACTGAATTTTAATTAAAAAAATACGGCCACTAAATCAAGCCCTACAATAATAATTGTAATAATCGTAGAAATTTGTCAGTTATTAACTTGTTTTCGGCAGGGTGTAAAGATAGCACATCTATACTATATAAAGAACCACACCAAAGATTTTCTGGAAAGGAAACCGCTGCCTGAAGATCGCCACAGCACAGTACAAGCTAGTACTAGAATATGACAACCACCGCTGGTAATGAGCTGCTCAGTAGGCAACCCAAAAAATTACACATTGTGCAAACAGTACACGTAATAATAGGCACAACACTTTTTATTACTACATCAACTGTTTTGATTAATAAAAATCAACAAACCGACTAATCAGATCAACAGAGAAAACGTATATAGTGGTCAACCAAGATGAACAAAAACGTAATACGGTCTATATAGAAAATAAATGTACAAAAGTTTTCCAGAAATGTACCCAGAACCGAGTATATATACGATATATATATATACAAAAGAACGTACAACGTAAAAAAGAAGTTTATATAAAAAATCTATAACCGGAAAATTAAACAACAAATGATAAAGTACAAAATCGCCAAGACCAAGAAACGATTAGAATCTAAACAAAATCCAAAAACCAGTAAACAAGATTATTGATTGTAAACCTAAATTAAAGAAGTCAAGTAAAACGTAAAAAACTATTTATACCACACTAATAGAATACAAAGACATAGATTTACGTATACGACCAAATATCATAGAAAAAGAAAAGTTCGGAAGAGAATGGATGATAGATAATGAACTTAACAAAAACAACAAAACACTGAAGCATTCCAGCTTATATATACAGCATATGAAAGAAGAAAACACATCCAGAACAATGATTATCATAACAAAAATTACAGCAAACGATTCTGCCTGAACTACGATTACTAGACAGCACATTCTGAACCACTGCAAGCAGATTTTGTTGCACTTTTTTGTGCAGTCTTAGAACCATCTGTTTACCAGGCTGTAAAATTAAGGACAACAAAAAACTTTTTATATTAAAGTTACCTATAAAATTACCTAATATAAATAAAAATTTAGAGAAATGAAATTTACAATTACAGTAGAAGCAAAATAATCATAAATTTTTTAGGCTGCTTTCTATAGTGCATGGTATTGCAGTAAAAAGAATATTTTCCCAGTAATCAATAATTCGTTTTAATACAGAATTTCTCTAAATATTTTAACCATACAAATATTGTTAATTGCTAAGCAGACTAACAAAAAAAAACTACATGTGTGCTACAACACAAAAACCTTGCTAGTTTTAAAAGTAGTTAGATTATAATGTAAACAAAAGTATAATAAATGCATTTGGCTTACTTTTAGTTGATAAAAACTGATTGAATGCTACATCAGCAGCCGTTGTAGTTTATATTTTTTATTTAATCAAGTATTAAAATGGTTTTTAATTTGTAAAAGATTACATATGCAGTCTAGATAATTTTGTAGAAGTTCTATTCATGTTTAGTATTCAGTACAGTATTGAAAACCACTATCTGTAGATTTAAAACATAACATTAGTTTGTGGATATGGAGAAATTTACCTTTTCGCTTTAGGATCAGTTTTCTTTTGTTCTATCCCTGGAACTTCAGACATTTGCCGTTCATACCATGAGAACAAAGCTCGCAGCAATGAAGGCAGACAATGTTCAGCCACAGAACCAAAAGCACTTAACAACTGGTCAAATTGTGCATCTTCTCCTCTTTGTAAAGTTTTAGAAAGAGGTTTTTCCTACAAATCAATCATTTATAAATCACTCAAACAAAGTAGATACTAACCAAGGACTCAGTCATAACAGCTTCTATCTTTTTTTCTGCTTGAATAGTAAAGTCTGCAAATAAATTACGCATAACAAATTCGCCAGGACGTATATCCATGTCAATTGTGAGCGCCGAAGATTGATGACTGCGATCTTTATGCACTCCCCAAGGTAAAAATGCACCACGAACATTTGAACTGTTTGAATTTACGTTAGTTGAGAACTTATCTAAATCTACAAATATTTTGTTAATTTTACAGTAAATTATTAGAGAAATAAAAAAAACCTTGCATTCCTATATTCGTTAAGAGAACTGTGTTGGAACATTCAGTTGTGTATGTCGATGAACTAAAGTGAGCCGATACAACTGATTTTTCGATAGGACCCGACAAAGACGTGTGCTCGCTGTGTGTATCAGAACCAGAACAAGCACTTTGAGTAGAATCCACGTCAGAGTCAGGTCCGCTTGAAGCAACATCTATTAAGAAACGCATATCAATAATCACCGATTAACACAGCATATTTACATACCTGTCACACTGTCGTGCACAGAACTATAATCTATACTATTATCAGTCATTATTATTTACTTTATAATCCTATTAAATAATTAAGTATAAGACAAAAACAATACATTGTAAGATTAAGTTCCCATTGATTTTTGTCGTAGAAATTCTTTGGTTAATTTTCCAAGCACTACATTGTAAACACTCAATAATTTAGACAATGTTTCTACAAATATAAATTACTTTAAATGTTAATTATTGTTATTTTGGTTTGTTTTGGTATTATTTTGTACCTACATAAAAACAAACGGTTTATTAATCACCAGCTGTCAAAGTGACGGTGGTGCATCTGTTCACGCTTAACCGTTTGACTACCGCAGTCAAGCCAACAGTGACCAAGCAACATATTTTTCTTATTTGATCGTAAAATGTCTGAATAAAAACCTTTGATTTTTTAACAAAGATATACATACAGCAAATTAGTAATTTACGTAACAAAAGTCGAAAGTTAAGCATTTAGGCGTAGCATAACAAACGTTAATTGGATGTGGAGCTGCACGTTGCATGTGAGTGAGTTATGCTATGATACTTTTGACTAGAGTAACATACATTATGTATTTTATATTGCCTTTTTTAAAATTACGTTTTAAAAGAATCACCAGAGCTATAATGTTGATGTTAATATTACATTAATTACTAAATCTGTCAAATTTGACATTAACTTTTCCACAAAACCATAAGTTCCATGTAGGTTCGATAAGCATTCCCAAATATTCATTTCTAAAGCATTCCAATAGTAGTTTGTGTATGGACTTCTAATAACACACCTAATTTAAAACGTATTCTATAAGAATGCTTATATAAGAAAAATAAAGTACTCTAAAAGATTCTTTTAAAAACACTTCTATAGGAATACTATATTTAATTTAAGAAAGAAGTGCTTATAGCAGCCTTAAAATGGCAGTTGATTGGAATCACTAAAGTATTAGAAATGTAGCATTCTAATGGCGTTCCCATATTGATTCTATAACAATGCATATAAAAGGAGAATAAAGTACCCTGAAAGATTCCTTTAAAATCACTCCTATAGGCCTTCTATATTGATATAAAAAATAAAGTGTTTATAGCAGCCTTGACAATGTATTAAAATTCAAGTATTACGATTAACATGATAACATTCTTTTAGTGTTTTAGTATCTCTAAAATCGGTTTAATCGATCTTTATTTAAGATAAAGAAATATAATTTTTAATATCAGAAAAAACCGTTTGTACAAGTTGCTAAATTGTAATACCTAAACAAAAATAACTTCCTGTAGAGATTAAACGCCCACATCTAAATTTTGTTGATAAAGATATGTATGCAATAAAAAACCTATGCATTCGCGTTTGATACGGTAAATGTAAATAAGATTGTTGATTTCTGAGAATTGTGACGAGATATGTACCGACTACCGAGTTTGATTCACCAGAAACGCTTCTAAGTAAGTACTTATACGGTTACGGGTATATGCAGTTTTACGTTTACGAAAGGAAGACGACTTCGGGCTTAGTCTATATTTGTAAATGTGTTCTTTTTTGTGCTGAATTAAAGAAGAAAAAGCTATTAGAAGTTCTGCTGATTTAAGTAAAAGTAAGTACAAAAAGAAACAATTGACAACATATCTATTTTTGTACGATCAGCTTATCCACGTTTTAGCGCTTTATTGTTATTGTTTATTTTTTACTTGGCATCCAGTTATTTTTTTAGAACAGGGGTGGCCAACCTGCGGACTTAAACTTAAAAAGCATTGTAATAAAAAATTAATTTTATTCATAAAAAGAAACATATTTTTGATATGAATCTAGTGAAAATGCATGCGACTGATAATAGATAATAAAAAATAATTAATCGCATAATTTTGTTATAGTTAACCCAAAGTTGATTCAAAGGAGTTCCTATAGATGTTATTAATGAGAATATGTTCCAATGGCTACGTCATGGTAAAGCGAGATTAAAAAATGAAATAATTAGGATGATGCAGCAAACTACAAATTCGCAAACCATTGATTAAAAATTATTATGGTTTAGACCAGGGGTCGGCAAAGTGCGGCTCCAGAGCCGCATGCGGCTATTTGGCTCCTTGAGTGCGGCTCTGGCACATCCATGGACCCGGGCAGGTGCATCGCACCGAGGGAATAAACCCCCACACACGTAAACTTTGGAGCGATAACATCACGCGCCGCTTCAGGCTGTCGCGTTGTGCAGAAAAATTTCATAATAAACTGCGCTGCAAAACCGCTACCTTACTTTCGGATTCTGCGCGCGGTACCTACGCTCCAAAGTGTACGTGTGTGGGGGTGACTTAACGGTCGTTTGACGACTGCGGGGTACGCGGCGCGGGGGAGACTCGCACGTTTCATCAAGTCTGGTTGGCATTAACAACAGTCGTTGTACCAGTCGCATTATGAACAGTATTTTCTACAGTGGTCGGAGCTTACGTTACAAAGGTGTCTTCTTGAAGAATAAAGGTGTTATATTTTTTTTCACCCAACTGCACATCCTACAGGTATTTTTGTCATCATTTTAATAATGATAATAATTTTGTATTGGTGGCTTTAGAAAAAATATAATTTAGGATATTTTTATATTTAGGTGCCCCAATCGACATGGCTACCAAAAGGAAGCAAAGAAAAACGGAAGATGAAAACCGAGAATTTAGAGTTGAGTGGACCGAAAATTTCGCATTTATTCGAAACTTGAATAGCCGTCCGACATGTCTTATTTGTAAGAAGAAATTTGCGCACAACAAGAAGTCAAATTTGGAGAGACACTTTACAAGTAAGCATGCGTCATTTAGCACTAAATATCCTGCCGGTGATGCAAGGAAGAAAGCAGTTGAGGAACTTCAGAAGAATCACGATTCATCAACTTCTGTATTTAATAACAGGATGCAATCTTTCAGCAATGTTAATATGGCAAGTTTTGTTATTAGTCAAGAGATTGCTAAGAGAGGAAAACCGTACACAGACGGCGAATACAAAAACGTTGTTTTATCGATGCATCCGAAGAGCTATTTCGGGATTTTAAGAACAAAGCAGATATTCTAAAAAAAATTAAAGAGTTACCACTGTCTGCCAAAACAATAAAAGATAGAACAATTAAAATGTGTTCCAATATAACCCTTCAGCAAATCGAAGATCTGAAATTGGTTTCGGCTTTATCAATAGCAGTTGACGAGTCTTGTGACATAAATGATACAGCACAAGTTTTACTTTTTGTAAGATTTATTTCTTATTTAGGTCCTAAAGAAGAACTTTTAGGATTATTGCCACTCAAAGGTCAGACGCGTGGAGAGGATATTGCAAATGCTGTGGTACAGTGTATGGATAAATATCATATTCCTCGCGAGAAAATTGTGTCGATTTCAACAGACGAGGCCAAAAGTATGACCGGCGTCAGAAAACGGTTTGTTGCCATTTTGAAAGAAAAAATTAATCACGAGATATTGGCTTATCATTGCATTATACACCAAAAAGCGCTTTGTGCGCAGACGTTACCGGAAGAAATTAATAAAGTTATGGGATTAGTGATTACGATCATCAACTCTATTGTAGCTAAAGCTCTTAATCATCGTCAATTCAAAGAATTTTTAGTTGAAGTGGAGAGTGAGTACGCTGATCTTCTGCTTCATAACAAGGTTCGATGGTTATCAAGAGGAAACGTTTTAAAACGTTTCGCGTCCCTATTGCCAGAAATTGAAGTATTTCTCCTTGAGAAGGGTATTCACTATTCAGAACTTACAGACAATCAGTGGATCCAAAACTTTCATTTTATGGTAGACGTTACGTCTCATCTAAACCAGCTTAACCGTAAACTACAAAGAAAAGGAAACATAATTTTTTCGATGTTAGAATAAGTCATTTCATTCGAAAACAAATGATCCCTTTTTGCTGAAGATTTTGAAAGGGAAACATTGTTTCATTTTCCAAGCCTGCTGAAGCATCGCTAAGAAAATAATACCTCTATTGACAAACACCATTTCAAAACAACAATTTTAAATATGAGGGAATCATTTATCAGCAGGTTTCAGGAGTTTAAAAACAGTAGAGCGACCTTAGCATTCGTTAAAAATCCTCTTAATGCTACGATAACTGAGTTGAAATTTTCTCCTTTTGGCATTGACATTGGTAACTTTAAAATACAATTGCAGGATTTAAAAAACAAGGAAATTTCAACGTCTTTGTATTGATTTGGAAATATTGGAGAAGAGCAAATGTGATCTTAGTTCACAACACAAGTGGTTTGCTTTGAAAGACCTGGAGAAGGAAGACATGATCATTTTCAACGTCTGGAATAGTATTCCTGACTCTTACGATCAGCTGAAAAAACTCGCGTTTGCTGTTCTTTCCCTTTTTGGTTCTACATATTCATGCGAACAATCTTTTTCAAGCATGAACTTTATCAAGAGTAAACTGAGAAGTCGTCTTATTGATGAGAACCTGGAATCATGCCTAAAATTAAAAACAACAACATACAAACCTGACTTACTGAAACTTTCCAAGGAGATGCAAGGACATTGTTCGCATTAAGTGTTTGTCATTCATTGTCATGATTTAAATTTATGGATACATTTCTTTCACATTATTGCTTAATTACGAATAAATCTTTATTAAGTGTGAAATCAAGTTTTATTCAGTGTACCCGTAATTTAATGAAGGTCTAAAATTATAATAAAGTTTTACTAAATTAAAAAACAGATTTGGCTCTCAGAATTTTTTTGAATCGTTGTAATGTAAATATTTGGCTCTTTGGCCAATAAGTTTGCCGAACACTGGTTTAGACAAAGATACTGTACAAATTTCTTAATAAAAAATGACTTAAAACTAATCATTTCATGCTTTTTGTGTTTCTTATGGTATGCTATTAAAACCCTGTAAAAGCATGCAAATCAATTACCTTTTAGTCGTTAACTTTGTCATGCTATTCTACAACATAGGAAAGTACTACATTGGCACTATTTTAAAGCATTCTAATGGAACGTGAAAACTTCTACCTTTGGCCTGCTTTTGTACAACGTCTAATAGAACTCTATAAGCACTAACTGTACAGCATTCTACTGGAGTGTCAAAACCTATCTCTAAACATAAACCATTCTACTGCTACAGGAAGGCTTTCAGTAATATCAATACTGCCTCTATGCTTCTAAAAGCATTATTATGGAACCTATTTGGTTTTGTGGGTTAAGATCGTTTTTTTTTTCAATTTCAACTGAATTGTAAGATTAAACAAATTAATTATAATGCAAATAAGGATAAGCTAAAAATGACAACACGGGAAGGTTAAACATCAAAAATAAAAACAAACACCGATAAACCTTAGATAATGGCAATGGTATAAAGATATATAATATTTACCCAATTAGCAAGGAAACGTTTTTGCATGTTTTAAAAACGTTACAACAATTTAAAATAGTCGAAATAAAAAATGTTTTTCAAAAAAAATATTTTTGTTGCGTTTTAAAAATATTTCATTTAAACATTCGTACTGAAATATTTAAAAAATGTTTAGTAACATAAACAACGTTTTTACTTTATTGGAAATTATACTTTTGCTTGCTTTTACTTATACACTTTTTTCTTTTACATATTGTAACAAAAACACAACTTTATAAAATTTTGTTACATATATTATTAATAAATACATATTAAGCCTTTTCGTTTTTCTAAAAACTTTCTTGCAAATTTGAATTAAGTACTTAATAATCGCTTTTGCGCAAAGTACCAGTATCGTGAAACAATGGTGATTTTGTGTATTATAATTGCATTATATTTTAAGCTTCAACGAATCAACAATTTCCATGGTATTACTTGCTATGCTGTGTAATGTATTGTTAGTGTATCAGTTTAATCGTTTTCTAATTTGCGTTCTAGTGAAACTCAAATAGATACTTTTAGTATATGTCAGCATTTATTATGGTACGTTTTTCATTGCAAGAAATTTTGCTGAAGTATAATATCATTTTTTACAGCAGTGGTTTACTAAAACGTTAGGTGCATTCTATGTGCTTCATGATTTCCATTCTTTGTGATGTTTTAAGATTATCAAATCAAAAAAGATATGATGTTGGTCAAATGGGAGATTTGAACGCGCATAATAACCAAATAATCTTGGTATGTTTTTTTCCTGATATTGATGCAGCATTAATTTGTGTGTACAAAGTTTCAAAATCTTGTATTGTTATTTATTCTGGTTTTCGTTTTTACACAAAGAGGTACATGCATAATTAGTCAAAAGGGTCCATCGATGTGAAGGAACGGCAAGAATAAAAACAACCTTTATTGTTCAGGCCTTAACAACAGATAAAGTTTGTTTTTATTGTTGCCGTTTCTCCACTCCGAAGGATTCTATCCATAAAATAAAAAAACTTTTGATTAATTGGAAACTTTTGTGAGGATTATTATAATTCTTTCAATTAATATAAAGTAATTACATGAATAATGTTTGTTTTACGTTTATGTTAATGTATTAATTTTTGTTATAGGCACCAAATGCGTTTGCAGCCACATGAAATTGAAATATTTTGAGTACACAAAGATTGTATTATCTATCTGTTGTAAGCATCTTAGAACTGTTTTTATAATCATGGTATAAATGTCAGTTAAGGTATACTTAGTTAGTTTGATTGTAAAATGCTGTCGTTATTGGCCGTGTTATTGGTTAGTATGAGTAAAACTAACAGCCAAATATGTCAGTATTTTGAAATTAAAGCAAGTATAACGCAACTTACATTTATACCATGATTGTGAAAAAAAATGTCGCAAAAATGGAGGCATAAAACTAAACAACGCAGATAGCAAAACTACTCAAGATTCAATCAAACCATGAGAAATAATATGGTATTTGGATAAATACAATAGGCAATCCTTCCTAAGCGATACGCTATCTGGTGGCGTTTTTGATAAACAGAAATAATGAGATATGAACACAACCTCATTTTAAATTTTAATAAAAATTTCTTTGCAACGGTTTTAGTTACAGCTTCCATGGAAGATAAATGATAACTGCATCGTTGCCATCGATTGACTGACATTATTTAACATTAAATTACATGTTACGTCTTAGTAATTCAATTTTTGTAAAATTTGAAGTTGCTACAACATGACGTTGAATACTGCAATAATCGTTTACTTATTATTGTGTTACAGCGAGAAGTGAGAATAATCAGTTGATTGCACATTTGCACTAGTGACTAGAGCATGTACATTTTAAATCAGTTTACGGTAACTAATCCAAATAATTTATATTGCTCCTGAAACAAACAGCAACGGACGAGAAAAAACCTAAATATTTTTTATTTAACATAATAATCATAATATTCAATTGTAATGCTTGATTGTGACGATATATGGGTAATATTGTCTAAACCTATATTGCAATAAATACAAAAGAATCATACTTAAATAACTTAACCGGTACATTTTACTTACATTACCCATTTTAATTCAACTTATTACTCTTAATTCTAGAAAACTTAACATTAAAGAAGATAGAAATACTTTTAATTCAACTTTATAACCACTTATAAACACCAAAAAACCACAAAAATTTAAAACTGTATCTCATTAAATCAGGTTTCTATTTACACCACAGTGGCGCTACGATCTTAATCGAGATTACCTATTAAAATAAAGTAACAAAAAAAATTTTTGAAGAGAAGAGAAGATAGTAACCAAGGATAAAAATGTATGCTGTGTTTATTTGTTTATAACAAATAATTCAAAAATGAATTCATATTTTACAGTGAAAGTAGACATTTAGTGTTATTAATTAGAATAATCAAAACAAAAAACATTTTTAACAATTTGAGATTATGTTAAATATCTAATAAATAAATGTACAAATCGTACAAGTTACGTTTCCCAAATTTTTTGTGGAATTTCGTGGAACCCAGTGACAAACAGCTTGTGACGCTACTGTAATTTCAAAGCATAACCATAAAAGTACGCAAGCTAATCACAAATCGTAGTTTGGAATACTAGTAAACGAGATCTACAACTTGTTTACTAACATTTAATTAAATAAACTCGTGCACGAGTTTGAAAGATAAAGAACAGATAAAAAGTGGCAACACGGCATGTAGTATTATAAAAAACAGCACAGCATTTTAAATGCGATGTAACATATGGAAACCGAAAACGTAAAAGAACGTTTAAATTCATTATTACAGAAAAAGTTATCTGAAAACGAGCGAAAAAGTAATGAAGCGGAAAATTCCGGTAGCACACCACCTCAAGAAATTCAAGATGAACCCGCATACAAAAAAATAAAAACAAAACAAGATCGTGACAGCGCCGCCGAAAAGAACATCAAAATGGAAGGCAACGAAGATACATTTTCTCAATATTTATTTCCGAAATTTTTATTACACGATGTTTTGGCCGAGAAAAAGAGGGCTTTGTTGAAAAATAAGGAAGTTGTAGAATTTTTACAAAATAAATTAAAAGCTGATAATTGAATTTGAGTTTTTTTTGTTCAATTGCAAAATATTTGTTTATTTTAAGTTTTATCTGTTTTATGTGGTTTTTGTTTTTATCTTAAGAAACGTCGTACAAATATACGCCACTACATCTGCTCGCGATAAAAAGAAAGGTTGTAATTGTACGACAGTGGCGTTTTTGAGCCACGAGGCCAAGCGTTCTGTGGATTATTATTCTTCGGGAATGTTAAGGTGAGCGTATGTTTTCGTTCGCAATTATTCTTTTGTTTTTGATCTTTTGTCGATTGTACAAAAAGAAACGGGGAATTTAGTGTTGTACGCCACTGTTGCTTTATCCCCTCTTCTTCATGTAAAGAAGTGAAAAGATGGAAAAAATATAATCGAGATAATGTGAACTCAACCAGCTTTTGTTTTGGAAATACGTATGTAATGTCACATATGTGAAAATTTTTACATTTTTGCGTTTGTTACGTCAAGGATTATATGCGAATACGCATTCGGTTTATAGTAAAAAGTGGTTAATTTATACTTAATTGTTTTGGTGATAATTTACGGTTTTTTGGAAGACATTTATCGTTTATTTCAAGACCGTCAATTAACCTCACCACTTTTCAGTTAATAATTTGCCGAAAGTTAAAAATTAA
This sequence comes from Aquatica leii, assembly GCA_035610365.1. Classification (NCBI taxonomy): domain Eukaryota; kingdom Metazoa; phylum Arthropoda; class Insecta; order Coleoptera; family Lampyridae; genus Aquatica; species Aquatica leii. The sequence continues at coordinate 73,994,490 of CM069435.1, forward strand.
TCATAATGTAACCTAAGTTTATCAGTCAAATTAACATTAATGTTTTTGAATCCGAACTAATAATGCCTTTGCACCTGATGCTTTTACAGAAAACAAAATGGATCATCCCATGTATGTTTTTACCCCAAATGGAATACCGCAAGAATCTAAATTGGCTACATACATGGTACAAACAAACGTCGGCAAAAAACAACCGACTACAACCTTTTCGTTACAGAACCGTCAAAGTACAAGCACTCCAGTGGCAACCAGCATTACTCAATCATTCGCAAAAGTTGCTATCGGATCTCCAGTTAATTCTAAAAAAGTTACACCTCAATCACCCGAATTCGTACCAACAAATCGTATAGTCGGTGGTGGTAATACATCAGGTAAACTACTAAAGAAATGTTATAACATTCTAAATAAATCTCTCGTTAGCATCTCCAAATTTCTTCAATTCATTCCCTGGATTATCAGGTACAACTTCTGGACCTGGTTATCAACGTACTGTCATTGATTCGCCTCATAGTGGTACAGTATCGCCCCATTTAACTCCACAACCTTCGCCGCCTCTTACTATCAATAATTGCTCGCCAATACCTCATGTCTCTTTAGAAAAACCTATTGGCACTGTCGCTGTTGCTGCTTATCAGGTTTGTTTCATTTTCTTATAAATTTACATTAATGTTTAAGCAAACAAAGAATTCATCGTTGCTAATTAAATAAGTAAGTTTTTAAACCAACAATAACATTTAAAACTAAGCATGAGTGGTGTTTGTTATATCTGTTAGTGTTCAAGTATAAAAACCGTTAAAGAATTTATGATACTAAAGTTAAACACAACAGAGCATAGAAATTTTAAGACATGTATAAACCAGAATTATATAATTAAAATATATTAGAGTTGTTAATCTGGCACATTTAGTTCTTAGATCCGATACTGATATCATTGGATTTATATATCTTCAGCTTCTTTTGTTGCTACTGCATTAACAGGTGTTGATTGATTTCTAAACTTCTACAAGAACGAAAAGAACATCCTTAAGAATGTACCCAAAGTATCATTTGTGTTTTATTACTAGACTGAACACGAATCTTGTGTTTTTTTATGGTTTTTTTAAATTTCAGTTAGTCTTCTTCTGCTCTGTTAAGTGAATCTTTGTTGAGTTGCTCTTGCAACATGTATGCTTCATCTCAAACAATGGTTCAGACACAATGCATGATTACCTAACCTTTTCTTAAGTTATCTAACACCAGAACAAGGTCTATTGTTAGTAATTTATGCTTCTTTTTGACTTCTTTTATGAAATTTTCGTCTTCAACTTCTGTAGTTTGATAATTTTTAAAGTGTTCCAATTAAATTACATTATATTGTCTCTTCTTGTTTAACTCATTCACTGTTGTACCATTGTTGCTTCTGATGTCTGTAAATATTTTTGTTTAATATGTTTAGCTGATATAGGTCGATATATCTCTCACTTTTCAAAGGATTTGTGTTCTTTCATTTTTTTATTTTGTTTTTTGGCTAACGTTTCCTTTTTTACAGTTGTTTGTCTAAGTTACTGCTGCTAGTGTTGTGGAAACTTATTTTTACGTGTACAGATTTTAAGTATTTTAACTTTTCTTTCTTGTGTTTATTTCTACATAAACGAATCATTCAGGTAGCTGTAGAGACTGCAGTAAGTAGCTCGTTGATATCTATGATTATGTGTCTTTATCATACAATCTATTTAGTTTTTTGTTTTAACATGTTATCTTTTATGATTTTTTTAAAAATAAACTACATTCTATCTAATAACATTCATATATCCCATCTGTGAACATACGTCTCCTCTTCAACTATTTATCTTACTCTATCCTTCGTCATTTGCAACTACCTCAGTCTGTTAACTTACCATCATTCTGCCACACAGGCAGTCTTCCCACTGCTCGTTTTTTATCATTTGGTCTTCGCTGTTTGGTACTTTGATCATCTTTTAATCTAGTAACATGACCTGCGTATCTCTAATTCTTATGAAGGATTTTCTCGACTGCATCAGTGCTTGTGTTTTGATTCATTCATTCTTGTCTCTTTTTGTTATAAACTGCCTCCTTTGATGGTTTGTTTTTTTTTCCAAGGCTGAACTTACACAATTCTCTGTCTCTTTCATGTTTTTTTCCGTTTACAGTGTTTAATCCTACTTTAAGGAATTTATCGTAGTTCCTTTATCATTTCTTCAAGTTCTTTGAAGTTTCTATTAATACTACGTCATCTACGTAACGCAAGTTGCTCAAATGTTTCCCGTTGATGTTAATCCTCCTTCTAGTCCCTTCCAATTTTTGAAATACATATTAGAGAGCAGGTGTAAATGTTTGCAGTTTTAATTGGATGTGTAGTTTGTATGTTGTCGTTGATGCTTTTGCGATATTTTCTAAAATGACGTGTTACTTTTTATGATTTCAAAACTGTCCATGTTTCAATACTAGTTTTTACGGAACTCTGCTTGTTCTTGGTATTGATAATTACCTAATTTTTTAGTTCTTATGTCTGTTATTATCTTTGTTAGGACATTAAACATGCGCGATAATATCTATAGTTTTTGAGGTTCTTATGCTATTAATTCTATTTCGTTTGTGTATTTGTTTTCAGTGATTCTTGGGTTTTAATTTAGGATTCGTCTTGTAGTCTGACTTTACTGCCTATTAGATAAATAACTAAGCTTCTATAGAGATGTATGGTTACAAGTTTGAATACGGTTTATTCAAAACAAAATTGAATTACGCTGGTATAAAATCATCTTACGAATCATCTCTGTAGCGACTTATTATTCTTCAATTACCTTTTTTGTTCTTTAACTCTATCAAGTATTTTGGTTTATGTTGTCTGATTTTCTTTCAAATTGTTTTCATTAGTTTTGCGTACTTCACTGTACATTTCCATTAAAATACTTTGTGATATAAAAATGCAATACCAAGAATGTGTTAGAATTTTTGGACCAAACTTGGCAGAAATCTTTTAAATTTTTGGACCAAACTTGGCAGAAATCTTTTACTGAAAGGTAGTTATTGAATTAAATTTCATTCAAAATAATCCAGTAGCCATGGAAAAATTTGACGTTTTACTTGTTAAATTCGAAATTATCGGGTATATTTCTTGAGAGATTGCCGATTTCGATATTGATTTGATTGCAATCCTTTTGTTTTATGTCTTAACCGTAACTGTAGTACGGTGTTATCAAGCATGTTCTAGAGAATTCAAGAACGTTGTAGACGAAGAAATGGACGGTCAAGACAGACACATGTGGTCCAGGATTGCCATCTTCGATTAATAGCATTAACAGACCGATTCTCAAGACCAATAGCCGATCAATAGTTTCAAAACGAAGAACGTTCTCTAACCCTTCGTACAGTTTACCGTCAAATTAGAGCTTTTAGCTTGAAGTCCTATCAACCACATCTTGTGCTTTCGCTGACAATTCTTCATCGATAGCAACGATTGGAGTGTTGTAACTTGCGACTGGATTGGAACGTGGAATGGCGTAGGGTGGTCTTTAGTAACGATGGTCGCATGATTAGAGATTCATCAAACCAAGTAGCTTGGCTTGAAAGTTTGTAGATAGAGGCTTGCCTAAGTTTTCAAGCTTTTTCTTTCTCTTTCGGCGAAATTATTTTATAGCCTTGTAACACGTACCCAACATGTGTTACAATTCACTGCCAGAATATCAACGATAAAAACAATTACCCATCTGCTAGCATAGGTTACCTCATAACTTTGAACTGAAGTGAAGCGACAACGCGTCGTCTAGTATACCGAATCAGATGTGATCCATGTCTGTATGTGAGTGTAATAAAAAATTAATAAATAAATCCAAATTCATCGCTACATTTACTTAATTATCTAACTATTAATTTGATAATGAGAAATACACAATAAACATTTTATGGTTATAGCAATACTAGACTTCTTCACGTGTAGTAGGCAGCGTAATAGCATTAGTAATAGGCAAAAAATACTATCCTTACAGAATATTCACGATGCGAGGTTTGAATGTGTGTATACTTGATGGCGCGTTTCCGCTTGACTTCGGATTGATCCCGAGTTAATACAGAGAGAACGACTACAAACTTAAGGAAACGTTTTCTTGTGGCGTTAAATTGATTTTTTTTTGTTTGGTTTACAATGATATTTGCAATTACAGTTTTCAGGCTTTGGTTTTGTCTATTTAAATAAGTGGAGATTGACTTTTGATTTTAACCATGTGGTAAATGCTGTGATATCCGTATTTAAAAACGTCTAAGTGTATTTCGTTAATTATGGTTCTCTTTAATTCATCCACAATAAAATTGTTAGTAAAATAATTACAGCAAATACAAATCTTTGTTTCTTCCGACCTAATTTAACAAAATGTACTTTGTGTACTCGATTATGTTTATGTGTGGTTGTAATCAAAACAAGACTTCAGTTTAATAAACAAAAAACGCAATTTAAGAAGTATAAATTATAAATTTAGCTTTCTTAGAACTCCGTTCGACAACTTGCTTAATTTCTGTTTTGATTTCTTTAGTTGTCGCTGTTAAAGTGATTTGAGTACCTTCGATAAACTTAGTTTTGGGTTATAAATTTTACATCAAGATAATATTAATTAAGCTTGAAAGCTTGACCTGTAAACGCTTGGCCTGGTTAATATTGAATTGACTTGATTATTCAAAAGCTGTGAATACCTACGCATGGTGGTCAGACGTAGACGTGGAGAACGTCGCAATGTGCGGTTTTTTGTTGAGCGGCATGTTCACTACACTGTGGGGGTTAGGATACGTGATGCTATTGTTTATGGAAGCAGTCACAGTTTGTATTCATACGAGGCCCGCCGATATGTTGATGCAATGGTAGAACCCCATATGTTTCCATTCCTGCAGGACCTGGAAGATCGATTTTCCAACAGGATAGTCCCCGTCCTCACATTGCAAGACATCCTATGGAGCGCTTCGAAGTGGCTAACGTCAATATCTTGCCGTTGCCACCCAGATCTTCCGACTTTTTGCCTATCGAACATGTGTCGGACAAGATGGGTAGAAGACTCAAGCAATCCTCTACAGACACTAGAAATCTCTTCGGCATGAATTACAGATTGCCTGGGATGCAATACCTCGGGAACAAATCGACCACCTGGTAGGAAAAAGGGTGCGAGAGTGTGAAACTAATAGGAGTGGTTCAACACATAATAAAAAATGACTTTATCTTATGTCAACATAAATTGACAATTACTACCATAACAATAATCAAATGTACTATCCTTTTCTACATGTTTAGACAATACAAACACATTGCAAAATTATACAGATGTCCATAGGGAAGCGTACTAATCTTGGATCGATGGGTTCAACACATTGTGATGAAAATTTAACTAGATGGTAGCCGCGATTTAAAAGGTTACGTTAGTTGTATCGATATGATGTTGAGCTACGGTGTTGTTTGTTTCCATCGGTACTTAACTCGTACAGTCCTTGCCATCACATGTACAGGCTTTGTGAAGACCGTTGTTCGTATTATTATTGCCGATTTGTGTGCTCTTTATTTATTTGTATGTACTTTGCTGAACCCAGTCACTCTATATAGGCATTCCATAAAGTAATACATAGTTAGCTTTCTATTATTCTTTTTTTATTGGACCTGGTTATATGGGGTCTTATGTTTCTATTATAACCCGAGATGTTTTAAAGTGTTCATTCATTTTGAGTGTATTGTTCTGTTTTTCTTGTTTTAGTCATTTTTCTATTGTTTCTGAAAGTTGTTAGAGCTGATCGTTTGAGCATGCTAACGTGCCGATCTTTCTTCTGACATTTGCTTCAACTACCCGGTCGTAATGTATCTTCAATAGGGTAGAGCTCAAGATTGATCCGTTGATGATTTTGCTTGCAAGTTGTGGATACTTTCAACTAAACTAATAATACATCCGTACAATTTATAGATGCTATTCATGCGCTCACCTGGCGCTACTTAATAGTACCACTTGTTATACTATTCTCAAAATAGAGCGAATTTCAAAAAACATTGCCAAATGAAAATTTTCTTATTGTAATTTGGTTTCTTCTATTTGTGAATTAGTAGTCTACTAGTCAGAACCCTTTAATTTCAAAAATGAATCTAATTCTGGTATTTTACGAAGAATCTACGATTTAAAAACAAAACCGTTTAAATTCTGTAGTTACAGTTACAGTTTTGAACCTTTTCGTACTTATTTTTACTCGTTTGTCACTTATAATCAGTAGCGGCTGGTGACCACTGCTGCAGGAGGGCCATTCCAACATTAAAACTAAAAACGCATTCTTACTTAATAAAAGATTAAGTTCTATTTATCTATCTTTGAAATAGACAAAATGATTATTATTGTTTAGCATTTTTTAATATAAAGTAGCATAATTTTTAGTATTTTTTGGACGGTTATTGACCAAATGACCTAACGGAGAAGCCACCAATGCTTATGATTATTGCAATCGTATACGATACAAATTCCGATATTATTTAGAATGATTCCAGTTACTCAATAGTTTTTTTTTAAGAATCCTTTCCATTCGAAATTTTTTTTTGTTATTGATATTTTTAATTTTATGTACACTGCCGCTTTCATGTAATTAAGCATTCGTCATCGCTTTTTTTGATTGCTTGATTCGATAAAATCTAAAAACGGGCTTCATATTCTTTCTACGTAGGAATCGCAAAAAAGTTGAAAGATTCGGATAAGTTTCGGTTTTATCATATATATAATAAATGTATAACATTATTTTTATCAAGTTCGAATGAGTTTTATTCATAGACCGCGCTAATAGCGCTTTGTAGTGCTCCTCTATGGAACTTTGTTGCAAAAGTGCAGTCATGTCGTTTCTTTGTAATAAAAAAAAGTTACAAATAAATTTTCAGTAAAACTATAACAAAATAGAGATGGTTAACAACTTGTGATATCTGCGATTTCGAGGTGGTAGTTGAGAAATAATTTAACCGAAAGGTACCCATTTTGGCACACGATTTCGTTAGGGAGAGAAAGAAACCGATCTTGAAAATCTTATCAATTCTACACTTCAAAGAAATGACCTGAGATTTCCAGATCAATCCAATAATTAAATACATTGTGTACATATGATATCAAATATGATTTAATTTTAGTACATTCGTAAATATTTACACTGTAGATATCTATAAGACCTTGAAAAATGTCGAGCAATTGTGTAACAGATATCGTTGAAATTAACGTATCTTGAATTACAAATGTGCATTTTATTATTAAAACAAAATTGCTAAATAAGATTGTTTTGAATATAGGTTATTTCTTCTGACTGTATTGTATTTAGCAGTAAAATTGATTTGGAACTATACAGCCTGTTTCGTCTATAAGTCTTTATTAAATTGCCCAAATATCACAAGACACGCTTTATTTTTAAAAGTCAGAACGTTTTCGTTGTTAGATTGATTTTATAATTTAATGAAACTAAACAAATTGAAATAGTGATAGGAGTAGCAAAAATCGGCATGGGTGATACATAATTTCAGAACAAACAAAATTTAACAAACTTCTCAATTTGAAAAATGAATTATTCGTTGTTTTTTACATCCAATCATTCTCGAAACAGCTTAAAGAAGTTTAATTTAGAGATATCTACGATAACGTGACCAGATTTGTTTAAGGAGGGACAGTCCGATGATAGGAACTCAAATTTGTATTAAAAAAAATCCAAATCAAATTTGTTCATATATTAAATATATGCATTTGTAATAATAATATTTAATATAAAGACAAAGCGATAATTTTTTTCGAAAAATAATAGAAATTAAATAAAATATATTCTTTTATTTTAAAAACATATATAGTTGCAAAATTAATTTTCATTTCGTGTTATATAAGGGTTTTAAAGGACGCGAAGGACCTCATTAAAAACGAGGGACATTTGATGGGCACTTGCTGATGAGGGACAGAAATCTAAAATGTGGAACTGTCCCTACAAATGAGGGACGCATGGTCATGTTAATCTACGAGTAAAGCAAAAACTCTCACAAGAAGTAAAGCAAGTGATGAAGTCTACATACCTAGGGATAAATATTATAGATATAATAGAATACTAGTAAACGTAGTGAGAGAACAAGTGTATAAAGCAGCAAGAATGTCGGGATGTCTCCATGATGCCAAATGGAAAAACGAATCTCTTACAAAGGAACCTAAGGTCCAAATCTACAAAAATGTTATAGTACTAGTCCTAAGTAATGGAGTGACAATGAGAGCAAATAATGCAAGAACAATACAAATACTAAATACAACAGAGATGGCAGCACTTAGGAATATAGCGGAAAAGACGAAGAGATCATATAAGAAATGAGACGATCCAACAACAATGCGATATACAAGCAATATACAAATGGGTAATTCGAAGAAGAATAGAATGGAACAACCACATTACGAGAATGGCAAACGAAAGACTAGTGAAAGCAGCACGTGACTCCCAAAATAGGAAAAGCAGTCCTGGGCGCCAGATGGAAAGATAATCTGGGTGACACAAGCAAAGTCGCTTGTAATGATATCGAAGAAGGGTTTTTTTACTAAATTAATTTTTGGTTCTATCGTTTAACTGGTTTTTTCAAATTAATTATAGAATTTCGGTTTTTAAGAGTAAATTAAATTCAAAATGCAACAACATGGCATTCTAAAAAATCTCTCAGATTTTATGAAACTTTACTAATTTTTACGAGTATGCAGGGTGTATTATTGGTGCTACGATTTGTCGTATTATTAATTGCAAACTCTACATCGCTCTTTATTCAATTTATAAGGATCATTACACAGTTTGTTAATTATGCGCCCAATAACTCCATTAAGCGCTTCACTTCACCATTAGCCTTAGGAGTACTGCCGATAATATATATGTTTCATAAACATATTTTTAATAAAATCTTATTTTGCTCAAGTCAGTATTCTATATGTTTATTGGAAAGCATTTAAAAGTGAGTTGTTTAATCAATTTTTATGGGAAAGTTGACTAGAAAAAATATTTTAAAGAATGTTTTTATTTTTTGACATTAAACAATAAAAAAACGGGTTTTATGCTATAAGTAAGTGTATTGCGGGTATTGCGACCTGATACTTTGGGAATAATGACAATTTTTACACACAAAAACATGAGAAAAGTTTCCATCAAAACTCCGGTCAGAAGACCCGTTTATCCAGCTAGAGCCTTTCTAAGTGGTTTCATCCGGGTTTGATAGATCATCTAAAGAATTCATCTTCAACAACAGTTTCACTAGATGCTTCATCTGCAAGAATGTTCTTTTTTACAGTTCTTGTCTTTTGTAGTCTTTGTGTGACTGATGGTTTCATTTTCTTCTTTTTACCTTTCTTTAATATTTGGTGTATCGCTCAAAACAGTGGAGTGTTTTTTTCATTCCGACCTTCTAGATCCAGTTCCGTTTTCAACTTTGGAATGAGGTCTTACTTTTTCTGGCGTAACAACTCGAATTTTTGTTTGTTGGGGTATAGTGTCTTATCTTTATTGTTTTTAGAAGAGTTTTTGGTGCAAATAATTGGTTTTGAATTTTGAGGCTATTGATCATCCTTTTGTAGTAGTTGTCGATTATTAAATTATAAGTTTTCTTTACTATTGCAATGTTTTTATTTTGTGGATCTTTATGGATTTTCAGGCGTCAAATTAGGATTTTACGTTTTTACGTGTCATTTCTCTCAAGTCTTTCTATGTTTGGTATTTTTTATCTCATTTATTGACTATCTTTTTTTTTCTTCTTATCTCTTCGAATTCATTTAATTATTGTATTCTTAGCTTTAATCTTTTATTACGATTGTTATTTTAATAAATTTTAGTTTCTTTTCATTATTTTTTTTTGTTGTTTCTCTATTTTGTTTTTTGTTCTAATTTTTATGCTTCAACTCTATTACTATTATGTATTTTAATTTCGACATCTGCTTTCGTCACAATACTGTAGTTACTTTTTCTAGTTTTTTTAAATTATGTTTGATGTATTTTTATACTTTCTGTATCTTTGTGAGCGTAATGCGCTAAGTAATCGACAGGTTTTGTACGCTTTAATAAACTTGGGACTGGAAATTCTCAATCTGAATCGGAACGACTAAGCAAGCCTGTTTCTATGGTCGGTATTTCATAACATTCCAAATTAAGATTTTGTACCAGATTGTTTATTTTATTTAAAAACGCTTTCTTATAGTTTTATCATTGGGCCTTGAGACTATGCTTAGGTCATTTCATAAAATTCAAATGGATGAAATGTTATTTACATAATCTTTAATTAAAATCATCTGTAATCCGGTTAATAAAATTATTCGATTATCCGTTTCGATTCAAATTGTAGTAGTTGTAATTCCGATAATTGATTACTTTTTGTCTTTTTAACTAACTTTGTTATCTGCATATACCAAATTTTCATTTAATTGGTTCTTTATAATTCTAATTGTAGTATAGAGATGACCTTTTTTCTTTAACGTGCTTTATTAGCGTTGCTATGAAAATCATAAATGATTGTGAACTTAGGCTAGTTTTTACAGTGTGTTTTTTTTAATATTCAGGAATTATCAAATTTCTTTAGAATATATTTTGTTTAGTTTACTTCTTTTAACATGATCTCTTTTCTAAAGCTCTCTCTGCTTTGAACACAACGTCACGACTCAAGATTACCTTGTTCCTTTCTTTCAAATAAATGCGGTAACCATCTTTTTCGACTTATAACCAACAAGCAGTTTTGCAATACTCTTTTTGTCAAATTTTCTCGTCTTTTATTTTGGATATGGACAAGGTATTCTGTGCCAAATACTTTTAAAATGACTTCCTACATCTTTGTTAACCCACAGTTCCAAAGGCGTTTTGTTTTCAACCTGTGCCGGTCCTGTTCTATTAAGGATATACCTCTATTGACAGCGTCGGCTCACAATTTGATTGAAGGTTTTTTGAGTAGATCATGCTTCGAACACATTCTACAGTTGTCCGGTTCTCTTTCTCAGCAGACCCATTTTGCTCTGTAGAATACGGCATGATTTTTTGAAAGTTGATCTAACACTAAAGTTGTCGAACTTTTTCTCTCCATCACAGTATTTTTTTGCAGTGTAACCAGTTGTTCGTGCTTTGTTGAAGAATATTTTCAGCCAATCTATAAGCTCAGATTTTTGTTTCATGAAAAATACTTGTTTAAATATACTGTAATCGTCTTTAAAACAAACGAAGTAACAAGGACTTCCTAAAGACGGTTCTTGCATGGGGCCGCATAAATAAGTGTGAATAATTTCACCTGGAGCAGTAGGTTTTACAGTTCTGGTACCATAACTTGCACGACATTGCTTGTCATACATACATCGATCACAGAATTCTTCATTTTCAACAATACTCTTTTTCTATAGAAATTTCTTGGCATACTTGTTATTTTGGTGACATAACCTTCCATGCCACAACTGTAGAGTGTCATTTCTCTCAGCTACTCAACAAACTTCTAAAATAGTTTAAGGTTTGCACACACGCATGTATTTTCTTTCCACTTAATTTTACGGTTTGGTCTTTAATAAACACCCACCCACTTGTATTTGCTTTAAATTCATACCCCTTTTCGATTGCTGCTCCGATTGAAAATAAGTTCCGGCTTATTTTAGAAACGTACCAAACATCTCTTAGGTTACTTTGTTTCCAAATACCACTAACGCGCACCTCGATGTTTATAATTATAAAACCATACGCGTAGATTATATAGTTGTTCTTAACAACAATTTGCTTTGCATTATCAAAAGTCTCATATGTGAAAAACATGTCCATATCACTAGTCATATGCGCAGAAGCGCCACTGTCAGCCAACCACGTTCCCGATTGATTCATTTCAGTACCGTTTTGATTTGTTATAAGAGCTTCACCCGTCGGTTTTGTAGATGTTTACAATTTTTAACAAAGTGATCAACGCGATGGCGTCTAAAAGACTTTTTTGCCTTCCACTTTCGGTTTTCGGCCATTAGCTGCGTCCTTTCGAAATTTGGACTTTGCAATCAGAACCTCTGCGTTTTCGTGTCTTTCAGATAGTCTCATTTCAATCAACCGAAGCCTTTCAGTTAACTTGTGGATTGTGCGTTCTTCCACAGACATAGACTCCCAGACACTTAAATTCAGAGTAGTCTCATGGAAGAGTCTACATAACACGGTTCATCAATAGCAAAAAATCTTGTAATTTGGTTTTTATCGATCGTTTCAATTCTTCATTCAGCTCAGTAAAATTTATCTGCAAACGTGCAATGTGAGTGGTTATATCTTCAGTTGAATTTTTGTGGCAGATAGTGAAAAACTGCTCTAACAACCTATCGATGCTCTGACCAGAGCTTTGCTCGTACACAGACACTTACTTATCCCAGATTGCTTTTGCCGTTTCACAAGGAGTCTCTAAATCGGCATTACTATCGTTCATACTACTTATTACTATCAACTGTGGTAAAGCATCTGTCTTGATAAATGCGTTCATTTTACCTTCATATGCTCTTTGTTGCGCGTCTGTAATGACTTCGCCGCGTGTTTCTTTCGGTTCATTTTGACTTCCGATCACTGTCTCTAGAACATCTTGATGTTTTAGCAACAATTTCATCTGCTTCTGCCATTTGCTCCAATTTCCAGCAGCTTTTAGCTTGTCCACTTCAGTTTTAAAATCCATTTTCCGTTACTCGATTTCCCTACTAACTTTCGATGCAAACACGTTTTCGGAAAAAAATACGTTTCTTTCTCAATACGATGATATGCACAGTCACAAGATGCCTGGTCTGATAACCTGATGAGTTAAACTGATTGTAATATAAAAGAATACTTTATTGATCTATAACAAAGGTAACAGCGAAAATGTTGCTTGCTCTACAGTGGTTAAACTACCGACTGACTGCACAGTATATCCGTTGGGTTGCAACTAACAACTAACTTCATACTATTACCAACTAACTAGAAATATTACTAAAAACTATTATTCACTCTACAGTTAGAATAGATATATGGAGGAAGATTAAGAATTGTTATCTAGCTATGTCATCTTCTTCGCTTGCTATTTAATCTTAATTTTTTTGGAGAGTTTGTTCTATTTGTTTTTATAATTCTATTATTTTTTCTGTCTGTTTCTTCACATAGTATTGTATTTTTCTTATTTATTTTGTCTAACACTATTTGTAGTTGATATTTGAAGACCTCATATATATCTAATTTAATAAAATGGGGTTGATCCTTAAATTTAGGAGTTACATTCTAAAAATTGATAAATCTAAAACCAAAATCTGGAATCTACCGGATCTCTTACTTAAAATCATTTTTCACTGCTTCAAATTTGTTCCATCTTGGTCATTTTCTATCCTTTGTAACTGACCTTTACCTAGCGGGCTCTTCATTTACTGTTACCTCTTGCAATTTGTTTTAATATGTACTAATATTTATCATTGTGTCACGCTACTCTCGATCGCCTATGATTAGCCGTTCCTATTTTAGTCCCGCGCTAATCTTTATCGTTATTGTATGCTGCAAAGTCAATTACCTATTTTGTTATTTTCAGTTATCAGGGTTTACTTAATTCCGTTTAAATGCCTTTACTTTCTTCCACACTAAGTGCGTTATCTATATATTCATTTAATCCTGTACTATTTTCACTTCAAATTAACATCGCTCACTTTATGCTAGTAAACCTTCGTCGCGATTTCTTCAAATATTTACGTAATATTTTTAAGGTTTTCAGATTTATCCGAGCAACCGAAAAAAGTTTAATAGGACACCCTATATAGTCTACAAATTAACTGCATTTATTTAGCAATTCTTGTTGTATGCGTCATGTTATTTATCAGTAACCGATATGTAGTTCATATTTCCGCCATTATCCTAAAAGAATTGACGTTTCAGGAAAATGTGGGCGGCACCACGTATTTTTATCCAACATCAGCTGAAAATTCCGTAAGCGCCAATGATTCATTAAATTCAATACCGGGTACTAGTAGCATTACGTCAAGTTATCAAGTATATCCTGGAACGCCCAGTCATGTTACTGCTCTTAAATCAAGAACGGGTAGTTCATCATTTTTTATCGCCGAAGATACTCGTATGGATATCTATAGTCGCAACGCTCTCACGCTTATTCAACCAGATCCTGAACAATTTCCAGGTACAGTGGTGTTGTTCAAACAATTATATTTGCACTTAAAAAGGTATTTTAGATCTTCCGCAAGAAGTGGACAATTATCACGAACTCTGTCCTTTAGAACCCATACCAACGAATCCACTTCAAAAAGCTCATTTAGGTTATCAAGCATCGATGTATAAGGCAACTCACGTTAAGACTGGCACAAGACACTGTCTGAGAAGGATACACGGTACAAATTTGAAAACTTTTAGTCGAGGATTATTGGATTTATGATTCTTTAGTGATTAGTTCGAATTTTAGTTTTCCTATATTGGATTTACAAACAAGTTACAGATTTTTTCGTATTTGCTTTTCATTTTAGAGTTTTCTTTTGCGCGCTCAAGAACGTAATGCAATGGTTCTCGATGATAAAAAAACAATTACCGGTTTCATGAGGTGATTTGTTGTTTGATTTTAGTATCGAACGAAGGATGCCATGTTACATAACTGTGGTATAGTTTTCGTTCTCGCTTTAATCAGTAATTATTAAACGTTTTAATTTTTTATTGTAATTTAGGCTTCCGACTACAAAACACCAAGTGTATGACGTACGTTGACATGTGGAAAAAACTTATTCATTCCAATATCGTACAGTTAAAGGAAGTGTTTACGACAAAATCGTTTGGAGATAATTGTAAGTTAAGTACATAAAGTATGAATGTACATTTTTAATGTTTTTTAAGCAATGGTATTCGTGTACGATTATCATCCCGGTTCAGAAACTTTATTAACAAAACATTTTTCTACCGATCCAATTAACGGGTACGTTGATCCATTTGCAACTGATCCATCAGCACCTAGGCCTTATAGTCATCATAAAAACACAATTTTGAGACACCAACAAAACAACAAACTACCAGAAACGCTCATATGGAATTACATAATACAACTTACGTCCGCTTTACGAATAATTCATGCTGCCGGTGGGCATTTCTTTATATACTTTTATCATAAGTTTTAATTGCTTGGTGTTAGGTTTGGCGTGCCGCAGTTTGGATCCTACAAAAATTATTATCACGGTTGGAAATAGATTAAGACTTAGTTGCCTTGGTGTTATGGATGTAATAATGAACGATACAAGCACAGCCTCAAATCCATTAGCTTTAGTTCAACACTATCAACAAGAGGATCTTACTTCACTTGGTAAATTAGTATTGGCTTTGGCTTGTAAATCAACGATGGCTGTGCAAAGAGAGAACATATCTACTGCTATAGAGGTGGTAACCCGTACTTATACTACGGATTTACGTAACTTAATTATGTAAGTGCTAGATAGTAAGTAGAGAGCAACTGTAATGTATTAAGCAACACTATTTGGCTGCTACCATCATTTCAGGAACAAGGTTTAAAGTATGCGTAACATCCAGCTAGTGCTGCTTCGGTTATTTTGATTTTAATTTATTGAAATTTCAAGGTACCTCTTATCTCCACAACAGCGAAAGAGTGTTGCCGATCTAATGCCAATGATTGGTGCTAGATTTTACATACAGCTAGATAGTATACAATCACGCACAGATATTTTAGAAAACGAAGTTGCTAAGGAAATGGAGAATGGGCGACTTTTTAGATTACTTGTTAAGTTAGGGAGCATCAACGAACGTCCTGAGTAGGTATTGAGTTTTTTTGCGAGTTTTTGGAGTAAAGTGTACGTCTAGGTTTAATATGGACGGTACTTGGTCTGAAACTGGAGATCGATACATGTTAAAACTGTTTCGTGACTATGTGTTTCATCAAGTTACTGAAGATGGTCGGCCTTGGCTGGATATGGCTCATGTTGTCCAGTGTCTTAATAAACTAGATACAGGAGTTCCTGAAAAGGTTTGTATATTGTTTCTTTTTATACGTAATTATGTGACCATGTATATTAATTTACACTTTGTTTTGTTTTGCTTGTATTATTACTTTATTTTTGTTGTAAAATGACGTAACAATGCTCTAGAAGGTGAATCCTTAGTTGACGAATTAGGGATTTTGTCAGCAGATTAAAGGTAACTTGGTAGCGTCTTGTCTTAAATTTGCCAACTTACTGCCAATACAGAAAATCCTTCTTACCTTGTAAATGTACTCTTTATAAGAGAACGTTAGAAGAGTGCATAAATCGAGTTAGCCATACCAAGCAAAGGATGGAAACATGAAGTGGGATGTATCAGGATTAAATGAAACTAAAATGTTTCATTTGGCTAGAAACAGGAAGTAAGAAATAGAAGAATCTGAAAATCAATAGAGAAGAGGAATAAAGTGAATAATTAGTGTACACATGAGATTATAAAAGATGGATTGAGACAAAACAAATAAAATAAAACAGCAGTCCATGCGGTGAAGCATAGATAGAGATACAACGTAAATGGAAGATAAAGCAAGAAAGAATAGTAATATTGCACAAAAGAGCGTATAATGTAAAAAGATAAAAAAACCATACAAAGTAGGGAAACATAAAGCACGTAATATCATAATTAGAAACTTCAAAATGCTAAAAGATAACTGGACGCAAAGACAGAAATAAACAATGGAAACAAAGAAATGCACGATGATAGAAAAGAAAACGTTGAAGAGTACAATAATGTATATAGGTCTGACATAACAAAAGAAGAAAGCCCAATAGCAAACAAACTAAGGAACCAGGAAGGGGAATAACGATAGACGAGGAAATATTTTTGCGATTATGAAAAAGTTTATAGTATCTATGAGGAGGAAAAGGCCGGGGAAGAATAAAAATTAAGAAAAGACGAGGAAGAGAGAAAGAGGCGTCTAGCCAGTATAGGTGGGAAGCTTAACGCGCGGAAGAACAGTAAAAGAGGAAGAACAAAAATGCACGAAAAGAAACAAAACAAAATAGAATAGAAAAGATCATACAAAATCTAACATAGTAACAGGATTGAATTGTTAGAGGAAAATATCAATAATAATAATAATAAAAACTTACAATAATTAGGCATTAGTTTGAATCTCGGGATTCTTTAAAGCGTTAGATTTCATGAACGGTTAAGTCCTACAAGAAAACTTCTATGGCTGTTTTTGTAGCAAATTGTTTCAAATTTGGTAATGCTTTTGTCCCGGCGCGCTCCAAATGGAATAAGAGGTGATTCATTTTAAAGTTACGCAATCAAATTAGAACGCAGATATTATAAATATAGCTAGCACATACAATAATGCTTCGGCTTTGATTACTACATATATTCCTATCGCAATTGTTGAATGTTTAAAAGACTCGTTCGGTTATCTCTATGTGTGTGTTCATATTTGATTTGATTTTCCGTTCCAGAAATTTTCTTTTTGTAAAGACTAAGCATCGCCGCCGTGAACATTTTTTATATTATTAGGGCGCATAAGCTTACTCTTAAAAGTGCTTAAAACAGCATCTACGGACTATCGTGAGATATGTTATAGCTTCTTCTATATTCGGTAATATCTTGATTCTATACTTTTATACTTGCTTACAGTGGCGGCTTCTCTATTAGGTCATTTGGTCAATGACCCTCCAAAAATGAATAAGAAAAGTATTTTATTTGCTTTAAAATTACAGAAAATTTGCGTTTAAATCAAATTATCAGCGTTTAAATTTCTTGCGTTTAAATAATTGTCAATTTAAACGCAACAGATACGAAAGCTTGCGAATTTATCCGAGGCTGACACGAACTTTTGCCCCCACTTATTATATTACGATGATAGTTATCCTAATCAAGAGTGAGACACACATAATACAATTTTATGCGAGTTAGAAAAGAAGATAAGTAAATGTTAAAATTCGTTCGCTGGGTTCTCAGCCAGCCGCCTACGCCAAAGATAATACTCAGTGCAATTATCTTTGAGTGCAATGCTATCATTGCTTACGTGACTTACGTCATCTATCGTTATCTTCGCAGCACGTGTGTGTTAAATACAGATTTCTTATCACATATGACAGTAATTTTTGTTTCATGATAACTGTGGTACAAGACGTTAAAAAATGAATAGCTAATAATTGTTTACACATCTAGAATTTATATTTAATGCTTGTCCTCGGCCTTTACTTCAAATTCGACCAATCAGTAAACATAAAAATAAAGAAGTTTACAGTAATTTTAAAGAATTTGTGTATGATTCGTTAAATTGGATTTGTGGATTTGAAATAAATAATAGATTTTAGTGTTTTATGTTTACCGTTTTCAAATGATGCATTAATCATTATGTTGTAAAAATAATGTTACGGATTTATAGCATTTAAAAGAAAAAGTAAAAACCAATTGTGAAGTCAATTAAAGACTATAATCAAAAAGTTTGTAAAAACTAAAAATAGATACGTATGTATATTAAATAAAACAATTGATTGACTTTACATATGACTACAGTGGAAAGAGAGCGATATTTCTCTATGTTAAAAATTCAAATATTTCTACGCAATTGGCAATACTATGAGACAAGAAAGATGTGCATTTCTATGCTAAGCATTGAAAAATCATTGTAAATTTTAATGAGCTTACTATTGATAATTTTGGTAATTGTAATTATAGACGAATATCTTAAATTTTAAACATAATTGATCTTAAATATAAATCACGTTACTGTAAGAATGTTTTTATCCTTTTTGCGATCACTGCGTTTTTTTTTTAAATGACCCTCTTGTATGATTGACCACCAGCCGCCACTGCTTGCTTATGAGTTTTCATATACGGCCGGTTCACAATATTTACCTAGTTGATAAACTGTTGCTCTCAAAGAACAAATCAGCGAGTTAAATTGTATTTTATGTATCCCAAACAGCGACTAAAATACTAATTTGCCTTATTGGGGTTCTTTTATCGTATAAAATAAGAACAAAGGTCATTTGAGCTTTTCTAACGATCAGCCTTTATAAACAATGCAAGATGTAGCACTTAATGAGTATGGTACAAGCTCTAAAATAGACGTACAGATCCTAATTCTATTAAAGAATTGATCTATTGATGCCTATACACACTGATCGCCAGAAACTGCGACATATGGAAAAATTGTATAAGGTTTAAAAAAACATACAAATCAATTATGCATTCCTTCAAACTTACGAAACATAAAAAAAAATTGTCATTATATAATCGTGTCGCTTGGGCTACAATAATATCGTGTTATATAATATACTATTGTGGCTTTTTTTACAGGTTTATTGATTATCTTTAATTTGAATTCAAAATGTGTAGACAATATTTGAATATGTGAACATTAAACAAAAACATTTATAAATGATGGTGTTTTGATTTAGGTGTGTCTAATGTCCAGAGATGAGCAAAGTATTTTGGTTGTGAGCTATACTGAACTTAAACATTGTCTGGAGCAGTCGTTTGATGAAGTACTAAATGCTTCGGTTCCTACTGACAATGTCACATAAAAGAAGTAATAATTAAATTATAGCGACATCGCATGAGGAAATGATTGGGATGTCATTATTTTAGAGATTCATATATATTTTTTTGCCAATCTCCAGTACAAATCTGCAAAACCGTACAAACATTTATTGTTAAATCATTGAATGTTTTATAGGTTTTTGCGTGAATTAAAGGTTAAGAAAACTTTTTTTACCGAATAATTAATGTAAAAGACATGTAACTTAATGAAGTATTTGTGATACATTTTTGATGTAAAAAAGTTTATTTCAATAAAGCTGTTCTTTACCAAAAGTTTTTTTTTCTAATAATTCCCAATCATTTCCTTCATCCAATGTTGTCATTAATTGTGATGTAGATTTGCAAATAGTTTTAGCTCTCGATGATCTTTTTTTATTAGTACGACTGTTTTAATTTGAATTTATAATAAGTGGTTTGGGAGAGCTGAAGCGCACTTAAGAAACTTAATGTGATTACGGGATCTTTTGTAAGTTTGTTTCATTAATTTACAAGTACTTTTAAAAAATGCCACTGAAAGATGTATTTTTCTAAAAATCGTGTCGTCGTTAAAAGCCTAATTCTAAACTTATTTATTACGAGCGCTTGTAAATTAAAAAACGAACATAACTCTTGTATCACCCATTTCCGATATTTTTTTCGGAATTTGTTTTTCTTTTTTTGATTTTTTAATACAATTATTTTTTACAAGTCATACTTTTTTTGTCTGTATATTATAGATGGTAAAGATTATTTTTTAATAAAGAAGTTTATAGACACTCATCTCTTATATTTATTTGACTAATATTCCCATAATTCCTTCGGTATTATTTCAATTTATATTGTGACGCATTGATGAGTAAGTGTAATTACAATTCTAGTCATGTGTAGTTGGTTTCATAATTATGCAGTAAAAGTACTCAGTTCTTAGTTGGTAATTATGTGGTATTCAAATATGAACCGACTTGATTTCTGGGAGATTAACTTTAATATTTGCTTTAATACAATACAACAATCATTTAAATATAACATATCTTACTAAGTAAATTAAGTTTCAACTGTTTTTTATGCATGCATGTGACATAGAAAATGCAACACCAAGAAGGCGTTCGAATTTTTGGACAAACTTGCCAGAAATGTAGAAAGGTAGTAATTGATTAAAATTTGAAAGAAATTTAAAGATAGAGGCATTTTGATTAATAATGTGTTTGTTCACCTCTTTAGTTTCACATTACCGCATGCATGGCATGGATTCCACCAGGTGATCGATTTCTTTCTGAGGTCCTAGGCATCATGTCCCACACATGTTCGATAGGCGAAAGGTCGGGAGATCTAGGTGACCACGGCAAGATATTGACGTTAGCCACTTTGAAGCGCTCCATAGCATAAGCCTTGCAATGTGGGGACTGGTATTATCCTGTTGGAAAATCGGGTCCTCCAACTCCTGGAGGAATGGAAAGATATGGGGTTCTACCACTTCATCAACAAATCGGTGGGCATTCATATTGCCTCAGATGAATACCTACTGCGACCTGCTTCCATAAACAATAGCATCCCATACCATAACCTCCACACCCATACAGCACCCAATATCCTGAGGATGTCAGTTTCTTGGCCAATTCATAGATGCATGTCCCGGCTATTTAAACAATAACCATGGGATATCATAAAAATGATATATTTAGATCATTAAAACTATATTCGTAGCATATCTTTCACTGGCTTTTCAGCTGTTTTAGCTAATGCTTGACGCTTTTGTTTCGTTTTGTGCTGTGATCTTGATTGTTGCGTACGTAAAGAAAGTATGAAAAAATATCGATTGGAGTAAGTAATTATGCTTGCTTTATTCTTGATGAACTTTTTAAAAAACTTTTAGATTTTATATAAGCGTAAGTGAGGTTAGAGTTATTCTAACAAAAATTTTACTAACCATTCTTCATAAGCACTAGCTGCTTTAAGCGTTCAAAGAACATGTTTCTTACCTGCAAATATTTATCTAAATTGTACCCTAAAGTTTTAAATTCTTCTTCGCCGAGTTTTCTATTAAAAATTTTAATTGTTATTTATAATTAAATAAGTTACATCTATAGCTCGAATAATGATAAACTGTGTAGGCTTGGTATTTAAGTTGGTAACAGTGTTTAGTTTTTTTTGTAAGTTGGTAAGAAAAGGAGGTGGGAGAGAAGTTTTTTCACCGATTATTCGTTTTTACGTTTTGATCCTGACCGTTTATGTTTTTAATGTTTTGTATAAGTTTTGTAAACGTTTAGTAAAATATATATATTATAAAACCAAGACGCCTTCTACAACTGTATGCTCAAATATAAACTACTGTACTAATTAGCCTAAAAGTCTTAATATATCTGGATTAAATTAAAGTCAACATTTCGATTTTCTTTGCAAAGGAAGTATTATCACCATTAAAATGTATAATTAGTGGTCGAACAATTGCAGTATAAATTCCCATTACTCCTTTTAAATTATTCGTATGAAAAATTAAAGGATACGTATAACAAGTCCTATTTCTCATACAGAACGCTAAAAAAATTCCAAAATAATTTGAAAATACATACCTATGCTGTAAATCTAAAAATCACAAAATTAGAAAAATGCCAAATGCATTTTTCCGCTTTCTTTTTGTAACATTTAATTTAAGTATTTCGATAGCAGCTTATTCCTTCAGCTTTCAAAGTGTTTCTTATTGTTTGCAAACTGCATTGTAGCTGTAGTCTTTTGCGAATGGTGGCGGAAGTTGTGAATGGAGTCAAACGAGCATCTTGGATAAAGTTTGTCTTTTTCAACTCTGGATAAGAAAGATGGCCTTCCACTTCTATAGGCGGTCTGCAAAGGACGATCATTTTACGCGCCTTGTTTTTCGCGTTGAACCAATAATGGACCACACCTTTCTAATAAAATAAATAATAGTTAATCAAAACTGCGCAAAAAGGTTTACATTTACTGAAAGGTACCGATAAAGTAATGTTATTCATTTAAGTGAAAAAGTTACGTCTTTCAAGTTAGCAGTACAAGGTTAGCAGAATCAATAAATGACTTATAACTTTTTTAATTAAGGGCTATAGCATTCATTTAAAACTTGAGCAGAGAACATAAATACATAAATATAAAATTCAGCGAAAAAAAATTGAAATCTTTATGGTACAATTTAGATACATATTTGCAGCAATGTTTTTTGAACGCTTGAGGCGGTGCTTATAAAGAATGGTTAGTAACCTCGTAATATTGTTGCAAGTAATGTCTACAATGCCAATGTCAAATTTAACTAACCGTTCTGTTATAACGTAAGTTTGGTTGCCTACCTTGCAGGTCGTGCTTAGAAGTGTTCAATTACTTTTTTGAGGCAGTGTACAGTGTACGTACACAAACGAATGTACGCACACAACGCAACCAGGCGCGTAGGTACCGTGGGGACCTATGGAAATTATATACCTGCTTGCTACTGGCCCTCATATTTTGTAAAACTTTCTTACGCCGTTGAAAGCAACACAAATGTATGTAGTACAATAGACAAAGTATGGCACATTGTCTTTGCCTTCTAATTGAGTTTGACATCAGGTAAACTGGTTGATGCTGTTGAAGCCTACAAAATACTGAAGAGGTTGCTGTGTTAGTGAAATGGCATCGTGCAACTTTAGATGTTTTCTTACAGTAGTGACTGCCGTAGAAGACCAGTTACGTTTGAACGGTAGGTACATGATTAATTAGATTTAGCTGTCATCGACTAAATCGTTGCTCATTTGAGATGGTCGGTCTGGATCATAGGTTTTGAAACCGTGACCAGTTTTGCTTTGAATTATAAGTGAATCTTATCATGGTAGCAACTTACTGTAACTAGAATATAAAGGCAAATGTGCAAGGTTTCATATCACGGAAGCTACTTTTGTGCTATTACACATAAAAAATACAGTGTGTCATAGCGTGAAAGCGATCTGCGGTGATTTGTTCTTGTTCATCACAGTAAAAAAATATTAGGTTTACGATCTACAAAGCAATACACCTAATAGTTTTTTTATCTTTTTGACAAACAAAGTAACAGTTGGTTCGCGCTCGTTGCATTTTTATAACACCATATGGTAAGCAATATGACATCTATAATATTGTTTAAATGTTCTAATATGAGACGCGTAATCTCAGGGTCGTGGGTTCGAGTCCCACGTTGGGCGCCACTTTTTATTACCACTTCGCGCAGCTGCAGTGGGATTTGTACCCTAACTTATTTATAGGCGCCAGTTAATTTATTCGGGTCCTGAATGCATTCTGGAAAAATTAACAAAACCCGAAGATTCAAGAAGTAAAACTAAACATACCATAAATAACATCCTAATTACATTTAGAACCAGCAAAATTTACATGAAAGTAAAACCGTAGTAAAGTTTAGACTTAAGGAAATTAAGTTTCCTTCTTATCGAACAATGTTAGAGAAATTATGCGTAATAACACTTAACATAAAGGAAAATTAACTTAACGGGAACAGGTTTTCCCTTTTTGTTAAGCAAACGTAAAATCAAATGTGGACTGGCCCAACAAATGAAAATGAAAGCAAGACATCTACATAAAATAACGAAAATAAAAGTTACTACCTTACAGCCCTGTTTTGGAAATAACGTTACCAAACTTCGGTGTCGACAGAATGGATCCTCGGCTAGAGCTCTAGACAAGTTCTTGGTCCGTACGTATATTCAGAAAAAAAATCTACAACATAGGGGTAAAATAGCACATCACTTCGTACTCCATGTAGGTCAATCGTTAATTATAAGTACCAAAAAAAAAGGAAAAAAAATGACCGCCTACATACAATTTGATATTACTTGTACTTAACCCCTTTTACGTAAAGTAATTTAGTTTGTAACGCAGCCACATCTTCATAATCGTTAATTCAAGTTGCCCGTCCAAAAATAAAAATAAGTAATCTTCGGCAATTTTTGGTTAAGAAAATTTCATTCGTGTTTTACTGGCTTGTAAACTCCCGCGCCTGCCACCTAGAGTAGCATTCTACGATGCCCTTGGAAATGTGCGTCGGTCTATTAACCTTCCAAACACAAAGATAAAATTAAGGAACAGTAGAAGAAAACCAAAAAAAACCCTCTAAAAAATTGCTCTAAGTTATAAAAAGAAATTAAATTGGAAACTCATCAAGCTAATTTTTGTGCATTTTGTTAATTAAATGCAAACGAAATTTGTCACACGAGCGTCTAACTACATCCGTCCTGTACGGATAGCAACTGTCAAATTCTTCAAAAGCGCGCCAAATTAGTTGCTAACGTCACGTAGCTGAAACCCACGTTGTATTGAAGCGGTACTTCGAAACAGTTACATTCTGAAAAAGGTATTTCTACCTCCTCTTGTTATCGATGATGTTATTAATAAAAAAAGCCGTAACACACAATTACACATCTGTTCATCAAACTTTTTATAATCTCTATACTGTTGTACTTCTGTTACACTACATTTTAAACTATTAAAATCGTCTTAATTCAACATTATAGACTGTACTACACACAATTTTGTTAATTTCTTTAAACATTGTTAAATTTGTGATGTAACCCGCTCATATTCGAAAACTAAAATTCTTGCGAACCAAAATTAATATAATGTCATCTCGCTGTGGTTGTGATCGTCAAGCTAACCCCCCAAGCAAACACGCTACTTTACAACACGTAGCAAGCAAGTTTGTTTGAGCGTCGATGCGAAAGACATTGCGGATTGGGCACGTAGCGATGTATTCGGTGTCAACGTTCAAAAGTGCAGCGACACACGAAATCATTTATCGGTCGTTTCTCTATAACTAGCAGTCGCTTTGAGCAAGTACACTTAGACATTGTCCGAAGACTACAGATCAAAGTCGGCAATTTGAATCCGATCTTTTACGGTCGTTGACAAATCTTTTAGGCACACTTAAAAAAGATTTAAAGTGCTCGCCCGCAGAGATACTTTACAGAGAAAAGCCTCGCCTACTAGGTAATTTTTTTATTAAAACCAAAGACCTTGACGACACTGATCCAGCAAGCAAGAGGTTCGGCCGGTTTCAACAGCACATCACGGAAGACTGCAAGCTTTCGTTCATCCCGAATTAAAATAATGCAGGCATTTCTTTGTGCGAGACAACACAGTTTGACGACTGCTTTAGCTACCATACACTGGACCACACGAGATTGTCGTGTCTTACTAAAAAAAATTTCAAATTAAAGTAAACGGAAAATTAACTGTTGTGTACGTAGATAGATTAAAACCGGCAATCTTGATCTCGGCGGAATCGGGGACGTCACAAAATATCCTTGCTACGAACGTGCTGTCCATATTGTCATTACAACGTTTACAACCGCAAGAAATCGCCAAGATCAGGTCAAGTCGCACCGTGACGTTACACGTTCGTTTCAAACTTAAGACGCTATTACTACGGAAGGGGCGATGTAGCCGTCAAACAAATAAATTTGGTGCCACCCAATGAGTACCTCATTGGTGCCACCTTATACAGGATGTACTCCCACTCTAAAAAGCCACTAGCGCATCAGAAACTCAACGCAAGCCCTACGCACGTTATAGCAGTTTAATGTTCCAATTCATTCAAAAACAAGAATATTATTTTTTAGTTTTTGCGGATAAACGATTTGACCTTCTGGTATTGTCAATGTTAATTATTTGTCTAATTTGTTGAATAGCATCGCGAACGGCCATGAATGATTTCCGATCGCATTCGCTAACAAGCCTTGTTTACACCGCTACATATTTCATTCGTATACTAACAAAGGTGTCCCGTTTTTTGTTTATTTGAGTGTACATGGTAAACAATTTTTTTTAAGCTGTGCAGTTTTTATAGTACGATTGACCAATAACTTTCAATCAAATGAAT
Source organism: Aquatica leii (assembly GCA_035610365.1). Taxonomy (NCBI): domain Eukaryota; kingdom Metazoa; phylum Arthropoda; class Insecta; order Coleoptera; family Lampyridae; genus Aquatica; species Aquatica leii. The sequence continues at coordinate 74,020,834 of CM069435.1, forward strand.
TGTTTTATGGTTTTATAAAATAAAAAATGAGAAACTGGTAGGTTGTCGAACATTATTTTATACCCATCCATACAACTTACAAACATGAAGTATCTTATAGTCAAGGTACACTAAAATAAAATTCTTATTTCTTACCTCTGAAGTTTCGGTTAATGCCACTTCTATCTGATCGTTTATGAACGAAAGGTCATTTAATACTACAACGAAGGATCCGGGATGTCATCTGTTGACGCCCCAGAGTCCCTATGTCTCTCCATTCCTTGTTGAAATTTGTTCTTAAAACATTAATTTTCTTATTCAAATCACTGTGTACTCCGGTTTTAACGCTTTTAATGCCCTATTATTTTAAAAGTAACACTTCTTTTATTCCTATTGAAATAATTCTTGCTCTTTACCTTCCAGAGTTCAGGGCAATCTCGGTACAACAAACTCATGTTCTGAACTTTGTTTGTTGTTTTCTGCAATTTCCTCTTTATTTTGCACGTTTTTTTGGAGAGTAGTGTAATCTCTATGGTTTCCAGGCGTACGACTGACGTAATGCTTGATCAAACTCCGCCTAGACGGTCAAACACTTGAGTCATTCAAACTTTTTATCAATCACCGTCAAATCTTGGCTCAAGCGTCAAACAGGTGATCACAACTTAAAATGGCTCTAGACGGTAATATTAGAAACTATACTAATTAAAAGTCAAAACAATGAAAATCATTAAATGTTTATATTATATATTAAGTTGAAAAAATGTAAAAGTATATAAAAATGGACGGACTAACATTAAAGATACACATTTTTAACAATTGCAATAAACTACAATACTTGTGCATGTATATAAGTCATGATAATTAGAATGTTTAAATTGTACTTTTACTCAAATTAAAAGCAGTTATTGAAATATAGTAATTTGTACGTTTCTATTATGAATAAAAATACATATTAAACATTAATTGAGATTTATACCCTCAACATCTAATGTTTAAGCTAATGATTCAAACCCAATTGGCTGGGCATACGTTTGATGCTGCCAGTCTCTGCGTTCTGGCAGCGTAGTATGACGAGTTCTACAAATTTGTGGACCAAAACGTAATAGGATTATTATTACCATTACGATTATAAATAAAGTAACAAAGGCAGTGGCTGGCCAATTAACGTACCACATTTTGACTTTAAATTGCACTTTCACGCTTCTGTTGCAATTCAAAGACTTCAGGTTCGATTGGTTGTGGAGGATACCCGTAATCTACTTCAGATCTACCTTCAAATGCCTGTTCTTTATGCGATTTAGGATGTTCGGTTTGTACCCACTCGAGTTCAGTATAATCCAATGAAGGCTGATTATGGGGCGTTGCTGTCCACAGTGACACAAGCCAGCGATTGCCTGCAGTAATAAAATAATAATAAACAAGTTTTCTTAAATATAAGTTTACCTGTGTGTCGATCAGCCCAATAACTTGAGTAACGAGAGCAGCAGCCGAGCACTATATTCAATGCTATTATAAACGTAAGAAGGAAGGTGCAAACCGTGATGGTTACGTAAAATGCAGTAAAATCTCCGTACTCCCTTTTGTGGTGTTGGAAATAAGTGTTTTGTAAATAAGCGTCTTTATTTCGAAATATATCTGCAGACATTTCACTCACTTAACATAACTGGAGTCCTTTCGGGATGTTGTTATACTTCCTACAAGAAATGCCCATTTAAATAGGGTGTGGTAATTGGTTATACACAGTAATGCTCATTAATTTCAATTACTACCAATTATACGAGCTTTGTAATGATGTACGTTGAATTTAATGTATTTAGGCGTGAAATGTTCATAAAGCAAATTTATATTTATGTATCACTTACCTCTTCAGGTGTTTCTAGCGCGATAATGGTGAAAAACTGTAAACATGCGTCATTATAAATTTTCTCCTGAGCGGTGGGTTGCCTATATTAAATATTTACAGGCGCCATTAATGGTGTCATTTTGTAATTGTTACAAACGTATGTAATTTTTATTTATTCGGGTATTTTTTGTAAACACTTAAAAATAACAATGTATATTAAAACATATGAACAATTTAAGTACACGAGAATGAGAAAACAAAGTTACAAAATATGAACTGAAAAAATAAAAATAATATAATTTACATGTACTTTTAGATCACTGCTTTAGAGTGCTTTAGAGTGCCTGTGAAGTTAGCACGACATTCTATAAATACAAAATAATAAGAGTCTCAATAGCACTTTTCATAGTTCTAAAGTTCCTGATAAAAATTAAAAAAAGTTCCGCATTTCTTACCTTAAAAAAATGAAATTGTAAAAATGTACTTCGCAAATCTAGCACGACACCCTCCTCTCTAAAGTACTAAAACGCGTTGCAAATTACCATTTTTGACAAGAGTTCTGAATAGTTCTGGTCAAGTTAAGTATAATGTCTAATTTTAGATCACTACTTTAACAATTAACAATTTTGAATAAATTTATAATATTCACGCTCAGCATGACATTCTGCAAAAAATTTTTTTTTGTAATTAATAAGAGTTCTAATAGCACTTTTCATAGTTCTACAATTCCTGATGAAAATTAAAAAAAATTTTGCATTTCTTACCTTAAAAAAACCAAATTGTAAAAAAAGGCAATAAATGAAATCGCGACCAATGCAGCGTTTAAATATATAAAGTTTCGTACATTGCAAGCTCAGATAGGAAAAAACGTTTGTTCACTCGTTGACTCCTTCCAAGCCAAATTTCAAGCTCAAACATGAATAAAATCAGATTTGTTTGAGTTCACACAATTCTTGTTATCATGTTACGTATTACGTATTCGATCGAATAATTGCTATTATTGCGTACTCTCATTTGGAAAATATATTATTTTTGAGTAGTAATTCGGTTCCCTCGTCTCAAAGAGTAAAAATAAAAAAATAAACAAATCAAAAACAATAATAGCTAGCAATTCCTTACTGTTTTTTTACCATTATAAATTTTGTTTTGACAATGTTGTTTGTTGCTTTATCTTTTTTTTACTTTTGAGTTTTGATGCTTTTCGGCGCCGTCGTGCACCACACGACTTTGCCCTTATGTACGGCGCGGGACTGATCAGAAGTAAGATCTTTTTCTAGTTTATAAAGTATAAACAAATTGAGATTGACAGAAGGGGCAGAATCGTTTAGATTCCTTGACATTATTAAATAATACAAATAAAGCAATGGATGATTTAGAGTTTAGGTTCAGACTGTGATCAAATTATAGATATTTTTGCAAAAACAAAACCTAGCCGCCGAATTATGTAATCATGCATCTAAAGCAGTGTCTGTGAAGTTAGCACGACATTCTATAAATACAAAAAAAAAATAATAAGAGTTCACTTTTCATAGTTCTATAGTTCCTGATAAAAATTTAAAAAAATTCCGCATTTCTTACCTTAAAAAAACGAAATTGTAAAAACGTCGTGCTAACTTCGCAAATCTAGCACACCTTCCTCTCTAAAGTACTAAAACGCGTTGAAAATTACTATTTTTGACAAGAGTTTTGTTTATTCCGGTCAAGTTAAGTATATATGTGTAATTTTAGATCAGTATTTTAACAATTAACAATTTTTAATAAATTTCTAATATTTAGGCACAGCACGACATTTTCACAAAATGTCGTGCCAGGCGTGATTTTTAAAAATTATTTAAAAAATAGAAATTAGTTGGAACTTTTCTTTAAAATGTTTCTAATGCATATAACTCTTATAGAACTGTGTAAAAATTCTATTAAAACTGAAGAAAATCATCAGCACGATACATTTTCACAAAATGTCGTGCCAGACGTAATTTCTAAAAATTATTTAAAATATAGAAATTAGTTGGAACTTTTCTTTAAAATGTTTCTAATGCATAGAACTCTTATAGAACTGTGTAAAAATTCTATTAAAACTGAAGAAAATCATCAGCACGACACATTTTCACAAAATGTCGTGACATACGTAATTTTTGAAAATTGTTTAAAAAATATTAATCAGTTGGAACTTTTTTTTATAATGTTACTAATGCATAGAACTCTTATAGAGCTGTGTAAAATTTCTATTAAAACTAAGAAAAACCATCAGCACTACACATTTTTACAAAATGCGCCAAACGTAATTTTTTAAATTGTTTAAAAAATAGTAATCAGTTGGAACTTTTCTTTAAAATGTTTCTAATGCATAGAACTCTTATAGAACTATGTAAAATTTCTAATAAAACTAAGAAAAATCATCAGCACGACACATTTTCACAAAATGTCGTGACATACGTAATTTTTGAAAATTGTTTAAAAAATAGTAATCAGTTGGAACTTTTTGTTAAAATGTCTCTAAAACGTAGAACTCATATAGAACTGTGTAAAATTTCTAATAAAACTAAGAAAAATCATCAGCACTACACATTTTCACAAAATTGTTTAAAAAATAGTAATCAGTTGGAACTTTTCTTTAAAATGTTTTTAATGCATAGAACTCTTATAGAACTATGTAAAATTTCTAATAAAACTAAGAAAAATCATCGGCACTACACATTTTCACAAAATGTGCCAGACGTAATTTTTGAAAAGTTTAAAAAATAGTAATCAGTTGGAACTTTTCTTTAAAATGTTTCTAATGCATAGAACTCTTATAGAACTATGTAAAATTTCTAATAAAACTAAGAAAAATCATCAGCACGACACATTTTCACAAAATGTCGTGACAGACGTAATTTTTGAAAATTGTTTAAAAAATAGTAATCAGTAGGAAATTTTCTTTAAAATGTTTCTAATGCATAGAACTCTTATAGAACTATGTAAAATTTCTATTAAAACTAAGAAAAATCATCAGCACTAAACATTTTTACAAAATGCGCCAAACGTATTTTTTGAAATAGTTTAAAAAATAGTAATCAGTTGGAACTTTTCTTTAAAATGTTTCTAATGTATAGAACTCTTATAGAACTATGTAAAATTTCTAATAAAACCAAGAAAAATCATCAGCACTACACATTTTCACAAAATGTGCCAGACGTAATTTTTGAAAATTGTTTAAAAAATAGTAATCAGTTGGAGCTTTTCTTTAAAATGTTTCTAATGCTTAGAACTCTTTTAGAACTGTGTAAAATTTCAATGAAAACTAAGGAAAATCATCAGTACGACACATTTTTACAAAATGTCGTGCTGTGCCTAAATATTAGAAATTTATTCAAAATAGTTAATTGTTAAAATAGTGATCTAAAATTATATATATATGTATATATATATATATATATATATATATATATATATATATATATATATATATATATATATATATATACTATTATATACTTAACTTGACCGGAACTATTCAGAACTTTTGTCAAAAATAGTAATTTTCAACGTGTTTTAGTACTTTAGAGAGAAGATCTCAATTTTTTTATACTTTATAAACTAGAAAAGGATCTTACTTCTGATCAGTCCCGCGCTGTACATAAGGGCAAAGTCGTGTGGTGCACGACGGCGCCGAAAAGCATCAAAACTCAAAAGTAAAAAAAAGATAAAGCAACAAACAACATTGTCAAAACAAAATTTATAATGGTAAAAAAACAGTAAGGAATTGCTAGCTATTACATTGTTTTTGATTTGTTTATTTTTTTATTTTTACTCTTTGAGACCCCGAGGGAACCGAATTACTACTCAAAAATAATTAATTTTCCAAATGAGAGTACGCATTAATAGCAATTATTCGATCGAATACGTAATACGTAACATGATAACGAGAATTGTGTCAACTCAAACAAATCTGATTTTATTCATGTTTGAGCTTGAAATTTGGTTTGGAAGAAGTCAACGAGCGAACAAGCGTTTTTTTCTATCTGAGCTTGCAATGTACGAAACTATATATATTTAAACGCTGCATCGGTCGCGATTTTATTTGTTGCCTGATGCGCGATCGATAATTAACTTAGCGAAGTGAAAAGATGCATGGGGTAAAAGATATCTGCTTTTGAAACTTTAGTTTTTTGTAGTTTTACAGACTTTATAGTTATGTGTATTGTGTTGTGAATTAAAGTGAGTTCATCTAAAATTTATTTTTTATTTTAGATTTATTAAAAGCAAAAAACTTGCATCTCAAAAATCTTTTTATATTTGATTATATAAACATTATTGTTAATTGAAGTAAATTCAAACAGAATAAGGGATAAGTACTAATATTACTATTCATAAAGATTTATAAGTTTTAAAATAACCTGAAATAAGTAATGTTGAGAAAATACTTTCGAGCTTGAGTTTGAGACGTCGAAACATTTCCATTTTTCATGAATAATTTGTCAATTTGTTTACTAACGTATTAATTTTTTTTACAGTATACAGGATGTCATAAAAAAGAAGAAATTGTTTGGATACCAAAATTTGCTGAATAAAAGAAAAAGAGAGAAAGAAATGGAAAACCATGTCAAAATTACGAAATTTTTTTCAAAACCCGAATCTACTTTACCAAACATTAATAACGACAATAATACAGCTTAATCCCAATATTCTAAACCTGTACTTGAAACGAGTATCAGCAGCAGACAAGAAACTGATCTTCTAGAAAGCAATCCATGAACATCTTCAAGTTCCGCTAATAATAAGAAATCAACAGCTTGAAAAATTACCAGAACGGAACACATGAGTCAACTTTCGAAAGATGCTGCATTATGGCCAAAGAAATTACGTCCTAATAATATTCAAGAATTAGTAGAACGTGGCCCTGCTCATTATCAAAACAAAAAGGATATTTATCCGAGAGATAGTTCGGAGTCGGGGCGTAAGTTTTCCAATAGTTACTTCTTTAGAATTTTACCGAACAAAAAAAAATGACCGTTTTATGTTGTTGTATTCCGAAACAAAAAATTCACTTTACTGCTTCAATTTTTAATGACCGCGATTTGAAATCTGTTCGTCTTAGTGATGAATCTGGTTACAATGACTGGCAGCATTTAAGTGAACATTTAAACATTAATGAAAATTGCAAGTTGCATATTGAAATTGTTCTAAAATTGCTAGATCTTTCTAATCGTTTTAATAAAAATGAAATAATTGATTCTGAAATTCAAAATGTAATAAACAGAGAAACTAAATACTGACAAGCTGTTATAGAAAAAAATTTCTACGTGATTCAGTTTTTAGGTCAGCAAAATTTAGCTTTTCGTGGAAGTAGTAATGAGTTGTTTGAGAAAAACAATGGTAACTTTTTAAAATGCATAGAAATGATTTCCTAATTCGACCCGATTATGTCAGAACATACAAAACGCTCTCAAATAAAAGATCACAAAAACTATCTCGGAGATACAAAACAAGTAAGCAACTTGATCAAATATCACATTTAAAATTTTAGAACTAACTAAAAAGGCAAAATATTATTCCATATTATTAGACTGCACTCCTGACTCTAGTCACCAAGAACAAATTTCAGTTTGTATAAGATTTGTTAATTTAAAGAGCATGATAGATGATGTGTCTGGTGAAGGTTTGACAAAATTTCTTTTGTCGGCGTTAGAGAAAGAAGGCTTAAATATCAACAATTTGCGGGGTCAGGGTTACGAGAATAAGGCAAATATGCGTGGTAGGCATAATGGTCTACAAAAAAAAAATTTGAATTTCAATCCGCGAGCTTTCTTTGTTTCCTGTTGCAATCGTAACCTAAATTTAGTCGTCAATGATGCCGCAAAATCGAATACTTTGAGCATCAATTTTTTTTCTTTAGTTCAAAAACTGTTTGTATTTTTTCAGTTTCTACTAAACGCTGGTCAATTCTGAAATCTAATTTATGTAATGTAACAAATTTAACTTTAAAACCGTTATCGGACACTCGATGGTCTGGTAGAATAGATGCAATAACTTCTTTAAGGTATCAACTTGAGGAGGTTTGTGATGCGCTGTTTGAAATAAGTGAAACAAACTTAAGGAAAAATAACGTAAAACATTTGGCTGCATCGTTAGCCAAAAAATTGCAAAATTTTGAGTTCATTTGCATTCTTATATTGTGGTATAATATTTTAAGTAAAGTTAACATTGTTAGTAAAATTATTCAAAAACGGAACTTTGATGTTGCTCAGTGTTGTAATCATTTAAATAATTTGAATAATTTTTTGGAAGCTTATCGCTCCGATAAAGGTTTTAATGATCTATTGATTGATGCTAAAGAAATAGCACCCAGCTTAGACATAGAACCTAAATTCAAAAAACAAAGAGGTCTAAGACCGCGAAAAATAAAAAAAAACATTTTGATTATGAATGTGACGATGAACCGATCCACGACGAAACTTTAAAGTTCAAAGTTGATTGTTTTTTTAATACTCTAGATGTAATCATAACATCAGTGGATAAGAGATTCCAATTACTTTCTCCTTACTCTAATAATTATGAGTTTTTATGGAAAATTGATAAATTTAAAAATTATTGTGAAAACGAACATTTAGAGTTGGGTCAAAAAGTTGAAAATTTATTAAACGACAAAACTCGCAATGAATGAGACATAACTTGTTAAAGAATTGCAATATTTACAAGATTTTGATGAAAACGTTATTACGTCTCCAGAAGAAACTTTAAATTATATAACAATTAACAACTTAGTGGATTCATTTCCTAATACGAGCATAATACTTCGTATTTTATTAACAATGCCGGTTTCTGTTGCTACCGCAGAACGATCTTTTTCAAAACTCAAAATAATAAAAAATTATTTAAGATCGACCATGGGGCAAAACCGACAAAGTAGTCAAGCTATCAATTAAATAGAAACGGACCAGCTAAAAAAATTAGACACCGAAGATTTAAATTAACAATTTGTAAAAATTAAAGCACGGAAAGCTCAATTTACTTAGCCTTTAAAAGGTGACATGTTGCATCATTAAAATAATAATTTGTTTTGTTTTTATTTGTCGATCAGTTTCGTCCTGTGATATATAAACTAGTGTTTTTAATGTTTTAAATATTTTTGTTATTTCTTGTGCTTTTGTATCATATATTACATTTGAAACTAAAATACAAAAATTTTGAGTTGTAATACTGTTAGAATAAGTTTCTGTTTTCTATAAGTTTATAATTATGTTATGTACCTCAATGAAAAAATACTTGTATGGCTTATGGCTTGTACTTGTAAAAAATAAAAATGAAAATAAATTTATGAAAATATTTTTTAAAATTATTTTTCAGTAGGTAGTGGATAATAATACCTAACTTAACCCGTATCTCTACTCACATATGCACGTAATACAAATTTGGGGCGTTATTTTAAATTTGCATAAGGGCGCCTAACGGGCCTGCACTTCTGATACATTTGAAATTGGCATTGTTAAATATATATTTGCAACAGTGTAAATATATTTGGAACTATTGATTTTAATGCATTTGTTGGAAATACAAATTAAATTGTGGTAGCTGTAGCTCTTTTTATATTGGACAAACCGGCCGTAAATTTCGAACAAGAATAGCAGAACATTTTTCTTACATTAAAAACAATAATGTTGGTATTAATTTAAATAATTCTTCTTTCGCTAATCATATATTAGAATATAATCATTGTTTTGATTATAAAAGTAACTACAAAATTCTTCATATTTGCAATAAAAGTCTGAAATTAAATTTTTTGGAGATAAAAGAAATTGTTAAACATAAAAACTCAGACCCAGATGCATGTTTAAATGAAATTGTTAATTTTGAAAGTGATTATCTTTTTCTTAAATAACATTTTTGTTTTTATTTAAATTATTTTTATATTTATTTAATTTTGTTGTTAATAATATTATTATTTTATATAGCTTTCGCGATTAATTTATATTATCATTTTGTTTAATTTATATGTCATTTTGACCAAACTGTTCAATTTTAATTTATTAATTTATGTATTAATTGTAAGTTTATTAAGAATTTTAAGGTTGTGATTTTACTTTAATTGATAATTTTAGAGGCCTGATGATGACCGTTAGGTCGAAACATGTAGCCGCCAATAATTAATAAATAAAAAAACAGTTACGTATATGGGAAAAGCATTAAATCGTTTAAAATTATAATTAAAAATCCCATTTTGAGCTTTACAATGGATAATACAATCTTTAATTTGTCTAGCTTCTAGGTTACAGTTTTTTTTTGCTAAATCATTTTCTAGTATAGAATACCAATTTGTTATCTACGCTGACGTATGCGATTTCTGGAATCTCTGTAAACGTCCTCCCAATCAAGACTTCCGTGGCTTGTCCATCATCTGGAACTACACACTACTGAAAGTCTAGCCTTTACACGTACTGCTGAAGGTTTTGATCTTCCGAAACTACTCAATTCTTTTTCTGTAGGAATCTCGCATAAATTACACTTTATCACCGACGACTCCGTCATCGTATTTACCGATGATCCGGGATCAATTTATGCAGTCACACTCAATCTGTTCATGCGAACTAATTGCAAGAAGTTATCAATTGAATTTGTAGAAGCACAGTGATCTGTCTTATACACCATTTCATTATCACCGGTACATTGTTTTTTATAATGTCCAGGTTTCTCTTACGCTTGAAACAAATCAGTTCATTAACGGAATAATGCAATATTTAGTTGAATTCTCGTTTTGTTTACACTTGAAGCACGTTTTGTTTTCCTTTTTCGAAACAGTACTTTGTGGTATAACTTTTCTGCAGTGTGTACATTACGACTGTCTGAAGTTTGCGATTTTATGTTCTTTTTCTGACCTTGTCCTCGCCGATCGATTTTTGCTCAAAGAAAGTCGCCGAATAATTTCTCTATTTTCGTGATTCTTAATTAATAATCCTGACACGTGCTGTTTATTATAAAGTCCTGATGATAGCAACTGTTCTTTAGTTTCGCTGAACGGTAATTTCAGTGACTCACACAGCATAGTGTTTGTCGTGAACGTACGTACTCACATTTTCATTTTCTCATTGGATTCTATTACGGATTCTTTTCTCCGCCAAACAAAGATTACTTAAAAACGCTTTTCGGAAAGCATCTTCAACGCCTTGAAATAATTGTATCTTTATGATTATAAACGATTTTCGGCTTAGACCGCGTCGTAGTTAAACACCCAGATTTAAGCTTGGTCCTAGTCTCTTCTTGAGAGTCAAAACAAGAAGTAGTCGCTTATAATCATAAACATAACAACCTCGAAAGTTTAAGATTTTATAATAATTGTCTCGTCAACGGCCGCGTCAAATACCACGACTTCGCTCCGCTCTTCAAATGCATCCGCGCAATTTCAACGGCATATACGCTTGACCAACGTATCAACTTTCTTGTTGACTTTAATTGCCCTATCCAGGCACTTGCATACTCATGATCTTCTTCTCCTGTAAATTTGCTTATTACTCCTGGAAGCAGCATGCTATTAGATGACTGCTGTTCACAACTAATTATTTGTACCATCTTTTGCATTTGTGTTAACATCATTGGCACACCTGTGCGACATTTGTCACATTTACGCCTTCCCGATCATGCCATGTGCCTTCTAGCCTCACTTCTAGATGATTTCCCGCGACCATCTTCGTTGATGACATCACTCCGCTAGAGGCGCCATTGTCGCCTTCTCCAAACGACACGTCTTCTACTAGAATGTCCGCCATAACACTTTTAAACGTCATTACCGACTGTAATAAACTCCCAAGACTAAACCAACTTCTGTGCCTTGTAGACAATTTCTGCAAAGTTTTCCTGAACTGCATTCTTTAATTCAACCAGCAGTTGCAGTTCATAGGGATAGATTTTTCATTTTAATTTTTCAATCCATTCTGTATGGCATTTGTAATAGTTTCAGTAGTGTTAATGCCATCATTGACACTACTGAGCGTTTGAGTTTCTGACAAAACAAATTTGTTGATTAGAATATCACACAGACGCTGGATTCTGACACTTATTTTTAAGTAACTACTTGTTTTGTTGGTTTATGACACGACAACTTAACTACATGAGTACCCAAATATATTGATCAAAAACACAAACTACAACAAAAAGATGTTCAATTCCAGGAACAAATTAAATAGATTTAAGTAAGCGAATTCCAAATCTACAGCTTTATGGCCACAATTTAGAGATAAAAAAGTGCAGTACAGGACAAAATTATTTTTTCTTATATGAAATCTATTTGTACAGTACCAAAAAATGAACAAATAGTTTTTTAACTACAAAAAAAATTGGGTCAACTCCATTAGCCAACTTTTAGTCAACGCTTTACCGGGGTTAAAAGCACACAATGGCATTTTTATATTTTCGATGAAAGCAACTATACTCTTTTTAGAAGAGAATGAGTAACAACAACAGGTTTTTATAACCTTGCAGCCAATATTCATCCAGTCAAACTAATAACTTAACTATATTTTTTGACTTATCACAATCTTCAGCAATATTGCCGGACAGCTCATTAGACTACCACTCAAAGTACACTGTAAATGTAAAGTGATTTTAGTGTTCTCTTGTGCCACTAGAGTTACGTGAAGCATACGCAACAATTAATAAATAGCAAAATGTATTCAGCTTCTATAGACGAGTAAAATGTTCAGAATAATACTAATAATGATTAATGAAGAAACTATAAATTTCAAACACTTGTTCAAGCAAATTAAAACTGTCAGATTTTCTTTAGTAACCGAGACATTATAATATGTGCTATATTATATTTTCAGAGATTTGTGAATATACATGGTTTGTCATTACTCCGGCTGCGGTTTCTAGTGCCTTTGTATAACTGTCAACATAAAATGTTTAGTATTATACTCATTTCTATTGAAAAGCTGCGTGTTTAAACATTTTTTTGTTTATACAGGGTGTTTAGTTTTCGCTAGGCAGCATAAAGTTACACTTTTTAAATAGCAACTCATCAGTTTTTTATGCTGTTTGATGAAGGTTTAATTTAGATAATAAATTTTTAAATTTTTTAATTGATTGCCATTTTAAAACAATTTTTAAAAAAATGTTACATTAGAAAGAAATGGTCACAAAACTTTTGAAATTTGTTTTTGTAAATTCGTAGATAAAAGTCAGAAGTACTTAAATAGTGTAAAAACATTTTTTAATTCGACATACTTATTTTGTATGAGAGTGCTAATTTTCAAATTTTTTGAAATGGTAAAACTAATTTTTTTAAATAGCACCTTTGATTTTTCTTAACTGTTTCTAATGTGCAAATGCACAACAAGCATTAGTTTAACTACGCAGGTTTATTCTAGTAGGTTTAGTTTCTATTAAACAATAAGAAGTGAAACTTCTTTATGGCCTTATTTTTCGCAAAATGATCTACATGCAACTTTTCAGAAATTGGTTAAATAAAGTTAAATTAGATAAATTTTAAACAAAAGGATTTTATTATCATAGACATGAATACAAATTTTTGTAAATCAATTAACTAATTTTTGTAGATTCAATTTCATATTTCAGTTACCATAAGCCATTAATTACAAAAATATATAATAACGATGACAATGATAGTAATAATTCTATTACAATTAATGAAATGCTGTAATAATCTTAGTAGCAAAAAGTTAAAGTGAAATAATTGTATTATTTGTATTCATGTCTATGATAATAAAATCCTTTTGTTTAAACTTTATCTAATTTAACTTTATTTAACCAATTTCTGAAAAGTTGCATGTATATCAATTAATTGATGTTCATTAAATTAGCAGTCTTATTAATTAATAAATACTATTTTAATGAAATCATATACATTGACCGATAGTTACAATAAGAAACTGAGGTTAAACTTAAATACTTTAAATTTAAAATTAGATAAATTTTAAACAAAAGGATTTTATTATAATAGACATGAATACAAATAATACAATTATTTCACTTTAACTTTTTGCTACTAAGATTATTACAGCATTTCATTAATTGAAATAGAATTATTACTATCATTGTCATCGTTCAAACAAAAACTGAGGTTAACCTTAAATATATTAAATTTAAAATGTCATCGTTCAATCAGAAACTGATGTTAACCTTAAATATATTAAATTTAAAATGTCATCGTTCAATCAGAAACTGAGGTTAACCTTAAATATTTTAAATTTAAAATTAGATAAATTTTAAACAAAAGGATTTTATTATAATAGACATGAATACAAATAATACAATTATTTCACTTTAACTTTTTGCTGCTAAGATTATTACAGCATTTCATTAATTGAAATAGAATTATTACTATCATTGTCATCGTTCAAACAGAAACTGCGGTTAACCTTAAATATATTAAATTTAAAATGTCATCGTTCAATCAGAAACTGAGGTTAACCTTAAATATATTAAATTTTAAATGTCATCGTTCAATCAGAAACTGAGGTTAACCTTAAATATTTTAAATTTAAATTAATAACATATTTCAGAATTTATACTCTATGTCAATTAATTCCACCCAAGTATTAGAAAAATAGATATAATTACTTACTTTTGTTAAAAATCCACTGGAATTAGAATTAAAATGAAGCCTTTGATTTTGTTGATCACTTTACTATTGATATATTATTTATCACGTCGCTATTGCGATTCAGAAAAAATGTGACGCGTAACCAAAAAAAAACATAAAAAGGAATACCATTAAAAAACTAACAAAAACTAAAAAACTATTAATTTAACAAGTGTTCAAAATTTTGCCCATTTTGTTGTAGGTACGCCTCAAGTCTTTGCCGTAAAGATACATTATTCTGTTTTTTATTGCCTCTTGTGTAGTAGGATCTTTTTGAAATAGGTAATTTTTACGCACCCCCATAAAAAAACATGACAGTAAGATCCGGAAATCTTGCCGGCCATGGCACAAGACCTCTTCGGCCGATCCATCGATCACGATATGGCTCTTTAAATAATTACGCACATTTCTAACAAAATAACAAGGAGTATCATTATGCTGATACCAAATGGTCTTTCTTGTGTTTTCGGAACATTTTTTTAGTAATTGTAGATAAGAATTACTGAAAAAATCCAAATATCTTAAATGACCATCAAAGAAGTAAAGACCTATGGTAAAATCATTCACAATTTCTCCTCATACATTGACCGCCCATCTATGATGATGATCCCAAACTCTTAAAATATGAGGATTTACATTATCATAGTAATGAAAATTGCGACAATTTACTCGTCCATTACTATGAAAGTTAGGAATAAGTAAAATCTGTGCGATCCCTTTTTTTTTAAAGAGTTCCAGCAAAATATTATTATCCCGCTCCCCTCATAACGCTTCAAACTCCCTTACTATTCGTGGCACTGTTTTCAGCAAATGGTCGATATCTTTTTGAATTATTGTATCACAAACAACACGTAATTCATGCCGGAAAGCTTCCTGTGTCTGTGGAAAATGCGTTAGTTCCTCAGTTTTCTACCCATGTTCCACACGTGTTCAATAGGTGAAAGATTGGTTGATCTGTGTGGCCATGGTAAAAAATTAACATTGGTCTCTTTTAATAGGTCCATAGAATGTCTTGCTATGTGGGGACGCGAATTATTCTGCTGGACAAGTGGGTCGTCCAACTGCTAAAGGAATATCGCCCGGTGTTCATATTGCTTCGAATAACCTTCATTACTTAACTATTGATCGGCGTTTGATCTGGTACTGGAAAATCGGTCTCTTATAAGTCTAAAATAGCGGCGCTGCAACTCATTTGTTTGCCTCCGTCCCCCAATTTTTTGTATACAAAAATTCTGACCTTTCCTAGTTCATGCTTGATAACAACGCATGATAGTGGACTAGTTTCGGTTAAGGCGATTTGCAATTTCTCTTCGGCCTTGGTCGAATTTGCTAAACTTGTACTTTCACGCTGTCGCACTAGAAGCATAATCACACTCTGAAAAACGTTAAGCAGAAGAATTACAATATTACAATTAACCAAGACTTGCACGAAATACATACGACAATAAAGTTGTAGAAACAAAAAGAATAAAACATTAATCATCTACTACCTCTGAGTAGCTAAACCTTCCTGCCAAGTTTGGTCACAAAATTTCCACCTCTTTTTTATGTTAAATAGTTTTTTTCAAAATTTGTATCTCCCTGATTCGTGCGCACTCATAATTTGTACGGTCGCAGCAATTTGTTCCAACTGTGAATAGTAGCTATGAGTCTGAGTTGATATAAAACATCATTAAGTTTATTTAACATCGAAACACAGACACACAGAAAGTTTTTCTCGAGTTAAAATCCCCTATAGTCAACTTTTGATGCAGTTCAATGTGAAGTGAGTGAAGTAGCACTAATTATACCAAGTTCTTAACTAATTTGCTAGCATTTGGATTTTCAACTACAACCTGCAATACTATAAATTTTGCCTCTTTTTTTCTGACAGTCTTTCTTTGAACTGCCTTGTAGTTTACCGATCCTGTTTGTTCGATAGAATCAAAATTTTGTTATGCACGGATATTTGGAGCACGGTGATCAAGATATCTTTGTTTATAAACACGAGAAGTTAAAAGACAATTGTTTTCAAATTCACCCAAAATTCATTTTAAACGAAAGTTAATAAAGTAGAAATTAGTAATAGGTAATAATGTAACAACTAAACACCATAAGTGACCTCAACTGCCTATTTGTTGTTTGTTTAACGGAAGCATAGCCTACTAGAATAAACCTGCTTCATTAAAATAGTAGTTGCTGTGATTTAATTAAAAATTTATAAATATCTCCATAACTGTCGATGTTGTGAGAAAAAAGTACTAGTGCAAATCTATAGAAAATTAAAAACTACATTAGAAACAGTTGAAATAAATCAAAGGTGCCACTAAAAAAAAAGAGTTTTGAATTTGAATTGAAAAATTTTAAAATTAGTACTCACATACAAAATAAGTATGGCGAATTAATAAAATCTTTTAGACTATCTACATAATTCTAGTTTTCATCTACGAATTTACAAAAACAAATACCAAAATGTTCAAAAACATCAGTTTTATGACCATTTCTTTTTGATGCTGCATTTTTAAAGACATTGCTTTACAATTAAAAAAATTTTAAAAATATTTTTTATCTAAATTTAAGCCTTTATCGAACAGCATAAAAACATTGATTGGTTGCTTTTTAAAAAACTGTAACTTAAAAATATTTTTTGAACATGCAGGTTTTCAATAGAAATAAAAAAGAAAGGTATCAACAAATTCAATAATTTTGTACCGAAGACAGCAAAGAAGACAAAAAAAGGTAGTTAGACAAGACAAGTCAAAATTTAACTAACAAGTTTACTACCACTAGTTACTAAAAACCAATTACAGAAACACATTTTGGTGAACAATGGATTTTGAGTGTTCCAAACATGCACGTTTACATCGACTATCATGCGTTTGATAGGACGAGGGATTTTGCTGACACTATTCAACTAATGCCTAAGCTACTTTTATTGATACAGAAATATCATTAAAGTATGTCTAGAAAAAAATATTTTATTTAAAAATATTTACAACCCTCATCCACCTCTAAAATAAAGTTAGATACTTACACCGCAATTGTAATATAAATAATTAAATATGAAATTCCTAACCGACTCCATTTTTCGCATTAAACTTTTGATGTCTACCTGAAAAGTAGTTTTAATCTTAGAAATGGTTTTTTAATAAAAGTTATAAGCATAATAATCTCTTTACGATACGTATCTTTTAGTAATTGTGTAAAACCGGAGATTCGCTATTAAAAATGTTAAAATAGAGATTCAAACATAGGTACCTACTGCTAAAAAGTATTTTATTTGCTGCAATAATTTTGTGACGAATTATTTCTCAAATTTACACTAGAAATAGAATAAAAAGCAAAAAATAAAGTTCTTTGAAGATAAAAGAGAGATGTGAATGCTGTTATCAGTTTACACCAGTAATCTTACATTTTACAAACAAATTTTTAATAGAAAAGATAAAAGCAATTTGATATCTCTATTGCATGATGCTTGTATGTCTTTGATGTATTTTGCTTGATACAAAACGCAATGTGCCAGAGAATTTCATTATCGTATAATTCGTACTTGTTAATTACAGTTTGATGCTCGTGAATGTTGAAGTTTTCGTGTCTTCTAAAAACATATGGAAATGAATAGTCAAACTCGCAAAACTCTTATCTTACTTTTATTAGGAAATTTATCAACGTGGTTAATGCACATACAAATTTGAATGTTATCAAAAAATTAGATTTTGTTGTAGTTTTAAAAGTTTTCTTTTTCGATACATTCGGTTGGATAAATCCATAACTCTTTGTGAATCAAACAAGCTGTCGATTGGGTTACATTGGTTGAGTGAACACAAAATACCGATTTTTACATTCTGTTCGTATTATTTAGTGTTCTACGTGGTGCGAAAAAGAATTTGTCATTTTATGTTGTTTGAAAAAAGTCAATTTTCTAATAACGCGTTGAGTCCTGTGAAACTGAAAAATAGATTTAAATCCGTACTATTTTGCAACGTATTGATTTGAAAATTTGAAGAACCTGCTGAGAACAGCAAAAACGTTCTTTGTAGTCTTGCATTACTTTTATTTTTGTTCAATTTATGTTAAACGGTGCTCCGAATGCTCATGCGCAAATATTTTCTAACAAAAGTAGAAACTGAAGTACACGTCGTACGTGCATATGCTTCACATATGACTTTTTATTTTATTTGCGTTATCGCTCACATACCGTCTTGAATTCACGGTTCATAAAGTGCTGCTGCATTAAAGATGACCCATAATGTTTATAAAAAGGTTTCTTGCAAAACTGAAAGAATATTTGATCAACTTAAAACAGTTTCTGTCATTACCATTATTAACACAGGAGTCGTTTTTTTCTATTTGTCTATAGTTGAACTTGTGTTTTCTCTGCATAATAAATAAATGTTACATTCTACTAATAATTTATACAATTTTCTGCAAATATTATTTTAACATGTTTTATATTCTTCTTTGCTGAACAATCTGCGAAAACTGTTTTATACTAATGCTTATATAGATTTTTGTGCTACATTAAAATGTGTTGATTCGGTGTAAGGGTTTATAGACATTAAAAGACGATATTTTCTTGTTGAGTTTAAGAAAAAAAATACAATTCGAACATTTTTGAATATTACTGTAACGATTTTTAAAGCTAATTTATTTAAAAACGAAATATTTACTCGATTTATTTTAACTAACACTAATAAAATGCAACGGCATTGAAGAAAAGCATTTACACGAATTTATATATCACTTATTACTATCACTCGAAAAATAACTCCGCGGTTAACTTCTGTTTATCTAAACCGGTATTTGTTTATATTTAAAGCACGTACACTTATTTATCTTAGCACACGCGTAAAACGCTTAATTTATTTAAACTGACAAAGTCTTAACTTCCGATTTCGAAAAACTGTTTTCAGCTTACTTTGAATATCTTTTATATATTTCTGCTGTCTGTGTCTAGAAAGTTCAACATCTTTTGGTCTTTGTCTCGCAGTTGACAATAACTTTGAGAACGTTTCACTGCACTCTTCTTAAGACTGTTCTGTCTCAGAACGGAAAACGGGATACGACCTCGGTAAAAAGGATATTGGCGATAATGACAGCTCTCTCCATTTTGGCAATATTCTTGAGCATAAAAGTAACAGGCAATGAAATTTTCCTGACCCACTATTCTACTTGGATGGTAACTGTCCTCCAATCCATCTAAGCCACTACTTGGGTACTGCAAATTTCTTAATATTGTAGAACTCTATTTCTTTCTTGAAATTTTATAATGCTCGCCACAGATTTTTGTATAAGATAGAAAACCAAGCGTCGGTCACCACGTAGCTTTAAAGCTTTTCTGACCGCCGCGCACTGGTTGCTGTTTTCGTAGTTCATCTGGCGGTCTAAACTTCTTTTTAAATACAACTGGAACCCTTTTGAACATGTCAGATCCTGGCTCACGCAATGTGCGATGGCGTAATCTTTTTGTGTTTGGAACAGGTCTTGTTGTTCCTCGGTTGTAACGCCAAACCTAGCCTTTACAGAACTTGCATATATGCTCATAAACTTACCAAAGTACATTCCTTCGACTGAATTTCTAATTCTGCTAGTTATTACTCTGGTTTGGACCTGAGCTTGCGTAACGTTATCGCCAGCAAACGGGGCTAGAGGATCGATGTTGGCCAGTTTTGCTTGCTTCTGGGTAGTTTTTGGATGCGATATATGACGTCATTAATATTAAAGTTATGCAGATAGTTGCTCTCAATAATAAACGGAAAGCCAACGAAATAATTAACTCTGTTTTTTAATTAAGTGCCAGTGTTACAACTTACAACATACAAGCATAAAACGTACAACCGGAAGTACACACCATAGTACATACAGTTGGTTACAAAAAAAAAACAGCAAAAAACAACGTTGCCAATTTGTATAAAAATAATACTTCAACACTTTCCCTTATTTTTATAAACAATATGACATAGACTTATTAACTAAGATCTAAACTAATACAACAGTTCTTATGCTTGTTAGCATGTAAAGCTTTCGTAAGAACATCTGCTGGCATTTCCTCAGTAGGCATATAATTTAATATAATATCTCCATTGCTAATACATTCCCTTATAAAATGAAACTTTATGTCGATGTGCTTTGTTCTTTTATGAAAGACGAGATTTTCTACTAGTTTTATAGCGCCGTGATTGTCACTATACAAAAGGACTGCTTCATTTATAGTTGTTATTTTATTTAAAAGCCCTCTCAGAAATATAGCCTCCTTCCCTGCTTCTGCTACAGCTACATACTCCGCCTCTGTTGTCGATAAAGCAATGGAGTTTTGTTTTCTGCTTTCCCAGGATATAGTCGAGTTATTGAATTTGAAGATATATCCTGCTGTATAACTTAGTCCTAAGTGACGTGTACCCTTTAGATATCTTAAAACTCGCTTTGCCATGATCCAATGCTCATCACTAAAACTAAACTGACTTAAATAGCTGACGGCATACATAATGTCAAGACGTGTACACACCGCTAGGACAAGGAACATCACTAACCATTTTACTTTTCTCGATTTTACGCCCTTCAATTAAAGGAGTCGATGCAACCTTAGCATCAGACATCTCAAATTTTTCCAGCAATCGGTCAATATACTTCGTCTGACATATTTGTATTTTTAAATCACAAACATTCATTGAAATGCCTTAAAAATCTCTTATTGGTCCTAAATCTTTAATTCTAAATTTCTTAGCCACCAAACACTTCATTTTTTCTTTTTTATTTTCATTATTTGAAATAACAAGAAAATCATCCACATGAATAGCTACTATTAAATGTGAATTGTTAACGCATTTAAAAAATATGCATGATTCATAACTAGACTTTTAAAAACACATACTTAATAAAAAGTCTTCTACCTTCTTGTACCACACTCTTGATGATTGCTTTAAACTATAAAGCGCTTTCTTAAGCAAGCATACTTTATTAAATCCTTCGTAACATCCCTCTGGCAATTCCATATAAATACTTTTATTCAGACTCCCATGCAAGAAAGCAGACTTAACATCTAAATGATCTACTTTCTTTTTGTATCTTACAGCTAAAGCAAGCAATAATCTTAAAGTGCTAAGTTTAATAACAGGAGAAAAAGTCTCCTTATAATCTAGTCCATATTTTTGGGTAAACCTTTTAGCAACTAACCTAGCTTTAAATCTAACGTTTTTATCGCTATCAACCTTAACTTTAAAAACCCATCGATTTTTTACTACATTTGTATCAAAAGGTCTATCTACTAAAATCCATGTGTTATTAAAATTTAACGAATTTTACTCTGATTTTATAGTCTCTTCCCACTGACTCGCATTGCTAGATTTCCGAGCCTCAAAAATATTACTAGGTTCTACGTAACTTGAACAAGCATAATATAGTTCAAAATTGGGAAACAATACCTGTTTCCTGTCTCTGACAGGGCACCTTCTTTCATCACTTGTATCTGTCAATATAGTCAGAGGTTTTCTAGTCTCTTTAACACCAGAATTTTCTTTTTCTCGACTTTTGAAGGTACTTGCTTCTCCAACCTCATTTGGATTTTGTAACATCGCTATAGGCAAACCATCACTGTTGGAAACCACTGAATCATCTGCATCAACACTGTCGGTCACAAATATGCGAGTTTCTTGATGATCGCCAGCTAAGTTTAAACGACCAAATACTACAAAATCAGCTTTATCATTGCAACCC
This sequence comes from Aquatica leii, assembly GCA_035610365.1. NCBI lineage: Eukaryota > Metazoa > Arthropoda > Insecta > Coleoptera > Lampyridae > Aquatica > Aquatica leii. The sequence goes on from CM069435.1 coordinate 74,042,922, forward strand.
TCAGCACTAGCTTTTCTTGTTTTGTTGAAATTACTTGTGCCAATAGTTTCCTTCTTAAATATTATATCCCGACTTCTTACAACCTTTTGTTGTGATGGAATCCACACTCTGAAACCATCTTTTTCATGGCAATAACCTACAAAGTGACCAGGTGTACATTTTTTATCCTACTTGTTTCTTTGTTCTTTTGGAACATGAACATAGCATTCTGTCCGGAACACTTTAAAATGTTGACACTGACGCATTTCTTTTCCATCTTTTGTTCAAAAGGTGACTTGCCTTCAACTCGAGTAAGCCCAGTTTATTTAAAAATTTAAAGTAGCAGTGTTAACTGCTTCTGCCCACCGATTTATCGGAAAACCTTTAGCATGTAACATGGATCGTGCACTTTCAACAAGTGTTTGGTTCTCACGTTCGGCACTCCCATTTTGTTCAGGTGTATAAGGCATTGTCATTTGAAAAACAATGTCATGTTCCTCCAATACACGTTTCACTTCTTTATTATCAAATTCGCGACCACCATCAGTCATTAAACACTTAATTTGAATTCCATTGGTGATACACTCTTTGATAAAAGTTTTTAAACACTCAATGACTTTACCTTTTTGCTTGAGGAAAAATACACGCCGAAACTTCGAGAAATCATCCTTTATGCAGAGAAAATATTTGGATCCTCCCAATGATTCTTTTTGCATCGGCCCACAGACATCCGCATGAATAAGTTCTCCGACTGCAGTTGTCTTATTCTGTCGATGGTGAAATGAACGTAGCTTCTGCTTGCCAAACACACACCCTTCACAAAAACTGTCATCATGCTTAACCTCAACATTATGTTGCTTAAGAAAAGCTTTTACATGCTGCTTATCTTGTTGACATAAGCGCTCATGCCAAAGCTGTAAGGGTTCCTTTTGTTTGGCTACTAAAGCATGTTTGTTTTTTGCCAATCGAATATTTAATGTATACAAGCCATTGTATGATGCAACTCCTGTAAGCCGAATTACTCCATCCCTTACAAATTTACAGTCATTGTTATTTGCTTCAAATTTATAATCCTTTTTGATTGTGCATCCTACAGAAAAGAAATTTCTTGATATTCTAGGGACAGACCACACATTTTCAATACAATTTAATTTTCAGTTGCTATCTACCAAGGCTTCAATCCACACTGTACCTCGACCGATAGCTGAAATCACTTGCTTATTCCCAACTTGAATATCTTAGGGTGTTACAAACTCCTCATAATCATCCAACCATTCTTTATGCATCGTCATATGTGTGGAAGCACCTGAATTGGCCAACCATTTGTCGCATCCTTCCATTTCATAAGTGCACACAAACGTATCACCACGACTTAATTCTCTTTGTTGCTTGTCTCTTGAAAGTTTAGGGCAATTCTTAATAAAATGCCCAAACTCGTGACATTTATAGCACTTGTATTGTTTTCTTTGCTTTTCTTTCTTTTGAACCTTCGGACCAACCAAAGTAACAGGTTCTTCGTGTTTTGCGGGCAGCCTCATTTCAATTAACCTTAATCGCTCTAATAATAAATTAACTGTTCTCTCTGCCACTGGGATAGACTTCTAAACACTTTTAAACTCAAAATATTCTACTCAAAGTGTCGATAGAATACGACTCATTAAAAGTAAATCCGGAAGTTTAGTTTTTACTAGACGTTTCAATTCATCATTCAATTCAAATAAATTTTTTTGCAACTTAGCAACATGCGCAGCCACATTTTCACAGGGATTTTTTGTTACTTTAAAAAATTCCTCCATTAGTCGATCCACACGTTGACCGGAACTCTGTTCATACACACACTTTAACTTTTGCCATGTATCTATTGAAGTTCGGTACGTTGACATTAACTCTAGATTGTTCTTGTTCAAAGACCCAACAATAATTAACTGTGCCAAGGCATCACCTTTTTTAAATGCTTGCATTCTCTTGTTAAATGCATCGTCATCATTACTGTTCGTTGATTCCACTGATTCGACACGAAAAGGTGCTGTTTTTTTAACATGTGATATAATCGTGAACATCATGATGTATCAACAGTAATTCAATTTGACGTTTCCATTTTGCCCAATTGCTTGCACTTTCCTATTTTTCAATGTGCGCTTTGAAATCCATCTTCAACAATGAAAGTACGTTTTTCACAATGAACAGGGCAATTTTAACCTCTACAACACGTGGTATAATTTAAAAACAGCAACTATTAATTAATTTTGAGCCTGGGCCCATAACCTATTAAAGTTATGCAGATACTTGCTCTCAATAATAAACGGAAAACCAACGAAATAATTAACTCTGTTCTTTAATTAAGTGCCAGTGTTACAACTTACAACATACAAGCATAAAACGTACAACAGGAAGTACACACCATAGTACATACAGTTGGTTACAAAAAAAAACAGCAAAAAACAACGTTGCCAATTTATATAAAAATAATACTACTAATACTAAAAAATAATACGACTTTATAAAGGCTCTCCCATTGCCTCTGCAGCTTTGGCGACAAACCACACCTTTTTTTGGGCATTATACAACTACACTATGTCGCTAGGTTAAGACCTACCATTTTGTCTTTTGACGTCATATCTGGTTTTCATTATGTCGCTAGCAATATCTGTGTTTTTACGGACCGCTTCATGTGCTTCGTCTAGCCTCTTTGTCAGCTTGTGTGACGTAGTCTTCTTCAACAACTTCTGCTTTCGGTGTTTGTTCAAATTGGGGGTTGCATGGCAGTCGTATTTTGCGACAAGGCCTGACAGATGATGGTGTTGGCTTGTGCTTTTGTAAACAGATGATTAATATGCCATTAAGAAAATATACAAATACTGATCACAGTCTTTCTGGTGTGCGGACACTACTTTGGCTAAGTACTTCCACATTGTTTGATTCGTCCGTTCAACCATGCCATCATATTGAGGATGGAAAGGCTACGTCCTTGTTTTTTTAATTACCAACAGTCGGAAAACTTCTTAAAACAGCACAGATTTTAAGTTGCGGCTTTGATCGGAATGTAGTTCTAATGAAACTTCAGCCCACAAAAAACGAGATCTGGCGCCCATTGAACTTCCTTTCTCTCGGATAAGAATTCTTTCAATTCTATCGCGAGCTGGCCGTGCAAGGTTCGCAAACTTTTAGAAGCTATACTGAAGCAGTAACATATAATTTTTTGACATAACTGAAAATAACATTTGGTTTAGTGTATTTTTAAATGTACGTAAAGTAATAACAGGAAATTTTGTTTTTGTTGATAATGCTTTAAATGTTAAATACTACTATTTTTAAACTTAACGTGAAAAAAACAATTTGGGAATGTATATAAATGTTTAAAGAATTAATTAAGTAAACGATGAAAGATACTATAAATACATTGCAGATTTGCATAAATAGGAACTGTATAAACAACAGTAAAAAATCTGTCAATAAATCAATACTTAAAATGATTATACATGCATTAAAACATATGTAAGATAAAATTAGTTACAGAGGAATAAATGTAAAAGGTTGTTACGTATACATAAATTGCAATAAACGAATAAAAACGTATGTAAGAGGACGTTATTTATATATATACTGGGTAACAAATGTATTCTGTAATTATTTTAGTGTTTTGTCGTTTTTACGCTACTTAAAATATATTAAAAGTAATGTGTTTAAAATGTGTCTGTCTTAAATTAACGAAAAAATTTAGGCTAACAATCTAAAATTTGCAGTGATGTTTCTTTGCAAGCAAACGTAATTTATTTACGTGAAGAAGAAAACACATTTAAAACATGAAAAACACGTGATTTTGTTGATTGCGTAGTAGCATCCACGCTGTTTTATTAATGGAGTATAAATTCGCGTACTCAATGGGACAAACTTCTGAATGCGAGTTTTTGTCCCAAAATCATTTGTTAGTAGTACTTTCAGTACAGGTTATTAAACTTTTTTATGTACCTTTTTATAAAATTTATTTCATCTTTTTAGAAATTGTAAGAGAAGAGATGAACAAGTTGGATTTTAGATCTAGAAGATCTTAAATGTAGCAGAAACTTTGATTCCACTGGTAACCCAAAAATTTCCAGCAAAAATCATTTTTGCTAAGAAGTTGCCTCGTCTATACGCACTCTACGTAATATAAGTATTGCAGATTTCATAGGCTTCAACAAAAGCAAGTTTATTTAAAACACAATAAATACAATAAATAATAAACTTATAAACTACAGAAGCATATTGCTGCTGTTCACAAGAGGAAAGTAGCAAAATAGATGTAAACTGAGCAAGGACAAACGGTGACAGCGGTCTGTTGCATGAGTGCGACGAGACAATATGTTCTCTTTTTTTATATTTTTTTGCAATAGGTTCAATCTGTTCTTGAGACGTCTGCAGCTCCAGCTCCAGCAACGAAAATACATGGAAGTGGCTACATTCATAAAACGGTTGGAAGAGGAAAGAGTAATTACATCAATTTACTTAGTTTACTCCCACAAAGTATCTATATAACTCAGCTTCTTAATTAAGTTAGTTAATCAACTTTACACCCAGGTCAAACTGTGACATTGTTCCTCGTCGCTGAGTCATTTAAGATAACTTATCAAAAAACTATAAAACGGTCAAAAAATTACAGAAGTTCGACTAACGCATTTATCGAATGAATGGTAACGCTTTTTGTAAAGAATTTTTTTTTCTGACAAAGCCGAATTAGAATCCAATAAGCAAACTATTGTTCTTTTTAATAATAATATAGTGTGCACTGACGTTGCGGTTATGAACACTTCATGAAAGTTTACCAAACTTGCATGATTTAGAAGCTTCATCTCCAACTTTAAATTCTGTTTCTTCAAACTCTTATCTACACTACAGTTAAACAATAGTAACAAATCGATTCACATATTACCCATCGATATAATACTTTTTCCAATAATACAAATCAGTGAAAAAAAAGACATAAAGAGATTAAAGTCAACATTGCTTGCTTTGACTCTATATGATGAACGTGAAAAATTAAAAGTAGCCATAAAATTAAACAAAAAATAAATAATTAAAAATAAAAAACAAGAGCACATTGCGATTTCTTTGATTCTTTCGGAAGCTCTGAAACATTGTTCAATGCCCAAGCAGAATACATTGTAGTTCTCCTACATTCAGTCATTGCGTACGGACGTGTTTTACTGCACTCCGACACGGGATTTCGCTTTAAAAAAATCCAATTAAATTTTTTATTGTCGACAGAGAAGTGCCGGAAGGTGTCTTCCACTCTAAACAATTCCGTGTTGTGGCAGTTATAAGTGATGTGTGATGTTTTTTACCCAGTGACTAGTTCAGCCAATCAACACAAAGATGTTCCAAGGACGTTTCTGGGACATGATGTTGCGGATCACTGGATGTCCCAAAGTAATCCTATTTTGGCGTGTACGTCCTAGGGACATTCATGAGACGTTCTTTTGTGACAACTGTGTGTATCCCTACGATATTCTACTAGGACATCTATGCGCATCCGCGTAGGATGTCTACGGGACGTCGCTTTTAGATGACTGTAGAATATGTAAGAGGTAGTCACACCTCCCCTTTTCTACATATGTGAACTGGAAAAATATTTATATATAGTAGTAATTACGAGAGCTCGAGTGTGACTCAGATAAGTAAAAAACAAGAATTTAGAAAAGAAATAGCAACTAATATGTCGATCGATACTTTTAATGCAATGTGTGTTGGCGAGATACGTTTTCTGTTGTTTAATTCATACGCTTTTAAGCAGTGAGTTACTCGAGCTCTTGTAATTACTACTATATACGTATACTATATATTTATCAAGAAAAGTACCATTTCAAGTTAAACTACATCTACTTCGTAGTTTTTTTATTCAGTCAGAAAACTTAACGTACTCCTCTGCAACTTGACGTAATGAATAAAAATAACTTTATCAAATAAAATAATCCTAACTATATTCAATTAAAATAAATTTAGAGATTATTTTATTTTTTTATTTTCTCGATCCGGGCGTTCTTTGGCATTCCTTAGCCAGTTTTTTATACTTTTTTTCCAATTTTTTTTAAGTGGCGCCTGAAACAATGCAACTACATAAGGGATAGTAATCGTCATGTAGAGTCGATAATAAGTTAATACAAAAAACTTATTTTGGTATTTCTATGTAGTCAGAATTTAAATTTTTTAATTTTAAATTAAAGATATGATAAATTGATACTTTTGGTTATTTTGTAGAATTATCAATTGATCTTTTTAACGATTCTATTACTGTTTAAGTCATAAGAGTTTATCGATTATAACCAGTCAAAAATTGTTTAAATTGTTTTTAAAAAATGATTTTGTGAACACGTCATTTTTGTAAATACATTAAGAGTTTTTATGCGTTTCGCATTTACGTTTCATCAGAGGAATGTGGTGAAAACAAAATTAATTATTTTGTTTATTTGTAGAGATATTTTTAACTAATTATTGTGGAAACAGTAATACAATACCAGAAATCCGCACACTAATCATAACTATGAACTAAAACATTGTTATCAACACGATAGATTAACCAGAAATTGATAGATGGATTTGTTCTCACGCACAGGACATCCCATCGTACGTCCTTCATTGACATTCTGAGGACGTCCTATTAAAAACGTCCTAAAGAGGCCCGTTTTAAATTCCTGGATATAAAAAGACATCATTTGGACATCCCTGGGACGATGTGTGTTTACTGGGTAACTAATTTGTGTGCGCTGCCTTATTTAAAAAAAAAACTTTTATTTATTAATAATAAGTGTTCAAATGTACGGACAAGTCTGTTTTTTAGGGGGTTTAACGGGTTTAGTACATTCAAGCTAAACAATTTATACAGCGGCAAAATTGTCGCAAAAAATCTTGTCTACCTAAAAGCTACTACCAACTAGCAGCTAATCGCTTATCAGCGTTGAGCAAGCGTTTGCTGCTACCGGAACAAGAACATTTACAGAGGCGAATGATAAAGAAAAGACGCGTAACCGTTCCTGACTACAAATCCCATCTCCGTATCTTTAGTTTGAAAGGAGATAAAGCCCTATCAGTATCGCAAACGATAACTAAATGACGTACCTTATTTATATGTATTATAATAAAAAGCATGTATTACACTTTGCGCGTAATTTAAATTAACTAAGTATAAATATAACGGAAAATTAAATAAAACAAAAGCAAAGAACAACAGAGATGCGTTAAAAGGACATGTCTGACCCGCAAGCCCATCCAGTCTCCATGATGGGTACTTCACATTCAGAAATCAAGACCCTGTAACCGCACTGCTTCCTTTTCAAAACAAATGTAGTTAACTACTGAATGAACTACAAAAAGATATTGGTAAACTGAAAAAATTAATTGAAAGAAACACCAGCAGATTAAGCAATTAACGAAACTGGTGTCTACGATTTCTCTAGTAAATACGAACCAAATGATTAATCTAATTAAAGGTCTAAATCAACTAGCTATCTATATTCCCAAAGATTCAGTAAACAACAACCAGGTAACCTGTTCTAGATGCAAAGAAATACTAAACCAGAAGGAACGAAAAATTATAAAAATTATAAACTAAATAATAAAATAAATGATAAAAAGTTACCTTTAAAAAAATCGAACAACCAAAAGCTCGTTAAACAAGTTACCTTATCTAAGTGGCCTGAGAAAGCATTGAGTAAAATTAAAACGTCTAATTCGATTCTACCTGAAGCAAACAGACTTATAATCTTTTCGGTTCCCACACCCAGTACTAACAGTAAAACCTACAGACTTTTGAGGAGGCTATCGCTTGCCGAGGAAAGTTGCAAAAACTGAACACTATTAAAACAACACAATGCATCGATATGGAAGTACTAGAGCTAGAAATTTCCAAAAAACACCAAAAAACATACTATGGGGTAGTTAACAGCGTCAACAAGACCACGTTGGATGATCCCCTGATTAGCGCTCTAAGACACGCAGACCTTAGTGCAAAAATCAATCTGCACATCAAAACCCATAGAAGTTCAGGATGCGATGCCCAAACTCTCTGTAAGGTATTGGGTTATCAACCCCGACCGTAACGGTACTTGAAAGGGGCAGCTTTGGTCGGTACGTGAAGGTAAGCAAGGGTAGCAAGCCAACGACCGAGACACTGAGGTTTGATCTGTCTAAGGGTAAACATAACTTTGCGTAATAAAGCATTTTAAATAAAGACGGTTGTTTATTAATTTATTTATAACGGTACCTAACTTTGACGATATCTAACATTGGCGACGAGGTGAAGTAAAGTGACTTAAAACATTTAATACAGCGGGTGTAACGCGTGATTTATTACTGGCAGAAGTTAAAGTGTCGGGTTCTATTGAAAATGGCGGGATTAATTGGAGTTATCGAGCGATTTAGTCATGTAGGCAACGATTGGTCAGTGTATCAAGAGAGACTCGAACAATTCCTAGAAGCCAACGGAATAGAAGACGTAGGCGGATCAAAGAGAAGATGTGCGGTTTTAATAAGTCAGCTGACAGCAGAAACTTACAATTTGTTGAGAGACTTATCGTATCCACATAAACCTAGTGAAAGGACTTACAAGGATTTGTGCGAAATAATGACAAAACATTTCAGCCCAAAAATATCAGTGTTTCGGGAACGCGCGGAATTTTACAACGCGATGCAAAAGGCTGATGAAGCAATCACTGAGTGGCATGCGCGAATAAAAAACCTAGCGATAAATTGCAAATTTGTAAACTTGGACAAAGTATTGCGCGATAAATTCGTCACAGGCTTAGTGAAAGGGTCGATTTTAGACAAACTGTGTGAACAAGAGTTTAAGGAGACGTCGACCTTAGAAAGCGTGGTGGAAGTGGCACTATCCAAGGAAGCAAGTTTAGCGTCCAGCGCTAAGCCGACGGCAAGTGTCAATTGGGCTCAAAACAGCGGCAAACCACGAGAAAAGGCACAACGAAACCAATCAAGCAGCCAGAGCGGAAAGCAGTGCGACAGTTGCGGTAAAATTCATTTACAAAATCAAACTTGTAAGCAAAAAAAAGTAAAATGTTTTAAATGTAAGACAATAGGTCACTATGCAAACAAATGTCCGAAAAATATTAAACAGGCAGGTAGCAACTTTGTTGATGTTACAGATCATGAGGTAGAGGAATTAACTCTTTTTAATATTAAGACAAATGTAGATAATCCAATTAAGGTAACTGTAAAAATTAATAGTAGGATTTTAGAAATGCAGGTCGATAGTGGAGCCGGTGTAAGTTTAATTTCAAATGAGTTATTTACAAACAAATTTAATGATTATAGCTTAAAACCCAGCAAGGTGATCTTAAAAGAATACACAGGCAAAACTACCGTACCGGTGGGGTACTTTACTGCTAAAGTGGAGTACAAAAATGAAATCAAAGAGGTTAATTTTCATGTTGTCGAAGGTGGTGGACCACCATTATTAGGTAGAGACTGGTTACAGGCATTTAATTTGGGACTGACAAAATTGGGAAACAATGAGAGTAACCTTTATTTTGCTAAAACCATTAAGTTAGAACAAATCTTAAAGGAGTACGAAACCCTATTTGACAACACGTTAGGCACGTATAAGTACGACACGGTTCATTTAAATTTAAAACCTGATGCTAAACCAATTTTTTGCAAACCGAGACCAATTCCTTTCGCGTATAAGGAAAAAGTAGAAAACGAATTAGATACGTTGCAAAGGGACGGCATAATTGAACCTGTAGAAACAAGCGATTGGGGGACACCTTTAGTTCCGGTTTTAAAACCCGACGGCTCCATACGTTTGTGCGCGGATTATAAAACTACCGTGAATAAATATGTGGTTGAGGTTCGATATCCTTTGCCGCGCGTAGAGGAAATTCTGGCAGTATTGCAAGGGGGTATTAGTTTTAGCAAAATCGATTTAAGCATGGCGTACGCTCAATTAGTATTAGATGAGGAAAGTCAAAAAGTTCTTGCGTGGAGTACTCATAGAGGTATATTTAAAGTACGGAGACTACCATTTGGTATTTCTCCAGCAACCGCGATTTTTCAAAAGAAAATCGAACAATTATTGCAGGGAATAACGGGGGTAGCGAACTTCTTAGACGACATAATAATCACCGGGAAAGATGAAAGAACGCATTTAGAGAATTTAGAGGAAGTTTTCAAACGGTTGTCTGACGCCGGGTTAAAAATTAAACGCGGCAAATGCAAATTCTTTAAATCCGAAATAACTTACTTAGGGCATGTAATAACTAAAGAAGGGATTAGGAAGTCGCAGGAGAGAATAGAAGCAATTTTAAAATCTCCGGTGCCAACTAATGCAAAGCAGGTAAAAGCGTTAGCAGGTGTGGTCAATTATTACGCCAGGTTCGTTCCGGGATTATCGCAAACAATGAAACCATTGTACGATCTTTTAAAAAAGAACGCAAAATTTGTGTGGGACGCACGGTGCAAAAAAGCGTTAAATACAATAAAGAAGGAAATCGTTTCCGATAAAATCTTATCGCATTTTAATTCGGAACTACCCATTATTGTTACTAGCGACGCATCTCAAGACGGTATAGGGGCATCTCTGTGCCATCGTTATCCGAACGGGCAGGAGCGACCGGTAGCTTTCGTTTCGAGAACGTATGCACCAGCAGAAAAAAATTACTCTGTTATTGATAAAGAGGCTTTAGGGATATATTTTGCGGTCAAGAAATTTCAAAATTATTTATTGGGGCAAAAATTTATCTTACGAACGGATCATCGACCATTAATCGCGATTTTCGGTGAAAATAAGGGCATCCCTAAAATGGCTGCAAGTCGATTGCAAAGATGGGCTATTTTTTGTCTGGTTTCAATTACACGATTGAATACATTAAGGGACAAAACAATGCCATAGCCGATACTATGTCGCGACTACCGTTACAGAATTTGGAAAAAGATGTATCGGAAGGTTTGACGTATTTGAATTTCATTGAATCGGAAAACACGCCGATTGATAGTAGTCTAGTGAGAACGGAATCGGATAAAGATCCTATAATTAAAAGGGTAATTAAGTTAGTTATTAAAGGGTGGCCAGAGTCAGTTAACCAAGATTTGGAACTAAAACCATATTTTGTGCGGAAGAACGAATTAACCGTGGTTAGAGGATGTTTAATGTGGGGATACAGGGTAGTCATTCCGAAGTGCATTAGATCAACCTTGTTAAACGAATTACATGCAGGACACCAGGGCATAGTTCGGATGAAAGCCGTGGCACGCTCATACATATGGTGGCCCAACTTAGATAAAGAAATAGAAACTATTACAAAAGCATGCATTCCGTGTTTGAAGACGCGATCAGATCCACCAAAAGCTGATTTAATACCGTGGACTAAATCATCTCGAGTAGGAGAGCGAGTACATATAGATTTTTTAGATTTTAACAATAACGTTTACCTAATTGTCTTGGACAGTTACAGTAAATGGGTGGATGTGCACGATATGAACAATAACGCGAGTGCAGAGAAATTAATTCATAAATTAAGGGCAACATTTACTAGTTTGGGGATACCAGAACTAATTGTTTCCGACAACGGTACTCAATTAGTAAGTAAACAAATGAAAAAATTTTTAGAGATGAATGGAATAAAACAGATCACAACACCAACGTTTTATCCCACTACGAACGGTGCGGCAGAAAACGCCGTAAAAACCTTTAAAAAGGCCTTAAAAGCGGCTATTTTAGATGATAGGAATGGTGGGGTTGAGATAAACACATTAATTAGTAGATTTCTTTTAATATATAGAAGTACGGTACATAGCACAACGGGTGTATCACCAGCAAAGCTTTTTTTAGGTAGGGAATTAAGAACGCGGTTAGATTTAATACGTCCGAAACCGGGGGAAAGTCGAAATTACGATCTTAAAAGGGAGGATAGTCGAGGGAAAAGCCGCGAACAATTCAAAATTGGAGATAAAGTTATGGCGCGAGACTATAGAACACCTAACAAAAAACTTTGGGTGCCCGCGATAATTAAAGAACGTTTAGGAAAGAGGACATACGTATGCGAAGTAGGGGTAACTAAGCAATCGTGGAAAAGACATTTAAATCAATTAATTAAACGTATACAAAATAAGAGTACAGAAGTAGGTGATCAAACGCAAATATCACCACGGTATACGCGACGTCTTATAGGGAGATCGAATTCCGCAGATAATCAGACAAATTTGGGGGAAAGTAATACTGAACCAGATTCACCCAATAATGATGGTTGTGTACAAGTTCGCAGAAGTGAACGAACACGATCAGTTCCAAAACGTTATGGCAATACTGTGTAAATAGCATCTAATGACAAGTGTAGGTTAAGAATCGATTATAATATTAGTACCTATGTAAGAGAAAAAGTAAACATTTTTGTAGCTTATTTAGTATTGTAAAAGATAGGTCACATTCTTAAAAGGGAGGTGTAAGGTATTGGGTTATCAACCCCGACCGTAACGGTACTTGAAAGGGACAGCTTTGGTCGGTACGTGAAGGTAAGCAAGGGTAGCAAGCCAACGACCGAGACACTGAGGTTTGATCTGTCTAAGGGTAAACATAACTTTGCGTAATAAAGCATTTTAAATAAAGACGGTTGTTTATTAATTTATTAATAACGGTACCTAACTTTGACGATATCTAACACTCTCACACAAGCGAGGCAAGCTGTGTTGCATAATACAAATATGTACGTAACTATTATCACAAAAGACACACAGGTAGCCTCTTAAAAAAAAGATGAAACTATCCTGGTAAAACAAGACGTACGCGGACCTTTTTAAAAGCGCAACCGACGCGGTAAGCAATGACCCAGCTGCGGCCGGTATTAAAAAGGGTCGGAAAACAAAAGAGGAAAACCTTCTGCTAGTACTCAGACAAAAAATGTCCACATAGCGTCACGAAACGACGATTCGCGCTAACGCATCTTTCACATATTTAGTCTGGAAGAAATAGCGACGGCAGAGCATGTAAAAACCGCCATTATGGAAAACCTCATCTCCATCACATCCACGCGACCTGGAAACTGGGAGACCCAAACCGCAACGGCGCGTGTCCCAACTTTTCTGGTTTAAGCTCTCTTGTCTGATCGGAGACAGTTGCGATTTGGGCTCTCAATTGGTACCATAAAAGAGAGAGTAAACCCCCATATGGGCAAGATGCTGGTGCAACGAGCTTTTGCAATGGTCCTGACCACAGCAAACTCTTTAGCAGATGCGGCAATGAAGGCCACAATCGTAAAACCTGTGAAAATAATAAATGGTGTCTGATCTGCGGTTTTACAAATCACGCGGCTTGCACCCCAAAGTGCCCTGTATACAAGACCGCTTTCAAGATACTAAAACATTGATCAAAGTTAACTTCTTTTTTGCAATTACGCGTATAAATACATTAAATTGCTTATAAGTTTGAACGATTCTAAAGCCGCCTTCAATCTTGTCCTCGAGACGATTCTAAGGCGTAATGTCGATGTTATCTGAATTTCATTGTCACATTTCTGATAGGGTTGTGGCAGATGTCCCAGAAAAAACCAAGATTCTTTTGGTGAATGATTGACTGCGTCCAAATGCTTCGAACGACGGGTGCTTTTGAAAGATATAAGTGGCCTACACATAGATACTTGAAGCTTTTAATAGGTGATTTCAATGCTGCATCGCCCGCATGGGGATCCTCGAAGATGACTGAGACTACCTAAACAATCTCCAAACCTTAACGACAACGATATTTTAAACTAAATTCAATTCATTTTTTCTACTCACCCTCCCCCGTTCTTCCCAGCAATTCACCACGAATGCGAATTTACAAATTCTCCCTTTGACTGAATCGTCTTCTGGAAAAACTTTTTGTTTCTTTTTTATTTTGTTCCAATAAGCCCATAGCTATTTCTCTAAAGGTTAGATGGTTCATCGTACCATTGTTGCATTTATGTAAATGCCAGGCATTGTGTAGAGTCATATTTACGCATTGTGGTATAAACGAGAAGTACCATTTATTCCTCTTATCGAAATTCTGTAAAGAGTGACATACTCATCGCAAAGGTCAAAGCCGCTCATATTGGCATTATATAATCGACTGGGGCCACTTTAAATGAGCTGCACATTTTGTTTTCATAGTGTCCATGAGGTTTCTCTTTTCTATTTTGATTTGAGAGCATCAGCATAGGTAAGCACCACGCTAGCACCTACGACAAAATGTCGATATTCTGTACCAGTATGAGTTGATGCTCAAACCTATTGTTATAACCTAAACGAGTGCATCACATCCAGAATTTGTACCCATAATAGATAGGCTTACCATGAATGGATTGTTTGCATCCATGACGCTCGGAATTAGAAACCATTGCTTTGTCGACGCTGTGGGGTTCTTGTAATAGTGCAAATTTAAAAAAATGTCTCATTGAGATGAGTAAACAATGGTCTCAATTTTACAAAGTTGTCGTTCATATTGACATTGTTGTCTATCAAGTAAAAGTCATTCATAATATATATCTTGATATTGCGTTAGCGACCAGATCATTATGCGTATCATTTTACTTTTTCCAGAACATTCGCCACCCTAGCAGCTGGACATATTTACTTATGAGTAATACTTCTAAAAAGGATTTCAATTCACGGATAGAAAAATTATTAAATTTATTTTTTAGGAAGCATATCTATTGGTCTCTTCTAGTATCAACTCAATCATGTCGTCATCAAAAAATATTTGAAATAATTTCTTTGAAGTCAATCGTTGCAATTCCGTGCGTTTATTAGCAGGCTATTCTTCAGTATTATAACCTTCAAAGTATCCACGCACCCATTTGTATATGTGTTAAATTTTTGGTTTTTTGAATTATTATTTGTACTGGTGAAAGAACCCGGTTATCACTGAGCAAGTGGAATAATATCATCTTTGTCACATGCTGCTGTGTTATCCTCGTCTGCTGGAATAAACTTTATTTTAGCAGAAGCCTTTAGTTGACTAGACGGTAGATTGTTAAGATGAAGATTGTCTTCAGCTTCAGAATCTTCCCTAGTAATGTTTCCACATGAATTTTCTGCGGGAAGTAGAGTTATCTCGAATCCAGGATGTGGAAGGTTATCGTCTTCTATCTTTGCTAACGCCTCTGTTAACGTTAAACTTTTATTAAATTTACTGTTTATCAAATGTAATAATATTTGCAACCAATCATATCACATTTGACTATAGCGTCCTATTTATAAGACAGACACAAATAAAGTACTGTAAAAGGAAGCAGGCGAATCTAACCTCATAGTATTTAGTACTTATGTGAAACTACAACATTTAGGATGCAATATAACTCAATATGTGGGAAATATATTTTAATAATGGTAAACAAAACTCACCCTATAAATCTGATGTCACTGCTCGCCATTTTTAGGAAAGCGAACAATTTCCTTTGTGCTAACGCTATTTCTTAATGCATCACATTTGTTCTAAACACATTTTATAGATGGCAGTAGTAGTAAGTAATTTAAAAATCAATTATTTAATTTTAAAACGACTTACATATAGAACTATAGGCATATCTGGGTTAAAACAGCTACTACATGTTCTTGTAACTAGAAGAAAACATTAAAAGTTTGTTGCCAAAATTACACTAAGTGGCATTCGTTTTAATCCAAAAAAACATTAAGATTCATTATCTTACTTATGGATAATTTAAAAAAAAAACAATTGCTAAAAAGTATATGATACAATTACTGAACTTTATACCAACAAATTGGAGTTGTATGTACATGTTCAATGTGCTTTATAAATTTGTATTTTAAAATGTAATAGTTCTAAAATGTATGCAATGCAAAATTATATACAATAAAAAAAGACTTTAAGGTATTGCTTCTTGTATTTTCTCATAGTGCCGAATAAGAAAATACAAAGAAAAGAAAATGAAAAAATTAGTTTTTTTTATATGACATGTTACGAGAATTTAATGTAACGTCTTGCTTAAGTACGTCAGCCATTTATGAATGTGGTTTTTCGCAACAATTTTGAAGTAAAATCGTTATTAGTTTTTAGGTAGTTTTAACATTTTGTAAAATGCGCAGGCCTCGAATGTAGTACCTTTTATACATTATGCATTTTTAAATTACTTTTTAAACAGTAATTCTTTACATAAACGTTTTATAGATAAAATAATTTTGTTTTATATAACAAAGTTTGCTTTTAAAATTCTTGCAAAATTAAAGCGGACAGGTATCGTAAATTTTATTTATAAAAATATTAAATTACACATCAAATTCTCATCTTAAAAAAAATGATTTGCTTGTAAAAAGAGAACCTTTTGTTGTGTGTAGTATGAAATTGCAGCAACATAATTTGAATTTTGGAAAATAACAACGATCCCTAGAGTTGTTGTATATTTAATCTATCACTCTTGTGACGTATCGTGACAAATAAGTAATATTGGCATTGGTTTATAAACTCGTAAATCAACGTTTATATTTTATGAAAAAGTTACATGCAGTTAGATTTCCCTTGGTAATTTTACTAATAGGAATAATAAGGAATACCGCACGGTTCTCTCATTTCTTGTTAATTTGAGGTGGTCGACTTCCTTAATTTAAGCTTTAATTAGTAAAGGCAATGCGATTAGGATTATCAGGATTATGCCCGAGTTATTCTCCGAGATGCTTTCTCTGTACCTTACATCTGCAATCACTTATCCCAGATGCTTTCGTGTAATGTACGTACCTGAAAATTATTTTAACAACGATAATTAACATGGAATACATGCATTGAATTCATTAATAATTTTAATAGACAACCGTTGGTTTGAACACGACAGGGGTCTAATTCTCGCCCTAACGTGGTTAGCATAGATGAACACATCTGATAAGGGTGGATTACATAAATGGTATAATTTTTCATAAAATTTATTATAACAGACGGTTTTCCAATTTTCAGTTTAAAAATTATTCACACGTTTGATTTCTTCCTATTTAATAGAATTAAAACGAATTAGATTGTATGCATGTTTTTAAAACTGTTCAAATGTAATAAACCATTATTATAACCTTTTTGTAGCAATAATTAAAGCTTTATTGATTTCTTGGTTTTTAGTGTTTATTTTAATCGTTGATAGATTTAACAATCGGAATCAATTAAAACAAACAACGTTCATCAAAAGTTTAGAGCACGTTTATAATTACGAAATACTGAAAAATATTTTTTCTACATTTAAGAGGTAATATAACATGTTGTATGTTGATTAACGATTCGGCAACATTGTGCATTTCTTATGATCAATCTCATTTCCGTACAGGTCAAAGTTATTTCCGTACAGGTCAATGTCATTACCGTACAGAATAATGAATTATGAAAGCATAATTTAGGAGACTTGTACTTAAACTACGATACAAAATTTGAAAACAATATTATTTAGGGCCGTGTTGCTGCGATTGCATTAGTTTCAAAGTTGCATATAAAATAAGAAGAATTTTGTTTGTAAATTAAATGTTTTAGGTTACCTAAGTTATACCTAGCAAAAATTGTAATGCATATAAGTATATTTTAACAAATTAAAATAAAACAAAACACCTACTTTGTAATTTCACTGCTAATTTTTATTCCTTGCAAAGTTTTCTATTGATGCTACCGAAACGGCAACTTATTCGACTTTTGCTTCTGCATTGCTATAAACGAGATATTATTGTAAGGATATTTTATCAGCGTTTTAAAACTTTACAATGATTCTTGAAATGTGCATGTTTGACAAGTTAAGAAATTTAATTGGTCAAATATCAAAATTACTCAAAACAACAATTCAGAAAAAACAATTGTGTTTTGGTGTTCTTCGACAGTCGCATGATACCAAGGTGTTTTTTTTTAACATGTTTGTAACGTTATTTGTTTCTATTAATACAATTGTCATAAGTATTTATGCATATTTTACACTGTATTACATTAAAATCTTATAAAAACAAACAATTTGCACAGTGTAGCCATCTTGTTCGAAGTTTGGTTTGGTTTTGTAGCTTATACTTAATAAAATTCAGAAAAAAACCTTAAGTGTTGTCAGATGTCAGATTTTTATAATCATTATAATCGGCACATCAAAAATCAAGCTAAATTTTTTCAGTTATACCCTTACGACTCACTTTTCGATGTTCCGAGCTGTCGCTACTTTCTTTGGGATGATTTAATCACTGGTAAAAGAGATCGCAGCGTGCTACAAGTTTAAGTTCTTATCGTAACAACTTAATAAACGTAAATTATACTCATTGTGTTATAAGTAGAAATGAATGACTAAAAGTGAAAAATTAAATTAGTAGTCACGCTTATCATTTTTAATATAAACAAAGACAACTTGACATAAAATAAATGCAAAGTTTTGATATAATTTCTTTTGTGTTAAGAAAATATTACTTATTGAAACGTTCAAGAAATTACTTACAAACGCAAGAACCTTCTAGAAGGCTGTTATCTATCTTCTAGAAGTTATAGCGAAAAGTGAGGAACGCTCGAGAAAGATTCGCCGATGTCTATAAATACGTAAGAAAGAAATCGTAGGTCAGTTATTGTCGAAACGCGATTGCAGCTGTATTAAGAAGATTATCAAGTGAAAATAAATCGTTAGCACGTGTGTGTCTACATATATAAATCGAGAATAATCGTGTATGTGATAAATAGTGTAAACAAATCCGAGGACGTTATCTTATCTTATCTTAAGTGTTATACAACGGTTATACATAAATTATAGTGTAAGTGTTTTTATTATTAGATTTAATTAGTTCGGTTAATTTTAAAAGTGTACATATTTCTATAATAAGTAAACGTAGTTTTAATCGTTTAAATAAATTAGTTTTTAAGAAATAAATTCGTTACAAATTGGTGTCAGGTGTTCGGTTTTAAACCCGTGGAAATCGTGTAAATAGATAAAGCTGTTCGCGATTTTTATTAGTGTAAATACCATTAAGTAATCTAATATCGCTTCATAATAAAAACATTGATTGTGAAAATAACTCTTAAATTCGAGATACGCGTGTTTATTTATAAAGTGTAATCATAGTTAAATTCGTTAATATAGTGTTTATTAAACTTTTTCTATTAACAAGTGCGTGATCGCGATTTTAATTAAATTCGTTTCCGTACACTAGTGGTTTAATATTAATAAGTAGATCGTTATTAAAATTTTGTGTTATACAAAAACTGCATTTTAAAAAGTAGTGTATTTAAACTTTATATTCGTGTTATATTTAAATTTATGCCGGTGACGCGTTTGCAAGCAGTTAAAATGGATGCAAAACTATTTGAAATTCTCGAATCGATGAATAAAAATATGGAAGAAAATAATAGAAAAATGGGCGAAAATTCACAGAAAATTGAAGAAAATTCAAGAAAAATGAAAGAAAAACTCTCCGAACATTCTCAGAAAATGGAAGAAAATTCTAGAAAAATAGAAGAAAAGTTGTTGGAAAATTCTAGAAGTTTAAAAGAAGAAATACGAACGAGCATAGAAAATCAAATTAAAGTTGTTCAAGAAGAAACCCAAGCAGATATGTTAGACTTAAAAGAAGAAATTTGCGAATCTGTGAATGACAAAATAGAAGAAGTACAAGACAAATTAGAACAGAAGTTAAATGAAAAATCAAGAACCATAGAAGACAAGCTAGAGAAAAAATTGAGAGAAAGAATACAACTGCTTGAAGAAAGAATGGCGCAAATGAATTACCATGGCGAAGGAAGTGTCACGAGTGAAGATTTAATAATGGACCGCCGGGATGAAAGCACTCACAAGTTCAAAGTTGTACCTCCGAATTTTGATGGTAAAGTTCCATGGTCAACCTACTACAAGCAGTTTGAAGCCGCAGCTACTGCTAATGGTTGGAGCAACAAGCAGAAAGCGACGTCTTTAATAGTGTCCTTACGTGGAGAAGCGCTGGGAATTTTACAAACTGTTCCGGACCATCTGCAAGAAAATTACGAACTCTTAATATCACGATTAGAAATGAGATATGGGGATGCTCATCTTCAACAAGTATACCAAGCTCAAATTAAAAGTCGGGTTCAGAAAGCTGCCAAAAGTCTTCAAGAGTTTGAGGCTGACATCGCTAGATTAACACGGCTTGCGTATCCTACAGCACCGGATACCTTCCTGGAGCAGTTAACTATTCAAACTTTCGTAGATGGCCTCCGAGACAGCGAAACACAGCAGACCCTCCGGTTAGCTCGACCAAAGACGTTAGATGACGCATTAACTCATGCTCTGGAGTTCGAGGCGGCGAAACAAGCATCGCAACGAGATGGTCATAGACTCTGCTGTGCTACAGAAGTACCCGCGCGGACACTGGAAAGCATCGAAGAGATAGCGCGACGAATACTTCGGGAAAGAGGAGTGACAGCTTTGAACCGCGATGAAATAGGTCATGTACGACGGCATCGCACTAAACCTAAGAAGAGGACAAGAAGAGCGCTCGATAATTTGGAACAAAGCGAGCAAAAGAGACAAAAAGTAATCTCATCTAGTCAGACTCCGGAGATTACCATCCAAATGGCATCGCCTAGAGAACAATTGCATAGCATTTATCTCGATGGCAAGATCAATGGGAGAAGCGTCCAGTTACTGGTTGACACGGGAGCGACGAAGACCATCATTCGTCCTGACATGTTATTGGAAAACGAGAAGAAATCACCAGTAACAGTACGACTTCGAACGGCGACGGGCGACGAAATACCTACTCACGGACAAGTCAAAGTAACCATTGCTTTGGGAAATGGAGTACTCGACCATCAAGTATTGGTAGCCGACATCACAGAAAAAGTTATCCTGGGAATGGACGTGATAAAGAAGTATGGGTTCCATTTGGATATGAAGAACGATGTCCTGAAGATCGATAATAAAGAAATTCCTTTTCATTCGTCAGAGAAGGCAGCCGTGCGAGTCTTATTGAGTGAAGACTTGACTCTGCCTGCAAGGACTGAAAGTGTGGTGATGGCACGCCTTGATGGAAGTCTCCGGGAAGGCTACATACGCGCGATTGAACCAATGGAGGGCGGCTTAGTTGAAAAGGGACTACTCGTTGGCAGAACTTTAGTACGAGTAAAGAAGACGATGCCAGTAAGGATCTTAAACATCAACTCAGATCCTGTAACGCTGAAAAAGAAGACCGTGGTAGGCCAATGCACGCCAGTATCACAAATTGTGAGATGCGTGAAGTCGAACGAAGAGACGTCGCCGAAGAAGTGTCCACAACATCTATTGGACATTCTTACCACCAAATGCGAAAACCTCAGCCAAGACCAGCTGGCTAAAGTTAAAGTGTTGATCCAAGAGTACCAAGATGTGTTCGCGCTGGAGAGTGGCTCCAAAGGAAGAACTAACGTGGTGAAACATAAAATTAATACCGGAGACGCTCGGCCGATACGACAACATCCACGCAGACTTCCTTTGGCGAAAAGAGAAGAAGCCGAGCAAATAATTACGGATATGGAGAGAGAAGGCGTGATTGAACCTTCAAGTAGTCCATGGGCATCCCCAGTGGTACTCGTGAAGAAGAAGGATGGATCAACGAGGTTTTGCGTAGACTACAGGCAGCTAAACGACGTGACCAAAAAAGACAGCTACCCTTTACCCAGAATTGACGATACGCTAGACACCCTGTCAGGATCCCAGTGGTTTTCTACGTTAGATTTAAAGAGTGGATACTGGCAGGTAGAATTAGAACCCAAGAATCGTGAAAAAACAGCTTTTACGATCGGAACTGGTTTGTGGCAGTTCACTGTAATGCCCTTCGGCCTGTGTAACGCTCCTGCAACGTTCGAGCGTTTGATGGAGACCATCTTGCTCGGATTGTCTTGGAAGACGTGTTTGGTTTACCTGGACGACGTGATCGTGTTTGGAAG
Organism: Aquatica leii; assembly: GCA_035610365.1. Classification (NCBI taxonomy): domain Eukaryota; kingdom Metazoa; phylum Arthropoda; class Insecta; order Coleoptera; family Lampyridae; genus Aquatica; species Aquatica leii. The sequence continues at coordinate 74,064,742 of CM069435.1, forward strand.
GTCGTTTGAAGAGCACTTGAACAACTTGAAGGAAGTGTTTCAGAGACTATGTGGGGCTAACCTCAAACTGAGCCCAAAGAAGTGCCACGTATTTAAGAAGGAAGTCCAATACCTTGGCCACGTCGTATCTAGAGATGGAGTAAGGGCTGACCCAGACAAGATCCGAGCAGTGCAAGCATGGCCAAGACCGATCGACAAACATCAGGTCCGAAGTTTCCTTGGGTTGTGCACTTATTATAGAAGATTTGTCCCCGGATTTGCCAATATTGCCAAACCATTGACAAAACTAACCGAAGAAAAAGCAGAATTTAGATGGAATGTAGACTGCGAAAATTCTTTTAATCAACTAAAACAGGCCCTAGTCACTTCGCCGATTTTGAGTTATCCACGAGAAGATGGAAAGTTTGTTTTGGATACCGACGCAAGCAATATGGCCATAGGCGCGGTCCTTTCGCAGGTTCAAGATGGACAAGAAAAGGTTATCGCGTACTTTAGCAAGGTTTTGTCTAGGCCAGAAAAGAATTATTGCGTGACTAGGAGGGAGCTGTTAGCAGTCGTTAAGTCCATCGAACATTTCTACAAGTATTTGTATGGACGAAAATTCTTACTGAGAACAGACCACGCCGCTTTAAAATGGCTACTGCAGTTCCGTAACCCAGAAGGACAAGTAGCAAGATGGATCGAGAGACTGCAAGAGTATGACTACGACACGGAACACCGTGCCGGAAGCAGTCATCGGAACGCTGATGCCTTGTCCAGAAGACCATGTCCGGCGGACTGCAGCCATTGTTCGCGACTGGAAGAAAAAGTCGAATGCCTCCGGAGAACTGCTATGGTTGATGATGAGTGGGAACCTGAGCAGTTACGTCGCGAACAAGAAGACGATCCTGAAATAAGACTACTCCTCGACTGGAAAGAAAGCGGCCGACGACCAACCTGGGAAGAAGTGAGTGCTTTGGGCAAAAATATCAAAGCGTACTGGGCGCAGTGGGACTCCTTGATAGTAGAAGACGGTCTTCTTAAGCGATCTCTAGAAAGTGCCAAGGGCACGGGAAATAAACTACAGCTGGTAGTGCCGAAGAGCAGGGTGACCGAAGTGTTGAAGCATCTCCACGATGGGACATCAGGAGGACACTTTGGCATTAAGAAGACGTTGGGTAAAGTGCGAGAACGATTCTACTGGATGAACTGCAAAGAGGACGTCATGAAATGGTGCCGTAATTGCACAGTCTGCGCATCAGGAAATGGTCCAGCGAGAAAGCGCAAAGCACCCATGAAACAATACAACGTAGGAAGCCCTTTGGAAAGAGTAGCGATTGACATCGCAGGGCCGTTCCCAGAATCCGATTCGGGAAATAAATACATCCTGGTGGCAATGGATTATTTCACGAAATGGACGGAGGCTTACGCCATACCCAACCAGGAAGCAGCTACAGTCGCAGACGTATTGGTAAAAGAATTTTTCTGCCGGTTTGGAGTTCCGTTGGAATTACACTCTGATCAAGGCCGCAATTTTGAGTCTGGGCTGTTTCAAGAAGTTTGCCGACTGTTAGGAATTAAGAAGACTAGGACAACGCCTCTCCATCCTCAATCTGACGGCATGTTTGAACGGATGAATCGAACAATGGGCAAGTACTTAGCCAAGGTAGTGTCCGAACACCAAAGAGACTGGGATCAGTACTTGCACCTTTTCTTAATGGCATACCGATCATCCGTTCACGAAAGCACAGGCCAAACACCATCCTGTTTCATGCTCGGTCGTGAGATAAGATTACCATGCGATCTTCAATTTGGGCGAAGACCGGAAGAAGAAGTTGCTGGAGAAGATTACGTCAGCAAGCTGGCCAAGAGGTTAGACGAAGTACATGAAGAGGTCCGTAAAAATACACAAATTGCCAGCGACAGGATGAAAACAAGATATGACGTCAAGGCGCAAAATGGTGGGTTTCAACCTGGCGATATGGTCTGGTTGTATAACCCTCAAAGGAGACGTGGTTTGTCGCCGAATCTGCAAAGGCAATGGGAGGGCCCCTATGAAGTCGTGCAGCGTATTAACGACGTTATATACCGCATACGAAAACCGCCCAGAGGCAAGCCAAAAGTGGTCCACGTCGATCGTCTGGCCCCGTTTGCTGGCGATAACCACAATCCGCAAGTTCAGGTCCGAACCAGAGTAATAAGTAGCAGAACCAGGAATCCAATCGAAGAACTGGAGTTCGAAAAGTTTATGAACTTATACGGAGGTTCTGGAAAAGCTAGGTTCGGAGTTACCACCGAGGAACAACAAGACCTGTTCCAGACACAAAAGATTACGCCATCGCACATTGCGTGAGCGAGGACCTTGACATGTCCAAAGGGATTGCAGTCGTGTTTAAAAAGAAGTTTGGACAGCTAGATGAATTACGAAGACAGCAACCGGCAGTCGGAAAAGTTTTAGGACTACGTGGTGGCGGACGCTTCGTTTTCTATCTGGTCACCAAGAAATACTCACGTGTCAAGCCGTTATACAAAGATCTGTGGCGAACATTATGGAGTCTCAAGAGACAAATGGAGTTCCATCATGTTAAGAAATTGGCAGTACCCAAGCTTGGTTGTGGCTTAGACCAACTGAATTGGAGGACAGTTCGAAACATGTTGGAGGTCGTCTTCCGAGGAACAAGCATTCAAGTGTTGGTCTGTAGTTACTAACCGAGGAGAGTATTGGGTCAGGAAAAGTCCATTGACTGTTACTTTTATGGTCAAGGAAGTTGCCGAAATGGAGGAAGCTGCCGCTATCGCCACGATCCCTTTTACCGGTGTGGCATCCAGTCTCCTGTTCTGGGACAGAACAGTCCTAAGAAGGGGGCAGTGAAACGTTCAAGAAATTACTTACAAACGCAAGAACCTTCTAGAAGGCTGTTATCTATCTTCTAGAAGTTATAGCGAAAAGTGAGGAACGCTCGAGAAAGATTCGCCGATGTCTATAAATACGTAAGAAAGAAATCGTAGGTCAGTTATTGTCGAAACGCGAATGCAGCTGTATTAAGAAGATTATCAAGTGAAAATAAATCGTTAGCACGTGTGTGTCTACATATATAAATCGAGAATAATCGTGTATGTGATAAATAGTGTAAACAAATCCGAGGACGTTATCTTATCTTATCTTAAGTGTTATACAACGGTTATACATAAATTATAGTGTAAGTGTTTTTATTATTAGATTTAATTAGTTCGGTTAATTTTAAAAGTGTACATATTTCTATAATAAGTAAACGTAGTTTTAATCGTTTAAATAAATTAGTTTTTAAGAAATAAATTCGTTACATTATGTTAGTTTAAATTACGACCACGCTACACCGACTCTAAATCTTATGCGTATGCTGTTTAAACTATGTTGGCAAGAATCAAGGATCATCTTGGTCAACTTATTAATGATGGCGTCTACAGATTTGGGATCGTGGCACATTGCACCAAGTGAAAGATAAAAAAACATTAAATTTGCTTTTAAGGATCGGTATAAGGTTAAGTGCATTGGGGGTTAGATTAAACCGTATCAGTCGGTGGTCACTTTCTATCACATCTGGAATAACTTGCCAGTTTTTAATTTTTTTGGTTAAACAAGAGGATGCTAAAGTTACATCTATATTTGTTGAACTTAAATGGCTAGCGAAAGTGAAAGGTTGATGGGGTTCGTTGAAAACACAGAGGTCACGTTCCCTACATATTGCCCTCGTTCGTCGGTCATCGGGTGCTAAAGCGACGATTTCAAATTGAAGTCACCTGCTATGATAATAAGAATGCCTAGTTCATCAAAAATTTAGTTTTGAATGCGAACATCCTTACTAGGCGGCTAATAAAAGCAGATTGCCAAGGAGGTGTTTTGAACCATAGTCATAGTTACTACATTACAGTCATTTGTTAAATAGTAGAGTATCACCACTATACGGATTTTAAACTATTGAAAACAATAGCCGAGTAATACCGCATAGAAGAGGATGCGGCAACTCTGTTGAAGAGTACAGCCGCACCAGCGAGCTTGAACTCTGAACCTGAACTAAACACGTATAGCTTTTGAGTCTTTGTCTCGTGCTCTTCAGCACAATGACCGCACTGTAAATCGCTTTTACAGTCGGATGAGTAGTGGTCATACTTCTGACCGCGTGTAACTCGGATACGGCCATTGTCCCGGCACGCATTCCAAGCAACGTACACACGACGCGATGGCAAAATATATTGTCGAACTTCTGGGGGGATTTCAAGGATCCAATGGCAATTTGCTTTGTCTCTAAGAACAAAACGAAACTGAACTTTGAAGTGTTCATTGGCGAGATGAAGTACTTTATCGGAAGCTTCGTAAAAGTTCTGCGAGATGATAGCTTCTTTCACCTGCTCAGGGGAGAGGTTTAAAGAAACGTTTAGAATAGTAATTTAAGGAAACGACTTGTCTTGGGGCTTAACCAAAAGGCTGGTTTTATCGAAAATACACGCAGGTATTTTTGTAAGGTCCGTTTTTTCGGATTATAGTCAAATAAAGCTTTTGTCCGTTTTGCTTATTTGGTCTAGTCTAAAGCCGTACTTTTGGGGATTTAATACTTTCTTGAGAGCCGTCTTCGTCTTATCAGGGGTCTTTAAGAGAGAATCGGGTTCAGGAGTAATAATAACAGTCGACCTGGAAACAGGTGCGACTGATTTACCTAAAAGTACGTTAACCTTCTTGACGATTTTGGGCATAAGATAATTGGGCAAGAAATGCAGCAACAACGGTTGTGGAGAGTTTGGCAGTTACTGATTGCAAGGCTGTCTAAACGCCCGTAAGAGAGTCGGCGATATCAACAGTTTGCTGCGAAACGCTACAGGATTTTTTTGATATTTGGAAAGTTGCTTGGAACCTGCTGACGATGTCCATCATTTTTGACTGTCTGGAAAGCGTAATCTTACAAGCAGAGACTACCTTCGTAAGACGCAGGATATCAAAGTCAAACGATTCCAGTGCTGTCAGACTAGGTGTTGGTGTCATCAAGGATGTCGTCGTCGTCTTCACAACGACGCTTGGTGGAGACAAATTTAAGCACCATGGCGGAGGAGATTAAAGAAGTGGGAAAAGTAGAACGCGACGCTTGTGGAGTGCCGGCTGGAAAATAGACTTTTGCCTGATACCCTTTTAGCCGTACACAGAGTCTTTGTCCACCTTTAACCTCACAGAGGTAAAGGTCTAAAACTTCGTAGAAAGGAACAACTTTTTACACAAAATCAAAAACGCTATGATTATAGAACTACAAAATTACTGTAGGCCTTAATTATCTGACTTCGCCTGATTGTCCACTAAATGAGTTAATCAAAGCCCTTTCGTTTTAACTAAAGGTAAAAGATTTATTCGCTAATTGAAAAGAAACTAAAGTAGAACATATTAAAACAAAGACGTATCCAAGATGAACAAAAACAGTATAGCAAAAATAAACAGAAACGGAAAGCCAGCATCATCCAGACCAACAAGGCGGCCACCTAAAAGATATTTGGCAGTCAACTTCCTAAGAGATAATTGCATAAAACAAGCATTTGACTGAAAAGAAAAAGAGGACGTAAACTTAAATTTGCAAGCAGTAACTACACTGATATGATTGGTACGCGAGCAAAATATTTCACTCTTGCAAAGTTCTACCAGAACAATTTCTATAAAGATTGCAACATGAACTAACGCGCATTTTTTTAAAATTTTGTAGTCGTTCATATCTCAGAATCATAACTTATAATTTAATTAAACCAAAACGAGATACAAATTTTTGGCCGAGAAAATCAAACTTATTTAAATTTATTGTTTTTTACATCTAGTTTCAAACATTTTTTGAAATGCTTTAATTTATGCAATTGTCCTTTTTTATTTACAACTTTTTTATTTTGTTTTAAAATCGTCTGAATTTTTTGTAAAAATTTGTAAAATGATATGATAATTTAATTTTTTTTAAATTTTGTTTTTTATTCTAATTACCTACTATTGTTTATTTTAAGATCAGAACGTTTTCCGGGTTTGAACCGTATCGATGTTGTAATCGAAGATGCCAATGTTTTGCCCACTTTTGTAAAATGCTTCATAAGGAAGTAAAAGATATCGAAAACTTAAAGAAGTAAACGATAATCTACCAAAAAATCTGTTACAAACTTTTTGCTGTTTACAGAACTTGCACGACCACATATAATTTAAACAAGTGACAAACGTTTTTTTATGGTCGCCAGATATAGTCTTGCTTAAACAGCTCCTGTTTGATCACCACGGGAAGTTCAAAACTTGCAATAAATATTTAAGGTCCGTAAAGTAGGAGGAAAGAGAAAATAAACCAAATAGAATTCATTTTACTGATCTTAGATTAACAACACGAAATAGAATTAACAGCAAATAAGTTTCCAATTTGTATACACACAAGAAAATGGCTTAGTCTAATTAATGGTAAAAGTCGGTTATAAGAACGCCGAAAGAATCGACAACTCACAATACATCTCTATAATTGTAAATGGCAAGCACACATACATTTGTCTTTAAATTAATTAATTTGATAAAAATTAACTGATTACATATTAGTATGTGACATAATTATGTTATACTTAGGGTAATAGAAAACAAATTGTTGTGAGAAACTGAAAATTACCAGTTATAATCTACTAAATCGTGAGACAAGTGAATAGTAATCAAATCTGACTAATCTAACCAAATCCGGTGTTGAACATTAAGAAAACGTTTTCTTAATGGCTCACCTGTAATGAATCTAAACAACAATCATGTCAATATAGCCAAACACGAAAAACTTGATTTTCTACAACAGAGTAAATTTATTTTAAATCAAATTTTATCATATGTTATATCGTGTGTAATTTTTCTTGAAGGATGTGTCAAAGATCCATGCCTCGTAGTAATGGCATAAAACACTGAGTGTACATCGCAGAGAAGTTAATTATTTAACTGATGCTTTGTTTTTGAAATATTTTCACAATATATACGAGTGTTCGTAACTTACCAAAGGAGTGCGTAAAGGGTTTAACCCTTAGATGTAACTGATAGTGAGCCACATTAGAATTGGCACGTGGTGCTAAAAAATTGACATAAAAATTACACGTAATCCAAAAAAGAATATAAAAATTTACTATGCTTTGAATAAACTACTTAAGTAAAACTTTTCCAAAATACATAACGCCACAAGTGAATGTTTTAAAAAAAAATATTTGAATTCACGCAGGCATGTTCTGTTGTTATATTAAAAAATTGGTAGGTTAAAATTTTTCGAGTATAAAATTTGTTCTGGTCACGCCTACTTTTCGTAAACGACTGTCAAACGAATTGAATTCCCGTTAACGTTTTGTATAACACGGACTGTTTTTAGCAGTATCTTTAGGCCCAACAAGGCTTTCATTATCAAATTGTTTCACGTCATTCCACGTGAATATGTGGACGAATTCTACGAATTGTTGAGTAAAAGCTTATTTTGGGATATGTGATTCTATATCGCCACCCCTCCACCTATAACCTCATCAGTGACGTTGGTAAAACACCTACTTGTCAAAAAGTTTCCATGGCGCCAGGTCGCTGAAGGCTAAGGGGTTGTACACCACTTCATGGGAAGAAATACTTACACAAATGCGAAGTTAATTAAAGGGAAGCTCGGCGCATTCTTTTACGTCAAATATTGTATGCATTAAAGCAAATTACTTGTGCTAACACAGTATGTACGCTTGTGTCAAATTGCATATTACGTTTTAGGTCATACTAGTACGGAATTAGCTTATCTCCTACTGGATAATACACAACTGTAAGTATTACATTTTCTATTTATACGAGTATTACTTTGTTAGTCATGTGGATTATTGGAATGTAAAACTTAGATCGATTAGGACACTTTGATGTGCAACGTGTTGTCCAGTCAAAGGACGTAACTTATATTTGGCCTGTGATATCAACCCATGTAATATTGTTTGCAACGTTTATCTAACTATACTTATGTACTGTCTTCGTCCTCTTCAACTATTTATATGATATAATAAATATATATTCTGTGTAATCACTTCTGTTGTGTTATTTGTTCTTTTTCAGCTGCGGGTAGAGTTAAACGATATCTCCCTAATTTAGTTCTTTTTCATCGTTTTGGCGCCTTTTTAGATTTAATTTATAACTTAGCATCACAAAGCCTGCGACTATTTCTCCGGGAAAAATGTGTTAGTCGTCGCTTATTGTAACAGTGTAACACTGTGTATTACAACTTAAAAGGAAATGCAAAAGAAAATACTTGTTAGATAGCGTCGAGAAGTGAATCATTAACTTTAAATAAATGTGAATATACAGGGTAGAGCAATTTAAATTCAGAACACGTGACAAATCACTATAGAGTTAGGTTATTAATTTGTGAACAAAGCCAGGTGGGATGAGTTCGAACCTGATTGTGTTACGTTACGAAGAATAAAACAATAACAACTGGGAACTAAAGAGGGAATAGTTCAAAACCGTTGCCACGATTGAAGTGTTGGATGATTTTTATGTTTTTTCGGACTTTTCTATTGAAGATAAATAGAGACCCATTAATCGAGGCGTTATCAAAATCTATATTGCGATCTGTAGTAAAATAATGACCAGTTTCGCCAATATAGCCTAAAAACAAGGTATACAACATGAGATAAAAATATAGAGAATTTATTCTTAGAAGAAGGAAGAATTTGAGAGATTTTACTTGTCGAGTGGAATATAAATTTAATACTATTCTTACCAAGAAGGTTACATCAACACGTTCTAAACATGGACAACGTTCTCATCTTAGTATATATTCCGGCCGTGGAAGCCTTAGCGATTATACTATTTTCCATATTTTCCATATTTAAAATTTATTTTTTAATGTTAATTGATTTGTACGCATTAAGCTTTAGGTTTTGATTTATTTTTACATTTAACTTTTATTACTACTATTCTAAAATTAAATTTGTTTTGAATGTTTGAATTGAACTATTTAGAAATATGAGACTAGAAATTAGCTTACACTTTTTGCTAAACATGCAAATCGTTAGGTTAGTCTTGGCTAAGAAAAATGTTTCGAAAAAACCTATACTTAATTATAATTACTTATCTTGACGTATTTTTAGTGCCAATTAGGTATATATTAGTATTATTTATTCTTTTCATTCTTTGTTCTCACTATTTCATAAAATATTTGCAGTATATTTGAAACAGCACAAAGAAATATCGAGAAAAGTACCTCAATCATAATATTATGTAGTTTTAACTGTAGTTAATAAATATTTAAAACAACGTTGTTTAAAATGTTAAAGTAATGATGGTTTAAGTTTGTTTTAAATGTTGCAATCTGCATAACATAAATTAATACTTAATTAATTAATTAAATAATCCAAATTATCTAAATTTTTCATGTTACAGTTTATGCAGTTATATTCTAGTAAAATTTAAAAAAGAAATCAATAATGTTTCTTTTTTAAAAATTCAGTAGATAATACTAATACGTTTTAGAAAACGTTTTTGAAATATAAACTTAATAACAAACGAACATTGAAAATTTATTTTAAAATAAATTATTGTGCTTTATTTGTTTGAAACTAATTTTTGTTTTTCCTAAACATAAATAGATTAAATTAAATATTAGATTATGCCACATTACAACGTCAGTTTTAAAACTGAGTTTACTTTAAATTTACATCTACTGATAAAAGTTAAACTTTAATATTTAAGTTTAACGATTCAATTTAGATTGTATGTATGCAATTCTATGCAGAACTTTGTCGAGGTAAAATTTCTTGGTTGATTAAATTGTAACCGAGACTTGTCGAGAGAAATTCTGTTATTAAAATAAGAAATTATTCTTCCGCAGTAACTTTTATAATACAAAATTTTTACTTGCCGTTTGTAAGACGGAAACGTAATTAACGTTTTTTGCGTTGTTTTTTTAAATAGCTGTATAAAATTTGTTGTAAACATTGTAATCTCAAAAACTTTAACCTAAAAGTTGATTTTTAATTTCAAATTATTTATCAAATTATTCTCTTTTTGGGTTTTTAAAAGTTAATTAACTGAAACGTTAATAAATACTTTTTAATCTTATTATTATTGATTTATGCAAAGTTTCTAGTACTAGTTTTTTATTTCTTTAATTATTTATTCACAAGTTTTAATAATGCTTGTATAAAAAATGTGTTATTTTATTTTATTGAACCTATTTTTATATTAAATCATTTTCTTGTAAATTTAATTTACTTGCTGTTGTTGTTTGTTTTTTTATTGTCAAAGTATCAGGTTGTGTAAAGTTTTCTACTAAGTCTATTAGCGGTTATTTATTGTCTATATTTATATACATTTAAAAAATGATTAAATATAATTTTTTTGAATCAATAATAATTTACTAAACAAGCGTAGAAAGTAAAGTATAGCATAACGAACGTTGATGAGTGAGTGAGTGAGTTATGCTGTAAAACGTTCGACGAGGGTAACGTATTATTATTAATTATTTTTTGTGTCGCCTTTAGTAAAGTTACGTTCATTTTGAAAAAATAAAAAAAAACTGAATTGTAATATTTTTAAATTCTTTTTCTATTTGTCACATACTTGTTCTAATATAATAATTAACCTTGAACACTTTTTATGTAGATTTTTACTTTTTATTTTGCTGCTCTAGAACTTTTTTTACTCATTACGTAAATACAGTTTTCAAAGTTTTAAATTTATTAATGTCTAGTAGACAAAAATTTTTGTACTTACGAGTGACAGTATTCTTATAATGTACCATTTATTTCAATAATTGAGCGCAGCTTTACTAATTTCACATTTTTAGTGTATGGAGTATGTAGCACTTATTCAATTTCTACTAACTAATTTTTAAAAGTAATATAATAAATATGTTCGTACAACTTATTATTATCACGGGAAATATTTGAGATAGTCAGTATTCGTTTGGCGTTTATAGAGTTAAGCTGCGTTTGATTTCCGATACCGCGTTACCGCGAAAACCTTGCTTGCAATCTTCCCCATACTGTCCATCATCGAGCTTTGGCTGGCCAGCCAAGAAAGATCTGCAGGACTTTCACGTAAGTTACTTTATATTTTCCCTTATTTTTTTTTAATTAAACACCTGCGTTCTCTGTGATCTGCCCAAAGGCAATAAACAGATATTTTATCACTTGGAGCCATGTTTAGATGGCTAGCGTTACATTGCTATCTTACATTAAAGAAACAATTATCTAATTATAGCAACTTAATGTTAGTTTTGACATAAAATCTCTCTCTCATGCCAGACTTTATCAAACGCTTGACTAACGTCTAAAAAACATGCCGAACAATACTTTTTGTGTTGAAATGCTTTATTTATAGTGTCGACTATTCTGTGTACCTGTTCGATTGTGGCATGATGTTCTCGAAACCCAAATTGATGGTCAGGTATGATATTTAATTTTTCTAACTGGAGCTTTAGTCTTTTCAAGAAAAGTTTTGACAACGTTGGTAGCAAGGCTTCTGGGTCGGTATGACGATAGTTCTTCTGACGGTTTTCCTGGGTCTGGAATAAGAATAGTTATCGACACTTTCCATTGGGATGGAAAATGACCAAGTCTTAGAACAGCATTATATATGTGAGTAAGTGTAACAAGAGTTTCATCAGGCAAGTTTTTAATTACTTTTACAGTTATAAGGTCATAACCAGGCGCTTTTCTTGTATTTAAGTCTTCTTTAATAGTTGGCTTTACTTCTGTTAGTTTTATTTGTTTTACAGGTAGTGACATTTGGTAAGGTAATTTTAAATAAGACCTAATAGTATTTTCTTCATCATCTGAAATTTCTAATGCCGAAGGTTGGAAAACATTTGCAAGGTGTTTGACAAATACTTCAACTTTTTCACTATCTGCTCTAGCCCAGGTCCTGTCAGATTTTTTTATTGGTGGTATATATTCTTGTGTTTTCTTAAACTTTGCTGTCGCTTTCCAAAGAGAATATTCTGTCGCTTGCGTTGGTGTGAATCTTTGAAAGTAGCTTTGAATTGCTTGATTTCTTTCCACCATCAACAACTTTTTAAGTTTTTTTACTGCTCTATTAAATTTTTGCTTATCTTGAAGAGTTCTTGAAACCATCCATATCTTTCTTAGTTTTCTTTTTTTGATTAATACTATTTTTGTTGAAGTAGAGCAATTTTGTTGTTTTATGGACAACTTTTCGTTGGGAGTTCATTTCCAGGCAGTTTGTTGGATTGCTGTTATTAAATATTCTACTGCATCATCTATTTCTTTAGGAGTTTTTAGTGAAGTTTTAAGGTCTATTTTTTCTTTGAGCAATTTTCTAAACATTTCCCAGTTAGTTTTTTTATTGACAGGATACAGTGGTTTTGATTTGATAGTTATAGTTGACTTATACGTAATTATTATTGGCGAGTGATCTGAAAACAAATCAAAGTTTTGTTCTGCTTGCAAATAATGTTCAGGTATGCCAGGAATTTTTTTCCTATCACTCGGCCAATAAGTGGGTTTACCAGTAGACAGGACTATAAGATTGTTTTTTCTATAGATTTAACTAATTCACGACCTTTAGGGGTTGTTAATCGTAATCCCTATCTTAAGTGCTTGAAGTTGTAATCTCCACCGGCTAGAAATCTATTTCTTAAAGTAGTGTAGAATTCTGTGAACTGTTCTTCTTTAATTGTATGCCGTGGAGGACAATACATTCCTGTAACAGTTACTGGTCTATACTTGTCTGGGATGACAATACTTGTTGCTTGAATATATTCAGTCTGAAACTTTTTTGCTTCGTAGTGTTTTATGGAGCTTTTAATAATGACAGCGCTACCGCCGTGTGCTCTTTCGTCCGGATGTTTAGTGTCATATACTTGGTAATTTTTAATTTTAAAGTAACTACGATTCGTAAAATGAGTTTCTGATATTAATGCAATATCGATGTCATGAAGTTTTAAAAAAGTATTTATTTCTGGTGCGTGGTTACTTAGACCATTAGCATTCCATAGTACTATTTTAAGTTGTGAACTCATTAATTAAGTTTATCCAGCAGTTTGGTAACAATGTTTAAGAGTGTGTCCATGCGTTGAGCCATCTGCTGAAACAACGTTTCCAATCTGAAGATTCTATCTTCTGAATCTTGGCTTTTTAAGACTGTAACTTCTGCGTTATTATTTAATTTTTCTTGCCGTTTTACAGCTGCTGCAAATGATGTTCCTTCGGAAATTTTGCTTGTTGAAATTGAAATTTTTGTTTGATTTACTTTTTGGGGCTCTTTAGGTCTTAGATCAGGATATTTTCTTTCTTGAAGGTCTTTATATACCACACAACCTCGGTAGTTTGCTTGATGATTTTGTCCACAAAGAGCGCACTTTAATTCTTTGCGCTCTTTAATCGGACAGGATGTATTGCTGTGCAATCCACTACATTTTAAGCATCTAGTTTGACGTCTGGTTTCCACATTGGGGAATTTGTCGATTTTGACGTAATGGCTCAACTATTATTATGCAATTTTGTAGCTTTTTGATGTCGTAAATAGATTTATTGTTTTCATTTGGTTCTAAATCTACAAAAAACATTGATAAAGGTTTCTTATCGCGACTACTTTTGGCATTGTAAATATTTCTAACACGGTGTCCGTTATCAGTTATTTCATTTTTTAATTCTTCTATGTTTATAGAGTGGTGAAGTCCTTTAATTACAGCGCGAAAGCTACGCTCGGATTTAAGTTGATAGGTGAAATATTCATTATTTTTATCTAATTCTTTTACTATAGCTCGATAAACGTCTACATTGTCGGTCATAAGTTTGACCTCATCTTTTCGATTAATAATTTTTAATACGTATTTATTAGCTATTAGTTTATTTAAATTTAACATGGTAGTAAGGCCAGTCATGTTGTTAATGCTTGCTAGAAATAATGGGGGTGGTTTCGTTTTAGCAATATTAATATTTTTAATTTCCGGAAAACTGGAAGAAGTTTCATCTTCAATTTCGGTTATATTTTCCAGAAGTTGAAATTTGTTAATAGGATTAACAATTTGTTCTGTATTTTCTGGGGAGTTTCTTTTATTTTTTTGCCCGAAACAATTTTCCAGTCATTTTCTTGCTGGGGATTAATTTGTGTATGTAATTTACATGTAGATTCGCTATTTGCAATATCTATAACTTTGTTGAGTTTATGGCTTGTTTCCGACAACGGAAGAATTAAATCGGTTTGATTTCCGACACCGCGTTACTGCGAAAACCTTGCTTGCAACCTTCCACACACTGTCCTCCAAAGAGAACCAACATCGAGCTTTGGCTGGCTAGCCAAGGAAAATCTGCAGGACTTTCACGTAAGTTACTTTATATTTTCCCTTATTTGAAAGGGTGGTCTTTACAATCAGCACCTAATAAACTTTTACACGCCGTTGAAATAGACGCGCCGTTACAAAATAAGTTAGTACAGCTAAACAGCACCACTTTTATGAAAGTTGTTTTCTTCTACAAAATTATTTTTATTTTGTAACTTATTAACTTTTAACTGCTTCTATCTGTTGACATATATAAGAGTATTTATAGAGTGTAATAGGCACATTTATGTTGAAATAACAACAGGAATGTTTTTGAGTTTGAAAAACACACAGCTTGAATTGATAGTTTGTTGTGATGCATCAATCTGTGAACGTAGTGGAGTAGTTCCTCTTCTGTCTTCGTAATAAACCACTGTCTGTTTATTAAAAGAATTGTCTTCATATTTTTGCTGGTCTGCTCTTTGATTGTTTGCCTATTGTTGATTTTTCTGTTGCAACTCTACGATCTTGTTTTTTTCTCGTTTTAGTGATATAGCTATTGTATCGGTCCCTTTTTGTTTTTGTCCACCCATTTATTGTTCTTCTCTTATTTGTTGGTTGGTATTTAATCTCATAATGTCTTGATCATTATTTTGTTAGTGTTTTAATTGTTTCAATCTCTACTTTATTTGTTTCATTTTTTGGTTTTTGTATGTGTCCTGGCATAAGTCAGAACTGGTCGCACAACGTATTTGTAAACTCTCGCGTTGACTTCTTTGTTCAGATATTAATTTTTTCAAGTAATTATATTTGACGCCGCTGATACTTACTGATATACTGCATATGTTGACGGAAATTTTTATTTATATTGTATTGTACTGTTTTTCTTCCTTAACTAGTTGTTTAACGTGATTTGTGAACGCTTTGTTCCTATTTGTTACTGTTTTAGTTCCATACGCCTTTTTTGTATTTTTTTATTATACAGGACTTTAGAAAAAATTGTTCCCACGTGACATAAATATTAGCCAACAAACACTGCTTGGATTTGTATAAAGTAAAACAATAGTAATTTACGTAACAAACGTCAAAAGTACATCATAGCATAACGAACGTTAATTCGACAAAAGTAACATACAGTATTTTTTGTGTTGCTCTTTGTAAAATTAAATTCTTTAAAACAAAATTTTTTAAACACCAGCAATGTAATGTTAGTATTACATGTATTACTAAATTTGTCAAATTTGACATTAACTTTATCATCGTTTTCTTTAAATTTGAACTGAACTTCAAGATTTTTTAAATGACTTTTCGATCTGCTGCATATTTTTTCAGATAAATTAATTGACTTTGAATACTTAGTTTTATGTGAATTTTTAGTTTTTATTTTGCCACATTAGAGCTTTTTTGGCCTATTACGTAACTACACTAAATATTGACTGATATTGACGTTTAAGATGTTGGTAGTTTAAATTTCAATCGGTATTTAATAAATAAGTTTCTAATACCACCGCAATGTGTTTACTTTTTTTTTTCAACTTCAGAAAACATTCAAAGCTCATCAACTACAATCTTTCGAATAGCATTAGTAATTAGATGTTCCAAGTCTTCAACAATGCACAACCAATTCCTATATACTATATTTTTTTTAGCGTTCGTAAAAGTAAAAATCTAATAACACAAAATGAAGGAGGATATAATCCTTGACTTATCACACATTTATTGTAGAATTGTTGAATACATTTAATTGTAGTTCGGGTGGTATGAACGCATGCATTGTCTTGCTAAAAATAACCAAATTGAAGTTCGTTGTCATCTTAAAAATAAACTTTAAATATCAAAACAACGCTCTACGTTTACAGTATTTTGAGAAAATTTTGTAACGTGAATTTAAAATAGAAATTAAGAGCTGAATACAGTTAACAAATAAACGAAATAAAATAAATTGTAAATTAAAATAAGTACCTAAATGAAAATGAAAAAATATGAATTAAAAACTAAAACGAACTTGCGGTAAAGGATTACACCAATTAGAAACACTAATGCCTAATTTTTACCAACTAATAATAAGTCACTAATAATTGATTTATTTCGACACTATTTATTTTTCACTATCGCGCATACGATAACGTAAAGATCACTAAACTGCACTCGCGCTGATAACACAATGAATCCCCTCGTTTGTTGCAGGTTCTATTTATATCCGAAACGTTATCTTTTTAAAGCTTCCAGGTTTTTCTTTCATTTTCTCTAATCTTCGAACACTTTTGGAAAACAAAACGTAATAATGCCCCCTCTTTAGATCCTTTTTGTCGCAGAACAGGTTCAAACCCATGACATCTGTAAACAGGGCTATAACATAAGCACAATTCTGTTAATTTTTGCATCGTTCTTGTTGATAGGAATATCAGTTCACGGTCTTGTCGTTTCCTCCAATTCAGTTGGTCTAAATCGCAGCCAAGCTTGAGGACCGCCAGTTTTCTGATGTTGTTTCGCATGACCTGGTCTCTCAGGTCCAGCAAGGCGTTTCATAAGTATCTGTATTCAAACTTCTAGTGAGACAACTCCTTGGTGATTAAGTGGTAGATGGACCGTTGTTGATTTTGAACCTTCAAAACTCTTCCTACTGTAGGTCGCTGTTTTCAAAGTTTATCCAAGCGTCCAAACTTCCTCTTAAATACTACAGCAATCCCTCTGGACAACATAGAGAGTAGTCCTTTAGTACGTCAAACATATCTTGTTGTATTTCTGTGGTTACTCTAAACCTTGCTTTCGCGGTTCCATTATAGGTGGACATAAACCACTCGAAGTCTTTTGCATTGTCCTTAGCTGTTGACCATTCTTGTGTCTTTATCGTCGTTCATGTTATTGTTGGCATAGGAGACCAACCGATTGATATGTACAACTTTCGTTTTGCCTCTTGGTAACTTTCGGACGCGGTAGATGACGTCACTTCTTCTCCATCACACAAGCAGTAGTTTGCCCGATAGTTTTGTGAACGGATAATTGATACACCATTAGAACAAACGTTAATATTGGTCCCAGTCTCGTTGGTGTTTGAAGACCACTTTGACGAGATAATTCTCCATGGTTCTACTCATCATTCTATCATGCCATCTTGTTGACGATTAAGAGGTGTAGTTCTGGTCTTCTTGATTCCCGGCATTAGACAGACATTTTGGAACTAATCAAGCTTTAACGAATCCCCAAAGCGACAAAAAAGCTCTTTCATCAACACATCCGCAACAGTTGTGGGTTCTTCATACGGTATCGCGTACGCTTTTGTCCATTTAGTAAAAAATGATCTCTTTTTCTTTTCTTTTTGTTTTCTGCAGCGCACATACATTAATTTTGTTTTGTTCCATCTTTAATAAGATTTTGTTATTTGTTTAGATCAAACCTTAGATATTCTAATTGTTATTTTTATATGTATTTGTTGTCTTTTTTTGTGTTTACGCATTTGTCGTCATCGTATGATCTGTTCTGTTCTAAGACATGTATTTGGATCTATGAGGAATTGCTTTTTTAAGGTGGGTAGAATACTAGTCACCCACCCTTCTCCTTTTCTTGGGTTTAAGACCGGCAATAGTCTACTTATTTAATGACAACAGGCGGAGTTTAGAGACGTTCAAATTTTTATAATGCTTAATAATTTTATTATTTCTTGTCAGATAACGGATTTTAAGTTTTTCTCTTGGCATGAATATAGTTTAAGTGATACTTATATCGTTAGTTATGACATGCTTTACAATCATTATTTTTTTGACTACAACTAAAGCTTTTTTGGTTTGGTTTGTAAAAAAATCCATAACACCCATAAGGTATTTGTTCTTCTCTAGAACTTTAGAACCAAACTACAATATTTTGATAAGTTAGTTTAATACTAATTTTTAGACATTTGAGACAATAACTACAGCTATTTGAAAAGTTGTTGGACGTCGGCGTCGCAAGTTTGCAAGTGTTAGTTCAATTTATAAGGCTTTCAATTTTCGATCTTTGTTATTCTTCTTACGATGCTTGCGACGCCGATGAAAAAAAAAGAATGATTAGAAGAAGGAGGCCGCAAAGGATAATTATTAGTGACAGTAGATGCAAAAGCAACAACAGAGGCTTTTACATTTGAAGAGACAGCATGATGTAAACGTGTAAAAGGTTTTGTAGTAACGCGAGTGTTGAAAAACTTTGTCGTACTTAGCAATGCGTGACATGACTAATAGGATAAAATCGTTGTGAGTTGTAACACAAACAACAGTAGCATATAAATTTAGCAAACTTGGGTCTCATATGGAGCCAATAGAAGTGATAGCGAAAAGCTTCTATAATGCTTCTAACACTGCGGTGATCACAATCAGATATAATGTGGTAATTCTGAATAAATTCCTTGCGCTGGTCCAATGGTATAACTAATTGCTAAATGCAAGGATCGGAAGAAGAAACACGTACACGTTTCATTAAAAGACCTTTCACAACACACCAACGAAAAAAACGACGTGAAGAAAGAGTATCTTTAGATATCAGATGTAAATACCAAGGATACGTAGTAGGACTAATAATCTCAGAAACTGAAAAAAAATTAGAACAAAAAGAAAAAAGAAAGCGAAGAGACCGTAAAGGCTTATCACCTTGAGAACGACAACGAACACATATTTGAGGTAGAAGTAGACAGAAAAAGAAAGTGTACAAGCATTAAGAGTGCAAGTAGCAAGAATAGCAGAAGAAACAAACGTAGAAATCTTACTAACAAAAGCTACAGATGGCTCTTGAATTTTCTCACTGGTCTTTGATAAAAAATTCAAAGACTTACGAACATTAATGTTCCACTCAAACCACTTGCATAAGATATTAATTGCGAGACGGATGTGATCTCAATCAACGCTAACAGAAATTAATAGAACGTCGTTAGATTCCAGCGAATCATCTTGAACTGCATTTGCTCTGAAATTGGTACCGATAGCTGAAAAAAGAAGTATCGCATGATGGTCTTGTCAACTGCCATCGTACGTCTGCGGATAGTATCCATTAAGCGCTCGTTGTAATCCAAAAGCAAAAACTTCAACAGAGCAGCAACATAGTTCCACAAATGTAAAGAAACTATGGTTCGTTCTAAAAACAAGAAGAGTTTTGCCAGATAAAACCTCAAAAACTGAGAGAATAAGTTTGCCACTGAAAGTAAATTTAAGACAGTATGATTTAACGTTAAATACGCTGAAAGCTGCCGGTTAATGAACACAATTAGAGCAAATTACATGAAGCAAAATTGTACGTTACTGAAAAAAAGTAGTACGTTCAAAGCTGATATAAGTAAAGTAATAAATATAAATGAAAGAAGATTTATGCTATACCAAATAATGTGCATAAAGTAATTTAACGAAGTAATACGATACTGATATAGGTGTGAGTGTTTTTCCCTTCGAATTATGTTAAACGAGGTAGAACCCACAGGTTACATACATATCTCAAAAACAACTAAGTACAGATAGCATGGTAATCACCCGTTAAAAAGATAACGTGACGACACTAGCTTTGAGAATTCTTGTCCTACCTGGGAACATTGCGAATTCGACCAATACCTGAAATAAGTTTTTTTAACACATCTGCTAAAAGCGTAATTGAAACCACTGCCGTCATAAATTCAACAGAAAGAAAACTACTTAATGTCTTACAATAACACCCAAGCACACAAACGTTCACCAGCAATATCCAACCCGTAAACCCAACAAAGCAAAGGTAAAAATAGATGTTTGACAGCGATACACTGTTTATTTCCGCTTGTAAGGAGAATCAGTAGCGTACTTAACCAGTGCAGCCGTTAATTTTAATTTAGAATAAATCTTTTCAAGAAATACAAAATTACGACATGTAACACACATTTAAAGTCATTTAATTAGCTTTTGATTTATTAACTTTTGTTGAACAACCAGATCTTAACAAAAAACAGTTTAAATGAATTATGTAAGTTTATCATATATTATATATTAACAATTCTTATAAAACATGCATAAACTTGTTTTATTAAATGTTCTTGATGAGTTATTTTCAAAATATCTGTTTTATTGATTTGTTTTAATATAATTCAATTTATGTTACTGTCAAAACATTTTTTTTTTAATTTTTAAGTAATCTGAGATATTTGCAAATAAATCGTAAAAGTTTACTATATGATCAACTATAAATACGTTCTAGATTTTACTTTAAACCGTATCGATTGGAAATTTTTAAGACGATAATAAGCATTTTTTGTGGTTTTATTGTACGAGTAGCTTTAATACTCATGCGCACAAAACTAAAAGAAAAAACACAAATTGAAGTACACATCGTACGTGCATATGGTTCTGATATGACTGTATTATTTGTATTATCGTTCAAATACCGTCTTGGATTTACGGATCATAAAGTGCTGTTGAATTAAAGATGCATTAGAGTTTATATTAAAAGGTTTTTCTTTGCAAAACTAAAAGAATACTTAATTCACTTTTGAAAATAATTAAATTATGCTTCCATCATTAACTTATAAAAATATATACTTTTTTAAAAAATTGAATTATTTCGACTTTTTTAGTAAATTATTATTTACACTTGTTCTTGTAGTATTGTAATTGCAGTTGTTATTTGAGACTTTTTTTAATAAATACAACTTTTTGTTATTTGCAGTAGAATAGCATTTATTACAGTAGTCTTAAATTCTTTAAAAGTTAAATGGTAGTAAGTTCTTACACCAAAACGCTATATTTATAGTGTTTATAGAACAGAAATTCTTAATTTAAACTATTTTTAGTAAAATATTTATATAATTTAAAAACAAAATTTCTTGGACGTTAAAAATCGTATAAAAACTTTTATAATATTTTGGTATAATTCAATAAAGATCGTACATTTTGTAAAAATTATTATTACAATTTAGTTTTAATTAGAAACAATTATTGTTTTAACTGCTGTTTTATCATATAAAAAAAATTACATTTACATCCGATTTAACACGTGAAATAGTGTTAAAATTAGAGATTCATCAAGCCAAGTAGCTTGGCTTAAAAGGCAAATGCTTGGCTTAAGCTTGAAAGACAACCTTTTAAATATAAAATTCTGACTTAGCTTGATGTTTTCAAGCTTTTCCCTGCTTTTAAGCTTTTTTAAACTTTTTTTTGTTCTTTTCGCAAAAGTAGTTTATGGACTTGGAACATGTACCCTGTGTTACAGCTCACTGCCACAGCATAAACGATATAAACAGTTACCCAACTGCAAGCATATATTACCTCATAACTTCAAACTGAAGTGAAGGGACAATAACGCATCGTCTAGTATACCGAATCAGATGTAATCCATGTCTGTACGTGGGTATAATAAAAAAAATATTGAATAAACCCAAATGCATAGTTACAGTTATTTAAATGTGTAATCGTTAATCATTAGCAACGTTTAACGACAGAGCTATCTCACAGTGTAAATTACTATGTATAAAAGATAACTGTAAATAGCTATAACGGCGGTAAACGTTGAAAGTTGATTTTACACCCGCAAAATTCAAAATAGTTTGAAATAAACCGCCGTTATAACATTTAGAGTTATCTTTTATACATAGTTTTACACTATAAGATGACTCTACCATCAAACGGTTACCTCTTTCATACATGAATATAAAACTATAGACTTTGTAAGTGCAATTGTGGGAATTACATTAGAGTGTATCTCCTACTGGTAATAAGCAGCCGTGTTCCCATAGGGTATACTCCATATACGCCGTATACTCCAAGGATTTTTTAGACGTACTGCGTATACTCTCAAGCTTGCCGTTAGCACAAAAGAAACACCTACGGATGCAGAAGCAACACTGACGGCGGTTTCTTTGATGTTTGATGTGCCCGGTCGCCATCTTAAAAGGAAGTATTTGGGCGATGCTGTTTATTAAAAATATCCAATATATAAAATAAAATATACTAGTTTCTTATAAATGTGTTATATTTAGCAATTTTTGCGCCAGATTCGGCAATCATCTTTTAGTTCATTTTT
The DNA here is from genome assembly GCA_035610365.1 of Aquatica leii. Lineage (NCBI taxonomy): Eukaryota > Metazoa > Arthropoda > Insecta > Coleoptera > Lampyridae > Aquatica > Aquatica leii. Next base: position 74,086,971 of record CM069435.1, read on the forward strand.
AGATTTTAGTTTGACGGCCATTTTGAAAGGAAGTACATATTTTTGCATTGCAAATTGGTATCTGTGCGATACGGACAGTGTCACTTCTGCATTCGTAGATGTTTTTTCTGTGCCGTTAGGATGCTCTCAGCATGCGCACATGTGCAACGCACATTGTGATTTGTCGTAAAACAAATTGCTGCTAATCATCAGTATAATAGAATATATCATTGCTTACGGTTTGTCCAATACGCGATTGATTCTTGACTTATTGAATACATTGTGCGGTTTACCGTGACTTTGTAAGTTAATTAATTTTTATTAACATACTAAATCAACTAAATAAAAAATGAGTGCGAATTCTAATAAACGCGGCACGCTCTTCAGTTTCTTCTCCACAAGTCAAGCTAAGAAAAATAAATGTGCAGTTGAGGTAAATAATGTTGATGCTGCTAGCGCTGGTCCATCCGTGCCCTCGTCAAAGAATAGCAATTGTCCTATTCCTTGTGATGAGAATATTTTATAAAAATCAAAAATTTGGCCTTCATCGTGGACTAGTGAACAGGCGACAGAGTTTCAGACAAAAAAATTATGGTTGGCTTGCAAGGATGAAAAACAAGGATGTAGTGTTTGCTTTAAAGCAAAACACGCCATTCAATTTGAAAAATCTAACTCTGATGGTAAAGTTTGAATCTCCCTTGAATGGGTAGACTATGAAATCATGGCTGCTGAAAGTAATAAGAAAAATCAACTCGCATCTTTGAGAACTAAAATCAAACAGCATTCAGAAAGCAAATCTTACATAATTGCGGAAAGCATAATGAACAAGGCGAAGAAAAAGTTTTATATAAGATGTTCGAACATGCATCTGAAAAAGTAATGGACGCCAACGTGAGACTTTTTAATACAGTGTACTGTATGGCAAAGAATCATCGCTCATTTCTGCAATTTGAAGAACTTGTTGAACTTTAGCAAGTCAATAAATTGAATATAGAATCTTCTTTACACAGTCGAATAACTGCCCCGCGAATGGTTAATGTCATTGCAAAAGAGATGCGTAAACAATTTATTTCACACCTTGTAAAATCAAATTCAAAATTCACTATAATGGTGGACAAATCAACCACGCTGAGCACCAAGTGCACTCCTATTGTATACATTTCATCGTATTTTGATGCAGAGGCTCCCATTGCAGCATTCTTAGATTTGATTGAGCTCGACAGACAAGATGCAGCAACGATTGCAAAAGCCCTCTGGTCCTGCTTAGAACGTTTAGGAATATCAAAAACGTTCGCACTGAAAATTGGGTTGAGTTTGCAAGCGATGGAGCGAGTGTAATGACAGGAAGGAAAGCTGGACTCGCTGCAAAACTATGTAAGGAGATGCCACACCTTTTTCTCTGGCACTGTTTATGTCATCGCGTCGAACTTTCGATCAACGACGTTTTAAAAGATTGTACTGGCGTTTCCCGTTTCTAGAGTTTCATAGACAAGCTCTACGCTTATTATCATCAATCCCCTAGGAACTCGAGGGGTTTGGAAGAAGCTTGTATGGAGGTAGGCATTGAAATGAGGAAAATAGGTCGTGTCTTAAATGTACGTTGGTCTACAAGCAGTTTCCGTACTGTAAAAGCTGTTTGGAACAATTATCCGGCTATTCATGCACACGTTAGTCAAACTCTCGATGCCACAGCAACGGGACTAAAAAAAATTAGAATCTTTATCATTTCTACAAGAACTTGGACTCTTCTACGACGTTCTTTGTGAACTAGGAATGTTATCCTGCATACTGCAATCAAGAAAAACAACACTCATGCGTGCTCAATCCAAGATGTGTCAAACCGTTAGAATTCTGGAAAGCCTGAAAGCTGAACTTGGTAAAAAAGAAAAGGAAGTGGCAGAGGCACTTCAAATCGGAGCTTTCAAAGGTGTCAAAGTTACAAATGTCACAATAACAAAGTCAGGAGAAGGAATAAACAGGTTGCAATTCTTGCAGAATTTGGTTGACAGGATGCGACAGCGTTTGTTTAATAACCCTACAAACAACACAATTTTGGAAAACCTACAGGTAAGGGAGATTACGAACTATAATTTCAACATTGATTACAGGAGAGATAATGGGTAAACATTTATAAGATTTTTTGTTTTGTAGGTGATTGACGAAGTATTTAAAACAGTCACTAATGTCACCAAGGGAGAAGATGAAGTTAAAAGAGTGGCACGCCGATTTGGTCTACCTGAATTTGAAAGTCTAATAGACTTCCGCACGCGAAATGCTTCTTCCAGTCTTTTAAAAACGCTGAACATACTTCCAACAACAACAGCTGATTGTGAACGGGGGTTTTCCGATATGAATCTCACAATAACCGATTTAAGAACTCACCTAACTATTAAAAATGTGTCAGATTTGATGTTCATCTTCATTAATGGCGCTCCAGTTGCCGACATCAATCCGCGGCCATACGTGAAGATTTGGCTACAAGAACATCGATCGGCACTTTCAACTCTTCGTGGCAAAGTCAAAGCACGTCAAGAAACGGACAAGCAAGAGGAGGCGTGTCGGAAACAATTTTTTATTAATATCTGCACTTAGCGTAGTCGTTAGTCCATTTTTGGATCGCTTTTGTATGAGGAAATATTAAAAAAATTCAAGCGCACTTGATGTCATTTACACCCCCCCCCCGCACCCAATCAATACGTTGTTGGTAGTATACCCTTGAAAAAATCGATGGGAACATCACTGGTAATAAGTCCAAAAAAGGCAAAACAGCCGTCCAGTAATTCACTCTAGTGGAATTTGCACAATTGCATTAACATTGTTGCAACCCAGATGTCCTTTATGTTGTAGTTTTATTCTGCAGTTTTATTCAAAACTATTTTGAACTTCACAGGTTTAAAATTAAGCTTTAACGCTTACCTCCGTTATAGTTATTTACAGTAAGTTTTCTTACGGCATTTCATAAAAATTTTTCCTAAATTGGTCTAAAGTGATATTTGCAATTAAAGTTTTCAGGTTTTGTTTATTTAAATAAGTGAAGATTGACTTTTGATCTTAACTGTAGTGTTTTGATATCCCAATACAATAAAACAACCTTTTAGTGAATCGACTTTATTCGATTGTTCTAATTTTTAATATTTTTTGACGCAAAATCCCCTCTTTTACGAACCTACATCGCATCTCCTCACAATAAAAAGAATCGTATGTCAATCCTTCTGGAGGTTTAATCTGGTGCTTGGGTCTTAAATTTACATCATAGTTTTACAAATTTTAGGGTTTTTTGTATCTGGAAGTTTTAGTAAATTATGTTTAACTATTTGATTTACATGTCTCTTCCAGATTACATTCTTGATTTTAGGAACTTGAACCAAGAAGAATTTTGATCCAAGTTTCTTTACAGTTTTAGCTACAACTCAATTAGGTCTTTTAACTAATCTGTAATCACGAACAGCAACTTGTTATCCTACTTGAAAACAAACACCTTTTTTACCTCCATAATGTTTTTTGTAAACTCTGTTTTTTTTGTAGCTTTTAGGAGTTTGTTTACTGTAGGTTTCTCAAAACAATTTAGTTTTATTAAATCTAACCGGGTTCTAGTTCGTCTACCTAGTAATAATTGCAAAGGATATTCTCCTGTCCTACAACGTGGAGTGTTTCTGTAATATATTAAAAACCGACATAATGCAAGATGAAAATTCTTTTTTCGATTAGAACCGAGCAACGATTTTTTTAACGCTTTTTTAACTGTTTTTACTGCATTTTCAGCAGCACCGTTAGTCTGTAGATATAATGGAGCACTGGAAATTAACTTAACGCTATTTAAAATAGAAAAATCCTTAAATTCTTTTGAATAAAATTGTTTTGCGTTATCCGTAACAATTATTAGCGGTATGCTAAAACGAGCAAAAAACAGTTCTAAGAATGCTGATTGTATTAACGCTACTTAAGGTATTTACAGGAAAAACTTCCAATCATTTACTATGTGCGTCTACAATGATTAACAAATATTTATCAAAAATTGGTCCACAAAAATCAATATGAATACGACTCCATGGTTCTGTAGACCATTCCCACACTTTTAAATCACTTTTTGGTGGTAAATCACGAACTGATAAACATGCCGCACACGATTTTACTTCCAGTTCAATATCTGACATTAATTTGGGCCACCACACATATGAACAAGCAAATGATTTAGTTTTAACAATACCTAAATGCGATTTATGTAATTCACTTAATACTAATTTTTGTAATTTTTGCGTCAAAACTCTATCACCCCGAAACACACATCCACTTTTTAGATGTAACTCGTTTTTTATACGATAATATGGTAAAACTGCTGCTGAGATTTTACATGGCCAACCGTTTAGAATATAATTTGAAATGCATTTTAACACAATATCAGCTTTAGTTTCCTTTTTAACTAACTTATGATCCAATACCTTTACTGAATCATTTACATAATTAACATAATCCATGTCTGTCGTATTTTTACAACTACTAACTTATAGAGGTAGTCGAGATAGTGCGCCTGCGTTATTATTTTTAGAGGGTACTTACTGAATTTTATAAGTAAAACTGGAGCATACGCTCATTTGCGGTAATCCCTTTTTTGGATTAAAAATAGTTATCAATGGTTTATGATCCGTAACCAAAATAAATTATCTGCCATATATAAATATTGAAAAAAACGTTTAACTCCAAAAACTATAGCCAATGCTTCACGTTCCACCTGTGTGTAATTTCGTAGCGAAGCTAAGCTATCGGCCTTTCTATTCCCCATCACAAAACATGTGAAATAACTGCACGGTTCCCAAAGTTTTTTGTGTCGTAGACCCCTTGCCATGTTTTTCGGTTTTGAGTAGACCCCCTACTTACCTGATATTGATTTTTTGTAAATTTCTAACTGTAGTGAAGTTTAGTGTTAAAAACTTAAAGTAAAAACACATGTTAAGTTTTATACATTCATTAATTGAAGTTAAATTAAAGCTACTCAAAATAAAATTTTGTATCTGTTATATCAAATATACGTAACAAAAAATAAACATAAAATAAACTAAGCAATAAGTAAATGTTTTTAGTGAGAAGGCGTCAATTTTGTAGGGTTTAATCTTAAATATCTTCGGCTAATGATGCCTAGTCAATTTTTTTTCGTTAGGAGATTGGTAACAGCGCTTAACCTCCTTTCCACTAGGTATGACGATGGAAAGGAAATTGAAAATTTCCTCGCTACATTCCATAATACGGAATAAGTAACGGGTATGTTGTTTTGCAGCCAGAATTGCTGATATCCGTTTTTAAACTAAACCTTAAGTTCTTCGTTTGTACTCAGTTCAGTCAGTTCCTCTTGTATTCTGACATTCGTTTCTTCTAGGTCACCATATGGGTTAATTATCCACGGTGGTATTACCATAGTCAAAACATTCTCAAACCTAGTTTCAAAATCTGAATAGAGGGCGTTTAAATGTTGAACGTATGTAGGTTGAAACGTCCTTTTCCTGGCAGTTTGTCTGTGACAAATTGTGGAAGTGGGAAAATTCGCCCCGTCCAATATTTTGCTTCATTAGTTTAACTCTGGCAACAAACGCTCATAAGATGGACTTTGTTTTAATCCAATTTAGACTGTCGTCTTGTAACTGCAAATTAACCATATTAGATTTTGTAAACAAGTCTGTCAAATAGGCGATGTCTGTTTTCCACTTCATTAAATTGTCTATTAAAACTTTATCTTTAGTATCCAGAAATTCTAAAATAGTCTCAAAAAGTGCAAAAAATCTTGTCAAACATAAGCCTTTCGACAGCCAGTGTACTTCAGTGTGAAGGATTAATTGATGAAAGTGTTCGTCATTTTCTTCACACAACTGCGCAAATAACCTCGTATTCAACGCGTTGCTTCGGATTCGGTTTACTGCATCAATGACTAATTGAAGAGATTCATGCAATCTAACACTCAAATTTCTAGCAACTAAATGTTGTCGATGGATAACGAAACACTCCTGACACATTTTGTTTTAAATAGCTTATAAATCCACGATAACGTCCAACCATGGCAGGTGCTCCATCTGTAGCTACTAATAATATATTTGATAAAGAGATTGCTTTTTTAATGAAGTAATTCTTCCAAACATAAAATATTGATTCACCTTTAGTGTCGGTTGTCAAAGTTCTTGCGAAAAGCAGTTCTTCGTAGATTTCTTGATTCATAATAAAACGAACATACGCCAAAAATAATGCTACATTACCAGGTAAAGTTGACTCGTCCAGTTGTATAGAGAAAGGGTCGTTTGTGTAAAACAGATTTTAAAACCTCTTCAACGGCTGGCAAAATTAACTTCTCTCCGATAGTATGCGGTTTTCCGGATTTTGTTATAAGTAGTGAGATATTGTACGACGCCAGCAAACCATCATCGTTTCTTTGTGACGTCGAAGCGAACATTCTGTCTAGCGTGGGTCTCTTCTGAAGTTTATCTTTGAGTGTTTGAAAGTATTTCAAATCTTTATCTGTTTTATCAGGGTGACATCTTCTCAGATGATCCTGCAGCTTAGATGGTTTCATTGCGTCATTGCCCAAAACTTTGTTGCATAAAAGGCACATAGGCAATTGTTTGTCCGACAATGATGGAATGAAGCCAAGTTCTATATAATCAACACTGTACTGTCTACATTTCTTTTTAGATTCGGACTTGGCATCAGTCATCTGTGGGCAAAATTAATCTATTTAAATAAGACATAAAGTCCAGCAGCTGTATATTAAAAAATCAAAGTCAAATTTAAATCGTATGGTCTTAGATTTTATGGCAGGCATAGGCGTACAGTCATTATAAATGTTTGTGAGAAGGGGAATGTTATGAATGTTACTTAAGGTTTTGATATGATGGAACTTTAAGGAAATTTGAAAGTAACATGACGAAAAATGTTAAAATAAAATATTATACAACGAATAATAACAAATTGTTATGCGATTTATCGATTTTAACGACTAATGGACAAAAGTACATTTTTTTAACTTTTTTTGTGAAGTTATTTGGTAAGATATATGTATTTATAAAAAAATAATAAATGCCTAGAAACGTCGTAAATAAGTAAATATTGATACACATGCATATTTATTTATGTGACCGGCCAAAATATGTAGTTTAATTCTAAAATATTTTTTTTAAATGTTTCCTATATGTAAACATTTAAATTCAATGAAAAAAAAAAACAAACAAATGAGAGCGTGTATTGGAAATTCTTCAAAAACACGCAGCTGTACAGTTGTGGATTTTTAATTTTCTTAATTTATCTTTCAAAGTGTTAACATATTGTATGTTAATTAAATTAATAATTAACGTAGATTGCACTGTAATTATAATAACGATTGCTAAAACTTTGAAAAAGAAACTATTGAGGAGTACTTGCGTAATTTTGCATGATTTGAATATTAAACTACTAATAACTGAAGTCATGATTGGCGTGATTTATCAATCTTTGCTAACTACGAGTACAAAACTAAAATTTAATAAAAAATAATGTACTTACTTTTCTCCGGCACTCTCAAACAAAATAACACTGATTCACTATAATTTGTGTGATAAACTACCAGTTTATATTTTTTTAAATATTTTCTTAGCACTTTCCTTTTCAAGATTCAGGAAACGAATAAACGTATTTGTCTCACATTCGTATTTGTAGAGTCACGAATTGAACAAGTCAGTGCAAGTTCGCGAAGCTCTGAGACTGCGCGTATGCTTGTAACAAGATGATACTGGCATATCATTATGTGCAGGTTTTTACAAGTTCAAAATGTATTGCGACCACAAAGCGAATGCCTACATCCTAGAACTTACACAATTTTATAAACATATATAATAATTTTTTTACTTCATATGTACTTTTATAAATAATGTATATGTCTTTATATTATAAGATAGTTGAATGTAAGTAAATAGGTACTATCAGTGTATGTTGAGATCCACTGTCGTGGACCCCCATTTTCATTTCATGGACCCCCAAATTTTTTTTGCTGACTTAGACCCTATGCAGATTGTCATAGACCCCTGGTGGTCGATATAGACCACTTTGGGAATCACTGACCTAAACCATGCGAAGAAGCATCTACCGTTAACTTTACTTTTAACTCTGGATTATAATGTATCAAAACAACTGATGACGTCAACATTTCTTTAGTTCGATTACAATTCATTTACGTTTTGTGGAATCGGAATCTTAAAAATTGCTTCAATTTTACTCTTGTAATCCATGCTTGTTTATTTTGTATCCCAGGTAAGTTACTTCCGGTTTAAAAAATTTACATTTTAAAAAAGCAATTTTAGACCGTTTAGACCGCTTAAAATTTCAGTAATACGTTCGACATGTTCTTTGCGATTTTTGCCAGTAACCAGTACGTCGTCTAAGAAACAAACACAACCTTCAATACTTTGCAAAAGGGTTTTCATTATTTTTGAATCTTTGCAGGCGCAGATGCTATTTCAAAAGGCAAACGCGTATACTGAAATAGTCCTAAATGAGTACTAATTGTTAAATACTCTTGTGATTTTTATCAACTGGAACTTGTAAATAAGCTTGCGCAAGATCTAATTTAGAGTATTCTTCGCCACCGCCTATTTTACAGAATATTTCCTCAACTTTGAGAATAGGATACTTATCCACATTTAAAACAGGGTTAAACGTCGTTTTGAAATCGCTACATATCCTAACGGATTTATCTTTCTTATGAATTGGAACAATCGGTGTCTTGTAACAAAACAAAGCACCGGCTAGCACAGGTTCTTCGGAGAGGGATCGCAGGCTTTGTTATGTGAAATTATAACGTAAATCTATGAAAAGGCGCACAGGCCAATGAAACATTAAGTTAGGGAGATACCGTCTAACTCTACCCGTAGCTGGAAAAGAATAAATAACACCACAGAAGTAATAACACAGAATATATATATTTATTTTATCACAGAAGACAAAGAAGGTATATAAATGTAAGTTTTCGCCAATATTTATACGTGAGTCGAATGAATTATAAGTTGCGTCGAATAGTGAGCAACACACCGTACAACAAGCTGACCCTGTCGGTTTAAACTATTACATAAACATAACGTTTGAATTTATATTTGCAAATCTGTAGACACACAAACAATCTAAGCCTTTGAGACTTAACACGCACTGTTTATGAGTTCGTGAAGCACAAAAATATTATTAATTGTGTTAACTTAACATGCACGTACGGTCATAAACGACATGACCACCGAAGTACAAATCGAAGAAAAAAACTGAAATAGTAATACTCACAGTTAAGTTTTATCTAGTAGGACATTAGCTAATCTCCGTACTCGAGTTACCTAAAAAGTAATATTAAACCCAATCTAAACGAGCATGTAAATGTTAACACAAGTAAAAAGTCCCTTCGACTTAACAGCATAAATTTCTCCAGTGTTTGTCGTAGTTAATCTTTAAAAGAGGGATAATCCTGCAGGTTTCCAACCTTTGACGGTGTATAAGATAATAACGTTATCAATAATGTGACGTCATGGAAGGTTTCCAAAGAAGCCACCTGCTAGTTATCTTCGGTGATAACGGTAAACATGTGGTGGGTACCAATATCCGCTATAGACAATTAGCAGAGTCAATTTAAACCCTCAATAAAGAAAAATGTACACCACTTACCCCGTTTGAACCTTACAAATGTAATTGCATATTAGCGTGAAACAATCTAAAGGTAAAGGTTGCCCCGGGCGTAAAAGTACAGAGCTCGTAGATGGTCTTGCAGGAAGTGAAGTAAAAGTGCTGTCCAAAATTTGACAGTTTCGGTGAAAGAAAAGGGGAATTCTCTTGACAAATTGCATACTTGAAGAGAAATTTTTCATACTCGCGAATTGAACTACAAATTTTGAACATAGAAAAATGTAAACACACTTTCAGTTCTTACTCTTGTACTTACTACTGAAATATAAAGTGAAGGCGATTTGTTCTAAGTATTTAGTTAGATTTTTTTATGTACACAAAATGCAACCTGTTGCATATCTTTAACACTAAGCATTTTTGTTAGGTCAATACTTGTCTTGTAAAAATTACAGCCCATGACTTACACTCTATATGAAACTATACCTTTCGTTGTAGGGTTACTTAAAACTATAATTTTTAGTTTTAAATTCATACTATTAATTATTGAATTTTTTTTGTCTGTATGGTAATTTCAATAGGTCTGTAATAGCAAGTCAGTTTAATTGCTCACTATTATCCAGCAAGTTTGTTGGGGTGTTTATTCAGACGTGTAATGTATTTTTCACTGCATTGCACTATCACTTGTTTTATAGAAGGTATTTAAAGATCTTGACGAATGTCTTTATTTGGAATGTACCATGGTGCATCAGTTATACATCGGAAAACTTTATTCTAGAACCGTTCAAGAATTGCTCATAGATGTCGTGCTCCATACTTCGATCCCAGAAGTCCAAACAGGTCGAATAATTGCATTATATGCTAAAATTTTATTACGTAATGATAGGGCAGATTTACGACCAAGTAGCCAGTAATGTTTTTAAATGTAATACCAAGTTGCTTCCTTTTAGTCAAGACATGGGTTTTCCACGTTAGTCTCTTGTTCAAATTTAATCCTAGATATTTTACTGTATTTGTTTTTGGGATTACTTTATAATTAATGATTAAATCTGGTGCCTTTCCATTTTTTTTGCCGAATGTAACAACAGATTGTTTATTTTCATTTTCCATTTGCTTGTCTATTTCACTATTTTGTTTATGTTGTCTTGTAATATTCTTGTTGCTTCTTCTAAATTATTATATTTGACCAATACATCTGCAAACGTCGCAGTTAGGGAATCTTTAGTGGTCGGAAAGTTTACTCTAAATATACTATATAAAGTTGGTCCCAGGACACTACCTTGTGGAACGCCAGCTTTTATATTATGAATATTTGTTACACTATCTTCATATTTAACGTAAAAGTATCTTTCTTTTAGGTAAGACTCTAAGACGATGTAGAGTGAGTGAAAAAAGTTGCTTTTTAGTTTATACAGCAGACCCGGACTCTATCAAAAGCCTGGCTGATATCTAGGAGTACTGCATTACAGAAACTTTTTTTTTCAAAAAGCTGTTTGTATGAATTTGTTCTACTGTACTGTGCTTTTTTTGATATCCAAACTGATGTTTAGGTACAACGGAGTTATCTATTTTGGTTTGTAGTCTCTTTGCAATAACTTTTTCGATATTATAGACAACCATTTGGCCTGTATAATTTAATGTCGTGCATAGGTTTTCCTGGTTTAGGAATTAATACAATTTCTGCAATTTTCCATTGAACAGCAAAGTATACAGATCTCACGATGGCATTAATAATTTGTGTCAGAAAAACGATTCCTTTTCTCGGTAAGTTGTTTATTATTTCTGTTAGTTAGATAATGTTGGTTTTATTTTTTTAATTTTAAAAAAGTGAAAATGGATGTCTAAACTCATTAAAAGAATACATTTAAAAAACGACTTTTAGAGAAATTATATTCAACTATTATTGCTCTATTTTTTCATGCACTATTATCATTAACGGTGAAATATATTTCGAAAGAAGACAATGAAAAAATTATTCATAAATCGAACATCAAGGATTCTATGTTTTCACACGTGAAAAACCTTAATGATTTTGAAAATAGGGTAAAAGATTTGAAAAATCATCTAATCAATAGAAACAAAAACTTACATCCAATAATAGTAGTGGTAGGAATAAATTTACTTACAATTACTAGTTATTACGTACGTGAAGTACAAATTTCAAAACCGTTTGAACGCTATTGATACTTGTTTCAATATATGTATTTTACATTTTAAAGTAGCTTAAACCATCCTATTAGTACTATTAAATTTGTTTTCTGAAATTTATTTTGGTATTCGTTTACCATCATTTTTCCGGTTTATTTTGTTTATTTAGTTTCTTCTTATTAATAGATTAATTCTACAAAAAAAACAAATATTTTAAGTTTAACGCAAAACGAGAAAAGTTGAATCAATTTTTACAGTTGATAAACTAATTAATTTTAAACTTTTCCATTGTTTCAATTCTTGGGATAATTTTCGGTACGTTTATTGTTGCCACACTTATCAACTATTGAGGGGTTTTAAAAAACGTTTTCATAAAAGTTCAAATTCTTGTTCAAATTATACTAGGAATTATTATAACTGTTTCAATGATGTAGGGGAGTCTTTATATAATGTTTAAATAGAAGAAATAAATACAAATAAATTGAATCGTGTGCTTTATTGTTTGCATCTAGGTTCTATAATAACTTTTCCCAAAAAGACGTCGAAGAAATAATCTGTGGTTTAAGTAATAACTTGTTAAATATAATTATAATCTATTGTTTACAAGAATTGTGATAAACACACTGATATTTCTAAAGCTTTTGACTTTTATAAAACCAAAGAGCATGAGCCTAAAAGTCCTTTTCACTATTTTAATACTTTTCATAAATATGTATAAGAATTGACTAACAAAAGCTTATATCCAATGGCGGCTGGTGGTCATTTAAAAAAACGCAGTTATCACAAGAAGTCTAAAAAACTTTCTTACAGTAACGCGATTTACATTTAAGATCACATATATTTAAAATTTAAGAAATTCGTCTATCTATACAATTACCAAAATAATCAATAACAAGCTCATTAAAATTGACAATGTTTTTAATGAAAGATTTTTCAATGCTTAGCGTAGAAATGCGTACAATTTTTCTTGATCCATTGTATTGCTGATTGCGTATTAATTCTTTTTAACGTGAAGAAACATCGCTCTCTTTCCATTGTAGTCATAGGTAAAGTCAATCAATTATTTTATTAAATGTATGGGTCTATTTTTACAAACATTTTCATTGAGGCTTTTAGTTGACTTTTGGCAAGCGCTGTCCAATTGTAAGTAAATATTAACGCTATCAAGAGTAGCATAATTTATACAATTTTTTATGTGATTCGCCGATAACGAATGTTTTTTACTTTTTCTTTTAAATGTTATAAATCTGTTACATTATTTCTACACCATAATTATAATTGAATCTTGTGAAAACAGTAAACATACAAAACAGTAAAATCTATTATTTATTTTTCTGTCGAATTTAAAGTAAAGGCTGAGAACGAGCATTACATTTAAATTCGAAATGTCTTGTACCATCGCCATTATGAAACAAAAACGATAAGTCGTTCCTTATAGATAAAAATTATCGATCAACTAAAAAATCGACTGTAAAGTCTGTCATATGTGACAAGAAATGTGCATTCTAGCATCTGTGTCTTACACACACGTTTGTGCAGATAATGATAAAAGACGTAAGTCACGTAAGGATTGAAACCTGAGTAGGCAGTCTGGCTGAAGACCGCACGAAAGTAGAACTTATCTTCTTTTCTAACTCGCATAAAATTGTATTATGTGTGTCTTACTCTTGACTACAATAGCTGTCATTTACGATTCTGCTTCAATATAGTACACATGCGCGCACAAGTACGTGTCAGCCTCGGGTAAATTTGCAAGCTTCGTACCTGTTTAAATTGACAATTATTTAAAATAAATAAATTTTTTTAATTCATTTTTTTTTGTAAGGGCATTGACCAAATGACCTAATAGAAGAGCCGCCACTGCTTATACTTTATACCAAAAAGATAACATTTTTGAAATTAATAATGAAATTGGTATAGTTTAGTTCTCCTTGTTTAGATTCAAACCTAAAGCAGTTGTCATTTACTGCTATTACAATTTCAATTTTTTTTAATATTCTGATACTTAAAAAATATAAAAAATTTGAATAAAGAACCTAGTAATATAAAAATTTAGTGCATGGGAGTATATGGAAAAATATAGTAATTCAAAATAAAAATACATTTTTAATTCTTTATGTGATTTAATTCAACGATTTTGAAATGAATAATGCTTTAGGGTTCTATGTAGGCTACTATGGTTTTTCAACACTACCCCAACACTATGTTTCGTCGTTAGAATAGTATATTAAAACACAAGTTACAGAATGAACGCACTTCAATCACGAGACCGCGTTTCATACACGAGCCGCGCAGCGGCGAGTTTATGAAGCGGTCGAGTAATTGAAACGTATTCTATGACGTGTGCTTTATACTATTTTCTCTATTTCGATACAATATTTAATATTTTTTGTATTATTTTAATTTTTAAAATAACATTGGGAAATTTATAAATTACTGAATTGGCAACACTTACACTTTGACATATTGAAATTTATGTGTTAACCTAAAATCTCATACAAAATTATCTCTTTATACCTTTATAAGTAAATAACTTTGAATTAATAGGACGTTTTTATTTTATCATGGAATCAAAATTTGAATTGCAATTGTTAAATTCCAATGATTTTGATTTCTTTTTCATGTAACGTTAACTTACGATGCAGAGATACCAACTTTGAAAAAACTAACATTACTAAAATTCGTGTAAGAATTGGCTTATTCTTACACGGAGTTTAGTGTAAAAATCGCTAATTCTCATGTCGAAATAGAGAAAACATTTTTACTGCGTTATTATTTAAATCTTCTGATAAATGTTATGAGAACGAAGCATCTTTACACTTATTAATTAAAGAAATAAAATTCTTAAAAAACAATGGGATAACTTTGTTTGAATGTATTAAACAATGTTGCTTGATGCGAAGTAATAACATTCTGCTGAACTTTCATTGTTTATTATTTTGAAATGAATATACACAACGTTTCGATTGCTGTGGTATCTGCAATCGTCATCAGGTGAATACTAACAAACTTAGAAACTACTGGAGCTTATATACTAAAGACATGTTCGATGAAGCGTTCAAGCGTACAAAATCAATTTAGCGTAACAAAATTACTTAGTCAAGTTTAAGTTGTTTTAGAGGTTCGATAAGTGGTTTCCATATGTTGCTTATCTCTACACTTGGCTGGCTGAAAATTTCTTTGTTGTTGTTGATGAATGCCGCTTCTTTAAATTTCCGTTTGTACCAATGTTCCTCTCTGTGTATGATTTTTGCTTCCGACCATTTCATTCGATGTTGGTTATCCCACGAATGTTGCGCGATGCCGGACTTAGAAGTCTCTCCTCTCTGTGTGTGCGTCTGATGTTCTTTCAGTCTGATGTCCAGTGGTCTTTTGGTTTCCCCCACGTATGATTTGCCACATTCACATGGAACTTGGTAAATACAGTTTTGGGAATCTCGACTTGTTTGTGGCTTTGTGTTGGAAACCACTATTGTCGGAACTGTCTTTTTTATTGTTTTTTAGCGTTTTGTCTTCTTTTTTTTTGTTTTTGCTTTTCCTTGTGCATGAGATTTTGTTTTGTTATTATTTTAGCACAATTATTAGTGACCCGTTTTCTTTTTGATGTACTGAATATAGATTTCCCAATTCTTTAAGCACTAATGTTTCAAAAAAGACACAGACCTAAGAATAGAAACACAAGTGAGTTTAATATTTTGAACAAATATATTAGTAGTTGTACCTATTTAATATTAGAGGATTGATTATTTTGATGAACCTTGTCAATGATCGCTTTCCGTGGCAAATTTTCAGCTTGTTGAGTGTCTGGAATAAGAAAATTTTTAGTCTCTTGCATTTCTTTGATAAGATAATTTTTAGTTTTTTTGAATTCTATTAATAGGAAAATTTTCAGTCTCTTAAATTTTATTGATAGGGAAATATTCAGTCTCTTAAGTTTCAATTATAGGGAAGATTTTAGGATTTGATGTTTCAAGAGGGCTATTCGTTGCATTTAAAAATTCTGCTAAATTATTTGGTTTAAAAATACTTGTTATGAGGGCGTTTCTGTTGATGAATAATAAAGATTATATTTATACAAACCAGTAATACAAAATCTTTTTTTAAACTTTTTGTGGGGGCATTTGTCCATACTGTTTTTTCCAGCTAATTCTTCATCCCACATTTTTATACGTATTTAATGGTGTTGCACGTAGTGGTTAGAAAATGTGAGTGACGGTAGCTTTAATAGTGTAATGTTCTCTTCTAAAACCAAACAAATTATTTTAGAGGTAATGTGTAATGTATGACCGTCCATTATAATCAACAAAGGTTTTTCGTTAAAACAGTTCTTTAGAGAATGTTTTTTAAACCATTTATAAAATATTTCTGCCGTCATCCAACTACGGAGAGAACTTCATAACCAGTATGAGGATAGGCGTTCTCTGAAATCTACATCAAACATCAAAGATAATTTGCTTTAAACATTATAAAAGAAGGCATTTCTTCGCTATCAGCAGAGATGCAAAGATAAGACTTGTATTGATTTTCTAAAGCAGTCTATCAGCTAGTTGTGTGGCGTAAAACTTTTTGTTTTGTCTAAATTAAAAATTAAATGGAGTTTGTTCATAATATTTAAAGATAGAGCCGTTTCTTTATACAAGTAAAACATGATGATAAATGGATCCATAGAGTCGTTTGTTCTAATAACAAGATGTTTTCTTAGCTTTGTACAGAACAAATTCCATCTTGCACTAAAATTCTGATACTATTTTTTTCTAAAAAAACATTTTTGAAACGTGGTTGTAATTTATTTTCTCTGACATAAGTGGCTATAAAGTTGAGCAATTCTTTTTTGCAAAAACCTTACGTATTTATTTATAGTTTTGATAGTATTTGCCAATTTTTCTTAATTTTTTTTTGTTTATGCTTAACCTTCCTAATTTACAGTTGACTGCGCTTTGTTTTCTCCACGACTACTATGAAATGTAAATCTTCTTAAACAGCTTACTTCTTATGCATTTTCGTTCTAATTTTGACTATGTGATTTATATCTTAATAAATCTATAACTTAAATAGTATATTGTATAACAAGTAAGGAGTGATCATTGCCAACGAGTATGAAAATTTCAAGCCGAGACGAAAGCGTTTTTATTTATGTTGTTATTTTTTTGTGCAAATTTTACAGAAAAATTCTTAACAAATAAATACTTTCGGGTTTTGAACCGCGTTGCATATTTACACTTTTCACGAGATTTATAAATCTTAGAAAGCTTACAAACTTTTAAATTAAAAATAAAAATTTACAATATTTGACGTTTCGACAGTCTGTTTTCTTCAGAAAAACTGAAACTGAAGGTATAAGATCCTGACGAGTTTTTATATTACGCCGTTCGGATCAGTGGTTCGTGACGGTTTCGATTCATTTGTCTTCCGGAACATGCTTTTTCGTACTGGTGCTAGATCGATTTCATTATCCCTATTTAAATGACCGTACTTCTGGATTTCGATGGCTTCCTTGTATAGTCTAAGCCAGAAGTTTTGGGAATTAGCCAACACTGTTGCCTCTTCAAATTTTATTGTGTGACCGGTGTCTACTGTTCCGTCTACTGTTCCGCAACAGTAAATCTTGTGTTATGTTTCTTTGTATTCGTCTTATGTTCTTTTAATCTGGTAGCTATGTTGCGCCCCGTTTGTCCTATATAAGCCAGCCCACACGAACAAGGGATGTGGTAGACTCCTGGTTCCTCGAGTGGTGATTTTGTTTCCTTAGATTTTGAGAAATTGATATTTTTTCCTCTAAGTATCTTGGCTATTTTATCTGTGCAGCTTTTTATGTAAGGAAGGAAGTGGCGACGGGGTGTTTCTTGTTTGGTTTTTCCTTACTGTGTTTATTAATTGCTCGATATATCTTTAACATGTTCGGTTCACTGATCGAATTTGATGTTAGAATGTAACTAGTTTATTACCAACCCCTACCAGCTGCAGTGGGGTAGTAATAATGGATGTAGAAAAATTCCAATTGGAATTAATAGTCACAAGAATATTGCCCTAGCTCAGGAGAGGGGAAGCAGGTTAGAAAGAAAAATGCAGCCGAATTTCGAGATAGCTTATATAATAATAAAATTAAATGCACGTTGATATTTAAGAGATTAGAACATACCCAGAAATACAGGCGCCAGGTAGTTTATTTTGAATTAACAGGTGTAATTCTGGCTAAATTACCAAAGCCGAGCAAAGAAATACATATACAGTAAATATACTTAACTACTTAAGGATACAATAGATATAATAATATATACATATAGTAAGCAAATTAGACCTAAGGTAATATGGACTCTAAATACATACGAGTCGAGAACACAAATTAAAGAAACTTAGTAATTTCTACCGTTAGGGAATAATTTCCCTCGGTGCAATCATCGTCGAAACAAATTTCTTACTCGTAGAGTAATCCAAACAAATTAAGTAAAATTAAGTACGATTAAACACAATTAAATCATACGTAGTAATATTTAAAGAAAATTTAAGTAGTATTGAAGTAATAATGAGGTAAACGTGTATTCAATTAAAAGGCTTAAGCAAACTTGGTCTAGTCACAATCACACGACCAATTATGAATCGTTAAAACACATAACACTACATAAAATGAAAAAAAGAGAATACTACCTTACTGTCACAGGTAACAATGTTTTACATACACCGATCGATCGACTGACTTGTCCAGAGCTCTGCGCAAGTGTTCGTCCTTAGTGGTCGGAAAAGAAAATAGCTAAAACAGAACAAAAGTAAGACAGCACTCCCACAATTCACATATAATGTAGGTTAGCACATAAGCAAAAATTACAACAATAGATAGAAGCTGATAATTGAAGTGACATTTACTTAACTTAAACAAGAAAATTAGCCTTGTAAATTTCCATAAGCTGCATTCAATGAAATCTTGTAGAAACGATCATTCGCCGTAATTATTCCAAATCGAACAGTAAGGATTAGATAAATTGTCTCAATCAGATATCGTAATTATGACACATAACGGCACTCGTCGCCATCTTTAGCATCGGCGCAGGAAAGTTGTGCGAAGTTGGCTTTCACCCGCCATCTTGTACCCTTTTATTCTCGGTAACCGATTACATTTAGGAAAGCAGCCAAAGGAAATAAAGAAAATCGGAAAGATCAAAAAAACCCTCTGTAAATATTTGTCTAAGTTAGCAACAATAAAATGTGGATTAGAAAACTTACCAAGCTAAGAGTTGACCATTTAAAATTAAATTTTTATAGCAGCGTACAAAACTACGTGTGCGTAGTAACAAGACAAGTTGACAAGACAAGCGCGAAATACAAGTAACGCATGCGCTACACTTTGGACTTAGTTCAAACCCGCATCTAATAGTAAAGGCACATTTTATATTTACGTTACTGAATAAGAAAACTGGTGCGTTCATTTGAGAACGTTACTAAATAAAAAAACGTAACAAGTTGATGTGATCCAAAAAGTTGTGTAGTGTTTTCGCTCCATGAGACCAAATTACAAATAGTAGCGAGCATTTTGGTTCGAGGGTAGCGGTTTCTAATGCTCTTCAAAATCCTCCATTAATATATTGGCGATGATTGGAGAAAGTGGCGATCCCATCGCTGCTCCTTCAATTTGTTCGTATACAATATTGTTAAAAAAGAAGTACGTGGACTTTAAACATAGCTTAATTAGTTCGTTAAGCTCCTCATCCAAATCCGCTTTTCGCAATTTGGTCTTGATGATGTCCAGTGTTGCTTGTAGTGGCACTTTCGTGAAGAGAAATGTCAGATTAAAACTGATTAGAATGTCTTCTGATTACAATTTAATTTCTTTAATTTTCGAGACAAAGTGCTGAGAATTCCTTACGTAATGGATGCTTTTTCCTGTAAGCGGTTGTAAAATGGTACATAAGTATGTAACCAGAGGATGGGTGGCTGAACTTGTAGCCCTCACAATTGGGCGTAGCGGTACCCCTGGTTTTGTGGATTTTTGGAAGGCCGTAAAGGTGCGGCATCTTGCTGTCTGTAGGAATTAGTCGTCTCTTTTGATGTTTCAGGTTCGTGCTTGCGGATTTTACAGCAGCCGAAATCTTTTTTGGTTTGTACGCCAGCATGACATGACTGTCGAAACGTCAAATATTGTAAGTTTTTCAAAATTTGTAAGTTTTCTAAGTTTTATGAATTTCGTGAAAAGTGTAAATATGGAACGCGGTTCAAAACCCGAAAGTATTTATTTGTTAAAAAAATCATGGCCGCGAAAGCCTTAAAAATAATTTACAGAATAATGATTGTACACGTTTCAATTGGACTGACGTATTTTCATTTAAAGTTGGCAATGGTTCATGAACGTAAAAGAAAGTTGTGCTTTTGTGTAATATTTGTCTAGAAAATCCGTCTTATATTGAAAATTATTTAAACATTTTTGTAGATGGTGTTACTGTTAACACGTCGGTACAATTTTTAATTTTTCTTTTTTCTTACTTGTATGTACAGGAAGTGATGTGTTTGTGTTGACTGTGTCAATTTTGCGGTAATTATATCGGTGTAACTTTTTGGTATGTTTATTACAGTCTTGTTAAAATATAAATGATGAAATTGAACTTGTCTATGTTAATAAATCATTACCTGCTAGGTGGGTTAAAACAAAAAATAAAGGTTGTAGTAATACTGTGTTTACTGTATGTTTGCATTCATGATTGTTTCATTAAAATTTTTTTTTTATCAAATTCAACAATATTGGACATTTCTCTAAAGATTAATATGTCGCTTTTTGCTAATATTCAATTGTAGCGTAAATGTTTTTATTAAAAAAATATTATTTTTACTGGAATACTTTTTATTTATACCGAGAGAATAGTTTAATGTGTATGATACGTTACAAAAGTTTTATTTATGTGGTTATTTCAGAAACATTTATTTGTTTAACACAATTGGTTATTAAAGGATTATAAAATGAGCATTATATAATGCCACCTTTGCGTGAGGATTTTCACAGTTCATTTTATGAAATGAGATCTCCTCTCAACATATATTACGCTCGAACAGTTTTAACAATTATTTATTTATTAGACTTTGCGGTCTACTATTAAATTTGCAACATAATTCTACAAAAATATTATATGTAAATTATTTTATTATTTTGGATTAGGTTTTGCGTACACAATAAGTTCTGAAAAACTCGTTTGCAACAAAACATATAATTTGCAATGTCATTTACAGTTAGGTCGGAAGTTGCCGTCAACGCCGTGTCTTAAATTAAATATGCTCACGTTTTTAAATTCAACTTTCTAAAACAAATAAATTGTCTGTATTGTTTGGTCTGTTAGGAAATTATTTGAACGCAAAAGTTTGAAAAGTTTTGATTAATGAAAAAAGTTTAGAATATATTGAAACTTTTTGTTAGCTTTAGTATGTGCACGTGTATTTTTTTATGTCGACATAATAGTTACTTACAATACGTTGTGCATTTATTTAATAATTAATAAACATTTGTAATTGTAATTATAATTCTAGCGCACCAATAGTTTTGTAAAGCGTTTCATTTTGTTTTGTATAATGCGGATAAATGAGAGCTTTTAGTGTAGAAGTTAACACATAACATACCAAAATTAAATTTGTATTATACAATGATAGTAGATGAATAGATTGCATCTAAATAAAATTGACCATTATTAACACATTATTATTGTTAGTTTTTAGAAAAATATTTATAAAAATAATAAATTTTTTATGCGTGTATATACAATTGTAAACATACTATTTATTAATTTATTATTTTTTTTGCTTAGATATTCGGTACCATACATACCATGTTGTTACAACTTGCCTCTAATAAACAGTTTTGATTTATTACATTACTAGCTGACCCGGCGAACTTTGTTCCGCCTTAATGTTGAGATGGTTCAATTTAAATTTAAATTCAGAAAGACGCGCGTAATTACGTAAGAATCGTCAGCTAGCGGGAAAACTAAAAATCTTAAATTGCGCATGTACTTCTTAAAAGGGTGGGAGACTTTTAAGGGTACGACAAGGGGAAGCGGCCGGGGGCAAGAAGGGTGAATCTCGTTCGAGATAGCAATGCGCGTTTTTACCCTAAAAAGTTTCTTTGTATAATTTGTGTTTTTGTTTTGTCAATTTTTCTAAATTGCTAGGTATGTATGTAAAATAATTTTAATTTATGTAAGTCTGCCTGTTTTTGTATTTGTGCTTTAAACGTGAGTCAGGGTAGTTTTTGCCCTTGTTCCCTTTGTTTGAAAAGCTAGCGTGGGTCGCCATTTTATAGTACCGTTACTTTCCCTTTTATATTTCTTTTATTTTTCTCTGTGCCAATTTATGTTTTCTTTTAAAAACTGTGTTTAAACAAAACGATTTTATTTTACAATGAAAATTTTATAAAAACTTGCTGAAGTCGCCTACCGAATGGCGGGGCACGTTTTATGGTAACTTTCTTTTGTTTGATTATTGCTCGTGTGTTTTATGACTTGCTCAAATTGCTAGAAGTTAGAATTGTTTTATACTATGATGTTCATACCTTCATGACAGGAAATAACCATATGTACGGTAATTGGTGTAAATACCGTTGTTTGAATTGCCTTGTCGAATGTAAACATAATATTTTATTTACCGTGAGGGGCATACAACATGTGGCTGCAGGTAGTTCTCATACTATGAGGACCCTGTGTATTTTTTTGTGAAGTAGCGTATCCTAAGTCTATGGTATAGACAGGTGCCTGCTTCGATATATGTATTAAAGTCGCGGTAGGTTGCTTCCATGATAATGGGCCCTACATTTTATAAGATTTGTTTGATATTATTGTGTGTTTATTATATGTGTATTTTGTGTATTTTTGGCCCTTGTTTGTTTGTCCCGACCAATCAACTAATAGCTGAATTGCATCCGTAACCCAGGACTTCAGTACCTACCGATAGGCCGTCGGTTAACTAACCCTTCTTCAGTTTAGTATGATGATGTACGTGCATGTGTTTATGTGTCGGGATTTAAATCTGTTACCGTACCGGCTTATCCGAACATTTTGTTTAAACTCACAACATTCTAACTTCTAGATTGACGGTGTAATTTCATTTATCTGAAAAAGGTTACAATAAAACGAGCAACGTATATAATTACTTGTTAATTTAATTTGCTACTGTGTTATTTTGATTTGACCCAATTGTAATCTATTCATCGCCTGTTAAAATATTGTATAGCTAGCTGAAGCATTTATGCTGTTTGCTTTTAGTAATTCATAATTTACTTCTTTTTATTGTGTATCTTGAAACATTTCTACTTGAAAGGAACTTAATTTGTTAGTAAAACTCCCATAATAGTAACTTACAAAACCGAATTGCAAATTAACCTCACTTTTCAGTTTACATGGCTTTGTTGCCAAACTTCTATTAGTTTCGCTGTGTTGCCATACTTGCTAAAAGTACTTAAAGGACACGTAATTTCTTTTACACATTGTTGTATAATGTATTAGCTGATTCTTTATAAAAAATGTTAATTTGCATATTAATTATGTAATTTATTTGTATTAACACTCCGTTCAAGGACCGGAGGGGTTTCTTCGCTCTGTTCTTCCCCTCCTACGACGGGTCCCACCGAACAGGCACGGTCTTGGTTAAAATTTAAAGTTATACTCGAATAAAAATTACGATTCATTTTTTTTATTGTGTGTTTTATTTAACCTACAACAGCCTTCCCACATATCGAGAGTAAGCAGTGTATAACGAACTTAATACAACGTAGAAAGGGGGGGGAGGGGTGACTAGACGATCACAGCCACAGCGAGATGTCGCTACTTTTTGTTTGTTCGCGGGTTTTAAATTTCAAACGCGAGTGGGTTACATCACAATGTCAATAAATAAGCAGATTTTTTTTTATTGGAAAAAATACAAAAAAAATTAAATTTCTACATCAATCATTCATAATTATTTCTGTATTTTAGTACATAGGTTGCTCTTCATTTAAGTACCTTGTGATACACGACATTTTTTGTTTTATTATCAGGCGCAAAAACAAACAAAGCAGATGGTCTTCCGACCCGTGAACATGCCACGTATAATTGACCATGGGAAAAACATGAATGTTCTAGATTTAAACCACAAACTTTTATGGATTGGCCTTGTGATTTGTCGCAAATTATCTATTTGTTGACCTCTGTTGTTCGCTCGACGATTCTGCATTGCCAACCGAGCTGTTCCACGGGCTGCTTCACTTTGCTCTCGTGATTGAGAAGCACGAAGTCGAGCCATACTATCGCGGCGCTGTTCACGTGCAATTTCTTGTTCTTCTTCAGTCCTTTCATTTGCAGTATTTCGTATTCTTCTTGCATCATGGCTTTGTCGGGAAAGATTCGATCGTCTTGGTCGCGGCATTATTAATTAAACTTCACTTCACCTAAAAACTTAAATTTTCAACCATACCGAGTTTTATAGTTCACTTCACTGTTTATACGAATGGGCAATTGGGCAATAATGTTAATTATTTATTTAATAGAAATAGTTTTATTATTGATTTCTTACAAATATCAAATTGTCATCCATACGTCATTACATAACTGTCATTATACGTCAATTTTGTTATTCCAAGTCTGATTCTTTTTTGTTATACCAGGTTTTATAGTGACTGACGTTACATGTCAAGTCACACGGGAATGCTGTCGAACGGGATAAAAAGTATCCTATGTCCTTCTCCTGGCTCTAAACTACCTCCCTGCCAATTTTCAGCTAAATCGGTTCAGTCGTTCTTGAGTTATAAGTGAAGTAACTAACACGACTTTCTTTTATATATATATATAAGATTTGATATATCTACGAAATTCATTCCTAATAAAACTTATTTAATTTTGTATTAGTTTCTATTGGTTTCTATGTGACACTTTTAATAGAAAAAAACACAGCAAAAACAGAAGAATTAGCACGGAGTACCATATTCAACAAACATAAAACTGTATTACGTTATATTTTCCAATAAAGAAAGTATAGCAATCGCAATTTCTTTTCAAAAAAAATTTTTGCATAATTTTACGTTTCAAGGTCAAAATGAATCAAGAAAATGTATTTTTGACAAAAAAAATTGGGTGTCTGTGTGGGTGTTTGTTTGTGTGTCTGTGTGTAACGATGTACCCACGATAACTCTCAATCCAAAAGTCCTAGTAACTTGAAATTTGTTATGTAGCTGGCTTTTCATCTTCTCTCCGTTCTATCAAAAGATGGTTCTGATAAAAAAATCGAAAGTGAATGAATCAGTCATTTTTAGCAGTTTTTCTTATATAATTTTGTAGATATGTAAATTATTCAAATTATTTTTACAGTTTCTTATAGAAATAATTCTTCCTAACAATTTATACGAATAAAATTGTTTTCTAACATTAACAGTTTATTAGATATTTGATTTATAATTTAAAGTGACTTCCATACATAATCTAGGTTCGAATCCTGCATGCGACGATTTTTTTAATTCTAGAAGGGAGACAAGATACGTTAAACATAACACTTTTATCTACATTCTTGTGACTTGTTTATACACGGGGTGCTGCGCCTACCTTACATTATCTTTGGATGCGCCAACGATAACTCTGAAGCCACAAGTCTTAGTAAATTGAAATTTGGTATGGAGCTGGCTTTTCATATTCTCTCGGTTTTATCAAAAGATGGGACTGATAAAGAAACCGGAAGCGAGTGTATCAGTTATTTTTAACAGTTTTTCTTATATAATTTTGTACTTATGTAAATTAGTCGAATTCTTTTTACAGTTTCCAAACAATTAATTCAAATAAAAAAAATTTATAACATTAACAGTTTATTAGATGTTTTATTTATAATTTAAAATAAATTCACGAATATAATCTAGGTTCGAATCCTGCCTACCACGATCTGGATCTGAGTTTTACTTGTCGCAACAACATTCGAATCATTTTTCACTTATTTTCATTAAACCGTCTGTATAAGCAGTAAGTGTCGTTTTGTCGATTGTTGTATTTTTTATTCTTGTTAGTAATTGTTTAACACCTGAGGTTATCGGTAAGTAGTGTTTTAGCGCTCGCCGTAGATGCCAAAAGAGTCACCAGTACTGAATTGTTGCATACTGCACCTTGGTCGACCCAGATGAATAGTCCTTAGACATTTGTTTGTAGAGTATCTTAGTGCTCGCCGTAAGCGTTTGAAGTGGTTTTATTCATTTCTTGAGTTGTACGACAACAACTTTATGTAACTCCGTACCTGTGACAAACAAATACACCAGAAATCCGTTTTGTTACCGTGTCGTATTACATACTCATAATTACATATTCAAGTTCATTTCATCACATTCCATTCATTTATTTACACTGCAAGTTCAAGGCCCAGTTGCTACCTTGGAAAATTATCGAAAACGTCGCCCTAATTTCATTCGTTATTCAATCGAAGTAAATTTAGTTAAATATAATTACTAGTAATACGCCGCATCGACCTGTAAAGTTCGTGAACAGCATTCTCGCCCGTACTTTATTAATATGGTTTTGAAAGCTATTTGAGTTTCATGTTTCTATAGTCATTGAGTTCGTCATTATCGTATTAATTTAGTAATGACTGTGGCGAGCATGTTTAGTATTATAGTGGTCTAGTTTAATAATAGCGAAAACATATCTGTAAATTCGTGTAGAATTATGGTAAGAATGTCTGTGATTTTATCGTTATTGTTGGTTTTTGTTGTTTTGTGACTAAATAAGATTGTTATGGAGAGGTTTATACAATGAGCTCGTAAAGTATAGAACAAATTGATTATATCTCAAATGTTAAAGTTTCACAGTTTAAACGTCACTGTGTTACAAGCTTTGCTGTTTACGAACCTGCACGGCCAACTCTCAATAGTCGGAGAGAGGGGTAGGTTTTCAAGAGATATATAAAAGATAATCAAGGGCGCCAGAGCCTATCCAAAGTCAGTTCTGCCTGCTCACAACAGAATGGTAAGAAACTTGTAACTAGGTGTTAGGTTCGTAACTGCTGAAAGAAACGAATAAAAGGAAAAGAAACTCAATCGTTAATAACAATGGTACTTTAATTACTCTATCACGATAAATATAGTAAGAATTAAATAGTCAAATCTGAGTAGGTACTAGCGAGAATATACAAAATCGAATCACAGTAAGATAGGCAACTTACATGACATAAGTGAAGAACATGGCGACGAATAGTTCGCAGTAAATATCGTTTACATAATTAGTAATATGGCATTAACGACAATAAGACAAAATAATTAGTATAGCATTAACATTAAATTATCACAATAAATAAGCATAAACAGCATACGTAGTATAAGCAAATTTACTAACTAATGACATTACAATTACGGTAATCAGTACGAAGTTATGATTAATGAAAGTTTCGTGAGTAACCTCGTTGACGACGAAAGAAAATTTATAAAAACACTTACCACCAATACAGGCGTTCCTTTTGTGCGGAGGAAGTACTTCCTGCGACACGTACCCTGTAAATAATCTTAATCACAATCCGTGTCAACCTAATAGCTCACGAAATCCAAATCTACAAAGTCATTACTTAAATTTTTAAAATGTACACATAACACAAACCGAACGTCGGATGCTGTTATACCCTTTTTCTATGATTTAATTAATTCCAACAGTAGGCCTTATAAATATTTAGAATCGTTTCCAACACAATATTCGTCGAGGGTTATCTCTCGTCTTTCGGTATCGGATAGAATTCATGGGCCGGATGGTGGTAAGAATAGCCGGTGACGATACGAACACCCCACGATCGCAATGAAATCACAAACTTTCCCTGATGGGCTTTAAATTATAACTAGAATGCCCTTAGTTATTAGGTGGCACATGGCGGCTAACCAAAAAGACATAAAAATTACCTTTAATTAAAGAAAGAAATAAAATCACTTACGCTGCGGGAGCAAATTAGTTAATTAAGGAAACTACATAATTTCCATCGTGTCCCTAACACGTGGATGAATTTAGAGAACGAACTTTCACTCACGCAACCCTAGATATTACCAGCTACGATGTTAAAGTTAAAATGTCGGAGAAGACACCGGATGTCGTCTGCGCAATACAAAGTGACCAACGAACCCGATAGATGGCGTCAAGAAATATAAAAGCAACTTTTAATTAGACTGATATACAGGGTAATGCATTATTTAAGTTTATGCACGTAACAACTGTTTTCTGCTATTCTTATTTTTTGCTTGTGTTTTGTTTCCAACCTATGACGTCATCGATTTTTTTTAAATTGCAATTTATATTTTATTTAACAGATTTTAATAAGAGTTTATTTTTCTGAGTACAATAATGTTAAAAAAGTGTGATAAAAAATCTTCGAGATATTCGGTTCCAAAGCTTCAAAAATGTAAATAAAAGTTATGAGATAAAACCAATTTTGACAGGTGTTAGAATTTTGCATTTGTTCCTCAAATGTTTATGTTGTATTTTGCTAATTAAACATTACTTAATAGTATTTCAAATTCATTTGTTTTTTCTCAACCATTCAAAAATAGTCTGCCATTTAAGTGAAAAAAAAAAGATTAGAAATTTTGATGATGATCGGCTACGGACATAAACTAAAGCTTGCCGTTAATAACAAATATCTTTACAGGAAACCAATTACACAGTCCACTGTTAACAAAATCGAACAAAAATTTTTGAAAGTGTGCAGTGTGAAAGATCCCCTAAATAGGTCGTCCAACAGTCCAAGCAAATCTTAAATTAAACATTCTACTTGACTTTCAAGATAGTTCAAGTTTCGACTTAGAAATATTTAAAGTTGAAATAGTAACACCCATATAAAGTTATTTTAGTTCAAGAACTAAGCAAAGTGTCACGTGCAAAATTTTCATAACGTAATACCCTGTATTTTAAATTAAAATTAGATTCCGGTTTTGACGCTCTCTGCCGATCTTTCTGGTTACTGACATGTTGCGGAATTCATTTTCAAGCTGCAACTACCTAAGATGGCCTCTGTCGTTTGAATTGGTCTAAATTCAAAGATTTAATAGTAGATCAACTATGATGGAAATGAAATTATAAATTAATTACGTATTTAACATAATTTATTCGTCACATGGTAAGATATTTACATTCGTTTTGTTAGGATTCTTTTGTAATTTTTTTCTTAATTTGATAGCCGTTCCGCCACGCTTTGGCCACAAGTTCCGATTTAATTAATTAAGTACAAGGAGAAATGAACATCGATAAATAATTGAAGGCTTATTATCCACATCGAAAAAGAATGTTACTTCTTCGACATCAGTCGATTGCGATACTCACCTCTTAATAATTAGGAGAAACAGCATTCGATATATCGGGTTCTTATATCTAATTTCTTTTATTAATAATTTTGTAGACTTCGACTTTCGTGAGTCATTGCGTTGACACGACTTACATTCATACTATTTCAGGCTACTCAACGAAGAAAACGTTTTCTTCGGGGAAGTGCTGGATTGTGGGTAAGTTCTTTTTTTTAATTATTATGTCGTTGTCAAAGAAGGTCACTCACGAAATTTGATTTATTTGATATACGCAATTGCATTAGTTTTAATATTATTTAGGTATTGTCAAGATCTAATTCTGTGATATTGCATGCTGTAAACCTTCGTTAGTTAATGGGAAATTTTATTCGCTTATGGACACCCGAGGTGTACTTATGTGTTGTGGGTTGCTGACCCTTCTTTCATTTCATTCATTATCATTACTAATCCTCTACGTTAGTGAATTATAGTTATTAAGACTCGACGTTACCAATTTATACTTGTTAATACATTATTGAATGATATTTATAAATATTCTACGTTACCAATTTATACTTGTTAATACTCTACATTGTTGAATTATCTTTATTAATATTTTACGTTACTGAATTGTAGTTATAAATACTCCACATCATTAAATTAAAGTTATTATACTTGTTTTATCTTTTCTTTATGGTAACCCATCTTTCTTTGTGGTTAGTTACACGAACACCAGTAAAACAAGGATTACGAACCTGGAATTCGTTACAGGCTTGAACCTTCTGTCCTGATCGAGATAGAAGCTTTACTTATAAAAAATCTGGCGCCCTTAAACTCTTACTTAGTTGAACCTTTCCTTTCTCCGACTGTGTGAGTTGGCCGTACAAGGTTCCATAAGAGCTATAAGCTTGTAACAAAAGATAATCTTTACCGCAGGTTAAAGTTTTGCAAAACCATGTTTCAAGACCTGAATAATATCGATGCATTCTTATGAAATATTGTATTTTCCGACGCCACGGTAAATCGGCGAAATTGTATGTGTATTGATCTCCTGGAAAACAACACTAGAAAATGGGAACCCGTACCCAATTTGTACAAAATGTTAACATTTAAGCTGGCATTGTAGGTAACTGAATCTAGGCCCATTTTTTTAAGACCGCGTTGACAGGTAAAAAATACCTTGAATTACTCCTAGCAGTACAAATGAAAAAGATCCAGATCTGTCCAATAACACGATATGGTACCAACATGATGGTGCGCCACTTCATTTTGCAAGGATAGTTCGCGAATATTTATTGTGATATTACCGCAGTTGACCATATTGAAAAATTAGGCAAAAAATAATTTTTAGGTACAGTTATTTTTGAAAGTATCAATATTATGATTCTGAAATTAACAACGAAAGTAAATAAAAGTATTTATTTTATTATAATGTAAATAGACCAAAACCATCGACGAACTAGTGAACAGAATTAGTAACGACATGCGGGCAATTCCAAACGACACTCTTGGTAAAGTTCTTCAGTAGTTATAGAACGGATGTGATAATTCAATAAATGCTTGGAGGTCACTTACATTTTTGAAACTATGGAACTGAATATCTCAAAAACTTTTCTCTTCAAGGTCATACATTTTTTTTGAGTTTTTTATATTCAAAAAATAAACTATCAAAATCCGTTAACAAAATATACGTTATCGTTAAAAAAAATGTCGATGACGTCATAACCCAAAAACAACATACGATCAAAAAATGTCAATCGCAATAAAATGACATTTAAACAAACAAAATTGACGTGCTCAAAAAAAAATTATTTAAACTTTATTATTTAAAAAATAATGAATTTCCATACTTTACGGTCTCACTGTATCGAGTTGATGAGTAGCTGCTATGAAAAACGTTGGATTAAAATTGATAACGGTTATTTTAGTATTTAATTGTTTTAGCATGTTTTTCATTTTTATGCTTCTCAATAGAATGCAAGAATTTTAGTTGGCGAAATGATCGCCGTCGCGCAAGGCAGAAATCCTAGTTTTTTTCAAGTGTTTACTGAACACAGGATCTTCGGCATTTGACCCAATTAATGAGATTTTGTACAGTAAGTTTTGTGCATATGCTTAGACTGTATTATTTGATACTTAATGTAAAGTGCTTTAATTCCGACTTTGGTATTTAGGATAAACTCCACTTCATAAATATAATTATTGTTGAACTGCAGTTCAAAGTTTACAAAAAACATTGGCAGTGTATACTAAGATAAGAAGTTGAGTTGGTCAACACTCTATCCCCGGATGATTGGAAACTATTCGACAACATTACTTACCAGCAGTCTGATACCACTCTATGACTAACCACTGAAGGTCATCTCAAAAAATGTCAATTATTAGAATCCAAGAACCGTAAAGTTTCATCCACTACTAACTCCTTAAAGACGGTTGTCAATTTATCTAGTTTGGCCCTCACTTCAGAACAGGAATCGATGCTCTCTAAGGGTTTGAATTTTGCGGTTGTTCCCAAACGTATTCCTAAAGAAGATATTTTATGTGCTGTTGAGTCTTCTATAAAACATCTTCCTCGCCACATCTCAGATCCTATTTGTATTAACACTGGCAAAATCCTTGAATCATCTAAAATTCCTAAATCCAACATTTCTAAGCCGGAAGCTCTAAAAAGTCTTCGTAAGAAACCTGATATTGTTGTTCTTCCAGCCGACAAAAGCAACGCTACTGTAGTTTTGAACCAAACTGATTATGTTACGAAAATCAAATCTATTTTGTCTGAGGAAACTTACACTCTTCTAACTCACAATCCCACTTTGAGGATTGAACGTGAAGTCAGCCAAATCATCAAATTTTCCAATCTACTTCCTGAAACTAAACGTCGACTTACCCCATCAGATTCTAAACCACCTCGTCTATACGGACTTCCCAAAATTCACAAACAAGGTATTTCTTTGCGACTTATCGTCAGTACTATCCAATCTCCTATCTACAAGCTAGCCAAGTTCTTGTCCAACATTCTTTGCGAGTTTACAGGTAAAACCCTTTCTCACATCCTCAACTCTCAGCATTTTATTCAACGTCTAGAAACTATAAAACTTGAACTCCAAGATCTTCTCGTGAGCTTTGATGTTATTTCACTTTTTACTAAAGTTCCTATTAAGGATTCGCTGATTATCATCAAACAGATTCTGTCCCAACAAGGTAAGGATTTGAGTTTGGGTTCTCTTATTGATAAGTGTCTATCCTCTACTTACTTACAATTTAATAACAAGTTTTACGAACAAGTTTCTGGTTCTGTTATGGGTTCTCCTCTATCACCTGTTGTAGCTAACATTTTTATGGAGTCTTTTGAAATGGTTGCTTTGAAATCATCAATATTAAAACCTAAAGTGTGGTTTAGGTATGCTGACGACACGTTTATTCTCATGGTCATCTTGAATTGTCTAAGTTTCTTGATCATCTTAACAATCAACACTTAGATATCAAATTTACTATGAAAATCGAAAGTAATAGTTCTCTTTCATTTCTTATCGTTCTTGTGACTTGTAAGCCCGACGGACTTCTGGGCCATTCTGTTTATCGCAAACCCACCCATACGGACAGATATCTTCATGCTTGGTCTCATTATCATCCTGCACAGAAACGTTCTGTTATTGAATCTTTGGTGCATCGTGCCTTTTCTATTTGCCAACCTGAGAATCTAGACTCGGAACTCCGTCATCTTACTAGAACCTTAATGAACAATGGCTATGTAAAGCAAGATAGAGAGATAGGGTTATTAATCGTCGTCTACATCCACGTACTGGATTACCTAAGGATATTTCTACTCCCGAATACAACCCGAAATTGGCCTTTTACCCTAATTTCACAAGGTTACAGATCAAATAGGGAAACTTCTTTGTAAGAATCGTATTAAACCCATATTCAACTCGGCAGGCAAAATCTCTTAGATTCTTTTTTCTCCCCAAGACACATTTCCTACACTCTCATTTCAAGGTGTATACCAAATTCCTTGTTCATGTGGTTTAGTCTACATTGGTAAAACCGGTTGTTCCGTCATTACTCGCATTTTAGAACATGATCGTTGTATAAGGAAAAAGTATATTTCCAAGTCTGTGGTTGCCGAACATCATTTTACTACAGGTCACAAGATAGATTTTGATAATGTTTGGTTGATTGCCAAATCTCTATTCTTTTACAACAGGAAACTCCGAAAAAGCATAGAAATCATCAAACACCCCAATAACTTCAATCGTGATGATGGTTTCGAGCTATCCCCTCTTTGGTTCCCGGTCATTAGTCATTTATCGGAAAGACGCCCCTTATCAACTGTAACCCAATCAGAGTCAAGCTTAACCATCCGTGACGATTCTTTTCCTTTGTATACGAAGACTATTTCTTCTTAAGTCACTCCTGCATAAACAAGTTCAGTTTTGCGTTCATAAAAGAAGTGAGGAGGATTGTACGCTAAATACAATTCATTACCATCGATGATAATTTTTGGTTTATCTTTAGTTGCTCCTAAATGCGGTAACGCTGGTCTATTGGTTGATCTCTGATGGCGTACTAAAGTTCGAAGCTTTAATTCAATTTGAAGCAGTTTTTGTACAATTTCTTTCAAAATTGTTGCGAGTGGTTCATGTTTTACGAAACCGTTGCTTAGGAAATAACAAAACGTCAGATTGCAATTACACGATAATTTTCTGAAATAAAAAACTAACTTTTGATTCTCTAAATACGCTTTACGAAGTACCTAAATCTTCAAACCCTTCAACGCAATCCTTGTAGTTAGTGATTGCAATGTAAACCTCGTCTTAGGGTATTTCATCAAACATTACAACGCACTGTTTTCCTTTATCTGAATTTTCTTCTACTTTTTTTTAAGTTTTTTTTGTAAGTCCTCAATCGAGACTAGATAGTCGAAATTGTTAAAAATAAAATTATGACAAGTCTAGAACAAGTTGTTTTCACTTATTTTTTTTTAATTTAGAGTAAAAAAATCTAGCTTACCTGAAGTGTAACTTTCTGGAATTGCATTAAAATTAAGTTGTTTCTTTAAAGCGAAAGAGTCTGGAAAACTATTGAACATAAAATGTTTTTCCCAAATTACTTTATTTTTTAATAAACTTGAATCGTTTATACGTAGTACCAACGTTGAGTTTTCACAATTTGTCAACAAATTTTTGTACGTCTCTTTGTTATTTATAGGAAATCGATAAAAACTCATACACAGAGAATTCATTTTAGAGTATTTACAATTTCTATAAGCATAACAATGACAAGCCACAGTAATACTGTTTTATAAAAATTTTTATTCTAAGAACCGAGATAGAAAAACGAACCGTAATCAACAAACGACAACTACCAATTTTTTAAACACATTTAAAAATGCATAACATTTATCTGTTTATGTCTAATGTTTTCAAGTTTTACCGTTTTATTTTAAAAAGTGTTGGTATTAAAACAAATTGTTTTATAATTTAATTAAAACTTTATAAAGCGGAATCTTGCATAAAGCGGAAAATTTATGGTTCCGGCAAATTTTAACAAGTTTCACTGTATTTACATACCAAACAATTTAATTATTTACGTTACTACCCAGTAAACACGGATTGAAACTGTTACAGTCACAAAATTAAAACAATTGTTTCATTACGTTGTTTCGTGTTAGTTCCATTTTTATATCATTTACATGTTACTGACAGTGAATAAATTGAAAGAGTTCCGATTTTCCACAATCAGTTTTAAACCGTTTCAGTACTTGCAATTTTTTTCCCATAATCAGCAACCGTCTAAAAACTGATTTATTAAAACCGAATATTTTTTGAAAAACTAGAATTGTTTGAAGATCGATTTAATAAGATTGAATTATTTTCAAACAGTGGAATCGTTCTTGTAAAAACGAGTACTTTGTGATTAGTCAGCATTAGTCGTTGCTATACTTTTGATTACTGTCGTCAATGCTTGCGCTGCAAATTGATATCTTTTCACTTGTTCGGTTGTAGTTTGATAAGTGATGCTGTGTATCTACAATTACAAAATGGAACAATAAACGGTAAGTCGAAATATTTTATTATAATCCATAAATGTAATCAATATTATTATCATTTGTGTTCTTTATGTATCATGTTTTAATTTGTATTAAAAAAATGTAAATTAACACACATGGTTGCGTTAAGGTAGATTATTGCATAAATCTGATGAATAATTACAGTTCAATTCTTCAAGTTTTCTATACGATTATGTACAGCTAAAGGTATTTACAGTGTTTTTATAACTTTCTTATGATTGCTAAATTGATATTTATATTAAGTTTGTGTTGTTTTTGAATAAAAAAATGTAATTAATTTTGTGTAACTCTATGATTATGTATGTATATAAATGAAATATTTATTTCTATGTTACAGATGCGATTAAAAGTTGCTACCCAACAGTAACTGATGCAGTTTTCGAGACTTCCGTGAAAAGACCACATCAAAGAAAGTTGCAATATGTAAAAAACTCAATGTGATAATTGTATTTAAAAATATTTATTGTGCAATAAAATTTTAAACGTGCATTCGAAAATGTATTATTATTTATTGAAACTGTTTAAGTACATTATTGAAACAAGGAAATCATATATTTATTGATCATTTAGTATCAGTTCAAGAACGAAGCTTTTAAAACGTAAACCGAATGCAACATTTATTTTGCAACAGATTTGAATTTAAAATACCGAACTACTACTATACTGATTCAAATAAGTGAAACAGCGATGGACTTATAGCTATTTTATTGCAGTTAGGTTTCTTTTATGTTTGAAACAAGAGTGAATCATAATTTTTTTGTTTTGAAACTGTTACTAAACAATATCAATTTTATGTTTACTGGGTACTTTTGCTAAAGTCCTCTCGCAAAAAAAATATTATGTTGTAAAAAATAATATGTCTAAATATAGTTTGTCATGTACAAGTGTTTATACAATTAGATTTTATAATTAAAGTAACAGCAATGCAAAATTAATACATTGACAAGTTTTATAACATAGTATAAAAATTTTAAGTTCTACATAATGTCGTCATTGTATGTATGATTATTTACTTATTTTATACTTAAAGCAATAAACAACTACAAATATCGTACATAAATTGTTTCGTAAAGTATTTAAATATTACTACAATTTCAGTAAACTATTACAATCTTGTTAGCAGCACTTTACAGTACACTGCACAGTAACGTAACGAACCATTTTACTACAAAACTAAACTAACGACTTATAGTGCGCAGTACACATGTATGGGTCATGCGACTTGTAAGGTTGACTATTTTTAGTGGTGTTTGATGTTTGTTTGATGTGTTAATTGCAGTAATATTTTGGGTGTATTTTATAGTCAAATGACTTTTCTTTTTCTGTTAATGGTTTGCCAGAGATGTTTATTATCGTTTGTTGTTTGATCGGTGTTAATATTTTCATCTGCGTCATTATCACTGCTAAGGCAAATTAAAGAGGTGCCGTTGAATAATTGGTGGATACATTAGAGTTAGATTTTGGTGCTTGAACAAAGTCGTTGATTAACATTGTGTTTTATTTAACTAATTTAAGAAGCTAAGCATTAGCAGTGGTTGATTCTGAATTGATTGTAGATAGTTGTTCGAAAGATTGTTTGATGGACCAGGAATGTCCTCGTCAGAAAACATTTTGTTGCATTATAGTATGCAATATTGTTATAAATTTAGCTTCGATTAAATTAATAACTTAAACTTGATCACATCGATATCTATCGCAAGCACTCAATTATATACAGTGTGTCCGAAAAGTATGGAATATATTATACAGGTCGATAAATATGCACTTTACACGAAAAAGTTGTAAATAAAAGTTGTTTATCACTTAGTTATCTACCACCTGGGAGATATCAATTTAAATTTTTGCTGTAAACAAAATCGCAACGAATAACACTTACATTTTTTTAAATGGCAAGGCACCTCTTTATTATACTCATTTGATAGAGTTTTTTTTTCTCTTTTCAACCATATGAAACTTGAATACCTTTACATCAAAAAATTTTCAAGAAAAACAAGGACATGTCTAACAAATTTATTTTACTGAGCAGTATTAATCAGGCACGTAATATGTAGCATTGAAACAATTGAATGCACTTTAGAACACTGTCACACTTTGCTATTTGTTAGTGCTTGAAATATGGCTCAATTATCTGAGAAACATAGAATTGAAATTTTAATGATTCTGGGATATAGAGATAGAAGAAGAACCCAAGACAAAGTATGTAATTTATTTAATAACTTGCATCCAGAATTAAACATTTCGCAGTCCACGGTAAACAAAATTTGGCGGAAATTTCAAGAGACAGGTTCGGTGAAACATGCGAGTAGAACTAGTAGACCTTTGTCATTAAGTAATGTGGAACGAGAAAATGTGATCTTATCTGTTGACGAAAATCCACAAATTTCTGTTCGGCAAATTGCTAGAGACCATAATTTGAATAAATCGGCTGTACATGACGTTTTAAAAAAAGAAAAATTTCATCCTTATAAAGCTTGTGTAGTTCAAGAATTATTTGAAGACGATTTGGACAGAAGGCTGGAGTTTTGTGAAACAATAACAAACAAACTTGAACGAGATGCACATTTTCATAAAAATATCCTTTT
Organism: Aquatica leii; assembly: GCA_035610365.1. Classification (NCBI taxonomy): domain Eukaryota; kingdom Metazoa; phylum Arthropoda; class Insecta; order Coleoptera; family Lampyridae; genus Aquatica; species Aquatica leii. The sequence continues at coordinate 74,124,586 of CM069435.1, forward strand.
TACTGATGAGGCCACGTTTTGTTTAAACGGCACAATTAACAAACAAAACACACGTTACTGGTCTTCACAAAATCCTCACTGGTATCTAAAAGGACACACCCAATACCAGCAGAAAGTCAACGTCTGGGTAGGAATTATTGGAAGTCAAATTTTGGGGCTATATTTTTTTGAAGGTAGTTTAACGGCGAATATTTATCTCGATTTCTTAAGATTTGAGTTAGTTCCTGCTTTGGCCGAGTTATTTCCACATGAAGTAGATCCAGATATACCTCATAACAGAATATGGCTTCAACAAGACGGGGCACCTCCACATTTTGGAATTAATGTCCACCACTTTCTTAATAATACTTTTCAAAATACATGGATAGGCAGAAGAGGTACGATAGAATGGCCTGCTCGCTCGCCGGATTTAAGTCCACTAGATTTTTTTCTTTGGGGCTATATTAAAAGCAAAATTTATGTAAATAGACCTGATAATGTTGAAGATTTGAAAAATCGCATTAGAGTTGAGATAAGAGCTATAACTCGAGATATGATTTCAAAAGCAATCGATGGTTTTAAAAATCGAATTTACCACTGTCAAATTATGAATGGTTTACATTTTGAACATTTATTGTAAGTTTAGTTTAAATACATTTTTTTGTTATAACAATTTTATGTAAAGATATTTAAAGTTTAATATTTGCTATTGTGACAGTGCATTCAATTGTTTCAATACTACATATTACGTACCTGATTAATACTGCTCAGTAAAATAAATTTGTTAGACATGTCCTTGTTTTTCTTGAAAATTTTTTTAATCTAAAGGTATTTAAGTTTCATATGGTTGAAAAGAGAAAAAAAGACTCTATCAAATGAGTATAATAAAGACGTGCCTTGCCATTTAAAGAAATGTAAGTGTTATTCGTTGCGATTTTGTTTACAGCAAAAATTTAAATTGATATCTCCCAGGTGGTAGATAACTAAGTGATAAACAACTTTTATTTACAACTTTTTCGTGTAAAGTGCATATTTATCGACCTGTATAATATATTCCATACTTTTCGGACACACTGTATACTCGTTCGGCTCTTAGCGATATGAGCGGAGTACTATTTATACATAATAAAAATTTGTTTGAAAATAAATATATGAAAAAAGTAGTATGTAAGTGAAATGAAAATCTTTTCTAGCAAGGGTAAATCTGAGATTTTTGTAAGTTGCGCTGTAACGAAAAAGAGGACAGCATAATCGCAAAAAAACTGTATTTTTTTTAACTTATTCTGACGTTTATATTCACATGAGTTATTCTAACCTTTAATTTCGTTCTGACTATCCATGTGTTTAAAAAAAATTAAACATTTTTAATTAATTTAATTAATAACTGAAATTTTTTGCTTGTTTGTCAATAAATAAAAATTAAAAAAAATATTTAGCAAAGATGTTTCATTTATTCCTTATGTGGGCGAGGCTCGCTCGTTTAAGTTTTTTAAGCATAAGAATTCATAAGAACTAAAGTAAAAAGCTGGTTGTTATTATAAGTAGGTATTTTTGAGTTTGCAGCTATGGTTCTCTTTAATAGCGTCACATTATACCAAAATTTTAATATGCACTACCAATTTTAGATATATTTTATATTGCGTCGTGTTTTTGTTTAAAACGTTGCAGTTTTGTTGGCTTAGTTTGTTTAATTAAAAACAATTTATTTTATTTGTATAGAGAAAAATGGCAAAATTTTGTTAAATAAAAATAGTAATGGGAATAATAATTATTTAAAGACGAAATTAAGAGTATATTACAATTTGCAATTGTAAAAATTGTTACGCCCTAAGCAAATTTTTTCTAAATCCGGCACTGTCTGATTCATTTAAGTTAGACGTGTGGGAATCTACTGTTACTAATTTCACGCTTTATTATGTTACATTTTAAAGTCGAAAATTTGTAATTTATGAGTAATTAAGAGCGTATTATTTTTGTTTAATACGTGACTAAATGCTGCTTTTCTACAAGTCCTTATAAATATTTTTGCTTAAAATATCATATTACTCAAGCGTTCTCACGAGTTTGCTGAAAAATTTATTTTGTTATCGTGTGACGTCATTATGAGCTTAGATTCTTTCGTTTCCTTCTTTAATTAGTTCCTGACAAACTCTTGTTGTGATCACTTCGAAAATTTACTGTACCTTGGAAGTACTAACGTTTACTGAAACACGGTGATTTTACCGGATATTACGTTGAAACCTTCCTAACTTTTAGTATATCTACGGAACCTGTTTCTTTCCTAAAATTACTAAAAATCGTATATTTACGGATATAAGTTACTTTAAATTTTAAAAGTGTACTTATTTTCTTAACGCTGGATTATTATACCCAGGTAAAGTACTTCGTTTTTGCTTTATTTAGTTAATCTGACTTCGCCTCTCTCTCTTCTTTTTATAGCGGGTTTTTCTTCTGACGAAATTGTTCCAATTCATATGAACGTTTCCTCCAACGGATTGTTTACTCCACGTGTGAGAGTTCCTTTGTTTATCTGTAAACTCTACTAACGCTACGCTAAAAAGTCAACTTCGATTGCACCAACTGACGCTAAGTGAAAAAAAAACCAACCGTTAACCTTCGTTCTATTGTGAATCAATTCATATTTGTGCAAATCTCAAAGATTTATTTTCTACATTAAACTTTTAATCAAAATCCTACTTGCGTAATCAACTTTAAAAATTAAAAAAAAAACTTTTCTTTATACTTTAAAATTTTACAATTTCCTTTTTTTTGCTAATTAAAATTCACTTTTGTTATTTAAACTTTGGCTTGATTTACTTAATTTAATTTCTCTTTGTTTCTATAAGAAGTTGTAATCTGATTTACCTTGAGATTGTTTGTTTTAAATATTTTATTTAAGGAAACTTCGACTGGAAATACCGTGCGCGAAGTGATAAGGTAAGATTTTTTTTTGTATTTCAAATTTGAAATTACTGTCTTGTCGAATAACGATCGCTGCCCCAAATTAATTTTTTTTTTGTTGTTTGTTTTGCGAACCTAACGTAATTAAATTAGTTTTACTACTTTTGTTTTAACACAAGGTAATTTAGATCCTGTATTTTTGGAATATTTGAAATCCATTATCGTTTGTTTTACTCAACTTGTTTGCATAATTCATTGAATATTTTATTGATTATTTTGTAAATTGCTATTTATTCTAAATTCATTATATTTACATCAAATTTACTGATTGCTATTTATTGCTTAACCTTCCCCGTTTTTTTCTTTTTTTTCCTTTTTTTCTCTTTCAGCAACCCTTCGCTACTACTAGAGCCCTGTTAAAGTTTTACAATTTACTTAACAGGACCGTAACTAAACAAATTGTGTGGCGCCCATTTCTAACCGTTTCTAATTACTATTTGACTAACTTTATTTACCACGACATCTTTGATTGAAATATTCCCCTCACAATTTCTTACCCACCCCAATTTGTATACAAGAACCGAGCTACTGCGACCATCGCTTCCTTTAAATTTAGTTACATATAATTCTTACCGTAACAAAATACATACGTATTTACAAAATTGCATAGATGCAAAAATTTGAATAAACGGTACAAAACTTAGAATACAAATGTAATAAAAACTTAAACAAAAACTATTAAAATTAAAAAAATATTTGTAAAATTTAATTAATAAATTGTTTTTAAATGACGTTTATGAACGGCATTAACATGAAAAAAATACATGACATAATTATTAATTTTTTCTCGTGTAGGTATATCTTCAAAATAAATTGAATACTTCCTATATTGATCTATAAATTGTGATTTAGTAAGTTATAAGATAGTAATTGTAATTCCTATCAGCTTTTAGTTTGTTTTTAGTTTTACCAAGTTAATATCAACACCTATAAATAAAATTTATGGTTAAAGTTTTATAACACCATTTAATTTTCTTCTATTTTCGACATTTGTTTAAAAAAAATCCACTAAAACCGTGTAACAAGATTGTCAAATGCAAAATTGTTTTATATAATTTTGACGTAACATATCTACATTTCCAGCGACTTAGCATTTCCACGCTTCGACCCTCTTGCGATTGTATTAGTCGCTTGTTCGCACACTATGGTATTTCTCTGCATCGTATCGCTTTCCTGCAGAAACGATACATAATGCAAGATACCGCTTTAAAAAGAATTCATGTTTAGCTACAATTGTAGAAAATTCGTTACTAAAAATAAAAACGTAAAATGATTGCACTTACAGACGTTATTTACAATCAGACGGTTGCTTTTTTATGACGTATTTTTGTTTTATCCGCTGACATACATGACCCGTAGTCATCTAGAATACAAAATATCTCTGATTTTGTGAAATAAAACCGCTTCAAAATGGTCCATTGAGGAAAATACCGATTTCTTTAAATGTTTTGTTTTTTACATTGTCAATTTCGCCATGCAATATGATAAAATTATTTTTTTTTAATAAATCATAGTATATTTTGTTTATATATTACACTTGTAATTATGAAAACAAAATATTTTCTTAGCTTGCTACATAACTCATAGAAGGTTAATAGCCTCTATTAGAGAAAGGGGTGACACAAGACTGCTGAAAGCTTTGTCATCTTTAGGTGTGTTTTACTTAATACAACACAAAACCGAAACTCTATAATTACAGCCCATTTAAACGACCACCACAAAATAGTATTCTGTTTCACCCCAGCAGCTTTTAAAACAATAAAACACCCGCATTATGTTAGCGTTCCAAACTGTATATAGTAAATTGAGCTTTTTAAAGCGCACCTGCATGGTTTACACAGATAACAATAGAAATTAAAAATAAGTATAATTAAAAATAATTTATAATCAATAGTGAGTTGCACCGTAAAATACGTAACTCAGAATTATCGTATATTTCTACATCTGCATGTACCAGTTCGTTTAGTTATTCCCATGAGCATTTTACCACGTTCTGAAACTCAACTCGTTTAAAATATGCGTCTACCTTTTCATATTTTACTTTATAGAAACAAAAAAAAATTAATATGTATATCACAGAAAAATAATTAATAAGAAATATTGTCTTAATGTAAAATCAATTGTTTTAAACTTTATTTTTTGTTTTGTTTTTTATAGTGCTTTTTTAGTAACTTACATAGCATCCTTAATTAAAGTGTGGGTAATATTATTTACTTGTATTTATTCCCATCTTTAGTGTCTATTGAAACATTTTCGAATATCGAAAATATTCGAGACGGTTTAAGTTATAAAAGTGTGTACAAGCCTTTTGTTCCAACGAGACCTGTTGGTAGCAACCACGACACCAAAAAGATGTCGGTCAGTGAGCGTGGTTCCGCTGTAACGGTAAAATCCGTATGTACAAACCCGATGTAAAAAATTAAAAGCAAAGCAGACAACTATAAAGAACGAACATTGTTATATATACTTTCCTACAAAATAACACTTTTGTTTCATTAACGAGGTACACAAGTAATAAGCAAGTAAGTAAGTAAGAATTTATTTAGTAAAGATATACCAATTTAACATAAATCGTAACATATTTCTATTTTGCTATATTTTGAACAATGTAATATAATCCTCACAGCCAGCTATTTTGTTGTTTCTGTAACCGTTTTAAGTCGACTTCGTAACACATTAAAAATATACTACTGCAAAAATCAAAATATTGTGCAATAATTGTTTTATTAACAGTGATTCTGGGATTAATCGTCACTTTATCTATCTAATTCTTCCTAATAGGCTAATCTTATTTGCTACTTTTTTTATTTCATAATTCACATGGCTTCTAAAATTTAGATTCTGATCTATAACTACTCCTACATATTTAATTTGTTCAACCTGTTCTAATTCCATATTTTCAATTTTTATTTTTGTTGTTTCGACATAACTAGTTGATATTACCATTATTTTAATTAATTAATCATTTTAATTTTTTTGATTGTAACCAATTTGCAATAATTTCTAAATTGGAGTTTACTTTTATAATAGCTGAATGTACATTTTTATCAGTAATTTATACAAGGGTATCGTCTGCAAACAAATTAATATTACAGCACTTAAGATTAATTTCTAAATCAATAATATAAATTAAGAAAAGCAATGGCCCTAAGACTGATTCTTGAGGTACACCTAAATTACTCTGAATTGGAATAAATTCGTAATTTTGGTACATAGTGGTCTGAGTACGAGATTCTAAGTTTCGAACCATTGAAGTTCGGTGCTTCTTATTCCATATTGGTAAAGTTTATTTATAAGTCCTTTTCTGTCGATAATTTCAAAGGTTCTTTTATAGTCTAAAAACACTGCTACTATACTATTACCCACGTCGATTTCGGATTTCCATTTTGTCAGCACGAGATTTAATGCTGTTTCACACGAGTGTTTGCTTCGAAAACCCGATTAATTTCCACTGATTATATTATTTGGTTCCAGAAAGCACTGTAATTGTTCCTTAACAACTAATTCCAGTATTTGTTCGTACACTGGTAATATAGTTATAGGTCGAAATTCTTCGCATCTTTCTGTATTTTTAATTTTAAGCGTTGGTATGATTTTTTATTGCTTCCAACAATTAGGAAATTTTCTACTTATTAAAGATTTGTTTAGTAGGTCTACCATTGCATTACCAATTTGTGGCAATGTACAGATGCATTATAACTTGCTTTGTAATGTAATCCGTTCCTTCTTTTCGCTTAATATTACTTAAGATTTTCTTCAGATCTGATAAATTAACTTGTTTAAATTTGAAATTAAGGATTGGTTTTAATATTAGAGCCTCCTTAAAGTTTGCTGGAGGCTGGTTTCTACTATTATGTATGTGCTTAATGCTGCTCACAAAATATTCGTTAAATTTATTTGATATTTCCTCTAAGTTACTAATTTTTACTTTGTCAAATATTATACTTTTTGATTCTTTCTTTTCTCCATTGATTAATAATTTTTTACATATTTTGAGGTTGTCCGCTATTTTGCTGTTTTTTATTGACGTAATATTTATTTTTTTGTTACTAAAATTATTTGTTGTTTTTTTGTAAAGCATCCTGTCATTTTCATTTGCCGTTAATTTAACAATTTTATAAAGTCTGTCCCTTTTCTTTTAGAGATTACGTAAGTCCATTATAAACCAGGTGTTACTTGTTCGTATTTTTATAGTTTTCTTTATGGTTAGGTCATTTACTGCATAACAATTTGCTATTTGATTCATTTGTCGATTTTGCATATTCTAATTGTGATAGTTCAGCATATTAAGTAGGTTTTGTTGTGTATATTTTTTATAGCAATTTATGGTTTTTATTTTGTGATCTATCTTTTTATGTAATGTATCTAAATTTATTTATATTATATCTTGATCAGTTATTTTTGGTTCATTTAATACAACACATCTTAATTCGTCTACGTTTGTAATTACTAGGTCAACTATTGTACGGTTATTTTCTGTTGTATGCATAAATTTGTCAACAATTTGTTTCATCCCTAGGCTTCTAATTACTTGTATTAATTTCGACCCATAAAAACTTTGCTTGAATACATCTATATTAAAATCCGCTATATGTCGACTGTTATCCGGAATTGTATCATCACACCACTTTTCAAGATCTTCTATAAAAATAGCATCACTTGCACTTGGTGAGTGATACAGCACTGTATAGTATCCTGTTTGGAATCTTCCTATTATTTTGATACATATTAACCAATAGTTATTGTCTAATGTGAAATTAGAGATTACGGTATATCGGATTTTATTACTTATAACTATTACAACCCCTCCAGTTTTTCTCGTGTGAATTACATCGAATTAATACTTATTCTAAAAAGTTCGCAGTCTTGTATGTCTTCAGTTACCCGAGTTTTACTTAATAATAACAAATTCGGTTTTCTAGTTCTTGGAAATGTTTTAGCATGCTTTGTGCATTTAAATATAATATGTTTGCACCTTGTTTACTTATTCTAAAAAATTAATATTGTTTTTTTCGATTTATATTTCTTGTTTAAATACAGCATATTCTTTACTTCAGACAGGATGGTTAATATGTATTTTCATTTTTAACTTTTAGGGCCATTTCAATAAAATTTAAACATTTGTAATTTTCTTCTCCATCAACAGTACATTCTTGCAACCCATGTGAGCCAGCACATTTTGGAAAAGCTTTTTGTGCTTTATACTCCGAGGCTTTATGGTTAAATCCATTATATCGGCAGCATCTTCTGATTTCAATAGATTATACATCTATCCCAACCTTCGTTTACCTTTTCGTCTTTCATTTATAGCCCGATTTTCCAATTTCTACGTTCTTTGGTGTTTTCTGAGTTTAGATGACTGTTCTGCATTTTGATTTTTTTCTCGATTATTTCCGGTGACAAATTGTTAGACAATCCAACTATTTTTATTCTCGGCAACTTTTTCTTTGTTAATTGTATTTTGTAGGATGCTTCCATTTTAGTTGCCACTTTCTCTTTTAATTTACATACATCATCCTTATTTTTACATTATATAAGACCTTACCGGTCGTATTCCGGTTATATTCATATCTATAGGGTCAATACATTTCTTTATTTCATTCTTGGTATCCACATTTTTCTGTTCTCCATTTTTAGGTTTGATTATTAAATATGGTTTATGTTTTTTTAATTTCAATTTATTTGCATATGTTGGTTGTGATCGTTCTTCAATTATTTCAGTTATATCACTTTTTAATTTATCGGTATTTACTATGAATTGTTGATTAACATTATCAGTCTTTTCATTCTGCTTATAAACACCATCTTTTAGTTGTTTTAATGCTTTTATAAGCAAAATACGACATAAAGTAAAAATTCAATCAAGCATTAACTTGTTATAAAACGAAAGACACACCCTTAGTTTCTTAGCATAGTAGCTGGTAAAAATTGTTACTACAGCAATAGCACTCACTTGTCTCTATCGTACACTTTTGGTGGTAGCCAGAAACAATTATTTAACATAATTTAGTAGGGTTGCAGTACTTACACTTTTTGCAAAGTATGACAAGGATACGTCAAATAGTTTTAAAGTACTGGCAAAAATAGTTTTTAAATTTGTAAATAATTAGCAACATTTTATCTAAGCGATTTAAGTTAAATCATAATATTTTGAGCTCAAGATTCTACAGTTAAAATATTTCCAATTATTAATAAAACACCTTGTATACTTTCCAACAAAATAACACATTCTTTCATCAAAGAGGTACACAACTAATAAACAATATACTATATAAAGTAAAAATTTGATCAAACATTAACACTTACATGCAGCCGCGAAAAATAGTTCATAACTAGCAAGATGTGATCATTAACTTATTATAATACAAAATAATTGAATTTAATTCCTTAGCATACTAGCTGGTAAAAACTGTTACTCTAATCATATTACTTTTGACACTTTCGAGGAGTGTAAACTTACATTCGACGATTTAATAGTAAGCTGCACTGCACTGTCTTAAATACGAACGTTTTTTACTTGCTTTACTATAAGACAGACAAAAAAATGTTTTCAAAACATATTCTATGAGAAGGTAGAAACATGAAAGCAGAAGACATAAACGGCGTCTTATACAAAAGTGTGCGAATTTTAAAATCGAAGGATAGGGCAAAGAAGTCTGTTAGTATAATTACCGCTATGCATAATCCAGAAGGAACAGCACAGCTACTCAGCTCAGAAAGATAAAACTAGAAAGTTTGTGATCTGCCCATAGGGTATGGCGTAGCGTAGTGTATAATAAATATACAGATGGAGTAGATTACTTCGATCAGCTTCTTTCCGTTTACAGTATTTCCTAGAAAAGTAGGCTGATTATTGTCTTGACTCTTGTATGGTCAATAGTTATATTTTATATAAAACTACTATCAAACAAACTTCAAACCCCAGAAAACCTATGACACATCTTAAGTTTAGATCAATCTTGGTATTAGAACTAATAGTTTTTTATTCTGGAACGGCAAAACTTGAACCAGTTGCTGAATTAAGACGTGGTCGGCAAAGAAATACCTCTGATGGGAGGGCTACCGTTCATAATACTAAACTTAATAATGTTTGAAAACGTTTACCCATCAAAGGAACACGAAGAAGATGTTGTCACTGCACCACTCTCAATAAACAGCATAGATGAAAGATTATTGCACTTTTCCATAACTTATAATATAGGTATTTATTGAGCTTACCGGCGTTCTTTTTTAAATTTTGTGTTCATAAAAAGTTTAAAAAACATTTTTGAAAATTTACTTTTTAATTTTTGTTTTAAGATTTGTATTTCAACGTTGAGTGTATTTGTTCGCAAAAAGAAAAAGTAAATTTAGTTTATTGGTTTAACAGGTGTCTTATTATAGTTTCAAGAAAAAGTGTTTTTGAAAGTACAGGTTTACGTATAAATTCATATACTAAAATATGGTACATATTTGTACCACTGAACATTTTATATATTTTTAATGCAGGAACTCTCACTGGTACAAATATGTACCACCCTATAAAAAAATCTAAAGATAAACTAAATATTTTTTTGTCACACTATGTTTCAAATACAACTTAGTAATTCATATATGTTAAAAAGGCTCCGAGTCTTTGCTAAATTCTCTGTAAAGAATTTTAAATTAGCAAAAACAAGATGGCATCTAGTAGCTATTTACTTGCGAGTATTGAGCAGAAAGAGAATCGCTTTAATTCCGTTGATACACGTAGAAGAACTTCCTTTCATTCAAATCGTTAAAAACGTAATAATAATGACGGGGTGAAATTAAATAAAAAGAAATTACTTATGATTAAACGGACAAGGTTTCTACTACAACCAAAAAACTTGCAACGAATGTCAAACGGAAAAGAGATTGGCGAGTGTCGGACACGAAAACTGAATCGTTTAGTCAGTGACGCGCTTCTGCCATTGCAGTAGAGGAATTTTGTTGAAATACAAAAAATATGACACGTTATTACTAACGACACGTAGATAAATAAGTATATATTCAGTATCCTTACGCGCTTGTATAAATAAATTTATTTATCTTATAGCAAACGGTTACAATTACATTGATATATACACGGAGAGAAATGTTTTCAGATATCATTCGTAAGACGCACAACTTATGCGTAATTTAAGCATAAAGAACAACTACTACTAGCTATTCATAAATTTATAAACCATCGGTATAATTTGTGAATAGTCATGTTAGCATCGATGATGATTATAATTCATAAGTTATGAAGTAAACGATTTCGTTATATATGCGTAATAATCATATCTTTATGAATAATACTCACAAACAATGATCATATTAAGAATAAAATTTTAACCAGGTAATTGTAATATGTGATTTAAGTCACATCTATTATGATTATAATTCACATCCAGTAACGAAGTATTTTCATTATGTATGCTTAATAATCACATTTTTTTATGATTATATTTTTTATGATTAATATTCATAAACTCTAATTAAATAAAGAATAACTTTTTAAGCAGCCAATCATAATATGTGATAAATAAAGTATTGTTTATTAAATGATATTCAGAATAGTGTATTAACAATTATGAATATTAATCATAATTTCGGAGTTAATTTTACTCTTCTTATAATCACAAGATATTTCTCATATATATTTTATAAATTAGTAAAACATATATTTCGAGTTTCAAAAAATGTTTATTTTTTTTACGATGATTACACAATTTTAATGCAGCTTTACACCACCATACTTTTACAAATAAATAATTTAAATAGAACACATAAAACAAGAACTAATACATAACTAATAACACATAATATCATTATATAATAATACAGATTATTATAAAAAATAAAACATTATTCAAATAAATAAAACGTAAATAATATAAACAAAACTGAAACAGAACTTGAGCAACAATTTAAAAAAATAATTTTACAAGTTGCTAACCACAAACTTTTTCTTCTATTGCAGTCAAGATAATTTAACAAAAACGATTTTTAATATTGAAGTTGAAGAACATGAATACAAATAATTTTTGTAATAGGTTTACTTATCATATAAGCAGCAACGTTAATCAATACTAAGATAAGAACGTCTTCCGGGTTTGAACCGCGTCAATGTTGTAACCGAAGTTGCCAACGTTTCGCCCACTTTCGTAAGGGGATTCATCAGGGCGTGAGATAAATCGAAGAACTCAAACAAGCAACCAAAATCTAACTAAAAGTTAGGTAATCAACTTGTGAACCAAGCTAGATTCTAAACTCAAAAAAGTTAAGAAAGAAAACGATAAACTTGGAAAAGCAAACGAAAATCTAACAAAGAACCACTACAGAGTTAGGATTCTAGAATCTGGCTTCCTTCATAAGTTGATTACCTAACTCTGTAGTGGTTCTTTGTTAGATTTTCGTTTGCTTTTTCAAGTTTATCGTTTTCTTTCTTAACTTTTTTGAGTTTAGAATCTGGCTTGGTTCACAAGTTGATTAACTAACTTTTGAGAAGTGTTTAGATAGATTTCGGTTGCTTCTTTGAGTTCTTCGATTTCTCTGACGCCCTGATAAAGACCCTTACGAAAGTGGGCGAAACGTTGGCAACTTCGGTTACAACATTGACACGGTCCAAACCCGGAAGACGTTCTTATCTTAGTATAGACTCCGGCCGTGGAAGCCGCTATTACAACGTTTATCAAATCCATTATTTTAAAGTAGGCATCAAAAGTTTATAGAAAATTATTGTATAAATACGTAATATTATCCGTTACCAAAGCAAACTAGATTATCGTCATCCTTACTACACATATCTGCCACTGTTCTCACTTCAGAACTAAAAAACTTCCATGTATCTCCAATGCTAACTTTCCATACCTTATTGTCTATTTTCTTATGGCTTTTAGGTTTTACAACTCTTTGCAATACTTTAGTTAAATTATAGCTACGCAAATCTAGAAATAAAAAGTATGTGTATTAGAAAATGTAAATAAACAGAAAGTGATCAAAAGGGTTTCAACTTTCAATTTAATCTAATTCGTAGCTTTAATATTAATCAAAATAGCAATAATAAACAGATAACTTTGAACATCTTGTATATCTAATTCTAATTCAAGTTAAAGTGATGGTGAATTTTGTTACTTTTGAATAATCGTTACTATTCCTCACTTATACTTTTTGTATTCGTACTTTAACTCGTTATTTGATTACTTTGGATACTATGACTACTTTGACAACTGTATGTTTTTGTGGTAATAAATACGGGTACCGGAATATAATTCCTTGAATCGTTTCGCGATAGGGATTTGGTTACCTTAGACGTATGTGCATAAATGACTAGAACGTGTTGTAAAATTCTAATTTATGTAAACATTTTTGACAGTAGCTGATACCGGAGAAACTTATCATTTTAAATACAAAACAGAACATATTTACCTACTTTGGATTGTTAGTATTTATTAACGTTTTTAATATTAATTTTAAGAAATGAAAATACGCACAATATATAATGTAAAATTGAGATAAACGGCAAATTAATTTGGTACACCTCATACAAATACATACTTTATAATGTAATATATTTTCGTTACCTACTAGCTTACGCAAGAATTATAAATTTGTATGTGAATGTGTTATAAGTACTAATATTTGTATCTTATGTATATTCGTAGAAAATAATTAATATACAAACATTAGAACTCAAAAAACAGAAATATATGACAATTTTATTACATTTTGCTAACCTTTTGATCAGTTGATAAAATCACTTTTGTAGATGATGCAATGCACACACTATCTGCGTGTGATCTGATGTATCATAATATAAGAAGGTTTGTTCATAACTTAAGATAAAATTATAACTATAGTGATAACTAGTAAAATATGAAAACAATTCATAACTTTATTACATTTATAAACCATAATCATAATACATGAATATACGTAACGCATACAAATTGCACTTTTAGGAATGTTGTATGCGTATTACGCATAACATCATAATATAATTCATATTTTATAAATTTTATTAAATGTGTAATTTATGAACATACTATTCATAACTAGTGATTGCAGATTTCTCTCCGTGTAAATTATTGCAAGTGCTTGTTTTTATTATTTAGATAGCTAATAATTATTTTAGTGCATTGTGTTGTGTTTTAATTTTAGTAAGACTATGCAAATCAAAGTTTTCACAACTTCTGAAAACACTATTGTTTAATCAACGCATTTTACAAATCTTATATATGCAGCTGAGACGTAGACGCTCACAGACGGATATATGAAAAAATTAAAGATGTTCTAGAGAAAATGGAAAATCCATGCAAGCTTACGACAAGATGGAAAAGCGACTTTCAAAAGATTGCTAAAACACACCGAATGGGAGATATAGGCGATTGGAAGTTTCTTTAAGATAAAGTTGTAAACGCTAACAATAAATATACTTCGGTTGCAACTATGACACGGCCCAAACCCGGAAGACATTCTAATGTTAGTATAGATTCCGGCCGTGGAAGCCTTCGCTATTACATTAACAATCTCTACGGGGAGAATATTTCTTCTAAAACCTCCGTATTTTCCAAACTTCGCCACAAACTCGTCAAACTTTTGTGCAATTTAACCTTTCTTAGTCGCTGTCGTGACCACAACATCATTCCTACATTCCTCAAAATTAAGTTCCACATTCAGACACGTTCTTCTAAAAACATCCTACACCGTGCTAGTCTAGCGTTGATACGCGAACGGATTAAGCAAACTAGGCGAGAGTTAGACACCATTTCGAAACAACTCTTTTATCTTCATCTTGAGTTGGCCAACACTCTATCCCCGGATGATTGGAAATTCTTTGACACCATTACTTACCAGCAGTCTGATACCACTCTACGACTAACCACTGAAGGTCATCTCAAAAGTTTCAATTATTGGAATCCAAGAATCGTAAAGTTTCTTCTACTACTAACTCAGTAAAGACGGTTGTCAATTTATCTAGTTTGGTTCTCACTTCAGAACAGGAATCGGTGCTCTCTAAGGGTTTGAATTTTGCGGTTGCACCCAAACGTATTCCTAAAGAAGATATTCTATGTGCTGTTGAGTCTTCTATAAGACATCTTCCTCGCCACATCTCAGATCCCATTCGTATTAACACTGGCAAAATCCTTGAATCATCTAAAATTCCTAAATCCAACATTTCTAAGTCGGAAGAGTCAGCTCTAAAAAGTCTTCGTAAGAACTCTGATATTATTGTTCTTCCAGCCGACAAAGGCAACGCCACTGTAGTTTTGAACCATATTGATTATGTTACGAAAATCAATTCTATTTTGTCTGAGGAAACTTACGCTCTTCTAACCCATAACCCACTTCGAGGATTGAACGCGAGGTTAGCCAAATCATCAAATCTTCCAATCTACCTCCTGAAACTAAACGTCGACTTACCCCATCAGATTCTAAACCACCTCGTCTATACGGACTTCCCAAAATTCACAAACAAGGTATTCCTTTTCGACCTATCGTTAGTACTATCCAATCTCCTACTTACAAGCTAGCCAAGTTCTTATCCAACATTCTTTGCGAGTTTACAGGTAAAACCTCTTCTCACATCCTCAACTCTCAGCATTTTATTCAACGTCTAGAAACTATAAAACTTGAACCCCAAGATCTTCTCGTGAGCTTTGATGTTACTTCACTTTTCACTAAAGTTCCTATTAAGGATTCGCTTATTATCATCAAACAGATTCTGTCTCAACATGGCAAGGACTTGAGTTTGGTTCCTCTTATTGAAAAGTGTCTATCCTCTACTTACTTCCAATTTGATAATAAGTTTTACGAACAAGTTTCTGGTGCCGCTATGGGTTCTCCTCTATCACCTGTTGTAGCTAACATTTTTATGGAATCCTTTGAAACGGTTGCTTTGGAATCATCAATATTTAAACCTAAAGTATGGTTTAGATATGTTGACGACACGTTTATTGTTTGGTCTCATGGTCATCTTGAATTGTCTAAATTTCTTGATCATCTTAACAATCAACACTTAGATATCAAATTTACTATGGAAATCGAAAGTAATGGTTCTCTTCCATTTCTTGACGTTCTTGTGACTCGTAAGCCCGACGGACTTCTAGGCCATTCTGTTTATCGAAAACCCACCCATACGGACAGATACCTTCATGCTTCGTCTCATCATCATCCTGCACAGAAACGTTCTGTTATTGAATCTTTGGTCCATCGTGCCTTTTCTATTTGTCAACCTGAGAATCTAGACTCAGAACTCCGTCATCTTACTAGAACCTTAGTGAACAATGGTTATGTAAAGCGAGATATTCATAGAGTTATTAATCGTCATTTACATCCACGTACTCGATTACCTAAGGACATTTCTACTCCTGAATCCAACCCGAAATTGGCCTTTTTCCCTACATTCACAAGGTTACAGATCAAATAGGGAAACTCCTTCGTAAGAATGGTATTAAACCCATATTCAACTCGACAGGCAAAATCTCTCAGATTCTTCCTTCTCCCAAAGACAAATTTCTTACACTTTCATCTCAAGGTGTATACCAAATTCCCTGTTCTTGTGGTTTAGTCTACATTGGTGAAACCGGTCGTTCCGTCATTACTCGCATTTCAGAACATGATCGTTGTATAAGAAAAAGGTATACTTCCAAGTCTGCGGTTGCTGAACATCATTTTACTACAGGTCACAAGATAGATTTTGATAATGTTTCGTTGATTGCCAAATCTCCATTCTTTTTCAACAGGAAATTCCGAGAAAGCATAGAAATCATCAAACACCCCAATAACTTCAATCGCGATCATGGTTTCGAACTATCCTCTTGTTGGTTCCCGGTTATTAGTCATTTATCGAAAACACGCCCCCTAGCAACCGTAACCCAATCAGGGTCGAGCTTGATCATCCGTGACGATCCTTTTCCTTTAAATACGGAGACCATTTCTTCTTAAGTCACTTCTACGGAGTTTAGAATCTGGCTTGGTTCACAAGTTGATTACCTAACTCGGTAGTGGTTCTTTGTTAGATTTTCGTTTGCTTTTTCAGGTTATCGTTTTCTTTCTTACCTTTTCATAGTTTAGGTTATGGCTTGTTTTACAAGTGGATAACCTAACTTTTGAGAAGTTCTTAGTTAGATTTCGATTGCTTGTTTGAGTTTTGCGATTTATCTCACGCCCTGATGAAGCCCCTTACGAAAGTGGGCGAAACGTTGGCAGCTTCGGTTGCAACTATGACACGGCCCAAACCCGGAAGACATTCTAATGTTAGTATAAATATACTATAAAAATTACATTCATAATCGCGCAAAATATTTCAAATAAATTAATTTTTAAGCTCACGAAACAATTTTTTGTTTTGGTAACACAAAAGAATTCGATTAATTTAAATTATTTACAAAGTCTACTCAAAAAGTGTTTTCAGCAATCTTTAGATTTTAAGTTTAAAAAAATGATCTTTGTTTTACCTGCTTTTCTAAAACTATGTTTGCTCTTCTACTACTCTATTGATAAAAGAAGTTTTGACTACCACTTTTTATCCAAAGATCTTTCTAATGTTTTTAATTTTAAATTTGTTATATTTAATTTTTTTGTGAGATAGATTAAGTGTATTGTACTAAAAATAGTTTTCTATGTACTTTTTAGTAACTTAATAAATTAATATGCATTTAAAATGTCGGAATTAGTAAACTATTTATATAATCTGTGGGGTTGACACAGCTATGTCGATATATTTTCATATAAACTTTATTTGTTGTAAACTCGTCTTATTTCTAAGCACAGCGAATATCGGGTTACTGAGTTAAAAGTTATAAACTCAACTTTAAGCACGTATTATATTATTTGTAGAATAATTAAATAAGCAACACTAATTTGAAAACAAGGTGGCTTGCTACATTGCTTTACTGATGTTTTTGTTTTCAAGAATAACCGCATACAAATAGTTTATGGGTGTGTAAAATTGTCTATACTAATGCAGTATTTTGCAGTGATACCTTTTATATTACAATTAATTAATTTAAATATTCAACGTATAGATCTAACAATTGCTATAACCAAATATCGTGCAATAGTTTTATTTAAACATAGATGTTTTACATTATAATAAAGTTTTGTCGTAAAAGTAGTATTTACATAAAATATTTATTATTTAATCGTTAATCAATTTTATAGCTAATAATCTATAAAAATGTAAAGCCAGCCATAAAAGTTTGACTTAAAAATGTTTATTACAATATTTAAAGAAAATGTTAAAGCTATTATTTTTTTTTCTGTTAGATAGTATGCAAGATATAGATGAAGTAAAGTACATTTAAACACGATCGTAAGATTCATGTACAAATCGATTTGTTTAAATTGCACGCTACCTCAACTTTTAATGCACAGTGAATTTGTTCAGGTAGTAAATGCAAATCTGAAATTTTAAAATATATTGTTTTTGTAAGTCAACTTACATACATTTTTACATTTAAATAAAAACTATAGAATTTTACACGTAAAAAACGTTTTAGGGTAATAATCGTTGGTGTCAGCTTCGGGTGAAAATTACGAGCTTTTGATGATTTTAGCGTTAAAATTGTATCATTGTCATATCTTTTTTATTGGTGTTAAAATAAAAATTTCTTTATAATAATTCAAAAATACATATTTTTTACACGTATTAAATTAAAAAATAAATTCTAAAAAAATTCCAAAATTAACAAAATTTGTGTAATAAATAATTATAAGAAACTACCTAGATAATACAATAGTGGTTTAGTTCAAAAACGAATTTTAAATTTTAGTAACCTGTTTATTTTAACCATTTTACAAGCAACAAGGTGAGTATATGTCAGCTACAGTTACTTAGTTAAAATTTAACACAAAAACTAATCAAACTTTTGAAACAGTATTGAAACTACTAATAGAAATTCGTTTTAAAACTGCTTATAGATTTTGTTTAAACACTATTTAAAGACATATATACATAATAAAGTAAATCAATAGCAGAGATTATGAAATGATTCTGCCATCAAACTTTGCTAGTGGTTACTCGCCTTATACTTGAATATAAAGCTGTAGGGTTTGTAGATGCAATTGTGGGAATACATTAGAGTGTGTGTCTTAGTGCTGATGAACCCCAAAAGAGCGAAACGGCAGACATATCATTGAGGAAGAAAAAGAGTATGATTTAGAAGAAAGTATTGAAGATGAATCTGCAAATAATTTTCAAGTTTTGGTTGGTTGGCAAAGATAGTACTAAATGGCGTGATATTTCTACTCCGCAAGGTCAGAATAACAACAGAAATATTTTTCGACAAAAATCTAGAGCAGCAGCGTTTAGTAAAATGTTTTTAACCAAACAATTTTTTTCCAATGCAATGTGCTATATAATACTGAGAAAAACTAATTGTAAAAGTATACAGATAACAAACAACTACAATACAAAATTTGAGAAAAATTGCTCTGCAATTCAAAAAGTTTTCCAACTATATACAGAAAAATCTAGTAAAAAACATATATCAGAAATGTGGAAGCTTTAGTCTTTGCCTCTCTTTTGTGCTGCTATGTCTCGTGATTTAAGATATTCTTATAATATATTTGCTTTGATACTGAGAATACGCGTCTTGAACATAGTAAATTCAATAAATCTGCTCCTACTACAGACATATGGACAATGTTGACTTCAAACTTGATAAAAAGCTATAAGCCAGGCAAGTGTATAACCGTAGATGAGCAATTGTTTCTATATAGATGTCATACAAAATTTAATTCATAACTTTCAAAATATAGAATACAATACAATCCAGGATTTAGAACAACGACTAATTGACCCCAAAATTTTTTAAAGATCTCGCACATCAGTTTATGTTTGTTAGCCATTGAAACACGGAGCACCAAACCAAAAGTTGTTGAAAACGATTTCTCACGTAATTCCATGGAGTTGGTACAAAGACCCAAAATGTGTATGGACGCAGTCTTGCAGTTAGATCTTCTTTTATTTGTAAAAAAGTAGATCACACGCAGCGTAAAAGTATAAAAAAATGCGTAGTTTGCATAAAACCCGTTTGTAATCAAAATTCTGAAAATCAAACAATTGCAATCAACAGCAGCAATAACAATGTTGAAATTCTTAAATATTTATTTGGAATGAAATAAATAATAACAAAATAATATCTAAGGTATTTATTTAATAGGTTTTTTTCATAATAATCGCAAAATTCAACTTTGTTATATGATTGTATATGTGCCGCTACCTACTAAGTCAGAAGGTCTAAAAACTTCAATTACTGTTTACATTAATAAGCTTAAAGATGTTACAAAAATACAATGAACTAATAAAGTGTTCGTTTTAAAACTATAGCAAAATTGTTTCAATATTATGTAGAGTAAATGATTTTAAGCGTTATTTGAATTTTAATTCAGTGGCATTTTCTAAATATCGTTACTATTACGGTTAATATGTTTAGAATACGCTTCGTTTTTTTAAACGTAAATTATTTTTGATTTTGTGTAGTTACTACACAATTCGATTAAAAAAATTCTTTTTACAAATAAAATTTGGTTTATACCAAAACACTAATTAAACCAAATCTTAGCGGAGACAAATATCGATTTGAAGAAGAAAAGCAGTGTTACTTTTAATTTGCCAATAGAAGTCAAAACAAATTTGGTTTATCTTAACTGAGTAAAATCTAAAATTAATTACATGTGACTTTTAGACTCTCGACCGCGACCTACCTAAGAAAGGATATAAAGGAAGCCTATCTCTTCCACGATTTGTTTTTGGTAGAATCTGATTTCTGTTACCCTTACTCAACTGTAAACAATATCGTGTACCTGGTTAACTTTTTTCTTTAACCAATTTTGTTTTTAAACTCAAACGACTGGTATTGTACTCTAATATTTTCGTTTAAATCTAATAACGACTACCCGCTATGTACTTGCATCTTAATTGAATCTGTCGTGTAGAAATTCTGGTAACGTCAAAAACTCTTTTATCGTGTTGACTACCAGTTTTCAAATCAAATCGTCTGGTGTTCTTTGCACAAACAAAATTTAACTTAAGTATATTATTAAATCACTTAAGCCAGAATGGGTTAGTGTTTATTAAAACGTAAACTCGGTACACCTACCGATTTCTAAATCATAATGGAAGCTAAACGTTGTCACTAAAACTAGTTTTGCAACACTCTGTATATTGCCGCCACCGTAACTAAATACTACCGTGATTTCTTTCTAAATATTATTGTTGTAAATAGATACCAGTAGTCAACACACGCAGTAAATTCTTAATTAAAATTCAATTAAACGGATTACAGCACATGAGTATTAACCTGTAAATTGTAACTGTTACCGCGGCGCATGTAAAGAAATGACTGGTTTTGTGTTATAGACGGCATTTAAACGTTTGGATTTAATGCAAAGGCCGCATTCAATTAAAATTAAAAAAATTATTACATTCAATATATAGAATAGTTTTTTGTTTGTATAACCAGTTAGAATAAAACTAGAAAAATTGTACCGTTGATTATAGCAAATAATTTTTCGTTTGTGTAGTACAATTATGTTAATTGTGCTTAATTATTTAACGTTTTAACGAACGAACTTAGCTACCGTGATTTTTTACAATTTCAATTGTTAATCAAAGTTTTGAATTTTACATGTATTAGTGTACACTCTTAATTTTTAGAATCTAAAATAAAATTAACAATTAGGGTGGGGTATAATGATCCCCCTAAGCTAAAAATCGTTATATTTGCGAAAATATCAGACTATGAAGTATCAAACTTTTACAACGTATTTTATGTTCATTTGATTACATATCAATGCAAAGAATTGATGATTCCGCACACCATTTTAGGATAGTATGAATTTTGGTTCGTTGCAGCAAAAGGATCATTTTACCCTACGACTACAGGTAAAATGATCCCCCACGTAGGGTGAAATGATCCTGCCTTAAAAATATTTTCTTTTGGTTAAAATTACACTTCAATGGGTAATGAAACAAATATTAAACCAAATACTGCTCTATTTGCAAAAAAAAGTAAACAAGACATTTTTTGAATTCAGAATAAGAAAAAATAAACACTTTTGAAGCTATACCAACAACATAATAAAAATGAACCACAAACGTCGACTTAGGTAAAAAACTTCGTTAAATCGAATTTAAAACCTGAGTTGTTTCTTAACTCTATATGTCTTTGTGTGGCTCAAACACAAATCGCATGTAAAGTCGTTGTCATCTTCGTCGACCACAGCACATTGGTCATGAGCCCATTTCAGGCATTTATTGGATTTAATCCATCCTTAGCCCTTTGACAAATTGACGAATTTTTCACAGCAAAAGATGCATTCTTCAGACTGTGACTCATTGCTTTCACTGCTAGAATCGTTATTTTTTACTACTCGTGTTTTTGGTATTATGTTCAATTTAACATTTTTTTAATAAAAGATTGTGACTGTTTCTTTTTGTTTCGTTTTTCTTCTAGTTCCAGTTTCTTTCTGTTGTCTTCTTCTAGCAGCAGCTTGTAAGGTGTGCTTGTCAGTATGACGGTGCCAACTGACTTCCTTGTTTGAGCAGCTTTCTGTCCCGTAATCTTGGGAAACGGGTTACAATCAGCCGGAGTAATAGCAAAAAAACTTTCAGTTTTAATATCATGTTGGTCTGATGTATTGCATTCTGTAGGTATTAAAAGTGTAACCGGTCGCGTGCTTGGCCCAAGAATTGGAAAAATTCATAAAGCTGAATTTTTTTCAAAGGTTTCCAAGTTTTCTCTATTTTCCCCTAAAGTTTCTTGATCTAATGCAATAGACTCATCTGTAACTGTTGCCGCTGCAAAGTCAACATTGGAAAATATATCAGGGTTAAATGGCATTATCCTTGTTTTTTTAAAACAATTTATTGCAAAATTCGGTGTTGAAGCTTTGAGATAAGATTTTACTTATATGGAATATTGATATTGTGCGACCAGGATTATTATTCATCCATTTTTCTAAAGCTTGGTCCATGTACGTGCTGAATGAATACATTACTCCCACATCCAACGGCTGCAATTTGTGAGTTGTGTGTGGGGGGGGGGGAAGACATAATATTATAACGTTGTTTTCTTTTGCTTTAGTCACCACATTTAGATTTTTAGTGTGGCTCAAATGCCCATCTAAAAGTAACAAAAGGGGTTCCTCGTTAGTCGGTTTCGTAAAATGTACAAAGTGATCAAACCAATGCTCGAACGTATCTAGCTTCATCCAATCTGAATCATTGCAGCCGAAGATAGTTCTAGATGGGGCACCATCCATCAGTTCTGCTTTCATTCTTTTCCTGTAAAAAATTATCATAGGCGGAATAAAAACTCTTCCAGCAGATACGCAAATTACTGCAGTGGCTGAAACACCCCTTTCGGCGGATGTCACTCGAGCAACTTGCTTCCGTCCCTTTTTTGCAAAACTTTGTGAGTTTGTTCCAGGTACTGTTGACAATAATTTCGTCGACGTTAAAGATTCTGTGGGGGGGGGGGAGGTAGTTTGTATTTCTCAAAAATGCTCTTAAGAAGATCAAAAAATTTAGACACTACTACTTTATTAAACCCTCTTGCTCGTGCTGCTGAAATTGCTTCGGGAATACGTTACGCTATTTGTGGGTGTCTTTTTCTAAATCCTGCAACCCAGTCAACTCCGGCCATCTGTTTTTTTTACCGCCAATTGAAATGCTAAGCGTCTAAGATGAACTATTGTGAGACCATACATCCTAGTTTCAAAATCTAGAATATGGTCTATTAGCTCGTTTTCCTGATCTTCATTAAATACTGTTGTTTTGTCACCTAAATGTTTTAAGCTTCTTTTGGAAATTTTATTTTTAGTTTTTACTCACATTAAATTTAAATTAAAAATAAAATGGTGTAGATCATTCTGAAACATGGTTTTTTGAAATGCTTTGCAATAGGTGATAATTTTGAACTTAGTACGCAGAAGATATAAATATCTATGTACTTGCTTTACTTTTGTTGGCATTAGAAAGTTCACAACAGCTTTGGTCTTATCTTCAGATGAGTAAAGATTATCATTTTTAATCATTATATAACCGAGAAATTCTACTCTTTGAGAAAATTAAATTTTTTTTTATTGATCACTAGTTCGTAGTCTTTAGCAGTTTGTAAAACTTTTGCTAATTTTGTTAGAGCATCCTATTTAGATTCAGGTGGTATTATCAAGTCATCCATATAGAACAAAACAGTGCTTTTTCAGATTAGTTGTCGGAAAACCTGATTTACAAAACGTACTCGCCCTTATGGGTCACAAAAGTATTGTACTTTTTACTATCTTTCTCGACATCTACGGACTTGAATACTCCGAAGAAGTCTCTTCGATTATACCGCCTTCAAGCAATTCCGCGACTTGATTGTCGATAATCTCACGTTCTGCAAAACGTGCCTCGGATTACAGATTGTCGGCTCATTCTGTTTTACGACGTACTTAATCTAAAATTTAGTAGTATTTATTCTTTTTAGTTTGTATGTCTGATCATGTCAAAAACTTTTTCTTGCGCGTCATCGGTTGAATTAGGGTCTACGTCTAGTTTCACTATGCCGTCGTCTTCGTGAACATCAATCTTCATTAAAAATGTTCGTCTTTAGTTATTAATACGTCAACTTAGCAATGTAGGTCGTTACCAATTATACCACTTACATTCATTAAGTCGTCTGGAACAACATGGATTGTTCCTTTTAATACTTGTTTTAAATATTAGTCTAATCTTAGTAACAGCGCTTTTAGTTTTGACGCCATCGTAAGTTTTTTATTTTTTTCTTAAATTTATCTAAATTTGTTGCTCCATAAAAGATAATCTTATTACTCGTATTGTCTGTTATTCCTTCTACAAGGTACTGAATAAAAGATTTCTTCTCAATCTGACCCATAGTGGCTAATTCTTTCATAATTAAAAAATATTCGTTTACAGATTCATTTGTTTTCATTTTTAGTTCTCCTAGCATCTTATGAAACTGTGCGCCGTTTAGTTTGAAACCAAATTCTCCCAAAAAAATTTTCTTCGGCGAAGCGAATTAATTCGCTTTGTACAAACAGTTTTGCTAGTTCTTTAATCGACTTTTTTGCAAAAAAAATATGTGAAGCTTACCCCATCCTAAAAGTGAAGACAAATCTTTGAAGTCCGATATCCATTTCTCTGTCGGTACCATCGCATAAACGTATCTTCGACGCCATGAAAATTCATAGCACAACTTGGCACACTCCTCGTGGAAAACTTTAATTCAGTTGCAGAAGTGCCATCGCCAACGTTGTTTTAGTTTGCTTTGTCATATTCCTCATCTTCGTTTTTGACAGAAACTTGTCGTAATTCCTCAATATCCATTAAAGACTTTTAAATCACTTTCGCCAATTTCGTCTTTGTATGATTATAATTCAGTCTCAAGATGTTAGCGACAGATGTTAAATCACATGTTGAAGTTATATCATCGGACTCGATTTCAAATTGAAAGCCGTTAAAGCTCCTTAAGCTTGTGACTGAATGTTTAAGCGTCGACTTTGTAAATAATTTTAAAGATTTTTATTACAACAAACGCAGCTGTTTTCAATGATGTGGTTACAAACGGATTATCATTTAAAGACCACATCTTATTATTTATTAATTAAAACTTCAAATATCGTTTAATCACACTTTTTACGTTGAAGTCTTTAATTTAATTTTTATTTACCCCAACGTACTATTTGTTTCGAATACACACACGAACGACACTCGGTTGTAAAGTCATTAGACCTTGGCTTGGGTGCAAAATACCCAAAAGTTAATACGCAATTTAAGCAAAGTTCTGATGCTATTATGACATTTTCTATTAAAATATACTTTAATCCACTTCACTAACGGTCATTGCACATAAACATGTTTTTTTTCAATGTCTACTCCGGACGAGCCTCCAATTTTATGGGAATAGAAATAAAAAATTACGTAATCGAAAATTTAGATTCTTATAAAATCAATTGAAAATTAATATATCGTCTTAACTACACTTCTTCATTTAGGTTGTTATTCTCATCTCGTCTTTTTTTGCCCTACCACCTAGCGTGGGTTTTTTTAATTTGAAATGTTGCTTCCCACAATATGAAAAAGCAACTACTAAAAACATAAAACAACTGAATTAATAACTGAACAAGTGCTAATAAATAATACTTACAGTTATATTTTCAATAATACTTAAATATAATTGAAAATTACGCACCATCATTTTTAGCCAATCAAATATTTTATTTCCATTTCTGAAAAAGATTAGGTACTCTATAAGCATGATTAGGTACATTCTTTGATAATCGTATTACAATTATATTGTTACGTATCTATTTATTAAAAAAACTAATTTATTTAAAACGACTAAAACTACGTTTACTTATTATAGAAATATGTATACTTTTAAATTAACCGAACTAATTAAATCTAATAATAAAAAACACTTACACTATAATTTATGTATAACCGTTGTATAACACTTAAGATAAGATAAGATAACGTCCTCGGATTTGTTTACACTATCAATCACGTTCACTCGATTTGGTGTACACTGTTATTTATTTAAAACGTCGCGCGTGCTAATCACTTATTTATCTTCACCTTAATAATCTTCTTAATACTGCATGCATTCACATTCCAGCAATAACTGACCTACGATCTGTCTCGTCGCTATATAAAGACATACGGAAATCCTTCTGGATTGTTCCTCACTTTTCGCTATAACTTCTAGAAGATAGATAACAGCCTTCTAGAAGGCTCTTGCGTTTGCAAGTAATTTCTCGACCGTTTCACTGCCCCCTTCTTAGGACTGTTCTGTCCCAGAACAGGAGACTGGATGCGACACCGGTAAAAGGGATCGTGGCGATAGCGGCAGCTTCCTCCATTTCGGCAACTTCCTTGACCATAAAAGTAACAGTCAATGGACTTTTCCTGACCCAATACTCTCCTCGGTTGGTAACTACAGACCAACTCTTGAATGCCTGTTCCTCGGAAGACGACCTCCAACATGTTTCGAACTGTCCTCCAATTCAGTTGATCTAAGCCACAACCAAGCTTGGGTACTGCCAATTTCTTAACATGATGGAACTCCATTTGTCTCTGGAGACTCCATAATGTTTGCCACAGATCTTTGTATAACGGTTTGACACGTGAGTATTTCTTGGTGACCAGATAGAAAACGAAGCGTCCGTCACCACGTAGTCCTAAAACCTTTCCGACTGCCGGTTGCTGTCTTCGTAATTCATCTAGCTGCCCAAACTTCTTTTTAAACACGACTGCAACCCCTTTGGACATGTCAAGGTCCTCGCTCACGCAATGTGCGATAGCGTAATCTTTTTGTGTCTGGAACAGGTCTTGTTGTTCCTCGGTGGTAACTCCGAACCTAGCTTTTCCAGAACCTCCGTATAAGTTCATAAACTTTTCGAACTCCATTTCTTCGATTGAATTCCTGGTTCTGCTACTTATTACTCTGGTTCGGACCTGAACTTGCGGATTGTGGTTATCGCCAGCAAACGGGGCTAGACGATCGACGTGGACCACTTTTGGCTTGCCTCTGGGCGGTTTTCGGATGCGGTATATAACGTCGTTAATACGCTGCACGACTTCATAGGGGCCCTCCCATTGCCTTTGCAGCTTCGGCGACAAACCACGTCTCCTTTGAGGGTTATAAAACCAGACCATATCGCCAGGTTGAAACCCACCATTTTGCGCCTTGACGTCATATCTTGTTTTCATCCTGTCGCTGGCAATTCGTGTGTTTTTACGGACCTCTTCATGTACTTTGTCTAACCTCTTGGCCAGCTTGCTGACGTAATCTTTTCCAGCAACTTCTTCTTCCGGTCTTCGCCCAAATTGAAGATCGCATGGTAATCTTATCTCACGACCGAGCATGACACAGGATGGTGTTTGACCTGTGCTTTCGTGAACGGATGATCGGTATGCCATTAGGAAAAGGTGCAAGTATTGATCCCAGTCTCTTTGGTGTTCGGAAACTATCTTGGCTAAGTACTTGCCCATTGTTCGATTCATCCGTTCAACCATGCCATCAGATTGGGGATGGAGAGGCGTTGTCCTAGTCTTTTTAATTCCTAACAGTCGGCAAACTTCTTGAAACAGCCCAGACTCAAAATTGCGGCCTTGATCGGAGTGTAATTCCAACGGAACTCCAAACCGGCAGAAAAACTCCTTTACTAATACGTCTGCGACTGTAGCTGCTTCCTGATTGGGTATGGCGTAAGCTTCCGTCCATTTCGTGAAATAATCCATCGCCACCAAGATGTATTTATTTCCCGAATCGGATTCTGGGAACTGCCCTGCGATGTCAATCGCTACTCTTTCCAAAGGGCTTCCTACGTTGTATTGTTTCATGGGTGCTTTGCGCTTTCTCGCTGGACCATTTCCTGAAGCGCAGACTATGCATTTACGGCACCATTTTATGACGTCCTTTTTGCAGTTCATCCAGTAGAATCGTTCTCGCACTTTACCCAACGTCTTCTTAATGCCAAAGTGTCCTCCTGATGTCCCATCGTGGAGATGCTTCAACACTTCGGTCACCCTGCTCTTCGGCACCACCAGCTGTAGTCTGTTTCCCGTGCCCTCGGCACTTTCGAGGGATCGCTTAAAAAGACCGTCTTCTACTATCAAGGAGTCCCACTGCGCCCAGTACGCTTTGATATTTTTTCCCAAAGCACTCACTTCTTCCCAGGTTGGTCGTCGGCCGCTTTCTTTCCAGTCCAGGAGTAGTCTTATTTCAGGATCGTCTTCTTGTTCGCGACGTAACTGCTTAGGTTCCCACTCATCATCAACCATAGCAGTTCTCCGGAGGCATTCGACTTTTTCTTCCAGTCGCGAACAATGGCTGCAGTCCGCCGGACATGGTCTTCTAGATAAGGCATCAGCGTTCCGATGACTGCTTCCGGCACGGTGTTCTGTGTCGTAGTCATACTCTTGCAGTCTCTCGATCCATCTTGCTACTTGTCCTTCTGGGTTACGGAACTGCAGTAGCCATTTTAAAGCGGCGTGGTCTGTTCTCAGTAAGAATCTTCGTCCATACAAATACTTGTAGAAATGTTCGATGGACTTAACGACTGCTAACAGCTCTCTCCTAGTCACGCAATAATTCCTTTCTGGCCTAGACAAAACCTTGCTAAAGTACGCGATAACCTTTTCTTGTCCATCTTGGACCTGCGAAAGGACCGCGCCTATGGCCATATTGCTTGCGTCGGTATCCAAAACAAACTTTCCATCTTCTCGTGGATAACTCAAAATCGGCGAAGTGACTAGGGCCTGTTTTAGTTGATTAAAAGAATTTTCGCAGTCTTCATTCCATCTAAATTCTGCTTTTTCTTCGGTTAGTTTTGTCAATGGTTTGGCAATATTGGCAAATCCGGGGACAAATCTTCTATAATAAGTGCACAACCCAAGGAAACTTCGGACCTGATGTTTGTCGATCGGTCTTGGCCATGCTTGCACTGCTCGGATTTTGTCTGGGTCAGCCCTTACTCCATCTCTAGATACGACGTGGCCAAGGTATTGGACTTCCTTCTTAAATACGTGGCACTTCTTTGGGCTCAGTTTGAGGTTAGCCCTACGTAATCTCTGGAACACTTCCTTCAAGTTGTTTAAGTGCTCTTCAAACGACCTTCCAACCACGATCACGTCGTCCAGGTAAACCAAGCACGTCTTCCAAGACAATCCGCGCAAGATGGTCTCCATCAAACGCTCGAACGTTGCAGGAGCGTTACACAGGCCGAAGGGCATTACAGTGAACTGCCACAAACCAGTTCCGATCGTAAAAGCTGTTTTTTCACGATCCTTGGGTTCTAATTCCACCTGCCAGTATCCAATCTTTAAATCTAACGTAGAAAACCACTGGGATCCTGACAGGGTGTCTAGCGTATCGTCAATTCTGGGTAAAGGGTAGCTCTCCTTTTTGGTCACGTCGTTTAGCTGCCTGTAGTCTACGAAAAACCTCGTTGATCCATCCTTCTTCTTCACGAGTACCACAGGGGATGCCCATAAACTACTTGAAGGTTCAATCACGCCTTCTCTCTCCATATCCTTAATTATTTGTTCGGTTTCTTCTCCTTTCGCCAAAGGAAGCCTGCGTGGATGTTGTCGTATCGGCCGAGCGTCTCCGGTATTAATTTTATGTTTCACCACGTTAGTTCTTCCTTTGGAGCCACTCTCCAGCGCGAACACATCTTGGTACTCTTGGATCAACACTTTAACTTTAGCCAGCTGGTCTTGGCTGAGGTTTTCGCATTTAGTGGTAAGAATGTCCAATAGATGTTGTGGACACTTCTTCAGCGACGTATCTTCGTTCGACTTCACGCATCTCACAATTTGTGATACTGGCGTGCATTGGCCTACCACGGTCTTCTTTTTCAGCGTTACAGGATCTGAGTTGATGTTTAAGATCCTTACTGGCATCGTCTTCTTTACTCGTACTAAAGTTCTGCCAACGAGTAGTCCCTTTTCAACTAAGCCGCCTTCCATTGGTTCAATCGCGCGTATGTAGCCTTCCCGGAGATTCCCATCCAGGCGTGCCATCACCACACTTTTAGTCCTTGCAGGCAGAATCACGCCTTCACTCAATAAGACTCGCACGGCTGCCTTCTCTGACGAATGAAAAGGAATTTCTTCATTGTCGATCTTCAGGACATCGTTCTTCATATCCAAATGGAACCCATACTTCTTTATCACGTCCATTCCCAGGATAACTTCTTCCGTGATGTCGGCTACCAGTACTTGATGGTCGAGTTCTCTATTTCCCAAACCAATGGTTACTTTGACTTGTCCGTGAGTAGGTATTTCGTCGCCCGTCGCCGTTCGAAGTCGTACTGTTACTGGTGATGTCTTCTCGTTTTCCAATAACATGTCAGGACGAATGATGGTCTTCGTCGCTCCCGTGTCAACCAGTAACTGGACGCTTCTCCCATTGATCTTGCCATCGAGATAAATGCTATGCAATTGCTCTCTAGGCGATGCCATTTGGATTGTAACCTCCGGAGTTTGACTAGATGAGATTACTTTTTGTTTCTTTCCCTCGCCTCGTTCCAAATTTTCGAGGGCTCTTCTAGTCCTCTTCTTAGGTTTGGTACGATGCCGTCGTACATGGCTTATTTCATCGCAGTTCAAAGCTGTCACTCCTCTTTCCCGAAGTATTCGTCGCGCTATCTCCTCGATGCTTTCCAGTGTCTGCGCGGGTACTTCTGTAGCACAGCAGAGTCTATGACCATCTCGTTGCGATGCTTGTTTTGCTGCTTCAAACTCCAAAGCATGCACCAAAGCGTCATCCAATGTCTTCGGTCGAGCTAACCGGAGAGTCTGCTGTGTTTCGCTGTCTCGGAGGCCATCTATGAAAGTTTGAATAGCTAACTGCTCCAGGAAGGTATCCGGTGCTGTAGGATACGCAAGCCGTGTTAATCTAGCGATGTCAGCCTCAAACTCTTGAAGACTTTCGGCAGCTTTCTGAACCCGACTTTTAATTTGAGCTTGATAGACTTGTTGAAGATGACCATCTCCATATCTCATTTCTAATCGTGATATTAAGAGTGCGTAATTTTCTTGCAGGTGGTCCGGAACAGTTTGTAAAATTCCAAGCGCTTCTCTACGTAAGGACACTATTAAAGACGTCGCTTTCTGCTTGTTGCTCCAACCATTAGCAGTAGCTGCGGCTTCAAACTGCTTGTAGTAGGTTGACCATGGAACTTTACCATCAAAATTCGGTGGTACAACTTTGAACTTGTGAGTGTTTTCTTCTCGATGGTCCATTATTAAATCTTCACTCGTGACGCTTCCTTCACTGTGACAATTCATTTGGGTCATTCTTTCTTCAAGCAGTTGTATTCTTTCTCTCAATTTTTTCTCTAGCTTGTCTTCTATGGTTCTTGAATTTTCATTTAACTTCTCTTCTATTATGTCATTCACAGAATCGCAAATTTCTTCTTTTAAATTTAACATGTCTGCTTGGGTTTCCTCTTGAACAATTTTAATTTGATTTTCTATACTCACTTGTATTTGTTCCTCAATTGTCTTTATTTGATTTTCCATGCTCGCTCGTATTTCTTCTTTCAAACTTCTAGCATTTTCTACCATTTTTCTAGAATTTTCTTCCATCTTCTGAGAATTTTCGGACAGTTTTTCTTGGATATTTTTATTCATCGATTCTTGACCATTTTTTTATCGATTCAAGAAATTCAAATAGTTTTGCATCCATTTTAACTGCTTGCAAACGCGTCACCGGCATAAATTTAAATATAACACGAATATAAAGTTTAAATACACTACTTTTTAAAATGCAGTTTTCGTATAACACAAAATTTTAATAACGATCCACTTGTTAATATTAAACCACGAAAACGAATTTAAATAATATCGCGATCACGCACTTGTTAAAAAAAAAGTTTAATAAACACTATATTAACTTTATAAATAAACACGCTTATCGCGAATCTTAACAGATATTTACGCAATGAATGTTTTTATTACGGGAGCGAAAATCGCGAACTCCACACCTTACACCAAATGTTACGTATCTATTTATTAAAAAAACTAATTTATTTAAAGCGACTAAAACTACGTTTACTTATTATAGAAATATGTATACTTTTAAATTAACCGAACTAATTAAATCTAATAATAAAAAACACTTACACTATAATTTATGTATAACCGTTGTATAACACTTAAGATAAGATAAGATAACGTCCTCGGATTTGTTTACACTATCAGTCACGTTCACTCGATTCGGTGTACACTGTTATTTATTTAAAACGTCGCGCGTGCTAATCACTTATTTATCTTCACCTTAATAATCTTCTTAATACTGGATGCATTCACATTCCAGCAATAACTGACCTACGATCTGTCTCGTCGCTATATAAAGACATACGGAAATCCTTCTGGATCGTTCCTCACTTTTCGCTATAACTTCTAGAAGATAGATAACAGCCTTCTAGAAGGCTCTTGCGTTTGCAAGTAATTTCTCGACCGTTTCAATATATTTAAACACCAAGAGATTTTGTTTAATGGTATTTTAAAAAGTTGTTCATTAAAAAATGTATTCTACTTTAAACATCTATAATATTTAAAGTCCGTGTTTAACTAAATATTGATTGTAATCAATAAATTACGTCAAAATTAATAAATACATTTTTACATAACAAAAATTGTCTATTTATTCTTAATTTCAAATTGGTGTTATAAAATAAGAGTATTTACTAAAATTTAAAAAAAATTATTACTGACTTTATTAATTAAAATCTTTTTAAAAAATTGCATAATTTTTTTACCGTTTTAAAAGTAGATTTTTTTGGTTGCATCTGTCATTTGTTATATACTTATGTAAATGTAATTTGTTTAATTTTTGAATTCTGTTAATAAAATACTAACTAATTTACTATAATTACGGTAATTTATTGTACTGGTTATGTTATTTTAAATTGGAAACAGCATGTAATAAATATATAAATAAATCATAAACAATTTTTTGTTCTTTGATTCGAAATAAACAAATAAAAATATTTGATATTTGTCAATTTGTGCAATAAAATATAACAGATTTTTTTAAGTACATGTTAATATTTTATAAAATATATGTCACAACATAACTTATATGATTACGTTATACAAATGTACATACATAATTTATTATTTACTGAGGTATTGGGTGATTATCGAAAACATACAAACACTGGTTGTGTATGAATTTGTAAAACGTCTATGTCAGGATTAGTTATGTAAATCTTCGGACCAAGCTTTTTAATATACTAAAATGTAAAGCGTTTTTAAGCATTAACGATTAAACAAATTGGCTTAAAATGTTCTTTGTAAATAAAAATTGAAGGTTTGTGATGATGTCAATGCTTTTATTTTAACAATTCGTTTTAGTATTGTTTAAAAATGAGCATTTTGTCTACTGGGTATTTATTGCTTATGCGGCTTTCCTGTGAGATATTAACAGAATTAAACAATTTTTTTGTATATTGGCTTTAGTAATTTATATCAATACACCGACGTGATTATTTTTTTAAATGTTTAATAAAATAATTGAACTTTATATTAAATTACATTTAGATAAAAACATTTAAAATTGCAATTCAAAATAACGCATGTTTGTGTAATCAAAACCAAAGTATTAAATTGTACTTTTGCTCATAATTGAATTAAACGATTTTGGCAAAAGATTCTTTACAAAGTAAATTAAATTTATAAAAGAATATTAAAGTATTCTATAGAAAATTGAATAACTTTTCAGCAAGGTTTAATCTTTCAAAGGTATATTTAATCAATATTTGAACTGTAGCTTAAAACTTTGCGGTCTAAAGTAGATATACGTAAATTTTTTGAAAAATATATAAATGTAGCTTGTTTAACATTTTGTTACAAAATAAAAGTACTAATATTTTATTTGTTTGCTATTTGTTTGTTAGTGTTATTTAACTAAAGTGCATAGAAAGAAAACTTAAAAGGTAAAAAAATCAGTCAGTAATAAAATTTATTTTATGTGTAATGCATTTTCAACGAGATCATTGAATAGAAATTACCAACTCTTTTAGAAAGGTAAAACTATCACAAAAACATTTTCCCAGAACATAAAATAGATTATTTCTAAAAATATGAGGGTAGATGCCCCATTTCGGCGTCGTCAATATTCATTTATTCTTAGGTTATATTGCAACAACTTTAGTAAAGGAGGATAAACGCAAATACTGACTTTCAAGGGATGTAAATGTAGCAATTTTGCTGAATCAAATGCACTACTCTTTTTATTACACAACAACGGCGTAAATTTAAATAATTGGAATAACATTAACACCACACAAATTACCATATTTTTAATTGATAAATTATTATAGAAAATGTTTGTCTTTCGACGTAGAAGGAAAAATCACGGAAAATGTAAATATGATAAGGCCGTTATTGAGTTAGGTACTACGTGTTAAAAACGTATAAAATATGGAGAAACAAACCCTTGTAAACCGAACAAAAAAACTAAAACTTTTAATATTGAGAACATTTATTACAACAGTATATCAAAATAATCTATGATGTTTTACTTTTTCTAATGCTTTTTATTATATTTTTTGTTCGTTTTGTTAGCGTTGTGTCATTTTTTCAGTAAAATAACGTTTTTGAATAAATTGATCTCGAAAACTCTTCCGCAAATTTAAAAAATTTAATCGTAATAAGTTTTTTCACATTTTGAAATGTCAACAAACTTTTCTAACTTACGAAAGTGTTTCCTCTCAAATACTTAAATTATATTAAGACAAGACTATAAAAGTTACCAAAACTTTCAGAATGTCTACATAAGGCGACAATTACTGAAAATTTAATTTAAGAAGTAATTAAAAACATCTAAGACTTTGCGCTTTTGCAATTTATTTTGATTCCATTATATTTTTTTACAATATACATTCGCTCGTACAGAAACACATTTTATTCGCCAATCTAAAAACTACACTTTAAAGCTTTATTCTGTCAATATGTACCGATCAAAAATTTTATTATCGTCTTCTTGCACACGTGCAGATATTTTGCTAAAATAATAGCTTTACGTGCTTACGCAGTTAACCTAATTTTTTCGTTATTAAATATTAATATGTAATTATTTATGCTAAATAATTTTTTTTGTGATATATAAAAAGTTAATAATATTAAAAAAAAATTATTAAAAGTGCTTCAACAGAATTGCGTTTTAAAATACATTAATTCTATTCCGAGTCGTCTGCTTTTTGCAGTGGCGGCTGGTGGTTAACGCTGCAAAAGGGTCATTTCAAAATTAAAACTTTAAAAATACTTAATAAAAAATTTATAGTTGAAGTCAATTTTTTTATCTTTGAAGTAATTAAAACAAAACGTTACATAATTACAATTGTAAATGAATAATAAAACAATTTTTTAGTATTTTTTTAGGGTAATTGACCAACTCACCTAATGGGGAAGCCGCAACTGGTTTTTTGCATAACTTCTGAATGGAAACACTAATGTATTCTATAGACGTAAACAAACATAGTTCGTTGCTTCTAAAAAAAATTATTAATACATTTCATTATAGATTTACCGTTATTTTTGTTCTCAATTAAAATTAGTTTTATAAGTTTTAGTAAATTGTGCTATTGGCAAAAACGGCACACACAGCGCTCACACATTTACTGAAAATATAAGCAAAATTAATTTTATTTTTGTAAACCTCAATAGTTACTAGTCTAGTAGTCTAGTAATGTTTTTGTTGAAACTGTGAGTGAATATACTGTAACGTTCATTAAAACTAATTTATTTACACTAAAAATATGTAGACGCTTATAACTAACCGAACTAATTAAATCTAAGGATATTTAATAAAAATACTTACACTAATTTATATCGCACTATCACTTGAAAGATAAAATCCGCGGATAACTTCACACACTTGTTTAACACTTATTGTTTACATTAAAGTTACGTACAAGGTTATACTTCGTAGATTTATCTCGAACACGCGTTAATCACTTATGTATTTAGACTTGAATAATCTTCTTAACACTGCCGTCTTCGAATTACTGAAATAACTGATACCTGATTTGTTTGCACAGCATTTATACATTTTGGAAATCCTTCGCGAACATTCCACATCTTTCGGTAAACGTTCTGGAAAATGGTGTTACAAGCTTATAGGTCTTACGAACCTTGCACGGCCAATTCACACAGTCGGAGATAGAGGAGGTTCAAGTAAATAATATTTAAAAGGCGCCAGATCTTTTATAAGTAAAAATTCTGTCTCGATCAGGACAGAAGGTTCAAGGAAAAAACTTTAAGTTCGTTATCCTTGTTACCCTGATGTTCGTGTAAACACAATAAAAGAGAAAGGTATGTTACTATAAAGGAAACAAAATATTTATAATAATAATAATTTTGTAGTACATTCTAAAAACATAAATGCCGGAAGTGTCAGCAACACACAATACATAAGTTACACGTTGGGAATCGATAAGACATAATTACTGACAATACCTAAATGGTATTAAAATAACTATCGTAATTGCGTAAGTTAAACAAGCTAAATTCCGTAAGTGACCTTTTTTGACAGCGACATAATAATTAAATAAAACTTACCCACAATCCAGTACTTGCCCGAAGAAAACGTTTTCCTCGTTGAGTAGGCCTAAAATAATTATGAATAGCAAATCGTGTCAACACAATGACTCACGAAGGTAGGAATCTACAAAATTGTTAATAATAAAAGAAATTAGATATAAAAACCCGATGTATCGAATGCTGTTCCTCACAATTAGTAAAAGGTTAGTATCGCAATCGACTGACACATAAAAGTAATATCTCGCAGACAAATTTTTGTCAAAACTTCTTTTTTAGTTTACACATAGGCCTTCCAGAATACTAATCGTTGCGTAAAGTTATTTGTCGATTTTAAACCCTCATCGATCGATAATGCCTCGAGACATGTATCCAAAACGTGGCGGAACGTGCTACCAAATTAAGAAGAAAATTACCAAAGAATTTTAAAACTAATAGAAACAGCTCACCTTGTGATAAATAATCTACTCGAAATGCGTTCTCAAATTAGAATTTTATATTTATTAATGTCGATTTTGTAGGATTCAGAATCATTTTATCACATTTTAATTAGTTAAAAGTTTGACGTCTTGACAGGAAATGCAAGAAAACTACATTCGGCAGAGGGTGTCAAAAACAGAAATTTAATTTCTACCCTGTCCCCCCTGTCCTTCTAGACATGTCAAAACCCTCGCTCACGCAATGTGCGATGGCGTAATCTTTTTGTGTTTGAAACAGGTCTTGTTATTCCTCGGAGGTAACTTTGAACCGAGCTTTCCAGAACCTCCGTATAAGCTCATAAACTTCTCGAACTCCATTCCTTCGATTTGATTCCTAGTTCTGCTGCTGATTACTTTGGTTTGGACTTGAACTTGTGTATTGTGGTTATCGCCAGCAAACGGGGCTAAACGATCGACGTGGACCACTTTTGGCTTGCTTCTGGGTGGTTTTCGAATACGATATATGACGTCATTAATACGCTGCACAACTTCATCAAGGCACTTCCATTGCCTTTACAGCTTCGGCGACAAACCACGTCTTCTTTGGGAATTATACAACCATACCATGTCGCTAGGTTGAAACCCACTATTTTGTACCTTGACGTCATATGTAGTCTGTTTCCCGCGCTGGCAAATTGATTGTTTTCACGAACCTCCTCAAGTACTTCGCCTAACCTCTTCATCAGCTTGCTGACGTAATCTTTTCCAGCAACTTCTTCTTCCAGTCTTTGTCAAAAGTGGAGGTTGTATGGCAGTCGTATTTCGCGACCGAGCATCACATAGAATGGTGTTTGGCCTGTGCTTTTGTGAATGGATGATCGGTATGCCATTAGAAAAAGGTGAAAGTACTGATCCTAGTCTCTTTGATGTTCAGGCACTACTTTGGCTAAGTAGATTCATCCGCTCAACCATGCAATCAGATTGAGGATAGAAAAGCGTTGTCCTAGTTTTCTTAATTCCCAATAGTCGGAAAACTTCTTGAAACAGCCCAGACTGAAAGTTGTGGCCTTGATCGGATTGTATTTTCAACGAAACTCTAAACCGGCAAAAAATCTTTTTTACTAATACGATTGCAACTGTAGCTGCTTTTTGATAGGGTATGTGAGCTTCCGTTTATTTCGTGAAATAATGCATTGCCACCAGGATGTATTTATTTTTCGAATCGGATTCTGGGAACGGCCCTGCGATGTCAATCGCTACTCTTTCCAAAGGGCTTCTTACGTTGTATTGCTTTATGGGGGCTTTGCGCTTTCTTGCTGGACCATTTCCTGATGCGTAGACCGTGCACTTACGGAACCATTTCATGATGTCCTCTTTGCAGTTCGTCCAGTAGAATCGTTCTCGAACTTTCCCCAAGGTTTTCTTAATGCCAAAGTGTCTTCCCGATGCACCATCGTGGAGATGCTTCAACACTTCTGACACCCGGCTCTTTGATACTACCAACTGTAGTCTGTTTCCCGCGCCTTTGACAATTATTAGGGGTCGCTTAAGAAGACGGTTTTCTACTATTAAAGAGTCCCAGTGCGCGTAGTATGCTTTGATGTTTCCGCTCAAAGCACTCACTTGTTCCTAGGTTGGTCGTCGGCTATTTTCTTTCCAGTTCCAGGCTCAGGTTCTCAACTCATCATCAAGCATAACAGTTCTCTGGAAGTATTCGACTTTTTCTTCAAGTTGCGAACAATGGCTGCAGTCTGCTGGACACGATCTTCTGGACAAGGCATCAGCATTCCGATGACTGCTTCTCCGGCACGGTGTTCTGTGTCATAGTCATATTCCTCCGTTCTATTTTGCCACTTGTTCTTCCGAGTTACAGAACTGCAAT
This sequence comes from Aquatica leii, assembly GCA_035610365.1. NCBI lineage: Eukaryota > Metazoa > Arthropoda > Insecta > Coleoptera > Lampyridae > Aquatica > Aquatica leii. The sequence continues at coordinate 74,163,881 of CM069435.1, forward strand.
CGCCATTTTAAAGCGGCGTGGTCCGTTTTCAGTAAAAATTTTCGTCCATACAAATATTTGTAGAAATGTTCTATGGACCTGGCGACTGCTAATAGCTCCCTCCTAGTTACGCAATAATTTTTTTCTGGCCTGGACAAAACCTTGCTGAAATACGCTATAACTTTTTCTTGTCTATCTTGAATCTGCGAAAGAACCGCGCCTATGGCCAGATTGCTTGCGTCCTTATCCAAAACAAATTTTCTTTCTTCTCTTGGATAACTCAAAATCGGCGAAGTGACTAGGGCCTGTTTTAGTTGATGGAAAGCATTTTTGCAGTTTTTATTTCATCTAAATTCTGCTCTTTCTTCGGTCAATTTTGTCAAAGGTTTGGCAATATTGGCAAATCCGGGTACAAATCGTGTATAATAGGTGCATAATCCAAAGAAACTTCGGACCTGATGTTTGACGATTGGTCTTGGCCATGCTTGCACAGCTCGGATTTTGTCTGGATCAGCCATTACTCTATCTCTAGATACGACGTAGATAAGGTATTGCACTTCCTTCTTAAATACGTGACACTTCTTTGGGCTCAGTTTGAGATTAGCCCCACGTAGTCGCTGGAACACTTTCTTCAAGTTGTTTAACTGTTTATTAAACTACCTTCGAACCACGATCACGTTGTCCAGGTAAACCAAGCACGTCTTCCAAGACAGTCCGCGCAAGATGGTCTCCATCAAACGCTCGCACGTTGCAGGAGCGTTACACAGGCCGAAAACCATCACAGTGAATTGCCACAAACTAGTTCCAATTGTAAAAGCTGTCTTTTCCTTGGGTTCCAATTTTATCTAGTAGTAACCACTCTTTAAGTCTAATGTGGAAAACCACTATGATCCTGATGGGCGTCTAACGTATCGGCAATTCTGGGTAAAGCGTAGCTGTCCTTTTTGGTCACGTCGTTTAGCTGTCTGTAGTCTACGCAAAATCACGTTGATCCATCTTTCTTTTTTACGAGTACTACTGGGGATGCCCATGGGCTACTTAAAGGTTCAATCAGGCCTTCGTGCTCCATATTCGTAATTATTTGTTAGTTCTTTCTTTAAAACCACTCATCAGCGCAAACACATCTTGGTATTCTTGGATCAACACTTTAACTTTAGCCAGCTGGTCTTAGCTAAGGTTTTGGCATTTGGAGGTAAGAATGTCCAATAGATGTAGGCACTTCTTCGGCGACTTTTCTTTAATGGACTTCACGCATCTCACAATTTGAGATACTGGCGTGCATTGGCCTACCACAGTCTTCTTTTTCAACGTTACAAGATCCGAGTTAATATTTAAGATCCTTACTGGCATCGTGTTTTTCTTTTCAACTAAGTCGCTTTCCATTTGTTCAATCAAATGTAACCTTCCCGAAGATTTACATCCAAGCGTGCCATCACTACACTTTTAGTCTATGCAGGCAGAGTCACGTCTTTATTCAATAAGACTCGCACGGCTGCTTTCTAGAATTTTCTTCCATTTTCGGAGAATTTTCGTGAAGCTTTTCTTCCATCTTCTACAAATTTTCCCCCATTTTCTTATTTATTGATTCAAAAATTTCAAATATTTTTGAATCCATTTTAACTGCTTGCAAACGAGTCACCGGCATAAATTTAACCATGAATAATAATAAGAAAAGTTTAATAACAATATATTTTAATAAAGTCCGACACTAGTTTAACGAAATGGAGCAACTAAGATTAAACGCTATAAACAAACAGGCGAACTAAAGTTTTATTTATTTATGCTATCAATGTTTTTATTACGAGAGCGGTAATAAATTATTTAATGATGTCTATACTTAAAATCGCGAACAGCTTTATTTATTTACACGATTTTCACGGGTTTGAACCGGACCTTTGATACCAATGTAACGTTTATTAAAACTAATTTATTTACACTAAAATATGTAGACGTTTATAACTAACCGAACTAATTAAATCCAAGGATATTTAATAAAAACGCTTACAGTAATTTATATCGCACTATCACTTGAAAGATAAAGTCTGCGGATAACTTCACACACTTGTTTAACACTTATTGTTACATTAAATTGACGTACAAGGTTATACTTCGTAGATTTATCTCGAATACGCGCTAATCACTTATTTATTTAGAATTGAATAATCTTCCTAACACTGCCCTCTTCGAATAATAACTAACCCCTGATTCGTTTGCACCGCATTTATATATTTTGGAAATCATTCGCAAACGTTTTACATCTTTCGGTAAACGTTCTAAAAAATGCATAACAACTTCGCAAATGCTCCGGAACTTGAGGACAACTTCTCGAACGTTTCAATACTATAGTCTGTTAACTGAACGCAAAGAATAATAAAATGAAAAATGTAATACATTCAAATGAATCCTCTGTCGTTTTATGCAAATATAGAGCAAATCATTTATTCTTTATTTGCATAAATTCTAAATATTTTACTCCGGAGTGTTGCGTGAAATTCGTTTGTATATATGATTAATTCATTAGCGTACAGTCTCTTTAAAAAGACGCCTCGAAATATATATTTTACTCAGGGTGACATAAAATTTAGTACAAGGTGTTGCTGCGGTAGTGTAATCCTGTCTTTACTTATCTCGCTTATGCTGTTTTGACCGCGTGATTACTTTGTTTTCTGTGTATTTCACTTATTTATGCACGACAAATGAAAATTTCTACAACACAAAACAAGAGGGGCAAGTAAATTGTTATTTAGTTTGTTACCGGTCAAGACATTAATGTTTCATTATTACTTAATTGTAGACATTATATGGTACACGCATAACCTATAACAAAGTCGTTAGTCATTCTTTGTTGTGTCTATTATAAGAGATTCCATTCTAAATGGTCAATGTTACACACATTTTCCGTTAATACCATCGAGTTCTAAATACAAAATGTATTTTACGTTTCATGAGGTTTTAGAAGCTATAGAGGAAGATGAAAATGATGCTAACGTCAAAATTTTTGCGATTTCACCTAAAGACGGAAATGAAACCGAACAAGAATCATTAGAGACCAATATGCTAAGAACAAAATGTATATTGCAAATAGTAGATTAAGATGAATTGTATTCTAGTGAATATGATTCAAATGACGACCTTTCACTATCAAAATATCCACCACTTAAACCATTTGTATCAAAATCACCGGCATCAAACTCATCACTAGTGTCAAGACACGCAATCAAAAGCATTAAAATCGACTCTTATGAATCTAAAGTCAAGACCCAAACATAACATAAACATTAACTTTATTCTAGTACTCCTCTCCAAAAAAGCGAATTAGTGTAAAACGCCAACAAACTTTTTTTCTGTGTTTTTCACTTAAAACTTTTGCAAAACTATACTTAAACGAAATAAAACATATTCGTAACAAAAGAACTGTCAGATAAATTTAACTCTCACTAAATTATAACTATTATTTGGAGGACATTTACTATCAGAATACGCCAAATACCTAAATAACCGCCTGTATTAGTTAAACCAAAAATATATTTTTACTATAAATTTTATCCGATAGTATAAGACTGTACAAGTTTGAGACAATAATAAAAAACTTCCATCTGAACGACAACGATCATATATACCAAAACGACCGTTTATACAAACTACGACCAATAATTGATAAACTCAATGCAAAGTTTAGACAACACGGTTCATTGGAAAAGTTTCTATTCATCGACGAAGGCATGATTTCGTACTACGGGAAGCGTTATGCTAAACAATTTATAAGCGTCAAACCAATACACTTCGAGTTTAAAAATTGGACAATATGTAGTAGTTCCGGGTATATGGTGAGTTTTAACACTTATAAGGAAAAAGAAAAACAACAAGAAAGAGTCTTTGGAATAGAAAAGGATGCCGTGATTTTTTTATTAGAGAAGGCGCAAGTACCGCCGAATGAAGCTAATGCAATATTTATGAGAAACGGGATTTTGTGCAACTGGTACAATCCAATAGTGTAAAACAGCAAAGTTTCCAATGATTGACACGAAGATGATGCAAAAAAAGTCGAAAAGAACGTTGACTATAGAAGCAGTGGAGACAGAGCCATAACACTGGTAAATGGGAAGACAATAAAGTAGTAACGACAACCAACGCACCGTGGTTTATTGCAAATAAATCTATCCATCAAGATCTCCAACTGCCGTATGTTTAGCAAGTGGCAAAAATACCCAGTGAGAAATACCTGAATAAACTAGAAAATCATCCTAATCCTCATGCCGTAAATCTACTGAAACGATGCAATCCTTTAGATATACAGTATAAATAATACTTTAATGTAAATTATAAATATTTATTTTTGTTATTAACTACAATTGTAAGTTATTTTGATATTATTTTAATTTTTATTATGTGTTTTTATGTTAAAACTAACATTAATTTTTTACAATTACAAAATTGTTTCTTTAATGTAAGATAAAAATGTAAGGCTATCCATCTAAACAGGGCTCCAAGTGACAAAACATCTGTTTATTGCCTTTGAGCAAATTGCAGATAACACAAGTGTTAAAAAAAATTGTTATTGTTTTTAAAAATTAATCGTAAAATATAAACAAATTTCTTATATTTGTTTTAAAAAATTGTTAGTGTTATTCTAAACAATAGCACAGATAATGGTTTGTGTTATAGTAATAACAAATCTGACATAAAACGTGAGTGTTAACTTCTAGTTATAAAATTTTACTACACTTTACCGGCGTAGTCCGGAAAAGTAAATTCTTCGGCCGATTATGCTACTTGTCAAATACTTCAAAACGGACGGAAACAAAAAAATATTAAAGTTTTAAAAACACAAAAAAATAGAATAAGTGCTAAAATTAATTAAAAAAATTTAATTAACTAAACACTCAAAATATTCATTTACTTAATTAGTTGGATTTACACAGTTGGTTGTGGTTTCTAACATTTTTTCTTGGTTTGGTACTTCCAACACTTTTCTATTTTTTCTAACTCTTGTCGGGTAGTTTGCAGACACTTTGCAAACTGTAAACTTTTGTTACCATTTTAAATTGTATTTAACTTTAGGTAGTAGTTTGGTGTTCTTAAAAACATATTATATATAAAAATTGGTTGACTTTATTTTTTTTAAATCAAGTCAACCAATTTTTATTAGTTATATGTTGATTTATACGCTAATCTAAGGTTATCTTATTATTGGTCTAAGCAAAATTAAAGATTAACTTTTTAATCTTAGAAAATACTTGACGTAAATAATAATGCAGGTAAGTTCTCAATTTTGTATTGATTATTTCTGCATGTTGCAGCGTAACGCGTGAGAGTTGTTATGATAACATCAAACTTAATGGAAATAGTTTAAGTAACAAACCTTTTATCGTAACTCGTTTCACAGTTTTTATAATTGAACTACTATCAGTTCGTCTGTCTGTTGCGCATCATACTAAGTATTTTTGTGAATGTAAATGTAAAGCAATTTTTCTTCTCAAAAAGTTGCAATTTGATATATCATAAGGGATATAAATTGTAATATTGTGTTACAATCGCGCACAATATTTAATTTGTTTTTTAAATTTTCAATGTCTTATATACATTTCTAAATCTTAACTATTCAAAATTTAATATCTAAAGAGCTTATGTTTTTTTGGTAAGATATTTGTCGCTGGTAATAAGTCTGTAGTTTATCTACATTTATCTGAAACTTTTCATAAGTTTAAATGAACGTTTGTAAAAAAAAACTTTTTTTGACTACATAACGAATGTAAGCTGTAAAAAGTTTATAATTAATTTATTAACAAGTTTTGAAAACAAGGTGTTAGACAAATCTTCTCGTAACTTAATTGCTGGCGACTATCTCACTATGATTCTGCGAGCGAATCGCAAGTCTCGATGTGCTAATTATACAGTAAGATTAAAAAGGCGCCAAAACGGTTAAAAACTAAAGTGAAAAACACCGTTTAAATCTGTCCAAAACTAAAAGAGAACAAATGACAACACATGGGTTGTAACACAAATATATTTTCTTATTTTACCACAAAAAAAGGGGTTAGAAAAGAGAATCGAAATAGATTTACATAGATGCGATAAATTGCTAGTACGTAGGTACAGATCGCAGACAATAATTGTTGATGTAAGCCACCTTTCGTTGGGTAACATATCGTACATAAACTTTTACATTCTAAAAGAACAAGAACATTGGTAAATATAACACAAATATGCAATATCTCGATGATTAAGAGAACCAGAGCGCACCGTTTGATAATATATTACACACAAAAAAGTTTTGTTGTTAATTGTGACAACAACCGGATATGTAAGTACAACCGTGCGTGCAAACGACTCATAACGTAAATAGGAATTTACTATATTAAACAATGTTGCTTGATGCGAAGTAATAACATTCTGTTGAACTTTCATTGTTTATTATTTTTGAAATGAATATACACAACGTTTCGATTGCTGTAGTATCTGCAATCGTCATCAGGTGAATACTGTTTATTAGTTATTTAGTATTCACCTGATGACGATTGCAGATACTACAGCAATCGAAACGTTGTGTATATTCATTTCAAAAATAATAAACAATGAAAGTTCAACAGAATGTTATTACTTCGCAGGAATTTACTACTTAAAATTTATTTATTTTTATTTCAAAGCATGCGGCCAGCTAGCGGCACCTTCCTCAGACTTTTTTAAAATTTGCTGAAATAAACAATTACGTACTTATGGCGTTATCACAAATAAGTTTCTTTTGGTTCATACGATCTATGAGAATACAACCAGATGCGTTAAGTTTCCCTCAAATTAATACTCGTATTTTGGTAAGTGGGTCTTCCAATACAGTTATAATTGTAGTAACTAATCCAAGTTTTTGATATTCTCAATCATAAGAATTTTTCAAATATAAACGAACAGGTGTCAATATCTCCGCATTAATGACGTTTCTATCAAGAAGTTAACTTTTATTTCTCTTTTCAAAGCGACCGATTCTAATCTTTTATTTCCCTATTCAAACCGTCCGCTTGTATTTTGTAATAAATTTATTTATCTGTAAACAATTGATTACGCGTAGTACATTTCCGTTTTCAATTAGTTTTTTTTTGCCGTCGACAGCAAGTATAAGGTCAGTATATCATCCTCTCTGCAATTCCAGACAGCCTAACAAAATCACCGTGGCGTTGTTGCAAAAGCGTTTACATTTGTAGTCAGCCCTAGTTAATAACCCGACGTCGACGCAGCGTAACGAGATCACCGTGACGATATTGCTTTCTATAAATCATTCTGTTAGCTTCTATGCAAAAAAACTCCATAGAAACATAACTCGGTCTTTGAAAATCTTCGCCTACAGTTGAACTTTATCGTAAACCAAACCAGCTTAATTATCCGATTAACTGTAGTACTTACCCGTTTTCTGCAGTTAATCCATTAGTAACTACCGGATGTTATTTAGTTAACTCAAGAATTAAAAACCACATGTTTAACATTATTTTATTATAGGTACTTTGTGACAGAACCACTAGAGGGCACTACAAGCGTCCCACAGGAAGCAGCTCAATTACCGATGCCCAAGCTGTTAGATATTAAGAGACGTAAGTAAATGCATATCAACAGATTTATGCAGAAGTTACGATTGTGTTTTCATTTTTTAAATTTAGTTTATTACAATAAATAACAACGTAAATTTTGTACAAAATAATTCTTATCATATAACTACGTTGTCATGATTTGCTTACATATCAAAAACATTACGTATTTCAAAATTTAAGACTAACTAAAAACATTAAGCCCTTGTTATTTACATTACCTTATTCATCCGAGAATCTAATTTTCTTACATCTTCAGCAATTTGCAAAACATTGTTGACTACGCTTTGCTAAACACGGTATCAATCGGATCCAATTTGTAATATGGTAGTCAACAGTATTATTCTAGTCAATCATGAACATAATACGTTTTAGTATCATTCAATTGTTATTAAACCTACACATTCTGCTTCTTGCATGTTGTTCATTTGAAAACTACAATATGTTGTGTTATGGTCAATATCATCACAAATATATATTATCGACCAACAATTAGGAATCTCTCGTCAGCTTGTCGGAAGAATTTGTATATGACATCTGGTTTACTGTTTTAATTAACTTTTACATACAATTAACTAAACCAACCTTAAATACTAAAATGTACATTGTTAAAACTTTTTTTATCTACAAAAATGAGTGTATCAAATTACCATTGTTTTACCATAGATTTTGAATGTTACCTGGTCAGCTTATAGTTTTATTCCTAGTAACAATATTTATTTCTTATGAATTATTTTTAAATGCACAAAAACATTGTATAAATTATTCTAATCTCCCAATTACTGTTATCGAAAAAAAATTTCTGATAATGTTTTGATGTGTGATTTTCTTCAATTTCTTGGTCATACTGTTCATTATATAAAACTAAAAAAAAATGTAGCATTCATTGATATTTTTTAAAATTAATTATAATCAAATTGAAATTTAATTGACGTTAACGTACCTATTAAAGATGACATTAAAGTTGTGTAGCATTGTTAACGTCTAATGCGTCTTGCGTGTATTCAGCCTTCGTTGCATTTATCTTTAACGGAAAAATTCTTTTGTTTAGTTAGTTTTGATTTTAAAAAGTTGTTGTTCCGTTTATAAACGATATGCAATTAGAATGTTTATAAAAATTGTTTATTTTAGTTAGAAAACAAATTTCATTAATTTTCCGATATTTTGGTTCTTCACAAACAAACTTTAAACATTGGTGCTTCGAGCCGGATGATTGCAGTTATCAAAGATTTAAGAAAAGTGGAATGTTGTTTTGCCGCCATTGTTGATGCAACTTAGAAAAAATAAGATTCCGCCTTTAATAAAGAAATTGCATTTGTTGGAAGAAGAATAATTCCAAAATCTTATAGTAAGTTATTTTTTCCTATAAAAGTATTGTGGCTGATGCCATCTTGTGGTTAACGAGTCCACGTATAAAATGTAAACAAATCGGTGCTATAGTGATCTTAGCATGTTGGCAGTTGCATTTGCTAACCGCAAAAATTTGAAAAACGTATCGAATACTAACACGATTGCGATCCACCAATGAATATAGTGAAAAGTAACTATATCAGTAAAATTGCAAAAATTACCACCAGAGAGAACCAGTGTACGGCCGTTTTACCCTTTTGGGAATCATCAGCACTGGGAAATACTCTCTGATGTATTTTCACAATTATACTGATATACTTTTCACTATATTCGTTAGTAGATTGCAATCGTGTTAGTATTAGATACGTTTTTCGATTTTTTGCGGTTAGAAAATCCAACTACCAACATGCTAAGATCACTATAGTACTAATTTGTTATTTTTTCCGTTTCTAACGTAGTTCTTTTAACAAACTTAGTCTGTACTTAATTTCACATTTTATTTGAAATTTTAAATGGTGTTTGGTTTTTGCTGTGGCTTTTGCATTTTGTTTAATACATTTAAATGCGAGATGGATCAAGTCAAAGTTCGAGATACGTTAAAGAGACGTTTGACTAAATTTGAAAGTTATATCATAAAAATTTAAGACGCATATTGGTTAAATAAATCCTTGTCTCAAGTTGAGTTAATGCATTTAGAAAAGCGATTGGGCGATTTACGTTTTTTGTTGAATCAGTTTGAAGAATTGCAGGTAGAGATTGAAGTGGAGTCAAAAGAACCCTTAGTTAAGTAGGAATATGCTGAGGAATTTGAAAACAAAATACAGTTTGGCTAGCATTGCTGAGCATATTCTTGATCAGTGTAAATTTAATAAAAACCAATCGTTTTCTAACTTGGCTCGTAAAGAAAAAAATACCGTCTAAGAAAGGTCAAATAATATTCAGTGACGTCAGCCTGTTAAGTTGTCCACCACTGATTTATCTATTGTCACTAAAAATCCTGAGAATTGACTCAATTTTAAAGATTTGTTTATAAGTCTTATTCACAATAATGAAGGTCTTTCAGACGTATATAAATTTTATTGTCTTCGTGTCTACTTAAAAGCCAAAGTCGCCGAGTCGACAAAAAATCTGAATTTGTCAGCTTCAAACTATCACATTGCCTGAAATAATTTGAAAGATCGGTATGACAAAAGCTTCTAGTACATCTCAAATTTTTGTTTAGTTTAGAAAAGGAATCGTTTTCAAAACTAAGAAACTTGATGTGTTGAGAGGAATTTGCGTTCTTTAAATTCCATTGCTAATAAACATTATTTGAAGGTTAATTTATTTATTTTATTAATACTAAGTTAGAAAATTGTAACGGTTCAAATCATTTACATCATTCGATGAACTTATTAAATTTTTAAAAAGAAGGGCAAACATTCTTATAACACTAAAGCAAAAGCACTCTGATATGTAATGATGAACGCAAGAAAAATGTTAAAGCATTAAACCTTTGTATCAACTGCTTGTCATCACATCAGAAGTTGCAAATCAAAAATAAGTTGTAACAGTTGTAGAGCAAGGCATCACACGTTGTTACATTTAGAGAAAGAGAGCGCAACTATAAATGAGTTCAAAGGTTCAGAACTTTGGCTTTACGGTCTTGAATGGTTGTTGTCATATGAATCCATGTAGCAACTTATACTTCCGTATCACAGTTCTCAATTTCTACATAAGCTAAAAGAAATACAATGCTTTATTCTTTTAAAAACCGATTTCATTCCATGTTAAAGGTTTTTGAATTTAACTCGATTGCCTATTTTCTTCGATTTACTCAAAACTGTAGAAAAGGAATGCAAGAAAGAACCTTCGGCAGTCTAACATATTCTAAAATTAAAGCCTTGGTTAGGTTCTTAATCCTTTTGCAATCTCATTCATTTAAAACTGAAATAGACTTACTTCGAAGGTCTGAGAATTTAAAGGAACGGCACAAGTTTACTATTTTGAAACCTTGTGGTATACTTCGCGTGGGAGACAGATTACAAAATTCCACATACCTTCTTGACAAAAGGCATCAAATGCTAATTTCTGGTACTCATCATTTGGAAAAACTAATTATAACGCAAGAACACATAAGATTATTGCATGCTGGTCTACAGCTTACGCTTGCTTCAACTAAAGCTCGCTTTTGATTACTTTAAGTCGATCTCTTCGTAGACAGTAACTCTAAATTATTTTAAATGTTTTTGTTGTAATCCTAACCCAATTAAACCTTTAATAAGCAATTTGTTTCGGTGCCGTACTCAGCAAGCTTTTTCATTTAAAAATACCGGTACGGTACCCTTTATTTTAAGTGATATGAAGGATAGAGATATCCAATATTCTAAATGTTATGTGTGCATTCTTGTTTGTTTTGCTACCAAAGCGGTTTATCTGACCTATTTGCCGAAACATTTATATTATGTTTGAGAAAGATTTATAACTTGTCGTGGCCCTCCAAATTTATTCGGACAATGACACGATCTTTATTGGAATCAATTCTAAGAAACTTAAAGAAATTTGTTTGCAATAAGAATAATCAAAAGATATTGCATGACGCAGTTTGAAACAAAGTATAACTTGGCATTTTATCCCTCCATATTCGCTTCATTCTAGATGCCGTTGGAAAGCTGCAAAAAAATTAACCAAACACCACTTAAAAAGGGTATTGGGGAACTCAGCATTAACTTCTAGAGAGTTTTATAGTCTGGTAGCACAGATTGAAACTATTCTTAACTTTTGCCGTCTTACCTTCTTATCGTCTAATCCATTAGACGTAGAACCTTTGACTCCTGGTCATTGCTTGATTGGAAGATCTTTAAAAGGAATTCCAGAGCCTACGTTGTTAAACTTATCTCTGTTTCGGTTGTTAGGATTCTAGTATATACATAAACAAATTCAACTCTTCTGGCAAAGTGGCGTCGACAACACAATCCAAAAATTATTGTTTTGGTATTGGTCAAAGACAATCATCTACCACCACTTAAACGGAAACTGGGTCGTATCATCTAGTTTTACCTTGAAAAGAACCAGATTGTAAGAGTTGCAGTAATGAAAACTTCAGATAGCGCCATAAAAAAAAGCTGTGGCAAGAAAAAAATCTCGATTATTAATTGCCCTCATTAGCAACCTTGTTGGTTAAATAACTAATAACGCTCCAGTTGTTATGTTTACGTATTTCGTACCCTAAACGTTATGAGTATATATTCACGTTGCCGCTATGGCGGTTGGACGTGGCTTAAAGTGTTCTGAATGTTACATAGTTAAATAGACGTTATGATGAGTTTATTGAATGTGCGACATGCTTATTTTGCTATCATTTGAGCTGTGTCAATGTTACTTCGGAAACCTACAAGAAATTAATTGACCAAAAAAAAAATAAAAATTTGGGTAAGTGCAAATTGCAATATAACCTCTAAAGAAAATGAGTCCACAAACATATTTAAAAATGAAAGAAGTGTCGCGGAAACAATGCTATCTACAACAACAGTACCAAAACTAATGTACACGGAGAGAAATATTATACTGAATTTAATCATTACGATTTCATATTTAAAGCATTTGCTTTTTTTCTAAAATTGATCCACGTTTAAATAACATTCAACGTAAATGTACTAAAATTTAGACTAAATCTCTTATTGCAATGCAATTACAGCGACAATCTAATAAAATAGAAGTTTAATTCAAGCGTACATCGGCTTGACTCAAAACCAACAGCCTTTTGCATGATACATATCAATTCCGCATAACCTTTTTTTCCGTGTACGTAGAAAAGGAAAATGAATTTTTACGAAATGAAAATTTACTACTAAAAAAATTAGTACAAGAAATGAAAGATAAAAATAAGTTTCTAACAGAAAAAATCAATAATTTAGAACGTAAATTTACAAAAATTGAAAATTTTAAATGCAACAACAAGTCAAGGAAAACGAAAGTCTTACAGAGACAGTGGCAAACTTTTATACAGTAATGTAGTTAATTAACAGAAAATATACAAACTGAAGGTAAAATTAGACACCAAATAATAATCAACGAGGATGAATTTAAAAGTGCAACTTATAAAATGAAGAAAACCAGTTGTTGGTAGTGATACTGGGTGAAACGATACAGGATTTGAAGCAGCTCCAAGTAAGACATGGCTTTATATTGGTCGTATAAAATCAACAATAACAAAAGATGCTGTAATCAACTACATTAAAACTAAACCTGAAGATTATATGATGATATATGAAATATTATGTGAGCAGCTAATACAAAAGGTACAAATATAGCATTTAAAGTTGGAGTAAATTCAAACCATCCAAAAAATTATACAATCCAGAATTTTGGTCAGTTGGCACCATTATCAGAAGATATCAATTGTTTTGAGAAAAATCAAGTAAGAACCGCCTTGGAAAGTAGTGAAATCAAAAACAGTCTATTACAACAAATAATAACATAAATGTAATGCACTTTAACATTCAAGATTTAAGTGGAAAAATTAATGACTTATAACTATTATTCGAAGAATTAAATTTAGACGAAGTTGTCTTTTGTATAACTGAACACTGGCTTCTTGTTCGTAAGTTTGTATTTTGCTAGACATATTAAAAAGCGTGACGGCAGTTGTGTTCTAGTTCAATGCCAGTATAAGACTGAAAGATGTAAAGATTTAGAAAAATTATCTACCGAAAGTGATTTTGAATGTGCTGCTATAAAGCTAATAAATACAGAAACAATTGTAATATGCATTTATAGATCACCATTAGGCAATATGGAAACATTTTATATTGCATTAAAACTTCTTACTTCGTATCTTAGATCTCGAGAGCAATATGTAAAAATTTCTTTTACGAGCGGAAGAAAGAATGTAAATATATTTTCTGATATTACATCAATAAAAAGAGGTGTTCCTCAAGACTCCATTTTAGAGCCTTTTGTTTGTCTTATATGTAAATGATTTGCCACAAATAATTGAAAATAAAACTATACTTTTTGCAGATGATACTACTGTTTTTTTACCATGACACAAACAAAGGTTTACTTGTAAATAATATTAATAACAGTTTTCAATTGTTATCGAAATTGTTTGAAGAAAATGCAATGAAATTTTATATGGAAAAAAACTCAAATTTTAATGCTTCGAAATAAAATAAATTTGATCACAATTGAAAAATATAATACCAAAACATTGTCCAGCGAATATGTTAAGTTTTTGGGTATATATCTAGACAAAGATTTAAATGGGAAAAAACATATTAAATATCTTTCAAAAAAATTATCAAAACTATCATATTCGTTGTATAAGTTGCGAGATAAGGTATCACTAAAAGTACTAACACAGGTATACTACGCCCATATTTATTCTAATATCAAATTTGGTATTTTATTCTAGGGAAATTCTTGTAATGTAGATGTAATATTAAAAATTTAAAAACGCTGCATGAGAATAATAACAAACTCGGCACCATTGGAATCTGCAAGACCTATTTTTAATAAATTAAAAATTTTAACTGTTGTTGTTGATACCTATATCTTAGAATGCGCAAGTTTTGTAAAAAAGAATCCAGACATTTTTCAAAAATATCAATCAGTACATAAATACAATACCAGACATTCTGGAAATATGATCACAACTCAAACAACAAAAAGTTATATCGATAATAGTGTGTTAAATATGTGTATACGAATATATAACAATATATCTAAACATATAAAAACCGAAAATTTCTTAATGTTTAAAAAAAAATTTTAGTTTCAAAGAATTTTGTTGACTGGTAACTATCAGTAACAAAACTGTATTTTGTTTTAAGTGAGTTATTCCATGTACTATGTACTTTTACTACCCAATAAAAAATATTATTTTAGACATAAAACTTTCACCATAAAACATATTAAATTATTTTTAGGATAAATGGTGTATTATTTATTAGAATAATATAAATGCGAGCTTTCGAACTGAATGTATTAAAGTACCATCTGATTTTTTTTCTATTTTTACATCAAGAAAAGGTAAGGTACCATTAATTTCTTTTTCAATTTAATGTTTGGATGTCGATTGTTAAGCTATTGAAGAAACATTTGTAGTTCGTCTAAACCATGAGACCAAATTGCAAAAACATCATCTACATATCTTAGCTATAATTTTGGTTTTTTTGAGGCATATTTTAAGGCTTCTTCTTCAAAATATTCCATATAATAATTAGCAATAGATGGAGAAATTGGCGATCCCATTGCTACACCATCTATCTGCTTGTAGTATTCACCATTAAACAAAAAGAATAATGTTGTCAAACAATGTTCAAATAACTTGATGATATTATTATCAAACTGTCGTTGTAAAAGTTGTAAAGTATCAAGTATTGGTACTTTAGTGAACAACGAGGAAACATCAAAACTAACCATTAAATCGTTTAAAGATAATTTCTGTTTACTAATTACTTCAATAAAATGTTGTGTGTTCTTTATAAATGAATTACTCAAGCCAATATAAGGTTTTAGTATAGCATTTAAATACTTAGATAGTTCATAAGTTGTCGATCCACTGCAGTTAACAATTGGTCGAAGAGGTGTATTTGGCTTATGTAATTTTGGTAATCTATAGAACCTAGGTATAAGAGGATCTTGTGGTGTTAGTTTCTTTATGGTTTCTGTTGATAAATTACTTTCTTTTAATAACTTTGTTGTTAATAATTTGAACTTGTTATTTGGATTTTGAAGAAGTTTTATGTAAGTGGTGGGATCATTAAGTAAGTTGTTAGCTTTGTTAATGTATTTATCTTTATCCATTAACACAGTAGCTTTTCCTTTGTCGGCTGGTGCAATTATAAGATTATTGTTATTTTTTAAATCTTTTAATGCCTGGTATTCTGAACTGGTTAGATTCTTCGGTGGAAGTTTCGCTCTTCGAAGTATCCTAGTAGTTTCAAATCTGATCTCGGCTGCTTCACGATCTGGAAGATGGCTTATGATGTTCAATGTTGGAGATAATGTCCTCAACAGGAATTCTTGAAGGAGCAACAGCAAAATCCAAACCTTTAGACAAAACAGAACGAGCAGTATCGGATAGTTGATAAGAGCTTAAATTAACAACCAGCTTGTCATTTTTATAATTAATGTTTTTATATGAATTGGTAACCTGTTTGTTAAATAAATTATTAAATTTACTTATCTTTTTAGACCTGGTACCATTTTCATGATTTTTCAATCTGCGGTACAAAAGATCTTCAAGAAATTTCCAGTCATCATTTGATAATTGATTACGTAAGCGGATTTCCAATTCGTAAACTTGTCTATCAATTTCCTAAAGTTTATTTCTCGTAGTATGAATCATATTTCGTAGGAGGGTTAAACTTGTTTTTTCATAAATCTTTTTAGCTCCCGGAGTTTGAATGTGATGTTTGATTTTTATGAAATTAGGAATTAAATTATTAGCTCGCATTTATATTATTCTAATAAATAATACACCATTTAACCTAAAAATAATTTAATTATTATTATTATTATTATAACAAAAAGAAAAATTAATAATTAAACGTCAAACTGTCTATTGTTATAAACTACTAAATATGTACTTGTAGATTTGGTGAAATAGAAACTAAAATAAGTGTAATTACGCCCTTCTAATATTATGAATGTTACGAAACCACATTGTAACAGAGCAATTTAATAATCTCTTTTAGTTATTTCGTAGATTATTTAGTATATATTTTGTATTGATTGAAATTGCGCCCTAACAAAAAAGTACCTACTTGTCAGCAAACATTAACAGTAATAATAACCATATCCTATCAAATGTTAATATGTCAGAATTAATTTGTGTTGACTATTTATCTAGCAACATTATTAAGAATCGTCTGAGATTAATACATAAACTTCTCGAACAAAATAAGTAAGGAATTTTTATAATTTCGTTTTAGTAAAATAAATCAGAAGGAATGGAATGCAGGCCATGAGAAAATAAAAGAAACGTTTCTCCTGGCTGATTTGTGTTTGGAGCGTGCCATTGCTCTGATTATCATTCTTTGTACATGACTAATATTTTGGTTTAGTTTTGCAAGTGAACTGATAACATACTTGTTTTTAAATTTTATCAACGACGTAATAACATATTTAGAAGTTTCATCGGCCGATAACCTTGAGGTTTCGTAGGTATGCTAATATTAAATCTGATCAAAATTAGAAATTTGAATTTTGTTAGTTTACGTTGTTGGTAATAGTTTTAGGATCGTACTTTATTTAAACGTTTACGAGCGATCGTATATCAAACTTAAACGCAAAATTCGAGACCAAATTTTTTGCACTTTTACATCCATACAGATTCGTCTCATTAATCTCGGGTATTTTACGCCGTATTCAGATAAACTAATTTAAATATGAATCGTGCAAATCTCAAAGACAAAAAAGAACCTCTCTAATGCCAATTAGTGCCCTGTAGTGATTTTTTTTCAATGCGGTTTCTGCAGATTATAATGATGTTGAAGGGGTATCAATGTTCAATGTTATTCCGGCAAGCACATGTGCTAATAGAAACCAACATGCAGATGTGTTCCATCGTGTAACGAACGAGATGCTTCAGGGTAGCCCCTGGAACCCCAACATCAGTGCCGTCTGTGCGCATTGTGAGGGACGCGGTGGCGGCGGTGGCGGCAGCGACATATCCTGGATCCCCGCCCGCTGTTCTCGCCTATGCAGTGATCAATAGACGCTTTCTGTGCTCCGGTCCGAGAGCTGCAACAGAACTTCCTTCTGTAATCCGTGCTTTCTGTTTACCACTTGACATCTTTTACTTAACAGACAACTAAACGGTGAGTCAATATATTTTCTTTAATCTTAGAAATCGCATGCTATTAAATAATTTTAGTGTTAGCCCATCGTATAAAAAATTTTTTTAATCTAATGTTAGTGATAATAATTAAAATTAGATCAACAATTTTAGTGTTTAATCAAAAACGGACGCTGATTTATTTCCTGGCATTATTTTTTAAACAAAAGCTTTGATTTGTTTGTATCTTCGAATAAATAAGTATTCTAAACACTGTCACAAGATAACGCATCCTTTCAACGTTTAATTTCAAGAACAATTAAAATTCTAATCTTAATTGAACTGCAACTCTTTAAGCTTCTTTTGTGTTTGATTTCGTTAATTAAAAAAAAGCATTTTCACTATACATTATTAAAATCCTTAAGGATTAATTTGGTGAAGTGCGGTATAGTTAAGTGCTCTTATGCAAATATGCTCTGATGCCTACGAACATCTTTAAATTCTATTTTTGTGCTTCAACGTATGTGATTTCTAAATATAGTAATTGCATCCAACGTGACAAACGCATTTAGATTATCAAGTCTTTGAATGATTATATACAAGACACAAGAACAAAAAAAATTACTCGCAAGGAACGGGTTATTGAGCTGCCATTTATTTATTTATTTGTTTCAGAAACTAACCGACTGTCTTTTTTTTGCATGCAATCGAATGTCCATATAGGGATACTCGAAAGCGATGTTAGCATGAACTCTCTTACGATTATATGTAAATACATCATCAAATTAGCAAAACTTTTTCTTATATACCAAAACTTAATTTGATTTAATAACGTATAATCGGTATAATCTTATTTTTTATCAGCCATTTGCTTTTTAAACGCGTACAATTAC
Source organism: Aquatica leii (assembly GCA_035610365.1). Taxonomy (NCBI): domain Eukaryota; kingdom Metazoa; phylum Arthropoda; class Insecta; order Coleoptera; family Lampyridae; genus Aquatica; species Aquatica leii. Next base: position 74,182,441 of record CM069435.1, read on the forward strand.
ATCTGCTTTAAAACTTCAAAGTAATAACTATTTAAACAGTTTTAAGTAGAATCACTCAAAAATATTGATTTTTTTGTTTGTTTTGTTCTTTTACGACGTTCTAAAAAACAAGTAAATGACGTGCATATTTTTGTTACGCTTTTAAGAAAGAACGTTTTAAGTAAACATTTTTTTTAAACTGTTGTACTTATCTTCTGACACTTGCAATTATCATCCGTACTATTTTTAGACAACGTACAATGAGTGGACTCATTATCAACGTTGTCTACATAAACATGCTTAATTGGACAGTTAAAATTTTCTTATAATTTAGATTTAAATGTTAGATTTAAATTTAGGCTGAAACCAATTAAGAAAATAAAACATCGAATCAATTTATAAACAACTAAAATAAAAGCTCTTATATATTTTTTATACATAAGGGTGAAGAAAAATTGAAAAATAAAAAATTGGATGCTCGAATAGAATCGATTGCGTCAAAATGTATAACTTTTATCCGACATTTTAATGTGTCGACTTCGCGTTAAAAAGTTGTTAGTTAATCTAAAATTGAATTTGAGTTTTCGATATTTTTATAAAAATTTACATGAATGAATTTGTTTTTACGTATTTTTAATATAAAAACGTGCGTTGCCGAAATCCAATTATACTATATTCTTTTTATTGTTATTTTTTTGGATAAATTTTTCATTTCAACTTTCTGTTGTATTAAACTGTTAATAATTAATAAAAGATACCTAACTAATAATTCTTTAAAGTTAAGGTATTTTTCTATAGACCTAAAGTAAATTTTATATGAAATACGATCACACAGGGATTTTTGGAAAAGTTACTAATTTTTACGTTTCATAATTATTGGCAGAAATAACAACGTGCTGTAGTTGGACCAACTAGTCATTCAATGAATGTCACAGTGTCTATGCGTTTATGGACACGTCATTAATAAATTGCTTTTAATTTAAACAAACGAATGAAACATTTTGACATGATTTCTAACAAAACTTACTGTAAAGTAATTAAGCGACATTATGGCTCGTTTCCATAAAGCATTGTTAACTTTGACGATGTAGTTAACTACGTGATCATGTCTTTAAGTCTCGTTATTGATCGTCAAGTACAAAATCAATTGTTTTGCTGACGGCATTGTCAAATCTATAGCTAATTGACAACGTCGTCAATTAACAACGGCGTCAGTTAACAACATAGCTAACTTTGCTTTATGCAACCGGGCATAAGTGTTTTTTTAACATAACTTTAAACAATAATAATTTTGTTAAGGTATGAAGCTACCGTATATGTAAAAGATCTCTTAAATGTAAGTAAGTAAGTAAGAATTTATTTAGTAAAGATATACTAATCTAACATAAATCGTAACATATTTTTATTAATACTAATTTTTGCTTAAAAATTATTCTTAACATATCACTCAAACCCTTTTTAAATTTATAAATATTTTACTCGTGCTTAATTTTATTTGGTAAGTCATTATATCATTTCAGACCTTGGTACAGAAGAAAATTTTGTGACTTTGATTTTGAAAATTTTGGCAATCTGAAGTCACATCGACTTTTCGTGTTATGTGAATTATATCATAGTTACGAATCCCTAATTTTGACATGTAGTTTGGAAGAAAATCATTAATTATTTTGTATACCAACATTAATAAATTGAAATATATTCGCTGTTTCACACTTAACCATTGTAAACAATCTACCATTAATGTGATTTTGGTATATTTTGAAGAATGTAATATAATCCTCATTGTCCTATTTTGTTGTTTCTGTAACAGTTTTAAGTCGACTTCGTAAGACATTAAAACTATACCTACTACTGCAAAAATCAAAATATGGTGCAATAATTCTTTTATAAACGATAATTCTGGCATTAATCGTCAATTCATTAGATATTTTTCTTAATAGGCTAATCTTATTTGCTATTTTTTTAATTACGTAATTCACGTGGCTTCTTAAATTTAGATTCTGATCTAGGTATAACTACTCCTAAATTTTTAATTTGTTCAACTTGTTCTAATTCTATACTTTCAATTTTTATTTTTGTTTCTTTGACATTATTATTTGATATTACCATTGTCTTACTTTTTAGCACATTTAATTTTAATTTGTTGGATTGTAACCAATTTGCAATAATTTCTAATTCTAAGTTTAGTTTTATAATAGCTGAATGTACATTTTTATCAGTAATTGATACAAAGGTATCGTCTGCAAACAAATTAATATTACAGCACTTAAGATTAAGTTCTAAATCATTATTATAAATTTGGGAAAGCAATGGTCCTAAGACTGATCCTTGAGGTACACCTAAATTATTCTGAATTGGAATAGATTCGTAATTTTGGTAAGCAGTGGTCTGAGTACGAGATTCCAAGTAACTTTCGAACCATTAAAGTTCGGTGTTTCTTATTCCATATTGGTAAAGTTTATTCATAAGTTTTTCTCTGTCGATAGTTTCAAAGGCTCGTTTATAGTCTAAAAACACTGCTACTACACTATTACCCACGTCGATTTCGGATTATCATTTTGTCAGCACGATATTTAATGCTGTTTCACGCGAGTGTTTACTTCGAAAACCCGATTGATTTTCACTTATTATATTATTTTGTTTTAGAAAGCACTGTAATTGTTCCTTAACAACTGATTCTAGTATTTGTTCGTACACTGGTAATATATTTATAGGTCGAAATTCTTCGCATCTTTTTATATTTTTAATTTTAGGCGTTGGTATAATTTTTGATTGCTTCCAACAATTAGGAAATTTTCCACTTATTAAAGATTTGCTTATTAGGTCTACCACTGCATTACCAATTTCTGGCAATGCACCTGTAATAACTTGTTTTGTAATGTGATCCGTTTCTCCTTTTCGCTTAATATTACTTAAGATTTTATTCAGATTTGATAAATTAACTTGCTTAAATTTGAAATTAAGCATTGGTTTTAACGTTGGAGCCTTTTTGAAGTTTGCTGGGGGCTGGTTTATACTATTATGTGTATAATGCTGCTTACAAAATATTCGTTAAATTTATTTGATAGTTCCTCTAAATTACTAATTTCTACTTCGTCAATTATTATATTTTTTGGTTCATTATTTTGATTAAATGTTTAATAGTTTTCCACATATTTTGAGGTTGTCCGCTATTTTGCTGTATTTTATTTATTTATTGTTTATTTTTGCTTATGTCAATTTTGTTACTAAAATTATTTCTTGTGTTTTTGTAAAGCATCCAATCATTTTTATTTCCCGTTAATTTAGCAATTTTAGAAAGTCTGTCCCTTTCGTTTTGAAGATTACGTAAGTACATTGTAAACCAGTTGTTTCTTGTTCGTGTTTTTATAGTTTTCTTTGTCTGTCGATTTTGCATATTCCAATTGTGATGGGTCAGTAGATTATGTAGGTTTTGTTGTATTTTTTATCGCAATTTATTGTTTTTATTTTGTAATCCATCTTTTTATGCAATGTACCTAAATTTATTTCTGTGATATCATGATCAGTTATTTTTGGTTCATTTAATACAACAGATTTTAATTTATCTACGTTTGTAATTACTAGGCCAATTATTGTACGGTTACTTTCTGTCGTATGCGTAAATTCGTCAACAGTTTGTTTCATCCATAGGCTTCTAATAACTTGTATTAATTTCGACCTATAAAAACTTTGCTTGGATACATCTATATTAAAATCTCCTTCACACCACTTTCCAAAATGTTCCATAAAAATAGCATCACTTGCACTTGGTGAGTGATACAGCATTGTATAGTATCCTGTTTGGAATCCTTCTATTATTTTGATATATACCAATAGTTATTTCTAATGCGAAATTAGAGAGTACAGTATATCGGGTTCTATTACTTATAACTATTACAACCCCTCCAGTTCGTCTCGTTTGTGAATTACACCGTGTTAATACATATTCTGAAAAATTAATTTTACAGTCTTGTATGTCTTTAGTTATAACAAATTTGGTTTCTTATCTTGAATTAAGATTTCTAGTTCTTGGGAATGTTTTAGCATGCTTTGTGCATTCAAATTTACTAAAAAATTAATCTTTTTTTTCCATTTACATTTTTCGTTTAAATACAGCACATTCTTGACTCTAGATAGGATAGTTAATGTCTAATTTCATTATTAATTTTTCGACCATTTGAATACAATTTCAACATTTGTGATTTTCTTCTCCATCAACAGTACATTCTTGCAACCCATGTAAACCAGCACATTTTGGACAGGCTTTTTGTGCTTTACACTCCTAAATCTATTACATCGATAGCTTCTTCTAATTTCAATAGCATCATAGACTATGCATCTATCCCAATCTACGTTTTTATCTTTTCTTCTTTTATTATAGCCCGATACGTGTATGCATTTACTTCCGCATAAGCTATGTAACTTTTCCGATTTCTCCCTTCTTTTGTGTGTACAATGTTTAAAAACGATTTCTCTGAATTTAGATGCTGTTCTGCATTTCGATTTTTTTCTCGATTATTTCCGGTAACAAATTTTCATACAACCCAACTATTTTTATTCTTGGCAACTTTTTCTTTGGTAATTGTATTTTGTAGGATTTTCCCATTTTAGTTTCCGTTTTCTCTTTTAATTTACATACATTATTCTTATTTTTACATTCTATAAGTATACCACCATTACTTACCGGTTGTATTCCGGTTATATTCATATCCGTAGGGTCAATACATGTCATTCTTGGTATCCACACTTTTCTGTTCTATGTTTTTAAGTTTTATTATTAAAGCTGGTTAATGTTTTTTTTATTTCAATTTATCCGCATATGTTGGTTGTGATCGTTCTTCAATTATTTCAGTTATATCACTTTTTAATTTATCTTGATTCACTATGATTTGTTTATTAACGTCATTAATCTTTTCATTCTGTTTATGAACACTATACTTCAGTTGTTTTAATGCTTTCATACCATCCAAAATAATTGCCATGTAACTTTTTTCATTTACACAGTGTTCACAAAACCAACCAAAATTAAGTTTAGTCATCAATAGACCGTATTCGTCGGTAGTAATGTTACCACATTTGTAGTGATACATCCTATAACAAACCCTTGCACAACAAACAATTTTATCACTTTTAACTACGTCAGCATTACATTTTGAACAACTTGCTGCTTTTGACATTTTTATAGGTAACTCTAGTAGGGCTTTACCAGTTTCAATTAATTTTTCAACTTAATTTAATCACTACTTTCAGAGCACACATAAACACGTCCGTACTCCGCGCGCGCTTCACGCAATCGCAATAATGTAGTCGTCCTGTGTGCTGGTAGGTATAGATAATACTGATTTGTGTTTTATGTTTAGATGGTGAAGATCTGTACGGTGTGATATCTTTTCGTATAAGTAGTTAGGTATCTTAGCTGTTACTAATTTGTGACAAAAAGTGACGGAATGTAAGAGGCGTCTGTTTGACATATTTAGCTAATTTGCATCATCCAACTTATTCCATATGTGATGCACGGTCTTGGGTGTTTTATAAATATTTTTTAAGCATTTTCTAGTTTTTGTGTTTTTCTAATATCGTTGTTATCAAGACAAGATTCATATAAAATTTCTAAAACCTTTTTTCATAATATAGTTAACATGCGAGTGAAATCTCAGATTGGAGTTAATAAAAGACCTAAATTCTTAGTTTCTGCAGTAATACCCACTTCTACGTAGTTTACACGTAACTTTAGTTGATATAGAAGTTTATCGCGAAAGTAACGATTACAGAATAACATCCGTATATTTTTGTGGATTTAGTTTTAGATGCCGCGCTGCGGCCAGAGTTAATAGAGTATCTAAATCTTTATTTATTTTGTCACAAGTTTGCACAATTTCTGAAGATATAAATCAATAATAGACTTGTGTATCATTGGCATAAAAGTTGCATAAATTGTAAATAGTCAGAAAGCTGGAAGTGCATACTGAGAAGAGAATTGAACTGAATATGGACCTCTGTGCCACACAGGAAAAATAAGATGGTTTTTTGTATTGATATGTGATTGCTTGTTGCCTGTTGGATAAATAATTTTAGAAAAATCTAATGGCATTGGGCAGAAGACTTCAAAATGGCTATCAGTATTTATATTTATTAATTTACGGTGTCGAAGGCTTTTGAGAAGTCCAGTATTATAAGTATTGTGGCAAGTTTTTTGTCTAAACTGTCGATAATATCATCGGCAATTTTAAGTCAAGTAGAGGTACAACCGTATCCAGGTTGAAAACATGACTGAGTTTTTGGAATTAAATTATTTTCATTTAAAAATTTGCGAAATTGGGTATTATAATTTTTTCTAGAATTTTTGATATTACCGGTAGAATAGATATTGGTCTCTAAGCTCTGTACGATTGTTTTTTAAGTAACGGTAGTACATTTTCTTAAATTGCTCTGATTGCAACTTCTAAAACTTTGATGTGTCTTGGAAAGTTGTGTGTCTTTAATAGTAATAATTTTAAGTTTACAAAATATTATTACATAATCTGATAAACTAACAGATGGAATAGTACTGGAGTTAGTTCTATTATTTGTTTTACTGGAAAAGATTCGATTTATTATTGCATTTTCTCGAGTTGGTTCATCTATAATTTGTGTGAGTTCAAGAGTTTGGCAAAGTGCAACTAACTCTAAAGTTGATTTTTCTAACTTGGAGTCAACCAATCAATTAACCGCCTATATATAAGATATAGGCTTTTCCATTGTTCCCTGTTCTGTACTTTTTGTAACCAGTTGTCATCTGCGACTCTTTTAATCTCATCGCTCTATCTAAGTGGGGGTCTTCCACTGTTCCTCCTTCCCGCTCTCGGCTTCCATTGCACTATTTTCTTGATCCATCTATCCTGTCATTTTTGCAATGTGACCAGCCTATGATCATTTTAATTTCAGCGCTTCATCAAATACGTTTTTGACTTTTATTTTTTAGGTGGATACCTGTTTGTCATTTTATGTTTCAGAGTTACGTCCAGCATTTTACGTTCCATCGATCTTTGTGTTACTCTTAATTTTTATATATTACTTGCCTTTAACGTCCAAGTTTCTGCTGCATATGTTATTACTGGGAGTATATTTTAAATAAATTGTTTCGTTTTAGTGTTTGATCGATTTCACTATGTAGCATTTTTCTCCATCTACCAAGTGTAGCTCAACCCAGTTTTATTCTTTTGTCTATTTCTTTCATTTGACTGTCCGATTGTAGCGTAATAAGTTGTCCGAGGTAGCTGCAGCTGTCAACTATTTTGATAGTTTTTTCTCTAACTTTATATCAGATTTCTGTTCCACCAAGTGATTTAATTTTATCTTGGTCGTTCCTTTATTTACGTTTAACCCAATCTGTCCGAGTCGAACGCTCTTTCATAATCTATGAAAGCAAAGCATAGGGGTAGGTTAAATTCTCGTGATTTTTCTAAAAGGTTTTGTACTACTTATAGATGATCTTGAGTATTATAGCTACTACGAAAACTTGCCTGTTGTGGGTGTTGATATGCATCCAGTTTATTAATCAGTCTATTTGTAAAAATTTGGAGTAAGCTATATTAAAATCTCCTAATATGAACATGTTTTCAGGTATTATACTAACATCTAGGAAGGAATTGTGAAAAGGATCTAAAATTATTAATAGATATATCGATGTGGATTATACACCGTATAAATAATTATCCCATAATTATTCTTAGCCAAATTTGCCCAATTAAGATTCACGGTTGCATAGTAAGTTTTCAATGTGATATCACTTATCACCTCGCACAGGTTGCTAGTTGATTGGATTCTAAACACTCGGCTTGTATCACTCATTTTCATGTGTTTTTCAATGTTGAATTTATTTCTGGCAAAAGTTCAAAAGTGTTGTGATAAATATTATTCCTGCAAATTAGTAGTTTTAAGGATTGTTTAATATGGAACTACTGTAAGCATTAGTTCAAGTTTAAGATACCTTTTAGAATTGAACAGCTTCGACGATACAGATAGAATAGAAATAAAATATGTAAACCTATATGAGTAAATAAAACGTCATTGATTTATAATTAGAGATCTAAATAACTAACATGTGGCATTCATACAAGTTTTTATGATGTATCACATTTTAAAAATCGGTAGTTATTTAGTGTAGTGATTGTAATAGAATTTAAAGATAAATTAATGATTGGTTGTGGTACATACCACTGGTCCCATAATACTCACATATTTAGTGATCTTACAATGCAACATTAACGCAAAGTTTGTTGTGTTCTAATCTTACCTATTGTTATGATTGTAAATGATTAACATCTTACTTAAACTCTATTATAATAGCAAATAATTATAAAATATGGAATTATAAATTCAAATCAAAAATTTATTACATCTAAATTGCAAATAAAACAAAAAACTGAAGATAGCTAACGAAGATACTACTACGCTGCTGATCTAACTGAGAACTTTCTGACAATTTACTTGGTACAACAATCTCATTCTAAAATCACCAAAACAACTACGCGCCAAATTTGAACGCTTGTCAATATTTCTCGAATACTGTATATTTTTTATACAGAACAATTTTTTTAAAACTAACTTACGTTATAGCAAGGACTTTTTTCACGTATGCAGCGATTTGTTAGGTTATTAATAAGGTGTTTTGATTATTTACTGAATGGTTTATGCAAACTAAATACGTATATGATAACACAACGTTATCGGTAAATATGGTTTTGAGCTAACATTAACGTTAATTATTTATCATAATATAATCTCAAAAGTCAATACATAAGATAGAAACTGTTGAAGCATAATAATTTATATGATTGATTGCAAAAAAGTAAATTAATTAATTGATTAGATAGTAAAAATTTAGAGTCTCATGCTAGAGAGATGATGTGGAAACTGCGACAGCGGAATATAAACTGAAAACATTATTTATATTATATAAAAAAATTAGTTACAATTTTTTCTTGAAATTTAATGCGTCATTTATATTGAATTGTTTTAGAGAACATAATAATTATTTTCATATATTTAATGTTGACATTTATTACATTAGATTAATGTCTGGTTGATTAGTCGACCCGACCTTACATTCAAATTAAATTGTCTAATTATGCTTAATACAGTAAATTAATATTAACTTTTATAATAATACAAACATCTTTTAACTAATTTAATACCTTATTTTAGTGTAATATTACATAATCTATAAATATGTGGGAACAAAAGAGTTTTTTCTTAATTTTATTTTAACTTATGGGGATGTTGTATAGTGTTTCCGTTAGCGTCAATAAATTCTTCTAAATTCCTTTGAAAAAATAAATTTACGGATTCATATTATTCATTCTGTAGAATAGTGTCTTGTGGCAAGTTTTATTTATTTTACAATCACAGTCATTGTTCTTACTTATGAAAACACTAAATCGATCAAATTCTTGAAAACACACGACAGTTTTTTAATAAAAGCTTGTTTTTCAAATTCGTTTTACAAAAAACAATCAAAAAACATTTATTTTAAGTGATCAATAAATTTATTGTAACTACTAAAAGAACATGGCTCATATATCAATGACTGAAAATCGAAACTGTCTTCATATTTTTTTAGTTTTTTTTTGTAGACAAGCATGTTTAGAATATTTTTTGTTTGAACGTTACTTTTACAGATACATTTTCTAGAAAATACTGGTACATCGGCGCCGGTTTTTAGAATCTATAAATTCGTTTAGTAGAACTCATGTTGTAAGCGAACAAATAGACAGTAGGACAGAGAGATATTTCATTTTATAAAAGTAGGAAAAATAGGTAAAAAAATACTTGCTTGGACAATAAAGAACGCATATCTATATAGTATTTGTAATATATTTTTGTTGTGTATTAGTCTTACACGTTTTTTGCACCTTTAGGTACTTATTAATTAAATTAAATTTGATATAATCATTCAGTTTTTGCTGGGTTATAATACTCTTTAAATAAGTTTTAATTCTCCTCTATGCTGGAAATAATCGTTCCGCGGTACATGTCGATAGTGGAGTAGTTAAAACGATTTTTACCAATTTGATAACTTTAGATATCATATCTTTGGTAGATTGGCATTAAAAAAGATATGTTTTACATTATCCAATCTCACATTTTTTAGTTCGTAGAGTATCTAAAAACATATTGCGATAAACTACCAAACGATCAACATCAAAAACAGCTTCATAGACATTTTTCAATTAACTGCTGTTTATATTTGCTCAGTAAGTTTCCTAAGCGAGTCATAGCATACCTAGTAAAGCGCTGCTTAATGCAGGCTGCACGACTTTATCTAACACTTTTTTTCAATAAAAATCAACTGGTGAGAAAAATTGGTGGAATTCCTTCGAAGATTCGTCTATTTTATTTTAGATCTCGTAGTATTTGAAATTTCAGTTTCATCCAATTCTAAGAGATGAGTTAAATCTAGTCAATTCCCAAATGTAATGAAATTTTTTGTCAGTTTTTTGGGACGATATAATTTGCTTAACAGTATTAATAATATAAACAGTTTTTTGCAAATGTAAAAAAATCTTCTGTAAAGTAACATTTAGAGTTTCAATACGGTCAAGAATTTCTATCAAAAATTGGACAATAAAAATTGAAGGCTTTTTAATAAAACTATTTGCTTCGGCGCCGGTTTCATCTTTCTGACTTTTGTGTTGTTCAAAAGCGATAGCTGCTTAGAATAGTTTTCAATGACGATATACGACAGCCTTATTATGTTGGGCAAAACGGTTGCAGAGAGAGGTTTGAGCATCATCATTTTGCTGAACCACGTAAAAAAACTATAATCTTTTATACTATGGTTATTTTAACCCTTTTTTTAGGAGGGATGGACAAACATTCAAGGTATTCTTTATAGGCAACGTTTCGTGCGACGATGTGCGCACTTCATCAGGCCTCTAAAAGTTTATTTTGTAAGTTGATTTAATACACAAAAACATAAAATCATCTTTAAAATTACAATTTCAGATCTTAATTATTACACTTACGTGGAATTGAGAGAGTGTTAGGTTGTGTGAACGTTGACATGTAGCAACAATTTAACTTAGTGTCTACATATAATTAAAATTAGTACTTGTCATATACAACTTATATATGTATATATAAAATTAATTTAGAAATGACAAACATTTGACATGAAACATTCGAACAACACTGACGATTACATGTGTTATCAAAAACATGAAATCGTCAGTGTTGTTCGAATGTTTCATGTCAAATGTTTGGCACTGAAAAACTGTCGTCAATAATTTAATGTTATTCTAGCAGTGTGAGTGGTTGCTTAATCTTGTTAGAAATAGCTATTCTGTAACTCATCGTCATGTAGTTGATTAATATAGAGATCCAAAATTAATTCTCTATAAGTGTCTAAATTAATATTTTCGTTAATAAATAGAACCAATGATTCTACGTCGTGACATTGCCAACCGCATTTCAATCTTCTGCGGCTGAAGTAATGTTTCTACAAATATATGATGGTTTTTTGCTGACCAAATTCTAATATTCTGAGAAATTACATATCCACTAAGATGAAACCATGTTTCATTACTAAAGAAAATTGCATTTAACACGTTATCATTGTTTAAGACAGTAGCTCTTGTGTCACAGTAACCTTGTATGGGTGTAATTCCAAGTCTTTCTTGCAACATTTCTGGCATGTAGCAAGCGATAGATTTGTTTGATGTGAAAATTGTCGTAGAGATTTTTTTGGTTTCATTTCCATTCTCTGCCACATATCTTCAACTTCTTTCGTTAAAATAGCAGGCCGGCCTGTAGATTTTTCTTCTGAAGCACTACCCGTACTACGAAACCTTTCGACTATATGACGAACATATCATATCGAAATACGTCATTGGGAAATTGTTCATAAAACTGTTCGTAGCAATTTTAGAAGGAATAATCTCATGTGCCTTGTTCATTGCGAACGAAAATAAGCTTCAATAATAAAGGTGTTGTGTTGTTCGGTAAAAACCATTTCCAATAATCTAAAAATATGTTATTGTGTTTTAAGTAAATTATTTTTAATTTACATCAAGTAAAAGTTGCACAGTCTAAAAAGTGGCATTTAAAAAACTTGAAATACTAACAAAAATTCTCATTGACAAGTGTTCAAATTTGGCGCGCAGTTGTTTTGGTGATTTTAGAATGAGAGAGAGACAGTAGAGAGAGAGAGAGAGAGAGAGAGAGAGAGAGAGAGAGTAGTGTAATAACAGATATTCTCTTAGTTAAGATTCGGGTAATTAATACTTAACGAATTCTGATTTCAATATACTAATATTCAGAATTTATTTTCAATTTAACGTAAACAATACGTAACTGACAATAACTTTTTTACGTTACGGCAATGAATTTTTAATCACTACCACCAATTGTAAAAATTGAATGAACTAGCGAGAAATTCAAACGTTTGTCAATATTTTCGAATAGTATGTATGTGTTATTATTATTATTTTTATGCATTTTCTTGGAAGTCTTTTCTTAGTCTGTAATTTAATACAATTATTTCATTTGTATTTGTATTTGATTTATTGTGTTTTTGGTTATTGTATATTTATTTTAGATGTTTTAACTTTTATAAATACACAGTAAAGATCTGTTTTGTTTTATCTAACACTATGTTATTTTTGTATATTAGCATGTAATACCCAACCAAATTTAAAAAAAAATGATTCAGTGTAATTTTTCTGTTATGATATTTTCAAGTATGCAACTTTTTCCATTTTTATGATACAACGAATTTTCTAATAACAGAGTTTCTTGTGCACATTTTATAACTTCTGTTACAATTTACCTTATTTTTACTATTGCATCGCAATATTTATCTCCGGTTATTATTGAATTTGTTGTATACTTATATATGAGTTTTTTTTAACACTATAGGTGTTGCTATTTATGTATTCTGTATTAGTAAATTTTTGCTATATGTTATTATTCTACGAGTATTAAATTAAACATCTATGCACTTATTAGTGATACACGTCATTAACAAAATTAACTGCAGGTAATATACAATATTATGTATAATAGCATTATAGAAACCATAATCGTATTATGTATAATATATGTCTACTCATCGCAACGAGACAGACGTAAACGAAATAATAATAATTATTATTAATGTCTATAAGGTTAATGCGTTTTGTCATAAATAAAATGGTTTTGAATTATTATCATTTTTAAATTATTGAATTATAATAAAATTGCACTAGATTCATTTTTAGGGCAATATCAGTTTATTATTGTAGGTAATTATTTTTATTTTTATTTAAGACAATAATTATAAGTGTCGTCGGTTGTTGCTTATTTCTGTAATAATTGTTTATTATTGATGACCCGAGGCGTTTATTATATTACATAAAAAACAATTGGATTTAAATATTAGGTGAACTACGTACGAAATACATGGTTTAGTTGCTACAACATTATTGACTAATCATCTTAATAGTTCAGTAGTAACTACAATCAGTTGCATGTTTTTTGTAGTAACCAAGCACAATTAGAATATTTTTTGTCGGGTTGGCATGTATTGCATATTGTAACTTGTAACTACATATCTGCTACCTAAATTATTAAGTAACTCAGCAAATTTATTATTTAAGTCTTTGCCTTATTTTTTCTAGTTAGCAGTAATAAAAATCTTTAGTGTTAGTCAGTACTATTTCTACGGTGCTACTATTTGTAAAGTCTGGCAACAGTGGAAAGAGAAGTGCCCCTAAGATATCTAATGTTTAAGATAATCATAAAAAGAAGTTATTGTATCCTAGTCGAATCGATGCAACGAATCTACTTAAACTCAAAACTAAACTGTAGTTAATTATTTATTTAAAAGAACCCAATGATAAAACATGGCGGCAGTGGGATTTTCAAAAGAATAAAAATAATAAATAGGTAGTAATTGTCGAAATTGTTGAAATCATACACAATTATTCTACGATTTGTTGAAATTACACAAATCCAACTGTGTTTGAGACAGAAAATAGTCAAGCGGTACAAGTGGTAGATTTTGTGCCTTCCATAACTGTAAACCCGCTAGAAAAATTTTGTTTTACGGGACCAGCGTCTTGGCCAGTATGGCGCAAAAGATTCGGAAGATATATGATCGTATCAAGACAAATCGACAAGTCGGAGAAAGAAAAAATAAACATATTAATATACATGATGGGCGATAGATCCGAGGAAGTTATGGTTCAATTTTTTGACATTCCGACTACCTATAAGAAAGCTTTCGATAGTTTTGAAGCTTATTTTATACCTAGAAGAAACATTATTTTTGAGCGTTTTAAGTTCAATTTAAGAGTTCAAAACCCAGGAGAACCTATAGAAACCTTTATAAAATCTACATGTTCTTGCCGAACATTGTGAATATGGTATCCTTAAAGAGGAATTGATCATAGATCGAATAATTATAGGTATGCTAGATTGAAATACATCTGAAAGGCTACAACTAAAAGATAAGCTTGACCCGAAGGAATGTGTGTTAATAGCGAAACAGGCCGAATTGCAAGCAACGCAAAATAGGGAACTACAGGGCAACCAACGACAGATCGGCAGAGTGCAAGCATCCAAGAATGTGGAAAACACGTCACGTGTAAAAAAAGACAAAACAAATGCTTATTCATCAACAGGAAAATGTGGATTTTGTAGTCTTCAACCTCACAGTAGGGATCGCTGTCAAGCAAACCAGTCTACTTGCATCAAGTGCCAAAAAAGAGGCCATTAGGCAGATCACTTAAAGTATATAGTTCAAATGAAAAAATGATTCTGTAGATATTTTAGAAAATGTTTCGAAATCCGTGGACAGTCCATTTTTGGGGTCCATCACAATCAATCATGTAGACTCCCAGGAAGAGATTGTCACGATTTTAATTACTGAATTTAATGAAAATATAGATTTGGGCTCTGATATTTTTTGTATACCGAAACAAATACTTTGTTATAATTTACTTAATCAGATTAAGGATTCCGACAGAATTGTTATAGGGCTGTCTGGTATTAAATTAGCAGTTTTTGGTACTCTTTTGATAAAGCTAAATTTTAAAAATATGGGCTTTCACATAGACATTTACGTCATCGACAAATTAACCAAACCTATTTTAGGAAAAAACTGCTATTTTTCAATTAAACTTCCGTGATTTATTTCACAAGCAAGTAGCCCCAATACTACTAGACGATTCAAAAAGAAACGCGACCATCACAGAGTTTTCTAAAGTTTTAATAGTGTTGGTAACTTTAAAAATGAATTGCAAATCACAATAGCTAATGACGCGCAACCTTTCATACAATATGTGCCTCGCGTGGTTTTCATTCCACTTGTAAAGCCATTGAAAGAGGAGTTGGAACGATTAGAAAAGTTGGACATAATTCAATTAGTTGATTTCCCAACAGAGTGCGTAAACCTAATTGTAGCAGTGAAAAAAGATTCTAAAATACGTCTATACGTAGACTGCACTATACTGAACAAAGCGGTTTTACGTTCTCACTACCCCATTGGCAAAGTTGAAACAATTTTATCTCAAATTTAAGAATTTAATTTTTTTATCAAACTAGACAAACTCCGGAGTTTATCAAATAAAAATATAGATTCTGAACTTTTATTACTTCATTTGGTCGTTATTTTTTTAAAAGTCTACCGTTTGGCATAACAAATGGCCTAGAATACTTTTCTATGTTGTTAAATAAAATATCATTTGGGATAGAGGGAGTAGTAAGTAAGTCACATCAAAGACATTCTAATCTATGCTCCTACTTTGGAACAGCACGATAAAATTCTGTACAGTGTTTTAAAGCCTATCGAACAAGAGGGGATTACTTTAAATAAAGACAAATGTGTTTTTGCTACCCAATCACTTACTTGTCTAGGGCATAAAATGTCTAATACTGGTATCTTGATATATCCAGAAAGAATTAGTGCTATAAATCAATCTCCAGAACCGAAAAATAAAAAAGAAGTTTTGCAGTATTTAGGAATCATTAATTATTCTAGCAGATTCATTCCAAATAGATTTCATCTGTTAGAACCGCTAACATCCTTGCTTAAAAAAATGTTTGCTTTGTTTAGGATGCATCTCAAAAACAAGCGTTCAAAAAGTCAAAAGAATTGTTGTTGTACTGCCCAACGTTACTGCATTATGACCACAAGAAATTCAGGTATTCGGGTACATGCCTCATTTTACGGATAAGGAGCTTGTCTAATTTAACCTTCTAAGGGCAGATGCGTTATAACTACAAAATTTATTACTCACCAGGTAAAGAACTAGCCGTAGCCGATACACAATTGCGGAATTTTCCTTAAAACGGGGAAAAGCCAACTGACGTAGAATTAACAACCGAATCAGCAGCACAAGTTCAGCTAGTGGTGGGATCGGTTCAGGTAAAATCTTATTTTCTCGACGAAATTAAGACTGAGCAAAGGAAAGATCCTATTTTAAGCCAAATAAAACAGTTTATCAGAGAAGCATGGTCAAAAAAAATACTCTAAATGAAGACTTAAGGGTTCTTGTTAAGGAATACTCGTATTATTATTCCTCTTTAACTTAAAGTTTAAAAAGTACACACGATGGCCGCCATCTAGGGATCGTCAAATGCAGACAGAAAGCCTAATCGTCTGTCTAGTGGGTTAGTCTTTCTACCCAAATAGAAAATTTGGTTCGAAACTGCCTCTAGTGTGTTAAAAATCGATCTAATTTCAAGGAAACAATGATTAAAGAGAAATTTTTTGAGCGCCCATAGCAAAAAATTTCTGTAGATTTGTTTAAATTTGACATGTTTCTTATTGTAACCGACTATTACTCTAGATTTTTCTAAATATTTAAGCTTACGAGAATCGCCGAATCTGTTATCATCAAAAAACTAAAAAAGCTTTTTTCCCGGTACGGTATCAGAGACATTGTATGTTCCGTTAACAGACCAAAATTTTAATCAGAATTTAAAAAATGTGCCACTGCATATGATTTTAAGCATGTCACTAGCAGTCTTCACTTCGTCCAATCTAAAAGCTGTGTTGAAGTTGTTAAAATTGCAAAATTTTTTTAAAAAAATAACGAAGACATTCATCTAAAGCTGTTATTTTATAGGTCTACATCACTCGAATGTGAATTTTCTTCCAGTAAATTAATGTTTAATCTGAAAATAAGATCATTGTTACCTTTGTTACCAAGTAGACTCAATAAACTGCGTTTAAAAGGGAGAGTAGGTTAAAAGATAAATCAGCAATCAATTTAATAGCAGACACCACGCAAAGGATATGTCAAATTTGTTCGTAGCAGATTATGTCTGGGTAACTGATCTACGCGTATATGCTAAAATTAAACAAATTCTGGGTGAACCGCGTTCATGTTTAATCAAAACTAATTTAGGTACTTACCGTCAAAACAGATGTAATTTAATTCCGGCTCCTTATTATGCACCGCGACAGTTAACCCCAACATTACCTCTGTCGAAAACCACTGATAATTCTAAAACTGTAAAATCAAAAATAATTAATAATAAATGCGATGATAGGAGTAAGGTTTCAGACGATCAAAATTGTGAAATTCCGCCGATAAATTCAGAAGTTTGTCGAAATACCTTTCTTGATATATCCCAACTTGATGTCTCTCCCGCGATAACTGAAGAAACATCACTACCTCAACAAAGATCACGGAGAGACCCTAAGAAACCTATGTATTTGAAAGGCTACATTCTTAATTAATGTAAGAGAGGGGAATGTTCTGTCAGTACTATTTCTACGGTGACAAAACGTTAATCTAACATATCTGATGTTTAAGATAATCATAAAAAGAAGTGATTGTTTTCTAATCGAATCGATGCAACGAGTCTAAATAAAATTAGAACTAAACTGAAGTTAATTATTTATTTACAAATTTCAACAAATATTTTAGAACATTTTTCATTAAAAAGTAGTACGTGTTTAAAATAAGATAACGTCAAAATATAACATGATTTATTTTTAAACATTTTTACTATGCCAATTGTAGTTTGTAGTAAAATTACTACTTTAATTATCACACTATATATAAGTCGAAAAGTTGAACCTCATTCTGTTTTTAAATATTTTTGCTTAGATTAGTTTAAAAAAGAATTTCTACGGCACTTCGGATTATACGTTTTACAATGCAGCCACTATAATTTAAGAATAATGTCAGTTTTAAAAGTTTCATTGTATCCATGTATTTTTTTGTGTTTTCCCATAGCGTGTTAGTACAGTACCACAGTACAAATAATGTATTCTGAATTTACGACTAATGAAAAGTATTGTTTTAATGCATGATATTAAATACAATAATATAACGTTTTTTGTCCTTTTTATTATGTATTTTGTCCTATATTTGATAGAAAATTTTTGCAAATATTATAATTAATCAAAAAAAGGATCCATTTTTAAGTTATTTAATGGCAGTTATTTATTGAAAATAAATAAAACCAAACTTTGTCAATCAGCCATTAATGATGTATTTTGAAATAGTGACATGTTTCCACCTTTACTATTTACGTTATTCTCAGACTGAAAAAACAAAAAATACTCATAACATAAAAAGAACATTAAAAGATAGTTATAATATAAAATTACCTACGTAATAACGAACACAGAACATTATTATAAACAAAATTAACGCCTTGAAAAGAAAATTGGTTTTTACAACATGACAAATGGACGAACAAACTGGTAATGACTATGTTAAATTTTTTCAAAAATTTTTATGTATAATAACAAATTATTAAACCGTAAACATTTTTAAGGTAACTATAATACTAAATTAACGTAAATCATTAAACTAAATGGGTCTGGTATCGTGTTTTGGTATAATTATATTATTTGCATTTAAGTTTTAACGGATGTAAACTAATTTGATCATTTAATAACAGATCGCTGTCAGAAGACGAAATGTAAATAGCTTCTAAAATTTTTAATAAATGTCTATTGTTATTGATAGGATGTATCATTGATGATTCTGAAAAAGTGTGTTTATTACTAATGACATGTTCGGCAAAAGTAGATTTTATTGAAAGTAGTAGGTTGTGAAGTAGCACTTTTTTATAATAATATTTCATTATTAACTACTAGTTAACAATATTCATATTTACATTTTTTCTTATAATTCTATAACAGTTTTAAATAAAGAAAGTTTACAAGGGTATCAATCAGAGGCACAAGATTTTATTTAATGCCATTTTATAAAATTAAAATTGTTAATTAAACAAATTAATTCGATTTAAAAAAAGGAAGTTATTTGAAGATTGCGCTTAACTAAATGTAAATATTACTGAATTAAATATATTTTAAATATAATTATTGCTTAATTAATAATGTCCTTAAACAATCTATAGCGAAAAAAACTTACGTTAAAGTCCTTGCCATAAGAGAAGATCCCTACGGTCATTATCGTATTCATATGAATCAAAATTAACGCACTAGTTAGTTTATTAGTTACAATTGAAAATTCACTGTTCGCTATTCTGGTTAGTTGGTACCTATAAGAATTTTGATTTTGCTTTCACACGTGCAACCTTCAAAATTAATTTTCGTTTAATTCGAAATTACTTATATTCAAATAAATATTATTAAAAACGAGTGCAAATTGTTTATGTTCGATTAATTATATTTATTAAAGTGAAATTTAGAAATCAAATCATTTATTGAACTAATTTAAACTGCAAAAAGATTTAAGGACAGTTAAGTCATGTATAATACAGATTACAAAACGTAATTTTGCTACATAAAACAGCGAAATGAGCAACGTTAAACACTAACATTAATTATTAAAGGTTCCACTGTAATGTCTAATAACTTTTCTCGGTTGTACCACTCTTGTATTAGTTTTTTTGTATAAAGCAAGCACTTTTCTCATACTTCAGAAGTACACTGCTTGCTTCGTTTCACATTGAATTACTTTTTTATATCCATACCCGTCCCTACCAATGTGTTTATTGTAATATGACTTTGCATGGGTTCATATCAGTTCGATTGCATTAAACTCACAATGATAGAGTAGTAGTTGTAGTATGTACTTCATGTCTGTGTTTTTGTAACAGTTCGCCCACTTCATATTTCTTGTCTGCCTTGTACTGTTTAGCTATGGCAAGTAATTCACTTTTGAACATGTTAGTATCATACGAAATATTATTTTTGTTTAGCCAAAAAATTAAATCAGATTTCTTCCAACTTGGCGAAGGCATTTTTTCTAGTAGCATGGAATATGATGCATCTGACACTAATTGATGGTTCTTTCAAAATATTAGGTAATCGTTCCATGATAATCTTCATGTTGAGATTTAGATAAAAACAATAACTAAGCATTCTTTACAAATCCAGATTTTGTATCAGCATGTACGACAATGAATCGTTTTCCATCGTACGCTTTTGAAATTATCATTTTGTCACGATCTACTCATACTTCTTTTATCAAATATAAAAGTTTCATCCATAAGGCTACTTCACGTGGAAATTCTGAGCTTAGATTTTCTATGTAACGTTTTAGAAATTTAATCTTCATAAGGGCTTTACGTGATTTCCCCATTAAGGATCTGCGGTGATCATCTTTCTTAATTTCAAAGCCAATTTCATGTAGAGTTCTATTTAAAGGGCGATAACTTAACAAAACATGTTTTATGTTTGAGTTTGCTGTTTTATGAATTCACAGTCACATTTTGTTCTAGAAGAAGTTATTTTTAGAATTTGATGAAGACTGTTTGTGTAGTACATCGTAAACTATTTCTTTCTTATAGTCATTTTTGAAGATTTGAATACAGTTTTTGACTTTTTTCGTGGTTTCTTTTTTCAAGAACTCGATAACACCGGATTCGATTTATGTTCAGATTTTATCCGCTTAACAGAAGCTAAGTTTATGCACAATGTAATTACAACTCTATGTAAATAATGTATTGTAATGCAAGTTAATCATGTTTTTTTTTTAACTTTAACATTATCGTTTTCTTGTTTAAGCTATGCAAGTAAATTATCCACCATTTGGCGAAACTAAGAGCGTTTTACCTTGTATAAAACCCGACATGTTTTTGTTCTAAAAAGAACAGTTTGAAATAAAATAATGCAAAATAATAATAACCAAAGATACAAAACGAAGCGAAAATGACAGCACGTCAACTTGATTGAAGTCAATTGAATAACTTTATTCATAACGCATGCAATCAATCTTCCCTCTTTGTTTTACACATAGTTTATGTGTAATAGTCTGTATGCTATTTCTTACATCATTAGCGATCTTCTCTTATAACAAGGACTTTATTTATTTATCTTTGTATTGTAAATCACAATTACGTCAAAATTAATTTTATTAAACTAGTGACAACTGTGACAATCATAAAACAAAACACTCACTTTTTTTAATTTTAAATGAATATCTAACGGCCGGATTCATAATCAAATTTAAATTTTAGTCACTTTAACCTAAAATAATCTTTTAAATTACAAATTCTCAACAAATCAACACAAATTAGACATTAAAATAAAAGTTATTGTTCAGCATTAAATTTTGATAAAACGTCTGACCTTTAGTCATATTATAAAATTATTTATCAAATACGATTTGTGATTTTCTGAATGTTACAGTACGACACAACGTCTATCAGCGTCCTCAATAAAATTCTAGGTTTCGACTGAACGTGAAACAGCGTGACGTTTTTGCAATGAATAACGAAATTTAGTGTAATATCACAGATAAATAAATGCACTCTAGTAACACTCTAGTGCAATTTACGCTTTCTTCCGCCCATAATTACATGTTCATCCTCCCACATACAACAACAAGAACATTGTACTGAATTTTCAGTGAGCAATTCTTAACTTCAGTGTATCTATCCTCATTTTTGCAAAGTACGTGTTGTCGCTGCAATTTTTCTACAAATCTTAAGTAAATAAATTATGATACCAGCACTTATTATACAGTTATTCAGTAAGATTTTTATTGAGATATTGCGCATAAATGGAGATAGATGTAAATATGAACGATCCTTATAAAAGAGAGCAAAAGCGGTTACGTGATTTCTATGCAGAAATAAGAGCAGATGGAGACGATGCAGACCTTTTTGCCGATTCAACTGGAGAGTATGAATAGACGAAGATTACGTTCTGCGGGATTTCGGTTCTACCACAGAATGAAGCTGACAGCGAAATGTCCCATACAGAGAAATTAACGTTGTCTTCTTCAAAAGTACCCAAAAAGTGCAAGACTAAAATGGTATAGCAGAAGACCTTACTCGAAGTTAAAAGTGTTGCACAAGCAAAGGGCACTTTATAAATTCTTAGAGAAGATACGTCAAGATATCGGAAAAGATTGGAACAATGCATTACGGAACAAGCTTCAGAGCATCTTGAACATTCGACATCGCTCTAGAAGATTTATTTGAAAATCTTCCAGAAGAAAACGATTTTATGTGGGAGCATACAACTGCAGATATACCAATGTTTAATTTTGAGGTAACCTCTAATTGCTTAAAGATAGCTATAAACTCCAGTACTAGCCCACAAGAAGTTTTCTAATATCTGTTTTTGGAAAACGTAATGGAATTTGTGGTAAATTGCACAAACAGTTATGGAAACGCCTTAATTGTGACAAATAGACCTAAGACTAAAAACTCTTGATATGCCACCTTTCGTCCAGTAACTGTTGATGAAATGAAAAAGGTTTTTGCCTTGCGTTGGATACAGGGGCAAATTACTACTTCGAATATGCGTCGGTTCTTTTCTTACGTTGTATTTCCACCCACTATTTACTTACGTATGTTCGGGAGGAGGTTTCAACAAATATTGCGAGTTTTGTATTGTTCCACTACTTTTTCAAAAAAGAAAGAAAATGTTTAATCATTTCTGGACATGTTAATTGCCTAATTTCAGTCTGTTTATGATCTCACTAAGGAATTTTTTACATTTTCGTAGCAAGCTTGCTTTTAAAGTGTATTATAAAAATAAAAAAAGCTAATTATGGCATTAAATTTTATGAGTTAACAAATTTAGATGGTTTTCTACTGAACACTGAAAAGTACAGTGGCTCTGTACAATAACGACGAGAATTCCACAAAATTAGAGTTTTTGGTTCTAAGATTAATGAGGTCGTATCTTATGAAAGGACATGAAATGTTCACGGACAATTTTGTACAGTAGTTACTGACATTAAAAAAAATTGCTTGGTCTGCGAACTCTTACTACTAGAACTCTCCGTGTGAACTGGTAAAAAAGAAACTTAAAAGAGGGGAACATTTTTAGGTTCGTATAAAACAGGTTTATGTTTCAAAATGCATGCAAAAGCATCATAAATTGTTTTCTTAGTTTTTGTATACCAATAATGCATGTTTGTTTCAGTTTTTTCGTTTTAATAATATAGTTTGATTTCAAGTATCTTCATAATATGACGAAACGCTGATCTGGTCTTGATAATTTTAAATGCAAAAGTACTGTATTAGTCAACCATGTTCAGGATGACCAATTGTCCGTCAACGTGTTAATAATGACAATAAACCTTACGTTGTCTACCGATGAGTCATAAGACACCTTTCGCGATTTCAACCATATGAATTTTATGTTTTTTGATTCAGCATTATACTAGCGTCTTAATTTGTTACACATCGTTGACAGCAATCACTTTGGCTTATAAGGAAAAAAGTTCTTTTACTGAAAATTTAACTTTAGACATAAAATTAAAACATTAGCACAGAAAAACTTAATTTGCTTTTAACGTCAATTGCGAGTATTTAGTATTTTATTGACTGTGATCTTTTTAATTTATAAAAATTAACCTAAACCATTTCTCCAATATTTTTTAATTAACAGAGTTTGATTTTTTTACTGTAGTGTAGTTTAAAATGTCATTAATTATAAAGTTGTTAATAATAATGGCAAATTTGTGATATAATTATTTTAACAGGTATTTGTTTGCGACGTGATTTATTTAGTTTACTGAAGCAAGTTGAGTCTAATCCTAGATAAATTCTTTTATAATTTGACTAAGGCTGAATGGTTTATATTTTATTCTATCCACATTCTATTAGATTTAAAGGATTCTCTAAGTTTTAAGGAGTTAATTACTTGTTTATTTTGTTTTATCGGTATTATCTACGCGATTAAATTATATAATTGACAATACACAATCTTAATTAAAAACAAATTATATTACTAGCAATATAATTATACAAGTGGTTTCATAATTTTATATATTTGTAAAAATTCGCCTTTTAATTTAAAATAAATAAATTATTAACATGTGTTACGTTTTTTTTATTCTTTAATCTAATTGACTTATTATATTTGAACAAAAGTGACAAACGCAATAATCGTTAGATGGCGTCGAGAAGTGAACCAAAAATATACAGGGTAGCAAAAATAATTTAGAGCACGTAACAAGTTGTCTCAAGACATGTAAAAACATCGGGACATCACAGTACGCTAAATTAAAAATTTTCTTGAAAACATCGTCAAAAGATTACAAGCCCAAGAAATTAAAAATCCTAAAAGTTATTTTAACGCAGCTTTATTTCTATAATAATTTATATAAATACAACTGTTTTTCATTTTATATTATCTTAATAATGGGGCTTGTAGACAAATAAAAAAACATAATAATGAATGACTTAAAATATAGAGGACATCGATATTATTATGACCGCGTCTAAAAGAAAGACATACCAAGATTTTTTACAATAACAGATGAGCAATGGATTAATTTAATTTAAAAAAAATACTTACAACCAGAAAAAAATTACTTATCGGAATGGAGATTGTGTATCTTTCTATACTTACTATAATGAAGAATCACAAATTGACATAGGTTCTTTATAAATGTTAGATTCACATTACCCCACACATCAGGTAACGAGAGCCAAAAAACTCTATTATGTGTAACGAGAGCCATCACTTGATACTAAACAAAATTAAACTTACTTTGGTGCACTTAATAAGAATTTAAACACAGTCATAAAGAAATCAACATAAAATAAAATCTTTTTAAAAATTGCAAATATAATCTATGGGGTCATAGCAACGCGAACACTTAGAATGGGCTCTGCAACGGTACCATGGCTCTTTATTTTTACCAACATTGTTACATAAAATGCTTTCGTTTTTCTCCTTTGAGTATTCAGAATCATCATCATCATACATATTATTTTCTTCGGCAGATGGCAGATTGGATTTTCTTTGGATTATTTTTCTTTCGGTTATTTTTTCTCTCTTTTCTTTGAAAACTTTCTCTATAGGGGTACGAGTCAAAACTTCTGAATGCTGCTTGTTTTTATTAGTTTTAGCAGAGTTTTTTAATAGTTGAAGACAATGACTTAAAACATTTAATATATCAGCAAAGCTTGTAGATGGTTGTGGCGAATCTCTTATTTGCGCACTATGTGATGGCTTATTGCTGGTATGTTGTGATGTGGTAACAGGCATTTGCAGCGGCTCTTGAGAAGATGTCAATAATTGCAAAGTAACTGTAGCTATTGTTTCTGAGGGTATAAAAGAGGTATGATTGTTAGTAGTGCTGTTATCATTGTTATTCTCGTCAACAGGAATAAAATCTTTAACTGAAAAAACACATGGGTTCATAGGAAATATTCCGGTCGTTTTAAAGACAGATATTACCTTACCCAAACATGCTACTTTTGAATACGCTTTGTTGTGCAGCTATTTCACACAGAATTATTTTACGCGTACAACTAAGATGGATAATGGCAATCACGTTGCATAACCGAACGTTCCCGAAGCCATTTGTATCATTTTTAGTCGACATGTACATTCTTTAGTATGCAAATTATAGTGGCTCCCATTACCCGCTAGTTCTTATTCTCCCTGTTCTCCTCCCACTTTCAATACATCGTTGGATACATTTTTAAAAATGCTATTTAGAAATACCAACATTCCACTTAACAGTTTTGAAATAATTAGCAAATAATGAAGTTTGAAAAGATGCTGTCAACCCTTAAAATTACATTGTTTGTGATGTAAAATTTTTGTTTTTGAGATAGTTATCGCATGAGGTATCTCTTAGAATATCCAGCGCAATTATCTTGAAGATATTGAGGAACTCTCGTACAATAGAATGAGTTCCATTATCTCAATAATAGTAAATAAAAGTTTTTTATAATTTTGTTTTATCAAAAGTATTTGTTTACAAGTATTTACAACTTAGTATTTATTGTTATTTTGAAGTGTGTTATTGTTAAATTTTATGCGAAATGGTTTTCCGAAGAGAATTTGTAAAAATGGTATACTCAGTTGTTGAACGGGTTGAAATAATTTATATTTACACAAATAAACATCAATGTGCTTTACGGACGACTACTGCGTTCAATGAAAGGCATTCTGGATTAAAATGTTAGCGATGCATACGTGCCACTTTTTGCGGAAATTTGAAGCCATTGGTTCTGTAGGAAATAATATCATAAAGCAGTCAAGAATTTTGGATGAAGGGGTCCAAATTGAAATTTTGAGTCAAGTCGCTCTGCAAAGTTGCAGAATTAACGGAAATGTAACATTGATCGGTTTAGAAAGTCGTAAAAGCAACAGATTTTTCCTTACCAAAAGCATATTGTTTAAGAACTAGGGGACGATAGTCCTTATAGATGAATTCAGTTTTGTGAAAATATGATTGAAAAAGATTCTAACATTTTAAAAAACATCTGTTTTTCTGATGAATGCACATTCTTTTTAAACTAGCAAATCAACAAATTTGTGTTATTGAGATAATGAAAATCTGCATATTGTACGAGAGAACCATACTCAATATCATCAGAAACTAAATGTTTGGGTTGGCATTCTAAGACATGTTGTAAGACATGTTTCTGAATGGAAATCACTTAAATGACGAGCGGCAATTAGATGCAAATCTGCTTCATCTATAACTGGATGGTGCTCCACCACATTATGCCGTGCAAACCAGCTAGATGAACATTATTCTAGAAAATGGATTGGTCGTAGAAAAGCCTGATTTGACATCGCTAATTTTTTGTTTCTTTAATTGCTCGTGAAACATTCCAAACAGTTAGGCAAAAAGTTGAATTTCAACTATTTTTTTGTTTCGAAAAATAAATAAACGGTGAACATTTTGATCAGTTCTTGTAATTACTTTAAGCGTTAACAGCATCTTCCGAAACTTTATTATTTGCTAATTATTTGAGAACTGTCAAGTGGAATGTATCTTGTTTTGGTATTTCTGAATTTCTTAATAAAGATCTTTTTAACGATGTATAAGTGGGTGTTGCATTTTACATTTTTGAAGTTGGGGTGGTTGGGGAAAAAGAGTAGATGGGGGCGTGCTACAGACCATGTCAATTGAGTTTCCCCTCCGTATTGTCGAAACGAGTTTTTGTAATTTTTGATATTTTTTGTTGTAAATATATTCTCAATCAAAAGTATTCAAATTGACACATTATATGTATATCTTAAGTAGAAAATTACATTTTTCAAGAATTAAAAAATTACCGAGTGATATTGTGCTTAAGGTCATTTCTATTACTAGTAAAATATTGTAATAGCGTTGGCAGCTTCGGTTGCAACTATGACACGGCCCAAACCCGGAAGACATTCTAATGTTAGTATAGTAAAATATTATCGAAATTCAAAAATATTCGAGATGATTTAAGAAACCAACCAACTATAAAAGGAAGACACGATAAAATTTGGCAATAAACGTCTTAGGCGTTTGTGTCAGATATTACTGAAAAATTAAAGTTAAATTAAAATAAATATCATTTTAGATTATTGATTTTTCTTTTATTTTTATATGTTGATGAAGCAGTAGAAAGTTTCTAGAACTCTGCCATTTTAAATTAACTAAACACTGCTTTATTTTATGTTAATGATGTTAAATATTATATACAAAATTTGTTTTTAGCACTCTCAATTTTTAAACAATTTTTGCTCATCAATTAGTTTAATTAAACAATACAAAACAATTTTACAAACACGTGGATGATGGCAACAAAATTAAAGTTAAGATAGAATAGAAATGTTTATTTAGGTACCGTTTTTAAATAGCGGAAACATTACGGCAGCGTTACTTCTGTCAGAAAAGCAATCTGAGTTACTCCCAAGTCGCGCCTAAAGAAGTGTAACTTCAATAAATGCATACTCATTGTTATGTGTCGTGTAAATAAATAAGGGTAAATGCAGTTAATCTTATCTCAAACTACGCTTGTTACAGAATATACTGTTATAGTATTTTATTGCCGTTGATCTTTTCTAGTGGACTTGTCTTTTTTACTACGTTCGAAACTTTGCTATTATTTTTAAAATTGAAAATTTTGTCTACTCTACATTTTTATACATTTGTTTTTATAGTTAACTCTTATAAATGTGTTAAAAATTAAGAAAAGAAGTCATTTAAATAGTATTTAAGTTACTTCATCTAAAATAAATTCATTATAGTTTGCAATTTTATATTACTTTTACTTTAGATATTAATTTACATTATAGTAAATTTGGTTTAACATTCAACACAAGTACTAGAAAAGAGTAGTTTTAAGGTATCATAAAAGGTTTTTTTTGAGACGATATTTTTCTTTGGGTTCCATTACCTTTTGTTTTAACCCTAAATGAAACATATAGTATGCAACAAAACCTAAATTGAAGAGTTTATTTTCTTTCTTGATGCTTTACAAAAGCAAGAAAATGATATGACAGATTTAAAGTATATATCAAAAACAGTATTTACAAGAAAAGTTAGTCTTCTCGCTTTAATTTGTTTAAAACCTATCGCAAACTTTCTTAAACATTTAATGTGTTTTCATTAATTAGTTTTATTTTTAGCATTGTTTTTTTAGCTTGAAATTTATTAATATTTCCTTGTCACGTAACGATACATTGATTAAATTCAAACCCTAATTGATTAATTAAAACTCATTTAAATTCCAATAGATTTTTTTTACACGCAACGCCTACAGATTTTTCCATGTAAACGGCTTTCGAATTAATAAAAAATGTTATAATTTATAAAATTTGTATTTAAATTTCTAATTAAAGCTGCGAACACTAATAAAACTTATTATGAATAATTCACAGAGTTTAATCAATGACACAGTTTAATTCACAGTAACCACTGGCGGTACACAAATTCAATTAGAACAAGTTACAATTCGAAGTTCTATCCGCTTTAATAACAAAACTAAAACGAAAAACTTTATCCAAATATAAACTTTAACTTTAAGTAAATTATTTAATTTAGAAGTTGTAGTTTAACGGTTAAACACATAAACAGTTATCAAAACTGACAAAGAGAAGAAAATAATAAGTAACTTAAACTCACTCAATCTTAATTGAAAGAATAGAACTGAGTTGGTTTGTTCGAAAAATCCTAAAGTGTGACTTAAGTTTGTATTGGCACGGTTATCTTTCCAAACATTTGTCAAACGTCAGTTCTGGAAATTTTCAACTAACGGAAAAGTTCTTTATTGATGGCGATTCAATTAAATAACCTTCCATGGTTCGTGTTTTGTTAGAATTGACCGTCACAGTTCTTCTACCTGACATTTCACGATGACCTGTGCAGAATATTAATGAACAGATTTTGTACCGTAATTTGTAAATCCCGTAAAAATGTAATATTTAAGAGCGTTTTTTTTTTCTGTTTTCCAATGATGAGAAGTTAATGAGTGTATAAATGCTCAACAAAAAATCGACGTTTCATGAATTATTACTAAAGTGTTCGGATTAAACGGTTATGTATCACTTATTTTTAAAACAATTTTTTTTAAATTTAAACTAATGGTTGACTATTGATTTATCATATTTAAATTAGTGTTAATCTGATTCGTATGCAAACGGTGGAGGATTGCTTAAATTCGTATTAAGCGGTTTAACTTCTATATAGCGTTTCATGTTTACTTTCCATTAATCATGGACGATTTACATCGTTTCATCCTAATTGTTCCTTGAATGGTTTGTTCGCGTATGCTACGATGGTGCTTTTAATTACGTTTTCTATAATAATGTTTACTTTTACAGAGCACTTTGTAGCAAATTTATTTTGACTTGTATAGTTATTATTATTATTTAATGTATGTAAAACATGATTGCTTCTTTAACGATTGTGTTTATACAGTTTTTTTGTAATTAATTTGATTAATAAGATTTTGCAAAATAAACTTTTGTTTGCTTAATTTTTATCTAGACGTTAGTTTGCATGTTTTTTTGAACGCA
The DNA here is from genome assembly GCA_035610365.1 of Aquatica leii. Lineage (NCBI taxonomy): Eukaryota > Metazoa > Arthropoda > Insecta > Coleoptera > Lampyridae > Aquatica > Aquatica leii. The sequence goes on from CM069435.1 coordinate 74,212,574, forward strand.
AAAATTTGTGATCAATAAATGATGTAAAATTTAATCTAAAAGCTAAGCTTGGATTATATGCGCAGAAAATAGAATATACATAAAATTTATTTAAAAAAATATCTTTATGTATCAAGAACTTATGCATACAAAATATACCAGTTTATTTGTATTTGTTCAAAAAAAAATCACCTAAACTTATATACATATGTTTGCATTATTTCTATGAATATTAAATTTTTAAGAAGATAAATTATTGTATAATTGTTAATTATTTAAAATTTGTTTACAGTTGTTTACATCTTTTGTTATTTTGTTTGAATTGTAACAAAATATATTACTCATATAAATAAAATGGTTTCTTTAATTTAAATTGTTAAATAAATGTATTATATTACAAGAAATATTTTCGTATCTATAAAACACATTTTATTATTTGTCAAATATGAAGGAACAAGTTCATTTGATATTGATTGTGATAGCATTTATTTTTTTGGAAAAATAAATTAGTTTCATTTATAATATTAGTGTTTTTACAAAAATATTTTTTAGACCAAACTAAAACTATGTATTTATCATGCGTTATCCAATTACTGTATAATAAATATAATGAAAAAACCTTCCTACGTGTAAAATTTTTCTAAACAGAAAATTTAAGTAAATTCAAACTGAAAGTAATTTTTATGATTTAAAAACTTTTCTACATATGTTAAAAACACCAAATTTATAGAAATATACAACGAACTCTTTTGCTGTGAAAATCATTATTCAACCAACAAATTTTGTTCAATGAACAAAAAAAATTATTTTTGTTTAAATTTGAATAAGTAAACTTTACAAGCACATTTCTGTGTTAAAATTTATGATATACTTAATATTTGTACCAGTAATACGCATGTTGTTTTAAATGGTATTTTAGGTATTTATGCCATACTAAACATTAATATTTTGTATATTTTATCAGTTCGAAATTATTTGTTTTAATTTATATACATATATAGGCAAAATAATAAACTCAAACTTTAAAGAATCGTTTTTGTATTCGCTCGTTAGTGTAGTTGCGTAATTACAAAAAACTCTAGAGAAGCAAAGTGAGAAATCAAAACCTACGTAAAACTATGTTTTCAAATTTTATACATAATATAATAACTTTATTTATAGTTATTATTATTGTAAATTGTTTAATTTAATATTAAAATGTTTAATTAAAAATTAAAAATTGTAGGTAAGTTTAAGAAAATATTATCTTTTTACTAAGCTTAAAAGCGAAACGTACGTAAGCTTCAATTTTAATAATTTATATGACCAATACTTAATAAACGGAATTACTAAAGAAAAAATTTGCTGTTTTTAAAATTGCCATTAATTACAAACAATAAGCGATATTATTATATTCCAATTTTGCTTGATAGAAGATTATATAATAATATAAACGAAGTCGTGGTTAATGCATTAACGTAGTGCCAACATTAAAGTTGTCATGTTTTCAATTCCATGTTTTTAAACTAAAAAAAAAATTTATTTTGCAAAAATCAGAAAAAATGGTATTTAAGTATTACCTAAAATCTTATAACAAAATTCACTCACATGCAGGATAGCAAGCAAGCGGCATGCAAGCATCGCATAATGTTCGTTATGCTATGCTTCACTTTCTACGCTAATGACATAAATTGCTGTTATTTTGATAACATTGAAGCATTACAAACACTGTAATACGACATTATAAGATACTAAGCGCAAGTGTGCACTATTGTTAGACTCGATTTATTTGTTCAAAAACGTAAAGCAACTGTTAATATACATTTCAAACCTCTTAGTGCTGTGTATTTCTAAGGTTTTCTCTATTTTCATACAATATTTTAACATATTAATTAATTAATTACATTCTGGACATTTAGCAATACTACTGAGAATGCAAACTTTTTTGGTTCTTTTTGCATTGATAACTGATTAGTGAAATATGTAAATTTATATTGTTTATAAAAAGATTTGTAGTTTTATTGGTATGCTTTTTATAACAGGTGGTATAAACCTACTTCGATTTACATTTTGGTAATGACAAAATATCAAATTTTAAAATTGTTTTGTGCTTCGACAACGTTTATGTGGTCTTTTATGTGAAGCTTATAAAGTACAAATTTTAATAGTTATTTATAATAAATTTTCGTGGTGTTGTTTGTTAAAAGATTTTTTTTCTCATTGTTTCTTGCTTTTTTTGTTTTTCTAGATGTGAATGCACGAATTTTATTAGTTTTGTTTTATTTGTGTAGAGTCTTGTTTGAGAAGTACGTACTTTTCGTATAAATTTACCATTGACATTTACTCGTTTTGTTATTTCATATCACAACTTATAAGCAATTAGAAACTTTAACCGACTCATTTGTTTCTAAGAAAGTTTAATTTTCAAGGATCCAACAGCATTTCTACTCTTAACTTCAATTTGCAGTTGGTTATTTGTATATATTATAATTTTATGTATACGTAGCATTATAACTCGGATAGAAAAATACAAATATAATCAAAATAAACTCTTGGATAAAGTTAACGCATCAGAAAAACGTCAGCAACATTTCTCAATATTACTTGATCTGTTTTTAAGTTTTGAATCCTATGTTATATAATAATTAAATCATTTCAACTAATCTTGACAAATTAATCAGAACGAAACATGACTAAATAACAGAAAGAAACAATAATATAAAATGCAATGAAAATGATGACAATTAAAAGTTAAAAATAAAAGTCAAGCAGAAATTAAGTTGTTAGAATTTGAATTCAATAGCGTGTAGCTTTGCCTCTGGCTCTTATAACTGTTTTGATTTGTCTGGACATGCTGTTCAATTTCTGTATGGTTTCATTTAGAATATTCTCTCATTCAAAAAGAACGACTTGTTCGAGTTCCTTAAAATTTATAGATATTGGTATGTGGCACTTAACAGATCGTTTTAGTGCATCCCATAAATGCTCTATGGAGCTATGTGTTTACAAATCGAAGATAATGTAATACCTCTCTAGCAACGTTTATCTTACATGAATCAATTTTTTTTTTCTAATTAATGGGATAAATAGCATCACATGTTCTTCTAAGATATTTTGAAGGTAGAAATGTGTGTTCATCGATCTCTTTTGTACCAAAACGAATGCTCTCCAAAATATAATTGATCCACAAAAAATGGGATTGCAAGCAGTAAACCTCTCTCCTGAATTCTGCCAGACTCGTTCTCGGCCATCTGGTGAATTAAGAGCTTTTTTCTGGCCGTTCGTGGAGAAATTGCTACATTTTGAGGTGAAGTTTCTGTTTAACTTTAAATTGTGAGAACGCCTGTTTCTCAAGACGGCTTGCATGAGATATCGCTCATCTTTTTCATCTGTAAGTTTTGTACAGTCTTGTTCTTCTAAGTACATTTTATTTAAGTAACAAGATTAATTTTAAAAAAATTACAAACAAAATCAAATTTATAAGATTCTACAAATCCGTTTCAGCGGCGTTAAATGTTATACAACAAACAAATGCAAAACGTTACTTTATATTTGTCAAAAACAATTACAATTGTTAATCAGTTGTCACGAAAGATATGCACAACCATCTACCTAAAACAATTAGTGATTTGAAACAATTAACAAGTAATATTGAAAAGTTTTGACTATGCATTAATCTAGTCCAAGAGTGTATATATAACTCGACAAACAAAATATTCTTATAAAATTGAGATTAGTAACGCGTCTGCAGTTGGCAAATATTTTTACTGTGGTATTCGGTGAATACTCATCAATTCCAACACACACTTTTATTTGTTTTTATACTATTTTTATTGTTGTTTAAATAGGCAATTATAGTAGTTTTTAAAGTTTTTAAAAATTTGTTTTATTAAACATTATAGTCATATAGTGTACAGCTTTTGGAACATTTGAACGCTATTTCTTAAAAACCAAAGCCACGTGTATAATTATATAATGTAGAAAACTATGTAAACATTAGTCAGATTGTAGATTTTATAACGACAAATTTTACAAATGTTTTGAATCAGAAGATGGCATAAAATTTGTACATAACTGTACGGTTAAAATATTTACACCGTTATAGTTTAAAACGACGCCAAATTTGTTTCATGAGATTTTGGAAACTACATAAGATTATCCCAGCGTTGATAAGTCTCAAATGGGAAAAAAGCTGTTTTTGCAGTTGCATAAAAATTTGTTTGCACTTTTGACTTTGCAATGCCATGTTTTGGTTTTACAATATTCTGAGATACGTTTTTATTTTAAAAATAACGTTTTATTCAGATTTTTGTTAACGATAAAGGATATGGTAATAAATAAGTTTAAATTGGATTTTTGTAAAAAAAAAATATTTATCGTTTGTTGACTACTTGTAAGACGTGAAAATTGTTTCTTGAAAAAAATCCGGTTTTAAAGTAAAACAAAAATTTTAAGGTTATTTATAAATTGTAATTTAATTCTGCATTACGTTACATCGGATTAATTACTTAGGTAAAACCAACTTCTTAATTGTTTAGTATTGCAAAAACGAATCAGTTGCACGCATTTAGTGTCTTTGTACTATATTTACGTTAAATGTAAAAGGGATCTACTCGGTTATCTGCTTTCTAATAATAATATTGTTTATTTAAAAATTAACAATATATTATTTGATATTAAACAAAAAGTTAAAAATTACTTAAATTCTAATATATTTGATTTTGTTAAAAAAATCTATACTGCTTTTACAATAGTGTCTACATAAAAATCTATGTTTGTGCGTTTCTGTAGATATTTACTTTTGACAACTTATAGGTAATCTACAATGTACCCGGGAGGAATTCAAAGTCGTTAAGCTTGATCCGGGTAAACCTCCTATTAACCAGTTTCCTTGTTTTACCTATAATCTACTTGTGAGTTATAATAATACATTTGTCTTTTTATGAGAATGTTTCTGTTGCAATACTACGATTTATTTTAGATTTTTTTATTTTCTACAAAAGTGTTATTTTTATTATTAATTTTAACCAATGTTGCTGCACGCAGACAACTTAATAATTGATGTAATTATGAAAAAAAAATTAATAGTTGTAGGAATGTATCTCATATAGAAATAGTAAAAAAGTATTTCATTAAAGGAATTTATAAAAAGTCGATAACTGTACATTCCACATTAAAAAAATTGGAAAGGTTTGATGTGTTCATTAATAGACTTTCAATATTAATTTGTTTCATTAGTAAGTATTCTAGTTTTTGAACGAGTAAGAATTGCAGAACGACGCAGGTACAATATTGCAAAGTACTGTACTACAATCAAGTATAAGCATAATTCGAATTAATGTACTTTGATTTCATTTAATCAAAGCTAGAAATAATTCAATGGTTAAGGCAAAGTCAAAAATTATTTGATTAATTCAACTATTGAATCAAATGATTGAAATAATCGATTCTGACACGAATATAACAAGCTGCTAATAATATTATTTAAACAAATGTGAATTATAATCATTTTAAATTAACAAACGTAAAATGTAAATATAAGAACATCCAACATTACTTATGTTATAAATTTAAAATGTTGTGTCATTAGCAGCGGCGTAATTCCACAGTCATAAACAGTTTACCAAAAAATCAATAAATAAATACATATACAATAAAATTTAAACCAACAAAAACTATATTAAAAAAATAACAAATAAAACTTAGTAGAATAAGTTAAATTAAAAATAAAAAACTCTATAAAAAGTAAAGCTAATTGTTGTTTATCTTTGGTAGTGAAACTCTATCGTTTATGTTAATGCGTATCAAAGAACAGCTCACTTGATTGCCTCAATTAAACAAGGACCGATATTTTTTAAGGTTTGTTAGGGTGTTAAATTATTAGTTTGTTTTCGTTCAGACTCGACCATCAAAATTTTCAATTCTTTCTGCATCCTGTAAGCAAGCCATTTCTCGTTTTCTTTTCTTGACATTAATCCTGACTTTTTAAAATTACTTCATTTATCGTCTTTTTATAAAAAGCACGAGCAAAGAATGCAAAGATGAAAGATGTCAAGTGAACAAAACTTTTGTTTACGATTATAAGCGACTTTCGGCTTAGACCGCGTTGTAGTTAAACACCCACACTTTTAAAGCTTAGTCCTAGTTTTTCCTTGAGAGCCAAAACAAGAAGTAGAACTTGGCCTTTGCCGTATTGTCGTTTGTGAACCTAAACAAACCGACGTTTTACAAGACATTGTAGCTTGTATCTTCGGACTGGCGAATATCAGCAATGAAAACGTAAAAGTAAGGGTATTTATATCATTAGCGATCAGGTAATTAACTGATTTTCACTTTCCGTTACCGCTTGACCGACATCGTTATTACTCAGAGTAAGAGTTTGTTTCAAAGACGGTTGATCTTTGTTTTAGAGGGTGTAATCATGGTAGCCAAGATTTAAACCGTCTTCCCGGTTCATATTATATGGATGTTTTTCTATTTCCACAGCTTTGCGAATTAGTCTGGGAAAGTGGAAATGAATTCTAGCCAACACTTTAGTTTGGTCGAAGTTTAGCGTGGGTTCTTGGTTCCACTAGACGTGAGGCGTATATACTGGAACAGGTATAGAGAACAGGTATTACTGAAATACTAGTAGAATTCAAGTATCCAAATACTAATTACTCGCGTGTGAATACGAGAGCACGTATCGTGTGATTCACTTTCGCCGGTGATTTGAAGTGTAGGTTATACTGTAAAAGCTTCACTTGTATAATCTTAATGAATGCGAATTTATGATATGACAAACTTAGAAAGGCTATGTTCAAACGTCTCAAAATTTAAATAGCATAAGATATTTATGTATAAAAATGTATCAAATACATTAATCATAGTATTTTAATTAAACGATAAATACGAATTGATCTTTTATGTTCATTACTTCAAATTAGTTAATTGCTTATCTAAGTTGCGAACGCATATTTTGTATTTTTTTTTATATAAACTTATGGAAAAAGTGTGTTGCGTGCGATTTGTAAATAATATAATCGCCAATACAAATTTGTTAGTTTTTTTTAGTAAAGGTATAATAACAATATCAATAGCGGTGTTTGAAGCCAGCCATATGTACCTTTACTCTAAGTTTAATAGAGCGTCTCGTCTGTCCTATATAACTTGATCTACAGGAACAAGAAATGTTGTAAATTTTGGCATGCTTTAAAGCCGCTTGTTTGTCTTTAGCAGATCTAAACCAATTGTTCAGAGAATCTTTAGTGGTACGGACAGTTTTAATATTATGGTGTTGTAACACACTGCTTACTTTGTCTGTTGAACATATACAGTATGGTAAATAAGTGGTACTAGTAGAACGTGAAAAATTTTTTTTTGACTTTTGGATTTACTTTTTCTCCATACCTTTTAGATCTTTTCGAACTCTTATCCATTTTGTTGTAGAAACTCGAACAGTGTTTCCTTTTTTTTTGGTTGAATTTCATTATTTGACACACTTTTAGCTAAAGTATGCAAAACAGTGGTTTTCTGTAATGGATGGTGGTGAGATTCGACCTTTAAATATCTATTAGTGTGCGTTTACTTTCTATAAACGTATTGTCTCAATTTTCCGTTGTTTTTCTGTATCACCAGTACCTCAAGAAAGACTAAACTGATATTTTTTGTAACTCCATAGCAAATTTAGTGTTATTATGTACAGGGTTTACATGTTGAATGAACTGATTTATTTTTGCCATGAGGCCACACCACAAACATATAATCAGCATATCTAAACCAACTTTTTGGTTTTAACTCAACATTTTTTATAATTTAAGTTTCAAAATACTTCATATAAATATTGGTTATAACTGGAGAGAGCGGGGAACCCATAGCCGCTCCTTCTACTTTTTTAAATAAGTTGTTGTTATAACTAAAATAAGTGTTTTTTAAGACAGCTTGATGAACAGAACTTCTTCTTAAGTAATTTTCTTGTTGAGCAGAAACAACACTTTGAGTTTCTGTATTTCCTGTCAACGGCAAAAGTTTTGCAGCTAGATAGCGTGCTAACGATTGGGTCGGTGCTCACTATCGGTCAAAGGCGGACTGCTTTTATGTGTATCTTGAAAAAACCGTAGATTTGTGGCATAACTAAATATTTGACAAAGAAAGGTTGTTTCTTGTTAATATCTATAGTAGTAGAGTTTTTAATGGCGAAGTTTACTTTAGTTCATAAAGAGTTTAAAGTGTTTCTCTGTAAACGTTGGTAGCAATTTTCCCAGAGTATGTTCATAACGACTGTAGCGTTTGCTTTATCTGCACTAAGTACTAAAATGTCTCTGTTGTCACTTAACAGCTTAGCTACTTTTCTATCCCGTCTGTTAATATTGGAGCATGGCCGTTTTACTTTTCTTACAATGCTGCAACCATATTGTAGAATAGTTTCAGACATCTTAGACAGAGTGCCTATTGGAGCTTCTTTAAGAAGGATGTAGTTCATCCAAAACTGTATCTGTTAGATTGACAATTATTTTATGGTCGTCTAAGTGATGACATTAAAGAGTTATTCTAAATAGTCCGTTACTTAAAAAACGAGTTACATAAAAAAAAACGGACAAACCACATTATGGTGTAACAATTGAAAAATCGAACGTTCAAACATTTATAATTAAATATGGATTTCGCAGACCAAAAAGACCTTTTTTAGAAAAACAAATTTCGGATGGAAATTGGAATTCTTTTCGGAACATTATTACACATTCAGAAATAATTCTGGGTTTGAGTTGTCAAAGTTCTAATTATGCTATTCTTTAGTTCTGGATTCGGTTTATTGTGTCTGATTGGTTATTTACAAACCGGTCAATGTTTTTCGGATTTTTGAAATATCTTACTGGAAAAGATTGAGTAAAAAGCTACAAGTACATGAAGTTTCTAAGCAGCATGTAAACTGTAAACTGTACAAAATATGAAAAAATAGTAAAGCTATCGATCAAAATATGGAATAACGAAAAAAAAGAAATCTTTGAAAAAGATAATTTTTTAACCATTATTCAATTACTTAGAGCCAGGTTTCAATTATAGTTTAAACTTGGTTAATTTAAACTAGAGTTAATTTAAAAATACTATCATGTTATTGGTTATTGGTTTTGTATTAACTAACAATACGACAGAATGAAAGTTTAACCATAACTTAGTTAATTCGGAGTTTGACCCTAATTTAATAACCGGGCTTTTAGAATATGACGCGGAACTAAAAAAATTAAGTTAAGGTAGCTAAATTATTATTTCAAGCGGTTCAAACCAAATTTTTAAATAATCTACTCAATTTTTTTTTTAAGTAATATTGGACACAACACAGTATATAAGCAAAACTGATGAAACATAACGTCCAACAAAGATTTTTTAAATTTTTTGAAATAAAAAACTATTAATATTGGCAAGTGGCGTGGGATAAGGTGGTGCAAGACTTATGAGTGAATGTTACATGTATTTTTTGTGCTGCTCACTACTTAAACTTAGTAAAAAATGACGAGATAAGTGGTATGAAAAAAGTAAGAAAATTTTTGAAAATTCTCTAAAATGTTTACGTGTTTAGTATTAGTAATAATCTGTTGAAATTTGCTTAGAAATTCCAGAAACTGGAGTTTCCTTGACACGTAAAAAATTAATATGGTTTTTGAGAAATCCCTCATTAAATGCCTTAAGAAACAGGTATTCTGATGTATTTAGATTTATGACAGAAATTGCTTTGAAATAAAAAAAAAATGATGATGACCGCAGCAGTCAGATTTCTTGATAGCTTTAATTGTAATATTTCAGAAAATTTTAAATCTATTAAATATTGTAAGTGATTACCTTTAGTCAACTAATGCTCAAGAAAATTTTGGGAAATTCATTGTTCAGTTTGTTGCCGTTAATAATATATAATTTGTTTGGATTTTCTTTTCGGATCTTTGTATTTCTATCAAAAACTACAACAATATAATAAAAAAGTTTACAAAATTTACAAAAATTTCTTACTTTCCAATATTATGGTTTGTTATCAAAAGTCTCCAAAACGTAGCAAAATTTTTTTAGTTATATCAAATGAATTTAATAACAACGGTGTCGTTTTGAACAACATGAAAAATCATAAACGCAAAAGAAACTATCTTCAGATTTACAGAAATATTAAATGAAGCGAAAGGCAATCAAAAGAAAAAACTAGCGTTTAGTTACTTTAGCTCTAGAGTTAAACAAACGCCGGATAAGGAAAAGACTAAGACTTAAAGCTGTTTTAATAACCTTAGAACGATTATTCAAAAACAAATTGCAATTATACTACGCAGCAGTCTAATATTTACTTAACATGTTATTTATTTATAAGGATAAGTAAATAAATTTATTAAAATAGTGATTGTTGCATGTTGTGTAATTTTTAGTTAGTTTTTGTATTGTAAATTCATACTGAATTAATGTTTGAAATTATATGTATTTTTGTAACCTATTCATTAATATACATACATAATATTGTTATTCAAAAAGTTAAATGTATCAGATTTAGTATATGTGTATCTGTACTTAGCGTAATTAGAAAATCTACTAGAATGTTGGCGCAATTTTACTTAACTACGCTACTGGGATTCATCTATTGTTGCAAACTTAACACTTTAATTAAATTGAAGTATTTACAAGATTATTAATAATATATACTAATCTGCTATACCAACACACAATACAACAAACTAGCGATTGAATGAAAACGAACACTCACTATAATTTATATATCACTGTCACTGTAAATTTACTGCCAATAAGATAATCACATTTGTTTATTTCTTGACACACTTGTCAAAACACCGAATTTTCATTTATTTATATACACCAGCACCTGCTTCTTTTTTTTTTAGCAACCAAGATGAAACACTTAAAAAATGCCGCAGAACATTTAAAAACTCTTTAGAGATAAAATAAGACATAAAATAGTAACAGGACGATTTAGAAGAAATCGTTTAAATGGTTCATGCGTAGCGAAACTAAATTACACAGACTCAGCAAACTCTAACAAAATAAATAAAAACATTAAAGATATTAAAAGTAACGAAACTACTATTTTAGAAGAAATTGGAAAGTGACCACAAGGTATATCAAAGATGGCTCAAAACCAAACTTTCTACAAACAAAAAAAAACTTAAACATCTTGTTTGTATGCGTTATTTAAATAAGAATAATTTAAATTCTACAAAACTTGGATTTTAATAATAATTAAACGTGTTATGCTTAATTATATAATTATCATTTAATGCAATTATTTTATTTTTATAAATACAGACTCTTATGTATCTAAAAAGCTTTCAACTTTATTTTAATTCCATAGCTTTTGTTGGTAATTAGACCAACTATGTTCATGTTTATAAAAATTTAAAAGTAAAATAGTATGACTTGTTATGTAACAATACATTCTTGTAAAAGTTTGCATTTACCAAATAGAACAAACAAAAATTTGTGTGCTACATTATAATTAATCTTCACGCTACGTTTTGTGGTGTTGCAAACATTAACATTACAATGAAAAATTAATAAAAATAGTTTTTGTTGGCAATGTTCGCGCATTTTCTATTAAATTAAGTGTTTATTATTATGATTACAAACGTGAAATTTTAATTAAAAGTTAAATTAACACTTTTGGTTGAAAATTTACATTGACTGGTTTCGTGTGTACATTATTAGAAACCGTACACCGGTAAATCGATGACAAAAGATACACTAGGACGGCAAGGAAAATCTTGAGACATCTCGTTTGTATCATATACAAATGATTGATCACATGACATATTTTTAATGGTTAACTTTTTTAAATCAAGATTGATGTCACTAATCGATTTTAATATTTGTAATATAATCTCAAGTAATGAAACGTAAAATTTCTCATTAAAATATTCGCTAAAATTAAATCTAATTGTACCTTAACTTAAAGTTGTTTTCTGATAATTCCAATAAACACTAATAAACTTTATTATATTATTGGGTTATTTTTTGTTATTTGTAGCAAATTGAATTAAAGGTGTAATCAATGTTTAAAATATATATTACATTTAAATTGCTTTGCTTTTGTACACTGTATGCACGTTTAATTACTAAATTTAATAACTGTAAAGTTAATTTTGAATTCACTGATTAAAAGTATGTGGTAGTGCAGAGTACAAAGTGCTTTTAATTATTATATTGGCTATCTAAATTCTTACCAATTATAATTAAACTTATTATTCTAAGAGTACCTTAAGGATTTATCTCTTTGATATATAATACAGGTGCGTAACGTTTATGCAAAGTCTACTATAAATTTTAAAAGAATTACGTTAACGTGTATAATCTGAAGAATCTTTAATCGTGAAAACCAAGCGACGTGAAAATTGCTGAATTCAAAGTAATTAAAAAAATAAAGAGTTTTATGATAAGGAAATAAAACAAAAAAATTCTATCTAATCTACTTTCTGCGTTGATTATAACCCAGCTAAATATTTTCATTTTAGAGTTAATTAAAAATTGTAATTTTTTTTGTAAACTATAAACTATTATTCGTAATAATATTTTACGAAAACAATTTGTAATCACACAATATGTTTTTTTTTGTTACGTAAAAAATTGACATTGATATGCTGCATTAGACCTGATAAAATACGAGCTTTGAATTATTTTAATAATTTTATTGCATTTCTTGAATATTATATTTAATATTATACATTAAATTTGAGCAAAAGAATTTCCTTCATATTTTTTAGACTTTTATTATCAAAAAAAAGTAATTGGAATAAATAAATAAAATTCTAATAAATATCTTCTGAGACAAATATCTGTTCTTTTGCTTTTGTACGTAGTATTTTATTTTAATATTAACACTGTCTTTACCAACAAATATATTCTTCTGTATTTTATTTTTAAAACGACTTTTTTCTCAGTCTATTTTTGATCTTTTACTTGTCGTATTTTTCTTATCTCGTAGTGCCTTATCAATTATATTTTTATATATTTAAAACAAAACATTGGTTAATAGTAGAATATTTTTTTCAATTTTACTATATCTAAATCTCGGTTCTTGCAATTTCTTGTTCACTTAAGAGGTTTCCTTTTTATATCGTATTTAACCTGAGTTTCTAAGAGTATTTTACTATGAGAAATGCTTTTTGATTGATTTTTTAAATTAATATGTATTTTTACTTTTATTTGTTAATTTTTAAACTTTTTTATGTTATTTGAATTTGCGTAAAATTATATTATCTTCTAACAAAACTGTCAGCTAACAGGAGACGCCTAATTTAAAGTTTAAGATCGAAAAAAAAAATTTTTTGTAAATTTTCTTTTTATAAAAAAATAATTCTGAGCAATGCATAAATTGTACTAATACAATAAAATAACAAAATACTAATCGGTTTTATTTTTATTATAATTTTTCATTATGGATAAATTACGTCGCACATCGCAGTAATATATTTGGAACCGGCAATAAACTGATTAATTTTGTGTTTTTTCTTATAGATCGGCTTCTGCTTGATAAAATCAGTTTTTAAACATCTGGTAATAAAAAACATAAATTCCGATTACGATTAAATGGATTGTGAAATAAACGAAGAATAAACCACGGTTTAAAGAGAAAGTAAAAATAATTGCAGCAAAGAAAAAAGAAGCATATGTACAGTACAAAATACAAGAACTCAGGAGAACAGAGAAAAATACATACAAAAATAAATTACGTGAATAATAGGATCAGACTGATTAAAGAAGACCATTGGGAGGCATTTACAAAACACATGGAAAGAGATATATACGGCTTCCAGAAAAACGTATGGAAAATGCTCAGAAATAGGAAATGCAAAATTAAGCACATGATAAAAATAAATAAAATACATGAAGGTCAGTAGAAAAAATATTTTGCAAATTTGTAAAAGAAAGAAAATATACAGGAAAAGGAGACACGATAATGACGAAGGTGAAATTAAAATAACAAAAGAAGATATAGCGAAAGAAGTACATAAATTAAATAACAGAAAGACTTCTGGTTATGGCGAAATAAGAAATTTGCAGATAAGAGTTTAACAGTAGAACTAACAAATTTGTTTAAAAATATATTAAAAAAAGGAAACTGAAAACAAGCGTAACGGTTTCATTATTTAAAAAAGGGTATCAAACAAACCAGAAAAGTATATAGGTATTACGCTATTGAGCAGTATCCAAAAACTTTTAAGCAAAGCAATACCTTTCAAAATAGAACCCTTGCTGGAAATCAACGATGAACAATAAGGATTCCACATTAATCGCCCACAACACATGCTCTCTTTATAGTAGTACAAAAAGCGATTGAATTCTTCAAACAAGTTTTCTTGTAATTAGGACCTTGCAAAAGCCTTTAATCGGGTAAGTCTGCAAGACAAGAATCAGATAAGGCGACTTCCTTAGTTTTATATTATTGTGTTGAATAATGGAAGAGATAATAAAAGAGAAACGACTACAAATTTACAAAATGAGAAATAAAGATATTAGTATCGTTTTAATCCCAATAGAAGGTCGATCTCCTATTGGGATTAAAACAAATTAACTAATTAGAGATACAAAGAGGAAAATAAAAATTTAACATAGATATCAGTATTGTATACTAGGCTGGTGATATAGTCCTTACTGCGGATGCAGAATATAAATTACAAAGTTTGCTTCACAAACTTGTTACAACAGCAAAAGTTTACAACATAAAAGGGTCCACAGAGAAAAAATTAAGTTTCTAACAACCTTAGGAATCCCCTTTAATGCAAGCTAGAAATAGAAGGAAAAATGATTGACTAAGTCTTTTAAATACCTAAGAGATATTATCACCAGTTACCGCAATTTGAACAAAAAAGTAAAACATCATGCGATACAAAGGTTAAGAATATTTGGTGTCTTAACATATATCAGCTGGAAAAAGAAATAAATGTCATTAAAGAGCAAAATAAAAATATATAAGACGATATAAACTTATACTGAGATTGTGCTGAAACACGACTTAAATTCAGCTAGACTAAAGATCCGAGATGAATACCTTAAGATTCATTATTGATAAAACTAGGCTAGATTAAGTAAGTAATACATATGTAACACAAAAGTGTAACAAATGACATTGTAAAATTTACAAGGAGACGCAGATGGCAATGAAACAATTACGTTAGCACGTTAGTAGAGTACACGATGGTCGCTTAATAAAAACGATGTAAGATCTGCAACCGTAACCTGCTGTAAGCAGTAGCTCATAGTTTTAGATAGTGAGTCGTAGGTGATTCTCGATGTGCTGGTTACAAAGTAATTAAAAGAGCGCCAAAACGGTAAAAACATACGCTATAGATAGACACTGAAAGTGAACAAGACTATTATAACAACGAATATATATTTATTGCAATGGCAACATAAAATAGAATGAAATCAAGAATTAGTATTACGAAGTATATACTAAGAAATCATCTATAAGAAAAAATAAATAAATCTATTATTAGCAGATCCTTATAGTACATATATAGATTATAGTATGAGAACATAATTTGATACAACAACGATCAATAATAACTTAATTCATACAAATGCACTTGTGTTAATTTTAACAAGTAATTACACAAACAAATCTACATAAATTAATTGTGACAACATATATATCTAGGTCGTTCGTAAGGAGAGTGCTACTTAATGTTTTGCAGACATGCTATTGGCATATTTAAACTATTCCCTAAAATTGCTGAAAGTATAATAAAAATATAATAAAAATAGATATATAATGATATTATAAATAAATTGCTAGTAAATCATCTAATGATATAAACAGAGTGCGCCAAGTGACTTCCACTATTATCATCGCAGGTGTGCCACTGAGTCTTTAAGATTAATCGTTCATCTTACAAATATTCTATTAACTTGACTCGAAATTAGCTCTTAAAAGTGATGTTTGGGTTTAACCCATTAGAGCCCAAGCTGTTGCTCATGAAAAAATTGTTTAATTATTGTTTAAAATCTGACGTATATGACTTGTAGAAACAGGATAAAGTAATAAACAACTAAAAAAATATTTTGATGTAACAATATTTCAGTGTACTAAAAATAGTACACTGGGCTCCTAAGATATTAATTGTGCAAATTTTAAGAAGTTATTTATTTATTTGTTTGCTACTAATTATTATTAAGTAATATGAATTCATTATAACAATTGAATATTTATACATTTATCTTTACGTACAAAATTAAGAAGTGTTTCTGTTATGAAAAGTGTAGAAACAGTTTCGATCCTTTGTAGTGCAAAGTGCAACCAAACATTTTTTGGATTTTCCTGGGGTTCGCATGTGGCATAATTTGCATCAAAGCTGATTATTCATTGCAATGGCAAAATGTCCGTTCTCGTCTTGCACCACACTTTCGGGAACTGAAGCGGGAAGTTGCCTCAAGGGCGCATTGCTCCTTTTTTGCATCAGTCAAAGATATGTCCTAGAAATTTGGCGGGTAAACTCGAATAAATCCATAAAGTCCTCGTTTACAAGACGATACATGATCCACGCGTTCACGATCGCCATGTTTATCATTTGGGTGAACAAAACCCAGTACCACTTCTTGCCTTTGATCGAAACGCGGTAAACATTTACATTTTGATCATGTCGATCAACTCCACCCATGCCATTATTATATTCGCCAATCAATTTTGGTCTTGGGACCGATATCTTTGCATAAGCTTGTGCTGAATACCGACTGACAGGTTTTGTGGGTTCGATAGTGTCAAAGTTTGTTACTGCACAAACAACACTATTGTCTTTCCAAGAAACGCAAAATATTTCGTTTGCACTATCAAAGCGCGAATCTATAGCTCCCCGTTCCTTCTTTAACATCGCTTTTTTAGAAATCATTGGACATCGATTTGTGCGTGTTTCTCAAATTTTTCCAGTTGCACGAAAACCAAGTTGCCTTTTAGAAGATCGAGAACAACACGCGTGCCCAACGAACCAACTCCTTTACTTATCCCGTTTTTACCACAGTATGCGTCAAACTTATAACAAAATCGATCCACACTACACACCATCCAATTCTTGTATCCAAATCGAATTGGTTTCCCACGAATAAACTGACAAATCCTGATGAAGCAATCCAAATTGAACAAAAGGTTTGTACAACAAATTCATAATTGGCCGAACTTTAAACATTTTGTTGTCCGAAGTTGTGGCATTTTAATTATTATTGAAATGAAGAAAACGTTTAATTTTTATAAATCTATTTCTTGACATGGTATTTGAAACGCATGGCATCTGTTGACCAATACATACGTTGTCTCGGAAGCGTATGATATCCGCTAAAAATAAGTATTCCCAGAAATGTCTTCAGGGTTACATCATCCAAAGAAAACTGATGGAATTTTTTTTTGTTTTGCGAAGTGATTCGGATATTATGAGGTTTCTGACATCTTCATTGAAAAATTTTTCAAAAATTGTTACTGGTGTCTTACCTTCAAATTCTGCTCTGAGTTTGGCGACTTTTGTATGTACGCCTACCGGAGTTAGCATTCTCCATGAATATTTTGGAATACGTTTGCTTCATTTAGAAGGCACCTTGTGTATCCCTTCCTGCTCTTCTTGAATATCGGAATTGTTTTCTGTAATAGTTGCTTCAACTTCTACTGTTCCGGGAATGCCTTGAATGTTTTCATTTATAAGATCGTCCTCATCAAACTCATCCAAGTCAGTCTCCGTATCCGGACTAGGAGGAATTGATTGGATTTCTTCCGTCGATGATAAATCAAGCTGAGCAGCTGTTTCTACGGCTTCTTGAAGCATTGAATGTAGTCCATGACTATAAAAGGAGATAGTATTTATCTGATCTACAAAAACAATAAAAATGTTACTTTAGCACCTTCAAAGCCCACTGTACTATTTCTAGTACAACTAAGTTACAGGAACAATTATTCATCGACCATACAACGTAAACTAAAAATTATTCTATCATTATAAACCTTCATGTTTCTAGTGTAAGCACAAAATTATTGAAATACGAATTTTAAGTATAATATTATTTAACCGAAATACAATACTCACCCATTTATAAAAATATAACACCATTGCTCTTATTTGAACATTTGCTAAAACTGCACTAACGACACAAAATGAATTCACATCATACGTAACTGAAGGTTAATGATTCATGAACTCGTTCTGATCGGAATAATACGTAACTTGTAACGTAGATACTAAATATCAATTATTATGTTGCTGTACCAAAAATAGTACGGTGGTCGCTAATGGTGCATACGTACGTTTTCCAATTTATCGACTCGAAAGAGAGAAACTTGAGAAGCATGTAACAACTCTAAAGGGACATACACGTGGAGGTAATCCAACTAATACTAGAAAATTAAACTGCGTTGTAAAATAGAACTGAATTCTTACCCCAGCAAAACTTTTACAGATAACACATACAAATCGAAGTTGATTTACACATTTACAACGATGATAGTAGTTCACGTACTGAATTTCTCAACATCAAAAACGGTGAAAAAATTAATGTTTTCTCATACGTAAAAATAACATTTACGTTCCGGGACAAAATTCATATAGCACGCAACTATATCAAAATGCTTTTACTACAGTAAAGCTTGAACTCAAAGGTCTTTATGTAAATTTTGAGGTCATTTTACCTTTTACTAAGCTTTGCTTACTATCATCCAATAGATTATGTCCCACAATGACAAAGATTTGAGTTTAGTTTCTCTTATTGGTAAGTGCTTAACATCTACTTACTTTCAATTTAATAAGTTTTACGAACAAGTTTTGTGTGGCGTCACGGGTTCTTCTTTATCTCTTGTTGTAGCTAAGACTTTTATGGTATCTTTTAAAATTGTTTGGTTTCATGGTCTTCTCGTATAGTATAGGGTTCTTGATCATTTAAACAACCAACACCCAGATATCAAATTAACAATGGAAATCGAAAATAATGGTTCTTTTTGATTGCACGACGTTTTTGTGACTCATAAATCCAACGACCTTTTGGCTCATCCTTTATATCTTAAATCGATCTATGCAAACATATATTTTCATGTTTTGTCTTATCATCATTATGATCTTGCACATCATCTGTTATCTGTTTAGTTATGTTTAATTTATTGCGCTTTTTCTGTTTTATTGTTTTTTGTCATCTTACTAGAATCTTGTTGAACAGGAGTTATAAACCATCGTCGAAATCCACGTGTTTGTATACCCAACGGAATTCACCTTTGGAAAATCTCTCAGATTATTTTTTTCCCAAGTTCAAATTTTTTACATTTTCATCTCAAGGTTTATACCAAATTTTCTGTTTATGTGGTTTAGTTTACATCGGTAGAACGAGTCGTTCCGTAATTACACGCATTTTAAAACATGATCGTTATATAAAACAAAAGGTATATTTCTACTGTAACTGAACATCAATCTACCACGTCATGCAACAATAGTGATAATACATTCTTTGATTCTTGGCTGTTGCTCGTTTCTTAAAGACACATTCTTTTTCGACCGTAACCCAATCAAAGTCGCGCTCAACTAACTGCATACTTTTTTATATACGGAGATTACACCTTACTAAGTTAATTTTGTGGAGTTTATAATCTGAGTTGGTTTATAAGTTGATTTTCTAACTTGTTAGCTGTTGTCAGTTAATCTTTCTCTTACGAAAATACAAGAAACGTTAGCAACTTCGGTTACAACATTGACACGGTCTAAGCCTGGAATATGTTCTTATCTTAGTATAGACGCCAGGACGCTTCGCTATTACGATCTGTGTGTTTACTTTTGAAGACAATTTGCGCAAAAAACACATACATATAATAAGCGATGCGCATTTACTATTTTAATCTCTTTTTTTACAAACAAAGTACAGATTATTATTAGCGGAGTAAAACGTTATTTCCGATTTGAAAATTTGAAAATTGCTATAGAGGTGGAAACAAACTGGTTTTTACTCACGTAATTCAAATAAGTTTTGAATTTACTGCTGGTTAAATGCACAACATATAAAAATTTTAAAGTAAACAATGTTCTTACAATGTTTATACGTTGTGGTTTTAGCCCGCGTATATTCAAAACTTGTTTGAATTACTCGGGTAAAAATCAGGTAATCAACGTTTTCACCTTGATAGCAATTTTCAAATTATTATTTTTACATAGTAAATATTTGCTTGTTATTTTCGATGTTTAGTAGTTTAACTCTACAAAATAACAAAAATTGTTGACATATTTACGAAACACAATCATTTTCTTTATTAATTTAGAAACAAACGGAGATGTAAAAAAGAAAAGATAGAAGAAAGCAAGATGTTCCGAGAGTTACAGGAAAGTTGTTAAATATTGTAGATAAATGAACAAAATCTTTACTACGATAAAATGAAACTTTTATGTTAATAATGTGTAATTGAAATATATCTGTCAGATAGTAGCCGAATTTGCTAATTACTGAAATTCTTTTACTTGGAGACATTTGATTAAAAATTGTTTAATGTAAAACTAAATTAAAAACGTCGACAATTTTTTTTAAGAACTCTATATTTGGTTTTGAATTTCAAAATTATTTTGCTTTTAAATACTTAACAATTTTAATCTCCTTAATTAAACAACCTCAAATAACTCATTATGTACATTTCTTAATGCTAAAGTTTTACTGTATGTATTAACACAGACAAGTTCAGAACGTTGAGAATTTAAAGTACAACGAAACTCGTCTCTGTAACTAAGGAATAAAATTGAACGCTTTTTTAGCGTGCAAAACTTCGTATTCGAAATTTTAAACTGAATTTTTTGTTCAATCACCCCTTATTTAGAATTCACCCTACGAATAATGTTAGAACCACTATTGATTTGACATTGATGTGATTTACAGCTTTTTAATATTTCGTAGCTGACACTATCGCATACGTAAATGTTGACGTTTCAAATTGTGCAGACAATTTATTCAAATGATAATTTAAATCTTAGATATACAACATAATGAACTATTCTTGTTAAATGCAAAGTTTTGCAAGTTAATTTGGTATTTATATTATTTTATAAAACAAAAGGAACATAATTTAGAAGAACAAATGTAAGTTTTTTTAACATTCAACGTAAAAAAATTATTAGCATCTGTTTGAAAAATTGTACTTCTACAATTATTGCTTTTTTGGAATGTGTGATTTTTCCAGTCAGCTAACAGTTTTTTTACGACTGTAGTTACTTAAATCAGCGACGGCGCTAACGGGGATCTGAGTGGGCACATGTCCACTTTATTTATCAGAGCTCCCATTTGCGTGCCCACCCAAATTTGGAGTAAACAATTTTTATATAAAATCAATTTTATTATCAAAATTAAATCATTTGATTAAAACTTTTATTAATATTGTACCCATTTGTGCCCACCATACTACGAAAAACCTGGCGCCGTCGTTAAATTCACCTAAACATTTTTAACATATACAAGTTTTCCTTAGCGTCGTGACATGGCAATAAAGTTTAAGTATAACTTAAAAAGTAGTGTGTTAGGTATCAAGAACGGTAACGATATTTTACCCATTGAAGGCAATTGTTTGGCAAAAGACCGAAGCGACGACTCAAATTATCCGTAAATGTCTTTAATGTTCGTGATGTTTATGATAATTTTTATGCTATTGAATTTATTAAAGCGTTTAAATAATGCAAATTTATAACACTTGATAGCTTCCATATCAAGTTGCCCTACTGCCAATTTATGTATTGAGTTTCTTTAGCAATTTTGTAAATACCGGCAGTCATTGCAGTTTTTACAAATACTGGTGAAAATAATATTGAAAAACAAGAAAATTACTAAATTAAATGTTTCGTAAAACAAAATTAATGCTATAGAAAAAACTTGGAATGTTGGCTGTTTGATTCTTATTGTTGACAAGTTCAGAAAACAGATTTTTTGAGGATTGATTGGTGTACTAAGAAAAATACAAATTTCTGCAAAAAAATTTTGTTAGTATACAATATTAAAAATCATAGAAGGCGGCACCTGCTTATCTATAAATTTTGGTTGTTTACTTATAAATAGGAGCGAGCGACATAATCATACTAAATATGCGGAAATTAAATCTACTCAATACCGTCTTAGAAGAAGACACAAAATTCCCAAAAACTAACACACTCTGTATATAATAATTAAATAACGTTCTGATCTTACATCGTTAGTTATTTATTCCCTTTACTATACCATTTTATGCGCTAAATTAGTTGACACCTCGGTTACCACTTATCAGTTTTACAATACTTTTAAACATAAAATGAATTACAACAAAAATCAAAAGTAAACAAAAATATTGTATTGTACGACAACACCGCAATTCGAATCTTTTCTGTTACGATTAGGTCGACAAATCAGGTAGTTGACTTACCCTTCTGATTAGTGTTATTATTGGTTTACTAGATTAAGCTTGACCTTTTTTCATAATGGATAATCCAAGCATGTATATCACGCTTATTGATATCTCAAGGTTTATCAGGAATCTTAAATTCTGCTGGCTCCCAAAATCACCGTGGATACTAACTATTTCGTATTTTAATTTTATATGTACTTCTAAGTACCACCGTATACACAATGTAAAAAAGACCATTTAGCAGATTGCTTGGCATTTCAGAAAGTCGAAAAAATACTCAATTTTGACTCAATAGCAAAAATAAATGTATTGAAACTGTCTTACATAAAAAACAATTTTTTTCGAACAATGTGCCTCTTGGTCCTCGCAATGTCATCTTGGTCTGTCAGGTTAATTTATTTTGTGTGCATTTTTAGCATTTATATCGCTTGCTTGAAATTATACGGTTCTATAATGACTTTATGATTTTACTATTTCTGGTTGATGGTCAACTAATTTGTTAACATCTAGTAAGGTTTCTTACAAAATATTATTATTTGTTCAATTTAAAGAAAAAAACCAAACAATATAGATGTATGGGTTATAAATCGTAGTTATTTATAATAATATATAGAATATGGGTCTTCAGCTAGCTGATAAGTGGTCAAGAAGGTCAACGCCACCCATTCAGAAATTATACATGCTGATTAGGTTTGGATATGTGATTTTTTTTTAATTTACAAATTTTACTCTTTTGGTCGTTGTTTGAACTGTTGTAGCTTTAAATATCCATCGTTTCCACAGAGCATCCATCTTTTGAATCCAAACCTAATCGGTTTATTTGTGATGAACATTATTGCCGAGTGACGCCCGTGATATGGAACCATTGCTTCATCTACACTAAGACGTTGGTGAAACACCATAAACTGTTGAAATCGTTTTTTTAGTTTTTTATAAAAAACTAAAACTTTTGCCATTTTAGAATTAGAAAGGCTACGATTGTCAACTAACTGAAGGTATCACTTTATGGTTCGGAATTTTTTTCTGCTCATTGTTTTAGCAAAAATCTGTGCTTGCATACCCTCAGCTATAGACCAATAATTGTCTTCAGTTGAAAGGCTATGGTAGCCACGATCAATTGACACTTCCTGCGCCTTTCTTCACATTCCTCTTCTTTTTGTTTATGTTTTTCTTTTCTGTCTCTCGTAATCATCTGAAGCATTTTGAAAACGTAGTTTTACTTTTCCAGGAACTTCATCGGGAAATTCATGTAAATTCAGTACATCGTCATCAATTGCATCTTCATCACTGTTAATGTCTTAACCACTAAATTCTGGAAGAAGGATTACTACATCCATCTTTTTTTCAGACATTGAAGCTTCAACATCATCAACCGCGTTTCTCAAAAGTCTGTATCGGGCAACAGATCTAGAACATAATTACTTTTATATTATGTTAAATTTACCTTATTTACTGAAGACTAACTCGTAAAACACCATTGGATCTAAAATTACTTATACGCGACACTGATCAACGCTTCAGTCACTGTTCAAATGCTAAATAAAAACTAAAAGTCGACAAGCAAATTCAGAATTTAAAAGAAACGCCTCAACAACAAGTTACAACCTGCACTTGTAGTACTCGACGTCGATTTATGACACATTGTGCCATATATTGGCTAACGTCCCCAAATTGGGACATGCAAGTTTGAGGTCAATTTTCAGAAAGAATATAAACTAAAATATAAAATTTAAACAGTAGTTACCAAATACATTTTACTGACTATGATTTCAAAAAACAAAAATAGTGATTTTGTCATAAATTATTGCAAAGATAGACAAACACTTTAATTTTTGGTAAACTTGAGATCTGTTTTTTACTTGACTGTGCTATTTTCCCAAAATTGGAACGATGGAATTTAAAAGGTTATATACATTTTAAATAAATAAGAAACCTAAACTAAAAACGAGTATTTTTTGATATTAAATTAGTCTTAACATAAAAACCAACGATAAAATAATTATGACAACGTAAAACTATTAAATAATTCTCATATATTTTTGCATTCAATTTTGTTGGTTTTAATCTTTTTTTTGTATTTGGGTTTTTTAGCAACAGTAACATTTATTTAAACATTAGCTGCAATGCATCTATTTAATTTTGAGATAGTGTTGCTCGTGTTGTAGCTGAACTCGGTGTTTTTGGTATCAAAGTTTCCACTATTGTTAAAACTCTTATGTCCATTTCTGTAAAATGAAATGATTGACCATGAGACGTTTTGAGCTTTACAATGTAAGATGCTAATTTGAAAGATTGAAACACCGAAACTGTGGAAAATAGAATGTTTTTATAATAAAGCAGAGGTGAAGCAGTAATTCCATTTGAATAAACGTGTACGGCTTTTTCATTTTTTTTTCAGAGAGTTGAGTTCTTTCCAATACTCTCACAATGACATTGCGTGTGTCAATTTCTTATACACAAGAGTGTTAGGGAATATTTAATAATCATTGTTTTTAATAAATTTGTATTTCCTCATAGACAGAGAAGAGGAGAGAGTGAGAGAGACATTAAAAAAAAATTTTACGATATGAAATATAAGTATTCATTGTTTCTTTTCCGTTTACAAACAATTAAGACCAAAGTAGAAAAAAATCAACTTTTTTTGTTTTTTTATTTATTTATTTTTAGTTGAGTGAAAACTCCTCCGAAACCACAAAAACTACCGCTTTGAAATTTTTTATACACATTCTCCAACTATATGAGAGGGCACATATACACTTTTCATGACCTCAGTAGTAATCTGTGACCTTCAAAAAATTTCAAAGTGCATTTTAACTGAGAACCGTAATTCTCATATTTATGATAATGTTAGAAAAGTCGTGTTACGGGCTGTACTCACTTAATAGTCTTAAATACATTTACAATAGTCTGATGCGAGTTAAAATTTACATATATGTGCTAGTTTCATATGAAAAATCTGCTTTTTATGTAGGTATTACAGGAACGCCTAGCTTTTAGCTAGCTCGAAATAGCGCTTCGGATCGTAAAAACCTCGTTACCTTAATAGATAAATAACTATTATTTGGTGTAATATGAACTATGTAGTACTATCAATGGTACTAAGCAATTTTTTGCAGTACAAAAAACATACTTTTAGAGCGGAGTTTGGAACAAAGAGTGCTGTGTTCAAGTCAAGTTTTGTAATTACATAGATACTTTCCAAATTCTTATTTCGACTGGTTTTGGAAAAAAAGGAGTTTGTTATTGAATTCCATTAACGATTTTTCTTGAAACAATCTCGATTTTTTCCCACGTCACTTAAAAAAATAATATGTGCCTTATATTTTAATTACTGAACAAATATTTATATTAAGTGCAATAAAGAATTATCAGACATATTGTAGTTGTAGCTAGAGGTCGTATAAAAGTTCTAATATTAATATCTAATAATCGGAAAACTACAGGCATTTTGAGTAATATAGAATTGTAAGAAAGTATATTTTTGATTTTTATTTTGATGCCCCACAGCAAAAAAATATCAACGTATCATATATACATTTAAAAAAAAACAAAGAAAAACTGTACAAACTTATAAATCACTTGCAGAAGCTGTTTTGGAACAACTTTGTGTTTATGTTTTAACATTGTTTCATTTACTTTGTTCATCTTCTAAAAATTTTAATATGAACAAACGTTTCTGATTTATTCAAAAGTGTTTGATGGCAGAGCCATCTCATAGTATAAATTTACTATGTGATAAAAATTAACTGTAGATAGCTATAAACGATAGTAAATACGTTGAGTTAGTTTAACACCCACGAAATTCAAAATAAGCTTTGAATAATTCGTCGGGATAAAACCACAACGTAAAAGGACATTGGGGGTGAGCAATGTCAATGCAATTGTGTAAACGCCACCAGAGTGAACTACTAGACAGCTGTTTCGCCCTTTTGGGGCTCATCAGTAGTAGAAGATACACTCTAATGTTGATATTTCTAAATATCGAAAAAAAAAATTTTTAATAACTTGCCTAGTAGATTCCAATTATTTTCCATTTTAATCGAAAGTCAAAAATTCTTTACTTGAACTTGCTGATTTTTATTTTTTTTTAATTTACTTACAGTTGGTTGTAAAAAGTCCACGGTTTATTGGAAGCTATTTTATTATGACCTGACTCCTACCATTACTTTATAAGGGAATTCGCGCGCACATCACCATAAAAACATGAATGTTTTCAAGGAAGGTGCACATAATTAACTAATTTTTAACTAATGTGGAAAATGGTTTTATTTAATAAAAGTTATTTGTCAAATTTTGGCGAGAATTGCATCAGACTATTGTAAATTTATTTATCAAGATATTTGGATCTGTAATCTATGAGGTGTAGATTTGCTAGAAAACAACAAAATTTTTAAATAGTATATTTTGTTTTGTATGTACATAATTTTGTTTGTACTTTTAGCAATCATTCAATTGATTTAAAAAAGAAAAGTTGGGTCTTCACTCGCTGTTTACTGTAAAATTTGTAATTCTACATTTTTATAAATAAGTCAATAATGACTGCAGCACAAACAAAACTTTTAGCAGAGCAACGCAGCGCAAACGAAAAAGAATATATTGCCATTTACAAATTTTAAAAAATATCCTAGTCTGAAAAAAAAACTGCTTCTCTCTCCCGCCCATTGACACCACCAAATTAAATCGACTTAGAGAAGCACAATCAAAACTGAAGATGGAGCATATCATTGCATACCTAAATTAGTCTGTAAGAACGAAAAAAATCATTTTTTCGTAAGAGAGAGGCGATCATTAACTTGCTTGCTAACATTTAATTTAACTTAAAAAAACAATCGTTGGCATACATTTGTATGTTATATAGAACGGGAAAAATTAACAGAAATTATTTTTGTTTTTTTTTTACAATAATTTAAGCTATTAGTTGCGTTGTTATGCTCTACCCATGTAAAAAGATTTTTATATTTTGCTAATTGGTTAATATAGTCCTTATTTTAATTTTTTCTACAGCAGGTACTTTCGGTTATCTAAAATATTATCTTGAACAATGTATACATTTTTAATCGGTTTTTATTACTAGAATACGATTAAATGCGTTTAACGTTATTTTAAAATCTTTGTAATAAAAACAATTAACAATAAGAAATAAATGATATAATTCCATCAAGTCATTGTCTAAGTATCTAAGGTCATCAGGAAATCATTACTCGAGATAATATTTTTTTAACATTAATTTGATTTATTAAGTGTCTAAAAACGTGTAAAAGATAACTTTTAGGACTGCTGATGATCTAATGCCAATTACTTTTATTTTACATCGAAATTTTCTAGTGATAATGAAAGCTGTATTCATTTATTTTTCATGAGCACATCCAAAAACTCAAGCGAACTTTGTAGTAATAAATAATTAAAGATAATTTTTTTACATAATTTAAGCACTTTGTGTTTATGTCACTCAACAACAAAACAAATAAAATATTACGCCTGTTGAAGCTTAGCCAAACATACAATTGATTTTGTTTTTTAATTGCAATCTATTTTAATATTAGTTTAAACATTAAAGTTTGTTTATATAAATATTTAGAATATTGCTGTAAAACCCAGAAGTTGTATATTAGTTTTATCTTGATTCGTGTTTGAAGATGATAAATGTAATTTGAAAATTAATTACTGATAAATATTTTAAACTGAAGCAAAACCCATTTCTAAGTTTAATATTAATTAGTTAGACAATATTTATACTATTTTAAAAGCGTATGTTGTGATAACTAAAACTATTTAATAGATTATGGATGATATATTTACACAAAATTTGCATTATAGCAAAAAAACTATGTATTTGTTAAATCTGTTAAAAAAACTTAATAGTTCTTTTTAAATTTAGTAATAACTATGTAATTTCTTATAATAGTTACAAAAATTAAATTAAAAAAATATTTTTAAAATATGTAATTGCGTTACTTATTGGCGTTATATTCATCAAGCATAAAATCTGTAATAAACTTTAATTTTTCTATATTTAAACTGACATCGAAACTAAAAGATTAAAATCGAGGTAATTGGCTCAAAATTCTTGTAGTTTATTGACAGATAATAAACAAATACAAATTGTACATTGACGAAGCATTTATAAATAGGTCAATAACATAAAAAAATGATAAGCGATAAATAAAAAATGTATTTTAGCTAATTTATGTAAACGTAATTAACAATATTATCAAAAATCGTTAGTAAAACTCATTAGCATTTGAACGTAAACTACGTTCATCAGGTTACAATATCAAACGTAAAACTAAGATAACTAGAAAAACTGAATAAAAAGAAGTTGATAAAATTGTTTTTATCAGTTACAAGATTTATTTTAAAGGTTTAAAATATATCACAGTAAAAAACTTTAACGTGTGTTTGGTGGAAAAAATAAAGATCAGGAAATAACAGCTAGCGAGATAACTCGTGGCCATTTCCTCGATTAAAATTTTCGAGAAACTTAGTCATTTTAATCGTTTTCTCTGATCTTTGTTGTATCCCAATTGTGTCAGCAAGCGTTTAGCTTATTCAAAATGTATATTATATGGCAACGGTAAACATTTGTAGGCTAAGGTAAACATAGATAATATATAAATGGCTATAAAGATAGAAATTAGCCCGCGGTTTATTCAAAATTTACTCGAATTACGCGGGTATAAAATCAGCATTTAACGTTTTGATCTTTATAGCCATTTACATACTATTATTTATATTTAGTAAATTTATACTATGAGATGGCTCTGTCATCGAATTTCACTCATATAAACAAAAATGTTTTTTGTATTTTTTTCAGTTTAGTATCGATAGTTCTACCAGTTTCGTCAATGCATACCTTACTCAGAAGCTTTGTATATTCTACAAATAGTATAAGAAGTTTATTTTTTACAAGATTCAACATATTTTTAGTTTTTGTCGTTGTATTCAGTAGAAACTTCTCAATGAGGTCATTTGGTTAATGACCCACCAAAAAAATTCTAAACAATGTTTTATTGTTATGCTACTTTTTATTGAAAAGATTGTAAACGTTAGTAAGCATTTTGTCTATTCTAAAGATACATACATATATACATAGATACATTAACTTTAAATATAAATATTTTATTACCTAAGAATGCGTTTTTAAAATTTTACTATTGAAATGAATCTCGCCGTATTAAACACCAGCCGCATTGTATTATTAACAACTTAATTGTTAATTTTGCAGTACTACTCTAATCTTATTGCTAATGTTGGCAACAAAAGTAAAAATAGCAAAATTGTTATTTGTAGTTAAATAATTTGCTCAAGTTTAATTTAGCTATGGTAACAGATTGCAAAAACATCCTCAACAAATGTGAGCCACAGTTTTGGTTTTTTTGGATGCAAGTTTGCAAGCTTCTTCATCCAACTTCTCATACTTTAACAAATTGTAAATGGTATGTATCAGTAGCTGCTAGTCAAATACGTTAAATCTTTTGACAGGACATACATTACAACATTTATAAATTTAGTAACGTTTCTTACAGAGCTAATACAAAATACTTAATTATTGGGAAAAACAAAATAATACTTTACTTTTCAAACGTTTTGCTTAACTAAATTGTTTATATTTAGTAAGGGATTGGCGTGAAAGGTGATGTTGCTAATAAAAGTTATTTTTAAGATAAGCATTTTTCCAAAAAATGTATTTCACATAAAATATTAAAACAAAAGCTTACAATAATTTTAACCGGATCTAGCTTTAGTTTGTCAAGCAGATCACTCAACACAAAAGATTGTAATACATTGTATCACACAACACAAAAAAAATTATACCTTGCTTATGTAATTTACGCAAAAGATATATTAAAAATAATTTTTTAACATTACGTTAAAATATCTATAGTTACATTCAGCTAGAGCAATAACGTCTAAAATCTGATCATTTACTTAATAAAGTGGCACACAATTCTGGGAATTTACTATTTTAAAGGAAAATTTCCGCTTGGAGCGTTTTTTTAAATTTGCTACTCCTCAAACAACACATAACACATAAAAACTAGAAGTAATTTAAAATCTTATGATTAGTTTTCTTAAACCTAGAATTATTTTTACGTAAATTAGGTTAATTTGGTCTGATGAAGTTGGCGCAATAGCTGACAAAATGTAGCCAGAATAATCTATTTGTTTTATTTCTTACTGGTGCTTACCCTCCACATCGAAGGATCGATGGAATATAGAAATACACCATTAAGTTAATTTGGTGATTCAACTACTTTAGTACACTAAACTTGCCGTCTTTAGAAATGCGACGTATCCTTTTCAGCTACTCCAGTGAATACAAAGTTTAACAAAAAATCAGTTGATATTAAATCAAAATAATAATCAAAAGCTAAGAAAAATTAATGAGGTAAGAAAAAAAAGAAACTTACAAAGAAGGGCGAGACGATGTCTATGACTTATGTTCGTCACGCAATCGCTGAAAATTTGATTAAAAAAGAATTATGTATGGCATTAAGTCAAAAAGCAATTTTGCACATTGTGCACAAAGTTTTGGTAAGCCGTTTTTTGCTCTGACTGAAACATTTTGCACATCTTCGTCTTGAGTTACCTTCAACTCGCAGGCGATCTTCTATATTAGTTCATTACTTTTAATGGACGTCCAGCAGATTTCTTGTTTGATTGCACTTACTTGTTTGCCCACAACTATCAATTGTTCTGTAAGAGGGACAGCAAACTGTAACAGTGACTTTTTTGTTTTCCGTTGTTTGTTGAATATAAATGAAGCATTGACAACAGACAACAGGTTTGATAAAAATGTTCTAGCTATTATTTTATTATAGAATACAATTGCTTTTGTGCATGGTATCTCCTTTTTACTTACCATTCCATTGCTTTCTAGTTGTGGTTATTACATGACTATTTGTACAATTTGTGATTACAAGAACCTCTTTGCTGTCTTGCCATCTTACGGCTAACGTGCTCATATTATTACACAAGAATTGGGAATAATTTTTTTTGCTATTTCCCATCAAACTTTGGCATGAATTTTCTCGAAACGATACAAGTTTCTACAACAGCATAGGGAATGTCGTCCATCGATCTAACACTTTTCAAAAACCGAGCGAATGAGATCAGTGACGATGCATTTTTTCTCTAAGTTAGTAGTAGTTTGTCCTACACTGTCGTCTTTTCCAGAATATATGTTGAGATTTCGTTTCTGCATTGTTCTTATATGGTGATTTTGCGTTTGATGGTGTATTGTAAAAGTTGCATTTAATCTATTTAGTAATTTGCAACAAGGAATTTCCGATTTGAATTACATTTTGACGCCTCTCGTATAGACAACTTACATTACATTTCTTTATTTCGATTTTGCTTAACTTTATATATCCTAATGTCTCATGTTATTTGGTTTTTTGGTGGGAGATTTTGAGGATAAAATAAGTTCGTCCTCGCTTATGACGTTGTTTTCCATTTTGAAAGCGCAAATGAAACTACGAAAGGTTATATAAATTTGCTTCTTATTACCACCTGTGTGAAACTATTTGTTAGGTAAGAATATATTGTGTAAATTCAACGGTTATTAAAATTCGTCTTTTAGATGTACTCACTCAAAAATTTATTTGCATTAAGGCTATTCACACACAAATTTTCTTTTAGGTTGATGAGATTTAACACCTTTTGGTAGGTTTTACAAAATGGCGATTAACCAATTTTAATCCGTTTTTCTTTTAGTGGTTTCTTTCTTTTCTGGTTTTTATTTTTTGGTTTTTTCTGTCTTGTACTTTGGTAATTTTTCTTGCTTATACAGATGGGGCTATTACTTGGCTTTATGATTATGGTTACGTACTTATCTGCGAATTACTGGTTCGGCTATTACTTGAAATAGCACATAATATTGGGTCTACGCTATCACCACCACGTAAATGGTTATAGACACCCGGATACCAGCGTAATCACTTACCCAGCACCTACAAAACACAGATCCTTTCGTTAAGTTAACTAACTAACGAAAATAAAGTTACGCTGTACCGTCGCCTGCGTAAGCACTACCTTCGACTAATAGTATCCAAATCTATTTGTTTCTAATAATTCTACCCGTTATGTACGGTTGTTCAAAAGACAAAAATCATTTCATAATTAATAATTAAGTTGATTAAACTTTTATGTAACAATTTAGGTAAGACATTGCATTTCGGTTATTAACTTCGTGAGACAAGGAAATTAAACCTGAAATCCAAATTGATTATTACAAGCTTGTACTATCATCGTTTACTTGTTAACACGCGTCACTTTTAACATTTAACGTATTAAATAAATGCCAACGTTTAAATTTAAAATAAAAAGAAAACGAAAATAGTTTTGAAAAAGAAAGTAAAGGTATTAAAGCGACAAAAAATAGATTTCGATTATTAATTTACTTAATAAACAGATTCAAGTTTATTTTTTAAAAGCTTAAAATAAATATTGAAGAAGATAAAATATAGAATTAGTTATATCGACTAAAAAAACTAGTAAAAAAGAAACCAATAAGCTATCGATCATGACGAAGAAAGAAAAAAACCGAGAAAAAGCAATTCTATTTATAGTTTTTGGCAAAAAAAATTAACAAACAAAATTTAGAAAATCTAGTTGTAACAAGTTTTTGTTAAAAAATGGAATGAAAGTTACGTATTGAATAAAACTAAAAAATCAAAATAAAAACTTCGCTTACAACATTGACACGATTCAAATCCGAAAGATTTTCTTGTTTTGTTTTACTTTCCTCTGTAAATTTAAATATTTGTTTTCTTTAAACATTTAATTTTATTTAATATGTCAGTTTTATTTTTATTTTTAATTGAAAACAAAAATTTTGTTTTATTTTACAATCTTTTCCACTTTTTCACAGTTTTCTTGGTTTTTCCTTCTTTAATTTGATCGTTTCTTATCTTCAGTTTAAACGATTAATTTTATTTAATGCATCATTACGTTACTGTCAATGTATTACCAAAATCCTCAAACAAATTATACTTATTTTTCAATAGTAATTAGTATTGTTTTCGTTTTCCTTAAATAAATAAATCAAAGTTTTGTTTTTAATTTGAGTGTTTAGTTTTATTCAATCTGTTAGTATTCTTTAATTTTTTTGTTAAAATCTTTAAAGTATCTTTTTTAGATTTTGTTTTCTTAAGTTTTTTAATTTTTTTAAAATTTTTATGTATTAAGGAATATTATAATCAAAAACGTCTGCTTCTTATCTTTGGTTTCTTTTCTGTCTTTTGCAGATTTTTTATTTTTTACTTTTATTTTAAAACGTCTATTTTTCTTATAGTTTTTGTATTATGATTCTCAAACACTGTTATTTTTATTTCTTTATTGTTTATTTGTAGTCACCATAAGTATGAAAAACGAATGTTATTGAATTTTTGAGAGATCTTTTACAAAATCAGATAAACCCTTAACAACCTTGTGACAAAGGTTCAAAATAATATTGAATTCGATTTTGAAAGAAAATTACAGTATTAGCACCACTCTTTCTAAATTAGCAAGCGTGAATTTCTGGTTCATACAAATTTATGGTTTATTAATATGACAATATATTGTTTATCAATGTTTGTTTTGTTTAAAAAAAATAGTTTATTAGGATTTTATTGTTGAAAACGCATTAAAATATAATTTGCAAAGTGGAAAGGAGGCGCTAAAATTTTAACGGCCTAAGGGTCTCAGCACTGCTCATTGCTCAATAATATCAATTACTTAAACATACATAGCAATGCATTAGTTTATGCAATATTATTAGTAGATGTTAATGCATGTTGTTTATTAAAGAGTAAAATAAAAATGTGATTTGGTTTTTTTGATTTTTACTGTACATCCTTTTGTTAATATATTAAATAAGAACGATTTGACTACTCTTTGAAGAAAAAGAAACATTATTTCTCATTGTTAAAAGAATGAAGTATTTTATATCTAAAATGACTTTTGCGTTCAAATGTTTTTGCGTTCAAACGTATTACGTCCAAACGTCTTGCGTTCAAAACCTGCATGCGAGCATTCTTGCGTTTAAAAGTATTGCGTTTAAACGGTAGCGTTCAAACACGCTATACAATACATACATTTTTAGTATAAAAATCAAATGATAATTTGAATTTGAATTAGTAATGTACGTCTTATGCTTAACGCTGCAAATACATTACGAATTAAAATGGAACTATAATATTACAGGTAAAATTATTGTTTACAAACTGGATAAACGAACTTTACTTATCTGTTTTGTTTTGTGGAATTGAAACATAGAATGGCAGCTTAGTCGTTATATAAACAAAATTTACATAGTGCACGTTTATTGTTTCTTGAATTTGCTTCACTTATACTAGAGTCGCTTATATCTTTTTATTAAACATCTGTAACAACAGGGATTTCATCTATATTTCGTGGTTTTCTAAATTTTATATATGGAATTACAAGCAGTTTTTCTAATTCTAAGGCGAAAAACGTATCACTTGTAACATGTTTTGTTTCAAAATTTTATTGCTAGTGCTAGTTAATCAGTTTCCTTTTTTTGATTTATTATGTATCAAATAGATGAAAATTGTTTTAAGTACATTGTCTCATAAAAAGTAGACCTAGATGTTTTTGTATTCCACAAATTTACCATTATATTTATAAAGACCGGCTTTCTGTTATACATTTTGTTTTAGCATTATTTATATCAGTGAATTTGTGATACAAATCTGATTTTTTGCATTATCATTTGTATAATCTTTTGTTTGTGAAATATTTTCATTACTGTCAGATGCATTGCATAATGTTTGTGGTTTGTCGTCTGTTACAGATTGAGTTGCCATGATTGACAGGTTTACAAAACATTGTAGAAATAGGTATTGGTAATTATAGTTTATTATTTAGCACTATGCACCGCAAGACCAAAATCAAAGTGAACCTACATCAAACGAATGTTTCAATCAAAACACTGAATGTATGTTCTAACCTGCAGAAATGACGCGTCGGCTAAAGGTAATTCAAACAAACGAAACTGGTCTGAACTTTATACAAGAAATTGTGCATAAAAACGTTTTATGTACAAACTAGCGATGGTTTAAATATATCACAAAATTGATTTTATAAGAAATAATATATTTGCTTTTAATTTTTTTTGTTAGCGCTACATAATCCTAAAATAAATAATCACAGTTTATTTATTTTTACTTTGGTCATAAAGGCCCAAGTTGAACGGCAGAGTTAATAAATAAACATACAATTACAGCAATCAAAAAATTTGTAAACACGTAATAATTAACACATTACAAAAATTTTGGAAACACAAAAATATTAATAAAAATAATTTTTGTTAATTGCAATTTTTTTTAGTAAAATAGAACTAAGGTTTCTAAAAAGATATAAATTAATTTTATTGTCTCGGTTAAATTTGTGATTTATTTTGTTGTCTTTTTACCCGTTAACACATATTGTAACATCGACACAAAATTAATTTTTAATCTGATTGTATCTTATTTGTTTTAATTTTATCAGTTTATCTGTAAACCATTATTTACAATATCCAATTTGTTTGGTTAAGATTTCGTGCTTGATATCGCATTGGTGTTTTTAAAACTGATGATTCGCTCGTCACCAGTTGCTTTTTGGTGAGGATAACGCCAAATCTACCTACGATTTCTTTTGATTTATGTTATTCCTTTGTTCATCAGGATCAGCATATATGTATTTAAATCTGTGTTTCGTTTCAACGTTTATAGAATTGTTGATTTGTGTAATCGTTTTTATCTTTAAGTGTTTGTATTAATCTAAGAACTTACTACAAACTACGAATACTTAAATGTTTGTGCTCTATTAGTCACAACGCTTCGATGATATAGAATTGTTTTCAAATATAAATTGAAATTCTATTGATTTTCGTTAAAGTAGTATTACTACACATGATAGCGCAAAATAAATAACTAAGAATCACTTGTCATGCCGAAGTATAACTTTTTTTGGAAAATGTCAATTTTAAATCCAATTTTACATTAACACCATTCTTTTGTTGGAAATTCTACGACATAAGAAATAGGAGAAATCCGATATTAGCTTTTAACCTTAATCTCAAATTTAAAAGCTTTACTTTTATTTTTTTATAATAATTTAAACAATAAAATTATGTGTTTAACTTTTAACGGTTTAAAATTGTTTTAACGTTTAAAGTTAGTGTAACGTTTATACTAATGATTAAGGGTAAAATATAATTTATTTAATGTATTTTGGTTTGTGCATCAAAATTAAACAAGAAAATGGAATGTTTCATACCTTAAAATTTTTTTATAAAGTGTATTAGTTTGCGCAGTAATTTTGTTACATTTACATTTTTACTATTGTATCAAAGTGGTTGTATTATTATATGTATATATAAAATGTTTATATTTTACGTACTGACATTATTTTTCATGGATTTTTGTTATTTTGTTGGAGACAATTTCATTTTATTTTTTTTAACGTAATTAAGTTATTGTTAAAACAATTGAATTTTAAGAAACATATATATTTATGAAAAGTTTTTTTTTTTAATTAATCTTGTGTAATAAATACTTTCAATGCAAATAATTCTTTTGGTTAATATGTATACGTGCAGTTGCTATAACCTTTAAATGTTCACATACTTTTGAAATATTTATGTTTTTTTTGTATTGAAAAACAGAATAATGCGTTTTGAACTTATATATAAACGTTTCAATATTATTGTATCCTAGGGTACAGTTTTTTATTATTATTTTTCCACTTTAGTTGGTATTGTAATCGTTTTATTTTTTGTTTAAATTTTTTTCTATATCTTTATATTACAGTATTTTTTATTTTGGATATAGATTTATAATTTAATAAGAACAGCATTTTAAACAATAAAAATACAAATTTAAAATTTGGTTGTAAATACAATTTATTAAAAGGTTATGTGTACATGCGTTATATGTTTTTAAGTTACCAAATTAATTTCGTTATTTATAAAAAAGAGGTTTTGAATAATTTTTTGATTGAAGTTACAAAAATAAATGAAACTTATATTGGAGACATCGAATGGTTATATACAGCGTGTTTCTGAAATACGACTGTAAACTCAAGGAGTAATTTGGTGTAAAGTAGGCAATTTTTGATATATTTCCAATTAAAGTTTTCAGGCCGGTCTTGACTGTTTAAATCAGCAGAGATTGACTGTTCATTTTACCTATGCAATAAATGCCTTGAAATCTGTATTTTAAAACGTCTTGATGTATTGTTTTAATTATGGTTTTTTTTTAAATTTATAATCTACAATATCAATCGTTAATAAAATAATTACATCAATCTTTATTTATTCGTGTTGACACTGACCTAACTTAACAAAATGTATTTTGTGTTCTCGATTATGTTTATCTGCGGTTGTCATGAAAACAAGATTTAAGCGAATTAAACAAAAGAAATTGCAATATAGAAATGTAAGAAATTTAAATTTTTTAGAACTCAGTACGACAACCGGTTTTATTTCCGCATCAAATTTGCATAGTTACATACTGAATGGTGTAGGATTCAGTACCACGTGATTTTAAAAAATCTAAATAAACGGAACCCTGAAGTCTCCATTCTGTATTTTCCCTGAGATACAGATATGAGACGATTGCATCGAATATATGGTGTAGAAACAAACATAACCTCAACAACGTTTGTAATAACAAACATTAGAAAGAAAACATGTTGTTATAATTTACTCGTTGTGAGATTTGACGTTACTAAATTAGACATCACTACAATTATTAGTTTACATAAATTTTACAATGTTTTATTACTATATCTATAGTAAAAACTATATCCGTACGGTGTATTAAAGATTACTCTTAATTAGAGGCGGGCGATACACAATTTGTATCGATATTCTGATATAATATTGTTCCGTATTGAAATATCGATACGTATCAAAATATTGGCATGTATCGATATATCTAATACGTATCGAAATATCAAAATATATCGATACGAGCTAGTGGTTTGTAGCGGGGTATCAATACGCCCGACGTATGTATACATCGATACGACGACCCAAGCCTAGTATTAATCACAGTACTACTAGACAGGCATTTAACATTTTATAGGCAATTAATAACGAAGCAATCGGTTTCATGTATGTACATTATATATGTATGTATTATAACATTTAGGTAAAAGTTTAAAAATATTTTTTATAATTTAAAAACTGTTTACGAACCTGCACGGCCAACTCTCAATAGTCGGAGAGAGGGGTAGGTTTTCTAGAAGTATATAAAAGATAATTAAGGGCGCCAGAGCCTATCCAAAGTCAGTTCTGCTTGCTCACCACAGAATGGTATCACTTGTAACAAGATGTTAAGGTTCGTAACTGCTGGAAGAAACGAATAAAAGGAAAAGAAACTCAATCGTTAATAACAATTGTACTTTAATTACTCGATTAAATATATCTATATATTATCTATCTAAATATAGTCGAAGTTAAATAGCCACATCTAAGTAGATGCTAGTGAGAATATACACCATCGAATCACAGTAGGTTCGGCAACTTACACTACATAGATAAATTTGGTTTACATGAATAGCGAAGAGTACATTTATAGTAAATCTCAGTTGCATATAGCATGCGAGATACATGAAATAATGATAATAAGTACGGCCTTAATACTACAATCTCATAATAAATATTGGGAGTACACAGCATACGTCATACACAATAAGTAATAAGCAAGAAAAAGTACTACGGAATTAATATTCACACAGTTTCGTGAGCGACCTTGTTGACAGCAAAATAAGATACATATAAAATCACTTACCAAACACAGGAGTTTCACAGGTGCGTAGAGAAAGTACTTTCCCACCAACACGTCGTCCTGTAAATAATTTGAATTGCAAATCGTGTCAAACCAATGCCTCATCCAAAGTGAGCAACGAACCCGATAGATGGCGTCAAGAAATATCAAAAGCAATTTTTAATTAGACTGATATACAGGGTAATGCATTATTTAAATTTATGCACGTAACATTCTCACTAAACCATTAATGCTGTTGGAATAACTTATAACGTTATCAACGAAATTAATCATCCAGTCATAACAATCACAATCACACAACTATTTCAACGCATTGTTGCTAGATCGTATTAGCAGAAATTACTTGCTTTATTGTAGGTGGCAGCATTTTATAGCATATTATTTAAATTTTCTGAGAATCACTTTTACGCAAAAACCAACTCACTAAATGTATTTTTTTTATTTTAAAGAACGCCACAATTCATATAAAAGGTATGTATAAGCTTCTTGTAAAAAACTATTTAAAAATTTATTGCTTGCTGCATTCTGTTCTTTAGCGCAGCCCTCAAATTTATCTCGAAAACTATTTGGTAAAATTTCATAGACTAAATATTGTCACTTTTGAAAACTTTTTGGGGGCGCAATCAGGGGATGGTTACAAAAATCGAAATCGACATGACCTTTATAGACCAAAATTAACATATTCTCGATTGAAAATGTTTTATTTCAAATAGTCTGTAACTTACGTATAGTACGGAAGATTCTGCATTAGAAACACCGTATGGCACTTTTGTTGACATTTTCTTGTTAGATTGGTGACGCCTTTTAGTGAAAGCTCCCAGATTTTTGCAATTTTCGTTCAAAAATTAAATGGAAAGGCATAATGAGCTTAGTATAGTTGTAAAATACATGAATTAGCAAATCTATCATAAAAAATTTGAACTCTTTGTCATTGAAGTAACGAGGAAAAAAAGTAAAATAATAAATCTTTTCAGAACAAAAATATATTTTTTTCTTATATATGTACAAGTAATGTAAATTTTGCTAGAGAAGTAATTTGTAGAGTTAACATGTCTTATCATAGCATATACGAGTACAACAGTTAACCGGCGTTGATTTAAACTGCGACGTGAATTGTGTGAGTGGTTGCAGTAAGAAATACTTTAGACCCTTAGTTTAGTGCCAAAGTATTGCTTTTTGATTAGTGTTGTTTTACACGAAACGGGTGTTTCTGAATTTTTCCAATATGAATGTTTGGAGTAAAATGTGGTTTATGCACAATGAGGTTCCCCCGCATGTAAGCAGCCCCGTTTAATATTTTGTAAATATAATTTCTAACGATCACAATCGTTGGATTGGAAAAAACACCTTTCGACGCTGGCTATCCCGTAGTCCGAATAATCTCTTAAACTTTTTTTCTTGGGATATATAAAAGGTGAAGTATAATAATAGCCAATGGAGAATATTATGAATATATTATAACTGTAACGTATCAATATCTAATTTCACTAATTTTTTTGTATTCATTTAGTAGCACTCCGATACATTATGGAAATACTTATTTTACATATTTATTTGATTTTTGCAGTATTTTTTATGTATTGAAGTATGATAACTGATCTACGTAGCATTACATACATTAAAACATCTGCAAATACATTTTTTTAAGTATTATCTAGTGTACTTGAAAAGAACGTGCAGTTCTCAACATAACAACTTAATTTAACTATGCTTTATCCGATAACATCATTTTTTATTAATTTTTATTTTAGGTGTTAGCAAATTGCTAAGAAAAAATTTGCAATTTTTAGCTCAACTTACTTTTATTTACGTTGTCAACAACCTTAGAAGACAATTTAATCCAACAGGTCCGTAATTTATGATTTATTTTACTAAACTTTTTTTACTGGAACTTTTGTTTTTAAATTTTTGCTTGTATTTTCGATCTAATTTTACTTTCTGAAATAATAATATGTTAATCAGATCATGTATAATGAAAATGCTGTAAAAGAGCAAACTAACATCAAACGATACTATTGCCTATTTTTTAATAACTAAACGTTTTTAATGGTATAAACAATTTTTTAATAAATTAATTACACTACAAATCATTTACTAAACTTATTTATACAATAATTATAAATAAGTAAAAAAAAATAAAAAAACATTTACGTAGCTTACAAGGTCTGTTGTCTATAATTTTTTGTAACTTTATCGACCAAAATGACAATTTATATTGTCAAAACCTGTTTCATTTAATAACATATAATTAATAATACTATAATATTATTGTGAATTGATTTAGTGTATACATCATATTTTATTTACTATTGCAAAGATTGTGATTGACGATATATAGAACAAACCAAAAAAAAATTAAAAAAATTAGAAGAATTGTAATAAAAAAAATAAAAACGCATTATTTTCTATACACAAAAATCAAAAATACCTCAACAACACGATTTTTTTACAGATATGTTTTTAAATTTATATAAATTCAATACAAGTAGTACGCAATTAAAGTTTGATTAATAAATAGTACTTAATACACGATGTTTCCGAGACCTGATCAATGACTAAAACATTGTTTTATATGCTTAACTTGTTACATGTTGTTATCTTTGTATTTGTCAAAAATATTATTTTACATTAAAATTCAGGACTGTACTGGTTTTTACGCCGCTACTACGTTTGAAATGCGTATCGCTTAAATTCTTTACGGGTAGGGATAAACGTGATAGAGCACGAAACATCCATGATTCTTTTCTTTGCGAAACCACCGTTAACATCGTGTATCAGTACGCTAAATGTAAGTAGTTTTTCTTTTTAAAAATTTTTCTCGTTAGTTATTTTTATTACGCCGTTAGTTTATGTGCTGGGAAAGACTTTCATAAAGTATTAGTTAGATTAAGCGATTAGGTTATTTACGCGACGTTTTCAGTTATGAAAGCAATTCTAAAATAGCATCGTCATGTTATATTTCACCTTTGAGCGAGTTTCGTGGGGTTGCTACACTATTTTTAAAGACGGCTGTCTAAGATATATGTAACTGGTAGAGTCTACTTCATTCCTAAAGGAACAAAAGATGACCTTTTTCTGAAATCCCAGTATTGTACAATTTGTTAATAGTTTTTACTTCTGTAATTAATCAACCAGCTTTATGCACATTACTTATCATAGCGTGTACTATTTCATAATTATATGTAATTCTCTAATTAATCATGTAAGTCTTGTGCGTACTACTTTTTAGTATCGTATAGCTCTCTTTTTATTTAATTGTATTTAATTTTACTCACTAACTGTCAGCCTTAAGCGTATAACTTATTTTATGGAATCACAACGTCAGTCAGTCGCAAACTTAAAATTTTTTTAACTTTAAGCATTGTCTTTGAGTACGTTCTCGTAACATTCCGTCAAGTTTCTTTGATTATTTGAACGCAGTGAAAGCTAAAGTAAGGCAATAACAGAACGGTTGTAGATAAGTTTATATACCGCGCCTAGTTTCGTTCTTAAATCAAATAAAAGGAAGTAGTAAACGTTACTACTTGTGACGAAGAATTGTCGGTTGGGTAAGTTTATGTGCTCATGTTTTTATTTTTTTGCAATTTGTTATTATAGTTGTCTATTGTCGATTCATTTTACGACTGCATGGTAAACGAAGTAGTTGATCGAGCACTATTTAATCACTTATAATGCAGGTTAGCATTAAATAAAGTTAGTTGTGTGGAGTGTTTCCTGATCAAAAGGGTCTACGTCAATATTATGGTTGTGATGTTTGTCGACGTATCTATAATCGTTATTTAATTATAGTGTTCTAATTCTTTTTTTTTAACTACTATTTTTTCTTGTTGGAATATGTTATTGTTAGAGCCTGTGTTTTGCAAACTATTTTTTTCAGTGATCGACAGGTGTAAACAACGTTTTTATTAGATGTTATATACTCGTTTGGCACCTTTTTATTTTTTAGCACTCCAAGACTTGTGAGCTAGACGCTTAAATATAAGTTACGAGAAAATTCCCGTAACAAATCTTTAAAAATAATGGTCTATACAAACAAGCTGTACTAACGTTATAAGTGAAAAATTATTCTAATGTAAAAAATTGTAGTAGCAAAAAATCTGCAGGATCTTTGTAGTTTCAATATGGAAATTTTATAAATATTGTCAAGAACTTAAAACTTAATTTATACATAACCATTTCACACGATTATAAATGTCACTAACTTTACTAAAACTAAAACACAACTCAATAACTACAACTAACGAATATTCTGTTGGCTTTTTAAATTGCTTCTAATAGTCTCGAAGTTGAGAATGTTTTACTCTCTTTTCTTTAAAACTGTTCTGTTTGCACATTGTATTCAATCCTTTTTATGCATTCAAGACACAAATGGGCAAATTGTTTTTTTGACAATTTTTTATATTTTTTTTGTTTTTTTCGATGGCAAACTAAACTCCTGCTTTTCTTGTTGGCATCTGGTCTTATAAACTCTTGCTTTGCTTAGCTGATTTAACACTCTTATTTGCTCTTTTCTGTTCCAGCATCTTTTTGTTTAGAGAACCTATGTAAATTTTAATTGTTTTAGCTTTACGACGTTATGCAGTAGCTCTTGTTTTTGAAGCATTAAGAACTAATGACAATTCTGTAGTTGTAAGTATTCTTTTAATATTGTCAATAAATTGGTGAATGACAGAATGTTGAGAAGTTGTAATTTATGGTTCGTAGTCAAAAGTAACACTTTTAGATTCAAATTGTTGAAAAGTGGCAGTTTAAAACTTAAGTTTTTGATTAGCAAAAGGTGTCATTTATAACTTTTTAGATCTCAATTTGACATTTTTGGCTGTTCAAAAGTTGAAGTTGTAGGTTCTAAACGTTGATAAGATAGAAATAGCGGTTCTGACACTATATGAATTTTTGTGGCGTTGGTCATATCTATACAATAAAATATAAATCACGAAAGATATTCTTATTAAAGTTACAAACACCGGTGCAGCAAAATCCGTTTATGCAAATATCGATTCAAGAAACTTGATTCAAGTCAGAAGTAACAAACCCTGCAATATTGTACTCACTGATTCTTAAGCCAGGGTTTAATTTCATCCACAAGGCACCCGTATCAGTGTAAGCAAAGCAAACTTAATGACAGGTTTTCATGACTGGCATGTGCATTAAGAGGTAATAGAACTGATTTCTGTTTTGTAGAAATTGATCATCTATTGAAGTGAGTCAGGATTTGTCCAAGCAATAAGGATGCGCTTTACCAACCCCTTCAGGCGGAACACATCATTCATGTGGGGCCGCGGAAAGCACGAAAAAGGGGGTACAAAGTAATTTCTAGCGCTCATTGCAACAACAATTTTCTGATTCTATTCTCATCGCAATTCTATATTTTATAGGTCGTAAAATTAATATATAATAGTTATATAAATAATCTCACCCGTTAAACTCTA
The DNA here is from genome assembly GCA_035610365.1 of Aquatica leii. NCBI lineage: Eukaryota > Metazoa > Arthropoda > Insecta > Coleoptera > Lampyridae > Aquatica > Aquatica leii. Next base: position 74,257,072 of record CM069435.1, read on the forward strand.
CTACTGACTAAACCGGTTGCGACAGGTTGACGCTACGTGATGTATATATTTGTGAATGCTTTTTATTTAATTTATAACTGTTAATAACAAAATCTCGAAAATTGCAACTGACTGGTACTGGATGCCAGTCTGTATTCCTGGACCCTTTCTTTCAGTTCAGTGTCGTTTACTACGTAAGTTTAAAACTTTTCTGACTGACGGTTGCTGTCTTTGCAGCATTCAAACTTCTTTTTAAAGAATATCGCAATTTCTTGTGGCATCTCAAGTTCTTTACCCACACAGTGTGTAATGTTGTGTTCGAAATAGGTTTTATTGAATGTCGGTAGTAACTCCAAAGTCCGCATACATGTTTATAAACTTACCAAAGTTCATTCTATCGACATCATTCTTAGTTCTGCTTGTATTACCCTTGTTCCGACCTGGTTTTGAGCAACGTTGTTGTAGCCAGTAAACGGGATTAAACGATCGACATAGATCACTTCTGGCTCGCCTCTCGGTAGTTTTCCGATACGTTATACGATGTCATTAATGTACTGCAAGATTTTATAAGGACTTTGTTTGTTTAAGTTAAACGATATTATATCACCAAAACATCAAGATATCGTTCCGCACTTAACGTCAATTTAAACTAACGAATTAATAAAATACACTATCTCACAAAACAAATTTAACATTTTACTGTACGTATAAAAACTTTGATTCCTTGAGTTTATCATTTATACTTTCGTTTTATGTTTGACTAGAATATTTTGTTGGATTTTTAAATCACCTAGAATATTTTCGAAGTTCGAGAATGTTTCAACATTTTGTTCTTTTGTGTTTGCATAAAGCGATTTTAAGAATCAATGTTTTTGTCTACTTAAGATTTTTTTTTATTCAACGAGTACAAACGCAGTTCTATTGCTATTTCTATCAAGGTTAAATTTTTTTAAATTTTGATCATTTTAATACAATTTATGATCTTTTTTAAGAAAACGTTTTTATTGTGACATGTAATATTCTGTATAACATTGTTTAGTTAGAGATGAATTTTTCTTATTTTATTTTTAAACTTTTCGGTAATATTTGTTTTTGCATTATATTTATAAACAATTACATACCAACGATAAATTTGAGCTTTTAGACGTCCATAAATTAAGTTTAATTACAGCGCGCAAATTTTCTCATTTCTAGTTAGCTAATTGTATTGCTTATGACGCGTGAGGTTAGAAAATAATAGCCACAAATTTGTCAATTACAGTTGTGCTATAGTGTGTTTCATTTTCGGCATACTACATTGAATATTATTGAATTACATTTACATTATTCGATTAATTAAATCCTTAAGTATACAATTATTATGACAATAAATTGTAAAAAACATTTTTTTATTGATTTGATATACAAAGAGAAAAATAAAATAAACGGTTAAAAATGATTTCCAACTTTTAATCGAATCAATCTCAAAATTAACGAGCAAAAGAAAATAAATGACTGCATTATTCATATTAATTTCGACGCTAATACGCAATAGAGAATTCTTCGTATTATTCCGATGATTTATTAGTTTTTTTTTGTTTATTTTATTTTTATTCGCTTTTTAAAGTGGTGTTTTTTTATAACATTTTGTTTGAGTAATTTCAGTCTATTTAATGTTTTAATAAAAAAAAAAAGAATTTAAATAGAGACAGGTTCTATAATTATTTTTAAGAATACATGTTTTTTTACAAATTTATATGAATTTGTTATACAAAACTTGACTGCGATTGTTACAATTAACTTTAATAAATAGTGAATAGACAAATAGCATTTCGAACATGACATGAAGTAGTAAGATTTACATATTCAACAGTTTCCGGATGAAAGTATTATAAGAATTCATAAATCATCTTAATGTCAAAGCAATGACTTATAGTACTTTGTTTCTTATAGGGAAATCTATAGATGAGAGGCGATTTAACAAGGGATTTAGTTTTAAATTTAAAGTATAGGTACGAAAAGCTTCAGCTTTAAAATAAATTAAAGTCTCATTTATTTACGGTATTTTCAATGAGGGCGTAACTCGCAATGGATTACAAGCTTTTATTCTATTTTTGTGTGGAAATTTTAATCAAAAGCATGCACAGTCGTTGTTGTATGAGTTGCATAATCATTTATAGCAGAAGTTTCTAAATATATCAAAGATTTTGAAAATAGTATAGTCTGCATTTCTTTTGTGTTATTAAAATATTGTCTGTTGCCTGGGAGCTTTGTGGTTTCCGTGCTTTCACGCATTGAAATTTTGCTTGTTTAGGAGTACGTTGTTATAAATAGCACTTAGTTGTATCTTGGTATTATTTATTCATCGACTATCAGATGCTATAAAGCTTAATTAATATTGGATTACAGTTACGTAATAAATTTTATAATTATGTTTCGCGGTGATGCGCTACTGTAATTACATCTATTGTTTTAAGCATTTTCAGTAATGTTATTATATAAAATTGCATGGAAAGTTGTAATAACAACATTACAACTTTTTGACGTACTTAAAAGTTCTAATTATATGATAAACAAAAGTTGAAAGCTTTTGGTTAATGTATAGAATTTACACGCGTATATAGTAATACCTCAATAAAAGTTTGCTCTTTGTTTTTTTTTATTGTATTATTTATAAAGCTTAACGTTTTTATATCAATTTTAAATTTAAATTAAAAATAATGTTAAAATATGCATTTGATTAATAAAAACAAATATTGATTGTTAATTTTCTGTTCTATTGTCACATACGGTGGTAATCATCTTGCAAAGACTTTGATGGAGCAGCCTTAATTATAATTCAATTACCCACATCAATTAAAACAATATAAAGAGCTTTCTTTACAAATAACCATAATAAGTTTTTAAACTACCTAACGCAAATTGTTTTTAGAGTTTATTGCCTATTTAGGCACATACTTACTAAGAACGCCCTTCAACTATTCTTTTAATCTCTTGGAAATAAATTCATAAACGGTAGGCATTTTAACTGTAAACATACCTACTAGGGCTTTTGAAGTCACCAAAAAGATATGTCAAGATATACATAAATTTGGTGAATGGGTAGGGATGCCTTGTTGTGTACTATTTTCCGGTCCATTTTCTATTCAACTTTGGCTGTACGTAGTTTAATTTTGATTAAAACTTGGTTCAATTGTAACTATTTCTCTTGTATTTAATTTGGTTGCGAATGTAATTTTTTTTTGGAAGTTTTATACCGGTTTCTCGCTACTGAACTGCTTGCAAGTAAAATGGCTGTTAGAGCCATATTACTTTTTGCTAATTTTAACATTATCGCAGCTAGATATCGGAAACTTGGAGTCGTGTCCTGCAAATACAACTACGAAACGTGGAAGCATTTTCTATTGTACACATGTTCAACAATTAATAGATCAATTCCAAACCCAGCATTAATGTTACGTGGAAGACCTCAGTGGATACTGCAAAGATGATTTTTTTTGTATTTTACTTACTTTACGTCTTCAGGGTTATTATTTATGCTTAATTTTGTAACTTGTGTTACGTACGTATTTACATGCCTTTAAAATACGCTCTCAGTTTTATTAATTATATTAAACCTTCAGCTACTTTTCGTGTATCTAAGATGATTAATATCATACTTTTAGTCGAGTACAAGTATTTAGCCTTCAGTTTTTTTTGCAATTGAATATTATTGTTTAAATTGAGTTGTACCGTACGAGTATCTTAGCAATGTAGTCGTATTTAAGGCCAGTAGTAGCTAAGTTAAATTGGCGAATGCAAGCTTGCATTTTTCGAAAGTGTTGCCCAAATAGTAATTATTACTAACTGCTATGCTGAAAAACCAAGGGTAAATCTAAAGTTTTTATAAAAATTTAAACGATTACGTCTTGTTATTCTAGAACTGAATTTTTGCTGTAATTGGTAATGGTTGATCGATTTGCCTTATATAAGTTTGTTATCAATTATTATTGCCTAACATTTACTAAAATGTTTTTATTCATTAGACAATTTATGTACAACCAATTTTTTTTTAATTTTAGTATTTTTAACCACTCCCACTTACTGACATCTTAGCTAGCCGTGGTGACGTGCTTGTTGCCAGCAGAATTCGCTGAAACAAAGCTTGCTAAAATATTTCTAGGCTCATTCTATTGCGTTTTGATTGGTTTAAGTTGTTTTTTTTACTATAATATTAACGTCAAAAATATCACTTTATTTCTTCTCAGTTCTTATCTACCCATTTATAGGTATAAACCTGTTTCAGTTTCTTCCACTCAGCTCCGTTTACTAATCGTTTTCTCCATGTTACATATTTTATTTTATATCTTGTCTATATTCTTCTGCGTTAAGTTTCAGTTTTGAGCGCCGTCCGTAAGTACTGGCAGAATGCACTCGTTCCATGCCATCATTCTCAGATGTTGGGGTATGTTTTTCAGTATAAAACTTACTTGGTCAAATGCGGACTAACCTAGTTCCGCCTTCTAGTGATCTCTGTCGTTTGGTTCTTTTGTTTTATTTTATTAATTGTCTTAGGTGCGTGTACTCGATGCTCTTGCAGCATTTTGTTCCCATCTCAATTTTTTTATAATGTGTTTGAGGGTTGTGATGAAGAAGCTGGAAGACAACGTATCATATGTTTTTTTATTGGAAACCTGTTGGTTTTTTCTGTCATTTGTATTTTGATTTTTATGTTCTTGTTTACGTGGTTTAATAATCTGGCATAACTCAGCTGTTCCACAAAACTTGATTTACCGCTCACATTTTACGTTATTATCTGATAAACAATTATTGTGTAGTTTTGAAATTTTTTGTAACAGTTCTCCTTTCTGTTGAATCATTTCTTTTGTGATATTGTCTTCACATGGAGGTTTGTTGTTTTTTATTCGGTTTCTAACCCGTCTTTCGTTATGTTCGGAATTTATGTTTGTGAAGTCTTTTAATTACTCTTAAACTGAATCTGCAATAAAGTAAAAACAAGGGAAGTTGTGATATCGGAGAGTGGCGTGGGTAAAGTACAAATCAGTTTAAACTTACAATTCCCCCGATTTGTAGTTAAAGAGTACTCTAAAAGATTGTTAAAAATTACGTGCAGTGGAGGAAAATAGAGTTTGACTCTAATTTTTTTTAGCTAAACTACAGCAAGATATCTTTGGAATCCCTCTCTACATTGTTATTTAAAGAAGGTGGAAATAGGTACCACTTTAGTTTTTTTCTAAATCCGTATATAATCCCGATAGTTTAAGCAAAAAAGAAACTTTTACCTAAAAGAATGAGTACATAAGGTGGAAGCTCAAATTACAAAACGTGTATCATTCAGCCACGTGCCTATCAAAAATTTTCACAAAGTTAGAGATTGATACTTTTTGTATCAAAAGCAATTCTTCCTAAGAATGGTACGTGCAAAAGTTGAAACAATGACACTTGCCGGAAATAAAATAACATAAACGGAGTTATGCCGGTGCTCAGTGAAGACGAGGTGGATTATATTCAAGATTTCGTGATTGTTTTTGGAAAGCTCGACAGAAAACACAATGAAAAGTCAAAAATCAAAGAGCGCCAGGAAGGAGTATAGCTTAGTAGACTTCTGGCCCGTGCCAACCACAAGTCCGCTCTTGAAGGATACACTCTAAAAGGACTTACCTGAATAGAGTGTATCTCACTAAAATCTGAAATGAACTTAAATTTTACATAACGCGAAGGCCAACAGAATTAAAAGTTTTTTAGATTTAACTATATAACATTTATTTGAACAAAAGTTACTTAAAACAAGAAAACAGAACAAACAAAACAAACTATTTAAATTAACGCATAATAAAAAAAAAAATAAGTAAACATGAAAGTTAAAAAAAATTTAAGTAAATTAAATAATCGTATCAAAACAAACAAAATTTTTAAAGAAATGAAATTAACGTAAAATTATAAAAAATCGTATCAAAACACAAAATGTTTAAAGAAATGAAACTAACGTAAAATTATCATAAAAAACAATAGAAAATCTTAACTAACCAACGCACGGTCGTGTGTGCATTAAATAAATATCAATTCAATACAAAATTAAATAAACTCATTGAATTTCGTATTTCCACCTATAAATTAGATCTTCAGTTGCTTTTTTTCTCTTCTTAGAGCCTTCGATTAGGTGTGGAATTTTTTATTTAATTAAACAACCGTAGTTGTAATTACGGCGACGTTTCGTGGTCTTTGATGTGACCACTTCATCAGGCCAAATCTTTATTAAGAAAGTTAAATTTAGTATTTTATACCCGTACATTTACATGCATAAAAACTTAAAATATACAATGTATAACTTACCACTAAATTATCGATTGTCTTTGTCCTAACATTTAAAATACAATTAGAATACTTAAAAACTCCAGTTGAATTTACATTAAAATAATCAGTCACTTAATTAAAATTTAATTTACAATTTTTGTAGTGTAACCATCGAAATGTATAAATGTGTCTATAAATGTATGAAGATATGATTATATGTTTGTGATACCCAATCTGTTTTTAATAAATAAATAGTTGCATTCAATAAATAGTTGGATTCAATAATATGTATTAACATTCACTTAAAAATTAGAGACATCATAAATTCTTGTTTATTTGTAGATTTAAGTCGGATCATATTTGTATTTTATTTTACTTATCAGATATTTATATATGGTACTTAGATTTTGTGAATCTGTTTTGAAATTTACATTGTTGTTGAGTTTGTTAATCCATATCATTTCAGAAATGAATCTTTTGTTCAGATTCGTTTCTAAATCTAATATCACAGGATTATTTAAGTCGAAGTTATGTGACATTAATTTATGATGGGTTGACAGGTCTGTATTATCTAATTTTTTTTGACAATCATATTCGTGATTTTTTATTCTATTTTTTAATTTTTGTTTGGTTTGACCAATGTAATATTTGTCACAATTAATACAGTTTATTTTATATACCAGATTCGATTTTTCAAGTGTTGGAGTCTTGTCTTTAAGTGGGGTGTAAAAATTGTTGTAGATAGTGTTTTTGTTATAAAGAACTATTTTTATTTGATTGTGTTTTAGGATATTTATAATTTTGTGACTTAATCCTGGAACGTTTATTAATTTCGTATAACGTCTGTCAATAGTATTATTATTATGTAAAGTGTGTATTATTGTTGTGTTATTTTGATCAAAATTGTTTTGCAATATCTTTTTTATAATATATTTAGGATAGTTGTTATTGATCAATATTGTCCAGACGATTTCTAGATTTTTTTTATGATATTCAGGACTACTTAGTTTTATAATTTTGTCTTTTATTGATTTTATTATATTTATCTTTTGATTATAAGGATGTTTTGATAAATAATTTATAATCCTGTTGGACGCCGTAGTTTTTTTGTACCAATCTGTAGTAATTTTGTGTTGATGTTTTTTATCATGTATTAGTAAAATCTCCAAAAAAGGAATTTGATTGTTTGTTTCTAATTCGTGTGTAAATTGTAAGTGTGTATTGTAGCTATTGAAAATACTTAAAGTATGATAGACTAAAGATTTGGGTATGCAACTAACATTTCCAAAGAATTAACAATAAACGTAATCCAAAAATACTGGACGGTTATTTCAGATTATACGACACTTAATGTGAATGAAATGATACATATTATTGAATTTTTATTTAACAATAGTTTTTTCTCGTATAATAATGATCATTACAAACAAAAATTTGGAACGGCCATGGGACAACCAGCTTCTCCAATATTTGCTAATTTAGTCATGCATGATTTATTATCATATGTAATAAAAAACTTAAGAGTATCACCTACCTTCTTATACTCGTATGTAGATGACATCATTACTTGCATACCCAAATCTTTAGTCTATCATACTTTAAGTATTTTCAATAGCTACAATACACACTTACAATTTACACACGAATTAGAAACAAACAATCAAATTCCTTTTTTAGAGATTTTACTAATACATGATAAAAAACATCAACACAAAATTACTACAGATTGGTACAAAAAAACTACGGCGTCCAACAGGATTATAAATTATTTATCAAAACATCCTTATAATCAAAAGATAAATATAATAAAATCAATAAAAGACAAAATTATAAAACTAAGTAGTCCTGAATATCATAAAAAAAATCTAGAAATCGTCCGGACAATATTGATCAATAACAACTATCCTAAATATATTATAAAAAAGATATTGCAAAACAATTTTGATCAAAATAACACAACAGTAATACACACTTTACATAATAATAATACTATTGACAGACGTTATACGAAATTAATAAACGTTCCAGGATTAAGTCACAAAATTATAAATATCCTAAAACACGATCAAATAAAAATAGTTCTTTATAACAAAAACACTATTTACAACAATTTTTACACCCCACTTAAAGACAAGACTCCAACACTTGAAAAATCGAATCTGGTATATAAAATAAACTGTATTAATTGTGACAAATATTACATAGGTCAAACCAAACAAAAATTAAAAAATAGAATAAAAATCACGAATATGATTGTCAAAAAAAATTAGATAATACAGACCTGTCAACCCATCATAAATTAATGTCACATAACTTCGACTTAAATAATCCTGTGATATTAGATTTAGAAACGAATCTGAACAAAAGATTCATTTTTGAAATGATATGGATTAACAAACTCAACAACAATGTAAATTTCAAAACAGATTCACAAAATCTAAGTACCATATATAAATATCTGATAAGTAAAATAAAATACAAATATGATCCGACTTAAATCTACAAATAAACAAGAATTTATGATGTCTCTAATTTTTAAGTGAATGTTAATACATATTATTGAATCCAACTATTTATTGAATGCAACTATTTATTTATTAAAAACAGATTGGGTATCACAAACATATAATCATATCTTCATACATTTATAGACACATTTATACATTTCGATGGTTACACCACAAAAATTGTAAATTAAATTTTAATTAAGTGACTGATTATTTTAATGTAAATTCAACTGGAGTTTTTAAGTATTCTAATTGTATTTTAAATGTTAGGACAAAGACAATCGATAATTTAGTGGTAAGTTATACATTGTATATTTTAAGTTTTTATGCATGTAAATGTACGGGTATAAAATACTAAATTTAACTTTTTTAATAAAGATTTGGCCTGATGAAGTGGTCACATCAAAGACCACGAAACGTCGCCGTAATTACAACTACGGTTGTTTAATTAAATAAAAAATTCCACACCTAATCGAAGGCTCTAAGAAGAGAAAAAAAGCAACTGAAACTCATTGATTTTAAAACCAGGGATGACAATCTTGATAGTAAATTTACGAACATAAATACCTTAAATTGTTGTCGTCATAATTTCAAGAAGGAACTTGTGGTTGATCCTGAGTTACCAGAAGTAATCGGTAAGAAATGTTGAAGGGTTCCCCAAAAGGACTCCGTACCGTCGGAAGGTTCTCAACAACCGCCACCAAGGCGAAGATATAACCGCGTTGTACCAGTTGACGAACACGGTTCTACATTACGTAAATAAAACTGAAAGCACGTAACATTTTCTTAAAAGCCGTAGATTCTACGAATTAGGAGAAACAAAACTCTACTAACTGCACTAAAAAGTCACGCTTTTTGCATATTATTTCCGTGGCATTACTTCCTCTAAAGAGGGTTAGTTTATCACTCAAAACCAACTAACACTTATCCTTCTAAAGCATTTCGACGATTGTCAACCAACTGGACTTCTAACTTCCACCAAAATCACATATATATTAACTAAATCGACTACCATTTGCAAAATGGCTGTTTTGCGAAACTCCATGAAAGAAAACCATACTAACATGAAATGCAAAGAGGATGCAAACAGATTAAATAACGTCACAAAAGTAGTGTTGGGCAACGGCCCTTGCTTCTGTGTGAACTGTCGAATTGACAAAATATTTTATTTCACTACGGTCACAAAGATTAAACTGTCTAATAAATTAAAAGAATGACTTCATTCCAACATAATTTAATCGAACTCTCACAAAGAAAATAAGTACGACTGTACTGAGAATGTACTTCGAACAAAGAACCTTTAAACAAACTTAAAATAAACAAACTGCTAAAATATATTTAATTACAATTATATCTCAGTAGGGAAACATAAATTGCAACTACAATTATTACAGAACAAAGGAAATGCCAAATAAACGCAGAATACGTATGATTCAACAGCGTAATAATTGTGATTTATATGAATGCAAAATTTTATCGACAACTTTGAATTATAAAGTTGAAACGTAAAAAAACTTATTAAAATCAATCTGAAATCAATAGAACAATTCCAAAATACATGAAACGACTAACGTCTATACAAATACCGGGTCTTTCACGAAAGTAATCGAACAACTTTAAACGACGGTTACAAGAAGATTTACGTAAGGTGGATGTTTGCGGAAGAAACCCTTATTGAACGATTCTTAACCGGACATCCGAAGCGCGAAAAATCAAAAATAAAAGTTAGCGTTCGGCTATATCCGTATCTATTGCTTGCTTTTCCCCTTGCGGCATAAAGATTTATTAACAAGTTGAAATTTTGAACCTTGACAATACTGTCAGTGGAAACTTGCATCGCCGTCATTTTGAAATGAAGTTTAAATCGTTACAATTGATATAATTAATATTAGTACAAAGTATTATTAGAAACAAATGTGATAGGATTGAGATATGAGGCGTAATCATATAAACATAAAAAAAATTTCATGAAAAAGTTTAAAACATGGGCAACGACACCAGTTTCTAGCTTTTACAAGATGACCTCTACTATCTAGCTCATAACTTATGCTAACATTTGCATTGCTATCTTCCAAAGTACTAGTCATCCAGTTCCTAATGGCAAATCTCTATATTTCATTAGATATGTGTTAACTATTTTTACTCAAAACTAACGTAAATTGTAAACCTTGAAAGCAGCTATGCATTATTTATTTCTGCGTCTAACATGCATGTAAACAGCAATTCAAGTTTCCAATTTTACGTGAAACGAGTTCTAATATTGTTTGGCAAGTCTTTATTTTCTCACGCAAAAGTTTGTTTTTCTCACTTTCGAATTCTTCATTACTTTGAAGCACTATTTCTACTCGACATTGTAGTTGGCGCCCCAATAAAATGACGGCGAAACCGTTAGAATTTGCGTGTGCTTTTAAAATACAGGCACTTGTTTTGCGTGGTTATATGAACTCACTAGCGTTAAAGAAATTATTAACGATACTATCACAAAGCAATACCCGAATTCAGAATGTTATCTTATCACACAATAAATCTCCCACTAAAACATTCATATAATGAATGACACAACATTGATCAAGAAAATGCTGACTTGTTTGAAACGCTTTGCTAAAGTATTCACTTCAGATTCTAACAAACTAAATGACAACATAAAGCATTTGCTAAAGAGACTACTGCAACTATCATTATCTACGATTTAATTATAGGAAAAATACCTGCTACCAATGCATGGTTTAATATTTTTAAGATATTTTTATTCTTATATTACGTATAAGTAGTGATAATCATTATTCAAATTTGCGCAGATAATTTTAATATCAAAATTATAAAAATCTAGTGAAGAAGTCATATCCTACTGCCTAATAAGTTGATCGTCTTTATAGTCTAAGCTACTAAAGAAGCTGTATATAAAGTACATGCACTATTGCTGACAACACTATCCTATAAAAACACCTCACATAGCCTCAATAAACTTTTAAAATTATCCATTCTTATTAGAAACTAGGCTAAACAAATGTTGTACTAAAATTAACAGAAAAGTACTCAGGTTAACTTTACCTTAAATTGCACGGAATGGCTAACAGTTTGTCTATATAAAATAGCTTCTTCCTAATCTAACATAGCACGTTGTCTAGGTCTTCATCTGAATAGGAAACTTATACGGAAATATCATAGACCAAGGGAAAAAAAGGCTTACAAATTAAAAAGGAATATACTAGGCGATGGGTAACACTTGTGCTTAACTAAAGAAACCAAGTTTATACTCTATATAAAACGATCATCAAGCAAATCTGGACGTATGGCATTGAACGTTGGAGCTGTTTTTGTAAATCAAAGTTTAATGACATGCAATGTTTGCAATCAAAAAACTAAAACTGATCACAAATGCTTTTTGGCAAGTTAGTACTCTAATTCTACATGCGCATTTCAAATTCTAACAGTTTAATTATAATGTACCAGAATAAGGACCAGTTACTTTTTACGATTCATCAAATGTTTATCAAAATATTCTTGCGTCTAATATGCACCACGTTCTTCAAATTAAAAAAACTACACAACAAGAAATGGATAATTGATCTAAAAAAAATTATTTATTCAAAAAAACATGTATTCAAATAGCGTTCGAATTATCTTCGCGTGCCAAGAAAAGTTAATTGTTTCTGCTTGTCGGAAGTTAACTTCGATTGGTGTAGTAAAGTTAAAATGATTATATACAAAATTGTTTAATTTAAATTGTTTTCTATAAATGTAAAATATTCTGTTACATTAATTTCTTTTTAAAGATAAAATTAAGTTTGAATCTAAAGAAGAATTTTAAAATAATTTTTAATTTAACATAAATTAATATAAAGTAAGTGCTATATTGCACTAGCTGTAAACTTTATCATAATACCTTTAAAGCGCAAAGTGGAGAATGTATTCAGTTTATATCTATTTTTGTATACATAAACGTGGCGTCGTTAACTTTCCCTGTTAAAAAGTAACTTAGTGTATATCTCTTAGAAGCATTTTCAATTTTAACGCAAACTTCTCAAGATTACAAGTGTTGGTTGTTATGGAAATAAGATTTTTTCTCATTTTGCCAGCAATTTCCATGTTTCAATAGAGTTTCTTCAAGTTTATATACCAGTTGCAGTTGAACGAGGGGTTTTATAAATTACAAATGTAATTATTTATTATGGTAATTATTTAATTTAAAATTAACAACCTATACTAAAGGACACATTTTTATAACTCTTAGTGAATGTATATTAAATGTTATTGGTATGTGCATACATTATTTTATAGGTTTCGTTCGTGTTTTTCATTAACATACACTCTTGTTGGTTTCAATTCCGTAATTGGATATGGTGGGATTATTGATGAGGCAAAAAATCACGTAGAGGAGGCAATTTATACGGATTTGAACATTTATCCTCGGGGTAAAGTAATTTCAAACTGAATATTGAATATTGATTGGGTTATAGTGTGTTATCCTCAACAAAATTGAAATTATCTAGGGAAGTGTTTGTCTAATTTTAGTCCTTCACAAACATTACAACATTATCGCTGACTCCTTTAATACTATTAGCATTATTTTGGTTAGTCGGTCGCAAAAATTTAATTTACGCATTAGCTTAATGCTTAAGTAATTAAAATTATGTACAAAGTCCTTAAATTTAATGAAAGTGTGTTAAACCACTTTAATTATAATTACGATAACTTTTAAGTAATTAAAATAATGCGTCTAATAATTTTAATCAAAGATATGTATACCTTCATCATAAATAATTTTAATAGCATTCAAAAATTAAAGATAAAATTATTATATAATTTCATTTTTGATTACAAATATTATAAACAATTTCGTACTGGATTATTTATATAAAAATATTTTTTTTGTTATTTTCGTACGTTCGTTTTCTGCAAATGAAAATTTATGAAGCCGAACAAAAATCGACTTGGGATAAAGATGCTTTGTTAGCGCTTTGTGTGCCAATATAAACTTTAGCTCAAAATGTAATAGAATTTCTTCCTTCGTTTCTTTACCCTACTAACTTTTTATTTGCATATTTTTTTTATAACAACACGATACATATTTGTTTCTGGTAATTTGTGCATAATATAATAAATTTGTCTTATACGTAAAACATTTTTAGCGGACAAAATAAAATGCTTGATTTTAAATGCGAATAATTTTATTTTTCGTTATTCAAACGCGTGAAAACTCTGGTTATGCAAACAGGTCAATGATAATTGGAGTTTTAAAATTAATTCCTTTAATTATTTGTGATTGCGAAGCTTCTTAAAATACGCGTTTACACATTTAAAAAGCGTGGTTTTATTACGCCGTTTTTCTTTTTTAAAAATCGGCGGTTTTTAATTAATGCGATTGTTTAACACGCGTTTTTAAAAAATAATACAAAAAGTACAGTTTTTATTTAACAGTTTTATTTATTTTAAAAATATATTTAGGTTCATACATTATTTATTATTTTTTTATGTTTGTTTATTTACAATCAATAATTGTTTTATGATATTTTGTATTTTTATCTGGTTATTAGTAAAATTATAATTTTATATTGTATTTTGTCTTTTTTACATATTATTAAGATGAAGCTAGTATTTTATTTTTTATGTATTTTGGTCTATTTTTTGACCTCTTGCCATTACAAATTTATGCAGTTTTTATTGAATAATATTTACCACTTAATTTTTGCTGTAGTTGCAATTCTCGCTAATTAGGTAGGTAAACGTTTTTAATAAATAATTGAAGAATGCTGCATTTTGAAACTTAAATAACATCTGTAACAATAACTTAAATTGAGTAATGTTATAGCATCCCCAGCCCCGCGCCGTACATAAGAGCAAAGTCGTGTGGTGCAGAGGTGCAGAGGCGCCGAAAAACCTCAAAAGTAAAAAAAAGATAAAGCGACAAACAACATTGTCAAAACAAAATTTATAATGATAAAAAAACCAGTAAGGAATTGCTAGCTATTACATTGTTTTTTTATTTGTTTATTTTTTTATTTTTACTCTTTGAGACGAGGGAACCGAATTACTTCTCGAAAATAATATATTTTCCAAATGAGAGTACGCAATAATAGCATTTATTCGATCGAATACGTAATAGGTAACATGATAACATGAATTGTGTGAACTCAAACAAATCTGATTTTATTCATGTTTGAGCTTGAAATTTGGCTTGCAACGAGCCAACGAGCGTTTTTTTGCTGTGTGAGTTTTTTTAGTTTTTTGTAGTTTTACAGACTTTATAGTGACGTGTTTTGTGTTGTGAATTTCATCTAAAATTTATTTTTTATTTTAGATTTATAAAAACATTAAAAGCCAAAAACTTGCATCGCAAAAATTCTTTTGAATTTGACTATATTTTTAATTGAAGTAAATTCAAACAGAATAATTGATAAGCACTAATATTACTTTTTATAAAAATTTATAAATTTTGAAATAACTTGAAATAAATAATGTTGAGAAAATGCTTTCGAGTTTGAATTTGAGACGTCGAAACATTTCCATTTTTCATGAATAATTTCGAACTAGAAAACCATGTCAAAATTACGCATTTTTTTTAATACCCGAATACAGCTGAATCTCAATATTCTGAACTTGTACTTGAAACAAGTATCAGCAGCACACAAGAAATTAAACTTCTAGAAAGCATTCCATCAACATCTTCAAGTTCCGCTGATAATGAGAAATCAACACTTTCAAAAATTATCAGAACGGAACATATGAGTCAACTTTCGAAAGATGCTGCACTATGGCCAAAGAAATTACGTCCTAATAATATTTAAGATTTAGTAGAACGTGGCCCTACTCATTATCAAAACAAAAAGGATATTTATCCGAGAGATTTTTCGGAGTCGGGGCGTAAGTTTTCTAATAGTTACGTCTTTAGAATTGTACCGAATAAAGAAAAAATTGAGCGTTTTTGGTTGTTGTATTCTGAAACAAAAAATTTTCTTTCTGTTTGAGAAAAACAATGGTGATTTTGTAAAATGCATAGAAATGATTTCCAAATTCGACCCGATTATGCCAGAACATACAAAACGCTCTCAAATAAAAGATCACAAAAACTATCTCGGGGATAAAATACAAAATGAGGTAATGAACTTGATGGTACGGTTTCTTTATCCTCCTTATTTAACTTTAATTAACACTATTGAATTCTTCGTTCAAGGAGGGGCATGAGTGTTTGTTCTCCATGTTTAATGGTATTGTCATTTAGTAGTTATACTTATTTATTGTTTTTAATCATTGACTGTTAGTAATCCCATTTTTGTCAATTAAGTTTAGGACGTGTTCATGTTTGTCAAACTTTGAAGTAATTGCTCAAATATTCTACTGGCCTGATGAAGTGCACATTTAGTGCACGAAACGTCGCCAGAAAGAAAAACTGAGCAGTTTTTTTATGGCCCTCCTTAAACGAAGAATTTAATAGTGGTAATCAATTTGATCGGTGAAAATATCAAATCCAAAATTTTAGAACTAACTAAAAAGCCAAAATATTATTTGATATTATTAGACTGCACTCCTGACTAGTCACCAAGAACAAATTTCAGTTTGTATAAGATTTGTTGATTGTTGTGAAGGCTTGACAAAATTTCTTTTGTCGGCGTTAGAGAAAAAAGATTTAAATATCAACGATTTGCGGGGTCAGGGTTAAGACAATAGGGCAAATATGCGTGATAGGCATAATGGTCTACAAAAAAAAATTTGGATTTTAATCCGCGAGCTTTCTTTGTTCTTTGTTGCAATTATACCCTAAATTTAGTCGTCAATGATGCCACAAAATCGAATATTTTGAGCATCAATTTTTTTTCTTTAGTTCAAGAACTGTTTGTATTTTTTTCAGTTTCTACTAAACGCTGGTCAATTATGAAATCTAATTTATCTAATGTAACAAATTTAACTTTAAAACCTTTATCGAATACTCGATCTTCTAGTAGAATAGATGCAATAACTCCTTTAATGTATCAAGTTGGGGAGGTTTATAATGCTCTGTTTGAAATAAGCGAAGGAAACTTGGAAAATAACGTAAAAAATTTGGCTGCATCGTTGCCCAAAAAATTGAAAAATTTTGAGTTAAATTGCATTCTTATATTGTGTATAATATTTTAGGTAAAGTTAACATTGTTAGTAAAATTATTCAAAAACCGAACTTTGATGTTGCTCAGTGTTGTAATTATTCAAATAATTTGAATAATTTTTTGAAAGCTTATCGCTCCGATAAAGGTTTTAATGATCTATTAATTGATGCTAAAGAATTAGCATCCAGCTTGGACATAGAACCTAAATCAAAAGACAAAGAAGTCTAAAACCGCGAAAAATAAAAAAAAAAACATTTTGATTATGAATGTGACGATGAACCGATCCACTACGAAACTTTAAAGTTCAAAGTTGATTGTTTTTTTAATGCTCTAGATGTAATCATAACATCAATGGATGAGAGATTCCAATTACTTTTTTCTTACTCTAATAATTTTGTGTTTTTATGGAATATTGATAAATTTAAAAATTATTCACGAACAATTAGAATTATTTAAAAAAGTTGAAAATTTATTAAACGACAAAACTCGCAATAAACGAGACACAACTGCCGTGGAACTTGTTAAAGAATTGCAATATTTACAAAATTTTGATGAAAAAGTTATTACTTCTCCAGAAGAAACTTTAAATTATATAACAAATTACAACTTAGTGGATTCTTTTACTAATACGAGCATAATACTTCGTATTTTCTTAACAATGCCGATTTCTGTTGTTACCGCAGAACGATCTTTTTCAAAACTCAAAATAATAAAAAATTATTTAAAATTGACCATTGGGCAAAACCGACTAAGTAATCTTGCTATCATTACAATAGAAAC
Source organism: Aquatica leii (assembly GCA_035610365.1). Lineage (NCBI taxonomy): Eukaryota > Metazoa > Arthropoda > Insecta > Coleoptera > Lampyridae > Aquatica > Aquatica leii. The sequence continues at coordinate 74,274,695 of CM069435.1, forward strand.
GGACCCGCTAAAAGAATTAGACACCGAAGATTTAATTAAACAATTTGCAAAAAATAAGCACGGAAAGCTCAATTTACTTAGCTAAAATATTAATAACAATACCTAATACCTGGATATTAACCTTTAAAAGGTGACATGTTGCATTATTAAAATAATATATCGTTTTGTTTTTATTTGTCGATCAGTTTCGTCCTGTGATATATAAACGAGTATTTTTAATGTTTTAAATATTTTTTTCTATATATTGTGCTTTTGTATCGTATATTACATTTGAAACTAAAATACAAAAATTTTGAGTTGTAATACTGTTAGAATATATTTCTGTTTTCTATAAGTTTATAATTATGTTATGTACCTCAATGAAAAAATACTTGTATAACCCTTGGTTTATACTTGTAAAATATAAAAATGAAAATAACTTTATGAAAATACTTTTTAAAATTATTTTTCAATAGTGGATTATAATACCTAACTTAACCCGTACTCACATATGAACGCAATACAAATTTGAGGCGTTATTTTAAGTTTGTACAAGGGCGCCGAAAGTGCTAGTCGTTGGCCTAAGCATTCCGGTACATGTAAATTTATTTTGCAGGTTTTACATTGTCATTTGCTTGTACATCTTTTATTTTGTTTGTAATAGACATGACATCTCTTGGTTGTATGATCTGGATTGCTAGTTGCTGAAATTTTTTCATGAAAATGAACTCATACTTTCCCTTTTAAACGTTACATTTTGCAGTAATTTGTCAGCAAGATCTAACCTGAAGTCCACTATAGTTTTCGATGTGTTGCCGACAATTTTAGAATACAATACAAATGCATTATACAAAAAAATATCAAACATATAATAAAAACTGTTTCTGTATCCTCGCATTACATAGAAGCGAGCCTGCAATTGCTCTTGCTTATCAACTTCGCCCATTTCTTCATTGTATTAAAGTACGCAAGCGGGTTTTATAACATCTTGTACTTCACCATTCTTTTTTTTCGTATTTTCTCTGTATTCGTCATATCTGCGGTTCAATGTTTAGTGGAAATGACGTACACATCTTTTTTGTCATGCCATTTTACATTTCTATTCTTACATATACATAACGCAAAATAAGTTTTCATCTTATCAACATTGACACGAAACCAATCTCTAGCAATTGTCTTATTTTCTTCACTTTTTATTAGTTGCATTGCGTGACGATTTGTTTCGGTTGTTATAAAGTTTCAAAAGTCGACATTCAAAACTTTATCAAAAATAAGCAAAAAGGCGCAAGTCTTATTAATTTTTTGCACGTGTAAAAGATTTTTATTCCGAGACATTCTTTTAGAATTGTATGGCACTATAGATGTAGCATTTCTATTCCTAATTATGCTAAGAGAGATGTCGTCTTCATCAAAATCTATTTCTACTTTTTTTTCATTTCCTCCGTTTGCTTCAACTTTCTTGTCGTCTTTGTTTTTATCATCCACTTCAACCACTCGAAACTGTGCTTCTTCATCGTACTGCTCGTCTTCAGATTCTGATAAATTCAAATCAGAGTCGTCTAGGTTGAAACATTTCATTAACTGTTCGTCATCTCCTCCTGGTTGAAGATATTGCTTCTTTCCAAAAATTACTTCAAATAGGGAAATTTTATTAGCATTAGGTGGTAAAAATAAAACAAGAAATTATTTCAAAAACATTGCTACATACTAAATAAAAGTAAAATATTTTGTATGAAACTGTTGCTATTAAATGAAATTAAAATTTACCCATTGAACCTTATTTTCTATTTAAATAAAAAGTCAGGTTTTCGAAAAGCCTGTCATTAAAACTTGATGTCCATTTAAATGGATACTAACCAAAAGTTAGTAAAAGTTATGTTTTTTTGCATTGTAGCTTTATTATTATTTGAAAATAATAAATTAGGGTATTGTTGAGAAACCATTTTGCAGGTTAATTTCAAATCAACTGTAAATAAATGTTTTTTAGTTACCGTCTAAGTCTGTACGCTTGGAGCTGCCATTTTGTACACAATAAACAGCTCTACTAAGTTTAATTTTTAGTTGTAGTTCACTAAACATTATTAAGATGGCACTACCCTATGTCCATTTTAATGACAAACTAGGATTTAAGCAAATAATTTAGAATTCAACATTTTTATAAACTATATGTCTATTTAAATGGACGCTGGGTCTGAAGAGAATATAACGCTTAGTGCGCATGCGCCATGTCGCATTATACTGAAATAATTCCAATATAGAACAATATTTGTGTTGAAAACTCATGACGGGTGTAGTTATGTTTGTTAAATGATGAGTAGTGGTTAAAAATGTTTTTTTTCTGGTTTTGTAAGTATGTTTTTTTTACTGTTTTGGGATTTGTTACTTGTTCTTTGTAATTATCTAGTCAGGTTCTCGTAATTTGGTTTTTAATGTAAGTGGGTTTTTGTTGTTATATTTATTAGGGTAATCTATGTATACATTTATTTACTTTAAGCGGGTTTATTTTTTAGATTTATTAATTAGTTTTCTTCTATATGTTAATACATTCTAGACTTTTTTGTAGTTGCCATTTGACTCATGTTTAATGCTTATCGTAATTTTTTTAAGCGTTATTTATACATTTTTGTGATATTTTCATGTGTTTATATCTTAGTTTTTTTTAATTAATTCTTAAAGTATTTACTCTTGTAAATAGATTCTTTTGTTTGTTATTTATCAAACGTTTAATAACTATAGATAGCTATAACGGTGGTAAGACGTTGAAAAGTTTTTGAATAAAACTGCCGGGATAAAGCCACAACGTAAAGGACATTAAAGGTAACACAACGTGAATGCAATTGTGCAAATGCCACCAGAGTGAACTACTGGACGATCCTTTCACTTTTTTTGGGGTTTATCAGCAGTAGGAAATACACTCTAAGGTAATTTCCACAATTGCATTGAAAACCCTATAGCTTTTTATTCCTGTATGGCAGGGGTAACGATTAACAAACGTTTGATGGCAGAGCCATCTCATAGTTTAAATTTACTATGTATAATTAATAACTGTAGATAGCTATAACGGTGGTAAGACGTTGAAAGTTGATTTTACACTCGCAAATTTCAAAATAGTTTTGAATAAAACTGCAGGACACACGCGTTGGGAAACACTGAACTAACGTATTCTTTTAACTAGCGCGTCAAGTAAAACTGTTATAGGTTTTAGATTATTAGGAAGATCACCACATAGGTAAATAAAATAAGATTTAATAAAATACAACTCAATTAATTTAAAATAAAATGAAAAAATTGTTACGGTAAGAACCTAAGCCTGCAGTAGCCTGCGATTACTTACCAGTGATTAAATCATCCCAAAGCAAGTAGCGGCACTTCAAAACGTCGAAGACTAAGTCGTAGGTGTATAACTGATAAGATTTAGCTTGATCTTTGATGTGCGGATCGTACAGTAATTAAAAGAGCACTAGAACGAGTGAATTATATACCACAGATTTCCGTTTACATCTGACAACGTTTAAGGTAGATAAATTGACTAACATAATTCTAACAACGGATATATTTACTTCAATCATAAAAGAATAAAAAATATTTAAGAACTAAAGGTTTGCCAAAAATATCGCAGTACGAATAATCGTACAGGACTAAATCAAGTAAACAAGCAAATCACAATTGTTGCTTGTTTTCCAGTCTATACTTGTGCTTTTAGAACACAAGAACTTGCACTATCACAAAGAGTTTTAAATTGTTATTCCATATTTAGACGGTTTACTGAGAATGTATTGGTAAAAAAACAACGTTCTTTAAAACCAATCTGAATCTATACTCTTTTTGATGTTAATTTGTCATTGCATTGGAAATAGTTACACGAAAAATAGATTAGTTTGTTTTTGTATTCTATAAACTCCCAGTAAATTTACCATAAGTTTTATAAACACAGACTATTAATAGTGAACCCATGTATGCTTGAAAAGTAATGTTATCTTAATTTTTCCAGTCATCAAAACACATTTTTGAGCGTTAAGTTTCAGTTACTTGAAACAAAGACTTAATATCTTCCCAAATAACACCATTTCTCGGGAATCAATTAGACATCATTTTGGCTATTTTTTTTATACCAACTTTGTGTCAAAAATTCGGCATTAAATCTTTATTTATAAACTGTCACTATCATTTTTTCGATGCATCAAAATGATCTATAAGAAAGCTGATTGTCACTGTGATGCCAAAATTATATCACATAACATGATTATTCCATGATTCTGTATCAAATTTGTATTAATTGAATTATATGCTCTAATGTTGATTAATACAAATATGCACAGTATAAATAATGATTATATTTTTTAAGTTTACTTTGTTTAGTGAAGATCTAAACTTATAAAGAAACACTGTAATTACAAATTACATATTGGAATACAATATTTTAAACTTTTATATGGTAGTAGACATTGTTTTAACAGGCATTTAAAGTAATAAAAACGGAGGTTATACCACGTTATACTTCATCGGACAAAAACGGACATTCCTCGTAAGGTTTCGGTGCGTAGGAGGATACGACAAATTGTGCTGATTAGTTTATAATACCGCCAAAATAAAATGAAATTATATCTTAATATTTTTTTTATGTACACCATTTACCCTAAAAAATTATGTTCTATGATGAAACTTTTATGTCTAAAATTATATCTATTTATTTTAAATAATTATTATTCTTCCACTACGTTGAATTATTATTTAATTATTTTAATATTATTATGTCTAAAATAATTTATCTTTTTTTGCAAATTGTTTTTTGCGTAAAATACACAATAGATTAAATGAATAACTACACATCGATTCCTGTCTTAGTAGTAAATTAATTGCAATCTTCAGATTAATAATTGCCGAGAAAATTATTATGCAACGTTTGCAAAATGACCAATATAAAAAGACTGTATAACGCTTTCATGAATTTTCTGTGAACTAAATTTATGCTTTGCGTTGAATTTATAACAAAATGATGCATTGACAACGATAGCATCGTATACAAACCACCATTAGCTATGAAAATGGTACCAATAATTTTGTATCAAAATATTGTCATTAAAGTGAGACTCGGATGTCAATAAATTGATACCAATGCTGATTGGGTTGTAACCTAGAAGTGGCATATCTCGTTAGACCAGGTGTAAAATGTATTACATTTGCCGCAGGTCTTTCATGTTGCGGAAATGCTTGTGAATCGGTTAATTCAGAAACAAATACAGTTACCTTTTGGTCATGTTGAGTTTATTGCACCAACTTATAGTTTTGGGGTAATAATGGTAACGCTTAATTTAATTCAAAAAGTGCCGTAAGCATCTTTAGTTTTATAAAAATTTTGAATATCTGTTTAACCTTAGTTCGACTTTTTTACCTTCTGAAACTTGTCAAAATGTAACTTGGGTTGTTTTTGAAATTTTTGTGTATTCTACTATACACTTTTGTTAGTTGACTTGATCACTTTCATTTACATTTTGTGTGTTGTGGTATTATTTATATCACAGAGCTCATCATCGGATTCTGATAATTCACATTGATATTATCACGTATATAATCCACTGTTTCTGAAATAGATTACAGTCAGATGAATTACATGTTTTCCGTTCTCTTTCGGTTAGAAATAAAGTTGCCATCAGTAACAAGTCTTTAGAACAATATACAAATAAGTGTTTATAATTTCGTTGTGTAAAAGTTAAATAATAAATAAATAAAGCAAGCAAAGTCATAAACTTTTGAATAAAAATTATTTTTTAATGTTATAAAATCTAATACCATGATAAACGACGCTTTCATAAAGAAAATAACAACAATTACATTACAAAGAGTATCAATTTATAAAAGTAGCAGTGATAATGCAATTAAACACGTGGAAGAATCGCACCTCACAAAATAACTAAACGGCTGAAAACAAAAAAAATCCTATTATTTTTTATTATTAATCATTATTATATTATAAATTTAGAAAATAATAATTCAAATTTAAATATAGGCTTATATGCATAATAATATTATTATTATAAAAAATGACCGTTGATGGATTAATTAATTATTATATAATTTATGTCAGATTTTGGAATTATTATCATTAAGTCATTTTAGCAATAATTGCGGATATTTGATAATCCTAGTTTTAAAGGATTTGCCCGTCTGATTTACATAGATATTGTCGCATCAGAAACTAGTAGACACGAGATGTTGCAACTATAGAAATTAGCAAAACAAATAATAAATTGTTTTTAAACGTGGTTTCAAACACTAAGAATTTATTAATTTAGTTTTTATTGCAGATGTCAGCAATTAAGAATTTTTCGTATACTTAACGGATGTAAAAACATAATCTTTATAATAAAAAAAGTTTTTTTAAAGAAAAAACACAATTCTGACTTGATTTATGGGTTAATCTTGTCTTTATCCGTAAAGTGAATTTAAAGAAAACCAATTGTACTTTATCAAAATATTTATTAAGCATTAACAATTAAGAGAAAATTATTAAATATAAAAGAAAACATAATTATTATAAAAATAATTTAAACATTGTCTGAAATGAATTTAAATTTTTACAGTTATTACGTTGCAACGTCACATTGAATTTTCGAGACTTTCTAAGAATACCGTAGAAATTTTAACCTCGACCAGACACTTTTTACTTATTTTTACATTGAAAAATTAGAAGAATTGTCTTAATTGAGGTTAATCCTTACGTTTAAGCTTATTTACATGTCTGCTAACTAACAAACGAGATAATTAAGTTGAAAAACTTGGTTACTAAGAACAAGTTGTTTGTGTAAATTTAACAAGATGTTAACTCCGTATTATTAAATTAAACTTGGAGGTGTTTAAAACAAAACTCTAAAATTAAAATGTCGTTTACTACTATAAACATTTTTACACGATCCTAATTCATGTGGATTTTTCATTTATTGTTTCAATTAGAATTATGCAATGATTTTATTAGCACTATTTGTTACTACTAAATTTCTAATTACTTAACTATGTCTTTACGATGAAGAATAATACTACCTCATGTCACTTATAAAATAATGCATTTTACTAAAAAAATCGACAATTTTAAATTGATTTCTAAAATCTACAAAAAATTACGTACGAAAGGTTTATTCTAAGTATGTCATATTTTAGAATTGAATTTTGTGTAACTCGCAATAACGTTTTTTAAAACTTTAATCTTTTTTTTTATTTTTTGTTTTTAACAAATCCATTAAAACACCCAAATGACATTATTGGAGTGTTTTAATAGACTAGTAAAATTTATTGTATTCATCTTGGTAGCTCGAACTATCTGACATACAAAGCCAATTAATTTTATTAAAATTTTGACAAGTACAAATATGATATACGGGGACTTCATAAATACTTGTTTCTCCCGTGATATATAGTGTGTCAATTTAAAAACTTTTAATTTTGAGAATATATTTATAACAAAAAATAATATCAAAATTACAAAAACCTATTTTGACAATATATATATAAATTTCTAAAAACTAAATCTGACAGTAACCATCTAGCAATTAATATTTTTTATGTAAAATGTTGTATAACAGAAGAGTACAAAGTTATTTATTCGTCTTTGAGCAAAATCTTTTGCAATAAAATTTGATAAACTTTACTTTTATGATTTTTTTAGCACATTATATTTAAAAATACTTAAGGATTTTGTTGGTTGGCAGATGTCAATCTAGGTGGACACACCTCCGGAGCACTCAAATTAAAACCATTAGAAACTTTCCGTGTCATGAAAAGTTATTTTGAAAATCATTTACTGGTTTACTAGGGAAGTAACCGTGGGGCTTGGATAACACAAACTGTTTTTATAGATTGGTTTAAATTTTGTTTCTGCTGTGCAATAAAAAATGGTTTCAAAGATATTCGACTTGAATCTCGAATTTTTTGGAACATTTTTTGAAATGTGAGACTATGCACTAAATACTAGATACTTTCAAATACCAATTACCCAATCAACAAGGAAACATTTTTGAAATGTTTTTTTCAACGTTTTACAACAGATATATTTACATTTTTAAAAACATTGCAAAAACGTCTTAATGGCCAGAATTACGTTGCAAACCCAATATTAGAGAAACATTCTAAAAATGTTTAAAAAACATTATTTATAATATTATTTATATATATATTTGTAATATTTTACAAATGTTACATTAATGTATAAAAAATGTATAATCAACGCTTTTTTTTAATATTGCAATATGCTTAAGGGCAGTTCTACAATCATGGTATAAATGTAAGTTTAGTTATATTTGCTTTAATTTTAAAATACTGACATATTCGGCTGTTATTTTTAGTTGTACTAACCAATAACACAGCCAATAACGACAGCTTTTTACAATCAAACTAAGTATACCTTAACTGACATTTATACCATTATTATAGAACCAGCCCTAACATGCTTACAAAAGATAAATAATACAATCTTCGTATACTCTAAATACTTCAATTTCATGTGACTGTAAACGCATCTGGTGCCTATAACAAAAATTAACACATTAACATAAAGTAAAACAAATGTTATTTATGTAATTACTTTATATTAATTGAAATAATTATAATAATCCTCACAAAAGTTTCCAATTAATCAAAAATGTTTCTATTTTATGGATAGGATCCTTCGGAGTGGAAGAACGACAACAATAAAAACAACCTTTATCTGTTGTTAAGGCCTGAACGATAAAGGTTGTTTTTATTGTTGCCGTTCCTCCACACCGAAAGATCCTATTCATAAAATAAGAAAACTTGACTAATTATGCATGTACCTCTATGTGTATAAACAAAAAGCAGAACAACTAACAATCCAAGATTTTGAAACTTTGTACACACAAAATAATGCTGCATCAATATCAGAAAAAATTACATACCAAGATTAATTGGTTATTGTGCACGTTCAAATCTCCCATTTGGTCAATATCATATCAATTTGATAACCTTAAAACATCACAAAGAATAGAAATCATGAAGTACATGGAATGAGCGTTTTAGTGTACCACTGCTGTAACAAATATCATTATACTTCAGCAAAATTTCTTGCAAGAAAAACCAAAGAAAAACGAACCATCATAATAAATGCTGACAATAAAAGTATCTATTTGAGTTTTGCTAGAACGCAAATTAGAAAACAATTAAACTGATACACTAACAATACATTACACAGCATAGCGAGTAATACCATGGAAATCGTTGTTTCGCTGAAGCTTAAAATATAATGCAATTATAATATACAAAATCGCCATCTTTTCACGCAGATACTGGTACTTTGCGCAAACACGGTTATTAAGTACATTTTATATAATTGTGTTTTTGTTACATACATATATACATATATAAAAGAAAAAAGTGTATAGGTGAAAGCAAGCAAAAGTATAATTTCTAATAAAGTAAAAACGTTTTTTATGTTACTAAAAAATGTTATAGAAAACATTTTGAAAATATTTCAATATCAATGTTTAAATGAAATATGTTTAAAACGCAACAAAAATATTTTTTTGAAAAACATTTTTTGTTTCGACTATTTTAAAACGTTGTAACGTTTTTAAAACGTGAAAAAAACGTTTCCTTGCTGATTGGGCATTTTTTACAAATTGTGAGAAATGAACCACACAACAATTTTCCAGAATAAAACATTGTAATACAATATTATTTCTTTTTATTTTTCGTGTTATATTATTTTAATGCTACATCAAACATTTATTTTATTATTATTTTCTTAATAGTGTTTTTTCATACTCTAAAATAACACTTTAAAAAATCTCAATTGCATAATTTTGCTTATTGCCTTACCTTCTCTGGAATGTATTTTTGCAATCAATGGTTACCAGCATATGCTTTAATCTAAAATAAAATAGCATATAGAATAATTAATACAGTTTACGTTTTGTTTAATGTAGAAAAATGTTACAATACTTAAACGTTTTTGTAATAGACGTATAAAGTTTTTTTGTTCAATATAAATATACAACTGCATAAAAATAATGACTATATATTTGATTATTAGTGAAATTTTAAAAAGATTAATTTGACAGTAGCATTATGTTTTATTTTATTTTTTAAAAATTAATCTAAAACGTGGTTTCAACACAACACAAAAAAAATTTCATAACCTTTTACCACAATAAAATTTTAAAAATTGTTTTTTAGTAGAATTCTTTAAGTTTTTAAGTTCTCGTATACTACGAGAGTCACGTTTAAAGTGTTAAAAATAAAATTCTCATTTTACGCTCAACATTTTTATTTAATTGTAGTCAGATTAAATTTAAAATTAACTTGAACCAAAAAATTTTTGCGTTATAATTTTTTTTGGTTTCAAAAGTGAATTATATGAAAAATGTAATTTAAATTGTTTAACTGAAACTTGCTTAAAGAGATTGTGGTTAAAAATGTCTTTATTAGATATACAGCTTTATAATGCACAAATTTATATTTTTTAACAATGACAAAATGAGATAAAACTATATTCTTCTTCAGGAGTTTATACTACTATTAATTAATTAAAATTGTTTATTCAATTTAAAATAAAGTCCACTTAACGAAAATACCGTTCAACGTTCGGTAATAAAAATTGTGGAAGTCTAATCTGTTTTAAATTAACATCAAAATTCAATTTTCTCTAATTTGATGTATCAATATTAATTTGAAAATAAGCTAAGCTTGTCTTATTTTCAAATAATATACAAAAAAATTAATTGAAAATGTTACATTAATTATAAGCTATGCGTTTATTCATAAATGTTATGTATATAGCGCTCACTGTGTGAGCTAATATACGACAATACGTTTTTGTATAATTCCTGTAGTCATTTTTCATTTTCTCATAAATTAACTAAAATTTTTGTTTTCTATTCATATGTAAAATTGTGCAATAAATTGAATAATCTGTTGTTTCATTGTGTTACATTTTGTTTTCTGTTGTATTGCGGTTATCGTTGTTGTTACAAATTATTGCTTTACAAATTTTATTTTTCGTTAACGCAAAAGCTCTTCCTGCGGCGTTTGCAGTGCGAAGTGTTATCGATTACTCTCTTTTTTATGTAACTTATTAAATTTAAATCAACTTCCTCATTCTCGAGAAATTGAGGGAGAAAAGCAACTATATATAGTCGTACTATCAATTGAAAATTTTATTTTGACAATGCAGTTAGTTTAGTATTGATCCTATTTTATTAAGTGCATTTGAGTTTGATACATTTAAAATTGTAGTTTGATATTTATTTCTAATGTATCAAATTTTAGTAAGCAACATATTTTAAAAGTCGTATTTTGAAATTGATTACATTCAACGTTTTGAAAACCACGTTTTTCACTTTTGGTTGCTTGTATATATATAAATGAGGGGTGAAATGGATTGATCCAACAGAAAGGTGAATATTATTATATAAAGTATATCTTATTTGTATTACTTAGGTAAATATTTATTTGCATAAAAACAAAATTGTAAAGTTTTTTATGTTTTTAAATACTTTAAAACAATTTTAAAAAAACTAAATAAATAATTTACCGAATCAAGATTGTTCTGGAGTATTGGTAGATTTTACATGTTAAATTTTATTACATTGACTTACAATCACTTAGGTTTATGCTTTTTATTTGATTTTTATTAGTTTTTTTTTAGAAAATTTATACAGTTGGATATACTGCTTGGTATTAATTACAATTGTTTTTACTTTCCCATAAAAAAAAGTATACCAAACGCAATTTTTTTTTCAAAAATTTTTTATTGCATTTATTTACCTTTCAAGGTCTCCTGAATCACAAATATGTATTTTTGACAAAAAAAATTTGAGTGTCTGTGCGTAGGGTGCGCAACAATTGTGTGGACACACGCCCTACTATAATATGACTTTAGTGGTCTTCTTCACTACTGGGGCCTTACATATGGCCACACTTTTTCTAACCATTTTTAAACGTATTTACGTGCCCTCCCTACCCATCTATATTTGACACCACTACATGTCCCCACAACTATTGCTGAAATATGGTGTGTAACATAACCAAAACACAACCAACTTTGTGTGGCCTTGATTAGTGCTGCCCTCTACAATGAGTTTGCTCCTTTCGTACTTTGTAAGTGTATATTTCACATTCTTGCGTAAATGTTCAGAAGTGACAACTGATAATGAAGTTTCGTAAGGGAACATACATTGCGATTTGTTGTGAAGAAGGTATGTAATATCATCTAATACAGTACATTACACTACAAGTGATGCCGTGTTTATGATAAAAGACATGCTTGTTACTTCTGTGACAAATTGATCGGCAAAGTTATGAGGCACTTAGAGTTGGTACATTTTAAAAAAATTGAAGTTGCGAAACTATTGACTATGGATAAAAACTCTGAAAGACGAAAAGAGGGGTTTTTATGTTTGCTTAGAGCCGGCGACTATTACCATAATTGCTAAATACTGGCAATGAAAAAGGGTGAACTTATTTTAAGCAGGCGCCTTTCTTCAAAAGGCAGATCAAGAGGGTTATCAAATTATGGTCCTTCCCAAACTGCCTAGGGTTCTTTTTGCTAACAACGTTATGGCGCCACGTTAAAAATAGTTGCCCCAATAAAAAAAATATCTCCGATAACACTTCCCGTAGAGACGTGAGAGGTGAAAGTTACGCACTTTCGTCCAGTTGGTCGGAAACCAATACATCAGTAGAATTTCAAAAAGATATACTATCAACGTTAAAACATGATGATGTTGGTATAGTTTGTAGAGAAGAGGAAGTATGTCCTTGAACCATTTAAGGCGACATGATTGCTTAAAGCAGTTTACAGTAAGTGTGGACTTGAAATCGCCGAATCTCATTACTAGCACAAAGCTACGAAAACATATTGCAACTGTTGTACAGGTCTTTAATTTAAAAGAAACTTAGACTGATTGCCTAGCTAGGCATTTGGGCCATGATATTCGTCTTCATCGTGAGTTCTACCGACTACACGAATCTGCTGTAGAATTGACCAAAGTCAGCAGGCTGTTGATTGCAGTGGATAAGGGAAAAGCTGCATACTTTTCCGGAAAATCATTAGAAGATATTAATATCGATGGTAAGTAAATAATATTATGATGTCTTACGAGTACATCTACATCTGTATTTTATATTAGAGTTGCCAGATGTCGATGACAACGACGGCAGTGACACATACAAGGAAGTGGAAGGAAACGAAGGATATGAAAGTGGTTCAGATGGAGGTGAGGTGTTAAACCAAAAAGAAGATATTTGTGGTACAATTGAGACTTCAAGTACTAAACCTGACATGAGGAATACTAAAAAAGTGGCCTAAAGGGGATCTAAACAGAAAATTAAACAGGACAAGACAGGTAAATTTTATACGATTAGGTACCTACATAATTATGAAGTGCTTAACACATTTTTAGATATCAACAAAAAGATTACAATTCGCAAACCGTGGGGAGCCACTGAAAAGGATCAGTATTACAATTCTTTAGCAAAAATATTAAAGCTGACACTATACCAACAAAACAAGAAGGGGAAGATTGTAAAAGAGCATTTCCAAAAACTCTGCAAAATAGGTCCTGGAACGACATAAAATATCAGGTGTACAATCATATAAATGTCATTAAAAGGAAGAGAAGAGAAAATGTTCCCAATTTAAAATAAAGAGATTGCAATTTCTCAATATTCACCTATATGTTGTAATAGCTTTCATATAAAATTAACAAGTAAATCAATCGTCATACTGAAACACTTTTTTAATATATTTTTTCTTTCTTACAATAACATGTTTATTCCGAAATAACCCGAATCAGGCACTGATCTAATAATTTCGCCATATCAATATTCAATATGCATTTTGTTACTGAACTTTGCGCTCACCTAGTACCTACCTAAAGCTTTTTCATTAGATTTTGGGGACTATAATTCTAAAAAGGTAGTACTACATTTCCAATTTCATTCTGAACTATTCCGCCTTCGCACTGCTGCTACTTCTGTTAGCTTGTTTTGATTTTATAATAACAAATTAAATAAACAAATTATAAAGTTTGTGTCCCGAGAGCCTTTGTCCCGAGGGACAGCAATTCCCCGAGGTAATTGAGACCTATTAATTCCCGTGATACATACATAATTTTATTTCTGATAGATTTTAATAAAATTTTGTTCATTTTAAAAATACCGAATCGAGTATCGTTGATTGTAGTTTTGGATGTTGTCAGGTTGCTAGGTTACGACGAAATTATAGCAAGGGATTTAAGACCCTCCTTATTGATATCATAACTATGATGTTATAAGCTTATAATAACACTATCAGAAATTAAAAAAATTAATATTGTGCGTAAACCAATTTTACACACGGTATGTAAATTGCAATTACAATGGAAATTTCCATTCAATGTAAGTGATTCTGTGAGGCCACACATTATATCCATCCAAACGACAGTATATAGGTGTAGTAGTGGGGTCTGGTTACATATTTATGTTTTATCCACAACTTCCGAGATATGGAGTGTATGGGCATGACGTTAATACCAAATAAAGCAGGAAATAAAATATACTCATTCTTTCTTTGTTACTTAAAGGACCCCACTTTTAGGTGAAATACTGGTGTCCACAGAAAGATTGGAAGGCCTGTATGTGCGTGTGTGTGTGTGTGTGTCTGTGTGTAACGATGTACCCACAATAACTCTCGAACTAAAAGTTCTAGTAACTTGAAATTTAGGATAGAGCTGGTTTTTCATATTCTCTCGGTTCTATTAAAAGATGGATTCATTTAAATAAAAAAAATTCTAATATCCCACAAAACCACAAGTTCCATGTAGGTTCGATAAGCATTCCCAAATATTCATTTCTAAAGCATTCCAATAGTAGTTTGTGTATGGACTTCTAATAACACACTTAATTTAAAACGTATTCTATAAGAATGTCTATATAAGAAGAATAAAGTACTCTAAAAGATTCTTTTAAAAACACTTCTATAGGAATACTATATTTAATTTAAAAAAGAAGTGCTTATAGCAGCCTTAGAATTGGCAGTTGATTGGAATCACTAAAGTATTAGAAATGTAGCATCCTAATGGCGTTCCCTTATTGATTCTATAACAATGCATATAGAAGGAGAATAAAGTACCCTAAAAGATTCCTTTAAAATCACTCCTATAGGCCTTCTATATTGATATAAAAAATAAAGTGTTTATAGCAGCCTTGACAATGTATTGAAATTCAAGTATTACGACTAACATGATAACATTCTTTTAGTGTTTTAGTACCTCTAAAATCGACTTAATCGTTCTTTATTTGAGATAAAGAAATATAATTTTTAATATCAGAAAAAACCGTTTGTACAAGTTGCTAAATTGTAATACCTAAACAAAAATAACTTCCTGTAGAGATTAAACGCCCACATCTAAATTTTGTTGATAAAGATATGTATGCAATAAAAAAACCTATGCATTCGCGTTTGATACTGGAAATGTAAATAAGATGCTTTGATTTCTGAGAATTGTGACGAGATATGTTCCGACTACCGAGTTTGATTCACCAGAAACGCTTCTAAGTAAGTACTTATACGATTACGGGTATATGCAGTTTTACGTTTACGAAAGGAAGACGACTTCGGGCTTAGTCTATATTTGTAAATGTGTTCTTTTTTGTGCTGAATTAAAGAAGAAAAAGCTATTAGAAGTTCTGCTGATTTAAGTAAAAGTAAGTACAAAAAGAAACAATTGACATATCTATTTTTGTACGATCAGCTTATCCACGTTTTAGCGCTTTATTGTTATTGTTTATTTTTTACTTGGCATCCAGTTATTTTTTTAGAACAGGGGTGGCCAACCTGCGGACTTAAACTTAAAAAACATTGTAATAAAAAATTTATTTTATTCATAAAAAGAAACATATTTTTGATATGAATCTAGTGAAAATGCATGCGACTGATAATAGTTAATAAAAAATAATTAATCGCATAATTTTGTTATAGAGTTAACCCAAAGTTGATTCAAATTAGTTCCTATAGATGTTATTAGAGAAGGTGTTCCAATGGCTACGTCATGGCAAAGCGAGATTAAAAAATGAAATAATTAGGATGATGCAGCAAACTACAAATTCGCAAACCATTGATTAAAAATTATTATAGTTTAGACAAAGATACTGTACAAATTTCTTAATAAAAAATGACTTAAAACTAATCATTTCATGCTTTTTGTGTTTCTTATGATATGCTATTGAAACCCTGTAAAAGCATGCAAATTAATTACCTTTTAGTCGTTAACTTTGTCATGCTATTCTACAACATAGGAAAGTACTACATTGGCACTATTTTAAAGCATTCTAATGGAACGTGAAAACTTCTACCTTTGGCCTGCTTTTGTACAACGTCTAATAGGACTCTATAAGCACTAACTGTACAGCATTCTACTGGAGTGTCAAAACCTATCTCTAAACATAAACCATTCTACTGCTACAGGAAGGCTTTCAGTAATATCAATACTGCCTCTATGCTTCTAAAAGCATTATTATGGAACCTATTTGGTTTTGTGGGATAGTTTATTAGGTATTTGATTTATAATTTCAAGTGAATTCCATGTATAATCTATAATCCTAGGTTCGAATCCTGCCTACGACGATTTTTTTAAGAAGAAAATTGCATATCTTGAAGCGATACGTTACAAAATAACAATGTTTCTCTATATTCTTTTCACTTTATTTTTTATATATACGGAGTGCTGCATCTTATTTAAATTATCTTTGGATGTACCCGCGATAACTCTCAAACCAAAAGTTCTAGTAACTCGGAATTTGGTATGGAGCTGGCTTTTTATATTCTCTCTGCTATGTCAAAAGATGGGGTTCATAAAGAAACCAGAAGTCGGTGTGTCCACTGTTTTTAACAGTTTTTTTTACATAATTTTGTACGTATGTAAATTATTCGAATTATTTTTACAGTTTCTTGTAGGGATAATTCTTCCTAACAATTTATTCAACTAAAAAAATTTCTAATTTACAGTTTATCAGATATTTAATTTGTAATTTAAAATAAATTCACAAATATAATATAGTTTCGAATCCTGCTTGTAACGATTTTTTTTACTGATTTATTAAAAGGGTAAGTAATATCGAGGCGCACAAATATAAGGGTAAGTCGATACGATCTTAATGAAATCGAGGAAAAAAATTTCAAAAAAATTATAGCATGCTAGGAAATAATACAAACGTGTACATATCACTTCAAAATGGTTTTAAGACAACATAACCTTAAAAAATATGTAGACATTCCTTCATCATTTTTTATAGAAAAGTCGTGTAGTGACCACACCAGTTTTTTTTTAAATAGAAGTTGACTTTAGTTTGTACTTGTAAAACAATTATATTTTTATGTGTTTTTTTCAATCTCAAAATCAATTACATGTTTAAAAAAATAACATAAAAATCTAGACTAATTTGTTTCGCATAATGAATAATTAGTTAGAAAAAGCAGTTCTGATTACAGTGCTTTAACATACAGAGTAACATTCAATTATGTATTATTATTATTATGTAAATTATGTTTTAATTAACTATAGTAATAATTATATTTATTTATGTATTCTTGTAAACTTTTTTAAACAAATCATATTAACTGTGATTATTCCTCGATTTTATTAAATGTCGAATAAAAAATGTTTATTGTACAGATTAACAGTACTTTTGAAACGAGTATAAAAGAAAAATATGACTGAGCAATGCACACATGGTTTTGCAACAAAATCAACGATTAAAGTGTCTTGAAAGTTTTATTAGATAATAAAACCAAACAGACATTGCTAAACTAAATTGTTTTGTGTGCCCAACAGTAAACAGCTAAAACAAAGTATTGTAAAAGCATTAGATAACAAGCTTTAACAACATTTAAAGCATACAAAAACTTTATAAAGACTAAACTAATTTATTAATTTTTACTACAATTAAAAAACAATTACGTCTTTTTCTTAATTTTAAATTAACAAACTTGGTCAACCATAAATTATTTTAACGTAACGTCGGCGTTAATTTACATTTATGTGAAGGCTTGGAAGTTTGTCAAAATTGTATTTGTATGTAATTTTTTATTGCGTTTGAAATTAATTAATGTTTACTCAAATATACGACAAATTCGTTATCATTTTACGGTTGCAATTAATTTTAGTTATCCCATAAATTATACTTCATTACCGTAATGTATGTAGTTCGTAACATTACAATAGAAGCGTTTATTTATTTTGTTATTAACTTTATTATCGCTGATTAATCAAAGCTCTCGATTTGAATGTGTTGAATATTTTATCAAACTGCAATAATTTCACAATTGCTGTTTTTACGAACGTTACAAGAACGATAACGACCTATTATGTTACTTGATGTATACGGCACGATTTTATATTTTATACAAATTTTGAGCCCCGCTTGTATTATAAATTGCGTTGTTATAAGCGTTTTTGTTCGATGAATGATTTATGTACATTGTTATTGCTTTTGTACGAAATTAATACTGTTTATGATTTATACAGAATATTCATTTCGTCGCATTGATAACGTCTCGTTAAATTTGTGTACATTGTACTATAACGACGGTACATATCAGCATTGTTAATTAGACAAATATAAACGAAACTACCACGTATCTATTTTACTCTATAACTAAAAAATACTTTCACTTTTACCGGTTTTAGTCAGTAAATACAAATCATATACAATTCTAATATAAGATTTAAAAAAATATAACTTATTTTGTGTAATCCTATATAAAAGAAACATTAAATAATTCGGATTGTGTTAATTATCATTTTTTTAAATGTTAAGTGTTTAATATAATCAACCAACTGCAGTTAGTAATATTTATTGCAACAGAAGTCACCATGATACTTGCTGTTACAATAATATTTGTTACATTTTCACATTTTATAATTGTTTTGTAATTCTAGTTTTTAGCAACAATTCGTCACATTAAAGATTACGTTGATGGAATATCTTTTTAGTTAGAAATTATTTTAGGGCGTAAGAGAAAGTTTTGTTTATACCTTAGAGCAGTGGTCCCTACGGACCCGCAAGAGTCCCCAGGGTCATTCAGGGGGTCCGTAGAAAATTAAAATTGATTTGGAGGTCCTTGAACAACGTCATGGGGCATGCGTAAGATTTAACATGAATAAATTAATAGGAATTTTTACATCTTAAGTAAAAGGTGCATAAAATACAGGCATCGCGGTGAGTTAGATTTATCTATACAAGTTTATACACGAACGCAATAAAACTGATACTTGCACTAACTAATCTATAACATAAACTATAAAAGAGTCTTGCATCTAATCAACAATTTAGTTCTGTGTTATGCGTGATGTAAAGTGTATACAACAAATTTTCTTAGTCTTGGACAAAAAGATTTTGTATTGTTACGCAGATAGCGTACTTTTGTTACGTAAGTATATTTCAATAAAACGGAGATTTTTTTTTTAATTTAAATTTATTTAAGCAAAGTTATATTCTTGTTTTAGTTGATTGCAAATTATATATCACAATTATCAGTAGTAGTTTATTTTTTATAAAAAAGTAATTGATACAATTGTACAAACTTTATGGTACCGCATTTTACATGTCTAGCTGTGGAGGGTCTGTATGTGGTTTAACCCACACTGCTAGTTGCTTTTTGAGTAATTTTTGTTTTTTTTGTGCTTTTTTGCCTTTGGATGCATTAATTTGCCATTTTGCAGCGTTCGCAGCCTTTTGCTGTTCTATTGTTTTGTTGTTTTTTTTGTTCAGCTAAGAAATTTTTGAAAAGCGTTGTCATTAAAATCTTAGATTTTTTTTCTACTCTCTTCCGATTTGTATCTCTGCCTGCTGAAAAAAATTTGAAGTATCAGTATCTGCTACAGTAGTATCTTCTGTTGAGGAGATGTCTGGAATGGTAACAGGAATACACGAAACTTCTATTGATGGAGTGGCTGCAGCATGGCCTTTTTCTTGCACGTCTAATATCTTAGCCTCTACAAAAATTAATTAATTATTTACCACCAGAAGCATATCTCATCTTTATCTTATTAAACGGGCGAGACGTAATAAAGAGTACATTTGCCACCTTCGAAATTCTCCGCTATAGACTCATTTCCAATAATAAGTTTTCGTTTTAACTTAGACTTGTAAATGTATTCCGTTTTTTTTTGCAAAAATTTATGGCTGAGATGCTAGTGTGCAATCTATGGTTACCAAGCAGAAGGAGAACAGGATTATCTACTGATGATTTAAAAAATTGCAGCCACTTCAGAAAAAGATTAGTATTTATGAAACCACTGTCGGACACTAGAGAGTTTGTTTCTAATTTCTTCAAGTTCTGTTTGAATTATTTGCAGTTGCCGATTTCTTTTTCGTATGTATGGAGCCATATTAACTTATTCTTAGACTGTTAACAATTTAAACTTAAAAGTGAAAGATTTTTATCGATTTTTGCCAATAAAATGCAGTACGTTTTAGACTAAATAACTTTCGTCTGAGTGTACGCAGTACACACACGTAGAACGCTTTAAAATGCGCAATCTTAAGAAAAAGTCAGTTTTCGCTTTAAACACAAAAGTTTCTTATTTATAATGCCAATAAAGAACATATTGGTCTTTCTTCAGAATCCAAACACATGTTTGATTGCGTTGCTTTAGAGTTTTTGCAGTATAACCATAAAAACATGCAGTTTCATTCATAAACATGTACAAATATTACATCGTTACGTACAAAATTTTTGATTATTTTTCTCGTCCGATTTCTCTAAAATTTTTACAGGTTTGTTAGGCTTATTGTAGTTTTTAGCAGAATATTAAATCGATCGCATCACTAACATCCTTCTACTGTAAGCAAACAATGCACATCCTTAGATTGTGCGTTTTACAAAAAAAAAACAATTTTTGTGCTCCTAGTTTTTACAGGTAATTTTTTAGTTTGGCAATTTTTTTTATGTTACTCTATTGAATAGGATGGTAAATATTTTCATTTTGGTTATGTTAAAAATTATTTTTTGTGCTTCCGTTCGTTTTGACGTAGGTTTTTTACAGGCATCATAATCGGCCGTAAATTTTACTTTTCCGGCCTAGGCCGGTAAAGTGTAGTAGAATTTTATAACTAAAAGTTAGCACTAGTTATCATTAATTAATTAAACGTCATCTGTCAGTTTGTCAGATTTATCAACATACACCATTACCTGTGTTATTGTTTAGAGTAGCACTAACAAATTTTTTTAAACAAATTTAACAGATTTGCCTATATCTTACAATTGCTAAAAACAACAATGGTTTTATTTTCATATAAGTGTAATTGTAATAATATTATGTAATTGTCAAATTAATTTCAAAAACAATTGTATTTTGTCATTACAGGTTTCAGTTTTATCAACATGTTATTAAATTGTATTAAAAAACAATACTTAAATAACTGCTTTTAATTAATTTATACTATAAAGGTCAGCACAAAAAAATGTTGTGTATCACACGTTCTAAAAGAATTTTGCGAGTATTCGCTTTTGTAGGCCTCGGCTTCACCTCGGCCTACAAATATGCTCATACTCGCAAAATAGCACTTTCTGGACTAGTGATACAAATAACTATTTTTTAACATTTTAAATTACTTTACAATTTTTTTAAATGATTAAATTTTGTTAAAAGTAGCGACACAAACCAAACATTGAAAATAACAATAACTATCAAAAAATGTAGCGTAATAACGTCACAGATAAACGTGATGTTTTAGAGTTGCACAGATTTCACAAATTAACTAATGAGTGATTTATTTAGCTTACGTAACAATAGAACAATTGAGTCTTAAACAAATGCTTTTAGTAACTACCAACTAAAAACGTAGTAAATAAATCAGTGCAAATGTAAAAAACACGATTTTTATCTTTTTGGACTTCTCGGCACTGATAACAACTGCATTGTTGGACTATAGTGGATTAAAGAAGTGTTACATAAATTAAAATTAAATAGTTTTAAGCGTATTTACAGCATCGGCATATGACCCGAATATTAAATACAGCTTTTAGGAGTTTACAAAAACGCTATTGTGTTCTAAAAAGTCGTTATCTTCTGCAGGAGAATCATGCACTGCTACTTTTTTAACAATAAATGCACCCGAATTAAAATTGTATATAACGTAATCAAAAATGTTTTTTAAAAATGCACAGATTTTACTACTTACCTGGGTTTCTTTAGCTTTGCATGCAGAGGTACAACTTCAGTTTTTTCAACAAACTTTTTTTTTATTTGATGTGTGCTGCTAATGACCATATTGGATATATAGTTGTTCTATATGGTATTTTTTTAAAATAAATAAATAAACTTTGGCATAGACTACTGTCGAAGAAAAACGAGGTTTTCCAAATTTATTTTGTAAAAAAAATACTTTCCTGTAACCAAATTGTAGGAGAAATAGTACTTTTTCTCTAACTACATCACCTTTCACAGCAGTTTTTCTCATAAGTTGAAACAGCTGTTTTTCATTTTAAGCGAGGATAATACGCTCACATGATCCCAAACATGTTTTAACAGCTGCCTCAACGCTTGTATCTGGTTTTGTTTTTCCAATCTTATTAAACTATATTCAATAAATGTGCCACTCTGTTACTCTTGTTTTAACTATAACGTTTATTATTACTTTTTTCTATTCTTCTGTTGTTTTATGTTAAACCTAAAAGAGTTTAGCAGAACTGACAGTTCATCCCACAATTGTTGTTGAGCCCGTTTTTGCAATCTTCCAAGTTTATTCGTAATAATTTGGAGATGCTTTTTACAAAGGTTTAGTAAGATAACCACCCTGTGTTATTTAAAGAAATAATTAATTGGTTAACAGTTTCCTGATATAAGAGGCACCTGGGGGTGCCCAAACTTGCTGTGGTATTTAAAAAAAATTAAATCGCCTTGTAAAATAGAGATGTATTCTTACCCCAGCGAATCTTTCAAATCTAACACATCGAAATAGTAATTTATTTGCACGTTACTATCGTGGATGATTTAAGATACTTTTAATGTAGATATCACTAGGCATTGCGTTAGCACAAGTCCCATTTTCTTAGCGTGAACAAAACGGGAATAAATATTAAGAGCAAATCACCTTATAGCTTTTGTTTACGACTGAGCAAAATTTATAGAGCGCGTGGAACCATATCAAGGGTTTTTAACGTATAACACGTGTAATTCTAAAATTTTATGATTAAAGGTTTAATATAATGAACCGTCCTATTACCTTAGGGTCGTTTCGACCCATATTTAAATTTTAATTTTACGTTACTTCCTTAATTATTGTTTAAGCTCCCTAAATTTATCAATCATTGTTAACACCCTAATTAGATACTTACTCCTAAATGCTGTTAATTTTTACAATTCAAATTAGCAGAAAAATGTAACTATGTACAACAATTGTCTTCAGGGTCATTCCGGCCCATTAGAGAATTCTTCTGATAACAACAAATTTCTTCAACGTATTTAGGGAAAATCATTACATTATAATGCTAATTACAACTAAAGACTTAATCCTTCAATTAGAATTTAATTATCTGTAATAGCTCATTGTTTCCATTTATCAGTCAATCAGTTAATCTAATTGGTTTTTCATAATGGACTTCTATATATAATTGAAATTACGTTATAACTTTTATTTGCTTGTTGTTCAGCAAAAGTGAAAAGTTTATTATCATTTTGAAACAATGTCTAAAAAGTTTTTGACGGGGGAGAGTTAGAAGAACTAGCAGATTTTTCTGACATAGATGAAGTTGTCTCAGAAGAAGAAGAAGACGACAATTATAAACGGAATTCCGATACTGAAGATTTTTCTGAAAGTGATTGTAAAGGTGCACATCATACTAACAGTGTTAACGTGACATCAAAGGAGTAAAAAAGCGAGTTCCTCTCAAGAAACGAGTTAATTATTTGAGGAAATACACCTCCAAAAAGAAACAACCGATTTTCAAGTGAAAATCCATGAATCCAGGGCCTACTACTTACGCTGTAAAGTGAAGAGAAGAGTGAAAGGTATAAAATCATGTTTTAAACTATTATTTTCAAGTGATATGAAAACTATTGTGCTCAATATCACTAACTTGGAGGGAACAAAAGTTTATAGAAAAGAATGGGTTCAGATAACTCTGATAGATCTACAAGCGTATATTGGTTTGCTATTGCTTGCTGGTGTGTACAAATCTAATGGAGAAGCAACTTCCAGTTTGAGGGATGAAAAAACTGGACGTCCAATATTTAGGACTACAATGACTTTGAAAAAATTCAATAAAATTTCGCGAGTTTTACAATTCGATA
The DNA here is from genome assembly GCA_035610365.1 of Aquatica leii. Taxonomy (NCBI): domain Eukaryota; kingdom Metazoa; phylum Arthropoda; class Insecta; order Coleoptera; family Lampyridae; genus Aquatica; species Aquatica leii. Next base: position 74,298,958 of record CM069435.1, read on the forward strand.
ATAAATCTAACAGAGATGAAAGACAAGCAAGTGATAAACTAGCAGCTATAAGAGAGTTATGGAACATATGGACAGCAAATTTACCCAACTTATACAATCCTGACGAAAACATCACCATAGATGAGCAACTAGTGGCATTTTGGGGACGATGTCCTTTTAGACAGTATATGCTCAGCAAACATGCGAGTTACGGTATCAAATTCTGGGTAGCATGTGACAGTAACACTAGTTACGCTTGGAATATGCAAGTATACACTGGAAAATTAGCATGCGAGAAGCTCGAAAAAATCAAGGAACAGGGTAGTAATGGATTTGACGTACGGGTTGCGAGGCCGTAATGTAACTTCCGACAACTTTTTTACCTCTTACAGACTAGGCCAACTCGGAACTTTGGAGAGAGCAATCAACCCAGATTGGAACGCGAAAAAATTACATAAACGACGGCTATTTCTGGAACAACTGGTTTACGAACTAGTTACACCATCTATAGATGCGCGACAACGTCTTCCTAGAGCAGCCCATAGTGCAGTAATTTTGAAGAAAATTAAAGCAAAAAGAATATCAACGGTGCAAATAGATAACAAAACTGAAGTTTCTAAATCTAATAAAAGAGGTAGGTGTAAGTTGTGTGGTAACGGAAAAGACAGAAAAACAACAACAAAGTGCAATAAGTGCCAATGTTATATTTGCAAGGACCATTCCATAAATTTATGTAATAATTGCCAATAAGTGTTTTGTTTTAATTTTTAACAATAATTTTAATTATTTGTATGTATATTTATGTGTTTAGTTGTAATAAAGTTATGAATAATACACGCGCAAAAGTTTTTCAGTTGAAAATGGTCGATACGGCCCAAAGGGTAAAAAGTGTGTTGTAGTATTGAGGGCAATAAGAAGGTTAAAATTATTTTTAAATGATTTACATTTTATTCAAAAAATTACATTTATAAGTAAATATCGATTTTTTATTATGTATTAATTAATCCGGATTTTCATAAAAAAAACTATTACATTTGTATTAAGAAAAAACTAAGTTTAAACTTATGCACTGTATAAAAAGAGTTAGAGCAAAGCGACATGATGTTTAAAATATATTTAAACCTGAAAAACTTGAAATTCAAAAATATTTCTTTTTTTAATATGAAACAATGTATATCTGTTTCTGTCATGTTAAAAGGAATTAAAAAACTGTAAATAGCAAAATTTAAAAAAATTTAATAAGTATGTCCTATAGCTATATATTATTTTTGAGTTGGTATGATTTTAGAAAAAAAATATACAGTTTTCCAGGTTTAAAATTATATTTTAAACATCCTGTAGTTTTTCTTAGAAAAATACAAACTAATGAATAATAATAAACTGACACTTGTAAATGAAATTTTTTTAAAATTAAATTCTAAATATTTTAGGAACCATAAACTTGAGGTAGATATATATTAAACCTTTAATAAATAAGTTTTAGAATTACCTGTAAAATTTAAAATCAAATTTTACACAGGATGTTCCATATAAAAAATACCTACTTGTTATTGTACTGCTTTTGACACATTCTGTATAATCCACAATAATTTTAAAATTAGCATACTTAGTAACCATATAATACATATTTATTTTATTGATTGATTGTATCAATAAAGAACAAACTTTCCTCAATCATAGACTCACCCGGTACATACAATATAAAATTCAAAATCAAATATTAAAGAGGTTACTATACCTAATAAACGATTAAATACATTAATCTAGATAACTAAAAAAAATGTTTATAGTTTTTTGTTAAATGTGTGTTTTAACAACAGTAAAACAAAACATGTTCTTACAATTATAATAAATAAGTTGTTCTGTTGACGGATTCATCAAGAGTTGTAACGTATAAAATACGACATTTTGTTTAGGTATCTTTAAATCTGTAGACAAATCAAAAAGTTATATGAACATTTTGTAAATGTATTGGAATAAAATGTTCTTTTATGAATAAATGTATATAAAAAAACCATAATACTTAAACTTAATATATTGCAGTGCTCTCTTCTATTCAACGAATTGTACTCTTCTTGATTTATGTTTTTCCAATGTATCGTAAATTTCTAACTTTTGTATAAATTCCATTCTTATGTTAATACGTAAGTTATATTTTTCTTACAGCAATGTGTTTTTTATTGCTTTCAGATGAAGTGGTTAGCGTTTTGTGTATTGACCGTCGTTCTTGTAACGTTGGCCGTTGCCGATGGAGAAATTTGGGAAGAGGACGATCACGAGGTTCTTATTAGAAGCGAACGCGGAGCAAAAAATAGAGGTAAGTTATTATTTATGTCACTACACACTGAGCTTAATTCTGCTTTGGTAACGGGTTTTATTATTGCACATAAATTATATATTTTTTGACGTTTCTCAGTCAGCAGTTAATAAAAAACCGGAAGCATACCGGGCTATGTAACATTTTGAGTTTGGCTATATTTCAACTACACCTGTATCTACCAAATATAACAATGCCGTTGCGTATTTAGACGTAGACAAAATTTACACTGTGATATTTGTTTGCGTAGTAACATTTTAATCGTTAACAAAAATTAATTAATAAGTTTCAAGTATTTATGTAAAGTAATATATTTTATATCAGCTGCAACAAACACTTATTTAGTGTATTTTATTCAAATAAAAAAACAGTAAATGTTTGGATTAATAAGTTAAACGGTTAATTTCAGGTATTTTTACTAAATCCAATCAAAGTTGAAAGATTTCTCAAATAAAAATAATAATTTCATTTCATGGCAATGTTTTATTAGTTGGTTATTTATTGTCATATTTAAAATATTTTGCTTTTTAGTAAGATTTAGTTGAATTGATATTGTAACGATTATTAAAACTAATTTATTTGAACTAAAAATATTTACACGTTTTTAACTAATCGAACTAATTAAATTTAAGGATATTTTATAAAGACACACTAATTTATATAGTACTATCACTTGAAAGATAATTTCCGCGCTTAACTTCTATTTATTTAAACACTGACATTTGTTTACATTAGTCACACGTTGTATTTATTTATCTCGACACGCGTTAATCACTTATTTATTCAAACTTGAATAATCTTCTTAGCACTGCCGACTTCGAATTACTGAAATAACTGACCTGTGATTCGTTAGTATCGCTTTTATATATTTCGCCTATCTTTCGAGAATCTTCTATATTCTTTCGTGAACGTTCTAGATGTGGAACAAAAGTACGTGAACGCTCTCGAAATTTACAAAAATGTTTCAATATTATTTTAGAAAAATAATTGTTAGTGGATTTATCCTCAAGAAATAATTATCCGGGACTCGCTATAGTTCGAAATTTTGAGTTTTGTTTGTGTCATCCCCCTACTTTAAAGAATTTAATATTTATTAGAGTTAAACTTTTAACAGTAAGTTTTACTTAGTTTTTCTTCTTGATTTATACTTAACACTTGATCGAAACACTTTAAGTGTCTATAAAAGGTGATTTTTCGTGTATCTAAGTGCTCACTTCTTCAGGCCTCTGTATTATTAAAAAATCTAGTTATCACATAGTAGACAACAGGTAGAAAGCGAGGTAGAAGGTTAATCAAATGTTAAAGTTAATTAAAAACTGCAACGATTGCCACTTACATATATAGACTAAAAGGTGACTGCACTTGAAGACAACCATAACACTAAATTACATTGATAATAAATTAATTCAATATAAGAACAAATTATAACACAACAACAACAAACGTAGACGCGGCAATTTAAATTTCAAAGTTGTCAAGTTTCAAAAATTAATAAATTATTACAGACACAATTTTTATAAATTGTACTTACATTTTAAGTGTTATTAATGTAATTTACTTTATTACTATTATTGTGCTTTGTTATAAAAATCATTTCCTCAATTAATTTCTTTTACAATTCGGTTCGATGTCTAAAATTAAAGGGTTATCAAAATCGAAGTTGTGTTCTGTTCAACATGGTGTAGCGCTAGTGCTGATTTAATTTTTTATTTATGATTTGTTAACCGATTGACTTTTTTGTTTTGTTTGTCCTACATATTATTTATTACACTTTAAACAGTCAACCTGATAGACAACACTATGTTGGTCAAATATGTTAGTTTTATCTTTGTGTACAGCATGTTGTAGATGCTATTTTTGTTGTGAGTAAAGGTGTTCAGTGGTGGTGAAGTAGTATTAATTACGTTGGTGTTAAATAGTATTCGGTTAATTATATCATTAGAGAAGTTGTTCTTTCAAAATCTTCTTTTTAGAATAACAAGGTTTTGAATTTTTTCTGTTTGAAGCATTTAATTTTGAATTAGCTGATATTTTTTTACATTCCAAAAATTTATACAATTATTTTGTTTCATAAAGGGGTTAGTCATTATTGCTTTTTTTCATAGAACGTAGTATGGCGTTCTATAACGTTATGAATTGAGTAGACTGTTTGTTCTTGGTATATAATGCTATTACTCTGAAATGTATTTCAGTATTTCTTTGTTTGATTTCACAATTAACTCCTTAAGGTACAATTTTACAAGTACTGGTAAAAAAATTAATTTTTTTTCTTGGAAATACTAACTTATTCTTTTTTTAAGAAGTTTATACAAAAAATACATGTAAAATATATAAGTAAAATTTTTTTTTTAAATTTTAATTCTATATGATATAATTTAAAACAAGAGAAAATCCAACCTTGCAGTCACTACACCAGTACCTTGTTTATTTTTTATTTTTTTAGCATGATGTCCTTTTTTGAGCAACAGATCGCACAGTTTCTATAAGGTACAGCCTTTGTTACCGTTGGGGGAATAAAGTCTGAACAATGCTTTTCTGTAAGACGTCGAGGCTCAGAAAGTTGTAGTCGTCCTGTATTTTGTAGAAATGATGCTTGATGATACTTGCCAATAATTTCTTTATTAATTTTGTACGAAAACCTAAATTGTCCATGTTTTCTCCATTCTTTTTGTATAGAATAAAACTGTTGAAAACAGCAAAGTCAACTAAGCCCATAAACACTTTTGTATTTTATTTTTTCCTCCGTGTTTTAGTTGTCTGGTAGTCGTGCAATTATTGGTTCAATCTATCAACTCCTTTCATGGTATTATTGTAGTTTATAACTAACTTTGATTTTACTATAGGATTTTCTTTTTTGTCTTTTTTTGCAGTTCTATTCTGGATTATGAACTGTCCACAAAAGACTACATTCTTTCTTGTCATTCCACTTAATTATCGTAACTGTATTTTTTTGAAATGCCAAAGATTCTCCTTTTTAAAATTTTTTTGTAACAAATTCTTGTGACATTTTTTTCTGTTTGAGCACATAGTACCATAAAAATCAGTTTGTTTTAGATATAAGAAGTTCTGCCAGTTGTAGCGACGTATAATAATTATCGTTAATTATACAATATATGGGATATTGTATAATTACCGATAATTATTATATCTAATAAAGAATCTTTAAAAGTTATGAGGCAGAAAGGGCGTACTTGCTCTTATACGAGATGTCAAATCAGATTAAGAAATCAAAAAGGATTTTGATTGCAAAGGCGACAATCTTGAAGAACGCAGTGATAAGGATACAGAGCATAAAGATGTACTACAGATCAACCAATTATACATTACAATGTGTCCTATTACATGGGCCGAAACAAAACAATAAAATAGCGAGAATTATGCAATTTTAAAAATGTTAGAATGCGAGCACAAAATATAATAGTTCGTTTTCTTGGTTCAAAAAGTACAGCTAAAAGTTTGAAGAATTTTGTAAAATGTTTTTAGTTGTTTATCGATCAAAATATAATACAAAAAATAAAACGTTATAGTATAACTGGTAATTGTCAAAGAACACGTGATGTTAGAGATGCAAAAGAATGCAAAATAAGATGGTTCTTAGGTTTTCTTACATTAACTAGTGCACAGAGATTTAACCACCAACATTTGAAAGATCTCTGGGATCAAAGAGGTTTCGGTATTAAAGTATTTTGTACTACGATGTCGCTAAAACGTTTTTGTTTTTTACTGCGTTGCATCAAGTTCGACGACTAGCAAAGTTGTAATAAAAGATGTGAACTGGATAAATTTGCAGCATTTAGAAAAAATTTTGAAATCTTAGAACACAATTTTATGTGAAGTATCATTTAGTTCAAGAGTATTGTACAGTAGACGAACAGCTAGTTGCATTTCGGGAAAATTGTTCATATCCTGTATATCCTGAAATAAACCGGCAAAACAAATTATATATATACGAAAATATAGTCTCATGTTAATCCTTCAATCAATGTAGCACAACATGGTTTTGTAAACAAGAAAAGCACAATAACAAATCTGCACGTATTTACTCAACAAATTTATAAAGCATTAAAAGAAAAAGAGCAAATTGACGTTATTTACACAGATTTCAAAAAAGCATTTGATAAAGTTAACCACGATATTCTGTTAAAAAAACTGACAGATTGGGTTTTGTCACACAATACGTTATGTTTTTTTGCTAAACTCAAGATTAAGTTATGTTAAATTCGAGCCAAATTCAGGAGTACCACAGGGTTCCAACGTGGGCCCTTTGTTATTTTTAATATTTATTAACAATCTGCCTGATGTCTTACATTTCTCTGAGCCACTGCTTTTTGCTGATGACTTAAAAATATTTCGTACAATCAAATCCAATATTGACTGCATAAAACTACAAAATGACATAGATTGTCTTTATAATTGGACTTCCGTAAATAAACTTTCATTCACTAGACCTAAGACACCTATATCTATATGATCAACGATGTAATCCTTAATCGTAATTATTATATTAAAGACTTAGGAGTGCTCTATGATTCATCGTTTAATTTCAAACTTCACATTGGAAAAATGATATCCAGTGCTTATAAGTAACTAGGATTACGTCAGTAAGTCAGGTTCCAAAATATAGTTACCTTAGTAATGCTATACTATAGATTAGTCAGGTCAAAGCTAGATTATGCATCAACCGTCTGGCACCCACATTCAATCACTTTAATAAAAAACATCGAGAAAGTTCAAAATAAATTTTTAAGAATCTTATACGAAAAACGATTTGGCACCTATCCCGATTAACATTCAGTGCGTTCAGTCTGATTAAGAAACACATTTGAAATACAAAGTCTCAATAATCGCAGAAACATCTACCTTCTTAAATTTGGATTTAAATTGTGGAATTTTATAATTGATGAAAGCTACCTTCTCTCTTTAATGTTGTTGAAGGTGCCTTTAACACCAAACCAAGAAATGCCACTTTTTAAGTAAATCATGGTAATTTTACTTACCACCGACTCCTCCTATGTATGATACGATTATTAAACATAGTGCTGTTATTTACTGATACTGACGTAGCCAATCATTATAAAAAATTCACAAAGGATATTGAGAATTATTTTAAATACGACTAAGGTTTAGGTTAGATTGCTTTTGAGGCCATACCTTTACAATTATTGTATTTATTACTTTTCTTGCAATTACCGTATTTTTTATATTTAGTTTAGTTACTTGCGGCTAATTTTCTGTAATTATATTTGATTGTTTTATCATCTTTGTAATTAGTCTTAATGACTGTTTGGATGTTTAAACAAATAAATAAAATACGGCCTAAACTAAACTCTGTGCGACGCAAAAACATGATATACTCAGAATGTGGAAGTATACCTTGGAATTCAACCCGCAGGCTTGTACCAAATACCTAACAGCGCAAAGGACGTTGGAATGCAATTAGTTTAACCGATTGTAGGCGGCATTAGAAATGTTACTGCAGACAATTGGTTTTGCAGTAGCCCTTTAGTAGATGATTTATGTGAATTAAAAATAGGTTAGTGGATACCTTGCGTGAGCATAAACGAGAGTTACCCATTAAATTGGTTAGTATAAAACAGAGACAAATAAAATCTAGTTTGTTTGTTTGCTTAGATAATTGTACTATAGTTTTCTATGTTCCGAAAAAAACAAAATATTTTGGCTATTTTGTCAATGCATTTTGATTCCACAGATAGTTATAGCAAAGACGATAAAAAATCAGAAATAATAATTAAAGTAGGCGTAGGCGTTGTGAAAGAAATATGCGGTACTTATTCAATCTCCAAAAAAACTAAACGTTGGTAGCCGGAATTAACTTTCAGGTTATAATTGCTCATACCAATCCAGAAGTAAAATGAATTAGAAGACTGTTTTTACGCGAAATTAGGCATAAATTTAGTGAATTTTCAAGTACATAAAAGGACAAGTGATCAACATATACTAAGATGTTTACAGGCAAAGACAGTTAAAGTATCAGAAGCTGAAACCAACTTGGCACTTCAAGAATAGTAGAAAATTGTGCCGATAAATCTAGAATATGTGTTATCTGAAAAAAAAGACATGTCTTAGAAAAAAACAATAAATCCTCAAAAGATGTAAAATTTATTACACAAAATATTTATATAGAACAGAACGCCTAACCAATTAATTTAGAATACTTAAATGAATGAAACAAAAACAAAGTATAATCACGTTGTGTTTTATAGTGGCAATAACATAAGATTTAGTTTGTAGATACATCATAATTGATTGTACTGTACGGGCTAATAAAACGTGATAAAGTATAGGATCGTTAATGGTGCACAAATAAGTAAGCTAACACATCCTGTACATACTGACTAAGCTACATTTTTATTTCATATACGCGACCAGGGTTAGTTATATATACATCTTACTATATCATTTTAAGCGCCAAATTAGTTGACCCTCTCGATTACCACTTATCAGTTTTACAATAATTTTAAACATGAAATTAATTACCACAATATTCAAAAATAAACAAACATCCTGGTATCGTATATGACCAGACCGTTAACGCTATTGTTTGTTGATTAAATTTAGTTAACCTGTTAACGTATGGATAATCTAAGTAAGTACATTACGCTCGATATCTTAAAGTTTATCTGGAATCTTAAAATTCTGCTGGCTCACAAAATTATCGTGGATACTCAAACTATCCGGTATCGTAAAATTATACTGAGCCCTACAATTATTAGCCCAGTCATTTTATGCAATACTTTGAGCAAACCCAGAAAAAAATAATAGGGAGCTAATTTTTTGTATAAATATTCTCTGAGGGTGAAAATTCAACATAGTAAAAGTCCTGTAAAATCCTCCTTTCGCAACCCCCCTTTTTTCACCCCCAAAGGTGCATTTTTTTATATTTTGCTTATTTACTCAAAAATGATTGATTTGATGAAAACATCATAGAAGTACTCTTTTATAGCATACAAAATTTCCTTTCTAACGATATATAACATGACTTATAGTTCTTTTTCCATAACCGCCCTAGAGTCGTTATAGTTAGGGGGTTGATTTAAAAGTTACCAAAAACAACCATTTTTACACGATTTTAATACTAATTATACTTTTTCACACATGTTTTAATACCTTTGTCATAACTATTAAGCATATTATTGATTTTTAGTGTTCATAATTAAACATTTATTTAAGTATATTTCACCAGTACTAGTTGTTTTTCTGTACCGCCCCCTAATAGGCGTAGATATCTATAAGTGCATGATCGTTTACTTGAAGGTCGGCAGATTAAAGGCATATACGTTAATCACGTTATCAAACAGAATACAAATGCTGTTGTAGTATTTGATGGATATTCTGCAGTTACCAGTACAAAATCCGAAGAACAAAGAAGGCGTAGTAGAAATAAAATGTGTCCCGATATTATTTTTAACGAGGAAACTTACGTTAACACTTTGCAGGCAGATTTTCTATCAAACAAGAGGAATAAGGCTCGTCTAATATCAATGGTGTCTAATTTCTTAAAAATGGGAGGTGTTAATGTTGATCAAGCCCAGGACGACGCAGATGAACTCATCGTTAGTACAGCTCTTAGGTTACACCAATTAAACAAAAAAGTAGTTATTTTAGCTACAGATACCGATATACTTACAATGCTGATTGCCAGAGCTCCTACAGATAACAACATTTTTGTGCTTCATCCGGCTACGAGTAAAAAACTCCTGCTCAAGTTTTTGTTGTTGACGATATTCAAAAAAATATAGAAGTAATGAAAGAGGCAGTTCTGTTTGCTCACGCAAAATCGGGGTGTGATAAAACATCTGCTTTATATAATAAGGGTAAAAAAAGTTCTTATAACTTGCTACAAAAGAGTAAAAGCCTAAGGGAGAAAGTTTGTCGTATATTTAACACGCCTAATCAACGTAAAAATTAAGTAGTTGCAGTTGGCGATGAGTTTGTGAGGGCACTCTATCCGGACGGCCAAGAGTTTTCAAACATTAACCAGCTTCGACATCATTTATACAACAGAATGATAGTTAAACAATCTGCAGCTTCTCTTATGAAACTTTCAAACTTACCACCCACTAAGGCAGCAACAGAACAACACTCCTTGAGAGTATATCTTCAGGTTAAACAACCACCACTATGTTGCACTACCATTACAGTATTTTTGATCTTTTATAGGTACAAGAATGACTAGGAAATCCATATCCACCCACGGAGTGGGGTTGGAAACTAATACAAGACCAATTGTTTCTTATTCCAACGACATTACCCCCTGCGCCTAAATACCTTCTGAGACTGATTCATTGTCAGTGCAAATCTACTTGTACCGGTAGGTGCTCATGCAGGAACTCATGCCAAAAATGTAGTATCCTGCGTGCAACTTGTAAAGGTGAAATATGCACCAATACTGATAAAAGTTCTATAGCGTACGACTTTGAAGAAGAAAAAGGGAATATATGAAGATGTGTGCTTATTTAGAGTGCGTGTGCCTTATTTCCGAACAAGAGCTATTGAAATATAAATAGTAGGTTGAATGACAATTTTTATATGTTTTATTTGCGTAAATAATAAAATTGGCTGTATGGTTTACAAAATTATTCTATGTGGTTAACCCCCGGCTTTGGCTTGTTTTTAAACCAACCGCCTACCTACTTCACACTCCTCTATAATAAATATTTAATCCTGAAAACTAAAAAACCAATAAGAAGCTTATTAAATAGTTATGACAAAAGTATCCAACAAGCTTGAAAAAGTATAATTAGTAATAACTATATGTCATGTTATATATCGTTGGAAAGGAAATTTTGTATGCTATAAAAGAGTACTTCTATGATTTTTTCATCAAATCAATCATTTTTGAGTAAATAAGCAAAATATGAAAAAGAGCGCTTTTGGGGGTGGAAAAAAGGGGGTTGCGGAAGGAGGATTTTACAGGACTTTTACTATGTTAAATAGTCGACCCCAAGGAACATCTATACCAAAAATTAGCTCCCTATTATTTTTTTCTGGGTCAATGTCTAAAATGACTGGGGGGAGCCTTAAAAATATCCGGAGTTTTAAAACTAAATTATAACGTAACAATGGACCTTAAAACCTTTTATACATATCCCTATGATGAACAGGGTTTTGTCATTTTAATTACAACCCGAATGGAATGATTTTCATATATTATTGCTTAGCTTCTTTTATACAACGGTGTTTTTATTGATGAAACGAAATTTTTTTTACGTTAAATGCGATAAGTTTCTTTACAACCAGTGCGGAAATTCTTCTTTACGACGAATCTAAACAACGAACGCGAAATTATTAGATTAAATATCACGACAAAATGCAGTACAGAGAACCAAGCAATAACTATAAATTTAATACGATAATCTTATGTTTTATAATTCCAATAATTAAAACATATGGAAAGTGCATACCTGATATTCGTCTTGACGGTAGATTAATCCATAAATTCTATAAATACTCATAAACTTAACATATATTAATTTATAAATGCACGACCTTTTTCGCGCACCGAAAACCATTAATGCCATCCTAAAGCGGAAATGCGTGCACTTTTCCCTACTTAAGCACCTCTTGCACAAAACTTATAAAAAGTGCATTTTAATTCATTCATGTATAACAGCAATTTTCCATATATTATAGTTGGCAACTAGCATTTCTAATTTCATTTTTGACGATATTTGACATTTGTATTATTATTCTGATGATTTAAACATTGATCAAAGTCGATCTGACAAAAATTACTACTAATTTTATATATTATTTATACAAAAATCATTACTCTATTGCACAAAGTTGCACTTTGTAATACTGTTTTTTGAAAAAAAAAAACAGTTACACACAAAATATAGAAAGATTATTAATGATTACAATATATTATGACAATAAAAACAATTCTATGTAGAATTTTTAAGAGATTATATTGTTAGACGTTTTAAGGATAATTTTTAAAAAAATTGTTAAAACTGGAACGGTCGAAAATTTTAGAAGTAACTTAAAATAAGCATCAGTAAATCCAATAAATTTGTTGTTTTGAAACATTTATGCAGTAAAATGTTACGTTTCAATGTAATATTATCTAATTAATTAGACATTGGCATCAGCAAATTATTGTAAAAAAAGAAACTAAATGGATACATGGTAGGAACATTCTAAATAAAGAGAACATAAGATATTAATCTTGGAAACATCTTAAACTATATTGTAAGATGAGAACTGCACCTTGTTAATATAACTTGTTTTTGAGATAAATTGTGTAAGATGCGCTTGGAAAATAAGACAAACACAATTTCTGTACTGTAATTTATAGTTTATTTGAAGACGGGATTAATTCTCACTATAATCGCAAGCGACAAAACATTTTCTATAATGCACAGCTAGAATAACTACAATGGATTTTTAAAAATATACGTATACGCTGCTCGGTCTGTGTATCAACTTAGTCGACATAATGCCTTTTATCAGTTTCTGTTTCCCAGAATCCTATAAGCATTGTCAGCATACGGTAAAGTAAATATGAGAACCTTTATACAATATATGGAATGGAAATTTTCAAATATCGTAAAAGATACGCTGATGACATTATATAAAATTGAGTTAGTTATTTAAAAAATAGAATTTTCGAAGTTAGTTATTCGGTAATTTTACAACAAAGAAATTTAATTAAAAAAGTTACTATGATATTAATTTAATTTAAATTATGAAACGAAGTATCATGTTCATTGTTTAGTTAGTTTAAATGAAATTATAAATTTGATCACGTCATATTTTAAGTCAACATAATCTAAACGATTTATCTTGATTTGTATTATACGTTCAACATACTAAATTTTCATGTGCAATATTTTACTTGCATTTCTCCTTTCGTGATTAAAGTTTTGGTACATATGCTGGACAAGCTGCCACAGTAGGTAATAAATTTAAAAGCACTTGATAATTTATCTGATTTTAGAAAAGACAGCTTTACTGATTTTATTTTAGCCGTATTAGTTAAGTTACTGAAAAAAATCATATTATTTATATATGTTTACATATTTCGTATCTTAGGCATTATCAGTAAATAAAACCAAGTGAAATGTACAAATCTTAACTTAACAAGTATTAGAATGTTTAATAAGTATCAAGAATATAAAAACACTTAACCCTGCACAAAGGAAAGTTGCTGACATTTTTCTTTGCTTAGACAGTTATTTCTTCCATTTAAGTTGGTGGTTGCTTTCTCTAATGAGAAACTAGCAATAACCACCATCGTGACGGGTTCCCACTTACTATAATATTGTTTTTTTATTTCTAAAATATCTTGATCGAATGTTTATCTCTGTTCATCAATTATCGTTCCTAAATAAACAAGAAAAAATACAAATGTGACTGTAAAAATGAACATATGGCATCATACATTTTGATAGTTTTCTTGCAAATTATTCACGATATCTTAGTAGCTTTTACTGTTGATTTTCTAGAAAATGTTGTCCCCGTGCTAGCTCTAAATCATTCAACATACTACTATAGGGAGAAGTTTTGATTTTCAATTTTTTTCTCTCAGAAAATGATAAACGTCGAGGTTTAAACAAAATCGGTTCCTGTTTCATTAAAAGTATCGACATCTCGAAATTATTCAATGCACTACTTTTATAAACATTCCTAACATAACAACTATGCAATTCTTCAATTTTATGTTTGGGATCTAAATCTAATTTTGAATTTATATTTAATGCTGTTTGATTTGTACAATCTAATTCTATATATTTCATTTGAAAAGTTACTAAAATTGTCGTGGTAATTAATAACTACTTGACCATTAGAAAAATTAATCCTTTAATTTCGATTTGAAATAAAGTATCTACCTAATAAACAATCAAATGTCAAAGTATTCTCAGGTACTACATAAAATTTTATGTCAATATCAAAGTTGAAAAAACTAACTTTAGTTTCAAAATTTCTTAATATAACTAATTTAGAACCGTTGATACAGGTGTAACCTCATCATCATCAATTTTTTTTGAAAAGCTAAAATTTGCATACGTGTTCCTTGATAAACTAATAGCGCTACCTGAATCTAAGATGGCATTTAAATTATACATATGATCAATATCATAAATAATAATAAAGGTTGGGGTTGGACTTGACACACCACCAACCCTTAAACGGGTGTCACACAAATATACTGTTCTAGGCAGGGCAAAATAAAAGAAAATTACGCTAACAGACACATTCTTATAATAAAACATTCAAATGTAAATCATAAATGAACATAATAGCAAATTTGCCACTTTTAGGTGAAGATACACCCGAGCGCGGTCGCGAGTCGCGTACGATTTTATAATTTAATGACGAAAAATAATCCAAAGCGACAACCGTAGCTTACGTAAGCAGCGATAGCGCAAATCGCGTAACAGATCAAACGTAGCGACGCGCCACTAACGCGCGAATCTAACATCTGCCCAACCGGAATGCAAATTACAACTAAAAAAAAAATAATAAACAAAAAACTGATATAAATTGAATGTAATACTAGGTGCTATATGAACAACTACTTAATAACTAAACTTTACAATGTGCTTTAGAATAGAATTAATAAAGGCAGTCGAATAGCATAATGTTACAACTGATCATGGAAAAAAATTTACTTAATTTAGTAACGAACGATAATAAGGCGGTGGCGTCCGATTAATTTTTGAAATCCTCTTTCGTAAATAAAAATAGGAAAATGCCTGACCCTAATGAAGATTTTCATAAAAATTTTCGTTGATAAAATTGCCAGATGGCGGATGATTAATACGTCAAATAGCAGTATTAGGGACGAAATTTTATGCCCTGGTAAAGGACCCTAAAAGTATAAATTTATGACGATATACGTTGTAACATAATTAAAGCGTTTTGCGACCTACCTCGTGAGGGTACGTTGTAAAACCCAAAAATACGATAAAAAGAAGCCACGTGGATGCGACACAGTGATCCTCAACTAAATGAGTTTTTCTTACTCTAAATCTCAATTTCCACACGATTAGTAAGAAATAATTGTACAATGATTCGTAAATCTTGAATAATTCAGTAGCCATTCATTCTATTCAAATTGCCCTAAAAAATGAACCATGTACATGCCAACACCACTTTTTGGCTAATAACCCTCAAGTAAAGAAAAGAAGAATGTTTCAAAAGAACTCGGGTTAAAAGGTCTCAGAAACCGCCAAAAATAAATCAGTGCCGTGCTTACATGTGGTACAAAAGTAACGAAAAATAAATCGATAATAGCAAGTTACCAAAGGTTTTAAATTAAAGGTAATTACTAAACAGCACTGGGATATAAAAAAGGAAACAACATAATAACTGAATTTACAAAATTTTCCAAAAAAAGTCTTGTGAAAAATGTCGTCGACGCGCACGACTCAAATTTACCAATGCTGATTACGAAAGTCGTCGAATTTAATTCGGTTTAGACCCGAAATCCAAATGAAAAATAAAAATGGCGTATTTACAATTGCAAAACAATATAACTAATTTCGAAAACAGAACAAAATCTTAACGAAAAATATCAAAGTTAATGGAAAATTAACATTAACAATTTACGATATGTACATCAACAAATTTTATGTAGGTAAGTAGCCATATATATAAAGATAAACAAGTTTCTTTATAAATTTTAAGTTCAAAACACAAAATTAAACATACTGTTAATTACATAAAATTAACAAGAACACACAAAACACAATTTCACTTAGAATTCAAAATTAAGATAAAAACAAAAATAAGTTAGTATACGAGGACCACTCAAGAAAGCAAATACCGCAATTTATAAAAAATCTAAATTATAACGTAACATATTATTCTTAAAACTAACGGGGATTATATATGGTATCTTAGTAACCTCGGGTTGAACGACATTTGTGGTGCTATCGACAGAAACTCTAGAAATTCTTTTGTCGGGACAGTTTCTTAACTGATGATTCGTCTTGCTACATCGGAAACAACTCTCTTTTTCTCTCTTCGGTTGTTTGCATTCTTCTGTTTTATGGTTGCTACGACAACAATTATAACATTTTTAAATTTGTTTTTGACTAGTACTGAATGTAGGTACTATGAGATGGATTTGGAATACTTCTTAGTTCAAATTTTATACTGGGACCTGCAGTCGCGGGCACTCTTGGTAACACTTGACATATTTTGTAACGGTCTTACTGTAGATTTAAAGCATTGCATTTGAGCCTGGGATTGCAGTACTGAGTTGTCGAATCTATCAATAAGGTAGTCGATTAAGTCTTGCTCGCAAATAGCAGGTCGATTGCTTAACATATTTTATCACAATAATAATCTGCAAACTTGAGATCTTTTTCATCTTCTTGCCTCGAATTGATTTATTAAAGAAACTTTGTCTGGTCTACTTAAAAACATGGTCTTGAATGCAGTGTTTAAAACTCTCCATGGCATCGTTAAGTACCATTTTAAAGCAGCATCCTTAAACTTTAATACTGCGATCATGTACATTCGGACATCTTCTATCTCATATAATTCTTTTATTTTATAAGCTCGCAATACCCATGATTCTGCATCAATATCATTGCTGTTACCACTAAAATTAGGTATTAACATGCACGCTTTTTTTGTTCAAAATAGTATTAACGTTGTTGGTAATCAAATTATTTGGACATAAAAGTTTCACCACTGTCTCTGTTGAAATTGTTAGCATATTTAATATTTTCAATTGTTTCTCTAATATTTTTTGATTTCCAGTTCTTTGTTTTAGAAAGAAATTAATGGTACCTTACCTTTTCTTAATGTAAAGATAGAAACAAAGCCAGATGGTACCCTAATACATTCAGTTTATCGAAAACCAACACATACTGATCAATACATAAACGCAAATTTTCACCATCATTACAACACTACAACTAAAAATTAAAATTTGTTGAATCCTATAAAAGATAAAATACATTACAATACCTGTGGAGTGTACCAAGTCCCATGCACATGTGGCAAGGTATGTATATATTGGCGAAACTGGTAGAACTATAGATAACGAGATTAAAAGAACACAAAAGACATTTTTGTTTACTCCAACCTTCTAAGCCTGCCATTGCCGAACATGCGCTTGACACTCTTCATGATATAAACTTTGAGAAAACTAATCAATTTCTAAAACAAAGAACTGGAAATCAAGAAAAATTAGATATGCAATTGAAATTCTTAAATATTCTAAGAATTTTAACAGAGATAGTGGCTACGAAGCATCTGACACCCGGTTACCTATTATTTCCTAATCTTAATTTGCCCACCAATCATTTTCTTTATGGTTTTTTTACACTTTTGAACAAATGTGGTAGTTAAATAATAATAATAAATAAACTTACGCCAATTATTTAGTTCTCTTACGATTTATTGTTTTTAGTTACCTTAGTTTTATAATTGTCGAATTAATTTAATTTGTACTGCCCGACGAAGAACTTAGCTCAAGTTCTAAAGATTGTTTGTAAATTGTATTAAATAAATATACACTATTTACCCTAAAAAAATCATTAACACGTTTTTTATCGTAATGTTCAACTAATAAAAGAACTATTAGACGACGATTTTGACTAATAAATGCAGTTTTGTGAGTAAATAATTGAAATTAATAATATAAGGTTAGATAATTTTTTCTCCTGAGACTACTTTTGTTTTAAATACACACGTGAACAGACAAAACTGCAGATATTGGGTTACTGAAAATCTTTGTTAAACACAAGACTGTCACACACAGAATTGTCAAAAAATAATTGTTTGGGCAAGTATTGTCGAAAATCGAATTCTTAGAATTAATTTTTTTAGCTGTTATGTTTTCTCATCGACAAGATGCGGATATTTCCCATAGTGACATATGGTTTCAGCATGATGGAGCACCTCTTTATTTTGCAATTGCAGTTGGACAATTTCTTAATTTAACTTTTTCTAATAAATGAATTGGACGAAGTGGCCACTAAGGTCACCGGATTTATCCTTATTAGATCTTTTCTTATGCGGTTTTTTCAAATCTAGAGTTTATGTAAATAGACCAAACAATCTTGATCATCTGAAGCAGAGAATATGCTAGAAGATACGACTTACTCTACCAGAAGTAATTGAGAACCAGATACAATTCTTCGACTACAAAAATGTATTGAAGTAAACGTACAAAATATTCAACATTTATTATAAAATATTATATTTTATACAAAAAGTGTTCAGAATTTAACGTACAATTCAAAAATGGCATAATATACAGGATATTTCATTAAGAAAAATCAATGATAACTTTGTTTTTTTAGACACTTTGTATCTTATTTTCGTATGTAAAAAAATCCACAATTAAAAATGCTTATAAACGTGTCTAAACGTTTTTCTATAAAATAATTGCTTGAATTTTAAACGAATTTGTTCCTTTCATTAAGAACACAAAGTATAATGAAAACGCTTATTACATGATGTTTATCTAAAAAAATTATTAATTATGGAATAAATAAAAAAAATTTTTACTTTACAAAAATTATCGCAATGTAAATTTTTACAAAGTTAAAAATAACTAGAAATTAAATGAAAAGTGACAATTATTTATTAATTAAATATTTAATTGTAACACTTAATAATCCGTATATATTATAAATTCATGTGTTATACGAGTTCCATACAAATTTATTAGGTTTTAGAATTAATTAACGTTGTTTTAAATAACTCAGTGCTAGAGCATTTGTTTAATTATTTTAATTGAATATTTTTAAATTATGAATTTATAACAACATTAAACTTAGTCATATTAAACTCCCTACTAAAAATTAAAAAAAAATATAAAACATACGGTAAATGTTAATTTGAAAAAATTGAACACATTTATTACAATATGAATACGTTGATCTGTTAAATTATTGTTTAAGAGTGATATCTATTCTGCATCTCATTAATAACTAATTTAGCTTTTTAATGTGTTTATTAAAATTATTTTGTTAGATAATTATTTTGCATATATGTATAAGAAATAATCTTATTATAACCAAATTTACAATTTTTTACAAAATGAAAGAACCTAAATGGTCATATGTACGTTGCTTAAAACATAGACAAGTATAATAGATATGGTATAATATAAATAAATTGATATTAATTTGGAGAAACATTATATAAAGAATATTTTCAAATAGATTCTGCCAACCGTTAAAAACAAACAATTATTGTTGCTTTAAATGTAGTAGAAAGACAACTAACAAACGAATTGATGAACAACAATAACAAAATCATAATATATATTGTTATTGAATAAATCAAACGTTGGTGATAAAGAAAAACAAGTATTTCTAGAAACTCAATTTTATGAAGATATTGTTTTGGTATAATTGTTTCAGAAATAAATATTTAGATTTAAGCTTTATAATAACATTTTAGATTTTTTTTAATTTTATTTATTAATATTTTAATTTAAAGTATTTTACAATTGTTTTCAACAAAGGCCACCATAAAAAACCATTATTTAAATATGTTTGTTAAAGAATATTTAAAATTTCGTACAAGATTTTTTTAAATTAAATTATATTATGTACTACACTAATTTAAGAAAGTTAAAACTTTTGATGAATTCTTTTAAAAGCTAAAATTTACAATTTAAATATATAAAGTTCAAATAGTGTAATTAACGCTATTTTTCTTTTAACTCTTTTGGTTAATTAAGTTTGAAATTTACATTTTATAATAGTGTATTTTAATTTTTAAAATTGCTAGTTGATTAAAATTTGACAAAATTTGTTTAAAAAATATATTAAGCGTTGTCTTATGTGACATCGAAATTAAAAATTAATAATAACTAAATTGATTTATTTTCTTTTAAATGAAACAATTGTTTTTTGCTGCTTATTGTATTTTTGTTAATTAATTGAAATCGTTATTTTACAACTTAGATGCAAAAAATGAAATGAAAATGAAACAGATGGATTAACGTTTTATTTTTTTGTATTACGCAATTTTTATATGACATACAAGGTGAGTTTTTTAAAACGTTCAATTGCTTTAATTTTTTAAACGAATACGAAAATAAAACAATGAAAAAACTGATCAATTTTAATATTGAGGAAGACGATTTTGACGTTTAAACTACATTCGAAAATCAACTCTTACACCCCCAGTCACTACCTTAAATTTTTTATACTTACTTACGTCAATTTCTATAAAATTTAACAAGGAATTCAGCGGTATGCTTGGTTCGAAACTTTAACAATTTTTTGACACAACAAAATCGAAATAATAAATTTCATGAAATATCGGGTTTGTTGCACGTTTTAATACTACTTATCTACTAAAAGTGTAATAAAAATGGAAAAAGAAAATAATGTTTTATCTTTGTTGTGCTTGTATATTTTCATTAACAATACTAGTTTATCTGAGTGTTATTTTCATTAAGAGCTATCGTTCATATTAGAACATTTAAAGTTTCTAATCAAACAAATCTGTCACTTATCCAATTTGCATTATGTTGAGAATGGCTTACATAACCGTCGAACGTGTTGAAATTATCTTTATTTATGGCATGGAAAACTGCTGTTCACAGAGAATAACATTTATCAACAAACATCCTGAACCGAAATGTATCACACGTACGTTTGTCAATTGGTTGCAAAATTTGAGGCAACGGGGTCTGTTGCTAATAGAAAAAGAGATAACCCAAGGATGCTCAAAAAAGTCGCCAATATAGAAGTACTTGGACAGTTTGCTATAAATCTAACGATATCAACTCGTCAGACAGCGGAAAAAACAGGACTGTAATAAAAAATTGTGGTAAGGACAATAAAACGTCAAAAGTTGTATCCTTACAATTTGAGGAAAGTGCACACTCAATACCCCAAAAAACTTAACGTTTGGGTGGGAATTTTGGGAATTGCAATCATTGGCCCTGTCTTCATAAATGGAAATTTTACTGGTGCACTCTCTCTTGAATTGTTAGGAAATGTCATGGAACTGTTTGAAGCAGCGAATATGCGATAAGTTAAGACAAAAAGTTATTAAAAAAAAAGCGAATGTACAAGGTTACTTGAATCTCAAAACAAAGTGGCAACGAAGAAAATGATCACTTAGTGAAAATAATTGCGTTAATTCTACTGGTCACTAATTGCGACACCGCAAATCGCGAGGGCGACTAATGTTGTAGTGTCGATTGCTGATACGGTAATACGGATTCCACCCACCAAAAACGTATTAGTTTTTTTTTCTACGTTATCCCCACACCTAAAATTAAAATAAATGAGAAGAATCATTTTTAAAAAAGCGAAAAAAGGGTGATCGAAAAAAAAAGAAAAAAAACAATAAACACATAAATCTAAAGAAAAATAAATAAAATAGTATTTGCAATATTTATTGCGTTGGTAAAGGACAAATTTTTACCGCTGGTCGTTGAAAAGTACCCCGTCGTCTGCACCAGGATGTAACTTGATCACGCGAGCTAGTTCCTAATGTAAGGAGGCTTTTAATTGATTTTTTATTAATACCAGAGTGTTGAAGCTAATGTAAGTATTCTTGGCTTTAGCGATGCCAAAATGATCTATTAATTTTTGGAATTAATTTTCACCGATCTAATTTATTTATGGTCTAAGCTTGGGTCAGGTATGTAAGAATTTAAAGTTTCTAAGTTTAGGAAATGATTGGGCGTTAATGGCTGCAGATCATAGGGACCTGAGCTAAGTGAATACAGTGGCTTCAAATTTAAAAGTAATTCTATTTGAACAAACATAGTATTAAATTCTTCATACGTCAATATTTGGTTACCGATTACGCAAGCAATATCAGTTTTGACGCTTTTCACTCCCACTTCGCTTAAGCCATTAAAATGCAAAGCACTGAATGGGTTAAATGACCAACGGACGTAATTTTTCTGCCGTTAATTTTAAAGTTGTTGCCCGTAAAAGAATTATAACAGCGTATACATTTTGATAAGATTTTATGAAGCGTAGTTTTTGGAGATTATAATCTAGAATTGTTGGACAAGTAAATAAAGAAGCATGTGATAGTCGGAGTGAAAATTTTCTTTTAGAACAAGCATCTCAGTGAGTCGATGTTGACTAGGTAGAAGCAGTAGCAAAAGATATTTTGCGTCAAAGGATATATCGAAATGACGAATGCGTTCACCCTCTCTGAACAACTGGGTTTTATCGATAAATGCAACTTACAAAACTGTTTCGGTAAAAGTTGATTCTGTTTAATGCATTGAAATAAGTTTGAAAAGCAAGCCTCGTGAACATATTTAACAATAAACATGTAAAGCGTTTTGATTTTCTAGCAACGATATAGATAAACTATTTAAATTACATTTTGTGTGTTTGGATTTATCTCTTGCAAGCGTGATAAAACGTAACATGTATGCGATTATGCGTTGAATCTTTGAAAGAAATGAGTATTTTTTTAAATGTTGTACAAAATGACTATGAGCCTCTATTGTAAAAAAAGTTGAAATTTTGAATTTAGGGTTTTTAGATTTGTATAAGGTTTCTTTTTACAATGGGCCAGTAGTCAAGAGACTGCGTTAACCAGTTAAGTTTGTGCCACCATAAAGTTTCAGAAAACATTTGTAAAGGAGATAATTCTGTTGTAACACAACCTATTTGAATCTACTTATAAGGGGAAGAAAAGATCTAAAACGAGACTACCTGTGAGTCTGACCAAGCAAAAATTGCGTCAATAGTTATGGAATTTTCTACGACATTGAGTACAGTATTAACCAAATCTACTAAAAGGACAGCAGCGCAGAAATTTAAACGTAATGACTACGTTTTCAGCGGAACTATTCTAGTTTTATAGCAAATTAAAGAAGTACTTATTTTAGAAGATTTCGTCTGAATTCGTAAAGAAGCGATTGCGCAGTACCCAATTTGCGATGCGTCACCAAATGCATATAATTCTACACAACTCGAATTTTCTGGTATAAAGTGTCTAGTTATTTGGAGTTTAGACAATATGTAAACTTCACATTTAAAGCGAGATCAAGTATTAATTATTGATTTTGGGGTTTTTTTGTCTCAACCGAGTTTAGTAGTCCATAATTTTTGTAATAAATATTTTATCAATAATACGCAGGGTGATAAAAACTCGAGAGTGTCATATATTCTAGATACTTCCAACAATATTGCCCTTTTGGTGCATTTCTCAAGAAATATGAGTATTTAAAAATACATCTTGAACCGGATTCTATTGCAGACCCAAAACCTTAATACAACATGAATCTTCAAATGTGATAGGCATTTGAGTAGCTTCTAGAGAAATAGCAGCAAGAATTTGCCGATGATTATTGGTCCATTTCCAAAACGGAAAACTTCTTGATTGTAGAATACTAATAAGTTCTCTTTGTAAATTTAAAGCGTCAGTAAGTGTTCCTTCCGGTACCTATACTGTCCACATAGATATTGCTTTGAAAAACGTCTGAAGTGTTTGATACATTTAGTCAAGTTTCTGAATGGAGTGTAAAGCAAGAAAAGGAGAAGCTGAAACACCATAAGTTACAGTGATCAGTCAGTATTCTGTGATCGTAAAACCAGCAGAAAAACGCCAAAGTATGCGTTGGTAGCCTCTATATTCTTCTTTTATAAGTATCTGGCGGTACGTGTAATTGATGTCTCATGTGAATACAATAGAGAAACGTTGAAATTTTAATAAAATACCAAAAATATCTTTTTTTAACTTAGGACCAGTAAAAAGCGTATCATTTAACGATAAGTCACAAGACGCATCAAAGTTTAGTGCTAGTAGACTCGGTACGTAGCACACAATATTGTGGACTGTAATACGCATACGGATATTTGCATACTAAAAGTGTAGCTTTCGTCATGGGTCTATGTTAAGTAATTTAACATGAAATCATGATAGTCTTGCTTTAAGTGTAAGTTGGGTTCCAAATGTCTAAATAGGAACGATACTACGAACCGACCGCGATTGTAATTTTTACAAATTGAATTTCACATTGCTGATCATCTGCTGAAAGAGCAGTATGTTTGAAAATTTTATCAATTTTCCAAAACTTTGGTAAGAATTGATCCAATGACGATTTAATTGTTACATAGCGCAGTGACTGGTGAATTCCCGACAAGAGCTTTTCTCTGAAGGATCCAACCATCTTTAGCATGATTTTCTAAAAATTTTAATTGCGAATAAGACGGTATTTTAGTTGTGCTGAATGCAACTTCAAATTCGGTTCGCGTTTTTGAATCAAGTTTTTTAATCGTCATATTAAATAAAAGGAAATCCCAAGAAGTTTAACCTTTCCAACGCTTATTTTTCTACGAAAGTGTCGAGAAGCGATCTATTAAGTCTTTGGAGGTTGCGCGTTGCATCACTAGAATATTGGGAATCTGTTGGTAGTAAAGGGTAAGTAAATGTCTTTTGTTTTCATATCTTTCCAGTAACAATTGAAAGGCAATATCGTAATTATTTTCTGTGACCGGCAATGATTTAATTAAATTATAAGGTTCTTCTATAACTAAAGTTAACAGATAACGAGATTTCTCTACATTTGATGAGTTGTTTTCTGTTAAACGTAGCTCTTTTTTTACAATTTCCGTTAATCTAAGGTAACGAGATTTTACTAAGTTTTGAACTCGACTTAGTTCCCAAAAGTGATGCAATTATTAAACTATTCGCACTTTGCGATGGAGATAAACTATGATAAATGGTTTTTATTGAAAAATATAAATTATCGGCTTGCGTATAAATAGCATCTTGCGTGTCAAATTTAATTCAAAATCATCGATTACACTGATAATTATGTTGTAATTTGATTGAAAATCTTTGTAAACTTAATCAACACTATCTACTCGGGTCATAAATATCGATTTTAGGGTCATCAGAAGAGAATCTTTGTGCAATTTCATTAGTTTTTTTTAAACCAAATAATTGCGCTACTTCTTTTCGCAAAGTATTTTTGCATTTTATCAGTTTAATGATAATTAATTATTTGCGTTATAAAAACAAATTAGAAGTCAGGTTATTTTATTAATAATAATTAAATTATTTATCTGTATTGCAAACTTTTACGTTTACTAATAAACGAAAGTAAATGCTAGATACGAATTAGCTCGAATTTGTAACTTATAAAACAGTAAAACGTTTTATATGATAAAGGTTAAAGTATGTTTTAGAAATTTTTTAAACTATTACAATTAAACCAAAACACAAGTATTTTGAAATATATCTGGCTAGAAGGACCAATAATGTTGCAGTGAACATACAATAAATTAAGACAATAAATTATTAAAATAAAAAAAGGAATGTGCAAGCTTACCTAAACCCTAGGGCAAAGCGACAGCGAAGAAAATGATTACATAATGATAGTAATTGCGTTATTTCTACTGGTCACTAATTGCGACACCGCGGATCGCGATCGCTGCTAACGTTGTAGTGTCGATTGCTGCGTTACCAAAAGTTGGAAAACTTTGTACACATTATAGCGATTACTTATTTTTAACTAAATGAATAAAAAACTTCAAAATAAATTATATTTAGGTAAGACAGAAAAAAATATAAAAAGTAAATCATAATACGGCAATAAAAATAAAATTTGTAATACGGATCGAACACCGTTAATAGTTAATAATTGAAGAATTAGAAAATCACAGGGACATCGATGAAAATGTTTATTTAAATGAGGCTTTATTTATTTTCCAACAAACTGGAGCTCCTCATCATCACGTACGACCAGTTAAACAATAGATGACCATTATCGAGATCGGTGGATTGGCAGAAGAGGGCTTCTTCCTTTTTTGTAGGGTTATTTAAATTCGATCTTCTTGAAAGCTCAAACGGAGTCGATTGAAAAACTGCGTTTTAGAATTACTGAAAAATATCGCACCCTCACACACAAAAATCACTGCTTTCGATTGCACAAAATTGCAGTTTCTATATGCGGATTTGAGAAATACATATATTTAATCTTACAATAACACAGCATAACTGTAAAGATAATTTGACAATTTGTACAAACAGTGTATATTTTACAATATTGTAAAACATATTTCGTTGAAATAATTTTGTATTTTTGCAATATTACCTTTATTTTGTTACCGAAAACGTTGCTATATATTTTGTTCTAGTTTTATCTTGTATACAGAATTTTTGTTATTTATGGTAGCTTTGTTTTTGACAAAGTTCGTGCATAATTGAATGTGTATTTAATAACTTAATTTAAGCCTGTGGATGTAACAAAATTTAAACGACTTTCTTGATGATAAATGTAATAGTCAAAAGTTATCTAAATTTGGGCCATGTTTTATCTAAGTTTGTCGAGTTAATTTTGTGTATATAAAAGATGTGCACATAGTTTTATCTACCCTAAAACCATTTATTATACCACTAAATGAAAAGCTTAAACGCAAGTTTAATTATATAGAAATGAATGGATCCTAAACGATATCAACAAAAAATTGTTTTTCTGACAATTTGTTTGTTAATTGAAATTTATTGTTACTATGAAAATATTGTTATTTTGTTTCCTTTCTACAATGTATCACTAATTCTTATTATTCTTATGTTTTTATGTTTGAGTAAATCAATAATGAAACATTTTTTATAGATTTGAGATAATAAATTGTTACATTTTTGTGTATTATTTGTAAATTTTAAACTTAAAAGCGGTTAGTTAAAAAACTTTTAAGAAACATTAAATTATAATATATATTGCAATCTACTTTAAACGCGTTTGTTTGTCAAATGAAAAATTGCATTATATTGTGTTAATTAATTATTGTGTAATTTCAGTTTAATGTTTGAATCATCGGGTCCTTACTAAGGTGGTTGTAACGTATCTTATGCAAATGTTCAAAATTGCCTGAAACCATGTGTCAATATTTATCTCTAGTTTATCACTTTTTTCCAAGGTATTTGTGTTGGTAGTGTAATTACAAAAACTTTTTTACGGTGTATCATTAATCTATACCGTCATTTTTTAAAATGTTTAAAAATACTCCAAAAGATGAGCTATTGTGTTTACTATGTTCAAATCTTTCTATTGGCGTAATAAACAATTGCAATTTGTTACGTAAATTTAACCGTAGATTAAGGCGGTTGCTCAGTACTTCGGAGATAGAGTGGTGGGTGGTACTTGGTGTGCTAATTATAAAATAATTAAAAGAGCGCCAAAACGATAGAAATGCTCACTACAGATCCCGTTTAAAGCTGTCAAACACTGACAGTAACGGGAAACACAATTATAACAACGAATATATTTATTTCAACGAAGAGAAAGAGGTTAAAACAAGATAGCACTATAGCAGATAAATAGCAATTAAGAATTCGTCAATAGATATCACAGTTAATAATAATGATGCAAGGTATTCGTACATATAAACAAATCCATTGGCTTAACATTACATTTAAAAAAAAGTTCAGGTTGTCGAATACAACACAAACGTCAAATATCACAAGCTTAAGCAAAACAGAGCGCACCGTTTAACGTACATTCAATAGTGCGTGCATACGACTGACAAAGTAAAAAGAAATTTTATTTACTGTAAGTGCTTATAATTTCAGGGTATGCAATTAGCTAATGGCACATTCGACACAAATTTTCTAAAATTTCTGAAATTTAAACTCTTACATATATACACCGTTATCACAAATATATGGTTCGGCTTTATACGATATGTTAAAAAATCCAAGTGCGCTAAGCTTCCCGAAGTTAGTGAAGATATTTTAGTAAGTGTGACCTTCAATTTGGTCGTAATGCTGTTTGCAATAATAGAAATTCAAATATTCCCATCTAAAATTCAATTGCAGAATATGCATCTAGAACAATTAACAATAATCCATGCGTGCTTTATTTATCTCAAAGTTGCTAATGATGACACAAAAAAGTGCATCTTTACCTCAGCAAATTTTTCACAAAAACCACATCCTAAACCGTAATTTATTGATTAAAAATCAGCGTAGATGATTTAAGATACTTACAAATGTGGAAACTCACGAGCTTGACACTAGACCACACGTGCAACTTCTTTAACGCATCTAGCGGAAATAAAAATCGATATGGGAGGTAGCAAAATGACGTATCAAAGGGCAAAATTTCTGCAGCACGAATATTTTTAACAAAACGAATTGATGTAAAGTATTTTTACAGTTTTTTTTACCAACAATAATACTAATTTTATTGTGGTTTTTAACGTTTTTTTAATCAATATTTATTTTAAATAATTGTAAATATGGCTTTTCAATTCATTTTCAAGTGAAAAAAAATTATAGTTTTGCGAGTCTACAATAAATGGAGGGTGATTTATAGTGACCGCTAAACGTTTCTGGAAAATTAGCAATCTAAAATATTTAGTAAGTAATCAAAAAAGATCTGTGCAACTGCACATAATATATTGTAGAACTGTTGAGAAATAAAGATTTTACAGCAAACGAATCTGAAATTGACTTATCAAATTGTTATACAAGACTTTTTCGATGACTACAAAAAAATTAAATCAATTTTCGTAAAAACAAATATGAATCACAGATAAATCTCAATTCAGTGAATGTCAGCTGTCATCCTACAGACACCAGCACACTTAGATATATAGACATTAGTAAGTATTAGTTTTGTCTTATTATGTAGCGTAATTAAACTTATTCTAATATTTTTTTAAAAATGACAAATTTAGAGAACCGTAATCTCGATTCGTGTAAATTGTTATCTAAAGAAATCCAAAACAATCTAGTTTCTGAACATGGTTTATTTTATAAATTGAAATAGCGGTGTGCTCAACTAAGTAAAGAGAAATATCATAAATGCAATACTTTGTTATAAAATTCATATATGTATGTATGAATCTAGAGGTCTACGGTGTTTTTATACTAAAAACGTGTAATTTTTGATTTTTTAAAATCTGATTTTGTTTTACATCTAAAGAAAATATTTGAAATATTTTTGAAAGTATGAAAACAATTGAAACAATTTTTACGATGATGACTATTATGGTCGAAACATGTCGCCATTAATTAAATAAAAAAATTATGTTATGATGAGAAAAGCATATTTTAAATTATGATTACGGTTTAAACCCCATTACGTGAAAAAGATTAACATCGTTATAGTGAATAAAACAATTTTTCACGATCAACCCAATGATTTATTTAACAAATAAATTACTCCAGAAAATACAATGTAATTCTACAGAGTTATTTTATATAGTTTAAATAAATATTAAGAATAATAGATTTAAGTTAAATATTGTATTTCCAATTGTTTCTAATGTTCCACTATTTGAAATCAATGCTGAGCTATATGTTTTGTTTTTTATGTCACATTTAAATTTTTATGTTTCCATTGCTATAAATAATTTTTTTGGT
This sequence comes from Aquatica leii, assembly GCA_035610365.1. NCBI lineage: Eukaryota > Metazoa > Arthropoda > Insecta > Coleoptera > Lampyridae > Aquatica > Aquatica leii. The sequence continues at coordinate 74,328,560 of CM069435.1, forward strand.
TGCAGGTAAGGACAAATACGTAAATATAATAAATAAATATTGTGGGTAAGTTTTTTCTAAAATTTCTATATATAAAAGTAACAAATTTATATAATGCATAATAATATACCAGGTGGCGACTTGAAACACGCAGCATAGGGATTTCAATACTAAATCTTTAATGTTGAATTCTTTGTTTTTTAATTATTTTAGAAAAAAGTGTAAACTAATATTTTGTAGAAAAAATTACTGCATCTATCGATATTATTGTTTACAATTTTTCATTTCTCAGAACCAAAAAAAAATGGAAGAAATAAAAAATAATTTTCTTAGAAATCTGGGATGCCATGGAATTATAAAAACAAACACGATCATTTATTTACATACAATGTCATTTTTGTTTTACGTTTATGATTGATTATTAAATTCTTTAAAATGTACTCAACGCAAGCAAAAATGGAAACGATAAAGTAGTTGAATCCTGAAAATAGTGCTCGTCCACCAAGTGCCCTGTTCAGTGTAAAATACTCGACTTTGCGGATTCCAAGTAGTAGTAGTTTGAAACTACATACACAATATTAAATAATTGCAAATGTAATAATTACGATCTAAACTTAAACCAAAACAAGGAAAATGACACCTTCAATGTTTTAGCGCCAGTAGCTGAAAATCTCAATAAATATAAGTTTAAGGCAAATAACGAAAAACTTTAGTTTGCATCACAGTCGAGTGTTGCAAATTTTAAAAAAGCACAAATTTTACTTGTATAAATAACAATGTTATCAGCAGTTGCGTAAACAAGATTTGGAAAGGATAATGCGTTTTGTTTTCAAATGATTGAAGAATATAACAAATATTGGATGTTTTTAAATATTCTTCGTTTACGAATGAATGTACGTGCACACTGCATAATGAACCAATCGTGCAAAATTGCAGAATATGGGCTACTGATCACCCACACAAAATTGTACAAATAGTCATTACATTATAAAACCATTTTTCTTTCATGAAAACTTAACAAAACAACGCTTTTTGCAGTTGTTAGAAGAGGATATATCTCCGGCGGTGGCCAAAGTTGCTGGAGACAACCAAGAAATTTGGTTCCAGATGGATGATTGTTCAGCACACAACACCTGAGATGTGCGCAAGTTTTGAAATTGCAATTTTTTCAATAATGCCATTGGTCCAGATTATGCAATTAACTGGTCTGCTAGATCCCTGATCAACAACTTTTTTTGGACATTAAAAATTTAAGATTTATTCTAGACGAACATTTCAAAATGCAAAAGAGCTGAAAAATTGTATTCAAGCCAAGTCTGACAAAATATCACAATATCAATTAGCAAATGTTAGACGAGAATTTTACAAAATGTTGAGTTATTTAGTGGTTTGTTTAAACATTTGCTATGATTTTCTATTTTTGTTGTAGTTTTGTGTTTTTTTTTGTTAAAAAATAAATGACATTTAAATGTAAGTGCACTTGTTTGGTTTTATAATTTTTTTTAAATTAATTATATTTTTTCCGTTTTTTCGGTTTTGAAAAATAGAAAATTGTAAACAATAGTATGGATAAATGCAGTATTTTTGATAAAATATTGCTTCACATTTTTTCTCTAAAATAATTATTGAAGCAAATAATTCAACGTTAAAGATTTAGAATTGAAATTCATATGCTGCGTTTTTCAAGTTTGTTATTTTATATTATTGCTTTAATATTTTAAATTTTAATCTGTGGAGTTATTATTTTTACATTTGGTTTATTATGCCCATAGCGCTAGTCATACCAATTTAAAAATCTCAAATAAATTGTTTTCAGTTATTAAAATATAAGTTTTGTTAAAATACATATGAATTTTATCAAAATCTAAAAATTATTTGTTTATATAATACTTTGAGATTAGTGTCAGTGGTTGTAGACAAATAACAAAATTACTCGTTTATATTACCGAACAACAATCAAAACAAAAGTTTAAATAATAATATTAATTAACTATCTAAAATGTAACGTATAAAATTAAATAACAATGCTAAAAAATTTCTAACACTACAAAAAGGATAAATTGATATTACTGTCATGTAATTATTCAGATACAAAAAATAAAACATTTAAGACAAAATTTGAAATTCTTTATATAGAAGCATCGCTGTTATTAAATTTGCATAAGTATTACTTAATTTTGTCTGAATTTTCTGTGGGTTATTGGATCATTTTATTATACATTAAAGTTATCTTGCCAATTTTGAATTTTTATACATTTTTCTAATAACGTAACTTAGTTTTTATAAAACTATAAATTATTTATTTGTTTAGATGCTTTAGTGTATAGTGTAATTAATTATATTTCAAATTTTGTATACTTTGATTTTATATTTTTACCTATTCTGCAAATGGCTGTTTTTGGTATTACTTTAGTTTCACTACTTACAGTTGGGCTGAATAAACAAAGTCCCTGGAGAGGCGTGGCTGGTGTCACTTTAATTCTAAAAGTGCACTCAAATTAAAAAGTAGTAGATAATAATTAAACCTTGTTGAATTTTGATGTTATTTCAGAAACACTATTACTTTAATATTATTAAAATAAATCGTAATTACACACTTACTTTTTTAAAAGATTAGGTAGGGCATTACAAAATATAATTACATATTTCTAAAAGTAATTCTAAAAATTACTTATTTACATCGAAAAACACAATTATAAAAAAATCAATCACCACCGTCACTTTGGTTTTATCCATTACAACTTTTATCGTCAGATGATCCTCAGGTTTTCGACAGTTACATCCAGTCACATTTCTTGTTCCAAGTGATTCACATGTTGTCGATGTTTATCCCAGTCCGATGCAGTTATCTCAAAAAATGCATTTCGCATTATGGCTTTTATCTCCAGACCACTCTGTGTAATATTATTCATAGTGATCTTGTGTTTTGCTAAACTCGATGCCAACTCAATCGGATTTACGTCATAGTGGTAAGATGGCAACCGTAACACTGTATGCCCATGTTTTTTAAGGAATTCGTTTACATATGTTTTCGTATAATTAAATTGTTTCACTAACACTTTACGCATTTTATTTGGTGTCATTACTCCATTATTTTCGAAGTATTGTGGAATACTTATTTTTTTCTTCGAGGGATATCTTAAAGTTTAATTATTGCTTGTTATTGATTCACTCCAGATTTTTTTATAAATGTGGTTGATTTGCCCGTTGCTACAGCAGCTACTTTGGTTGCCTTCTCTAAAGGGGGAATTTATCGAAAAACTTCACAACATTTTTAATAATGTTTCTTGCTTCGGAATGAATGGTTTTCTTTGATTTAGATTTCATGTTGATAAATATCAGCTGAAACAATACAGAAAGTAAGTAATGTAAAAATCTCCATCAGAAATTAGCTTTTGTTCGTAGAATTAACACTGGAATTAAATACAGAATTTGAAGTAATGAATGAGGTTATGCTACAAAGGTTATACTTGAAAAATGTTATAAATACACTTGCCTTGTTCAAATAACAGCGTTTCAAAAAGTCTTGACAAAAACTAACTGAATAACTACTAATTTTTCAGAAAACAGGAGGTAAAGATGGAAACAAACCCAACGCAATCAAGGAATTTGATTGTAATTTAATATTTCAAGCGGAGGGTGCTTGCTAATTGTGATTGGTTGAAACATTTACCGCTTCAAATTTTTAAAGTAAGTTCCGGGGACTTTGTTTACTTCGGCGCTCTGTAGCTTTAAAAATTATTTTTTATTGCATAACAACATACATACGTAAAACTGTTACAAGATTGTCATTTTTAGCTTGTTATATAGAAAATAGAAAGATGTAGAATGTATATTGTAAAGAGGATCAACTGTAGGTATACTTGAATTTTTAAGAAAACTAAGTAACAAATGTTACTTACTTATTATATCTGTTATTTTAGTGTATATTTAATCTTAAATCTTTAAAAATAGAAACTCTTTTTAGTGCGCAAATGTCTACCTACAAAATTTTATCAGAAAAAAAATTTGAAGGTGTTTTTTACCTTCTAAATTATTGAATATCCGAACTCAACTTACTTACTAAACCATTTATATCTACAAGTACCTTATTGATTTATGACGGTTTTACTTTATTAAAGGATTTCTAATGTATTTATAATGCCAAGATAGAAAAATACATGTTACTGTTGATATTTTTTTATATTTATATACTATACCAAACCACTTTCACGTACTTAAACGCAATTAATTGTTTTAAATTTAATTCTGACAAAGGTATAAAATTCATTTTTGGTTTGTACCTTTAAAAATGACGGAATTTAGCTGATAAAACATTTATTCAATTGTGTTATAAACTCGCGTATACATACATGAGCTGCGTATTTTAGCTTGGCGGTACCTTTTGTTGAAACCGTTAAAGCAAATTTTTGTAAAAATTTTGTTTTTTTTGTCATTTCTATTGCTTAGTGCTTATTCACAACGAGCATGAACATAATAAATACATATTAGATACGTAATTTATAAAGTTGAGATATACTAGAAACAACAAGCAATCCATGTATTTACAATTAATGTTCCTTAATAATTCGTAAGTCTGTGTCATGTTTATACACCTTTTATCATCAAACCTAAAAAATACATAAAGTTAGAATTGTTTGAAGTAAATGTAAAATTTAAAGTAGTATAATGTGTTTTAGTTGCATTTGGTAGTGAGTTGGTACTACAAAGATTGGTACTGATGCATGGTGTCAGTGACATTTACCACTGTGAAGATGCAAGCTGCAATGTCTTGCAAAACGTCAGTTGGTTTGGGTTCACGAACAACAATACGGCAAACGCCTCTTGTTTTGGCTCTCACGAAGAGACTAGGACCAAGCCTAAAAAATCTGTGTGTTTAACTACGACGCGGTTTAAGCTGAAAGTCGCTTATAATCGAAAACAAATTAACCGCGAAAACTTAATATTTTACACAATTGTATATGTTATTTTTTGACGTCACTTTTCAACGTTTTCATCTATAGCCATTTACGTACTAAGCATCATGCATAGTAAATTTATATTATGAGAAGGCTCTGTCATCGAATTTTACTCATATCATATCAAGTGGTTCACTCTGGTGGCATTTTTTCCTTTGCATTGACATTGTTACCTTACTACGTTATACGATGTTGTTTCTAGCACTCGGTTTTATTCAAAACTTTGAATTTGAATTACGCTGGTATAAAATCAGTTTGCAACGTTTCCATCTCTATAGCTATTTACATACTATTATTATCTTATTCGGTTTTTACTTTCTTTTGATAAACAAATTATGTAAGTGTAATAATGTTTATAAAATAAAGCTTTTATGTTTGTTTTTCTATTATTTTCTGTAGGATTTTATAGATCTAAAAATTTATTTATTGCCGTTCAAAAAGTTTCATTTGATATGACTAAAAAAAATCTGCTATTTTTTGTAACTTTTAAAAACAAAACATAGTATGGAAGAGTAGGAGATTTTTGTCAATTGTAAGACTTTTTTATTTTATTGTTAATTTGGTTTTTTGATAGACAAAAATATAAAGATCGGAAAAAAAAGTCCAAATTTAATTATATATTAGTTTGTCAAATTTGAGTAAAACTTGATTGCAATTTATATAACTGATACGTTTATATAAAGCAAGGTAATAGAAATATCGTGTTACCACTAAATACGTAATAAATGTTTTTCGTACAAGCTTTTGAACTAATATTAGTATTATATAAATGTTATCTACAACAACAACCTCTTTGTTCATGACTCAGATGCACTTAGAGCTGTATAAACAAAGATAGTCGATAAACGATAAGCACACAATGGTACTAACAACAACATGGAAGCATTTGCACGAAAAGATTTATTTAAAATTCTTTAACATGTAACAGTTGTAGTCATCTGTATGAGTAATGTCAAAGCGTTGGTTAAAATACGCCCCACACAAATTGACTGTAGTGTGCAAATACCCCGGTAAAGTCGTGAAGTATTTTTGACAGACATCTTACGCAGTCTTTCTTATTCCTTTCTGTAAGAAATGATTTAATGACTTATTTTGTGAATTTTTCAAATTTCAAATTATTAAATAATGTAGATTTTGGAACTGCAATGGCGTGAGTTGCTGACTTTGTGGTACCCCTTCTGCTAAAAGGAATATGTTCAAATATTTCAAGTTTATCTTTATATTTACGTCCACAGTATTGTTTGTTAAATAATCGACATTAGCATAAGATTCACTGTGATAATTATTTTCGAAAGCACGATTCCAAAGTCTTGATATCGTCGTTCTGTTGCACTTAAATTATTTTACAACTAACGTAATTGCATCTTCTTGCAATTTTTCGTTCTTCTTCTTAAGTTGCAAGAACTGGACAATTGCAACTAGATATTTCAAACTCTTTTTGTCAGATTTTGATTGAAGTCTTTGCAATTTTGTACTAACACCTGCATGCGCTAACAATTACCGTTTAAATATTTACTTTCTGCTATTATTAAGTCACAGATCACATAAAATAAATATTTTTAGAACAAAAAAATAACCTAGTATAACATTTTTTGCAAAGAATCAGTTTTCTAATTAGCGTTTTTGTACTAATCTGATATTTTAAACTATCCACAACTGCCAATAAATTTCTTATTTTTTGCAGTATTATTATTCTTGTAATTGAAATTAAAGGATTAACTGAACATTAAGGTTTTTGTTTAACGTTAAATAATAATTTTATTTGTATTTTTATTTAATTTTGGATAACTCATTATTATGTTATTTACTTAAATTGTATTATTATTAAGTAATTTTATGACGTATACAATTCATTCAATTTTTTTATAACATGTTATATACAGGATCTTTATTCTTTATTACAATTGTAAATATTTTAAAGTTTTTTTTTGTACATGAAGCAAAATTTATACAACGTTCTTTATGATAAATCGAATAGCCGCAAGGTACGTAATTTCCTGCTCTATTATATTTAAGTTTATCGAGTTAATTTTGTGTTGATAAAAAGTGAGCACATAGTTTTATTATCCTAGAACCATTTATTACTTCATTAAACGAAAAGTTAAACCCAAGTTTAATTGTATAAAAATAAAAGTTTAATGATATCAACAGAAAAACTTTATTACCAAATCGATAACAATTTATCGTATATATTAAATACTTTAGTCAACAATCTAATTGCAACAAATTGTACATTAAATCCGTATTAACATCGTGGGGGTGTTGCATTTATCCTTACTTTTATAATTAATAAAACTTAGGCTATTATTTTTTTGGTAAAATTCTTATTTCTCCTCTAGATTTATTATAACTAGTTTTAATTCTTCGTTTAGGAGGTGCAAAACAAACCACTTAATACTATTTATATGGCAACGTTTTCTGCTGCAAATGAGCACCTCATCAGGCCACTAAAATTTATTAGGAAGTACTAAAACAACTAATGAATACAATAAATTTCCAGTATAAAACTTTTTAATAAATAATAATACAAAAACAAATGAAACATGAAGATGTCAATAATTAAAATACTCAATTTTGTACATAATATTACATATTCATTGCAAAAGAAATTTGTAATTGTTTTCTGTTTTTTTGTGATTAAACACGCAGGCATTTTTTTTAATCGCTGCAAAGCATAAATATATTTTTTATCATTTGTATTTTTAACAGTTTTAAGAGTTTTTTGGGAAATCATTGTTAAATTTGATAGCTTTGCTTTCTTCTAAAGGTAATAAACTGTAGTCTTTTTTGTTATTTTTTGTTGTAAAATTTAATATTACACCAATACTGTTAATACTAATTAAAGATTCTACGTAAATTTGGAATTTGTTCGTTTTTTGAATTGGAGCTCATTTTCTATTCTGTGAAAAATATTTTATGCTAATATTTACTAATGATGCATGGAAAAATCTTTTTCTAAGCGTTGCAAAGTAAAAAAAACACTATTTTTTAAGTAAATTTTGTATAGACTTTCAGAAATATCATTTTCATTTGACAAAACTTTTTATAACAAACTCTTCTTTTATTTGATAAGAATTTTTGTGCGATTAGTGTCTGTCCATTGTCATACATAAGTTTCTTTGATAAGCCATCTAAAACTGTTACGAAAATGAGGATTTGCTATTTAAAAAAAAAAATGACGTCATTTTTGAAAAAGGAGTGGGAATAACGTTTTTTGATAATCCTGACAGGGACCAAGATAAAACAATTATTTCATACTTTTGGCGCGCACTGTAGATTAATGACTATTCTAAGGAAGTCATGGAAGAAAGACGAAGAATGGTACCGCATTTGAAATAAGCGAGAATTAAAGGATATATACCCAACTAAAATACGATAAGCTGGTAATTAATAACGAAGTATACAGGTTAGCTACTAATTTCTAGTTGGTTTCTTTTTTTTTCTGATAAGGCTCATAACGGCACTGAATCTAAGTTCTACCAAATAGAAAGACGGTAAACCAATCAACAAAAATTGAGATCTGTGTTTGTAACCAAAAGTTGTCCGATCCTTGTTTAAACATTGGTTTCAGCTCCTCATTTGTGGATAATTCAATAAGTTGCTCCTGTATTAGTATGTATTCATCTGTATTTGTGTTTTGAGTTTGAGTATTTGCAAAAGGGTTCAACACTCAGTCAGGAATATCTAAGTTAAGAATGTTTTTAAATATTCGATTAAGGTCCGAATGAAACGCCATAAAGTGTTGACAATAAGCAAACAAATCTTCATTTCTATTTTGCAATTTTGAAAGATTTGGAAACTGAAAACATTCTTTCTTCCGAAGATGAACTGAGGTGATATTAGTCATTATTACAGCTCTTACGTCGAAAAATCTTTTTAATTTAGTAAATAATGTTTTACCTTTTGTATCAGTTTCCAAACATTTAGCCACTAAAAATTCTTGGGAACTTGTTTTCTTTTACAAATCTCACATAAAGTAAAACAAGCAATTTGTTAAATGTTCCTCAAGCTTAGAAGGTTTCATTCAATCGTTTTATTACATAGAAGACACATAGGTGAAGTACTATTTCCAGGAAACTGAATAAAGCTATTTTTTATATATTCAACACTGTACTGTCTGAATTTTTACTTCAGCTTGCTCACAGTGTTATCTGAAAAAAAGGGGCCCAAAAAGATACAGGAGAATATAAATATCAAAATTTTTATTTGCAACAAACTACTGTTAATTATAATAATTTTTTTAAATGAATGCTGCAATGTAACACTCTCTTGAATTAATTATATAAGATGTAAGGATTAAATTTTATGTAAATGTCACATATTGTGTAGGTACTCATTGTGTACACAAAACTAATTTGTTAATTAGATGCACGACTCTTTTATAGTTCATATTATAGACTAGTTGGTGCAGGTATCGGCTTTATTGCGTTTCTATATAAACCTAATAATTTATTCATAGTTATTTATTTTAATTTACATATTATTAAAAATGTGTCATAATTTGTTTATTTTATATTAAACCCTGCGCAAACGTGGTTCAGGGGCACCTTATATATTTTAATTTTTTACGTACCTCCTGAACGATCCCGGGGTCCTTGGGGTCCGTAGGAGCAACTTTAGATAACATTGATTTAGAAGAATAGACGGAAAAATATCATACATTGGAATAGAAAATACAATAGCAAAAATATCCATAGTAAACGCTTACGCACCAACAGAAGGAGCAGTAACGGACGCGAAAAAAGTCTTCTACGACAAACTGGAAGAAACATGCAAAAAGATATCTTAACACGACACATTATTTCAAAAATAGGTAAAAAAGGTTTTATAAAAACTGTGGGAGGAAAGGAAACTGTCCATGCAACAACAACAGATAATGGAATGAAGCTATGTCATCAGGCAACACAAAGAGGCATGTCTATTATAAGCATAAAAGTACATAAATTTACATGGAATATACTTGACAAAAATAAAGGCAAGAAAATAAATCATTTTTTAATTAAAAAGAAGAGAGAGAACATGATGTAAGATCATAAAATTAAGAATGGCTAAAGAAAAACATTACCAGCTGACAAAAAACAGTGGGACATAAGAAATTTTGAAAAAGAAGAAGGAAAGAAGAGATATGAGTCCGAGATAAACAAATCACTGCGAAAAGAAAGCAAAAAAGAAAAGTTAGAAAAAGAATGGAACGTAATTAACACAACAATTCTTAAAGCAGCACAGCGTGTAATGAAAAGGAGAAGAGTTAAAAATAGAAATGAGTGGTCTAATAGAGAATGTGAAAACCTAATAAAAAAAGAAGCAAAAATAAAGTGGATAGAAACTGACAAGTAAGAACATTACGAAATCCGCTAAAAAATAAGAAAAAAGGGGTCATTAGCTTACTGGAAGAAAAAAACGTAAATATATAAACGAAGTAACGCAAAATATGGAAAAAAACAAGAGCAGAAAAAAAAGAAAAAACACAACCGTTAATATAGATAGAATAAACAGAGATAAAAACACCACAAAAAGAGAAAATGAATGAAATAGTAAAAAACCTCAAAAATTAGAAAATAACCAGTACAGATGATATATGTAAAGAAGTGTTGAAATATAGGGGGAAAATAATTGAAAGACTATATGAAATAATAAGCTAAGTACTGAAAAAGGAAACTATACCAGAAGAATGGAAAATAGAAATACCAGAAAAAGGAGGCTTAACAGTTTGTGACAATTACAGAAAAATAAGGCTACTGAACACTACGTATAAAATACTAACAACGATTATACAAAAATGGTTAAAAGAGTACACAGAGATAATCACCGGTGAATACCAAAATGGATTAAGGTCAATAAAATCAACAGTAGATGCTATTAATACTCTTAATCAAATAATCGAAAAAAACATACAAAAAGGGTAATGACATACATATAATAACTTTAAACAAGTCTTTGACAGCATAAAAAGAAAGACCCTAATGCAATGAACCAGGACAAAAGATAAGGAATTTAATAAAAATGACAATGGAAAATTTTAGAGCTGTTGTACAAACGTATGAAGGAATAAAAAACGAAATAGAAATATGTCGTGCAGTAAGGCAGAGAGACGGAATATCTGCAACATTATTTAAAATAGCTATAGAAGAAATAAACGAATGTGTAATACAATAATTAATTAATAATTACAATTTTGCATTGCATAGAAATAGAGTAGCATTAAAAATGTTGTATCGTCTAATACAGTAGTTCCCAAAGTGGTCCCTGCAGACTCCCAGAAGTCTCCGGGATTATTCAGAGGATTCGTGGAAAATTAAAATTAATTTGGAGTTCCCTGGGTTAAAGTTAAAAATTAAATAAACAAAATGAATAAATTATTAGCGATTTTTACGTCCTAAGCAAAACATAAATATAAACAAGTGCATAAAATACAAGTAATAACAGACGTCGTGGTGAGTCAGGCCTATCTCTCCAGGCTCATACAGAAACGCAATAAAGCCGATACTTGCACCAACTAGTGGTATAATTGGTACACGAGTACCTACGCAATATGCGACATTTACATAAAATTTTATCCTTACATCTCAAATAATTAATTTAAGATAGCGTTACATTACAGCATTCTATTAAAAAAAAATTATATGTAATTAACAGTGGTTTGTTGCAAATAAAAATTTTGATATATATATAATCCTATATTTTGTGGGCTCTTTTTTTTAGATAACAGTATGAGCCGAAGAAAAAATGCACTGTTGAATATATGAAAGATGGCTTGATTCCGTCACCAGAAAATGGTACTTTATCTATGTGTCTTCTATGTAATAAAACGATGTCAAACGATTCAATAAAACCTTCTAAGCTTAAGAAACATTTAATAAAAATCTTTAGTACAAAAGAAGCAAGGATTTACGGTTTTCTAAACAATAAAAAAAATCTTTGAAAACACCGACCTTGCAAGAACTCGACAACAACATTAAAGAGAGATGACGGTGAACTGCGTGCTTTTTATAATATTTTTTTAATGAATGCGAAGCCCGAAAAGCCGCACATTATTGGTGAAGAAATTATTCTACCAGCTGTAAGTGAGGTAATACGCACCGTGTTGCACAAACCAACTTTTGATATTATAAAAAGGATTCCACTGAGTAATAATACTGTACGAAGAAGGACAAAATGGCTCAGTGTGTAAATAACTTTTTATGTTATTTATAAACATCTAAATTCTTTACACCAGCTTGACGAGTTCACATTACCAGGAAACGAAGCTTTACATTTAGCTTATGTGAGATTTGTAAACGAAGAAAAATGTTCTCAAAAATGGTTATTTGCTAAACGTTTTGACACCGATACAAAAGGTAAAACGTTGTTTACTGAATTAAAAAGATTTTTGATGACGATGCCCTGGCAATAATAGGACGACACCAAGGCTTTCTGGCATATTTAAAACAAGCTATACCAAATGTGTTATTGGTGCATTGTGTCATTCATGGACATCATTTAGTTGCTAAAAAATTTAGTGAACATTATGTCATTAGAGCTGTTAATAAAATCAAAAGAAATGCTTTAAATGAGAGATTATTTGCTAAACTTTGTTTGAAAAATGATGATGACTATAATTGTTTACTACTTAACACAGAAGTACATTGGTTATCTAAAAGTGCATGTTTGCATCGTTTCGATTCGATGTTTGATTCAGTGTTGGAATTCCCAGAGAGTAAAGACAATGATTTGCTGCACAATTTAATCTCAAAAATGACATCGCTTATATGACTGATTTATGCCAGATTTAACAAGACTAATTTGAAACTACAAGGTGACACATCAAAGCTAAATGTACAAACAAAATTTGGTAAGAGGAGAATGTTCTGTTTCCAAATCTTTCAAAATTGCAAAATATAGATGAAGATTTATTTGTTTATTGTCAACATTTAACGGCGCTTTATTAGATAAAATAATGCAAAGTTAGACAATAACAAAATTAATTAAATCTAAGAGAATGAAATGGTACGGACATATACAAAAAAAAAGACCAAAAGAAGCAATAATAAAGAAAATAATGTCATGGAACCCACCCAACAACGGAGAGCGAGGAAAGCCTAAAATACTGTAACGAATTTATTAATAAAACTAATTTATTTAAACGACTAAAAATATGTTTTACTTATACTAGAAATATGTACACTTTTAAATTAACGGAACTAATTATATCTAATAATGTTTAATAAAAACACTTACACTATAATTTATATCACTTACAAGAAGATAAGATAAAGTCCGCGGATAACTTCACACACTTGTTTACACTAAACTCACGTACTTCGTCGATTTATTTATAACACGCGATAACGACTTATTTATTTAGACTCGAATAATCTTCTTAACACTGCAGGCTTCGTATTACGGAAATAACTGACCTACGATTTCTTTCTTCGGTATTTATACACATTTGGAAATCCTTCTCGAGTATTCCCTATCTTTCGGTTCTTCTAGAAGATGGATAACAACTTCTAGAAGGCTCTTGAATTTGCAAATAACATCTCGAACGTTTCAATACGATGGCAAGACAAGGTTATACACGATATAAAAAACATAGAAATAACTCGAGTAAAAGAGAGGAAGCAGGATCGAAAATAATAGCAAAAAAAGTACCAACCAAAATACATACACAATAAAAATTTTAAAACTTAGCAAAGTAGTAAACAAAACCAAAAACGACCGACGGCAAAACGGCCGGCGACAAAACGGCGAATGGGCGAAGGGGAATAGTCATAGACTCAATAAACCCTGTAGTTTATAAAATTTAAATATACCTATAGCTCCTAGACTTTGGTTGTTGAACTGTAAAATGTAATTCTTCTACGTCTTATTTTTAATTTTTTTAAATAAGGAATAGCACAAAATAAATATCGTATTTTTAGGTTGTAGTAAAGACGTGTTTAAAATATAAATTACGTATAAATTGAAATGTTACTTAGAAACAGTACAATTTTGCAGAGGATACATTTTTGTCTGTAATTTCCTGAAATTTGTAATTGTGCGCCGTTATTAATTTAAACTGTTTCTTAAGATTGTTAAATTTCCTCTATCAATATAAATAATATCTTGAAATAAATAAGTTTTTAAGATTTATTTTAACATTATTGATGTAGCTGCTTTAATCAAGAAATAGGCTACTTTTCATGTGTGTTTTATTTTATATCACAAATCATGATTATCAAGTCAATTTGTTTCACTTTTAGACTGTTTCGAATTGGAGTTCTCAATCTTTATCACTAGACGCAATTTTATAAGAATAATAAAAAATCAATACCTTGTGTAGGAACCACAGTCGGTGGCTTACTTATGTACATAACGTTTTCACAAAGAAAAAGTTTTTTCTGTTGTCTATTCGAATAACCATTCTAGTTTTATAATTTATTAATAAAAAATAGTTTTTAGTTTTATTAATTTAATATGCTTGAAAACGATTTTTAGAATTGTTTTTGAAACAAACGAGAAAGTTAATCACTGAAAATTATATTCTCACAGATTTACATTAATCATCCTTTAACGTTAAATGACAAAGGCTATAAAGTTTCATAATACGGTCTTGGTTTACTGTGAAACTGATCTGCAAACGTTTTACTGATTATGAGATAAAATTTTACAAAAGATAATTAGTTGTTAATTATTGAATGAGGCACATTTATGGAAAGTATGTGACAATATAGATAAAATTATGATGAAACTAATTTCTTTGTAACCAAAATTAAATAGATTTGTCTTCTCATATTGTATAAGACACTTTTATGTAGTTTTCAATAATATCTTAAATTTACCTAATAGGAGATTATTATTAGACCTCGGATAATTATGCACTAAAAAACTTCAATATATGCATGCAAACATGCGTTAAAAACATTAAAAATATGCAGATAAGAAAAAGCTATTTTATCTAAGTTAAAGATATGTAAACACATACATAATGTTTATTTATTTACATGCTAAATCTATGATTCTAACATAATTGTTTACAATTACTAATTAATTAACATGATGCAACAAATTTGATTAGCTCATGCATTTTTCAATTCTGAAAAGTTCCTTCCAACATCGCAGAATGCTATTGGCACAAATTTTAATTTTGTTATGTTGATTATTAGATTAGAATTACAAATAGCGCTTTAACATTCAATTGTTTGTAACCAAAATTCTTTGTACAATTTCAAAAATAGTTTGTTGGTTAAGTTGCTAACAACACTTTCAACTATTTGAACATTGTCTTTTAACGAGAGTTCTTTAGTTCACAATTTTAGTCTTTTTGTATACCATACTTGAATTCACAACTGGAGACGCCGGCAAACTAACATCAGTACCAACAATTTTTTTAAACTTGTTTGCACAACATGCTGTTTTTCTTTACTGAAGATATCAACATTTGGATATTTCAAATGCACTAAATCAACCACTCTATGCAAAGCATATGATAGGAACAGTTTTTAACTTTGGTCTTAAACAAATTAAATAAATACATTGTATACCTTACAAAAAATATTTATACCGGGTTGGGCAAATGTACGGAAACATCTTGATATCTTTTAAATATTTTAAAATGTGCGTTTTAAATGGCGTTATTTAAGGAATTTGAAGAGGTAGTTTTGGCCGTGATCTGTTTATTAGTTATTACGTAACAAACAATTGTTTTTGTTTTGTAAATTGAAACGTCTTGTTTTTTTCCCAAAGTATGATGAAGTACGTCCTAACGTTATCATCTAGACCGACTTTTTAATTATCTGTATTTCTATTTGTGCGTTATTATACTAAATAATACTTGCTTATTGTACGCTCTATTTTATTCGCGTTTTTAATTAATTTTTTTTCCGAATAGATCTAATACTTTATTGGATTCATAGACAAATTACATCGATGAATCATATTTTGGGATAAAAAGAATAGGATCCTATTTAAAAAACGAAAGTATTTGACTGTTACGTAATTATCAATAATCGGATTACGGTTAAAATTACCTCTTCAAATTCCATAAATAACCATATTTGCAACGCACATTTTATTAACATGCCGTAACATGCTTGGTTTAAAAGATATGATGTTTCCATACATTTGCCTAATCCGGTATAGTATTATTCATCACTTCAGATATAGAGAGGAATCTGAACACAAGATTATTTTTAAAACTGACCAAATTCTTGAAACGATTTGATTTGTTTGGATTTAGTCAGAGTTTTAGTTGTTTTTAGCCTCTTCTGCTGTTTGAGAAAAATTTTAACCGAGAGGAGCATTTTTATAAAAAGCAACATACTCGTCACCTTGAGGATATAGAACTTTACTAACGTATAGCCTGTGGGTGTCCTTAGTTTGCCATTAACTTTAACGGCTAAAAAGTCTTTTGCACTGTACGAATTCTGAGGGTTTTTTAGACTTTTCTAGATGTTCAGGTTTTTTTTCGTTTTTAGGTTCTTCCTTAGATGATAACACGTACTTATTATCACTATCTTGAACGAAAGTCTTGTATCAATCTTGTCCTCTTATCATAAGGGTCTTGAACTAATTGACGGATCTGGTAACGAAACGGCAGAGGTGGCCGTAATTGTTTTAAAAATTATATATGAATTTGTTTCAATTACGCGTGAGTTTTGGACGCTCGGCTGCAGACCACCTCTACAATTTTGAAGCGCGCTACGTTCCTGCTTAAAAGTATTCAACCGGAACGAAACACCGAATAAAAGCCGCCGTCAACGCTGAAAATGCTCTCTTTCTCTCTGCCGAGACCCGTTCCTAGTAGAATCTCTCTCTCTCTCTGCCAAGACCCGTTCCTGGTAGAACCTCTCTCCCACGACTTAATCCTGGTAGAACCGACCTGTGCTTATCCGAATTATATTTTGCTTTTGTACTTTCCAACCGATCCTGATACAGTAGATTTGTGTGAACCGATTAACCAAGACTTGCTTCCGTACCCTGACATTCTCGATTCCGACCGAATAACAAAGACCAGCTTGCGAACCTTGCTACTCTCATGAATTTTGTATTCAAGTTTCCGTTTTGTATTAGAACCCTTGTTACGTCAAAACGCGGAGGGCGTTGACTACAACCTACCGATTCACTAATTAGTATTTGTTATAACCAAACCGTAGGATTTGTAAGCGTAAATTAAATCTCCAGTTACTTTCAACCCTTAGCGTAGTTTGACATCGCTACGTTTTGGTTTCGACCTGAGGTCTAAAATTTATCATTCCAACTCAATAAGTCAGTTTCGAAATACTCACCTGAATTTGCCAAAGACTTCGTTTTAACAGTATACCTAAACCGCAACAACCCGTAATAGTAACAACGTAATTGAATTACGCCGTGTTTTATTTGTATGAAACTTTGTCATTGATAGACACTAGTAGTCAACCTGCCGTAAATTAGAAATTAAACCCAGTTAACCGCAGCAGTGTATTACCTGGAAACCTTAATTAACTACACCTAAGTCTTTAACCCTTATTACCGTACCTGAATAATTTTCCGCCCTGTAATTAACTTAATTTATAGCAACGTTCTTCTGGTATTACACTTTTCTTTGTTCATTTTTTCTTTAGCTTGACACTTTCGTATTGTTTAAAGGTTGCTAACAACTATTATAAATTGTTTTTACCCGTACAGGTGTTACACTTCTATTCATGTTGTTATTGATGTCACCATTAAAATCAGTTTTGGGCAACATATTAAGATCTTTATTGCAATCTAACAGCACAATTTCACACTTTTTGAAACCAGATACAACGTCGTCTTCTTTAAGCGAATTACACAATTGTTTCAGTAGAGCAGGGAACTTATCTTTGGATACAAAAGTTTTATTTCTTTCTGGTTTCTTCTTCCACTCTTCCAATATATTGCTCCAAGCTATTTTCATAGGCGTGAAAAATGCCACGTCAAGTGGCTGGATAAGATAGGTCGAGTTACTAGACAGAAATATTAATTTTTTTTTTGTATTGCACAGTTTGATTACATCTAGTAACAGGTAAGACGTTACGTTGTCTCCAATCAGATATTCGTTTTGTTCGAAGTCCTTAACAAAGGGTATAGCTACTGACTCTATTCAATCAGAAAAATAGAAACTGTCGAACCACTCAGACTTGGTTTTAATATACTTTTGGTTCCCTTTCCCTTCAGCGATCAAACAAATTCTGGACTTTAAAAACTACGTATGGTGGCAATATCTGTCTTCTGCAGTAGCGGCAAACATGGCTGATGTGGACGCGTTCTAAGACCGCGTCGTAGTTCAACACCCAGACTTTTTAGGCTTGGTTCTAATCTCTCTTTGAGAGCAAAAACATGAAGTGGAACTTGGCCTTTGCCATATTGTCGTTTGTAAACCCAAACATTTTACAAGACATTGCAACTTGCATCGTCGAGGTAGTAAATGTCACTGAAACAAAAAAGTACCGTCATTTACACTTTTTTTGGTTTTGTTTTTGTCATCAGCTTGGACTACATTTAAACTTCAAGTTTAAATTTATTTGGTTTTTCTTGTTTTTATAGCATAAAATATAACGGTACTCACACAAAAGATTTTTAGGTAATTTATGAATTACAAGTAAATTTAGGATATGCATTTACATAAAAACAGTTTCAATTAATTATATTCAACCGTTTTCAGACCATTATTTTATTTTTTTTCCCGAATAGTTTGACACAAATTTGCTAAAAACTTAAACACCAACAGAAATCAGTAAGTACAAAGTATTAACATAAGCAGCTAATGCCATTTAAAATGAATTCACAATGCACTTTTACTCATTAATTAAAAAACCACTTTGTTTAAAACTGTAATGATTCGAAATCCGGCCCTGTAGTGGCAACAAAATTGTTCAGCAATTCTACAATTAGTACGCAAAAACTTTGCCCGTTTGGAGTTTACCCCACCAACTCTAGGACGAAGAGCGCGGCGTTTCCCTATTTAGGCGCAATCAAGCGAAACGAAATCGGCTATAAAACCCGCTGATCCAGCTTTACCGGCACCTGTTCTCCGAGATCCGTCTCCGGCACCTGTTTTCCGAGACCCGTCTCCGGTAAAACCTCTTCCGAGATCGTCGCACCATAATTGCTCAGATACCTGAAACCCTAAATGACATTGACAACCGCTCGTACCTGGATTATTCTAATTTTCGACGTCTTAACTGCTGCTACACCGAGTTAATTTAATTTCACCAGCATCATTCATCGACATCACGTTTGCAATTCAGTAAGTTTTTATTGTTTATACCTGTTTGTGTCTTCGTTTATTTATTGGCGGTAGCGGTTCCAACCCCTTGAGGGTTAACTGAAGCTCGTCGGCGAAGTCCAGATGACTTGGGAGAAGTCAGTCATTAAAACAATCAATTACAAGAAACGAATACGCAACGAGATTTTTGGAAGTTTGCTACCGGTACGCGTTCAAAGTAATTTAGCACTTTTAAAATATTTTTTTTGCTCACGTACATTCATTTGAGTCATTGCAATTTATTGCATTTAACCTTGATTCAACGGCCTTGAATATTACAGTAAAACTACCGGAATACACATAGGATAAACCGACATCCGCGTCGGTATTAGACGCTATCTTTTCTGTTTTAGATCCTGCCACCTGGTGCAAGATCGTAGCACCGTTAGCGGAACTGATGGACTTGAACTTGGGTGGATTAATAAACAAATATACACCTCCGAACAATTTTTTTTTTGTAAAACGGAAGCTTTCAATGTTATATTTAATTCATTATTTAAGTTTAAGTTGTAAATTACATTTTATAAGAACATATTACATATATGTATTAAATTGGGGCGTTGAGTTATTAAATTTTGTCCACTAGCTACCCGAGGCAGAAGCAAACAAAAAAACAAAACATAACCGCTACATTGTACCAACAAAACAGTAATCACTAAAATTAACAAACAAACCTCCAACTTTTATAAACTATTCATTATTGGTTTAACATACCATGTACATTGTTTCAAAAATTTTTAGTAGATTAAGTTATTGAGTCAATGAAACATATTCGTTTGATCAACATTTTTAATTATTAATAATATTAACACAATTTATTAATTCAACAAACTTCTTACATTTTATTAAGGATTTAGTTGATAAATAAAATAATTTTGATCATTGATTGACTATTACGTATCTGATTGAAGATTTAATCTTTTTTTCTTTCACAACATTGTCGCTAAGAATGCAATTAGTAACTTCGCGTATTGGTCTCAGGTATTTTAAAAACTAAATTTGATGTTTGCTCAAAAAAATCTAGAGTTTAACTAGCTGTTTTAACAGAAATATATTTCGTTGTTAACTAAACGTTAATTATAATGAAACCATTGTCATTGAATAATAAAAGTATTAGAAAGTTATAAAAGATATGAAATAACAGGGGATTGAACAGCAAACCTTAAAATGAATATCTTAAATTATTAGCTAAATGAGTTAATAACTTTTAATAAGCGTTCCAAGAATTGTGCATGTATAATAAAAACATCCCAAATATGCAGTGTTGTGCATAGATAATTTAATTTTTATCTAGATAAGATAATAGATAATTTCCAATTTTTTTATCTAGATAACGATTTAGATACAAGTTGAAGAATTTATCTAGATAATAGATAAAATAATCTATAATTTATGTAGATAATACGATAGATGATTCTATCAAATAGGTACAAACAGGTAATAATTTTAATCGATTGGTACCAGTTAATTATCATCATATACGTAAATGTACAATATGATCTAATAAGAGAATAAATACCAATTTATTGTTTATTAAATATACTAATTAAAAAACTAACAAACGCATCGAAAAAAATTATAAAAATCGAGTAAAAACATGACAGAAACTTTATTGATATAATAACCTACATTGGAAAATATAAAACAAATTTCATCATAACAAATCTTGATACAATATGATCTTTTCTAAATTTCTTCTTTGCTAAACAAAAATTGGACTATCAGAACGAAAGTCTTTCAATTAGCGCCGAAGATGATGTATTTAATCAATAGCTTTTTCAAAATTGGAGAAGTGTCTAGTAAACTTAATTAGTTTTTCTTTGTATCAGTTAGGAAAAATCTGGCTTTGATATCGACGTCAGTTTGAAGTTATAATGCTAAAAGATTATAAAAATTTGTAGCTTGATGTTTTAAGCATTTTTTTCAGAAAAAAACCAAGTAATCCTTGATAATTTATTGTATTTTAAGTTTTGCGCAGCTTACATCAGCAAGCACTTAAAGAATTAGCTTTTTGGTCTTTTAAAAAACGCAAGCAGTTTTTTTCTTCTAAAAAAATTTCGGTTTTAACGGGCTCCAATATTTTAAACAGTTTATGCTCTGCTCAGTACTTTTTGTAATTGTAAGTGCAACAAATCCAAATGTAAAAAATAAGCATTTTAGCTTTGCGTTTTTGTTAATTATACTTGATATGTTATCAGTAAATGTACCTATAAGCGTATAAGATAATTTACAACATTGATTTTTAGAATTATAGAAGCGTTTTTATTCAATTTAAAGAGTAAGGAAAAGCTCTATGACTTAAATACTCTTCAAAAAGAACTATAAATCACGTGTATCCAGTTTTGTCACTTTCAACTGCTCAAAAAGTCGTGAATTTTCTCCTTTTGAATTAAACATTTTCTTACTTTAGCATAGTTTTGCTATGTATTAGGCACTTCAATTAATTAGATTTTCTATACTACAAAATAAGTAGCTGTTAATTTCGTATATCTAAAAGCTTATTATAGTTTCTGAAGACGATAAGATATCGCAATGGGTTCAGTTTAAAAAAGTAATTTGAGTTGTGTTTTTGTTTATATTTCGTATTGCATGTATTTACGCTCAAGGTCATGTGAGTCAGCAGAAAAGCTGCGAAAATGCAAAACATCTACAGCTACTATTCATCAGGTTTTAGCGATCTGGACCGTACTGCCACGTACTGCATTACCACAGACATTATCAACTATATTATTTTTACAAACATAAAAATACAAAAACGTAATTCTAAACTACAAAAATTATATTACTTTTAAAAAATCATCTAGATAACTTCATGATAGATAACAGAAAAATCATCTAAGATAATCAATTAGATAATATTCAATATTTTTATCTAGATAAGCAAAAGATGATGAAAAATTATCTAGATGAATTATCTATATAATTTCATCTAGATAATGCACAACACTGCAAATATGCACCTATAACCAAAAATGACCAAATTATGCATTTGCATATAAAACTTATACAAATAAATAATTATGCTAAGCTTAGTTATTATTTAGTATTAATTATTGATTATTATAAATACATAAACATGCAGCAAGTATTCTACAAGTTTGCAGTTGTTATTTACAAACATAATAGAGAAATAGATGATATTTAGAACTATTTTATACAGAAATTGCTATATTTAGCACTGCTGTGTATTCTATTCATCAAAACATATCGCGCAGATGTTGTTTTTAATAAACCGCGGGTATTGACAACGTGTACATTTAAAAGATAAAAATGTCAGCCATTATTTCTACACGTAAAATTCTAGACTACGAGATGGCGTATGCCATACTAATTTGTGTATAATTAAAGAAAGATTAATGTTAAAACGTATAGAACTGTCCGTATATAAAACTTTTAGTACATTTCGTTTGCTTTCAAAACTAAAGAATGGTTGCCCAGAAACTTATTTTGGTCTGCATGTCAATACATTATCTAACTGGAAAACGTTTGCACTTTTCATACGGCGTTTGAGGTGTGCACCTTATTAAATTTAAGATTAACTATTACATAAAGTTAACACATTGTTTACAGCTGATGTTCATAGTTAGAATTTATTTCGCATGTCCGTCAAATTCGGAATTTATTCGACGCGCATCTCAGCATTCTTTAGTTTTGGAACGAGGTTTACTATTAGAACTCGTCTCACGCAAAATTGGAAACGGCAATAATTTTTCGCGCACTTAATGTAGTAGACGTCTTTCAGGATCTTGTGAACTGTGGCGCTGTAGTCTGTATATGTCAAAATATTGTTATTATCCGTTTTACAAACATACGCCGGTGCATTCTTTTTAACTTATCTTTGCTTTTATCGTTGTATTTGTTGTTAATAGGTCTTTAGGTATTATTATAACGCAATAGCACCGAAATCCGTCCGCTGTCCTGATTCCGTCCATTGCAGAAAACTTATTATATTTCTTCGTATTGTCTCCAATTTGAACATCTCATGACAGTTTATCACAACCAATATCCCCACCTACCCTTTTGTCATAGAATGCACCACTAACGGTCATTTACGTCTGTACAATTCAGTTTGTTTCTATCGCATCATACGTTTTCTAGCTCTAAGAGTGTTTAAAATTCTCAACAGCAATAAATATTGACATTTATTTAACATACATTTAACAGGTATGTATTAACGTTTTTATCATAAAAGTGTACATTTAATTTGTTAAAAATTACAGTTGAATTTGTGATTAATGTATACTAAGGTTTTATTGTCAAAATTAAAGTGGACGGAATAAGGTTATATTAAAACTAAGCAAATTCCCAATACCGTCCTACCGGACGGTAACGGGAATTCACTTCTTTAGTTCTAATGATGTTAAAATATAATGTTTGCTAATCTTATACGTTCTAGTTCAAGTTGAATATACTATACACTTGGTTCTGTTCAAAAACGTAAATCCGACCTACTCTATATATAACCCGTTTCTAGAATATTTATGTTATATATTAGATTTTATTGAACTATTAATTTAAAAATCTACTTTTGAAAGGCTAACTTTTTTTTAAATGTGATTAGTTAAGCATAAAAAAGATTATATATGTATAAACCCTTTGTGGGTACTTCTTTCTTATAGTCCTTTTTCGTAAATAGAATTTAAAAAAAGTTAGTGTGATATTGAAAATACTACATAAAAGCAACGAGACGGATAGAGGGCTGCTCCGACCTAAATCCGACCGGGGTGGGCGGATAGAGGTACATAGAATTCCTTTATCCGTCATAACAAAAAATAACTTACAAAGTGTTATCTGTTGTTTTCAGTTAAATAATTACATAAAGATGAATAAAAAACGAATGAAATATCCTCCGGAAAATATAACAAAAGCTATAGAAGATATTAATTCTAACGGATTAAGTATTCGACAAGCCTCCAAAACATACAATGTACCAAAAAGTACTTTGATAGACACTATGAAAGATAGGTATAACTCAGAAGAAAACTTAATTATAAAATGGATAATAGAAATGGGCAACTTGGGTTTTCCTGTAACAAGATCTCAACTTGTCGAGTCGGTCTCAAAATTAATTCAAAACTTAAAACGTGAAAATCCATTTAAAAATAATATACCTGGTAAAAAATGGTACAATGGTTTTCTTTATCTTCTTGTAGAGCAGCTGTTACGGAAGAAAATATAAGACATTGGTTTTCACAGGTTCGAGATTATATGTTCAATAATGATCTGTTACTAGTTCTTGAAGATCCTAGCAGAATTTTCAACTGCGATGAAAGTGGTTTTTACTTGTCTCCTCAAGAAAAGCAGTACTGGTCAGAAAAGGTTCTAAAAAAGTGTACAATCGAATCGCAAATGACGAGAAAGAATGCTTAACAGTCTTGCTTACTGTAGGAGCCGATGGATCTATACCTCCACCTCTAGTTCTCTATCCTTACAAAAGGTATGTTCCGTCAGCTATAATAATGCAAATGCCAAAGCAATGGGGCGTTGGACACTCTGAATCTGGTTGGATGACAAGTGAAACCTTCTATGAATATGTCGCAAATGTGTTTTTTCCCTGGGTAGAAATGAATAATATTCCATTGCCAGTTATATTATTCTTAGATGGGCATTCCTCTCACATAAATCTGTCGATTACTGAATTTTGTAAAGACAAAGCCATTATTTTAATAGCACTTTATCCCAACGCTACTCACCGTTTACAACCATTAAACGTTGGTATTTTTTATCCCATTAAAAACTGTTGGCGTAAAGATGTTCGACAGTGGCGTATGGAGAATAACGGAAAAAAACTTCAACGGGTAGAGTTTGCAAAATTGCTAGACACTTTCAAAGCCACGATTTCCCAATCGACAATAAAAAATGCTTTTCGTACATGTGGACTCTTTCCCTAACGAGAACAGTATTGATTTTACAAAATTGCTAAAACCTATGGAACAGAAGGATTCTAATGATAATATGACTCAAGTAACAAAAACAAAAATTTCTAAATTGTCTAATTCAGAGTTACTGCATTAATTGGAAATACGTTTAAATCAAGAAATTGTTAACAGCTTTAGAGTTGTTGCTTTAGCGTCTCAATTAGAAGAAAAATATGTTGCACTGTATGACTTCTGGAAGAGTCTTGATCCACAAAACGTCACCCATGATACCACTTTAGAGAACAACTTACCTAGCAATGATACCAGTCAGACTATTTGTGATATCCCATTCAACGAACATTTTTGGTTTAATTCCACATAAGAAGCCACAGTAGACGCAGATGGCGTAGTTATTTTAGTTCCTTCATGTCCTGAAAAGCCTATTTCACCAATACCTACACCATCATCAGTTCCGGACAATGTATGCGAAGAAACAAGGGATAACTTTTCAGACAATACAAACCGATTAACACGTGAATGTCAAATTAAAAAAAAGAAATCAGGACTAGTTCTAACCGTCCACCAAAAAACGGCTTTCTTTCCCCATCATTTCCAAAAAATATGACTTCACTACTACCCCATTCCTTAACAACTCCGGATACAGTATGCGAGAATATAGAGATTCAAATTTCAGAAAACAGAAATCCAATAATATGTCGGGATGAATTTATCGAATATCAACGAAGAGTTAAAAAGAAAAAAGAGGAAAAAGATACTGAAAAACGTGAACGTATTCGAATAAGGAAAGAAAAAATAAAAAACAAACTAGTAAAAAGAACAAGTAAAGTCGTAAACAAAAAACCAGACATTAACAGGAACAAACATATTACGGAAGCTAATAATAAACATGTTAATCAAAATAATAATAAAGACAATAATTACGATAATAATAAAGAAAATATGAGAGAATATTCTAAAGATGATTTTGTTGTAGTCAGATACGATCACCAATATTTTCCTGGCAATGTTCTGATGGTTTGAAAGTGAAAACTATAGCTAAAAGTGGAAATTTCTGGAAATGGCCAAATAAAGATGACATTCTAGATTACGTTTCTGCTGACGTTATATGTAAGATTAAAATACCTACACCGGTAACTAAAAGAGGTGCTTACAACATACCAGAAATTGACGATCTGAAGAAATAATGAGCAATTAATTTTTTAAAGTTAGTTCTTACTCTATATTTTATGTAGAATGTACTATTTATTTGACAATAAAAATTGTTTTTGTACTGTTTCTTCTCTCGCAATTCAATAATTACGACCAGAAAATACAATGTAAATGAATAGGTCGGATAGCGGCGCCCTAATGGCCGGTATTAGGAAAAAAACATTAATATGGACGGAAAACGGAGACTTTAGACAATTATTGAATTGCATTTTCAAAATAGATAATTTTGTGTGAATAAATAGTTTTATCAATACATATTTTGCGTTTCTAGGAATTAAACATTGATAATAACTGAGTTAAATGTCTAATTTTTATTTATAATGATTTAAAATCAATCCTTTACACGTTATTGACTTTTCGGTATCTAAGTGGTCGGTATTCGGTGCTATTACGTTAAGTAAATTATTTTTTATTTAATAAATAAATATCCAATTATTTTTAATTTTTATTGACGTGAGTGTCTTTTAAATAGACTAACGTTTTTGGAATTCAGATAGACTTGTCAAATTTTTGACTTTTAGTTTATTAATTCCGATTTTCGACTCAAGGCCACAGTTCACGACATAATGAAACGCCTCTACCAACATTTTTGTTAGCGATGTAACTTACTTATCGAAATAATATGTATTGAAAACCACACGTTTGATAATTCTAGTAAACCACATTGTAAAAAGAATGCTACATGATATTAAACTAAAATTGCATTAGTTAAATTTTTGCTCAAAAAGCGATTACTTATGAATAGGTTGAACTCAAAATTCAGTGGCGTGTATTATAATTCTAATACATTTAAAACTTAAATACATTAATATTAATAATTCGGTTATTATGACTTTAAATAACAAAATGGGTTTAAGTTTAAAAGAGTAGCTCAACACTATGCTTAAACATACAAATGTTTGCATTCATTTTTTGTATAAATATTCTTCTTATTTTACTAATATTATTTTGAATGATACCGTTCATTTAATTATAAAAAGCATTAGAAAATTCCAGATGTTTGTTTAAACAAAGTCATTAATTTTGATTAGTTATTCTCAGTACATATTTATTTTCTCTTAGATAAGTTTACTTATTTATTTAGTTTACAGTTTTGCTCTATTTATTAATTTTTATTGTTATATTGACTTTATAACGTTTGTTTTAAAATAATTTAATGTATTTGTTGTCAGGTGCGGATTTAAAGGGGAGACAATAGATGCAATTGCATCTTCCCTCCTGACTCATGATTGACGCACTTTATTTTAATTTGTCAGTAGTAAAGTGAATTTATAAAATACATATAAGTAAAATCACACGAAAATTGCCTCGCCTTGAACAAAATCTTGTTACCGCGCCTGTTTATTGTAAGTTATTATAACCAATTTGATTCATTATTTTTTGTGGTTTTAGAGACCTGAATATTGCGATTATATTGAAACATATGACCTATAATTAAATAAATAAAGTATAATAATTGAATTTTTATAGAGACGGGTTTAATTTTGATTAGATTTAAATACTTAAATGTAATTTTTCCCTCGCATATTTTTTTTAGTTGTATCGTACTGGGTTAATGTGTACATTTTCAGGTCAATTATATTTATAAGATTTAAATTAACGATTCTTAAAGTTAAAATGTTTAAAAGTTGCTAAAC
Source organism: Aquatica leii (assembly GCA_035610365.1). Lineage (NCBI taxonomy): Eukaryota > Metazoa > Arthropoda > Insecta > Coleoptera > Lampyridae > Aquatica > Aquatica leii. The sequence continues at coordinate 74,356,446 of CM069435.1, forward strand.
TTGAGGTGATTACAATATAAAATTTAACAAAAGATAGAAAGTGTGTGACAATCTAATCAAATTATACTTAATCATTGTATTTAAAGACAAAATTAATTTTTGGCGAATACAGTTTTATGATTTTGCTTTGTTCGCGATTTATAACAGTATTTTTAATTTTAAATTACATCATTGCTGAGTAATCAGAAATTGTTTAATTATCTTAAAATGCAAGGAATGTTGTGGTGTATGAAATTAGTGAAATTAGTCAATTAGTAATTGCTAAAACTGCCAGATTCTAAGAAACAAAAGTTTTTATTGCAATTTAAATATTTAAAAGATTTAGTTTATTTTTTCTACCAATGTGCAATTTTTTGTAAGTTTTAATGTGACCAATTGGCTAAAAACTATACATTATTGATTTCGTTTATAAATTTGATTATAGGATTTTATGTTATTTAAATTGCTGCTGATTCTTTAGATGTTTTTTACTTAAATTATAAAATGTTTTTTTTTGTTACAGGTAAGAACATATTTACAACGTGTGAATACATCACTGGTTTCAGGGTTGGTAAATATAAACAAAATACTATAAACTTTAATAATACATAGATATTCTAAAACATCTATCCAATCTTTATCAAATCAAAATTTTTAAGCGTATACAAAAAAAAACAAAAAACAATTTTAAAATTCCAAAGTTAATTCTAATTGTATTAACGTATGAATAAATAAAATTTACTATAATTAAACTTTTTATCGTCAAAATTTTGAAGTAATCAAAATGTTTTTTAGTTTAATTTTCAACGAATCTGTTTTTTACTATTTTTGGTAATTGATAGCAGTCTCTTATGTTTATATACTCATTCCACCGTTTTCTTTTGTTTTTTTTTCATTGATTTAGCTCGTAAAGTTTTACTTTTGTTAATAACACTAAACCAATTGTTTAGTTACTTTACACAACTTCTTTATTGATTGAGTGCTGGTGCATTGAAACTTTTGACTCTAGACATTACTAAACTCGCTTTTACCTGCAAAATTTTTTGTTTTAGTGGTCGGTCTAGTTGATATATTAATTGAGTAATAAATGAATTAGTAATAAATTGATTAAAGTTGTAGTATACTTTACTTTTTTTTAATGGTATGCAAAAAAGTTCAGTTTTTTATTTAGAAATTGTTTTACCCAAATCGATTTATAATGTTTTACAATAAATTTCTTACGATACGTTTAGAATTACATTGTAAAGGTAAAATAATAATCTCAAACTATGAATTTTTTTATCTTGAAGATACTAAGACATAATAAGTAATTAAATGCATTGTCAACATATAATTTGTTAGGTATAATGGTCACGCACCTTGCAGGTGACCTTTTAATTTATTCGAACACGTTATTTTAGTTTGGCATTGCCTTCACTTACTTGTTGATTGTGAGACATCTTCTTGATTATGGTGAATTTTCATGTACGTTCGTACTAAGTCCTGAGTTCAGAGTTCATGGGCAAGTTTGAAAATATATTTTTAACAATTTCTGTTAATATATAAATTGTAAATTATCCATGAATTTATTGGTTGTATAATTCCTTGCCATTTGATCCAAAACATCTACACCATATTTATCATTGTTGTAGAAGTTTACGGTTCCTTGTAGGTTTTTGTTTCTCTCAATCGTTGGAAATTTATGGATTCTACTGAGAATGCACACGTTTCGATCTTTTTGCTTAATAACTTAGAGAAATATTGCCATACAAAAGCTCTCGTAGAATACAAATACAAAAATTATAGCAACTTCTAATTTGCTTTACAGTTTCAGTTAGTGATGTCGACTCTTTTGCAAACGTTTAGCCAAATTGAAAAATGTAAAAAAGTGATGTACAGTTACATTACTTTTGTTTTTGAGAAAGGATTTCATTAATTTTATTACAATATGGTCAGATAATATTACGTAAATACAACCGTAACGTTTAGTATGGAAAAGTTCAACACTTTGCAGAGTGAGTCGTAAGTGGTCCTCGATGTGCTGATTGTAACATAATTAAAAGATCGCCAAAAAGAAAGAAATATACATTACAGATGCCGTTTACAACCGTCTAACAATGAAAGTAAGCAAATTGAAAAACATTTATAACAACAAATATATTTATTTAAACGCTAGGAAAAGATACTAAATACAACAATAAAAAAACGGATAACAATTAAGGGCCCCTTAAATTAGGCAACACCTTGTACATATAAGCAATCAATTGGTTTAAAATTACATTCAAATAAATTCAGATTAGTGAATACAACAAAACTGTTGTTATGTTAAAATTGTTTTCATATAAGTTGCGTACTGTATGAATTTTTAAGGTATCTCGACAGGTGTGCCCTCCAATTTATTGTAATCCTGTTTATAGTAACAGGACATTCAAATGGTGGTTTTAATGTTCCATAGGTTATTATAATATGCATCCGGTATAGTTCTTATATTGATTGTATTCCTTATTACTTCTTCATATAAATTTTTCAAAGTAAAAGAAAATGCGCAGGTAACACAGAAAAATTAAATCACCCTGTAAAATGAAAATGTATCCTTACCTCAGCAAATTTTTCACAACAAACCTATCCGAAACCGCAATTAGCGTGGATGATTTAAGATACTTAAGATGTTTAACGTTCAAAGCGGAAAAATCTACACTGACCTCTGCTATGTAAAACGACCTTAGCACTCGGCAAAATTCCTACAGTACGAAAACTATACCAAAATATTTTTAACATAACAGATAACATATTAGTTGGTTTTGAATCAATCAATTTAACATATACTTTGTTGCAACGTCAGCTGCAATCCTAAACTCTATACCAAATTTATTGGGTCATATATTGAGTGAATGGACATAAGGGTTTTGTAGGAAATAGTTGCTTATCAATTATAATGTTTGCTTCTGGTTTATAGCACATAATAAAATTACTCATGAATTTATTCTATACTTCAGATACTGCAGCAAACTTATGTTATCAAATTTTTGGCGATTTTTATGTCGAATCGAATAAATTGTTTTATTTGGTTGAATTTATTGCTGAACATTGTATCACAACAGAAATTAGGCCCGCATGTTTTGTTTCACAATTGATCTACTGAAAAGCTTTTAGTACCATATCTTCCACAAGCGTACAAACAAGATATAAACGCGTTTAATTCTTTTTGAGAAGTTGTCCATGGGCTGCCATCGAATTGTCTACCCGCTTTAGCTTCAGTGCACTTTCTAATATTACACAGCATGGTATTATCAATAAAAAGCTTCCAAGAACTTGCAAAGATTGTTAACGTTTTGTTTAGCATATTTTGATGTTTCTGGAAAACTGAATAAATGTTCATCTTTATTAGCAGTTGCTCGTCAATGCATTTTGTAAAACGTACTCTACTTTGATGACACTACACTATTATCACTACGATTATCACCATCAAAATCGTATAAAGATAAAATATCAATTTCATATAGTACAGTGTTCGACTTTAGTGAGATATTTCGACATTTTGAAAGTGAAGTAACTAAAGTTTTTGATGCAATTTGCACAAGTATTTATACCATTTTTTTGAAACTTCTACTAAGAACTTATTGAAATATCATTATTCGAAACTATTTTACTTGCTTGGAATATTAATTAGCGGTTAATAGAAATTTGTCAAAGCATGCAGATTAGGAAAGTATTGTAACGATCATAATAACCTGAACCGTACTGAAAGGTAATTATTATAACAAAAACAATTATATGCTCAATGCAAAGAAAAATTTCTAAAATAAAGAAAACGTGAACTTTGGTTTCCCGATAAGAAAAACTAAAATAAAAAACATTTGTTTATAATCCTTTTTAAATTCTAGGGTCATTATAAAGTAAGGGATATATTTCAACTTATTATATATTTTTAACAAATCAAATTCATAATAAAAGGTAAATGGAATTTAGTTGCTTAAATAATACGACTATAGTGTATCTATGGATAACAATAAAATTTATTTGAAAAAACATGGTTTGCAAGTGACTTTCTAAAATTACAAATAGTGATGTCCAAGTTGCAGAAGTTTTCCCGGAAAATCAAAAAGTAGCTAATACTAATCTGCTAGCAATCAATTTGTAACGTTTTAGGAAATTTTGTAGTACTGCTGTCACTTCGCATGAAATAAAATGCAAATAGGGGAAAAGTGCACGTATTTCTGTTTTGGAAGGGAATTAATTTCTGTTTATAAGTATTTATTGAATTTTTTTTCATCGCCATCAAGACGAATAGCAGGCATGCACTTTGCGTATTTATGTTTCAATAATTGGAATTATAAAACATAAGATTATCGTATTAAATTTATACACACACACGATCATTAATTACATTTTGGTATTGCACTTTTGTCACGTTGTTACTTGGTTCATGGTACTACATTTTGTCATGATACTTAATATTGTAAGATTGCTTTCGTTGTGACAATCTTCGCATTCGTCGTAAAGAAAAAATTCCGCATTTGTTGTAAAAAATTCTTTTTTATCGAGGGAACTACCGCTTCTGTTGTATAAAATAAGCTAAACGATAGTATTATAAAATTATTTCATTCTAGATGTAATTTAAATGTTAAAACCCGGTACATCATAGGGGTATGTATAAGAAAGTTTTAATGCCAATTGCAACGTTGTGATTTAGTTTTAGGGCTTCATATAGTTTTTGTACTTCAGATAATTTTAGGCTTGTGCATAATTTTAGAACCCAGTATAAATTTTACGATACTAGATAGTTCCAGTATCCACGGTAATTTTGGAGGCCAGCAAAATGTTAAGATTCTGGATAAACTTTAGGATGTCGAAAAGTGTAATATATCTGCTTGGATTATCTATACGTTAACAGGTCAAACTTACTCTAATAAACTCGAAACTGTCAAATATGATCAACAGTTCAGTTCATCAAAATTAAAGCAGTATGCAATTCTACAATTACAAAACGAACACGAAGGAATTGAAAACATGATATAAGCAGACATTTAGCAAATTACTGGCTTTGGGGTTGTTTAAAAAATTTGGTGTTTAGATTACGACCAATAACGCTAGAGAAATTAAAGGACACTAGACAACAAATTCGTGCAATTCAACCAGAAATGCTAAATAGTGCCGCATACAATTTAGAGGAACGGTTGGTTATTTTACAACAACAAAATGGAAGTCATATCAAACGTTTGCGGGTACCAGTGTCAGAAATCTCATTATCTAGTCAACTAAATTCCAATAATTTTTTGTTATTAATTTTATTTGTAAAAAATATATAATAAGTTGAATCATATCACTTACTTTATGACATATTTTTACATTAATCTGAAATCAAACTAAGAATTTGAAATCAAAAAGAAATTACACAAATTATTTATTTCTATGTTATCTTTTTTTTAGACTTAAATGATTGTAGTTACGTTGTTTTCTTGTATGCTTTTTTTGATTGTTTCTTTTTGTCGTCACAGGGTAGAAACTTTCAATTATAGATGTGTGAGCTTAACTGCTCTTTCAGGTATCAACAGATGTGTGCTTAAAACGTGCCCTGCAATAGTAGAGAAAATAACTAAACGTCGTTCATATTTGTATTTACTATTTATTCGTTAAAAAAAGTCAAATAATTTATATATTGTGATCATTATCCAATTTTGTTAGCTTAAACTTTTTAAATAAAACAAAGTTATGTAATAAACTTATTATTATTAATAAATTAAATTGTTTTCAATTTTAATAATAATTGTTAAGCATTTCTTTAAATGTCTTGGTTTGCTAATTATAACTGAGACGATTGATACAAATTTTATTAGTTTATTCAAGTCATAAACTATCTGACATTCTTATTTATAAAAATAGTAACACAATTGATCTAAAAATACACAATCAGTTGCACTAAAAAACGTTTGTCTACAGTATTTTTGTAATTTAAAACTCATTTGTTATCATAAAACGGCGTTATTCTAATATAACCAACTAAGTAAATCTTTATTTTTAATTTTTACATAATAGACTGTATGGCCGTTGTACATTAATTTCTTTTAAACGTATTTCCCATAATACGTTTTATTATTATCAACGCTAATTAATATTGTGTAAAAGTTTTTATTTTTTAGTAGAATTCAGGTTCCTACGGGTTGCATTTGTAAAACAATTTACATTCTGGATAGATGAAAAATTGCATTTTTATTTTTTATATTTTATTTTAATCAATTTTGCTGTAAGTTTAGTTAAAACACAATAAATTGCAATAAATAAAAAAATGGTCTAGTGACCGCAGTTATAAGTGTATTTACTTTTTCGTAAAACTTGTTTGTAAATGATATTTTATTTTGCCTCTAAATTATACTCTAGTCTATTTTTTTTGTAATAATTTACTATACTCGAACAAAATGCAAATCCTGGCTAAAAACAACAATAAAAAAGTTTTAGTAGTAATATAACGTCAATAAAAAAACGTATGTTATTTTTAGTACCTTAGACAAATTTGTACCAAAAACATTTTTATAATTTTATTATTAACATTATAAATTTATCATTTGGGGCGTGTTTGTTTGTAAATTTTACGTTTTTCAATTGCTAAAATGTGCTTCAAAAATGAAATTGAATATATATAATTTGCATTTTATTTATTTGGTTTTATTTTTTTGTTAATTTTTTTTTGTTTTATAAATTTTCACTGGAGTCTTTATCGAGTTCTAATGACATTTGCAAAAAACAAATTTCTTAATGTTTTAACAATAAAATTGAAATGAAATGAAAATGGTTCGTTGTTTGCATATCTGACTTTATTCAGATATTATTTTTTGACGTCCACTAGTTTGATTAAAACTATCGTTAGAGGTCTAGTGTACAGGTGTCAATATTTGGTTATAACATTTGGTTACTGGAAAGAAATGCTGTAACTTATCTAGTTATTTTTTGTTAACATTTTTAAATTTTGCATTAGCGAACAAATGTTTTTTACTCAGTTTTTAATTTTTTTTAATAGGGTTCTCATAAACGTTATATTGACCGTTTTAGCTTTGAATATAACAGCTAACGTCAACACGTTATTGGTTTTTACATATAAAAGTGTTGAGGTCGACGCCATCTCGTGGTAACGAACCCATGTATAAAATTTTCTAATAAGTGCTATATAGATGAACACGATTATAATCTACCAAAAATATAGTATAGCATATACCAGAAGTAACCTAACTTTTTTGTGTCGTAGACCCCTTCCCATGTTTTTCGGTTTTGGGTAGACCCTCTACTTACCTGATAGATTTTTTGTAAATTTCTAACTGTAGTGAAGTTTAGTGTTGAAAACTAAAAGTAAAAACACATGTTAAGTTTTATACATTTGTAACCGGTCCTGGGTTGTAATTTTTATTTACAACACCCTAGATAGCTAAGTGGAGAAATTAGTAACACAATTAAGATGTATAATAAAATAAATATCTTTTTGCGTTTTATTACATACAGTAAATAACAAAATTAAATTCCAAATTACACTAAACAAAATATATAACATAAACAACAATGCAACCAAATTTAATTTAATTCACGTAGATCAAACGACAATTAATATTATATTGGCGTTTTCTATTATTTTGCCAAGGTCGCAAATGAAATCTGAATGAAAATGGATTGAAATACACTTCAATATGTATTTATAAGGTTTGTAACACGACTCGGTAACAAAACGAGTTTCTATTGTATTTGTTTATGGCACAGGTATGAGTTACATAAAGTTAGTGTTGTACAACTCGAGAGATAAATAAAATCAACTTAAACACTTACGGCGAGCACTAAGGTACTCTACGAACAAATGTCTAAGGGCTACTCATCCGGGTCGACCAAGGTGCAGTATGTAACAATCCAGTAATAGTGAATAACCCTTTAGTTATCTACGGCGAGCACTAAGGTACTCTACGAACAGAAAACTTCCGGTGTTTGACAATTACTAACAAGGATAACCCTTTAGTTATCTACGGCGAGCACTAAGGTACTCTACGAACAGACAACTTCAGGCGTTCGACAATTATTAACTAGGATAACCAAATACAACACTCCAAAACACAACAATTTACTAAATATACGTACGGATTAATGGAAAATGATTCGCAGTTTATTGCGACAGGTGAAACGCAGGTTTCGATCGTTTTAATAACCGGACAGGATTTAATCAGGTTGAGCACATGCTCCAGGTACAGGCGGTGATCGTTTACAGGATTTAATCAGGTTGAGCAAATGCTCCAGGTACAGGCGGTGATTGTTTACAGGATTACAGGTTAACTTACGGTTAGTTTTCAGGATCGGCAGGCGTTTTTCAGGATGTCCGAGGTGTCTTCAGAGACGCCGCTCGGACGACGACGGAAAGATGCCCTTCTCGACGGTGCAGCCGCTTTTATATCCTTTTTCCCTTCTTACAGTGCCGGTTTTAGAGCGGGGATCGTTTTGGCGCGGGTGGGATATACGAGGATGGGGGAAAAGTCTATGCACCATTTTAAAATTTGTTTTCAATTTTTCCAAAATGGTGGACTTTATTTTCGTTTCGTTACACATTTATTAATTGAATTTTAATTAAAACTACTTAAAATAAAATTTTGTATCTGTTATATAATATATACGTAACATTGGTTGTTTTGCAGCCAGAATTGCTGATATCCGTTTTTAAACTGAACCTTAAGTTTTTCGTTTGTACTTAGTTCAGTCAGTTCCTTTTGCATTATGACCATTGTTTTTTTCTATGTCACTATATGGGTTAATTATCCACGGTAGTATTACCATAGTCAAAATTCAAACCTTCAAACCTAGTTTCAAAATCTGAATAGAGGGCATTTAAATGTTGAACGTTTGTTGAAACGTCGTTTTTCTGGCAGTTTGTCTGTGACAAATTGGGGAACTGGGAAAATTCGCCCCGTCCAATTATTTGCGTCATTAGTTTAGCTCTGGCAAGAAACGCTGATAAGATAGACTTTGTTTTAATCAAATTTAGGCTGTCGCCTTGTAACTGCAAATTCACCATAATAAATTTTGTAAACAAATCTTTTAAATAGGCGATGTCTGTTTTCCACTTCATTAAAATGTCTTTTAAAATTGTATCTTTAGTATCCAGAAATTCTAAATTAGTCTCAAAAAGTACAAAAAATCTTGTCATACATAAACCTTTCGACAGCCAGCGTACTTCAGTGTGAAGGAGTAATTGATGAAACTGTTCGTCATTTTCTTCACACAACTGCGCAAATAACCGCGTATTCAACGCGTTGCTTCGGATTCGGTTTACTGCATCAATGACTAATTGAAGAGATTTATGCAATCTAACACTCAAATTTTTAGCAACTAAATGTTGTCGATTGACGACGCAATGTATTGCTAACATCCCTGACACATTTTGTTTTAAATAGCTTATAAATCCACGATAACGTCCAACTATAGCAGGTGCTCTATCTGTAGCTACTGATATATTTGATAAAGGAATTGCTTTTTCAATAAAGTAATCCTTCAAAATATGAAATATTGATTTACTTTTAGTGTCGGTTGTCAAAGTAAAGTTGACTCGTTCTGTTGTATAGAGAAATGGGTCGTTTGCAAATAATTACACAAGAAGCTTTCAATATTAGAACTCATTTCATCAATACGTCTTTCAACAGTGTCGTTGCTTAAGGGAATTCTTTTAATGATATCAGATGCAGGTTTGTGTAAAACAGTTTTTAAAACCTCTTCAACGGCTGGCAAAATTAAATTACCTCCGATAGTATCCGGTTTTCCGGATTTTGCTATAAGTAGCGAGATATTGTAAGACGCCCGCAAACCATCATCGTTTCTTTGTGACGTCGAAGCGAACATTCTGTTCAGCGTTGGTCTTTTTTGAAGTTTATCTTTGAGTGTTTGAAAGTATTTCTGTTTTATCAGGGTGACATCTTCTCAGATGATCCTGCAGCTTAGATGGATTTATAGCGTCATTGCACAAAACTTTGTTGCATAAAAGGCACATAGGCAATTGTTTGTCCGACAATGATGGAATGAAGCCAAGTTTCAAATAATCAACAGTGTACTGTCTACATTTCTTTTTAGATTCGGACATGGCATCAGTCAACTGTGGGCAAAATTAATCTATTTAAATAAGACATAAAGTTCAGCAGCTGTATATTAAAAAATCAAAGTCAAATTTAAATCGTATGGTCTTAGATGTTATGGCAGGCATAGGCGTACAGCCATTATAAATGAATGTGAGAAGGAGAATGTTATAAATGTTACTTAAGGTTTTGATATGATGGAAGTTTAATAAAATTTGAAAGCAACATTACAAAAAATGTTAAAATAAAATATTATACAACGAATAGCAATAATACAAAATTTTAATTTTAATTTAGAGAAGTATGTATGTACAGTGTAATATCCATAATCCGAACTTCCATAATCCGAACATTCCAGTAATCCGAACTGGCCTACAGTGTAACGACCAATGGACAAAAGTACAATTTTTTTACTTTTTTTGTTATTGTTATTGTTGTTATTTGGTAAGATATATGTATTTATAAAAGAATAATAAATGTCTAGCAAGATCGTAAATAAGTAAATATTGACACACATACATAGTTATTTATGTGACCGGCCAAAATATGTAGTTTAATTCCAAAATATTTTTTTTAATGTTTCCTATATATAAACATTTAAATTTTATGGAAAAAAAACAAACAAATGAAAGTTTGTATTGGAAATTCTTCAAAAACACGCAGCTGTACAGCTGTGGATTTCTTATTTTCTTAATTTATCTTTCAAAGTGGTAACATACTGTATGTTAATAATAAAATACATACGTATACAATAATAAAAAATATAATATGTATGTACAGTTGTCTTTTTTTAGATTTTTCCGAAAACATTCCATAATCCGAACATCTCCTTGCAGCAATTAGTTCGGATTACGGAGATTGCACTGTAATATAACAATTGCTAAAACTTTGAAAAAGAAACTATTGAGGAGTACTTGTGTAATTTTGCATGATTTGAATAATAAACTACTAATAACTGAAGTCATGGTTAGCATAATTTATCCATCTTTGCTAACTACGAGTACAAAACTAAAATTTAATAAAAAATATGTAATGTATTTACTTTTCTCCGGCACTCTCAAACAAAATAACACTGATTCACTATAATTTGTGTGATAAACTACTAGTTCATTTTTTTTAAATATTTTTTTAGTACTTTCCTTTTCAAGATTCAAGGAACGAATAAACGTATTTGTATCACATTCTTATTTATAGAGTGACGAATTGAACAAGTCAGTGCAAGTTCGCGAAGCTCTAAGACTACGCGTATACTTGTAATTAGATGATACTGCTATATCATTATGTGCAGGTTTTTACTAGTTCAAAATGTATTGCGACCACAAGCGAATGCTTACATCCTACAACTTACACAATTTTATAAAGATATATAATCATTTTTTTACTTCATAGGTACTTTTATAAATAATGTATATGTCTTTATATTATAAAATAGTATAATGTTAGTAAATAGGTGCTATCAGTGTATGTTGAGATCTACTATCGTGGACCCCCATTTTCATTTTATCGAACCAAAAATTTTTTTTTCGTTGACGTAAACCTATTGCAGGTTGTCATAGACCCCTGGGAGTCGATATAGACCACTATGGTATATACACTATATTTGTTGGTGGATTATAATCGTGTTTATTCGATAAAATTTTTGAATTACGTGGTTATTAAATCCAATTACCAACTTACGAAGATCTCTATAGCACCAATTAGTTATTGGTTTTTTTTTGTTTTTGTTGGTGAAATCAAATACAGAACAAATTGAAAATTTATAAAATTTAAAAAAAATAAATTTGATTCATAATTTAAATTTATTTTTACATGACATTTTTAAAAAATATAGAATTTTACTCTGTAAAAAAATTCACGCAGTAAGGAAACCAGAAAAAAATATCTACAGAGAGAAAAAGTTTGATGATCTGTATTGCAAAAAACAATTAGAGTAAACTAAAAATATTGCAAAAAACAGAAACGCTACACTTGACTCAGAAAGGAAATTTTAAGATACTAAAATCCTAACCTAGAAAGTGATGTGGATATACCTGCAAATAACAAAAGAACTGCAAGCTAACTAGCATATTAATTCGCAAAATTGTTTGTAGAATTTGTAGGTCTTCAGGTTTAGATGAATGTTTACAGTCATAATACAAGGTTTGTCGCTTTTATCTTTACATTTGTGCACATTATTTACAGTTATTATAGCTTTAATCAAAGATGATATATTAACTTACGCAATGCTCTTTTTTGATTCAAGTGTAATGTTGGTTGCATCACTAATTATTTGGTGTTTCTTCTTCGTTTCGCTACTTTTTTTGCGCTTTTTATGCTCTTGAACAATTTTAATTGATGGCCAGTCACGTTATCAATGCTGACATGCATTTCTTGAATAGAATAATTCGACATGATTATTTTCCTACTTGTTTGTCACTGACGTTTATTATTATTTTAAAACTGAAGAATCTTATATTCGCTTTCAAGAAAATTATTTAAAAAAAAATTATTAATTACATACATATATAATATATAATTGTATAGCATTGAATAAAAAGTTTTTTATCTTGTTAATTAAGTAGATGATTATCTATCACTGTTAAGAGGATTTACATATAAACAGTCAATCAAAATGTGAAACAATTCGATGATGCATTCAGTTAGATTAACACCTAAAACTATTTGATCTATTGGAGTTAAACATCATTCGAAACTTTTAATTCATGCGATCCATTCGCTGCAATTTCATAAAATGAATTGTAGGATAACAGATCGTTAAAATTTTTTCGTTTAGGCAAATATATTTCAACAAATTTGTACGATTTGTCTAACGAAAGGTTTTGCAACTCTTCTTATTAATCCTAAACTAATAATCGCAAAATAACAACAAACAATTATACAGCATAAGGTATGAAAGTAAGAACTATTTGTAACGTAACGTTTAATAAAATAAATTTCCAAACAAATATCAAAACATCTTCAAGGTTACGTTTAACTTTTCATGTAATTCAAATAAGAACAGTCAATTTTGACTTATATTTATAGCTCAAATCTCCACTTTGTATAAAATATAAAAAACAATTTATTTCCTAACTTTTATCGCATACTATGAGAAAGCAATATTAAAAGTGTGAAGTTTTTGAAAGTATTGATATTGTCACTTCAAATAAGACTTTATTCTCATTTTGAATAAATATTTTGAAACTGTACTTAAACAGTATATGTAAACCGAAACTAACCCTAATGCATAGTACCTTTAGCATAAGTAAATGATATATTTAACAAATTTGTTAAAATATTATTTTAATCAGAAATTAACCTCACTTTTTTGTATACAAAGAAGTCAGTGGGAGTTTTGAAATTACGCCATTAGAAATGCGCGTATAAACGACGCTAACTAGTAAGCGCAAAAACAAAAGTGTGTCGCTATCTACTTTCGCGGAACATTTTTCGAAACAAAAGTTCTTGTAAGATGTTTTGTTTTTCTACTATATTGTTTTTGTTTTAATTTATTCTCTACATAATTGGGAAAAAAAAGAATTTTGCACAAGCAAAACTTTTTGGTCTAATCATATTGACATCTTTAATTAAATATTCTGCATGGGGTTAAAGACTTATGCGAGGAAATTTTGATACTAAACACAAAATGAAATGTTATCTACGCAACTAAAAAAAAGCATCATTGGATTTTTTTTTAAACTCTGGTTTTCCTCACATATTTTTTGCTCAAAATTTGCTTCATCTATTTTGTCATAGTTTTTCTTCTTCTTTTTTTTCAAGTTTTTTTATATGAATTTTTTTCTTTGCCTAATGCTGATCTTACTTTCGAATTGCTCTTTTCATTTTGTTTGACGTTATTTGGTTCTTAAAAAGTTTTATCTTGTTCAATCCCTGATTTACTATCGGATGTAAAATCTAACAGCTTACCATAAAAACTACTGGGCATTTTGCTTGGGTCGCGTTTTATTTTTTACGTTTGTTTGTAATTTTTTAATTTCCTGAATACGTAACTTCATGTTTTTCTACGTTTTCAAGGTATCGCTTTTCAATTTTGTTTCTTCAGTTTTTTATCTTTTGTATTTTTTTGAACTGATTGAACTGTCTGTACACTTTAAGCTGCCGTTCCTTTTTTTAGAGTTTAGATTAGATTGTTTTTCTTTACGTGCTCAATAATAAAGCGAACTTAGTAGTTTATTATCACCATGTTCTAAATGAAGATGTTTTTAGTTAGATGTGCACTTCATCATAACTTGTTCTAAAAACATCGTTGCTTCTTTTTAAAATTTTGCTTATTGGATTTACACCAGTGTTGCTACACCGGTACTCTAAGAACCGGTAAAATATTTTAGTACGTTCTCGCGGTCCGGTAGGTTTAATATCTCGGCTCATTAGCACAATTTTCTCAAATAAATAAATAAATCCTGAAAACAAAAAGCAATTTTTAAATTTTAATTTTCTCTACAAAGTCTATTGATTTTTTAATGTGAGATTTGTATTTACTGTCAACGGCAAGAGTTTTGCAGCTAGATAACGTGCTAACGATTTGATTGGTAAAACAATGGTGCTCACTATCGATTGAAGGGGGATTTCTTCTTTGTGTATCTTGGGAAGACCGTAGATTCGTGGCATAACTAGATTTTTGACAATCAAAAATCAAAATCTTGTATAGTAGTGGAGTTTTGGATGGATGGATAATGGATTTTCTCAGAAATCAATCTTAACAAAAAATAAAATTTTTTTGGAATTTCTTGATCATGATAGACCCTTTGCCCTCTTCTCCTTTTTTGCTGCTCCACTGCATCTTCTTCTGGTAAATAGTACTAATGCTCTAAAATGACGTTGGTAATGCTTTTCTGATCAATGTCTTTAGAACTAATGTAATCAAAGAAAAAAGCAAACATCTTAGACGTGTTTTCTTTAGCACATTTGTGCCAAAGTTTAAACTTTATTTTGAAAGCATCAATCTTATTGTAGTAGTTGAAAACGGTATTATTTTTAACTTAAAGACTTAAATTTATTTTGTTTATTAGTAAAAATATGTCTGATAGGTCTATTAATGGACAACTTAACTCATACAATCGGTTAAAACTTTTTCTCTGGAAAAGTAGCGTATTTTTGAGTGCAACAATAAAATAATGTGTATGATCCAATCCAATTAATTTAGGGCGTTACTTCTGATAAAATTCACAATGTTTACCGATTCCAAAAGAATGTCTTTCCGTGATCCAGACAATTTTTTTGATGTAAAGTTTTTATGATAAATATTGCAGTGAGTGAATGCTAATACTTCTGATGTTACGTTTCTAATTCTTTTTACAACACCTGTGTGTCTTCTAGTCTTAAATACTTCGACATTCGTTCTTTGAAATAGCATAGACAATATAACGTATATAACATAATAATATGGTTCATTCATTTGGACAGCAAACTATTTCGAATTACGAATATCTTGCAGCAGTTGTTTATGTCAGATAACTCACATATTCTTTGTCGAATAGTATCATTTGACAGAAGCATTAATTTTATTTTATCTGCAGCTAATTGGCTCAACAGTTCACAAAAAAACTCTATCAAACAAATTTTGATAAATTATATAGCAACTGAGTATGGTTCTTTAGATTTGACAACACGTAGAACAACTTAACACGAACATTTATTAAAAGCATTTTTTTAAATTTTTATCTTTAAACTTTTTGTCTAGAAAAAAGTCCAGGGCCTTATTCTTTAGTTGTGGAAACTTTGCTTGTAAATGCGGTAAAATCTTGTTGGATTTCATGATTTTGTTGAAAAGAACATCTCTGAAAGCAACAAATTTAGGTTTTTGAAAATTTTCGTCTGCGATGTAATGCTTAGCCTGTAGCCTTTTTTTGGCCAGTTATAGATTATATTTACAATCAACTGTATTTGAAGGGGCGAACGACGTACTTAGCTTAGGGGGCTCTTTTCTTTGCACGAAATTTAGTAATTTGCTATTCGTTTAAATCTACTGTAATTACAAAAATAGTAATTATAGCACATAAACTTACGTTGATAAATAGTTTTTAGTTGTCCATTCGTGCAGAGAACAATAAACAATATGAAAAGCGAACCTTCTAACCTAACACGCGTTACGTTAAACACTACCTACCTTAATCAGATTTTACCATACTATGTAAATTTCATTATACTACCTGTGGATTTTTTGCAAACTAGCAAATATTTTTTGAGAAACACTGTTTTACATCATATTGCTGGCACCGGTTTCATTTTTGTTTTGATTTTTTTTTAGTTTGGCAATTACGCCAAAGCTAAGAAATGCATTAATTAATGATTTTCTAAGGCGTTGTTATTGTACAAGATTACATTTTTTTTAAATCGAGTAATTTTTTAGAACACTAACAGTCAATTTAGTGGCTTCTAACTAATACTTCAACCTTGTATAAAATTTTCACCAGTCACTGAAGCAGTTTATTATTTTGTTTATCTCTCCATATTTTTTGAGTAGCGGTTTTAGATATGCTTTTAAGTAAAGTAAATATAATTTAGATAATTGTAATCCAAACTCCTGACAGCAAGAGATGGTAACTTGCCTACATGCTGAAACGGAAAGACTAAAATCAGAAATTATTTTTTAGATATACTGTAGAATATTTATTTTTACAGTTACGATCCATAAGTCGGCAAGCAATCTACAAAAAAGGTTACAAAACTGTATGGGTGGTAACTCAGTTAAATCTTTTACTACTACATTTAGTGGTTTAGTACTGTCGTCCTACTTAAAAAGTAGTGTGAAATCAGTCTTATTCTACACTTTTATAGAACTAAACCACAGCTAAAAAACATTAAATTATTAGATTGACAGATAGTTTTAAGACTACAGTTAAGCAGAATTTGTTGGCAATAGATCTAAAAATTAAAGAAACCAATTTGTTAGGCTTTGTAGTTATAGCTATGAAACATTAAAAGGTTTTGGTATTGTAGAAAAAAAACCGTTTGTCTTTAAAGAAACAGTAGAAGCAAAACCTAGAATTAGCTAAATTAGAAAATGAAATTGCAAAAATACGTTTATTTGCTCCAGTATACAGTATCAACTTTTTGAAGTAATATTATTTTTAAGTGTTTACAATGTTGCTCAACTAATACTATAGAGTTTTGTCTCAATTGTTTGTTCGAGTTTCTGCATCTTTTAGTTAAATTAAATAAAAATTATTTTTGACTGTCATTGGTTTTATCTGAATCATAATAATTGTATAATCTAGTGATTAAGAAACCAAAATAATAATACGCTTGTGATAAGATCTGTTTGTAATTTGTTCGAGCCGATGACTAAACTATATGAATCTGATGAGATTTTAGTACGTTAACATAAGTTATATATAACCAGGCTTAAACATAATTATTTTGTCTAAGCAAATATATGTAATCTTTTACACACCATTTAACACACCGTTAAGACTTCCTAGTACTGTTTTATACATTTAATGAAAGACATTAATCATACTGTCTTGTTTCTTACACTTGCGCTTTCGATCGTTATTATAACTTGATAGGTTTATTTTTAAAACTTTGATAGTTTATAGTTTTATTTTTCACTTTGTTATAATTTACTCATAATGCTTAGAATACGAGAGACGTAAATATATACATAACAATCAGGGCATAATGGATTCATTACGCTCTCAAAAATGATTATATTTTTATTTATATTTTTGTTTAAATCTACATATAAAAAAATTTTAATTTTTTCAACATATTCTTACACATTCATTATAATTATAAAATTAATTCTGACAAATAAAAGATTAAACATAAAATTATTTATTGTTATAGACTATTAGATAGAATTAAAACTAAAACAATTGCTTATTTTTATTGTTTATATTATATAAAGTGAAAAATAAAATATTGGATCGAGCAACAGCCTGATGCTTTGGGGTTCTATCACGCTGCTCTCCGGGCGTAATCATCGTAATAACGCCCTTGGTGCATAAATAGCTGTTGTAGTTTTAAACACATTTTTAAGTCCTAATTAACAAATGTGTCTTCAATAAATTCTAAAAAAGTTAAAAAACATTAATGATTTTTAAACAATACTTCTTTCAGTGAACATCATTTAATTTTTTTTATATATTTTGCAAAATTAGTTTTTAAATTTTTGTTTATTTTTTGTTTTATGTATGCTGTTTCAACTGCCGTGATCGGAGCTTTAATGCGAGCAAATAACTTTTTGTCAATTGACGTTCAATTGTGGCTTGTCCAAAACGACCATAAAAATAATCTTTTGTCATTAGTTTTGTAAGTTAGGGTTAAGTTTTTTTACCAAACACATTTTATCAACGATTTTAAATTAAAATAGTACAAGAAGATGGAATTTAGATGCAATGTTTAATAACTAATTAACTCAATAAAGTTAAAACGAAGAAAAATAATTTTTGGTAAATTAATGTTCCGAACTCATATAACCTTAATTGATTTTGAACTGTTTACTAGAAGTGTAACGAATTTTATTAAAACTAAAACACAACACAATACGTTAAGGAAGTTATAAGGAACAAATTTAATAAAATGTTTACTTACTATAATTTATATTCTACTGTAACTGTACATTGTTTGCGGATAAGATACATTTCTCTGTACAGCACACGCGTCAAAACATCAAATTTGCGTTTATTGATTTATACCAGCAAATCTTCTTTAAGATAGACTAAAGTCAATTTTTTACGGCTACATTTTATGTTTCCATTATCTTTTATAGCGTATAAAAAAATAAAAGCTTGGTTTTTGCTACTAATTAACATAAGTAATCAAAATAATGCACTCAGGTGAACTTAGATAATTTATTAATATAAAAACAAAAATATAAATTAAAAAATAAATCATCAACAATAAGATAATCGTTACAAATTTATAATTTAGAGTTGTAGGATTTCTATCGGGCTTCAGATTTTTTATTTTAATTTGAAAATGAGACATTTAATTAAAATTTAATTATGAATGCTACACTATTTTTATACCAAAGTTAAGATGAATATTGAAACTCAAAAATGTATAACAATCATCATAATAATATATAATAAGAGAATTAAGGTTAAATCCGTAAAAGCTTAAAAGCAGTAACAATCTCATTCATTTCGTTGACGTAATATTGTGCAATTTTCGTAATCAGTAATTTAAATCGATATTTTCTGTATCCATAATCTGATTGATTTTTTATTCGTAACGTATTCAAATTTCCAAATTCGAAACGAACAATGTTAAATTAACTTCAGAATGTAACGCAGCGGAAAACATATAGAATTCGTACATACACTAACATCTTACGTACTAATTGTAGACATAACGAAAATTTATCGTAATCGTAAAACGCATAGTAAAAATCGAACAAAAGAAATCGTACGTACGTATCCAAAAACAAAATATCATGTCCAGAAAAACAAAATTGTACAAGTCGTCGTACGTAAAAAAAACTAAAACATAAATTTCAAAGGTTACACAGTATGATACAAGGAAAACACTTACCCCTACAAATTACGAGTTTTCTTTTATATTACTATTAAAACGCTTACGTACGCACTTAAATTATTTAGTTTATTGGGAAGATATTTGCAGTTACTTTTGTTTTAGCAATAGTGAGCTAAAACTGCTAGAGGTTTTTAAATAACGTTTTGTTCTTCTATCTTAATCGTTTGTCTTACTGTGAGGTACATGTTTGTTTCTTCTGTCAAGAAGACTTTAGACGGTTACATTGTTATGTTATGTGCTTTCATTGTTAAGTATTTCACACAAATATGTGCATATGATTTATAAGATTGTTGCAATCTAGTGAAGTTCTTTACTCGGAGTAGACTTCATTTTAAGACTAAAGAACCGCTGCGCAGAAACCAATTTTGTTCCGAATGTCAGTACACTAGCTAACCAAAAAACGTTTTCAACTTTCATACGGCGTTTGAGGTGTCCACATTCATTCCACAAATTGTTACAAACCCTTTTTCATCTTTGTGTTTACAATTTTTTTATATTATATTCATCGTTTTGTATGCATTCATTTTTAGTTAAATTAAAGATAAACCATTACAATTAATGTACATTGTTTACAGCAGATGTTTTTAGTTATAATTTATTTCGCATGATCGTCAAATTCCGAATTTATCCGACGCGCACCTCACGGTTCTTTAGTCGTGAAATGATGTCTAAACACTTTGATTTTATTTTTTTATAATGGTATGTAGCGGGTTTCCATACCTCCACTCGTGTTCTGGGGAGATGAAAACCACATGTTGTGAATGGAAAAGTCTATGATGACGTCACGTCACTGTAGTTAGCACCACCTACATTTAATAGGGGTTGATTACAATTATCAGCATACTGGATAAAACAATTACCAAACTTATGACGTTACTTAGAGGGAAACTCCGCGCATTCGCTTACTTTTAATGCTCGTATGATTTAAAAAGGGATTTACTTGTAATAAAGTCGTATGTACGCTTTTTGTGTTAGATTTCAATTTGAGATTTAGATAAATTAATTGTGAGTATTACAGTTTACTTTCATTCTTAATAGTTTAGTGGTTTGTTGACCGTACGTACATGCTAGGTTGTAATCACAATTAATGTTCAAATTGTTTGATTGTGTCACTATTATACGGTCCGCTTTGCTTCTCTAAATCTTCGATTTTTGTACGTTTATACCTTAATTGTTGCCCAGCCGAGGGCGTCACTTATACTTGAGCTGTGATAACCCACGTGCTAATGTTTAATTTAGTTTGTTAAAATGCATTTGAACATGTAAACGCACTTTTGAGAAATTTCTTGTTTAGGGTCTTTTGCTATTAATAAAAAAGATAGATTACCGCGCGGGCATACACTAAACTTAAACCAATTCTTAAGCAAGTTTTAAGTGTGTTTCTTGAACCAGTAGAATGTTGAGTTATCAGCTGCTTTTGATTAGAAAAGTTGCAAAAATTAAGATATTTGGAAGTTCGCTGTTCAAACATTATTAAACATGAGGAACTATGGGAAGCTGTGTTAGGTGCCGAAACAGATGCAAAAAAATCACAAAAGCACGGTTCAAGATTATTTTGTTAGCTGATCTCTGTATTACAGTCACACGTGCAGTCAGTAAGTGCTTTTGAGGACACATGAGTAACTAGAGGTGTTGGACTTCTGCAAGTTTTAATAACTAATACATTTGAAAACAGCAGTTTGGTTGAAGAGTTTGTCAATAAAATAATCACAATGCCGGCCAGAAAATAGACAGGTTTTAAACAATCGTTATCGAATGTCAGAATGTTTGATGTTACGAGTGTTATGGATATGATCATTTTGCAAGTAATTGTGACAAGAAAAAAAAACAGTTCTAGATACTTCTTTTTTTTGCATTTACTGTGCATGAAAAAGATGAGATGGTATGATATTTAGACTCTAGCTGTTTTGCACCCATGATAGCACGTAAAAATCTTTATCAGGATGAAAGAAAATCTACTAAACTAACTATCACTACTGCCAATAATGAAGTAATGTCCAAATGTAAACTTATCATTGTCAGTAAATAAGAAAAAGGCACCGTTAACCGTTTAAAGCAAATGAACGGCATTGTCAAAATTACTAGAGTTTTTACATTCAGATCTTTGGGGACCGATGCAGAAAAACTTACTATGTGGTTTTTGCTATGTACCTCCTTTTTGGCGACGATTACAGTCACCAGGTTTCATTTTCTTTATTTTTTTAAAAACAAACACCAAGTGTTTGAATATTTTAACATTTTCAATTTTTTTTATTCAAATACAAACATGCGAAGTGAGTATTTTTGAGTGGTAAAAAACCAAGAGTGAAGCATATCAAAATTTTTAGATCTATAGCGTTTTCACATATTTCTGCCCAGAAACGAAAAAAATTACATTCCAAATCAACTTTGTGTATCTTCGTAAGTTACAGTTTAGTATCCAAAGCGTATCGATTGTATGATTCAGAAAAGAATTCTGTACTCTTATCTAGAGAAGTTAATCGAGAATGAAAAGGGTTTCGTATTGTTAAGCAAATGTAACAGCCAAAATCTGAATGATTTTTTATATTATTCTGGTTGTACGTTGACGGGAAAATTTATTTTAGAAGAAAACTTTAATACAAATAATTTAAATTTTTCTGAAGAATATGCTGAACCAGATTTTCAGAAGAAGAGTAAACGGAAAAAGTTGATTCCAGTTATTTATTCCCGGTAACGGTACTAGAATTTTAAGCAGTAAATAACGAAGATCCACTTACTATAGAGAAAGGAAGCTCTCAGTTGTTCGGATACAACTTTGTGACTCAAAATTTTCGATACAAAGCAAGATTGGTTATTAAAGGTTGTAAACAACCAATTGAGTATCAATTTGGAAAAAACGTATTCTCTAATTATTCGATACACCAGGTAGATGCAGTTGCAACTTTTTACAAGGCGATCTGAGTGAAGATATTTATATGATTCTTCCAGAACGATTCAATCGTACCAATAAAGTCTTGTTGCGTTAGTTCCACGTTCATAAATTTTCTGCGTTTTATAAATTTTCTTTAAAATTCTTAATATTTTCAATGATTGTTTCAGTTATTATTTTTAATGAATAAATTCTGGGCTAACTCTTCGATTTCTTACAAGAAGCAAACACTATAACAAATAATTTTTTATCGCAATATTGTACATAAAATAACAAAACCTTCACCTAATTGGGACTCAATGTTTAAATCAAACTGAATACAAAATACATATCTTTACGGAATAGAAAAGATATCTTAAAAATCAACCCAAAGTTCCGACTACAAAATTAGTCGTCGGTACACCCTTAAATTATTATTACATACAATAATATGTTCATGTAGCTACGACACTGCTAATAAACAGTAGTTACATAAAATTGATGATATCAACGATACTCGAAAATTTAATTGAGATGTAATGATAACGTTTTCACGTAGTCCGTGACGTCGTGACACAATTAGAAACCAGCACATTGAGTGTTTATGCACCGAAACAAAATTCAATTCTTGACAAATGCGTCAAACTCTACATCAAAGCAACGCCATCGTGGTGACATACATCCACTTGTGTCTCCGCTCGA
Organism: Aquatica leii; assembly: GCA_035610365.1. NCBI lineage: Eukaryota > Metazoa > Arthropoda > Insecta > Coleoptera > Lampyridae > Aquatica > Aquatica leii. The sequence continues at coordinate 74,379,543 of CM069435.1, forward strand.
CTCGCCATAATAATAATATTCTACTGGTAGTTATGAGTCGAGTAGTTACCAACTCCAATGGCAAAACCTCCGTAATTAGAAACAAGAAAATTTGCAAACTGCAACCACGTGTGGATAAAGTAATCACTAACCTCAATGCGACTTCCAAACAGGTAGTTACAAAATATGATTCCGTCGTCCTTTTAAACGTCTAAATGGGATGCATTTAAGATTCTTGAGCTGTATTCTATAGTCTGTTTTAATTTAAATGCATTTTTTATTTTACTAACAACATCATAGTTTTCTACATGTACGTAGCTCCGTTTCTACAAGATGACGTTTAGCCTCAGATTTATTAAGGAAATTAACACCGGAATGGGATAAAACTATGGCAATATATTTTATATAGTTGTGGAAACTGCATTAGAGTATTCCCATGCTGAAGAGTCTAGATAGCACGAAACAGCTGTCCACTGGTCTCTAATGATGGTTTCTGCCGTTATCTAAACAATTTTTTGCATTTGCATAGTACAGTTATATATATTATTGCGCGTATAATTCAAATACAGTTTTTGAAATTCGCTATTGTAATATTAACGCTCTAACTAACAACTTAATAGTTTCCTCTATGTAATAATTTATATTATTACTTAATACACTAATTAATTCTAATTAAAAATACATCTGTAGATACATTTATTTAAAAATAATAATTAATAATAAGATAATTAGTTCTTTATTAATTATCAAATTTATTACATTAGTTTTAACTGAACTTTGAAACATTTTTTGTAATACATTTATTTTAAAACGATTATTACGGTTTATACGCACATCAATATTTTTATGTAAAAGACCATGAACAGTATTTTTTCTAATTTATTTTTTACCTTGTTTATTGACAAGAAATAAATACTTTTAAATCTAAGATTGAAGTTAAAAGGTAATATCGGATTTCACCTGTTTTGTATGTAATAGAGTTTCTAAGTAAAAACGACAGTAATGCAGAATTCGATTTAAAAACGACGTTTATGACGGAGAACGTACTTACAAGGATTTTATTTAAGAAAAAAAAACAATAATATATTTTAGGTTATATTGTTTATTTATTCTATAAGACAGATTTCACAACTCGATAGTATTAAAAATATTCTATAAATGTAAACGATTTTTTTTTAATGTCAATGTGGTTGAAGAAGAATTTGATTTGAAAAATATCTTTGTGATATTGTTTAAGAAATATTTTAATAAATACGCGTCTTTGAAGTTTTTTTTCTTTGTAATATGGTATCTGCTTCTTTCAAAGTTTACAATCTAAAACTACGTTTAAAGTTTGCGAATCTTTTTCTAGAGTCTTATTTATTGTTACTGTTCTGTTTGATATAGTTTGGTAGATGTTGTCCCCAATACTGTACTTTGCTTGCTTTATATAAGTACATCAAAAGAAGCTTATTTTATAAACCAAAAAATGTAAACTATTTATACCGTTACTTACAAAATATTTTAAATTTGTGAACTGTCAGTAGAAGAATGCAAAGACATTTATTATACCTAAATAATATACTATATATATGAGAAAGTTATACTGATTTTTTTCTCACGGTTTGTTATTCAAAATTTAAACATAATTACTTTTTTAATGTTATTTATATTTTTCAAAGTTTTAATTCATTTTTTACTTATTTTCTATTTAGCGTAAATTTTTATAAATTAATTGTTATTAAATGTTAATTTACATTATTGAATTTTTTAATTTTTTTAACATTGTTCTAGCACAACGCATACTTTATACAGCGTATAATTTTACATAATATTCGTTTAGTTTCTAGATGTTTGTGTGTTTTATATTTGACACTTCAATATCCTACATTTCTAAGCATTATTTTTTCTTTGTTTTTGTCAATGTCAATTTGTTACTGAGAGAAATTCTATTTGTTGCTGTACCCTGTTCATTCAACAGAAATAGTTGAATTCCTCAAAAAAATTATTTTTAAATAGATTAAGAATTTTTAAAAGAGAAAGAAAAATGAACGTAACATTACCTGAAATCAAAAAGTTTGTTGTCACTTTCTTACTCATGTGGAGCTGAAAATATTGTGAACAAATATGCTTAATTGTAACTAGATGCAATCTCTCCCTATCTGACATATGCAACAACACAAAAGACTCGACATCTACCAAATGTTTCAACTGATCTCAAAAATGCTGTTAGATGTAAAAATCCAGGTTTCAAATTAAGAACAAAATTTTATTGCGAAAAATGTAACTTAGTTTTGTGTCTAGGGCAATAATAATTGGTGTCCAATTTATAGAACATGTTTTTCTGTACTTCTGAGTAAATAAAAATTTTCAAAAAAAATTCGTAACGTTTTTGTACTAAAAGATACAAAACTTCTAAATATGAACTTTACATTACTTTAAATATAGTGATTATTTGTGATAACATAAATAAAATTATCATTAGGTCTAAGGCCATGTTATCTATAAATTGTGATAAGCTTAATTACTGATTTATTGTTAAGAATTTCTAAAAAAAATAATAATTGTTTAATCCATGGACTCTAATTAAATAAACAGTCGAACACGGTCTAATGGTTTTTAAACTACGTTCATTTGAAGATTTTGATAACATTTATTGTCAATTTTTTTGTATGATTAGAATAGTATTAGTAATAGTATTAATACTAAAGAAATATTTAAGTTTTTTTTAAAAGCTGCTAATCTGATATTCAGAGTTAGTGGTTGGAAGTCCCGAACACTCTATGGCAAAAAAAAATAAAACATAAACTTGTAATCTACGTCTAGTCAAAAACGAACGTAGAAATTACAAATTAATTTTTTGTGAGTTAAAATGACTATGGCCCGTTTGCATAAGGCGTTGTTAACTTTGACGATGTAGTTAACTACGTGGTCATATCGTTCAGTGTCGTCATTGGTCGTCAAGTACAAAATCAAATGTACTTGAGAACCAATGACGTAGTTAACAACGGGATCGGCTAACCATATAGTTAACTTTGCTTTATGGAACCTGGCATATATTATACATTACACCTACTCGTTACCTACTGCAATACAATAACTGACGAGATAATCATCTGAATAAAAAAAGATGAAATAACCAAAATGCGGTTTATTGGGTGTTCAAGTACAGAGTAATAAATTCAGGTAAACTCATATTTGAATTAGACACAGCACGAATTGTTTTTGGCAAATACTATGAGTACAGCCACAACTGTTATCCATCTAGCGAGTAGAAGTAGAACTGAGTTATTAGTAGATTACAATCAACGCATTATTATGACTAGATAAGTTTCGAGAAATGGTACTTGCAACTTTAGAAACCGGCCATTACTCCTGTCAAAATATGTATTTAAAAGTTAGGTAATATACATAAGATAGAATATTAGCTGCTTGTGTCGCAGTAAATTTGACGTTTTAGATTATCTGAATTATTTCCAGAATAAATTAAAAAATATTCAAAACACGTTCCTTGTCATCAATTGATAAATACTTGTTTGAACGTTTTTTTAGTAGAGAACAAACAGCAGCATAATCTATCCTTAAACAATTTGTAATCTAAATACATGTAATTTGGAATTTAGTGTAAATGTTTTTTTTACTTGCCCCAATACAAAGAAATACGAACTAAGCGTTTAAAAAAACCTAAAACTTGTAATTAATGAAACACTATAAGAACAGCAAATAATTCTTTAGTGAACTTGTTTATTAAATATTGCACATAAATTATGAACATTGAACCCTACGTACGTTTCGCATAAGCTTCTTCAAAGGTTCAATACTTTTACATTTTAATATCTAAAAATGAAATACAAAATGATTATATAAGTTAGTGAAAAGATAATATTTTCTTAAACTTTTTTCTAAACCAACAATTTTTCATTTATATTTAAACAATTTAATGTTGAAATTAAATAAATAACAATAATAATAAATTGACTTTATTATGAAGTAAAGGTTATACGAATTACTATCTTTAAATAAAATTTTACTAATGCGCAAACGTTTAATAACTAGATAAATAAAACTATGAAATTAAAAAAATGTTTTTTAATGAAATATAAAACTAATAAAAATTAAAAAAAAATTTTTTTTAATATGAGAAGAATTAAGAAAAACAAAAATTAATAAAAACAAAAAGTTTTTATTATTAAATTATAATTAAATGTTTATGAAATGATAGAATAGTAAATTGAATTCAGATTTTCTGTCAGTGCTATAATTTACTGCAATATTTATTTTTTTAATTTTTATCATCTCATAAATTAGTCTCTTATTAAATTTTTTTTCTTATGTAAGATTTTCGGTGAGTTGAAGTTGAAATTATGATTGTTTTCTATGGAATCATCAGAGAGAGCAGTTTTAAGATAATGTTGTGTATCTTTTTTTATTACATTTTTATGTTGGTTTATTCTATTTTTCAAGTATTGTTTAGTTTGTCCAATATAACTACAATTGCAATTTTGGCAATTCAATTGATATACAACATTAAAATCATAAAAAATGTTAGTTTTGTCTTTTAAGTTTTTAAACAAAATTTTTCTAAGAGTACAATAATTTTTGAAAGCAACAATAAAATTGTATTTGTTTAATTCTTTTTCTAACAAATAAGATAAATTAGGAATAAATGGTAATGATAGAAATTAGCTGAATTTTTGCTTGTATTATTTTTATTTTTATGTTTTAAAATTTCTATTCTTTTTTTAATATGGGTATTAATGAAATGTTGAGGAAAGGTATTTGGATTAAAATGATTTTTAATTATATTTATATTTTCAGAATGAAATTTAAGTGATGATCAAATGATTCCTCTGTCAATTAAAATATTAATTCTGCTTTTCTTATATTTAATGGAAGTAAATGAATTAAAATTTATGTATCTACTAGTTTTTACTTTTCTTCTATACCAATTTGTGTCCATTTTATTATTTAAGTTTCTAATAAGCGTCAAATCTAAAAAAATTATTGAATTGTAACTATTTTCTTTTTCTATAGTAAATTTTAGTCTTGGATGAATACTATTAAAGTTATTAAATATTAGATTTATATTATTTTTATTGGTTGCAGTTAGAATGTTATCTATATATCTTTGATAAAAGGTAATGTCATCAATTTTTTTTTCTAAATTTTGTAAAACTAAACTAAATTAGCTATTGCACTAGACAAACGTTGTCCTATTGCAATTCTAAATTCTTATTTATAAATTTTATTGTTATATGTAAAGAAAGTTGAATTAAGGATGAATTGTACTACTTTAATAAATTCAAAATTCAAAGGTAAATTTGTAAAAAGTTTGATTATGTTCCAATAATTTTTAACAGTATTTATTGCTAAATCTGTAGGTACGTTAGTATAAAGTGAAACTACATCTAGAAAAAACAAAACATGATTGTGAGGAATAGTTACGTTATCAATATTTTTTTTAAAAGACCAAGAATCTCTTACGCTGTATTTATTTGCTTGTGTAATGTTAGTTAAAATATGAGATAAAAATTTTAAAAATTTGTAAATTGGGCTCATATATGAAGCAATAATAGGTCTAAGTGGTTTATTTTGTTTATGTAATTTAGGTAATCTATATAATTTAGATAGTAATCCACTGTTTAAAATTAAATTTTTATAAGTATTTTGTCCTATGGAATTTAAATTAAGCCATTTTTTTTAAATTTGATTATTAAAATTTTGAATGTTTATAATTGTTTTTTTTTGTATTTGATATATGTGTCTTTATCATTTAATATATGTATTTAACATGTTTAGATCATAGTCATGTTTATTAATGTTTACTGTTTTTTAAATTTTGTCCGCTTTAGTAACAATTATTTCATTATTTTTTTTTTAAAGTTTTTGTATTTTTTATTTATTTAAAAAATGGGAAAAAATTTTAAAAATATAGAACTGACAGAAAATCTTAATTCAATTTATTATTCTATCATTTCATAAAAATTTAAATTTAATTTAATAATAAAAAGGGCTTTAACTGTTTCTAATACAGATATAAGCTAATTGTTCAAAATCTTAAATTAGAAAATCGCATAATTTCTTATTGTGAGGTTTTTTTTATTGTAAATAACAGTAACCATACTTATTCTTAACTATTATTTAAATGTTATTTTTTGGAAACATTTACAATAAGGGTAGCTAGTAAAGTTGACTTCAATGATTAGTTACCTATGTACATAATTTATTTTGCATACACCTAACAAACAATAGAATTATCAAAATTGATTTTTATTTTGATATTTAATAGATATACTATTTTATGGGGTTGGCGAATCAAATTTTGTACCCGGACTACAAACGTTGTCGAGACGCCCTTGTATAGGATAATTCACTGATTACGTTAACTCACGCTGTAAGCTTTCAGATGAGAGTTCTAATTTGTTTTTATTTATTATTTTAGATTGCTAGTGCCTCTTTAGCAATTTTAGGTTTGTTGGTTACATTTAAACTTTCCATGTCGCTATTTCAAGATTTTTATACTTTTTTTATATTTCAATTAACTAACTAACAGACTTGGCAGTTAAGTTGCAGGGCGCTAAAGCTTTGTTTATAACCTTAAACGATTACACAATGTGATATTTCTTACCGTTATCAACAAACCGTTACACACTTGGAAAAGAGTTTCTACCTATATAAATAAAATTTATGCATATAGATTTTGTTAGTTCTATTCTTGAAATTAATGATTTTACAAAACTGTTTGTAGTTTTGTTTTAATTTTATTCATAAAAAATTGATAAACTAAAGGATTTGCTAGTATCGTGTGGACTGTATAATTTTTTTTAATAAACTTCTATTTGAACAGTAAAAAACAGATTTATTAAATCTTGACAAAATACTTATATCAACTGAACTCGACTGATTTAACAAAGTAACCCTTTTTCAACCCCACTAAATCTAAGTTTTAATGTGCACGGCGCAAACAACTAATATATTTTAATATTTCAAAAAACTCTTTTCTTTTGTGTTTTTTGTTGTTCAATATGAGAAAATGTAAAAATTTACTACTAACGTAAAATAGTATATTATACACCAAAGTTGAGAAGTGTATTATAACCTAAGCGACAGATTATATCGCAAGACGCAAAGCATCGAGGGATATAAGTCGTTTGAAGTTAAAAGTCAAGTAACTGTTTTCTTTTATAGTTGCGACAGTTTTCACTAGTTGAATAGAATTAATTTTGACGTAAGTAATTGTGATTTAAAGCACAAAAATATATAGATGAAACAAGTTTTTTTTTTGTAAAATTACTAAAACTGTTTAAAAACATTATTACTTTAAGCATCGATTACATCTAAAATATGTTTAATTTAGTAATATTCAGATTTACTTAAACACGAACTTCAAGTAACTTTTTTAAAATCAAATTCATTTAAATATATTTTTTTTAAACTGTATTTAAATTATCCGAAAATGTAAATATTTTTATTATTAACTATTAGTTAATAATGAAATATTAATTATCTGCGGTTAAAAAAGTGCTACTTCACAACTTACTTATAATACGTATTATTATAAATATTAATAGGTAATAATAAAAGCGTATACAACTAGTAGTACAAAAAAAATTAAATTGTTGTGTAAATTTTTGTTTTAAGTTTTGTAGAACAAATATATTGTTTATTTTTAGTTACCAACCTTTATTGTGTACAAAAATTAAAGAATTTTTAAGTAGGATTGAATAATTAATAGATGTTTTAACACAGTTAAAGCACAAACAAGTAAAGCTCAGTCTAAACAATTCACTTCTCAGTTTTAGTTTGTTAAGTTAACTTCTTTAACGCTTTACACATAACTTGTTGAAAGTTAGTTTGCCAAGTTTTACAAATTGCTCAATTTTTTATTGTTTATAGCATTCGTGCGAGCAATCACTCAAGTTTAATATTACTTCTAAGTTGTATGTTTAGCGTTGTACCTTTACAGTTCATAGAATTAATTTGACTATACCGTGTTCAATAATTCATTTAATTTAATACTCATGGAATAATTTGTAATAAAACTACAAATTAAATCATTGTGATTGTTTGAAAGTTTTCTTTATAAATAATATTTTACAAAATTTATCCCGATAAACTGTAATATAAAATTTTAAAAAGTTTAAGTTTTTCTAATTTCATTGTATTCTATTGCATTTATAAATTCATATCACATTAGTTGATTGATTTTGATGTATCAAAACAATTATTGATAAAAACTTTTATTGTAATTTTTATTTTGCTAATATAAATAACTTTTTATGTTTTTACATTTTATGTGGTTTATTGCTTTGTGTTAATCTTCAAGACTAAGAGATTGTTTACTTTATGTGATTGTTTTCTGTTTTTTAGTGGTTTATTGTTGTTTTTTTAATTATTTTTGAATAAGTTGGTGAGTGAACGATTTATTTCGAATAATTACTACATTTGTGAACATAAACAGGAATAAACTCATTACTGCATAACATAAAGAATTACAAATATAAACTACATAACTAAAATTAGCATTGTCTTTTCAAGGTCGCAACTACTTCTCAGATTATTGATGTTTTTTTGGCAGAAAGTATTATTGTGTGCCAGTCCTTAATACTCGTTCTAACCTGATTACATTCTTTGTACGAGTCTGGTAGGTAGGGTTACCAGATCAAAAAATCTAAATTCCGGAGTAAATTCCATATTTTTGCAGAAATTTCCGGAAATTCTTGTAAATATAATGTTAAGTTAGTTATGCAAGAAAAGAAAACTAATAATAAAGATTCGGAAGTGTTGGAAAGTATTTCCGGGAGCGCTAAATACAGGGTGTCCCACGAGGTACTGTGCATACTGAAATGGTATGTTCCTTAGGTCAATTTAAGTAGAAAACGTCTTATAAACATAGGTCCAATTCGCTATAGTTACACAGATACAAGCGTTGAAAGTTTGTAACTGATCACACATTTTTTGAAAATTAATTATTCTTAGTCAACTGGGAAACAAAAGCCGAACAATATGTCATTTATTGCTTTCTTTTCTACTAATGTCACAGTCGATTTTATTAAATGAAGTGTAATTTAACTGCAAAATGCCTTCTTATTTTTCTAACGAAGAGTATGCTGATATCATTTACATTTATGGATTTTGTGATGGAAATGCGAAGTCTGCCGTTAGGTTTCAACAAGATCTGACCGTCCTGTGCAGTTAAATGTGAATGAGCAGGAAAACATTTTACAGATGGTTGATCGGAGTCCAGGGTTGAGTACTAGAAGAATTTCTTCTCCTCCGTATGTCAGTATGGCGAACATTACATGAAGGGCTTTTGTATCCCTATCACATACAACAGCATCTGGAGCCTGGAGATTTTGCTGCCCGGTTGAATTTCTGCCACTGGCTACAGGTAAATCAACAATTAGTTCCATTCATTTTATTTAGCGACGAGGCGCAATTTATTAGAAATGGAGTGAACAATTCAAGTAATTCTCATTTGTGGTCATATCAAAATCCACATGGCACAACAGAAACTAACTTTCAGCGCAGATTTTTTGTTAACGTATGGTGTGGCATGATTGACGATCAACTTATTGGACCTTTTTTCTTTGAGGAACGTCTGACAGGAGAAGCATATGCTAACTTTTTGCAGAATGAATTGCTACTGCTTTTGGAAGAAGTACCTTTACTAACAAGACAACAAATGTTTCTGCAACATGATGGAGCTCCTTCACATTTTAGTCGGCATGTGACCGAATATCTAAATGTTGCTTACCCCAATAGGTGGATTGGGCGTGGAGGCCCGCATGCTTGGCCACCGTGATCGCCCGATCTCACACCTGTGGACTTCTATCTGTGGGGTCATGTGGAAGGTGGATGTGTGTCAACAAACACAGAACAACCAGCAGGTGCTTCGAGCGGCTACTCGGTCCATTTTAGATCGCAGCGGTCGTTGTATTAATGCCGAAGGAGGTCATTTTGAGCATTTGATGTGATTTTTTTTGTTTGTTTTTTTTATGTTTGTTTTGTAGTTCGATTTTCTGTTTTCAATAATAATAATTTTCAAAAAATGTGTGAGCATTTATAAACTTTGAAGGCTTGTATCTGTGTAACTATGGCAAATTGGACCTATGTTTATAGGACGTTTTCTACTTAACTTGACCTAAGGAACATACCATTTCAGTATGTACAGTACCTCGTGGAACACCCTGTATAAGAAAAGTGATCATAATGATTGCACGTAACATTGATTTTTTAATAAAAACATTCTGCTTATTTGATTTTTTAAAAACTTCTATACCTAAATAGTAGCAATTCCGGACGTCTTAGAATTTTTCCCTGTATGCCGAACAAAGACCTAAATTACCGGATATGTCCGGAAAATTCCGGACATATGGCATCCCTAGGTAGAATTAAACATGACTAAAACGATTCCAAATACATTTAAAGATTTTAGTGCCGTATCACAAAGTTGTTCTTTGTTGTTTTTAACATATTTAAGGGTTTTTATTACAGTCTTTTTTTTAGTTTTTTTTTCTAAGATGTGAAATATTGGTAATTACAACTATCTGACAAAAATTTATTTGGCTTGTGTTTTCTCACATACCTAAATTAATGACAGCTTCTTTATAATTTCCAAACAGTTTTTTAAAATAATTGTAAGATTCTTGAAGTTTATTCTGATTATTTGGTTATACATTTAATGTATATGGTATGTTATCGAATGTAGATTAATAATTTGTGTTAAATATAGTTGATTTACCAAAAAGATTCTTATAAAACTTCCAAAATAAAAAAAAATGTTTGTGCTGCTAACATCGCAAACGTCAACGGTCGTTCATTAGTGTAGTGACGTAATAAGCAAAAAGAACTCTAAAGTGGTAAAATGAAAACTAGAAATCTACATAAAACTAAGTGTTGAAAGTCAACTTGTCGCATACAAATGAAAAAGTCTTTTAAAATTCTTAAACTTGAGTTAAAACGCAAATAAAAACTATGGTTAATGACAAATTTGACAGATTTAGTAATAAATGTAGTGCTAACAGTATATTTCTGGTCATTTTTTTACATTTTTTCAAAAATAACGTAATTTTAGAAAAAGCAACACATAAAATTATATGTACGTTACTTCATATGAAAGTTTCGTAATTAGTCATCAACATCATTTCTTCATCTTCGGCCCAGTTTTTTCTTCTTGATCTATCCGTCTTTCTTTTTTTTTGCATTTCCTCTTCTTCTGTATATATATGTAGCTCATCTTTTGTTGGTCATTGTCTATTTTATCGGTTTTGTCTTTTATTCCCCTGGTTGTAATTGTTTTGCTGATGTTAGAGTCTAATTTTTTTGTAAAATTGTTTTAAGTTTCTGCCTTCTGCTCAATCTCTTATAATTTCTTGTATATCCAATCAATTTTTTTTGTATAGTTTATTTGCTGTGTTTCTATTTATTTTATATTCAGTTCTGGTTTGTTCATCTTTTCTTTCAATTGACCTAATTCTGGTTATTTTGTTTTCTGGTCTCTTCACATTCTTGGTCAAACCGTTTCATGTTTGTTTGGGAAGTTGCAGGTATTTTCAACATTTTCTTTGCTGCTTTTGTTATATTATCTCTCATTTTTTACCATGTTTCCTCTATATTTGTTGTATCTTTTTGTACCTTTTTCGTGTTAATTTTTTTTAGTTTTCTTTTGACTTTTTTGTAGGTGTTCTACGTCCTATTTTTTATGGTTTTTATTGGTACTTTCTCTGTAGATCTATCTTTATTATCTTTGCTACTGCTAGATAGTGGTCTGTTTTGGTATGTGCTTTTCTTATGATTGTGTGTCTTAATATCTTTTTGTCGATGTCTTTTGTAGCCATTATGTGGTCAATTTAGTTTTCAATGTTTCCTGCTGGGTGTTTCCATCTAACTTTTCAGATTTTGTTGGTTAAAAGGCCATCCTGCTAATTAGGATAGTCTGTGTCCATTATCGTTTGTTTTATTATGTATCATTCCTTTTTTATTTCTTGACGCTTTTCATAAATGTTGGATTTTATAGTATTTTCAGCTACTTTTATAGGTGTGTATATATTAACTATCGAGACATAGTTGGTATCAAGCTTCAGTCGATGTACTACTATTCTTTCATATACTGGTTTAAACTTTATGTTATTTACTAGCTTTTTTTTATACGGAAGCCGACACCGTTACTCCCTCTTTTTCATTCTCCATATACATAAACATCTATTTTTTAGTATTTCAATTACTCCTTCCCATCTTGTTTTTTGTATAACCGTTACGTCTATGTTATATTTATCTAATTACCTTTCTATTTTCTTTATTTTACCTACTAGTAGTATTGTATTATTATTATTGTAACGAATATTAAAACTAATTTATTTATACTAAAAATATTTACACGTTTAAAATTAACCCAACTAATTAAATCTACGGACATTTAATAAAAACACTTACACTAATTTATATAGTACTATCACTCGAAAGATAATGTCCGCGGATAACTTCTATTTATCTAAACACTGACAATTGTTTACATTAAAGTCACGCACGTTTTTAATTTGTTGTATTTACTTCGACACGCGTTAATCACTTATTTATTTAAACTTGAATAATTTTCTTAACACTGCCGATCTCAAGTTACGGAAATAACTCACTTATCATCCATTTGTATTGCTTTTATATATTTCGGCCATCTTTCGGGAATTCCACATTTTTCCAAACGTTCCAGTTGTTGATAGTAACTTTGTCAATTCTCTCGAAGCTGAACGTTTTATTATTATTTATAATATTAACATGTATTTGGTTATTTATTTTTATTTTTTATTGTTTCTTATTAGTTTTTTGTATAGTATTTATATTAATGGCATTATTTATTTAATACATTTTTAATTCATTAAATTTAACACAAATCAAGTCTCTTAATAATATAAATATTAAACAAGATCAAACCCCTATGCAATTAAAACATCTTGCAAATCTTCGTACCAAATTAGGGACGCCAAGATAATGGTGAAAAAAATTTAACTATAAAGTACATTTATGGCCAGCCACAAATAATTTCACTAAAAAACTAAAAAACCCTAATAGTACTCAGTCTAAAATCCTGATGTATTACCAAAATGTTAGAGGACTTCGTACTAAATTACATTACTTAAAAACTTTGTCAACAAACACTGATATTATAGTTTTAACGGAAACTTGGCTTACACCGAAAATATACAGTGCTGAATTGGGATTTCACAACATAAACGTCTATAGATATAATAGACCATATGAAATTGCCAATAGAGGTGGAGGAGTTCTAATCGCCATAAATAATAAATATTATTGTAAAGTATTACCTACGTCCTTTCCTGAAATTGAGCAATTATTTGTTTTATGTAATATCGGACATAAAAATATTATTATGGGCTCCATTTATGCTCCTCCTGGTAGTAACTCAGATTACTATGATAAAATAACTAATACAATGGATAACATTCTACAAACTCACATGAACACAGACATTTTCTTAGTGGGTGACTGGAATCTGCCTCATATATCATGGAACATTAACGAAGATAATACACTTTCAGTGTGCGGTTCAAAATCTACAATTGTTGAAAATCATGTGTGTGCTTAAATATGTGGAATATGTTTCAATGTAATAGTGTAAAAAATTGTAATAGCAGATCGCTAGACTTAGTTTTTAGTAATTTAGCTAATACAAAGGTAGCACGCAGCTTAGATACATTGGTTCCTGAGGACCAATTTCATCCTTCCTTGTCAATATGTGTTGAGCGTACATGCTATGAACCATCTCTAAATTACGATTATTATTACTACAATTTTCAAAATGGTAATTATCTAGATCTAAGTTTATTACTTGTCTAAGATTAACTGGGACTTTCTTATGTCGTTAAGTATAAATGAGGCTGTGAATTGCTTCTATGACATTTTCTATGAAGGCTGTCAAAATTTTGTTCCTATAAAACGTGTTTATAAAAACAAAAAGGCATTTCTTATCTAGTACTCATCTGCATTTCGTGAAATGATACGGAAAAAAATTTGTATCATAGATTGTTCAAGTCTACCAATAACCTCGATTATTATCACGAATTCTCTAAATTACGTAGTAAATGTAAGCTTTTATCAACTACGTGTTATAATTTCTACATTGACAATATTGAAGGTAAAATAAAAAATAATCCTAATTACTTCTGGACCCATATTAAGAATTAAAAAGGTGAAAATTGTTTGCCATCTGAAATGACTTTTGGTTTATATAAAAGTAGTAATGGGCAGGAAATTGTGAATCTTTTTGCAAAGTTTTTTGGTTCTGTGTATAAACCTACAAGCAATTGTTCTCCCCAACACCAAACGACAAGTTTTTATACCAGCGTTATTAACTTATCTAAGTTAAACATTACTGCTTCTGATATATTAAAGGAACTTAATAATTTAACTTACAAAACAAAGTGTGGTTCTGATAACATTCTTGCCATTTTGTTAAAAAAATGTTGTTATGTATTAACTTATCCAATCAAGATTCTCTTCAATAAGTCTTTATCATCAGGAATAGTTCCTGACATTTGGAAAACCAGCATTGTTACTCCTATTCACAAAAATAACAGTACAATCGATATTTCTAACAATAAGCCAGTAACAAAATCTTCTGAAATTCCTAAGTTGTTTGAAAAAATTCTTGTTTTAACTATGTTTTCTTTATTTAAACATATTATTGCAGAAGAATAACATGGCTTCTATTCTAATCGTTCAACTACTACTAATCTCATGTTATTTCAAAATTCAATCTATAAGGATTACGATCATAATGCGCAACTGGATGTCATTTATACCGATTTAGCAAAAGCCTTTGATTTTGTTAATCACAACATTTTAATTAATAAACTAGACAATATAAGCATTCATGGATCACTACTTGCATGGATAGAAAGTTATCTTTCTAATCGTACTCAAATAGTCCAATACAAAGGTTTCACTTCCCTTCCTATATCAGTTCACTCTGGTGTTCCACAAGGTGCTCATCTAGCACCGTTATTATTTTTGATTTTCATTAATGATATTAGAGAAACTTTTAAACATTTAAATATACAATTGTTTGCCGATGATTTAAAAATTTACAAAATTATAAATTCTTTGGATGATTGCCTTCTACTGCAGCATGACTTAAATAATTTCTACATTTGGTGCTCATCAAACTTTATCAAACTAAATTTAAATAAATGTTTTACAATGTCATTTCATCGCATCAACAATCCCATCAAATTTTCCTATAAAATTAATGACATATTCTTACAGAGCTTAAATTCTATCACCGACTTATGACTTATGACTTAAAATTTAACAAACATATAAATAACATACGAAACAAGGCGACTAGAGCTTTAGGCTTTATTGTTAGATCTTCATCGCATTTTAACAATCTTGATACTATTAAATTATTGTATAGGTACATCTCTAGTTCGCTAACATTTGGAATACTGCAGTATAATTTGGTCACCATATCACTCAACTGTCATCACTAATATTGAAAAAGTGCAACAACGATTTTTAAGATATTACTCGTTTAAAACCAGAATTCCGGTATCTAGTTACTTACAAACCCTGTCTCAACTTAATATTAATACATTAAATTTTTGAAAGATATTTCTAGATCAAATATTTTTCTATAAACTGCTAAATGGAATTATAAACTGTTCATCTCATTTGCAACTGGTTAGTTTGAATGTTCCAGCCAAAAACCTTCGTTTTGTTAATATGTTCTATTTAAAAATTAGCAAAACTAATTACCTCCAACATTCTCCACTTCAAAGACTGATAAATACAGCTAATATATATTCAAGCATTAACTTTTTTGACAGTGGTTTGAAGTTTAGAATTGACTTAAAAAAAGAATTAGTTAAACTAGATATACAGTATTATAGCAACTAATGTTACAAATCTAATTTAATTATCAGTTAATATCATTAATTATTATATTATTAAAGCATATGTTAATTTATGTTTGTAAACTAATATTATTTTTTTAATTATTTTTTTTATTGTTTTTTCTTTTAGTGTACAATTTATTAATATTTTATTATTAGTTTATTGTATCTTAAGATAGTGGTGTGATCCATTTTTCTGTATTGTTTATAAGCGGTATTGATTCTTGTTGTTGTTTAATGATTTTCTTTGAAAAATCTTTCTACAAGTTTGTTGAATTTAAAATCTCTTATCTTTTTATTCCAGGTTCTTAGTTCTATCATTATTGATCTTTTTCTTCTTGCATGTTTTCTTTACAATCTTGTTATTTGTATTATATGTTTATGTTTATGGATAAATCTCAAATAGTTTCTTACTTTTTCTTGTATTTTTATGTTCATTTCTTATTCTTGCTTTTCTGCTCTATTCATAATTATTTTATTTTTTTTAATTTCTCTCTCTAGATTTTTTTTGCTTTAGAAATTCTTGTTTAGTTTATTTTTGTGTTCATCATTTTTTAGTTTTCTAATTTTTTTGTGCTATTTATCAATCATCTTTTTTAATATATTATTTCTATCTTCTATTTTATCTAATTTACCGTTTCATCATATCTTGTGAGTTTGCACAACAGCACAACTTAAGCTTTTGTATTAAACTCAACACTATCTTTAATAGCTATAAATAATAATTAAGGGAAAGGAGGATACAAATTCTGATTCAATGTTGTTTGTTTTACATCATTTTGAAAAAACTAAAATAAAAGAAATAATTTACCAAAAAATCAAATACGTTTTCAAAAATATATTTTTTTCTGGAACAGCAAATAAAGCTAAGCATATAGTATAAATTAAATACATTAATTTGTAATAAGTAAATCTTTCAAACTTTATTAGAGCTAACCGAAGTAGAGCAGCATTGATTATTTATGTTAGTAATTAAGTATATTTTTTGCTAAATTGTTTATTATAAATCAAACTGTCAGTCAGTCTGCACAGCAACTTTTGCAATAACTTTATCTTAGATCAATGTTTGAAAAAATCTTCAATTGGCGAAACAAGTAAATGCATTAAGTTTTCTTGTACGCTCGCTGTTATAGGAGTCACTAAGAGGCCGGCGGATACTCAATTTCGACATGAGAAACTGAGTTTAGTAAAATAAACGTCAACAATTTTATATCGCCTGCTGTTTAGAACTACTTCTTCATTAATTTTTTTATAGTTTTATTACTATATTTTATAAACAAATTTACAATAAAAGTTTATTTTAATTTATAAATTTTATAGTTTATTTATATAATTTCTTTCTTTCACTCATGTCAAACATACTACCTATGTTGTGTTTAATTTCTCTTGCAATTTTAACTTTGTTATTATTATTTGTATATTTATAAATTGTTATACTAAACATTTCAAATAGTTTTGAAATTTCTGTTTCATACTTCTTATAATCTCATAATTGTTAAATTGAGAAACATTTAAAACTTTATCGCATGAGTAACTCAGACAATCATACACGTAGCATTTAGAGTTTTAAAACTTGTTATAACGATCTGTATCTACAACAGGAGCATAAATAATACTAAAGTGTTTTTTTTTTCATATTGTAATTATAAAAATATTTTTGTTAAATAAGACCGTTTTGGTAGATATGCTTTGATGAAATCTAAAAAACTTAAATAAAGTTGTTTTGTACAAATAATTAAAATGTTACTATTATGTTAAACGCTGCAAACGGATTATCAAAAAATGTACATGCCACTGAAGTTAACACAAAAAATAAGTGGTTTCCACTTGCATGAAAACTAAATTAATTGTCACATTATTTATTTTTTTCAAATAAATGTAGAATTTTAGTTTAATTTTAAAAGAAATGTTTTTGTTTATTGCACAATTTAAGTATTTAATATTCATACTTTTTTTGCTAAAGAATATCAGTAGGATCAAAATTTATTTAAAAAAAAAGGTAATTTAAAGATTTTGCCAAAAAATTAAAGAGGACTGATTTGATTAAAATTAAACAATCAAATTAAAAATAAAACATCAACAAAACAAATTATGTAATAATGTAGAGTAAGAAAAAATAATTTTTGTGTTACATAAAATCAATTATTAAAATTTAACACAAAAAGTAAAAAAACACGATAAAAATGTAAAAAATAAATAAAACGTCTTCGATTAAAAAATAAAAATTATTTTTTTCATTGATTTGAAGATTTTGGTAGCAAATTGACACTGATGTGACGTATTATAAAGAAAACGTACTATTGATAACTTATTAATTAATTTGTCTTTATACGTAATTATATTTTACGTACAGGTAGAAGAGATAAATGACCGCAACTGTCCGTTTGAACTTGTCACACAATTACAAATATATAAATTAACAAACAATAACACAAAAGACAACTATCATAGATAAATCAAGTTGTAGTCATTTGTCTGTCTTACCTGAACGTGAAATATAACTAGGTAGAAAACTGACAAGTTATCGAGATACAATTTTTTTATAAAAATGGGTTCAATTTTATTTACAAAACTGAATAACAATAAAAAGTGTAAAAAATTGTAAAATCAAAACACGTTATTTTAGTTTTCAATATGAAATTAAAAAATATTGACCTAACTAACTTTGCACTAAATATATATATATAAATCCGTATAACACTTATCACTACATATAGAGTAGACAGAGCAGCACCAGAAATTGGACTTCAATTACGGTAGCTGGTTTTACTAATTCCGGTAGTTGATTTATTTAGGAGTGCTAACGGGTGATGTCTTTTGTTGTGGCTTGATGCAGGCGGTGATTTGCGGGTGTAAACGTGGGTGTTTGGGTGTGTGGTGAGTAACCTAACTGTTAGGGTTATATTTACGTTACAGGCTCTCCCCCTGAATCCTAAAGACGATCCGACAAGGATTCAGCACTGTTCTTCTTCGATCGTCCCCTCTTCCTCTTTGGCTGTTGAGATGGCTGTAGGGTGTTTTCCGTACTATGAAATGGAGTGAGAGCTACATCATGATATACTCCAAGAATTTTTTAAGAATTTTGTTCTGCGAGTTTGTACGTAGTAGTTTCTTTTTGCTGTAGCATTACATATGGCTTATCTTTTCCTGTCGCTAGCTTTGCTAAGAATCTTTTGGCTTTCTTGCTAAGGGCGTGAGTTTTTACAAAGGTTAGATGCATTGACTGATAAGAAAGAAAGTTTCTACGATGACTATCTGCACATTTCTTGCGGGCGTCTTGAGCAGACTGTTGGTGTAACCGTGCATCGCGAATAAATTTTATGAGTGCTAACAAATATGGTTTAAGCTCTGGCACAAAATTATTGGAATGGACAATAGCGCGGTGATCTTGAGAAGCGTCATCCGTAGTCCGGAATTCGCAATTAAACGTCAGATAGGCGGCTGTGTGTTGTCTAGACTTGCAAACTGTAGAATTCGTGGCTAGTCTTATAGCGAGAATGTGTTCAGGCCATCGTTGGTGTTTTTCTTTTGCTAAAATAGCTAGTTGTGTCTTCAAATCACTATTCTTTCTTTCCACCAGGTTTGCTTGGAGGTGATACAAGGACATAAGCACCTGAAGTATTCTAAGGCAGTGGGTTACGTGCTGCATAATTACACTTACAAACTGTGTGCCATTGTCGCTTAATAGTCATCTTGGTGTTTCATACTGTTGGAGTACTTCACTAAAGTTTAGGCGCAGATTATTGCATCTGCTTTTACTGGAGTAAAGTACTCGGCCCATTTAGGGTTTGTGTCCGCTACGATTAATATCTATCGCTGATCGGAGATTGCCTGTAGTAGTGGGCTAAAGAAATCCACAGCGATCTGCTCGAATCTTCTTGTTGCAGCGGGTGTTTGTAGTTAGTCTGTCGGTTTTAGTTTTAGATATATTACCTGGCATGCTTTACAGGTTTTTACATACTCAGCGAAATTCGTCATGCTTTCCCAAAAATAACAGGCTTGAGTTTTCTGATACGTCTTCTCTGCGCCGTAATATCCGGCTGCCTGAGAGTCATAATATACAGCAAGAATTTTTTTTCTTGGGTTAATACTACAAGTTGAGCTTCTTCTGGCTTATAGGTCATAGCGGTATAGTTTTGATCCGAAGCCGCGGGGTTAGCATCTTTAAAACAATTTGTAATTTTTTTTTAATTCCGTGATTTTTATTTGGCAGTCGCGTATACTATGATAGAGTGTTTGCCACTCTATTGGTTTTGCCTCGGCAATATTGACTGGTAACATCGTATGGCTGCAGGATCAGTTCCCATTTGACAAGTCGTCCGGTAGGGATTTTAAGCGATAGCAGTGAACGCATTAGCAGAATAAATTGTAAATCACGAACTTGTAGTTTCCTAAGATTGTTGACACCTTAAATAAAAATTAACTGTTATAGAAAGTGCAAATTCCTTTTCAGCGATTTGCTAACACCAAAAATAAAAATAAATACAAAATAATGTTATCGGATAACGCGTAGTTGAATTACTGCGGTTAAATGAAGTTGCTATTCTGCACATTCTTTTCAAGTATACTAGATAATACCTCCTCCATTGGTTAAAACACAAACGTCTAAACGTCGTCGAAAATTGTTTTTTACTGGGGTAAATAATTGCACGTTCTGTCTAATGGCATTTGCTGCCGCAAAAAAATCGATTTTATAGTCTATTATTTACGTAGTTTTTGTATACTTTACCTTTTACATAGTTTCAGAAAAAAGTCTAAAGGGTTAATATCCGACCTACCGACTAACCAGCGTTTAGTGCCGTTTTTTTTCAATCCAACGACCCGTAAAAATTATATTTAAGAAATCTCCACTTATGCGCGGAGGAGCTCTATCATGCATAAACCATATTGTTTCGTAAACCTTAAGGGGTAAGGGGTAAGTTTCTTGTAAAATTACGAGTTGCCTGTTAGTCTTTTTTGTAAAATAAACTGTGCAATTAAACAATTTCTCAAAATACCCGCCTAAACATTAATAGAAAACCGTTACTGAAAATTACTTTGTTAAATTTCATGAGAGTTTTCTTCAGTCCTGAGATTCGTTTTGTCAAAATTTACCACTCCATTTAGTGTAAAGCAACACTAATCTGAAAATAATATTTTGGCACTAAAGTCAGGGTCAAAAGCGGATTTTGTAGGTAGGAAAAACACCTCCATTTTCTCTAAGTTCTTACACACATGCCAAAATAAAGTTTACTAAAGGTCTATTAGGATATCGCTCAACCAACGATCTACGAGTGGTGTGGAGGTTATAATTATTACATTCACCGTATATTAAAACACTATTACTTTATTTTGCAGTTGTAGATAATAAAGAAAATTTAAATAAAATATAATGAAGTAGAAGTATGTTTACCCGAAATCAGATTGTCAAACTAAAAAAGCTGAATTTTTCATTTAATTATCTGAAGTCTTGTTTTAATTACAGCCGAAGGTAAACGTGATCGTGTACACAACGTACATTTTTGTTAAGCTAGGTCAGTAATAATGCTAAGAAATAAACATTATGCTACAAGCTTATAGGTCTTACGAACCTTGCACGGCCAACTCACACAGTCGGAGATAAGGGAGGTTTAAGTGAATAATAATTAAGGACGCCAGATCTTTTATAAGTAACACTTCTGCCTCGATCAAGACAGACGGTCCAAGCTTGTAACGCAGTTTTAGGTTCGTAAAGGTGGAGGGAACGCAGAAAGAAACCAAATCGTTAACAATTGCACTTTAATTACTCTAGAAGGATAAATAGATTAAAATTTGAATCAATAACAATTACAAGATAAGTGGACAGCATCACGGTGAATAAATTTAGTTCGTGTACAAATATATGTAGTTAGTAAAATAAGAGAAGTATCGGCAACTTACACTACACTTAAAGCAAAAGTGTAACCGTCAGAACATATAAAAAACTTCGTATATAAATTATATTAATAATAGTAATAATTGACAGTTGACGTAATCAGCATGCGATAGTAATTTACTTAAACTAACTGAGTAACAATAATTAGAAGCAAATCAAGTCGTACGTTTTCACACGATTAGTAAATATGATTATGAGTAGCACCGTAGCGACAGCAAATAATTAAAATCAAAAATTGACTTACCAAAATTTAGGTGTACCTTCAGAAAACGTTTTCCTACTGGCTTCCTGCAATCAAACTTCTTGAAAATAATCGTGTCTACTTGGCGACTCACAAACTACAACAGGTAAAAGAAACATTTAAAAGAAAGTAATAGAACCGAAACTTATCGTATGCTGTTCCAATGTCTTTTCGTCTACGATGGTATTACTTTATTGCCTCCGAAGAGAAATTCAATTGTGTCCGGTACTTAGGCTCTTCCGAAAAAGATGATATTAATTAACGGTATTAATTGTTTCCGCATAGAAATTCTGCTCTTGTATCGCCGCGTTCTTAGGTCTACAGCTTCCGATTATAATTTTCCCATGTAGGTTTTAAACTAAGACAAGAACACCCATATTTATGAGGTAGCACATGGCGCTAACGAAAAGACATAAAAATTACCTTTAATCAACAAAAGAATAAAAGCCACTTACCCTGCGTGGATTAAATTAGTTAATTAAGAATACTTTTATTACCCATCGTGTCACAACACGTGGATATTTTAAGAAAACGATTTTTAATTCACGCAGACATAGGTTATATCGTGAACGATGTTAAAGTCAAAATGACAGTCCATCGTCTTCTCCATACGAAGAGACGAACGAGCCCGATAGATGGCGTGGAAAAATAGAAAAGTAATTTTAATTAAACCAATATACAGGGCAGTGCATTATTTAAATTTATGCACGTAACAATTACTATTTCTTTTAATTATTTTATTAACAATTGATTTTGTAGATGATGGAAAATGTAAGACATAACAATAATTAACACAATACATGTTTTCTTAAGCTTTCTTTTTTTAATTCCTTTATTTTGCTTTAATTTTTTATTTAATAAAACATTTTCCTTGTTTTTTCACCTTTTTTCAAATTTTCTTTACGTTTTGTTTTAAGTTTAAACGTTGGCATTAGTTTAGTACGTCAATGTTTTGTATCAAAACGTTTAAATTAATCAGAAAAATTTCCTAATTGTGTTTCTTAATCTTAAACAAGCAGAAAATTTTAATGCAAAAAACAGGGTACACAAAATTGAGGTTTCTTCTTGGTATTTAAAATTATGTAATTTTTGGAATTGTTTTTTGAATAACAAGACAATATGCTTTTAAATAAACTTAATTTAATTCAACTGAAAGAAAGTTACTAACAGTAATATACAGTTCAGTTCTAAGTTTTCTAATATATAAACAACAAGAAAGTGATAATTGAAACAAATACTTTTCTTATATTATGCTTGAAAATTTTGTTGAAATCGTTACCGACACAACTTAAATTCTATTACAACTTTAAATATACATCAACAAAAAAAATGTTGCACAATTTAAAGCAATATTAAATAAAATTTACTTGAATTATTTAAGCACTGTGTTGTAATAACATTTCAAAAAAAGTTATATAGGTTTTAATAACATAGAATTTGTATGGTCTATTGTGTGGGTATATTGTTATTGTTTTTTTTTGTAAACAAATCTTTATGTTTTTTTTTCTTTTAGAATATAATTGTTTAGGTCAAAAATGATTACTTTTAAATTGTTGTTTTAAGAGCAGACACGTCAGCAGTAGAAAAATTATTTTTTTTATCTAACAATGTTTTCTCATAGTATCTTTTTCTCAAACTTAAATTTGAAAATAAAATTGTAGCAATTTTGCAAACATAAGATTTACATTTTTTAAGTCAATTGTAATTATTTAAATCATTAAAAAAAAATTTACAGACATTTTTATTAATTGATACAAATGAATAATCTTAAAAAAATTACTTTTTATTAAAATTAACATAAATATTTACTTATTTAATTACAAGTTAATAAATATTGTTAATAATGTTTCATCATTAAGCGTTTATTAAATTTAAAAAATACATGAACGTTTTAATATTGATTTATTTTAATGTATTTTTATAAAACATTTCTCATTTGAAAACATAGTAAGATTAATTGTTTAACATGGAAAGTTATAAAGTCTTATTAGATGCAAGTCTAACACAATAATAAATCAAATATGATATTGATTTAGTATACTTTGTTCCAAGCTTTATTGCCAAAATTACGTTATCGAAGTAAAACGTCGACTCTTTTTTTTTATTACATAAATGGTGCTATTAGTTATAACCAGGTTTATGAGACTTAACTCACACATTTGTATTCATAAGCTTAACATATTGTTTTTTCAAGAAATTTAAATTTGATTTTTTTTACATTATAAAATGTTGATTGTATTGAAGTTAATTACGTTATAATATTGGATATTTTTTTGTTGAATGTTTTGAGTTATTTTTAGGTTTTTATTATAAAACGTAATTTTATATGTCAGTACTAAAAAAAATTATATTAAGAATTACAATATGAATTGTGTTAGTTATTATTTTGATGTGGTTTTGTTACTTTATTAATTAAGAACTCTTCTCGTTGGTAATGTACGTTTTTTAGTCAGTTTTAATATTGTATTCAATTACAAAATTTCTATTACAGCGTGTGGGGTTTTAATAATTTTTTCACAATATTCTATTTGTTTTTTGTGGGTTGTTACAAAGTCTGACGCTCATTTTTATTTATTATTATAGTTTTACTTACGCCTGTTTTTAGTTTATTTATTGTCAATACTTTGTTGCAAATTTTAACAGAATTATAAAATAAGTTTACATATTTTGAAATTTAAGTATGTGCTTTTCTTATATTAATATTAGTTTTTAAGTTGAATAATTGTAATAATTTACTGTGGTATTAAATACGCTTTTTGTGTGTAGAAAAGAATACACTTAAACTACATAAGATAATTTATTGCTATAAGTTATAAAATAGTTTTGTTATTGACTAAACTACTTTATATAAATTGGTAGTGTTGTGTAATTGACATATATTAATTTTAAAGCACATAAACTAAGGTTGATTAATGTAAGGTTAGAATATTAATTTGGTAATTATTAATGAATATCTTATTAAGGGTATGTGTTGTCTTTTAAAGGAATTTTAGCCGTAATGTTTCAAATGCAAAATACTTTAATTTGATTTCGTTTACAAAAGAAGTTTGTAAAAAATAATTAAAACTCATTAAGCTTGCGTTATTTTTGTTTTAAATTGGCAATTAAAGTTTTAATTTTCTTTAGGATCCTATGTGCAACAAGGTATTAATATTGACAAAGAGTAGTTTACCGGATGTAATCTAGTAAAATTAGTCTTCATCACTAACAAATTAGAGCCAACGTTACCGTAATTCCTATTTAAATTAAGATACACTCGGTAAAACATCTGCGCTTTACAGCTGCTTGTTTTGGAACTTATTACAAGTAGGTCGAGTTACTCTGTTTAATTATAAGTATGTATGTTCAAAGCGACGCCAAAATTTCCTACCAACTTAAATATGTTATACAAATGAAAAATAATGCACCGTATTTATTTAACATAAAAAACAATTTAACTTAAAGATCACAGATAACCCTAATTTAAATAATTTGAGTTTAAAACTTTTATAATGCGCTGTTATGAATGCAAGTTGAATCGATACTTTAAAGTTTATAACTTCAGGTTTTACAACGTAAATTGTGAATATTTTTTAAACTCGGTTTCATCAAATTTATCTTGTGGCCAATCTCAAAAATTATGACATATCTAGAAAATGCCAGCACCGTAAAACTCTTTATTGTACAAATATTGAATTTTTTATTTTTTTACGTAAAAGAAAAACGTTTGCTGTTACACATTTTTTTTAATTAAACGAATAATTTCAAACGATTTATTTTTCAGTTAAGTTTTAAATATTAGTTTATTACTTTGTGTCTATTATATTTACTTATTTTATTTTTATTTTAAAAATATTTTTATTAATACTAATATTTTATCGCGTTTTCCAATAAATTTTGAAAAATAATTATGAAGCATTTTAAATGGGTTATTATTAGCACGAACCAGTAATTATTATCATAAAAGTGAAAGTGACAAAACCAATCATTCCTGCTGTTGAGCATCAATTTCTCACACTCTACTACTCGTTGTTTATTTAACTGAGCTTTGCTTAACACAAAATAAAGCTGAGATCCATGTTATATTAATTAGTTACAAACAATAGACAGTGAGTAATGCTCAACATGAAACTTTCTTTCTAACTGAAGTACTTAATGAAAATTAAAGTTTTGTTCTATCAGACATCTTTTTCATCAGTTCATTTTAAATTCGAGAATGCAATAAACTTGGCGTAAAGTCAAGTTTTTATTTACACAAAATAATTAAAGTTTCTACTAAATAATAAAAATTATTTATGTAAATACACACAGTGGCAATTTACACAAATTCTATGCTGTAAAAACACAAAACGGATATATATTTAGTTTTTGTCTAAATTCAATACAATGGCTATCAATATCTGTTTTTCGCTAACTTAAACAACTTAATTAATCTAAAAAAAACTATTGAGCTTAAAGCAAACAAGGCGAATGAAAAATGCTGCACAATGTATAAAAACAAACCTAAAACTACGGCTGATAAAGAAAAAGACAATTTTTAATGCTTGATAGACTTTCTCAAACAATTTATGAAGTTTCAGCAGTGAATACAACAATTTAATTTTGTGTTTACAATTAATAATAATAATTATTATTTTTTCTTATAATTACGTTTTAGCGCAACAAAATTTTACTTTCATTATAAATATACTGTAAACTGATATTCAAAACTATTATAGCGAATTTAATTATTAAAACTAATTTATTTAAACTATTAAAAATATTTTTATTTATACTAGAAATATGTACACTTTTAAATTAACCAAACTAATTAAATCTAATAATATTTAATAAAAACACTTAGACTAATTTATATCACTTACACTAAGATAAGATAAAGTCCGCGGATAGCTTCACACACTTATTTACACTAAAGTCACGTACAAGATTATTCTCCGTATATTTATCTACACACACGCGCTAACGACTTATTTATTTAGACTTGAATAATCTTCTTAACACTGCTGTCTTTGCATTACGGCAATAACTGACCTACGATTTGTTTCTTCGGTATTTATACACATTTTGGAAATCCTTCTTGAGTGTTCCATATCTTTCGATATACGTTCTAGAAGATGGATAACAACTTCGAGAAGGCTCTTGAATTTGAGAACGTTTTACTATAAACAGACATTTTGTGTCTTAATTAGTTTTAGCAGTAAAAGTTTCATATTGGTTTTTGGTTTTGTAATTGTAATGTTTTGTCATGAAAACAGACAAAAAGTATTGCCGTGCAAATTAATTTTTTTAAATTATTATTAAAACGTAAATTTGAACATGCGTATTTGTTCCAAAAGAAAAACGTTTAGTTTTTTTTTTGAATAGTTTTTTTAACTGGATTAAATAATCCGCACACATTTTTAAACGTTATCTAATTTGGTAGGTATACACCATAATTATTTTTTTAAAATTTACTTCAAATGGCATTAATACTTAATTAATTGTTCATGTTTGTACAAGTGTCCATGTCGTTGGAGTTAAGGACCACTCCATTTAACTTTTTCATGTTAGTTTCTACATTGTTTTGTACCTAAAATGATATTAATTCTTATTTTCAATATTTCTGTGTTATTTGATGATCACAAATATATTTCAGTGGCCTAAAGAATGCACACCGTGCACGAAACGTTGCCATAAAAAATCTGGAATTGTTTATTTCCTCCTGCTACCGAAGAGTAGTATAATATCTTACTTAGTTACTTACTTATATTTTTGTCTTGTACTTAAAGCGCCAACATACATTAAACTGTACATAAGTTATTTAAAACACCTATCTTAACTAATTATTAATTAAGATACTGCAACTTTTTTAAAAAGTTTATTATGTTGTAGACTATGGTATTAAAATAGTAATTTTATGCAACGTGGCAACAGTGTCACTGACGCCATTTAAAATTTGGGTTGTATCTGAAGTTAGAGATATAAGTGGGTTTTGAAATGTAACGTTCGCCATGATTATTAAAGTTTAAATTTTAAGTTGGATCATTTTGTTTGTCGACCACCTTTCCCGTTTACAACGTCAGGTGTGGGGTTGAAACACGTGTTTGCCGTTCGTATAGTTGTATTTGGAGAAAATAAGTAAGTTACGATAGAACCACGTGAAGACAATGGAAGTCAAACTGATCGCGTCACCCAAAGGGCTGAAGGTTTGCAGTTGGCATGAAACGTCCCAGTTCAAGATTTAATATCGATGATAGTAGCAACTGTAAGGGAAACTGAAACTACAAGAAAGGTATCTAGCAGGGAAATTGCGGCGTTGATACCGGAATTTGGCGGTACGCCGGAAGAGGATGCCTTCACGTGGTTTGCGAGGGTGGCGACTGCAATGGAAGCTCATAGGTTAACTGGGCCTGAAGTCGTTGTATTGCTGGCAACGAAGATTAAGGGTTTAGCTTTGTCTTGGTTTTATTCCAAACCAGAATATGCAGCATTACATTATGAAGAATTGAGAAATCACATGCTAGCAATGTTCAGTAAGCGTGAGAACCGAATTAATTTAATGCGGAAGTTCGACAACAGAAAATGGAAGAAAACAGAGAGCTTTGCATTATATTATCACGAGAAGGTAATGTTGGGCAATCAACTTAACATAGTGGAAGAAGACCTCATAAATTATTTGATTGACGGATTCGACAATGGAATCTTGCAGTCCCAGGCAAGAATGAGCAGGTTTGCCAGACTGGAAGATGTATTAAATGTCATGAATGGTCTTACACAAATTGAGAGGGTTGGTTCACGTTTGAGTTCTGCATACGTTCATCCGAAGAGTTCTGTGGCGACGATAGTACCCCAAGAACAGAAGGTGTCTGTTAAGTGCTTTTCGTGTGGTGAAGAAGGTCACTATGCTTCAAGATCTAATAAGAAACGTTGTTTCAGTTGCAATAGAGTAGGCCACCAAAAAAGAGAGTGTCCGAAGAAACCAGTTAGTGAATCTAGAGAAGCCGATAGCTCTACGATGATGGTTGAACGACAAGAAATAATTCCTCCGATCTATTCTGTACCTGTCAATATTTAAAGTGGAGATGAATTGCTGACTATACAGGCGTTAGTTGATTCTGGAAGTGGTATATCATTAATTAAAAAGAAGTTTGTTCCACCAGGGTGCTATGAGCCATGCAACGAGCAGAGTAAGTTTGTGGGATTAAATGAAAGTTAGCTCGAAATTATAGGTGTATATATGCATGAGTATGTACTAAATGATTTGTCTATTCAAATTAAGTTTCACATTGTAAAGGATAACGTAATGGGTTATGATTGTTTGTTGGGTCGAGATTTTATCTCAAATCAGTTGATCCAAATTGTTTTTGATAAAGATAATATAGTTGTTAGGCCATCTGCTCAACAAACAGTCAGTAATGCAATTGATGAACTGTTATTGATAGATGTTGGAGATGACTTTAAAGTTAATTTAAACGTAAATGATAAAGTAGGACTAGATGTTAAGGAACATCTTAATTCTGTTTTTAAAACTGATTATTTACATGCTGTGCGACCAATTAGACCTATGACTGACTTTAAGGCAACTATAAAGCTTAGCTTAGCGAAGGTCATGGCAACTTTTATTTTAGGCCTAGGAGATTATCTCATGTTGATAAGTTAGTAGTTAATAATATTATAGATGACTCAATAGATAGGGAAATTATTAGAGAAAGTGCTTCCCCATATGCTTCACCAATAGTGCTTGTTAAGAAAAAAAATGGAAGACAAAGATTGTTTGTTGATTTTAGAAATTTAAATAAGGTAGCTATTAAGGACAGGTTCCCATTGCCATTGATCGATGACAATATAGATATGTTGAGGGGAAAACTATATTCTAGCAAGTTAGATTTAAAAGATGCTTTTTTTAATATTAAGTTAGATGAAGAGTCTACCGGATTTACTTTTTTTATTACACCTCAGGGTCAGTATGAATTTTTGCGATTGCTTTTCGGGTTTTGCAATAGCCCGGCTATATTTGTGAGATTTATTAGTGAAGTTTTTCGAGATCTTGTAGCACAGGGTAGGATAGTAATTTACCTAGACGACATACTTGTGGCCACTAAGACAGTAGGCGAGAATATTGAGATACTTTCGCAGGTTTTTAAAGTATTAGTAAAGAATTTGTTAGATCTGAAACTTGAGAAATGTAGTTTTTTGCAGACTACTATTGATTATTTAGGAAATGACAGATATCTTGTTAAAGATGTGGAAGGTTTTCAATTGACACAAATTCTATTTGAGGGCGTGTTTGATGCACATAATTTAAAACTGTGGTCGCTTAACAATCCTTCCACATCTTCTGCGATCTTCGAGGCGATCAAGAGTCAGGTTAGCCGAGTTGTAGACTATGGTATTAAAATAGTAATTTTATGCAACGTGGCAACAGTGTCACTGACGCCATTTGAAATTTGGGTTGTATCTGAAGTTAGAGATATAAGTGGGTTTTGAAATGTAACGTTCGCCATGATTATTAAAGTTTAAATTTTAAGTTGGATCATTTTGTTTGTCGACCACCTTTCCCGTTTACAATGTATTATATTTAATTCCTGCAAATATTCTGCACAAATAATAATTTAAAAATATATACCCCAATTTAATAATAAAATTTTGAAAAGTGAAAAATTAAAAGTGAATTTTGACTAGTAGCAGTGTCTTGGTTTTTTAATAGGCTAAAATTATCTTTAGACTAAAAATTGAATCAACGACACAAGATGGTTAGCTCATTACCAGTTTGTAGTTCGAATTAAAGATTTAAAGTTTATTTAAAATGTTACGATTATCTAAATAACAAAAAATTCATATTTATCATATTTTTATGATTACGCTTATATTACAATAAACCACAACAACCTTTGCAACGTTGTTTCGTTCTTGTATTTGTTTCTTTTAAAGATAACTAAATGCTATGTGATCTGAAGTGAATTAATAAGCTTGCAAGTTTTTTCAATGCCAACAGTTCTACTGCAATTATTTTGTTTTGGCATCAACATCGCCTTAGATCGCGAGGAAAGCATATCTTGCATGCGCGGTTTCATAAAAAAGTAAAGGTTTGTTTTACATAGATGTAACATCGAGATAGTAACCGCGACCTAAACCGCGTTCATCCATACATCTTCGGTATGTTCGTAAACCTTGACATTGACATCGCTGTAAACCGCGTAGCAAACAACAAAGTAAAGGTTTGTTTTACCTAGATGTGACATCCATGTAGCGACCGCGACATAAACCGCGCTCATCGTTGTATATTTGGTATGTTTATATTCTTAGATTCGTTGTACGACATTTCCACTATGAAAAAATTCGTTTCTTATCTAAACAATTGTTAATTACCAATCAGTTTATTTCTCATTTTTAGTAGCCAGCACTTGCTTATATATTTTTAGTATTTTATTAAAAACTATAGATTTTAACACATTTACCTTTCTACGGCTATTTTTTTTTAAATTTTATTTGAACTATTTTCTACTGTTCTTATATTGGCTAGTAGTTTTTAGGTGTTCCATTATTGTACGTTGTGCTGAATTTAATATGAGTGTTTTTGAAAAAGAGTTTTTTATCTTTGAAAAGTTATCGTTACTGTTGTAGATTGTTTTTAGTTTGCCTATTTGTTACTTATTTTGCATTATAAATTGTCATGAACTGTATTGGTTTCAAAAATATCATGATGTTTAGAAACTTATAATTAACATTTTCTAAATTAAAGTAATTATAATAAGTAAGTCTATTATCTCAATAATCCAAACTTTCTGTAAATTTTTTTTAGTATATAGTAAATACCAATAAATTTTCGAAAAATCATTACCATAACACATTTTCACTAAATGTCGTATTAGACGTAATTGTTGAAGATCGTTTGAAAAATAGATAACAGTAAGAAATTTTTAATTTTTTAAATGTTTTTATAGCATGTCACTCTTATAAAACTGTGAAAAACTACTATTAAATAAGTTATGAGAATTTTCTCGCAATTTAAAGGAAAGCGACTAACTCAGTTGTGTCGACAAGCAGATCGCAAGTCGCGGTGTGCTAATCCTACACTAAATTAAAAAAGCGCTAAAACAAGTAGATATCACCCAATACAGACCTTGTTTAAATTTGTCGATCACTAAAAGGTAAAAAATTGGCAAACAACTTTTAACAACATTATATTTATTTCACACAAGACAGAATAGTCGTTAAAATCAACAGAGCATCTCATCATACAACCAATTATACTCAATGGCTAACAAATGTTATAAGAGAATGATTTTAATTTAAATATAAATATTACTCGATCAAACTACCTCATCTACTATGCAGCCGCAAAATAAGTCGACAATCGACAATGATGATAATGAATCGCAAAAAAAGTAAAATATGAGTACAATACTTAGCGAACCGATAATTCTTTGTCATGAGTAGTGACTTCTACTATTTTCTATTATTTGATTTAAAACGAAAATATGTGTGGTGTATAAGCTTACATACCACGGCTAACCTTGTTTTTCCTTTGGTTATGACCGTTTAAATGATTAAACAAACTGAACGGATGCCACTTCAACGTACTCAACGACAATACATAAGGTTAGAGATGATATCAAGTTTGCGACTGAAAGTAAATTTAAGTCAGTATGATCTAACGTTATAATTACATAGAATAAGTTTTAGACTGAAGGCTGACGGTCAGTGAATCTAATTAAAACAAATTACATAAAGCAAAATTATACGTTACTAAGAAGTAGTACGTACAAGGCATAAGTAAAGTAATAAATATAAATGCGAGAAGGAATACGCTATACTCAGTAATGTACATAAAGTAATTTAACGAAGTAATACATTACTGATACAGATGTGAGTCTTTTCTGATTACATAAAACGAGGTGGACTCTGCAGCTTACATATCTCGAAAACAGCCGGGTACAAAAACAGCAGCAATCCCCCGTAACTTGCTGAAGAAAGGTAAAAAGACAATATGACAACGCCATCTTTAGGAATTGCTTTACTACCTTGTACGTCGCGTAATTAACAAAATCGCCGAATCCGACCAATACCTAGAATGCGTTTTCTATAGCACATCCGCTAAAAGCGTAATAGAATACTGCCAAGTAAAATTCAACAGAAGGAAAACTATTTACATGTTGTGAAATTACACTATATACACAAACGTTTGCAGCGGTAAAAAGCGAGTAAAAAAGTAAGTAAGGCTTACCCGTAAAGTGAAATGATGACAATCAGTAGCGGAGTTGATTTTAATTTAGAATAAATATTTTTACAGAACGCCAAATAACGACGTGTAACAAATACACGGAAAACTAATTTTGCTAAAAGCTGTGCTGAGTGTAAATATTACAAATTAATTCAAAGTTGTTAATTGGTAAAATACCTGAAATTGCACGGCTTGGGAATTTAATTCCCAGATAGATAGAATAAAAAGAAACACAATTAACGTAATACAAAAAATGTATGATATTTGTTCAAAGTAATCTATATTTACTATATTAATACACCTAATGGAACGTTCTAAAAGTATTTGAAACGAATCAGCAGAGGTATCCGAAAAAACTGTGTTCAATTCAGCAGTAATGTTTTTTTTTCTACTTTTTGAAACCGTTTTTCTTTTAGAACAGAAAAAAAAGGAAGGTAACAGTAATAGTAACCTCTTCATCACAGTTTGTCTTTTTCGCACAAATTCTTCCTCAGGCCCTGTTAATCGAAAAACGTAATCAGCATGTTTTGATTTTGGATTTTTGCAAACGAAATTTTTTGGGTCTTGGTGTTGTTTTTCCAACCCACTGTATGCTCTGGAGTTTTGTGTTTTTGGATCGTATTGAAAGTGTAAATTACTATTCCGACGAATTTTTTATTCATCAAAATTTGTGTAATTGTCTCCTTATTAATTTGCATTTCATTTTTCAACATTTGGGGAATCATTTTTCGATCTTGTGCTACAAGTTTTACAACTTTTGTGATGAAATCTACCTTTCGAAAGTTTGGCGGACGCCTAGGTCACCTTCAACGTTCTTACGTTCATATTTGAAACGCTTAAACACATGTTACAAGCTTACAGGTCTTACGAACCTTGCACGACCAACTCAGACAGTCGGAGATAGGGGAGGTTCAAGTGAATAATAATTAAGGGCGCTATATCTTTTATAATTAACACTTCTGCCTCGATCAAGACAGACAGTCCAAGCTTGTAACGAATTTTTAGGTTCCTAATCCTTGTTACTCTGATGTTCGGGTAACCACAATAAAAGAGAAAGGTATGTTACCA
Organism: Aquatica leii; assembly: GCA_035610365.1. Classification (NCBI taxonomy): domain Eukaryota; kingdom Metazoa; phylum Arthropoda; class Insecta; order Coleoptera; family Lampyridae; genus Aquatica; species Aquatica leii. Next base: position 74,413,796 of record CM069435.1, read on the forward strand.
TAAAAGAAAGATTAAACAGGTATAAAAACTTTAATTTAGTAACGTAGATTATTAACAAGAGTATATCTAATTCTCAATCCATAAATGCCAGAAGTATCGGCAACACACAATACATAAGTTGAATCAAAATGAATAGCGAAGAAAATTTCGTAATAAATATCGCTTGTACACAGCATGCGATACACACAAAATAATTAATTAAACTACCTTAATGGTATTACAACAATGATCATAATTACGGAAATTAACATAAACAAAAGTTCCGTGAGTGACTTTTCTGACAGCGACAAAATAATTAAATAAACTTACCCACAATCCAGTACCTACTTGATCGAAGAAAACGTTTTTCTCGGTGAGTGAGCTGGAATAGATATGAATAGCAAAATCGTGTCAACACAATAACTCACGAAGATAGGAAGCTACAAAATCGTTAATAATAAAAGAAATTAGATGTAATAACCCGTTGTATCGAATGCTGTTATTCGCAATTATGAAAAGGTGGGTATCGCAATCGACTGACGTATAAGAAATAACATCTCAAAGGCAAATGCTGGTCAAGACTTTGTTTTCGTTGTGGATAATATGCCTTCCAGAATCCTAAGCGTTCAGTGAAGGTATTTATCGGTATTAATTCTTCATCGTTCTTTTATTAAATCGAACATGTGGCCAAAGCGTAGCGGAACGGCTATCAAATTAAAAAAGAAATTACAAAAGAATCTTAACAAAACGGATGTAAATATCTTACCCTGTGACAAATAAATTACTTTAAAAACGTAATGAAGTTATAATTTGATTTCCATTACAGAGGATGTTATTAAAAAACTTTTTTTAAGCGAAACAGCTCATTTCATGCAGTTGTCAGCTTAACGACTTTGTCGTAAAAATGACAGTCACAAGGAAAGATCGGCAGAGGGCGTCAAAACCGGAATCTAATTTTAATTCAATATACTGGGTATTACGTTATGAAAATTTTGCACGTAACACACACTAGTGCGAGTTAAGGTGTTATAACCGTACACAGTTTTCAACATTTTGTAAATTTTTGTTGCAGTTTTACATAATTTACAACAAATAATATTTACTCGTTGCTCTATTACGACTGAAACACGATGTGCGCGTTAGCGTCTTGCACAACAACTTACAGCTATTATATCTTTGCTTCACCGTTCGGTATTGGTAATATTATTAACTAGCAGACACTGTTTTGATTCTAATTTTTGTTTCACGTGGTTTCATTTTTTTAGTTTTAATCCGAGTTTTAGCTTTTTAGTAAAATTTATTTAATTTCGGCAAGGAATACGAAACATTTTCTAATTTTTATCAAAAACTGTACAACAATGAAAAGTCCTATTAAAACTCTTAATATTTCTTTTAATTTGCAGAATATATAATGCAATCGCAAATTCTTTGTTTGAGAAGTAAGTATTTATATATTGTTTTTCCCTATATATGTTTAAGAGATACTCTGCATTATGCGTCACATAAGTCAAAATTTTACTTTGTTTTTTTATTCAAATTCAAGACCACAAAGTAAAAGACATTGAACTTAGGGTTTGTCAATGGAATTGTGAAAACACGTTGAAGTGTCTCCCATTTCCGATAAGCCCCAAAAGAGCAAAATCGTTGTTTAGTGCTTCACTTTGGTAGCATTTTCACAATTGCGTTAACATTGCTTACTTTCAATGATTTTTACATTGTAATTTTGTTCTACCGTTTTATTCAAAACAAAATTTAATTACGCAGGATATAAAATCAAGTTACAACTGCTATTAACTGCTATTTACAGTTAACTATGTAAATCGTAACAAATTTAGACTACAATAGGAATTGACATCACATTTTGTTTTTGATAGTAAATATCTTTATTATACTTAATACATAATACTAATTTATGGTATGGTTTTTTATGTCTATTGTGTAATTTCATAGAAAATTTGCGTGTTTTTATTTGCTATAAGTGTTTTGCTTCATCTTTACATGATGAAAACATTTTGATTAAAAACCATATAGGTTGCTTTCAAATCTGCTAAAGTAGTAATAAATGGAGATTGTACCCATTGTTGTTCTTTCTTCTTGTCAGTAAAATTTACCTTTAATTTGAAAGAAGATTTGATTTATGTACAAGCGAGTTCGAAATAGTTATCTACCTCTGCGTTGTTTAAATGGTTATATATTCTTTAAATAGTTAAATTAATAAATAGCCAAGCCCTTTAATAAGTTAAGCGTTTACTAAGCTTTCAAGCTCTTAAAAATAATATTACCTTGATGTAAAATTTATACCTCAAAATAAAGTTTATCGAAAGCAATTTACACAAATCACTTTAGCAAATAGCGTCAAGTGAAGAAATCAAAACAGAAATTAAGCAAGTTCTCAAACAGAATTCTAAGAAAGCTACATTTATAATGTATACTTCTTATGTTGCAAAGGTTTTTGTTTATTTATCTAAAGTCTTGTTTGGGTGCCAACCGCAGATAAGCATAATCGAGTGCACAAAGTACATTTTGTTGTTAAGTTAGTGTAAATACAAAGAAATAGAGATTGGTATTTGCTGTAATTATTTTACTAACAATCGCTAAAATTTTAAGTCAATCTTCACTTATTTAAATAGACAAAAAACCTAAAAACTTTAATTGCAAATATCACTTTAGACCAAACCAGGAAAAATTTTTGTTTAACGCTACAAAAAAAAACTTTTTCTTAAGTTTGTAGTCGTTTATCAGAAACACGTTGTATAGTAAATTACCTCATAACTCGGGATCAATGAAAAGTCAAGCATGAACGCGTCATTCAAACCTCGCTTCTTGAATACTCTGTAAGGACAGTATTTTGTGCCTATTACCTGGCCTACTATACCTGAATAAATCTAGTATTGCTATAATTATAAAATGATTTTGTGTATTTCTGATCATAAAATTAATAATTAATTAATTAAGTAAAGGTAACTATGAATTTGGGTTTTTTTTTATTTCGTTATTACACCTACGTACGGATCACATCTAATTCGATATATGTACTAGACGACGCGTTGTCCCTTCACTTCAGTTTGAAGTTATGAGGTAGTCTATGCTGACAGTTGAGTAATTGTTTATATCAATTATATTGTGGCTGTAACACGTACGGGGTACGTGTTCTAAGACCATAAATTATTTTTGCGGAAGGAGCAAAAAAAATTTAAAAAGGCTTGAAAGCTTTCAAAACCTTGAAAACCAAGCCACGCTTGTATTCACAAACATCAAGCCAAGTCAAGCTTTTATTTTTAAAATGCTTGACTTGTTACACTCTAAAACGATGGTTTAGAGAAGGTAACAATGGGATGGTGGTTTGCCAGCTAACTTAGTCGAGAAAGGGGCGGGTCGAATTATTTGTCTCTCACTTACCTTTTTGCCGAGTTTACTTAAATCAGGAAAAGTTGTTAAGGGCGCCACCGAATTTTTAGTCACTGTGAAATGTTCGCCAAAACCGGAAATTCGAACACTCCGTAGATGAAAACAGGCGATTCAGAGAAAGTCAAATATGAGATAATAATTCGTATATTAAAATTTAAAGCAAGTAAAATGGTCAATAAAATCATTCAAATCAATCTTAAATTTAAAAGTCGCACAGGGAATCAGCCGCAGAGCGCTTGGTCGTACGTACGACTCGCCGCAAACGATAAATGCCGCTACTCGAGAACTACCTTAACTTAATTCACAACTAAAGCATGCATACAACAAAACATCAAACAAAATAATAAATCAAGACTGCGAACCGAGTCAGAGGGGTCTAAAGTTTGATAATCAAGACATAATTGAATTCTAAGACTCTATTCTGATCAATTCGCCCGTTTTGTCTTTAACCAACAATTTAAATCAACCAAAAACCAAGTCAAATAGAGGTACGCGTCGAAAATAACTGGTGTTCGTGATGTTCCTCTAACGATCGAATTGGAGGCGAGTTCTTCAGGTGAAGAGGTGATAAGTTGTTAAAGGTACTTACAGGTATGCCTGCGGTTTGACAGCTACTAATCCTTAGTTTAAAACAAAAACTCAACACTTATTGTCAGATTCGATTCACTTAACTCCGTCAAAGACGTTACACGCGTTCAGCATCGGTAAAACGCGTCGATACAGTACCATTAGCCGGGAAAACTTTATAAAGTCCGCAGTAGCGACTATTTTCTCAAATGGGAGAACAACCGGCAACTTTCCCGGGACTAATTATTACGATCTTCGATTCTTTAGATGTTCAGGCTGCTCAACTACCCACACTTTAACATTCTTCGTTTACCAAACTTTCCACCTCAAGGTCTTATTCTCGCCTCAATCGTTTGATTTTAACCAATTTTTGTAGTTCACCTTCTTGATTTAATTAAACACAACAGTGCGGTTCTAATTTGCCATTTGAATGTTTAAGTAACGTAATGTTCATCACCTGTATTTAATATGCGTCGCCGAAAACTCGGTGTTAATTACCCGCATAAAACACTTGACTTCTTGAACCGAACTTAACTCAACTCTTTGTTTTACAAATTTTAATTATACAAAATTTCTGATTGGAGTCGAAATTATATTTATTGACCTTTCTTACGAGGGCCAAAAAAGGAACTTAACTTTCCTCTGGAAAGAATGAAGCTTAAAAAGCCCCTTCTCAAAAACAAAATCTCTAATCAAAAACCTTACATTAATTACATCTTACTTTAAAACAAAGAACTTAACATAATTTAGGTACGTGACAATTCTTATCCGAATCTTCCCACGCAACATCTAAATCAGCACTTACTTCTGATCATGAAATATAACAAGAATGATAGCTCAGCAAGTCCATGCGAACAGAGTAATAAACGCGTTCAGAAACATAAATCTTACTCTAATCTAAACTTAAAGTATACAAAGAGACATCTGAACAAAGAATAATTCTAAGTAAAATAATTTTTAACATGAATCAAATCTCAAGTTTCAAAAATTTAATGGGTTTATGGCACGTACACAGACATCCGTCGCCAAAAGATATTTAATTACCAGATAATAAATAATTTTAAATGAATGTAAGTAAACACAATGGAAACTTTTAAAATGTTACCAAGAAATACGCAATTCGAAAATACAAAGAAGTTTAATGAACGATGGAAATGCTAAACACACCCGGAATTACAACATAATAATAAAAAAAAATATATGGATAAAAACTCTCAGCCCCAAAAACCACCGGGACGGTGACAGACTGTCAAGCCCAAGCCAAGCTTTTACGTTTCAAGTCAAGTTACTTGGCTTGGTGAACCTCTAATTCTGTTAATAAATTTATAAGAATTTAAAATACTAAAGCTTGGTTGTTGGTACTCCAAACCATTAAATTCGTTGGATAACAATTTCGGTATGTAGACGCGTTGGTGTCAGAACCGATAGCTCGCACCTGGTTGATGTATCTTAGGCGAACAATACGTTCTTGAAATAATAGGGGTGCTTACTGTTTAGTAATAGTTATGATTTTAGGATTATCATAGTGCAAAGTATTTTAGACCAAAACCAAGATTAACTTTGGCAAATTATTTAGTGTATATTGAAAAACACAATTAAATTTTGCAAAATTAATTGTTTTTTAATCTCAATATATTCTAAAATTTACTTTTGTTCAAAATTTGTAACTTATTTTTTTAAAATCATTTTCTAATATTATAGTAATGTATTTTGTACATAGACAGTGATAAATAAAAATGTAAAAACCGATCAGTTATATGTAAATATTTTTACTGAATCAAATTTTTTTATGCAAGTTTTGTTAAAGAAAATACGTTAAATTTAAAAATTAGTCAAATAATAATTAGCACATATTGTTATTTAGTACAAACGTAATGAATAATTTATAATTAAAAAACAATGGCATATATTACATAAAAGTAGTTTGGTAGCTATCAATAATATAACATTACAGTAAGTATATTATATACGATACATTATGCAGTGTAGAGTTATTAAATTAGTGCGAATTAGTAATTTAGTTTTAGTTCTACGTGCAAATAATAATTAATGTGGTAATAATAATCCTACGCATATTATTGGGGAAGTTCTATATTATAGTTAACTAATTTTAATGTCTAAATTGCTTTTGAAACTGATATTTATCTTTTTTATGTTTTTATTTTAAAAAAATATATATAATATCAACGTTTTGTCAACAATCTCTGATTAGAGGTATTCTAGTTTCTTCAATTTAATTTTTATTCACTTAGCTTGAATAATTTTGCACTTTAATTTTTAGGTTGCTTTTATTATTTTTCATAGTGTTTATCGTTGTTTACTTTTGTTTAATTATACATAATAAATTTGGGGTTTTTGTTTAAATATTAGTGTGATGAAAAACTCACGTTAGTTTTGCAGTTTTAAAATAAAATAAAAATTATATAAAATGAAGTTCGTTATGTATTAAAGTAACTTTCAAAAAATTTTTTTAACGATTTGTTTTTGTGTTTTAAAGTAATAATGCTATATATTTTTAATGGAGAAACCACAGCAATTCTTACAACAAAAATATTTATTTTTTACCATTTTGTTTTGTTGACTACTGTATTACTCATTTATAAAATGAAAAGAAAAATAGTGATGAAAACTGATTGTAGAAGAATATATTTATTATTTGTTTATGTATTTTAAATGCATAAGCAAATGCTTCTAATTCTGCTATTAATGTGAATTGCATTTTTATTAACTATAAATTAATTATTCGAATTAGCCTAATTTTTAATTAATTAATTCGATTTTTTTAATTAACGCTTTTTAATTTGTGGGATAAGGTATTTGAATTTTTGGCAAATAATAATTTTGCAATTTTTATATCAGCGTTTATAAAACCTGTGCAAATTTTTAGGTCGAAGATTTTAAGCAAATTAAAAATTTTATAGTCTTGACGAGAAGAGATCTGCACTTTGAGCATAATAAAACCGTAAATTTTAATATTAAGTTTTACTTTTCGCGAAACTACAAGAATCACAACGAATTTATTACATTAACAGTTTTTACTGTTTTAATAATTGTGGTAATTTAGTTAACACTTGAAAAAATAATAAAAGATTTACAGTTAAAACTGTATTAATTTATTTTGTTTAGTAAAGCACATAGTTTACTACCAGAAAGCACGTACAGCGCTTTGTGCATTTAATTTATTATCTCTAAATAAACTCATTTGATTATCTACGAGTAGATGCAGTCCCAAAGAACGTTTGAAATTAATACTATTTCACAGACATGGCATTTTGCTAAAATCACGTATGCAAAACATAAAAAGCGTCAAATGTATTAACGACATTGATATATGACCTGTAAAGAAAAATTTACAGCAAATGCTTTTTTTTTCGAATGCGGTTGAAAAGCCGTATATGTTAAGACTTGAAAATTATTTATGATATTTTCAACATAGGTTACATTCGGGTCGCCAACTTACTATATGATACATTGATTTTTTGAAGAAACTTCCTTCCTGAATCAATATAAATTTACTCAAACGTCAAGTAAATCCTATATTTAGAAATATACATTTTTTGCATGCACGTTTTTATTGGAACGTATAATTGTTTGCATTTTTAGTTTTATAGTTTTTATTTATAGATTGTCGTAGAAGTACGCAAGTACATTAAAAAAGGTCTTAGATAACTCTAAAAGTTAGTTATATTTTGAGTACACGTTAATTTTTGATTAATCATTTTAAAAATATTATAATTTTATAATCTGTACTCAAATTCTGCATGTGAAAATTTTTGTCTCGCACACAATAAACTGAATTTAACATCTAAATTTAAAGAAAAAATAATATCGTATACACAGGGACTCTATGCCAAGCGCCGTTGTGCAAAAACAAAAAGTGCGCTTCATTCTTATAAAAAAATTAAGAAACCTTGTTAAACATTCAGTTTACAATTTTTCAAGTTAAAACCATAGGTTATAATAATAACTTTTTATGTATCTACGTATACCCACCGGAATAATCAAAACTGTAAAACAAATGAATCAACATAAGATAGAGTATGGATAAAATTAATTTGAAAATAATATACACCCAAGCAAAACAGATTTGACAAGAATTCTGGACCATTCCATCAAAGCGTGTTGTCAATAAGCTTTTGTGAAGTAACTCCTCGTGATACTAAGTCTCCCGGATTGTCTTTAGATTTGACATAACGCCAATCACTTCGGTTAGTTACTTCTTGAATCGAAGCTATTCGATTTGTGACAAATGCCTTGTATTTGTTTGGTGCTGAATTTAGCACTATGGTGGAATCTGTCTATAAAAATTTCTTGTAAGACTGAGTATTAAGAGAGGTACTAACTCGTTTTGTTAATTCCTTTAAGAGTTTAGCGGCTGAGAGCTCTAAACGTGGAATTGTTGCTCCATGCACTGGGACTACACGAGATTTCGTGCAAATTAATTTGGTTTAGATTTGGTTTAATGAGTTTTTGGTTGGCGCCGTACACCATGGAACTGCTGTCAGAAAAACCGTGAATCTAAATTATTAGTGCATCTGATGGAAATAGACACTTTGGGATCCTTAACATGGCTAATAATGGTATTTTAGATTGAAAATATTGCCATTCCGTGTTTAAGGGTTGAGGTAAGCTTTCACCCCAATTTAAATGAATGAGTTTTTGAATTAAGATTTTTTCCTTTATTTCCTTTACTCTGAATTCCAAATTACACCTTATGTCTTACAGGTTTCTCTTTCTCCAAGAGGAATAGTTTGAAATTAATTTTGATTTTCCTTTTGGTTTAAAATCTCGGGGTGATTGGACAAAAATTTTTCTAGCGGAAAACCTGCAGAAGCTTGACTTATTTTTAAGATTTTTTATTTCTTCAACCGAGTTAACTGAAACTAGTAGATCATCTACGTAAAAATTTGGATTTAGAATTTGAGATGCTTTTCTGAACTTAAATGTGCTAGATGTTGCAAACATCTGGTTGACAGGCAGCTGACAGATGCAGTGCCATACGTAACTGTATTTAATTCATAAATATCAATTTGATGGTTAGGGTTCTCTGGTCAGAGAATAGATTGAAACTTTCTTTCGTTTGGGTTAATTGCCGATACATCTTTTCGATGTCTCCGGTTAAGACAACGTTGAATTCGCGAAATTTTATAAGAATTGAAAATAAGTCATTTTGCACAACTGGACTTATCAACCGAGTTTAATTTATTGATACTCCACAGTCAGATTTTGCACTTTCGTCAAAAACAACGTGTTAAACTAAACTAAGATCGGTAAACCCTTTATTTTGTAGGAGAGGTTATAAAAATTACTTTATAAGTTTTCTTAGAGCGACGTTTCGTGGAACAGTTGTGTCCACTTCTTCAGGACAACTGAATTTATTAAAAAGAAAACAACATAAGTAAAGAGGCAGTTACAATTTGGTGAGAGCTTTTACTTATTATAAATGCTGTTTGATAATTATAAATGATTACTTACGGAAAACAAATACACAGTAGAATGGTCCGCAAACAACGTCATTAATACAAAATTAATAAATAACGAAAAACAATTAATGCAAAAATACACGAAAACCACTACAAACTAAATCACTAACATTACAATTTTATGGTAGTGTGATATAAAATAGGAGCAATGAAAAGATAACCCAAAACATACCCGAGGTCTAAGAAATTTTTGAGATAAAGTTATTATAAACTGTACTCAGGAGTGTTGAAATTAACATTATTCGTATGTTGTGTAATAAATATAATTTCTGTAATAGCGAAGGCTTCCACGGCCGGAATCTATACTAACATTAGAATGTCTTCCGGGTTTGGACCGTGTCATATGGTTATGCAAAGCAAGATATTCATAGAGTTATTAATCGTCGTTTACATCCACGTACTCGATTACCTAAGGACATTTCTACTCCCGAATCCAATCCGAAATTGGCCTTTTTACCCTACATTCACAAGGTTACAGATCAAATAGGGAAACTCCTTCGTAAGAATAGTATTAAACCCATATTCAACTCGACAGGCAAAATCTCTCAGATTCTTCCTTCTCCCAAAGACAAATTTCCTACACTTTCATCTCAAGGTGTATACTAAATTCCCTGTTCTTGTGGTTTAGTCTACATTGGTGAAACCGGTCGTTCCGTCATTAGTCGCATTTCAGAACATGATCGTTGTATAAGGAAAAGGTATACTTCCAAGTCTGCGGTCGCTGAACATCATTTTACTACAGGTCACAAGATAGATTTTGATAATGTTTCGTTGATTGCCAAATCTTCATTCTTTTTCAACAGGAAATTCCGAGAAAGCATAGAAATCATCAAACACCCCAATAACTTCAATCGCGATCATGGTTTCAAACTTTTATCAAAAACACGCCCCCTAGCAACCGTAACCCAATCAGGGTCGAGCTTAACCATCCGTGACGATCCTTTTCCTTTAAATACGGAGACTATTTCTTCTTAAGTCACTTCTACGGAGTTTAGAATCTGGCTTGGTTCACAAGTTGATTACCTAACTCGGTAGTGGTTCTTTGTTAGATTTTCGTTTGCTTTTTCAGGTTATCGTTTTCTTTCTTACCTTTTCAGAGTTTAGGTTATGGCTTGTTTCACAAGTGGATAACCTAACTTTTGAGAAGTTCTTAGTTAGATTTCGATTGCTTGTTTGAGTTTTGCGATTTATCTCACGCCCTGATGAAGCCCCTTACGAAAGCGGGCGAAACGTTGGCAGCTTCGGTTGCAAATATGACACGGTCCAAACCCGGAAGACATTCTAATGTTAGTATCATTTCTGTAACTAATCTTTTATAAAATTTGGGTTCCACATCTAGTATTGAAGGATTACTAAAATCAAAATTATGCTGTATATTAATATGGTAGAGAGCAACATCTGATTCTGTCTTTTTATTTTTACAATCATATTGGTAGTTCTTAATTCTGTTAATAGTTGTTTCGTTTGACCAATATAACATTTATTACATACAATCGATTTTATATACAACATTATGTTTATCTAACAACCTGCTCTTATCTTTAATGCTGGAATAAATAATGTTGTAAATAGTATTATTATTATTCTAAATTGTTATTTTAAGGTCCGATGTTGTTAAAATAGGAATCAGCTTCTTAGTAAGACCAGGAACGTTAATGATTTTAGAAAATTTACATATAGAATTATTTTGAATAGATGGTGATGGTGTACCGTTGCTGGTGTTAGTGTTAAACTAACTTGTAGTTAATGAGGTTGATTTTAAAACCACATGGTTGGGTAAATAATATATTGGCAAGTTAATTAGCTTAATATCCATGTTCATAACCTTGATTGTTGGTTGATTAATATCTTGAGAGTTCACGTTTTGGCGAGATCTTGGACATGTGGCCTAATGTCAAATACGTATTGAAAATAAATTTCTTTTGAGACAATTTGATTTTGCAGATGATGAAGATAGCGAAAAAGCAATTTTCGCATTTGATGATGTAAAAAGATATGATCTCCATCTATGTCAACCTTCAGAACCTTGCACTTCTGCCCCTTTTACTGCGAACACTTTAGTTTTTGACTATTTATATATGCATTCATGTGTTTTCTAAATAGCAAATCTTGTTTAGACAGAATAATTACGTCTTTTGGACACAAAATATAATCTTCATCTTTTAGTGTCAACAAGGTTTCAAACATTGTGGTATTATTTTCATACTGCAAATCAGCAATAAAATTATTTACACTTAATACTCTTGTATAATCACTAGGCCTAGGATCAAATGCAGCCCTCTTTATAGGATTAAATCTAATAATTGGATACTCTTTTGATGCAATAGGACCTAGAATTTTATTTTTGGCGTCTAAATCCTACTCACACAGTTTACTGGTGACAGCCAATCCACCATGTCCATTCCTTTCAGCGAATCTGGCAAGAAATAATAATAAAGCACTAATGTGGCTACATTTACCTAGTGCTGATTGTTTACAATCACATTTGCCAGTGATGATTGCTCCTGATGCTATGTTTAATTCAACATGTACTACATATGCAACTTTTTTATGAAACGATGAAAAACAGCATGAAAAGGTTTTTCAGTAAACCCTGCTTTTTCATCTTTTACTTCATAAACTTCATTTTCAAAGTTACTTTCAACCATTTACGTGTAAATATGCCCCTTATTAAAATACTTTGGTATATTTTGAGACGGAAGTTTTCTCCAGTTTACAGCTAATGGCAAAATGCATGGCATTCCAGAAGATGAACATCCATTATTCGATATTATATTTTTCCTAAAGTCATAATTTGCCTCCATCAATTTCTAACACTATGTTGTTTTCTTGTCCAGTAAGTATACAATTAGTTACCCTGGTTTTTAGCTTTCTATAAAACATTAGCTTTCTATAAAAAAATAACAATCTTAAGGTTTACCGTTCGATTCAATCGTTGTTATTTCCAGTTCTTTTTAATCCTCTGCATTCTAACCATCTTCGTAATTAGAATGAGCTTTAATATTTTTGTCCCGATGTAAAATTGCTCCAGGTACATCGACCGGTTCTAATATTACACGAGGTTGCGAATCCATTTCGCAGTTAACAAAAATCTAAAAATACAATTGGCTTAATATAAAATTAAAATGCATTAATAACTATTTACCTATTATAAAAAAAATAAAATTGAAGTAACAAAAGACTAACAGTAAAAAAACACGGAAATTCAAATAAACAAACGATGAATAGTTTAGTAAACACGACATAAACATAACAAGCACAGAATTAAAATAAGGTTAAGCATACTGTGGTTAAGCGGTAAACGGTAAGGAAACTAATAAACAGAAAAAATAACTAAGAATTATAGGGATATTAAAGTTCTAGCAGTTACCTAACTGTAAAAAGAAACAGAACTATGTAGAACCTTTCTCTCACTTTTTTCAAGGTCAAATTTAAATAGAAGTCTTTTATTTACATTTATTAACACGGTTGAATTGGGGTTTACTCACGTCTTTCAATTCTTCAATTAATTGCCACCTATTTTTGCAGAATTCGTCGATTTCCTTTACTGTGGAATGTTTTTTTAGTTTAATTTACTGTATTCGGTTTTTGTTTCATTATCAAACTTTGATTTGAAAATGTGCGAAATAAAATAATTGCACTGATCGATCAGTACGTTTAGATTTTCTAAAGCTCGAACAAGTTTGGAATATTCATCGTAAAGATTTCGTAGCTCTACCAAGGATTCTTTGGGCATGACTTATTAATTCGAAAATACCTTGAATATGATCTTGAATGATTAATTTTGGATTTCGTATCTTTTATTTAACAAATTAAAGGCAAAAATGTAGTTACTCGCTTGAATATTGCTAATATTGCTAATTAACCTTTTGGTCGAGTTGTCCAAGCTAGAATCTAGATACATAAATTTTTCTATTTTGGTAGGATCAGAATTATTGTGGACTAAAGCCCTAACTGAATCTATATAGCCTTTTCAATCGGTATAATCTCCCGAAAAGTGAGGGAGCTGTAGTTGTGGTAGCTTAACATTTGATTTATTTGATAAACAACTACTTGTATTTAAAATACAAGAACTATTTGATTCTTGTAATTCATGCTTAGCACTTTTTCATAAGATTGAGACTGTAGCGATTACGTATACGTATCTTTCAGCTAATTTATCGATACCTAAAAGAATTCTTACATTATTTGAATACATTTAAATATAATTTTCAAACTAGATTTTATGAAATTATAGCTCACTAAATATTCTTTAACCTGAGTTATTATTACTCAACTCTCTAGGAGTTATAAAACTCAAATTACAGCATGTTTTAGCTTTCAGTGCACATATGTACTATGTACAAAAAAGCGATATTTTTGATTTTTATTAAATTATAACTAAAAAACTATAGATAGATTTTTTTTAAATTATATTTGACTTCAGGACGTCAGAAAATATAAATAAACTAAGATTCAACAAAATCTGAAATGGTCAAGTTAAAAACAAGTTTTTTTTTGATTGATTTTATATTGAATGGTTCTAGTTTTAAATGCAAAAATTTTAAACAATATTATTACAACATATTTTAAGAAAACTGGATTGATTTTACGTTCTTAATCTCATCGTTCTGAAATTATAGTAAAACGTAAAAAGTTTTTAATAATGATTAATCTCCAAATAGTACCTATATTGTAAAACGAGTGTCACAACGACAATTGTAATGCGAGTAAGTTTGCTTTCATGATCTGCGTAGTTACAATATACTTTAGAGTAGTAATAGGCAATAAATGACACTTTTCTCAAAAACTGCATTTCTCGCACATTGGTCATTCCATAAAAATTTGAAAATTGCAGCATTAGGAGATAAAGGATACAAAGTATTTTGGTAGTATCCATTAAAGTAGTAGTTTATTTAACGAGTTCCTGTGTAAATTGGACACTTTTTTTCCCAAGAAAACCCGGGTGAAACGAGGGTTTAAAAAGTCTTCGACGGAAAAAAAACGTCCAGTTTAGACAGGAACGAGTTGAATACAACATTTTATTGCTCGAATAGAGACTAGGAGGCTCAAAAATCTCAAAAGTCTCAAAATCTTTCCAAAATAATTTGACGTTTATGTTGACAAGTGTGCCAAAACTGTCAAAGACGGTTTACAATAGCAAAAAATTAAAATTTATGACAGTTAAGAACAATAAAAATATTTATTTCAAACGATAATTCTTTTCCTTCTATTGGTTCATCGACACCTTCGCAACTAAATTGTTTTGTTACTTTTCGGGGTCTTAAAACGCCTTCTATTGTAAATTTTGGATCGATATCTAATAAAAACGCGTCTTTTCTAGCTCATACTAATAAATCATTAAATCTTTTATCTGAATAACGTTTAAAAAGAATCAATAAATTATGTAAACTACCACATGCTTACACAATAATAAAACCTTGCGTTTGTAGAATTTTGGAAACTATATTAACTTTGCTTAAAATATTATACGACAAAATCATTGTGATAGAAATTGATTTTTTTAAATCTTGTATCGAATCTTATACATACTGGAATTTGTTCTTGATGGGAGGTGTACAGTCGATACTGATAAAAATATTTAGCTTTTTTCACCATGATTAAAGATTCAGATTTAAAGTTTTTTTCTTAATAATTTAATTTCAGACCGGTCAACATGTTTAGACATAATAGAATCGAACATTGCAGTCATTTTTATACATTTCTAAAAGTTGCCATTATTTTTTTTATATAATTTAGTTGTGGTTTCTCAAACGTTTTATTCAGCCAAAAATTGAACCGTTTAAAAAATACGCTGAATAACTTCATGTCATGATTTTGTGCTTCTATTGAACATCTTTTGTGCTTCAGAATCTATGGTTTGATTCGTTTTTATTCGATTTAATAGACCCGTCAATTTCTTCAAATTCTATTAATCTAACTTATTTTTTTCACTAAAGCGATGCCAATCATAAAATCCATTATCGTTACTTAATTTTGTAGTATTATCAACTAATAATTGAACATGATAGAGAAATAAAACTTTTGACTATAACCTTAAATCTTCGGAAAGGGACAAGCTGTATATTGAAGTGATCTTTAATTCGCTAGCAATTTTTCGGCAGTTGTGAGCATACTGTAAGAATCAAGCAATCGAAAACCATTTAGCTGTACTGGGTTCAGTTTTTAATTCCGCCGTTAATGTAGACGGAAAGTCTTTGTGTTCTTGAGAAACTGTTGGTTCTTCAAAAAACTTTTTTTTCTAAATGTTCTTCTGGTTTTTGTTTGTCTAATAATTTTCATATCCGGAAAGTTTTTTTTCTTTAGACACCTACAGGGTGTCTTAAGTTTTACATTATCTAACAATTTCATAGTTTTCTACGTGTGGATATAACTCATACGAAGCTTCGATTCTAAACAATGACATTTAATTTTACAAGAGAAATTTAATGTTACTTAGTTATGAGATCTACTTCCTTCATAGATTTTTAGTCTATTATTCTTCGTTGTATGTGTTTTTCTTCTTTTGTTACTATTGTTAAATTGGTGTGTGTTTTGTGTTGATTTAATTTACGGATTTGATCTTATATTTTGTGTTGTTACCGATACATCTTCTATACAGTACCATGTTCTCAACTATACAACTTTTTTAAGTATTTACTCCGATACCCTAGGTACCACATAACAGACGTGTTGCGGTTCTCCCATCTTTGGTAGTTATTAGTCTCAAAAGAATTGCAGTTATCTATTTCTGCATTGTCTGAATCTAATTCTTGTGTTTTATTTACACAAGTATACTCTATATTTTCTAAGTTAATTGTAAAACTTTTTTTAAATCTCACTTTTAGTTCTTTAAGCATATATGTTTTATTTTTGTTATTTTAGATAAATTGATTGTCATATTAGCAAACAATAGAGTAATTAATGTAATATAATCTATAGGTATACTTTTTGATTTCAGTTCTCTATGTGATAAGTAAGTTTCTTGTTTTAATCTTTTTGTTATGTCATCTATCGCTCAATTACTATCGTTAGGCAAACGTTTGAACGCGAATATCAGCTCTCGTAATTGTTTTCACGTTTCAACAACAGAGATCAGTGACACAGTTCAGAAATTACCTATAACCTTTGCTAGTAAGACTTTAACTTTTGTTCCTTCTGCTAATCCTGTTCATGACTCTACACTTTCTTCTTCTGTATCTACTTCTACTTCGAATACTTTTATTCGTTGTCGTTCTCTAAGTGATAAACCCTTGCGTACTGTTCTTTCTCTTCTTTCAAATTTGTTTTCAGTTTGTAGGGTTATTAGGCCTATTATTGATGCTTGGCCTGATTTTTAAAGTTACTGCTTCTCCTAGTCGTTTCTCTTGTTGATGTGTTGTGAAAAATCATTTATGTAAACGGGTACATGTCTCTTCTTCTGATTTTTGCGTTTGAAAATTAGTTGTTCCATTGGACCAACGCAAGCATCTAATCTACGATTATCACATTCCATCTGCTTGTGATCGCCGCACTTTAGAAGCTTTTTGGTGTCACTTCTACTGGCCTCATATGAGACCTAAGGTTGCCGAGTTTATACGTTATTGTTCTTGTTCGAACTAACGGCAAAGCAATTTTATTAGGTTACGTCACACATTGCCAAAAACGATGAAGTTTTCTAACACTCGCGTCACTACAAGGTTTTCTACACGTCTACATAAGGATTCTACGCTATCTCCGAATGTAAAAGCCCTTACTATTGCTTTTGCAACAAGTTTGTTGTGCAGTCGTTTTTGATACGTTGTTAAATTTTTGGTAATATTAAGTAATAATCTAATCCTCATTCTAGCTTCTGGTATACCAACATATTTTTTATTTTTATTTTTTGTTGTTGTTTGAGTAATACAAGACTTATTATGGATTTTACTCTTTTAGATAGTCTATGTATATTTGGGGATATCTTTATGTGTAGCACGTAGTCTTTGCATAACTGAATTAATGTTTTGCAAGTGTGGTTTTTTTACTTTGGTCACATTTTTTTATCTCTAATTATGTAATGTCATGTTTTTTACCACCACTAAAATTCTTAATTTTTTTTTCTATTAACAACATACATATTATGTATATACCATGTACCATACCTATTATTTCTTCATTTACTTTTATTCTAATATCAATAAACCGTTATAAATATTCTTACAATGTTTTATGTGTTTAGCCCATTTGCTTCTTATTAGTGTTGACATTGCGGTTCATGTTTTCAAATTTTAATCCAGTTTACTTTATAGATAATAATAGCTTCTTTTTTTCTGAATTTTACTCTTTTCAGTTTTTGTTAGTATTACTACGTCTATCTTGATATTTTCTATTTCATTTATAATTTTGTTTTTTATTATTTATAGCTTAGACATTCCATGCAGAAGTCCCATTTCTTTATCTTTGTCTTAAACTGTATTATTCTTAATCAATGTTTATTTTTCTTATCTGTTAAGGTTTCTTGAATTCTTACAATCAGTGACTGGTAACGACACTGAGGCCCAGTTCCATAAAGCACTGTAACTTTGACGCTGTAGTTAACTGCATGATCATGTTGTTAGACGTCGTCATTGGTACAGAATCAATTGTTTTGCTGACGTTATTCTCAAATCGATAACTACGATTTAGTTAACAACGGCGTTAGCTGATAATATAGTTAACTTTGTTTTATGCAACCGGACATAAGTAAGCTACTAGTTTTTACTGCATCAAAACACTATTAGCTTGTACCTGTGTGTTTTTTAGTTATTTCGTTCTATAAACTAGAATCAATCGGTCATTAATAGAACATTTCCTAGGTGATAACGTGCTGTTGAATTTATGTTTTGCGGATCACACCGTTAGCTTCTTCGAAATGTTCTTTATGGTATTATGCTTTTAAAACATTCCTTTTTCTTCTTGTAATTTAAATTTTTGTGTGTTGTTTATTTTATATCCGTTCTTGCGGTTAAAATCATTGTTTATAATTTTTTAAGAATAATGTATTCTTGGGTAGTAGTAGGAAGGTGTTTCTAATATTTTAATCTTGTTATAGTTGATCTAGTTTTCGTTGTTTAGTACGTGTTTGGTTAACACAGATCCACCGGATGTTTTTCCTCTTTTGTCTATGGGCAAGTTTGTATATACTCTTTCCTCATTCTTAGTTATGTTTCTGGATGGTGGTTTGGCTGTCCGTAAGATACGACAAGTTTCGTGTCTTATTTCTTCAGCATCGTCGATGGGTAGATTTCGGATGGCACATTCCACTTGAGCGATGATTTCCTCTTTTGGTATTTTTGTAGGTGCGACTGCGAAGTTGAGTCTTTTGACAAGTACTTTTGTTTGTGCTTTGGTTAGTTGCTGCTCCGAAAAATTGATGGCTGTTTTTTCTATATCTAGCTCTGGTATTTTGTCTGACTTTTTGTAGTTTAGTTTATCGAACTTTTTCATTTTGTTCTTTGTCGTTTTAGCCAGATGATATTTAGAATGTTTATAGCTGATCCGATCAATGGTTGTCTACAGGTCTTCACTAAGTTTATTATTCAGCTCTAGATGTAGCACGTATAGTTCGTTGGACATTTGATTTAGTCTATGGTAGGTGTTACGTGCTCTTTCTTTGACTAGCGCGTTTTCTGCACGATGAATTATCCTTTTGGCGACGGTGGTTCTTAGTTGATATTGTATCTTCACAAAAGTAGGTGTCACATGTTGGTTTCGTGGCTGCCGAGACCAACATGTCACAAGTTTGTATATGGTTTTTGATACGTTAGAAAAATGTATTGAGTGCTGCTCTTCTATGACAAAAATATGATCTACGTATTTATACTAGCACTATTTATACTATTTATACTATTCATACTATTTATACTATTTATACTATTTATACTATTTATACTATTTATACTACTTATACTATTTTTACTATTTATACTATTTATACTATTTATACTATTTATATTATTTATACTATTTATACTATTTAAACATTTTTTATTTGTATATGTATTGAGTGCTGCTTTTCTATGACAAAAATATGATCTACGTATTTAGACTAGCACTATTTATACTATTTATACTATTTATACTAGATGCATTTTGAAGTAAATTCTTTTACAAAAATGACAACGATAGTTTTTCGTTTTTCTATTTTGTAAAGTTTTAGCAATATGTCATGTTGTCCTTTTACATAACTTCAAGGTTTCAGTATTTCTAATTGTGTTTTTTTATCAGTTAAATTAAGTTTTTGTTCATTTCTATATCTTTTAAAGCTGTTCCTCGTTTTTGTTATGTTTTTTGTTTGTAGTTTTGTTTTTAATAAGACTGTTTTTAATAAAACTTTTGTGTTCAATTTCTTCTGTTTCTTTTTCATTCTTTTTCGCATTCTATTTATGTATTTTTTTTTCTTTAGAACTGAGATTAGTGTAACAAGAAAATTTAATAATTTAGACTATGCATAATTTACTGTGTTTTGATCAATTGTTTCTGTGTTTTTGCAGTCGTACTTTAAATGTTATCTATTTGTTTTTTCTCATTTAGCTATTGATGCTATTATTTTTTTGGGTTGAGTAGTTTGGTAACTTATTTACTCTACTTAATGACTGTAATTATTATTTCTGTTGTGATTTACTGTTTTAGTAACATTTTTTTAGTTTTTAGAAAGTTGAGTCGAATGTAATTACGTAATTTTAGGAGACAGAATGTGTACAGTAAAGAATTTTATTTATTTAAAAAACAAGCAATGTTTTTATAGTTTATTCTTGTTAAATTATTTACAATTTTTAGTGAAATATTAATTTAATAATCCTAAGGTTTAATGGTTTTAGAAACGGGTTTATACGTTAGTATAAAATATTTTATGTATTTTACGTATTTATAGCTTTAAATGTAATATTAATAACATAGTGCTTACTCTAAAACTTCTACGGCTCAGAATTACAATGAAAACGTCTTTTGAGATTGGGCTATGTCACGGTTAAAGCCTAAAGGTTTTTATTAGAACTGAGATTGTAAGAAAAGTTTCGTGCAACTAAATTACTAGTTTACATACAAAAAATTCATATAATATTGTATACGAAATATTGTTTCTTAGTAAAAACAAGTTTTTAAATAACAAATATCTCTAGATATGTTGTATCCAATTTATTTTATAACAAAGTTTACATACATGTAAAGATTTTACCAAAATTGACGACGTTATCTATTTTCATATTTGCTACAACCACTTTCAAATCTGTTACATCGTAACAAGAAATTCGTTGTTAAAATTTTGTAATATACCGTTGCTCTAATACATTCAAATAATATTAGTTATTAAAATAATCTCATTTATTTTCAAAATATAAATTTAACAATTATTTATTAAACTTTTTTTAAATATTAAATTTAAGAGCTTTAATTTCTGTCGTACATAATTTTTTTTTAGAATGAAAAGTTTTAAAGTATGCGAAAAAACTCATATAAAGAGCGTATAAAAGTATTTTTATTAATATAGCCACTATCTGTGGTTATTAAAAACCGTAATTTTGTTTTGTTTAAAAGTTTTTTTTGCTTGTAAACGCTACCTTCACTAAAAATTTTTTTTTTACTTTTTAAAAAGCACGTAAAGATACAATTAATCAAAAACTATGTATTTATACAAAAATAAACTTTAAATATTGTTAATAATACTGTTATTTTTTTTTATTCACGATAGAATTTTATTGAGTAGATAAAACGCAACTAAAGCACTAATATAATATTAGACTTTGTTCTTAATAAAAAACTTTTATGTACGGCTATTAAATAAAGCTTCTGTAACTCTTATAGATTTTAGCCATTTATTTTATTTATACATTATTCTAAAATTAGAGTTGTTCTATACAATTTTATAATTGCATTTGCATAACTCATAATTGAATATGTTTTACTCATAATTGTATATATTTTATTCATAACTGCATATGTATATAAAATTGATTTCAATTGAATCGGATTTCAAAACAAATTTTTTTAAATTTTGTTTTTGACTCGCAGATTGATGCTATTTACTACACTCTGGCACTTGCAGTACTCACTGCCGGTTGATGATGCACACTTTATCTTTTTAATGGTGTTCATAATTTTATATTGTTTTTGCAATTTGATTAAGACTTTGGCTTTCGTAATCCTCTCTGCGTTAGAACATTTACACGTACTTAAATAAACGAGTTTTATTTAAAAAATACGTATATATCAGTACGATTTACTTAGAAAACAAAATTTTACTGAATACGCAATTACTATTGCAACGACACGGCAGTGTAAAGTACAGGGTTTTCATAAATATTTGTATCTCACTGGACATATATGTTAGGCAACTAACATTGCTTGGATTGGTATTACGTAAAACAAAAATTACAAAATGAAAAAATTGATTTGTAATTTTTAAATTAAGGTTAAGTGATTCATTAAAAACGGTAACACATTAACAACAATACCTGTTTATTTGAAATAAAAATTGGTAATAACAATTATTTAAAATTTATAACCGATGTTCAATATGTTGTCAGTTAGCTGCGATACATACGTTAACTAACTTCAATATTTCGAATAGCATCAGTAATTGCATAATCCGAATCTTCAATATTACGCCGCTGATTCTTATATACTGCGTTGTTTAAATGTACGTCAAAGTAATAATTTAGTGGGTAAAATCTGGACATTTTGGAGCTTAGCTATTGTTAAAAAATATTGGACTAATATCCTTTTCCTTGGCATTGCAATCTATATTACATATTTTCAAAAGATGCAATCTTGTTTCTACAATACTGTTGTCCAAGTACGATAACTTTGGTTATTTACATATTTACTTAAATTAAACATGCTTTGTCTATAAACAAAGTTAAATCCAACAGATTATTCTTATTTAAATGTTTATGAAACTATTCACAAAATCGTACACGCTGGAAGGAGTCAGGAGCATGCAATTCTTTATAAACCGTAATCCTCCTACAATCCTTAAAATTGAATGTTTGTAATTTAAAAATGCAGTTTAAAATATCTTTATATCTGTTGCCGCAGATAATTTTGCCACTAATTTATTTAGACGCATATTTCATTCGATTATAAATGTTTCCGACAAGAGATGTAGTTAGTACACTAGGCCTTCCTGTAGGTTTTCTTTTACAAAAGCATTTATTATTTAATAATCGGTTAATTAAAACTTTGTTTACGTTGTCGGCAAGTATTGTTAGTAAATCTCAAATATTTGTTGAATTGATCAATGCAACTTAAAGAAAATACGACCAAGCTCTATCAGGATTGCGAGTACTACGAAATGCGTCATTATAATAACCGTGTCTTGTTTAGAAGTGAACATCGTAAAATGTTATTAATATAACATTACAAAGATTTGACAACCTTAAAATAATAGCTGTTATTCTGTGTTTATTTAGATAAAACACATATAATGCTAAATATACATGACAATAACTGTAAAATATAAAAACAGAAAATAAGAAAATTGACGAAAAATAGTACTCGATGTAAAGAAAACGTCAAACGAGAATGTCAAAGGAGAATGTTACTGAACAGTAACAGCAAGTAACACTACTAACCTAAAACAATTTTTTACGTTAACAACGCACACTAGTCATGGTTTACATCAACATTCTCTTAAAGTTAAATATACTAGAGGAGCTTGTCTTAAAATAATATACTATAAGAAAAAATATATTGCTACATAGGATAGACAATTAATTTTTTGCACAATTATTATTCTAGGAAATATAATTAAAATAATGTCTTCTTGATCTTCTACAGTGTGTTTTTTATTTTAGTAATTAAGATAAAATAACACACCATATAATTTTAAATAAATGCCACACTACTTGATGATACCGATCTAGAACACGAGAAAGTAGACTTGTCAAGGCTTACTTGCACACTTTTCAAATTAAATTCTTAGAACGTTTAGGAAGTCTTGCACATTTACAGTGAGTCTACTTTGAACACATCCTGCATTTCAGCCGTATCTCTCATGATTTGGAATGACTAAATAAGTCATTACAATAGAGATATGGCACATCATTGTCATCATTATCTTTTTTGAACTATAGATCTGCACCGTTTTTGTCGCCCAGCTTTAGCGTCTTTTATGTCTGTTAAGCTGAACGTCGTGTTTCTAGCTATGTTTTATCCGCAATCTGTCTAATTTTTTTTTGTAGTGAGCTCCCTTTCTAAAATGAACAAACACCGTAACTTCAATCGTAATTGATCAATTATGTCGGTTACATGCAGTTGCGACAAATTAACAAATTGACAATTACTAGCAATGAATAAAATGAGTACTAAAATCGTACCCCACTGAAGTTCCTTGTAGCAAGTAGTAACATTCTAAATTTACATTTACGGCGTTATGTGCTTAAATCTGGCTTTGATTACAATCAAACGATTGAAAAATCTTGAATGGTACACGTTAGCGTACTTAAGACAAACTGCGTTAACTAAGGTTAACGTTAATTTTAAATTTATTGACTGTAAAATGCTTTAGTGTCTTTACAATTAGTTTACACAAAATAAGCACTACGGTGAATTCTAATTCAGAAAATTCTTTAAGGTGGAACAGATAATTAGAAAATTGAATACAATTAAAAAACTTCACTATACAATACGTTTAAAACACACACAGAATGAGGCGCGAGTCACTACTAATAATGCGGATGTAGCTTAATTAGAGGAGTATTTCCATTTACGAAGAAACAATTATGATTCCCGCAGATCTATATCGCTGGAAAAGCCGTTTTGTAGCCCCAAGAAATTCGCTAAAAAAGGTATTGAAACGTATTGAAAATAACATGCCGACGTCATTTTAAAAATCCTACCTGTAAACGCCAACTCAATTAAAAAAAATGTTTAATCCTGCTAGTACACTGGCCAATTCTTCAACAGCATATCGCTAAAAGCGTAATAGAAATAACCGACGATGAAAATTAATTAGAAAGAAGAATTACTTAGAATGTAGGGTCTTGATAAAATCGAACGTTTACAGCGATGTAAAGTATGCAAAATTAAAGAGTGTTTTTTGTTTCCATTTTTTCTTCCATTTTTTCACTGTAATTCTTGTTTTCTTCTTCATGAGATTACATAGTGTAAATAATATATGTTGCACTGAATAAGAGGTCCAGAAACATCTCACAATCTACAGACCAGATGTCAGTGTTGACAAACTTATTAATGGCATTTTTCCTATAAACGAAAGAAAACAAGCCAGTCATCTGATATTAGGTCAGAACTCTTTCATAATTCCGCCACTTTCTGATCTTTTGATAGTAATAGATATTAAATAGATATTGAGCTGACTAAATAATTCTACATCTAGCTGCTGAAGTCAGTAGGTGTAGTGCAGAGGAAATGATAACAATATAATACTATTATTTTTAGCATATGAAACCACATTAACATTTTGTGACTGGCATCTCCATAAACCAAAAAAAAACTTCATTCTCTATACTTACTGGAAATGTTTTAACCACCGCAGAAACAATTCTCTAATCATCCATCCTGTTTCGTTGACGAGAGTGAGTTAAAGTGTCAAAAAGTTCATTTTTAATTTACAGATATACATTTTTCAATTTTTTTTGCAAAGGTGGAATGTAATTTCTTGATGAGCTTATATAACACACCGCCGTCTGGTCATTACACCAACCTGTTTCTTTCTTCGAGCTGCAATGATCTTTTGGGGTCTCTGAACAGTTGATAATGCAGAAATTGGCAAAAACTACTGGCAGTCTATCAAATAATCTATTGACTTGTGGCTTGTTAAAACTATATGCTCTTTCTGCAGACGTTGGTTTTGGTTTTTTAAGCGCTAAGTCTGGTTGTTTTTTTTTTAACTACGCAGCCATTTCCAAGCTAAAATGTCAAATATTAACGTAAATTAAATAATTTTGTATAAACCAAATTTTAATTAGAAATTCTGTTTATCATTAACCTAATTATTATTATTTAATTGATGTTCTATTCTATTCGTTTCAGGTACTTGATAGGATAGTTTTCTAATTTCATTGACAGTTAAACGAAAAAGACACGCTTTAAGATTTTTGATATGCTGCATAAGATCTTCTTCGAGAGGTTGTTGAAAAGCTGTTTGATAACGACCATGTTCTGTTTTAGATTTAGTTCTTTGTTTATTTTTACTTTACTATAAGGAAAGTATAACGATCGCAATTTTTGTTCGAAAAATTTTTATTGCTTAATTTTACGTTCCAAGGTCTCCCGAATCAGAAAAATGTATTTTTCACAAAAAAATTTTGGGTGTCTGTGTGTGTGCCTGCGTGTAACGATTTACCAACGATAACCAAAAGTTCTAGTAACTTGAAATTTGGTATGGTGCTGACTTTTCATATTCTCTCGGTTCTATCAAAAGATGGGTCTGGTAAAAAACCGGAAGTGAGTGTATCCGCCATTTTTAACAGTTTTTTTTACATAATTTTGTGCGTATGTAAATTATTCGAATTGTTTTTACAGCTTCTTATAGAGTTAATTTTGCTTAACAATTTATTCAAATAAAAACTTTTTCTCTATTTCGACATAAGAATTAGCGATTCTTACACTAAAATCCGTGTAAGAATAAGCAAATTCTTACACGAATTTTAGTAATGTTAGTTTTTTCAAAGTTGGTATCTCTGCATCGTAAGTTGACGTTACATGAAAAAGAAATCAAAATTATTGGAACTTAACAATTAAAATTCAAATTTTGATGCCAAGATCAAATAAAAACGTCCTATTAATACAAAATTATTTACTTATAAAGGTATAAAGATATAAATTTTGTATGAGATTTTAGGTTAACACATAAATTTCAATATGTCAAAGTGTAAGTGTTGCCAATTCAATAAAATATAAGTTTCCCAATGTTGTTTTAAAATTAAAATTATACGAAAACTTTTAAATATTGTATCCAAATAGAGAAAATAGTATAAAGCACACGTCATAGAATACGTTTCAATCACTCTACCGCTTTATAAACTCGCCGCTGCGCGGCTCGTGTATGAAACCCGGTCTCGTGATTGAAGCGCGTTCATTCTGTAACTTGTGTTTTAATATACTATTCTACCATTAACAGTTTATTAGATATTTGATTTATAGTTGAAAGTGAATGCCATATATGATCCTAGGTTCGAATCCTGCCTACGACGATTTTTTTTAGAAAATAATTCAATATCTGGAAGGGAAAGCAAGATACGTTAAGCAATAACATTTTTTCTCTACATTCTTTTGACTTGTTTATATACGAAGTGCTGCATCTTGTTTAAATTATCTTTGGATGTACCCACGACAACTCTCGAACCAATAGTCCTAATTACTTGAAGTTTGGTATGGAGTTGGTTTTTTATATTTTCTCGGTTTTTTTAAAAGATGGGTTTGATAAAGAAACCGGAAATGGGTGTATCTGCCATTTTGAACAGTTTTTCTTATATATTTTTGTACGTATGTAAATTATTCCAATTATTTTTACGGTTTCTTCAAACGTGTACATGTCACTTCAAAATGGTTTTATGACAACATAACCTTAAAAAATTATATAGATATTCTTTCATCATTCCTTATAGGAAAGTCGTGTGGTGACCAGTTTTTTTTTTGAGTTTTTCTCTTCAAGGTAGCTTGTGGAACATTAAAAGTCTTTGATGCAAGATACCACCTATTTCTTTTCTTTGTTACTGCTCTTATTGCTCGTTCCATATTATCGCTTTTACATAACTGTGGACTAGTTTTTCTTTTATAAACCCCAACCATTTTGTCTGCAATTGGTATTTATAATAAATTAAAATCACAAATTAATGTCGCCAACAAAAAGAAAAATTTAACTCGTATATAACGACATAGTATGTCATTTTACACTCATTTGCAATCTTGCACGTATGACAATACGGTTCATATACACGTAGACTAAAATGTTTTATTATTAGTTGAAAATAAGCAAAACGCTCACCCGTTCTACTTATTTTGGTTATTTTATTCATAACAGAATCTTTAGTTTATCGGTCAAAGTTATATATTTACATAAAGAAACACTTACTTTATAAGTCAACAGTGCAATGTTCATCGATTTTTTTTTATAAAATAAAACCTATTGAGATTCATCTAACGACATTAACACAGTATCAGTTCCACAAACATGCGGATTTTATGAGAAACATTGGGTATGTCATTTTATTCCAGTATGTCATTTTAGGACAGGCTCCTCTATAAGTACATTTTTTTTAGCTTAATAAGTAAAACAACAATTTAGGCAGACGTTAGAATTTGTTAAAAAAATTATTTTCTTTTCGTAGTTACATCTTTAGTACTTGGTTGCCAAAATTCTGCTCAGTTTAAAATTTAGTAGCTTATTAATTGATAAAATTTGTTTATACAGGGTTACTCACTTCCTTTCTTTTTTCGTTAGTAACTTTAATAACAAATTCAGGACTAAAAGTTAAGATATATATCTTGTTCAAATGTTTCTCGTTTACAACTTTAGAAAATTTAGGATTCGCGGGAGTTTTAGTTTCTTCTGTACAGGACCGTACTAAGTTTTTTTTAAATGGAACTTTCTGTATATGTTTGTAATTTTGAAATCTACATTTTAAGTTAGGTCAAGCTTGTTAAGACTTTTACCGACCTACATTCACTCGTTTAGAAAGAAAAAGATATGTTTTAAAGATTCTGTCGTAATTAAGATTTAGTAGTGGTTTTCGTCACCCTAAAATGTACGCAGCAAATCTTCGACGTCCCTAAAACTTATCAGACATCTTGGCAAACAGTTATTCTTTGTTGTAGGCACCTTTGCACAACTGCGTCTTTTGTCTTTGTCTTGGTTGCTGTTTGAACTTCAAGTAGAGTGCCCGTCTTCTTTTTCATTTTCTATTCCATTTTTATAAACGTAGTCTTCGTCGTCAAATTCTTTTGCGTTGACGTGTAGAGATTGAATATTACATAAACTTTTATAAATTTGCTGCGAATGAAAATCTGGAGAATTCTTCTAATCTTCGTCTATTATTCCGGTTTACGTCTTTTGCAAATATAACGATGTAAAATTCTTATGCTATTTACCGATGCGGTATTAATTTTGTTTAAAATAGCTGCATTTTGTACCAATTGTACCATTTCTTATATAAAAAATAGAAACACTTCGGTAAAATGGTTCAAATCGTCGTCGTATTAAGCGTCTTTCTAAATCTTAATCGTAAGCTGCGTAATTCAATCCCGGGTGAGCCCCCAAAATGTAAGGTTTTATTAATTTAAACTTCAACTTAATTGACAATTCGAATAATCGCGTTTTGTTTATTTACTTATACAATACGTCTTTAATCGTTTGACATTACACTACTACTGCTGTCTTCTCTTACTTCTGCTAAACCTTCACCACGGTGACTCAAGTCGGACTCAATCCTAGAATATCTACTTCAAAAATATAATATAATGTAAAATTAGTTAAATACTATTTCAACTTATCTATCTTTCTAAACAGGTGATTGTTTGTTGATTAAACTCTGTTGTGACATTTTTAATTACATTTAGAGTTATAGGTTCAGATGTTTCCCTAATGAGTCTTTCAAGATGATCAACATCTTGAAATGGCCTCTAAAGGTATACCTTTTCTTTTAAGTAGCCCCACAAAAAAAGGCTAAAGGGGTAATGTCAGGAGACTTTCCAATCACTTTTTGTAGTTCACTTAATGGTAGTTTGTCAAGAAAATCGGATAACTGATTATTTAAAAGTTATAGATATCCTTCTCTATTCATGTTATTTTGAAAAAAAGAACTATCCAACAATTCTGTATTTGTAAATGATACACCATACATTAGTCTTAGATATCTACATGTTATGCGGAGCTTTTCATCATTTTTTTTTGTGAAATGTAAGGTAAACTTTTTCTTCATTTGTATAAAACTTTTTGGTACACACTGTATATACATATATAACTGAAGTTACTACTTTTCCAAAATAATTTTTTTTTGTCTACTATCAAGTTTCACGCATGAACGTCTTTAAAAAATGAAAATGTAATGTACATAACTCTATTATTTTTATTTCAATATAACTGATTTTACACAAAAGCTTTTGAAATATATCACAATAAATTTATTATTCTAAAAATTAAAACAATAATTTTGCTTTTGTTACCTGCAGAGTTTTTTAGGAGTTTGTACAAATTACAGATGCCTTATCTTGTCTAGAATTAAATTGAATTTTTCTCACAATGTGAAATTTGTTTGATATAAGATCTTTTATATTTTTTAAATATTCCAAAACATAGTATATTTGAATTTAATTTAAAAGAAATGATTTTAAATAGGACTTTGAATTTTAAATAAAAAGTTATACTGTATTCGTGTTTTACTTACATTTCATCTACTTAGGAAAATTAAATTCTTAAGTTTTGTTTTTGCATTTAAACATTCTTTAGTAACTACTTAAAGCGCACCTAAAACTCGTATTATAAATAACTATCTTTAAGAATTTGTGTAAATTACTGTTGTTCATGCAGGTATATTTTATTCGTGTAGTGCTTTTCTAACTAGTAACATATAAACCCTAGATAGTTGTAAAAAAACAACAATAAATAAATGCGTAAATAAAATATTTTTTCAGCGTTTGTAAAAATAAAAACAAAATAAGATACCAAAAGCTAAGGAACATAAATAAATACTGGTATATTTTGTACGTATTTACAACCGTTTTAAAATAACAATAAATTAAATCAGATTATATGGAAAATTGTAATTAATTACATCAAATCTAAAATTAGTGGTACAGTTATATTTATATTATTTATTGTACTTGGCATTTTTAACTATACCAGAATAGATTGTATTTTTTAAATAAATTAATTGCAAGCTTAAAAATTAATATGGCGAATTTATTTTTAGCAATTTTAGAATGTAATAGCAGCCAATAGTAGAACGTTAAAAATTATGAATAATTTATTTAAAGTAAGTAATATTTAATTCAAGCGTTGTTACGCTTTGGACGGTTTTTATTAAAAAATTTTGATCATAAAAAAAACGTATACTACTTGCCAAAAATGCGAATTTTTAATTTTAATATTAATAAATAATTAATTATTTACGTTATGGTTGATATTTTTTTAACGTAAAAATGGAAAAGTTGTGTCGATTTTTCAACGGAATGTTTGGTTGAAAACGAAAGATGTGGTTTGTATTCCCACAGCACGAACATTTATTTCGGATACGCCATTAAAATTTAAGATTAATTTATGTGTTTAAAATGTTAATGCAAACTTTGCTGATATAACGTTCGTTGAATATTCAATATATCTTTACGTTAAAACATTTTAACAAAATTTTTGCTCTTTATTATTATTTCTAAAAGAAGATAAACTAAACAAAATTGTTGTAGCAATAAAAGCTGTTTTTTTAAAGAAATTAGAGAAAAAAATCTATGCTAACTAATTGTTATACATTATTTAACAAGAATTTTGTTACACCTGCTTTCTTATATAACACAAAAATTATAACTTATTTTGAGTTTTAAATTTATTTAAATAAATCAGTCATAACCATTCTAGAATTTCGATGTTCAAGAATACACATTTTTTGCTCTTAATTTAAATAAAATACTTTCAAATCGTGTAATACATTGTATTTTTATTTTTCAGGTAATGTACTGCAGAAAAGGGATTACAATCAATGCTTTGTTTAATTTGGTAAGTTTTAAAAATATTTAGGTAAATTAATTTGAATTGTTTATTGGTAAGTTACAATAAATCAATACCTTTTATACTGATAATGATAAATGGAATAGGTTAAATGTTAACGTCGACCATTGATTTTATTTATTCAGTAATGAACACTAGCGCAACATGCAAATATGATCATTAACGATTAAATTTGGTTATCGTTGGGTTATGTCTCGTAACATAATTGAAACTAAACAAAAGTGATTAATGTGCTAGCAGTAACGTGGACTAAAATCAAAATAATTAATTTGTGCAACATCGGTAATTGTTTTAAATATTTAAAAGTTACAGTAGTTTGGGAGGTAGGTTTGAGATGGAATGCTTTTTTTTCAAATCAATTATAATCGGTATTAAATTTAGAAAAATTTAAATTAAATTAGTGTAACTTTTAAACAACGTACAATTCAGAGTTTTTCTGTAAAATGTGTCACCTACATATGCATATATGGATAAGATGGCATAATTCTCAGAAACAAACACTGTCAACGGCATAAGTTATAAATAAGTATTTTTGAAGCTTTAGCTAAACATGCATGTATTTGTCAGGGTGGGAATATACCAAAGATACATCGATGAACGCGGTTACATCGATGTTTATTGGGGGATGTGATTCAGGTACACAAAAAGGAGTTTTTATTGTAAAATTGAACATTTATTTTAATTATAAAACGGTAACCGCGCCTATTTATGTATCTTTGGTATAATCGCACTCTAACAGACTCGAGCATGAGAAAAAACATTAGTCTTCTTAGAGAAGTGGTTTTCTGTTAATTCTTCACGTTTTTTACGACGCGTGCAGACTTCCTCAACGCTTCTGCCTTTTTTTCAGCAGTTTTGTTTTGTAAAATTACTATGAAATAAGTCCCAATCTGATCTGGACCAATTTGTTAGTCGTAATTGTTGAATAAACGTAAAGGTAAGTATGAATTTACATCCAAAAGTAGCACTATAGTATTTTATTCGCAAAAGGTTAACGTTCCAAACTCTTATGGCTGAGTATCTACTAGTAACAACACATTATTTTTTAGTTTAATTATTAATTAAATAATTTGACAAAATGATTTCCTAATTTTAACTTCACTATTCATTTATTTTTTCTACTGAATCAAATCAATTGTTCATTAACTTATTTTTTTGCGGGGTTAAATTAAAGAAAGTAAGACAAAGGCATTCCTACAACATTCAATTATTCATTACTTTAATTAATCTATCCGACACGTTTAAACTTTTTTTTAATAACTTTTGTAAAAATGGGTGTACAGACCTTGCAGTTTTTAACTGAAAGCATAATCAAAAACCAAAGTTTTCTACACGTCTAGTTTTAGAGTTATAATCATACTCTACTAGTAAATAAATAATAATTGTATTTACAAATTTTGTTAAACAGAAATTATAAAATAAAACGGATAAATACAAAAATCTTGACATGATAAATACTAGCATGTTAGTGAAATTGATTGTATACAAAAGAAAATTGCTGACATATCAAAGTTTTACCTTCTCTAATAAGGTACCAGCAATACTCTTCTACCATGACGGGTTCCTACTTAATCTTACATCATTTTTCCATTTGTAAAATGTTTTGACGCATTCTTTTTATCAATCAAATTAGCCACGATATCTTGGTAGTTTTGATTTTCTAGAAAATGTTTGCATTTGGTAATGTTTCTGAACTTTTTGGCTATCCCACAAACACAAAAAACAACAATATTCGTATTTAAAGGTATTTAAATCATACGATTTTTTAATAAAATTCAAACTCTAGTACATTAAATTATTTCAATTTTTTTAGCAAACAGGTTTAGCGCTTAATCTTAAAAATAACAAATATAAATATAATTTTGTTATTGCGTCTTAAATTAATTCAAACATAGATAAGTAAATTTAATAGAGGCACATAAAATAAAAACTTAAAAAAATTATTGTTTGTATTTGTTGATTTTTTTTTTGTTGAATACGTATATTATTTTATTATATAAATACATAACGATTAGATAGTAATAAACTATTTATTATCGCGCCATCTGTACCTTAGACGTACAATTTTTAAATATAAATTAAATTTAATAATTTAGGTAGAATTTATTTTTTGTTTCTGATTTTTGGTTTTTTTATATGAAATTATTTTCTTTTTTAATGGTTTTTTGGTATATGAATACTATAGCTTTTAAGTTTTTTTTTGTAAATTATACGTATACACTTACAGCTTTTGTAAAAATATCCTAACTTAAAATCAAAAAAGAAATTAAATAATAATCTTGTCGGTGGAGTGTTCGTAAATTGTATAATAAATAAAGTTTATCAAATGTGAGTTAGTTGTTAGTTTTTCGAAATTTCATATTTTTTAATGTTTTTTAGAATCCTAATTCATGTTTGATGTGTGTTGTTTTAGTATAATTTTAAAAAAGAATTATTTATATTTTCATTTTTGAAGTCGAAAAATTATTAAAAGTGCGAATCATAACTTATCTTTGCGGAGTTCTAATACAAGTAGTATAATTACTATTTATTTGTTTACTGTAACATTTTTAAAGTATCGTTTATTGAGTTTATTGTTTTTTTTTGCTTTATTACAACTACTTTACACCGGTGTAACTACAGGGGGGCCTGGGTGGGCCGGGCACTCCTCAAATTTGTTTAGGTCATTTTTCAAAAAATGTAACTGACACATATTTTTTTAAAATTAAAACTGTTTGTCGTATAAATAAAAAACAAACTTGTGAGTTGCAGAAATTGATGCTCGTAAAACACTGTTTTTGAATAATATAATTTATAAAAAAGAGCAAAAAACAGAGAAAAGATAATTATAGACTTGTTTCAATAGATATTTTCACACCAAGGACGTTATAACAATGATTACGCTTGGAAAGCAACGGGATGCGGGCGAAGAGGCTCTTGTCCGAGGGATGAATGTTGCTCGATGGGCGTAATCATCTAGTAACGAATATGGTGCATAAAAGATTTTAATTTTCACTTTATATAAAATAACTATAAATGAACAATTACTTTTGTTTCTAGTATAATAGTTTAAAACAATAAATAGTTTGACGTTTAACTATCTACTTGTCAAATTGATTTTACAATCACAATGATTGTGCAAAAATTGCTCAAATATAGGAAAAGAAATGTTCTAAATAATAAAAAACTTGTTATCATTTAAATCTAAACAAAAATATGAAAACAAATATAAAATACGTAATAAAAGGACGCAATGAGAGTACGTTATAAATCCATAACCCCTTCTTATAACACTTTGGTTGTTATGTATATGTTTACCTATCTTGTATCCTAGCCATTATGAGTACATTATAACGAAGTGAAGAATAAAGTATTACAGAAAATACTCCTTCAAATTCAAATTTTGCTTTACAAACCAACAAAAAAACTTCATTGCATACGTTGGATGTATTCACAAAAATGATATAATTAAACATTTTTTACGTTGTCGTGATTTTACAACAGGAAAACATATTTTTGATTTGGTTTACTTGTATTTACAAAAAATTAAAATTTAGTGGAGCTTGTGCATTAGCATTACCACTCCGGCTATGACTGAACATATAAAAGGATTTGCATTACATGTAACCGATAATTAATCATAAAATTATTATATTATATTATTACTAAATCGTACGCGACTTTGGTAGAATTACGCGCTGAACCGGGCTTGGACTGTGCCTGGTGTGACAAAAACAAATAATAAAAGACTTTACTAAGATAGTTAGTCGTAGAGTGGTATCAGACTGCTGGTAAGTAATGTTGTCGAAGAATTTCCAATAATCCGGGGATAGAGTGTTGGCCAACTCAAGATGAAGATAAAAGAGTTGTTTCGATATGGTGTCTAACTCTCGCCTAGTTTGCTTAATCCGTTCGCGTATCAACGCTAGACTAGCATGGTGTAGGATGTTTTTAGAAGAACGTGTCTGAATATGGAACTTGATTCTGAGGAATGCAGGAATGATGTTGTGGTCACTACAGCGACTAAGAAAGGTACAAAAGTTTGACGAGTTTGTGGCGAAGTTTGGAAAATACGGAGGTTTTAGAAAAAATATTCTCCCCGTAGAGATTGTTCTTATCTTAGTAAAGTCTTTTATTATTTGTTTTTGTCACACCAGGCACAGTCCAAGCCCGGTTCAGCGCGTAATTCTACCAAAGTCGCGTACGACTCTTTAGAAAACGATTTAGTAATAATATAATATAATATAATAATTTTATGATTAGGTATCGGTTACATGTAATGCAAATTTTATATGTTCAGTCATAGTCGGAGTGGTAATGCTAATGCACAAGCTCCACTAAATTTTAATTTTTTGTAAATACAAATTAACCAAATCAAAAATATGTTTTCCTGTTGTAAAATCATGACAACGTAAAAAATGTTTAATTATATCATTTTTGTGAATACATCCAACGTATGCAATGAAGTTTTTTTGTTGGTTCGTAAAGTAAAATTTGAATTTGAAGTAGTATTTTCTGTAATACTTTATTCTCCATTTCGTTATAATGTACTCATGATGGCTAAGATACAGAATACGTAAACATATACATAACAACCAAAGCGTTATAAGAAAGGGTTATGGATTCATAACGTCCTCTCATTACGTCATTTTATTACGTACAAGAAATTATATTTGTTTTCATATTTTTGTTTAGATTTAAATGATAACAAGTTTTTTTATTATTTAGAACATTTCTTTTCGTTATTTGAGGAATTCTTGCACATTCATTGTGATTGTAAAATCAATTTGACAAGTAAATAGTTAAACGTCAAACTATTTATTGTTTTAAACTATTGTACTAGAAACAAAAGTAATTGTTCATTTTTAGTTATTTTATATAAAGTAAAAATTAAAATCTTTTATGTACCACAAACGTTACTAGATGATTACGCCCATCGAGCAACATACATCCCTCGGGCAAGAGCCCCTTGGACTGCATCACGTTGCTTTCCGGTCGTAATCATTGTTATAACGCCCTTGGTGAGTAAATATCTATTAAAACAAGTCTATAATTCTCGTTTCTCTGTTTTTTACTCTTTTTTATAAACTATATTATTTAGAAACAGTGTTTTACGAGCATCAATTTCTGCAATTCACAAGTTTGTTTTTTATTTATACGACAAACAGTTTTAATTTTAAAAAGATATTATATGTCAGTTATATTTTTTGAAAGAGGGCCTAAACAAATTTGAGGAGTGCCCGGGCCACCCAGGCCCCCCTGTAGTTACGCCGGTGTAAAGTAGTTGTAATAAAGCAAAAAAACAATAAACTCAACAAACGATACTTTAAAAAATGTTACAGTAAACAAATAAATAGCAATTATACTACTTGTATTAGAACTCCGCAAAGATAAGCTATGATTTGCACCTTTAATAATTTTTCGATTTCAAAAATGAAAATATAAATAATTCTTTTTTAAAATTATACTAAAACAACACACATCAAACATGAATTAGGATTCTAAAAAACATTAAAAAATATAAAATTTCGAAAAACTAACATTACAACTAACTCACATTTGATAAAAATATATTTATTACACAATTTACGAACACTACACCGACAAGATTATTATTATTTAATTTCTTTTTTGATTTTAAGTTAGGATATTTTTACAAAAGCTGTAAGTGTATACGTATAATTTACAAAAAAAAACTTAAACGCTATAGTATTCATATACCAAAAAACCATTAAAAAAGGAAAAAAATTCCTCAAATTAATTAATTAATAATTAAAATAAAAAATAATAATTACTAGTAAATACTCAGTCATAAGAGTTTGGAACTTTTAACTTTTGCGAATAAAATACTATAGTGCTACTCTTTTTCTGCCGCACTGTACCTATCGTGTTCAACTTTGGATATAAATTTCTACTTACCTTTACGTTTATTCAACAATTACGACTAACAAATTGGTCCAGATCAGATTGGGACTTATTTCATATTAATTTTACAAAACAAACGTATTCCTAAAGAAGATATTTTATGTGCTGTTGAGTCCTCTATAAGACATCCTCATCGCCACATCTCAGATCCCATTCGTATTAACACTGGCAAAATCCTTGAATCATCTAAAAATCCTAAATGCAACGTTTCAAAGTCGGAAGAGTCAGCTCTAAAAAGTTTTCGTAAGAACCCTGATATTATTGTTCTTCCAGCCGACAAAGGCAACGCTACTGTAGTTTTGAACCAAATTGATTATGTTACGAAAATCAATTCTATTTTGTCTGAGGAAACTTACGCTGTTCTAACTCACAACCCCACTTCGAGGATTGAACGTGAGGTTAGCCAAATCAATCAATCACCTCGTCTATACGGACTTCCCAAAATTCACAAACAAGGTATTCCTTTTCGACCTGTTGTCAGTACTATCCAACCTCTTACCTACAAGCTAGCCAAGTTCTTGTCCAACATTCTTTGCGAATTTACAGGTAAAACCTCTTCTCACATACTCAACTCTCAGCATTTTATTCAACGTCTAGAAACTATAAAACTTGAACCTCAAGATCTTCTCGTGAACTTTGATGGTACTTCACTTTTTACTAAAGTACCAATTAAGGATTCGCTTATTATCATCAAACAGATTCTGTCTCAACATGGCAAGGACTTGAGTTTGGTTCCTCTTATTGATAAGTGTCTATCGTCTACTTACTTCCAATTTGATAACAAGTTTTACGAACAGGTTTTTGGTGCTGCTATGGGTTCTCCTCTATCACCTGTTGTAGCTAACATTTTTATGGAAACCTTTGAAACAGTTGCTTTGGAATCATCAATATTAAAACCTAAAGTATCGCTTAGGTATGTGGACGACACGTTTATTGTTTAGTCTTATGGTCATCTTGAATTGTCTAAGTTTCTTGATCATCCTAATAATCAACACTTAGAGATCAAATTTACTATGGAAATCGAAAGTAATGGTTCTCTTCCATTTCTTGACGTTCTTGTGACTCGTAAGCCCAACGGATTTCTGAGCCATTCTGTTTATCGCTAACCTACCTATACGGACAGATACCTTCATGCCTTGTCTCATCATCATCCTGCACAAAAACGTTCTGTTATTGAATCTTTGGTTCATCGTGCTTTTTCTATTTGCCAACCTGAGAATCTAGACTCGGAACTCGGCCATCTTACTAGAACCTTAATGAACAATGGTTATGTAAAGCGAGATATTCATAGAGTTATTAATCGTCGTCTACATCCACGTACTCGATTACCTAAGGACATTTCTACTTTCGAATCCAACCCGAAATTGGCTTTTCTACCCTACATTCACAAGGTTACAAAACAAATAGGGAAACTTCTTCGTAAGAATGGTATTAAACCCATATTTAACTCGACAGGCAAAATCTCTCAGATTCTTCCTTCTCCCAAAGACAAATTTCCTACACTTTTATCTCAAAATGTATATCAAATTCCTTGTTCATGTGGTTCAGTTTACATTGGTGAAACCGGTCGTTCCGTCATTACTCGCATTTCAGAACATGATCGTTGTATAAGAAAAAGGTATATTTCCAAGTCTGCGGTTGCTGAACATCATTTTACTACAGGTCACAAGATAGATTTTGATAATGTTTCGTTGATTGCCAAATTTCCATTCTTTTTCAACAGGAAATTACGAGAAAGCGTAGAAATCATCAAACACCCCAATAACTTCAATCGCGATCATGGTTTCGAGCTATCCTCCTTTAGTTCCCGGTCATTAGTAATGTTTCGAAAACACGCCCCCTAGCAACCGTAACCCAATCAGGGTCAAGCTTAACCATCCGTGACGATCATTTTCCTTTAAATACGGAGATTATTTCTTCTTAAGTCACTTCTACGGAGTTTAGAATCTGGCTTGGTTCACAGGTTGATTACCTAACTCGGTAGTGGTTCTTTGTTAGGTTTTCGTTTGCTTTTTCAAGTTATAGTTTTCTTTCTTACCTTTTCAAAGTTTAGATTATGGCTTGTTTCACAAGTGTATAACATAACTTTTGAGAAGTTCTTAGTTAGATTTCGGTTACTTGTTTGAGTTTTGCGATTTATCTCACTTCGGGTACAACAACAATGACACGGTCAAAACCCGGAAAACATTCTTATCTTAGTATAGATTCCGGCCGTGGAAGCCTTCGCTATTACATTAATAAAGGACTTTGTTGTTTGCTAGTATAACGTATCTGTGTTTTTGTTGTATACGTAACCGTAGCGTCGTCGGGAAATGTAATGAATGGTTCATACAACAGTATCACAGAAAACTTTTAACACCTACCGATTGAACTGATGAATCCACTAATGTTGCAAACTTTGCAAGTTTTATAGAAGTAGGATGAAAAAGGAAAAGGTATATAAAGATATGTTCAGTGTTATAAATAAATTTATGCAAAAGAACAAAATTGATTGAAATGGATGTGTTGGAATAAGCGCGGATAGAGCAAAAAGTATGGTGGGAATAAAACGTCTCATATTTTTGCATATACAGAGAGGTTTTGCTAATACATAAGATGTTCGCTGATCTACAAAAACTTTTGGATAAAAACGTAAAAATTATTAGCTACTTTAAACACTGTCTTTCAAACGCAACACACTTAAGTTATAAGTTGAAGTTATAATTAGCTATTGAATACATAAGGTATCCGTACAACATTAATACAACATCCAAGTCAGAAAGTTTTTTGTATTCGCATACGATCTAAAAAGGGATGAATTAATCTACGAAAGCAAAAAATTTATGCTCAATAGAAAAGGAATCGTCGAACAACTTCGAGCACGCCTTGTACAATACCTACGTACTGAGAAACTTCCACAAAGAAAGCCATAAATTGTTGTTTACAGCAAAAACATCAGCCCATCACCAATAAACCAAGCGCATATTATACCGTATTAGCCCGATTCCAGTTATTTTTCGTAAAACAAATATAGAAAACTTTATACAATTAGATAATTATTTATTTGATAAGTAACATTACAAGTTACTTGCAAAAGAACATCATATTTAATTAGAGATTCATCAAGCTAAGCAGTTTGGCTTGGAACGTAAAAACCTGGCTTGGGCTTGAAAGTGAAGCTTTCTATAAAAGAAAGTTTGACTTGACTTGATGTTTGTGGATACAGACTTGGCTTGGTTTTTAAGCTTTCCAAGCTTTTAAACTTTTTCAAACTTTTTCTTGTTCCTTTCGCAAAAGTAGGAAGTTTTAGAACCCGTACCACACACGTGTTACAGCTCACTGCCATAATATAAACGATATAAACAACCCAAATTACAGTTACATTTACTGAATTATCTAATTAATTTATTAATAAGAAATACACAATAAACAATTTATGGTTATAGTAATACTAGATTTATTCATGTGTGGAGGATAGCGCAATTAATAGAAAATACTACTACGATTTCAAACCAAGCTTTTCAAAACCAAGCCAAGCTTGTGAATCTCTATATTTAATTGAAAGAACAAAAATTATTATTTATTTAGAATTGCAACTGTTTTCAGAATCAGAACTTTTTGTTGTTAAGTTAAATTGCTTAGTTCTTGAATTTAACGACTCAGCTTTTCAACAGAAAACATTTAGTCAAAAAAGTCGCGTTATATTCGGATCAATAAGGTAATACCGATTGCAACACAAATATGTGACGTGGAAAATTGGGGATTACGGTTCGATAAAAAAAACGACCCACTTTCATTCCTTGAGCGTTTAAGTAGACTCAGTTATTTTGTGGTATCAGAACAACAAATCCTTCTGGAATACATGGAATAACTTTCTTGTAAGTTTTAAATACAGATGTTTTCCAGCAAATTACTCTTTTAAGTTGGAAGAAGAAATTCGTAATTGCTTTCAAACCCCATGGGAAAGCTAGCTCCTTCTTTACGTCGATTTTAACGTTGATTTGAAAACCGGAGGAATGAGTGCTAAAACTCAAGTAGAACGCATCTATAAGAAGCTAAGATTCGACTATAAAAAAAAGATTTTAAAAACTTACCGGAACCTACTGTCACTCTATTAAGTAAACCATCTGCTTCTAGCAATCGAGTGCGTTTCTTAGAAACGTTCTTCCTGAATGTATAGGAACATTTAAAGCATTATGTGCCCG
The DNA here is from genome assembly GCA_035610365.1 of Aquatica leii. Lineage (NCBI taxonomy): Eukaryota > Metazoa > Arthropoda > Insecta > Coleoptera > Lampyridae > Aquatica > Aquatica leii. Next base: position 74,454,976 of record CM069435.1, read on the forward strand.
TTATGGTAAGCAAAGGGTACTGTCCAAAGTTTGTACATGTCGTAGGACGTCATAAAACTTTCTTCCGCCTGGTAGAGATTTAAGGACGCGCCAGCATATCACATTTCCGTTACACGTCAACAATTTGAAGAATGTGAAAACTAAACTAAAAAACGTGTAGAGCTCCGCCACGTTTGTGTTTCAAACCGCTGCCGTAAACGCCGGGTTATTTATTAAATTAAAGATGCTCGTACTTAAGATGTCTACGTTGGTGGATACTGGAGCTGCTAAAACATACATTGGTGATAAATCAAAAACCTTCTTGTTCAGCAACAAATACCATCTACCAACGTTCTAACCGTAAAAAAATTAACGGACAAACCGCTTATATGTCCATTTATTTTCCTCCGAACATAACCACTAACATTGTCTTAGGTTTAGATTCTCTACAAATTGACACTAGCGGGCAATTTACCAAGACGTTCTTGGCTATAACTGGCTTTTAAAAATCCAACATTTGTATTTAATTTAACAAAGGAAGTTCTAAAATACATCTGCATCTTCAATTTTTAAGAAATGCATACATTAAACAATAAAAAAAAATTAAACTATGTTAACACTCGCACAAGTAAAGCCACCAACAACTAACTCATAACTGCAAATTTTACTCATCAGTGCTTTAACACAGCATTTCTCAAACTGCATTACGCGAAAATATAACACTAATTTGTTTTTTACATATTCACATGTAGAATCAATAATTAAAAATTTTGAGAAACGCTGCTTTAATAAACTTAATTTAATGATAATAACAGATATACTTATTTTGTATACTTAAACTCATTAATAAACTAATATCAAGGTTCCAAAGATTGTTTGCAGGTTTTTTACTAATGACAAACGCGTTAAACATTTGATAGTTTTTATAATACCTAAATTTTAATGTAATAGTAGCAGACATTTTTATTTATTTTTAAAATCTGCGTTAATAATAGATCTTATTAATGCACCCAAAGGACGTCATTTGCGTGCTTTAATAGAAATTTTTGCGTGTTTTAATAAAATTGAGGCTTAATTTTAATTAATTGACAAGTAATGTCTAATTAGTACCAATCTCTACAAACTTCCCTAGATGTTAATAATTTAAATTTTTTTAATGGACTCAAAAGGGCGCAAATTCTAAAAAATAGTATAAAAAACTCGTTCGTAAGAATATTATGAAACTCATCCTTAAAAAACTCATGGCTTCACCACTCGTTTTCTAAACTCGCATTCGTTTCATAAAACCAAAGAATAAAACCGACTTTATAAAACTTGTTTAATGTACTATTATATAAGATAATTAGGTTAGATCAATACAAATTTAAAACGGTTAAAATCGCGTTTTATTTAATAAATCACACTTGCTTGTTTTTTTTTTCAATTTCAAATGTTCAGAAATTTTTTTTTTAATAATGGTTTTAAAAATTATTTTATCCTTTATAAAGTTTTTGTTTACAAAATGAGATTTAAATTATAATAGATATAATCAAATTTAAGCCTTTTTCACACACACTTTTATTTATTTATTATTTTCGGCGGCATGTTTCAACCAATTTGATCATCATCACGTCTCTTAAATTATAAATTCAAAATTAAAAACTAAACCTTAAAGATTATATTTATAATTAATAAATAGGTTAATTAATTAAAATATATGTTATGTTTAAATGACAATATAAATTAAACAAAAAAAAATTAGAGACGATAGGTATAAAAAATTAATATATCAATAACAAGAAAGTATTCTAATATATGATTGGCAAAAGAAGATTTATGTGATGAATTAATACTAACATTATTGGTTTTAATGTAATAAAAGTGTTTAGCTATATTCAGGTTAAAAATTTACAACCGGATTGCCCAATATAAAAAAAAATGCAGCTACTGCAATTTAATTTGTAAACACCAGATATATTGAAAATATCAACTTTATCTTTAACAAATGATTTTAAATTAAATATAGATGAAAAAGAAATGTTTATTATAATGTTTAAATAAATTTTGAAATTAAAAATAAGATGATACAGAAGAGAAAAATATGTCTTTTTAATGTTATAAACTAAATCAAAGAAATAAATATACTTTATAAATTAGCTAATACCTAATAATTATATTTTAAATATGATTCAAAAAAATAAAATTTGTTATTCCATTAATGTTACAAATTTTTCAACTCTTATTCCAGTTTCTGATAACATTGAAAAACCATTTTTTCTGTTCCTTATATTGAACTTTTTTTCAAATTTAAAATTTCTTTAGACATTATAATACATATTAACATTTCTTTTTTTGTCTAAATTTAATTTAAAATGATTGCTAGTTAATACTAAAGATAAAGTTGATATTTTGAATAAATCTAGTGTGTACAAATTAAATTGCAATTCTTTTTAAATTGGGCGAACTGGTCATAACTTTCGAACCAGAATAGCGAACACTTTTCTTATATTAAAAACAATAATGTTAATATTAATGAATCTAATAAATTTTCTTTACATAAGAATATAACCACTCTTTTAATAATAATACTATCTATAAAATACTTCATTTTTGTAATAAAAACCTTACATAAATCTTTTAGAGATAAAAAAAATTATTAAACACTATAATTATTTACAATCGGATGCTTGTTTAAATCAAGTCATTAATTTTGATAATTATTTTTTCCTAAATAGCATTTTTTATTTTATTATGTTTTTTTTAAATATTTCTATTTTTCTAATGTTTTATACTCAATTTTTCTAAAAATTTTTTGTTTAATTTATATTGTCATTTTGACATAACTTGTATATTTTAAATTTGGTTATATCAATTAATCATTTTAAAAATTTTACAAGTTAAAGTGAATATATATTTTTACAAAATAAAATTTTTTAATAACAGGCAACCTAATAAACGTGCAGTTAGTGCAATTTTTACTGCCTTTTCTCATTTTACTCTGCAAACGTTTGCTGTCAAATATTTGAACAACAAAGTATTTACTATTTTGCTGTTTTCTAACTTTTGAATGCAATCACAGCTTTCTCTTTCGTTTGAGTTGTGATTTAACTGCTAATATAATCCGCAAGCTTTACTATTTCACAATAAAATGATTGTGGGTAAAAGTATCTGTAAATTAAATGTTTTTGTTATTTATTTATCTATAAAATTTTAAATAATACTTGTACAAATATTTCACAATTAAATTTATTCTGAGACAAATACATTTTTTATATGTACATTACGGAACGTCTCTTTTACTTTACAAAGATACGCCTTAATCTATAAAAAGCAACTACAAAGATAAGAATACGATCAAAATAAAAAATATAAACTCCAAACATCAAAAAACTGTATATATTTGTTAGGTTGGGTTGTAGTATTTGTTTTATATTTATCGGTTACTGTTATGTTTCTGTTTTATAACCTTTAAATATTTAAACAAGTTTGTTTGTTTGAAAAAACTAAATTAGTGTGTAAAAAATACTTTTATATAAATTTAATTTTGTCACAATTAGAAAATGTTTTTACGTGCGTATTAAAATCTAATTTTTTTAAAGAATAACTGAATGAATTTCCACTTCGCATAATTTAAGTTTCGCTCGTCTTATTACTAAGGTGAGGGTTTAAGTAAAGTTTCGAACTCTAAATATCTCTTCAAATTTGAGAATTATACGCTTGGCTAATTTTAATTTGAATTTGTTAGGTTGAAAATTTTGGTTTCATAAGATTTTAGCGCCTTGCAATAATTAGATTGTCGACGTTTAATATCATCAATCTTTTTAATTTAGTAATTACAAACTAATCGTGTTACAAGTTCGTTACATTAAAAAGAAATAAGTATCCGAGAATGATTACTTTAATTTGCTACAGATTACAAAATTAACAGTGTTTATATTTTAATAAACGTTAGAGTTCTAATTTTAAATTTACTTTTCTTTTAACTTTAGAAGTTGATACTTTGTTTAATCGTTAATTAGAAACATTTACATAAAACGTCTAAAATTAATTAGCTAATTATACATACCATTTTTGCAATACAATCATATAAAGATCGTATTATTAGTTTGTTACTTTTTCTAAAGCATTTTAAAAAAAAAATTTGCTTAGTTTCATCATTTAACAATAATTTTTATTTTAGAAAATATCAAAAAAAAGATTTTCTGCTTAATAATAATTGACGATTATTTTTTATATATTAAACTAGGTGAGTAGCTATCTAAGCTCAAAAAATTTACTTGTTAGCTATGAAGTATAGCCAACAGATCTTTTGAAAAAACCCAAATAACAATAACACAAGTATAAAAAAGATAGGAGTAAAAAGTTAAAAAAGAGAGAGAAGAAGAGGTAAAATAATAAAAAGAAGATAGTGATTATAGATTCGTCGACGAATATCACAGCTATAATATTGATGTAACCCCCTTTTGGTCAGGCAACTAATTACATACATTCAATGCGTTATAAGTGATTGATTTTAATAAAATTTAAATAGTACTCGATCAACTACTTTGTTTACCATGCAGTCGCGAAACAAGTCAACAATTATAATAATGAATTGCAAAAAGGGAAAAATATGAGCACAAAAACTTATCCAACCGAGAATTCTTTATCACAAGTAGTAACGTTTACGACTTTCTTTTAATTGATTTAAGAACGAAAATATGCGTGGCATATAAGCTTACTTTCTCTTTGACTGTGTTTAAATGATTAATTAGAGAACTAAATGTAACTAAAAAAAGTATACGTTATGCTCAATAACGTGCATAAAGCTGGTTGATTAATTACAGAAGTAAAAACAATTAACAAATTATACAATAGTGAGATTTGAGAACAAAGTGCGAGTCATCTTTTGTCACTTTACTTCACCGGTTATAAATCCTTGAGACAGCAGTGTATAAAGGCAGTTGCCAGCCCCACGAAACATTTTTAGTTGTTTTCAAACTTGTAAATGTCGTGAAATTAATCCAATCGCTTAATCTGACTTAATCTTCTCCAGCACATTCACTAAAAACGTAATAGAAATAACTAACGAAGACAATTCAGCAGAAAGAAAAAATACTTACATTTAGCGGATTAGACTTGATAAACGAGGTTAACAGCGGTTTTGCAATTTAAAATTAGTAACGGCGTACAAACCAATGCAGTCGTTTAATTTGAAATATTGTTTTGACAATACAATAATAGCGACATGTAACACGGTGTTTTTTAATATTCGATTCAAGATTTCTCAGAGCATCAGCAATTTATATTAATTATAATTTATAATTTAAGATATACTTACAGCATTAAAATTTGTTTCCGGGTTCTGAACCTCGTTCTATAGTAACGCATTTTACAAAGCTAACAACATTTAAAAATTTTTAAAAATCAATTAAAATCGACGCTTTAACAGTCATATGCTGTCTTCAAAAAACCGAAACTGTAGCCATCAGATCTAGAAAAGCCTGTAAATTTTGTTGTTTCAGGTTATCAGTATTTCTCGAAACATGTTTTTCCATACTAATGCAAGGTCGATGTTAATATAATCTATTGAAGATATCATACCTTAATCAAATATGATGACAACGTCATCTCATAGATAACTTTAGATTAGAATAGTAGTAGATAGATTATCATACTGCTGGTGTATTTTTGCGCCAGCTTTGTTTTCTTATTGGGGTAGCGATGTTGCGTGCGGTTTGTCCTACATATTCGAGATGGCACATGTGAAGAATGTAGTAAACTCTTAGTCTTTCGTGAGTTACGGTTGTCTCCTTCGGTTTTGGAAAGTTGTGTAACTTAAATAAAACTGGTTACTTTGTGCAACTTTTTGTGTATTGAAGAGCCGTTGCAACATGGTCTTCTTTCTTTGGTGGGTTTTTGTGTTGTCTTTTGATCGCTTTATATACGTCTGATTGTTTATATCAGTTTTTTCTTAAAACATTTGTTTGAACTTAGTTTTTGGACAGTTGGGTTTGCTGATAGTCTTGGCTTTATGGACTAAGGCTTTTAGCACTGCCAAGTTCTGAGCAAATTGATGGTGCGGATTGGCATTGAGATATCTGTCGGTATGTGTTAGTGTGTTCGTATACAATACTGTTGAATAAGAAGAACGTTTCTTTTAATCATAGTTCAATTAGCATATTAAGCTTTTCATCTAAATTTGTTTTTTGTAGTTTGCTTGTGATCATGTCTAATGTTGTTGGTATGGGTATTTTTATTTAAAAAAAAAAGTCACATCAAAACTGACTAAGAGATCTCATGCTTCAAGTTTTACCTTTATAATTTGTGAGACAATGTACTGGACATTTTTAAGGTGCTAAGTGTTTTTTCCTGTAAGTGGTTTGTTGAATACCACACAGGTATCTTGTCAGAGCGTAAGTCGTTGAACCTGTAGCACATCACATCTTTGAAAGACCAAAAATTAAATGAATTGTGCTGATGGATAGTATACTTCTATTATCATGAGTTTAGAAAAAAAACGCGTGCACCGTTTTGAATCAGAAATCAATCATATCAAGTGTATAAATTTATTAAGTTTCATATTCTAAACTGTAGCTCATGTTGATCTTATTAATTGTTGCCAATCTCACGGGGTAGTTATTGGCATTGTAGAGTTTCTTTTTAGTTTGCTAGAACGTGGACATGAGTATGACCTCCAGAAAGAATTTATGCACCACTGATTTTAAAGAAGGGTAAACATTTAAGAAAGAAAATAATTTACTGTCATCATGATATTTCGATTGGAGCTTCGGTAATTGTCGAACTAAATTATTACCGTCTCTATAGTGCCTGTTTTGTGTCCGCTTTTACTAGCAAAAGACTCATCCTAGAATGTGCTATAACGGCATAAATGATAAGGTTAAAGGTTCAGAGTTTTAATGAATAAAAGTTATTTGCGTTTGTCAGATTGGTAGGCAAACATTTTTGTAAGTCTAACATGATAACTGTCGAGTTTTCTTTATCATTTTGTTGCATAACAAATTACAGAATTTTTCAAGTGGCAGTCATTTTTTTCCTGTACGACTCGTTCTTTTAAGTGATTTTCTTGCAACGCTTAATTTAAGCTATCACGCATATCGCAAGTGTTATTAGACGGTAACCTAAATCTTAAATTAATGTTGTTTTAAAGACATGACGATATAACCATACTGTGGGTATCGCACTTTTTTGAAGACCTTTTTCACATTAGGTAAATTTTATAGAGATTATACACCTAGTCTATGTTAAGTTTTTTTAACGATTATGGTGACGCAAAATCCGGAAAGACCGAATACGGGCGCAAATTTGATATTTGTTACTTTTTTTGGAAATTTATTGTGTAGTTTATGCGTTACTCGCATGTCTGCTGATGTAAAACCTTAAGTTTCTAACTTTTTTAAAACATTAACTGTTTTAAAAATTTAGCCTATGTATTCAGAAAGAATATTTTGTTCATCGGCACAATTCGTCCACCAACTGTAAAATGACATTTGTTACTCTTCTGCGTTTAGTTTGCAAATTTATCCTGAAAAGTATGAACTGCCGCTTGAGATCTCAGTTTTTTTTTACATCTCAACAATTGTTGAATATTTCTACTAGTGCAAGCTAATTAATTTTATCAGTGCATTCTTTTATACAAGGCTCACAATCAGGTTTTATTCTCTCTACATACGTGATCTTCCTAGATTTTTAAACATGTCTTTTTGCTAAATTTGCATTTTTTTGCTTTATTTTTTTTTAATTTGCCTTGTTTCTTTTCCGCTTTTTAGGTTTTTCTTGTATATTTTCTAATAAATCGTGCTCATTGGTCTGATCTTCTTCATTACTTTCTTCATTTTTGTTCATATTATTTTTATTTTCCTCTTCATCTATGATGGTATCTGCTGTACATTTTTGGGAATAGCCTCAGGGTCTTCATCACTATTATCTCGAAAAATCTTAGGTTTACTATAAGTGCCGTACTTTTGTTGATTTTTGAAGTTTGAAGTTGAAACTTTGAGTTATCAGTTCGGCACTTTTGTGCAAAAGTACCAGCTAACATCTCTTCAGTTAGATGATACAGGCAATCACGAAATGTCTACAGCATTCTAGAAATAAGTAAAAAAATTAATTAATAAATAATAGAATTTTCAGCTATAATACCCCTAGAGCATTGATAATACCGAGATAATTTTGTCATAGAGATTGTTGAAAGCGTGTTTCTTGGTAATATCACGAGGCCGAAGGCCGAGTGATATTAGCTCAAGCTACGCTTGAAACATTCTCTACGACAAAATTGCAGTATTTATCAATGCTCGAGGGGTATTCGGTAAGATAATTTTTTACTACTTTTCATGTTGTTTAATTAATTATTACAAATTAATTGTGTTTTTTGGTGTATTTTCTAAAAGAATTTTGTTAATTTTCTTGTTAAAAATATCAGAAAATCTTTGTATGATTATTATGAATTGATTTACTATCTGACATTTAATTTGACATTTGAATATATCATGTCTGCTTTGCCCGATAACACCACACCAGTGGTGTTATCAGCTATAATACCCCTAGAGCATTGATAATACCGAGATAATTTTGTCATAGAGATTGTTGAAAGCGTGTTTCTTGGTAATAGCACGAGGCCGAAGGCCGAGTGCTATTACCTCAAAGAAACACGCTTGAAACATTCTCTACGACAAAATTTTGAGTATTTATCAATGCTCGAGGGGTATTCGGTAAGATAATTTTTTACTACTTTCCAAGTTTTTTAATCAATTAATACCAATTAATTGTGTTTTATAGTGTATTTTCTAAAGGAATTTAGTTAATTTTGTACTTACAAATATCATCAAATCTGTGTATCATCATTATGAATTGATTTACTATCTGACATTTAATTTGACGTTTCAATATATCATGTCTGCTTTGCCTGATAACACCACGCAAGTGGTGTTATCGCTGTAATTCGTTGATGATTGGTTGAATTTTAAAAAATGCAGTAAAATAAAATTTTTCTATTGGTTGATTGATACAGTAAAAAATTATCGCTGTAATCCGTTGATGATTGGTTGAATTTTAAAAAATGCAATAAAATCAAATTTTTTGATTGGTTAATTGATACAGTAAAAAATTATCATTACAATTCAATAGATCTTGAAAAAATTGAGAAAAAGGTTTCAATTAAATAAACCACCTTATAATATAAGCACTGGTAAATCTTATGTTCTATAAAAATAACAAAAATCATATAATATTTTTTTTTTTAAAATTCAACTTTGTACCTAACCTAACTTTTCTTTTTAAAAGAATGCATTATTAGTAATATACACTCATCTGTACTTGTAGTTGCATTTAATGCAAGATTCACAAATTTTGCAGCCCTTGAATTCATTTTGGTGTAAAATTAATTGGCGAAACAAATAATAACAAAGGAAAGTAAATGCTATTGTTTCCAACGCTACTCTGTCTAAAGATTCTAACGTGCATCAATAGTCGTTGAAAGTGCGATTTTTTACCGCTAGAGAATTACCAATATGACTTTTTCTAAGTATTGTAAGGTGTGAACTATGTACTCATGGTACAAATACGATTCTTTGCTATTACATAATTTAAGCTTCGTGCATATTGAATAAACAGTCTTAACTTCATTTTGACAAAATTTGGAGGTACTACTATTTATCTCTAACGTCTAAAAAGCAGAAATGCGCTAACATCTGGTACGATTATTAGATAAACATTTGTCTAATTATTTGTGAAAATTATTTCTATTACAACACAAAGGTCCGGTTGCATATAGCATTGTTAACTTTGACGATGTAGTTAACTACATGTTTATGTTGTTAAGCGTCGTCATTGGTATGAAATCAATCGTTTTACTGACGATAGTCTATAGGACCAAAAACGTGTTTAACAAATTCACTAATGGTCTGTAAAACCGAGACTAGAAATTTCTTGTATCGCCAACGCGGTTTATAAGACTAAGTCGATTGTTCGATTCTGCCACGCTGCGTGTGTTGATTTACATTGATTTTGCAGTAGTAATAGGTCGAGTTGGCGTATGGTGATAGTTGAACTACGTTAGTTTTGTGATCACATTTTTTGAAAATATATTTTATGTCAAAATAATGGTAGGTAGAAAAACAGACTTGTTTTACTCAAAATAAGGCTTAACATATTTCGTAAATGAAAACGTATAACTCATATAAAATGTTCTAATCTAACATTTGTAGACAAACTTATATCTAGGGATTTTCATATCTATGAACTTTATGGAAACATTGATTAGCACAACCTTTACAATCATATTGTACTCTAGTTAAGTTTTAATTACCATGATACCATGTTCGTTTTCCGTAGCAGCTATTTTACCCAATTTAAGCTTTTTGTTGACAAGTTCTTTTGCAATGTCCACACCCGTGTACTAATTATCCGTCAGCAGAGTTTGTCTCGAATCTAATATAGTTTCAAAAATTTTCATAATTACACACATAGGAGTAGTACGACCTTGATCTAAATTTTTTCTAGCGTAAATCTGAAAGTTGTGGGTTTAACCTCGTTTGCTACACAATTTAAAAATTGTAATTCCATATTTGTTGCTCTTGTTTTTAATATATTGTCGCATTATCAATATATCTTTAAATATATATAAGCGACTCATCAACGCTACACGTTTCAGAAGGTTGATACTTGCAAATTATGTATCAGTTTGCCAATCAAGGGCTGAATTTTAAATGAAGTCTATCGTTATCTGTATTATTGTTATTGCCAGCAAAATGCATCATGCTCAAATCTATTGAGTGGCATAATTTTAGGGGTCATGGAATTTTTATACTTTATACTTTTCTGATTTCATTTTTATCAGTAGGACCATTTATATAATCTCGATCTCATTTTTGTATCAATGCGACTAGTAACAATTTGTGTAGCAGATAGATTTCTTTGGTCAGCATCAAACATAAAATCATCGATCAAAATGAAGTAAACATTTTCACAAGGTTCTTTGGACCATAATTCAGCGAAATGTGGCTAAGTGCCAGCTCTTTTGGTAAACGGAATTAAAACAGGTTGCTTACCACTACATTTTGTATTCATCACATTATCGAATACTGACAAATTACTGTATTTTGCGCACTGGCTTATGGCAAAGGCGATAGTAAATTTCAATCAGAATTATCAGATAATTTATCTTTACCGTCACTTTTAGAGGGTTTTTAGTTAGGGTCTAATACACTATCATCTAAAAAACGCAAGCTTATAAACATACGCAATCTATCGAAAGAAAATTTGTTTATCAATTCTTGGAAAATTCATCCGACATATTGTGTATAACTTTTAATTTCTTTTTGGTCAAAGGACGTTGTCTAATTCTATTCCTAGTCATTATTTGTTCACAGGTATTCAAAAAACAACAGTAGCACGTGGTCGTTCTGCAAACGTTTAACTGAAATGACAACGGCGAGCGGGTAAACATAAAAATGAACGGACCGAATACCTGTTCCATAGAGTCCCAAATGACGAACAAAGAAAATAAAAACGCTTCCACGCCGCCGCGGTCTATGAGACCGAGTGATAAATTTTGACGTTAAAATAACAGCTACTAAAAATTAATTACAAAAGGATCAATAGTAATAAAAGTACTTTTGCTGGTCAAAGTGGCTTCTGAGGAACATTTTTGTTTTCTCAACTTTTATCTTTGTAGCAATGTACAGTGCATTGAAGTATATGGGAAATGGGACAAAAGTTATAAGTTCGTTTAGATACAGCAGAAAAACTATTTTTTGATACATATTAGTTGATATAAGTGGGGCGCATAAGATAACACGTATTTTGCGTTCAAATTAGTATACAGAGTGAGTAGTTTAAACCGTACTGGTTCTAGGCAACATATTCATTCGTGTTTCATTACCATTGCAAAAAAATTAATGAGTTTTCCTGTTAGAAAAGAAGAAAAAAGTTCCAGAAATACTTCATTCCTGCAATACAGGGTGTTAAAATTTTATTTCCTTTTTGTTTTTTTTTTTCTAAATAATTTTCGAAATGGATGTGGGTTATTTATAATAAAATTGGTATCTGAGGGTTTTCAAGATGCGAAATTCGAATGTATTGTTTGTATGACTCTTATCTATAACAAAACCGCTTGACAACACTCTTAGAATAATGGAAAACTTAGTAATTAGTTTCTTTTTGATTTTAGTAATCTCTGAGCTAAGAACAGGATTTGTGAAAAATCTTCTTGCAGTGTTACCATCATTAGTCGAGCCATACCCTGGCTTGGGCTTGTTCACTAAGAGACCCATTTTCGATTTGAAGTCAGCTTTAATTCTTTTTTATTCATGTTTATGATTTCCTTATTTTTATTACCTTTTACTTGCCAGGATTTGATGGGTAACTTATAGGCTATATGCAAAAAGCATTTGAAAAACCTAATCCATCAATGTAGGGTGGACAAACCAAAGCTATAGTTTTCTGCATGAGGTGCCCTAGTCAACACTTTCTTTGTGTTCATATCTTTTGGAGTAGCACCACAAAACATACATTTGGAAGCAGTATTTGTATCAGCTAAAACGTTGCTCACACTGCCATCCACCATTGTAAAAAAGAGCTTGTAGCTGACATAATATTCTTGGGCGATCTCCATTGTAAAATGACTGTTTTGCAATTGACTGATTTTCTCTGTCAACAACCTCTCCTCTTCGCGCATTAGTTCTGCATTTTCTATTTGAAGCATAAATTTTATAGGCTTGCAGTAATGTGTTGATGATAGCCTTGCATTGACCCACGCGTTTTCTGGAAACATCTGAAAATTTTCGTTTAAATTGGCTGTGACAGAGTTACTGTCGAAGCCTCATTTACACATTAGTTTGAGTCGATTACTGTCATTCTCTAAATTGCAAAGATTAATTATGCTCTGAGCAGTCAGGTGAAGAAGTTCCTGCAGGGTCACTTCAGCTAAGATTTCAGTAACTGAAACAGATAATGGCATAAAGGCATTTTTGACTTGTTTAAATTTATAGAGACTTGGAAAGCAGTTTTGGCAAATAGCATTTGCTACATACTTTAACACTTTGTATTTATTTTCCGACAAATCTAGATCTAAATACAGAGCTACAGCTTAAGAAGCAGTTAGTGAAGAAGTTTCAGCATTGATTTTTGTTGTGCCACGAGTCATTTCGACGGCGCATTGCAGCTTATCAAATGTCCTGCTAGCTGCGAGTTCTGCTAACCGCCTTTTTTTCGTCTTGAGTGAAGCTTCATTGAAGGGCTTCATGGGTCTTCAATGTGGACGTTTCGGTTCGAGTTTGCTTATTTTGCTGGATGAATATCGTACTTGTTGCTGTAGTCAAGCCTCGTGACGTTCCAGATGTCTTCTTCTGCTTCGACTAACTTCTTTCCATTTATTATTCATGATAAGACAGAACAGCTGGCTAGTTGTCATCAGTTCTTTACGAAAACTGTCAGAACATTCATCCAGCACTAGGAGGGAATATATTTTCTCAAACATGGCTAAAGTTTTGTTTGATTTTTTTGCTCTGACACCATACATCCAATAGATCAGCATTTTTTATCGATTTGACTTGCTCTGCAAAAAATATCCTAGTTAGATGAATCCCGATCAGAAGCAAATGAATTTTACTTAATATTAATGTTCATTCATTAGGCAGTAATAAAAATCTACAACTACGAAATGATGTGACATGCTTTTTTTTAACCTTCCGTGAAGTTTGGTAACTGAAAAATTTGCATGATTTTGGAATACCAATCTATAGAACATGCAGAACAAAATACAAATAAACCAGAAGCATACAAAACCAAATATTTCAAAGTGCATACCTTGATCTATGTTCTCCATGAATTTTTGTTGACACTCACTCTTTTTTACTTTTGATCAACTTCCCCAAGTAACAATAGTTGGAAATTATATAATGATTATAGATGCAACTTCAAATAGAGAAATTAACAGCTCGTGACAAGTCAATCAAAGCGGAAGACATTGTTAGAATTGGTCGTCACGACAGCGCACTCAATTGTCTTATCAACGCCTACTTTGGTTTCCAACAAGTTGAAATATTTTTTTAATTTTTGGGTTTGGAGTGAGTTTTGCATTTTTTACTTATTATTGGCGGTACTTTTAAATGAGATACAAATAAAGTTAATTAGTAGCTTGAAACAAATATTGGACATATTGCTTGTGTAGTAAACACTTTAAAGGAGACTTTAAACGCGTTTTTTTCGAAACCGTGTTTTCAAAAACGGCTAGCAGTACAAATCGACTAATTTTTGTAGGATTGACTTGAAATTTTAAATGTATTTTTTTAGATAGATTACTCGATTTTTGAGTTTGATAAACAATTACGATTTTTATAGACAAATGAAGACCGATTTATTGGTCGAAAAATCTACTTTTCTTTTCAAAACGCTTTCAAATTTGACAAAATCATAATTTTTAAATATTCATGTGTACTTCTGTAGCTGTACACCTGTATATCAAAAAAAAAGAAATTGTTCCAGATACGTTTGTTGGAGGCTTGTGCTACTAGCCGCAGGACTTTCTTTCCGTGCACTGCTGGAGCCGCCATTTTGTCATAAAAATTAAACAAAAAAAGTTTATTTGCATCTTAACACAAGTGTAATGAGTTCTCAAAATTTCACATTAATCGATTTATCAATTAAGTCACAAAAAATTTAAAAAACCCTAATGTTTTGCTTCAGACTAGGTATTACTCCTTAAATTTAGTAAAGCTTTTCCAGTTTAGTATTTTTTATCTTTCTGTCTTTGCACTCAAACAGTTTTGTTGTATTCTACGATTGATTTTTTTGTTCTTAATCTATATTTTAATGTTTTGATATTTTTTAAAATACAATATTACAATATTATAGCAAGATTCTTTTTTTCTGAATTTAAATAATTTTGAAGCAAAGATTTTGTAACATTTAAGAATAAAATTCAATTCAAAATCAAAACGTTTACTTATAAATTGTAATACAATCTGCCTATTAATTGATTTTGACTTAATTTACAATAAATGTTTTTAAAAAATAAATTAAAATGAAAATCAGTATATATATGTCGATATAATGTGAAGAGTATGAAATATGAATAACTGTGAATCTCAGAAATTAGATTCTTCAATTCTCTGACCTTTATGTAACTAATTGCAAGTAATTTCATAAAAAAATATTTGTCATAGTTTTACTTAAAAATATATGTGAAAAATTTTAATTTTTTTTTTGGAAATTCTTTTAATGGTGATATGTAGCGTAATAAATTTCATGGAAAGTTATAAAAAATAACAAAAAGGAGAGAACGTTTTGTAAATGTAACAAATAAATTATTT
Source organism: Aquatica leii (assembly GCA_035610365.1). Lineage (NCBI taxonomy): Eukaryota > Metazoa > Arthropoda > Insecta > Coleoptera > Lampyridae > Aquatica > Aquatica leii. The sequence continues at coordinate 74,470,245 of CM069435.1, forward strand.
ATTATTATAAAATAAACATTGCCTACTTCAACCTATTTACTAAAACAACATTTGCGTCTAAATATTTTATCAAAACTTTTAGAATGCTACGAAAAATCAGAAAAAACAACAAACCAAAAAAAAATATATCATCTTAAATATTACCGCCAATTGATAATTTCCGTTTGGTTTTGATTCCGACGTTTATTGGAAAGCTATTAAGTTTTTTATACAGGCACTCGTCAATTCTTTTAAACGACGAACATACAATGCTCAATTACCTAATAATATCTTGATAAATGTTGCTTTACGTCTTTGATTTAAATTTAGACATCAATGCTGTTTCTTAAATTTAATATTAGTTTAAATATAACTTTTGATTGTGTGATTTTTATATCCGTTTTTTTTTACATAAAACATAATATTATGAGTTACGGAATACACTTTTATCTGTTCCTACTAAGAACTAACAACTTAGTAACATTGTCAAAGAAGATATCATTTTAATTTTATTTGTAATTTAAAACTTAAAAACTTTATCAATTTTTGCTTTGAATTAAATTTATTTTGTATATAACTATACTGAGCTTAAATTAACAAGTTACGGAATGTTAGTAAACAGTTCAGAAACTTTTGGGATTGACGTAGAATTTAAAGGCAGGAGAAGGTAAATAATTTTAGGAATGTCTGTTATTTGTTAAAACTGTTTTAGACTTGTCATTCTTTTTTTGCCAAACGTTATTTCTAAACATCTATTCTTATGAATAGTTATTACTTTTACACCATTAATTTGTGTCTCTTATTTCTTATGATCATCAAAACATCAAAGGATTTAATTATATACGGCGTTTGTATGTGCGTATTTTTGTTTTAAATTAGTTTTGATTATTATCAAAGTAAAGATAAAATATATGCTATTGATTTCCGTAATGGACTTACGAATTTGTTTGCGTTTGAATTTTATAGAACGTCTACTTTTGATGTATTGAATAAGTTTGAATTAGAAGCGTTCCTAAATCAGTTCTGTATAGTAAATTTTAGAAAGTGCCATAGAAGCTTACACAAAGGATTAAATAATACTTTAGAAAATTAATAATTAATATAGGGTCTATTAACTTTATATGTTGTGTAATAAACTTTTACAAATTAGCCACGAAGAAGCGTAATAGGAGTAAAATTTTAGTTGTATTTATGTTTTCATTGCGTATTTAATTTTATAAAAAAAATAGATTAAGATTTCTTACATACATGGAACATAAAAACTTCGATCTTGAAAATCTTAAATAGTATAACGTGAATTTAAAATCGTTTATTAGAAACTAAACAAATAATTAAACAAAATAAAATGAATTGTAAATTAAAGTAACTAAATTAAAATGAACGAATATGAATTAAAAACTAAAACGAACTTGTGGTAAAGAATTATACTAACTAAAAAGACTAATAACTAATATTTACAAACTAGCAATAAGTCACTAATAACTGATTTATTTTTCACTATCACGCATACGATAACGTAGGGGCCACTAAACTGCACTTGCGCTGATTACACAATGAATCCCCGTTTGTAACAAGTTCTATTTATATCCGGAACTTTATCTTCTTATCGCTTCCTTATTTTCTTTAACCTTCGAACATTTTTCGGAAACAGAACGTCACAATAGTAACAAACATAGAAAAGAAATGACAACAATAAAAAAGACAAAAATAAAACACAGCATGCAGAAGTTTTGAAATCAATAGAAAAACTAAAAGTTAAAAGTCCTGTTGACATGTATTGCAGTAATGTTTTGCCAAAAACGGTTATTTGATCAAATAATATTAATTTAAACAAAAAACCACAACAACAAAATGTAAAAAAGAAACGTGTACAATTAAACAATAAATACAGAATGTAAAACATCAAATGGCAAAAGTCATCTAAAAAATGTAGAATAAACAAAAGTGGTTAAGAAAAATTTATACATGGAAAAGTGTAAATGAAAAATTTTTAACTTTCGAATAAAAACTTTATCAAACTATATCAAACAATGATAATTAAACAGAAAATAAAGTTGAATTTTGTGAAAAATTAACCATAATTTTCGAAAAAATCCTCGGATAATATGAAGATACTTTAACCAAAAAGTAATAACAGAGGCAGTAAAAATATTGGGGCTATACAGTGTAGAAGCAAAAAAACCGAAACGGTTTTAGAATTATAGTTTTATGCAAAGAAAATAATTTTTTGTGCTTCCGTTCGTTTTGGTGTATTTTGCAGGCAGTATAATAAGCGGGGAAATTTGTTTTTCTGAACTAGGCAGTAGTAGTAACATTTTGTAACTAGAAATTGGCACTAATACTAGTTTTCTACGTCATTTATGCCATATTTATTATTAACAACATTAATTGTATTATTATTTAGAATACCTCTAAAAATTCTTTTTGAAAAAATATAATAAATTTGTTTATATCTTATAATTGCTTAAAACAATAATAATTTCATTGTTAGTTAGATTGTAATGTTATTATGTAATTTTCAAATATGTTTACAAATACTATTAAATTTTATCATTGTAGGTTTTATCGCATAGGTTATTAGATGTCATTAAAAACTAATACTTAAATAACTGTTTTTAAAAAAAATTATATATAAATTAGCACAAAAAAATTTTTGTATCACCCGTCCTGAAAGTATTTTGCAAGTATTCGCATTTTGTACAAATATGCTCATACTCGCAAAATAACAATTTCTGGACATGTGATACAAATAACTATTGTTACAGACAATTTTTGAATACGACAACAAGCATAGGTATATTAGCAAAGTTAAGTACATAAGAGGAACATCTATTGTTGATTATACAGGGTGTCCCAGAATATGTGGGTAATCCCCAGATTCAGATAGGATATCTACAAATAATGTGATAAATGCTTATACACTCATTTTTCTACAGCTCTCTATTGAAATACAGACGCGCTTGGAAATTGTTTCTTTTAAAATAACTCTTGAAGTACTAGGTGTAACTTAATATTTTTTTAATATGATGACTAATAGATAAGTTTCTTTAACATGAATTCTTTTATACACATTTGGATTATTTAGTTTGGTAGGAACAGACTAGCTCTAACACGCCCTGTACGATATAGACAGAACAATAATATTTTTGGACAGCTTAAATCTTCAACTAAAAAAGAATACTCTTGATCGATGAATTGTTTACGAAAACAATATATTTTTGTTTAATTTGGTTTTTGTTGAATAATTTTGTATATCGGTTCAACATGAGCTTCTTCTACTTTTATGCATTTCTTAGCTCTAAGAATTAAAGGTTACAAGCTCTCCATAATGCTTCAATTTTCTCGATTTTCTATTGGATTAGCATAGAAGTTTTTAAGTAGCTCCACAAAAAAAAATTAATGAATTTAGGTCAAGTGATCGAAGCCATTAGTCTTTCTCTTAGTGTCTATTGATTTTAGAAGTTTCTGTTTTTGAACTACTGGACTAAAATGCGGTAGCGCCTCATGATATATGAACCATATACTACGTCGTGTTCCCAAAAATAGATCTTTTAAAAGTTCTGGAGAATTGTTTTGAAGAAATTCCAATCAAAGTTCTTTAGTTAACTGTAAATAGCTATAAACGACGGTAAACACGTTGAATTAGTTTAACACCCGCAAAATTCAAAATCAGCTTTGAATAATTAGTTAGTTATCTTTCTTGGTAATATAAAGGTACAATGAAATGTTGCCCGATTATTGGGGTCTACACCTTGATGGATTTAAATTGATGCTGATGATGCGTTATAAATGCAAATGAATGAAAGTCAACAATTAAACGATCCAAGTTACAGCTAAAATTAAACTACGTGCAGCCAAAATCGAAAGCACAATGAACCGCAACGAGTACTTAGAATTTTGTTAAAATAGGAATTGGGAAATATATGACTAACGACACCTATCAGTTGTCTAGTGGGTTACTAGGTGCTATTCGGTTGTTATTAAATATTTTGATTTCCCATGTATAGAGGTTCTTAAAATCGTATGTTTTTTTAATTCTTTTTACTTGTTTACGCTTAATTGATTGTACCGAAGCTTTTGTATTGCTGTATCAACGCTAGTTTCCCCTGTTTGTATATTAACGTCTGTTCTTTTTCTTTTCCTTTTTTTTTATTTAATCTTCTGGTTGTCAATGGCATTTTGTATTTTATTTGTCATAATTTGTGACATAAAACTTTTATTTTTTGATTGGATCCCTTAATTTCTTTTAGGATTGTCTGTTATGTGTTGGTCTAAATTCTTTTTTTTATTGCTTTGATGATGTTTTTACTTTAGTTATCAATCTGGTATCCGTTTTTGGAATATTTTTTAGGTTTTAATGTAGGCTCTTTCCTCCTTTTACATTTTACATTTACTCTTGGTTGTTTTTTATTTTCTTTTATTTCTTTCGTTTTCAAGAGACTATTCTTCAACAATTGTTTTTTTCCATCATATCAAGCTACAGCCCCTTAGAACGGTTATTTTTATACCCTCAAGATGCAGTTCACTTTTACGCCAAATGGGTAGAAAAACAAATTTATCTGTTTAAATTTATAGATAAAATGAACTAATTCTTTGTTCTATTTTTGTTTTTTGTTGCAGTTCGTAATCTGACAAAACATGAGATTGTTTGCATCTGCTGTTGAAAACTACTTAGACAATAACATGTTGATTTTCTTTATTAAAATATTAGATATTTCTAAACGAAAGTTACTTGTTAGAAGCCTCTAGTAAAAAAATAAACAGATATCTACTTTTGGTGTTCGAACATGTAACTAAAATACAAAATTCTTATTTGTATTAATTTTATATGTATTAGTATTATTTAGACTGCTAATTTAAAGAGAAGTTTAGTCTTGTTTTTCTTTACTGTCAATATTAACGTATTTACTTGAATTAGTTTTTTATCTGTTATTTACTACCTAGTTTATTAAGAAAAGCACGTTGACGAAAGACAGCACGCAGTAATGTAATTACATGGTATAATAAAACCGTAGTTATCAAACTATATAAGTTCTAATAATAACTTTTTTACTACATTACTATAATTACTATGTTACACAATTTATTTAAATTTGTAAACATGAAAAAATAATAATTAAGTAAATGTTTAAATTTGCAATTATTCAATATGTCTTAAGGTACAACGAAATCTTATTACAATATCCACATTTTAATCTTTGTCATACAAACACAAAATCATAAATTAAAAGCGGCATACAAAGAAAACATTGTCAACTTAATTTATAATGCACAAATTTGTTAATTTTGGTAGTAAGAAATTGCGTTAGTAAGTTTTCTAAATGGTTTATTTTATTGTTAACACCCATAAATCAATAAACTGGACTACTCGAAAAACTATATTGTATCAATTTTTAAAGTCAGTTTATGACAAACACTTACAAATAATCACTGTCTGCGGATAACTTACATTTATTTATCTGTACGTCACAAGCGTTGCTTATACTAAAAATATGTACACGTTTATAACTAATCGAAATAGTTAAATCTAAGAATATTTAATAAAAACACTATCACTTACTGGAAAGATAAAGTCCACGGATAACAGTCTAACACTTGTTGTTTAGATTAAAGTCACGGACAAGATTATACTTCGTATATTTATCTCAACAGGCGTTAATCACTTATTTATTTAAACTTGAATAACCTTTGTAAGACTTCCGACTTCAAATTACTGAAATAACTAACTTATGATTCCTTTTTAGCGCATTTATACATTTTGGCAATCTTTCGCAAATGTTTTATATATCTTTCGGTGAACGTTCTGGAAAATGGATAAGAACTTCGTGAAGGGTCTCAAACTTGAGAATAATTTCTCGAACGTTTCACGTTAATTTTGCACTTGTTGTTGTTTACACTAGCGCGTATTTTTTTTAACACTTCAGAGCGATTCCAATTATCTTCGGTTACTTTTTATATTCTTGCCTTATCTGGAACTAGAATATTCTTCTCCTTGGTAATCACCTGGAATATTTTTAATGTTTCGGAAACGTCTCAATATTTTTTTACGTTGTTTAATAAGTTCAGATTAAAAAATATCTCGTTTTTTTGACATGGCGGTTAGTTTTCTGTCACGAACAATTGCAACTTGTGAGTAATATCTATTTGCAATAATTTTAAAACTTTTAAACTAATACTATTATATCGGTATTCTTAATTAATTCATTTAATTTCTTCTTAATTAATTTTTAATTCGGTAAAAAATTGGTAAACACAAAGTATCAAAGTAATTTAATAAGCCATTCTAACGGTAAAGAAAAGAAACCAGTAATTATTTAACATTTAGCTTTAAAAACTGATTTAATTTGAAAACGTATGATCAAAACATTTAAATCTTTAGTGTTAACGGATCTGCACCAAATCAAAGAAAATTTACTAATTTGCCCCTGTCACTTGTAAATTTTCTTAGACGTGAGACATAATAAGAAATTAAATTTAAGCTTGTAATACTATCTGTCGCATGTTTTTTTTATGAACGGTCAAAACTAAAATAGTAGATTCAAGAAAATCTTGTGAATGGCAATAAACTGATTTGGTTACATTTGACATTTGCAAAAACATTTTTCATTTTGAGATGTTAAAGTTTAGGTGTTGTTTAGACAATGTCAATCAAAATGAAATAAAACCGTTTTATCAAATTCAAGACTGCTAGACGTTCTAACTCAAACAAATGGTAATATGACTAAACATTTCTCTTTCTGTTACCAAAACAAAACCCAGTTTATTATCTTTGAATCAGTACCGCGCCATAGCCTACTGTAATGCACTTTTATCGTAAGTCGTAGAGAATAAATACTAGCAAATACTGCTAGCGTAATAGGTTTCAAACCCATTTAATTTGTTACATCTAATTTATTAAACTAATACAATGAACTCATTGAATAATTATTCTATATTTTCTGATACAAAATGTGTATTTGTTTAATGTTTTTTTATGTGTAAGAATATGATTTTGTGCAAGAAAATTGTATTTTAAATTAAAAAAGGTTTTCTATGAAAATAAAAATATAAATAATTGTACCTAACTATGAAATGCCACTAGTATCAGTTTTCGTAGAAAATTGTATCTTTCCTTTAATATCTTTGCTGGGAACTGTCAGTTCGCTTTCAACTGATCCCGTAAATATGTTTAGTTATTATACGCACAACTGCTTTTGTGCCATTTTAAAACCAAATTTATTGAACAGCTTCCATTGATGTGTCTGATCAAGAATCGATTCAAGGTGATAAAAACAATTAACGTTTACATCAAAGCATTGGAATTATAAACCAAGTGCAGTTTTAGTATATAAGTGGGTTATGTTAGACCTTTATCTTGCGGAATGTTTAGAATAAAACGCCATCTGATCCATTAAATTTTTATGTTCAGTATATCACACCGGTCGCTAATACAAATTACCACAAATTTAGAAGTGCGATTGCTAAAAACAAAATAGGTTAACGACACGTGCCAAAGATTTTACATTATTTCACGGGTTACCTTTAAAAATGGTTACAAACGCAATATTTTAAGTTGCACAAAAAATGCTAGCGGAGAATAGGTGCTGTGTAAGACGCTAGAATCCAATGTAACTACATTTCACACTGTGAAAGAGTTATTTGCGTTAATCGTTGATATACTACATACTTTAACGGATAATCTATGTAAAGTATGAACTTGTATTAAGATGTACCAAATATCATAAAATCAGTGTTCACATCCAACTTTATTGGTGTTATTGCTAGCTGGTTCTATTCAAAAACCATACACATTGGTATGTCCTAGAAGCAATTGAAGTGTGAAATAAAAAATTATTTTAGTATTTTCTCTACAATAACAGATGTTTTATATGTTCTGAACTAAGACCTCGAGTCAAAAATCAAAATTAATAAACTAAAAATTAAAATATTCACAAGTCTAAATGCATATTAAAAGCGTTTGTCTGCTTAAAAGGCACGTACGCCAACAATACTTTAATAATGTGAAAATAATTGCATATTTATATATTAAATAATTCTTGATAAGCATATACAATTACAAATTTAGAGTCAAAGACATAAACAGACATCATTATGATAAATTAAAAGAAAATTAGTTAATTGAAGGTTTGCCAGTAGGTACTGAGGTTCTGGATACAGAAACAACCTAACCGAAGTTGAAAGGTTGGTACAAACAAACGTGGACGATAAATACACATATAATGCACACATAATAACATTTAAAACAAAAATATACATTGAAGAGTCCATTATCATTAAAGCAATCTACCGCGACTCAAATATATAAAAATTGGCACTTGACTGTAAGATAGATCCAAATTACCTCTTCACATAAAAATATGAAAACTATCTGCAACTACGTTGTTCATCACGGTAAATAAAATATTAGATTACATCCGACGAGACAATTTGAATTGTTAATTTCTTTGTAAATATTATTCTAACTTCGAACTATGTCTAAACAAAATAAACGCAATAACACGTGCTCCATCATTCGTAAAGGCGTCTGGTTTTATTTTTAACATAATTTTCAAAAGAAAACATAATATTTACACATAAAAGTAAAAATAAACGATATCTTTTCAAACAAAAAAAACTCCAGTTTTAAAATATAAAGATTTTTTACTGCGTTCTATATTACCACGTTTTACAAAACTTGGAAAAAAATTGTAAATTTTATAAAAAGTGTTAATGTAGAACGCGCTTCAAGAACTGAAAATGCGCCAACAATTGTGATTTTGATCTTACTGTGTTCTTTGTAACTTAACATACATCCCGTCACGAGTTAAGCGCTTAATAATAAATTTTATAATCTATATATAAGATTTTGGTTTGGTTATTAAACTTAATTGCGATTGTAATAGCAAAGACTTTCTAGACCAGAATCTATAGTAAAATAAGAACGTCCTCCGGGTTTCAACCGTGCCAACTGTAATTGCGCACTTCCGTAAGGGGCTTTTATCAGGGCGTAAAGAAATTAAAGAAGGCAGATGCCTAACTCATAAACGAGTAATAAAAAAATCAATAAATTTGAAAAAGCAAAGGACAATCTAACAAAGAACCTCTACAGAGTTAAGTAATCAAATTGTCAACTAAGCCAGATTGTAAACTCTAAGCTAAAAGTGACTTAAGAAGATCACGGTTGAATTTATTAGGGCGTTCGATGATTCCTATGCTCTCTTGAATTTTCTTATTGAAGAAGAATTGAGATTTTGCTATCACCAAATCGTTATTAAAATCTATATTGTGGCTTGTAATAAAACGATGTTCAGCAACAGCAGATTTAGAAATTCGCCTTTTCTTTATACAACGGTTAAGTTCTGAAATGCGTATGATGACCGACCAGTTTCACCGATGTAGACTAAAACACATGAATAACGAAGTTGGTATACATCTTGAGAGGAAAGTGTAGGAGGCTAGTCTTTGGAAAAAGATAGAACCTTAGATATTTTACTTGTCGAGTTGAATGTGGGTTTGATACCATTTTTACGAAGAAGCTTTCCTATTTGATCTTTATGAATGTAAGGTAAAAATCCTAATTTTGGAATGGATTTTAAAGTAGAAATGCCAAACACGTGAATGTAGACAATGATTAATAACTACATGAATATCCTGATTTATACAGCTAGTACTCAACAATATTCTAGGAATATGACAGCGTTTGACTTCTACATTCTCAGGTTCGCAAATAGAAAAAGCGCGGTGAATCAAAAATTCAATAACAAGATGATGAGACAAAGCATAAATATATCTGTCCATATGAGTGGGTTTGCGATAAACAGAATAGCTCAAAAACCGGTCGAGTTTACGATAATTACAAAATAGTAAGTTTGAAAAAATTTAAAAACGAAAAGAGCTCTGATTTTGACAGATGACTAGACGGTGTTACATTATTCCTAAAAAATTTTGAATTGTTACTCTTTTTATGGCGAAAAAAAGCCCAAATGGATTTTTGAAGAATACTATAATTAGTCCATGGCGGGCCATTATAAAACAGGGTTGTAAAAATGTTTTCAGAAAATATAACTTTATAGGTAACGACTACATTATATCGTGCCTGAATGGTCAAGACTAAAAATTTTATAATAACAAACTCATTGAGTTAGTCCAGACCCCAAAATACACTTAAGTATAGTATGACGGCATCTTGCCTCACATTTGCTAGACAGTTGCAAACTCTAAATGTGGCTCAAAACGCCTTAAAAAGTTATCAATACCGAGGATTTTTTCAAGCGAATTTTGTCGTTCTTTTAACGTACAGTTTGTACTTAGCCAGAAGATACAACAAATTACAGTATGCCGTAATAAAAAATATAACGACAAAAGCAAAGATAAATGTTTGTAAAACGGACTATTGCAATATTTTGGCATCAATCAATTACAGCGCTACAGTTCACAAGATCCTAAAAGATCTTTACCTAAACAATTTGAATCCAAAAGCTAGATGTAGGAAAAACATGTTGGTTTTTATGGGCTTTATTAATTGACGAATCTTTTATCAGTTTGAAAAGTTCTGTTTCAATAGATGAAGAAGGATTTTTGAAAATTACTTCTTACGACCCGTCTGTGAGAAAACTGTAGGTTTTGTTATTATAACCTGATCAATTTATATTAACCGTGGCGTTCTCTTTGTCAGTTTTAAGAATGACTATAGATTTATCTTCTTTAAGAGATTTTAATGTAAAAAATTCAGAATTCGGAGTGTTACTTTGGTAAATTCTTGACTTACGGAGAATTTTACTCTCAACAAATTTCTATATAATTTAAGCTATATTCATCAAAATATTTGTTTTATTATGGAATTAGGAAGGAATTCTTCTATATCATTTTCGGACATTTTAATTAATAGAAATGACGATGGCTCATTACGACATTTAGATTATACTCATACAGATAGATATTTAACTGGATTGTCTCGTCATCACTTTTCTCAGATATTATCGGTAGTGAATTTTTACAGAGCTATTTTCTTAAGGCAACCTCAAAATCTTCAAAAATAGTTTAATCATCTAACTAAGGTGTTAGTCGCAAACAATTACAATAGAAAAAGTATTAAGCGATCGCCTGTCAAACTAATAGTAACAGTGAAATCTATGTCTCAATCCGTTACTGTAGCTTATCTACCATATGTCAAAGGTACCACGGACCATATAGGAAAAATGTTGTCTAAACACAGCATTGTTACTCGGTTTTCTACTCTTCCTAAATTGGGTAAACTCTTAAATCCGGTCAAGAACGTTATTCCTTTTAAATCTGACAAGGTTTATAACATTTATTACTTTTGTGGTCGTGCAAAATCGGGTAGAAACGTGGAAATTCGTATTATGGAGCATCAAAGGTGTAGTCCACTTAAACAATCTTCTAAGTCAGCGGTGCCCTAACACGTGATAGAAACGGTTTATCAAGTTATGTTTGAAAACATTAGCATTTTGGCGATTGTTTCTAATTACTATCTGCGAAAAATTAGGGAATCCATTGCAATAATTAATTTTTTTTAATATTAACTAAAGTTCTAGTTTTCTTTTACCGGAGATTTGGAAACCAGTTTTATCGATTGGAGGCCAGTTTGTAAAAAGCGAGACTTCACTGCGCAACCAATCAGTTTGTTCCAGACTCTGTTCACTGCGACGTGTAACGAAAGCTCAGCTTGTGTGATAACGACAACACGGGAATTACCCAGAATGGAAAATTGTATTTTTTTTTGTTAGCGACATTTTTGATATTTTAAAGTAGCTAATCTAAGGTCATAACATTTGTCATACAAGTTTAATTTTGCAATTGTGGATTATTGAACCCATCAACGATGTAGTCAATTAATTTACCATCCTTTAAACTTATCTATTACCAGCTTTTTGTAACTTAGATACTAAGACTGCACTTAGCTTACAAACTTTTTTGTTATAATTACAATACTTTGATAGAAACGTTAGTTGTGTTTGTTTTCAATGGAAACTGATCAGTAGATTTAGTTTTAAAATGACACAAAAGCAGTTGTGTGTATAGTAACTAAACACATGCACATGATTACTTGAAAGCGAACGATACGATAAAGTTTCACTGCGTTCATCTTTTCTTGGTCCATTAAAAAGTTGAATAACTCTATTGAAGTTTTTCAGTTTTTATTCAGCTTTCGTTCAATTAGACGTGAAAATGCGCGGTTATTAAAACGTACTAAATACATTTTAAATGTAGTTTTAGATATAAGGTAAAACTTATTTCTTAAGAATGCAAAAATAATATTTATGTTGTTTTGGAATAACGTGTTGTTTAAGTAGCAACAAATTGTATTTACCATTGTAATATTATTGAAAGCAAATTGCAGAATGTGTATAAACTGACACTAAATGACTAAAGAAAAACTAAAAACAATTGCACAAAGTTTGGTAGAACTTAATTATTAAGATGTAATTTTCACTACCTCCTGTACAAAAACTACAACCAACTTTATACTTGTAAAACAACATTTATTCTACCGTTGACAACAATCGTTTTTACAAAAAGAAAATACAGTAAGTTGTACAAATAATAAATAAGTTTTGCGGTTAGATGTATAAATATGTATATAAAGTTACTAATGTACTAATTAATTGTGGCAGGTAGAATAATCTAAAAGGGGACCTTTAATAACATAAGCTGACAGAAACGAAAATTCTACACTCCGCTTAGCAAAAAATAAATTATAAAACATTCTGCTATCAAAAGTTTTTGTAATACTAAATTATTCGAAAAATATATTTTAGTAACAAAATAGAAACGCTTTTGTTTTTATTTTTTGTAAAATAATACAACTATTGTAAATTTAGTAAGGAATACATTAGAGAATTAAATGTATGTTGTTTTGAATTACTTAAATAAATAATTGTAGTGAACATTGTTGCTTGTTTAAACAGTTTTAAATTATTCAGAAATTGTACTTAATGTTTTGTGCTGGTGTTGTAATTTAGTTCTTGCAACTTGTAAGACTTGTTCTTAATGAACTTCGTCTTTTAGTAAACTACAGAGTAAATTAAGTTTTGTACGTATCCTTAAACATTTGTATACTTGTTTATGAATAACGTGTTATAAACTGTTCAATATTAAAATTAATTTATTTATGAAAGTAATAAACTTTTAAATGATTTTAATTTAGCTTTCTTTTTCTTTTTATAGCGTTTGTTTTGTTTACCTTTTTATTAGTTTATGTTCATCACTTTTTGTGCCAACCTGTATTGTGCTATTACTTAGATGTTTAAATAATAATATAATATATTAACATTAAAGCAATAAAACAAATTACGCGTTTTTTTGAAAATAAAAAAAAACAAAACGTTTAATAGGTTTGTGGTAAAGTTTTTTTATATGGATATGTTTCAATATTTTATTATTTTTCATGCTGTTATATTTTCTTTATAAATTACGACAGGATTATCAATTTAAGATGTTTGAAATCCATCAATTAATTTTGCCAGTTTGACTCATCATCTGACGAATATGTTATGTTTATTTAAGAAATTATCTATCACTCGGTATATTGTGCATCTTTTACTTTAAATTCAGTTTTTGACACTTTATATGCAAACAGCAAGATAAACACATGTAACTTAATGCTAAGCGAAACTTTCTGAATCAGTGATCATTTTGTATTGAAATTTGGATGTGAAATTGGCCGATGTTTGTGGACAGAGTCACTGAGGTATGTTACACCTAGACAGTTTGCGATTAGATTTAATTTTCTTCGTTCCTAATAGTTTTTTTTATCGATTGATTTTGTAACAGTGAAATATGCATATGTGCCATTATTTAGACATTTGTTGTAAGATACGACATCTCATTAATCTAATGCCTTTTGAACAAGCTCAACACGTCAAAGAGATTGTTACAAGTAATCAGCTTGAAAAAATTTAACAAATCAGTGCATTTAAAACGAGTCGTCAATGCAAAAGCAAAACTCGAGACTGTGATTAATTTATTTTCACAAACTCTGTTCTATACAGAAACAGCTATTTTGTCAAAAGATTTTGATTTTGTGTTTGCTCCAAAACAACTTCCTATTGAAGAAATTGTATTGGTTGTAGAAGCTTCTATCTAAACAATTTCTAATATTTTTGCAGATATCCGCTTTGAAACTATAAACATTCTTTGGAAATCAAGAATTCCCCAAAGTAACATTCCAAAGTCGGAATTTTTTGCAATAAAATTTCTTAAACATGATAAATCTATAGTCATTCTTAAAGCTGGCAAAGAGAATGCCACTGTTATTATAAATCGATCAGATTATGATAACAAAATTTACAATCATATCATACAGATAGTTAATTAAATGGATTGTCTCATCATCGCCCTTTTCAAAAATTAGTAGTGAATTCTTTACCATGCAAAGCTATTTTCTTAAGTCAACCCCGACATCTTTAAAAACAGTTGAATCATCTAACTAAGGTCTTAACCGCAGAAAATTACAATAGAGAAAGTATTACGCGGTTTATTGCAAAGTTTACATCTGCCAAACCAAGAGTAACAGCAAAATCTAGGTCTCAACTGATAGATAATCATGTGTCAAAGGTACTCCAGACCATATCGGTAAAATGTTGTTTAAACACAACATTGTTACTCGGTTTTCTATTTTTTTCTAAATTGCGTCAATTCTTAAATCCGGTGAAGGATGTTATACCTTTTCAATCTAATGGTGTTTATAACATTCCTTGCTCTTGTGGTCGTGCATACAAAGGAGAAACAGGTAAAACCGTGGAAATTCGTAATAAAAAGCATCAAAGGTGTAGTCGTCGTACAGAATCTTTGAAGTCGGCGGTGGTGGAACACGTGCTAAAAACAAGTCATCAAATTATGTTTGAAAACACTAAAATTTTGGTAAATGTTTTGAATTACTATTAGCGAAACACAAAAATTATATTCTATTACGATTGTTTTTAAATTATTTAACTTAATAATAACACAAAAATTTAAACTTAACATAGAAAATTCCCAATGGTCTACCTGTAATTAAGTTTTATGTCAAAGGTCACAAATGATATTACTGATACCGTGTAGTATATGAAGCCAATGTCGGCATTATAAAATTAACAACGAATTTTATATTCAAACATTCGTCTTATAGACCCAGAACTTTTTCGATTCTAATCGTGAAATTGATTAACCGTTAATACTGTTTTATTTTTCTGCTATTTAGCTTTTCTTTGGTTTTTCTTTTGTTTCTGCTAGAATTTTCATATTTCTGTTTTAAGCGTTAGTAGAAATGTTTTTAGTTACCGTACCTGAACTGATGGAGCTTAGAGATTGTTTCCAAACTAAAAAACGGTTGCGCAGATATCACTTTTTTTCGAATGTCAATACATTATCTAACTGAAACACGTTTACGCTTTTCCTACGGGGTTTGCGATGTGCATTTTATTACACTAAAAATTAATCATTACAATAAGTTTACATTTAGTTTACATCTGAGGTTTTCAGTTAGAAAGTATTTTGCATAATTGTTAAATTCCAAACTTATCCGACGCGCATCTCAGCATTCTTTAGTTTCTGAACGATCTCTAGTGGTTTTCCGGTACGCTTTCATTTTAAGTTTTGTTATTAGCATTGGCAATAAGCGTTAAGGAACACCTTGGCGTTAGGGGTCAGTATTAAATCCTTTTCGCAATTTTCAGCAAATTTAACTTGCCGTCCGTGGCGCTACTGGAAGGCGTTTGCCCGCATCGTCCACGCCGATTAATAACCCCAACGCCTTAATAGCGTAACGTGCTTTCTGTGACGCTATTTACGACGTTTCTTCCGTTATATCATCTTGTGAGCATTGCAAAAGGAACTGTGTAGTTCCTTAATTTACACTTACGATGGAACTGCATCAGTTTTAATCATCCAATTAATTGCAGTTACTTACCCGCAGTTTATGACACCATTGTTTGAGTAAGATCAACCCCCGATTCAATGTACAGACTTTCGGTAAGGTATAATTTAAAAATTGTTAACCTAAAATAAGTTTAACTTACAATTATCGCCGTTTTGTTTATTTTAGTTAGTTTCATAGTTACGTGTAATACGTCGTCTTCAATTAATCTACCGTAACCATAAAAAATTATTTAATCAACATATAAATTACAATTTTGTAATCCACGCACGTGGCTAACAGTATTTATTATAAGTATTTGGTGACAGTACCGACAGAGGCCATAAGTAGTCGTTCAACTACCGCGGCCAGTATTATTAATTTATACAACTCAACTTTATATTTGCATTTTATTATTTTTATTTTATTTTGTAAATTTGCAATAAACTCATGTTTTGAACCAGGCTGGACGCTGCCTAAAAGGCCGCAGTAAGCTGCAAATAAAACGGCATTAAAACGTAGAGGTGTAAATTAGGAATGAAAATGGTCGTAGAGCTAATTCAAATCACAAGATATAACCTGCTCTATATAGATTGTGTTCTTTGTTACAAACATGATGAAAGAAATACGGTATCCCGCATACGAAGGGCGAGCAACCACTCAATCTCATATGAATCACGAGCAGACAAAAACCAAATAAACATCAAAACCAAAAAAAAATAATAAATAAGCAAATACAAAATTGAAAACATTCGATTTTTTGTAAGGGAAGTGATTAAAAGTACCCCTTTGGATGATCGTACCTACGCTCCAAAACTAGAAGAGACGGAATCCTTAAAAATAAAAAATCATTTAAAAAAACACAGCTGATGGCCATTTTTCCTCAAAAAAGCAAAACTTCAACTTGACATTTTAATCTTTATGGCATTTATGAAACCAACAAATTTTTCTACGACTAACAGATAATACGATACATTTTATGTTTAATTGCGATTAGGCAACGTTGTGCATTGTGATTGTCTAATTTCATTTCCGTACAGGTCAAACCCATTAACGTACAGGATAATGAATTATAAGAACATAAATTAGAAGACTTTAACAAATATTCCGTGCATCACAAATTATAAAATTGGAAAACGAAATCAGTGAAGGTCATGTAGAAAGTATTGCATTACTTTTATAGCGTAAAAAGTGTGATTTAGAAATTACATATTTTAGGTTATATTCGTAAACGTGGACATGTAGTGGTGACTTTCTTGTAATGAAATAAAAATATATTTTAGAAGTTCAAGGTAATTAGAATAAGCTAGAACTTCTAATTTGCAAGTTAGCTACTTGGGAAGGAAATGTTAACAGTCATTTATCGGACTTTTGCTTTTGCAGTGTTATAAACAGATTAAGTAATCTAATCCTTGAAATAAAATTACTCATTTTATATTAACATGTTCAAATTAACTTAAGAAGTTGGTATTTATTAGAAAATCTATTTTTTGAAGTGCATGACAATTCAAAAGTAATCAATTATTTTTAGACGTTCATCGATCACAAACACTTTGGACTTACGTTATAATAAATAACACAAGATAAACATAAATACAATTAATTGTTACAAGACTAATGCAAACCACTGGTTTATACATTGAACAAATTATATATTTAGATGTAATTATAAGCAAAAGCACTGAATTACTAGTTTCCTTTTACTTGCAATGTGTTTTGTTAACAATTCATTTCTCATATTTAAACTAATTTTACAGTTAAGATTATTGCAGTATATTACATCCATTAGAGTAATTAACTATCATGCATTTTCTAAAAAGAATTTTTTTTTCTTCAACTATGATGTTCTCATTACCTTCTTAGTTCGGAAAGCTTCATTCTTAAGAATAACAGCTATTTACTACAAATTATCTTTCAACATTTACAAATTTACCTTATTTGCTTTGTAAGTCACATCCACATGTTATTCGGTTGAAGCTTCTAGGAAAAACTATCACATATCAACATTTGTCAGAACTTAACGACATTGTTAACGATTTACGCTTCGACATAAATAGATTTCTTTTATTTACTGGCTGCAAAAGCAAAATTTTGTCATTGAATCATGCTTGAAATTAATGTATTTAACAAAATTTAAATACTGAATAATTTGAAGTTAACTAAAATTGCATATATTTAAAGCAAGTAAATTATACTCACTTATTTCTTTAACTACAGATGAGTAAATAACAAGAATTAAATAATAGTAGCGGATAACTGATAGTATAAACGCTGTCAAGTTGACATAAAATAAATACAAATTTTGACATAATTTTTTAATTGTCATTTTAGTTATTACCAATACAAATTTTTAAATTAGTTTATTTATTTTCTGCGTTATTTTTTTTTTTCGTAAAATTCTGTTTAATTTTGTTTACTGATTATATGGATTCGTAGAAAACGTATAGTGTATAATTCGTAAAGAATGTGTATTGCCAACTCGTACGAATTGCCAATCTCGCCTTCGGCTCGGTTGCAAATTTTCATACTCGTTGACAATGACAACCATTTCTTACTTATTATACAATATACTATTTCTTAATTAAATAACAGCCACTTTGACAAATTTAAAAGATTAGCGTTGTCATTTTTAACTCGAAATAGAAGGCCTTTGAACAATTAGTGTTCAGGATTAAATTTTCTCTCTATTGAGAGTTGTGTACAAAAATTTACTTTCTTGACATTTTGACTCGTGACCGCGATGTTTTATTTTTGATGTTTTACTATTGTATCCAGAGGAAATAGTACTACTGATTTGTTTGTTTCACTTTGTAGCTCTAATAATAACGAAACTAGCAATGTTTTGACTTAAGTTTTTTATTTTTTTAAGTCGGTATTAGAATCATATTTAACACTGAAATTTGTGATGAATGTATTTGTTTACAATTTACGTGTTTTAAAATTACAAAACGTTTTAGAAAATCTAAAGAAAAATTATGATTTAAATATACAAAAATTGTGAATCAATAATATTTTAAAGAAAATAACATACACATTTGCGCACGCCTACCTTAGATTGTGGTACATGATTTTGAGCTCCGTAGAGATACTGTACATTTATTTTGCCATATTCTTTCTTATTTAAAAGTTATAAATCTTAACTTAAAATGTCATAATTTGAAAAGTTTAATAAATGGCTTACTTTTAAAATACGTGTTTGTGTCATGTTCAATATCCGGTAGATTACAAAAATATTTGCTACTTTCGTTTTTAAAATTAAGGATAAAATAACATTTTTAATGCAAACATTTATTAATATAACTTTATGTGGTGCTTGCATATTATGATTCTATTTAGCAACTAATAACGGTTTATTTAAAATTTTATAAAACAGGTAAAATTAAATTAAATATTTTTTTAAATTATTTTTCTTAATACAAATGTATTTCTTAATGTTTATTAATAAAAAACTAAGACCACATAGTTGTAATAATAACTGATTAGCATAATAATAGTTTTAACTTTAATAAAAAAAAAACAGCTTGAATTTTAAAGACAACTTTGGTATTCTTTAATTAGTTTTAAGGTTCGCGTAAGTAACCAAAGAAAATTCAGTACAGGTAATTTTACTTAGAAGTCTCGCTGAGATTTAACTTCAACTTGAATTGAGAAAACTTTAAACTTCTCGTTTACGCACAAAGGTTTGTAAAGATTAAGAAAAAAAAGCCAAGAAAAACAATACAAAGTTTTATATAATAGTCACGGTCTGACGAAACACTCTTAAAGTATTTATAAGACAAAACTTCAAGTTTTAAATAAAACAATGGAAACAACTAAAAAGTAATTGTGGTTTAATTTTATGTAACAAATTATAAATGTAAATACACGATAAATAAATACTATTGTTTAAAACAGTTCTATTTAAGCTAATTTTAGTTAATAACTTTTTTTTACTAATAATTTTTAAGGTCCATAAGGGCTATCCGTATGAATTTGTCACACAGTTAAAATTAGATATATTATCATATGATAACATTTACAATGTGTAGAAATATAAAAATATAAAGTTGCAAACAAGAGACATGTACAACACTAACATCTTCTATTCACACATAAAAATGTAATCACAACATAAGCAATATGTAAGCCATTGAATCCCAATGACATGTTAGACACCAAATTTGGTATGTATTGTTAGTGTTAGTAAAGATCGTAACGTCTGAAAGATTAAAATTGTGACCTATATTTATATGATATACAAAACAGCTAATTCAAGTTTTTAGTTCTTGCAGTCGTATAGATGATTCTTCAGAAAATTTGTTTTTTGTTTTGTCTGCCCTATGCAGAATTTGTAGCAATCGCTACAGTTGATTTTGTATGTACGACATTGTGTACATCAAAGATACTCCTTTTGTTTATATTTTTGTATATAGCATGTCGTATATTGTGTTTTTATTGTATCTGTTAATTTTAATATTTGTTTATTAAAAAAACAAAAAAACTTGAATCGCCACAATATTCATTTTTTGAATCGCGCAATCTTTTATGTAGAACAATCTTTTAACCCTAGAAATATCGTCACATTTTTATACATCCATATGCTGTTTAGGTTATCCAAGTGATACACTACATATTGTGAAGAAAAATAAGTAGTTATAAAATCAAAATGTATTTCAACCACATTGGAAAATGTCTTTAAAATTAACATACATTTTTTTTAATGCCTGTGAGATTTTCAAGATATGTTATAAGAACTTAAATGGTAATACATTGAAAAGTAATATTTTAACATTGCACACAATGAATAGTCGGTGGTTTGCAATGCTTGTCGCATACAGCCTTAAAACACGCTAAACATTGTTTTCTTGAATTTTGTGTTACTTTCGTTGTGATACAGATGTAGCATTTGCCCAAAATTTTTTTCCTGTTGGTATTATTTCTTATCACTGGAGATAGAGTCTTTTTTTGATTGTATTATAATTTAATCATTTCCCGTTTGCGTTTTGGACTTGGTTCTGTGATTTCAGTGAGTGAGACGCATTAAATATAATCAACTGCCGCTTTATTTGTTTTATTTACATGAGAACAAATTGTAATGTTCTTTTGCAAAACGTGTTAAAAAGAATTTGCGATTTTTGTGAGGTATCAATTCAGTAGGCAAGTAGGGCTTCGGTTTACGTAGAGTTTCTAATAACGTCATCCTCATATCAATCAAATGCTTAGCTAGTGGTAACGTTGTAAAAAAGTTATCAGTCGTTATGTCGCAGCCGCCTTCTCTTAAATGTTTACATAAGCGGATTACAACGTCCATCCCTACATTCGGATTATTTTCAATGCTATTTCTTAAATAGAGTTTGCTATCTAAGGTTTATCCTGTTTTGGAATAAGTTACCTGAAAAACTTTAATTCCGTACTGGTTTTGATGCCATATATTGCGTAGTTTTTGTTCTTCCACGGAAACCAAATAATTGCTCGTTAACCGTAATGTCTTAATGGGGATGTTCATAACGAATTACTTTTAAATTCAGTTCTGATAGCAGCTGTTTTATTTACATTCGCTCTTTCTTGTCTTGTAATGTAATTGTTAAAATAAATAAATTTAAAATCTGTTAAAATCTTGCTTGACTCATGAATGCTTTATACAATGTTAAAGACTCTGGTTTTTTCATTGCGTAAACCCTTTTCCAGAAAAGCATCCAGTTCAACATTATCTATGGGGAGTCACTACATTTATAAAATCGTCATTTTCTTCGCCATCATCATCATTATCGGAGGGATCAGCAACCTCTTTGTTCACTTTTAGTTTAGCAGGATCGATATACAAAATCTTTTACATTGGAATTTTATGCATTGAATGGAAGCTATTCGGCATCTTCAACATCATCACTTGCAAAAATATTTAAATTTTTTTCCGATCCGATAAGAGCATTGACTTTTTTTTCCGTTAGTCTAAACCACTTAAATTATTTTAGAAATATGAACAATGAAATTTAATAACGAAAAAATAAAATACCTGCTTACTTTAACGCTTTTGCGAGCATCTTAATGTTTAGAATCCAAGATTCGTCTAAAAGGTATAATGTACAGTAAGCACAAATAACTTTTTTTTTTATGAAACGCGTTTTGAACGTCCAAGAAATGTTCTCTCATTTCTAGCACATACTCAAAGAGTATAAGTAAAACGTAGGAACGACAAGAGTAAACTGAGATGAAGTATAGAAAAAAAAATTGCAATATATCCCCGACGCAAGTCACACATTACAAAAATTATTATAATTCACTTTATACGGATAGAGCCAACATTAGTTATGTACTCTGTGATTGTATGAAAGAACTCGGGTGGCTGAGATAATTAATAATAAACTTTAAAAGAATCAACCGGGTGTCCCAATAACAGTTCTACGGTTAATTAACGGTTGATATCAGAATGATTTTCATCACTAAACATAACCATAATGTAAATTTTAATATAAAAGTGTTGTGGTCGACGCAATCTCGTGGTTAATGATCCCACGTATAACACAATCCTGTATTATTCGAAACATTTTTTGAATTTTCGCGGTTAGTAAGTCCAACTATCTTGTTGTTTCTTGTTCTCTTAATTTTGAAATATTTTAATATTTTCAGAATTAACAGAAAAAAAGAACTTTGTTTTCATACTTTCGAGTATCACCAAGCACGGTGTCGTGTACCACTAGTGCACGCATACCACAGTTTGGGAAATGTTCTAGATTAATATCGCTATGTAAGATATTGGAGATATTCGAGTTATCCCTCTTGGTGGACCGTTTGCAAAATTGTCTGTTCCTTCATAGCTTTCTTTGTGTTGTTGTCTCTGTAACCGTTCTTCCTAAGTGGTTTTTCAAGGTGCATCCTTTTTCTGAATTCTGCAAATTGTAGCTTTTCTTCTTAGGTTCTCTTTACGATTACGTTTAGGAAAAGCAGATTTTTATTTTGCTCTTTCCTGATTACTATAACTATAAAAAAATTCGTGTCTCTGTACTTAGCATTATTGAAGTTGTTGTTAAAAATTTTTAAACCCAAACGATAAACTAATTCACCCAGAACAGAGATTTATTGTAATTAAAATTTCTGGCAAAAATTTTGCTTAAATTAATGCGAGGTTTCAGCCAATCTGCAACTACGGAACGCGCGTCAATATTATTAATCACATTTTAGTAAAAACTCACAATTACTTACATTCTATTGTAGTGATTTTTTGAGTCATCGACTCTATAACAATTAACAATAAACGTCTTTTTAGAAGGAATTTTAGTTTTGTTAATACTTTTTTAATAATGCGAAAGTTTTGGGTACATTATTACGCCAATTTGGGTTTTTGTACTTGACGTTTGCAGCGAAAGTTTTGCTTTGTTCAAAAACTACAATACAAAATTAAAACTCCTTCTAGATTTATTATTAATAATTCTAGAGCCGATGACTTGGAAAATGACCAAATATTTGTAGGTAATTAGTACAAATGTCATTAAAAATACCGACGCGCATTTTGAAGTTGCGACTTGCCTGAAACCAGTATTTAACCATTTTCGGCAACTCCAGAAGTCTGATGAAAGGTTTTATCCTCTCAACGCGCAAAAAATATTTAATAAAATTTATCAAAAAAAAGCGGGGCTATGTAGTATCGTAAAAACGGTTTGGTTTCTCTAAAATCGGCGAATGAACAGAAAAAAAATTTTGTACGAAACTATGTAAAATTTTCACCGTAAAATTATTTAGTGGATGAATTAGATTGTATTGACTACAAAAATGTTTGTAAAAAACAATGTGAAAAAGCATTACGCATTATAATTTTTACTTAGGTAATTTTACATTTATGATTAAATATTACAACAAGAAAATGAATAAAGTATTGCAACTATTATTTTTTACTATTACAGACAACGTTATCTGCTATCGTAATAATAATTTTGCCGTCATACTGAGCACAATTTAGCACACTTTTTTTAATCACACTGGTCTGCATGAAAATCGGCCCTGATACCATTCTTGACGATTCTTATGTAAAATGACCTCCTGAGCTCCGTTTTCACCCATCGCCCACCTATTTTGGGGGGACCCCATTTTTATTTTATTTTTGCATTTTTTTTAGAATTTTAACTTATAGCCGTTAAACATCCTAAAGCAGGTAATAAAATTTATACTAAAGTATATGGCAAAAGTTTTGCTATAAAATGTATATACAAACAACAATAAAATACAAATATATAAGAACAGTAAAAAAATATCAATAAACAGTTAGGAAGATTCACTGCACGACGCTGGCGATCTCACCCACACAGCCAAAAGTAACCAAAAGTCGTAATAAAGGTAACCGCTTTGGATTGGCAAATGTGATCATCGAGTACCCAAAAGTACACCCATTGGTGAACTATGTCCCACTTAATCCCTCCATAGGATACTCTTATACTGACCTTGCGTGTATTCAACGGTCAACCTTTTAGGATAACCCAAAATTAACCGACACGGACAACTTATAGTCCACTTTTAAAGCTACTCAAAAGATACTTCTTTTTAGTTATTTATTGGTCAACTTGTTGGGCTAACCTAAAGTTAATCGAAATGCCCAGTGCATAGTTGAATTTTAAAACTACTAAAAAGATACCATTTTTTGTTTGCTCAACGTTCAACCTGTTAGGGTAATCTAAAGTTAATCGAAAGTGATTGTTAATGGTTGGTATTTAAAACTGCCTAAAAGATACTAATTTTTGTTTGCTTAACGTTCAACCCGTTAGGATAACTTAAAGTTAATCTAAATAGGTATTTTACTATTTAATTTTAAAGCAGTTTAAAATATACAATTTTTGCACTTGTTCAAGAATCATCCTGAAGTTAACTGTAAAAGATGTATAATTGTTGGATTTTAAAGCTGCTTAAAAAATACTATTTTTTCAGTTGTTCAACGATTAATGGCTGCTTAACAAATATCTTATAGTTAACATTTGAAAATAAAACACATTCAAGTAAAGGTGCAAGCCTTGAAAAACATATTTTATACGATACGATATAATACATATATATTTATAACTTATTTACAAATTTAAAATTATCTAAAATAAATGCCATTGCCGTTAACCCTTTTTAACACTTTTTCTCGATTTTCTAATCTACACCTTTGTCGTCACTAAAACGTCCATTTCTGTGGCTGTGGAAACTATTCATTTTACGGAAACTGAAATTAGAAAAAAATACTTAACTAAACCACTAATATTTATATTTGATTTGATTTTTTACAGGGTTCCCAGCGATCTAGAAAATTGTAAAAAATCTGGGTATTCTAAAATCAGGGCAAACATCTAAAATTTAGAGAAAGCTTGTTTCTATGTCTTTTGTATACTGACCGTTCATCTGCAAATATGAATTATGTGTTCTTTTGTGTCTGTTAAAAATATGTATAAAGATGTTTTACCTTTATAACTGGAATTTTTAGTATAACACAATTACACAAAGTTAACACTCGACTTGTACAACACGCACATCAACAAAACTTGAACGATTGTCTAGCAGGTAAAAAAAACGACGTTCAATTGTAAACTAGTCTTAAAGCAACCCGGTGGTTATTTAAATTACAATACCCATTTTCTCCCACTTCAACAACATAATTTTAAATTTTACAAACGGTGGGCGTTTGTTTAATGTTAATTTAATAATTCTTGAAATCTATTTTTGTTAAGTTTAAATTATCCCCGTACGTGCATGCTCGAGTTAATTCCATTACGCTAAATGGGCCAAACTAGGCACGCTCGAATTAATTCGAGCGGTATCGCTATATGAAACATAAGAAAAAAATGTCCTTTTTGATTTTTTTAAATTTACATCTGCCTTGTAAGCTATAAAATGTTAGATTAGTATTACTTTTCGTCCAGTTATAAAACAAAGAAACGTTTTTTTTTGTAAATTACAAATAGGTACAAGTGTTTATTATTTTTTATAATTATTATTGATTTAGTAGTGAAAGACTTTTTTTGTGATGTAATATGTAAAAATTATAAAACTGCAAAGATAAGTGTTTATAGACAGTTATTTTGTGTTTAGTTATTACTGTTGGCCAAAATAAAGCTCAAAAATGTGACATGAAAACTTAAGTTTTTTTTTACGAAATTTAATTTTTTTTCAATGATGGCTACATAATAAAAAACTGTTGAAATAATTCCAGAAAGTTCATTTAAAGCACTAGATCAGTTATTGTATTGTCACTTTCGACATTAATAATACTTTTTTACCGTTTATCGCGAATAAACTATCCTTTAATAAGAAACACTAAAATTTGCTTGTATTACGTTTTGAAAATTGGATATTGATGCGCAGTTATGAGTCACAATATTAAAGAAGCTTAAATACAAAACTTGTTCGGTATGTCTGTTTGGAAAAATACAATTTTCTTGTTTGCTATCAAGAGGCCAAGTTTATATTGTAATTGTTTAACGGGTTTGTTAAAGAAGAAATGAATATTAAACTCTCTGCTCAAAGTAATAACGATTTGTTTTAAAAAAAATTTGCAAAATTAGATTCTTTGAATGAAATTTCCGTTAAAACTGCAATACCTAAGAAAAGACCTTGAATAGTCGAAAAGACCGACACAGAAGGGATTAAAATATCCACAAAGGCTATTGTTTGGTGCCCAGTTGACACACAGTCGCAATGCAAAATAAGTTCTTAAATTAATCATTTACCGTAATGGATGAAACAAAAACAACAACAAAAAAAGTTTTTACAATCAACATTAAGATGCCATCGCATTTATTAATGCTTTCTCTTTAACCTGCTAAACGCCTTTGAAGAAACACTTGATATTTTTTATCGATTTAAGGGCGATAATTTGAACTATTATCAATATGATTTTGTATCGATCCACATCAGAAATTATAAAAAGTTTGTTTAAAAAAACAATTTTTACGTTGAAATTAAATTAAAAACATCATTATGCTACAAACAAAAAAGAACAATGTTTATGACGATAATCGGATTAAAATGGTACGTTCCAGAAAACTGTTGTGCGAGGGTAATGGTGGAACTAAAATAAAGTTTACTTCTAAAGATTTCATTGTTAGCCAATTAGATTTTTATTATAAATGTAAGCAGTAACTAAACTTACAAACACTCATTAATAATAATCAATTACACTTACAACTCCACTAAAATGTTTCTTTTCAAAAACAAGTTTTTTTAATATAATTAGTTTCAGCGTATACAACTACGGATCCTATATATGTACTTATAAAAATTACAACAAATAATTAGCGAAACAATGACTGCAGGTTCCATCTGCAGTGCTTTTCAATATTTTTAAAATAAGTGTTTGTCTATTTGAAAAAACATACCCATGAATTTGTTGTAATTGGAGCTCACGGAGCGACTAACTAACTTCTGACGATTTCGATCAATTTTTTAAAAATTCATAATTTGAAAACTAAGCGGTAATGCACAAAAAGGCAAAATAAGTGTACTTTTTTGCCATAAGAATCATCAAAAATCAGAAACGCAATTGGTTAACTCATTTTTTAGTTTCTCCTTGTAAGTCATAATAATAGTAAGAGGTAACTATTAGAAGATAGAAAAGTAATTTTGGTTCAGGGTGATTTTTCTTCCGAGGACGTTTTTCCGAGATACAGTCTTATTCTACACAAAAATATTTTACTAAAAAGTTCATTTTTAGGATTAACATAAAATTAACTTTTTAGAATGTCTCTTTCACAACTTTTATAGACATTGATTATAAAACTCACCAAAAATAACATTTATGTGGTTACTAAAAAGACATGTAGTCTCATTCTGTACTATAAGGCTACTAAAAACTTAATTTTTAGGATTAACATTAAATTAATTTTGTAGGATGTCAGTTGTGTAACTTTTTCAAGACATTAATTAAAAATCTCTGAAAAGATATCGAAAAGTTAACTTATAGGGTTAGTAAAAAAACAAGTAGTCTCATTTTATACTTGAAAGCTCTTAATAGGTTAATTTTTATGGTTACCATCAAGTTAAATTTTTAAAACGGCTTTTGAGTAACAATTAAAGTTGTCTATTGAAAAGTTATCCAAAAGTCAACCTCTGTAGGTAAGAAACGAGATAGGTCGCCATATTTTATACTTTAAGCTTATACAAAAAGTAACCTTTACGTTTACAATTTGGCTGATTATTAGGAATAACTATTTGTTGTGAATAAGTTAAACATTAAGGACACGCGGTAGAACTAACTTTTATGAATGACTAAAAGACACGTTAAAGATACCACATGTTTGTCAACTTTTCAGGTTAAAGTATGATCACTTTTTAGACAATTAAGGTTAACTTTGGTTATGTGGGCAATACCACATGCAGGTTTGAACAGGAATTTTTGACAGGGTTGAACTTACATTACTCTTTAATTATAGTATATTACATTGTTTGCTTAACTGCTTTGATCAGTACATCTATAGCTGTTGCAGAGTTAACTTGTCGACGTTTTAAACGTGCTGGATTTTGTGTTCATTATTGTTCATTTGTGTAAAACAGTAAAACTACTTTTACTCCGGATTTTTTCAAGTCACTAAGTGTGATTTGTGGTTAATGTTGGGCGTTGAATTACTGTTTAATTATGCCACGCGAGTGTAAAAATCATTCCGATAGCTTCTGCTATGTCTGCGGGAATTAACTTTAAAAGCGCAACGAAAACCCCTTTCTCCGCTTGTTAAAACAGCTTATAAATTGTACTTTGATTGTCAAGTTGGCGACCAGGACAAGACTTGGGCTCCATCAGTTTGCTGTACGACTTGTTACAGTAGTTCGACCAAATGGCTCAAAGGTACCCGTAAATCAATGCCATTTGCTGTGCCCATGGTTTTGCGTGAACCTCGCTGTCATCTTACAGATTGTTACTTTTGTATGACTTCCACCGTCGGGTTTTCGAGCAAAAGTAAGCATACAATTCAGTATCGCAATATTCCGTCAGCTCTAAGACCTGTTCCTCGTAACGATACTTTTCCAATCCCAGAGCCCCCAAACACCTATACTCTAGAGCCGGAAATTGATTTAAAAGACTCTGAGCCACAACCTGGGGCTTCGAATGATACGTTCAATGATGATGAAGAGATGCCGTTACCCAAGACTAAATCTCAGCTCCTAGGATCGCGATTTCAACAGTGTAATCTCTTAGAAAAGGGAGTAAAAATATTTTCTTAGAGGACCAGACAAGCAACCCTGAAATGTCTTTTCTCAGAAGATAAAGGTGTAGTGTTCTGCCCTAATGCAAATTTATTGATGACAGAGCTTCAGATGCTATGTGATCCAGACAAATGGAGACTGTTTATAGACTCATCAAAAACAAGCTTAAAAGTTGTCCTGTTGGCAAATGGGAATGACTTCCCATCAGTTACAGTTGCATACTCTGTTGATATGAAGGAAACGTACGAAAACATCTTCAGAATCTTTGATAAAATTAGTTATCATGATTATAAATGGAAACTTTGCGCTGACTTAAAAGTTGTTGCTCTACTGACGGGCCTGCAATCAGGATTCACAAAATATTGCTGCTTTCTTTGTGAATGGGATAGCCGAGCCCGAGATAAACATTACATCGTACGGGACTGGCCTCTGCGAGAAAATCTTATTCTTGGTCAGAAAAATGTCGCCCACAATCCTTTGGTTCCAAAGGAAAATATTTACTTACCACCTTTACACATTAAACTTGGATTGATCAAGCAGTTTGTGAAAGCAGTGGACAAAACAGGTGGCGCATTTCAATTTTTGAAAACTAAATTTCCTCGTCTTAGCGAAGCTAAAATCAAAGAAGGCGTTTTTGTTGGTCCCCAGATTAGACAACTCTTCCAAGATTCGACGTTTATTGAACACCTAAATCGAATAGAAAAACGAGCTTGGCTTGCATTTCAAAACGTTTGTAAGAACTTCCCGGGTAACCACAAAAGTGAAGATTATGTCGCTCACGTCGAGGAACTGCTTTTAGCGTACAAGGACATAGGATGTAACATGTCTCTTAAAGTTCACTTTCTTCACTCGCATCTGGATTTTTTTCCCTGAAAATTTAGGAGCAGTCTCGGATGAACACGGGGAACGGTTCTATCAAGACATCGCTAAACTGGAGAAGAGTTATTATCGTAAAAATGATTTTTTTCATGAAATCTGCAAATAAAAAGACAATTAATTATGATCACGGCACAATATTGCACATAGCAAGCGCAATTCAGCACACTAGTTAGTTTTGATTTTATTGGAAAAAGGCTATCTGTTATCGTAAAAATTAATGGTCTCCGTAAAAACTGTAAATGAGAGGAAAAAAGTCTTTGTGGCACAATATAGCACATACTGAGCATAATTCAGCGCAATAATAATTTTTTAGTTTATCAAAAATGGCGGGACTAGCTTTACTGACATTTAAATTTTTATGTGATAACTTAGATTAGTGTTAGTGTATGTAAAATAAAATAAAATTTCAAATTTAATTATAGAAACATTTTTAATTTCCTTTAATAATATTTTTAAAACATGTAGTAAAAAAAATATCAAAGCACCAGGTGAATTAAAAATTTAACATTTAACTTTTTCATTCCTCTTATTTAGCATGAAATATCACATTTATATTCTCATGTCTAGTAAAAAATAAGTTAATATATATTTTTTTTATTATCAATCAACTGGTTTTGTTTTTATTTTTTTAATTTAACGAACTCATCGAGCTCAGACCCGAAAAAGTTAACTGCGTATTATTGATATTTTTTAGTTATTTCTTAACAATAATGTTTGTATATAACAATTTGTTAAACATTTGACGTATTAATTAAATTAATCCTTAAAAAATTAACTAAAAATGTTTCGACTTCGAATCAAAATAATATCACAATTAATACAAAGTTCGTTTTAAAAACAATTACTGATATAAAAAAAACACAAAGAAAATAAAATTTATTTACAAAAACAAATTCATGAGCGTTTTTGCTTTATTAATGTCTTAACTAAAACCAATACTTTCACATTTTACTTATATTTTAAAATAACTTTAACTACATGAACAATTTATTTCTATAAACGGATATGATTTTTTTTTTATTTGCAAGAAGAGAATTATTTTTAACGATGAAAAACAGACTTTTTAGTTCTTGAAGTTTTTATTGAGAAGATTCTATACACAATTTATAATGCCGTAACTTTATATTACTGTTATTTTTCTTACTTTGTCTTGTTTAATATAGACACAATAAGAGCGTTTTTATATATACATTAAATATTTTAACATTATATCGAACTTAACATTTCTTTAATGCTACATCAAATAATTAAGAAAGATAAAGTTACTAAAAGATACAAATATTTAGTATTGTTCCTGTTACAAACACAGTTAAATGCTGTCAATACGTATCATAAACTTAACCAGTAGCGGCTCTTACGTTAAGTCATTTGGTCAATGACCCTCTCAGAAAATAGTTTTATCTTATTATTAATTATTAATATAATGTAATATAATCTCGGGGAATCAATGTATAAATTTATTTAATATTGGTTTGCTTATATTGTATACATATCTGTAAAATGTAAGTCCCAATAATACCTTCTTATTCACACCTTTTCTACTATTTCAATTACATAAAAGACACAAAACTATTATGTTTTAAATGTTTTTAGTTACACTAGAAAAACATATAAACAAACACAAAAATCACTATAAACGTTGAAAAATGCAACTACAAAACATTTGACATTAGCAAAACATTAGTTTATTATTAATATGGCGATAGTTGTACCGAATACAAAACGTGGTATCCCTATTTTATAACTCAACACAATAATCAAAATGTTGAAAAGCGGTGTAACTGCCTTCGCTTTAGTTTTGACGGTACATACGGAGTAAAAGAACTTGGTTAACAAATTGAATGCTTTACGTTATGTAATATGTATTTTGCGAATGTTGCAAAAAAACATGAATCGAACTAATTGAGAGTCACGACACTTTTGATAATGCCAGAATTCAAGATGGCTTATACAAACCACAACGTGGCAAAAGAATGAAATGCACAACATAAATCGGAAAACGTTTATTAAACAAATCAACATCATTTGAAAAAATAAATCGATTTAAAGAAAATAACAAAGTAAACATATTTTTTTAAACAAATAGAATGAAATAAACTATACAACAATAATAAAATATATATACATATAAATAACATCAAAGCGGTAACGAAACTACAACCAAAAGCAGAAGTGACCGACCAAAATAGGAATAAAAGCTTAATACCGAAAACTAAAAAGTTAACTCCTTTAATAAACATGGAATAAAACAATTACAACAAAATCATATAAAAAAACAGCCAAATTTTAATTTAGAAAAACTAATACATTTTTTTAGATGTATTTCAAGTAAAAATTTATTTTTCTATTATAAATTAACAAAAGAACCTTTTATCCTATAATAAATTATCAAAATTTACTTTACTTACTGTATTGTTATTGTTTGCAGCATTTCATTGTTTTTTAATTAATTTAAAAAATTTAATTTAAAATTTATGACAAGCGCTTTATAAAATAATTTCTTTTAAATTTAAAATATGATATAGTTATTACAATAAAAATGTAATAACAATTTTTTCAATTAAAAATGTAGTAGACATCACCATTGTGTGTATTTATTAAATCTAAATTAATTTATTTGTTTGATTTATTTTCATTAAAAGTTTATTAAAGTTAGGTTTCAATTTTAAGTAAATACTTTCATAATTAACATGTGTTGATCATTACTAAAATGTAAGCTTTAGGCAAGCAACCCACATCTAACACTAAGAGCAGTAATTGTTTAAATTTACATTAGGGTTGAGCAGATAAGTTATTTAATCAAACATTTTTTAATTTAACACTGAAAAAGAAATATATGAACGGGTTGTTGGATCCATTTTTAAAATGTTTTGCTCTCAAAATTTAATTCTAATATATTGAAGCGTTCTCGAAGTATTTGGAAACTTTGAGAACATGGTGAGAAAAGATGGAATGTTTTAGATTATGATAAAGTAGAAATGTAAAAAAGTGTCCGAAAGAAGTTAGTATAGTACGAAGTCGGAAATGTTAAGAATATTGTGTCGGTCTAAAGTATAAACAAACAAGTGACAAATTATCTTATTCACAGACGGTATATTATTACAGTGATAAATAAATTCATGTAAGTGTTGTGGTTATTAAACCTTTATTTTGTTATATTTTAGTTTGTATTGTGTTGTTAGTTTGGTTTATAATAATTAACAATTGTGTAAATAGTTAGTTAAAAATAAATTAGTTTTAATATTCGTTACAATATTTACTTATTAACGACGACATGCTTCGATGTAATATCGTCAAATTTCTAAAATTACAAAAATAAGTAATCAACCCTTATTGAGTTATAAATACTTGCCATAAATAAATGTCGTTTTGTAGTTTACAATGATGGCATTTTTACAATTGCATTGGGATTGCTTAGCTTCAATGTCTTTTACGTTGTGGTTTTAGCTCAAGGTTTTATTCAAAACTAATTTGAATTACGCGGGTATAAAATTAACTTTTTTCTGATTATTTTAGTAATTAGCAGACATAAAGCTATTGTATTAGCTTTAATTATGGTTATAATGGTAGATGGTTTATCAATGCAATTTTGGAAGTACATTAGAGTATTCTTCCCACTGCTGATGAGCCTTAAAATAGCAAAATGACCGTTTAGTAACAAGTACATTAACACTTCCTTACCTTCCAGGTTTGTTACGTGGTGTTTTGGGCCTGCGGCTTTATGCAAAACAAATTTGACATAAATGGGTATAAAATTATTCAACGCTATAGTTATTTACAGTTACCTTTTTAAATTGTAGTTTTTTTTATTATCAACCATAAGTTTTTTCTCCATTTTATTGATCATTTTTTTCCTATGTTTTCTACATGATAAATTGAAGTATGTTCAGTACATCTTTTGTACTTCACCGTTTGTGTATTTTAAGTCTTGGTGTACATTAAAATTTTAATATTTTAGATATCAGCAGTTACTGTAAACTCCTTTTTTTGTAAAGGCACGTAGTAGTTGTAAATACCTAACGGGAGTCATTCAACGACCCCTAACTTTCTCACACTTTAAAATTTAAGATATTACTAATAACCAATAGAATTAGTTTTTGTAACCAGAGCTGGTGGAATTTTTCTTAACATTTAATTTTTTATAACCGATTTTATATATATTTTTCGACAGTCACCAATGTAGCGTCTCCCAGTATAGTTCGGCTTGGTGGTAATAAAAATCCAAAAACCGAATAATCAATGTTAGTGAAAATGTATCACAAATTGTAATATATATATATATATATATATATATATCAAGAAATACAGTCCACCATTTTTTAAATCCAACTAACCGAAAAAATAAAGCGGATATCAACATCCCAACAAAGTACTTGATATTTCGGTTCTTTTATAGTCTAATTGCGTGTTACAATTTTCTTTGCTTAATTGTAGAAATTACCTCTTTTTTTCTATCTCTTTATATTTCAATTATGTTGCCGCATTATTGCTAAAACGTAAAGGAAATAACCAACAATAAAACTTAAACGTGAGATAAGAATTACGTACGATTTAGCGGAACGCGTAAAACCTCAGGGATTGCAGCAGCAACCAAAGTTGAGCGAGCAAACCTCTTACATCGAGAACTATCAATTTCAGACTTTTTCGGCGGCAGTACCGTCGAAAAACTAGTACAGTCCTAAATTTAATTACGAATTATCATTTATCGCAAATACCTAAATAATGGAATGTAACAAAACAGTGTAAATATAAATCTGCACGCCAGTATACGCTTATTTAACGTAATAGAGATCTATACTATGTATAGTAAACAAATAAAATAATATTAGTGCTTAATTTGTGTCATACTGGGCGGTATCTTAGCTCGCGGTGACTCCGGTCTTTTTCAGCTTCAAGAAGTCTGATTTTTTCTGATTAGCGAAGCATTGATTTTTATCCAACGCTACCGGCTACTTAGCATCTGGGATATCAATCGCTCGGGAGTCAACCCAAACAGCTCTCCTTTGAGGCTTGTCTAGTGTGGACAGGCCAACACTGTATGTTCCACGTCATCCACTTTTTTACAGTGTATGCATTGGGGATTTGGATTTTTTATTATTTGCACGCAGGTAAATGGCAAAGCATCTGTCACTCGATAATACATAGGTGAGATGGTAATTTAGTTCTCTATGGCATCTACCCAGCCAGGGTTTGTGTTGTTGGATATAAGACGGCTGGTCCATTTACTCTTCTGGCCACTTTGCCATCTTGTCTGCCAACGTTGCAGAATCTTTTTTTTTGCTGTTTTTCTGTTTAGTCTACCTACTCCCACAATACGTCTCTCTTCTGTTAGTAGATCTCATGGTATAATCCCAGCCAGGAGTAGAGCTGATGGCGTTGCTATAGTTCTATAGCTCGATATAATTCTAATCCTTACTTTTTTGTACTTGTTGGACTATGCTTGGTACTTCTTCATTTTGAGTAATGCAGCCCATATGGGTGCAGTATATAGCATATTCGAAGCGAAGATACCAGTCTCTTTTTTAACATGCATGAGACGTTTACATTTGGCATAATCTTTGTGATTGCCGATGCCGTTCTCGTGGTTTTGGCGGCTGCCATCACTACATGGGGGCCGTAGTTTAAGTATTTGTGAAGATAAACGCCGAGTTATATTATATTGTTCTTTGGTGTGACGACGTGGTTATGTACTGTAAATGAAATTTTGTGCTTATTTGATGTTTGTCCGAGAAAACTGCGGCGTTAGTTTAGCTTGGCGCTATCTCCAGGTCGTGATTAATAAATTAATTACCTATTCGTTTGATTGCCATATTTGTCACTCTCGCAAGCTCGTCTTCTGTCTTTGCACTGGTAATTACAGCAATGTTGTTCACAAACGCGATGACTGGGACTTATGAGCCAAGGTTCATTCTTCGTATACTGTCAAATGTGACATTTCACAAAGTCGGTTACAATACCAACCTTTGTGGGGCTCCGCAGGTCACTTGCAGAGTTTCCAATCTATTGGTGCTTTGTATTATTAGTTTTCTATTATTAAGATAGTTTTGTACTATGTTGCTACGGTAAGGCTCAACTTATTTCTCTTTAAGTGTCTCAATTATGACGTGCCACGCTAGGCATTTCTCAAATCTAGCGTGACCAGCGCACAGAGTTTTTTGTTTTTTTTGTGGTGTTTACACGATAATTTTGGCAGAGATACCGTTGGGGCCCGGTGCCAACTTATTGTTTAGTTTTTTAGCAGCAACGATTATGTCCTCCGTTGACAACGAAGTAAGGGGGAAGGGAATAAATATCATATCTACAACATTAGATGGTTTCTTGGGAAAACGTTTTTTTATGACCTTGTATAATTGTTGATGATTAGGTAGCGCTCAAGATTGGGCTTTTTTAAGCCTTTTCGTAGCTGCTTTATATCCTTTTCCCCATATACCGTAGTCTATGCTTCTGCATAATTCTTCTTCTTATCGTTTACCCTTTATTTTGCTTATAGTTAACAATTTTTTTCCTTTGTTTATCCTTATTAGTGCCTCTGTGTTTCTCACTTTTTGTGCTCAATAAATTTCAAAAACCTCGAGTTTTTTTGGGAGTAGGGATCGAGGGTCTAACAATAACATCCAAAAAGAGAAGGTAGGTAAGTCATAAAATGCATAAGGATAGAAAAGCTGTCGGACCACATGAGATAAACGGTGAAATTCTCAAAATATGCTCAAAAAAAATGTATTAAACAACTGGTAGTCTTATTTAACAAGATATATAAAACAAGACAAATCCTCGTCAACTGGCTTAAATGAACCCTCATCCCGATACTTAAGAAGCAAAAGCAAGAAAATGCGACGACCACCGCTTAATAAGCCTGATGTTCTTAAAGTTTTCCTAAGAATCATACACACTAGGATATTATAGTAAGTGCAAATATAGTATAGACAGCACACAATTCGGATTTCAAAAAGGCTTGGGTCCATGTGAAGCTCTATTTTATTTAAATGTATTTGTCCAGCGCTGCAAAAGTATGAACGTAGATGTTTATGCATGCTTTGTAGATTATAATAAAGCATTTGAAGGCGTGAAGCATTATAAATTAATGGAAATCCTGAAGTCAACTTATATAGATAAACGAGACCTTACCATCATCAAAAATTTATATTGGAATCACTCAGCGAGTTAAATTTGGACAAGAAAGGTGGGGTAAAGTAAAAAGAAGTCAGGAGATGCGACAGGGATGTATTCTCTCCCCACTCTTCTTCAACCTATATTCGGACGCCAGCAACATAAAAGATTAACAAAACCTGATAGATACAGTCGTATCTTTTAGTGAGAATTTTGGATTGGCAATAAATATAAGGAGGACTAAATGGATGTTACTAACAAAAAAGAAAACTATTGCATCTGAAGAATTCAAAAACTGGAGAAAATAACTTAGAACGGGTATCCAAACTTAAATATTTGGGTACCAACGTAAATGAAAAATAGTATCCAAAGAAAGAGATAAACTCGAGAATTGCACAGGCCCGCATGACATATATAAATATGAATAGGTTCTTCCATAGTACAAGAATTTATCTAGAACTCCAAATGAGAATGGTGAAGGTCAATGTAATTTTCTGTGCTTTTGTTATCTCTGGTTTAATCTAATTCCTTTTGCTTAGCTGTATGTGTTAAAAAGTTGTTCTATATACCGTTTCCACGTCTTTACCTTACTTCCAGTGTCCAACATAATTTCATCATTTTTGTTTCTCAGAATTGTTTCTTGTCGTTTCTTCGTTTTTCCCGCTAGTTTTTTTTACTTTCTTGTCTAGGTTAAAAGTGTCGTGTTTTTTTTGTAAGTGTTCTATCTCTTGACACTTATCATTTAGCCAAGCTTTTTGTGCTTCTCTACACTTCCGACGTATCATTCTATTTAGTTCGCTGTATTTTGCTACAACTTTTGTTTTATGTACGCGTCTCTCGTCCATTAGATTCAAGATTTCTTCTATCATCCACTCTTGTTTTTTTCTTGTCTCTGTTAATTTTTAATTCATCTTTTATTGTTGTGCAGTATGTTTTGATGCTTTCGTTTTTTGTCTTTATTTTAGAATATTTTAGTTTCTTTATATCGGTTGAGTTTGTTAATTGTTGTCTAATGGTCCTTTAAACCTGTGCATTTAGAATTTTATTAGTACAAGATTATGGTCTGAACCTGCATCCGCTCAAGGGTAGGTTTTTACCGCTTTCACGAATTTCTTCATATCCTTTTTCACAAGAATGAAATCTATCTGGTTTCTAGTTTTGTCGGCAGGTGACTTTCACGTATATAGTATTTTGGATGAGAGTTTAAAAAATGTATTGTTAGCGATGAGATTATTCTCAGCACAAAATTGAACGATTCTGTCACCTCAATCATCGTTTGACTCAGGACGTATTGTCGGACTATTTCATGATTTGCT
Source organism: Aquatica leii (assembly GCA_035610365.1). NCBI lineage: Eukaryota > Metazoa > Arthropoda > Insecta > Coleoptera > Lampyridae > Aquatica > Aquatica leii. The sequence continues at coordinate 74,508,501 of CM069435.1, forward strand.
CCCAACCCTTTAGAGTTGAGATCACCCATAATGACAATTGTTTCACCTTTTTTCATTAGTTTCATCATCTCTCTTAGTTCGTCATAGAAACATTCCACCTCTTCTTCTAAACTATCGCATGTTTGAGCATAAACCTGAATTACGTTCATTGTTCTACCCATGCTTTTTCTTTGCTTCATTAATTGCTTTTTGCAGATCGCTTCTGAGTATTTTGTAACGTTCGTTTTTATGTGAAACAATGTTACTAGATTTTTTTAATAGCTCTGGCGGCAATTCTCCTAACACGTTAGCACTCCTTCTTGAGTCGGGCCAGGTCATCGTTTCACCAGTATAGACCAGTACCAGGATGTTTGTTCTTCTTATACGGGCCATATGCTAGCGTTATTTTAAAAGATATGTAACTGCAGTCACTTAGTTTTCCGTTAATCAACGCTGTCGATCTACTAATAGAAAAGGCTATTTGAGCGCTGGCACATGTAAGACAGCATCCGGCCTCTTTTGTCTTCCTTTGTCTCCCCCATTCAGGAGATTTAGCGTTAAAGTCGCTATACTTCTTTTACTAACATTACTAACATTTTTCTTCTTTTTTAGGTTTTCTTATTAGTTGTGTTCTTGCTTTTTTTTGTTTTTATTCATTAAATTTGTTTTTATTGCTCATCGTTTAATTTTTGCGTTTGTTTTGATTTTTGTATTATACTTTCCTACTATTTCATGTGGTTTTATTTATAGTACACCGTATTCACAAGTTGATAAAATTTCATCTTGTGTCGCTATCACTCTTTACGCGGACACCTCTATTGGATATATTTTACTTTAATGCTGCTATTGTTTATTTCCTCATACTGATTTTGGTTTTTCATCTGTTGTAACTTACATGTTATAAAACATCAATTAGACATTTTTTTCTACTATTGAATAGTGCAGCTTTGGTAGTAGTATTCAACGGTAGAAAGTTGTTAAAAAAATTACTTTTTTACATAAAACAATTTTAACTTTAAAAAACTTAATTTATTTGTTTTTAGACATTTTACTTTATTCATAATGCAGAAATTTTTAATTAGTTAAAATTTGGTGAAAGATTAGAAACTTAAAAATGTTTTTATGTACGTTACCGTTTTTTTTCAGTTTATAATTTCTAGTTTAATTTATTTGTTTTATTACTTTTTTATTTTGTTTTTTCAATTAAATATTTATTTGTAAACAAAAACTTATAAAATTAATTTTTGTAAAATTTCAGTTACTTCAACAATTTTTGTTAAACATAATTCAAATGTAAACTTTCGTGTTCGTTTCGTGCTGTAGGGTCCTGTAATTTTTGTAATTTATAATCTATTTGATCACGTAAGCTGTTTAACCAAAAAATTACATAAAAAACATGACAATATTAAACGTTTTTTATTACTATTGAATTTTAATTAATTTAAAAAATATAATATATTTTATTAAAAGAACATTTATTTTGTAACTTGATTAGATTTTTTTAATGAAGTTATTATTAATTTTTATTGTACAATGGTAAAACTTTTAATATATTTTTATATTTTGGTACTTTATATGATAAAGGGACAGCATCCGGTGTGGTTTTAAAACCTTGCTACATTACTAGAATATCCTTTACAGTACTTTTTATTTTACATAATGTTTTTGAACCATCAACCATGTGCAATAAAATATCAATTTATAAAATCCAAAGCATTTCTTTAGACGTTATTTATGCTTGCATTTTTCTATATTTTTTTTATAAAATTTAAACAAATATGTTAACATTTTAGTAAAATTTATTGCATTGTATTTTTCATAGTTAAAAACTGTTTTTAATGTATGGCTAAAATAAATTTTAAAAAGAATTGTATATTACAAAAACGTAGCGTGGATTTTTAAAGATTAAAATATCTAGGATAATAAAATACATGCTGCTACCTTACTGAGGACGTACAATGTAAATATTCATAAAGTCTGGCTTTTTATTATAGTGTCATAATTATAATTAAGTTCTTTGATATTAATTTTCTTTGTGCTTTTCTTTATAATAAACCTTTTTTTTTGTTATTATTTATTTTCTTACAAACTGTCTAATAATCGTGATAAATTGCCCAAATTTTGGATGATACAAAAGAATTTAATCTGTGTAAACTTTGCTTTAGGATTTACTTCATTGTGTGAATTTCTGTTGTACGAAGATAAGTCTATCTTTAAAAAAAATATTGAAAATAATAAACGCTTATAGCATTTAGAGGATTATGTTTCAGTTTTGGCAAGCTTGTAAAAGTTTAAGAATTGTACTTCGGTGCATGCCAAGTCATTTTATAAAACCGTATTGCTTAAACTTTTTAAAATAAATTTAGTTAATGTTTACATTGTAGCTTTAACATAAATTGCAAGTCTTCCAACATGCTGTTAGCTTGAATAATTTAAGATGTAATTAATAAATAAAACGAAGCAGTTATAATTTATTTTTAATTTTAATTAAAAATGTTATGTTTATTTATAAAGTTTTGATTTAAATATTTACGCTGGTTGCGTTTTCGTTTATTCAAAATTAAATTCGTTATACCTTGATCTGTAAGTAGAAAACAATAAAACAAAATTTAGAAGAAAATCGGATTATTTTAACAAAAGAACTTTTTAACTTAAATTTACAAATAAATTGAAAATACTTTTTGAAAATGTTATCATAATAATGTTACAGAAATCACTCTACTCTTTATGGAAACTTTTTTTCTAAATAGTTAAGTTTTGTACATACAAATACAAATAACCCAGCATGACGCCATATCAAATGGTAACGTCCTTACTCATGGGTGTGTGGTTTTGTTGCAAAGGTTTACACTGCGTTGTTAATATTAGTAAAAATTAACAACCTCTCGCCGGATTAAAATTGAGCGTTTGCATTAAAAATTCCATTTTCTCCTTTATGAGGGGTTGGTAATTGCTCGTATAGCGCATAGTGGTTTATTTAATATCTGTAATACATTATTCCCCATTGTTTTTAAAATCATGCGCGACTTGTTCTCTTTACTTTAAAATCGTAGTCTAATTTGTTACCATGCTCAGTTTGAATAGAATTGCTTTAATTTTAATAAACAATGATCAAAGTTAATTTATTATTTGGTTTGAAATAGTGCATAATTTTACGTTATTTTTGTCATTTGTTTTTAAATAAATTTTAATTTTGTTCCTTAACAACTTAATTAGTCATCAGACAATAATAAAATAAAAACTGTCATATTATACGATTATTCTTAAACTATATAGTCCCTATATTGACATATCTTATGATATGAATAAATCATGTGGTTTTTTACAATAACTCATGTGTAGCTTATTATTAAATCAAATTAAAGTAAAGTACTATAATTTAACTATTTATTTAATTAATAATTTAAGATAATGATAAGATATCCGCATATGCCTGCAATGACAGAACAAAAATTCAGGAGGATTGAAAAGAATTTTCTAAATTTTGGAAAAGTGAATGCGCCATGAAATTTGCCAAAGCCATTTTTCTCCAATGAAGCTGCAGAAACCAATGTATTCGAATACTTTAATGTTTTCCTTAAAACTTCTGTTTGTTTGGAAAAAAGGGATCTTGGATACTCCAGAAGTTCGATAGATAGAATTTTAAATGATCATAAAATGGACACACACAAGATCAAATTCAACGGAAGCAGTATTGCGAAATTATGCTTGTGAAGATTCAAAAAGATCCAAATTTTCTTCAGAAAGTTATTTAGTCAGATGAATCAAATTTTTCTAAAGAGGGTATCATGAAAATCCATTTGCAATCAAACAAAACAATTATCAGCAAAAGTTTGGCTTCAACGTGTTTGCAATGTTAATGAACCACCGCGTATATTATTTTATTTATGATGATAATTTAAACGGTGAGAAATATTTTAAGTATTTTAAGAAACCAGATACAAAATTTTTTGCAAACTTTACCACAAACCGAGTTAGAAACATGTTGGTATCAATTAGATGGTGCTCTAGCTCATTGTACGGCTGCAGTCGGTCATCAATTAGAACAACTGTTCGAAGACCGATGGATTAGACGTCTGGGTCCTTGTTTGTGGCCAACAAGATTGCCAGATTTTTATTTGTGGGGCACTATTAAATCAAAAGTGTACAGAACTCCTGTTAATACCAGAGAAGAACTACGGGGTCTCGTTAACGCAGCATTTAATAACTTTCCTTTAGACATCAGTAGTGCAACGATTCAGGGTGTTGAAACACGTCTTATGAAAATGAATGGTACTGATTTAAAAAAATTAATATAACTAATGTGTTTAAATTAGTCAAGAGGCGACATCAAATACAAATTCGTGTAACGGCCTAGTGATTTCATGACCCGGGCAGCGCAGAACATATCGCATACGTTTAACCCAATATTAATTTGTTGTTATACCCTACACATGCTACAAGTACCTATGAAATTATAAATTTAAATGGAAAAATGTAAATAACTCTGTAATCATCGATTTTAGGTATAGGAACATGGTATATCAATTTAAACGAAATTTATTTATGCATCGAACGGACTGATAATGAAATAGGCATTCTATTTGAAAAATAAACTTTTTTAGTTTTTCTTAAATCTGGAAATAACGTCAAATAGATACGTAATCGCGGGCAATTTTTTATTATCTATTACAGACAATTGTATCTCGATCTTTTGACTTTGAGAACCTGCCATTTGGGAAATATTTTTATTTAATCGATTAAACACGGCATGTCGCATCTGTAAAACTTCAAATTTCTAGCTTTTACAGTTCTTGATATACTTCTAACCGACGGTCACCGTGAGACACCCGGTATATTTATTAAACAATTCCTTTAACTATGGTATGATTGTTTTATCGACCTTTTTTAACCATTTTTATTAATTAATTGGACTTTCCCGGTGCTTTCTTGTGAGATGTACAGCACGCGTTATTTTCTTCTTTATTTATGAGGTAAATCTTTAACACTAACATTTTATACTTTTTCCTCTTAATTTTAAATATGTGTGGTTTTATAGAAATCTTTGTAATACTTCTGAATGAATTTCGCTATTTCTATGTTATGTGTTATTTCTTTTCATCCTTCATTGTTATTATTTTACGTTTTTATTCGGGTTTTTCTATATTCTGTATAGCATATAAGCTTGTTTTTATACAGGGTTATTAAAAAGTATGGAGACGGCGAATAATACTAAGTTACGCCGTTCAGCGTAATTTTTTTTTTAATGAGAACATATCCAAATTTAAATTCAATTTCTAAATCTGTTGTTGCTAACATTAAAACGCTTTCAATAAACTGGTAGCGTTAAAGATTTGACAAGAAGATTTGATACTATCAGTCACATCCTGTTAATCAAAAGACTGTGTTATATGTACGGACTAGCTAGAGATTTATGTTTATTATTAACAGATTACTTAAACGACAGATACTGTTATGTGAGATTTAATAATGATAAATCTTTACAGTTTCTTTCCACATCGGGAGTTCCTCAAGGCAGCAATCTAGGACCATTGTTATTTTTACTGTTTTTTAATGACATAGTTAACTGTGCAAAGTCTTCGGAAACATTATATGCAGATGATTTAAAAATATTTAAAGTTATTTACGATACTGATTGTGCAAATAATCTTCAAGAAGATCTAGATAGTGTAGGGAACTGGTGTTCCATAAATCAAATGAACTTAAACGTAAATAAATGTTTTGTGCTGTCCTATACTAAGAAAGTTTCCCCTATAATGACAGCTTATAATGTTAATAAATCTGTGTTACTATATAAAAAATGTGTATGTGACTTAGGTGTATGGTTTGATGATAAATTAACTTTTTCTAATCATCTTATTAACACCGTTAAAAGTGCTAACAGAACTTTAGGATTTATTATCAGATTCACAACAGAGTTTACATCGGCATCTGCAATTACGGCATTATACAACTACTATATAAGATCTAAGTTAGAATATGCCATAGTAGTTTGGTATCCATTTTATAAAAAATATAAAACTATGTTAGAACATGTTCGGTATAGGTTTTTAAAAATAAGGTATCATCGTCAAAACAATATGTATCTTCTACATCAACATGAAATCCTAAATAAATTTTACAGCGATATTCCAACAATCGAAAAAAGAAATAATGTAGCAGTACTGTGTTATTTACATAACCTGGTATCAGGTAAAGTCGACCATTCACACATATTAGAAAAAATTGGTATCAGGGCACCTAGAATACATAGCCTAATAAAATGTCATCTTTTCGTTGCTACTCCAAAAACAAATTGTCTGTTAAATGCTTCAGTTTTTAAAACGGCAAGTTTGTATAATGGATTATCTGACAACATAGACGTATTTATATGTAATCATGTACAAAAATTTAAAAAAGAAATTGAAACGCATGTAAAAGAAAAAAAATAGAGTATGATGTTAATCTTTAGAATATGTACATTTTTTTGTTCTCATATTTTAAACATGTGTAATTTTATTTTTAGTTGCTCTGCAATTGGGCCTTTTGTGCCTGTTGAGTAATAAACATTATTATTATTAATAAAGTAGTAAACCTGAAAGTTCGACAAGTGATGATAAAAAACTGGAGGTGTTATTGGCTGTGTCTGAAGATCCTCATTTATCAACCAATCGGTTAGCGGCCAATTTCAATATTTCACAGTCATCGATCGCTTCAATTTTGAAAAGTGAAAAGTATAAACCTTATAAGGTACACCTTGTACATGAGTTGACGGAAGATGATTTTGTTAGAAGACTACAATTTTGTAAAGAAATGTTAAATATTTGCAATAAAACCGAAAATTTTGTTAAAAATATCCTTTTCCTCTGACGAAGCTACGTTTTGCCTTCATGGCTAGGTTAACAGACATAACTGCAAATACTGGTCATCGTAAATTTTTTTTTGGTTGTTAGAGTACCACACGGAGTATCCTCAAAAGATTAACGTTTGGGTTTGTATTCTAGGGGGTCATATTATTGGTCCCTTTTTCATCGATGGGAATTTAATTTTGCATTATGGTTTAAACGTTTGTCAGTATCTGGATAACGTTTTTCCAAATAGATAAATTGAGAGACGGGAAAGATTGAGTGGCCAGCCCGTTCGTCATATCGATTTTTTTTTGTTTAGATTTAGAAATCCGAATTTTTAAAGAATTCTCTTCATAGTTTTATAAATCTACTGAGTCATTGTCAAATGACAAATAAAAGACAATTTAAACACTAACTGTAAATTACTTAGTTATTAATTTGTTTTTATTGATAAGATTTGACTCATAACTTTTTTTTTGTCTCAGATACACCTACTTGATGTAAATATTTGAATCGGCGTTTGTTGAAAGAAAAGATATTAAAATAATAAAAAAATTTAAAAAATACTCTTTAGTGCTGTATTAAATAGAAAAAAATGCTCTATCGAACGGTGAGGTATAAGTAATATGTTCCTATTTGAAAAAATTACGCGGAACGGCGTAATTTAGAAATAATTGCAAATAACAAAAATTCAAGTATTTCCAATTGTAAATAATAATTACATAAACAACTTTTGTATTGAACAATTTTTCTTAAACTGAATATTAACAACATTAAATTTTTATCGTTTCGTCTAAAAGTTAATTTGTTTTATAAATTTAATTTTTGGCTACACTAAGTGTATTTTCATATAAAGCTTCAGTTAGCGCTGTCGTTAGTTGGTTTATTTTATTTGAAGTGTGTTTGATCGGTTTTGGTAAATTGCTAACTTTTTCTTTATAGGTTTCACACTTTCGGTTGAGTAGTTTTGTATTCACGGATCTTTTGTATTGTTCTGTATTTCATTTAGGTTTTAGTTTTGTTTGCCTTTTACGAAACGTAGTCGCTTTCAGTATTAAATGTGTTTAATGGTACGTCCTGGATTAGAGTTTTATTGGATATCATTTATATAACCGACATTGTTGTTTAATTGTTAGGACTAATCTATGTTGATTTTCTTTGCTGTTTTTGGTCAAAGAAAGTGTTGATAGAAAAAATACATATGTACTATATGTATATAAAATTAAAAAAATTTTTTTTTAAACAATTTGAACATTTTGTTTAACAAAGTAACTTTTCTTTTTTTTTAATGACTTGTTAGACAATCTTGGGCACTCTTTTGAGCCTTAGTTTGAAGTAGCTGCGTTTTAACATTTTTGCTATTTACAAGAAACGTATTCTGTAGATGCTGTGCAAGTATTTCCTATATTTCGATCCAGTTTTTTCTATGGTTTAAAATTTAGCCACTGCTTTGCTAATTTGTTATGTTAAAAACATTTTGGTATAGTTTTTGTGCAGTATGAATTTTGCTCAGTGATAAATGTCATTTACGCACTGGAGGTCACTTCTTCGTCTTCTTCTCGAGTCCTTAAACCAAAAGTTTCATATGTCCACTGGAGGTCACTGATGATCATGTTTCGTTAAGCAAGCGACACTTGTGTACATTTTAAGTATCTTAGATCATCCTCAGTGATAGTGAGTAAATAGATTGCGATTTTGGATATGTTGGTCGTGAGAACCGCTGGGGTAAGGATGCATTTTCATTTTAGAGTGCGATTTGGTAACTGTGTATATATGTATTAGTTTAATTTACAGATATTTTTGTATTAAATATGCCATTAGTTAATCGGATATTAGATACGCTGAGTAAATACTCTGTTTCTTATATTTAGTTATTTGCTTTAAGATCGGTCGTAAGCAAGCACGACCGGACATATTACGCTTATTATTACGACTAACCTACGCCATCTTTTTGTATTTGTATAATTTGTGTATGCGCTGAACTTTATCAGTTATGTACTTACGACTGCAACGTTACTTTTTTTTGGTGGGATTTAATCACTGGTAAGTGATCACAGCTTGCTGCAGGTTTAGGTTTTTACCGTAACAGATTTTCAAAAATGATCAAAAATCATATAACAATGTGGTTTCAAAGAATTAGCATACTTATCATTGCATTAATTTTTTTAATTAAAATCTTTTGACGTTACTTTACACAAATAACAACATTTAACAGAAAACATACTTGGAATTCTATTAGACACCGTTAATCATACAAAAACAAGCTTAGTGTTGAACAGCTACTGATTTTTTATTAAGAATGGTTTTGAAAGTAACCAGTTGATTAAATTGCTTTTTTTTGCAACTTTGTTAGAAGAAGGTGTCATAAGTGTGTGAAACACAATTTCTTTAAAAGAATGAATTTTAAGTACTGTTTCTTTACTTTTTATTTTTATGATTTAGTTGTCGTTTCAATACTTTACTGTATTACTTAAAATGTCGTTTCGCTTTCATTTGTCATTGGTGTTTAATTTGATAGCCTACTAATTAAAGATTAATTTACGTTTTTCTTATTATTTTTCTTATAACTGAAAATGTTAGCCATTGTCGAAAATCACTTTTTAAGCACTTTTTAAAAAACCCAAAATCTAAAATGGCTGATTATGAAAAACAAAAGATAGCGTTAAGGCTGTTTGCTCACTTAGTGAGAATTAAAAATTCTTGTGGCCGTGTACTGTATTCTTGCATTATTTATAATCAAAGACAAGCGTTCTATATTAAACATATGTAAAGAACAAGAACCTACACTAAAAGTGTACGTGTTATATCACATTTTATAGCTTGATAACCATGTGTCATATCGTGTTTTAGTACTATGTATAAGATAAACAGGTGATAGTAGCAACATTTCGGTGTAATCAAAAACAATTTTATTTGTTATGTAAGTTGATCCTCAAAACATTTGTGAGATTGTACTGTATTCTTGCATAATTTATAAACGATTTGAAAATGATAGAAGTAAGATTTAGGCAATAGAAACAAATTTTGATTTGTTGTGTTTTTAAACGTAGCGGTAATAATGTAATGAAAGTTTATGATACCAAGGAATGTATATTTCCAAATTTAAACATTTTGGCAGGGTAGCAAAGTTATTGAAAAAATTAGATACAGAGAAATTTTGTGGAATATTTTACGAGAAAATTTAAAATTTGTAAGACTCAAAAGCCAATTATGGTGTCGAGCGATCAAAACAAAATAAATTTGCAAATGAACGTATTTTTATTGAAATTTTAATTTTAATTCTTTAGTATAGGTAAAATAGTGAGTTCTTGTGTTTGCTGGACTTTCTTTAACATTGACCGAATAATAAATCTATAAAACCAAGTTACCTACACAAACGCGATACTGTCTTCTCGGTAGGCATAAAACTGACATCGATCACTGAAACTGAAAATTCGGGAAACCGAGAAAGAATAGTTACGAGGATAGTAGTGTCTACAAAAGCTTGTATGCAAATAAACCATACGGGAAAGACATTTAACCGAAAAAATTGAATACAAGAATCATCTTCTTCGAAATTTTTGTACCAAATGGCGAGAAATATCGACACAAAAAAAAGTTCAAAAGTAAGCGGTGTAAGACCCCAATTACGCAAGCTATTAAAATCAAACATTCAACGACTTAGAATAGGTGTCAATACCGCTGTAAACTACAGGCGGAAGAAGAAGAAAACCGTTCAAGAGCAACTAAATGCCTTAAAGAAAGACATTATTAATTGCTCAAAGCATGTTTTTGGAGACCACAACGATTTTGAAGAGTATTTTTGCAGTGGCGCTAAAGAAAACGAAAGAAATGAAATACCAGACAAAATCGATTGTAGTTTATTAGACAATATTGTAGCTTGTTGTAGTAGCCTGTGTTATCATATGCACATAGTTTAATTTTAACATGAACAGTAATGCCGCGGAGACCTATAACGCAATTGTAAAATTTGTAGGTGGGGAAAGCGTAAACTTTTTGTTGAAAAGTAGTTACCAGGTGAGATGCCACTTATAACTGAAGTGAGAAATATCAGCAGCACGTTATTCATAAGAAAATGACGCAGAAGAGTCCAGAAAAATACAGTAAGATGTATATTTAAAAGAATGGAAACAAAACGCCTGTACCGACAAAATCGTGCAAAACTTTTTGCAAGCCGCAATAAAAAAAATAAGAAGCGGAGAAGAACCTGATGAAGATTATGGTTTGCTGGAAGAACCAATTCCAACAGAAGAATTAGAGGAAAAAAAATCATGTATATTAAATTTATTAAATGAAACACGCCATGAATTAATCTCTTTAGAACGGAATACTGTTAGGCAAAATACAAGTAACCTTTGGAAAAAAGAAAGAGGTTTGCGGCTCACGGCATCAAATTTTGGTATTGTTTGTAAGAGACGCCAAAGAACAAATGGGAAGAAAGTTGCAAACAGGTTGGTTACTTTATTCAACTTTTTCTGGAAGCGTCGCGACAAATTGGGGTCCAGATCATGAAGAAATAGCAAAACGACAATTTTCGCGAGAATTTGGACAGGTAACTCAAAGCTGTGGATTACTTGTGTCTGCAGAAACTACGTATTTTGATGCTACTCCTAACGGATTAGTGGGCGAAGATGGTTTAATTTAGATAAAGTGGTCTTACAAAATTACAAATATTGCCGAAAGAAACAGCTGAACGCAAACTAGTATTGTATTTACCGTTGCAACAAAATGCTGTAAAGTTAAAAAGATCGCACTATTATTTCTATCAAATAGGTACAGAAACAATTACAAATAACAGGAAGAAGATTCTGTTATTTCGTAGTCTGGAGCCCACTGGGCTGGGTAAAACTAAAACTATTCAACGTAAATGTTGGCATTCTTAATTGAATCAGTTATTTGAAAAAAGACACAAGTTTAGTGCATATTTAGATAATTTTGTTTTGCTAGTTCTTTATATTTCTGTATACGCATTTTTTGGTACAAAAACAGTCCAAAACAGTATACTAGAAGTATTTTACGGAGTCAATTCAGAATGTTTATTTATAACACTTTGCTTTGTAGTGTAAAATTTAATTTAGTGTAGATGTACCCTTTTGCAAATAACCGAATTTTAGACAAAATTGGTAGAAAATAAAAAATTACAACTAGTTTTATATTTATGTATTTTTTTTTACATCTACAAAAGTTATAGAAAATAAAAAAATACAACAAATTTCACATTTATACATTTGCATTGAATAATAAAAACACGAATGTTGATAGGTACGTCTTTTCTGTAACATTATCAGTTTTATGCGTTCCGAGAAGACAGTATCGTGTTTGTGTACATTAACACTTGCGCGGATCTCAACAATCGAAGTTACAATTCGACGTCGTACCACATATCACAATAGATTTCAGTGAGTTTTTTAAGTTTTATTTTCAATTTCCTGACGTTATTTGCAAAGATAGAATTTTTTTGAAGAACAATTTATTTTTCTAAGCGTTGTGAATTTGTCTGTAGCAGAGTCCTTTTTTTAAATTTCAAATTTTTTTGATTTTATCTAAGGCCCCGAAAAAAAATTAAAAAATGCCTCTGTACCTAGGTGAAGATAATTTTTTTAAGAATTTTGGCACCATTTTGAAAATCGTCCGATGTAATTTTGCCTTGTAAAATTGTAAAAACGATTTCTGCTCCGGGCACACACAGCCTTAATAACTTAAAAACAAATGACAATCGGGAGTTTTTATTTACATCAAATAATTTGTCTTGAAAAAGTGTTTTAACAATTCAAAACTTTAAAAGAAGTCAGATTAAGCCTTATTCAGTAATTGAGTAATGATAAAATTTTTGATTTTCCAAAATTATTTTAAAAATTAAAAAAATTAGGTCAAATTTGAAATAAGATTAGTTTTGAGTATTGAATTCAGCAAAAAATTCCCCATTTAACAATTGCTCTATGTCTTCTAATAACCGAGATACCAATGATAAGCATCGAAATTAAGACACAAGGTATATTTGATCTTTTTATTAGATAAGCATTGCTCAGCTAATTATATCTACTTGAAGATAATTGTAACTCGACAAAGACAGTGTTTTATTAGTTGTAAAAACATTACTTTCTTTATGTTCCTTAATACATTTACTTACGGTACTGTTTGGGTTTAGTGCAACTTTCAGCTATTATGTATTTTAAGACATTAGCGGTGTTATTTGAGTTGCATACGTTTATTTATTTAACCACAACTTATTTTCTTCTAAAAACTGCGCTTTGGTGTTGTTACTATTTTCACCTTTTTGTGGTCTTCAAAAACAATATTTTAACGGTATTGTGTTAAGAGATTGAACATGATTTCGTTTTGCAGTTAACCTACAAGATCCATTTATTGTGGTTAAGAAATAACATGAGTGAAATATGATGGCAGGGCTATCTCCATAATATAAATTTACTGTGCATAAATAATAGTATGTAAATGGCTATAGAGATTCAAACGTTGAAAGCTGATTTTATACTCGCATAATTCAAATCAGTTTTGAATAAACCGCGGGTTAAAACCATAACGTAAGGTAAGAATGTCAATGCAAATGTCAAAGTGCCACCAAAGTGCCATTACGTTGGCCACGGTTTGTTCAAAACGTATTTGAATTATGCGGGTATGAAATCAGTTTTTAATGTTTCCATCTCTATATCCATTTACATACTATTAAGAAATGACGTTTTTTGGTTTTATACGTGACTTTCTGTCTGAAGCAATTTGACCCGATTTACTGAAGATTTCTTAGGATGGGGTCAAAGTTGTACGTACCCATAGCAACTTTTAAACACGTTTTTAGAGTGCGCCAAACTTAGAACCCATTAACTAAACACAAACAAATTGTTACTACGACAGACAAAAAAAGTACATTTATATTAGTGGGCGAAAAGTACCAAAAAACGAGTAAAAACTAACCTACGTCTTTGCTAAGTCCTTGTAGTAACCAAATCACGCAATTTTACAACGCATGGTTTACTTTTATAAGTATTTTATTATAAACATTTGGAAAAATAGTTCTTTTTTTTATTGTTTTTACCAGTATTGCTCACTATCGATAGTAAACATCAAACCAATGATCAAACTATCAATAGTGCTATCGATTATTCTCCACCATTAGTATGTGTTGATCTAATGCAAAAATCAAGAAAATAAGTGCGCTATATTCATGGTTCAAAGATAGTCTTGTCCAAATAATACAAACCCAAAATTAAAAACTACACGAACGAAAAAAAACAAAATAAAAATCAACAATTTAACATTTCAGAAGATACTTTAGTGTTTTACTTTTTTCAATTTTAATTGATATGGTAAATGATTATTTTGTACTTACGACTAGTGGCGGCTAGTGGTCAATGCTGCAAAAGGATCACTTTAATATTAAAAACTCATTCTCTTCTGCATGACCATTGTGCAAGTTTGCTAGTTTTTGAATATATTACGCTTGCATTAAGAATTTAAGCATATTTGCAATTGTAAATTAATAATAAAACAGTTTTTAGTATTTTTTTTGAAGGGTCATTGACCAAATGACTTAATAGAGAAGCCGCCACTGCTTGCAACTGCTTTTCTGGTGTAAGTAAGAAAAAATCGATGCTATTATGAACGTTTGCTAACTGTTACTTTTATACTTTAACCAATTGAATAAACATAAAACCTAATGTAGTAACTTTAGTTTGTTTTTTGAGAATCGGATAGCGTGGACTATGACGTCACGTCATATTACTTATCGTACTTTGCTGCTTCTGCTTCTTCGAAAAACTTGTACGTAAGCGAAATAAACGTTTTGGTCTATTTTTCATTTGTTGCGTTACAAACAAAATTAATTCTAACTTTTATAGCAAAGCTTAATCTTGCAATTTACGTTAGTAGCCTTTTCTGCTACATATTTCTAAAATGTACATTGAATTGCCAGCTTTATAATTAAAACAACTTAAGAATTTTTTTATATTAGGCCGTTAGTACAAATATTTAGGCTACTACGCATCAAAAAAATGTTACACTTCTTAAGGGACTTACACATTAGCAGGCCGTCGATTTGATGATTTCTGTCTTTGCTTGAAATTAACCTACACAGACTTGCTACAACTGAGAATGTGGATGCAAAAGAGGTCGAATGCTTCAGTTCAAACGCAGGCGTCAAATTATAGATATGTCTGTAGATTCTTTTATTTCCAAATTTATTTATAGATTGAATCCATGTCTTTGTAAAGTGAAAAGCCAGAGTTACATGGATAAGCATATGGAATGCGTGAACTTGATACTTCAGTAAACAAAGAGTGCGTTATTAAAAAAAATGATAGTAATGCGAAGTTCATTCAGTAAAGAATTATAGGTAAATACTTTAAACGTTTAGGTATGGAGGAGATAAAGGTTTATGTTCTTCATTTATGGTGCTACAATCTCGGCACGTTTTTAATTGACCAAGAGACACCTAAGCATGATACATCCAGTGTTGAAGAGAACAACTACAATAAAGACGATAATATGTTAAATTGAATTACACGCTACAACAACAACACTGATAAAAAATAATTCATCCATTCTATCAGCACTAACATTTGCTTGAACATACCGAACTAACGTAATTACAATTTTTGTATGGTCGTGTGTATTCTTCTTCGGTCGTCTGCATAGGGTTCTGCCTTTTATCATTACTGTTTTTTTTTTAGTGTTTGCATCTTTTTACAATGATGTAAAATGTTTATTTTGCTTGCAAGATTGGTGCAACTGTCAGCATATTTGGTGGTTTTTTGTCTTTTAAACTTGCCATACATCTATAATCAACAAGCAATGTCTCATTTGTTATTTTTATTAATTTTAATGGTGCAATCAGGCCGTGTTGTAAAAATTTTGTGGTATAAAGATAGCATTGGGCTTTTAATTAATTTATTTTTTGTTACTTGCATAAAAAATATATTTAATGGTATTTGTACAATAACGCTAAAAAAAGATTTTCTAATTATGGTTTCTCTTGATACTAACTTAAATGTAAGTATTTATAAAAGTCTGAAATAAATTGTATTTGTACAATAACACTAAAAAATAATTTTCTAATTATGGTTTCTCCTGATACTAACTTAAACGTAAGTATTTATAAAAGTCTGAAATGAATTTGATTTTTTACAACATGCAATGTAATTTCAAGATTGCATTTGTGACTATTGATTTTACACTTGGTTTTAAAACTGTACTTTATTTATTCAAAAATTTTGACAGTTTCTAATGTTTTAGACATAAAAATTTAACCATGAATGGTGTAGGTATTTATTTAAATTATAATCTACAAGTTTTCGAACTTGAGCTAAGTTCGAAAACTTATAGATTACAATTTAAATAAATACACCATTAAACCAAAAAAATATTATTCTTAAATGTTGATTTTTATTATTATTTTAGAGAAAATTTTAATTTTTTATATGTTTGACTTTAAATCTATTTTAGTTTATTTCATATTCAATTAAAATATTTACTTTACAAATAGATTAACACCAAAATAAACGATTTAGACTGATGGAGTACCATTACGAATAACGCAAACTTGCACTTACCACTAATAAACAAAAGCAAGAATTCACTGTTTATTTCTCAATCACACGATACACGTAATGGCAATAAACACTTGATGCTTACAAATGTGTAAATTACATGTGCACATCCCCAAACATTATCACCGTAATACATTCCGCTTGAATGCAGACCCAAACACGCCTTAACGTGAAACATGCAAGGACTAAAGCAAATTTGATTTTGTTCTAATGAAAAATCTAATTAAACATTACGTTTAATTAATTATTGATTTGCAAATTAATTAAACAAGTACGACATTATTAAAACTTTATAATTTTGAAAAAAAATCATTCAAAATAAATATTTTAATCAAATACTATGTTATAAAAAACAAACCTTGTTTATGTTTGAATTGTTTTAGAAATATCGTTTAATTAAAACAAATATACTGGCAGTGCCTTGTAAAGATAAAATATTTGATTTTACTGTATTGTTTTAATACCTATTGTTTGATATTTTATTATTAGTAACTTTATTTTTTTATTCTATTTAGATATTAAGCTTAAAAATTTAATTTATCTATTTCTACTTTAAATATCAGTTTTCTAAACTGATTTTTTTTAATATAAACAAGTTTGACAATGCATAAGTAGATGGTTTAAAAAAACATATTAGTTAAAAACACTAAATAAATAAAAAAAAAGACTAAATAGAAGTAATGTTATAAGATTGGTACAAACAAGAATATCAAGATCCAAACAAAACAGTTATTTAAAAAATTGTTGAAACAAAGAAAATTATATTTGTAAGTCAAAAATTAAAATTAGAAAACATTTTATTCTGCAGTTATTAAATTGCGTACAAAAATCACTGACGCGGTGTACATCGTAATACGATTCAATTGAAAACGGGTTGACCATTCAAAGAACGAGAGTGTGCAGATGGACTAAGCGTATAATGAAGTGGCAAAAAGCATTTAGAAGCAAAAGCAGATTTCTAACAAAGTGGGTAAATGAATTGAAGCAGATTGTGGAAAATTGGAATCATACAGCGCAAACCGAAAATAGTGAAAGAAATTAAAAGGAGCTTACGTGATAATAATAAACGATACTTATATTAAATACAATATTATAATAATTGATATACTATAAGTTAATTGCTTAAAAATGTTTTTGAAGTAATGATGTTAATAAATTTTAAAAATTGTCTTTTAAACGGGTTGTTTAGAATTGTTATTTCTAAACTTTAGAAAGTTAAAGTGATTGCACTTAAACAACGATTTCATTTTCGAACTATTCAAAAACGTCTTTTTGCTGACTTTATTTTACAACGTCGTTCAACGTCGAAAACGGTTTTGCGGTTGTTTCTTTGTGAAAGAACTGCTTTAATTTTTCAGTTAATTTAAATAATCGTTTTTATTTTATGATTTGAATTGAGCAAATAATGTTAATTTATTTTTCTGTTATAGTTAAAAATAATAGACAAAAGTTGCTAAAACTAACAGTTTTAGTTATTACATTTTCATTGCAAACTAGTTTATTATCAACTTTGGAAGTAATTTCAATATATATGTTATACAATAACATTTTTTGTTAATATAAATACTAAAAAAAATATATTTATTTAAACTAGGTTTGTGTAATAGTTACATAAACTATAAACTATCATAACGGCAACAGAGATATATAATTTTTTTTACATTGCTTAGTTCTTACATAATTACAATAATATTAAAATTAAAAAAATAATTTTTTGTTAACTGAAAAAGTAAATATGTTTAATCAAACGACAGATACAAAAAAGTCTGTAAATTTGTTTGATTAGCTAACATAAAATTTTAATAAAACTAACAATGTTAGTTCGAAAATAGAAAGCAAAAACATTAATTATATTAAAAGTAATGTTTTCAGTAGCACTGAAATGTTTGATGTAGGGATTTCAATTTTACTAAAAACTTGGAGAATATAATTTATACCTGTCGTTATTAAGTTCATTAATTATATAAAATGTACCTCGTTTTTTATTATTTTTTTAAATGAATTATTTGTTTGGTGGATATAGAATTTTAGATTTGTAGAATGTTTTCTTGTTAAGTTTTGTTACGTGGCTTAATTCTTTTAATAATTTCTATCAGTTTTTTAGATTTTAAGTACATTATAAATAATAACCGTTTTTGTAATAAATTCTTGATAGTCACAATTTATTAATTGTTTGCACACAAATATTGTCTTTTTCATTTTATTTATTTGCAAAGGCCGCTCGTGAGGTCGAGTTTAAGGTGCGCTACATTTGATACATTTCTGTATTATTAATAATGAATACAAAAATAACACATAAACTTTTTAACTCTTTGTTTAAGATTTTTTTTTGGCGTATTAAATAATTTAAATTAGTCATGATAGAATTTCCATTATAATAATTTAAAAAAATGTCTGAGTTTGCAATTTAAAAATTTGGGGTTTGAAACCTATTTGTTCTGGTTTCGTGATTTTACAAATGGCAATCCCTATCAAAGACCGGAAAAATGCATTTTGCATTTTTTTTCTGAATAATTGTGAAATTTTGGCAATAAAGCAATAATAATTATGTTTTATTTTAATTTACTACTTTCAATCCGAAACCACGGAATTGAGATTTGATATTAATAAAGCGATTTTATTTTATTGTTTTCTTTTTGATAAAACTTTAATGCGGTCTTTCGGGAGATTTTATTTTAATTTTTTCTTTTAACGACAGCCTTGCAAATTCATTTAAAGAAAAATTGTACAGTATTTTTTTGCAATTTTTGAAAATTACGTACGACAAATATACCGTTTTACTTAGAACACGTCGTACAAGCTCTACCGCTTTATGATTACTGAATTAAAAGATTGAAACCACAATTGAAACCATCGCGAGCTACAAACGCGCAAGACTTTTCGCACGTTAAAACTCTCTTTGAAAATCTTGTAGTGGGGATCGCGACGTCACGTTGCAATGCGCGCTACATATACAGGCATGGGCTTCAACAATTGTAGCCCGAACATAAATAAATACTTACTATTATATGTTGCTTTGAGTGACGACCATATTAAGTTAATGCTTTAGAGTAATAAAAAGTAGATGATACTTATATTCTATAAATATGTTTAAATATTTTAATTTATAATCATTTGTACCGTTTTTGTTTTATTGAACGTTTGGGGGGCTTGCGCCTTAGATCTGATTATTATTTATTGATTATTTGAAACGTTTTTTCGTTTATGTGTTGTCGGAGTGTACAATTTATTTTAATGTTTATGTTTTATAATCACATTAGCTTAATAAAATGCACACAGTGTAACACGGAACTTATAAACAAAGACCAAAAAGAAAATTGGTAGTAATTGTAGAAGGTTAGGACGAACTAATAGCAGTTAACCTTATGAATCAAGTTTGCCTACTGCCGGCATCGGTTCTTCTTATCTTTATCGTAATTGTAATTCTACGACTTATAGTCATTGCAGTCTTGTGGATTAAGTGATTTTTATCGTTACCTGTAAATATAGTTAACTAAGTGAACCGAGAATTTAATACGATTAGTTACATAAATGCATCTAACGTTTATATTCTATCCATTCTACTGTTCCCTAGACACTTTAGATGGGTTTGATTAGTTAGACATCAGATAACTCATACAATTAATTTGACTATTATTTATAAAAGTACTATGACTATGAAACGGATTGACAGTTTTGTTGAAATCGTAGATTATGGATGCGTGTTAAAGCATCTGTGCCAATTAAAAGCTTTAACTCGGGTGCTTTTGTTTTATTGTGGTCGTTAGCTTAGAACTCACATGGTCTCAGATTTTATAAACCTAGATATAGATTTATTTCTATACTTGGAATGTTAATCTTTCGGCGGGCGCAAATTTTTATAATACAAGCAGGCGCGTATTGTACTTTTTATAACACATGTAGTATGTAGTACAGTGCACGCCGCTTAATAGAATCACGTTGGATTTTTGATATCAATGATAATAATATTTGAAATTTAAATTTTTTTATTGGTTAGAAATCAGTAAACAGATACTGATATCTGATTAACAGGTTGTTAGTACTAAAAATAAAAATAAATACAAAATAGCGTTATTACATAAGACGTAGTTAAATGAAATTGTTATTCTAAGAACGCAGAGGTTTTCCAAGTTATTTCTTAAAGATAACATATTTACAGATGTTTAAATGCAATAATGTTACGTAGGTAAGTCAAAATATATGAATAAATAAATAACAATGCGAAAATACAGCTAAATATGCAAAACAATTATTTTTAGGGTACAATGATAAAAGTTTTTTACTTTAAACAAGCGCATTATAAAATGAAAAAATTTTTACAAAATGGGTTATTGTTTATGTATAGAAAATAACCTGAGAAGAAAATTGATAACATAAACCAAAATTATGATTACTATAAGCGGTGTTTTTTCTATAATGTAGCACACGTCCGGCCTGTTCTGTAATAAAGTGTTAATTATTACATGACTGATAACATTCTCCGTGATTCTAATAAGCAGCGTGCACTGTATATATAATAAATGAACGTTGAGCTCTGTAACAGTTTAGACTGGTCAAGCTGTCTAAGTGGTGTAGTAATTGCAACGGAAGAAACACAAACGAAGAATTAACAGACTACAAAGACCTTCAAGAACAAAAAAAAAGATTAATGATAATTTATTATAAAATTATTACTCAAATAATCATTACAATACCAATAATAGTTATAGTTGTAGATACGTATAGTTGAGTATGCGGCTCGGTCTACGGCTTTGTGCAAATTTTTGCATGCGTCCTCTAATAATATCCATATAAGTAACTATAAATAACTTTAACATTATAATGCCGGGAGTTACTGTGTATTTAAGAATGTTTCTAAAAATTTGCCTAAAATAGTATATTTCATTACTAGGCTTAAAAGAAGGCTTTTCCCGTGCGAGTTTGCGTGTGATGAACGATATTTTTTATTATACCGGTCTAAAAAAAACTACAATAAAACACATAAAAATTGAAATACATATGTTTGAATTGCCTTTCATAAAAACAATATATATCTAGAATGCATTGGAAATTGTATGCATAATTGTTTTGACGCAAAACAATATTTTAAAAGATGGATTTGGCACAACATAATTTTAAAATATCAAAAAAAATAATTCAGCAAGCAACAGAAGTGAAAACAGAACTAATTCAAAAAAAGGTCAAAACATATGAAAGAGTATCGTTTGTTCTGTGAATAGCGCGAACAAAAAAATCTGTGAGTGATTATGTTGATGTTTTTTTTGTTTATTAGTCTGAGAAAGCTAAACTTCTGAAACCACTTATCCTGTGGAGTCGATTCTCTATGATAAAAAGTTGTTTATTTATTAAAGAAATATAGAAGTTAGCAATTAAGTACAATTCAGAGAGCACACCTACCTAACGGGGCATGGCGACAAGATGATTTAATTCATTTGACTATAGATTTGAAGATAATGAATAAACCATAAATCAAGAAGCTTTACAGTTACAGACGAAAGTTTTCTATGTAGCATTTATCGTAAACATGCCAATTTGCATCCACAAGCACAATTCAAATTGTATTATAAGCGTTACCTTTAATTAAATTCTAGTTAAAAAGAAAGACAGTTTTTCTACTATATATATATATCTATTCCTAAAAAGCAATGTACACTCGTTTTGAAAAAAATCGAGACAATTTTTTTGTGACGTAGAGAAATTTTAATCGTGTAAACGGGGCTTGATCGTAGAAACCGCCCATCGTCCTGTAAATAGTCCTGTCCAAAGCAGCAGGTGTCAATACCTATAACCGAGAACATTTAAATAAAAGCACAAATTTTATTAAAGATATTGTCAATAATGGGTAGTTTGTAATGTGTTATAAATTGTTAGTCTTCGTATTGTTTATGATATGATGGATCCGCACATACATATTTATGAAAATACACGCCTTAAAAAATTATTTATTAGAAATTGATAATGAATTTTGGGTAAATAGTAGCAGCGCTATCTTTTTACAATTAAAAAGAAAGTTTTCGTTTTTATCGCAAAAACCATACTTTTTTCTAAATCCTTTTACACGATGTATACTGTAATTAAGTTAATATCTTATTAGATAATTTTAATATACAGAAACAATTATATTTCCTTAAACAATATTAAGAAGTCCGACTTGCTTGGTTTAATTTAATTTAATTGAAATAAACCAATAGAATTAATATTAGCAAAGTAAATTACATAATTTCTTGATAAGCAATAAGCAAATGGTCTTGTAGAAGAATTCTGGAAAGTCAAATTATATTTGTTAAGCGAAATATTAAATTTTCATTTATTTGTCGGTCCTACTAGACGCGAATAAGGGTTAAAATCTTTGTAAGAAAATAGTTATCGATAAAAATACCCAAACTGCTTAGAAATTTGATAACTTATTTAGATAAAATTGAGCAAACACGTATTTTATTAATGTAAAATACTTAACAACTTAAATAGATAATATATCAGTAATAATACCCTGGTTGTTAATACATTCTTGTAACCGAGTAGATATCGATGCTAACAATGCCTAAATAAAATCTTTGTTTATGGCATCCCACGCATCTAAAACTGTTGAGAGATGAAATTTGGTCTTTGTTGGTTTCGAATTAACTGCATGACTTCAGTACAAACGTTTTCAATGATGTTAAAATCGGGCCATGGCAGGACGCGCAGGTTGTTTTCCCAAATTCAAGTCTACACGATCCTTAATCAACTTATCGGGGCATTATTCTCAGAAAAACAAAAAAAATAGATTAATATTAACGTACTAATTCAAAAGAAGCTGTTATGTAGTATGCTGTGATAGTAAGTAGTAGAGATATTATCATGATGATGTATCAATAAAGAAACTTACTTATACTTTTTAACAAGTAATAGTCACCCTCCGGATATTGAGTTTTGCAACGACAATAGCAGTACGTCGAGTAGGATATTTACGTATGCGTTGGAATTTAGGCGCCTTTTAATAGCCTAACAAACTTCCGTACCGCGGAACTTTAACGACCCCCTAATATTCACTGAGAAACGGCCATTGTGTTTACAGCGACTAATGTAATTTTGATGGAAAGGAGTCCCTTTTGGCCGAATTTTTCTTTTTTTTTTCTTTTTTATAGGTCTATTATTACAACTATTAAACGATTTTTAGTTGCTAAAAATGACAGTTTGCCAAAACGGAAAAGGTTCATTAATAAACGTTGGGCGAACTCGATACGATTTTTCTTGTTTCTTTCGGTAAAAATCTCTTTAGATGCCGCTGTATATTTTACTAGGCTGCTATCACCAATTCTTAACGAAAAAGGTAGACAGATAGAATTTTCCTGGGGTGTACAACCAAAGCGATAATTCAGCAATAATACGCGCTTCTAAATCTGAAGTAGCGCGAGGAGGCATCTTTAATAGCAATTGAACTAGTATAATTTACAAGTCATTTTTTTTATTTATAACCACTTTTGGTTTCCCACAATAATTACATTGCTAATTATCCATTACTTGTGCTACTGCGCTAATAAATCAAAAAGAAGAGAAAGACAATTCCATTATTAGATAATAACATTAATTCCATTAACAGCAGTAGTCTTGCAAGGATTTGTCCTTTGTCTAACTTTTTATAATCTTTACACGCACGACACTCAAGTAAAGTAAATAGCAAACCAAGCAATTAATATCTCAACTACAAACGTCACTAAACACTTTTGATATATAATTTACCGATTGATTTTATTTTACTTTTACTCTGATTTTAACGTCATTGAAAACCTTTGGCTTGAAGTCATGCAGTTAATTCAAAACGAACATTCACCAAATTTCATCATTTTTTTAAGCAGTTTTGGTACTTTTTCTCTAATTATTTTTTAGAAAGAATTAAATTCAATTTCATTCAAAAAGATCTTAACCCCTATATGTGTGTCAATATTAATTCTATGGCCTTATTTCAATTACATTAAATTAAAACGGGCAAGCCGGGCTTCTTTATATTGTTTAAAGAAATATAATAATTACATTTGTGGATTAAAATTATTTAATAAAGTGTCAATATAATTGTAGTGTTTTTTGTGTAAAAGCATTCAGAGAAAATTATTAATTTTACGATAAAAACAAAAAATTTTCTTTCACTTATGAAAAGATAGATACTTACTTGAAATTTGATTTCAATTTCTAATAAATAATTTTTAAAGCGTTTATTTACATAAATATGTATGTGCAAAACCTTCACATCGTAGACAATACAAAAATTAACAATAAATAGCACATTTCAAGGTACGCAATATTGACAAATAATATTTTTAATAAAATTCGTTTTTCTTTTTATGAGGTTTTATTTCAGTGTTTTTCGTTACAAGTTTTACGGGCGGTTCCTACTGTAAAAAACCCGTTTACATCATTAAAATTTCTATTTGTCATAAAAGTTTGTCTCAATTTTTTTCAAAACGAGTGTACTATAATCAGCTGTTCACAAAAAAAATTTGTACCTTACATGTCAGTCGATTCAGTAAATTTGAAACAGAGTTTAATACAAAAATTTCACAATCGATACAGGTAATTAAAGATAAGTCTACAGTTATAAATCACTGCCATCGTATATAATAAGAATATGGTTCAACATTCCCCACCAGTTCTACACAAATAATTAATTTTACGGTTGTCGAACATTTAGGGTAAAAATGCAGGTTCGCCAACATTAGTTTCATAGTGCACAAATTTGACCGAAAACTGTTAGATTACATTCAAAGCATACTTTAGAATTGACTCTAGTTTAATTATTGTTATAATATTAGACGTCAGCATTGTTACCTACAATAATCTACAATTAAAGTCAGATACTTCTAAAACAATGGAAACAATGTAGCACCCGAATAGTACTTTATTTAATGAGTTTTTGTATAAATTGGACGCTTTTTTCCCAAGAAGGCATTTTTAAAAAGTCCTCGAGGGAAAAAACGTCCAATTTAGACAGGAACGAATTGCATACAACATTGTATTGCTCACAAAAATAATTTTATGTTTCTGTTTTACGTTTATGTTGACAGGTGCGCAAAAACTGTTGAAGACGGTTTACAATAGCGAAAAATTAAAATTAATGACAGTGAAGAGCAATAAAATAATTTTCTGTGCACTGCACAGGAAAGATGACCTTTTATAGGTTATAATCAAGTGCGAAGTACATATTTTTTTAATGAGGTATAATGAAAAAAGCTTTTTCTGCACCTTTAACACACTAATATTGATAAAAAAATTTTTATAAGTTATTTCACAATAATTACTAAACTACAAAAACCTAGTTATGCGCTATAAAGATTGTTTTTATTAATACAGTAGAAATCGCTTAGTAAGCAGTCGGTTAGGTACTAAGTAAAAATGTTTACAAAGTAAGAATTCTGGCAGTTTGGTCATAAGCCCATAAGGCACTTGTAATCATAAATCGTTTTAGTAAGTAAGTTGAGTTTCATTATTAAATAATTTTTAACGCTAAAAAAATCTTCAAAATTATTTTTTGATAAAATTTTCAAGGAATTTATGTACATTTTTTAGGTAAACATTACTTCAAGAAAAAAAATATTTTTAAAGGTGTAAGAATAAATATAGACCAAAATAGCGAATGTAACAAATAAGTAACTCTTGTATTTACCTAATTATCTTTACAATTTACACCTATTTAATAATTCTCTATAAAATAACTAACTTTGCCGACATACACTGTTTGTTGTGAAATTTTAAATTATTTGAATAACGTCTCGGACGGTGTTAGTACTAATTAATTTTCAAAGGATTTTGTATACATTTACATACAATTGAAAAAAAAATTGGACTACAAATATGTTAATTAACATAAACAATCAAACATTTTAGATTTCTCATAATATATATATATGTAATATCAACCATGAAATAGAAATTTGTATGGTTTTTTCCAATACACTTATTAAGTAACTTTGGATAAGAAGTAAATATGTCAAAAGTCTCTTAAATTACTTACTAAAGGATTTACACTTTAATTACTCTTAAACAAATAAAGCAAAATACAAACGGATAGATAAACTAAACGTGGAACTTTTTCAGTTCAATTGGACAACTTTTTTGTCGTAGAACACATTATTTCAAAAAAAACTAAACAGAAACTTGTATAAAATAAAAACAAATTTACTTTGCAAGAAGCTTCATTAAAAGTTATTTAAACAATTTAGAAAAATTTAAATATGAATCTATAACGCGAAACCAAATTATTTAACAAAATTATTACTCTTACTTCTAACAAAGTATAAGCAAAGAAAATATATCTCAATTAATTTTAACATTAAGTTAATAGAAACTTAATTAAAATCGTATTCCTGCGTTATTGATGTAACGTACAATTTACAAAGCAACTGCTATATAAATTTAAATTTAATTTACATTTGACAAAATATTCATAAAAAGAAATTTAATTAACACACAACCTTGTGGAAATATTTTTCTTGCATTATCTTTTCAAGTTAGAAATGTAACTTTGTCTTTAGCTACTTGTAGCTAATAAAATTAATTTATACTTTATTGTTGAAGCACTTTAGCAGCTTACTTTATTAAAAACCATTTATATTTTTATGCAATTTTAAATGTTTATCTAATTATAATTTAATTGCGTTTTGATGTAAATAGATTGCAAAGATACATCGTTTTTAGTGATTTATACTATGTTTGTATTAGGAAATGATGATTGTGTTAAATTACGATAAACTATAAAGTTCTAAATATCATCTCATTAAACCATCTTCTGGTACTAAACTTTAAACTGTCAAACCGCAGAAACGCAAACGCCTCTATTGTGTATTCGAAGCCAACAATCTATAGCCTACAGTCACAACATTAATTACAGTAACACTATCAGTAAATAATCTAATAACAAAATAAATCAGTAAATTTCGAGAATCGTATGTAGCCACGTTTTGATCGTTATCACTATTACTGATTATTAATTATCTTTAATGTTTAATTGAATTAAAGCTTTGAGTTTCTCCCACTGTGTAACTATAGTAGATTTTTTTTTATTTCTTGTCTGTAACATTTAATTAAATTTTTCTTAACGCATTACTGTTTAATTTAAAAGTCACGTATTTTACTTTTTTGTTTCTTTATGCTTATTAAAATTAAAAAAGTTATACCCATAATTTATATAAAATTAGATATTACCAACGAAAAACATTTCTAAAAAATAAACATACATTTTTACTGGACTGCTACTAAATTTTAACATTTTACCACCAATTAACCTTAGCTTAATAATATACTTTCTTTGTTATTTTAAAATTGTTTTCAATTTGAAGTATCTGTGTTAAAATCTTCTTAGTAATATATTATTACATAAAAAGTTTAAAAACTTGTATTTGAAAATATTGATTTTTAATTTTTTAAAATATTAATTAATTAGTTGTAAATAAACTAGTTTTAAATTAAATGATTGTGCAATGTAGGATAATTTTCTAGTTACAATACAGTTTTTAAGTCAGCTATTGATAAATAAATTGCTCAATTCGTTGCTTTATAATGTAGCTAAATTTACAATTGGTTCATTTAATTTACAAATGTCAATACTGGTTGCAAACAATACTCTGCAATTTGATTAATGTCATGCTGCTTTTAAGTCTAAAATTAAATAGAAAACAACATTTAAATTACGTATTTTATAAATACATCATATAACAACAGAATACAAGATTACTTTAATATATTTTTTTTATGTTTAAACTCGTTGAACATTTTTAACACATTTACTAAAGTTGAGTTAACGACAGCATTTTGAAAATGTTCCTTTAGTTAATCCAGAACTATTTATAGTCATTTTATGGAAACGACTAAGACGTTCTGCTTTAAAGACACTTCAATAAATGTAAATTAGCTTAAATGAGAACTGTCAAATATATTTCATGAGTCTGATAGTCAAATAGCCTTTTTGCTCTTTGTTGAAAATCAAAAATACCATTTCTATGAAATTCTAGCAAATTACTTCTAGTTTTTGATGACCGTCATTTATTTGAATTGTTTTCATAAATAACAACGTATTTTAACTTAAGACACAAAATTATTACAGTAAATTGAAAAAAAATAAATATGCATATAAAATAAAAAGAATGTCTTGTCAATTAATATTCGTGTTAATCTTACTTATATTTTAAGAGCAAAACAATTTAAACTGACTGATACGTAGAAATAGATAAGAAGTGAAAAATGTTTATAGAAAATTGCGGTGTAGTAAGATTTAAAAAACCATTTGCAATTAATTACATGGATACTTCTACTAACTAGTTTAAACTTTTTGGTTTATAGTATTTATATACCGAAAGATAATTAATTCATATCTAGAAAAATAATGGATTTTATGCTATAAATATAATCACGACACCGTCTAAATCAAAAAGAAAAAAAATAAACTTTTAATAAAAAACGAAAAAATAATGATACCCTATTTTTAATAGAAGGTTTATCTTCTAACGAGCAAGTGAATTTATTTTTTATCTAACCGTCTATCCATGTCGTCACAAATTACAATTGTTTAAGATAGAACTTATACCATGTGATAATAAATTAGCTGGTTTGTCAGCAGCTGATATATAATGGTAATTAAGAACATTTGTGACTTTCCGAAATTCAGCAGTTCGATTTCGTATGAATAGTTTCAACAAATGATAGTTTCTTGTCGAATAAGAAAATTTTATTATATTTAACTTCGCAGTTAACAAACTAATGTATAAAATTTAAACACTTGTCGCTTAAATATACATTAACTAAATTTATGTAAATATATATTACACCAGAGGAATTAAAGGCATTTATCAACGTTAACTTTCTTATACTACAAAAAAGCATTTAATTTATTTAAATTGTTAGGTGGAACATTAAATATCAAACACTCGTTTAAAAAATCTGCTTTAAGAATTTTGAAGTCGGCAAATCAACAATAACAAGAAAAATAAAACAATATTAAAACTAAACTTACAGTACCTGAAGTATGCTTGAGGAAAAAAGATTCGTTGTAATAAAAAACTAGATTGCAAAGATTTACTAAAAAACAAAAAGCTAACTCACAACAATTAATGGAAAAAACAAAAAAATTAAAAATGACAATGCCATCAAACCTCATGATTTAAAAGAAATAAACAAGCATCGAACAAAATCAGAAAAAACCTGTCTAAATTCAAAATCAAAAAGTGGATAAACCAGTTAGAGAAAAACAAAGGAACATAACGTGAAACAAAAACCATTATTGATAACTGTAGAAGAATTCTATAAAAAAAATATAGAAAAGAGAAGATCGCACAGACTAAGAAGAAACCACAAAAAAAACCAAGGCTTCAAAACAATTTGAGATATAAATATCAGCAAAATAAATCAAGTAATGTCAAAAATAAAAACTAATATAGCTTTAGGCAACGATATCACAGTTCTAAAAATAATTAAGATCTAACGCAAAACATTACTGGAGTAAATAAAAAATTCTATCAATGTATGCTTATTCCAAGGCTCAATATATTAGAAATAGAACAACACAGTAACTATCATGTTTTACAAAAAAGAAACAAATCCCATTTTTTAAATTATAGACTTATTGTTGTACCTATTAACGCTTTATACAAGAATAATAACAAGGAGACTTGAAAACAAACTGAACTTATACCAGCCGAGAGAACAAGCCGGTTCTTGAATTCTAAATTACACAAATAAACGTTTGACTATAACACACGCACTACACGAATTCCTCATAACAGTTACGTTAATCTTATATATGTATATCTAAAAAACGTAACAATGCAAATTTAGCTACACGATACTACAAATTGCATAAAAATTGAACTGACCGTTACGCGGAATGCATCATGTCGCTAAAGTTATTCATAACCACACACACAAACATTAGGTTTTAAAATACTGGAGGGCTAGAAGAATCACAATAGATGGAGAACAGTTGAACAACGTGCGCTTTGCAAATGACATTACTTTAATAAGTGATGAGATAACCTAAGAAAAATAAAAGAAATACTGTCTAAACTTAAATGAGTGTTCTGTAAGGACGATCTAAAAATTAACCTAAGAATAACGAAATAAAGTGTAATTATTGCCTACAGAACGTAGCATAAGTGTTTACTCGGCTTGCTCGGTGAGATAGGCGTGGGTGGTACAATAATCAGAATTATTGGATTAAAAAAAAAGACGTAAAAGATAATCAAAGAAAGGCTAACTCGGTAAGGCGCTAAATAAAGTCACGACGTTTAATAGCTTTTAGGTTTTTATTCACCAAGGTAACTCGCCCGGTAGATTTAAAGACATAAATCTAAAAATTGTAGTTAAACAAAACAAAACAAAAAACAATACAACGCGAACGGGTGTAAGAAAAGGCTTTATTTACAAATTAAATAACAAACATTTATTTTTAAAAAAACAAAATCTGACGTGAGTGAAATAAATGAAATACAACAAAAAATTGCAATAATGATATTAAAATTTAAACGTCAACTAAATATAAAAAAAACAAAGATTAAGTTAATACACTCAAAAAAAAATTAGTTAATTAAAAATTTGCAAAGGCCTTATAAAGCGCAAATTACCATTAACTATAATTTAATTGTAACCTACAAGCTAATATAATTTTTATTCCTACTTGAATTAAAAATAATGCTTTTTAAAGTTATTATAATGAAACGGTTACCTATTTGAGTTACATAAGAAAAATGAAAAACTAGTACCACATAAATTGGTTTCTTAAAACTTGTTGGTCACGCATACAACTGACAGTAAATGATAAATACCTTGACTGAATTCGAGACGAATTTGAAGGCGACGTCAATATAGCGGGCGGTAAAGGTTACAATTTGCAGAAGGAGAAACTTTTGAGTGGTAGTTGTTGTCCGGTGATTAAACGTTTAATTTATCTTAAGCCGCATGATTGCGAAGTTAGAGAACCTCTACGAGATAGACATAAAAAATAATGCTTAAAACATGAATTTAACACAATCGTACATTACAAAATAGAGATTACATTAAAACTTAAAATTTCATGTTATGGCACCATCAAACGTAATACCGGTACAGGTAGTAGATACTTATAAAGTTTTAACAACCCCCACTGTAAGCAAAACTATAACGTATAAGTTTTTAAAAGAACGAAACTAGAAAGTATGACGAGATTTTCTTACAAGTGAAGTAAAAGCCTTTCTTAAATGGGTTCTATAACAAATTTAAACTGAATAGCTAGTTCTTGAAAAGGCGATAATAGCTGTAAAATAAATATCACGAATTGTATCATTTTTGAAACTCATATACTAATAAAATAATGTATCCAGAAATTGATGATAAGAAAGGAAAGAGGTTCAGATACTATAAAAAGCAAATTTAAATTATAAAAAAACTTGGTATTTTACAGTTTAAGGATTTTTTACGAAGTATGTACTATAGATTTATATTTTACTATAAAACAACTACAGTCATGTTTAAGAAAATTTGATTACAAGATGAAATAAAATCATTATAAATCTACATTTATTAACAATTTTGAAAATCGCATCATAAAATACATAACGAAAATTTCAAATAATTTTTAATTAAAACAGGTACGAATACCGTTAGATTCTATTGATTTTTCAATTTTGGACATAAGCCTCCTCTTTGCGCTTCCAACTTTTTCTATATATTGCGTCTCTCAGCCATGCTTTTCCGGTCATTTTTACGATGACGTCCGACCATCTTGCCTTTGGGTGCCTTACGCTTCTTTTTCCTGTCCTATGTCGCCACTCCGTCACTTTTTTACTCACCATTTCAATTTTGTTGTGATGTCTTGTACTTTAGTTAGTTGTCTAATATATTCGTTCCTCAATTTGTCTTTTCTTGTGACGTTTAGCATGAATCTTTCCATGACCCGCAGTGCAACTTCCAATCTATGAACTACTTCCTTAGTAAACGTCCAGGTTTCCGCTCCGTATGTTAAAATTGGGAGGATCTATTCGTCATAAACTTTCGTTTTTAAGTATTGTGGGATGTTAGTTTTAAAAATAAATTGTTAGTTTTGCGTATCCTGCTGATCCCAATTGTATTCTTCTCTCTATTTTTTTGCTTGTTTTTGTTTGTCCAGATTAACACATTGGCCTTCCGCTTCTTATAGTATTTTTTCCTCTGTGCATCTAAGGTGGATAGGTTTGTTATAGTTGGTCATACTTTTTGTTTTTTCAATACTCATACGGAGTCCAATCGTTTTCAAAACCTCATTCAGCTGGTTTAGCATTTCTGTTAGTTTTTCAGGATTATGTGCCATTATGACCTCATCCGCAAACCGAAGATGAGAGAAGCGTTCACCATTTATGTTAATTCCTTTCTTATTCCAATCCAACAGTCTGAAGCGTTTTTTAGTACATTTGTAAATAATTTTGGGGACAATGTGTTTCCCTATCTTATTGCGCGATCAATGCTAATAGAGCTAGTGCTATCAAATGTTTAATGATAACACTGCATTTGTCGTATAATGCTTTCACTAACTGAATATACCTATAGTCGATTCTGCAGCGTTGAAGAGCGTCGATTATAACCCATGTTTCCACGGTACCGAACGCCTTCTCATAATCCACGAAGGCCAAGCATAGAGGTAGGTTGAATTCATTCAGCTTTTGTATTAATTTTCTGACTGTGTGAATATAGTCCATTGGGCTAAATCCTGTACCAAATCCTGTCTGCTCCACGGGTTGGAATTTGTCTAGTCGGGTTGATATTCTGTTATTTATAACTTTTGTCAGTAACTTGTATATGTGTGATAAAAGAGATATAGGTCTATAATTTTTTAGGTCTGAAATGTCCCCTTTTTTATGTATAAGTATAGTCACCGTTTTTTTACACTTTATTGCATAGTTCCAGTCTCTAAGCATTTGTTAAATATGACTCTTAGATGTTTTATTATTTCCAATCCACCGCTTTTAATGAGTTCTACTACGATTTCGTCCTCGCCAGGAGCTTCCAATTTTTATTTGTTTTAAACTGTTTTTGATTTTATAGCAACTTATTTCTGCCTGATGAATTTGGCTCTTTCGTCTCTTCGCGGAGCGTTTTGTTTTGTTGATTCAATATAGGTTTTTGTAGAATCTTATGTATAACTTAAGATTTCTTCCCTTTTTGTTATAATGTTTCTGTTTTTGTTCGTAATTCTGATTATCTCTTTTTTTCCACTTATTTTTGCTCTAAACAATTTTATTGTTTGTTCGTCTGTACGATATTCTTAACCAGTTTTTCATTTTATTCTTTGTTGTTTTGGGTGTAGGGAGTTCATTTAAGGATAGTACCTCTATATTTAGGATTGTTGGATCTCGGAAACAGCACGAAATCATTCTGAAATGTAGGTTCCCAGATGAATCCCTACTCTTACTTATGGTTCCTAGAAGCTGTGTATACAAGAGCACATCGGCCACACCCCGGAAAGTGTGTCGACACACAGGCAAAACTACTACCACAACAGTGGTATATTAATCTCAGTAGAGTCACTAAGCCGTTAAACTAACATAGCGTCTAGTGGGATGCAAGTCCTTTAAAGATGGAAGAGCGACCTAGAAAATGGTGGCGGAAGAACCAGAGATAGGGTCAACGCCAGCACTCTAAGTTGCAGTAAGAGACAACTATATCCATTCGACAACCCGAATGCAAGCGCGGCGAGTTAATAGCCAAACCCCCTCTTTTATTGCGTCAACAAAAACGAAAACACATTAAGCAATACAAATTTAAGATCCAAGGCTTTGCGAACATCATTATAAAATTGATTGAACTAAGATAGAACTAGACAAGGCATACAGCTAGACTACAAAACATTAATTAGGCAAATAAAATAATAGATTGGAAAACAAAAACAAACAAACGCAGCAGAAGAAGACCACCGACGCGCTGGACAGATAATATTAATAAAATTGTTATCAGCTGGCAACAGTCAGTGCAAAACTAGAAAAAGTTAGAGATAATTAAAGAAGGGCAGTGGGCGCGATAAAGGGCGATGATGCTGATGACATATACAAACCTATATCTTTTTTGCTTTCTTTAAGTTGTCAAATTACTTGTAGTAGTAAAAACTAAAGCATATCTAACACAATTTCTTAGTATAGTAGGACGTGTGTTTTTACACACTACACCGTAGTGATAATAATTTACAGTTAGGTATTTGTGCTCGTTTTGAAAAAAAATTGAGATAAACTGTTTGTGACGAACAGAAGTTTTAATGGTGTATACGCGGTTTGACCGTAGAAACCGCTCGGTTCTCTGTAGGTGGCTCTGCCAAATACAGCAGCTGTCTATACCTGTGACCAAAAACAAAAACATAAAAAAACTGATTTTATTAATAATATTCAATAACTTAATCCTACTTTGAAAATTGAACGCGAGGTCACGGAAATCATCACATCTTCTAACCTCTTTCCTGAAACTAAATGTCAACTTACTCCTTAAGCATCTAAACCACCTCGCTTTTACGTACTTTCTAAAATGCACAAACAACTTTTTTGTTTATGTGGTTTAGTGTATATCAGCGAAACTGGTCGTTCCGTCATCACACGTATTCCAGAACATAATTTTTGTATAAAGAAAATACATTATTTCTTAGTTTGCTGTTACTGATCATTATTTTACTATAGGCCACAAGATAGATTTTGATAACGTCTCGGTTGTTGCGAAATCTCTATTTGTGTTCAATAGGAAAGTCTGAGAACACATAGAAATCATCAAACACCCCAATAACTTTAATCGTGACAACGATTTTAAACTCTCTTTTTTGAACGTAACCTAATCATAGTCGAGCTTATCTCATCGCGACGATACTTCTTCTATAAATACGGAGATAACTTCTTCTTATTTCACTTCTATGGAGTTTACAATCTGACTTGGTTCAATAGTCGATTATCTAACTCTGTAGTGATTCTTTGTTGGTTTATCGTTTACTTCTTTAAGTTTTCAATTTTTTTCACGCCCTGATGAAGCCCCTTACGAGAGTAGGCGAAACATTGGCAACTCTGGTTATAACTTCAACACGGTCCAAACCGGTCTTAGTATAGACTCCGGTCGCGATTACATCCTGAAACATATTTAACAGACGAAAATTGTAAACGTTTTCATTATAAGGCTTACATTATAAAGCAATTATTAGTCAATTAAAAGAGAGGTTTAACATTTTCATTGAATTAGAACTGCTAATACGGAGTGGTTTACAAACTATACGATTTGCAGGTTTAGTTCTTGTAAGAACTGATTTTTTGATAAATTCCAACCAATAAAACATTAGAAAAATTAAGTTGTTTACAAACGTGATTAGTGTAGGTTATGTCAATATTTTTTTCTACGACTAACAGGTAATACGACACATTGCATGTTTATTAGCGATTAGCCTACGTTGTGCATGTCGTTTGAGCAATTTATTTTGGTACAGATTGAAGTTACTTTCATGAAAGTCAAAG
The DNA here is from genome assembly GCA_035610365.1 of Aquatica leii. Classification (NCBI taxonomy): domain Eukaryota; kingdom Metazoa; phylum Arthropoda; class Insecta; order Coleoptera; family Lampyridae; genus Aquatica; species Aquatica leii. Next base: position 74,544,318 of record CM069435.1, read on the forward strand.
ATAATGAATTATAAAAGCATGATTTAGGACAATTACAAAAATATTCCGTGCACCACAATTATTAAATTTAAAAATAAAATTATTTATGGGCGTTAGGATTCTGTTGCATTAGTTTCGACGGAACGTTCAGAGTAAAAATATATTTTAAGTTACGTTAGGAAAGGTTGGTATCTAATAGTAACTTTTTTGCAATTAATTGTTAATATATTTTAGAAAAACTAAGTTTAAGATAATTAGAATAAATGAAAGCACTTAATTTGCAACCTTGGTACTGGTTTTTTTGCTGATATTTCTTTATGCGAAAGAAACGTCAATAGTACTTTTGTTTGTGCAGTGTTATAAAGGAGTTATGGTTATAAGGAAATTGGCTGTTTAGAAACTAGACAATAATTACTGAAATTTGATTGTCTGACTGGCTAGGTAGTTAAATAAATTCAATAACAAAATTACTCAATTGAGTGATTGTTTAAACTGCATGACAATTTAAAAGAGACCAGTTTTTTTTATCGTTCATCGATAGTTGTTTATTTCAAACATGCCTGATATTTGTACGTTATTATTTATGCTAATGTTAATGCAATTTTTATAAGCATTTATATATATTTCTATTCTGTATAACACCATATTCGTATAAAAATAATCTATTTGGACAGTGTCGTTACCTTGTTAAAAATGTTGGTTGGTTCCGTAGATTATACTTAACACAACTGCATATTCGGAAATCAATCAGAAGATAAATACAGTGTACGCCGCTTATTAGAATCACGGATATTGTTATCAGTTCGGGTAATGTTATAACTTCATCGAAGAACACGGCGGACGTATGTTACTACACAAAAAACACGGTTTATAGTAATCAATTATATAATTTCGGTTTTTATGTTATCATTATTTCTATACATAATCAATAACATATTTTGTATGAGTTTATTACCTGAATTTTCATATACGCTCGTGAAATGAGTAAAAAATTTAATCATTGTATCCTAAAAATACTTGTTTTCTAGCTTTATTTTTACAGTGTTATTTATTTATTTGAGTATCTTGACAGAGCTACGTAACATTACCTCGTTTAAACATCTGTAAATACGTTATCTTTAAGTTACTTTGTATTTTCAGTGTATTTGGAAATAATGTATAGTTTTTAGAATAACAACTTAATTGTGTGATCTTATGTGATTACATATTTTAGTATTTATTTTTACTGTCGGCGAATTACTGAGAGGAAATGTGTAGTTCTTAAGACAGTAAATTAAATATCATAACATTGTTTTTGATTAATTTTTGTTAACGCTGTCAACAAACGATTTAATGACCAATTCGTAATTTTTTCAAAATTTTGATGGTTTTAAATGTTTAATTTTTTATTTTGAAATTTGTATTTATGCTGTAATTTTATCTTCTAAATTAGTAACCTGTTAATCAGATACACACTGTATTTATTTAGTGTTTTGTAACGAACATGCAACAAATAAACATGTATTCGTTGAATATTAGATATTGTTATCATTCCATTATTGTTATCAAAAACCCCAAGTCTCAATGTGATTCTATTAAGCAGCGCGCACTGTATTAAAAAAATAATCAATTGTTATGATGTCAATGTGTTACAAAACTAGTGCAAATTACTTGTTTATACAGTGAAAAAATTATATATGTATTAGTTACTAATTACAATTGTTTTCTTTTGCACTAAGGTTTTTTAAAGTAACAAGATTGCTAAGCTACAATACATTTATTTACTAACAATTTTTTTTGCAATATTATTACTGTTTAAACAAATTTTAGCTAAATAATTGTTGTAGCATAGTAGATCCATTGGCGTAATTAACTTTATCTAAAATTTTCTAACGTAAATGTTGATAAAACAGTTGTTAGTTACAATCAATAGTATTGAAACCACAAATTGCGATTTTTGTAATATTTTCTAAGTTTGTAAATTTGCTTTCCTAAGAATAACACCCATTATTTACAAAATATCGTTAAACACTTACAAATTCACTTTATTTGATTTGTAAGCCACATCTACATATACTGTTGCAGTTTCTAAGAAAAACCTTTACATACCAACATCGTATTTGTCCGAAAAACTTGACGATATTGTTAACGATTTAGGCTTTGCAAGAATACGTTTTTTTAAATTTTGGCTGCAAAAGCAAATTTTTGTAAATTGTAATTGATTTGAGAAATAAATAATAAAATAAATACAAATTTTAGACAAATCATTCTTAATTGTCATTATAGATATTATTACCAACAGAAATTTGTTCTTGTAAAAAGTTTAATTTCTATTTTCTATTTGACCTTAATAAATAACTTTTTTGTAGTTTACGTAATAATTGAATAAATAGTAAGAAGGTGCACGTTTTGTTTTACTTTAAGAACATAATTCTTTGAGCCAAAATAATCACTGGCACTATCGATTTGATTCTGAGGGTTGATAATGTAACCGTAGCGTCGAAAATGGAGTTGCTTATTTTTCACTGTCTTACTAAAATCTATTAATTCAAAATAAAACATAGTTCTTACATGAGATAAGATAAAACACGATATGTATCTCAGTTAAAAATATTTTATTTATAATTACACATTTTCTTGTTTTTGTTAATTTATCACGTGCACAATGTGTAGTTAGTGAAAATGTCTTAAGTTACACAATTTCGTTCGTATTACGCAACTAATAAGATTTTTGAGGTACGTTGTAATTTTATTTATAAAGTTTATGTAACTGTATTAGTTCAGTAAATTTGTTACTTTTATTAAGTTGTTATAGTTTACAACACAAACAAATTACGTATTTTGTCTGAACTGTATTATTTTCACACTTGAAAGCACTACTGCTTATAATAACTGTTAAGATAAATATTATTAATTGAAACGTTTAGATAATTTGTTTTCTTTTACAAAAAACTAAAATTGTAACATAACAGATGTTAAAAGTTTGCTTGTTTATAATTTACATAATAATTTTTTGTTATAACATCACTAACATAAGTGGTTTTGGCTAAGTATAAATTCGTTTAGACCAAATTTAGACGATTTTTTAAAAACAACTTTTTTGGTTACACATGTTACTTAATTAATTGTACGATCTGGTTTGTTTAATTCAAAAATGTATTATTATCATAAACAAATAATGGTGTAGCATTTCAATTAAATTAACTAACTAAAAATGCTGGAACAAAGCAAGAAACTAATTTATATGAAAACGAAATCTGAAACGATTGTCAATGTTCGCTAGACGAAAAGCAATTTCAGTAATTACAAAACAATATCAACGTCACAATTGATTTAATAAATACATTTCGTAATCTCTTAATTGAGTATAATTTGCGTGTTCGTCTCAATAATCGTGATCTGTCTGAAATAGCGTTTTATTATAATTTGTTTTATACGCGTTTGACAAAATTTGTTACTTTTTGCAAAACTTAAATCGAATGTTTATGTTTGCCGTGTGATACGCCAATTTTGATAATTGTTTTTTATAATTTAATTCGCTTCATTTCGAACGTAAACCGAATTTTACTTCTTACCGCAACAGATAGACGTTTAATTTAAACACTTTTATTTATTTTTGATTTTAGTTTTTGTATTTTTCAAAAATTAGGTTTGCCCTTCTTCAGGAGGACTCGAAGTTTTTGCAAGATTTGGTCAGAATTTACTTTTTGTTTTTTATAAAATCAGAAACCATTAGTAAGTAACCACCAAACGATTTGGAGAAACAGAAATTTCATTATTCTAAGTTTAGTTTATGAAGACAAAGATAAATAGAACTATTCAGTGTTAAAAATAGTAAGGTTGTCAGGTGTTTTAGTTTTTGCATAATTACATAATTAAATAAGATGTTGATATACTGTTTATTTCAGTAAATCTTATTTATTAAAAGAAACGATGAAAGATATCTGTTTATTTGTAAACATAAATCAAAAACCATGGAATTCCAGAAACAATGATGCTTCTAAGACTTCGAAAATTTTTAAACCAAATTCTAGTAAGTTGGTTCAGTTTTGACGGTCCGAAAACTTTATGGGAAATTGACTGTGCTTGTTTTCTGACTGAGTACGGTCATTATTTCAGGACAGCAATGTAGTACTAGCAAAGCAGAAAACATCGAAATATATTTTGAAGATCTGTTAGAAATTTTAGATCTAAAAACGCCATAAACAGGTCCGAACCAGCTTCATCTATCAGAATTAAATCCAAGTTGAGTTCAGAGAATTTTTAAAAAAGTACTTTAGGATTTTTTTATGGCTTAAGTACAGTGTTAAGAAAAATCGCGTTTTTTGTTTTGTGTGCAGAAACTTTACAATTGTTAACACCCGTGAACAAAACGAGAAGTTTGTTACCATAGGCTTTAATAATTCAACAATTATTAGGAGTGGTATCAAAACATGTTAGATCTTAAAACCATATAGTTTATATAAAAAAGTATTTTACTTGAAAAGTGACATACGTAAGTGGAGAGAACGTTATACAACAAATAAAAAACTACTATGAAGGAGTAGAAATTCAAAATAAAAAGTATCTTACTTGACTTATTGATGCCATAATGTTTTTAATTAAACAATCTCTTGCTTTAAGAGGACACCGAGAAATTAAAATGGCTGCCAATAGACGATGTTTTTGGAATTAGAACATTTACTCATTAAATATGAATAACGTATAAGTTATTGCAGTTACCAAATCTAAAACAAAATCATTGGGCTAATTGCTGAATCTATCCAAAACAAATGAAATGGCATGCTGCCAGGCCTGTACTTGTGCAAGTAGACGTTTTTAAAGCATCAGCTGGGTCATCGACATCTTCTAAGGTATCAGTTAAGAAATATTGAAAAATTATTGTATACTTAAGAGTAATGGACTGGTTGATATTTAGTAGTTCTCAAAATAGATTTAGCAATCTGTCGTTCCGCCCATCAACAATTGTATGATAAATTTTTAGCAAGAAACGGCTAGAACTCAGTTTCATAACTACAATAAATATGACGCTCAAATCATTATTAACAAAACTACAAAAATCGAAAGCTTTTGTCTTAAGCACAATTAAGAAAATACGTACAAAACGTAAAACAACTACAGGAGACTCTAGGCACACATGAACTAATGAACACTTTGTAGACATCAAGAAAGCATCATCTGTCTATCTTATAAAATAAAATAACGACAAAATATTGCTGCATTTTTTATATCACAAAGACAAAATTGCATCTGTATCTCAAGGAGAATAAGAAACGTTTCTAAAAATAAAAGTAATACTTTAAAAACACAACTAATCATTTTTGCCTAAAATATTCCGTTATTTGTAAAATCGCGCGCCTAATAGAAGTTATTTACTAATTGGAATAACAATTTTTTACTTTCTCATAATCAAATCTGCCAAAGTGAAATATTAAAATAAACCATTTTGAATCCAAACAGTGTGAACACTTAAATTTGCTCAGCCATACGTCTAACCGTTTGCACAGTAATTGTTAGATTTGCACTTTTTGAAGTGACTTAATGTCACAAGAGAGACAAAAGCAAACAAGATGTTATTCCCAGAAAAAGTGGAGCAGGATGTGGATTCACCATACTATCCGAACTTGTTTGGTACAAGTTCCTCACAAGAGGGATATGTTCAGTTAAAAAATGTTGCGAGTAAATAGAATAGTTTTACAAGACCAGTAGGATGGACTAAGTGTTAGTGCGTGCTATGAGAGCACGTGGTTCTGAGAGGCTCTTGTCTTACGGCTTACCTTCTCATCAAACAGCGATAGCTTAAACAAAAATCGAACATGGTATTTAACTAAAAATGTAATAGACTAAAGTGACTCTAAATAAACGTGCAATCTAATATAACAAAACTAAACTCCTACTTTGCCATCGCTGCTTGCAAAAAAATAATTAAACTTAATTAATTAAGGCTCTGGTTTCCCTTTGCAAAAAATCTATATACATTTAAATCAGGCACCACTCTAAGGATGGTTTGAAGAGATTTGGGATAAGGGTTGATCGTGGCTAACAAATCACCCCGAACGTCATCGAATTTGCGACAAGCGAGAATCCGATGTGCTGGGGTGTCAGAAACGCCACACGACGGACAGCTGTCGTTATCCAAAACGCTAATGCGTTTTAAATGACAACGAAATCCGCCGTGTGAAGAAAGGATCTGCATTTCCTCTTGTGCGGCGACGTGGGACATGCTGACTTAAGTAAAGATATCCGGGATGAGGTAGTAGGCGTTACAGAGCGGAACGCCTAGTCCCACATCCCTTTTCTGGGAAGTGTCCCACAACCACTGCCATTCACCCAAGATCAAGACCTTTAAGTGACGCTTGACTGCTGAAAAGGAAGGTAAGTCATTGAGCAAAACGTACTGTGCAAGGAAATTGCTAAGAACTTCGGTGCAGTAATTTTTTTACGAAAGGAGATGTGGAGAAAGGATGCTTGGATATGACACAGAGGGTATCTACGGGAACGGTGTCACGTGTCAGCCTTGCTAAAAACTTGCGATAAGCCACGAGGATAGTTCTAAGGAATAGGGATTGGAACAAGGCCAGTTTCATGACTACGTAAGAATTTTGAAGTCTGTGGTGCCAGATGTTTATGCCATAAGTGAGTATGGGTATGACTGCACTGTTATAAGATATTCGTAAGAGATTTTTTGTGTAGGTTTGATTCCAAGCGTAACTATTTGTAGAACAAGCGCAAGACGCTTTTACTTACACTTGTCAACTACAAATGCGCAATGTTTTACAAAATTCAATCTGTCTTCAAGAAAAAATCCGAGGTACTTGAATTCAAAAACCCTACGGACGGGAATGTTAATGAGGCGCGGTGAAGGATCTCGTTTTAAAGTGGAGCCAAAAACGATGTACCTAGTCTAGTCCGCTGAAACCGTCAGTTTGTTGCTGCTAGCCCAGTTTGTCACTATGTTTAGGCACGTGTTGGATTTTGCCTCTAAGTTTTGTCTAGAAATTGCGGACACCGTAACAATGATGTCGTCCGCGTATGCAAAAATATTGCAGTCTGCTGGTAGTTCTGTGCTGAGCAAGTCGTTTACAACCAGATTCTACAAGGTCGGCTCAAAAAACCCGGCCCTGTGGACACCTATTCGTCATTCGTTTGGCATAAACAGAACAAGCAGGTACTCTCTTAAGAACAAAAACTTCTATTATTGAGGGCCACCACGTTGTTAAACGCCCCCGATATTTCAATGAAAATTGCAAGTCTGTCCTTGAAGACGTTCGGTCATACATTGGTCATTAATCTAAGTGCGGCAGTTTTCCTTTTGTCTAGAACGAAGCCATATTGACTGGGATGGAAAAGAATTTGTGAAGGAATGTCGTCATAAATCTTTTTAAGAAGCACACGTTCAAAAAGTTATCAGATGGTATGAGTTGGTGTTTAGGAGATTCTTCTTCCCAGGTTTGAAAACGGTGACGAGTTTACCAGCTTTCTAGCTGGTAGAAAAATAACTACATTTAATGCACAAGTTGAACAAATCAACGATCGTAGAAGAGAGGAAATCTTGTACAATTACACCTAAGACATCACAATGTATTCCGTCAATACCTCGAAAGACTTGTTTTTAGGAATTTTACTAGCTACCGCCGATATATCGTTGGTGGTGACCATCTAGTCTTGTTAGGATATTATTTGTATATCAGTACGGGATCTTATTTGAACATGCAAAGAACTATCTGTCGTCGGGTTGTCGCAAAGAAACAGAGAGCAAACAGTATCTTTAATTGCCTCGTATTCTGAGATACTATATCTGCCGCCGTCTCAGACATTAGACCACATTTGGATCGACAAGAATTTACGAGAGGACAACCCCCACGGGCTCGTCGCCAAGCTTTTTTCAATAAATCTTTGCCAGGAGCTATACTTTTCTGTATTCATTACCAGTTTATACCGGTGAAGCGCGGCCTTGTAAGAGGCAAGCCGTTGAGGTTTTAAGTCTGCTGGGGTTTTTTGGTGGTGTTTTCGTAAACAACGCACCGCTCGCTTGAGCCTGTCTGACTTAGGACTCCAACACGGTGCACAGCTCTAGAGCTTATGCGGTTTTACCTACGTTAGCAAGAATTGAGAATCATTTTGGCCAACTTACCAATGACGGCGTCAACTGATCTAGGATTGTGGAACAAAGCACCACGTGGAAGATAAGCAGAAATAGAACTTGCGATTGCCATATTTAAGCGAACGGGATCCATACGTTTATCATCAACAGTTCTTTTAGGGATAGGTTCTAGATGAGGGTTTTTGACGGTTTACTCAAACCGTATCAGTCTGTAGTCACTTTCAATAACCTTCGGAACAACACGCTAATTTATGATTTTTCTGAAAACAGAGTGAGACGCCAAACTGGCGTCGATTTAATTTTTTTCTTATATTGTGTCAACTCATGATGTATTAAAACAGTAAAAACTTTAATACTAAAACCGTCACTGAATGTAAATACTTAAAAATGCCACTTGTGGTCAAATTGACCCTTTCCTATAATATAACAATTTCAAGTCGGAAGATTAAAGATCTATTTCAAAAATCTAACAAACAATAGTGCAAATTTAAGGTTATAGAAATAGAAATTAAAAAACTGTGCAATAATTCAAACATTTTTACATATCAACTATTTTATGCAATTCAAGTAAGTGAAAGACTTATCACAGTTCTGAGAATGTTGCTTTTTTTGATATATTTTTTGAAGAGTTCTAAAGTGAGTTTTAAAGTAAAGTTTTTCCTTGACATATTTTTACTAATTACAGCTTTATAAATGATTAAACTGTTGGTTACAGCAAGGTCCAGTATGTTATAAAAAACTAGGACATGTCTACGTGAATTAGGAGTATTTTTTGCTATTTAGTCCACTACGTCCACTTTACACTTGGTTTCATTATAATATAATATTGATTCTGTTTTTTCTTTGTTCCGTTATCTACGTTGAAGTGAAATATATTTAAAAGTAGTACATTTTTATTTGGTAATTAGTAATAAAGCATTTACCAACGGTCGTTGAGCATTTTGTTTTTCACAGAATTTGAAATTTTTCTTCTGAATCATTTACTGTTTCCAGAAATGTAGTCTTTTCTTTTGCCAGCTGTTTTGCCAACGACAAGCTCGTAAATAATTGGCAGTAGTAACATTTCTGTTTCTATTCAAGCCTAATAGCGAAAGGTGGGAAGGCTAAAGAAAAACTAGTTTTTCTTAAATTAAATCACTGTTTCTATTCAAATAAAGTTGTATTAATTTTAGGACAACGTACTCGGCAAGACGTTAATCTGTAGGCCGCGCGTCATCTTTTCCTAGGTACGGAAATCCATTTACTACATATTTCGAACTTGAATTAATAGCCAGCTAAAACTATATACCTAACTTATATTGCTTGTTGGTCATGTATTGAGTGAAACGACATTTTGGTTTTGACGGCAGCTGCCGTTTATCAATGGTAATGTTTTTTTTTTATGCGAGTTGCAGCTTCTGCAATTGGATATGAACCAGTCTCACACTTCTGATACTAAACAAAATTTTTCATTCTGCAAACGCTCACTACTAATTAATGGAGTGTAAAATTTTAAAAACATCATAATCTCACGGAACCTTTGACGCGACAATGTTTTACTAAAAAAGCAGGCCACACTTTTGACCATACGCTATCGACTTCTAAAGCACAAGTACATATGCCCTACAAACAAGTAAAACGGCAATAAAAGCTTCAAGTTCTGATATAGATCTAATCATCATCTTTCAGCTGTCTCTTGGCCACGGTTACAATACAATTTTGAATATGCTTTAGAATATAATTGTCTATGAATAAATGGAATGCACTATGTGGGGAGTCTATTACAGTCTATTTTGCGAAAGAAGTTCCATTGTTGTGCACGTCAACGTTTTGTTTATTACATTCTATAACTGGTTTCCCATCCCCATCTCTACTTTTTGCAGTTTGTGTGTTTCTTATTTCTAGAGACCCACAAACAATTGTTAGCAGCTTTTTTTCCTACTTTTTGCAATATTTGTAAAACTGGACTAAAACTGGTTTTACTAGTATCAGATGTAGAGGAATCGTTATATTTACTAATTACAGATCACTCATAATATTTTCACTGATTCTTTCACTTCAAATGGATATTTGAGAATAAAGAAATAAAAATTAATTTTGAAATTTCGCACGTGTATATATCACAAAAAGATAAGAAAAGTCCAAGAACCCCAACGTTCTAATTCAAATTAACTCAAAATTAAACAAAAAAACAAATAATTAGAATTTGAAAATTTTCGGTAAATAATTTATGTCTAAAATTTTATATATTCACTGTGTATATTTTTATGATTGTGTATTTCTTCTAAGAAAACATTCATATTAGCTGTTTAAACTTTTATTCGACAATTGTTTGAGAACGTTGCCAAGAGTACGCAGTTTGTAAATCAATACCTTATAACACAGATAGCAATTACCGTGTAAATGTCAATTTCTAAATGTCTGCTAATGTACACGCTGTAGCTGTCTGCGTAAGTAAGCAAAGAACGTTTTTATCACAAAGAAATGAAAAACATTTTTACAGGAAAGTTACTTTAATCCTTTTTTGCATAGTTTGCTTAGTGCTGCAAATATTATATTAAGAATGCAAAATATTACCTATTACGTTTATGTAAATTTTATTCAAAGCACGAAGCCAATTATTCATTGTCTTACAATGCAACGTTTAAAATTACTAGACAAGGTAGCAGACATTGTGTTTCAGTAAAACAAAAGAACAAAAACAGTCTTAATTGTTCTTCGAGAACTTAATACAAATTTCAACAAAAGTTTTAATGTTATAAGTTATAATTAAAAAAATTCATTACATCAGATACGTTAAAAATATAATAGTTTTAATTTTTTTAATTAAACTTAATTACAAATACGTTTAAGTTTTTTTCTCAATTTTATTAAAACGATTTATAATTAAAAACAAAATTGACTTGTTCATTGTTTATTTTCACTTTTTATTTATAAATATTTATTACTTTGTAGGTTAGCAATAAAAGTATGTATTACTGTATTAATTACGTTATCTTTGCTATTACAGGTTTAAGTGCTTTACTTCAAATAATTTCTATTGCAAATTACAGTTAGTACTTTTTAATAACTAATCAGTTTCGAGTTTCTTTTACATGTACGTAGGACATATTTGTCTAAATTTGCACTACTACTAATTACATATTGTAATATCTGAAGATCACTTAATTACGAGATTAGCGTATATTTCAAACAGAAACAAGTGTACTAACATTTCTGAACTATTACTCTCACATCTAACCCAATTTATTAGTAATTTAAAATTATATTATTTTTATAAAATTATGAATTTCTTTTATTTCATTTTTTGTTAATTTTAGTTATATTATTATATATTTTGTGGTTCTATACGCTTGCATACGCTTGCGCTCGGAATTTTCCACTCGTATCAAATTTTTATCAATCTGGTTATAGAATATACTGTTTTATTTATGAGTTGTAAATAGAGCTTTTTAACTTATTTTGCTTTGCATGCAGTTTTTCGTATGTACACATAAAGCATTTTTATATTTATTTGATAAAACCTGCATGATAGTTTTGAATTTAAAATTAAGTTATTCTTTATTGCATTTGTTGGAGCTGAGAATTTACCATCATTGGTTAGCTTAAGTAACATGTACAATAATATCATTATATTTCTAAATCTTTTTTAGATTTTTTCTTGTTTTGGTATATTATAGTATCCCAGTAAAAACTTTTGTAACAGTTATATAACCTGGTTATAACACAAAAGTAACATTTCTCATATATGTTAGTTATATAGCAGTTATGGTTTCGCACAATTACCAATTCAACGTAATTTGTATACACTTAAATTATATTAAAATTATATACTTTTGCTTATTGTATATTGACAGTATAAAAAACTACATACATATAACGAAGCCATTAGGTATCTAATAAATGATTCTACTTCAAACATATGCTGTAGGTATACAAACTTGTATCAAAAATCTCAATTATATATACATATCGGAGAAATAGATTAATGAAAACGTGCGACCAGCTTCCTTCGTACGTGTAATTGTTGATACGTTTCATTTTCTCTTTTACACCTTTTTTTTACTGTTAAAGCACATATTTGTATTTTACTATAAGCTGTTCGGTTAAAAGATAGAGTTAAAACCCTTCTTCAATTTTGTATGATAATTTAAACGAATGTATGAAGAGATAAGTTTACACGGCTCAAATTAGTAAAAGCGCGAAAATACAAAAATTATGTAAGGTATGATCTCATAAGCATTAAAGATTGAAGTACTTAGAAAACGTATAATTTTCAATAAATCTATCACATATATTATGGGAGTTTCAATAACATTCTGTATAGAAAAAAAGATAATTAGGATTTGTCAAATGAATGGAAATAACAGAAACTTAAAAATGCGAATAACTTAACCAAAATGTCAAACATTAAACTGAAGTATGTCATTAAAATACAGGTGTTTGTTGTGATACTGACTTGAAAATTTTAATTAATAAATTAGGGCGTGTACTAGTGTACACATGTAAGAAGTGAAACTTCTTTATGGCCTTATTTTTCGCAAAATGATCTATATGCAACTTTTCAGAAATTGGTTAAATAAAGTTAAATTAGATAAATTTTAAACAAAAGGATTTTATTATCATAGACATGAATACAAATTTTTGTAAATCAATTAACTAATTTTTGTAGATTCAATTTCATATTTCAGTTACCATAAGCCATTAATTACAAAAATATATAATAACGATGACAATGATAGTAATAATTCTATTACAATTAATGAAATGCTGTAATAATCTTAGTAGCAAAAAGTTAAAGTGAAATAATTGTATTATTTGTATTCATGTCTATGATAATAAAATCCTTTTGTTTAAACTTTATCTAATTTAACTTTATTTAACCAATTTCTGAAAAGTTGCATGTATATCAATTAATTGATGTTCATTAAATTAGCAGTCTTATTAATTAATAAATACTATTTTAATGAAATCATATACATTGACCGATAGTTACAATAAGAAACTGAGGTTAACCTTAAATATTTTAAATTTAAAATTAGATAAATTTTAAACAAAAGGATTTTATTATAATAGACATGAATACAAATAATACAATTATTTCACTTTTTGCTACTAAGATTATTACAGCATTTCATTAATTGAAATAGAATTATTACTATCATTGTCATCGTTCAAACAGAAACTGCGGTTAACCTTAAATATATTAAATTTAAAATGTCATCGTTCAATCAGAAACTGAGGTTAACCTTAAATATATTAAATTTAAAATGTCATCGTTCAATCAGAAACTGAGGTTAACCTTAAATATTTTAAATTTAAAATGTCATCGTTCAATCAGAAACTGAGGTTAACCTTAAATATTTTAAATTTAAATTAATAACATATTTCAGAATTTATACTCTATGTCAATTAATTCCACCCAAGTATTAGAAAAATAGATATAATTACTTACTTTTGTTAAAAATCCACTGGAATTAGAATTAAAATAAAGCCTTTGATTTTGTTGATCACTTTAGTATTGATATATTATTTATCACGTCGCTATTGCGTTTCCGTAACCGAAAAAAAAGATGGCGCGTAACGGAAAAAATGTGACGGTAAATTTTTTTCCAACGCCGATAAAGAAGTTTCACTTCAAAAAAAATCAAATTTAGCACAGATTTATTGGGAGGGACTTAATTCTACCTGTTCGCCGTACAGAGAATACAAACATGTCAACTTTTAAACGTAATGTTTCTAAAGCTTTTAATAAATTCACAATAATGGTAAAAAAGTTAATTAATTGGTATTGTCGGTATGAGGACGTTTGGACTTGAACGAGATCTTGACAGACCGTTGTTGAAACATTATGTGCTATTTAACATCTTATTAATGTTGAATATTCTACTCAAAGATAAGGTAAAAAGATACATTTAGAAAATCAAATTTAGTGTACAGTGACTATAGCATTAAGACAAGTAGTTGTATTAATAAGGTGTTAAGAAAGTAGTGGAATTAAGTAAATTATACAGGAATACAAGAAAATAAGACGTTGCAACGTAGGAGTAAAAGAAAGCGTCTTATCACTGGTCAGCCTATGAGAGTTCGACCCGGACAAAACATGAATATACAATTTTTAGTAACAATATTAAATTTTACAGAAACAGTTTTAAATAACTTAAGATTTATAAAATTCCTTTTGCTTATTTTAAATGTATTCAAGTTTGATATTTTGTTGAATGAACGAATAAGTTATTTGCTTGGCAATTTTTAGTAACACAAATTAATCCTTAAATTGAAATCAAAATTAGTTGAACAGGTGTCTATTTAAACAAATTTATTAACCACTTTTATATTCTTCTAAACTTGTGTCATCTTCCAATTAACCAGTATTAACTACAAATTTAAAGTTTTCCACTACATCGTCAACTAATCCATCGTTCACCCACATTTCTTGAGCCAACTGATCCACGTGCATGCACTGTTTCCTGCTTTTTTGTGGCTTGGGTTGGAGATTTGTTGATTTGAACACTGTAGTATGGTGCATTATCCAAAACAACGATTCCTTTTGGTGGCAAATTTGGGATTAACTGTTTTTCCACCACAATTGTAATGATTCATGTCGTCGTGGTAATCTCCTGATTTGCTTTTAGATTTAAAAATTAATAACCCGTTGTTAACAAATCCATACGCACCACCTGCGTGTACAATAATATACCGCTAACCAGAACGATCAGCTTTATATACACCTGGTTGGTCCTTTGACTGCCAGCACTTACTGACCCTATAAGATGGGTGAATAAAAGTTTCGTCTAAATATGTAATTGGTTTTTTATTTTCTCCGAGAGCAGCGTTTTCTCTCAACTTTCGTAGATAACGAGAACGCCAAGCTACGATATCATTGCGTTCCATGAGCAATTTGCCTCGGTTTTCAGATTTTTTAAATTTGAAGCCAATTCTTAAAAGATGTTTTTGAATGGTTTCTTGTCCGCCAGTATAAATAATCTTGTCTTGCATTTTACTCACTAAAATTTTTAACGTTGGCACTTGCTGTCAACCGTGTAAACCTCTTGCACTGTTTTTTTTAAATTCCTAAATAGCACTCATCCATCACTATTTTGTTGGATCCTCCGCTTCTCCTTTTTTTGAAGGTGATTTTAGTAGATTACCGTCAGCTACAGCAGCTTCTTTTCTGATTCTCAAAATAGTAGCCACTGGTTTCCCAACAGCAACCGCTGCAAGTTCGGTTGCCTTGTCCAAAGGGAATGCCCATTCACCAGCAGCTTTTTGACTATCGAAGAACTGAATAACATTTTTGATAATGTTTCGAGCCTCAGAATGGATAGTTTTCTTCGTAGTTCTAGCCATAATAATGATAACCTTCAAACATAAAACTTACATTAAAATTACATGTTATTAAAATATTTGTAAATACATACCTGTATTTCACAAATAAAACAACAAAGTAGCCTTCAAAAAAACTGATTTTAATAAACAAGAGTAACACTGGAACACAATAAAAGAAATTAGTAATTAATAAAACGCACGCGAAAAATGTCAGCTGTAAACTGTCATAACTTTTAATTATGAATGTACCACCTTCGAATTCTCAATTATGATTGGACAAATTATTTATCGCGGCAAAAATTTCAAATTAATTTTTTTAGTTGACATATTTTCCGTCTATCATGTTTGCAAACTGGAGCTGTAGAACACCAGTAAAACAAAGACAAAAGAATGACGACAAACTAGACTGAGTGCTAGATATGCTACAACAACTAACGCTAGACGTGAATCAAATAAACCTTAAGGAGACTAAACGCAACAACGAACGAAAGAAGCTAAAAATAAAAAACGAAAAGTTGAAAAAAAAACAACATAAAGGTGGAAAATAACAAGAAAAAGTGATACAGGATATAAATACAAGGTTAGAGTAAATTAAAAAAGGAAAGCGCCGGAATAAGTTATACAAGGATTAACCATGAACGACAAAAATGATGATATAGAAAAATTATCTAACGAAAACATAAGTACTAACGTCAAGGTTGAAAACGCACATAAAATGGAATCAAAAACATGTTCAGTGGGTCTAGAAGATTTTGATGAGAAAAAGAAAGTAATGAAAAATAAAATAAAGCTAAGGAATATACGTGAAGCGAAGTTATAAATAATGATCTAACAAAACAAGAAAGAGAAATAGACGCACAAATAAGGAAATGAATTGCAAAGGAAAGAAGTAAAGGTAGAAACCACAAACTGTTTATTGTTGAGAACAAATCAAAATAGAATAAGGAAAACATCGAGCTATAGCAGGTGGATAGTAGAGAAGCAATCATGAATAAAAATTCAAAAAACTACTAAATAATTAAACTCGAAGAACTGGAAAATATAAAAGCAGATGTAGTGAACATTACTGAAACGAAAAAGGAAGGATTAGAAGAAATAGAATTAAAAATAGGACATCTATTGATATATAGTTGGAGTAAATGAAAGAAATAGCGCTAGTGATGGGGTGGGATGCTACATTAAGAAAGAAAACGTAAAATACATACGGAAATGTAATGTAGTAACAGAACGGGTTCTAAAAATAGAAATTGAAGTAGACTAAGCAATAAAACCAACAAATGAAAACAAAAAAACTATTGCAAATGATGAGTTATTGGAGCAACTATCAGAAACAACTGAAGAAATTAAAGGTTCTGTTAATCCTAAAAGATTTAAACGAAAGAGTTGGCATAACAGACCATGAAACAGGAAGCGCAATAAGACTACATACAGAAAAAGTTAGAAATAACAACGAAGGAAGGTTAACAGATTTTTGCATGTT
Organism: Aquatica leii; assembly: GCA_035610365.1. NCBI lineage: Eukaryota > Metazoa > Arthropoda > Insecta > Coleoptera > Lampyridae > Aquatica > Aquatica leii. Next base: position 74,561,168 of record CM069435.1, read on the forward strand.
GAACCATCTAATAATATACCTTTTACAAACAGAAAGCTACGCACAAATTTCTAATTATATATAAAAACAAAATTGAGATAGAAATAAACAAAATCAAAGAAATTATAAGTAACATGACAATAGAAAACATGTAGACAACAATTAAAAAGACAATAATAAAAATAGCAAAGAAAACCTGCGGATGTAACATAAAAAGAGAAAACTATAAAACAAAGAAGATAATGGAACAAAATAGTTAAGATGCAAGTAAAGATGAAGAAACAAGAATGGAAAAAGTACAAGACTAAAAGTCAAAGAAGTGATGAAAAAAGTGAAACAACAATCCTGGAATGAATTTGGGGACGCAATAGCAAGGGCAATCAAAAGTTATTATATGGACTATTAAAAACACTAAGAAAAGGAAAACAAAGTAGAAATATGTATATCAAATTAGTAGATAGAAAAATCTTAGAGGTGGAAGAAGATAGAATGAATAGATCTAAAAAGTACAGTGAAGAAATGATTAATACAAAACAAATAATTACGACAAACGAAATAGAAGACAATCAGCAAAGCTATAAAGAGACTGAAAAAAGGAAAAGCTGCAGGACAGGACGGGGTAACAATGGAAATGATAACAAATATGGTGGAACACGGGATAGAAATTTTTAGGGAAACTGTTTAAGCAGATCTAGTATGAACAATGTATACCGAAACACTGGGAAGTGGGAATAATTCTACCTATACATAAAAAATTAGATAACAGAGAGTGTAAAAACTATAAGAGAATTACTTTGTTACTGTTCTAAAAATATATGAGAGAATCTTGGAAAAAATGCTACAGCTGAAAATAGAACAACAACGAAAAGAATCGCAAAGCGGTTTCAGTAAAAGAAGAGTAGTACAGAACCATGTCTTTGCAAGGAAACAACTGATTGTAAAGAAAAGGAACGATACCATATATGCAATGTTTATAGATATCGAAAAAGCGTTTGATAGTATCCCAAGAAAAGAAATATAGAATATAAACAGTCTCAGAAAAAAAGGAGTAAACAAAAAATTAAGAAAAGCCATAGCAAGATTATACCATAAAACTAGAAATTATATAAGAACAGTAAACATGAAATTAGACGAGTTTATAACCAAAGAAAGGCTAAGGCAGGGAGGAATACTCAGTCCGATACTCTTCAACGTAATACTTGACGATATCTTAAAGGAAATAAAAACACAAACAAAGAAATTGCAAGTAGGGTATTGGAACATGCAGATGATAAACATAACTGAAAGTACCTTCGCTGAAGATGTAATAATAGATGCAAAAAATGAAAAAGAATTGCAAACAAACCTAAATATCTTAAATTTGGCACTCGAACAAATAAACTTAAAAATAAAAAAAGAAAAGACAAAAGGGGTGACAATAGGGAAAAACGAGACAAGTGTAAAAACCAAGATTGATAGAAAAAACGTAGAGCAGGTAGACACTTTCAAATATCAAATATAATAACATAAATATACATAGAGATGGAAAAAAGACGTGGAAATAAACAGTATCCTAGAAAATATGATAAAGTTATACTATGAAGTAAGCCTATTCATAAGGAAGCGGGGTATATTCAAAAATAAGAGTATATAAAACAATGTTCAACCCGATAATGACGTATGGGGCAGAGAGTTGGATACTAAATAAACAGATGAAAATCAGAATACAAGCTTTACAAATGAAGTACCTAAGAGCGGTAAAAAGAGTTACAGGAAAAGACAAAATAAGAAATAAAAAGATAAGGCAAGAATTAAATGTAGAATCTATTTTGGAAAGTCTAGAGAAGCAACAATTAAGGTAATTTGACATCTGGTACGCATGGAGGACGACAGACAACAAGAATACGGCTAGCAAAAATAACAGATAAAGAACGAAAGGAAGACCACGAGAAACGTGGGACGACGTGATAGAAGAAATTTGGACAAAAAGGGAAGTAACACGAAGAGAAAGAACAAAATTGGCAAGAAACAAAAAGAATGGACAAGAAGTGACAGACTGTAAATAGTGCCTAAATCTAGACAGATTGCAAATCCTATGGTATTTAATACTAAATTCTTAACAACCTACGGGCAGGTAAGGTTATTATATCTATATCAAGCAATAGTTAGTAGCAAAGTAAATTTTTACTTATTCCAATCTTTCTCTACAATCATGGTTTTATAAAATGTTATTTGCTTTTTTTATTCACTTGAACTTTTAATGATCTTATAGCCAACAGTGTTTTTTTAAATCTACAATTACAGTGATATAGCTATTGTTTTCATTAATTACTTAGTTATAATTTTCTTAGTTTGTTGTGTTTTAGTTCGCAAATTAGTTATACTGTGCGTAATAAAAGAATGGAATAATGGATTTATCTTGGATTAGATGGATGTCAGGATTATCAAAAAACGTTTTGTCACGTCAAATTGATTTATTTTAAGACAAACATTTTGCAGTCCGTCCCTTTTTCAACAATGACGTTATCATTTTTTTTAATGGCAGCCGCCTATTTTCGTAACAGTTTAGGATAGCTTGTCAAATTCTGATTTCAGAAATGTATACACACATGCTCTTCAGTTAAATAAATTTAAAGCTATTAAATTTTTAATACCGATAAATTATCTCCTATGTAAAATACGCTAATGTTAATAACAAGTTTTAGATTAGGTAAAAATAGTTCTGTTGTTTAGCGATGATAGTTTGCACGATGTTTTTCGGAAAAATTGTCAGTTTTGTATTGATAATCAGATAATACCATGGTTCGACGATTGTCAGAAAATCAAAGAATCGAAATTTTGATTATTAGGGGTTATGGAGACAGAATGCGTACGCAAGAAGATATATGTAATTATTTTAATGAAAAGTATCGTGATGCGAAACCTATTACTCAAGCAACCGTCAGTAAATATTATTTAGAAGTATCGGGGTACGAAAAAGATTTTCCAAAAGTTAGACGATCTTCAATTTAAGAAGATACTGAAATGAATTAAAACGTCACAAATGGCATCCATACAAAGTGACATTAGTGCAAAAGCTGAATGAGGATCATTCTGATCGTAGACTATAGTTTTGCGACGAACTAATGAATATTTGTAATGTGGATGGAAAGTTTGCGAGCCGTGTTTTATTCAATGACGAAGCAACTTTTCATTTAAGCGGAACCGTAAATCAAAAAACTGTCGCTATCTGACCAAACAACATCCAACAATTAAAAGATAGAATTTGGGAAGAAATAAGAATATTAGCACCATAAACCTTACAAAATCTTTGTTCCGAATTTCGAGCGCGATTGGCGTACTGTCAAGACGCAAATGGTTTCCAATTTAAACATTTTCTGTAATAGTTGTTTAAAACAAACTTATTTCGTCTTCTACTTACTTATTTTTGGTCATCAAACGTGTTAGCTTGATGATTACATCATTGAAATCTTTACCTGTTTCCTGAAATTAAATATTTAATATCTTCAAAACTATTCAACTGAAAAACACGTGTGTATATATTTCTGAAATCAGAATTTGATAAGCTATTCACAACTGTTACAAAAATGCGGGGTTGTGCTATTAAAAATATTGATAACGTCATTTTTGAAAAAGGATTGGGAGTAGCAAAATTAAAAAATACTGCAAAATATTTGTTTTAAACTAACTCAATTTGACGTGTCAAAGTGTTTTTTGATAATCTTGACAGGGACCAATATAAATCCATTATCCCATATTTTTGGCGCGCACTGTAAATAATCGTGCAAAAATCTTTTTTACGTTTAGCTTTAAAGCAATTAATTAACTAGAAGAAACTGAACATTAGCCAACTAAAATATTGCGACGTACATTTTTATACAAAAGTTTTTTTTATTGTTGCATATATTTTTAAAAGCTTTTTCAACTAACTGAAAATACTTTTTACTAACAACAAATAATAAAAAAACATTTCTTATTAGTATTTTGAAACTTATTGAGTCCATTACAAGATGCAGTACACTACCAACGAAACAGTTCAAAAGATTTTTGATTTTTGTCGTTATTACCAATTTTTTTCAATTGTTTGTTAAAAAATGCGTATATTAATTTCTTATTTTATAAAAATCGGTATAAAAATATAGAAATTATCCTGCTATAATTTTCTTTAATATAACGTAGTAATGTAATGTAATTTTTGTTGCTGTCAAATTTTTGTAGTAAATAATGTTGATTATTATTATATTAAATATAGGTACAACTAAAAATCATATTCGAAATATCATTGTTATATAACATTTTTTAATTTAATTTATTTTATTTATTTAAATTATAATTTAATTTCTTTTCTACGTTATTTTAACGTTACGTTATTGCAACTCAAAAACATTACGAATATATTATATACACTGTTTCAAAATCAATTTCTCGAAATGTATTGCAATTCATTCGATTACTTGTGTCTATACATTACTATAGACACATGTTTAAATAATTAAAAACGTTGATTGCCGATATTTGAAAGAAAAAGATAAATGGTGTCTTAAAACGAAACTAATGACAGATTTATTTAAACGTTTTTTCAGGCAATTAAAAAATTACAATTTGTAAGATCGTAATAGTTTTTATTTTGTTACAGAACCATGTAGATACGTAAAAGGATCGTGGTCAGAGTGCGATTCGAAGACGAACATGCGTGCAAGAACGTTAACGTTAAAGAAAGGTGATCAGGCGACTTGCGAACCTACTAAAACAATACAGAAGAAATGCAAAAAAGGTAATTTATTATCCGTTATTTCTTACTCAGCAAAACGTAGTCGTGAAATCCTTTTTATTTTATTCTGCATTCGACGTGATAAATTACTCGACATTAAAGATCGTTAACACTGGTGTACGTTCGCAACTGAAATTGTTTTTAATTTTGTGATTAATCAAGATTCTAAATTTAAAATACTTTGAAACAACACGTAAAACAACAGAAACGGTTCTTCAGTCTATTTGAAACTAACTAAAATCTTAGAAAAGACGATCAATACCTCGGAACTGAACCGAAATTGTCATTAATTTTCTTAACTGAGCCTTATACCGTTTGTTAATTAAGTTTTTGTCAAAGTTAAAATGAGATATTATCACCCTTAGAATTCATTGTGGTTTTTATTTTTTAACTCTGTTTTTATAAATTCGTTATATGCAGATTTATTTGGACCCTTTGTTTTTACTTTCGTGATTATATGCATACTATGTTTAGTTATTTGTTGGAATTTTTGCTTCGCTGAGTCAAAGTAAATAATTCGAAGATTTAACACAAAAAAACCTTTTTTAAATTTCAGATTGCGTAATTAAAAATACATTCACAAAAACTGTGCTTTTAAGAAATTATCCGTAACGCTGTTGTTTCAACACGAAATTAAACATTTGAGAGAAAAAATCTTTTCTGTAATTTCATTTAACTGCGTTGTTAATTAGTTATTGTAATCAAGAGAATAATTAGTTTGAAACGTTAAAATATGCTAGACGTTTTAATTTAAACTGTTATAATTTATATTCAGTAATGTAATATTTTGTTTGTGCTGTATCTGTGTAAATTACGCGATTGTTATTATAATTTTACTTAAAAACAGATTTTGGTTGAATAAAATCACTGTTAAAACTTCGTTTATGATAAAAAAGTTGCATTCTAAAAGAATTTCATTAGTTCGTGCGATTACAAAAATGTCCTTTAAACATCGCTTTAATTAAATAGTGATTGAAACAATAGCAACTTTTTGCACTCATTTATTTTTAATGAAGAGTATTTTTTAATGGATGTTTGCAATTGCCTTTGATAAAGAATAAAGCAAATGTTTGGAATAAACTCGCAGTTTTAAAACGCTTCGTTTTACAGTGGATTGAACGATTCTGCGTTATTGTTGGTTTTATTAAGATTAGATTTATAAACGATAAATGCTTAAAATTATTGTACATAGTATTTGTTAAAATCAAATTGGGTTTTGTGTGACAAAACACAGTGATAGTATGTTGATTTTAATTAAATGGGTGGTTTGACCTACACTTTGGTCTTTCCTGTTTAATCAATACTGTACAAGTAGGTTTTAGCGAACTTTGCACACATGCATTCGACGTGCATGGAATTGCTGATCGGTCAACGATTATATAACACAATAAAGAAAGATCTTTATAATATATTTATATTAACTTACAAATTGCAATAATTACTTAACAATATGAATAAAATCTCACTGCTCAAAAGTTAAAAATGTGTGTACATTTCCAGTTTTGTTTTATGTTTCTTGGTTGCGTTTTTTTTATATACATTTCGTCTCTGTATATACAGTGCATGTCGCTTAATAGAATCAGATTGGGACTTAAGGTTTTTGATAATTTATAGCAGTAGTTCTCAAAGTCAAGTGAATCACGGACTCCCACCTAAACACCTACAGTCTTCGAAGACCCCCAATCTCCAAAAAAACGGATGATGCTAATAATTATTCTTAGCTCATATCGTTATGTGTAAATATATAGTTTTGTGTTTAATTTAATTTTGAATTTGATGAAACACCAGAGATAAAAAATATTCGTTTTGATTTGTTTTTGTATTAGGACTTGAAATGAAAAAAATTGTTACATGTACTCAAATATGTTTATTAACTGTTATTAACGTAGTAAGACAAACATAAAACATCTTGACAAACATAAAAATTCATCACTATCAATGGGAGGAATGCATTTGTTTCTCAAACTTTATAATGTCCGAAGTTTTGGGAACAATTGTTGAAATTTTCAACCTCAAGGCTAGTTCAACGTTCTTCAGTCGATTTCTCTTGACACTTTTTATGTTACAAAGTGTAGAAAATGTCTGTTCACACAAATAAGTCGTACAAAAAGGCACAAGTTGTTTGAGGGCTTTGTTTGCTAAATCTGTGAATTCCGACCGGGCAAGAAACCAAAAATGACATAAATCATTTTCTTCTTTGAAGATTACTTCCCAAGCCATATTGCAAGACAAATCTACTAGTTGATCTTGTTCATTTTCAGAGAGGTTAGTAAGACTGGCAACATCTTGTTGTTTGAAAGGGTGTCTCATCCAGTCACTGTTTCTATCTTGTGCAGGAAAGTAGTTTCTCAAAGTACTCGCTAAGTCTGCCATATGTTTGATAATCATGTCTTGAACCTCAACAGGTAGATTTTCTTCAGATTTGGTTAGAAATTGTTATAACACAGACAATGATGTGTAAGACTTTCTTTCAACTCGATTTACCCACAGCTTTAGTTTTACAATCATTGCTCCGATTTTGTCTTCTACTACTAATATGTTAGTATCAGGTCCTTGCAGCTTCAAGTTCAAAACATTCAAATGTGTAAATAAATTTGCCAAGTACGCAATTTTGTAGAGCCACGAAAAGTCATGAAGTTTTTCTCTTAAGATGAACTTTTCGTGTTTACCATCACAAAGCAATATTCTTACTTCATCAGCTAGTTCGAAAAAACGTGTAAAAACGTTTCCTCGAGAAAGCCAGCGAACCTTTGTGTGTAAAAATGTTCGTGTTCACTTCCCATTTCCTAACATACCTTGGTAAAAATGCGAGAGTTCAAGGGTCGAGACTTAATGTAGTTGACAATTTTGACGAGTTCGTCAAATACAGTTTTAAGCTCAGTTGACATTTTCTTCACTGCCAGAGCCTCTCTATGTATTGAACAGTGTGTCCACTTGACGTTTGGCGCTACTTGCATCACCCGAGCCATCAATCAAGTTTTATGACCCGCCTTCGCTCTAGCTCCATCAGTAGCTAACCCTACACATTTATTCCAATCTAGTTCATTTTTTAAAATACAATCATTAAGAGCTTCAAATACATCATTTGCATTGTTATGTATTACTTCTTTGCAAAGTAACAGATCTTCAATGATATATTTTTCGTGTTCGTAACGGACAAAAGCTATCGAGTGAGATTTATCAGTGAAATCTGTACTCTCGTCTAGTTGTAATGCGAACATTTCCGTAGATTTCAAACGTGAAATTAATTGGGAGTGCACATTTTCAGATCGCCAACGCTTCTCTTAACTGTGTCGTTTGATAATGAAATCAAACTTATTTCTTTGGCCGCAGTTTCACCTAACATTATGCTGCACATAATTTTTGCAGCAAGGATGATGAAGCTCCTCTTCTATGTTATAAGGTTTTCCCGACTTAGCAACCAACAGATTTTAAAAAATTCTATCGACTTATCAGAAAACTCGGAGTGTTTTGTTTCTGAATGCCTACGCAACTTAGCAGGTTTCATTGCTTTATTGGAAAGTACTTCGTAACACAAAACACACTGCGGTTTTTGATCAATGTCTGTACCCGCTTGCACAAATCCCAGGTTTAAATATTCATCACAATATTTGCACTAGCTCTAGATTATTGGCACTAGCTCTAGATTTTGAGCAAGAGGGCTTGTCAAGGTTAGGTGGGACAACGGCCTGTCTGCCGCCTCCATTAATTTCAATCGGCACTTCAGTTGCACGTACGGTACCCGTCTTTAACTAACGATCCATAGCTGATTACTAGATTACTCAATTTTATATTATTAATTTTTATATTGTAAATTTAATATTACGTATATACCAAAAACACTGCACTGTAGCAATTTGCGTGGTGTCTAGTCGCTGTGTGAGTGTGTACTGAGTGAGTCAAGTGGACGTTTTGTTCATTCCTCCCTCTTCCTCTCGACCGTCACTGTAGACGCGCTCTCGGTCTCACGTCAAGGTCATAGCTACACTGTATAAGTGTATACTATACATACATATTACAAATTACATAGTATTATAATTATACTATTATAATAGAATGTATAGATAGATTATAGAAAGTGCTATTAATTTCAAACACAAAGTAACGTTTATTAACAGCAGTCTATATTTTTTTTCTCTCAGGCCTTAAGCTAGCTCCGCGGACCCCCTGGTATGGACTCACGGACCCCTGGGGGTCCGCGGATCACACTTTGAGGACCACTGATTTATAGTATCAATACAAGCAAAAAATGTCAATCCCCGTTCTTAATTAAACTGATCACATTACCCGACTGATAACATTATCCGTGATTTCAATAAGCCGCGTGCACTGTAATTTTAGATTGTCTGTCTATTCGACTTTGAGTAGTTTTCGTAGCTGTAACAGCGTAGTCTAACGCAGAAATATTTCAACTCTTCTATTGTTATACATATTATCTTTTTAAGTAATTTTTATTAAATCAATCTCATTTTTTAAATAACATAAAAAATACTTGACAAGTACTCTATCAGCGATTATTTTCTTAAGAAGTGTCACTTGAAGTTAGAAACGCTAGAACTTAATTTCAAAAAATTATTTATGTTTTCAGTCTATTTTAAATTACATTAAAAAATGTAGGTTATTTGCCTAAATATATCTAAGCATTGTTACATTTACTGTTGGTAAAGTATTGAGTTGTCAATATGTTTCAATATAATTTTGGCAATGGTAATTCGATTACTGATATCAAAATAACATCTTTACTAATTAATACCATAGTACTTACGAAATATATTTATCAAAGCCTTGTTATATTACTTATGATTGTTTTCATCATGTTATATTACCTAATAAAACGTTATTAACTGTAAAATTTTAGGTATTAAAGATTGTACACATTTTCAAAACATTTTTTCTAAAAATAACTCGAGCTTTAGAAATAAGCAATCTTGTATATATTAATTTTTTTTGTAAATTGGAGAGAGCAAAGAAATCAGAACGTTATAATTTCTTACGTGAAAAATATGTCAAAAAAACCTAGCTGTATCATAAACAATGTTTTTGCTCGGTGCTTAAATTAAAAACAGAAATTTGTGACTACTTTGAAATCTCAAAACGTAACATCAAAAGTCAAAATCAAAAGAGCGCTAAGTAGTTTTTGTAGCTTAATTAAGTTTCTGGACCTTACCAATCAAAAACTCGCTATTCTGGTGCACACATTCCAAATAGAACTTACCTTTTTCAAGAGTGTAATAACATGAAAGATTGAAACTTTTTAATTGCACTAAACGGGAAATGTGGATTAAATAAAAGCTTTATTTCAATTTAAATACAAAATATAACATTTATTAACTTAAATAAAACAAACGAAAAAAAAGGAATATGCCCGTAATTACATGATTTACATGATTTAAGCAAAGTTAAAATGAATAGAAACACTCTAATTCAAGTTCGATTTTTTAAATTGAAATTGCAAAGGCCTTGTACGCAAAATAAAAATTCCGTTAACTAAAATCACAAATCAAATAATATAAATTTGACGGGTTTAACAGCATTGGTTCAAAACTCGTAAACGGTAATACATTGTATTTTAAGTAAAACAAATGAAAACGTAATCATCGTAATTCAAAAGTTGCGACAAACAAACAATAAAATTTCTTTGTGTTTTTCAAAGCTTTTAAAGCACTTAAGTCGTGCAATGTAAGGTAAATCCAAAATTGATTTATACGGTAGTACATAAATACTTTGAATTTTATCGTACTGTTTCCACTAAGCTGGATTTTGGTTGTGGAGAGGTCGCCAAGGTCAAAATTGGGGTGATCATAGAGCTGTACTTGATGCATCAGCAGAATAATCTAATCCATAAGGGTAAAAATGAATTATGTAACTCCAAACTGCACTTAACACATAATCCCACGGTTAAACGCGTAACAAATTTCAAAAATTATGACGTAGAACTTTCCGATAAAGATGCCCAAAAAAGAAAAGCACTGGAGAAAGATGCACAAGAAAGCATGACGTTATTAAACATGAGCATCGTAAAATTGTTCTCACAAGAAACGCCAATTCATAAAATGATAACAAAATATTACTGACTAAAGATGCGCATATTTAAGTACCAAGCAAATCTTTAGAACTTTTAGATATAAATGATTTACGGAACTAATAAATTATAAAATGCACTCAAAACATATAACAATAATAGACCTAAATGAGGTAAAGTACATATGTAGTTAATACATATTTATCAAATTAAATAAATAGTTAAGATAAATTTAAAGACGTGAAATAACTTTGATACTTTGATCCGAAGTTTTCATCTTTTTATGTAATTCTTCCCGTTCATTTAAAATTATACATTTCTTTCGTACATTTCAAGCTTGAAAATGTTGTTTTTATTTTTAGTAGTTCATTTTTGTCATTTCCACCTTTATCATCTTCATTATCAAGGGTTTGTGTCGTTTCTTCTAAATTTATTCCATTTTCAGGGTTACCCTCCTGAATTTCTTCCTCGATTTTTTTACTGTGTCTGCTTTATATGACTTTGAGCAAATTTTGCTTGCTTTGTAAACTATTTACAATATCATTTAGCGAATCTGCGTCGCTTGAACCATTAGAAAGATAATTTCATGCGATTAATGTTTGAATGTGAATTCAGACATTTGGTCACGAGTGTGATTATTCAAAAGAAAATTTCATGCCAGTAATGGTTAAATATGATTTCGGACATGTGGCCGCCCGATTACTCTATGCAGAATTTTTGGTCGTATTTCGGCAATAACGCGTCAAATGTTGACTTTCAAGTGTTCTATAGTATCTGGCTTATCAGCATAGGCCAATAAATTCAAATACTCCTAAAGAAAATAGTCCAGCGGTGTTAAACCACAAAAGCGCGGTGGACAGTTGACTGGTCTATTTCTCGAAATAATTTTTTACCAAATGTTTTTTTCAGTAAATTAATTGTAATAGTTTTATGGTTTTAATTACTAAACTAGTTGATCCTTGCAAGCATGAAAACCAAGATCGTTATGCAAAATCCTCCATAATGGTGTTAGATCAAGTCTCAATTGTTGTACACGATGACCAATTAATTAATTTGGATTCTTCTCAATGCTACGCACTACAGCTGTTACCGTCTGCTCTGTGCGCGTCGTGTGGGATCTTTCAGAACGCGTATTATTATTTAAAGTAAGCGTGGTGCAAAAGCGATTTATAGTTAATCAAATTAACTGCACTGATGGACGATTATGTCGACTATAAAATGGACGTAGCTGAACCATTATTTTCAAAATAAGTTTGAACAATTTGCAAATGCTGCTCTGGTATAATTCTGTTCATTTTTAAATGGCAAACCAAACATCAACTACTAGGGCAAAATGCTCTTCTTTATCTTCCTTTTTTTGACTTAATGATGTCTTTTTTAAACTATTTTTCCCGGTCCTTCTTTTAAGAGAGGCAATCAAACCACTTCTGGTAGCTTTAAGGCAACGTTTTGTGTTACTAATGTGTGCACTTTATCAGGCCACTATTTATTAAAATTACGAAAATGGCACAACGTTTTTATCGAAAATTTACAAAACACAAACAACTTAACTTTGTATGTACTTACGCTTATGTAGCAAAGTTGACTTTCCAAAAATACGGTCAACAATCAACATTTACATTGAACATTAATTATAATACGTAATTAAAACTTAAAAGACACACTTAATTTTACAATTACTGAATTAAGCTTTATCTAACAATATTCAATGTCATGGTAAAACAGAATGATATCACAGATGAAATTAAGTATTTTTGAAATTAATTTTTTGTAAATACTGCTGAAATTTTGGGTATTTGTATTGAAATTTACATTATTACTATACAAAAGTGTTTGATGGCAGACCCATCTCATAATTTGATTTTACTATGTGTCTAAAGTTTACTGTAAATAGCTATAAACGGCGGTAACACGTTTTGCAAAACAGCCGTCCAGTAGTTCACTCTGGTGACGTTTGCACAATTGCATTGACATTGCTTTAGCCCCAATGACTTTTTACGTTGTGGTCTTATCCCGCAGAATTATTCAAAGCATATTTTGAATTTCGCGAGTGTTAAACTAATTTCAACGTGTTACCGCCGTTTATAGCTATTTACACTATTACTATATTTCGTTATGTAGATCATTTCTGATATTAATCTTTTTTGGTAATTACTTTCTACATCCAAAATTATAGAGTTGTTAAAATCAAAATTATGTCCTGTATCTAGGTGGTGTTGGGGTAAGGATGACTCTTTTTTTATTTTTACAGTCTTGTTTGTGATTTTTAATCCCATTAATCGTTTTTTGTTTAGTTTGGTCCGCATAGCATTTATTGCACCCTATACAATCAACTTTGTATATAGCACATGTTTGTTTAGTGAGTTTATTTTATCTTCTTTCTGGTGTAAAGCATGTTGTAAATATTATTTCTATTATAAGTGGTTATATGGGTATCTGATGTTAAGAATAAGTTTTTAATTTAATTTTGTTTATTTTTTGATGGTGGGGGTGTTTGGATACATAAATTGATAGTCCTGTTTGATGCAATAGGTTTGGGGTATCACTCTGTCAGTATCATATTAGTATTTTGTTCTTTAATTAATTGCATCTCTAAGAACCGTAAGAAACCTTCTCTCTTCACTTCATACGTAAATTTTAAATGTGGATCACAACTGTTGCAAATATTGAGAGTGTTATAAATTTTATTATCAGGAATACAAATGATTATATTGTAAAATGTAGGTTAATAAGTTTTCTTTGTACATATTTAATTAAATCATGCATCACGAGGTTAGCAAGAACAGGTGATACAGGGTTACCCATAACGGTTTCAAATGTTTGACTGTACACCATATCATTATAAATTATATTAGTTTAAAAATGTCTATAAAGTATTATAATGTTTATAAAACTTACTTGACATCTACAGACTTCAGTGCATATTAGCTTTACAACAAACTTTTTTTGGAATCTTTTTTTTTAACTGACATGCTGTACAGTTTCGAAGATATAAGTTTATATTTGCTTGAGTGATGTAATGTATTTTTTCTAAAATTCATGTTCCATGCCTAAAAAGGTATATACATTTTATTTAAGATTTTGTTAGCAGCAAGTAGTGGCAAGTCTTACATTTTTCTCTTTTGTGGCCAGTATTTATGTGAGCGCCATAAATAACATCAACGAACTACTAACGGTAAACATAAAATTTAATCCACATGTAGGAGACTATGAAGTTGTTAGTTAGATAATTTGAATTATACGCGCCATAATATTTCTAACGGTACCACGCAAGTGCAAACATTTGTTTATATAATTGCAGAAACCATCATTAGAAACCAACGGACAACTGATTCGTCCTATTTGGACTTTTCATCACAAGAATACTCTAATGTAGTTTTCACAATATAATTCAAAAAATTTTTTTGAAAATCGCGGTTGTGTTATTTACTATCTAACAAACAACTTCATAGTTTCCTACATGTGGATTAACTCGTACGAGTTTTTATGAAATGGCGTTTAGCCTAAGATTCATAAATAACCCATTTAGGTGTTAATTAATAAATCTGAAGCTAAACGCCATCTCGTAGAAACGGAGCTACGTACGAGTTAATCCACATGTCGGAAACTATGAAGTTGTTAGTTAGATAGTAATATAACATTTAACAAACAAAGTTATTTATGATAGCGGTTAATAATTGACACATTTTAACGACACCAGCAAGTGCAACATTTAAAGACTACACTGCGATAACAATTTACCAAGTAGACTGTGGATTTGTATCGACAAAAAACATTTATAGCAATGTGAGCAGGTAGATGACATTGGTTGGTATGCACAGTCTAATGATTGCTGTTTTTTTTTATTTTTGTAAATATAAAACGTATACCTTTTTTGTTATACCAGTTGAATCTTGTACGTAGCGAGATTTATTTAATCTTAGGAAAACTATTCACCCTTTGGTGGGAAAATTATTTTCATTCGAATTTTTCAACATATTTTCAAATATTTCTATTACTTTTATGTGTAAAAAATGATTGTAAGTTCCAAAAAAATTTTTTTTTAACAAAAACGAAAATCCTGTAGGAAGATTGCTTACCACCGCTCGCAATTGTTTCTGATGTTTTCCAAGATTTAACATAAAAACAAAAAAAGTGTCGGTTTATGTTATTATTTATTAAATGGTAAACTTACACTTCCAGTGAAAATTTTTGAAACAGGTTGGTATACAAATTGTCACTTTACATTCAGAGCATAAGTAGACAGTCCTTTTCTCCTTTAGCTTGGTACTGCACATTCTGCACCTGAGAAAGGTGCTTTTCTCTGGAAAATGTCTTCCAGTTTCTGCAAGGCTAACTTCATCAGAGACTATTCTCTTGTTAGCTAAAAATATTGCTGTTCTTCCTCTTCGTTTTCGGCTAGGGTAACAATTAATCAGTTGCCAAGCAAGTGAAAAACGGTAGCTCAGCTCATCATTTGCTTTTCTTCGAGACAACTGATACAATATAAATGCATTAACAATATCCAAATCAAGAAAAAAATACAAAATCCTGAAACACCATTTCACCGATCTCCTTCTAAAGGCATACGTCTTTTTCTTCAGGTCGAATTTATCTACTTCGCCCATTATAGAATTGTATACCTCGACTATTCTGGTACAATAGATCTTGCTTTGTACGGTTGTTACATCTTTTGGAAAAGCGGCACTGGTTAGAAAAGTTACAGCATTGCCATTTCACTGCGCTCAATTCTTCACTGCATTGAAACAGAAACTCTCCCAGTGTAAATTTCGAAATGAAACTAGTTTTTGCATCAACCAGGCACCATACTTTATATCCACGCTTTACTGGTTTTATTGCAATGTACTATTTATAACTACACCTGCCTTTGAACATTATCATAGAATCATCGACTGATACCCATGACGAACATTATTTTTAACACTTTTTCATAATCGTAGCTGTCACAGGGAGGATATACTGAATTATGATTACAATGCAATGCTTCCTTTTAAGTTCATAACATTTGAAATGCTTTTCACTCCCAAAAAAAGATTAGTGCTCCAGTAATTTTCTAATCTATGTAGCTGGTGAATTCCCATCAAAATCAAACATTCTAGATAAGCTTTCAATTCTGGGAGTGCCAATTGTAACCATTTCCTAATCTCTTTTTATTGAGCGTAAAGATTTGATTGCGAAACTATGAAATTTAAAATGTTATCATCAAATATTTCTGAGAAATATGTGAGTTCTGTTCTCTTGTTGTCTGGTGATAAGTTAGCAGTAAGTTTATTTTGGAAGTGCAGATCAAGGTTATCAAAATAATCAGATGTTCGTACCATTCAGTATCAGTGAAGATATCCTCCTCACCCGACATTACTTCGTCAACTTCATTATTTTGGTTCATTAAATTTACTAAATCGGTGGCAGAAGTACCAGGGTTGTCTTGTTCTACGAAAATAAAGTAAAATTACTGAATGTAATAAATCGCTAACCATTGTCCAGTTGAACGTAAGCAGCAAGTGGTTCGTTTCCGTTATGATTTTGCGTTTCAACCGAAATTTGTGTGCTATCTGAAGTATTTGAAGACATACTACTACTGCTTCTAGAAGAAGTCGATTGTTGCTCATCCAATGCGTTCAACTTGTCTTCTGTCTCAGAATTTGGTTTGACAGTGGAATCATAGTCGTCATCGGGTAGACTAAAAAAATATTCCAGTCTGGCATCAATTTCAATTTGGTAAGAAACATAGTTCCTAAGGCCCACAAAAAGGTTAAAAGAATATATCTCAACTTTTCTTCAAGGCCGGGTTAAACGTTGGCTTTTTTGGACATTGCATTAGTGTCTTTTGAGAGAATTAACCTAATTTAGTTATCAGCAAGCATTTGAAATGTTAAAAAGAAACTATAAGTTTTGGGGTTTATTCCTAAGGCTATTTTTTTTATATGTTCTATCTATCTTAAATTTAAATCAAACAATAACACACAACGTGAACTAAAACTAATAGCAAACTACGGAGCATCTGTTTTTCAAACTCGATGAGGATTTTAGTTATTATAAGAGATACAAGGTCGATTAAATTGGAAAAAAAGTTGGCTCATTTTTGCAAATGCAATTATCATTAACAATTTTTTTTATTTCACTTTTAGTGTTTAAACTATCGTCAAAAATTTTATAGCAATTTTTATGTAATATTTTATTTTAACCACAGAGAGAGAGGCACTTTCTTCGACATTTCGGCGATATATCATTTTGTCGAGATTCAAATTTTATCCTATGAGCGGTCTGATCGCTTATTAATCTGCAAATTAACGTTTTTATTTTGAGTCAAAACGGGGTTACATCGTATTGCTTAAATTTATCTAGCAGATAAATTAAATTATTTGGTCATTTGTCATTCTGTTTCATTCAATTTTATTTTAAATATATTATTTTCCTCATTTTATTTGAATTTTTTATATAATCTACATTATAAACTTCAAATGTGTCATGTAGAAAATCAATTTTTTTTAATATTGTTACGTATCTATTTATTAAAAACTAATTTATTTAAACGATTAAAACTACGTTTACTTATTATAGAAATATGTATACTTTTAAATTAACCGAACTAATTAAATCTAATAATAAAAAAACACTTACACTATAATTTATGTATAACCGCTGTATAACACTTAAGATCAGATAAGATAACGTCCTCGGATTTGTTTACACTATTTATCACATACACGATTATTCTCGATTTATTTATGTAGACACACACGTGCTAACGATACGTATTTATTTCAACTTGATAATCTTCTTAATACAGCTGCATTCGCGTTTCGACAATAACTGACCTACGATTTCCATCTTCGGCTTTTATAGACATCGGCGAATCCTTCTCGATCGTTCCTCACTTTTTGCTATATCTTCTAGAAACTAGATAACAGTTCTAGAAGGTTCTTGCATTTGCAAGTAATTTCTCGGACGTTTCAATATGATGTAAAATACGCGTCAATCACTGTAACTAAGTTATTCATTTGTGTTGACAAAATATTGCAGCTAAAAATGTATAATTGAAATATAAATTTATTTACGATATACACTGTATAATATATGCTACAATGTTTGTCTTTTAAGTGCACACGTTTTGTTGCTTAAATTCTAGTTGATACCATAAAAGGAAAATGCGTAAAAGTACAAACAAGTGATTTTTATTATTAACAACATTTACTTGGAAAACTTGTAATTAATTGATAACTTTAGTGATTTATACTGTAAAAGTTGTAGAAGAAAAATTGTTTTCTCAACTTTTTACTTAACTGTTATAATGTTTGAAAAATGATAAATGTGTTTTAAAATAAAAACAATTATTATCCGGAAATCCATTAAATTTTTAGCACTTTTTACAAATAACTTTAACAAATGCTTATTTGTTTTCAGTTTATAAAAATGTTCAATTTACGTTACAATTTAATGGTCGTATTAGTTCTTATGCTAACGACTTAGTAGTAATCTACCTAACTAAAATTGGACGTTATAATTAATGTGTTGTGGCAATTAGATACTATCGTGGTTTCCACTCAGTTATTCTGTTTCTTACTTGGAATTACATGCTTCCTTTTGGACTTAAGTTATTGATGGTGATGTAGAACTTTATCCTAGTTTTTAAATTGAATTAATGTTTAAAGTATTTATCAAATTTTTGATAGGTACATTTTATATGTTTACTTAAATGATATGTATATACTTTTAATTTTAATGTAATGTAAAAAAATTTCGATTTAGTCTAAGGGTAATTTTACACAACATGCAACTTGACTGATTAAATGTAACTTAATTAGCAAGCTTTTGACACAACTAAAAGTAGTAACGCACAGATTAGTCATTAACATTAATCGTTTTACGTTATTCATTCTTTTTGGTTTTAGTTTTTATTTTCAAAAAAGTTAATAAACCTTTTTTAATTAAAAGTTTTAAATTAAGTTTAGTTAAAGTTATTACAATTTTAAAAAATAAAAAAATTCTATGCATAACTTTAATCTTTTTATAAAAACATTAAAAAATAATTATAAAGTTTTTGAAAGTACCCGTATTCTTTGAGATGTTAAAAGAAATATTTTATTATTTTTTTTTATAATGCATTAGACTTAGACTTTCGTTTTTTAAAATAACGTCGTATTCGATTACATTTTTGTAATCGCCAAGATTCTAAAATGAATGTCCAGCTGGAGAGTCACCTTTACATATATTAAAAGTTTAAAACTTTTTTATTTGTAATATAAAATATGGTATACAAATTTTATATCTAAAATTAATATTGTTCGAAAAGTAAGAGCAAAACAAAATAGTGTATACAATTTTAAATTAAATAATATATATTTATGCTTTATATGAAAATTTAAATAATTTTGAAACAATTGGTAAATATAACTATTATTTTGTGTCAGTCCATATATTTAATATATAAATAGTTTTTTCGGGGTTCAAAGTTTAATACAACTTGTCGAATTACACAACTAAAAAAGCATTTTCATTAGTTTTTATTAAAATTTGAATATCTGCAAAATATCACGACGTTAAAATGTCTCAATTATTAATCGCTATCATTAACAACCTTTTCACTTAATTAACTACTCTTGCAATTTTTGTTTTAAAATTTAACATTGTTAACCTTTTGCATTTGTTTTTGAAAAGAGATTTATTAATTTTGTCATGTAACATTTTCGCCTAGTTCCAGCTTCTACGTCAATATTCTTGACTTTTCGACGACGTTGCTACTTTAAAAAAAATTTTCACACTCCACCAATCCGGATTTTTAAGTTATTTTAATATTATTCTAATTTATATTCGCGTTATAACCAAGCATTCTGATAAATACACTTGGAATAACTTTTTCTTCTTGTGTTTGTTCTACTCTTGGATCAAATTCATCTGTAGTCCAGTGCTTCCCAAACTCTTTTGACACACAAGCCCTTTTTCATAGTCAAAACTTGCCCACAGACCCCGCAGTGAAAATACTACATAAATGAATGGTAAATGGTGACCTAAAAATAAAATATAAATAAAACATTTTGTTAAAGAAGTATTTATTGAAATTATAACTTTTGTTTTAAAATACAAAAAAAAATTAATGGTTTGTATGAACCGGATGGGATGTTATGAGCGTATTTATGTCCGGCTCAATGTTTGTGAGTAGCAACTGCAAATCTACACGAGTTCTAATTTGTAGTCCGTTCCTTTTTTTGTGATGAGGCTCATAACAACACTGAATCCACGTTCTACCAAATAAGAAGACGAAAAAGCTATCAACAGCTTTGGTACAACAACCCATAATACTGGATATAAAATTCGGATTTGTTTTTGTCAGCAGAAGTTGTCGTATCATTGATTAAACATTGGTTTCAGCTCTTAATTTGTGTAAAATTCAATAAGTTGCTCCTGTATTAGTATGAACTCATGTGTATTGGTGCTCTGAGTTTGACTACTTGCAAAAGGGTTCAACACTAATATGCAAGTGAAAAACGTCTTCAAATCTTTGTCCCAATGAAGCGCCGTTAAGTGTTAACAATAAGCAAACAAATATTCATCACTATTTTCCTATTTTAAGAGACAAGTTTTTTTTGCACAGCAAAAGTTTTGCAACAAACGCAGACATTACACTTTTAGCTTTGATTCAATTTAATGTGTCATGTAATCAAAGAGAGAATAGAAGCGATCCAAACATGCACTTTTAGATAACCAACATACTTTTGTGTAAAGTAGTAAACGATTATAGTTATCATTATTTTCTAAACAAAACTGAACAAAGAATTTCGCACTTAAGGCCATTCTTTTTGATTTTAATAACTTCTGTAATGACATAATGTAGTCATTCATGCAAACGTTCACTAAGTTTTTTTTCCACCAGATGATGTCGATGAATGACACAATGTACCGATAATACATTTGGTATAACTTGTTTTAAGTATGTCCGAAAGCTTCGGTGTTGTCCTACCATTGCCGGAGCACCGTCAGTAGCAACAGAGATGATATCAGTAAAAGCTGTAGCTTTTACATCAAAAAAACTTTTTAATTCACTAAATAACGTTTCACTTTTCGTATCAATTTTCAAACATTTAGCAAATAACAATTTTTGGATTTTTTTTTCTTTTTTTGCAAACTCACACAAGCTAAAAGTAAAGTTTTGTTTCTTAGTAATGCTGACTCGACAAGCTGTATAAAGAATTCAGATCTGTTTAAGTAGTCACATAAAGAGTATTGCCACGGCTGGTTAAGCTATCAGCACCAGAAACCTGTTCGTGAAACTTGTTATCAAATTGGAAGTAAGTAGAGAATAGACACATATCAATAAGAGGAACCAAACTCAAGTCCTTGTCATGTTGAGACAGAATCTGTTCAATGATAATAAGCGAATCCTTAATAGGAACTTTAGTAAAAAGTGAAGTGACATCAAAACTCACAAGAAGATCTTGTGGTTCAAGTTTAGGTATGTTGACGACACGTTTATTGTTTGGCCTCATGGTCATCTCAAATTGTCTAACTTTTTTAATCATCTTAGCAGTCAAGACTTGGATATCAAATTTATTATGGAAATCGAAAGTAATGGTTCTCTCCCATTTCTTGACGTTCTTGTGACTCGTAAGCCCGACGGACTTCTGGGCCATTCTGTTTATTGCAAACCCACATATACTGATAGATACCTTCATGCTTCGTCTCATCATCATCCTGCACAGAAACGTTCTGTTATTGAATTATTGAATGTTTGGTTCATCGTGCTTTTTCTATTTGCCAACCTGATAATCTATACTCGGAACTCTGTCATCTTACTAGAACTTTAGTGAACAATGGTTATATGAAGCGAGATATTCATAGAGTTATTAATCGTCGTCTACATCCACGTACTCGATTACCTAAGGACATTTCTACTTCCGAATCCAATCCGAAATTGGTCTTTTTACCCTACATTTACAAGGTTACAGATCAAATAGGGAAACTTCTTCGTAAGAATGGTATCAAACATATTTTCAACTCGACAGGCAAAATCTCTCAGATTCTTCTTTCTTCCAAGGACAAATTTCTTACACTTACATCTCAAGATGTATACCAAATTCCTTGTTCATGTGGTTTAGTCTACATTGATGAGACCGGTCGTTCCGTCATTACTCGCATTTCAGAACATGATCGTTGTATAAGGAAAAGGCATATTTCTAAGTCTGCGGTTGCTGAACATCATTTCACTACAGGTAACAAGATAGATTTTGATAACGTTTCGGTGATTGCCAAATCTCCATTCTTTTTTAACAGGAAATTTCGAGAGAGCATAGAAATCATCAAACACCCTAATAACTTCAATCGTGATCATGGTTTGGAGCATCCCCTCTTTGGTTTTCGGTCATTAGTCCTTTATCGAAAACACGCCCCCTTTCAACCGTAGCCCAATCAGAGTCGAGCTTAACCAGTCGTGACGATACTTCTTTATATACGGAGACTATTTCTTTTTAAGTCACTTCTATAAAGTTTAGAATCTGGCTTGGTTCGCAAGTTGATTACCTAACTCTGTAGTGGATCTTTGTTAGATTTTCTTAAGTTTTTTCAAGTTTATCGTTTTCTTTCTTACATTTCCATTGTTTAGAATCTGGCTTGGTTCACAAATTGATTACATAACTTTTGAGAAGTTTTTAGTTAGATTTCGGCTGCTTGTTTGAGTTCTTCGATTTTTCTCACGCCCTGATGAAGCCTTTTACGAAAGTGGGCGAAACGTTGACAACTTCGGTTACAACATTGACACGGTCCAAATCCGGAAAACGTTCTTACCTTAGTAAATAACTATATGTTGGCAAATGGCTTCAATGTACATTCAGCTATAGTGTAGTACAAATAAAATTACTTCAAATGAAATGTTTTGAAACAATTGTTATTTTTATTCAAACAAAGGCCAACTTCACATTTTTAGCATTTCGTACGAATAAAGCTTTTGCAATTGGGATATTTACATTGCATGTTCGTATCAACAAGTCTCATACGTATTGTCCAAGTTGATCTTGGCGTACATCTAGAGGTGGTACATACTGTGCTGGTTTTTTTGCCTGTATTTTTTGTTAAATTCATTCAAAGGTCTACCTCTTTTCAACGTTTCTGTTGCGGATGTGTTAATTTTTATTAGACAAAGCAACTTCTGCTCTGAATTTATACTGTTTTAGAATCGGTGTTCTATTTTGTTGATGTACCATGCCTTCACCATTGTTAAATCTACTAATTGGTAGAAAAACCTTATATACTACTTCCTAATTTTTACCTTGCTTTTACAACGCGTGAATCGCTGTATCAATGTTCACAGATGACGATAAAAAAAATTGCTATCTTTCTATACTAGAGACGTCTATTGTTACCACAAACTCTTTATTGGTACCGCGTTCTTTATTATTCATTAATGCGTCTGTTAGAAGTTTACAATTGGATAATCTATTCCGCCGAACTGCACCAAATGTATGAATGCTTTCTTTAGCCTAATAAACCATGAGTGGTACTGAGGTATAATAATAATTATCGTAGTATAATTTTTAGTTTATGGTATGACACGTGACAACCGTAAAACAACATTTGAAAGAGCGCACAGGCCTGACTGAAAGGACAACTGTCATTATTTTCTCGTCCACTGTAAATCTCAAAATTATAGGCAAAACCAGATATTCTCGACAGGACAAAAAGCTTGAAGCCCCATTTATGAGGTTTCATTGGCATATACTGTTTCATGTAATGTCTAACCTTAGTTGAGCACATCTGTTCTTCAATGGATAAACGTTGCTCAAGCGGTATATTGTTAAATTTGCTTTTGAGGTGTTCTATAACTGGTTTAACTTTGAATAGTCTATTGTGGCTTGTTTCGTTTCTTGCTTAGAATTAGTTAAAAAAACTTAGAAGTATCATCAAAATAAAGAAATTGTCGCAATTTCTCCGAATTCAAATAGTTTACTTCAATACGATCTTGTATTTGACATATGAACAAATGACATATATAGAGACACACCTATATATTGTTTTATGTTCGTTGCATCAAAATTTAGTGGTTTCTCCGGTTGATTTTGTACGCAGTACAGATTAGTTCGATCGGTAATCACTAGAGAGCGGAATATATGCAAAGTGCATATAGATGCATATATTGCATATGTTTGCTTATTTCCAACAATATTGCATATTTAAGCTAAACACGATTTATTTTGCATATTCTAAAAATAAATTAATATAAAATTTTAAAATTTCACTGTCTTTCAATAAATTAGGTCGAATTTTATAAGTTGAAACGATATGAACTAACTGGACTTTCCAGTTTCTACCTGAATAACAATGCGGCAAAAGATTGCATTACAATATCATTGAATTTGTTTCTGAAATTGAAGGGTTTTTCAAGAAAAATATTATTAGCTTAGTATTCAAAATACGTATTGTTAATAAATTCCGTTTTCCGAAAACAATTGTTTAAAGTAAACGTAATATCGTGATAGTGCTTTTAAAGTGTTTTGTATATTTTAAATTAAAATATGTCTACCATTCAAAAAAGTGCTTCGATAAAGAGTTTTCCCGAGTTAAAGTTAAGTGGAGAGAAAGTATTTTGCAAGGCCTGTTGTAAAATCGTAAGTTACATTCATTTTGACATGTCATTATCTTAAAATTTACGTAGGTATCAGAATTTCATATAATATGCTTCTTCGCATCAGAGCAATTTCAAAAATAAAGTTCAATTCTGTCACTGTGTGGATTTTAAAAATTCCTGTTTAGTTAGTAAATTCGTCAAATTGTAGCTTTTGTTCATATGAAAATTGATTTCTTTTTGGTGCATGAACATTTGTTCTTCTACAGATGTTCTGTGAGAAGAAGTTTCAAGTCGACCAACATTTAAAAACAGTGAGTAATAAGTTGAAGCTAAAAAAATAGCATATGTATTAAACATAAATGTGT
This sequence comes from Aquatica leii, assembly GCA_035610365.1. NCBI lineage: Eukaryota > Metazoa > Arthropoda > Insecta > Coleoptera > Lampyridae > Aquatica > Aquatica leii. Next base: position 74,585,839 of record CM069435.1, read on the forward strand.
CTATTTAAGATTTTGTTTTATTTATGAGTATTTTTAATAAATATCCATTTGCATATTTAGGAAAATTTAGAAAAAATAGCGGCATATTTTTAGGAAAAGTAATGTATATATATGCGCATATTTTGGTAATGCTTTGTTGCATATATTCCGCCCTTTAGTAATCACACTTATCAATGAATTAAAAAAAAATAATCAAAAAAATGATATGAACTTTCAAAAGACAAAAACTTTCTAGGTATTTCTGGATTACCACGGAAAAGTATCTGCATATGCTTCTTTTTTCATACTATATTTTTTATTTTAGCTTAAGATCCCTCTTCACATTGTGATATATTTTGTACAATACAAGTAGGTATCTCAAAAACATTCTGTGAATTAATTGTGTCGCCTGTCACATCTTGTTCTGTTATAACTTCTTTATCTTCATCAGATGAATACGAGGGGTCATCCAAACTGTTATCGTCAAATAAATCGTCAACCTCATCTACGCTTTCTAAACCAGTAAAATTATCCCTAAAACTATCTAGCTCTTATTAAATTTAATTGTTTTACTAATATTGATACTTTTATTTTGCGAGCGTAATGTCTTGAATACGGTGGAGTGGAGAATTTGTGTGAGATCGTATTTCCTTGTCGCATTCTTCTATCTGCTGATATTTGATGGGTTATTAAAATTTTATTAAGTTAAATTTCAAGAATACGAAAATCAAAACATCGAGAATCAAAGCGCACCCGATAAGTATGTGACACACAAAAAAAGAGTTTAATATTAAATGTGATTACAAACTAGTATGTACGTGTGGCCATTCCAATAATCGACATGATCAACGGAGTAAAATAGAAAATACAATACTTACAGTTTTGTATTATCCAGTAGGGGATTATCTAATTCCGTACCAGCCTGACCTAAAACGTAATATGCAATTTGACACAAGGGTACATACTGTGTTAGCACAAGTAATTTGATTTAACGCATACAATATTTGACATAAAAGAATGCGCCGAGCTTCCTTCTAATTAACTTTGCACTTGTGTAAGTATTTCTTCCCATAAAGTGGTGTAGCCTTCAGCGACCTGAGGTCACGGAAACTTTTCGGCAAGCAGGTGTTTCCAACGTGACTAATAAGATTACAGATGAATGGATCGGGCCCGCTAAAGAGCTTAAAGCTCTCAATACAAAAAGCGTTATAAAATCACATACCCCAAAATACGCTTTCACTCAACACTACGCAAAATTTGCCCACATATTTACGTGGAGTGGCGTGAACCGATTTAATAACGAATGCCTTGTTGGGCCAAAAAGACCGCTAACAAAACGTTAGCAGGAAAATAAATTCGTTGTGATAACCGGCAACGAAGAATAAGGTAGGGTATGTCGAGGGACAAATTTTATACTCAAAAATTGAACTACCAACTTTTTAACATAACACATGATTATACTGAAATTTAAAGAATTGGAAATCCGTAAGTAACAAAAATTCTAAAATTAGACACAATTAATTACCCTGAAAGCATATAAAAAATGAAAACACATCGAAGAGAATATCTATTAGTTAGCGACAGCTGGTCGAGGTAAAGGTTTCTTTTTACTGTAACTACTGAGGTTAATCTGACAAACTATTTATACGGGATTGGAACTTGATTCACTAAGAGTTCGACAGGTCTGAAGTGATACATGTTTTTACTTTTCATAACCAGAATTGTAGGGAACGACCCAGAACCTATCTTGCTGCAATAACGTTAAATTTTAGCCAAGGGAACGATGGCGTCGATCTCCATTTACCTGCACATAATTTTTAGTAGAGCAATGGATTTTAAAACCTCTAACCAACAGAATCCCTATTCGTAATTCGAATTTACCTTCACTACAACTATATCTCAATTCTTGCAACTAAATTAGTTTTCCTTCTTGTTGTATTTACGCTTTAGATCAGGCAATCTAATTTACAACGTAAAATTGGTGTAAATTTTTAATAAAAGATAACTTATTAAACCTGCGTGGTACCTTTTTGAAATTCGAAAAGTGGGCGAAACTTATACTATACGAAAATCATACCAAGACACTTTTAACATAACAAATGGGTATTAAAAATTTGGTGGCGCTCTATTATTGTTGTTATTTTTGTGAACTTATAATCCTTTCTCTTATTGTTCCGACCGAAAGCGAGCAGACTACGCCAAGCATATCCAAGTAACCGAGTGCAGCCGGTGAGTCTGTAACATCTTAATTTGTTTTTTTATTATCAACTCAAAAGAGGTACCATTTTTAGCTAGTACGCATTATGCTGGAAGTGGATTTGAAGGGCTAAATTGGACAAAATTACGGCATATGTTTAAACGTGCTTAAAATTTGTCAATTTGGTTAAATTTACCACTGCGCATTATGCTACGAGTTGAACTGTGCTAAAACAATTATGTTACATAAATTTGCTCGAGTGAAACTACTGATTTGTTTCTACACTGTGAACATGGTATGCGACGAAATATCCCCACCTCGAATTACATCAAAATATCCACCCACTGGCATGCTCGCTACCAGTGCCGTACCAAAAATTTTATTAAAATACAAATTATGAATAGCTAATGACACGTAATATGATCATTGCTTTAAAACTTTTTCTGAAACCTGCTTATTAGATTGGTTGACAAACAAGTAGTAGGTAGACACTTTCCATGATCTCGGCAGAGATAAGGTTACTTTAGAGAAGCGTATGAAAAATACGCAAGCTGTGTTTTTTTATTTATTTTTCAAATTACTGAGGAATCCTACACGTCCTTACAAATCTTTACATCTTACAAAAACGCTATATCTACACCTACGCTACATCTTCTCCACTAGACACACAACGGCAAGCGCGGCCTTTTGTTGCCAACATCTCTCATAGAAATAAATGTCAGAAATGACTCGCAGTTAACAACATTAAAAAAACGTGAATTTTGATATCACAGTTTTTCTTCTGATGGATTTTTCTAAAATCTTTTTAGTCATCGATTACAAAAAAAGTAAGCGTCCTTGGCAAAATGACGTTATATATTTTGGACTTGATTTTATTTCTTGTTTTTTATTTTTGTTCTGTGTAGTTATTTTTGTCTGCATCTTAGTCGTTTTTTTATGTTTTTTTTTAACTTGTACAACCAAATACCGCGTTTCTATTTATTACCAAATTACATTTTTTAAAAATCTTTAAACTCGGTTGACTTTTGTATACTTGCTTTTTCGAGGTACTTAAAGATATTTTTGCATTCCGTTTTTGCCCGATATCTTTAAAAGTATTTATTTTTATTTGTTTGTGTGTAACACCTTTACTTTAACGCGTGTTTTTTGGTTTTAGTCAATATTTGTTTATTTGAGTTGCATTTTGTATTTTTGTAACGTTTTATTAGATTTATCTGGAACAATGTTTTTGCACTATTAGCATAATATAAAGAAAACAAATAATGACAAGCAATAGAGTTATTGTATACCTTTAAACTAACATATTTATACGTTTTTTTAATTAATTTTAGATATTTATGTATTTACATTATTCGCCTTTTTACCCAATGTAGTAAATTGTAAAACTTGACGTAATTGTGAACTGTTGTGAATCGGTAAATTGTACAAATACAAAAATTTTATTTTTAAATCACACTGCAAGCATAAATTTTGACATTTATTTTCCCCTTCACGTCTCTAGGGAACAATGTAAGCAATCTCGACAAAGCGCATGATAAAATGTATGTTTGCTTTAATGGAATTTTGAACTTTCAAAATATTTGTATTACTCGTTCTCTGTATTTGAATAAAATTTGATTTTACCAAACTCTTGCCGAAAAATTAAATTTATATTTCAATAACATAAACGTCTTTTTGATAATGCAAGAATGATATTTGTAGAAGGTGCTTGACAAAAGTAGATCAATATCGTTGTTTTCTCGTCGCTACTGTTGGAATTTATTTACCAAACTTGGCAACTTAAAGAAAGGTCAAGTCGAAGTCCTCATGTTATTACATTTTAGTACATCGTTAAGTTTTTCATCGATCGTTTTTTTTTTACAAATCTTGTATTTGTAATCAGTTGTAATTATTATTTTTAACAATCGTGACGGTATAATTGTACATTTTTAATGACTGTCGTTTGCAAGCAAGTGCTTTGATCAATACACTCTTTCAATTTTAGAGACCTTTTTAATTTAAACATTCTTTTTCTCGTTTTTTTTTTAACAACTTGTTTGTATCAAATAATTGAGTTCTTGCTCATAAATACATCTAAAAAAGAAAAAGAAATACTATTAGTTTCGGTTACTGCACAAAAGTATAAAAAGTAAAATCCCTAAGCAACTCTAGAATCTCGACGTACAATAATAACACTCTACATGTAAACCAAATGCGCTTTTAGTCTAACTACCTAAGTTTTATTTTCTGTAGCTTTTTTAATGTAAAAGTTCTAATTATATTAACGTTTAATGCGTACAGTTTCTAGATGCAAGTTTCGAGTTTGATTACTTTGAACGCCATTAATTAAACATCTTAAGTTTCCACGTTATAATATATTTTTTATATTTTAAGTTATGTGTGTTGTAATATTCAAATTATTTTTTACATCAGTTGTCTCAGTTTTAATATCATTTTTAAATACGTACCCGTTTTAAATTATTATGGATAATAGCAGTCTCAACTTTCATCGTTAATAAAAATTTAGTTACAAAGTTTATCACGTTTTTTATCGTATGAAAATCACAATAAAGTAAATAAAATTGAACCCATTCCGTTTCTCTGGCAGAAGTGTCTTGCAAAGAAAAGGAATAAACACTGTAAACAACAACCTACCTTAGCATTTTCTATACATTTTTAATATTGTAATATGTAAAATTTGTTCTTTAGGTATAAAAAAGTTGTGAACATTTTTATTAGAATAAAGTTTTTTGTAAGCAGGGTCGTTGAGAGAATGTTTTTTAGCTTATAATGGATGTGTATTACGTACCATTTAAATTGATGGTTTTGTCTAAATGTTTATTGAAAACTATAAATTACGTTAAAAAAATATAATTACGCTTTTCATTACAATTTTTTCGTTATGGTCAATTTTTATTGCAAAGCTTTTAAATTTTTGTTAATAAACATTAAGAATCTACCGCAACATTTAGTTGTTGAAAGTTTATTAAAAGCTCGTTTATACTTAACTGTTTTAAATAATGCAATAGTTGTTGATGTACTAATTTTTATCTCTAATATTTTTTAGATATTTTAACTATTTAAATTTAAAATGATAAAAATTAAAGCAGCAGATTTAGTATAATGTTTAGGTAGGCAAAACTTTTATTAACTAAAATTGCAAAGCATGTAAGCAAAATTACAAACTGCATTTGTTTTAGTTGAAATGTACCACACACGCAGTAAAAAAGAAAAAGCAATCCAGAAAACGTTATTGTAAAAATAACACCTGTAAACATAAGAATGTGGAATATAGGAACACTAACAAAGAAATAAATAGTAATTTATGTAATAAGCGTCAAAAGTGAGGCCAAGAACTGCTTGTAAGTAAGTTATGCTATGAGACTTTTGTCGAGAGTAACATACATTATATTTTTTTGTAAATTTTTTGAAAACATTTTTAAAGAAGCCCATTGAAAACATTACAAATATAATGTTGGTACCACATTTATAACTAGCTGAACCTATCTAAGTTCAAAATTTGAATGTTTTACGTAGTACTAATTTCATGTTACGTGCAAAAGATGTTAACAAAGAAATGCCTGAATTTATGTAATATACTAATAATTAAGTTATTGCTAAATTCATGACAACAATAATAGACCTAAATGAACTCAAGTACCTCTGTATTTAACAGGTACTTAAACAATGATATCAAAATTGAAATAAATTAAAAAACGTTAAACAACTTTGAAATTACAATGTAAAATTTTGCTAAAATACCGCTAAAAAAAATTAACACAATATCAATAAATATAACAAATTGAAATACCGGGCCATTCACAAAAGAATTAGTACAAACATCAAACGAAAATTACACCCTAAATGTATAGTACGTTAATATGTGTATTTATGAGTTTTTTAAAAAGTTTTTCCTTGAATCTTAACTAATTTTTGGAATTTTTAGACAGTTTTTTCTACTAGACACATACTTTTACTTAAATAGTAATTGACTTTCAATGCATACTTTTACGTATATTTTGATTTTCTATTTTGCAACTTTTGAGTTATTTTTAAATTAAATTTTTTTAGGCGCGACGACACTGACAATAATTAAGCATTTTTTTATATACATTTTCGACGTTTATATTGGCATGAGCTATTCTAACCTTTAATTTTGTAGTGACTATCCTTGTTTATGAAGCGTAATTTTAAACAATTTTCTTGGTTTTAATGATTATAATTGATAAGTGAAAATGTTTTAAATCTGAGAGTTTTATGTAGAGTTTCAGAAACATTTTACTCTTTCATTAATAAACAAATCGAAAAGAAAAATCATCCACTTAGAATTATATTTATTTTAAGTTTAATCTTTTCACTAATATCAGTCAAAGTTGCCAAAAAAGTTTTACTACAATTGCGCGTAAAGATTACACACACTTAAATATTTTTACCATTACGTAAGTATACTAACAAAAGAATATTGGTGTTTTTAATGGGTCAGCACAAAAAAGAAAAGATTAAATATAAACGTTCATTTTTTTAATTTTACCTTCCTTGCTTAATTAGATTTTAATATACTTAAAATTTTTAGACATTGTTTACTTTCTAATCAGAGCTGGGCAAGTTACTTTGTAAAAGTAGTTAACTACTAACTAAAGTTACTACTTTTTAAAAGTAGTGTAAGTTACTAACTACTAACTACCGTAAATCGAAAAGTAGTTAGGTTACTAATTACTCAACAGTTGTATTCTAAAATATAAGTTTTTTTTTTCAACTACTTGTAGAAAAAGTAGTTCTGAGACGATTTATGTTATACCACTTTCAGTCATATAAAAATAAGTACCTATAGACACTGAACTATTATTACATTAAAGAAGACAAAGTAAATCAATCACGCTCACACGAAAACAGTAAAACAATTTTAACGTAAGTACTATTATTCTATTATCATGTATATATATTTTATTACAAATTCTCAAAAAAAAATTTAATAAAACAAGCCTTTAAAAACAGAACTTAAAGTAATAAACTTATTGTGGTATTCAATATCCATTTCCTTTTCATAAAAGTAACTTTTCAAAAAGAGCATCAGTCAATGCATTTCTTTTGAGCGAATTTATGAGTGAAAAACGAAAATAATTGCTCGACAGCAGCGAACATTTTTTAAATAATGTTATAATCATCTGACATAGATATATGAATTCTGTTATCTTCCAGGTGTTTTAACAATTCTAGTTCTATTCTTCTGGTTTTGTGAGCATGTTTATTCTCAGTATCAGAAGAAATGTGTAACTTTTTAGACAAACCAGATTCATCAAAATCAAAAAAATATTTATTTTGTTAAAGTAATACTTTGTTTACGTTTAGATCAGTGGCATTTAACATTTCAAAACAAATTAGGTTTGCTGCATTTATAAAATTTTTTTGAATAGATAAACATTCATGTTTACTTCTGCGTTACCGTTCATCACTTGAAGAACACGTTTTAACATGCGAAACTGCAATGCAAGCTGAATACTTGTAGCCATTGCATGTAATTGAAGCCGCTAATAAAGTAGTTTAATTATTAGTAAAGTAGTTAAGCTATTAACAAAGTAGTTTAACTATTTTTATAGTTAAAATAGAGTAGCTAACTACTTTTTAAATACGATTACACGAAAAAAGTAATTTATTCCAACTACAGTTACATCATTAAATTAAAGTAACTTGAATATATAGAATACAACTATCGTCAACAATAAAGTAATTAGATTAGTAGCTTAACTACTTTGTAGTTAACTACTGCCCAGCTCTGTTTCTAATTAAGTATCTGTTGTTAAACGGAATTCATTGTTAGTAATCGAATTTTTTAAATAATTTACCTGCACACAACAATTGTCCTAAGTGTCGTTATGACTCATAATCTTTCAATTAGAATTTTAATAATCACAATAGAAACCTGGATAGTTTCTATTTGTTACGCTAATTAGGTTTCCCGTTGGATTTCTACAGATAAATGATAAATTGCCATTACTTCCATTTGCTTGTTGTTGTGAAAAGTTTTGTTACGTTTTTTTATTTAGTAACGTTCTCAAATGAACGCACCAGTTTTCTTATTCAGTAACGTAAATATAAAATGTGCCTTTACTATTAGATGCGGGTTTGAACTAAGTCCAAAGTGTAGCGCATGCGTTACTTGTATTTCGCGCTTGTCTTGTCAACTTGTTTTGTTACTACGCACACGTAGTTTTGTACGCTGCTATAAAAATTTAATTTTAAATGGTCAACTCTTAGCTTGGTAAGTTTTCTAATCCACATTTTATTGTTGCTAATTTAGACAAATATTTACAGAGGGTTTTTTTTTGATCTTTCCGATTTTCTTTATTTCCTTTGGCTGCTTTACTAAATGTAATCGTCTACCGAGAATAAAAGGGTACAAGATGGCGGGTGAAAGGCAACTTCGCACCTCTCTCTTACGTCGATGCTAAAGATGGCGACGAGTGCCGTTATGTGTCATAATTACGATATCTGATTGAGACAATTTATCTAATCCTTACTGTTCGATTTGGAATAATTACGGCGAACGATCGTTTCTACAAGATTTCATTGAAGGCAGCTTATGGAAATTTACAAGGCTAATTTTCTTGTTTAAGTTAAGTAAACGTCATTTCAATTATCAGCTTCTATCTATTGTTGTAATTTTTGCTTATGTGCTAACCTACATTAAATGTGAATTGTGGGAGTGCTGTCTTACTTTTATTGTGTTTTAGCTATTTTCTTTTCCGACCACTAAGGACGAACACTTGCGCAGAGCTCTGGACAAGTCAGTCGATCGATCGGTGTATGTAAAACATTGTTACGGTGACAGTAAGGTAGTATTCTATTGTTTACATTTTATGTAGTGTTATTTGTTTTTAACGATTCATAATTGGTCGTGTGATTGCGACTAGATCAAGTTTGCTTAAGCCTTTTAATTGAATACACGTTTACCTCATTATTACTTCAATATTACTCAAATTTTCTTTAAATATTACTACGTATGATTTAATTGTGTTTAATCGTACTTAATTTTACTTAATTTGTTTGGATTACTCTACGAGTAAGAAATTTGTTCCGACGGTGTTTGCATCGAGGGAAATTATTCTCAATCGGTAGAAATTACTAAGTTTCTTTAATTTGTGTTCTCGACTCGTATGTATTTAGAGTCCATATTACCTTAGGTCTAATTTGCTTACTATATGTATATATTATTATATCTATTGTATCCTTAAGTAGTTAAGTATATTTACTGTATATGTATTTCTTTGCTCGGCTTTGGTAATTTAGCCAGAATTACACCTGTTAATTCAAAATAAACTACCTGGCGCCTGTATTTCTGGGTATGTTCTAATCTCTTAAATATCAACGTGCATTTAATTTTATTATTATATATGCTATCTCGAAATTCGGCTGCATTTTTCTTGCTAACCTGCTTCCCCTCTCCTGAGCTAGGGCAATATTCTTGTGACTATTAATTCCAATTGGAATTTGTCTACATCCATTATTACTACCCCACTGCAGCTGGTAGGGGTTGGTAATAAGTGGCGCCCAACGTGGGGCCTCGAGATAGCTTACTATTCTTTTTCTTCTTATCTGCGTTCTTTGATTTTTACTAGTGATTGCTAGTTTTTTTTTGCTTTCGAAAATGTCTTTGTGGAAATGGGATATAAACCGTTTACACAAACCTGAACTAGAGTATGAACTTATTTCTAGGGGAGTTGAGATAGGGGAAAGGGTTGATTCTCTTAGGAGAATGGTTCGAAATGTCATTCAGGCGGAACTAAACAAATCCTTTACTCAACTGAAGCATAAATTGCCATTTGAAGACGACAAGATGGCGTTGGATAAATCTCTCGCTGAATTAAACACACTCAGCAAGGCGTTTGATGGAAATCTTTCTTTTTCTTCTCTTCCTAGATTAGTTACTTTGTGGCTACACACGCAACGACGTTGTGAATTACTCAATGCTGAGTCTGAAGAACAACTTCACGACCGCAATCAACTTCTTATTGCTATACATACTATAAAAGTGACTGTCGAAGAGCAGATTACTAGCTTTAAGCGTACTATTCGTTCTCGTACTTCTATTGCTAGCCCTCAAGCGAATTCTACTAACCTTCCTTCAACAGATGAGCCTGAACTTTTATCTTCTGGGTCAGACACTGAACCAGAACATGTTTCTCGGATGGATTCTTATCCTTTGGCTATTTCTAAATTAGGATTAACTTTCTCTGGCGATTCGTCTTCTTCTCTCTTGGACTTTCTAATTCGTGTGGAAGAATTGCGAGTGACAAGGAATATGTCTTATCGACAATTGTTTTTGGGTACTGCGGAATTGTTAAGGGGACCGGCTCTTTTACTTTTTAGAAGTAAACAATCAACTTTATCTTCGTGGAAAGAGGTGGTATCTATGCTAAAAGCAAACTTCTTACCGGTGGAATATGACGAAAGACTGATGAATGAAATTCGTTCTCGTACTATGGGATCTTCTGAAACTCTGGCTTTATATGTTGCTACCATGCAGAGTCTTTTTAGCCGACTCTCCAAGTCAATATCCGAAGAAGAACAGTTGACTATTATTCTTCGCAATCTCGCTCCGTTCTATCAAACTTCGCTAGCGTTAGTAGACGTTTCTTCCATTACTCAGTTACTGGCTCTCGGAAAACGATTAGAGCTGAACAAATATCGGGTGGATACGTTTAAACCGCCACCTTCGCGTAAGTCTTCTTGTTTATTGGAACCAACTTTAGCCTACGTCAGTGAACAATCTGACTCGTCAACATCAACACGTACTGTTAAATTTTCTGAAGTTAAGACAACTTTACCTAAGATTTCTACACGTTCTACTACTCCTACTGCGACTCGACCTCGTGCAGGTCCTACTCCTGTTGTTTCTTCGCCTTCTGGAAAGGTTGTTACTTGCTGGAATTGTAATCAGCAAGGACATGTCTCACCTTCTTGTTCTAAACCGCAGACTTTACACTGCTATGGCTGTGGGAAACCAGACACTGTCAAATCTAGGTGTCCGAGGTGTTCTCACCATTCAAAAAACTAGGTTCTGATCTTGCTAGTCGAGGGGGAGATCTGGAACTACTTCCATTCTCGACCATTCCGTTTGATGGACTTTCTGACGAACAGCGTATACTTTTAAGCTTTCTTTTTTCTAGTGCTCGAAACGATGAACGTCCTTTTCTTAGTGTATCCATTTTGGGTTTTTCTTTTCAGGGTCTTTTAGACTCAGGATCTTCTCGCACAATTCTTGGAGGACCTGGTTGGCAAATACTTAGCTCGCTGAATTTATCACTGTCAAATGAAACTTTTACGACTTGTACTATTGCTGATGGGACTAAGTGCTCCATCTTAGGATCTCTTTGGCTTCCTATCTCTTTGGAGGGACGAGTGAAAACTCTTAATGTTCTCGTCATACCTTCTATTCCACAATTACTTATTCTCGGCATAGACTTCTGGAAAACAATGGGTTTTGTCCCAGATCTTCGTAATGGTCACTGGTCTTTCTGTTCTAGTGTGAATGCTACTAGTAATTCTCATATCTTACCTCTGACCGAACTTTCTAACGACGAGCGTACTTCTCTCAAAGATCTAATCGATCTACACTTTGCTCATAATTCTGATACCTTGGGGTGTACTTCTTTAGTGGAACATAAAATCCGAACCACTGGAGAACCTATTAAACAGCGGTATTACCCACTGTCTCCACCTATGTTGACTATTGTGAATGCAGAGTTGGATGCAATGTTAGCTCTAGGTGTTGTAGAACCATCTACCAGCCCGTGGTCAAGCCCTATCGTACTAGTCAAAAAGAAAGACAATTCTTACCGATTTTGTGTCGACTTCCAGCAAAGCCAATTCGGTTACTCAGAAAGATGCCTATCCTTTGCCTTATATCTCGGCTATACTTGATAGACTTCGGGATGCTAAATTCTTGTCTAGTTTAGACATTCGCTCTGCTTACTGGCAGATACCTTTAGACGAAGAATCGAAGTCAATTACGGCGTTTACTGTACCTCAAAGGGGACTTTTCCAGTTCACTAGGATGCCTTTTGGATTGCATAATTCACCTGCAACTTTCCAAAGGTTAATTGACCGAGTGTTAGGACCTTCTCTTGAGCCATTTTGCTTTGCTTATCTAGATGACATCATCATCGCTACTCCTACTTTTTCTCAACATTTGGAAGTACTTGAAAGTGTCTTGAATAAACTGACCGAAGCAGGGTTGACTTTGCGTCAAGATAAATGCTATTTTGGTCTTTCCGAACTTAAATTTCTCGGTTATGTCGTTAATCAACATGGACTTTTGGTAGATCCAGACAAAGTTTCGGCAATTGTGAATCTTTCACCGCCTACTACTGTCACGGAGGTTAGACGTTTAATAGGGATGGCTAGTTGGTATAGACGATTCATACCCAATTTTGCTACGGTGACTGCTCCTTTGTCTGCGTTAACTAAGAAAAATACTTCGTTCCTTTGGACTGACGAATGTCAAAGCTCTTTTCTTCTTCTTAAGGAAAATTTAGTCTCTGCTCCGATATTGTCTTGTCCAGATTTTTCTACAGAGTTTATAGTACAGACTGATGCCTCAGATTATGGTTTAGGTGCTGTATTGAGTCAGGAAACAGAAGAGGGAGAGAAGGTGATTAGTTACTCTAGTAGATCTCTTTTAAAAGCGGAGAGGAACTACTCCACGACGGAGAAAGAGTGTTTAGCAGTGCTTTGGGCGATCGAAAAATTTCTGTCCTTACCTTGAAGGCATACATTTTACTGTCATCACTGATCACCATTCTTTAATTTGGCTTAACTGTCTCAATAGCCCTACTGGTCGTTTGGCTCGTTGGTCAATTCGACTACAGCAGTATGACTTTACTATTAGACATCGGAAGGGTAAAGAACATTTGGTACCTGACATGCTGTCACGCTCTGTACCTATAATTTCTACTATTTCTGATCAAAATTCTTCTTCTTGTCTCGGAATTACTTTACCTACTTCGGATTCTTGGTATGTAAACGTTCGTACCAAGGTTCTTACTAATCCGCGTAGCTTTCCTAATTGGACTGTGGAGGACGACGTTCTGTTGCGAAGGATGAAAAATCCGTCTTGGTTGCTTAAAGATATACCAAGGGACGAATGGAAAATTGTAGTACCTACGGACCAACGTGTTGGTATTATTTCTCGTTATCATGATCCTCCTACTGCAGGTCATGGTGGGGTCTTCAAAACCGTTGCCCGGATTCAACAGCGATACTATTGGCCACAGTTACGTTCTGACGTTACTCGATACGTACGTCGTTGTTCTCTCTGTTCGGCGCATAAAGTGGAACAAAAATCTTCTCCTGGAATTTTCGCTCCTCGTGCTCGACCTTCTGGTCCTTGGGAAGTACTAAGCTGCGATTTAATTGGACCTTTACCTCGATCTAATAAAGGCCATTGCTTTGTTTTAGTTTTGACTGATTACTTTACTAAATTTTCTCTTTTCTTTCCTTTGCGTACTGCTACTGCTGCTTCTGTAGCTAAATTGGTGGAAGATCAAGTCTTTTTGGTCTTTGGGGTTCCTAAATATCTTATTGCTGACAATGGAGTGCAATTCCAAAGTAAGATCTTTACTAGCTTATGTGCAGAATATCGCACTACGATTCTTTTTACTGCAAGGTATCATCCTCGTTCTAATCCTACTGAAAGACTCAACCGTAGTCTAAAAACTATGATAGCTACGTATGTTAGAGAAAATCATCGGCACTGGGATGTACACTTGTCAAAAATAGGTTGTGCTCTTCGTACGGCGAAGCACGAAGTTCTTCGAATGACTCCTTATTTAGCAATGTTCGGCCGTGAATATAACAGCTTAGGCAATCAGATAGGTGCTCCACTTTCGAAATCTTCTCCAATTGTTGAACCAGAACCACCAATAGTAGATTCCAAGTTACGTACTAACATCAACGCTACGATTCAAAAACATTTGCTTCGAGCCTATCAGGTTACTGAAAAACGTTATGCTTTACGTCGTAGGGTCAAGTTTGTTATGGGAGATAGAGTTTGGTTACGCAACTATGTTCTTTCGGATGCTACTCGGCATTTTAACGCCAAACTCGCACCTAAGTTTGTAGGTCCTTTTCTAGTCTCTAGAGTTGTGTCGTCGTGGACATATGAGTTGTCAGACGACAAAGGGAAGTCGAAGGGTATTTGGCATGTAAAGGATCTGAAGCCAGATTATACCACTGTCTCGAAGGAATCTTCTCCGAGTTCAGACGACGAAATAAACTTGATTAACGTCTCTCTACGATATCCTCAAAAACGTAAGCGCCATAAACTTAGTGGTGTTGTAGAAGAGGATCGGTAACTACTTGGCTGCGTTTCTTGATTTTTTCTTTTGGACTCTTTGTTTTCTTATTACTACTATTCATATTCGCATTTTCTACGTTTTGTTTTTTTCTTACTTCTTTCTGGGGAGATGTAGTAGTTGGGGGTGGGTAAATCTTTGTTGGACTCATGGGATGGACTGATGACTCGGGGACATTGGCTTTGCTTGCTTCTAGAAGCGTTACGACTTAGTCGACGTTGTTAATGTCACCCAAATTAATGTTTACAGTTTCTTTTCTTGCTCTTTGAGCTGATTTTTTTCTTTGAAGATTTTTCTTCTGGTTTGCTTTGACGATGGTGGATAAACATTATACGCATTTTTGGCGACTTTATGGTCTATACACAGGACTCCTGTAACTCTCGAGTTTTACCTACAATTTTTTTTATTAGGGTGGTTGGTTGGGCAGTAGGCTGGGTCTTGGTCGATTATCTAGGGAGAGGTAGTCGATCGGTACAACAACATCTGTACCCTCTTTCCTCCTTCTGTCTTCCTGTCTTTCTTTCTCTTCTTTCGATCTGTCACCAGAAGTGGGGGGGCGCCTGCTGTGGGAACCTGACGGCTATGCGTCCGGGAAGGTTGGCTGTCTCTGACCCGGTAGCCCCAAGCTCTGGACCAGGCGTTATACCTTTCGGGGGCCGTACGGCGGACTTGGTGGAGCTTGGCGGGGGTGGCCAATTCTTCTTAACCGGCGTATAGGATGTTGTGGTTGTACAGTAGGCACCGCTTCCGACTACAGTCGAGCAATTGCGGGCTGTAGTCCTTTTTATTTTGGATTTTTGGGCAAAATTATGGGATGCTTCATTTCTTTTTCTTTTATCTACTTTCAGGGTGGGGGGATTTCCTGGGTCTTGTTCCCTCTGGTCGGTGATCAGATTCCTTCCTGGGTGGGAGGAAGACTATTGTGGGCAAGCGAGTACTGGTTGCGGTGATGTGCGCTTGTGTGGACTAACGTTGGGGGGCCCAACGACGCGCTTTAACATCTGTCGCGAGGGCTTGAGGTGGGATTAAGACTTTGACGCCACACAATCGTCCGGCACTTCAACGAGGAAACCTTAGGCTGCGATAGGATTCCTGGGACGTTTCCTAGTCTCTTTGGGTATCTTTCCTATTCCATTTTCCTATAATACCATGTCCTTTTCCTAAGGGGCTTCCTAGGGAGTTATATTCAGGGCGGGTTTTGTTTCTGTGGGTTGGGGTTTCAAGGGATTTTAGGGCGTTGTCCTGGACCGTGGTCTAAATTTCGTTCTGTCCTATACCTCTTCTTTTTTCTCTTGGTTTGTTTAGGGTTAACTTTCACTGATGTTTTGGGACTGCGTTGTTTCTTGCTTCTATAGCGTACCGACTAATGTCGACTTTCAACGCATACCTTTTTGTGATACTTCCTTTCTTGTTTCTTTGGAGTATCTTTCCGCTTCATGCGACTTTTGCACCTTGTGGATTGTTGATTCTTTGCGAATTGGGAAAAGTTCTTTTTCTTCACCTTCGTTCTTCTGGAAATTGCTCTCAAGAATTTTCTGTTGTATTTGTTCTCATTCTTTTTCTATATGCTCCGGTCTGTTATCTTGCTAGGGGGGACTGTTACGTTTTTTTATTTAGTAACGTTCTCAAATGAACGCACCAGTTTTCTTATTCAGTAACGTAAATATAAAATGTGCCTTTACTATTAGATGCGGGTTTGAACTAAGTCCAAAGTGTAGCGCATGCGTTACTTGTATTTCGCGCTTGTCTTGTCAACTTGTTTTGTTACTACGCACACGTAGTTTTGTACGCTGCTATAAAAATTTAATTTTAAATGGTCAACTCTTAGCTTGGTAAGTTTTCTAATCCACATTTTATTGTTGCTAATTTAGACAAATATTTACAGAGGGTTTTTTTTTGATCTTTCCGATTTTCTTTATTTCCTTTGGCTGCTTTACTAAATGTAATCGTCTACCGAGAATAAAAGGGTACAAGATGGCGGGTGAAAGGCAACTTCGCACCTCTCTCTTACGTCGATGCTAAAGATGGCGACGAGTGCCGTTATGTGTCATAATTACGATATCTGATTGAGACAATTTATCTAATCCTTACTGTTCGATTTGGAATAATTACGGCGAACGATCGTTTCTACAAGATTTCATTGAAGGCAGCTTATGGAAATTTACAAGGCTAATTTTCTTGTTTAAGTTAAGTAAACGTCATTTCAATTATCAGCTTCTATCTATTGTTGTAATTTTTGCTTATGTGCTAACCTACATTAAATGTGAATTGTGGGAGTGCTGTCTTACTTTTATTGTGTTTTAGCTATTTTCTTTTCCGACCACTAAGGACGAACACTTGCGCAGAGCTCTGGACAAGTCAGTCGATCGATCGGTGTATGTAAAACATTGTTACGGTGACAGTAAGGTAGTATTCTATTGTTTACATTTTATGTAGTGTTATTTGTTTTTAACGATTCATAATTGGTCGTGTGATTGCGACTAGATCAAGTTTGCTTAAGCCTTTTAATTGAATACACGTTTACCTCATTATTACTTCAATATTACTCAAATTTTCTTTAAATATTACTACGTATGATTTAATTGTGTTTAATCGTACTTAATTTTACTTAATTTGTTTGGATTACTCTACGAGTAAGAAATTTGTTTCGACGATGATTGCACCGAGGGAAATTATTCCCTAACGGTAGAAATTACTAAGTTTCTTTAATTTGTGTTCTCGACTCGTATGTATTTAGAGTCCATATTACCTTAGGTCTAATTTGCTTACTATATGTATATATTATTATATCTATTGTATCCTTAAGTAGTTAAGTATATTTACTGTATATGTATTTCTTTGCTCGGCTTTGGTAATTTAGCCAGAATTACACCTGTTAATTCAAAATAAACTACCTGGCGCCTGTATTTCTGGGTATGTTCTAATCTCTTAAATATCAACGTGCATTTAATTTTATTATTATATATGCTATCTCGAAATTCGGCTGCATTTTTCTTGCTAACCTGCTTCCCCTCTCCTGAGCTAGGGCAATATTCTTGTGACTATTAATTCCAATTGGAATTTGTCTACATCCATTATTACTACCCCACTGCAGCTGGTAGGGGTTGGTAATAGTTTATTACAACCAAGTTAAAGCAATATCTAAAGGGTTTTTATCCAAAGAAGAGTTAGAAGAGCTGTCATCGTTTTATGACTTAGACAAAGACGTTTCAGAAGAAGACTATATCTAATCTCTTCAGGCGCAGATGATTATTTTAAAAGTGGGTTTGAACTTGTAAATCGTGCTAATATTGCTAACACATCAGCAAAATTGAAAGAAGACAAATTAGTTTCAAAAAACAAATTAATTGTTTGGAGAGGTACACTTCCAAAAAGAATTAACCGATTTGCAAGTGAAAATATAGTCAAGTTGACTGTAGAACCTACTTCATAGGCAGTGAGATGAATGGAATCAATAAAATCATGTTGGGAATTATTATTTCCAAGAGGTAAGAAGAGTATTGTACTGAACAACCTGGAGGAAAAAAAAGTTTATGGAAAAGAATGGATCTATATGACTTCAACAGACCTACAAGCATATATTGGTGTGTTACTGCTTGCTGGCGTATACAAATGGAATGAAAAAGCTACTGCGTGTTTATGGGATAAAAAAACTTGGCGTCCAATACTTAGAGCTACGACGTAACTGAAAAAGTTTCACATTATTTCGCGAGTTTTGCGGTTTGATGATAAATCTACCAGAGCAAAAAGACGAACTACTGATAAATTAGCTGCGGTACGAAAATTATGGGACATGTAGGTAGTAAATTTACTAGAATTATTCAACTCTGACCAAAACGTGACCGTAGATGAGCAGTTAGTAGGATTTCAAAGACGCCGTCCTTTCAAGCATGATATGCCTAGCAAACCCTCAAGATATGGTATCAAATTTTTGGTAGCTTGTGACAGCAATGCTAGTTATGTTTGGAACAAGCAAGTGTTCACTGACAAATTAGAAGGTGAGAAACCTGAAAAAAGTCATGAAAGCAGGATAGTGATGGACTGGACGAATGGGTTGCGTGGACATAACATCACTTGTGACAACTTTTTTACCTTGTACGAATTGGGCCACATTTGGCTGAAAAGAGAAAATTACTCTTCTTGGTACTCTTTGGAAGAATAAACACTGTAACAAAATCGAAACCAGCTCTAACGTCAAAGTTTGTTTTTACTGAGGATACAACATTTGTGTCGTATTTTACAAAGAAAAATAAAATTGTGCTTCTTTTGAAGACATGATAATGCAATTTCTAATAAAGACCATAAAAAAACCAACATAATAATTGACTATCAGAAAACAAAAGGGGCAGTGGATACCCTAGATAAACGTGTTGCTGCTTACTCGTGCAAAAGGATGACTTCTCGTTGGCCTATCATGATTTTAATAACATACTTGATGTAAGTGCATACAATGCTTATGCTATATGGTGAGCAATAAATCCAAATCGGAATCCGATTATATTGCGTAAACGAAAATTATTTCTAGAGGAATTGCGTAATCAACTGGCAACACCTTTTATCAAAGCGCGGAAACAAGATTCTAGAGCAGCTTATAGTGCAGCTATTGTAAAAGAAATCAAATCAAAAGAATCCTATACAATGAAGCAAGTCAACAGAATCTAATAAAAACAAGAAAAGAGGTATATGTAAGCTGTGTGGTAACGCAAAGGACAGAAAAACGACAACAAAGTGCCATAAATGTAAATGTTACATATGCAAAGTCAGTTTATGTTATAATTGTAAATGAATACTTATATGTTAAGTTTTAAGCATATTTTGTAATACTTATATCAATATGGATAAATTCACTTTAATGAAGTTAAAAATATGTGTGAACAAAAACGTTGCGTTGTAGTAGTGAGGGTAATATAAAGGTTAATCAAAACCAGAAAAACACGATTAGATATTATTAAGATGATAACGTGTATAAGAACACAATTCAGAATAAAAAAATTAAAACGATTTTTAGTTTAAAACAATGGTATTGAAACCAACTGTTCTTCAACATCGCCTTTTTTATATTAGTTTCTCACTTCCTACAGTTTCATTCCTAAAAATAGCATCCAATTATAACAAATTATTTTTAAACATTTATAAAATTACTTTATTTGATTTGTAAGTCACATCCACATGTTATTCTGTCGCAGCCTCTCAGAAAAACGTTACATACCAACATCGTATTTGTCGGAAAAACTTGACGTTATTGTTAACGATTCAGGCTTTGGCATGTATCGATTTATTTATTTACTGGCTCCAAAAGTAAAATTTTGTAAATAATTGATATTTTTTAAACTGATTCAGTTGATTAAATTTTACTTGAAATTAATGTATTAAAAAACAAAAGTAGTAAATGACTAGAGGTTATCTTAAATTAAAGCGCGTAAATAGCATCGTTAGTATATATAACTAAAAACTAAAATTAAAACAGTGAAATATAAATAAAGAATACTAACCGAATAAAATAGTTAACAAATTATAAATTAATGTCATTCAAACGTATTTGACAATTTAATACAGTTGATTATATTTAAAAAATTAATTTAAATAGAGAAATATCAAAAGAATAGAAAAATAAAAAGAATAAAACTATAATTTTGAACTGAGAAGAATTGAGGGATTTAAATTTAACATTTCATTCAGACAATTTATAGAATTATTGTTAGAAATTTTATTAATTTCAAGAGTCTCTAATGAGTTAAGAAGAGATCCTTTATTACATGCATGTAAAATTTTGATATTTATATCTGAAGAAAATGAATGCCCTGAACATTTATTTATTTATTTATTCTTTTTATTCTTTTCATTTTTCTATTCATTTGATATTTTTCTGTTTTCTTTATTTAAATTAATTTTTAAATTATAGTCGATTGTATTAAATTGTCAAATACGTTTGATTGACATTAATTTATAATTTGTTAACTATTTTATTCGGTTAGTATTCTTTATTTATATTTCACTGTTTTAATTTTAGTTTTTAGTTATATATACTGACGATGCTAATTGTAATTAGCGAAACATGTATATTTTCCTAAAATAAAATATTAAAAAATACAAAATACTGTGGAGAAGACTTCAAGAATAATAAAATATTACTCTATGATATTTGTGCTTTTTTTGCTTACTATCATTCGGTCGATACTAGACTTCTGTTACTGTTTTTCTTTTTATCAAAAGTTTATAGTAAAGTTGCAACACATGCATAATATTACTACACACACTTGTACAAGATTTCTTGTTACACATATTGGTTAGTTATACTTTTACAAATATTTGTGTATGTAAATATTTTCATTCATAACAATTTCTACAATTATTTAACTGAATTTAAGTATTAGTTGACTTGTTCAAACTCTAAAATACACATACAAATTATAAAAAAGCCATTTTTAATTAAATTGTACTAAAAGTCTAATAATAATTCAATTTATAATAATGTTTGTTGATAGTATGTAGTTTTTAAACTATGCTTTAAATGTGTACCGATACTGATGCTAACTAATTTTCAAAAATTCGTTCTGTAACGAGAATGTTTGTGTAACGACTGAATGTTTATTTATCCAACATTGCTTGTTTTGTCTTTACACGCATCGTTTATTTCCTGAAAAACGTCGTGTGTGTACTAAAAAATTACTACGCAAACTATGTTAATTACAAAATGTTATGTTGCAAATTTTGGTCAACAGCCATTGTTAAGTTTATTCAACAAATCTGTTGAATAATGTACATAAATACTTGATGTAATCCCAGACCATTAAAGCCACCTAATTGTACGCAGTATCCGGCATAAGTAAATTGTTAATTATTAAAATTATTTTTTTATATAAACTCTTTATTTTAAAGACAGCGTATTTTAGAAAAAAAATTAAATAAAATTGCCCAATTAGTTACAGTGTCAACTATTTGTTTTTGTATGCAAATAATCACCACGCAAAAAATACCCTAGAGAAACTAGAAAAATAATCAGCAAAACTTCAAAACCGAGTTGGCTACAATGTGAAATAATATGAGCAACATTGTTTGAATAAGACGCTTCTGAATAAGAAAATGTTTGAATCTGAATTAATCACTTAAATATTTTAGCAAGTACATACATATGTTAAATGCTATTATAGTCTGTATTTATATCATTTTTTACGTACATTTTTTGTTTACGTTATTTTTTTTGTCCTTACTATTATTTGTGCACGATTAATTTATTTTTGTTTGAACAGCTTAAAACCGGTTTTTTACTATAACTAAACCAATCTATAATAAGTTTATCTTTACCGTTACAATTTTTTACTACGCACTTTAAACTAAATCATTCTATTACAAAAAAAATTACTTATTATTTCTTCTCTTCTTCTTAGGCCTAGTACGTCCAGTGTTGGACATAGACTTCCCACTTCGTTTTCCATTTCACTCTATTTTGAGCTGTTGATATCTATTTTAATCTAGCAATGTTTTGTTCCGTCTTTCTCTACTTCTCTTTCCATCAAAAGGTCTCCACTGTAGGTTTCTTACGTTCCATCTGCCGTCCTTTAGTCTTGCTGCATGTCCTGCAAAGTCCCATTTTAGCTGAGTGACTCTTTCGGTTATATCTGTTATTTGTTCTTTTTAGTGCCTTAGTGTGATACCTAGCATTAGTCTTTCTATCTTTTTTTTGTGTAGTTTCTAGTTTGTATATTGTTTGTTTCGTAAGTGTCCATGTTTGGGTTCTGTACGTCAAACCGGTAATACACATTCGTCAAATATTTTAGATTGAATATGCTGAGGAATTCTTTTGTTTTTAAGCAGTTTTGATAATTATACGACAGCTGCTCATTCTAATATCTTTCTTTTCGGTGACGTTTTCTATTTGTGCTTCTTTCATTTTTACTTGGATGTTCTGGGGTCCCCATAGTTTTTATTTAAATTTATTTTCAAACCAACCTTCTAGCATTCTCTTTCCAGTTCAGTAATCATTTTCTGTAGGGGTTCTTCGTCGTCGACAATTAGCACAATATCGTCAGCGTATCTGAGATGGTTTAATCTTTCTCCATTTATTTTAATTTCAAACTTGCTCCATTCTAGTTTTTGGAAGACGCCTTCCAGTTTTGGTTACATTGTGTCACCTTGTCTGATTCCTCTTTTTATTGAAAGTTGTTAGTGTTTTCATGTACTTTAATCACTGAGAACGCTTCTTTGTATATATAGTTAGGTTTTTGTACCTGGAGTCAATGCGTGCGTTATCTAATTCATAATTACCCAGTCTTCAATTGAGTGAAATGCTTTTTCGTAACCTATAAGGGCTAGGTGAAACGGCAGGTTGTATTCTATTGTTTTTTTGATTAATATCTTCATTGGCAGTAAATGATTATTTGTGCTATACTCCTTTTGAAAAGCAGCTTTCTCTACAGGTTGGTAGTCGTCTGATTTTATTGTTATGGTGGTAATAATTCTTGTTAGAAATTTGTATATTATTTGCGATAACAAACTTATTGGTCGATAATTGTTATCGGTTTTGAATAACATAATTACTTCTGCTATGTTCAATTGATCGTGTATCTTTTATATTCAATTTGCCCAAGTAAAAGGAGAAGAATGACAAAATACTTTATTACCTGACTTTTTACCCATAACATAAGACAGGCTGCTAGCTCAATACAATTTGACAAGAGGATCGCGAGTCTCGGTGTGTTAATCATAAATTATTTAAAAAACCGCCAAAACGGTTGGAATCTATTACTGGCAGATACTGTTTAAATCTGTCGAACACTAAAAGAGCACAGATGGCAAAACACAGATTATTACAACGAATATATTTATTTTTAACAACGAAAGAGAAAGGTTAATAAAGAACTAAAACAAAATTACATACAGGGTGCCCGTTTTTTGACCTCAAGCATGGATATATCGATTATTATCAGAAATGCAATGTCGGTTAAATTAGACAAAAGTTGCGCAGTTTTAGGCTGATCAATAATCTGAAAGAAAATCTGATCTGTCATTTTTTTAAATTATTACAAAAAAATTGAAAATCCTGATTTTATTTTTATTTTTTTTAGCGAAAATTGACAAAGTTAGACGTTTTTTATTGAAACATCTTCAAGGTACTTTCTTGTAAAAAATATAAATCTGTCACCAGATTTTCGTGACATTTTAGATGCAAGAGTTACAACGCTTAACTGTCTTTTTTCTTATAGGCACATATTGGATTTTGAATTTTTTTCTTAATTACGATGAAGTATCACACGATACGTTGAAGTCTTTCATTTTGAGCGAAATTAAAAAAGAATAATTTTTGTAGTTTGGAAGCACTGTTGTTTAACAAAATTTTTGACTGTTGATCAAATTTAAAGCTTGAACGATTACATTTCTGCACAGTTGACTATTAAGTTTTCAATTAAGAGCAACATGATAACCCAAAAATGTATTCTTAGTTGCATTGGAACATAATTTTTTTTCAAGTTCCTTATTGCTCGTGAAATGTCCACTCTTCTAATTTTATTTCTTAAAGTAATTTTGATGTTTCTTCGCAACTCATCAATATCGCAGGCTCAGTTTTGTAGACCTGATCTTTCATCGTTCCCCATAAAAAAATGTTTAACGGGAAAGATCTGGTGACTTTGCTGACCAACGTACATCACCGTTATTCAAAATAACTTTTTGCGGAAACTCTCTTAGCGTTGCGTGGCGACGCGTCGTCTTGTTAGAACCAGACGTTCTGCAGGCGGTTTAGACAAATCTTGTTGTCAATGCAGTCTTCAAAGAACGTTCTCAGAAAATATAAATACCTGTCCGCAGTAAAATTTTTCACATAAATGTATGGGCTAATAATGCTGTTTCCTAACAAACCCACCCATAGATTTAGTCTGAAACGTATTTGTGATCGTCATGCTTAATGTTGACGAGGATTTTGCATTTACTAAAGGTGCTCATTGTGACGATTAAAAATGCCCGAGTTTGTAAACTTGCTCTCGTCCGTAAATATCACGTTATTGAGAAAATTAAGGTTTTAGTTTAACAGAATTTGGGTCATATGAATCTTAAACGGCTCCGTTGCAATTTTCTGTGTGGAAGTAGAACGATTTTTTTGAACCTAGCAAAAAAACGCATTAGATGGGTTTAAATATGGGGCATTATTTTATGTAGTATTTATTGAAATGGACTCTTTAACATACCGCTTGTAAAATTTTAACTTTATTCTTATTACCTCCATATCTTTGTTTATATTTATACAACAAAATATATTCGCCTAAATTTCTACAAAGCGATAAAAAGTAGTTGTGAACCGGCTGTTCCCTTTCTGGATACTCCTGCAGATATGTTTCAGAAGTAATTTGCACATTTCGATGCGAAGCGTAACAAATTTCTAGGATATCTCGTTTTTCTTCACTGGAAAACGGCATTTTATTGATAAAATTAAAATCTTATTTGTGTCAATTATCGAAATGTGACTAAACTGTTGAAATTTTTTTATACAAAATTGTTATGGGTAATGTTGCTTCGTTGTTTCCGAAGCACCATGCACAAAAATGGTATTTTTTTAAATTTTGCTCAAAATGAAAGATTTTGATTTTGAAGTTAAGTTAAGCGTTGTAACTCTTCTATCTGAAATGTCACGGAAAACCTGATAACAGATTTAGATTTCTTATAAGAAAGCACCTTGAAAATGTTTCAGTTACAAACGTCTGGCTTTGTCAATTTTCACTAAAAAAATAAAAACCAAAATCGTGTTTATCAGTTTTTTTGTGATAATTAAAAAACAAATAATGACATCAGGTTTTTTTCAGATTATTGATAAGCCTAGAAATGCGCAATTTTTGTCTACTTTAACCGATATTGTATCTCTCAAAAAACGGACAACCTGCCTATAGTAACAATTAAGAGTTCGTCGATAAATATCCCAGTCAATAACGTTGATGTCCGGGAGGGTAAATACATTTCGTATATAAAATCATTGTAGTACAGTATGACAGTATAAATTAATAGATAATAGGAGAATTAAACTTTGATTTGATGCGAAACTAGTAAATTCGCAACCAGAACCAAATCGAACTAAACTCAAACGGTAATTTTACAAACAAATTTGCGTTTGTTAGCCGTGATAACATCTATACCTACGTCGCACGTACTTGACGTTAGACAAATATACAAATTAATAGAAAGTAAAGAAATTGTACTTACGATTATTTAGTCATACTAATAGCTATCTGCATGCTCAAATCGTTTCTTAAACTCTCTAAAAGTGTAAAGAAAGAAATAATTAGATATCTTCTTTTTCTTCTACAGTCTGTTTCATTTATCGTCGGATGTAAGCTTCCCTTAGGTTTTTCCACTCTTCTTGGTTATGTGTTTTCCTCATCCAATCGTGTCTTGATGTCATCCGTCTACCTGGTTTGTGGTCTTCCTTTAGATCTCTTGTTTTCTTGTGGTCTCCATTCTATAATTTTACGCGTCCATCTATCCCCTTCCATTCTTCCTACGTGTCCTGTCCAGTTCCATCTTAAGAAACAGAGTCGTTCCACTACGTTAACCACTTTTGATCTTCTACATATCTTAGTTTTAGATATATGATCGCGTAACTTAATCTTCAGCATTCTTCTCTCTATTGCTTTTTGCGTTACTTGAAGCCTATGAATGATGCCTTTGTTTACAGCCCACGTTTCAGTGCCATAAGTTAAGACTGGCAGCACGTATTGATTAAAGGTCTCTGCTTTTAACGTGTTTGGTATGTCTGCCATTAGTATGTTATTCAGTTTTTCGAACGCTGACCACGCCAATGAGGCTCTTCTATCTAGGTCTGCTGTCATGTTATTTTTTTAGATTTTGAATTTCTGCCCTATATATACGAATGTTTTTTCTATTGCTTTGCTTTCTAGATCAATTCCTTGTTGTTCTTCTGTGTCATTTGTTAAGTATTTTGTTTTCTCAGTATTTATTTTCATTCCTATCTGTTTTGATACCTCGTTTAGTTTTTACAACATTTCTTGTAATTTTTCTTTGTTTCTTGCTATCAATGTTATGTCATCGGCGAATCTCAGATGGTTTAATTTTTCTCCATCTATTGTTATCCCTGTTTCTTCCCAGTCCAATTTCCTAAACATGTCTTCTAAAGCCAATGTGTATAATTTAGGAGAGATTGAGTCGTACTCCACAATGTGTTCTGAATTTGCTGGTTTGTACTGCTGTCGTTACTTGTATTGTTGCGTTATTATATATGTATTTAATAAGGCTTTTGTATCTTTCGTCTACTCTGCAGTTACTTAAAGCGTTCAAGACTGTCCATATCTCTATAGAGTCAAATGTCTTTTCATAGTCTATCATTGCTATCAATAGTTTTATATTATATTCATTAGCTTTCTGTGTTAATATTCGCATTGTCTGTACGTGGATCTATCGTACTTAGTCTCTTCTAAATTCAGCCTGCTTACATGATTGGCAACTATCTAGTTTATTTGTTAGTCGTTGTGTTATTATCTTTGTAACAGTACTGACTGTACAGTACTGACAGAAGACTTATTGTACTGAAATGTAGAGTTTACAATTAGATATAAAATACCAAAAATAAGTAGCTTGTAAGTCAAACAATGAATCGTAACCGAATGAGTCAAGCTTCCAGGTGATTTTTAATAGATTTTCACACGAAGTACATCAACGACTTGACCCAAGTTATCCATTCCAGCGAAATGCATTTCACTGACATGCATCATTCCAAAGGGGCAAATACGTGGCGGCAGTCCAAATCGCTATTATAATTACGGTAAAATAAAGATATCTCACAAAAATAGAAATTAACTTTATTTAATTTATTATTCAATTAACCCCAGAGAAACTCTCACATACGAAGTAAAACCAATACACCTATTAATAACGTGGATGGAGGCGACTATTTAGAAATGAGGAGCCTATTAGTCACGCACGGTAGACTTTCATGTACAATCCTTCTTACATTCACCGGAAATGTCGTTTTTTGAATTAATTCTATACGTAAAAAACAAAACAAAAAATTTCAGCCAACGCTCTGAATGTAGCAAGAGGGCGTTTTGGAACAAAATTCATACAGTACGCAACCTATATCAAAAGATTTTTAGCATAACAACTTGTGCAACCCATGTAAGATGGCTATATGTCTTCAATGTATAAAAAGGGTATGCGCCCGCTGCGTGGAAGATATGTGAGAAGCATATTTTTGACGTGTGTAAACGTATTGTTATGTTTATTTTTTTGTATTTTCTATGTACAATGCTTCTTCATTTATGTTACAGTTTCCTATATATTTATTATTCATATCACTATCATAAAGCTTTATATTATACTTATTAGACAAAAGTATTTCAAATTTTAAATAATACTATCCTAACAAATATTTTTTGTATGATAGTTACTCCGGCAACACATCAGTACATATGTTTTTAGAATTGTATGTCAGTACTTGAGGGTTAAACGGCCATTTAACTTTTTCTTATGTTTAGTTAAATTGTATAAACTGCAACGTAAACATGTATAATTTTTACCACATAAAATCTTATTTATTTGTTTTATGTCGATGGTTAAATTTAACGAAATTTGTCTATATGTAACATGTCAATATGACATTGGTATTTCTTGTACAACATTTACTTCTGTGCTTGACATTGTTAATCGATTTTTACGAAATTTGTCAGTAAGACTAATACAATCGAATTCGAATTATATTGTCAAAAACAGTTGTTAGATTATTGATACTCTTATTTTTCTTGATTAATAAAGAAATTTTAAAATTGATGTTGAAATTTTTTTAAAATAAACCATTTTTTTAAATTAAACATTTTAAAATTGATGATTAATATTTATTTAATTCGTCATTTTTGTTTGGTCTCAAAAATTTTTTTCTAACTGCAATTTCGCCAAGAACAAAAAGTAAAAAAAAAGCACTTATTAAATGTAATTTGCTAATTTATTTTTATTTTTGGTTTATGATTCCTAAAACTTTTTTTGAATAATTTATTTGCCATTGTTGCAGTTTGTAAGTAGTTTTATTTATATTTATTTATAAGTAATAATTATCAGCTAAATCTGCATTAAGTTTCTAGCTACTTCACTTTTTAGCATTTGAATAATTTAGTTTTCGGTTACGTGGTTATTGTTAATAATAAGATATCTGATATCTTTCATTTTATTTACAAAGATAAACCAAAGCGTTTACTAAATAAATTATAAAAAAAAGTTTTGTATTTGTTTTTATGTTTTTAAACTGTTTTTATACGCTTTTAATAATAAAATAAAACTTTTCAATATTTAATACAGTATATCAAATAAGCCCTAAAGATTGTTGTTGAAGTATTATTTGATTCGTTTAAATTTTTTACGTTTTTTATTTTTTAATTTTAAAGTTGAGGTAATCTTGTTTGAATGACATTTCCGACAAGTTTATTCAAATAAAAACAAAAAAATGAAACTGCTGACCCTTATCATTTGAAATATTTATGTCCTCTTAAATAAAGGTTCATTTTCGTCTGACTGCTTTACTTTCTTATGTAATAATAATATATGAGAATATTTTGTTATATTTAGAATATTACGTTTCGTTGTTTTCTTATTTGATAATTAACTATTTTAATTATATGGAAATCAATTAATTTCTATTGCATGTCAACAGAAGATAACATTGGTACCGTAGATTACCGTATTTATTGTAAAGTGTCATGTTTGTCAAGGTAAAACGATTCTAATGTGTTGACAAACATGACGTTTGGGAAATTACATTATATTTCAAAACTTTACTTTGTAGTAGATATATCTAAAATAGCAATTTATTTAGAACATACGAGTAAACTTAAATGTCCTTAAAACGTTTATTATTAATGTTTAAAAATAAGAAATAATTTTAATTTAGAAATGCATTAACGTAATACTGTTACATCCAAATGAAGATTAGCGTTTTCGTTATAGCTGTAAACGATTGTAGATTAGTGTAACAATCCGTTAGGCTTCTCTAAATTACATCTAATCAAGATTTTTTAACGCTGTTGGTCGAATGAAAATGAATTTTTTAAACCAAGTTTTTTCTTGTTTTATTTTTCTGAATATGTTTTAATAATTACGAGATGTTCGTGAAGGGAGAAAGTCACTTTTCATTTATGCGTAGATTGTGAAAACGAGGTTATTTATAAAACTTTTTTTCTAAAAGCTTTAGCATTTACGTTATTCAACATTCTTTTTTATTTACAAACGTAACTAAACGTTACTTTATTATTATTATCACAATAAATACTGCTAATTTATTACTGTTAATAAGCCAAGACGTATTACAATTGATGTCGTTATTAATTTTGAACTTTACTTGAACTTGATTTAAATTTAAGGATAGGCATAAATTAGGGTAGATTAACTAATCACATTAACACAGCTTGCTGTACACGTAACGATAATTTGTTCCTCATTGTCCTCAGCATGTCGATACGAAAAGGGAACATGGGGAGAATGTAATGCTCAGAGCCAGATGACGCGAAACGACAAACTGAAGACCAACAGCGATCCTTCCTGCGAACAAAACAGACAGATTACGAAAAAATGTAAACCCAAGGGCATGAAGCCTACGAAAGGTAAATTATTTATTTATTTGCATTTTAAGTTCAAAATTAATACCAAAATGAAGTGTAAATTATGAAATAAAACCTTTTGTTCACAAACGGTTTGAATAATACGCTGTTGCATGGCTTGAGAGTGTTACAGATTGTTCTTCCCCTTAAATCGTTGGCCGTCGAGAAAATGGTTGCGTCGATAAATATAAGTACAAATGAGTACTTTTAAAGTAAATTCGCGTTTAGTTTTCTGAGTGCTTAAAGGAATATAGGCCAATTTAAGGATATTAGATATTTAGTGCTTTTGCTTTACGTCTTACGCATTTTACTTCATGATTTTATTATTAAGAATAAGCTACTTTACATTTTTAATTGACAATTTTACCTCGATTCTTTCAACGTATCTAATTCCTAATCTTTATAAAAAGTTGAGCCGCATAAATTGATTGTACGATTTTCCCTTGGCTTAAAAGCATTTTTCAGAATCTCAGTTCTTTTTAAGCGCATTAAATAAATTTTTCTTTTTTCTCAAATTAATGCAATTGCCAACTGCCAAGCATGAAACATATTTCAAAAAGTAAAAATTTTTTATTCTGACGAACTTTTCGGAATGTAGATGAAACAAGGATTTAGTTAATTTTGTTTGAGGTAGTAATTTCGACTTTTATTAATGTTTATTTTGCAAATATTTTTTTTAATAAAGAAGTTAGCTTTTTAAGGTTTGTTTAAAAATGTTTTGCTATTTACTTCGTTTTGGGTTAACATTATAAAAAATGTGTGATCAAATTCTATTGTTTATTGTATCTAGTATATATAATATGAATACATTTCGATAATGTTTTTGTTTGAATTTTGAAATGATATTTTGTGCTGCTAACAAACACTTAAGTACAGATAATTAATCAAAAAAATACTTGATACAAAATGTTAGATTATATTGTTCTCATGCAGAATATTTTAATATAAATATAAAATAAAATAACGAAAGTAAAATACAGAACAAACGAAATTACATATTTTTGTCAAAAATATTTTATCTATACTTTTATTTTATCTCTTGTTAATAAATGTTTACAAAGTTTTACAAATTGACAATAGCTAAAATAATTAAAGGAGAAGTAATTTAGTTATTATAATGTAATTACTCATTCTTTAATTAGTAGTTGTAATTTAATTTCTCGTAAATATCCCACCTTGTAATTGTCATGAAATGCACTTTGTGTCTAAATTACATTATTATACTAACTTTTTTTATAGTGACTTGCGCGGGCATTGCGAACCGTATGTAAAATGTGTACATTCATTTAAGTAAAAGGTAGTATCTATACTTCGCCTCAGGTAAAATTGGGAACGTCATTTTTCGCACACCTAATTTAGTATCAACGTTTTTGCTAGCGATGTAACATACTTATCGAAATAAAAAAGAAATGTTAAAATATATGAAACTAAAATTGCATTGGTTAACCTTTATCTTCAAAGGAAATTACTTATGAATATCTTGCAAATTAAAATCCAGTGATGTGTATAATAATTCTAAAACATTTAAAAAGTAAATACGTACATATGAATATTTCGGTTATTATGGTTTTTAATAACAAGTTTTTTTGTAACGTAAACATGCTGTTTGTGGGAATAAATTTATGATGATGCACGTACTTATCTTAGCTACTAAATATGCGATATGTTTAAAAAAGATACAAGTGGCGATTTAGGTGAAAAAATGTTTTGAACAAATCTGTTTACAAATTATCTAATAATCTATTTACGTTTCAAGAGTACCTACTATTTTTTTTAAATAAACAATCGCACATTAAAAAGGTGGCGTTTTTAAGTTCATCCTCTTTTTAGCTGGTTATAGTTATTACAACTATTGTATATAAACTGAACTAAGAATTAAAAATAGAACATAACTTATTCAATCTATCATTCTTCCTTTGAGCTTGATTATCAAGATCATGAAATTCAAGTATATTATTAATTCAAACAAAAAAAATTGGCGTTCCGTTGATACTACATTGCCGGCATATTTACTTACTGCAATCTTGCTAATGAAAGGTAAACGACTTTATAGTACGTCCTTTCGCAATCAATTATTTAATCTATTCTATTAACTAATTAAACGTATTAACGCACATCAATGAATTCTTGTTTAATATCAGAAATTATATCTCATACACCACTTAAGGTTCAAATAACCCTATTTGACAAATTTTTAAGCAATCTAGACACGGACAGTTTGAGCGTAAAAAGTCAAACTTAACCTAATAATCCAGGTGCATCAAAGTAACGCAAAACTCAGAATTTTTACAGACAACATGTGTTAAGTTGCCGACAATCAAGTTACCGCGCCTTTGACGGCACCTTTAACTCTAGCGTGAATTTTTTGATGCATTTGCTTCCCTCATACATTTAAATAACAATCTTAATGGTATACAAAAATGCACTCATTCAAAGGCATCACTACAAGGTAAACCTTCAGATTTATTAAGATTATTTAAAACTACAACCAAAAATTATGAAATCTCATAGTCAATGTTACAAAAAAAAATATAACAACACTCGCAGAATTGTTAATACTCATTTTCAAGCCTTACTCGACATTTCACATGTAAAGCGGGAATCTTATTCTTTGTTGCGACATTGATTAATACTGCACAAAATCACATTCAATGCCTTAAGTCATTAAGCCAATTAGTAGACAAAAGGGATGCATTATTGATACCTATTCTTCTAATAAATTAGATACTCAGACTAGCAAGGATTGGGAATCTAGGTTAAACAGTGATTCTACTAGCACATATTTATTACCAACTTTGAGTGAATTTTTAGAATTTTTAAATTTAAAACAAAATACTTTAGAAACTATTAGCTTAAGAAAGCTTCATGATAACACCAAACCATTTAATCAAATTAGCAAATCATCGAAGGTATTTACAAGTACTTCTTTATTGTGTGTAATTGTAATGGGAATCATTTATTACAAAATTTTGACGGTTTATTAAAATTAGATTCAAACTGTCGAAACAAACGAGTTCGATTAAAGTTATGCCTGAATTGTCTAAGAAAGAAACATTTTGTCCCAGAATTCTAATCTAGAGAGTGTTGTAAAGAATGCAACAAACATCATCACACTATACTGCATTTAAATGTTTTTAATAATAAAGCCAATCAACTCATTTCAAATACTAACAAGCAGCATTTCGCTCCCATCGATACTGGTGTATCTGCAATTTCTAATTTACAATCAACCCACTGCTGTTCCTCTACACTAAATTCACAAATGTTACTATCAATAGCAAGAGCTCTTGTATTTCACTGATAGTATTTAAATCGCTGGTGATACTTGATTTAGCTTCGCAATCAAATCTCATTACAAAGCATGCGTGTACAATTTTAAGTTTAAAAAGATTCCACTACAAATAAAGGTTTCTGTAATAAATGGAAGTATTTTAACAATAAATCATCGAGTTGTAGTGACAATCAAATCTAAAGTGTATAATTTTTCTATTAAACTGTCTTGTTTAGTACTTCCACAAATAACAAACGCTTTGCCAACGTATTTGTTTAGCAGATCCAGCTTTTTATTAATTTCAAGAAATTGATTTATTGCTAGGCGCTACAGTATTTTACAACCACAAATTAGTGATCCAAATTCTCCTACTTTGCAAAATATTAAATTTGGTTGGGTTGTTTCAGGTGCCTTGACTGATCATTCACGAAATTCAAATAAAAATACTATGTCATATCTGATCACTTAATACATTACATAAAGATATCGATTTTTTGGCAATCTGATAAATTTATTTCTTTTTCCAAGTTACACAGTGCAGATGATGAATATTGGGAAAATAATTTTAAGAAAACTACTTTACGTGACACATCAAGGCTATTTATAGTCAAATTTTCATTCAAGAACAATCTTTGTAGTATTGACAATCCTCTACAGACAGCACAGTCTAGATTTTTTATTACTGAAAGATTATTTCATAAGAATCCTAATTTTTAAAAAAAGGTACACTGATTTTATAGAAGAGTACAGTTACTTGAACCACATGACCAAATTTCAACCTGTTGATAAATTATCATTCTATCTTTTACGTCATCCAGTTTGAAGGGAATCTAACAAAACTACTAAGCTAAGAGTACTGTTCGATGGTTTTTGTAAAGTCCAATCATATATATTTATTAATGAAACCCAATTCATTTATCCATCTCTTCAAGGTGAAATATTTTGCAAAATTTTTAGGTTTCGTAAATATGAATTTGTTATCACAGGAGACATCGAAAAAATGTACCGACAGGTATTAATACATTATGATCACAGGCAATTTCAAAAATTGTATGGCGAATGGACCAGAACAGCAAACTAGAACAGTTCCAATTAAGCACTGTAACATACGGCACAACTTCTGTCTTTTATATAGCACTTTGTTATTTGGTTCAATTAGGTTCAGATTTTAAAGATCAATTTCCAATTGAATTAGAAATTATAGAAAGAGATTTCTATATAGAAGACCTCTCAACCGGTGCAAATTCTGTTGATGAATTGTCTACTATCGAATCTAATTTAACCTTTCTTTTATTTGCTGTAGGTTTTGATTTACACAAATAGAAAAGTAACGTTGAATCTTTAACTGATGCTAAGAAAGGCAATAATTTTATTTCTGTCAGCGATAAAATTCACAAAACGTTGGGTATTTTATGGAATCCTAAAAACGAAACTTTTTCTTATTCTTTTTCCAATGTTAAATATGAGCACTAAATCTCAAAACGTAGTATCTCAGCTACTACTGCACAATTATATGATCCATTAGGATTACTTGTTTCAACGATGTTATTGGAAAATTTATTATTTAAGAGTTGTGGTTATTAAAGTTAGGTTGAGACAAGTCAATTCCTTTGAATGTGCAAACCAAGTGGTTACATTTCAAGGAAAACTTATCGTCTATGTATAAACTCAAGATACCACGTCAATTACTTAGTCAAGATCCAATCAATATTGAGTTTCATTCGTTTTCAGATGCTTTTGAAAGGGTGTACGGCTGTTGCATATATGTTTGATCAGTAGACAAATTTGGCAATATTCTAGTTAGACTTCTACCAGCTAAATCTAGAATTGCTCCACAAAGAAAAGGTTTCAATACCGCGGCTAGAATTATGTGCTGCGCTTTTGGCTGCACAAACTACTAACAATTTTAAGGATAATAACAGCTTAACAATTGCTAATCACTTTTTTTGATGCGATTCACAAATCGTTCTTTGCTGGTTAAAACCTTAATAAATGGAAGCTTTATGTAGCAGAGTTTTTGAAATACAAACCTTGACTAAAGGCAATCAATGGCATTTTGTACAATCAATTTGTAATCCAGCTGATTGAGTATCTCGAGGAGTTTTTCCATGCCAGTTAGCAATTTCGGGAATTTGGTAGCAAGGCCATAGTTGGTTACAAAAAAATGAAGTCTTTAATTACTTACATTATAATACAAACATTGAACTACCAGGATTACGAAAAACAATCATTTTCAATTTCAATAAAACTAAAACTTTATTTCCTTTCGAAACGTATTCTAATTTCTATAGGCTGAAAAGAATAATTACTTATTGTTTAAGATTCAGAAATAATTGTTTACTTCCAAAAAATCAACAAACCCGTTAACTTTAATAGAGTTATGGAATAGTATGATTATCCTACTCCGCCAAGTTTGACTCTATGTTTAGATAGGGACAACATTAATTAAATTATATAATTATAATAAACACCACCTAATACTATTACCTAAAAATCATCATTTTACAAAAGTGTTGTTGATAGTGAGGAAGAAGGGTTACTTTATGCAGGTTCCGGGCTTCTTTTAAGTTCAATACGCGATCAATTTTGACCTATTGGGGGAATGTCAATTGCAAATAAAACTGCGTAATTGCATAAGATGCTTCAGATTTACTACTAAACCTACTACTCAATTGTTAAGTCAATTACATCATGAACGAACTTTACTGATGCACCCATTACACGCTCTTGGTGTAGACTATGCAGGTCCTTTTATCATTAAAGACAAAGGGGGACACGGAAATAAAACAATAAAATGTTATGTATGTCTATTTATTTGTTTTATGATTTAGGCGTTACATTTGGAACTTGTTACTAACCTAACCACTGAAGATTTTTTTATCTGCTTTTAACCGTTTTGTGTCTAAGAAAGGAAAACTTACGAATGTATTTAGCGATAACAGTACCAATTTCCTAAGTGCTAAAAATGAATTATCAAAAGTTTACGAATTTATTAAATCTAATGGCAATTAGGTGGTTGGTCTCACTGCAAACGATGGCATAAATTAGCAACTTAAACCTCCGAATTATCTTTATTTTGGAGGACTTTGGGAGGCCGGTGTAAAAAATGTGAAGTTTCATTTAAAACAAGTATTAACTAACACTCCTCTACTTCATGAATAATCTGCATCATCCTTACCGAAATTGAATCAATTCTTAACTTACGTTCTTTGACTCGAATTAATTCTGATCCTAATGACACAGTAGCATTAACCCTAGCACACTTCCTCATTGGCCGTACATTCACCTTTATTCCAACGTAAAACGTTCTAAACATGCCTGAAAACAGGTTAAGTCGCTTTCAAGACTTACAAAAAATGGTACAACACTTTTAGAGTAAATGGTCAAAAGAATATTTAAATGAGTTGCAACAAAAAACAAATGGGAGTATGGAACAAACAATCTTAAAGAAGGGATGCTTGTACTAATTATTGATAGCAACTTACCCCCTTCACGATATTATTTACGTATGTATGTAAATCTGAAATTTTGATAAGTTGCACTGTATTAAAAAAGGAAGCAGCAAGACCGCATCAAACTTTTTTGACATTTACATTGACATGAGCTATAGCTTGATATCAAGCCAAGCTTTCAAAAAATCAAGCCAAGCTTTCGAATAGCTAAGTTCAATATTAGCCAAACCAAGCTTTTACATGTCAAGCTTTCAAGTTTTTACCAAACTCTTGAAAATAATATTATCTTGATCTAAAATTTATAACTTAAAATAAAGTTTATCAAAGACAATTTGCACAAACCACTTTAGCAAACAGCGTCAACTAAAGAAATTAAAACAAAAATTAAGCAAGTTGTCGAACTGAATTCTTGGAAAGCTATATTTATAATTTATATTTTTTTACATTGCAACGTTTTCTGTTTATTGAGCTGAAGTCTTGTTTTGGTTACAACCGCGGATAAGCATAATCGAGTACACAAAGTACATTTTGTTAAATTAGGTCGGTGTAAATATAAAGAAATAAAGATTGGTGCTGTAATTGTTTTACTATTAATTTTTATTCTACATGACGGATAATTAAAGAGAACCATAATTAACGCAATAGACAAAGACGTTTTAAAGTACGGATCTCACAGCATATACCACATGGTTAAAATCAAAAGTCAATCTTCCCTTATTTAAATAGACCTAATCTGAAAACCTTAATTGCAAATATCACTTTAAAACCAACTAGATAAATTTAATCTTGATTTCTACCTGCCGCATACTCGTTCTAATATTATAATTGTCTTTGAACACTTAATTTTATGTGTATTTCTAGTTTTCATCTTGCCTCTAGAACTTTTTTCGTCCATTACGTAGCTACTCTAATAAACGATTATTAATGTTTGAGGTGTTGGCAGCACAAAAAATACATTAATTAATTATTCATGCTCTAATCAGTGATAAACCGTGTACCGTATGACGTTTTAACGTATTTTTTTTAAATTTTAGTACATACATATAGTAGACTTTGAGTCGGTTTTAAATAACAAATTTATTGTAATAATAAAATTAAACCCGAATACACCTAAATCTACATATTATAAAAACAGTTGTGTAAGTCTTTCCATTTCACAATTTCTAATTCTAGCAAAAAATACATGATAGAGTGCACTGTCATTAAAATACCAGCTTTTATCTAAACCGCTGTAATTGTACGCAAAGTTATAATTACCTTAAATTATATATGTGTTTTTTAATACTACGGCTAACTATCTACAAATAAACCGCAAATTTTATTCAAAAAGGTAAAATTTATCAACCAGACGAAACGAGACGTCTAAGTGTCAGAACATTTTTTGTATTACAAAACAGGTTAGTATCCTCGTCATTTACGCAAACTAATATTTAATTCACAAAAACAGTACATGAAAATGAAATGTAATAAATGTAAATAACAGAATTAATACAGTGCTAAATACAAAAAAAACAAAATATTTTTGTGTTCAAAACAAAATAAAATGTCAAAATTGAAAATTGAAAAACAATTACAAAAACATTAAACTAGTGAGCTTCACTCAAATAAACTCACGGAAGAAGTGAAACTTCTTTGCAAATTAAATATTTTAATCATTATTTATTGATGAAAACGTAAAATGTTTCTGGGACTTTGCCATTTTAAATTAAAATTAAATTTATATTAATGTTGTTTTATATTTTATATAAAATTCGTTTATTTTTTAAAGAATTTTTCCTCTTCAATTTAACTTTTTATAAACACGTGGATAGTCACAACGAAATTAAAGGTTAGAATAGGTCACGTCAATATAAACGTCAGAAATGTAAATTAAAACATTTGTTGCGACTATGCTGCCATCTTTTTCGTTACGGTGCAACTTACTAAAATTTCAAATTTACTCTCGCTAAAGAAGTTTCACTTCAGCAAGTTTGGTTTCATAAAAATAATTTACTAATACTCGTCGACTATACAAAAATTATTCAAATTTTTATTTCAAATACACTATAGCAGTAAACACAATTATTTTATTAATAGTAATTGGTAATATTAGGTAAATAAAATTATTTTAAAATTTGTAATTAATTTTTAAATTTACAAAAATCTGTTATTTACAATACGACATGTTCGTATGTATTCGAGTATAACAATTTATTGTGAATAACTTGATTAAATTTGGTTTGTTACGACTCGTTCATGTAAATGCTGAAATGCGTTAATTTTGTATAAGATGCGAGAACTTTTTTGACATAATCAAAAGGTCTGACGGCAGTATTTGTTCAACTATACGTTTCGGTTTATTTGCATTTTGCTAACAGGTCTGTTATCGATTCATGAGCGTAAGCTGTCTTTAGAATTCATTGCTTATAAAAGTTTAACATGCCTAAAAATATTCACAGTTGTTTACGGCAGTGGAAATTCGTGAATTGTTGACACTTGAGTAGATATCTTTTACCAGAACATTTATCTAAACATTACGTTTCGTTGACGTTGTATAGATATTTGTTCTGATCGACTAAACATGTA
Organism: Aquatica leii; assembly: GCA_035610365.1. Lineage (NCBI taxonomy): Eukaryota > Metazoa > Arthropoda > Insecta > Coleoptera > Lampyridae > Aquatica > Aquatica leii. Next base: position 74,625,219 of record CM069435.1, read on the forward strand.
CTACTTTAATTTTCTCTGTAAAACCAACTTTTTGATTTTGTTGAAAATATTTCTGGAATTTTTTTTGGCGACAGAATTTATAATATTATAAAGTAAATGTTTACGGTTTTATGTCACTTTGTTTATTCGTACATGTGTGATGTTTCACAAAGACATGCATTTAAATTTTTGATTTTACTTGCGTAACGTGCTGTTCGTTTTTTTCTCGCAATATTTGTTAAATGTATTTATTATTTGGAACTAAACGTGCATGGTATACACAATTTATTACTACCATATATTTATATCTAGATTTTTTATATTTCTAAAAATTTAGTGCATCCGTTGTCTGAAAACTACAAACAACAATAGGAAATCTCGGTGCTTTATGCTTGTTACGTTTTCCTTTCTGAAAGCAATATATTTCCGGTCAATAGTTTGATTTGGTTTGTTTGTGCGGATAAAGCTTTGTCTGTATCATCAATTAATCTGTCGATTAAATAGAATTTTGGTTAAAACTTAGAATTTGTATAGTGTTTAACAATAAAGTCACTGAAATATTAATAATGCATTGCTTCTATTGTTCGATTAATGAAAAAGATTAGTGTTGAATAAGATTCTATTTATTTTTAATTGCAGGATAAGCATTTTTTTAAACTATTTGCTTTGGATTCACGACTAAAATTATGATTTATAACTATTGTATAGTGTGAACTATTTATTTAAGAATGATTTTTGAAAAAGCAATCATGTAAAACATATATTTATATAAAAAAAAACGGAAACATAACAAATTTATAATTAAAGTGGCGTGATTATATGTATATGTATAATGTATCTTTTTTTAAGATTTATTGTCATCTGTAAGTCAAGATGGTAGAGCTATTTCGTTATCAGTAATTTTCCCACAGAAATAAAACATGAAAGGTTAAATTCATCTAACACAACAAAAAATAAACGTTGCTTTTTAGCATTAAGGTCCTAAACAATATTTTAGGAAAACACAGCCAACTAAAATACAAAGTAATATAAAGTAATTTAGATGTCGAACGGTGAAGATCCGTTGCAACGCACGAACAACAGGTACTCGCGTACGTACATAGCCGTAGCGCAATTTGGTTGTTGTATGACTGCCCAATCTTTATGCGGCCTGGATATGATTGTTTTGTTCTCTAGTGACGCACCCGGAAAAGGGTTGCTACATCCTCCCCCTTTGGATGGAACTACCGTCCCGCGTGACATCCAAATCTTGGTTCGTGGTACTGCCTCTCGACGAATCAAACCAAGTTGAGTTTATTCTTGATGTACGACAACATTCCCCTACACATGGCTGTTTCAGTTGTCGCCGGCGGACAGGTCGTCCATTACTGAGTGACTTCACCGTCGTGACTACTTCTGGAGCTGCTGTCACTGATTATGCATCTGGTTGTTTGATGACAACTTCTTGATGATTCTTGGGTCGTCCTCCACTTCTGATTAGACGAGGAGGAGCAAATATTTTATCGGTGTTGTCCTCCACAAAAGCGCGGACACATGATAAGATCTAATAATCTCGTTTGGGTTGCTGACACTGGCGATTTTGAGCGTGGTCGGCGAACACTGTGTCTGTATGAGATACGGTCCATCTCGGTGAGGTGCGCACTTTGACGTATATCCTTTCGCGGCGTCACTTAACGCGTGCACGTCTACAAGAACTTTGTCACCAGGTTCATAAGGAGCGACTTTCCTATGGCGTAAGTCTGAACACCGCTTAGACGCGTCTTGTCGTAGTTCATTTGTTTTACGGGCACGACTGAGAGTACTAGCTAACTTACGAAAGTACGGCGTTATTTCTACTACTACGTTTTCATTGTCGAATAGCGCGAAGGTCATGATGCACGTCCATTGGAGTACGCATTTCTCTTGCAAAGGATAGGTACGCTTTTTTTGCACTGTTCATGGCAAAACGTACAGAGAGTAACGACTTGGGCCATCTTGTGTGGTTTTCGTGTACTAATATTGATAATTGCGTCTTCAAATCCTTGTTTCGTCGTTTCTCTGGATTCGAAGACCGATGATAAAGAAGTATCAGGTTTTGTTTTATACCCAAACAGTAGCTAACCTTTTGCATGACGTCACTAATGAATTGAACACCAATATCACTGATTATACGTCTAGGAGTCCCATATCGGAGAAATATTTTATCGATCAGTACTCGGGCACAAGTTTGGGCGGTGGCCTGTTTCAAAGCGAATCCACTATTCGGCAAAGGCCCAAACAGATCTATAGCAAGCGTTTCGAACCTTTGGGCAAGCACTGGGATTTGTAGCAGTCCTGCCGGTATCAGATTGTTTGGCTTAAATCTTTGACATTCCAAACATAATATTTATTAATGTTATTAATTAATAATTTTGTTAATTAATCTGTTACGCTAAATTGATTTTGTACGCTTGAACGCTTCATCGAACATGTCTTTAGTATATAAGCTCCAGTAGTTTCTAAGTTTGTTAGTATTCACCTGATGACGATTGCAGATACCGCAGCAATCGAAACGTTGTGTATATTCATTTCAAAATAATAAACAATGATAGTTCAGCAGAATGTTATTACTTCGCATCAAGCAACATTGTTTAATACATTCAAACAAACTCAGTAATCTGCCGTACGCTTGGATCTTCCAATTACTTTTCTTGAAGGTCTCGAGGTGATGTGCGCGGCATCATAACAGTTACATGACATATTCCACAGGAATCATTTGTTGCTTCGGTGCACGTCGGTCGATATAACATATCAGTCACAACGTTATGTTTGCCTGGTAAGTATTCTATTTGAAGTTTGTATGCTTGTAAAGTTAACGCTCACCTAGCTAAACGGCCGCTCGGTGAAGGCAACGACATTAGCCACTTGAATGGTTGGTGATCTGACTTAACAATGACCCTCAATATACCTACTAAATTTTGTCACAGCATACACAACTGCTAACGCTTCCGGCTCCATAGTACTGTCTATTCGCATATTCTACCAGTCTTTCTTCCGGTTGCTCCCCTTGTAGAAGACATGCTCCAATAGCATATAAGCTTGCGTCTGTTTTCATAATATACCACAGGCTATAGTCAACTTGACACAAAATTTGGACACAAGTTAGCAACCATTTCAGAGTATTAAAAGCGTCCTGTTGTTCGAGTTCCCACACAAAAGCAGAATTTTTTCGTGTTAGGGTGCTCAAAGGGCATGAAACCCAGGCAAAGTCTGGTATAAATCTTCGAAATCAACTACAGGTTTGGAGTAATGACATCACATGCTTGACGTTACGGAGCGGACGCATCTCTAAAATTGCACTTATTTTATTTGGATACAAACGTACACTTGTCTCGATTTACATTCAACTTAAATAATCGTAAACGTTCAAACACTGTTTTCAAGTCCGAGATATGACGATCAAAGGTAGGTGAAAATAGCAGCTGTTCATCTAGGTACGCTAATATCGTAACGTTAAATAATCCTAAACGGAATCTATCGATCAATCGCTGAAACGTGGATGGCGCGTTGCATAACTTTAATGGCATTCTCATGAAACGATAAGTACCAAATTGTGTAATAAATGCGGTTTTATTACGATCTTCCTCGTTAACAGCGATTTGGTGGTATCCAGCTTTCAAATCTAAAGTGTACATGTACAACGTGGATGAAGTAGCGTGCAAGAGGTCATCTATCCTTGGCAATGGATACTTGTCAGGCACAGTAATATAATTCAGGTGGCGGTAATTCACGCACAGTCGAAATGTGTCGTCTTTTTTGGGCACTAATACTCTCAGGCAGCACATTACGTTTTATTGACGTCCAAATCACGTAAGAGACGTCATTAAGACGTATCAATGTCGTTATATGACGTCAGTGTGCTGCCTGAGTACCGGTGCCACATATGGGGATTCATACTCTTCTATAATTCCTAACTCTAGTAACCTATCCATTTCTTGTTTAAGGATGCCAGTTTTCTTCGGAGAGAGACGGTATGGTGGTACTGAGATTGGTTTGTCATCAGTTAACCTGATCTTATGCTCGGCGTACGTAGTTGCTTCACCATTCTCAATAAATACATCTTGGTTTTCGTTTAACACTCCTACTAGTGCCGTTTCCAAAGTAGTTATGGAATCTTTTGTTCTTTGTCACCACGTTGCTGCTAGTTTATCCAATAACATGGATAATCTACGTAACGCGTTAGCGTCATTTACATTAACGCACTCCTTATAAATACTAATGGCATTAATAAATGTTTCTACGTCTTCTTCCTTTGGCCCTGAATACCGTGATTTACATTGTGCAAAATTACCTGATCTTACAGAAGCTGTCACTGCTGTTGGACTTGGATTTACCGAAATGCTGCGTAGCAGTTGTTCTAGCTGATGTTGACTTATCACCACCTGTTCAGCCATCGTTGCTTTTGTCAATATCGAACGCAGATGATAATTGTGTTTTACCCTTTTATCACTAATATTGGCGGTTTCTTTTTTTTTTAACGAACACAAGTTCACACCAACGTTTGATTTTAATTAATTGTTACCGCACCGCGTTTTTACACAATCGTTTAAGTAATTGCACAATAGAATTTTAATAACTCAAAATTTTAATTTTCGTGAAGATAGTCAACACACAATTTTGCTTAAACTCAGTTCGTGCTTTACCGTTGCCACAAGTTGAGCGCCAGATGTAACTCGAGATGGTAGAGCTATTTCGTTATCAGTAATTTTCCCACAGAATTAAAACACGAAAGGTTAAATTCATCTATTGAATTAACTACAAACGCAAAACAAACGTTGCGTACGTATACAACCGTAGCGCAATTTGGTTGTTGCGTGACTGCCGAATCTTTATGCGGCCTGGATATGATTGTTTTATGTTTTCTAGTGGCGCACCCGGAAAAGGGTTGCTACACATCTACTTTTTGATTTTGACCTTAAAGTCCTAGCAAGATAGTGTGTTTCTTTATTTTATTTTTTGAGTCGTATAAAGTAAAAAAAAAGGTAAAATGTGTATTTCGCAAACGCAAGAATTGTAATTAAATACATGGTGTGTGTTTACTGTTTAATCGGAGGATTACTTCTTAACTATTAGACACACCACGACAAAATTTTTGTTATATTATATGTGTTTTACTTGTATTGCTTCAGTTGTGTATAGGTGTGAAGTGGCGCTTGTTAGTACTCTCGTTCTAGCGCCCTTTTTAATAGTTTATCTGCACATTGAGGATACGCTAATTAGTACAACTTATTTTACCCACGTTCAGTGTTGTGCATTATCTAGATAAAATTATATAGATAATTTTTTACTGTATCAATTAACCAATAAAAAAATTTAATTTTATTGCATTTTTTAAAATTCAACCAATCATCAACGGATTACAGCGATAACACCACGGGTGTGGTGTTATCGGGCAAAGCAGACATGATATATTCAAATGTCAAATTAAATGTCAGATAGTAAATCAATTCCTAATGATGATACACGGATTTGATGATATTTGTAACAAGAAAATTAACAAAATTCTTTTAGAAAATACACCAAAAAACACAATTAATTTGTATTAATTGATTAAAAAACTTGTAAAGTAGTAAAAAATTATCTTACCGAATACCCCTCGAGCATTGATAAATACTCAAAATTTTGTCGTAGAGAATGTTTCAAGCGTGTTTCTTTAAGGTAATATTACCAAGAAACACGCTTTCAACAATCTCTATGACAAAATTATCTCGGTATTATCAATGCTCTAGGGGTATTATAGCTGATAATTCATCTAGATAATTTTTCATCATCTTTTTCCTTATCTAGATAAAAGTATTGAATATTATCTAGATGATTATCTTAGATAATTTTTCTGTTATCTATCATGAAATTATCTAGATGATTTTTTAAAAGGAACATATATTTTTTAGTTAAGATTTGCTTTTTTGTAATTTTTATATTTGTAAAAATAATATAGTTTTTAATGTCTGGAGTAATGTAGTATAGTTCAGATCGCTAAAACTTGATAAATAATCGCTATAGGTGTTTCGCATTTTTGCAGCTTTTCTGCTGACAAAAACTAGACTCACACATGTAATACGAGATATAAACAAAAACACTACTCAAATTACTCTTTGAAACTGAACCAATTGCGATAAGTATCTTATCGTCTTTAAAAACATTGAAATTAACAGCTACTAATTTTGTAATTTTGAAAATCTAATTAGTTGAAGTGCTTACACAGCAAAACTATGCCAAAGTTAAACAATGCTTAATTCAAAAAGAGAAAATTGATGCTTTTTGAGCAGTTGAAAGTGGCAAACCTCGATACACGTGATTTAGAGTTCTTTTTGAAGAGTATTTAAGCCATGGAGTTTTTACCTTACTCTTTAAATAAACTTGAGCTAGCTGATGTAAGCTGCTTAAAATTTAAAATACAATAAATTTTTAAGGATCAGTTGGTTTTTTGTGAAAAATTTGCTGAAAATATCAAACTACAATGATAACTTAAATTTAAAAACAAAAAACAATAATTCAGGGAGTTTGATTGACGGCTATGAGCAATAATTTTTATAATCTTTTAGGTTCAAACTGACGTCGATATCAAAGCCAGATGTTTGCTAACCGTTATAAAGAAAGACTAATTAAATTTACTAGAGACGTCTCCATTTCTGAAAAAGTTATTGCTTAAACACATCAATTTTCGCGCTAATTGAAAGACTTTAGTCCTGATAGTCTAATTTTTGCTTAGCAATGAAAATTTTGAAAGGACCATATTGTATCAAGATTTGTAAATGATGAAATTTGTTTTATATTTTACAATAGTAGGTCATTAAACCAATAAAGTTTTTATCATCTTTTTTTTCGATTTTTATCATTTTTTTTCAATTTGCTTTTCACTTTTTTAATTAGTAAATGTAATAAACAATCAATTAAAATTATTACCTGTTTGTACCTATTTGATAGAATCATCTATCGTATTATCTACGTAAATTATAGATTATCTTATCTATTATCTAGATAAATTCTTCAACTTGTATCTAAATCGTTATCTAGATAAAAAAATTAAATATTATCTATTATCTCATCTAGATAAATATTAAATTATCTATGCACAACACTGCCCACGTTACGCTACGATATCAAAGTTACCGCTGCCTTTAATTTATGTTGGGTTTAGTTTGATGGTAATTGAATAACTTTAGCTTAGTGCGCTTTACATACAGGTTTATTTAAAAGTATGGAGACGGCGATTTATTGTTGTTAAAATTTATTTTAGGAAAAATTGTTCAATACAAAAGTTTTAATAATAAGTTGAAATACTTTTTTGTTATCTGCAATTGTACTGCGTAATTTTTTCAAATGGGAACATATTACTTTTACCTCACCATTTGATATTTCCTCTTTAATACAGCACTAAAGAAAATTTTATTTAAATTTATTTTAATAACTTTTTTTTTAAAGAAAATGCCGATTCAAGTATTTACATCAAGTAGGTATATCTGAGACAAAAAAAAAGTTATGAATCAAAACCTTATCACTAAAAACAAATTAATAACTACGTAATTTAAAGTAAATGTTTAAATTGTCTTCCATTTATCATTTGACAATGACTCATTCGATTTATAAAACCACAAAGAAAATTCTCTAAAAATTCACCGGAAATTTTTTGTTTGGTTCTAGTAATTCGGATTTTTAAATCTTCAATGCCATTGGACATATTTCTGTAGACTTTGTTTTTTACGTATCCTAAAAAAATATAAAGGGCTTAAATCAAGCGAACGGGCTGGCCACTTAACCTTTCCTCATCTCCCAATCCATCTGTTTGGAAAAACGTTATCCGGATATGGACGAACGTTTAAACCATAATGCGGTGGGGCGTTATCTTGCTGGAACCAGATGCTGTCATTGGGAAGGTGTTTGTTGTTTTCATGTGGATAGAGCACAGCACAAGCAGGTATAATTTGACTCTGTAATAACTGCAAATATAGAGCCAAAGTTAAATTCCCATCGATGAAAAAGGGTCCAATAATATGACTCTCTAGAATGCTAACCCAAACGTTAATATTTTGGGGATACTGCGTATGGTGCTCCAACAACTATTGAAGATATTTCGAAGATCAGTATCTGCAGTTATGTCTGTTTGTCGTTAAGGCAAAACGTAGCTTCATCAGAGAAAAGAATATTGTTAACAAAATTGTTATTATTGCAAACATTTTTTCACAAAATTGTAATCTTCTATCAAAATTATTTTCCGTCAACTCGTGTACAAGATGTACCTTATAAGGTTTATATTTTTTACTTTTCAAAATTAAAACGATTGATGATTGTGAAATATTAAAATTGGCCGCTAACCGATTGGTTGATTGAGGATCTTCCGATACAGCCATAGCATCCCCAGTTTTCTATCATCACTTAGCGCATTTCTAAGTCTACCACTCCTTGGCAAACCTTTAACGTTACCAGTTTGTTGAAAGCGTTTTAATAACTTAAACGGATTTAGAAATTAGATTTCTATTTGGATGCCTATTATTAAATAAATTACAAACGTCTTGTAAACTATTTAAATATTTTTAAAATGTAGACCAGTTAATTATGTATTACCGTGCCAAATTTCGTCGTGATGTGTCGAATAATTAAGAAGTAATCCTCCAATTACACAGTAAACACTCACTTTGTATAAATATATGTAACGTGCACTCCACTGAAGGGATTCAATTACCATCAAACTTAACTTATCATAAAATAAAGGCAGCGGGAGCTTTCGTATCGTACGGTAACGTGGGTAAAGTAATTTGTACAAATAGCGTATTCTGAATGTGCAGATTATAACCTATAAAAAAGTGCGCCAGAACGAGAGTACTAACAGGTGCTAGTTTATACACAACTGAAGCAATGCAAGTAGAACACATATAACAAGAAGTAAATTTTTTTTTGAATCGACGTTTGTTTATAAATGCAATATCGCAGTAAAAGTAATTAATAAATAAATTATATACTATATATAAAGAATATTCAAAACCCCCCAATTAGGCAACACACTGTAGTACAAAGCCAATACACACAATAGAAAAATTTATGATTTTTAATTGAACTTTAATGTAAATAACTAGTAGTTGAATAAGTATAAAGTGTAACTAAAATTCTAACAACAGAAACAAATGCACAAGTATTTTGCAGTGGTATTACAAATACAAATAATTAGCTCACAATCAAATCTGCAACAAGCCGTGCGCTAGACTTCAAATTCCTTAGATTTGTAGTTAAGTTTTAAATTAAGCACTTGTGCATCGACAGAATCTATAAGCACCGTTTCATTAGCTTCGCCATTGTAATAATACGCTTTACATATTGATTGTTGAAGACGATCACAAACTCAACAATTCTCGCTAGTTTAAAAAACGAGACAACGATAATCGAAAAGAACGGCAAGATTTTAATATACGAGACAAATAATAAACGTGCCGAACGCATGAATTAGTAAATACGGTAATATATGCTAAAAACGAAGGAAGAAAATTAAATCTAACCACAAAACGTATAGATGCATCATACCTCAACGGCTCTTTCCATAAGCATCGGTTGATTTTACAATCAAGTTTCAATATATATCAACCGGATGACTATTGATTCAAAATGTTTCGCTGAGTATGTGAGTTTGCCTTGGAGTTTACGTGTAAAATGTCAAAAGCACGAATAACCGGCAAAAAGAAAGTTACTACGTCACTTCAATGCTGTTAACTGAATTTAAAGTGAACAATGCAAACTATACAGAACGATGACTAATAAGAGATTTTTAACATAATTTATATTGCAATGCAAAAGAAATCATAACAATAATGTATTGGACTTTTGTTTGAACATTGTTATAAAACGGTTATGATTATAAGGATTTGTATTAAGCTGTTTAAAAATTTGTATGTTGGACAGGTTAAGTAATCCAATCCGTCAAATAACAAAATTACTAATGTGCAAAGTAACTGAAAAAAGTAAGTATTTATTAAAATAAATCATTTTTTTAAACTGCATGACAATTTAGAAAAAACTAATTGTCTTTTGGCACACATCGACAGTTGTAAAATACTAAAATGTTTGTTCCAAATTTGTCTGATATATGTACATTATTATTTATGTTTTGATTAATGCAGTTTTTATAAGTATTTATATATATTTTTACTCTGTATTACATTATAGTCTTATATAACAACAATCAATTTGCACAGTGTCGTTACCTAATAAACCTGCATATTCAGAAAATAATTGTAAACATTTGGTACTTACGTTATAATCAAATAACACGTGATAAGTATTACATAAGCAATCAATTTTTATGGTGTCAACGTGTGTTACAAGTTAAACGAGTGATTTGCACTGACTCGTTTATACAATGGAAAAATTACATATTCAAAATTATAGTTAAACGCATGTAATCATTTTTACATGTACATACCTCAGTAATCGACTTTTTGCTTCACTTCAGTTCGTTAACGATTTTCTGTTCAGTCCAAACATTTCTTATATTTAAACAAACTTTGCAATAAAGATTTCTTAGCATATCATATTTTTTGTGGTAATTAACTTTATTTTGCATTTTTTAAACGCCATTGTTTATTATACAAAAATTAAAACAGTTCAAAATAATGGTAATGAAACCATCACTTCAAGTGAGGTATCATATTACATTCTTAGTGCATAAAGCTTCTAAGAATATGACTAATTAATTACAAAATATTTTTAAACATTTACAAATACATTTTTTTTGCTTTATAAGTCACATTTACAGTTCCCGTCACGAAGCTTGGCGATTGCCGGCGCATCCCGGGTTTAACCGATGTTTATTCCAGTGCTGTTAGTAATATTTAATATTAATAATCTTCTATCCCTACTTCCTATAAGAAAAGATTATTAATTTGATCATTACAAATCAAAGTAATTTGTAAGTTTAACTAAGAAAAATAATGTCCAATTAAATAAATACGAATTGTCCTTGAATCTCTTTTGAAAACAAGATTCAAAACAAATTACTATTGTTATATAATTGTGGAAAATGCATTAGAGTATTCCAGTGCTGATGAGTCCAAATAGAACGAAACAGCTGTTCACTGGTCTCTAATGATGGTTTCTGTAATTATATAAACAAATTTTTGCACTTGCGTAGTACAATTAGAAATATTATGCCGCGTATAATTCAAATACATTTTTTGAAATTCGCGGTTGTAATATTTATTATCCAACTAACAACTTCATAGTTTCCTACATGTAGATTAACTTGTACCTAGCTCCGTTCCTACGAGATGGCGTTTAGCCTCAGATTTATTAAAAACTTATTCTGTCTTATAATGTAAACTTATTTGTGTTATTTGAAATAATGTACTATAAAAACAATGCGTTAGGATTAGCCAGTACGCGGTCAAAATACCAATTTCTTTTAACATTAAACATTAAACGTGGTGAAGTTGTTATAGATATATGTTAATTGTAAATTAAGATTAGATTTCGAACTTTTTATATAAACAGTTTTAAGGCGCGTGAAATCAAAATGAACACCAACTTTTATTTAATTTTCCAAGATTATTTTAAAGTTTAAATATTACGTTTTAACAAAAGTAATTTAGATTAAAACCTTATTTTGTGAATTCTACTGAAAAAGTTACAGTTACTTTTTACTGTTTAGTAAACTTCTTGCTGTACACCAAAGTTTTTCTTTCAAATACATTGCTTTTAGTGTACAATAAAGTTTGGCTTTTCTTTAAAAAACTTTTACTCATATACGATCGAAACTAGTAAAAAAATTGATTAATTTTTTGCATGTTTTTGAATTGTTTAGTGTGTAATTTCACAATTAAGTAATTTATAAAATTCGTCAAAATTGTTTATGCTACACTTTTGTGTTTCCAGGTTTGAACATGTAGGAAACAGCTCTTAATTAAATATTTTAATTTTTTTATACTTGAAAACTTAATGTATGTACTGTACATATTTATAAAGAATTCTTGAAATATATTCTTTTGAGACATTTTTTATCAAAATCTATATAAACAACTATTTATCACTTTTATTTATTAAATTGAACGTGTGAGCTTCACCTACATAAACTCACGGAAGAAGTTAAACTTCTTTGCTAATTAATTTATTTCTTTTTTATTCATTCATAAAAAAATAAAATGTTCCTAGAATTCTGCCATTTTAAATTAACTAATTTTAGATTAATAATGTGTATAACCATGTGTATAGCAGAGCCATCTCATAGTATTAGGTACTATGTATGAACGATAACTATAAATAGCTATAAAGGTGCTAAAAGTTGTAAGTCGATTTTACACCCGCGTATTTCATGATGGTCATTTACTCAACATGACAGAAGTTATAATTATCTTCTAGACAACATCAAGCAGCAGATTGACCAATTTGTTTTGAGTATTTTTCGGATTTTCAATAAGTTTCCGTTGTGAGCAATAAATATTTTGCCATGTTGTCCGCTAAAAGGCAAATTTTGATTTCTTAGAACTCTCACTAAGCAATTTAACCTGACCAGAATCTGTTGTCGTTAGTAATGCAATATTGAAAATTCTCTTCGTTTGTGATCTATTGAAATGTTGATATTTTTAACTGAATCTGGCTGGTGAGAGAATTTTCTGCAAATTATTTGTAAAGCTTATTCACGTTGCTGGGTCGCCAAAATTCAAATTGAGAACATTTCCCACTTTTTGTTTTCTAAATTCTTGATTGTTACGTCTTTTACTATGTTGAATATTTTTTATTAATGAGAACAGATTAAAAAGTTTCAGTTGAACAATTTCTTGAGGGAGGGTCATTTATTGCTTCTTTCAAATCAACACCTGTATATTTTTAATTGCAGACTTCCACGACCGGTTTTATACCAAGATTAAACGTCTTCTGGGTTTGGGTTGTGTTAACTTAATAAGAAGTTGTCTCCGTATATACAGAAAAAGTATCGCCGCGGTTTTATGAGCTTTTACTATGTTTGGGGTTACGTTTGAAAAAAGGCGTGTTTTTGATAAACCGGGTACGGGAAAGAAGGAATAGTTCAAAGCTGTTGTCACGATTGAAGTTATTATTATTTTTTCTTTGTGTGGTTTAGTCTATACAGGTGAAACGGGTCATTCCGTCATCACACGTATTTTAGAACATAATCGTTGTATAAAGAAAAGACTTACTTCTAAGTCTGCTGTTTCTGAATATTATTTTACTACAGGTCAGAAATAATGCTTTTAACAAATAGGGATCTTAATTTTACCGCATGTTTTACTACTGCCGTCTTTTTTATTTACAATTTAAATCTTTTCAGTGTTTAGTACTTTTGTGTTCTGGTTAACAAACATGAAATTGTTTAGATAAAGCATTAGATGAATGTATGTATTCACATTTGGATCAGTTGGTTCTACGGCCGCTCTGCATCAACGATACACCCCTTCGTCTAATGCCGTCATCATACCGCTCTCAAAACTCTAGCGCTCTAGGCTGTCGCTTTGTTATAGAGGACATCGCGCAGGAATTGCTCTAAATTTAGATAATAACAAGCTAATCATGGAATTTTTTTTAGCTCTAGTTTTACTGGTTGCAAAATATGACCAAACGTTGCAAAATCATGTCGATGAATCCATCAAAAAAAAAGTAGAGAACGACAACAAAAGAATTCTTATTCAAAAGGACGAGGTGCCTTTATAACGTTGCTTTCAAACCCGAAAAAGTTTTATACGTGTTTTACTTGCCTCTACAGGATTCTGGAGACATACTTTTTAAAACACAAAATTTATAAGACAATTGATGCAAATTTGAAGACGTTTTGTTTTTTTTTATATATCCAGATTTATTTTTAATTTCTACTCCGGTTTCTCGATACCTTCAATTGCGTTGTCTAGATTATCTGTCGACATATAACTCAATTAAGACCCTGCAGAATAACATTTAGAAAAAATAAGAAAATTTCATTAAGAGTGCGTTTTAAGTATAGTGGGTTGCCTAAAATATAGCATTTTTATGCAGTCACCGTTTTATAGCTTTTTCAAAATTGAAAACGAATATTTATGTTTTTATTAATGAAAACTCTAAAAAACATGTTAAGCCATCGCGTAAGCTAATTTATTTCTTAAAATAAGGTAAGACTTAAAAGTTATTGATACTCAAAGTTAGTCAAGAAATGACAGTGTTATATTGTGGTTTTATAATATTTATAAAACGATCATCGTAATTATAATAGCTCAGTACGATGAAGTAATACATCAAATAATAGTACATACTTTTAATTTTCGAAAATGTTGTCTATTTTTCGAAAAAGCTATAAAACGGATTTCACTCCATATACCTAATGTAAATCGCATCTAAATTACAGAAAATGATAATTTTTTAGTTCATCATTTATCCAATAGGTGGTCGACTTTTAACATGCGCGCATTACGTCATTACTACTTATTATCTTTATTGTTTTACGAAACACAATATGCTTGCAAGCTTGCAACAACAAAACGAAGATATTAATTCATACAAGATTTAAACGAAACATTATCACGCTAACGCAACGGTTTGAAAAAAAGACCTATTTCGTCTTTTCGTTTTTACATAGTTATCTTCTTTGCCGTGTAATAATAATAAGTAAATTGTGCGTTTTTTCGAGTGAGGAAATTTTTGAATTGTTTACAATGAAATCAGTATTTCCCTGAAAATAATACTAACCTACGCTTTGCATTTTTTTAATTGAATTAGGAGTAAAATTTCTAAAATTTAGCTGGACAGTGGAGAAGCAAAATTTGTTAATCTACTTCTTTAATATTTATTTTAATGTCTTCCACACTCCAGTGCTAATGTTGAAAAATTTTTTTCTCAAATAAATTTTTAAAAAAATAGGAACTGCCTAGAATAATTTCTTCTAATAAAACTTTGGTGGTTCCAAAAGTGGCAATTGTTACAATGTTAAAATTATCCTAGATTTATTAAAGAAAATTACAATTCAAATGCACAATTTGGACGATCAATGAGATGTCAAGATATAAAATAATTGTAATAAAAGTTAGGTTTTTTTAAAAATTTATTTAGTTTGAGTAACAGCCAAAAAAATATTTCAGCTGCATTGTAGTCGGAATTTGACTATAAATAACCAAAAAAAGCATAAAATTTAAATTTTATTTGCTCCAATTTCTAATGTCTCACGATTTTTTTGTGGTGACTTAAAGAATTTTTACAATCGATTTTTCATTATACATTAATTTTTTCTAATCGATTAATAAATTTAAAGAAATCGACGAGAATCGTGAACACTGTACAAATATGTAGCATAATATTAAAGAACATAAATTAATTGTAAAAGAATTCGTTAGTACACATATAAATATTCTTTTTTGTACTTCCGTCCGTTTTGATGTATTTGGCAGGCATCATAATCGTCCGGAAATTTTACTTTTCCGGCCTAGGCCGGTAAGGTGTAGTAGAATTTTATTTAAATTGAACAATGGTGTAGTGTACTAGCATCCTCAATATCAAAGCCAGAATTCTATGAAACAGGGCGAATACAATAAAATTGACGAGACATTGTGTTTATGGTTTACTCAACAACGCGACGGCTGGTTATCGAGATAGAAAACCCGCCACGACGTACGTTAACAAAATATTTGCAGTAAAAAATTGTGTGCTAATCAAACCGAAGTTGAAAATTGTAAACAAAAGTTTAAGCAGTTCATAGAAGTACAGGAATATACCCCAGATCAAATTTATAATAGTGACGAAACTAGTTTCTATTACAAAATGTTACCAAAGAAAACTTTAGCTGGAAGAAATGAACGCGTTGCGGCCGGCTACAAAAAAAATAAGGACCGGGCAACAATTCTTGCCTGTTTAATGTGCATTAGCAAATCCGCAAAGCTAAGAGCAGAAGAGTAGACATTGGTAAAAGACTCATGGATTGTTTAAAAATAATAAATATAAAGAGGTAATTTATTTGCATGGAATAAAGTGAAAAGTACAACGTTACAAAAACTTTAGGCAAAGATAATACACCAAGAAGAACTTCCTGTAGACAATGATGATGAAGAAGAAGCTCCGCTTCATGAAACGATGAGAAATTTAGATGGTTGGGAAGATATTGGCCCAGAAAAAATTAAGGAGTGGATAACATTTGACAAAAAAGAACAAGAACTAACTGACGTTGACTTTATTGTACTTGTTAATGAAAGGGATCGTGAAAATACTAGTGATAAT